>JASDDO010000022.1:466596056-469358180 GCA_030015575.1 Agapanthus africanus
GAAGCTTAGAAAAGTTTTGACCATTTTTGTTTCTTTCCTTAACCCTAACCATTTGCTTTAACCATAGTTCATTCTCTACACACTACCATCGTTGCAATTATGATAAGCATGATCTATTTTCTTTTTCCTCATTAACTTATCATCTTCCTTTCTTCTTCTTCTTCTTCTTCTTCTTCTTCTTCTTCAAGATGAAGAAGCTTGCAACCAACAATGGCATCTTGAGAAAAAGAGTGAGAAATCCAATTCTAAAGTGAACCCACTTCCTATTTCTTCATCCTCTACCACTTGCCAAGTAGTATTGGGTGTTTTATTCACAAGTTTCATGACTTGGTGAAGTTGGAGCTTGATCTTGTGTTGCCTCGACGTAGATCATCTTCGGCGTCGAAGTCGACGACCTAGCCCGCCCATTTCTCCGATGAAGCCGACGCTAGAGCCCGGGATCCGATGATCGCAGCGAGGAGACTTCATCGCGGAGCCATGGAGGTGGAGAACCGGATCTACAAAGGTTGTATGTTCGTTCACTTAGCACTAAAGTAGTTTAGTAGCTTGATGTTTCGCCTAAAATCTAGTTAACGATCCGTATTAGGGTTTCTCAGCACTTGTAATTTTTGAAATTGGCATGTTTGATCCCTTGTGAAACCTCATTAGAGTGCCTAGGAACCCTACAGTGGTATCAGAGCCTAGCTAGAGCCTTAGGCGAAGTGTAGACGACGTTTGAAACCCGAACGAACATCGAAACCCTAATCCAAAATGCTCTCTGGAAATTTTCTGAAAATTTGGATTTTTGCGAATTAAAAATATGCAGAAAAATCAGCAGGCTTTTTAATGGATTATTGTGAAGCACGTGAGCATGATTCCTCCAATGAGCCGCGGAAACGCGGCACGAGCATGGCTCGTGCGGCGCTTCCGCGGCCATTTTGTCTCTTCTTCACTTAAATTTTGCACAGTAATTCCTATGTTTCAGTTCTGGTTTTCCTGGGAATTTTTAATCTGAACTCAAGAGTTGAGTTTTCTGGGTTGTACTGGGAGTTCGTAGATTCAATCGGATTATCAGACTTTGTCTATCTGCTTTTCTGGATATTTAGAATATGTTAAAAAGTTCGACCGGATATAAATACCCAATTTTTCCCCTGTCGGGAAATTTCCAAGTGTTGGATTTTTCCGTGGTTTAAAGACGTTCTAAGTAGGGCAAGTAACGCGATGGACCCTCTAGAAGACAACAAAACTTAACTCGATTATGTGACCGTCTTGAACTGCCCTTTGAACCTTAGGGTTTGGGGCAGTACGGCGTGCCACATGTGAGGCATTGGCTTGACCCTTCTACGGCTGGACCGTTGGTACTGAGGCATGAACTGGATGTTTTTAAACCTATTTCATGTGTTGAGCTGTATCGGGAAAACTTGGGTGTTCGAATGTTCGATCGGAAAGTTTAACATTTTCTATTTATCTGGAATGTGATACAATAATTGGAATCCACAAGAAGTTATGAGATAACTGAATGGATGTTATAAACATAGCACTTTAGTCTCACTTGATCGGTTGCCACGGAATTTTGATGCGATCAAAAGTCCGTCGCAATCACGTAGCGTACGCGGATACTCGCTGGATAAACTTAATAGACAGCTACACCCCATAGCCCCGACCAAGTGACTGTAGGAGAACCCCGTCGCCGAAAGCATCCGTTCGGGTGCTCGCGGCAGCGGTGTTCCGCCGTGGTGCACTTCGTCGACGGCGTCGGGGGGGGCGGCCGTCTACTAAAGTTTGCGACGAGAATTCGATCAGTTTTTCGGGAATCTTGTTGAATTGCCCGACTTGATATTGAAAAGAGTTTTCGATAATGAGACTAAAATGCGGGGTTTATAATTGTTAGGCATGCGATGTCTAAGTAATTCATTTGATTAGGCATGCGATGTCTAAAGAGGTTGCGGATTCCAACTGTTGTAGTTTTACACTTTCTTTTCTGTGACCGTAAGTGTAATATGTAATATCGCCGGTTTCGTTGCTATATGTCAACGACAATTGGGATGCGCATGTTTACTTACGTTGATGACATGTGATGTTATGTGTTGCTGGATATGTTATATTGGATCGTCGTGTTTGAATAGCCGGGGTTTTTTATGTGAGATGAGTGTTTTTTCATTTTCATTCATGTAAAAACTTGTATGTAATATTCTTTTATTGGGGCACTTCCAGGTTGCGGAAGATGTCACCTTTTGTATATTATTTAATTTTCCGCACTAGGATAGACCCAAGGAGGAGGGCACAAGTAACCGGGTTCTGGAGTCCAGTGGGAGACCAACTCGAGGAGTCGAGTCCGGGTCTCCTAACTCTAGAATTGGTAGGGTTGCTTGCCACTCTCGTAGGGGTCTAGAGGTGTGGGTTTGGCTATTCATCGCGACCGTGGAATCCGTATTTTATACTGGCTCATATTGAAAACAAGGACGTCCTAGTATATCCAATGTTCCATATGATTCTTCTGCTGCGATATCTGTGATGTGATCATGTGATATGTTCTTTGATAGATACTGTATATAGTATATATGATATATTATATAGACGTTACTTATGTTTTACACCCGCGCTAGCCCTGCCCCGCTCTGCCATTAGTTACCTAACCTAACGGTGCACGAGGGGACATCAAGGCGAATGCGGATGGCATAAGTGTACGTCGTATTTATCTGTGATGTTAGGTAATTAAATGATGGGACTTCATTAATGTGATTAATGAAATAAAAGAAACCTAAAGATGTTGTAGAATCGAATTTCAAAATAAAACAGGTAGCTACAGTTCTTGCTTTGCATTGCGGTGTTCCTTGTAGAACATCCTGCACCTTATTCGATAAGGAAAGGACCGAGATCCCTTCACCGGGAGTGACTCCTTTAGCAATAACTGGCAAATGCTACACACTCGGTTTGTCTTTTGATTGCTTTTAAGAGTTCTGCTTTGCACAGTGATATATATGATATATCCCGCACCTCATTCGACGAGGAAAGGACCGACGATCCCTTCACCGGGAGTGACTCCTTTAGCAAAACTAGAAAAGCCTCAAAAACACTCCATTTTAAAATCATTTGATTCTACAACGATATAAAGTTCATTGCGCAAAAGGTTTTCTTAAAAACCTGTCGCAACCCTCCGTCATTTTAGATAAGTAATAGTTAGTATTCGTGCTGCGTTTGTTGACTCAGTCAAGGCGTAGTGTGCAGTAGCTGATTAGTGCTTATCTGCAAAGCATATGATGCGATTGGATTAGAGTAGTCGTGCGGCCTTGTTGACTCAGTCAAGGGTCGTGCGGGTGGGTTTAATTCAATCGGGAAATGACGGGTTGAACCTTACTTGCGGTCTATGGTTTGTTGACTCAGTCAAGGTCATAGATCGCTTGGGGCAAAAGATTATCGGGAATTTCAAGTGTTGAAATTTGCAATGAGATTGCATACCTTCTATGACAAAGTTGGATCCCGATACCCGCTGCGAGTAAGAGTTACTCCTGGGAGAGTTTTACACATTACAATTAGCCGATCAAGTAGGTGTCTAGAAAGGTGTCAACGGGGTTAAGCCTCTGGGAAAACGAGGTTTACAGTAATTAGGTTCGTGCGAAAGCACGGGGGACCTCCCTCAAAGTACCGACACTGGCCTGGCTGAAAGATTGGCGAACTTGTAGCGTGTAATTAATCCCGGCTAATCTTTCCTTTTAGGGTTTGAAGGAAGACTTGATAAAAAGAAGTGGGAGCCATCCTAATTAGATAAAATAATAACCAATCTGATCTTGCAAGAGCGCACGCTGAGTGTTTTCTTCTCTCTCTCTCCAGGTAGCGACCATATCACGCCTTAATCAAGATAATAAAACGGATATATTGACCGAACCCGCTTGTTATACTGAGCTGGGGAACGTTGGTCCCGCTCCAACTTATAATTGTTATAAGACAGAGCAGGAAATTGGGGAATACCAGATTTCCCGTGCTGCCCAAACGAAGAAAGTGCATGCTGATGCATTATCTTCAGGTGTGTGTTCATTATACAGAACCGTTTCTCAGTATTCTTTACGTCCTGGGTATGTGATACCGAATCAGGATCCCGCATATGTAATATGTTACATGGGCTACAGATAGGTAAAGAACTGAGAACGGGTGATAAGTTTCATGAGGCAGAAAACGGGGCAAGAGTTGCAGCCAAGTCTGTCGGTCACTGTCACCCTGTATTACCAATACATTGATTCTGAACGAATGTTATTAGATACCGAACCTGATATACAAAATCATATCAGTCTCTTTATTAGTAAAGAAATGATAAAATTTTGTATTGTTGGATAATGTTTTGAACATTTCCTATATCAAAAGTTGATCGGTTCAGGCACGTTATCTAAAAGCATTGATGTTCTAAATCAAACTACAGTTCCTAGTATACGGAACACACACAAGAGGAAGAGTTCAGAAATGAACGGATCCTTCTTGAGGTATTGTAGACTAGGTCATATCAATGCGACCCGACTGGCTGAAGTTACATTTAGATGCATATTTAAATCAGTTTGAATTTACATCTTGTGAAACTTGCCAGTCATGTCACAAAGATAAGATGACCATAGCTCTGTTTATTGGAAACAGAGAAAGAGTTAGTGAACTCTTGGGATTGATACATGTTGATGTATGTAAGGTCCCCTGTCTACACATGCCAAGACCGGTTCTTTATACTTCATTACATTCTCTGATGATCTTTCGAGATTCCGACCTATGTTCCTGTTGAAACACAAGTCCGAACCTTTTGAGATATTCGCAGAATATAAGTTAGAAGTAGAGAACCAATAAGGGTATAAGTATTATGTCCTTTGATGAGATCAAGGAGGAGAATACTTGAGCACGGAATTCTTGGACTTTTCTAAAGGAGAATGAGATTCTCTCTCAGCATTACTCCTCCGTATACACCATAGCACGATGGTATATCGGGGCGGAGCAATAGCACCCTATGTGATATGGTGTGCTCTATGATGAGTACTACTGAGTTTCCTATTTCCTTTTGGGAATAATGCACTTGAGAAGTTGCATACCTATTGAATAGGGTTCGAATCAAATCTGTGCCTACATTCCATATAAGATATGGTATGGGAAGAACCCATCTCTTAAGATAGTTAAGATTTGGGGTTGTCCGGCCTATGTCTAAAAGCAAAATCCGGACAAGATCGTGACAAGGTCTGTTATGTAGAACTGGAAATGTTCCAGCTATACAATATGCATCTGATGATTTGGTAGAACCGAAGGATTCAATAGTAACCAACGAACCTCAGCCTCTCCGCCGATCTAGTAGGGTTCCTTACCCACCTGAGAGTTACTTCGGTTTCTCTATGACAGTGGGAGCGAGGATTGCATCATGAGATGATGACCCAACTAGTTTCGAGCTGGCCATCTGGAGTGAGACTCTGTAAGAATGGCTGGATATTTATCGATCTGAGATGGAATCCATATACACCAACAAAGTATGGACTTTGGTTGCTATATCTGAAGGGTTAAATCCCCATCAGGAGCAAGTATATCTTGAGAAGATTACTTGGTGTACATGGAAAAGTTGAGACTTTCAAAGCTAGACCTGTTAAAGGTTTTCGTCATCGATCAGGCGTGGATAATGATGAAACCTTTTCTAAGGAGCTATGCTTAAGTCCATCCAGATCCTACTTGCCACGGCTACATACTATGACTACGATATCTGGCGGTTGGGTGCCATGACTGCTTTTCTAAATGATGTTTTAGAAGAGTGCGTCTATAAGTACACAGCCAGAGGGCCTCGTAGACAGTGGGAGCAGCGGAAACGTGTGCAAGATGTTTTATGTGATAAAGCAGGCATCGCGGAGTTGGAACATCTGTTTTGATGAGTTAGTCAAACAGTTTGACATCATCAAAATGGTAGATGAACCTTGTATATACAAAAAGGTTGTAGGGAGTATGGTAGTGATCCTCGTAGAGTACGTGGATGACATACTCTTGATAGGGAAGGAGTTTCCTATGCTACGCTCGGTCAATCTCCGCTTATCACAAGGATTCTCCATATAGGATCAAAGTGATACCTCCTCCATCCTGAGTTTTCATCTATGAGACAGATGTTATTTGGGTGTTAGTATACTCACTAGCTGTAGTGAGATGGTATCAATTGATCCTGGGGAGAATCACTGGAAGGGTTCCAGGGTGATAAAGGCGACTGATTGTCAGTCGCAGGCATTGTCTTTACCCTCAGTAAAGGGATGGTATGTTGGAAGAGTTCCAAGCTAGATACCGTGGCATACTAGACGATAAAGGCTGGATACATCACTACTTATGATGCTACCAAAGAGGCAGTCTGGATATATATTTGTTCATGAGATGAACTTAGTTCCCCCCATTGTGTGACAATGGAGTTGTGGCTTATGCCAAGGAACGCCCGTCCCATCAGTGATCCAGACATATTCTAAGACAGTATCACCTGATCATGGAGATGGTTGATCTCCAGGGTGATCGAGGTTAGGAGAGTAGACTCAGAGGACAACACGACGGATCCACTCACGAAGGCCTATTCCCAGAGAGAGAGACTTTTATGGGATGGTTGAGTATGAGATACTACAACCACTGCTACAGATGGCCCTAGTGCAAGTGGGAGATTGTTAGTTATATGTATGCCCTAGAGGCCATTACTATACATAGGATGTATATTGTAGTGGATGCTTGGACATATATAGGGAGGAATTTCTTGCTCGACATGATAGTATGCTATCTGGTTACTCTTTACCTTAACGTGTATACTGATTATCTCTCTGTTACATGTTGGTAAAGCCCTTAGGATGTGTACTTGACTACCTAGACTATGATGCGGATCATACTAGTGGGGACATGGAAGTCCATAAGTACATCCTTTAAGGTCCCTAGTCGTGGGTGTATCGAGACGGGGCATCGATATACCAGAGTAGACTAGCGTATACCTTCTCGACCCATACAGATAGGCGATGGATGATCCCATATCCATTGGTGTTTGACATCAGAGATGATATACGGGTGCTCAGTGGAGACTGGGTACACTGGACGGACTCGCCGAGAACTCCCAGATGGTATTATACCTCACGTCAGATGGCAGTTCTCTGCTGACACTGGTACAGGTTAGTCTGTAGACCCGAGATCGTCATAGAGTTTTGTGTGATTCCTACTGTGCTTTGATTTCCACCTTACCACGTCCAAGAGGGCGTGCAAAACGGTGGCTTTTGGGTATAGTCCCGAATCACATGGAGGCAATGAGCGATAGGAGGGGATTCGTCTCTCCCGGTATAGGGAGTTGATGTTGCGCTGTGTTCGATTGGCTATAACCGGAAATCCCTGGCCAGGGTTGCTGAGATTGTAAGTCCACGTTGCCAACCCCGGTTCTTGCGGGGAGGCGGAAACGGTATAAAAAACAAATTTTTAGCGCATTAGGCAACATGGACTAACAAAAGTTGGGATCTTTTCTAAACTAAACTAGCTACAAAGCTAAAGAGAGTTAGCTACTCGGAAAAGATGTTATACCTCACTTGAACTCCTTCTTCTTGAAACCTTTGTAGAGCTTGGATGGTGCTTTCCTCGTCGCCTTCTTCCGTCAAAGATAGATCCACCTGAGGGTTCAACCTTCGGGCTCCTTTCTCGAACTTTGAGAGAACTAGGATCTTTGGCTTGCTAAACCTCTAACCCTAGAGTGAGTAGAGAGTGGCTTTGGGGTGTTTTTATCTCAAGGAGAGGGATTCTCAACACATGAGAAGGAAGCTCCTTGAACTAGAGGAGGAGGAAGAAGAAGAGAGGAGAGAGAAGAGTTATGATAGAATGAATAATATCCTTCTCATTTTACAACCATAACCAAAATGAAAAGAATATCAAATTAACAATAATAATAAAAATGAAATAGTTGATGGATGGTTTGGAATGACTATTATCATTACATTCATTAAATGGTTTTGCAAGAATCAAAGAGCATCTTTGATATGTAATGATAATGGTCAAACTTTCAACCATGGTCAACAAGTCAACCTTGGTCAACAAGTCAACAAACCCAACCATAACACAGTTTCATTTAATTAATATTATTAATTGATATATCACAAATTTATTAGGGTTTGGAAAAAGACGACTGTCAGCTGTGCATACACACCCGTTCTGAAACCCTAATGAAAATCCTCTTCCTCCGCCTCAAACAACTGTGCATACACACCCGCATTCTTGTTCCGAGGAACATGAACACAATGAGATAAAACTAACCCCAAAACATATACTAGTATCTGGCTCAAACCAGAGCCGGCTAGTAATATCCGTCCGGACTCCAAACGTGCACAAGTGCGCGGATGAGAACGAACCCTGTCACAAAACCATGCGACCTCTACTCTGTTTTGCCCAGAGGCGAATAGCCCTCTGTGTGGGACTCTAAAGACTCGACACTACGCTGGCAGTGGGTTTAACCACAGACTACAAGCGGCACTAGCTGTGCGTAACGATCCCCAGGTAGATGCCGATAAGAAGACTGACGAGGTGAACCCCATCTGAACTCCTACTGAGTCTGAATGTGACAGTCTCCGTACAGTCCGGTCTGTTCGTCTGATACATCGCATGGCGGGCCTAGGGGGCGGTAAACGTCAGTCCCCTAATAGCGGTACAAGTCGTATCGGAGTGAAGCCCAAAACACCCTGAGATAACACTGGAAACCTACCAGTATATCTCGATTGCCCTGGCCAGGGACTACTCGTGTAATGGCTCTCCTAGACACAGCGCGATGTTAACCCCCAATACCGGGAGAGACGAATCCTGTCTAACCGTCACTGCCTCCAAATGCTTCGGGACTGTACCCAACTACTACCTGTTTGCACGACTCCTTTGAGCCGTGGTAGGGTAGTAATCAAAGTACAGTGGGAACACACTCGAGGCAAAGTGACAGTGTCAAGTCAGCGGACTAAGCTGTACTCATGTCACCTGGGAACTGATAACTGACGATAGGTATAATACCAACCTGTCAGTTCCCGACGAGTCCTGTCCAGTGTACTCGTAACCCAACGAGCATCCGTATACTATCTCCAGTACGACGTACTGATGGCTGTGGGACAGTCCATCTCCCACACTGGGATAAGAAGCGCATACGCTAGTCTACTCCGGAGTATCGATGCCCTGTCTCGATAGTCCTGCGACTAGGGACCTGTATAAGGATGTGCTTATAGATTACCCAGCCCCCACTAGTGTGACTGCCATCACAACGCTGGTAATCAAGCAAAGATCCTAAGGGCTCCACTAATGTGTATAGGTGATATACTAAAATAAACACAAGTACACATTGAAGTAGAAACAAACCAAGTAGCATACTACTATATTGAGCAAGATTGTTTATACAAGGTGAATATCCCAAGCTTCCATTAAGTAATATACAAACTAGTATGATACAGTAATGGCCTCTAGGGCATATACACCAACAATCTCCCACTTGCACTAAGGCCATGTACTGGCGTATCGAAGACCTATCATCTCGATCAGCCGCTCGAACTGAGTCTGGGGCAAGGCCTTGGTGAATGGATCTGCAGTGTTTTCTTCTGAAGCAACCCTCCGAACCTCGATCTCCTGGCGATCTACGATCTCCCTGATCAGGTGATACCGCCTCAAGATGTGTCTGGATTTCTGATGGGACCTGGGTTCCTTCGCTAAAGCTATAGCCCCGTTGTTGTCGCAATACAGAGGTATTGGATCAACAATGGACGGAACCACCTGAAGTTCTTTCAAGAACTTCCTCATCCAGACGGCTTCTTTTGCGGCATCAGATGCAGCGATGTATTCTGCTTCCATCGTCGAGTCTGCAACGGTTTCCTGTTTGGAACTCTTCCAACACACCGCCCCTCCATTGAGGGTAAAGACAAAACCCGACATGGACTTGGAATCATCCTTGTCACTCTGGAAGCTGGAGTCAGCAAAGGCCTCGATCTGGAGGTCTTTTCCGCCATACACCAAGAACATCTCCGTAGTCCTTCTCAGGTACTTGAGAATGTTATTTACCGCTATCCAGTGTTTCTCCCCAGGGTTTGACTGATACCGGCTTACCACACTCAGTGCATAAGCTACATCCGGTCTGGTACACAACATCGCATACATTATAGAGCCTACCGCAGAAGCGTAGGGTATAATAGACATGCGATCCCTCTCCAAATCAGTCTTGGGAGACATCTCTTTAGAGAGGGTGATCCCATGACAAGCCGGTAGGTTACCGCGCTTAGAATCTTCCATACTGAATCTCTTCAGTATGGTGTCGATGTACCTGGACTGTGAAAGTCCTAATATCCTCTTGGATCTATCACGGTAGATCCGGATACCCAGAATGTATGAGGCATCACCCAGGTCCTTCATGGAGAACCTGTGTGACAAGAACCCCTTGACAGATTGTAGCATAGGAATGTCATTTCCTATCAAGAGAATGTCATCCACGTATAAAACGAGGAATACTACAGTTCTCGCTACAAATCTACAATAGATGCATGGTTCATCTGGATTTTTGATAAAGCCAAATTCCTTGACCGTCTCATCAAAATAGATGTTCCAACTCCGCGATGTCTGCTTTAGTCTATAGATGGACTTAAGCAACTTGCACACCTTTTCGCTGCTCCCACACTGAATGAAACCCTCTGGCTGGTCCATATAGACACACTCCTCTAAATGACCATTTAGAAAAGCTGTCTTTACGTCCATCTGCCAAATCTCATAATCGTGGAAGGCAGCAATGGCAAGAAGGATCCGAATGGATTTCAGCATAGCTACTGGAGAAAAAGTTTCGTCATAGTCCAAACCAGGTCGCTGACGAAAATCCTTTGCAACCAGTCTAGCTTTATAGGTCTCAACCTGTCCATCTACACCAATCTTCCTTTTGAAGATCCACTTGCATCCTACAGGTTTTACCCCATCTGGAGCAATGTCCAACGTCCATACTTTGTTGGTGTACATGGACTCCATTTCGGTCCGCATTGCATCCAGCCATTTTACCGAGTCGACGCTCTGAATGGCTTGCTGGAAGCTAGTAGGCTCATCACAGTCTATGATGCAATCCTCTCTATCCCCGTCAATGAGAAAGCCGTAGTATCTCTCGGGCGGATGAGACTGCCTACTACTTCTGCGGAGTGGCGTGGGAATGTCCTGATCTTTCGAACCCTCTGGTTCTACTAAGCTTTCAGTAATAGCTTGTGGTTCTGGAATTTCTTCCAGTTCTATTGCGCTCCCACTTATTTCTTTTTCTAAGAACTGATGTTCCAGAAAATGGGCATTATGAGAAACAAGGACTTTTTGTTCCTCTGCGTAATAGAAAAGATACCCCCTGGAGTTCTTTGGGTATCCCACAAACTTGCACAGTACTGAGCGTGCCTCGAGCTTGTCCGTATGCTGCTTTTTGACATAAGCTGGACATCCCCAAATCTTCAGGTATTGAAGATAGGGTTTCTTCCCACTCCATAACTCATATGGTGTGGTAGGCACAGTCTTAGTGGAAACTCGGTTCAAAAGGTATGCAGCTGATTCTAGTGCATATCCCCAGAACAATCGCGGAAACTCGGCGTTACTCATCATGGACCGTACCATATCCAATAGGGTTCGGTTCCGTCTCTCCGATACACCGTTATGTTGCGGAGTGTATGGAGGAGTAAGCTGAGAGAGAATTCCATTCTCTTTTAAGTAACCCAGGAACTCGGCACTCAAGTATTCACCACCTCGATCAGATCTTAGTGTCTTGATACTTTTGCCTGTTTGTTTTTCTACTTCATTCTTATATTCTTGGAACTTATCAAAAGCTTCGGATTTATGCTTCATTAAGAAGACATGTCCGAACCTTGAGAAATCATCCGTAAAAGTAATGAAGTAAGAATAACCGCTTCGCGCATGTGTAGACATTGGACCGCATACGTCGCTGTGTACGAGTCCCAAGAGCTCGCTCGCTCTTACCCCGTGTCCAGTGAACGGAGTCTTTGTCATCTTTCCTTTGAGACAGGATTGACAAGTTGCATACGATTGATATTCGAACGGATCCAAATATCCTTCTGCATGTAACTTAGTCAACCTTCTCTCATTGATGTGACCCAGTCTATAATGCCATAAGAAAGTTTTATTAATTTCTGGAGACTTTCTTTTGTGTGTATTCTGGACATTGAAAATCTGTGGTTGGTTTAAAACGTATATACCGTTGTTCAATGTACCTGACCCAATCAAAACTTGATTAAGGTGAATGTTCACTACATTACTTACAAATGCAAATTCATAACCTTCTTTAGATAATAAAGATACAGAAATGATATTACAGGTTGCATTTGGTACATAATAACAACTACGCAAAACCAAAAAGTGTCCATCTGACAAGCCCAGGTGATAGTCCCCCATGGCCTCAGCATCCATGCCAGCACCGTTCACAACTCTGAGGGTCATGTCACCTACCTTCAAAACTCTACGCTTTCTCAACGCCTGCAAAGAATTACAGATATGAGATCCTGATCCGGTATCCAATACCCAGGAAGTAGAGTTTATTGATAGACAGTTTTCAATAACATACACCCTGAAGCTGAAGCTGCAACTCGCTTCAAATCCTGTGTTCTGGCTTTCCAAGCCTTGCAATCCTGTTTCCAGTGACCACTTTTGTGACAATAGAAGCATTCTTCCTTCCCCACCAGCTTTCCCGCTATCTTTGTTGCTTTTCCTTTTCCCTTCGTATCCACTTTACCGATACCGCCTCTTGGTTTGGCGGGGGCTTTCTTCTTCTTACCCTTGGCTTTTGCCCTGGATCTAGAAGAGGAAGATCCTCCTACAAACAAAGTGGATGTCTCCCTACCTTTCTGTAGGGTGCCTTCAGCACTCCTCAACATGTTCAAAAGTTCGGAGAGTTCAACCTCTTTTCCTTACATGTTGAACTTAAGGATAAACTGGGCGTAAGTGGAAGGAAGGGACTGGAGAATCAAATCAGTATAGAGTTCATTCTCCAACGTGGTCCCAAGGTCCGCGAGCTCCTCAATGAAGCCAATCATCTTAAGCACGTATTCCGCTACCGATGATCCGACGGCCAACCTTGCCGAAAACAACTTCTTCGACACTTCGTATCTTGCGATACGAGACTGCTCTCCATACAGTTCTTTTGTATGGAGAAATATGGACTCTAGGTCCATATTCTCGTGCCTCCTCTAATGTTCATTGTCCATCGAGGCAAGTACGAGGCATTTGGCCTTCGCGCAATCTATCTCCCATGTCTTACGGATTTCCTTATCCGCGACGCTGGAGGTAGGACCTGGGACAGGGGGAGCTTTGGTGGTAAGGACATACCCCAACTTGTCGTAAGTGATTGCCATCTTGACATTTCTGAGCCAATCTTTGTAGTTTGGCCCTGTCAATATGTTTTTATCTAGAAGTAACTTAAGTCCAGTCATGTTGAATGGTCGCTGCAATTAGGAGAGAGAAAAGAAACACTTTAGCATGATGCTCTTGCAAGTTTAGAGTGGTTTTTAATTTGTCTAAACTGGATGGCTCCCACTGTCTCTCGAATCCCTTCTCAAACCGTAAAGAAAGGATTAGTCAGGATCACTCTCACCGTACAATACTTGCTTAACCGTTCAGCCAGGCCAGTGTCGGTACTTCGAGGGAGGTTTTCCAACGCTTTCGCGAAGTTCCTTAATTAAGTAACCTCTTTTCCCTGTGGGCGTAGCCCCGCTAACACCTTTCTAGACACCTACTAAGTTTATAGCATTGATCGTTAAGTGAGAGTTTTCCGAGGAGTAGCATATACTCACAGTAGGATCGGGATCCAAATATCATCGCGTGACGAAACTGAAGGAATCCTACCAGAATCACCACACTCCAAATGGTATGCAAATCTAGCAAGTTTCAGTACTTATGAAACTCCCGATGTGGATTTTTTGCCCCGTGCTCTTATGACCTTAGCGTGAGGTCAAAATGTCATAAGTCACATGTCAAGTTCTTCCCATCATTATCCTGGTTAATTTGAACCCACCTGTACCTACCCTTGACGTAGGCCAAAATGGTAGTACGACTGTCTCAAACCAACGCATTCTATCTATGCAACAGATAAATATCCGGCAGCCACCAATCACTATGCCTTGGCGTGAGGTCAAAATACATAGCTTGAATACTACCGTATATTTAACTGAAATGATGGGGGGCTACGAATGGTTTTGGCGAAACCGTGAACGTAGTGAACTTGATATAATCGATGGAACGGGATAGCTTTTAAAAGGAGTGGCTCAAGCTCCGCATTTAAAAGTTAGTTTTGAAAAGAACCGAGTGGTTTTTCGAAAGTGTTCCAACGACTTTTGCTTGGTTTATTATCTTGCATTAGTTCTTTTAATGCGTGATATTCTTGCATTAGTTCTTTTAATGCGTCCCATCATTTAATCCTACCATTGCAGAAAACAACCAAAATATGACGTACGCTTATGCCATTCGCATTCGCCACGGGGCCCCGTCATCACCCGTTAGGTTACTTAACTAACGACAGAGCGGGGGCTGGGCTAGCGCGGCTGTAAAACATAAGCAACGCCTAAATAGTTATAAATGTAAAGCAATGATAGACATTACAGATCACAGATGAATACATTGGATATACTAGGAATCCGCAATCCGTTCGAGCCTGCAACGAAAAGCGGATTACACGGTCGCGGTGAATAGCCAAAACCCCACCCAAGACCCCTACGGGTGCGGCAAACTACCCGCCAAGTATCCGAAGTGAAGCAACCTCCCTCACCATCGTGAGTAGGCCACTCGGCACTTCGAGATACCCGGTAGTTTGTGCACCCCCTCCATGGGTCTATCCTAGGAGCAAAAACAGTAAAAAGAATTATACAATGACGGCTACAACCCCGACCCGGTTGTGCGGCCAAACAAATAATAATATTACATCAATTTACATATTACATGAATGAAAGAAAAAAGAAAAGCTCATCTCACATCCACCCCGGCTATTCACCCGCCACAGTCCAACGCATTCATATACACATACCATCACCAATCACAGATCACAGATATGTATAACCCCGACTAATCGACATATAGCGATTAGCCGACGTTCAATACATTCAAACATCACAGATATAACATATTAGTCAAAGTATAGTGAAGTTCGATCCAAAAATACGGATTTATAGGACCCCAAAAACAAATTTCTTTTCTGGAAAACCTGGGAAGATATAAATCATCTTAAAAATCCCAAAACCCTACCAGAAGAACACTGCACCAAACCCGGCCGTGAGAGGAGCCTAAACGGCGGCGGTTCCATGGCAAATGTATGCTCATTGCCGCGGAAACGCGGCGGTTTGAAGGATTCAGGCGACCGTTTTTGGTGGATGTCTTCACAAAACCCTGAGCCGATTTTAGGAGTAAAACTTTTTATCTTTTGAGCACAAAAAATTTCAACAGAAAGTTAGGGTTTTTGACTTTTAGGTTTTTGTGATTTTTCCGATCGAACTTCCGTACACTTTACTACTTAGCTAGTTTAAGTTTAGTTAGGCTCTGATACCACTGTAAGTCCACGTTGCCAACCCCGGTTCTTGCGGGGAGGCAGAAACGGTATAAAAAACAAATTTTTAGCGCATTAGGCAACATGGACTAACAAAAGTCGGGATCTTTTCTAAACTAAACTAGCTACAAAGCTAAAGAGAGTTAGCTACTCGGAAAAGATGTTATACCTCACTTTAACTCCTTCTTCTTGAAACCTTTGTAGAGTTTGGATGGTGCTTTCCTCGTCGCCTTCTTCCATCAAAGATAGATCCACCTGAGGGTTCAACCTTCGGGCTCTTTTCTCGAACTTTGAGAGAACTAGGATCTTTGGCTTGCTAAACCTCTAACCCTAGAGTGAGTAGAGATTGGCTTTGGGGTGTTTTTATCTCAAGGAGAGGGATTCTCAACACATGAGAAGGAAGCTCCTTGAACTAGAGGAGGAGGAAGAAGAAGAGAGGAGAGAGAAGAGTTATGATAGAATGAATAATATCCTTCTCATTTTACAACCATAACCAAAATGAAAAGAATATCAAATTAACAATAATAATAAAAATGAAATAGTTGATGGATGGTTTGGAATGACTATTAGCATTACATTCATTAAATGGTTTTGCTAGAATCAAAGAGCATCTTTGATATGTAATAATAATGGTCAAACTTTCAACCATGGTCAACAAGTCAACAAACCCAACCATAACACAATTTCATTTAATTAATATTATTAATTGATATATCACAAATTCATTAGGGTTTGGAAAAAGACGACTGTCAACTGTGCATACACACCCGTTCCGAAACCCTAATGAAAATCCTCTTCCTCCGCCTCAAACAACTGTGCATACACACCTGCATTCTTGTTCCGAGGAACATGAACACAATGAGATAAAACTAACCCCAAAACATATACTAGTATCTGGCTCAAACCAGAGCCGGCTAGTAATATCCGTCCGGACTCCAAACGTGCACAAGTGCGCGGATGAGAACGAACCCTGTCGCAAAACCATGCGACCACTACTCTGTTTTACCCAGAGGCGAATAGCCCTCTGTGTGGGACTCTAAAGACTCGACACTACGCTGGCAGTGGGTTTAACCACAGACCACAAGCGGCACTAGCTGTGCGTAACGATCCCCAGGTAGATGCCGATAAGAAGACTGACGAGGTGAACCCCATCTGAACTCCTACTGAGTCTGAATGTGACAGTCTCCGTACAGTCCGGTCTGTTCGTCTGATACATCGCATGGCGGGCCTAGGGGGCGGTAAACGTCAGTCCCCTAATAGCGGTACAAGTCATTTCGGAGTGAAGCCTAAAACACCCTGAGATAACACTGGAAACCTACCAGTATATCTTGATTGCCCTGGCCAGGGACTACTCGTGTAATGGCTCTCCTAGACACAGCGCGATGTCAACCCCCAATACCGGGAGAGACGAATCTTGTCTAACCGTCACTGCCTCTAAATGCTTCGGGACTGTACCCAACTACTACCTGTTTGCACGACTCCTTTGAGCCGTGGTAGGGTAGTAATCAAAGTACAGTGGGAACACACTCGAGGCGAAGTGATAGTGTCAAGTCAGCGGACGAAGCTGTACTCATGTCACCTGGGAACTGATAACTGACGATAGGTATAATACCAACCTGTCAGTTCCCGACGAGTCATGTCCAGTGTACTCATAACCCAACGAGCACCCGTATACTATCTCCAGTACGACGTACTGATGGCTGTGGGACAGACCATCTCCCACACTGGGATGAGAAGCGCATACGCTAGTCTACTCCGGAGTATCGATGCCCTGTCTCGATAGTCCTGCGACTAGGGACCTGTATAAGGATGTGCTTATAGATTACCCAGCCCCCACTAGTGTGACTGTCATCACAACGCTGGTAATCAAGCAAAGATCCTAAAAGCTCCACTAATGTGTATAGGTGATATACTAAAATAAACACAAGTACACATTGAAGTAGAAACAAACCAAGTAGCATACAACTATATTGAGCAAGATTGTTTATACAAGGTGAATATCCCAAGCTTCCATTAAGTAATATACAAACTAGTATGATACAGTAATGGCCTCTAGGGCATATACACTAACAGAGATTTACTGGTAAGTGTTACCAGTAGTTTCTCGAACTGTTATAGACCTCATATCGACACGACTTATCGAGCTATTGGGGTCTGACGTTTACCACCCCTAGGCGAGATATGCGACATATCAGACGACGAGACCGGACTGTACGGTAAGTGTTACTGGTTGGATTCACAAGAGTGTGAGCGGGCTTGCTCGTCGATCTTCTGATCGCTCAATACCCGGGTGGCCGTTACGTTTAGCAGACCGCTTGCGGCTTGTGGGTGCTTGATATGATCATCACCTGCTGCCGGCGTATTGACGAGTCTTTAGAGTCCTACACAGAGGTTTCCTGGCTCAAGCGAAACGAAATAGGAGCGCATATGAGATATGTGCGGGACCGAGAATTATACCAGTATGTGATACTGTATTTGATTCTCGCGATTTGTGACATTGATCGGTTATATGCGATATAGCCGGGTTATCGGATCAAGTGTTGATTCGATAAGTTGTTACTATTGATATTAGTCGGTTATATGCGATATGACCGGATCGATAAATCAAGTGTTGATTTAATGATTTAATATATAATTATATATTTGATATATTACTTTACATTAACTAATATTTGTTCACTTTAAAAGGATTTTCTCACTTGATGTGCATATTGTATATGTGATATACTTTTGTACATTTGATTGTATCATGTTTGATGATACATGAAAGTATGTGTGTTTGGTTTAAACCATGGTTGGTCAATGGTTAGGGTTTCATATGCTTCATTTACTTATTCATTTATTTATTTGTTCATTTAGGAAAGAAAAGAAAATGGTGGCTTTTTGGATTTATCTTGAAGCTTCTTGAAGCTTAGAAAAGCTTTGACCATTTTTGTTTCTTTCCTTAACCCTAACCATTTGCTTTAACCATAGTTCATTCTCTACACACTACCATGGTTGCAATTATGATAAGCATGATCTATTTTCTTTTTCCTCATTAACTTATCATCTTCCTTTCTTCTTCTTCTTCTTCAAGATGAAGAAGCTTGCAACCAACAATGGCATCTTGAGAAAAAGAGTGAGAAATCCAATTCTAAAGTGAACCCACTTCCTATTTCTTCATCCTCTACCACTTGCCAAGTAGTATTGGGTGTTTTCTTCATAAGTTTCATGACTTGGTGAAGTTGGAGCTTGATCTTGTGTTGCCTCGACGTAGATCATCTTCGGCGTCGAAGTCGACGACCTAGCCCGCCCATTTCTCCGATGAAGCCGACGCTAGAGCCCGGGATCCGATGATCGCAGCGAGGAGACTTCATCGCGGAGCCATGGAGGTGGAGAACCGGATCTATAAAGGTTGTATGTTCGTTCACTTAGCACTAAAGTAGTTTAGTAGCTTGATGTTTCGCCTAAAATCTAGTTAACGATCCGTATTAGGGTTTCTCGGCACTTGTAATTTTTGAAATTGGCATGTTTGATCCCTTGTGAGACCTCATTAGAGTGCCTAGGAACCCTACATCATGTTGTTGAGGGAGACCGCTTCACTTCGGGTACTTGGCGGGTAGTTTGCCGTATCCGTAGGGGTCTAGGGTGGGGTAATGGCTATTCATCACAACTGTGTAATCCGTCTTTTGTTGCAGGCTCAAAGCAAACGCGGATTGCTTGCATATCCAATAAAGTTCATCAGTGATATGGAATGCTTATTATTGCGTCTGACGAATGTACAATATCTATATATGATAGCTATTAGACGTCACTTATGTTTTACACCCGCGCGAGCCCAACCCCCGCTCTGTCGTTAGTTAAGTAACCTAACGGGTGATGACGGGACCCAGTGGCGAATGCGGATGGCATAAGAGGACGTGGTATTTTCATTGTTTTCTGCAATGATAGGATAAATGATGGGACACATTATTATAATGCAAAGAAAATAAACCAAAGTTCAATCGTTGGAACAAATTTAAAAGAAACCACTCGGTTATTTTAAAAGATCAGAATTTTTAATTGCGGAGCTTTAACCACTCCTTTTAAAAAGTATCAGGTTCCTTCGATTATATCAAGTTCACTACGTTCACGGTTTTTCCAAAACCATTCGTAGCCCTCCGTCATTTCATTTGGGTATTCAGTAGTATTCAAGCTATGTATTTTTGGCACGTAGTCAAGACATAGTGTTTGGTAGCTGCTGGGGTATTCATTTGTTGCATAGATAGATGCGTTGGTTTGGGACAGTCGTATTACTTTTCTTAGCCCTTAGTCAAGAGTATATACGGGTGGGTTCAAATTAACCTGGATAATGACATGTAGAACTTGACATGTGACTTATGACATTTTTGGCCCTTAGTCAAAGTCATAAGTGCATGGGGCAAAAATCCATATCGGGAGTTTCTAAAGAAACTGAAATTTGCTAGTGTTGCATACCATTTGGAGTTTGATGAATGTTGGTAGGATTACTTCAACATTATCATACGATGATATTTGGATCCCAATCCTACTGTGAGTACATGCTACTTATCAGGAGATTTGTCACTTAACAATCAATGCTATAAACCAAGTAGGTGTCGAGAAAGGTGTTAGCGGGGCTATGCCCCCAGAGAAAAGAGGTTATTTAATTAAGGAACTTCGCGAAAGCGTTGGAAAACCTCCCTCGAAGTATCGACACTGGCCTGGCTGAACGGTTAAGCAAGTATTGTATGGTGAGAATAGTCCTGGCTAATTCTTCTTTTATGGTTTGAGGAAGGATTCGAGAAACAGTGGGAGCCATCCTGTTTAGATAAACTAAAAACCAATCTAAACTTGCAACAGCATCATGCTAAAGTGTTTTCTTCTCTTTCTCTCATTTGCAGCGACCTTGTGACCACACATAGGTTACATCTAGATAACAATTTGACTGAATCTGACTTATATGACTGGCAAAGGTCTTTCCAGATGTCCATTGCCTATGACAAGCTGGACCACCCTATTACTACTTAAGATCCCGCCGTCCCAGGTCCAGTTTCCACTGTCGCGGATATAGATATACGTCAGACAAGGGAAAAGGATAAAGCAAAAGCCAAGTGCCTCGTGTTAGCTTCAGTTGATGGTGTATACCAGAAGCAGCACGAGAAGATGGACTCAATTTCCATCTTTCTCCATAACAAAGATTTATATGGAGAGCAATCTCATATCGCAAGATATGAGACCTCGACCGAATTAATTCAAGCGAGGTTGGCTGTCGGGTCATTAGTAGGGGACAACGTCCTTACAATGACTAGCTATATTGATGAGCTCCAGGACCTGGAGACCACGTTGGGAAACGAGTCAGATACTGACTTGATTCTACAGTCTCTGCCTTCTACCCTGAAGGAAACCAGGGAAGAAGAAAGAAAGAGAAGGGCAAAAGTTTCGGGACTGAATGTAGTAAAATAGGAACGTTCCTATTGTTATGGGACTGGGCATTGGCAGAAAGATTGCAGGGCTTTAGAATCCAGCAGCCAGGATACGAAGCATGTTGTGGCTTCGGCCTCAAGTGTATTTGTAATTGAGAATTGTTTGTCAATTAACTCTACTTCCTGGGTACTAGATACCGGAGCAGGATCTCATATCTGTAATTCATTACATGCTTTGAGAAACCGTAGAGTTATAAAAGTAGGTGATTGGTCTCTCACAGTTGCAAACGGAATGACTGTAAACGCTGAATCCATGGGAGAATGTCGCCTAGGTTTGATAAGTGGGCATATATTGATTCTACGTAACTGTTTATATGTACCTAGTATGACTTGTAATATCATATCAGTGTCCTCACTTTCGAGAGAGGGATATGATTTTACATTCGTAAGCGATGTAGTTAACATCCACCTAAATCAAATTCTGATTGGGTCCGGTACATTAGATAACGGTATATACGTATTGAGTCAAGCTCAGGTTTTCAATGTCCAGAACACACTTAAAAGAAAGTTTCCGGAAATAAATCAGGCTTTCTTATGGTATTGTAGATTAGGTCACATCAATGAGAGAAGGTTGACTAAGTTACATAGAGAAGGATATTTGAATCCGTTCGAATATCAATCTTATGCTACTTGTGAATCTTGTCTCAAAGGAAAGATGACAAAGACTCTGTTCACTGGACACGGAGTAAGAGCAAGCGAGCTCTTGGGACTCGTACACAGTGATGTGTGCGGTCCAATGTCTACACAAGTGCGAGGTGGTTATTCCTACTTCATTACTTTTACGGATGATTTCTCTAGGTATGGATATGTCTGCTTAATTAAGCATAAATCCGAGGCCTTTGAGAAATTCCAAGAATACAAGAATGAAGTGGAAAAACAAACAGGCAAGAGTATAAAGACACTGAGATCTGATCGAGGTGGTGAATACTTAAGTGCCGAGTTCCTGGGTTACTTAAAAGAGAATGGAATTCTCTCTCAGCTTACTCCTCCATACACACCACAACACAACGGTGTATCGGAAAGGAGGAATCGAACCTTATTGGATATGGTTCGTTCCATGATGAGTAACACTGAGTTACCGCGATCATTCTGGGGATATGCACTAGAATCAGCTGCATATCTTTTGAACCAGGTTCCCACCAAGACTGTGCCTACCACACCATATCAGATGTGGAGTGGGAAGAAACCTTATCTTCAGTATCTGAAGATTTGGGGATGTCCGACTTTTGTTAAAAAGCAGCATGCAGACAAACTCGAGGCACGATCAGTACTATGTAAGTTTGTGGGATATCCAAAGAACTCCAGGGGTTATCTATTCTATTACGCAGAGGAACAAAAGGTTTTTGTTTCTCGTAATACCCATTTTCTAGAATATCAATTTTTAGAAAAGGAAACAAGTGGGAGCGAAATAGAACTGGAAGAAATTCCAGAACCACAAACTACTACTGAAAGTTTGGTAGAACCAGTAGTTCAAGAAGAACAGGACATTCCCGCACCCCTCCGCAGAAGTAGTAGGCCGTCTCATCCGCCTGAGAGATACTACGGTTTTCTCATAGATGGGGATAGAGAGGATTGCGTCATTGATGATGATGACCCTACTAGCTTCCAGCAAGCCATTCAGAGCGGCGACTCGGTAAAATGGTTGGATGCAATGCGGACCGAAATGGAGTCCATGTACACTAACAAAGCATGGACTTTGGACATTGCTCCAGATGGGGTAAAACCCGTAGGATGCAAATGGATCTTCAAAAAGAAGATTGGTGTAGATAGACAGGTTGAAACCTATAAGGTTAGACTTGTTGCAAAGGGTTTCCGTCAAAGACCTGGTTTGGACTATGACGAAACCTTTTCTCCAGTGGCTATGCTCAAATCCATTCGGGTCCTTCTTGCTATTGCTGTCTTCCACGATTATGAGATCTGGCAGATGGACGTAAAGACGGCCTTTCTAAATGGTAATTTAGAAGAGTGCGTCTATATGGATCAGCCAGAGGGATTCATTCAGAGTGGGAGCAGCGGTAAAGTATGCAAGAAGTCCATTTATGGACTAAAGCAGGCATCGCGGAGTTGGAACATCTATTTTGATGATGCTGTCAAAGAATTCGACTTTATCAAAAATCCAGATGAACCATGCATATATAGTAAGATTGTAGGGAGAGCTATAGTATTCCTCGTCTTATACGTGGATGACATTCTCCTAATAGGAAATGATATTCCTATGTTACAGTCAGTCAAAAGATTCTTATCACAGAAATTCTCCATGAAAGACCTGGGTGATGCCACCTACATTCTGGGGATCCAGATCTATCGTGATAGATCAAAAAGGATGTTGGGACTTTCGCAGTCCAGGTACATAGACACCATAGTGAATAGATTCAGTATGGATGATTCTAAGCGCGGTAACCTACCGGCTTGTCACGGAATCACCCTCTCCAAAGAGATGTCTCCCAAGACTGATTTGGAAAGGGATCGCATGTCGATTATACCCTACGCTTCTGCGGCAGGCTCTATAATGTATGCGATGTTATGTACCAGACCAGATGTAGCATACGCATTAAGCATTGTAAGCCGGTATCAGGCAAACCCAGGGGAGAAGCACTGAATAGCAGTAAAGAACATTCTCAAGTACCTAAGAAGGACTAAGGTGTGTATGGCGGAAAAGACCTCCAGATCGAGGCCTTTGCCGACTCCAGCTTCCAGAGTGACAAGGATGACTCCAAGTCCTTGTTGGGTTATGTCTTTACCCATAATGGAGGGGCGGTCTGTTGGAAGAGTTCCAAACAGGAGACCGTTGCTGACTCAACAATGGAAGCGGAGTACATAGCTGCTTGCGATGCCGCAAAAGAAGCTGTCTGGATGGAGAAGTTCCTCATAGAACTTCAGGTGATTCCTACCAGTGTTAGTCCAATACCTCTGTATTGCGACAACAACGGCGCTATAGCTTTAGCGAAGGAACCCAGGTCCCATCAGAAGTCCAGACACATCTTAAGGCGGTATCACCTGATCAGGGAGATCGTAGATCGCCGGGAGATCGAGATAAAGAGAGTAGAGACAGAGAATAACATTGCTGATCTATTCACAAAGGCCATTCCTCAGACACGGTTCGAGAGGCTATTCGAGATGATAGGTCTACGATATGCCAGCTCATGGCCCTAGTGCAAGTGGGAGATTGTTAGTGTATATTCCCTAGAGGCCATTATTGTATCATACTAGGTTGTATATTACTTAATGGAAGCTTGGCATATTCACAGTTATATATATACAGTCTTGCTAAAAATGGTAGTATGCTACTTGGTTTGTGTCTACTTTAATATGTGCATATGTTTCTTGTAACGTATCACTTATACATATTAGTAGAGCCCATAGGATTTTTGCTTGATTACCAGCGTTGTGATGGCAGTCACACTAGTGGGAGCTGGGTAGTCTGTAAGCAACATCCTATACAGGTCCCTGGTCGTTGGATTATCGAGACAGGGCATCGATACTCCGGAGTAGACTAGTGTGTACGCTTCTCATCCCAGTTGGGGAGATGGTCTGTCCCACAGCCATCAGTACGTCGTACTGGAGATAGTATACAGGTGATCGTTAGGTTACGGGTACACCGGACAGGACTCGCAGGGGAACTGTTGGTTGGTATTATACCCGTCGTCAGTTAACAGTTCCCAGGTGACATGAGTACAGCATAGTCCGCAGACTTGACACTGCTACTTCGCCTCGAGTGTGTCCCACTGTTCTTAGATTGCTACCCTACCACGGCTTAAAGGAGTCGTGCAAACAGGTAGCAGTTGGGTGCAGTCCCGAGCACTTGGAGGCAGTGGCGGTTAGACAGGATTCGTCTCTCCCGGTATTGGGAGTTGATATCGCGCTGTGTCAGAGAGCCATTACGCAAAGTCCCTGGCCAGGGCAAGCGAGATTTACTGGTAGGTTCCAGTAGTTTCTCAGGGTGTAATGGGCTACGCTCCGACACGACTTATACCGCTATTAGGGGACTGACGCTTGCCGCCCCCTAGGCTCGATATGCGATAGTCTTAGACGAACAGATCGGACTGTACGGAGATTATCACATCAGGCTCAGTAGGAGTTCGGATGGGTTTCCTCATCGGCCTTCTTATCGACATCTACCTGGCGACCGTTACGTACAGCTAGTGCCGCTTGCAGTCTGTGGTTAAACCCACTGCCAGCGTAGTGTCGAGTCTTTAGAGTCCCACACAGAGGGTTTCCCTGCTCCAGGCGAAACGATTTAGAGGTCGTATGGTTTTACGACAAGGGTTTGGACGCATACGTGTTTAAACGCACGTACGACGTTCGGACAGTTTTTTACTAGTTGGCTTTGGTTTAAGCCAGATTCTAGTATCGGATTATTGGATTTATACAGTCTAAAGTTTTTCCGTGTTTTCACGGATTGGAGGGGCGTTCTCGTAATTTTCCGGGAAGCTTCTAGAAGCATGGTGACTTGGGGGTTAAGGTGGCATAAGCATTTATTGCTTAATGACTCATTTGTGTGATTCATCCATGGTATTAAATGATGCATTAATTAGTTAATAAGTCATTTGATGAATCACACAAGGTGAATGAATCAACCATGATGATTAATCACTTATATTATTTATTTGATAAATTGTTATGGTTGTTATATTCTAATGAGTTTATTTTTCAATATCATTCATATCATCACCTTCTCTCTCCTCAAGCTCTCTCATTCTTGAAACCCTAATCCTCCCCTCTCATGTGTTGAGATCAAGGATTAGATAGACTAATAAATCCATAACCTTACTCTATATCACCTAGGTAGCTTAGATTATCACTTTGAGCAACCTAGTTATCTTAAGTTAGAGATCAAGCTTGGAATAGGAGCTCTCGGGTGGATCGTCTTTGACTCGAGGAGGCCGTTAAGGTGCCGATGTTCCAAGGAGCCTACGAGAAGTGGAGGACAGTGATGAAGACCCGAAGGACAAGTAACGTGAGATACAACTTCGAATCCGAGTAGTTAAACCTTTCGTAGTTTGCTAGTAACGGTTTAGATACGATTCATGCGCTCAAGTCCGTATTACGAAGCTTTGATAATCGTTTTTCATATATTCCGCCTCCCCGCAAGTTCGTGGGGTGCGTGACATGGACTTACAGATTCAAATATCCTTCTCTATGTAACTTAGTCAACCGTGTTTCATTGATGTGACCTAGTCTACAATGCCATAAGAAAGCCTGATTTACTTCCGAAGACTTTCTTTTAAGTGTGTTCTGGACATTGAAAACCTGAGCTTGATTCAATATGTATATACCATTATCTAATGTACCAGACCAAATCAGAACTTGATTTAAGTGGATGTTTACTACATCGCTTACGAATGTAAAATCATATCCCTCTCTAGAAAGTGAGGATACTGATATGATATTACAAGTCAAACTAGGTACATACAAACAGTTACGTAGAATCAATATCTGCCCACTTGTCAGTCCTAAGCGATATTCCCCCACGGATTCAGCGTCCATGCTCATTCCGTTCGCAACTCTGAGAGACATATCACCTACCCTGATAACTCTACGGTTTCTCAAAGCATGTAATGAATTACAGATATGAGATTCTGATCCGGTATCTAGTTCCCAGGAAGTAGAGTTAATTGACAAACAATTCTCAATTACAAACACACCCGATGCCGAAGCTACAACATGCTTCCAATCCTGTCTACTGGCATCCAAAGCCCTGCAATCCTTCTGCCAATGCACCTTCCCATAACAATAGGAACATCCCTCCTTCCCTACACTAAGTCCCGAAACTTTTTCCTTTCCCTTTCCTTCTACTTCACTGATACCGCATATCGGCTTTGTGGAGGTCTTCTTCTTTTCACCTTTTGCTTTCGCCTTGGATGCAGAAGAAGAAGGTCCTCCATTAAGCAGAGCGGGTGTCTCCCTGGTTTCCTTCAGGGTGTAAGTAGAGGGTAGGGACTGTGGAAATAAGTCAGCATATGACCTATTTCCCAACGTGGTCTCCAGGGCCGTGAGCTTATTAATATAGCTAGTCATTGTAAGGATGTCGTCCCCTACAGATGACCCGATAGCCAACCTCGCTTGAAGCAATTCGTCAGAGGTCTCATATTTTGCGATACAAGATTGCTCTCCATATAAATCTTTGTTATGGAGGAAGATGGAAACTATGTCCATCTTCTCGTGCTGCTTCTGGTATACACCATCAACTGAAGCCAACACGAGGCACTTGGCATTCGCACTGCCCTTTTCCCTTGTCTGACGGATATCCATATCCGCGACGGTGGAAACTGGACCTGGGACGGCGGGGGCTTGAGTAGTAATAGGGTGGTCCGGCTTGTCATAGGCAATGGACATCTGGACAGACCTTTGCCAGTCATAAAAGTCAGATTCAGTCAACTTGTTATCTAGATGTAACCTAGTCATGGTCATATGGTCGCTGCAGTTAAGAGAGAGAAGAAAATACTTTAGCATGATGCTCTTGCAAGTTTAGATTGGTTTTTATTTTATCTAAACTAGATGGCTCCCACTGTTTCTCGAATCCTTCCTCAAACCATAAAAGAAGAATTAGTCACGACTGATCTCACCGTACAATACTTGCTTAACCGTTCAGCCAGGCTGGTGTCGGTACTTCGAGGGAGGTTTTACGACGCTTTCGTGAAGTTCCTTAATTAAATAACCTCTTTTCCCTGGAGGCGTAGCCCCGCTGACACTGTTCTAGACACCTACTTGGTTTATAGCATTGATCATTAAGTGACGAATCTCCTGATGAGTAGCATATACTCACAGTAGGATCGGGATCCAAATATCATCGTGTGATAATGCTGAAGGAATCCTACCAACATAATCAAACTCCAAATGGTATGCAATACCAGCAAGTTTCAGTTTCTTTAGAAACTCCCGATGTGGATTTTTGCCCCATGCTCTTATGACCTTGACTAAGGGCCAACAAATCATAAGTCACATGTCAAGTTCTACCCGTCATTATCTAAGTTGATTTGAACCCACCCGTATATACTCTTGACTAAGGGCCAACAAAGTAATACGACTACCCCAAACCAACACATCTATCTATGCTACATGTGAACACCCCAGCAGCTACCAATCACTATGTCTTGACTAAGGGCCAAACAAACATAACTTGAATACTACTGACCATTCATATGAAATGACAGAGGGCTACGACTGGTTTTGGCAAAACCGTGAACGTAGTGAACTTGATATAACCGAAGGAACCTGATAGCTTTTTAAAAGGAGTGGTTAAAGATCCGCAATT
Source organism: Agapanthus africanus (assembly GCA_030015575.1). Lineage (NCBI taxonomy): Eukaryota > Viridiplantae > Streptophyta > Magnoliopsida > Asparagales > Amaryllidaceae > Agapanthus > Agapanthus africanus. The sequence goes on from JASDDO010000022.1 coordinate 466,624,273, forward strand.
AAAAATTCTTCTCTTTTAAAATAACCGAGTGGTTTCTTTTAAATTTGTTCCAACGATTCAGCTTTGGTCTGTTTTCTTTGCATTAATACAATGTGTCCAATCATTTATCCTATCATTACAGAAAACAACGAAAATACGTCTGCTTATGCCATCCGCATTCGCCACTGGGTCCCGTCATTCACCCGTTAGGGTACTTAACTAACGACAGAGCGGGGGATGGGCTAGCGCAGATGCAAAACATAAGCAACGCCTACTAGATATCTTATATAGATATTGTACATTCGTCAGACGCAATAATAGGCATTCCAGATCACAGATGAACATATTGGATATACTAGGAATCCGCGTGGATATCATAATAGTACATTCGTCAGACGGATTACACGGTCGCGATGAATAGCCAAACCCCACCCTAGACCCTTATGGGTGCGGCAAACTACCTGCCTAGTACCAGAAGTGAAATTGTCTCCCTCAACAACGTAAATAGGCCATTTAACACTTCAAAGTACCCGGTAATTTGTGCACCCCATCTTGGGTCCATCCTAGGAGCAATAATCAGTAAATAAAATAATACAACGGTGGCTACAACCTCAACCCGGATGTGCCCCGCAAAAGAATATTACAACATATTACAATTTATATCGAATGAAAGATAAAAACTCTCATCTCACATCCCCGGCTATTCATCCACGACGATCCAATGAAGTTCATATACACAAAGCAATATCCATTACAGAAATGTGCAACCCCCAACTAACCGACATACTAGCAATTAGCGGAGGTTTACGAACACATCAAACATAACTTGAAACATCAAACAACATAAAACTGCGACTTCGAAACACCCGGTATTTGCCACAGTAAAGAGTTTACAGTAAAATCAAAATTGGCAAAAATAAACATGTAACATTACAGAAAAATAAAATATTATTTTTGGGGATTTTTATAATTAAATAATAATATATTGAATATTTTATTAAGGCGGTATAACTAAATACCGACAAATTGGAAAAAAAATTGGAAAATTATGGAAATTACTGAAATAAAGGTGCTTTATGTGATTTAAGCAAATTATAGGTTTTTATGATTAATTATACACTATTTAGTGCTAATCGCGATTAAATATCGCTAATCGCACATTAAGCTTGTTTTGTGCAAAACATGCACAATATCATTTTTACATTTGTGTTACAATTTCCTACATGGCTTTCTCTTCATTTTTCATTCATGGCTTTGGTTTTGTGAGAACAGAAAAAAAAAGGAAAAGAAAAGACAAGAAAAGGGAAAGGAATAAACAAATAAGTATGGGTGAGAGAGAGAAAGGTGAGGGATTAACTTTGACTTGGCCATTCTCTCATCTCACCATCTTCATAATTTTCTCTCCTCTCCCTCACTCAATTGCTGCTGCTGCTGTTGTTGCCTCTCTCCTTTTTCCCCTCCACCTCCTCACAATCCATCACAATAAAAACCCATTAAAAGTCCATCTCACTTTCACAAAATTTGTGCACAAGCTCACAAGCTACACTATGGACCAAGAAAATTTTGATTTTGGTGCCCTAGGGGATTCATGAGTGCAAAATGAGCTAATTATTCCATCATTAGTGTAGAATTTCCATTCCTTTAGCATCCATGTTAATTTAGAATCGATATTGTATGGTTTTGGGAACTTTGAAAACTCTAAGTTGAGAATTAGGGTTTGAGTTGAACCCAAAGGTGAAATTAAGGTTAGTAGAGGATATACAACCCCTGTGGTGATTGATTGAAGACCTAAACCAGAGACTAGAACCCCAATTAGCAAACTTAGAAATCCCTGACATCGTATTTTGTAAATTCTGTAAGGGTATTTTGACATTTGCTATTACCCGGAGCCTCTGAAAATTATTTAGCAAGTACAGAGGAGTATGCAGGCACCTAGGAAGCTAACCCCAAGACCCCAGCCCCTGACTCCACCCTTTGGCCGCAAATATAACCTTTCTGGCCTCAATTTGCGGCCAGACCTGGAGCATTGTGGTTCGTGTTTGGTTCATGTCTCCATCTCCAGTAAACTAGACCCTCCATGTATGCAAAATTGGTTAATTTGACCTAGGGTAAAATCTGGGACCATTTTCAAGAGTTGCTGTTTTGATTCGGGGTTTGTTTTGCGTATTTTGAATTCTGGATTTTTGTGCGACACGATACGTTATGATGTGTAGGTACCCCACGAGGACTTCGAGACGACAAGCAAGCGCGTGGCGAAGTCGGCAATGGCAAGCGAGAGCAATGTGAGTAGATATATATCTACGGGGGAAGTCGGGTGGATGGCGTATAGCACCCCCGCAGTTTATAGTATAGCTTATATATATAGTTATATATGTGTTTTATGTTATGTGGATGATTATTAAGATATGATTTTGTGTTCATGGTTTAGTTTAGGGTAGTTAGAAGTAACTTAGTTTAGCTTCTTAGTCACGAACCCTAGAATGAGGTTTACACCCACATGCACACACATGCTTACTTTGTTATACTTGTGCGTATATGGGGATACGTATACACACACACACACACACACACACACACATCGGTATGAGACTATGTGTGTGTATGTATGTATATATATATATATGTATATATATATATACGTATACCTACTCATGGATGATGAGGATTTTTATGGTATTTGGAGATGAGTCGATGAGATTGGGCATGGTGCCATGAGATCGGTGATATGTTTAGGTTCGTATTATGAAATACGACATGAGTTATAGCGGGCCTTTAGGCGTGTGTTTTCATACACGCATATATATATATATATATATATATATATGGTATCAGTTTGTACTAGACTTAGATCAGTACCCCAGTTCATGAGATATGATGATAAGGATAGATAAATGTGAGATTCGACCCGTATCCAGATTTGGGATGCCGTACGACGGATTTATGTACGAGCTATATATTGATGATAGATACGCACTCTTGTCTCGAGAATTTCATATTGTATAGTGTATCGTATGTGATACTATTGAGGCAGGATCGCCGACTATTATATTTATATGTATATTGACTCAGATTTAGGTGGTTTCCCTTACCCTTTCAGCCAGACTGTTCGTTTAGTTTTGTAGTACTTATAGATGTTAGACTAGACTCGAGTCATACCTATTTCAAAACTAACGAATCGTGAGTATTTTAAAGACAGGCCAAGAGATTCTACGGATATTTTCAAAAGACGCATCTTTTCTTTAAAACACCGTAGCCTTTATTTTTTCTAAACACCATGATTCATCTTATTTCAAATGGCAAAACTTATGACATTTACATATTGATGTGGATTCTTCACTATTGTGTTTATTATTCATTTTCCGCATATTCTTGCTATTCGCATCGCATTGCATGTTTAAATGTGTTTATTGTTATGTTAAACCCATGCTGTCAGGACACCAGCACCATTATCGATGATGCGTATGTTCCACGTACACCTGCTTGTCGGCTCACACACTTCATTATCGATAATTGCCATGTTACTACACAGTAGGATTGTTGCATCAGGATATGACTCCTTGTACATCTATATTGGCACACAAACATATTGTACACTCATACTTGCGTATATACCTACTTATACATCTATATTGGCGCACAGACATATTGTACACCCATACTTGCATACATACGTATTGCACATACATAGATGATTCTGGCTTGATTTTGGAGATTTAGGAACCGCAAGATATATTTTAAAACTGGATTCATTTTAAAGGAGCGGTTTTCCCTCGATATGTACATATTATTGTTTTAGGTTGCATAATATACGGATATACTTACATTTCTATTATATGTCGCATACATCTTGCTTTGTGATTATACGCGTTGAGATATGATGTTTTCATGAGATTTCTGGATTTGAGAACCGTGGCTATTTCGAAAGAAAGTATGTATTGTTAAAATCCCGGTTTCTCTTGATATGATATTTCAGTGCGTCCACCATGAGTTTTATCGGTTCTGATATATATATACCCCATGCGAGGAGGAGTCGTGGGCCGTGTGCGAGTACATGGTGGGGCCCGGTATGGTACCCGGGGTAAGAAAGGGATGCTGTGTATACAGACGGTGAGCCTAGCAGAGGGACTACTGCCTACCGGTGATTGTATTTGAGATCGACGGATATCCGGAGGATACCGACCGGAGTTGAGAGATGATACGGGCCGATCTGGACTGACGGAGCCCGTGGGCCGATCCGGACTGACGGAGCCCTATATATATATGAGGATTTACGTGCCGATGCTGGCACAGATTTCATGATGTTTTCGAGTGTCGATGCTAGACACTCAGTTTCCATGATTTTGATGTGTCGCGAGGGACACACGTTGATTTATATCCTCACACTTCCATGCATATGCTTTATGATATTTACATGCATGATATGTTGTGTCATTGGTTGACACGTGGACGAGATCCACATGCATACAGACATTGATTATATAGTTGGATGATATCCACATACTTATAGACTTCATGATATAGTTGACATTGATCCATGTTGATTACATTGATCATACCTCATATTTATGATATGTTGCTACCTGAGGCACTGACACGAGCACTTGGTATTACACTTATGTATAGATGTTTACCCTTGCCACTTGATCATGCTTCAGACTTTATCATATTGAGGATGTATATTATTATTGATCGTTTGACCTAGGATTGAGTCATGCATACGATTTCTGCTCTATGATGTTTTCTACTCACGAGTTGGCAACTCACCCCCGTTGTGCCACAGTTCTTGTAGGTTTTGCCATACAGGTTTCATTGCGGTTTCTAGCATACTGCTTCCTTTCTGGGTGATTGCTTTAGTAGGTGGGTTCACTCGCATCATGACCACCATTGTACTTATTTATTTTCAGTTGTATCTAGTAAAATTTCATCAATCATACTTGTATATTTATTTCAGACTTAGAAAACCAGTTGTGTATTATTTCGACCTTAGAGTCGCGCGTTGTAGTCGTATGGTTTTCTTGATGATTTCGAGTTTCTTTTTTTTGAGTTTTGATCCTCGCCCTTCGGCGTTGTATATTATATTGCTTGCGTGGTTGTGACCGTCGATTGACGAAGAGCTAGCTCCCGTTTGGGGATACCTTTTATCATTGTGCATATATTATTCTTGTTGTACCCTGTTTGGGACCAGTTTTTACAAAGGAAACTCTGCCGAAAATTTCAGAAAAGACTTGAGATTTTAAAAATGCATATTCGGCTTACTTATTTAAAAAACCCTTGTTTTAAAACATGTTTTCTTCAATTCTTTCTTTAAATGGTTTAGATTTCTGGGTTTTCTTGGCTTACTTGAATTAGATGGGGTCCTATAGACTTTATATAATTCAAGTGCCAGTCGCGTACCATTTCGGGTCGTGACAAAACAACACCTGAAGCCCTAGATTAAAGTCAAAAAGCCACACCACAAAAATGAAGCAATTCCTCCCTAACCAGGCCGAGGTCGCCGGAAAAAGTGGGTATGTCGCCGGCCCGTTTTTCGAGGAAAGTCTCGTTTTTGTCTGTTGTTCTTTTTACTGTTCAAATAACACTCTATACTTGTTTAAATAATTTTCAGAGGCTCTTTCAAAATCGACAGAAACTTGAACCCAGGCATCGATGTTTTCGGGTCGTTTCGGTTTCGTAGTTTTAACTTGTTGTTTAAACTGTTAGCTATGGTTTTGTAGGCTCTGATACCACTGTAAGTCCATGTCACACACCCCACGTGTTCGCGGGGAGGCGGAATATATGAAAAACAATTATCAAAGCTTCGTAATACGGACTTGAGCATACGGATCATGTCTAAACCATTACTAACAAACTAGGAGAGGTTTAACTACTCTGATTCGAAGTTATACCTCACGTTACTTGTCCTTCGGATCTTCATCACTGTCCTCCACACCTTGTCAGCTCTATAGAATATGGGTACCTCAACGACCTCCTCGAGTCAAAGACGATCCACCCGAGAGTCTATAGTCTGAGCTCCTATCTCGAATCTGAGATAACTACGGCTTCTAGTTTGCTAATCTAGAAGTCCTAGAGGGTGTAGAGTATTTAGATGGATTACTTAGTCACTTAAACCCTAGGATTCTCAACTCATGAGAGCTTTTAGGGTTTGGGGAAGAAGATGAAGACTTGAGGAGAGAGAAGTGTTTTGTGATAATGAATGAACTATTCTCATTTGTGAATATCATGAAGCATAATAATAATTCACTAAAATAAATATCTAGCTAATATTCATCATGCTTCATTTAATTCACAAGATGAATCATCTAAATGAGTCATCTAATGAGTCATGGATCATTTAATGAAACTGCACCTCATCTCCTCCACTTCATTTAGTTTAAATCTAAAAAGAAATAAACACAAATGAGTCACCTCCTTCTAGAAGCTTCTCGAAAAATTATGAGACTGCCCCTCCCATCCGTATTTCTGAAAAACACGGATAATCTTTGACTGAATAAATCCATCTGTATAATACTAGAATCTGGTTTAAACCAAAGCCCGCTAGTATTATCTGCCCGATCATAGTACGTGCACAAGTGTACATAAGTGATCGCGGCCCTGCCGTAAAACCATACGGCCTCTACATCTTTTGCCCGGTGCAGGGAAACTTTCTGTGTGGGACTCTAAAAACTCGACACTACACTGGCAGTAGGTTTAACTATAGGTCGTAAGCGGTAGTAGCTGTACGTAACGGTCCCCAGGTAGATGTCGATAAGAAGGACGATGAGGAAACCCATCCGAACTCCTACTAAGCCTGTATGTGACAATCTCCGTACAGTCCGGTCTGTTCTTCTAGGACTATCGCATATCGGGCCTAGGGGGTTGTAAACGTCAGACCCCTAATAGCGGTATAAGTCGTGTTGGAGTGAAGCCCATTACACCTTGAGAAACTACTGGAACCTACCAGTAAATCTCGCTTGCCATGGACAGGGACTTTGCGTAATGGCTCTCCATACACAGCGTGATATCAATCCCCAATACCGAGAGAGACGAATCATGTCTAACCGCCACTGCCTCCAAGTGCTTCGGGACTGCATACAACTACTACCTGTTTGCACGACTCCTTTGAGCCGTGGTAGGGTAGTAATCTAAGTCCAGTGGGAACACACCCGAGGCGAAGTAGCAGTGTCAAGTCGACGGACTAAGCTGTACTCATGTCACCTGGGAACTGCTATCTGACGATGGGTATAGTACCAACCCGCAGTTCCCGGCGAGTCCTGTCCGGTGTACCCGTAACCTAACGAGCACCTGCATACTATCTCTACTACAACATACTGATGGCTGTGGGATAGACCATCTCCCCAGCTGGGATGAGAAGCGTATACACCAGTCTACTCCGGAGTATCGAAGCCTCGTCTCGATAATCCTATAACCAGGGACCTGTATAGGATGCTTGCATATAGACTACCCAGCTCCCACTAGTGTGACTACCATCACAACGCTGGTAATCAAGCAAAGATCCTAAGGGCTCTACTAATATGTATAAGCGATATGTTAATAGAAACATATGCACATATTAAAGTAGAAACAAACCAAGTAGCATACTACCATTTTTAGCAAGACTGTCAATACAACTGTGAATATCCCAAGCTTCCACTAAGTAATATACAAACTAGTATGATACAATAACGGCCTCTAGGGCATAAACACTAACAGAATCCTTTAAGGGTTATGTCACCCGCTTCTATAATGCCCTCCGGGAATTCCCCGAGCACCGCGACGAAACGGTAATCACCTCCTTGAGGTCCGGTCTTAGGCATAAAAAGTGGCTCCGCTCTTTTACATTGGCGCAACCTGAGACCATGGCCGATGTAAAAGCCTGGACCGAGCTAGAAATCCAACTCGAGTTGGAGGTAAACACCAACTTACCCCACGGCGACCGAACGAACCGAAAGAAATGGGAAAGAGAAGAGAAAAAGAAGGTCGACCGTCCAAAACCTTATTCTCCGAGGTTTTATAAGTACACTCCCCTGAACGTCTCCCAGACCGAGCTACAAGAGATGGCTAAGGGCGAGAGGTTTTTCAAACTCCCGCCAGCTACTCAAAGGCCGGGAAAGTGACTCCGCAGCCCGTACTGCGCCTACCATCGGTCGCAGGTGCACCCAATCGAGAGCTGCAAACAACTCTGTGACTATATTGAGGAGCTGATTCGCTCCGGTCACCTGGTGAAGTACCTGCGAGATAAACGGCGGGCAGATCGGGAGCAAACGAACCAACCCCCTCTAAGAGAATTGACGGTCGGGCAGATTATGGTCATCTCTACAGGTTCGGTTCCGAGCAACGAGAACGCCCGCCGCTCCCGGACGGTCATGACCTTAAATGATCCGTCCCATAAGAAGTACAAGAAAGAAGATCCAATCACCTTCACAGATGAGGACCTTCACGACATATCACTCCCACACAATAATCCCCTTGTGATAACAGCCAGGGTAAACCGATACGGGGTCCGTAGGATGTTGGTCGACTCGGGGAGCTCGGCGGATATCCTGTTTTACGACTGTTTCCGGCGCATGGAATTAGATCCGTCCGACCTCCAACCGACCTCCCATGTCCTCTCTGGGTTTAAAAACCATTCCGTCTTGGCCAAAGGATCGATCACCCACCTTCTCAACATTGGGGAAGCAGGAAGAACACGAACCATACCAGTGAATTTCCTTGTCGCCAAGGTCCCGTCATCCTACACACAGTGCTTTGATTTTCTCCTTACCACGGCTCAAAGGAGTCGTGTAAATAGGTGGATTTTGGGTACAGTCCCGAGTCACATAGAGGCAATGAGCGATAGGAAGGGTTTCGTCTCTCCCGGTATTGGGGGTTGATGTTTCGCTATGCTCGATTGGCTATAACTCAAAGTCCCTGGCAAGGGCTGCTGCTGAGATTTACTGATAAGAGTTATCAGTGGTTTCTCAAACCGTTATAGGCCAGACATCGACATGACTTATCACGTTACCGGGGCCTGACGTTTACCACCACTAGACATGATATGTGACATATCATACGAAGAGACCGGACTGTACGGTAGTGTTACTGATAGGCTTCATGGAGAGTATGGACGAGCTTGCTTGTTGATCTTCATATCGCTCAATACCCGAGTAGCCGTTACGTCCAGCTAGTACTGCTGACGGCTTGTAGGTGATTGATGTGATCATCACCTACTCCTGGCGTATTGAGTAGTCTTTAGAGTCCCACACAAAATTTTCTTGGTTCGAGCGAAACGAAGTAGTGCACATATGTTGATATGTGCGTGGGCCAGATTAAATATGAGTATGTGATATCGTATTGTAATCTAGCAGTTATCTGTTATCGGTTCGGTTATATGTGATATAACAAGATTGTCGAATCAAGTGTTGATTTGATAATGTGATATACATATGAATGATATTAGTCGGTCATATGTGATATAACCGGATTATTAAATCAAGTGTTAATTTAATAATATGATATATATTATATGTGATATAATTATATCTTAACTAATATCATTAGCTCACTAATTATTCTTCATTATATACATATTAATATATATGATATATATATATATATATAATAATAATAATGAAGCATGGCTTGATTTTCTATTTTTGAGAAAAATAGAAATGAGGTGTAAATTGATAGCATGGTTGCAAGCATGGGAGTTATATTTGTTTATTCATCTTGACTCACTATTCAAGCATGGTTGCAATTTTATATTGCAAAATTTCATGCTTGAATAAGTGGGGGTCAAGAGTTGACATTCATTCTTTGCTCATTCTCAACACTTAGCCATTTTCATGCTTTGCTCCCATGGTAGCTCTCTAGCTTCTTCTTCTTCCTCCATTGCTATAGTTCAAGCTTCAACCCTCATATGTGATGTGAACCATGAAACTTGAACACAAACTTGTGAGCTTTTTACATCCCCTACTTCACCATCACACATTAGAGTAGCAATTTGATGTGGAGTGTTGCCTTCACTAATGAGATTAGTGAAGATTTAGCATGAGCTAGTGGACTTTGGGTGGATTGTCTTTGGCGCGAAGATCACGAAGGAGCTTCGTTCAACTCGAAGAGGAGCCTAGTGTAGGGTTCCTAGGCACTCTTGTGAAGGTTCATAAAGCATCAAACATGCCCGAATAAAATTTTACATGTGCCGAACAACCCAAAGCCGGGATCTTTGCTAGATTATTAGGGTTTAACATGCAAGATAACATCTTTAAACCTAAGTGTGATGGATTACAACATTTGTAGTCCGCTCCTTCGCTTCACAAGCTCCGAGTAGAAGTCCCTTCGCCGCGATCCACGATCTTCCGGACTCAAGAGAGGCTCCACGACTCGAACGATCCATGAAAGCTTGTCGTATTCCTTTTCTCCGATGATCTACGTCGAAGTTGCAATAGCTCAAGCTCTCTCACTCTATTGAGGTGAGCACCCTAATCTAATGGGCTAGATTAGATGAGAATGATGGAGTAGTATTTATACTTTCTTTTTATATCATTTTCTCACAAGAAATCATCACAAAGAAATCACAAGTGAGCTCTCTCAAAAACTCAAGAGAGAAGAAGATGAAGAATAATGAGATAATTCCTTTTGTGATGAATAGTAGATAAGAATATATGATTGATATGGAACCATGGTCAAGGATGATAGGCTTACCCTTTATAGAGAATAAACTAGAGCTAGGGTTTGGTTAGGTTAAGGATAAGTATCAACCATAATATTTTAACCAAGACAAAAGGAAATCCTTCTAGAATAATCAAGAAGGAGCTAACCCTAATCAAACCTTAATCTCTTTTTATCATCCCTAAACATGTTTCATAATAAATTATATCATGTCACAATAATATATATCACATATATATTATATATTTGCAACAAAAGAAAATAATACAATTAACATATATCGCATATATATCAATGTATTAATCCGGTGAGAAAATGAAATAATAAAGTGAGCCAATATTAGATAATGTAATACAATATATCATATATATCATTATACATTAAATCATCGAATCAACACTTTATCCGACGATCCGGCTATATCGAATATAACCGACTAATATATCATATACCGATTCATCGAATCAACACTTGATCCGATGTCCCGGTTCATATCTAAATATCGCGAGAATATAATACGGTATCTCATATCGCATTATCCTCGGTCATGCACATATCACATATGTGCCTCTACTCCGTTTTTCCTGAGCCAAGAAACCTCTGTGTAGAACTCTAAAGAATCGTCAATACACCGGTAGCAGGTGATGATCATATCAAACACCCACAAGCTGCAAGCGGTCAGCTAAACGTAACAGCCACCCAGGTATTGAGCGATCATAAGATCAACAAGCTAGCCTGTCCGTTCTCCTGTGAATCCAATCAGTAACACTCCCGTACAGTCCGGTCTGTTCGTCTGATATGTCGCATATCAAGTCTAGGGGTGGTATAAGTCAGACCCCAGTAACCGATAAGTCGTGTCGATGTGAGGCTCATAACAGGTCGAGAAACTACTGGTAACACTTACCAGTATATCTCTATATCAGCCCTGGCCAGGGACTTCCAGTTATAGCCAATCGAACACAGCACAACATCAACTCCTTATACCGGGAGAGACGAATCCCCTCCTATCGCTCATTGCCTCCATGTGATTCGGGACTGTACCCAAAAGCCACATTTTGCACGCCCTCTTGGACGTGGTATGATGGAAATCAAAGCACGGTGGGAATCACACAAGACTCTATGACGATCTCGGGTCTACAGACTACCCTGTACCAGTGTCACCGGAGAACTGCCATCTGACGAGTTGTATATCACCATCTGGGAGTTCTCGGCGAGTCCGTCCAGTGTACCCAGTCTCCACTGAGCACCCGTACACCATCTCTGATGTCAAACACCGATGGATATGGGAGCATCCATCACCCATCACATGGGTCAAGATGCGTATACACTAGTCTACTCTGGTGTATCGATGCCCTGTCTCAATATACCCTCGACTAGGAACAGTTATAGGATGTAATCATCGACTACCGTGGCCCCACTAGTATGATCTCATCATAATCCCAGTAGTCGAGTACAGATCCTAAGGGCTTTATCAACATGTGAGAGAAAGACAATAAACCAATACAAGTCAACATGTTAAGATAAAGTGAAACCAAATAGCATACTATCATGACGAGCAAGAAAGTCCTCTCTGTATATATCCAAGCATCCATCATAATATACATCATATGTACAACAATGGCCTCTAGGCCATATACATAACTAACAATCTCCCACTTGCACTAAAGCCAGCTGCTGTACTATCTCATACCTAGTATCCCGAATAATCTCTCAAACTGTATCTGGGGAATGGCCTTCGTGAGTGGATCCGCAGTGTTATCCTTCGTATCTACTCTCCTGACCTCGATCTCCCGGCGATCAACTATCTCCCTGATCAGGTGATACCGCCTCAGAATATGTCTGGACTTCTGATGGGATCTGGGTTCCTTGGCCAAAGCCACAGCTCCATTGTTATCACAATACAGAGGTATTGGATACTCAATGGATGGAACCACACCAAGTTCATTAATGAACTTCTTCATCCAGACAGCCTCTTTGGCAGCATCGTTGGCAGCGATGTATTCAGCCTCCATCGTCGAGTCTGCAATGGTATCTTGTTTGGAACTCTTCCAACATACCGCCCCTCCATTGAGGGTAAAGACAAATCCCGAGTGCGACTTAGAGTCGTCCTTATCACTTTGGAAGCTGGAATCGGTAAAGGACTCCACCCGGAGTCCTCCGTTACCATACACCAAGAACATGTCTCTAGTCCTTCGCAAGTACTTGAGAATGTTCTTCACAGCTGTCCAATGACTCTCTCCAGGATCTGCTTGATACCGACTCACTACACTTAGTGAGTATGCTACATCGGGTCTGGTACATAGCATCGCATACATGATAGAGCCTACTGCCGAAGCATAGGGTATCCCTTGCATGCGAGCTCTCTCCAAATCAGTCTTGGGAGACATCTCTTTGGAGAGAGTGAGTCCAGAAATCGTGGGTTGGTTCCCACGCTTGGATTCTTCCATACTAAACCTCTTTAGTATGGTGTCAATGTACCTGGATTGGGACAATCCCAGTATCCTTTTGGATCTATCTCTATAGATCCTAATCCCCAATATGCAGGAGGCATCACCTAGATCTTTCATTGAGAATCTTTGTGATAAAAAGAGCTTGACTGATTGCAGCATAGGAATATCATTTCCTATCAAGAGTATGTCAACCACATACAATACGAGGAAGACAACCTTACTCTCTGCCACCTTCTTATAGATACAAGATTCATCTATATTTTTGATGAAGTCAAACTCTTTGATTACAACATCAAAACAGATGTTCCAACACCGCGATGCTTGCTTCAACCCATAAATGGATTTAAGCAGCTTGCACACCTTTCCGCTGCTCCCACTATCTACGAAGCCCTCTGGCTGATTCATGTACACGCACTCTTCTAAATCACCTGTCATGACCCGAAAGAGCACGTGACTGGCCCTTGAACCATATGAAGCCTATAGGACTCCATCTGATCCAAGTAAGCCAAAAGCCCAGAAATCTAAAACCATTTTAAGAATAAGTAAAGGAACTGGTTTAAAGAAGTGAAGAAAACATGTTTGAAATCAAGGTTTTTTTTTAAATAACTAAGCCGAATGTGCATTTTAAAAACAGTACAATCTTTTCCAGAAATTTCGGCAGAGTTTCTTTTGTAAAAATGGCCCCGAATGGGGTAAAATAAGAATAACGATATATATGCAATGATAAAGGCATCCCCAAGCGGGAGCTAGCTCTTCGTCAATCGACGGTCACAACCACACAATGATATGATAATATACAACGCCAAGTGGCGAGGATCAAATCCAAGGAAAGCTCAAAAGCAACAAGAAAACCGCAATACTACTAAGCGCGACTCTAGGTCGAATAATACAACACTGTCTCTAAGTCTGAAAGAATATACAAGTTTTGGTTGATGGAAATTCTAGATACACTGAATAAATAAATACAAGGGCGGTTCTTGATGCGAAAGAATCCACCTACCAAAAGCAAACCACCCGCAAGAAAGTAGTGTGCCAGAAATGCCGCAATGAATCCTGTACGGCAGAACCTGCAAGAACTGTGGCACAACGGGGGTGAGTTGCCAACTCGTGAATAGAAACATCTACAAGCAGAAACCGAATGCAAGACATAAACCTAAGTCAACAATCAGTAATATAATCCACAAGAGTACATCTGAGTGTGATAAGGTGGCTAGGTAACATCTAAATATGTATGTAGTACCAGGTACTCAGGTAATAACATGTCATCAGTATAAGGTATCTCTGCAGGAAGTAAATATGATGAAGTATCAATGATATCAATACACATATATTAGCGTCCCATACCACTAATATTGGTGTAAGGGTATATATAACAGCGCCCTTATACCCTGTTATATATACAAATGAGGTATGATCAGTGTAAATCCAGTCTGTATATGATCTATGTCTGTATATACGTGGAACCCGTCCACCCATCACCCAATGACAATAAGCATCATGTATGCAATATGAGGATATAAACAAAATCATGGAAAAACATCATGAAACCCGTGCCAAGCATCGACACGTAAATCCTCATCCATATGGGGCTCCGTCTGCGGTATCGGCCCTCGGCCCCGGCAGTACGAGTCAACCCATGTCCATCTCTGGGCTCCGTCTGCGGTATCGGCCCTCGGTCCCGGCAGTACGGGTCAGCCCATATCCATCTCTCAACCCCGGTCGGAATCCTCCAGATATCCGCCGAGCTCAAATACAATCACCAGTAGGTAGTAGTCCCTATGCCGGGCTCACCGTCTATCACACAGCGAAACCGTTCTCGCCCCGGGGTACCATACCGGGTCTACCATGTACCCGTAATCGGCCTCAACCGCCTCCTCGATTCGGGTTTTTATATATCACTCTAGCACCGAGAAAACACATGGTGGACGCACCGAAATATCATATCAAGGGAACCGGGTTTTTAAATGATTACATATTTGAAATAGCCACGGTTCCCAAATCTAGAAATCACATATAATCCAAACCAAAATGTAAGTCACTAATCAGATATGATATGTGCGTCAAACATAAATATCATGTCAAGTCACATATAGATGAGCTATAATATAATGATCAGGTATGATATAAGCATCAAATGTGAGTATCAAGTCACGTCACATATAAATGAGCTATAATATAATGATCAGGTGTGATATAAGCATCAAATGTGAGTATCAAGTCATGTCACATATAAATGAGCTATAATATAATGATCAGGTGTGACATAAGCATCAAATGTGAGTATCAAGTCATGTCACATATAAATGAGCTATAATATAATGATCAGGTGTGATATAAGCATCAAATGTGAGTATCAAGTCATGTCACATATAAATGAGCTACAATATAATGATCAGGTGTGATATAAGCATCAAATGTGAGTATCAAGTCATGTCACATATAAATGAGCTGCGATATTTTGATGCGATGTGGCATATGTATCAGGTATGAATATCAAGTCAAAATAATATATGTTTGTGTACAGGTCTATGTGTACAATATGCCATGCGGAAATCATACCATGAATGCAGCAGTACTACAGTGTAGTGGCATAGCAATTATCGATGATGAAGTGTGTGAGCTGGCAATCAGTGTACGTGGAACATACACATCATCGATAATGGTGCTGGTGTCCTAACAGCATGATGGTAATATAACAATAAGCACAAGTAATGCCATGCAAATAGTATAAACAGGTGCAATCGAAATAATCAACGCAACAGTGAAGAAACTACATCAAAAGCTACAACATGCAACCTTGCCTTTTGAAATAAGACGAACCGGGGTCTTTGGTAAAACAAGGGCTACGGTGTTTAGAAAATAGACGCAACACATTTGAAATATCCGTAGAATCCCCTTTTTCCTATCTTGCAATATTTCCGATTCGTTAGTTTGAAATAGGTATGACTCTGGTCTAATCTAACATCTACTATGCAACTACTGATCTAAGTATCATGCAAGTCTGGAGGGTTATGGAAACCGCCTAAATCTGAGTCAATACATATATAAAGGTATATAGTCGGTGATCTCGCCTCAATGTCATATCATAAGATATCCTCGAGTTATGAGTGCGGATCTATCATCAATATCGGCTCGTACGGTAATCATCGTACGGCATCCCAATAGCTGGGTACGGGTCAACATCTCACTATCTCATCACATAACAGGTATCACTATCATCAGATCACATAGCCTGGGGTACTACTCTATGTCTAGCACCAAACGATACCATCAGTGAAGTATGCATGCGGGGTAAACACATATCCCAAGCCCGCAAGAAATCACAAGTCATATCCCTCAATGAATTGTATCCAATCACCGATCTCACATCATCAAGCCCACATCATCGACTCATCTCCAAAGTCATCCCATATCATCAAACACCGTGTAAGTACAAGTAATATGCAAGGGTGTGTGTGTAGGTGCAATTCTATCCTAGGGTTCGCGACTATAAACTACACTAGTCACTTCTACCCTACACTATCCATAATACTTCTAACACAAAGCAACAACACACTAAAACTATCACACATCTACTATATATAGTATACTAACTACGGACTGCGGGGGTGCTATACGCCATCCACCCGACTTCCCCCTGTAGATATAATCTACTCACCTTGCATCATCATTTGCGGACGTCACCATGCATTTGCTCGTCGTCCCGAAGTCTTCATGGGTACCTACACATCAACATATCGTGTATGCGCATTAAAACCAAATCCAAGCTAAAACGGCGCATGAAATCCAAAACGATACGATAAGGGGCCTATAGGTGAGAACCTATGGCACGCCTTCAAAACCATCAATAAATCCTCTATATCGTCGTATAAACGCCAAATAGTCGAGGTAAAACGAAACACACCAATGCAGAAATGAAAATACGGAATACGGAAACTAAAGTCCAAAACAGCAACTCATGAAATGTGTTCCAGATTTTACCCCGGGTCACTTTTTACAAATCTATATATACCAGGGGTCTAAACTAACAATGTAGGAGCTACAGAAACAATACGAGCCAAAATGGTGGGACCCAGGCCGCAATTGGCGGCCAAAAGGGAGAAATTGGCGGCCGTACGGATGAGTTGGGGGCTAGGGTTTGGGGTGTTGGTTCAATGGTGCCTGCACATCTCACTGTCCATTCAATATTATTTTAGGGTCCTCGGGGTGATAGCAGATTCAAGTTAACCTGCACAGATTACATAATTTCCCCGATATCGGTTTCTAAAATCCGTATTACTGGTTCTAGCTTCAGGTTTTGGGTTCCAATTCATGCACTAGGGTGTTTACAAGTCCTCTACTGAGCTCAATTTCACATTACAACTCAAGTTTCTCTCAAACCCTAACTAGGTTTTCATCAAGTCCATAATATCACACAATTCCGATATAATCTTAACTTGGGGTTAAAGGAAATGCTAAAACTAAGATAATGGTTCAGAAATTACCTCAATTGGCAACTCAAGAATTTTCTTGAGTTGCCCCTAGTGGCCAAAATCCATGCTTTCTTGGTCCATCTTGTAGATCTCGGGCTCGTGCACAATTTTAATGAAACCGACATGGGGTTTTGGTGTTGTTTTAGAGATGAAAAGAGGGATTGAAGAGGGGGAGAATGATGAGGAAGTGGCAGCAGCAGCAAGGGGAAGAAGTGGGAGGGAAAAATGAAAGGAAAACAATGGCTAAGGGTGGTAGTCAACAATGCCCATCCTCTCTCTCACCTACCCTCACTCTAATTTCTTTTCTTTTCTTTTTTCCCTTTTCTTTTTAAACCATAATCCAAACCTTCTCACCTCAATAGTAACCCCCAAGGAAAATCATGGCTAGAAAATACACAAGTGTAGAAAAAAGTGATATGTACAAGTTTTGCACAAAATTGCCAAAAAAAAAAAACCCGATTAGCGATTTTAATCGCGATTAGCACTAAATTAGTGTCAAACTAATCAAAAAAAACTTTAAAATGTCATAATTCACTAATTTACCCTATTTTAGAATTTTCCATAATTTTTTCATAATTTTTCTAACATTTTTCCTATTTATTTGCATTTAATATTAAAATAATCAATAAAATAATATTAAATTATAAAAATTCCCAAAATTAATATTTTATATTTTTGAAAATGTTACAATCTACCCCCCTTAAAGAAATTCGGTCCCCGAATTTAAATTTAAACCCCCACTACTAAAATAATTTCAGTAATAATCCATTTGTCGGGGTTCCGAAAACATCAACACATAGAGAATATCATAAAAAAAATACTACTCTACTAGAAATCAATCTCCAAATTGCATATATAAGAATATCCTATGCGTCTGGTGCGCAAGGAATCAAAATCCATATATGTGTCAAACAGGTGTAGAAAACAGCATCTAGGTGCAACGGGTGTGCACGAAACATCTGTCGTAGGCAACGTATGTGCCTGACAGCAAAAATTAGGTGCATATGAAATGCACGAAGAATTCCGATTTAGTGCATCTGGCGTGCACCAAAATCGTATATCAAAACACTAAAGATGTATGAAAACTACGCTGGAAGTGCAAATCAAATCACTGAATACGATAGGCATGAAATCTCAATCAATATCTCAAATGTAATAACTCAGCGCAAAATATATAAATATCCAGTGGGTGCATGAAATCAATATCATGAAACTCAGTCATCAAAACTAAATCATGTAAACAGAACGCCCAAAATACCGAAATCCAAAGTGACGGATACGTGATAATCGAATCACAAAATCACAAATCATAAATACCGTCGTCGGTAGTTCCTCCTTCAAGGTCGAGAAGGAGTCAGTGCAATCCACTGCTAGCAGCGCAGGATATCTACTTGCTTCTTGCTCGCGGTCTGGCGTCCTCTGACTCTGGGTCCTTATCTTCTCTGCGGATTTCCTATCTCGCAGTCAATCGGCTCATCGGCCCTGTCAGGTGTGCTAATGGGGACGATTCCGTCCTGGCACTTCTCTGGTCACCTCTCGGTCAAACCTCACGACCACTCGTAAGGCAGCACATCACTGGCGTCGGCCTCCGGCTCTCTGAATGCACGTCACACATCTGATCCTGGGTGCAAACATCATTGCAGCAATGTCCTGGAAGGAATCCTGCTCAAGGTCTCTTCCAATCATGTCTATGCCGATCTGTACAGAGGCTGGCTCTCTTGTACTACATCTTCTCGCTTGATAGACATCTGTGTCCTCAGCACAACCTTTTCTCGGAAATTGGTCACATTCTAACGTCTCTGTAAGCATATCAGGTCTCTAGTCCCGACGGGAAGTAATGACAGCTCGTCAGCGTCTCACACGAACCTCTGGTTCCACATGTCTCTATCATCGTCCACTATGACGTCACGCCAAGCCACCTTGCACTGCACTGTTCTCGGCCACGGCCAATCTGGAGTCTCTTGCACGGACTCGAAATCGCGTACTCTGTAGCTTCACTATTTTGTAGAAGATGTCAGGCCGAACAGATCCTCGGGAACACATCTCAACCCTCGGAGGAATACTCGTCACTCGTCCGCCCTTGATCAATTCGCAACGCATCTGGGTAAGTCCCTTTATTCGATCCTGATCAACTACCTCGTCGATAATGCCGAACTCTGGCCTGCTGGGTGCGCGCAATACGACCACTCCTGGTCTAGGTCTTCTCGTATCGTACTCCAGAAAGGTCCTGTCGAGGTTCCTTCCTCAAATCTCATACCTGCCGAATTGCCCGGAAGTCATCATCCAATGCTGAAGCTAAAGCTTATTCCGGAATGGCTGCATACCTATCGCGCTTCTTTCTGGAAGATATATCCATAAACCACGCCTCTGGGTGCATATCGCATCTCTAATGTCGGCGGAGTGGGTCGTCATCTCGTCGAAATCTCGAGCGAACTCTTTTCTTCACTCTGCGTCAATGTCGACTGATTCGGACTCGTCTCATCATGGCTGCACGAACTGCGCTCCGACGGCTATGCTCGCATCTGGAGTCTCTCAAGCAGTGTCCCATCACGATATCCGAAAGATGCCGAACCATCCGATCGACTCGTCAGATCCTCATAATCCCCCAAGAGCTCACATCTCGGGTACAGTTTAATAGTATCGAGTACATGCCACAGCGTCGGTGGTCCAGCCGTAGAAGGGCAAACCCAAGCCTCACTAATGGCGCCGCGGAACCGCCGTAAACCCTAAGGTTCAAAGGCTGTCACACGGTCATTAAGTCGAGTTAGGGTTTCATTCTTCTAGAGGGTCCATAGAATCACCTGCATGTCTTTCCGTATACTTTAAACTTGGAAAATAGGCTCCTGACATTCGATCGTCTCTATCGACTCTCAACGAACCTGTGTGAAGTCGTCTCTAGCTGGAATCAATCTACCTGATGACCTCGCATCGGGGTAAGCGAACTCACCACACGTCCTAGTCATTCATCCTCGGTGACTAGCAACTCGCTATCATCTCTCTAAGAACATGCTCATGCTGCAGTAGCTCCATCCACCTGGGCGATATCTCATCATTTGCAGCAACAACTGGCTCATACGCCTGTACGCCGAACAGTGCCTCTATCCTCCAGGAAAGGCAACGCATAAGCGGTCATCTCTGAATCGGTCCGCTCTAGATCTGAGTAAGACTCTCCACACTAGAAATCTTCAACTCAACTGGGCCCGCTCCGGCGCAAAATCGGACGAATCACCTTCGTCTCTCAAATCGGGTAGACTAGCTATCATCTGTCGCATATCTGCCTGAAAGTTCCGGCAATCTCAGCTCGTAAGCTCCGAAAGCAACATCCTGTCAATCTCAGCAACAGCTGGTCCATCTGTCTGCACGGTAGGCGACATCACAATCTCTAAGGTATGCTGTACATCAACAGTCTTCTTTCAACAGGCAGCTCTAACAATGGCCCGATCATCCGGTGCAAGACCAAGCACTCGCCTCCACTAGAGGTCACAATCACCAATACTAACTCGAGACATTCCCATGTCACCAGAAAACACAATGGTCAGCCCTCGTACCAAACGAGCTCACACCGGCCGTAACCCTAGCAGCAGCCCAAACTGCGCCCAAACATGGTAACAGGAATCTCAATCGAGTATCAAGGAGAGCACATCAGTGACAAGAAGGAAACAACAGATCCAGAGTGGATACATGATCATAGGAAGGAACAGCATCAATGAAGGTATGATCATGAAACTAATCGAATCGGGGATCTCAAATGGATGTATAATCCTGGATATAAAGAGAATCACTGATCTCGAAGAATATGCACATCCTAAGGTTCCTTAAGCGGAGTGGCGTGTCGTAAGTATGACGCGGAACATACCAACGGTACGTCACTCTACTTTAGTCACCTAATCCATCAACCAAGGGTCATCCTAAAACGACGAAAGTTCGGGTTGAATACCCCCTCGACCAAGTCTAAGTTCCGTAAGGTCAAGCCTAAGTTCCGTATAAAAATAACTCCCTAGGCTCCACATAGTCAAACTTAAACTCGAACCAAGGTCAACCTAGCGCTCTGATACCAACTTTGTCACGACCCGAAATAGCACGTGACTAGCCCTTGAACCATATGAAGCCTATAGGACTCCATCTGATCCAAGTAAGCCAAAAGCCCAGAAATCTAAAACCATTTTAAGAATAAGTAAAGGAACTGGTTTAAAGAAGTGAAGAAAACATGTTTGAAATCAAGGTTTTTTTTTAAATAACTAAGCCGAATGTGCATTTTAAAAACAGTACAATCTTTTCCAGAAATTTCGGCAGAGTTTCTTTTGTAAAAATGGCCCCGAATGGGGTAAAACAAGAATAACGATATATATGCAATGATAAAGGCATCCCCAAGCGGGAGCTAGCTCTTCGTCAATCGACGGTCACAACCACACAATGATATGATAATATACAACGCCAAGTGGCGAGGATCAAATCCAAGGAAAGCTCAAAAGCAACAAGAAAACCGCAATACTACTAAGCGCGACTCTAGGTCGAATAATACAACACTGTCTCTAAGTCTGAAAGAATATACAAATTTTGGTTGATGGAAATTCTAGATACACTGAATAAATAAATACAAGGGCGGTTCTTGATGCGAAAGAATCCACCTACCAAAAGCAAACCACCCGCAAGAAAGTAGTGTGCCAGAAATGCCGCAATGAACCCTGTACGGCAGAACCTGCAAGAACTGTGGCACAACGGGGGTGAGTTGCCAACTCGTGAATAGAAACATCTACAAGCAGAAACCGAATGCAAGACATAAACCTAAGTCAACAATCAGTAATATAATCCACAAGAGTACATCTGAGTGTGATAAGGTGGCTAGGTAACATCTAAATATGTATGTAGTACCAGGTACTCAGGTAATAACATGTCATCAGTATAAGGTATGTCTGCAGGTAGTAAATATGATGAAGTATCAATGATATCAATACACATATATTAGCGTCCCATACCACTAATATTGGTGTAAGGGTATATATAACAGCGCCGTCATACCCTGTTATATATACAAATGAGGTATGATCAGTGTAAATCCAGTCTGTATATGATCTATGTCTGTATATACGTGGAACCCGTCCACCCGTCACCCAATGACAATAAGCATCATGTATGCAATATGAGGATATAAACAAAATCATGGAAAAACATCATGAAACCCGTGCCAAGCATCGACACGCAAATCCTCATCCATATGGGGCTCCGTCTGCGGTATCGGCCCTCGGCCCCGGCAGTACGAGTCAACCCATGTCCATCTCTGGGCTCCGTCTGCGGTATCGGCCCTCGGTCCCGGCAGTACGGGTCAGCCCATATCCATCTCTCAACCCCGGTCGGAATCCTCCAGATATCCACCGAGCTCAAATACAATCACCGGTAGGTAGTAGTCCCTCTGCCGGGCTCACCGTCTATCACACAGCAAAACCGTTCTCGCCCCGGGGTACCATACCGGGTCCACCATGTACCCGTAATCGGCCTCAACCGCCTCCTCGATTCGGGTTTTTATATATCACTCTAGCACCGAGAAAACACATGGTGGACGCACCGAAATATCATATCAAGGGAACCGGGTTTTTAAATGATTACATATTTGAAATAGCCACGGTTCCCAAATCCAGAAATCACATATAATCCAAACCAAAATGTAAGTCACTAATCTGATATGATATGTGCGTCAAACATAAATATCATGTCAAGTCACATATAGATGAGCTATAATATAATGATCAGGTATGATATAATCATCAAATGTGAGTATCAAGTCACGTCACATATAAATGAGCTATAATATAATGATCAGGTGTGATATAAGCATCAAATGTGAGTATCAAGTCATGTCACATATAAATGAGCTATAATATAATGATCAGGTGTGACATAAGCATCAAATGTGAGTATCAAGTCATGTCACATATAAATGAGCTATAATATAATGATCAGGTGTGATATAAGCATCAAATGTGAGTATCAAGTCATGTCACATATAAATGAGCTACAATATAATGATCAGGTGTGATATAAGCATCAAATGTGAGTATCAAGTCATGTCACATATAAATGAGCTGCGATATTTTGATGCGATGTGGCATATGTATCAGGTATGAATATCAAGTCAAAATCATATATGTTTGTGTACAGGTCTATGTGTACAATATGCCATGCGGAAATCATACCATGAATGCAGCAGTACTACAGTGTAGTGGCATAGCAATTATCGATGATGAAGTGTGTGAGCTGGCAATCAGTATACGTGGAACATACACATCATCGATAATGGTGCTGGTGTCCTAACAGCATGATGGTAATATAACAATAAGCACAAGTAATGCCATGCAAATAGTATAAACAGGTGCAATCGAAATAATCACCGCAACAGTGAAGAAACTACATCAAAAGCTACAACATGCAACCTTGCCTTTTGAAATAAGACGAACCGGGGTCTTTGGTAAAACAAGGGCTACGGTGTTTAGAAAATAGACGCAACACATTTGAAATATCCGTAGAATCCCCTTTTTCCTATCTTGCAATATTTCCGATTCGTTAGTTTGAAATAGGTATGACTCTGGTCTAATCTAACATCTACTATGCAACTACTGATCTAAGTATCATGCAAGTCTGGAGGGGTATGGAAACCGCCTAAATCTGAGTCGATACATATATAAAGGTATATAGTCGGTGATCTCGCCTCAATGTCATATCATAAGATATCCTCGAGTTATGAGCGCGGATCTATCATCAATATCGGCTCGTACGGTAATCATCGTACGGCATCCCAATAGCTGGGTACGGGTCAACATCTCACTATCTCATCACATAACAGGTATCACTATCATCAGATCACATAGCCTGGGGTACTACTCTATGTCTAGCACCAAACGATACCATCAGTGAAGTATGCATGCGGGGTAAACACATATCCCAAGCCCGCAAGAAATCACAAGTCATATCCCACAATGAATTGTATCCAATCACCGATCTCACATCATCGACTCATCTCCAAAGTCATCCCATATCATCAAACACCGTGTAAGTACAAGTAATATGCAAGGGTGTGTGTGTAGGTGCAATTCTATCCTAGGGTTCGCGACTATAAACTACACTAGTCACTTCTACCCTACACTATCCATAATACTTCTAACACAAAGCAACAACACACTAAAACTATCACACATCTACTATATATAGTATACTAACTACGGACTGCGGGGGTGCTATACGCCATCCACCCGACTTCCCCCTGTAGATATAATCTACTCACCTTGCATCATCATTTGCGGACGTCACCATGCATTTTCTCGTCGTCCCGAAGTCTTCATGGGTACCTACACATCAACATATCGTGTATGCGCATTAAAACCAAATCCAAGCTAAAACGGCGCATGAAATCCAAAACGATACGATAAGGGGCCTATAGGTGAGAACCTATGGCACGCCTTCAAAACCATCAATAAATCCTCTATATCGTCGTATAAACGCCAAATAGTCGAGATAAAACGAAACACACCAATGCAGAAATGAAAATACGGAATACGGAAACTAAAGTCCAAAACAGCAACTCATGAAATGTGTTCCAGATTTTACCCCGGGTCACTTTTTACAAATCTATATATACCAGGGGCCTAAACTAACAATGTAGGAGCTACAGAAACAATACGAGCCAAAATGGTGGGAACCAGGCCGCAATTGGCGGCCAAAAGGGAGAAATTGGCGGCCGTACGGATGAGTTGGGGGCTAGGGTTTGGGGTGTTGGTTCAATGGTGCCTGCACATCTCACTGTCCATTCAATATTATTTTAGGGTCCTCGGGGTGATAGCAGATTCAAGTTAACCTGCACAGATTACACAATTTCCCCGATATCGGTTTCTAAAATCCGTATTACTGGTTCTAGCTTCAGGTTTTGGGTTCCAATTCATGCACTAGGGTGTTTACAAGTCCTCTACTGAGCTCAATTTCACATTACAACTCAAGTTTCTCTCAAACCCTAACTAGGTTTTCATCAAGTCCATAATATCACACAATTCCGATATAATCTTAACTTGGGGTTAAAGGAAATGCTAAAACTAAGATAATGGTTCAGAAATTACCTCAATTGGCAACTCAAGAATTTTCTTGAGTTGCCTCTAGTGGCCAAAATCCATGCTTTCTTGGTCCATCTTGTAGATCTCGGGCTCGTGCACAATTTTAATGAAACCGACATGGGGTTTTGGTGTTGTTTTAGAGATGAAAAGAGGGATTGAAGAGGGGGAGAATGATGAGGAAGAGGCAGCAGCAGCAAGGGGAAGAAGTGGGAGGGAAAAATGAAAGGAAAACAATGGCTAAGGGTGGTAGCCAACAATGCCTATCCTCTCTCTCACCTATCCTCACTCTAATTTCTTTTCTTTTCTTTTTTCCCTTTTCTTTTTAAACCATAATCCAAACCTTCTCACCTCAATAGTAACCCCCAAGGAAAATCATGGCTAGAAAATACACAAGTGTAGAAAAAAGTGATATGTGCAAGTTTTGCACAAAATTGCCAAAAAAAAAAAAAAACCCCGATTAGCGATTTTAATCGCGATTAGCACTAAATTAGTGTCAAACTAATCACAAAAACTTTAAAATGTCATAATTCACTAATTTACCCTATTTTAGAATTTTCCATAATTTTTTCATAATTTTTCTAACATTTTTCCTATTTATTTGCATTTAATATTAAAATAATCAATAAAATAATATTAAATTATAAAAATTCCCAAAATTAATATTTTATATTTTTGAAAATTTTACATCACCGTTTAGAAAGGCGGTCTTAACATCCATTTGCCAGATTTCGTAGTCATGGTATGCAGCAATGGAAAGTAAGATCCCGATGGACTTAAGCATAGCCACTGGAGAAAAGGTTTCGTCATAATCCACACCTGGTCGTTGACGAAAAACCTTTGCTACAAGTCTAGCTTTGAAAGTCTCAACTTTTCCATCTACACCAAATTTCTTTTTAAAAATCCATTTGCTCCTAATGGATTTTACCCCTTTAGGAGTATTTTCTAAAGTCCATACTTTATTGGTGTACATGGATTCCATCTCAGATCGCATTGCATCCAGCCATTTCACAGAGTCACCACTCGTGATGGCCTGCTCGAAACTAGTTGGGTCATCATCTTCCATGATGCAATCCTTGCTTCCACCATCAATGAGAAAACCGTAGTATCTCTCAGGTGGACGAGAAACCCTACTAGATCGGCGGAGAGGCTGGGGTTCGTCGGGTACTACCGAATCCTCTGATTCCACTAAATCTTCAGTTACAGTTTGTGTTGCTGGAACTTCTTCCAGTTCTACCTCAGAGCTACTAATCTCTTTTGCAAGAAATTCCTTTTCTAAAAAGGTGGCATGTTGAGCAATAAACACCTTTTGTTGTTCACTGTGGTAGAAAAAATATCCATTTGAATGTTTAGGATATCCCACAAACCTACATAGAACTGACCGTGCCTCGAGTTTGTCTGGATTTTGCCTTTTGACATAGGCCAGACAACCCCATATCTTAACTCGTTTAAGACATGGTCTCTTCCCACTCCATATCTCATATAGTGTGGTAGGCACAGATTTAGACGGAACTTGATTCAATAGGTATGCTGCTGTCTCAAGCGCATAACCCCAGAAGGAAATAGGCAACTCAGCCTCGCTCATCATAGAGCGCACCATATCTAATAGGGTGCGATTCCTCCGTTCCGATACACCGTTGTGCTGTGGTGTATAAGGAGGAGTAAGCTGAGAGAGAATCCCATTCTCTTTTAGATAATCTAGGAACTCATTGCTTAGGTATTCTCCTCCTCGATCGGATCGAAGGATCTTAATACTTTTTCCCTTTTGTTTTTCTACTTCGTGCTTATATTCTCTGAATTTCTCAAAAGCTTCAGACTTGTGTTTCATCAGGAACACATGTCCGAATCTAGAGAGATCGTCAGTGAATGTAATGAAGTAGGAAGAACCGTTCCTGGCATGCGTAGACATGGGACCGCATACATCACTATGTATCAGTCCTAAGAGTTCCGTAACTCTTTCTCCGTGTCCACTAAACGGAGCTTTGGTCATTTTTCCTTTGAGACATGAATGGCAAGTATCATAAGATGATAATTCGAACGGATTCAAATATCCATCTTTATGTAACTTAGCCAGTCGTGTCGCATTGATATGACCAAGTCTACAATGCCACAAGAAGGATTCGTTCATATCTGAACTTTTCCTCTTTTGTGTGTTTTGTATATTGAGGACTGTATTCTGATTTAGAATGAATATGCCATTATGTAACGAGCCTGATGCAATCAACTTTTGATCTAGGAATATGTTCATAACATTATCCTTTACTACAAAATTATATCCTTCTTTACTTAATAAAGAAACTGATATAATGTTGCACATCATGTTCGGTATATAATAGCACTCATTTAGAATCAGTGTATTACGACTTGGCAATACTAGGTGATATTCGCCAACTGCTTTGGCTGCAATACTTGCACCGTTCCCTACTTGAACAGAATGATCACATTTTCCCAGTTCTCTACCTTTACGTAGCCCATGTAACAATTTACATATGTGGGATCCTGATCCGGTATCTAATACCCAGGACGTAGGGTGAACTGAGAAACAGTTCTCAATAACTAACACACCTGAAGAAGATGCATCAACATACATGTTCTTTTGGGCGGCGTGAGAATCCAGATATTCTCTTGTTTCCTGTTCAGTCTTATAACTCTTATAAGAAAGAACGGGTCCAACATTCCCCTGCTCGGTATAATAAACGGGTTCAGTCAATACATCCATATTATTATCTTGATTATGGCCTGACATGGTCGCTACCTGGAGAGAGAGAGAAGAAAACACTTTAGCGTATGCTCTTGCAAGATTAGATTAGTTATTATCTTATCTAATCAGGATGTCTCCCACTGTTTTTATCAAATCTACCTTCAAACCCTAAAAGGTAAGATTAGCCGGGATTAATTACACCCTACAATTTCGTCAATCTTTCAGCCAGATCAGTGTCGGTACTTGAGGGAGGTTCCCCGTGCTTTCGCACGGACCTAATTAAAGTAAATCTCGTTTTCCCAGAGGCGTAACCCCGTTAACACTTTTCTAGACACCTACTTGATCGGCTAATTGTCCTGTGTAAAACTCTCCCAGGAGTAACCCTTACTCGCAGTGGGTATCGGGATCCAACTATCTCATAGGAGGTATGCAATCTCATTGCAAATTTCAACACTTGAAATTCTCGATAATATTTTGCCCCTAGTGTGCTATGACCTTGACAGAGGTCAACAAACCATAGTGCACTAGTCAAGCTCAACCCGTCATTTCTTGATTGAATCAAACCCACTCGCACGACCCTTGACAGAGGTCAACAAGGTCATACGACTACCCTAATCCAATCACATCACATGCTTTACAGATAATTACTAGTCAGCTACCGCACACTACGTCTTGACAGAGGTCAACAAACGCAGCACGAATACTAAATAGTCTTTATCTGAAATGACGGAGGGCTACGACAGGTTTTTCTGAAAACCTATTGCGTAATGAACTTGATATCGTTGTAGAATCAAGTGAAATTTTGAAATGGAGTGTTTTTAAGGCTTTCATTAGTTTTGCTAAAGAGGTCACTCCCGGTGAAGGGATCTCGGCTCTTTCCTCATCGAATAAGGTGAAGGACATATCATATATATCGTTGTGCAAAGCAAAACTCTAAAAGCAATCAAAAGACAAACCGAGTTTTGTAGAATCTGCCAGTTTCGCTAAAGAGGTCACTCCCGGTGAAGGGATCTCAGCTCTTTCTTTATCGAATAAGGTGCAGGGTATATCATATATACCACTATGCAAAGCAAAACTGTAGCTACCCTTTTTATAAAGTTTTGATTCTACAACATCTTTTAGGTTTCTTTTCTTTTTATTAATCTCATTAATAAAAAATCCCATCAGCTTATGCTTCCTAAGCATCACAGAAGAAACGAAAGCAGTAATATTTATATATCAGCATATATATATATATATATAGTATAAGCATTCGTCTCAGGCAGTAATATGATATCATCACAGAACATTGCAGCAGAAGAACATATATGAAATATTGGATATACTAGGACGTCCGTGTTTTCAATACGAGCCTGTATAAAATACGGATTCCACGGTCACGATGAATAGCCAAACCCACATCCCTAGACCCCTACGAGAGCGGTAAGTAACACTGCCAATTCTAGGGTTAGGAGACCCGGTCTCGACTCCTCGAGATGGCCTCCCACTGGACCCTAGAACCCGGTTACTTGTGCTCCCCTCCTTGGGTCTACCTAATGCGGAAAAGTAAATAATATACAAGGGTGACATCAACCTCATCCCGGAAGTGCCCCAATAAAAGAATATTAAATACAAATGAATTTTACATGAATGAAAATAAAAACCCTCATCTCACATAAAACTCCCGGCTATTCAGAACACGATGATCCAATATAACATATCACAGCAACACATAATATCACATATCATCAACGTAAATAAGTATGCATACACCTATCGTTGTTGTCGTATAGCAACGAAAACCGGCAATACAACTACATACTACACTTATGGTCACATAAAAGAAATTGTAAAACTACAATATTTGGAATCCACAATCACTTTAGACATCGTAAATCCGAAATATCACATACTTCGCATTTCATGCCTAACTATATGAATTCCACATATTGCATCACATTCCAGATAAATAGACAGTATTAAACTTTTCGAACAGATAATCAAATACCCAAAATTTCCTAAATAGCTCAACACTTGAGCGGAGTTCAAATAATCCCATAATATGTCACAGTACCAGTAATCCAGCCGTAGAAGGGTCAAGCCAACGCCTCACATGTTGCACGCCGTACTGCCCCAAACCCGAAGATTCAAAAGGTAGTTCAAGACGGTCACATAATCGAGTTAAGGTTTGTTGTCTTCTAGAGGGTCCACCGTGTTACTTGCACATTTTTCCAAAAGATTTAAACCCGGAAAAAAATTCAACACTTGAAAGTTTGTCGTGCCGGGAAAAAGTGAGTTAATGATATCCGTTCGAACATTTTAACAGTTTCTAAATATCCGGAAATAATCACAAAATTAAATTTTCCGATCGAATCAACGATTACAAAATAAACCCCAGAACACTCAATACTTGAGCCAGATTAAAAGTACCCAGAAAAATACATAATCACCTACGGTTATAACCATTGAAAAACGATTCAACGACATGACTGTACGGCCGCGGATCCGCGGCAGGAGAAAGGTATTGCCGCGGTTCCGCGGCGCAATGTACGGATCATTGATACGTGTTTCAGGTAGATGCTTATATTTTCCTGCTGGTAATTTTAAGAATTTTTAATTCTGAAAAATCACAGTTTTTAGAAAAAATCCAGAGAGGGGTTCATTTCGTAGTTTCGGGGTTCGTTCGGAGTTTTAACTTCGTATACACGTCGCCTAATGCTCTAGTTAGGCTCTGATACCACTGTAGGATTCCTAGGCACTCTTGTGAAGGTTCATAAAGCATCAAACATGCCCGAATAAAATTTTACATGTGCCGAACAACCCAAAGCCGGGATCTTTGCTAGATTATTAGGGTTTAACATGCAAGATAACATCTTTAAACCTAAGTGTGAGGAATTACAACCTTTGTAGTCCGCTCCTTCGCTTCACAAGCTCCGAGTAGAAGTCCCTTCGCCGCGATCCACGATCTCCCGGACTCAAGAGAGGCTCCACGACTCGAACGATCCATGAAAGCTTGTCGTATTCCTTTTCTCCGATGATCTACGTCGAAGTTGCAATAGCTCAAGCTCTCTCACTCTATTGAGGTGAACACCCTAATCTAATGGGCTAGATTAGATGAGGATGATGGAGTAGTATTTATGCTTACTTTTTATATCATTTTCTCATAAGAAATCATCACAAAGAAATCACAAGTGAGCTCTCTCAAAAACTCAAGAAGGAAGAAGATGAAGAATAATGAGATAATTCCTTTTGTGATGAATAGTAGATAAGAATATATGATTGATATGGAACCATGGTCAAGGATGATAGGCTTAACCTTTGTAGAGAATAAACTAGAGCTAGAGTTTGGTTAGGTTAAGGATAAGTATCAACCATAATATCTTAACCAAGACAAAAGGAAATCCTTCTAAAATAATCAAGAAAGAGCTAACCCTAATCAAACCCTAATCTCTTTTTATCATCCCTAAACATGTTTCATAATAAATCATATCATGTCACAATAATATATATCACATATATATTATATATTTGCAACAAAAGAAAATAATACAATTAACATATATCGCATATATATCAATGTATTAATCCGGTGAGAAAATGAAATAATAAAGTGAGCCAATATTAGATAATGTAATACAATATATCATATATATCATTATACATTAAATCATCGAACCAACTCTTGATCCGACGATCCGGCTATATCGAATATAACCGACTAATATATCATGTACCGATTCATCGAATCAACACTTGATCCGATGTCCCAGTTCATATCTAAATATCGTGAGAATATAATACGGTATCTCATATCGCATTATCCTCGGTCCTGCACATATCACATATGTGCCTCTACTCCGTTTTGCCTGAGCCAAGAAACCTCTGTGTAGGACTCTAAAGAATCGTCAATACGCCGGTAGCAGGTGATGATCATATCAAACACCCACAAGCTGCAAGCGGTCAGCTAAACGTAACAGCCACCCAGGTATTGAGCGATCCGAAGATCAACAAGCTAGCATGTCCGTTCTCCTGTGAATCCAATCAGTAACACTCCCGTACAGTCCGGTCTGTTCGTCTGATATGTCGCATATCAAGTCTAGGGGTGGTATACGTCAGACCCCAGTAACCGATAAGTCGTGTCGATGTGAGGCTCATAACAGGTCGAGAAACTACCGGTAACACTTACCAGTATATCTCTATATCAGCCCTGGCCAGGGACTTCCAGTTATAGCCAATCGAACACAGCACAACATCAACTCCCTATACCGGGAGAGACGAATCCCCTCCTATCGCTCATTGCCTCCATGTGATTCGGGACTGTACCCAAAATCCACCTTTTGCACGCCCTCTTGGACGTGGTATGATGGAAATCAAAGCACGGTGAGAATCACACAAGACTCTATGACGATCTCGGGTCTACAGACTACCCTGTACCAGTGTCACCAGAGAACTGCCATCTGACGTGTGGTATATCACCATCTGGGAGTTCTCGGCGAGTCCGTCCAGTGTACCCAGTCTCCACTGAGCACCCATACACCATCTCTGATATCAAACACCGATGGATATGGGATTATCCATCGCCCATCACATGGGTCAAGATGCGTATACGCTAGTCTACTCTGGTGTATCGATGCCCTGTCTCGATATACCCTCGACTGGGAACAGTTATAGGATGTAATCATCGACTACCGTGGCCCCACTAGTATGATCTCATCATAATCCCAGTAGTCGAGTACAGATCCTAAGAGCTTTATCAACATGTGAGAGAAATACAGTAAACCAATACAAGTCAACATGTTAAGATAAAGTGAAACCAAATAGCATACTATCATGACGAGCAAGAAAGTCCTCTCTGTATATATCCAAGCATCCATCATAATATACATCATATGTACAACAATGGCCTCTAGGGCATATACATAACTAACACCTAGTAGAGTCGCGTGGACTTCGACCCGGAGCTATTGAAGAGAAGGACTCAAACTACAAAGGTTGTATGCTCTTTTCTTCTCTTTAGTTCATCACATTACAAAGGAAAACCCAAATTATCTAGTAAAGATCTTGTTAGTCTAGCTTAGCACCTAATAAAAATTTGAATTTGGCATGTTTGATGCCTCTAGAACCTCATGGTGTTGCTAAGGTCGACTTTCATGGTATCAGAGTCAAGCTAGAATATTATGGTAACTTGTAGCGACGTTAGAAATCCGTCGTTTTTGTCACGCAAAAACTGCCAATAAAAACAGTTTCGAAATTGATGTTTTGAGTTGTTTGCACACCCCGCGGTCTCACGGTTTGAACCGAGAAGCCGCGGGGTGGTGCGTGCACACCCCGGAGACACCCCGGGGGGGACCGTATGGCTGGGCCCACTCCCTAAGACCACCATAAGGTGGTCTTGGCGGTGGGGACCCAAAACTGCCCCACCTTAGGTAGTTTCGGGTCTCCCTCACCCCCTGGACACATCGTGGTGGCCTCGGGGGTGGGGTACCCCCTCTAGGTCCTCCATTCGATAGTTAATTTTGGGATATTTTCCCCCGTGAAGATTCAGGCGGATTTCGAGTTCGTTTCGACTCCCGGATTGGCTTAAAATGATCGGTTTTGGAACTTTAGCTCAGTTGGAAAAATTGGTTAAGTTTGCTAATTGCGTACGGAATTCTAATGTCGCGGTTACTTTACAGGCTTTGTGATATGTGTGATACAATTATTAGAATCCGGATTAATTAGTTTTATGAAAACTAGTTAGTATATTATAAAGCTAGCCGTTTAGTCTCAATTGATCGAATGCCATGAAGTTTTGATTCGGATCAAAACTCCGTCGCAATTGTGTATTGTACGCGATCACTAAGTCGGGAATCTTGTTGAATTATCTGACAAACAATTGAAAATAGTTTTCAATTTGAGACTAAAATGCAAGTTTTATAAGTTAGGCATGAAATCCGGAATATGAGATATTCCAGGTTTATGATGTCTAAAGATATTGCGGATTCTAATTATTGTAGTTTTCTGTTTTCTTTTCTGCGACCGTAAGTGTAATATGTGGGGTATCCCAATCTCGTTGCTATATGTCAACAAGTTTTAGGGATACACATATTTGCTTACGTTGACGATATGTGATATCATGTGTTGCTGTTGATATGATTTATTGGATCGACGTGAAAGAATAGCCGGGGGTTTTTATGTGAGATTAGGGTTTTTATGTTCATTCATGTAAAATATGTATGTAATATTCTTTTATTGGGGCACTTCCGAGTTGAGGATGATATCACCACTATTGTATATAATTTACTTTTCCGCATTAGGATAGACCCAAGGCGGAGAGCACAAGTAACCGGGTTCTAGGGTCCAATGGGAGACCATCTCAAGGAGTTAAGACCGGATCTCCTAACTCTAGAATTGGCAAGGTTACTTGCCGCTATTGTGGGGGTCTAGGGATGTGGATTTGGCTATTCATCATGACAGTGGAATCCATGTTTTACATTACTGGCTAAATTTAAAACACAGACATCCTAGTATATCCAATATTTCATATGTTGCTTCTGCTGCTTGATTCTGTGATGTTGATCATATAACTGCGTGAGACGAATGCAATATTATATATATGATATATAATAAACGTTGCTTATGTTTTGCACCCGCGCTAGTCCGGCCCTTGCTCTGCCGGTAGTTAAGTAACCTAACGGTGCATGACGGGGCCCCGTGGCGAATGCGGATGGCATAAGCATACGTTCTATTTTCGTTTCATTTTTCTGTAATGTTTAGGAAACATTAATTGATGGGACTTCATTAATGAGATTAATGAAAAGAAAGAAACCTAAAGATGTTGTAGAATCAAATTTTCAAAAAGGGTAGCTCTAGTTTTTGCTTTGGATAGTGGTATTCCTTGATGAATATCCAGCACCTCATTTGATGAGGAAAGAGCCGAGATCCCTTCACCGGGAGTGATCTCTTTAGCGAAACTAACAAATGCTACAATCCACTCGGTTTTTTCTTTTGACTGCTTCTCTAGTTCTTGCTTTGCATAGTGGTAGTCATGAATATCCAGCACCTCGTTCGATGAGGAAAGAGCCGAGATCCCTTCACCGGGAGTGACCTTTTTAGCAAAACTAGAAAAAACCTCAAAAACACTCCTTTTCAAAAATCATTAGATTCTACATCGATATCAAGTTCATTACACTCATGATTTTCTTAAAAATCTGCATACCCCTCCGTCATTTCAGATAAGTATTATTTAGTATTCGTGCTACGTTTGTTGGCCTTCGTCAAGGCGTAGTGTGCGGTAGCTGATTAATGCTTATCTGCCATCATGAGATGTGATTGGATTAGGGTAGTCGTACGGCGTTTTTTGGCCTCCATCAAGGGTCGTGCGGGTGGATTTATTTCAATCAAGAAATGAACGAGTTGAACTTGACTAACGCCCTATGGTTTGTTGGCCTGTGTCAAGGTCATAGGACGTTAGGGGTAAAAACTATTATCGGGAATTTCAAATGTTAAAATTTGCAATGAGATTGCATACCATTTATATGATAATTGGATCCCGATACCCACTGCGAGTAAGAGTTACTCCTGAGAGAGTTTTGCACTTTACAATTAGCTAATCCAGTAGGTGTCTAGAACAGTGTCAACGGGGTTATGCCTCTAAGGAAAAGAGGTTTATTTTAATTAGGTCCATGCAAAAGCACGGGAACATCCCTCGGAGTACCGATACCTGTCTGGCCGAACGATTGGCGAACCTGTAGGGTGTAATAATATCCCGGCTAATCTTACCTTTTAGGGTTTGAAGGAAGATTTGATAAAAACAGTGGGAGCCATCCTGATTAGATAAAATAACCAATCTAATCTTGCAAAGAGCGCACGCAAAGTGATTATCCTTCTCTCTCTCCTGGTAACGACCAATGACATGTCTTAATCAAGATAATAATATGGATGTATTGACCGAACCTACTTATTATACTGGGCTAGGTTCCGCTCTACCTTATGATTGTCATAAGTCTGAGCAAGGAGTAGGGGAATATACAGATTCTCACGCCACCCAAACGAAGAATAAGCATGTTGATGCATTGTCTTCGGGTGTGTTCGTAACCAAGAACTTTTTCTCAGTTACCTCTACGTCCTGGGTATTGGATACCGGATCAGGATCCCACATATGTAATTTGTTACATGGGCTATAGACAGGTGGAGAACTGGGAAAGGGTGATGTGTCTCTAGTAGTAGAGAATGGTGCAATTGTTACAGCCAAAGTAGTTGGCAAATATCACCTGGTGTTACCAACTGGTAATACAATGATTCTGAGCGACTGTTATTTCGTACCAATAATATTATGAATATTTTCCTAAATCTAGTGTTGATTGGGTAAGGTACGTTGTATAACAGTGTACACGTTCTGAATCAAACTACAGTTCTAAACGTACAGAACACACACAAGAGGAACAGTTCAGAAATGAACGAAGTCTTCTTGTGGCATTGTAGACTGGGTCATATCGATGAAACAAGACTAGCTAAAGTTCCATAAGGATGCATATTTGAATCCGTTCAAATTTATATCTTATGAAACTTACTAGTCATGTCTCAAAAAGACCAAGGTGACCAAATCTCCATTTACTGGAAATGGAGAAAGAGCTAGTGAACTCTTGGACAGATACATGGTGATGTATGCAGTCCTATGTCTACACATGCCAGGGATGGTTCCGCGTACTTTATTACATTCACCGATGTTCTCTCAAGATACGTACATGTGTTCTTGTTGAAACACAAATCTGAATCTTTTGAGAATTTCAAGGAATATAAGTACGAAGTTGAGAACCATATGGGTACAGGTATTC
Organism: Agapanthus africanus; assembly: GCA_030015575.1. NCBI lineage: Eukaryota > Viridiplantae > Streptophyta > Magnoliopsida > Asparagales > Amaryllidaceae > Agapanthus > Agapanthus africanus. Next base: position 466,661,389 of record JASDDO010000022.1, read on the forward strand.
AAGTCCTTTGATATGATCAGGGAAAAGAATATAGGAGCACGGAATTCCGAGACTATTTAAAAGAGAATAAGATTCTCTCTCAGTTTACTCCTCCGTATACACCACAGCACAACGGTATATCGGGGTGGAGGAATCGCACCCTATGAGATATAGTACGCTCTATGATGAGTACTGCTGAGTTGCCTATTTCCTTTCAGGGACATGCACTTGAGAAGATGCATACCTATTGAATAGAGTTCTGATCAAATCCGTTGCCTACCACTCCATATGAGATATGGAATGGAAAGAAACCATCTCTTAAACAAGTTAAGATATAGGGTTGTTCGGCCTATGTTGAAAAGCAAAATCCAGACAAGCTCAAGGCAAGGTCGGTTATGTGCAAGTTTATAGGATATCCCAAACACTCGCGAGGGAATATCTTCTACCACACCGAGGAACAAAAGGTGTTTTGTTTCTCGACATGCCACCTTTTTAGAAAAGAAATTTCTTGTGAAAGAAATTAGTGGCAAAGAGATAGAACTAGAAGAAGTTCCAGCAACGCAAACTATAACTGATGATTTGTTGGAACCGGAGGATTCAATAGTCCCTAACGAACCGAAGCCACTCCGCAAATCTAGTAGGGTCCTCATCCACCTGAGAGATACTACGGTTTTCTCTTAGACGGTGGGAGCGAGGATTACTGTACAGTTACTAGGCACTCTCATAAGGGTCTAAAAGGCATCAACCATGCCCGATTTAAAAATTAGACGTGCTGAACAACCCTAACCAAGATCTTTAAACAAGAGATTAGGCGAAACAAAGCAAGTAAACAACTTTACTTCTAAGAGTTTGGGATTACAACCTTTGTAGTCCGATCCTTCACTTTTAAAGCTCCGTGTTGAGGTCCCTTCGCTGCGATCATCGAGTATCCGGACTCTAGAGAGGCTCAACGAAGAGAAAGATGCAAGCTTGCTTCCGATCTTCGATAACAAAGATGATCTACCTTGAAGTTTCTTTAACACAAGCTCTCACTCACTAATGAAGTGAACACCCTAATCTAAATGGCTATGATAGATTAGGATGATGAAGTAGGATTTTAGCTCTCATTTGTTTTCTTAATCTCACTCATTTTCATCACAACATAAAAAGCTAGAAAGCTTTTTCATGAAAGAAGAAGGAAGAAGAAGAACCATTCTCTTTGTGATGAATAATGAAAGTGTGGTAAGGTTTGAAATGCAACCATGGGTTAAGTATGATAACTTAACCCATGTAGAGACTTAACCATGGTCAAGGGTTGGGTTGGGTTAACAAATATCATAACAAATATCTTTAGAAAATATCTTTAGCAAGAAACAAAAGAAAACCTTCTAGAAGCTTCTAGAAAAAATTAACCCAAATCAAACCTTAATCATGTTTAATCTCCACTAATCACGTTGCATTAATAACCCTAACATGTTACAATATTATATATCACATATACAATATTTATTGTAACAAAATAAAATAATACAATTAACATATATCGCATATATATCAATGTATTACCCGAGTGAGAAAAAGAATCCTTTTGTGAGCTTATACTAGTTAATGTAATTTAATATATCTAATATATAATTATACATTAAATTATTGAATCAACACTTGATCCGATAATCCGGCTATTTCACAAATAACCGACTAATATAATCAGTATCAGTTCATCGAATCAACACTTGATCCGATGACTCGGCTATATCACATATGTTGGATATAGTGCCCTCAAAGTCAATTATTGGATTGCAGGTACGTGATTGCAATGATTGAGGGAGGACCTATACCGATATGACAGTCTTGCTCGAGATGATAGTATGTTATCTGGTTTGTCTTTATCATCATATGCATGCTTTAGTTCACTATTGCATGTTGATAGAGCCCATAGGATTCTTGCTTGACTACCAGCAGTATGATGGCGATCATATACGTGGGACTGGGGTCTATAAGCACATCCTTAAAGTGTCCCTAGTCGTGGGAGTTTCGAGACAGGGCATCGATACTCCAGAGTAGACTAGTGTATACAGTCGAGACCCCGACGAGGGGCGGTGGCCGGTCTCACAAGCCATTGGTGTCAGTTGGTTCACCTAAGATGTATACAGGTGCTCATTGGGTTATGAGTACACCGGATAGGACTCGCCGGGAACCTGCTAGTTGGTATTATACCTAGCGTCAGATAGCAGTTCTCTGGTGACATGTGTACAGGTTAGTTCATCGACCTGAGGTCGTCATTTGTCTCGTGTGAGTTTCCACTGTGCATTGATTTCTACCCTACCACGGCTCAAAGGAGTCGTGCAAACAGGTATTTTTTGGGTACAGTCCCGAGCCGCATGGAGGCAAGTGAGCGGATCGGCAGGGGTTTCATCTCTCCCGGTATTGGGGGTGAGATCGCGTTGTGTCTAGGAGAGCCATTACACAAAGCCCTCGGCCGAGGCAGGAGATTTACTGGTAGGTACTCCAGTAGTATCTCAGGGTGTTCTGGGCTACTCTCTGACACGACTTATACCGCTATTGGGGGTCTGACGTTACCAGCCCCCTAGGCCGATATGCGATACTCATAGACGAACGGACCGGACTGTATGGATATTGTCACGGTCAGGCTCAGTAGGGTTTCTGGATGAGTTCGCTCGTCAGCTTCCCTTCCAATCAATACATAGGCAACCGTTACGTACAGCTAGTACCTCTGACGTGCTAGTGGTTATACCCAGTGCCAGTGTATTGATGAGTCATTAGAGTCCCCCACAGACAGTTTCCCAAGTTCGGGCGAAATGTTGTAGAGGCCGTATGGTTTTATGGCAGGGTTCGGAAAATGCACGTGCGTTTACGCACGTGTCATATTTCGGGCATGTAATACCGGTAGGCTTTGGTTTAAGCCGAATCTGAGTATTATACTGTATAGATATAATATTTTTGTCTCAGTTGCATTTGTATTCGGTCGTAATACAAATACGGGTATGTTTATACCATTACGAGGTTATCCTGAAATTCGTTTCAGGATCGCTTTTGGAAGTTGCCAGTTTCCAGTTTTCTATCACCCGTCTTTAACATTCGGTTAAAGACGGATTTATCTTTTCTTGATGAGTGTGGAAGGTTCTAGAAGATTCTAGAAATGGTGACTAGGATGATGAGGTGTTAAGTGACTCATTAGTGCATTTAATGTTCATTTATTGTTTTGATGACTCGGTTATGGTGATTCATTTGCTCATTAAAGTTTATGCAAGGTGTTTTAGATGAATCATCCATATCATTAAATGTTGTGGTCACCTTCCCCTCTCCTACACTTACCTCCCCCCTCTTCAAATATGGCCGGCCCCCTCTTGGTGAATTATGATGGTTGTTGATTTGGAAAAGATTATAGTTTTGGATTCATGAAAATTAGAGAGCCTCATTTCTCATTTCACCCGATCCAAAAGGCAACTTCATTAACCGTTCGTCCATGGCTTTGGACGAAGTGAGACAAAGCGTTCTACTCATTATCTACATCAATCTTGGTCATCTCTTTTTAGCAAACTTGATGTCCGAGTTGCCTCGGTTCAGAGGCGGGAGCCCGTTTAAAGATCCGTCGACGTGGTGCCACCTGGACGAGGAGACTGAAGATTCAGGAGATCGGAGCAGCCGCAAAATAGTATGGGATGATGGTAGAAGACCGAAGGACTCGGATCGTTCGGTATAACATTTCTACCCACTTTGTAGTTTGTTAGTTTAGCTTTAATGGCAGATCCGGGTTATAGTATACGATAGCGCTAGTCAAAAAGTTTTTGTTCCGCATTTGGCGTCTGTTAGACGGTCGGGGCGCTACCGTGTACTTACAGTGGTATCAGAGCCTTACCATTAAGCTTTACTAACTTGTGCTAACGCGTTTAAAACATCGATCGAACGGAATTTCGAAAACTGCAATTTTCTGGGTTAAAGTTTCTGTCGATTTTTAAAAGGGTCTAAAAATTATTTTGAGCATCACAGAAAATTAAGCAGGCTTTTTGAAGAAAACTCAAGAAAAACGATCAACTGAATCGACCGTACGGCCGCGGAAACGCGGTCAAAGCCTAGCTTTGACCGCGGAACCGCGGCCGTCTTGGTGATTCAGTTGGCCAATTTTCTTCTGGTGTTTCTACACAGTGAATTGTGGTTTTTGGTATATTTCTTTGAGGCCCAGATTTTATTACTATACAGCAGATGTACGTGGGGCCCACTTCGGGGAGTTTTGTCAATCAAAATTTAAACGTGTTAGTTTACAGTACTTATATTATATCTCCGACCGGGAATGTCATTTGAGCGGTAAATTGCGTCTAATTGCTATAGTTCTTTTAGACGGGTTAGCGAACGTGACATTCGCGTTGATGTTCTGTGTTGTGCTGTGATATTGCGGATTTGTCGTGGTGGATAGCAGTATGCTATGGTAGTGAAGTTTGGATTTATTTGTACATTTGATATTGCTGGGCGAGCGTCCAACATGTGGACTGCCGTCACTATCTGTTTGTATAATATTCTTTGGGGGCACGACCGGGCTGAGGTCGATGTACCCGTTGTACATATTTTTATTTCTGTACTAGGTTTACCCCGCGACGGAGTGCACGGATAGCCGGGTTCTGGAGGGCAACGGATCCTTATCTCATAGCTTTGAGAGGCAGAGGGGCCTCACTCAAGAATTGGCAAACTATTCTCCGCACTCGTAGGGGGCACAGGTTGACCCAAGGAGGGGTACTCAAGTTACCGGATTCCGTGAAGTGCCGGGTGGTCCATTCATTTTGCTGTAGGGGTTGCCTCGCTTCAGGTTTTGGCGGGTAACTTGCTGCACCCGTAGGGGTCTAGGTTTCATTGCACAGGCTATACACACGACCAGGGGAACGTCGGGTTTCAGTAGCGGCTCTGTGAAACCCGGGGATCCCAGATTATCTGTATTGTTCTGTGATGCTTATTACTTTACTGTAATGTTGCATATTATCACGCCTGGAGCGATTATTATATAATGGTATACATACTATTAGATGTTGTATATGTTTTACACCCGCGCTAGTCCAGTCCCCGCTCTGTCGTTAGTTAAGTAACCTAACGGGTGATGACGGGACCCAGAGGCGAATGCGGATGGCATATACGTACATTATATTTTCGTTCTTTTCTGGTGTGATTGATTGATGGGACTGTGTTGATTCTGATCAATGCAAGTATAAAACAAACCTATATTTGGCAGTTGTTGGAACAGTTTTAAAAAGGTGTTATTACAAAGACGTTTCCTTTTGTTTTGCATAGCGGTATTCGGTTGGAATATCCTACACCTCATTCGACGAGGCAAGGGCCGAGATCCCTTCACCGAGAGTGACCCCTTGGGCAAAAGTTTGCGTCAGAGTAATAACTTCACTATAGTCGATTACAAGTTGCTTTGCATCGCGGTATTCAGTTGGAATATCCTGCACCTCATTCCACGAGGAAAGAGTCGAGATCCCTTCACCGGGAGTGACCTCTTTAGCAAAAGGTTTTCGCCACTATATCTTTATAAAAAGATATCAGGTTCCTTCAACGAGATCATGTTCATTACGTTAAAGGTTTTTCGCCAAAAACCAGCCGTAGCCCTCCGTCATTTCTTATGGATGGTCAGTAGTATTCAAGCTATGTTTGTTGGCCATAGTCAAGGCATAGTGTTTGGTAGCTGCTGGGTATTCATCTGTTGCATAGATAGATGCGTTAGTTTGGGACAGTCATATTACTTTATTGGCCCTTAGTCAAGAGTATGTACGGGTGGGTTCAAATCAACCTGGATAATGACGGGAAGAACTTGACATGTGACTTATGATTTGTTGGCCCTTAGTCAAGGTCATAAGAGCATGGGGTAAAAATCCACATCGGGAGTTTCTAAAGAAACTGAAACTTGCCAGGCATGCGCATACCTTCTGGAGTATGATAACTTGAGTGGCTTTCATCAAGTTATCATGCGATGATAGTTGGATCCCGATTCTCACTGATGAATTGGTTTACTCTTCGGGTGATCCCGATTGATTCTTCTTTCTGGTTTGGAGGAGAATTTGACGGTACAGTGGGAGGTTTCCTGATTAGATAAATTGATAACCATTCTGATCTAGGTTAGAGTGCACGCAGAGTGTTTCTTTTCTCTCTCTCTTTGGCAGCGACCTTTGACCGACCCTAGACTATGACTCAGTGACCAAGTTGACCGAACCTTCTTAAAATACTGGCTTTTGGATTGTCCAAGTTGCATAAGTCATTGCCGCTCCTTCTTTTACCCTTTACATTTCTCAGAACACCCCGTATTACTACGAATATCCACTTCCATTGGATAGATCCATCGTATGGTTATATACGAACTCGAAGAGACTTCTTCGAGGATGGATCCAGGTTCAGGAGAAATAGAATTGGTTTATTCAGTTGTATTTTATTATCACCTTCTCTCAGGTTGCGAGGGCTCCTTAGTTTAGGAGAGTACACCTATTACGCTTATTGGATAGTCTTATTCCAAACCATAGGCAGGTGCCGAAAGGTAGGGAATGAAGAAAACCAATTAGCCTAAGTAGGGTGTACAGAAGGTAATAACTAAAGACAAAATAAAGGGATTAGAAAGAGGGCAAAGTAAATTGCGACTGTTATCATTCACGACCAAACTGCGTACTTCATCGCCACTCCTATTTCACCTTTGCCTTTTTCCCCAGTTCGGGAGAAATAGAATAAGGTATTATTCAGGTGTCTTTTATCATCACCTTCTCTCAAGTTGCGAGTACTCCTTGGTTTAGGAGGATACACCTATTATGCTTACTGGATAGTCTTCTTCTAAACCATAGGCCGGTGCCGAACGGTAGGGAAGGAAGAAAACCACTTAGCCTAAAGGGGTGTACAGAAGGTAATGAATAAAGACAAATAAAGGGATTTGGGAAGAAGGCAAAGAAATATACGGTTAAAATCATGAATTGGATTTTGGAAGAGGCATTACTAGGAATACCAGGATACCCCTACGAAACATTTTTATGTTTCAGTGCATTGTTAATGGAAAACTGATTTCCCGATTAGATACTTACTCCAGGGTGTGTATTTACCAAGTATAATTCTCACATCTGTATAGTTTTACAGATGATGAGTGGGAGTAAGTCATTTGGGAATTAGGTAATCATCCTCATTATATCGGAATTCATTGTAATTGGTGATATTTGAGGAAATCGCCTGGGTACAGTTTTCAACCTACGACTCACAGGTTTTGAGTTATTCAACTCAGCGGACTTATACAGAGTATTGTATGTTGTCCAGTGTCCATCAAGACAAAGGGGTTGGTCCTCGTACTCTGTTCTGTTTACTTGTAACTTCTCTAGTTTTTAGACAAGTGTTTCGTAGAAATACAATGTCTAAGTTTTGAGAAGTTGTGGGTATAGGAATAAAGTAGAGAACCAGGTGTCGCAAGTATCGGGATTCTTCAAAGAAATCGAAGATGTAGATTCTTGTGATAGGTATTCAGTTGATAGTAACGGTTTTGAGAAACTTGTTTCTCTTTCAGATTACTCATAATTGGATGGATTCCTAAGTTGAGTAATGCTGATTAGCCTCTCTCCATTAAGTTGATATGCACTGGAGATAGCTGCATGTTTTTTTGAATCTGGTTCCAATTAAATAAGTGCCAAAGCTTCTATATTGGATATAGAATGGTTCATATCTTAACGATGTTAAGATACGGTGAGTTGTCCAGCTTATGCTTAAAACCAGACTCTGGATAACTCAAGGCACATTTCTGTAATGGCAGTTTGTGGGTTGACCCGGGCTATGTCGAGGGTTGATTTTCTACCATATGGAAGATCAATAGTGATATTGCTCTTGACTCGCCACAGTTTTAGTAAAATGGATTTTTTTCAGAAAACAGTAGTGGGAGTATGGTAGAACTGGAAGTGATTCCAGAACCGCAAACGATTACGGAAAATTTAATAGGACCTATATATTCAATCAGGTTTGACATTCCAATAGCCACTCTGCAGATATGGTGGGTAACCTCAGACACCCGAGAGGTACTCCGGTAGCCTCAAGGACGGTGACAGGGAGGTTCTTGTTTACCCAGACTTGACGCTACTGTTGTTCCAGACTATGAGACCCAGCAGGAGGATATGTATAACGTTGTTCTAAACTAGCTTTAGAAGTGTACGTATATATTATTCTGCCAGAAGGTTGTCGTAGTCAGTGGGAGCAGCGGAAGTATAGTGGGCAAGTAGCTTATGTCTATTTTTAGACTTGAGCAGATATAGCAGAGAAAGATCATCTAATTTTGATATGACAGTCATGGCTTTGACTTCATCAGAATAAGGGATGGATCTGTTAAGAAAATAGTAGGGTGTGATGTCCTGGTATTTGGATGACATACACAGAGTAGAAAGTAAGATTCCTATACTACGATCGGTTGTACTGTGGTCGTCACACAGTTGTTTCTCCACAAAGGATATGGATATAATATCAGACATTCTGGTTACTAGATCTATGGTTTTAGATCTAGATTTGGGTAGCTTCCCAATGTGGGTACTTTGAAAGTATTCTAATAGTATTTTAGAATAAATGACTCCTGGCATGGTGGTGTACCTGCAGGTGATGGAGTCACCCTCTCTAAAGGTGTCTTACAAACTAAAGGGGAGAGGGATGTGCATGATTGGCAGATCACTTGCTTAGGCAATTGAGTCAATCGTGAGATGTCAAGTACCACACCAGATGTTGTTTTTGCACTAGATGCAATAAGTTTATATTAATACAATCCTGAAGAAACATAAGGAAGCAGTTTTAGAACATAAGTGCATGTTCTACGGATTTGATGACGGCAGCCTCCTTCGGGAGACGGTTATCATTCCAGGCTTCAAAGGTGACATAGATGACAGAGTGATTGTCAGAGTTATAGTTTTTCCTCTGACGAGGGACAGTATTTTGGACAGGTGGTCCAAAAGGATACCGTGGGAGGTATGGTGCTGGATACTGATTAGATTCAGTTATCGATACAGTCTAAGAAGTTTGGATTTGGAGTTCATTTAAGAACTAGGTCCCATCAGATATCCAGACATATTCTAAGACAGGAATTATTCGATTCAGGAGATAGTTTTTTCCGCGAACTTGAAATTAAGAGAGACATAGAAAGAAACATCAAGGCGGATCCACTCACTGAGGCTATTTCTCGAACACAATAGTTTTGCAAACGAGCTTTGTGAAACTGATTAGTAGAGGAGTTGGATGTTCGGTATCACACGGGCTGTGAGTATGCGACATCGCAATAATTATCCTTAAGTGCAAGTGGGAGATTGTTGGATATAGTGCCCTCAAAGTCAATTATTGGATTGCAGGTACGTGATTGCAATGATTGAGGGAGGACCTATACCGATATGACAGTCTTGCGCGAGATGATAGTATGCTATCTGGTTTGTCTTTATCATCATATACATGCTTTAATTCACTATTGCATGTTGATAGAGCCCATAGGATTCTTGCTTAACTGCCAGCAGTATGATGGCGATCATATACATGGGAGCTGGGGTCTATAAGCACATCCTTAAAGTGTCTCTAGTCGTGGGAGTTTCGAGACAGGGCATCGATACTCCAGAGTAGACTAGTGTATACAGTCGAGACCCCGACGAGGGGCGGTGGCCGGTCTTACAAGCCATTGGTGTCAGTTGGTTCACCTAAGATGTATACAGGTGCTCATTGGGTTATGAGTACACCGGACAGGACTCGCCGGGAACCTGCTGGTTGGTATTATACCTAGCGTCAGATAGCAGTTCCTGTAGGGTTCCTAGGCACTCTTGTGAAGGTTCATAAAGCATCAAACATGCCCAAATAAAATTTTAGATGTGCCGAACAACCCAAAGACGGGATCTTTGCAAGATTATTAGGGTTTAGCATGCAAGATGATATCTTTAAACCTAAGTGTGAGGGATTACAACCTTTGTAGTCCGCTCCTTCGCTTCATAAGCTCCGAGTAGAAGTCCCTTTGCCGCGATCCACGATCTCCCGAACTCAAGAGAGGCTCCACGACCCGAACGATCCATACTAGCTTGAAGTGTTTCGCTTCTCCGATGATCTACGTCGAAGTTGTTATAACCCAAGCTTTCTCACTCTAAAGAGATGAACACCCTAATCTAATGGGCTAGATTAGATGAGGATGAAGGAGTAGTATTTATGCTATCTTTTTAATTCACTTTCTCACAATAAATCATCATAAAAGGAATTTCTAGTGAGCTCTCTCTCAAACTCAAGAGAGAAGAAGATGAAGAATGAAAAGAATAATGAGATAATTCCTTTTGTGATGAATAGTAGATAAGAGTATATGATTGATTATTGAACCATGGTCAAGGATGAGAGGCTAAAACTTTGTATAGAATAAACTAGAGTTAGGGCTTGGTTCGGTTAAGGATAAAGATCAACCATAATATCTTAACCAAGACAAAAGAGAATCCTTCTAGAAAGTGCAAGAAAGAGCTAACCCTAATCAAACCCTAATCCCTTTTTATCATCCTTAAACATGTTTCATAATAAATCATATCATGTCACAATAATATATATCACATATATATTATATATTTGCAACAAAAGAAAATAATACAATTAACATATATCAATGTATTAATCCGGTGAGAAAATGAAATAATAAAGCGAGCCAATATTAGATAATGCAATACAATATATCATATATATCATTATACATTAAATCATCGAATCAACACTTGATCCGACGATCCGGCTATATCGAATATAACCGACTAATATATCATGTACTGATTCATCGAATCAACACTTGATCCGATGTCCCGATTCATATCTAAATATCGCGAGAATATAATACGGTATCTCATATCGCATTATCCTCGGTCCTGCACATATCACATATGTGCCTCTACTCCGTTTTTCCTGAGCCAAGAAACCTCTGTGTAGGACTCTAAAGAATCGTCAATACGCCGGTAGCAGGTGATGATCACATCAAACACCCACAAGCTGCAAGCGGTCAGCTAAACGTAACAGCCACCCAGGTATTGAGTGATCGGAAGATTAACAAGCTAGCCTGTCCGTTCTCCTGTGAATCCAATCAGTAACACTCCCGTACAGTCCGGTCTGTTCGTCTGATATGTCGCATATCAAGTCTAGGGGTGGTATACGTCAGACCCCAGTAACCGATAAGTCGTGTCGATGTGAGGCTCATAACAGGTCGAGAAACTACTGGTAACACTTACCAGTATATCTCTATTTCAGCCCTGGCCAGGGACTTCCAGTTATAGCCAATCGAACACAGCACAACATCAACTCCCTATACCGGGTGAGACGAATCCCCTCCTATCGCTCATTGCCTCCATATGATTCGGGACTATACCCAAAAGCCACCATTTTGCACGCCCTCTTGGACGTGGTAAGGTGGAAATCAAAGCACGGTGGGAATCACACAAGACTCTATGACGATCTCGGGTCTACAGACTATCCTGTACCAGTGTCACCGGAGAACTGCCATCTGACGTGTGGTATATCATCATCTGGGAGTTCTCGGCGAGTCCGTCCAGTGTACCCAGTCTCCAATGAGCACCCGTACACCATCTCTGATGTCAAACACCGTTGGATATAGGATCATCCATCGCCCATCATATGGGTCAAGATGCGTATACGCTAGTCTACACTGGTGTATCGATGCCCTGTCTCGATATACCCTCGACTAGGAACAGTTATAAGATGTACTCATCGACTACTATGGCCCCACTAGTATGATCTCATCATAGTCCCAGTAGTCGAGAACAGATCCTAAGGGCTTTATCAACATGTGAGAGTAAGACAATAAACCAATACAAGTCAACATGTTAAGATAAAGTGAAACCAAATAGCATACTATCATGACGAGCAAGAAAGTCCTCTCTGTATATATCCAAGCATCCATCATAATATATATCATATGTACAACAATGGCCTCTAGGGCATATTCATAACTAACAATCTCCCACTTGCACTAAGGCCAGCTGCTGTAGTATCTTATACCTAGCATCCCGAATAATCTCTCAAACTGTATCCGGGGAATGGCCTTCGTGAGTGGATCCGCAGTGTTGTCCTTCGTATCTACTCTCCTGACCTCGATCTCCCGGCGATCAACTATCTCCCTGATCAGGTGATACCGCCTCAGAATATGTCTGGATTTCTGATGGGATCTGGGTTCCTTGGCCAAAGCCACAGCTCCATTGTTATCGCAATACAGAGGTATTGGATGTTCAATGGATGGAACCACACCAAGTTCAATGATGAACTTCTTCATCCAGACAGCCTCTTTGGCAGCATCGTTGGCAGCGATGTATTCAGCCTCCATCGTCGAGTCTGCAACGGTATCCTGTTTGGAACTCTTCCAACATACTGCCCCTCCATTGAGGATAAAGACAAATCCCGAGTGCGACTTAGAGTCGTCCTTATCACTTTGGAAACTGGAATCGGTAAAGGACTCCACCCGGAGTTCTCCGTTACCATACACCAAGAACATGTCTCTAGTCCTTCGTAAGTACTTGAGAATGTTCTTCACAGCTGTCCAGTGACTCTCTCCAGGATCTGCTTGATACCGACTCACTACACTTAGTGAGTATGCAACATCGGGTCTGGTACATAGCATCGCATATATGATAGAGCCTACTGCCGAAGCATAGGGCATCCCTTGCATGCGAGCTCTCTCCAAATCAGTCTTGGGAGACTTCTCTTTGTAGAGAGTGAGTCCAGAGATCGTGGGTTGGTTCCCACGCTTGGATTCTTCCATATTAAACCTCTTTAGTATGGTGTCAATGTACCTGGATTGGGACAATCCCAATATCCTTTTGGATCTATCTCTATAGATCCTAATTCCCAATTTACAGGAGGCATCACCTAGATCTTTCATTGAGAATCTTTGTGATAAGAAGAGCTTGACTGATTGCAGCATAGGAATATCATTTCCTATCAAGAGTATGTCATCCACGTACAATACGAGGAAGACAACCTTACTCTCTGCTACCTTTTTATAGATACAAGGTTCATCTATGTTTTTGATGAAGTCAAACTCTTTGACTACAACATCAAAACAGATGTTCCAACTCTGCGATGCTTGCTTTAACCCATAAATGGATTTAAGCAGCTTGCACACCTTTCTGCTGCTCCCACTATCTACGAAGCCCTCTGGCTGAGTCATGTACACGCACTCTTCTAAATCACCGTTTAGAAAGGCGGTCTTAACATCCATTTGCCAGATTTCGTAGTCATGGTATGCAGCAATGGCAAGTAAGATCCGGATGGACTTAAGCATAGCCACTGGAGAAAAGGTTTCGTCATAATCCACACATGGTCGTTGACGAAAACCCTTTGCTACAAGTCTAGCTTTGAAAGTCTCAACTTTTCCATCTACACCAAATTTCCTTTTAAAAATCCACTTGCTCCCAATGGGTTTTACCCCTTCATGAGCATTTTCCAAAATCCATACTTTATTGGTGTACATGGATTCCATCTCAGATCGCATTGCATCCAGCCATTTCACAGAGTCACCACTCGTGATGGCCTGCTCGAAACTAGTCGGGTCATCATCTTCCATGATGCAATCCTCGCTTCCACCATCAATGAGAAAACCGTAGTATCTCTCAGGTGGATGAGAAACCCTGCTAGATCGGCGGAGAGGCTGGGGTTCGTCGGGTACTACTGAATCCTCTGGTTCTACCAAATCATCTGTTGTAGTTTGTTCTGCTGGAACTTCTTCCAGTTCTACCTCAATGCCACTAATCTGTTTCATAAGAAAATATTTTTCTAAGAAAGTAGCATGTCGAGAAACAAACACCTTTTGTTCCTCGGAGTGGTAGAAGATATACCCTCGCGAATGTTTGGGATATCCAATAAACTTACAAAGAACAGACCTTGCCTCGAGCTTGTCCGGATTTTGTGTTTTAACATAGGCCGGACAACCCCATATCTGAATAAAATTAAGACATGGTCTCTTACCATTCCATATCTCATATGGAGTGGTAGACACTGATTTGGTTGGAACTCTATTCAATAGGTATGCAGCTGTCTCCAGTGCATATCCCCAGAAGGAAATAGGTAACTCAGCAGTGCTCATCATAGATCGCACCATATCTAATAGAGTGCGATTTCTTCGTTCCGATACACCGTTGTGCTGTGGTGTATAAGGAGGAGTAAGCTGAGAGAGAATCCCATTCTCTTTTAGATAATCTAAGAACTCATTGCTTAAGTATTCACCTCCTCGATCAGATCGAAGAATCTTAATACTTTTGCCCGTTTGATTCTCTACTTCGTGCTTATATTCTCTGAATTTCTCAAAAGCTTTAGACTTATGTTTCATCAGGAATACATATCCGAATCTTGAGAGATCGTCAGTGAATGTAATGAAGTAGGAAGAACCGTTCCTGGCATGCGTAGACATGGGACCGCATACATCACTATGTACCAGTCCTAAGAGTTCCGTAACTCTTTCTCCGTGTCCATTAAACGGAGCTTTGGTCATTTTTCCTTTGAGATATGAATGGAAAGTATCATAAGATGATAATTCAAACGGATTCAAATATCCATCTTTATGTAACTTAGCCAGTCGTGTCGCATTGATATGACCAAGTCTACAATGCCACAAGAAGGATTCGTTCATTTCTGAACTTTTCCTCTTGTGTGTGTTTTGTATATTGAGGACTGTACTCTGATTTAGAATGAATATGCCATTATGTAACGAGCCTGTGTCACGACCCGCAGGGTACGGAACGTGACTGGCACTTAAGTTTACGAAACGTCTCAAGACGTCCGTAAAATAAGTAAGCCATAGCCCAGAAAACCAAAACCAAATAAGCAAAAGAGTGAAGAAAACCCAATCAATTGAAAGCGGGTTTTATCAAATAAGTCATGTAAAACCCTTTTTAAGAACAATATCAATTTTTCCGAAAATTTCGGCAGAGTCTCCTTTGTAAATACTGGCCCCCAAAATGGGTACAACAAAAATATATATGAATCCAACAAATAAGGCATCCCCAAGCGGGAGCTAGCTCTTCACCACAAGGCGGTCACAAATCCCACGCAATATAAAGCAACAACATGCGAAATAATCATAATGAAGCATAAGAAAAACAGCATGTCGACTCAAGTGAGCTCGACCCCAAAATACAGCATAAAAGTCCACAAACCTCACAGTCTCATCTATAGGTCAATATACAATAATACTGGTAGATACAGTAGATGGAGTACTCTAGATACAAAGAATATATAAGGTGGTGCAAAAATAATAATATAACCCACCTAAGAGCAAAACCTCAAGTCCAGACAAAAGAAGCAAGTGCGCCCGCCGCTACTGTACTGACGGAGCGGACCTGAAAAAGGCTGTGGCACAACGGGGGTGAGTTGCCAGCTCGTGAGTAATAAATAACATCTACACAGGCCATCGTATGCACGCACACAAGCATCCTAGCATCTAAATACAGGTAAGGCATGACATAATGGCAAGTATGTACGCAATATGAATATACTAGCAGGTATGAATGCAATGCGAATCAACTCGTGATCTGAATGTGTAAGTATAAGAAATCATGTTTTTTCCCTTTAAGAATCTCTTTTGAAATACCAGCACAATACCAATAGAATCAACAAGAACCTGTGTCCAGCAACGACACCTCAAAACTATCACAAATCTCATATATCCATGTCATAGTATCTCTGGCCTCAGCCATCCGGCTGACCCAGCTCAATATCAAAATCTCATCATCTCGCGGCCACGGTCGGTATCTTCTGGATATCCGCCATGCCAAACAGTCACCGGTAGGTAATCCGTCCCCTGCCAGGCTCAACGTCAACACCACATTCATCTTGCCCCGGGGTACCATACCGGGCCCACCATGTACCCGTGACGGTTCCCACTCCTCGACACGGATCTCCAAAACCACAGCAAACTCATGGTGGACGACACTTACATCACTAGAAAACCGCAATTTACATATTTTAAAAATATAATAAGTTTAGAAATTTTGCGGCTTTCCCCCGAAATCCAGAAATATCATAAAATCTCAAGAAATCCTCATAAGTGCATATGTCAATGATAATGAATGCATATGGTATCAATAATCAAGTTGCGATGTGTGATTAATAGATTAGGCATGAACAAATAATATGATGAAGCACATGCACATGAATAGCAATCCTACGATTTCATTTTAAGGAATTAAAGCAATAGTGCGAGTTTAAGTATCAATTATAGTAAAAGGTTTCAATTTAAAGGTTATCTAGTGTGGTGGCATGGCAATTACCAGGGTGTGTGTGTAAGCATGAATAGTGCTCGTGCTGCATATAAAAACCCTGGCAATGGTGCATGTGTCCTATAGAATGGGTTCGTATATGTATGTCAATATAAGGCATGAATGTAGCAAATAATCATACAAGTATTAAACCCCTAATTACTAATATTACTAAGAATCTTTTTAAGCTACTGAACTATCGGGCGACTTGCGCCATCCAACGATAGTCCCCCGTAGATGTTACATCTACTCACAGGAATCCCTGGCTAGTCACGTCCAATCACCGCTTTCCCCTATCGAGCCGCGTCTGACGTCTCCGCGACCGAACCTGGAATTACATCAATACCAAACATAAGGTTACATATCAAGAACGACGCAAAACCCAAACGAAGATACCATAGTTCACAAGCTAGGTACAACGTGCACAAAGTGCGCGGAACACACGCGAAAATCGCAAAAATCTACTAAAATGTCGATTTGGTCGCCCGGAAAAACCAAAACCCGAACACTCAAAAATCCGCACTCACGCATCCTAAAAGTCATAGGATACGCTAAAAATTTCATCAAGACATCGCAAATACCTCAGCACAAAAATTTAATAAAAACTAGTAAGCACAAAAGACATCCAAAATCGTGCAAACTTCGCGGATTTGCGAAAAAGTGCACACAACCTCACGCAAACACCCAAGTTAACCATAGATAGCCACTACATTAGTTTTAAACCATTAGCAATGCTTAAAAACCTAATTTCCATAAACTAAACCTTTCTTAATTTTCATAATTAGCAATTTCAATCCAAAACTAAACATGACAATATCAAATTAACACTAATTTGAAGCCCACACAAATAAAGTAACCTCATTAACTTAGATTAGAAACAACTAGATAGCAAAATAGATTTAATTAACTAAATAATGGTTTCAAGAAACCCTAGTTAACTCAACCATTAAGTTTAAACAACACTAGAATGAAAATAGCACTAAATTAACACTAAACAACTAGATTAAAGAATTCTAACCATATTAACTTAAAAGAGTAGAAATTATACCTCAAATCTATGGATCTAGCAAGAAGAAAGTTGCTTCAATTGATGGCCTCATAGCATCATGATCCAAGCAAGGGAGGTGAAGGAAAAAGGGATGAAGAATGGCGTTTAATTTGTGAGTTTTTGCATGAAATTTGGAGCAAACTTAATGAATTTTTGAAGAAAAAGAGAAGAACAAAGATGAAGGGGGCTGCTGCAGCAATTTTCGGCCAGTAGAGGGAGAGGGGAGGGTGTGGGGTGTGTGGGAAAGTCTTGGTCAACTCCTACCAACCCACCAAAAGACCATACCTAATAAAAAAAGTCCAAAATCCTTAAAAAAAACCCTCTTTTCTACACAAAAATGAAGTCAAAGAGGCAACCATTTTTTTTTCTTGGGTTTGCTGGAAATGGGCCGGCCTAGGGCTGAGGGAAGAGAGAGAGGGGTTTTACAAAAGAAATTTTATGCAAAAAGACCCCCTACAAGTCAAAAATTGCAAGTTTAAGCTTAAATTCAATAAATTTCGTTTTCCTTAATAAAAATTAGTTAAAACTTAAAATAAATTACTAAAAATTTATGTTACAACTAGATTTTAATTAACATGATTTTAAAGCTTAAATTTAGCCCATTTAAATTTGTATTTATCGCTAATTTAATGTATTTTCTTACCGGCTTAAAATAATATTAAAAATTGAAAAATTAGGGAAAAATTTTATACGACCAGAATTTCATAATTAACTCATTTTTCAAAATTAGGTATAATTAGTCCTAAACTGCAAAATAACAAAAAGGACGGTTTTCAGGAAAATACCGAATTTTCACCGATTTTCAGGAAAACACCAAAACGACTTTTCAAGGCATTACAATCTTCCCCCCTTAAAGAAATTTGGTCCCCGAATTTAAAAATAACTACGCGTACCTTCAAAGAGATGGGGATATTTCTTCCTCATCTCGCCCTCGGTCTCCCAGGTGACCTCCTCGCTGCTCGGGCCACGCCAAAGGACCTTGACGGTCGGTATAACTTTCGATCTCAACTTCTTCACCTGCCGGTCCCGGATGGCCACCGGCTGCTCTGCAAAAGAAAGGTCGTGCTCTAGCTGGACTGTCGGGTGCTGAATCGCATGCGAAGGGTCGTGAAGGTACTTGCGGAGCATCGAAACATGGAAGACGGGGTGAACATCGGGAAAGCTGGGTGGAAGGGCCAAACGATATGCAACAGCCCCGACACGCTCGAGGATCTCGAAGGGACCTACGAATCTAGGGCTAAGCTTTCCTTTTCGCCCAAATCGCATCACGCCCTTCATCGGAGAGACTCTCAGAAAAACATGATCGCCAACTGCGAACTCTAACCTGCGACGGCGCCTGTCTGCATACGATTTCTGCCTGCTCTGAGCCGCTCTCATCCGGTCTCGGATCAACTGTATCTTCACTGTCGTCTCCTCAACAAGCTGTGGCCCCAAAAAGCTGCTCTCGCTGAGCTCTGTCCAACAGACGGGCGATCTGCATCTCCTCCCATACAATGCCTCGAAAGGTGCCATCTAAATAGTATCCTGGAAGCTGTTGTTGTAGGAGAACTCCACTAGAGGTAAATGACGATCCCAGCTACCGCCGAAGTCTAAAACGCACGCTCTGAGCATGTCCTCGAGAGTCTGAATGGTCCGCTCTGACTGTCCGTCGGTCTGCGGATGAAACGCTGTGCTGAAGCTCAAACGAGTGCCCAAAGCCTCCTGAAGTCTCTGCCAAAGTCGGCTGGTGAACTGGGTGCCTCGATCTGACACGATACAAGTCGGTACGCCATGCAACCGCACGATCTCGTCGATGTAAAGCTGGGCATACTGAGCGAAGCTGAAAGTCGTCTTCACTGGCAGGAAGTGAGCCGCTTTCGTCAATCTATCCACGATCACCCGTACCCTCGACTGGTCCTGGGTAGACCCACAACGAAGTCCATCGAAATCTGCTCCCATTTCCACTCCGGAATGGGTAACGGCTGTAATTCTCCTGTGGCCCTCTGGTGCTCGGCCTTGACTTGCTGACAAGTCAGGCATCTCGATACAAACTCCGCAATGTCCCTCTTCATCCCGTCCTACCAGTAGGTCTCTCTCATATCATGGTACATCTTGGTGGAACCGGGGTGGACACTATACACTGATCGGTGTGCCTCCTCAAGAATGTCGCGCCGCAATCCATCAGCATCTGGTACGCACAGTCTAGATCCATATCGTAAAATCCCCTGATCGTCAATCACGAACTCGGAAAATCTGCCCTGTCCCATCTGTGCCATGATCTCTGAGCAACGGTCATCACTGCGCTGTGCCTCATATATACGGTCAAGCAACTGTGGGCGTGCACGAACATGCGCGAGCTGTCCCCCTGTCTGAGTGAACTCGAACTCAACTCGGCTGTCGCATAACATCTGCCAATCTGCTGACGACTGCCTCTGCACTGCGCGCAAAAAGGATAGACTACCCCCGGGCCACCTGCTCAAAGCATCTGCCACCACATTCGCCTTGCCTGGTGATATAGGATCTCGCAGTCGTAGTCTTTCACCAACTCCATCCAACGACGCTGTCTGAGGTTCAGGTCTCGCTGCTGAAATATGTATTTTAAGTACTTGTGGTCTGTGAATATTTAGCACGACTCGCCGTAGGTAATGTCGCCAAATCTTCAATGCAAAGACCACTGCAGCCATCTCCAAATCATGAGCGGGGTAGTTCTGTTCATGTTTCTTCAACTGCCGAGAAGCATATGCGATCACCCTGTCATGCTGCATCAATACGCATCCTAATCCCACTCGCGAAGCATCACAGTAGACCATAAATCCGCCTGATCCCGAAGGCAAAGATAATACCGGTGCCGTAGTCAAACATGTCCGCAGCTGCTGAAAACTGCACTCGCACTCCTCCGTCCAAACGAAAGGAACTCCCTTCCGGGTCAAACCGGTCAAAGGTGAAGCTATACGGGAGAAGTCCTGAACAAAACGCCTGTAGTAGCCCGCCAGGCCTAGAAAACTACGGATCTCAGTAACCGATGTAGGTCGGGGCCACTGCTGAACAGCCTCAATCTTCTTCGGGTCCACACAAATGCCGTCTCTCGTAACCACATGACCCAAGAATCCGACGCTGTCCAGCCAGAATGCACACTTTGAGAACTTTGCGAACAGCTGGTGCTCCCTCAGAGTATGTAACGTAATCTGCAAGTGTTGCTCGTGCTCTTCTCTGCTCCGGGAGTACACCAAGATATCGTCGATAACACGATGATGAACAAGTCAAGATACGGCCTGAATGTACGGTTCATCAAATCCATGAATGCTGCTGGGGCGTTGGTGAGTCCGAACGACATCACCAAAAACTCGTAGTGGCCGTAGCGCATGCGGAAAGCTGTCCTTGGTATATCCTCCTGTCGAACTCGCAGCTGATGGTATCCTGATCGCAAGTCGATCCTCGAAAAAATATCCCGCACCCTGAAGCTGGTCGAACAAGTCATCAATGCGTGGCAACGGATATCTGTTCCGAACGGTAACCTTGTTCAGCTGGCGGTAGTCGATACATAAGCGCAAACTTCCATCCTTCTTCTTGACAAACAGGACTGGAGCACCCCACGGAGAAACACTAGGTCGAATAAGCCCCTTCTCTAACAAATCCTGCAACTGATCCTTCAGCTCTCGAAGCTCTGCCGTGGCCATCCGATAAGGCGGTATAGAAATAGGCCCCGAGCCAGGAATCAAATCAATGCAGAACTCAACATCGCGCTCAGGTGGTAGCCCAGGTAGCTCATCAGGGAAAACATCAGGGAACTCACAAACAACCGGGACCCGGTCCAACGGAATCTCTGCAGCTCGAGTATCACAAATATACGCTAAGAATCCCTGACATCCCTTCTGCAAGAGCTGACCAGCGCGAAAAGACGAAATCAAGCTGGGAAGGGTGACGCTGCGGTCTCCCTGAATAACAAGGACTGGCTCTCCCGGAAAGCTAAATCTGACTGCCTTCTCACGGCAGTCCACCGAAGCATAACAAGTGGCTAGCCAATCCATGCCCAGAAACACATCAAAGTCCAACATATCGAGGAGAATCAAATAAACCGATGAATCCCTCTCCCCGATACGAACGGAACACAAACGAAATACAAAACGAGCGACAAACGACTCGCCTACCGGAGTAACAACAACAAGCAGGCGATCTAACGACGATGACTCACAGCCCAACATCGGTGCAAAGTGTGTAGAGACGTACGAATATGTGGAACCTGGGTCAAATAATACCCGTGCGTCGAAAGAACAAACTGGAAAGGTACCTGTCACAACGGCATTGGATGCCTGCGCATCCTGCGGTGTCAAAGCAAATACTCAGGCCTGTCCTCCACCGATAGCGGGCTGACCTCGACCTCGGCCTCTGCCTCCTCGTCCTCTCTGAATAGGACCGCCGCGTCCACGGCCTCTGGGTGCACCTAGCTGACGTGGAGCATCGCCTGGGGTAGGAAGTAGGGCTCTCTGAGGAGGGGGTGGTGATGATGGTAGGGTCACATGCGGAACTGTCGCTGCTCCCTGTCGTCTCACCGGACAGTCTCTGACAAGATGGTGCGGACTCCCGCACCCAAAACACCCTGGCGACGGCTGCTGTCCCTGGGGATAAGAACCATATAACTGTCCCCGTCCAAATCCTCTGCCAGGCCTATCTCTCGGAAAGAATCTGGCGCGCTGCCTCTGAGACGGTACATCGGTGCGAATCCTCTTCGGCCCAGAAACAGCCGAAGTCTGTGATATGCGTGCCTCCATCCGTAATGCCGTATCCATAGCAGCTGAATAAGTGTCGTAGTGGTGGGCGCCAATGGCAAGATATAGCTGGGCATCAAGTCCCTGTACGAACCTCTTCACCATCTTCTCTTCGGTATCCACCAAATACGGAGCATATCGGGATAACTGTGTAAACTGGATGTCATACTCAGACACCGTCATCCCAGGTGTCTTGACTAAGGCCTCGAAACTGCGAGCTCTGGCGTCACGAACGCTCTCTGGAAGGAAACGAGCTAGAAAGACCGCTGTAAACTCGGCCCAAGTCATAGGCGGCAGACCTGCAGCTCGACCTCTCAAGACTGACTCCCACCATGTCTGCGCGAGACCCTATAGTCGGAAACTCGCAAGCTCTACCCATCGATCATCCGAACATCTCAGCGAACGACAGATCCTGGCTAAACTGTCAAGGAACGTCTGTGGGTCCTCCGCTGCCTCGGTGCCGGTGAATACTGGATGTCTCAGCCTCATGAAATCCTGTAGCGAAACCGGGATGGTCACGGCGGTAGTAGTAGGAGCAGGTATCATAGCAGTCTGGGATGTAGTAGGTGCGTCATCCGGCCTCGGTGTACGACTGGCTGCAACTAGGGATCCTACCATCTGACGTAGCTCCTGCATACCCCCCATCATCTGTCGCAACTCCTCCATACCAGTCTCGAGCCTATCCATACGGCCTGGGGAAGGTGGATCGGTCTGTACCTGCGGCGTAGGCATACCACCCTGCTCAGTCCTAGTCTCGGACGAGCCAGCTCGAATCTCGTCTCGGGCGGCAGCCCTCTGTGCCCTCGTAGCCTTCGGCGGCATAGTGACTGGTACAGGAAACAGGACAGTGCAATAGGATCATAAGATTCACGGAAATGAAGAAGGAATTTCAAGCAAGTATATCCTAAAGTCACTTAGGCGGAGTACCGTATCGCAAGTATGCCGCGGACATACACACGCTACGTTACCCTACTTAAGTCACTTACTCCATCTACCAAGGGTCATCCTACACTCAAAAAGGTAAAACCTATCGCTCTGATACCAACTTTGTCACGACCCGCAGGGTACGGAACGTGACTAGCACTTAAGTTTACGAAACGTCTCAAGACGTCCGTAAAATAAGTAAGCCAAAGCCCAGAAAACCAAAACCAAATAAGCAAAAGAGTGAAGAAAACCCAATCAGTTGAAAGCGAGTTTTATCAAATAAGTCATGTAAAACCATTTTTAAGAACAATATCAATTTTTCCGAAAATTTCGGCAAAGTCTCCTTTGTAAATACTGGCCCCCAAAATGGGTACAACAAAAATATATATGAATCCAACAAATAAGGCATCCCCAAGCGGGAGCTAGCACTTCGCCACAAGGCGGTCACAAATCCCACGCAATATAAAGCAATAACATGCGAAATAATCATAATGAAGCATAAGAAAAACAGCATGTCGACTCAAGTGAGCTCGACCCCAAAATACAGCATAAAAGTCCACAAACCTCACAGTCTCATCTCTAGGTCAATATACAATAATACTGGTAGATACAGTAGATGGAGTACTCTAGATACAAAGAATATACAATGTGGTGCAAAAATAATAATATAACCCACCTAAGAGCAAAACCTCGAGTCCAGGCAAAAGAAGCAAGTGCGCCCGCCGCTACTGTACTGACGGAGCGGACCTGAAAAAGGCTGTGGCACAACGGGGGTGAGTTGCCAGCTCGTGAGTAATAAATAACATCTACACAGGCTATCGTATGCACGCACACAAGCATCCTAGCATCTAAATACAGGTAAGGCAGGACATAATGGCAAGTATGTACGCAATATGAATATACTAGCAGGTATGAATGCAATGCGAATCAACTCGTGATCTGAATGTGTAAGTATAAGAAATCATGTTTTTTCCCTTTAAGAATCTCTTTTGAAATACCAGCACAATACCAATAGAATCAACAAGAACCTGTGTCCAGCAACGACACCTCAAAACTATCACAAATCTCATATATCCATGTCATAGTATCTCTGGCCTCAGCCATTCGGCTGACCCAGCTCAATATCAAAATCTCATCATCTCGCGGCCACGGTCGGTATCCTCTGAATATCCGCCGTGCCAAACAGTCACCGGTAGGTAATCCGTCCCCAGCCAGGCTCAACGTCAACACCACATTCATCTTGCCCCGGGGTACCATACCGGGCCCAACACGTACCCGTGACGGTTCCTCCACTCCTCGACACGGATCTCCAAAACCACAGCAAACTCATGGTGGACGACACTCACATCACTAGAAAACCGCAATTTACATATTTTAAAAATATAATAAGTTTAGAAATTTTGCGGCTTTCCCCCGAAATCCAGAAATATCATAAAATCTCAAGAAATCCTCATAAGTGCATATGTCAATGATAATGAATGCATATGGTATCAATAATCAAGTTGCGATGTGTGATTAATAGATTAGGCATGAACAAATAATATGATGAAGCACATGCACATGAATAGCAATCCTACGATTTCATTTTAAGGAATTAAAGCAATAGTGCGAGTTTAAGTATCAATTATAGTAAAAGGTTTCAATTTAAAGGTTATCTAGTGTGGTGGCATGGCAATTACCAGGGTGTGTGTGTAAGCATGAATAGTGCTCGTGCTGCATATAAAAACCCTGGCAATGGTGCATGTGTCCTATAGAATGGGTTCGTATATGTATGTCAATATAAGGCATGAATGTAGCAAATAATCATACAAGTATTAAACCCCTAATTACTAATATTACTAAGAATCTTTTTAAGCTACTAAACTATCGGGCGACTTGCGCCATCCAACGATAGTCCCCCGTAGATGTTACATCTACTCACAGGAATCCCTAGCTAGTCACGTCCAATCACCGCTTTCCCCTATCGAGCCGCGTCTGACGTCTCCGCGACCGAACCTGGAATTACATCAATACCAAACATAAGGTTACATATCAAGAACGACGCAAAACCCAAACGAAGATACCATAGTTCACAAGCTAGGTACAACGTGCACAAAGTGCGCGGAACACACGCGAAAATCGCAAAAATCTACTAAAATGTCGATTTGGTAGCCCGGAGAAACCAAAACCCGAACATTCAAAAATCCGCACTCACGCATCCTAAAAGTCATAGGATACGCTAAAAATGTCATCAAGACATCGCAAATACCTCAGCACAAAAATTTAATAAAAACAAGTAAGCACAAAAGACATCCAAAATCGTGCAAACTTCGCGGATTTGCGAAAAAGTGCACACAACCTCGCGCAAACACCCAAGTTAACCATAGATAGCCACTACATTAGTTTTAAACCATTAGCAATGCTTAAAAACCTAATTTCCATAAACAAAACCTTTCTTGATTTTCATATTTAGCAATTTCAATCCAAAACTAAACATGACAATACCAAATTAACACTAATTTGAAGCCCACACAAATAAAGTAACCTCATTAACTTAGATTAGCAACAACTAGATAGCAAAATAGATTTAATTAACTAAATAATGGTTTCAAGAAACCCTAGTTAACTCAACCATTAACTTTAAACAACACTAGAATGAAAATAGCACTAAATTAACACTAAACAACTAGATTAAAGAATTCTAACCATATTAACTTAAAAGAGTAGAAATTATACCTCAAATCTATGGATCTAGCAAGAAGAAAGTTGCTTCAATTGATGGCCTCATAGCATCATGATCCAAGTAAGGGAGGTGAAGGAAAAAGGGATGAAGAATAGGGTTTAATTTGTGAGTTTTTGCTTGAAATTTGGAGCAAACTTAATGAATTT
Source organism: Agapanthus africanus (assembly GCA_030015575.1). NCBI lineage: Eukaryota > Viridiplantae > Streptophyta > Magnoliopsida > Asparagales > Amaryllidaceae > Agapanthus > Agapanthus africanus. The sequence goes on from JASDDO010000022.1 coordinate 466,687,200, forward strand.
TTGAAGAAAAAGAGAAAAACAAAGATGAAGGGGGCTGCTGCAGCAATTTTTGACCAGTAGAGGGAGAGGGGAGGGTGTGGGGTGTGTGGGAAACTCTTGGTCAACTCCTACCAACCCACCAAAAGACCATACCTAATAAAAAAAAGTCCAAAATCCTTAAAAAAAACCTCTTTTCTACACAAAAATGAAGTCAAAGAGGCAACCATTTTTTTTTCTTGGGTTTTCTGGAAATGGGCCGGCCTAGGGCTGAGGGAAGAGAGAGAGGGGTTTTACAAAAGAAATTTTATGCAAAAAGACCCCCTACAAGTCAAAAATTGCAAGTTTAAGCTTAAATTCAATAAATTTCGTTTTCCATAATAAAAATTAGTTAAAACTTAAAATAAATTACTAAAAATTTATGTTACAACTAGATTTTAATTAACATGATTTTAAAGCTTAAATTTAGCCCATTTAAATTTGTATTTATCGCTAATTTAATGTATTTTCTTACCGGCTTAAATAATATTAAAAAATGAAAAATTAGGGAAAAATTTTAAACGACCAGAATTTCATAATTAACTCATTTGCTACTAAAAACTAGAAATTACCCATCAAAATTAGGTATAATTAGTCCTAAACTGCAAAATAACAAAAAGGACGGTTTTCGGAAAAATACCGAATTTTCACCGATTTTCAGGAAAACACCAAAACGACTTTTCAAGGCGTTACAGCCTGATGCAATCAAATTTTGATCTAGGAATATGTTCATAACATTATCCTGTACTACAAAATTATATCCTTCTTTACTTAATAAAGAAACCGATATAATGTTGCACATCATGTTCGGTATATAATAACACTCATTCAGAATCAGTGTATCACCACTTGGTAATACTAAGTGATATTCGCCAACTGCTTTGGCTGCAACATTTGCACCGTTCCCTACTTGAACGGAATGATCACCTTTTCCCAGTTCTCTACCTTTACGTAGCCCATGTAACAATTTACATATGTAGGATCCTGATCCGGTATCTAATACCCAGGACGTAGGGTGAACTGAGAAACAGTTCTCAATAACTAACACACCTGAAGAAGATGCATCAACATGCATGTTCTTTTGGGCGGCTTGAGAATCCAGATATTCTTCTATTCCCTATTCAGTCTTATAACTCTTATAAGAAAGAACGGGTCCAACGTTCCCCTGCTCAGTATAATAAGCTGGTTCAGTCAATACATCCATATTATTATCTTGATTATGGCCTGACATGGTCGCTACCTGGAGAGAGAGAGAAGAAAACACTTTAGCGTATGCTCTTGCAAGATTAGATTGGTTATTATCTTATCTAATCAGGATGTCTCCCACTGTTTTTTTTATCAAATCTACCTTCAAACCCTAAAAGGTAAGATTAGCCGGGATTAATGACACCCTACAATTTCGTCAATCTTTCAGCCAGATCAGTGTCGGTACTTGAGGGAGCTTCCCCGTGCTTTCGCACGGACCTAATTAAAGTAAACCTCGTTTTCCCAGAGGCGTAACCCCGTTAACACTTTTCTAGACACCTACTTGATCGGCTAATTATCCTGTGTAAAACTCTCCCAGGAGTAACTCTTACTCGCAGTGGGTATCGGGATCCAACTATCTCATAGGAGGTATGCAATCTCATTGCAAATTTCAACACTTGAAATTCCCGATAATGCTTTTACCCCTAGCGTCCCATGACCTTGACGGAGGCCAAACTACCCATAGGGCGCTAGTCAAGTTCAACCCGTTATTTCTTGATTGAATTAAACCCACTCGTACGACCCTTGACGGAGGCCAAACTACGCCGTACGAATACCCTAATCCAATCGCATCATATGCTAGCAGATAAGCACTAGTTGCTACCGTACACTATGCCTTGACGGAGGCCAAACTACCGCAGCACGAATACTAAGTAGTACTTATCTGAAATGACGGAGGGCTACGCGGGTTTTTCAGAAAACCATGAGCGTAATGAACTTGATATCGTCGTAGAATCATGTGAAATTTTGAAATGGCGTGTTTTTTAGGCTTTCATTGGTTTTGCTAAAGAGGTCACTCCCGATGAAGAGATCTCGGCTCTTTCCTCATCGAATAAGGTGCAGGACATATCATATATATCACTGTGCAAAGCAAAACTCTAAAAGCAATCAAAAGACAAACCGAGTTTTGTAGCATCTGCCAGTTTTCGCTAAAGAGATCACTCCCGGTGAAGGGATCTCGGCTCTTTCCTCATCGAATAAGGTGCAGGGTATATCATATATACCACTATACAAAGCAAAACTGTAGCTACCCTTTTTATAAAGTTTTGATTCTACAACATCTTTTAGGTTTCTTTTCTTTTTATTAATCTCATTAATAAAAAATCCCATCAGCTTATGCTTCCTAAGCATCACAGATAAATACGACGTACACTTATGCCATCCGCATTCGTCTCGATGTCCCCTCGTGCACCGTTAGGTTAGGTAACTAACGACAGAGCAGGGCAGGGCTAGTACGGGTGTAAAACATAAGTAATGTCTATATAATATATCATATATACTATATACTGTATCCATCACAACATATCAAATGATCACATCACAGATATCGCAGTAGAAACATAGATATAATGTGGGATATACTAGGACGTCCGTATTTAGTATTTAGCCAACAATAGAAAATACGGATTCTACAGTCGCGATGAATACCCAAGCCCACACCCTGGACCCCTACGAGAGCGGAAAGCGACCCTACCAATTCTGGAGTTTAGGAGACCCGGTCTCGACTCCTCGAGATGGCCTCCCACTGAACCCCAGAACCCGGTCACCTGTGCTCCCCTCCTTGGGTCCATCCTAATGCGGAAAAGTAAATAATATACAACACTGGTGGCATCAACCTCAACCCGGAAGTGCCCCAAATAAAAAAATATTACATTATATTTGAATTTACATGAATGAAAATATAAAACTCTCACTCACATAAACCCCCCGGCTATTCGATCGCGACAATCCTGCACGTCATATCTCAGCAACACATAATATCTCATATCATCAACGTAAGTAAGTATGCATACACCGATCGTCGTCGATGTATAGCAACGAAAACCGGCAATACAACTACATACTACACTTACGGTCACAGAAAAGAAAGTGTAAAACTATAATATTTGGAATCCACAATCACTTTAGACATCGTAAATCCGAAATATCACATACTTCGCATTTCATGCCTAACCCTATGAATTCCACATATTGTATCAAATTCCAGATAAATAGACAGTATTAAACTTTTCGAACAGATAATCAAATACCCAAAATTTCCTAAATTGCTCAACACTTGAGCGGAGTTCAAATAATCCGGAATGTGTCACGGTAGTAGCGGTCCAGCCGTAGAAGAGTCAAGCCAATGCCTCACATGTGGCACGCCGTACTGCCCCAAACCCGAAGGTTCAAAAGGCAGTTCAAGACGGTCACATAATCGAGTTAAGGTTTGTTGTCTTCTAGAGAGTCCACCACAAAACTTGCACGCATTTCCAAAAGATTTAAACTCGAGAAAAGATTCAACACTTGAAAATTTTTCGTGTCGGGAAAAAGTGAGTTAATGATATCCGTTCGAACTTTTTAACAGTTTCTAAATATCCGGAAAAACATATAACGAATTTAAAATTCCCGATCGAATCGACGATTACAAAATAAACCCCAGAATACTCAACACTTGAGTCAGATTAAAAATACCCATAAAATAGTAACCACAGAGACAAGAATTACTGTGCAAAACTCCGTCCCTAATACCCTTACCCTGCCGTGGAACCGCAGCCAAAGGGGGCTAATTGCCGCGGTTCCGCGGCCATGTTGAGGAATTGGGGGCACGTTTTTCACTATAATTCTTATATTAGCCTGCTGAATTTTTTAGGTATTTTTAATTCTGGAAAAACCCAGATTTTAAAAAATGTACAGAGAAGGGTTTGAAATGTCGTATTCGGGTTCGATCGGGGTTTTAACTTCGTTAACACATCGCCTAATGCTCTAGCTAGGCTCTGATACCACTGTAGGGTTCCTAGGCACTCTTGTGAAGGTTCATAAAGCATCAAACATGCCCAAATAAAATTTTAGATGTGCCGAACAACCCAAAGACGGGATCTTTGCTAGATTATTAGGGTTTAGCATGCAAGATGACATCTTTAAACCTAAGTGTGAGGGATTACAACCTTTGTAGTCTGCTCCTTCGCTTCACAAGCTTCGAGTAGAAGTCCCTTTACCGCGATCCATGATCTCCCGGACTCAAGAGAGGCTCCACGACCCGAACGATCCATGCTAGCTTGAAGTGTTCCGCTTCTCCGATGATCTACGTCGAAGTTGCTATAACCCAAGATTTCTCACTCTAAAGAGATGAACACCCTAATCTAATGGGCTAGATTAGATAAGGATGATGGAGTAGTATTTATGCTATCTTTTTAATTCACTTTCTCACAATAAATCATCATAAAAGGAATTTCTAGTGAGCTCTCTCTCAAACTCAAGAGAGAAGAAGATGAAGAATGAAAAGAATAATGAGATAATTCCTTTTGTGATGAATAGTAGATAAGAGTATATGATTGATTATTGAACCATGGTCAAGGATGAGAGGCTAAAACTTTGTAGAGAATAAACTAGAGTTAGGGTTTGGTTAGGTTAAGGATAAGGATCAACCATAATATCTTAACCAAGACAAAAGAGAATCCTTCTAGAAAGTGCAAGAAAGAGCTAACCCTAATCAAACCCTAATCCCTTTTTATCATCCTTAAACATATTTCATAATAAATCATATCATGTCACAATAATATATATCACATATATATTATATATTTGCAACAAAAGAAAATAATACAATTAACATATATCGCATATATATCAATGTATTAATCCGGTGAGAAAATGAAATAATAAAGCGAGCCAATATTAGATAATATAATACAATATATCATATATATCATTATACATTAAATCATCGAATCAACACTTGATCCGACGATCCGGCTATATCGAATATAACCGACTAATATATCATGTACCGATTCATCGAATCAACACTTGATCCGATGTCCCGATTCATATCTAAATATCGCGAGAATATAATACGGTATCTCATATCGTATTATCCTCGGTCCTGCATGTTCATAACATAATATTGCATTTTGTATTCCCCATTCTTATGCATTTTACAACGAAAACAGGTGCTTTTGACCCATGTCTGCTACATGTTACAGGTTACAGGTTCTTGGCGCGAAAACAGTGAAAAACACAAAAGACGACACAAAGAAGGATTTTTGACCAACAAATAGGAAGATCTTAGTAAAGCCCAGCAGAAGAACGGTTCACCATCAACAAGGCGACGCAAGATCCAAATTGTCATGGCAAACGGTTAAAGGATCGGTACAAGTGTTCACTGAAGTTCTGGAATCACTGCAGAAACCCGAATGGAAAAGAAATAAAGAAACAAGAAGCCCAGAAGAACCAAACCAAGCCCAAGAAAAATCATATGATGATCCCATCATTGGGCCGCGGATCCGCGGCCCAAGCACACCCATGCCGCGGATCCGCGGCCGTCCTGTGCCCGTGCGCGAATAAAATTTTACCAAATCTCTGTGGCGGCTATGGAAAGATTTTATGGGGGTATATTTGTAACTTTAGACATGCGGTGCAATTGTAAACCTAGGGTTTCTATATCCTATAAATAGAACCCAAGACCTTGTATTTTCTTATGCCTCTACTCATGAATAAAATTCTGTTTTCTTGAAGTTAGAGCGCATCAAAAGTAAGTAGGTTATTTTCCTTGCAATAGTTGTAGTTTTTCATATCTGCTCTTATTTTCTCGCCTTAGTTTAAATTAGTTTAGTTTTTATTAACTTGCAATCGATGTTTTCTCTCTTTAATAAATTCTTGTCTTTTTTCATCCTCTCAATGAGCGAGTAGTTTCCTCGCTTGTTAGGGTTAGGAATAGGGAAGGATTTGAGAGATGAAGATCTCTCATCTCTTTTCGTTGCTAAAACTTTTATGAACATTAGAACTCCATGCATACCTTTTTATTCCGCTCCCTACGGCACTTTTACCTGCAAGGTAACGGTGATTTCGTAGTCTAAAGGCCCGGATCTTAAGGTTTTCCATGGAGGTTAGGGTAAAGATTAAGAAAGGAAGGACAAGGATCTAGAGGAAGAATCAATCTTCCCAATCATCCTAATCCCCTTTGTTAAGATTTACCATAACACTAATATGATACATTTAATTAATAGCAATGGAAAGAGATGAAGATCTTTGTTTACCAAATTTTCCCTAGACCTAATCCTAGCAAGTTTCTAATCCTAGTCTCATACAACTTCAATTTTTAGGTTTAATTATAAATCCAAACACCATTTGGAATTAACTCGTAAGAACTTAAAGGAAATTTACACATCCCTGTGGACCGACCCGTATTCACCGGCTAGCTGCAAAGCGACGCCGTTCTTGATTGCGGTAAATATTTTTGATCGACAAAACTTCTCTTAATCAAATGGCGCCGTTGCCGGGGATGGAGTAAAATTTTCTTTTTGTAATTTCGGGTTAATATAAAATCTAAAAAATCAGAAAAATCAGAAAAATTCCAAAAAAATAAAAAAATTTATCATCTTTTATTGTTTGAAGGGTTTTCTTTGTGAATCTTTGCAGGATTGACGGATCTGAAACAACACAGAAGGGGACACAGAAAAAGATACATCAAAACAGCAGGAGATTGAAAGCACAGAGCAGCTGAAGAAATTTGGAGACCTAAAGCCCCCAAGGAGCCGCGTTTCCGCGGCACTTACTTGGTCCAGACCGCGCTTCCGCGGCGCCCTATGGAGTTCTCTGGAAAAAAATTGTGTGGTTTGATTTCTTTCTCCTTCCTCTGCAAATCCCCATATATCTTCTGTCAAATCTTCTGCAGGATTCTTTGCGCTAAAAATCTTCTTCCCCCTTCCAATAATTGATTTTCTGCAGGATTCTTTGCGCCGCGCTAAAAAGCAAATTGATTGCAAGTGATTTACTACTTTGCATACTTTAATCTGACTTTAAGGGGCTTTTGACCAATTCAGATTGGGTGGGGATTTCATCACCCTTCCCAGGACCCCAGAAATCACTTAAAGCATTTGCATTGACCACTTTTAATTTAAAAAATATTAGACTCAGCCCTAAGGACCTCGAGCTCAATAGGACAGAGGACTAGTATAGGCATCGGCCGTTTATCCTAACCGACATTGCGGTGTCTAGGCTAGTGGTTTTTAATTAGGCCCACTGTAGTGGTGGTTCCTTCCCACTTACCTGGCCGTACTTGTCCGTGAAGAGGCGGTTTGAGGTCCTATCTCTAGCCCTTTGGAACAGTTAGGAGCTGTCTAGCTGACCTAGGTGACCCTAGACTTAGGCCTGATTGTGCATGTGTGGTTAATTGCAGTTGTGTCACGAGTCTCTTTTCAAAATCTTTTTGCAAAAGCTCACTTGAAAAGAAAAAGGAAAATCTTTTCAAAACTTGCAACTTGTCGCTAAAGAAATCTTTGCACTCACTTACACCACTTCTTCTCATTGATGTTTTCTTACCTTCACATTCTGTCTTTCATCTTTCGACTACACTAACCCTTTTAGTGTATGTCCGGTTGGACTAGGGACCCTAGCGCCCGATTAGTCCGTGTTTCGTTGGTACCGACCGACGAACCTCTCGACTCCGAAGTCGAAATCTTGTCCACTCCTTCACTTTCACCATCACATTCTTTCGAAGGTATGTCGGGATACAATCCTAACAATACCTTACCGACGGGAAGGATTCCACCTCCGTTAGGTGCGAATAACCCAAATCTTCCGCCTGTCGAAGCGCCCGCACGAGTCGCGCTCCAGGATCTTTTCTACCCCATCCGCACCGCCCTTCCTACTTGTCTTTCCCTTCCACCGGCTAATGGGGACAATTTTGAGATCAAACCCCACTTCATCAATATGCTGCCTAAGTTTCATGGTTTGGAATCCGAAGATGCATATATCTTTATCAACAAATTCCAAAACGTTTGCGCCATGATGAAAACTACCCAATTAAGTGATGACGCTGTAAGGCTAAGGGTTATTCCTTTCACCTTATGTGACCTAGCCGAGAAGTGGTTATACAGCACCGCATCACACTCAATCAGAAATTGGGACGAGTTTGTGAAAGCTTTTCTTAAAAAGTTCTATCCTCATCACAAAACTGCTAAAATCCGTAATGAAATTATACAATTTTCACAGCTTCCTGCCGAACCATTTTGGAAATGTTTTGAAAGATTCAAAGACCTTCTCGTTCAATGCCCTCACCATGGAATTGAAAGATGGCAACTTTGCCAAACATTATACGAGGGATTGAACCCGGCAACGAAGCAGTTGCTAGAAACCATTAGTCAAGGTCACTTTCTGTCCAAATCTAGTGAGGAAGCGTGGCAGTTTCTTGAGGATCTTAGTGAGCAAACAATTCAATGGGAGAGCACCAAGACCACATCATCTTCTTCTCTTGGTCAACCTAGGGCAGGCATACATCAAGTAGAGATGTCAATTGCTATGAAAGCCGAGATGGCCGCTCTTACGAAAAAGCTAGAAGCGCTTGAGACCAAAATCTCAGCACCTTCTCCTGCCCCTGTTGTGCCCCCACGAACTGTTTGTGCTTGTTGTTCGGATCCATCACATCTCACCGAAGAGTGTCCTTACACTGCATCTACTCAAGGACAAGATCAAGTCAATGCTGCCTTTCAGCAACGACAAAGAAATGATCCATACTCTTCGACATACAATCCGGGTTGGAAGAGCCACCCTAATTTCGCTTGGAACCAGAATCAACAATCCCAAGGAAACAACAATTTTCAAAGGGCTCCTCCTCCACAACAACAAGCACCTCCACAAACTCAATTTCAGCAGCTTCTCCAACAGCAACCTTACCCTAATCAGATGAACAATTTTGTGCCCAACAATTTTATTCCCCCTCAAAATGCTGTTAGCTCGCTCGAAAGAAGTCTAGAAGCATTCCTAAAGCAATCTGCACAGTCCACAGCTAGGATAGAGACTTCTGTTCAATCTTTGGTGCAAAACAGTGCCTCACACAATCAAAGCATCAAAGCTATTGAGGCACAAATTGCACAACTCAACGCAGCATTGAAAGAGCGAGAGAAAGGAAAGCTTCCGTCTCAACCACTCCCAAATCCCGCCTGTCACGCACATGTTGCACATGAACAGCAAAATCATAACGTGAATGCTGTGACTACGTTGAGATCCGGAAAAGTGCTGCAAAACAATGTGGATATTCACCATGACACCTCTGCCGGTGGTTCTTCATCTTCCTCTTCTTCTTCGTTAGAGCCTATCCTCCATCCTTCACATGGCTCTACCTCTTCTAGCTCGAACGGACCCTCTCCTCACAACACGAACACATCTACACGGGGTTCCGTTCCAACTCAACAATCGGATCCGCAAAAATTGGACTCAACAACTTTTCAAAATGTTCATTTTCCAAATCGGTTGAGATCCAATAAGCCAACTCCACAGATGGAGAAGATTGTAGAGTTGTTCAAACAGGTTAGCATAAATATCCCTCTTTTGGATGCAATCCAACAAGTTCCTTCATATGCAAAAATCTTAAAGGACTTATGCACCAAAAAGAGGAAGTCACAAGTACCAAAGAAAGTTTTCGTGGCTAGTGCTGTTAGTGATGCTCTTGTCAATTCTTTACCCCCAAAGCACAAGGACCCCGGCTGTCCTACTATTTCGATCACAATTGGGAACAAGACCATCAATAGAGCACTATTAGATCTTGGTGCTAGTGTCAATTTGCTACCCTATTCGGTGTACGAACAATTAGGCGTTGGAGAGCTCAAGCCTACTCATTGCACTCTCCAAATGGCCGACCGATCAATCACCCACCCTAGGGAGAGTTGGAGGATGTGTTAATTAGAGTAGGGGATTTCATTTTCCCCGTGGACTTTATTTTTATGGATACACAGCCTGTCGCTAACCCCCGTAATCAAATTCCGGTGATACTTGGTCGACCATTCCTCGCGACTTCTAACGCGGTAATCAACTGTCGTAATGGTTCAATGAATCTATCTTTTGGCAAGATGACAGTTGAACTTAACATTTTCAAGTTAGGAAGTCAGCCTTGCGAGCCTAATTCTAGCGTACTTGATGTGTGCTCGATCGATGAGATCGCGGAGGAGGACTGTGAGTTCGAGAATTTCATGTTTGATCACAGTAATATTGACGCCACTAGTGCGTTCCTCCTAGAATCCGACACAGCTTTCACGACGGACAAAGATTATGAGTGTTTCACCTTTGTTGATGATCTTGAAGACTCTCCACCCGAGTTTGAGTCTTTTGCTTTTTCGGATGAGTTAGTTGAACCATCCGACTCGGTAGCGTACACTCAATTTGAACCTTTGATGGAATCCTTCGAGTTCGAAACAGTTACTCCATTGTTACCATCTATTGTTTCACCACCTAAACTCGAGCTAAAGCTTTTGCCATCGCACCTAAAATATGCTTATCTAGGTGAAAATGAGACCTTACCAGTTATCATATCGGCCTCTCTAGCTCTTGAGCAAGAGAAGGCTCTTTTAACGGTCTTATACAATAATCGGCAAGCTTTTGGCTGGTCTATGGCGGACATCAAGGGGATTAGTCCCCTCATAGTCGAACATCATATACACTTGATGGATGATGCCAAGCCGGCAAGGGATCCACAAAGACGCCTCAACCCCATCATGAAAGAGGCGGTCAAGAAGGAGATTGTTAAGTGTCTTGATAGCGGTATCATTTACCCTATCTCGGATAGCCAATGGGTTAGCCCCATTCATGTCGTGCTAAAGAAATCGGGCATCACGGTCATCACCAATGAGGCAAATGAGTTAATTCCCACTCGCACCCAAACTGGGTGGCGAGTTTGCATCGACTACCGGAAACTCAATGCCGCGACAAGGAAGGACCACTTTCCTTTACCATTAATTGACCAAATGCTTGAACGATTGGCGGGGCACGAATTCTACTGCTTTTTAGATGGCTATTCCGGTTATAATCAAGTCCCCATTGCCAAAGAGGATCAAGACAAGACTACATTTACTTGTCCCTTTGGCACTTTTGCTTATCGTCGCATGCCCTTTGGGTTATGCAATGCACCCGCTACATTTCAGCGGTGTATGATGGGGATCTTTTCGGACATGGTGGAGAAGTTTTTGGAAATCTTTATGGATGATTTCTCCATTTTTGGTGACTCCTTCGATGAGTGTTTACGACATCTTGACGCAGTTCTCACCCGCTGTAGGGAAAAGAACTTGACTTTGAATTGGGAGAAGTGCCACTTTATGGTACGAGAAGGCATTGTCTTAGGACATGTAATCTCGCAAAACGGCATAGAGGTTGATAGAGCTAAAATCGAAGTCATTTCTAATCTTCCTCCTCCTAAATGCGTCAAAGATATCCGAGCTTTCCTTGGCCATGCCGGTTTTTATAGACGGTTCATCAAGGACTTTAGTAAGATTGCTAGCTTGACTCTCTTGTTGGCCAAGGACACTACTTTTGTTTTCGACTCAACTTGCATGAAAGCGTTCGAGTCTTTGAAACACTCACTCATTTCTACGCCCATCCTTTCATCTCCAGACTGGACGCATCCCTTCGAAATTATGTGCGACGCATCATATTTTGCCATTGGTGTTGTTCTTGGACAGCACATTAACAAGATGCCGCATGTAATTTACTACGCTAGCCGAACATTAAATGAGGCCCAGTTAAACTACACAACGACAGAAAAAGAGTTTTTAGCAGTTGTGTTTGCACTTGAGAAATTTCGGCCTTATTTAATCGGCTCCCCAGTTATAGTGTACACGGATCACTCAGCTCTTCGCCACCTTTTTGCGAAGAAGGATGCTAAGTCTAGGCTAATACGTTGGATCCTTTTGCTGCAAGAATTTGACCTTGTTATAAGGGACAAAAAGGGATGTGAAAACGTAGTGGCCGATCACCTTTCACGACTTCCTTCGTCGCCTACACTTGAACTGCCTATCACTGATGCTTTCCCCGATGAGCAACTCTTGACCGTTTCTTGTGAACCATGGTTCGCCGATATTGTAAACTACTTAGCCACCGGCTTGATACCTAAAGATTGGTCGAAACAAGACAAACTACGATTTTTGTCCTAAGTAAAGCATTTTTACTGGGATGAACCTTATCTTTTTAAATATTGTTCCGACCAAATCATTCGTCGGTGTGTACCTGAAAATGAGGTCGAGAGTGTGCTGTCTTTTTGCCACGATCAAGCATGTGGCGGGCACTTTGGCCCAAAGAAGACAGCCGAGAAAGTTTTGCAGTGTGGTTTCTATTGGCCACGACTCTTCAAAGATGCATTCGAATACTGCAAAACTTGCTCCCGGTGCCAACACTTGGGCCAGATATCGCGGAGAAATGAAATGCCGCTCCAACCGATTTTGGTTGTAGACATTTTTGATGTTTGGGGTATAGATTTTATGGGACCATTTCCTAACTCTTTTGGAAATGTGTATATTCTTTTGACTGTTGACTATGTTTCAAAGTGGGTCGAGGCTGTACCAAGTCGAACGAATGACAACAAGGTTGTCGTTCGATTTCTAAAAGAACATATCTTTTCTCGATTTGGGCACCCTCGCGCGATAATAAGTGATAATGGTTCTCACTTTTGCAATAGGACTTTTGAGTCCCTAATGCGCAAATACTCTATCACCCATAAGCTGTCAACGCCATACCATCCCCAAACATGTGGGCAAGCCAAGGTCTCGAATCGGCAAATTAAGCAAATCTTGGAGAAAACGGTTTCTAAAAACCGTAAAGATTGGTCACTCAAATTGATCGATGCACTATGGGCTTTCCGTACTGCATACAAGACTGATCTTGGCATGTCTCCATACCGGCTTGTTTACGGGAAGGCTTGCCACCTTCCAGTAGAAATTGAGCACAAGGCATTTTGGGCCATTAAGGAGCTGAATCTATCTTTAGGAGATGCGGGCAGCAATCGAAAGCTGCAATTGAATGAATTGGAGGAACTGCGGGATGAGGCATATGATAATGCCGTGATTACTAAGAACCGAGTTAAGGTATTTCATGATAAAAACCTTTTGCGAAAGACATTTAAACCAGGTCAACAGGTTTTATTATATGATACTCGGTTGCATTTACATCCCGGCAAGCTCCGGTCCCGATGGAGAGGACCTTTTGTAGTCCGCACCGTTTATCCGCACGGTGCGGTTGATCTTGAGAATCCAGAAGACGGTACTTTATTCAAAGTAAATGGACATCGATTGAAACCGTTCTTCTCAGCGGACCATTCGGAGGAGCTCCTGCTTTTACAGGAGCCGATTTACACCGATTGATTTTCCTCCACCTTCACCCTCGAATTTCCATTTTTTCAAAACTTTATTTCAAATAAGTTTGAGGGTGTATATAATATGTAAATATAATAATAAGCAGGAACTCGCCGAAATTATCAACCCATTTGGTGCAGCATGACAGTGAGGACACTGTCTATTATAAGTTTGGGGGTATGTTCGGTAAGTTTTCCTTTTGCATTCATATGTATATTTCTGCATTGCATCTTTATATAAAAAATCATAAAAATTTGAAAATTTAAAAAATAAAAAATTATTGGAAAACAGAAAAACCCATAAAAATTGAAAAAATTCAAAAATTATAAAAATTAATGTATTCAACTCTGGTTAATTGACTTAAGTTTGATAAATAGGTTAACTGGCTAGAAAAAACTAAATCTTAGACTTAGCAAATTAAAAACCCTAAAAATAACCTTCCTTAAAGTTTAACGGTAGAAAGTATATGTCTTTGTAGGTTATTTAGAAATAGGCAAATTTTGGGTTCACTTCTTGGGCTAAGTCAAAATGAGGGAAGAATATTGATGTTCTTATTAGAGAATAAGTTTGAAAAATAGTTCCTAGCTTAAGTCTAGATTCTGAAAACATGTACCCTACAAAATACACAAACACGCACCTTGAAACTTGGATTAGTAGAAGAGACCTTGAAATACTCTTGTCTAAAGTCCTTAGCACAATGAAAAAAGAAAAAAAAAAGTGGATAAAGAAAAAAAATGGACACTGGTTTTTGTGATTACTTAAGGCTGTAAACATAGAAAAATATTTAGCGAGGATGCTTCATCACCTAGTGCCTTAGACCAACTGGTTTGGGAGCCACTGCTAAAAGCCTTGGGTGTTGCAAAACTAGGAAGTACGCTTTAAAACGCTAACGCATCTTGTAATCGGTTGTTGGTACCTCAAGAAGTATTAACAGTCGCATGAAGGATGTGAAAGCGAAAGTTCACAAGTGCTTTGGACAATGGACGGGAGTACGATTGCTTGATTTGAATTTCCAAGTGTAGGGGTGATATTTACACACACGTGGGGATATGTGATTGGAGTTTAGATAAGAGAAAGGAATGAAGAATAGAACTTGTGTCTTTAATAGAGTTGATAGAAATTCCTAAGTGGAGATGGAACTCTAGAAGGAAAACTTAAGAAATGCCGAAAGCTAGGTAATTCTACAGGATATATATAATCTTAAGTTAAATAATGAGGAAGTGTGAAGAATATGGGTGGATAATTTACGGGTCGACGATAATAGAATTCCTTGTTAGAAAACCTAATTAGAAAACAAAAAGTCAAAAGGCCGAATTGATAGGATTTTGTGGGTGTAATCCGCTGAAAACCCTCAGGAGACAACACTCCTCCTACTAGGGACACCTAGAGGTTTAACGGCTTGTTGCACGTGCTCAGTGCAAGCGCGTTTCCCTGCGAAAGTGTGGTTAGGATTTTAGTGAATAAAAATAAGTTTGCTCGAGGACGAGCGAAAGATAAGTTTGGGGGTATTTGTTCATAACATAATATTGCATTTTGTATTCCCCATTCTTATGCATTTTACAACGAAAACAGGTGCTTTTGACCCATGTCTGCTACATGTTACAGGTTACAGGTTCTTGGCGCGAAAACAGTGAAAAACACAAAAGACGACACAAAGAAGGATTTTTGACCAACAAATAGGAAGATCTTAGTAAAGCCCAGCAGAAGAACGGTTCACCATCAACAAGGCGACGCAAGATCCAAATTGTCATGGCAAACGGTTAAAGGATCGGTACAAGTGTTCACTGAAGTTCTGGAATCACTGCAGAAACCCGAATGGAAAAAGAAATAAAGAAACAAGAAGCCCAGAAGAACCAAACCAAGCCCAAGAAAAATCATATGATGATCCCATCATTGGGCCGCGGATCCGCGGCCCAAGCGCACCCATGCCGCGGACCCGCGGCCGTCCTGTGCCCGTGTGCGAATAAAATTTTACCAAATCTCTGTGGCGGCTATGGAAAGATTTTATGGGGGTATATTTGTAACTTTAGACATGTGGTGCAATTGTAAACCTAGGGTTTCTATGTCCTATAAATAGAACCCAAGACCTTGTATTTTCTTATGCCTCTACTCATGAATAAAATTCTGTTTTCTTGATGTTAGAGCGCATCAAAAGTAAGTAGGTTATTTTCCTTGCAATAGTTATAGTTTTTCATATCTGCTCTTATTTTCTCGCCTTAGTTTAAATTAGTTTAGTTTTTATTAACTTGCAATCGATGTTTTCTCTCTTTAATAAATTCTTGTCTTTTTTCATCCCCTCAATAAGCGAGTAGTTTCCTCGCTTGTTAGGGTTAGGAATAGGGAAGGATTTGAGAGATGAAGATCTCTCATCTCTTTTCGTTGCTAAAACTTTTATGAACATTAGAACTCCATGCATACCTTTTTATTCCGCTCCCTACGGCACTTTTACCCGCAAGGTAACGGTGATTTCGTAGTCTAAAGGCCCGGATCTTAAGGTTTTGGTAAAGATTAAGAAAGGAAGGACAAGGATCTAGAGGAAGAATCAATCTTCTCAATCATCCTAATCCCCTTGTTAAGATTTACCATAACACTAATATGATACATTTAATTAATAGCAATGGAAAGAGATGAAGATCTTTGTTTACCAAATTTTCCCTAGACCTAATCCTAGCAAGTTTCTAATCCTAGTCTCATACAACTTCAATTTTTAGGTTTAATTATAAATCCAAACACCATTTGGAATTAACTCGTAAGAACTTAAAGGAAATTTACACATCCCTGTGGACCGACCCGTATTCACCGGCTAGCTGCAAAGCGACGCCGTTCTTGATTGCGGTAAATATTTTTGATCGACAAAACTTCTCTTAATCACTGCACATATCACATATGTGCCTCTACTCCGTTTTGCCTGAGCCAAGAAACCTCTGTGTAGGACTCTAAAGAATCGTCAATACGCCAGTAGCAGGTGATGATCACATCAAACACCCACAAGCTGCAAGCGGTCAGCTAAACGTAACAGCCACCCAGGTATTGAGCGATCAGAAGATAAACAAGCTAGCCTGTCCGTTCTCCTGTGAATCCAATCAGTAACACTCCCGTACAGTCTGGTCTGCTCGTCTGATATGTCGCATATCAAGTCTAGGGGTGGTATACGTCAGACCCCAGTAACCGATAAGTCGTGTCGATGTGAGTCTCATAACAGGTCGAGAAACTACTGGTAACACTTACCAGTATATCTCTATTTCAGCCCTGGCCAGGGACTTCCAGTTATAGCCAATCGAACACAGCACAACATCAACTCCCTATACCGGGAGAGACGAATCCCCTCCTATCGCTCATTGCCTCCATGTGATTCGGGACTGTACCCAAAAGCCACCATTTTGCACGCCCTCTTGGACGTGGTAAGGTGGAAATCAAAGCACGGTGGGAATCACACAAGACTCTATGACGATCTCAGGTCTACAAACTACCATGTTCCAGTGTCACCGGAGAACTGCCATCTGACGTGTGGTATATCACCATCTGGGAGTTCTCGTAGAGTCCATCCAGTGTACCCAGTCTCCACTGAGCACCCGTACACCATCTCTGATGTCAAACACCGATGGATATGGGATCATCCATAGCCCATCATATGGGTCAAGATGCGTATACGCTAGTCTACCCTGGTGTATCGATGCCCTGTCTCGATATACCCTCGACTAGGAACAGTTATAGGATGTACTGATCGACTACTATGGCCCCACTAGTATGATCTCATCATAGTCCCAGTAGTCGAGTACAGATCCTAAGGGCTTTATCAACATGTGAGAGTAAGACAGTAAACCAATACAAGTCAACATGTTAAGATAAAGTGAAACCAAATAGCATACTATCATGACGAGCAAGAAAGTCCTCTCTGTATATATCCAAGCATCCATCATAATATACATCATATGTACAACAATGGCCTCTAGGGCATATACATAACTAACAGTTCCCTGGTGACATGTGTACAGGTTAGTTCATCGACCTGAGGTCATCATTTGTCTCGTGTGAGTTCCCACTGTGCTTTGATTTCTACCCTACCACGGCTCAAAGGAGTCGTGCAAACAGGTCTTTTTTGGGTACAGTCCCGAGCCACATGGAAGCAAGTGAGCGGATCGGCAGGGGTTTCGTCTCTCCCGGTATTGGGGGTGAGATCGCGCTGTGTCTAGGAGAGCCATTACACAAAGCCCTCGGCCGAGGCAGGAGATTTACTGGTAGGTACTCCAGCAATATCTCAGGGTGTTCTGGGCTACTCTCTGACATGACTTATACCGCTATTGGGGGTCTGACGTTACCAGCCCCATAGGCCGATATGCGATACTCATAGACGAACGGACCGGACTGTATGGATATTGTCACTGTCAGGCTCAGCAGGGTTTCTGGATGAGTTCGCTCGTCAGCTTCCCTTCCAATCAATACATTGGCAACCGTTACGTACAGCTAGTACCTCTGACGTGCTAGTGGTTATACCCAGTGCCAGTGTATTGATGAGTCATTAGAGTCCCCCACAGACAGTTTCCCAAGTTCGGGCGAAACGTTGTAGAGGCCGTATGGTTTTATGGCAGGGTTCGAAAAATGCACGTGCGTTTACGCACGTGTCATATTTCGGGCATATAATACCGGTGGGCTTTGGTTTAAGCCGAATCCGAGTATTATACTGTGTAGATATAATATCTTTGTCTCAGTTGCATTTGTATTCGGTCGTAATACAAATGCGGGTATGTTTATACCATTACGTGGTTATCCTGAAATTCGTTTCAGGATCGCTTTTGGAAGTTGCCAGTTTCCAGTTTTCTATCACCCGTCTTTAACATTCGGTTAAAGACAAATTTATCTTTTCTTGATGAGTGTGGAAGGTTCTAGAAGATTCTAGAAATGGTGACTAGGATGATGAGGTGTTAAATGACTCATTAGTGCATTTAATGTTCATTTATTGTTTTGATGACTAGGTTATGGTGATTCATTTGCTCATTAAAGTTTATGCAAGGTGTTTTAGATGAATCATCCATATCATTAAATGTTGTGGTCACCTTCCCCTCTCCTACACTCACCTCCCCCCTCTTCAAATATGGCCGGCCCCCTCCTGGTGAATTATGATGGTTGTTGATTTGGAAAAGATTATAGTTTTGGATTCATGAAAATTAGAGAGCCTCATTTCTCATTTCACCCGATCCAAAAGGCAACTTCATTAACCATCCGTCCATGGCTTTGGACGAAGTGAGACAAAGTGTTCTACTCATTATCCACATCAATCTTGGTCATCTCTTTTTAGCAAACTTGATGTCCGAGTTGCCTCGGTTCAGAGGCGGGAGCCCGTTTAAAGATCCGTCGACGTGGTGCCACCTGGACGAGGAGACTAGAGATTCAGGAGATCGGAGCAGCCGCAACAAAGCGTGGGATGATGGTAGAAGACCGAAGGACTCGGATCGTTCGGTATAACATTTCTACCCACTTTGTAGTTTGTTAGTTTAGCTTTAATGGCAGATCCGGGTTATAGTATACGATAGCGCCAGTCAAAAAGTTTTTGTTCCGCATTTGGCGTCTGTTAGACGGCCGGGGCGCTACCGTATACTTACAACATATACCCGGTCGATATCTCATATCGCGATAATCTAATACAGTATCACATACACGCATTGTTCTCGGTCCCGCACATATCATATATGTGCTCCTACTTCGTTTTGCCTGAGTCAAGAAACCTCTATGTAGGACTCTAAAGAATCGTCAATACGCCGGCAGTAGGTGATGATCATATCAAACACCCACAAGCTGCAAGCGGTCAGCTAAACGTAACAGCCACCCAGGTATTGAGCGATCAGAAGATCAACAAGCAAGTATGTACATTCTCCTGCGAATCCAATCAGTAACACTCCCGTACAGTCCGGTCTCTTCGTCTGATATGTCGCATATCTCGCCTAGGGGTGGTATACATCAGACCCCAGTAGCTTGATAAGTCGTGTCGATATGAGGTCTATAACAGTTCAAGAAACTACTGATAACACTTACCAGTAGATCTCAGCAACCCTGGCCAGGGATTTCCAGTTATAGCCAATCGAACACAGCGCAACATCAACTCCCTATACCGGGAGAGACGAATCCCCTCCTATCGCTCATTGCCTCCATGTGATTCGGGACTGTACCCAAAAACCACCTTTTTGCATGCCCTCTTGGATGTGGTATGATGGAAATCAAAGCACGGTGGGAATCACACAAGACTCTATGACGATCTCGGGTCTACAGACTAACCTGTACCAGTGTCACCAGAGAACTGCCATCTGACGTGAGGTATAATACCATCTGGGAGTTCTCGGCGAGTCCGTCCAGTGTACCCAGTCTCCACTGAGCACCCATATACCTTCTCCGATGTCAAACATTAATGGATATGAGATCATCCATCGCCCATCATATGGGTCAAGAAGCGCATGCGCTAGTCTACTCTGGAGTATCGATGCCCTGTCTCGATACACCCTCGACTAGGAACAGTTATAGGATGTATTCGTCGACTACCGTGGCCCCACTAGTATGATCTCATCATAGTCTCAGTAGTCGAGTACATATCCTAAGGGCTTTATCAACATGTAACATAGAGACAATCAGAGTACATGTTAAGATAAAGAGCAACCAGATAGCATACTATCATGTCGAGTAAGAAAGTCCTCCCTATATATGTCCAAGCATCCACTACAATATACATCACTATGTACAGTAATGGCCTCTAGGGCATACATATAACTAATAATCTCCCACTTGCACTAGGGCCATCTGTTGTGATATCACATACCCAACAATTAGCTGTGGTTGAAGTATCTCATACTCAACCATCCCATAAAAGTCTTTACTGGGAAAAATGCCTTTGTGAGTGGATCCGCGTTGTTGTCCTCTGTGTCTACTCTCCTAACCTCGATCTCCCTGGAGATCAACCATCTCCATGATCAGGCGATACTGCCTAAGAATATGTCTGGATTTCTGATGGGACCGGGGGTTCCTTGGCCTAAGCCACAACTCCATTGTCACACAATGGTAGGAACGAAGTTCATCTCATGAACTCATATATATCAAGACTGCCTCTTTAGTAGCATCCTTGGTAACGATGTATCTTGCCTTTAATCGTCTAGTAAGTCACGGTTTCTAACTTGGAACTCTTCCAACATACCGTCCCTCCACTGAGGGTAAAGACAATGCCTGCGACTGACATTCAGTCGTCCTTATCACCCTGGAACCTTTCCAGTGATTCTTCCCAGGATCGATTGATACCATCTCACTACAACTAGTGAGAATCCTAACATCCAATTAGATCTATCTCATAGATCCAAAACCCAGGATTTAGGAGGTATCGCCTTGATCCTATCTGGAGAATCCTTGTGATAAGAGAAGAATGACCGAGCGTAGCATAGGAAACTCCTTCCCTATCAAGAGTATGTCATCCACGTACTCTACGAGGATCACCACCATACTCTCTACTACCTTTTTGTATATACAAGGTTCATCTACTATTTTGATGAAGTCAAACTCTTTGACTGCTTCATCAAAAACAGACGTTCCAACTCCGCGATGCCTGATTTATCATATAAAACATCTTGCTCACGTTTCTGCTGCTCCCACTATTTATGAAGCCCTCTGGCTGTGTACTTATAGACACTCTTTTCCAAATCATCATTTAGAAAAGCAGTCATGACACCCAACCGTCAGATATCGAAGTCATGGTATGCAGCCGTGGCAAGTAGGATCTGGATGGACTTAAGCATAGCTTTGAAAGTCTCAACTTTTCCATGTACACCAAGTAATCTTCTCAAGATATACTTACTCCTGATGGGGATTTAACCCTTCAGATAAAGCAACCAAAGTCCATACTTTGTTGGTGTATAAAGATTCCATCTCAGATCGCTAAGCATCCAGCCATTCTTAAAGAGTCCCACTCCTGATGGCATGCTCGAAACTAGTTGGGTCATCATCTCATGATGCAATCCTCGCTCTCACTGTCATAGAGAAAACCGAAGTATCTCTCAGGTGGGTGAGGAACCCTACTAGATCGGCGGAGAGGCTGAGGTTCGTTGGAAACTATTGAATCCTTTGATTCTTGATTGTAGAGATTTTTCGCGTGCTTGCGCTTTTAAAGGATTAATCAAAGAATAATGTATAACCGCAATCAAGAACAGCGTTGCTTGCTAGCTAGCCGGTGAGTACGGGTCGGTCCATAGGGATTTTGTGTATTCTCAAATCGTTCTAACGAGTTAATTCCAAACGGTGTGAATAGATTGATTAAATCTAAAAACTAAACTGATCTAAATCTTGCTAGGGTTAGGTTTAGGTTAGGTTTGGAAAGTCAATATTCCTCACCGCTTTCTATGCCCAAATTAAGATTTATTAGGTGTTATAGTATTAATTAATAAAGTGGATTAGTACCATCGGGAAGAAACGGTGTTTCTTCCTCTAGGTTCTTGTCCTTCCTTTCTTAATTCTTACCCTAACCTCTATGGAAAACACGCTCAACCGGTCGTTTATACTACGGTATCACCGCTACCTTGTGGGATAGGGTGCCGTAAGGAGCGGTGTGTGCATGTATGCATGGAGTCCTATAAAAACACGTGATGGGCAAGAAAGGGGTGAGAGATCTTCATCTCTCAAGCCTTCCCCAAAGCTAACCCTAACAAGCGAGGAGCCTACTCGCTCATTAGAGAATTTAAAAACATGATCTATACTAATTAACTAGGGCAATTAATGAAATCTAAACTAGGGCAAGAATAGAAAATTATACTAGGGCAGATAATAAAATTAACTAGGGCAAGAATTGAAAACTTACTCTAATTTGATGCACTCTTCATTCTTTACAGAAATTTACAGATCTGAATTTAAGATTTACAATGAGGCACAAGAAAAGACATACCTCATAAAGAGGTTTAGGGCTTCTATTTATAGATTATAGAAAACCCTAGGGTTACAATCGACGCACATCTGCTTTTACAATTTTACCCCCTAAGAAAAAACTAGTCAACGCACCGACGCACCGCCAGAAGATTTTTGCGCCGACACGCGCTTCGCACAGCCGCGGTTCCGCGGCCAAACCCCATGTTTGGCCGCGGATCCGCGGCCGTATAGTGGCTTCTTGAGCTGGAAATTTTAGGGTTTGGTCTGGTTGCATTTGGGTACTTGTTTCTTCACTTGGTTTCTCAGATTGTCTTCTAGTTTTCTTCCAGATTTCCACAGTGAATAATTTCGTGGACTTTACCGCTTGCTTCGTGTTGAAGTCTTGAACCTTGCGCTGCCTTTGTACTTTATGAACTTGTTCATTAATCTTCGTTTATTCTCCAAACTGTAGGCTTAATCAAGATTCTTCCATTTGTTGGTCGTAGTCTCACTTTTGTATCGTCTTTTCATCTTTTTCACCGTTTTTGTTCCGAGAACCTGTAACCTGCAACTATGTAGCAGACATGGGTCAAAAGCACCTGTTTATTTGTAAAATGAATAAGAATGGGGAATATAATAATGCAATATTATGATATGAACAAATACCCCCAAACTTATCTTTTGCTCGTCCTCGAGCAAACCTAGTTTTATTCTTGAAAAAGACCTAGCCTCACTTTCGCAGGGAAACGCGATTGCACTGAGCTCGTGCAACAAGCCGTTAAACCTCTAGGTGTCCCTAGTAGGAGGAGTGTTGTCTCCTGAGGGTTTTCAGCGGATACTACCCACAAAATCCTATCAATTCGGCCTATTGACTTTTATTCTCCAAGTAGGTTTTCTAACAAGGAATTCTATTATCTTTGACTTAGAAATTATTCACCCGTATTTTTCACGCCTCCTTATTATTTAACTTAAGATTATATATGTTCTGTAGACCCACTTAACTTTTAGCATCTTTTAAGTTTTCCTTTTAGGGTTCTATCTCAATTTAGGAATTTTTATCATCTCTATTAAAAATACAAGTCATATTCTTCATTCCTATCTCTTATCTAAACCCCAATCACATACCCCTACGTGTGTGTATATATCACCCCTACACTTGGAAATTCAAATCAAGCTATTATACTCTTGTCCATCGTCCAAAGTACTTTTCAATTGGTGAATTTTTAGATGAAATTGATCACACATTGTTCATGCGACCATTAATACTTCTTGAGGTACCAACAACCGATTACCAAATGTGTTTGCACATTAAAGCGTAATTCCTAGTCTTGTAACACCTAAGGCTTTAGCGGTGACTCCCAAACCAGTCGGTCTAAGGCACTAGGTGATGAAGCACCCTTGCTAAATATTTTTTTCTATTTATGCAGCCTAAAGTAATTACAAAAACCAGTGTTCATTTTTTTTTATTATCTCTTTATTCACACTTGTATTTTTATTTTATTTTTCTTCGTACTAAGGACTTTAGACAAGAGCATTTCAAGGTCTCTTCTACTATTCCAAGTTTCAAGGTTCGTGTTTGTGCAATTTGTAGGGTATATATTTTCAGAATTTAGATTTAAGCTTAGAAATTATTTTTCAAACTTATACTTTAATAAAAATATCAATACTTTTCCCTTGTTTTAACTTAGCCCAAGAAGTCAACTCGAAATTTGCCTATTTCTAAATAAACTACAAAGACATATACTTTCTACCGTTAAATTTTAAGAAAGGTTATTTTTAGGGGTTTTAATTTACTAAGTCTAAGGTCTAGTTTTTCCTAGCTAGTTAACCGTCATGTCAAACTCAAGTCAAATATGGCCAAAATTGAATGTTTTAATTTTTATAATTTTTCAAATTTTTTCAATTTTTATGGGTTTTAAAATAAATATGCAAATGCAAAAATGTACATATGAATGCGAAGGAAGAAAACTTACCGAGCACACCCCCAAACTTAAACTTGACAGTGTTCTCACTGTCATGCTACACCAAGATGGTCAAAATTGCCGGCACTCCCCTATTTATTTATTTATAAATTTTTTATTTTTTATTTTTTATTGTTAAAAGAAAAAACAAAAAATGTATATATACAATAAGGTTCCCCCCAAACTTAAGTGAAACAGTATTTCCACTGTTTAAACGTTAAAGTTTAAAGTTAGGGAGGAGAAAAATCAAATTATATAAGGCCTTACACAGACCAAAGGTTAGCACCAACCATTCAAAAATTCTATCGTGATAACGGTAGGGTTGGTGGAAGAATGGAGTGTAGAGAAAGGAGTTGAGAAACACACGAGACCGTATGGGAAGAAGGGTGGAATATGGTCTCGGTGGAGGAGAAGAATGGCGGAAAAGAGAAAGAAGTGTAGCACGAACTTGAGGGTGTAAATTGAGTGAATAAATTAGCACAATTTGTGATGACCGATGTGTTAAAAGCTATTGTGCTAATTTATCAACCCGTCGAGAAATGGGGTCAAATCCCTCAAGATTCGCAAGAAAACATGGGTACTTTGAACTTGATAAACCATCCATTGAAAATGGAAACGCGACGGATTCTTGCGTGGTCGAAACGATAGGAAGGAGGAAAGCGAGTGATTTAGGGATAGTCTTATTCTCACCTAAGTAATCTGTCTCGAACTTGAAGGATTCCATCAATGGTTCGAAATGACTGTAAGCAACCGAGTCTGATGGTTCAACTAACTCATCTGGAAATTCAAAGGACTCAAACTCGGGCGGTGAGTCTTCAAAATCGTCCGAAAAAGTGAAACACTCGTAATCATTAGCGGCTGTGAGAACTGTGTCAGATTCAAAGAGGTACGCACTAATGGCGTCAAAACCGTTGTGATCGAAGAGAAATCTTTCAAGCTCACAGTCCTCCTGCGTGGTCGGAACGATGGAAAGGAGGGAGGGTGATTTAGGAAGTGTAACAGTTAAAGGTTCAGGAGGATGAATTGGAAAATCCGATATATCAAACAAAAATGGTTCATCCTCAATAGTATCCTCAATACTCTCCTCAATACTATCCTCATAATTCTCCTCAAAAGTTATCCCATCCATGCAATTATCATTAAAATCAAGACGCATATGAAGTTTGGGAGAAACATTTAATGACTCGGGATGATGAATTGGAGATAAAATTTCAGTCAGATCTACGGGTTCATCATCCAAAATATTACCGGCGTCAATATCCTCAATCAAGTGAAAATCAATTTTTTTAGACACCTCATCAAAAGCATGGATATTTATCAATTCAGGTTCTAGATTGGAGGTGTAGAGGTCGAAAGGATTGGTGATGGTTTCACTCGAAAGGGACCCTTCACATTCTGGCAAATCAAGCACTACAAAGTCGCACAACTCATTAAACGTTTTATTTTCAACTGGTGAATCATTTGGGACACTTGATTGAAAACCGGAGTTGTGGGATTCAATTTGGGATGGGTAGGTTTGATTTGGAAGGGTGCACAGCTCACTCTCTCCACTCAAATTCTCACTCTGTCCAACCGCCTCATCACACATTGGAAGATTTGGAGCTAGTTGGAAACTAACTACCGAGTCACTAGGTTGTATAAGGGCGACCATGGACGCATCCACATTCCTCGTCATTTGGTTTGTCGCTACAATGTACGCTTCCAACGACTGTTCCAGACTAGATATGGGTTATGAAGGGGTTTCAGTAAAAGATTCAAAGTTGTTTGGATACGTGAAACTCCTAAATGGCTGTATAGAAGCAATGTCTATGGAAGGTGTGAAAGTCGGGTAGGACTGGTAGGAATTGAATAGTTGGATAGGAGTAGGATCAACATTTGGATAAAAAGGTGAATGGACTTGTTGATCCCAAGAACTGGAAGTGTTGAAAGGAGTGAAAGATCGGTTATGAGATTGTTCAATATGTTCAGCAATAGACATGGGTTTCGGAGTTACAACAGGACTCGAAAAGGGGGTATCAACATAAGAAGGTGATGAAGGTTGAAATGGTTGATACAAAATGGATTGTGGAGTCGAACTGTTTCTCCTAGACGCTTCTATTCGATCTTTCAAAGAAATTTTGGGCATGGAGGGGTCGTCCGTAATTCGACCAAAACAATTCGCGTATGAAGCAAAGTTTGGTTGAGGGTACCAAAGTTCGGCTAGAGTTTTGGGTGGTAGGGTACCCATGATGTAAAAAGGAGAAGAAAAAGAATATGGGGTGCACGGATTTCTTAGCGACAAGTTGCAAGTTTTTGTAAAAAAAAATTCCTTTTTTTTCTTTCTGTGTTTTTTTATGTGGAGCTTTTTGCAAAAAAAAAAGTTTCGATAAAGGGCTTAGACACGCGTTCAATCAACCACAAATGCACAATCAGGCCTAGATCTAGGGTCACCTAGGTCAGCTAGACAGCTCCTAACTATTCCAAAGGGAAAGAAGTAGGACCTCAAACCGCCTCTTCACCGCCAATTGTGGCCAGGTAAGCACAAGTAGAGAAAGGAGGGATCCGCTCACAAATCACCGTGAGACGGGCCTTTTAAAGTTACCTTTCACTACCTGTCTAGCCTAGGCACCACAAAGTCAGGTTAGGATCAACGGTCGATGCCTATAACTATTCCTTTGTCCTATTGAGCGCGAAGTCCTTAGGGCTGAGTCTAATCTTTTTTAATTAGATTGATGGTCAATGCAATATGCCTTAAGTGATTTTTGGTCCTGGGAAGGGTGATGAAATCCCCACCCAATCTGGATTGGTGTAAAAGCCCTTTATAGTCAATTAAAGTATGCAAAGCAGTAACACAATCACTTGCAAACAATTTTTTTATTTTTAACGCGGCGCAAAGAATCCTGCACAAGATCAATTATTGGAAGGGGGGAAAAATTTAGCGCAAAGAATCCTACAGGCAAATATTTACAGAGGAGATATCAGGGGTTGCAGAGAAGGAGAAAAGAAGCTCACAGAGAGTTTTTTAGGTGATGACGTCACCACCATGCGGCGGAAGCGCGGTGCGAGGTTGGATACGGCGGCGGAAACGCGGTCCTTCAGTCGGTTCGGGTCCCCAAATTTCTTCTGCTCCTCTGGTTTGACTTTTCTCTGTTGTTCAGATCTAGGGTTTTCTGTTTTGATCTCTGGATTTTTCCAGATCTGAATTTGTTCTTCGATCCTGCACAATTCAAACGAAAATACCCTTCACAAAATAACAAGATGATAAATTTTTTATATTTTTTATTTTTCAGTTTTTATGATTTTTCAATTTTATATTAACCCGAAATTGCAAAAAGAAAATAACACGCCATCCCCGGCAACGGCGTCATTTGATTGTAGAGATTTTTCGCGTGCTTGCGCTTTTAAAGGATTAATCAAAGAATAATTTATAACCGTAATCAAGAACGGCGTCGCTTGGTAGCTAGCCGGTGAGTACGGGTCGGTCCACAGGGATTTTGTGTATTCTCAAATCGTTCTAACGAGTTAATTCCAAACGGTGTGAATGGATTGATTAAATCTAAAAACTAAACTGATCTAAATCTTGCTAGGGTTAGGTTTAGGTTAGGTTTGGAAAGTCAATATTCCTCACCGCTTTCTATGCCCAAATTAAGATCTATTAGGTGTTATGGTATTAATTAATAAAGTGGATTAGTACCATCGGGAAGAAACGGTGTTTCTTCCTCTAGGTTCTTGTCCTTCCTTTCTTAATTCTTACCCTAATCTCCATGGAAAACACGCTCAACCGGTCGTTTATACTACGGTATCACCGCTACCTCGTGGGATAGGGTGCCGTAGGGAGCAGTATGTGCATGTATGCATGGAGTCCTATAAAAACGTGTGATGGGCAAGAAAGGGGTGAGAGATCTTCATCTCTCAAGCCTTCCCCAAAACTAACCCTAACAAGCGAGGAGACTACTCGCTCATTAGGGAATTTAAAAACATGATCTATACTAATTAACTAGGGCAATTAATGAAATCTAAACTAGGGCAAGAATAGAAAATTATACTAAGGCAGATAATAAAATTAACTAGGGCAAGAATTGAAAACTTACTCTAATTTGATGCACTCTTCATTCTTTACAGAAATTTACAGATCTGAATTTGAGATTTACAATGAGGCACAAGAAGAGGCATACCTCATAAAGAGGTTTAGGGCTTCTATTTATAGATTATAGAAAACTCTAGGGTTACAATCGACGCACATCTGTTTTTACAATTTTACCCCTTAAGAAAAGACTAGTCAACGCACCGACGCACCGCCAGAAGATTTTTGCGCCGACACGCGCTTCGCACGGCCGCGGTTCCGTGGCCAAACCCCATGTTTGGCCGCGGATCCGCAGCCGTATAGTGGCTTCTTGAGCTGGAAATTTTAGGGTTTGGTCTGGTTGCATTTGGGTACTTGTTTCTTCACTTGGTTTCTCAGATTGTCTTCTAGTTTTCTTCCAGATTTCCACAGTGAATAATTTCGTGGACTTTACCGCTTGCTTCGTGTTGAAGTCTTGAACCTTGCGCTGCCTTTGTACTTTATGAACTTGTTCATTGATCTTCGTTTATTCTCCAAATTGTAGGCTTGATCAAGATTCTTCCATTTGTTGGTCGTAGTCTCACTTTTGTATCGTCTTTTCATCTTTTTCACTGTTTTTGTTCCGAGAACCTGTAACCTGCAACTATGTAGCAGACATGGGTCAAAAGCACCTGTTTATTTATAAAATGAATAAGAATAGGGAATATAATAATGCAATATTATGATATGAACAGTTCTACCAAATCATCAGCTGCAGTTTGTATAGCTGGAACTCTTTCCAGTTCTACCTCATGACCACTAATTTCTTCACAAGAAATTCCCTTTCACAAAGGTGGCATGCTGATAAACAAAACATCTTTTGTTCCTCGATGTGGTAGAAGATATTCCCTTGTAAATGCTTGGGATATCCAACAAACTTCCATAGAACTGACTTTACCTCGAGCTTGTCCGTATTTTGCTTTTAAATATAGGCCGGACAACCCTAAATCTTAACATCTTTAAGAGATGGGCTCTTCCCATACCATATCACATATGGAGTGGTAGGCATCTGATTTGGTTGGAACCCTATTCAATAGGTATGCAACTTCTCAAGTGCATAACCCCAAAAGAAAATAGGCAACTCAGTAGTACTCATCATAAAGCACACCATATCACATAGGGTGCGATTGCTCCGCCCCGATACCCCGACGTGCTGTGGTGTATACGGAGGAGTAATGCTGAGAGAGAATCTCATTCTCCTTTAGAATAGTCCAGGAATCCCGTGCTCAAGTATTCTCCTCCTTGATCTCATCAAAGGACATAATACTTATACCCATTTTTGGTTCTCTACTTCTAACTTATATTCTGTGATTATCTCAAAAGTTTCGGACTTGTGTTTCAACAGGAACATATGTCTGAATCTTGAGAGATCGTCAGTGAATGTAATGAAGTACAAAGAACCGGTCCTGGCATGTGTAGACAGGGGACCTTCATACATCAGCATGTATCAATCCCAAGAGTTCACTAACTCTTTCTCTGTTTCCAATAAACAGAGTTGTGGTCATCTTATCTCTGTGACATGACCGACAAGTTTCACAAGATGTAAATTCAAACTAATTTAAATATGCATCTATATATAACTTCAGCTAGTCGGGTCGCATTGATATGACCTAGTCTACAATGCCTCAAGAAGGATTCGTTCATTTCTGAACTCTTCCTCTTGTGTGTGTTCTGTACGTTAAGAGCTGTGGTTTGATTTAGAATGTCTATGCTTTTAGATAACGTGCCTGAACCGATCAACTTTTGATATAGGAAATGTTCAAAACATTATCCAACAATACAAAATTATATCCTTCTTTACTAATAAAGAGACTGATATGATGTTGTATATCAGGTTCGGTATCTAATAACATTCATTCAGAATCAATGTATTCTGGTAATACAGGGTGATAACTGCCAACAGTCTTGGCTGCAACACTTGCATCATTTCCAACTCTTAAAAATTTATCACCCGTTCTCAGTTATCTACCTATCTGTAGCCCATGTATCAAATTACATATATGGGATCCTGATCCGGTATCAAATACCCAATACGTAAAGGATATTGAGAAACAGTTCTGTGTAACGAACACACCCGAAGAAGATGCATCAGCATGAACTTTCTTCGTTTGGGCGGCACGGGAATTCTGGTAATCCCATATTTCCTTCTCTGTCTTTTAACAATTATAAGTTGGAGCGGGACCAACGTTCCCTAGCGCAGTATAACTGTCACGACCCGAAAGTACGGAACGTGACCGGCACTTAGATTACGAAACGTCTAGAGGCGCAACGTAACCTAAGTAAGCCGAAGCCCAGAAATCTAAACCATAAAAGAAGAAGAAGAAGAAGTAAAAGAAACATGAAGGAAACAAGTTTAAAATCATCAGCAAATTTTCTCAAAAATTTCGGCAGAGTCTCCTCTATAAAAACTGGCCCCCAAACGGGTACAACAAGTATAATATACATAAACAGTAAAAAGCATCCCCAACCGGGAGCTAGCTCAACGCCAACAGGCGGAAACAACCACAACAAGCACAATAATATACAACGCCAAAGGGCGAGGCTCAAAACTTAAAGAAAACAAAACCACCAAATCAGAATAATACATGCGCGACTCTAAGGTCAAAATAAAAGGACTGGACCAATAAACTTAACAAGTAATACAAGTATGGTTGATGGAGCTTACTAGATACAAATGAAAGAATAAAAGTACAATGGTGGTTCGGATACAAGTGAACCAACCTACCGTGCAAATCACCCTGAAAGAATGGATGTGCCAGCAAGCTGCCAGGGAAACCTGTACATCGAACCTGTAATAAAATTTGGCACAACGGGGGTGAGTTGCCAACTCGTGAGTAGAAGACATCTACGAAAAGAAATCGAATACACGACGCTATCCTAGGTCATAATAATATACTACTAAGTCCCAATCATCTAGTAATAGCAGGGTAATACTACGTGTAAGTGCAGATACTCCGTGCTCGTGTCAGTGCCTCATATAATACTATGTCATATGAATGGATATGCATGCACCATGAATATAAAATAATCAATCCTGAAATCGAGATGTATCTGTATAAGAAATCTTTAACTGTTATCATAGTAAAATGTGTATAGGAATCTGAAATCTCAACAATGAAATCCATGGAAATCCGTGATAGTATCGACACAAACATGTAAATCTCAAGTCTCATAGTCTCAATACCTCGGGCTCCGTCAGTCCGGATCGGCCCATATCATCAAATCTCACGACAACGGTCGGTATCCTCCGGATATCCGTCGCGCCAGACATCACCGGTACGTAGCCTTCCCCTGCCAGGCTCATCGTCTACAACTCGATCTTCTTGCCCCGGGGTACCATACCGGGCCCACCATGTACCCGAGACGGTTCATCCACTCCTCGAATCGGGTCTCGAAATCCAACAGAAAATATGAAATCTCATGGTGGACGACACATACATCATGAGAAAACCGCATCTTATTTTAAAAAGAGAGGAGGAGAGAGAGAAGTTTTTATAATTTCTTGCGGTTTTCCCCAAAAATCCAGAAATCTCATAAGAATCCAAATCTTAAAATCATGAGTATGTATATGATAAGTGTCGGCATATGCCCATGATACTGCATGATAACATGAAAATATGAATGCATGAATGTCAAGTAATAAATATCATGTCTATACTAACATCAGAGAGTAATCACGATATTATATCGGTCTAGTTGTTAACAGATTTTATCAATAAAGGACAATATGATCTAAAGTGTACGTGACATAGCAATTACCGATGATGATGTGTGTGAGCCGGAAAATAAGTGTGCGTGGAATATGCACATCATCGGTAATGGCGCTGGTGTCCTAACAGGTAAAATTTATACTGATTATAGCAACATATGTATGAACATGCAACATTATGATTACAGTGAAAAAGTAAAGACGGATGTGTGCTATCCACTCATTTGATATACAAAAACCATTACCACTATATGGCTCAAACCTAACCTAGTGTTCATCTAACCCTCCTAAGGAAAACTAAACCTAAGAACTGGTCGATAGAAGTACACCTAACGCCTGAGTCCATATCTCTAATAGTCGGCGATCCTGCCTCAATAGCGTCACGTACATTGTACGACTTCCTCAAATCAGGAGTGCGGATCAATCATCACATCTATGCCTCGTACGGTAAAATCCATCGTACGGCATCCCAATATCGGGGTACGGGTCAAATATCACCTACGTGTCTCATTATTCGTATAATATCATCATCAACACATGTCATGATCGAGGTGCTATGCTGTAATCGCATACATCAATTATATAACATTGCCATCATAAATATACCTCATTAATTTATCCTCAGAAACAGCATGTTATATGTATCATGTTATGATTGGGTCATACTGATATCATATCGTCATCAAGTCACACCTATATGATGTCGTAATCAAGTCATACATATATCATATCGTGATCAGTCACAAGTTACAGTTCGGGTTCTATTTTAGAGTCCCATGTACCTCAATATCATAACTACCCATAATAATTTATGTATACCTGTTCATTATTTCATTCTCTAATGATCCGCTAACACTTTAATACGACTGTATAGTCAAGAATCACGGCATCAAGCCCAATTATCCTGTTTCATCATACCTCGGATATCATATCAGATCAATGTATACCCTACACGTGTTGTATATATATATGCACGTACACAGCATGTCGAGTTTCAGTGTGTTCGTGTGTGTGTTTCTACCTGAAACCTACGAACCTCTTCCAAGGTACTCATCCTCTTATATGGTTTTCCTAAATCAGTCTAGTCCAGCCTAGGGTCAATACTAGGGTCCTACTAGGGTCACATCTGGTTTCCTAATGTAAATAAGTACTATTCCTATTCTACGTTGCGGGGGTGCTAAACGCCATCCACCCGACTTCCCCCTGTAGATATGCATCTACTCACCTGGTCCATGTCTGCCGAAGACGGTGTCGCCATCCTCCCCTTCATCACCCGCAGTCCACGTGAAGGGTACCTAAACGCAAACATAATAATAGTATCGTAAACTGAATCACATACAAAAGTCGAAACGATGCAAGGAACAAGCATAGGTTAAAACCTATGTCCCGTCCACGCAACAGAACCAAATATCACTCGATATCGGTGTACAAACTCCGATAGATCGAGATAAACATCAACAAACAACTTGTAGTTTAGAAAACTCGTTACTTATAATATAAAGCATGATTTAATTCATCGAAACACTGAAATCCATCAAATCACCCGATTTCGTAAAACCCGAAAATGCCAATTTACCGTTTTTCATCAAAACTTGACATCTAAATGAAACCAATGGTCATAAAACTCATCAAATAGCATAACTAGACTATACAACCCCTTACTATATTTTTATTACACAATTTTGCATTAGTTTGAAATTTCAAGTTTGCAACCACTAGCAATTTTCAACATCTTTCAAGAAAAATTCACAATTCCACTACAAAACATGATTTTGCATTAAATAATGTATTAAGCTACAATTCATGATGATAATGATTTAATGAAACCATAAATTATATTTTTAATCTCATTTATTTAGGAATTTCTAAAATCTAGTTTCCAAAATAGCAATTTTATTAGTATTTTCCAATTATCAAAAGAAACTAGTGATCAAACTAAGTTTTTCATTCAATTAATATGCTAATATTCTCATTAAAACTACCATCTAATGATAACAACCTTAATAAGAATTTTATTTTACCCACAAACACATTTTAGAAAAATCTAGTTAGCTAAATAGTTTAATTAAAACAATTTCGATAAACAATTTATTATACCACAACCATGCAAGAATTTTCCACTCTAAAAGATATTAAACTAGCTATTATAACCCTAATTAATTAATAAAAACCACCTCTTGAATTTGTAAACCCTAACTTGAATTTTAAAATTTACAACTAGAATTAATATAATAAACTAATTATGCTTTAAAAGAACATTTAATAGAAATAATTCAAAAGAGAAGAATTTATACCTCCACAACCTAAAGTCCAAACATGAAAATGAGCCCCCAAAATGCATGTTATCCATCTCCAAAAATCCATGTAAAGAAGAGTAGAGAATAAAGGGTATGAAATAGTTAGGATTTTGTGGAATTTTAATTGGATTTTTGGAGTATTTTTGATGATTTTTGGAGTTGAAATAAAAATGAAAAATGGGGGGGCTGCCATGGGGTGTGGCCGGCCATGCAAGGGGGAGAGGGAGAAAGTGAAAAGAGTTTCATGAGTTGTGTAGAAACTTCATCAAATGATATCTCACTTTATGTCTTTTCATGAATTTTCTTCATTTTCTTTCATTTCTTTACTAAAACAACCTAGAAAACTCTAGAAAAATGGGAAAATTTGCAAATAAATTTTGTATGATACACACTAAATTCTAACATGCCATAGTTCATTTTTACAAATTAAAACCATTCAAATTTATAATTTACACTATTTTAGTGTAAAAATAAAGCTTATGTTAATATTTAAAATAATTAATTTAGGAAAAATATTTAATTAAACTAAAAATTTATAAGTGGCTAAATAAACACTATTTAATAGTAATTACACAATTAAAATAGGTATTTTTGAAATTATAATGAAAAACAATCACGGTTTAATTTTACGAAAAATACATTTTACTTTACCGAAATTCATAAAATTCACTTAAACAATTTTATTCATTTAATTATTTATTTAATTATTTTTAAAACGTTACAATCTTCCTCCCTTTAAGAAATTCGGTCCCCGAATTTAAATTAAAACTTTCCTTCCAAATACTAAAACATTTAACAAAACACTGAAATCGTCGGGGCTCCGAAATCATCAATACATAACAAAAATCAACTCCGTCAAGCATAACGCAATCATCGAAGTTATGGCGAGAATAAAATATCAAAACCCAACATGAAAACCAACATAATATACATCAATCTACAACTTATATATATAGTGCGCATCATAGTAAACCGGCCAATTATCTGGATAAAGAAATATGCAAAAACCCCTTTTAAAAATCGCCGTGCAATGCACGTGTCACGGCATAAGTAGCGGACGTTTATATATATTTTTTTTTTAAAAAAAAAATAGCTATATATATCTATATATCTTTTATTTAACATACATGTCCCGCCTGGTTACTAAATCAAATAGTAATGATTATAAAAAAAACACACTGCTCAAACTGAAATCAATCCAAATCACATCAATAAAATATCATGTGCGTCCGGTGCGCACTGAAATCGAAACCAAATACAAATACCACGACTACACCCAAAAACAAAATTTAGTGCAACAGGAGTGCACCAAAAAAAATATATGTCAAGTGCAACGGGCGTGCACGACTCACTATCAGGTGCAACTAATCTGCACAAAACCCCGATTTAGTACATCTGGTGTGCACAAAATCGCATCAAGTGCGCCAAGTATGCGCAAAAATCCTAATCAGGTGCACATGGTGCACGAAAACATACATCGAATACCAAAATCGAAATCACAGCACAAAAATGCATGAAAACTAGGTCGAAACATATGTCAAAATCATGTGTAACCCCTATGCACGAAATCAAATCAAAATCTCAAAATATATAAAACCAAATCAAGTGTACTGGGTGTGTACTAAACAACATCAATACAACTGATATATGAAACACAAATAGAATGAAATGAAGGTACACCCATGAAATACCAATCGTAGAACAAAGTCCTCAAAATACCAAAATCCAATCAACGAAAATATGAAATTCAAATCACTAAATCACAATCGTAAACACTATCGTCAATGTCCACCTCTTTCCTCTGATGTCGATTGCTTCGAACTCGTCTCTTCGCAGCTGTGCTGACTGTGCTACCCACGGCAATACTCATATCTAGAGTCTCCCACGTAGTCGATCCCTTCACCTGATATCCGGACTACATTAAACTTTTCGATCGATCCATCAAAATCCCAAAATTCCCCGAGAGCTCAACACTCAAGTACAGCTTAAAAATATCCGGTACATACCCCAGCATCGATGATCCAGCCGTAGAAGGGCAAACCCAAGCCTCACTAATGACACCGCGGAACTGCCGTAAACCCAAAGGTTCAAGGGCGTTCTCGTGGTCATTATGTCGAGTTAGGGTTTCATTCTTCTAGAGGGTCCATCGAAATACCTGCATGTTCTTCCGAATACTTTAAACTTGGGAAAATGGTTTTCTGATAATCGTTCGAACCCTTTAACTTCATCCGGACGGCATGTGAATACCCTTCGTCCGCACGCTAAACAATGCTTCAATCCTCAAGAATAACCAATACTCTAATGGTTATCGCATTCGAGCCGCAGCTCCCACTGCCAGTGCACCCGTGGTAACAGAATCACCCTCCGACATCGACGAAGATAGATCAAAGGAACGAATGAAATACGGTGCAAACAATGTACATCCTAGGGCACCTTAAGCAGAGTAGCGTATCGTAGGTATGCCGCAGACCATACCCACGGTACGTTACTCTACCTAAATCGCCTACTCCATCAACCAAGGGTCACCTAGACTTATACAAGGTTAAACCTAACACTTTGATACCAACATTGTCACGACCCGAAAGTACGGAACGTGACCGGCACTTAGATTACGAAACGTCTAGAGGCGCAACGTAACCTAAGTAAGCCGAAGCCCAGAAATCTAAACCATAAAAGAAGAAGAAGAAGAAGTAAAAGAAACATGAAGGAAACAAGTTTAAAATCATCAGCAAATTTTCTCAAAAATTTCGGCAGAGTCTCCTCTATAAAAACTGGCCCCCAAACGGGTACAACAAGTATAATATACATAAACAGTAAAAAGCATCCCCAACCGGGAGCTAGCTCAACGTCAACAGGCGGAAACAACCACAACAAGCACAATAATATACAACGCCAAAGGGCGAGGCTCAAAACTTAAAGAAAACAAAACCACCAAATCAGAATAATACATGCGCGACTATAAGGTCAAAATAAAAGGACTGGACCAATAAACTTAACAAGTAATACAAGTATGGTTGATGGAGCTTACTAGATACAAATGAAAGAATAAAAGTACAATGGTGGTTCGGATACAAGTGAACCAACCTACCGTGCAAATCACCCTGAAAGAATGGATGTGCCAGCAAGCTGCCAGGGAAACATGTACATCGAACCTGTAATAAAATTTGGCACAACGGGGGTGAGTTGCCAACTCGTGAGTAGAAGACATCTACGAAAAGAAATCGAATGCACGACGCTATCCTAGGTCATAATAATACACTATTAAGTCCCAATCATCTAATAATAGCAGGGTAATACTACGTGTAAGTGCAGATACTCCGTGCTCGTGTCAGTGCCTCATATAATACTATGTCATATGAATGGATATGCATGCACCATGAATATAAAATAATCAATCCTGAAATCCAGATGTATCTGTATAAGAAATCTTTAACTGTTATCATAGTAAAATGTGTATAGGAATCTGAAATCTCAACAATGAAATCCATGGAAATCCGTGATAGTATCGACACAAACATGTAAATCTCAAGTCTCATAGTCTCAATACCTCGGGCTCCGTCAGTCCGGATCGGCCCATATCATCAAATCTCACGACAACGGTCGGTATCCTCCGGATATCCGCCGCGCCAGACATCACCGGTAGGTAGCCTTCCCCTGCCAGGCTCATCGTCTATAACTCGATCTTCTTGCCCCGGGGTACCATACCGGGCCCACCATGTACCCGAGACGGTTCATCCACTCCTCGAATCGGGTCTCGAAATCCAACAGAAAATATGAAATCTCATGGTGGACGACACATACATCACGAGAAAACCGCATCTTATTTTAAAAAGAGAGGAGGAGAGAGAGAAGTTTTTATAATTTCTTGCGGTTTTCCCCAAAAATCCAGAAATCTCATAAGAATCCAAATCTTAAAATCATGAGTATGTATATGATAAGTGCCGGCATATGCCCATGATACTGCATGATAACATGAAAATATGAATGCATGAATGTCAAGTAATAAATATCATGTCTATACTAACATCAGAGAGTAATCACGATATTATATCGGTCTAGTTGTTAACAGATTTTATCAATAAAGGACAATATGATCTAAAGTGTACGTGACATAGCAATTACCGATGATGATGTGTGTGAGCCGGAAAATAAGTGAGCGTGGAATATGCACATCATCGGTAATGGTGCTGGTGTCCTAACAGGTAAAGTTTATACTGATTATAGCAACATATGTATGAACATGCAACATTATGATTACAGTGAAAAAGTAAAGACGGATGTGTGCTATCCACTCATTTGATATACAAAAACCATTACCACTATATGGCTCAAACCTAACCTAGTGTTCATCTAACCCTCCTAAGGAAAACTAAACCTAAGAACTGGTCGATAGAAGTACACCTAACGCCTGAGTCCATATCTCTAATAGTCGGCGATCCTGCCTCAATAGCGTCACGTACATTGTACGACTTCCTCAAATCAGGAGTGCGGATCAATCATCACATCTATGCCTCGTACGGTAAAATCCATCGTACGG
Source organism: Agapanthus africanus (assembly GCA_030015575.1). NCBI lineage: Eukaryota > Viridiplantae > Streptophyta > Magnoliopsida > Asparagales > Amaryllidaceae > Agapanthus > Agapanthus africanus. The sequence continues at coordinate 466,726,008 of JASDDO010000022.1, forward strand.
CATCCCAATATCGGGGTACGGGTCAAATATCACCTACTTGTCTCATTATTCGTATAATATCATCATCAACACATGTCATGATCGAGGTGCTATGCTGTAATCGCATACATCAATTATATAACATTGCCATCATAAATATACCTCATTAATTTATCCTCAGAAACAGCATGTTATATGTGTCATGTTATGATTGGGTCATACTGATATCATATCGTCATCAAGTCACACCTATATGATGTCGTAATCAAGTCATACATATATCATATCGTGATCAGTCACAAGTTACAGTTCGGGTTCTATTTTAGAGTCCCATGTACCTCAATATCATCACTACCCATAATAATTTATGTATACATGTTCATTATCTCATTCTCTAATGATCCGCTAACACTTTAATACGACTGCATAGTCAAGAATCACGGCATCAAGCCCAATTATCCTGTTTCATCATACCTCGGATATCATATCAGATCAATGTATCCCCTACACGTGTTGTATATATATATGCACGTACACAGCATGTCGAGTTTCAGTGTGTTCGTGTGTGTGTTTCTACCTGAAACCTACGAACCTCTTCCAAGGTACTCATTCTCTGATATGGTTTTCCTAAATCAGTCTTGTCCAGCCTAGGGTCAATACTAGGGTCCTACTAGGGTCACATCTGGTTTCCTAATGTCAATAAGTACTATTCCTATTCTACGTTGCGTGGGTGCTAAACGCCATCCACCCGACTTCCCCCCGTAGATATACATCTACTCACCTGGTCCATGTCTGCCGAAGACGGTGTCGCCATCCTCCCCTTCATCGCCCACAGTCCACGTGAGGGGTACCTAAACGCAAACATAATAATAGTATCGTAAACTGAATCACATACAAAAGTCGAAACGATGCAAGGAACAAGCATAGGTTAAAACCTATGTCCCGTCCACGCAACAGAACCAAATATCACTCGATATCGGTGTACAAACTCCGATAGATCGAGATAAACATCAACAAACAACTTGTAGTTTAGAAAACTCGTTACTTATAATATAAAGCATGATTTAATTCATCGAAACACTGAAATCCATCAAATCACCCGATTTCGTAAAACCCGAAAATGCCAATTTACCGTTTTTCATCAAAACTTGACATCTAAATGAAACCAATGGTCATAAAACTCATCAAATAGCATAACTAGACTATACAACCCCTTACTATATTTTTATTACACAATTTTGCATTAGTTTGAAATTTCAAGTTTGCAACCATTAGTAATTTTCAACATCTTTCAAGAAAAATTCACAATTCCACTACAAAACATGATTTTGCATTAAATAATGCATTAAGCTACAATTCATGATGATAATGATTTAATGAAACCATAAATTATATTTTTAATCTCATTTATTTAGGAATTTCTAAAATCTAGTTTCCAAAATAGCAATTTTATTAGTATTTTCCAATTATCAAAAGAAACTAGTGATCAAACTAAGTTTTTCATTCAATTAATATGCTAATATTCTCATTAAAACTACCATCTAATGATAACAACCTTAATAAGAATTTTATTTTACCCACAAACACATTTTAGAAAAATCTAGTTAGCTAAATAGTTTAATTAAAACAATTTCGATAAACAATTTATTATACCACAACCATGCAAGAATTTTCCACTCTAAAAGATGTTAAACTAGCTATTATAACCCTAATTAATTAATAAAAACCACCTCTTGAATTTGCAAACCCTAACTTGAATTTTAAAATTTACAACTAGAATTAATATAATAAATCTAATTATGCTTTAAAAGAACATTTAATAGAAATAATTCAAAAGAGAAGAATTTATACCTCCACAACCTAAAGTCCAAACATGAAAATGAGCCCCCAAAATGCATGTTATCCATCTCCAAAAATCCATGTAAAGAAGAGTAGAGAATAAAGGGTATGAAATAGTTAGGATTTTGTGGAATTTTAATTGGATTTTTGGAGTATTTTTGATGATTTTTGGAGTTGAAATAAAAATGAAAAATGGGGGGGCTGCCATGGGGTGTGGCCGGCCATGCAAGGGGGAGAGGGAGAAAGTGAAAAGAGTTTCATGAGTTGTGTAGAAACTTCATCAAATGATATCTCACTTTATGTCTTTTCATGAATTTTCTTCATTTTCTTTCATTTCTTTACTAAAACAACCTAGAAAACTCTAGAAAAATGGGAAAATTTGTAAATAAATTTTGCATGATACACACTAAATTCTAACATTCCATGGTTCATTTTTACAAATTAAAACCATTCAAATTTATAATGTACACTATTTTAGTGTAAAAATAAAGCTTATGTTAATATTTAAAATAATTAATTTAGGAAAAATATTTAATTAAACTAAAAATTTATAAGTGGCTAAATAAATACTATTTACTAGTAATTACACAATTAAAATAGGTATTTTTGAAATTATAATGAAAAACAATCACGGTTTAATTTTACGAAAAATACATTTTACTTTACCGAAATTTATAAAATTCACTTAAACAATTTTATTCATTTAATTATTTATTTAATTATTTTTAAAACGTTACAATAACAAGCGGGTTCGGTCAATACATTCATATTATTATTTTGATTAAGGCGTGACATAGTCGTAACCATGAGAGAGAGAGAAGAAAACACTCAGCGTATGCTCTTGCAAGATTAGATTGGTTATCAATATATCTAATTAGGATGTCTCCCTCTGTTTTAGTCAAATCTTCCTTCAAACTCTAAAAGGAAAGACTATCCGGGATTAATTACACCCTACAAGTTCGCCAATCTTTCAGCCAGGCCAGTGCCGGTACTTTGAGGGAGGTTCCCCGCGCTTTCGCACGGACCTAATTAAAATAAACCTCGTTTTTTCAGGGGCGTAACCCTGTTGACACCTTTGTAGACACCTACTTGATCGGCTAATTGTAATGTGTAAAACTCTCCCAGGAGTAACTCTTACTCGCAGCGGGTATCGGGATCCAACTATCTTATAGAAGGTATGCAATCTCATTGCAAATTTCAACACTTGAAATTCCCAATAATATTTTGCCCCTAGCAACTTATGACCTTGGTTAAGGTCAACAAATCATAAGCGCTAGCCAAATTCAACCCTCATTTCCCGATTGAATTAAACCCACCCGCACGACCCTTGGCTAAGGTCAACAAAGTCGCACGACTACCCTAACTCAATCGCATCATATGCTTATACAGATAAGCTCTAATTAGCTACCACACACTACGCCTTGGCTAAGGTCAACAAACGTAGCACGAATACTAAGTAGTACTTATCTGAAATGACGGAGGGCTACAACAGGTTTTTAAGAAAACCTTTGCGTAATGAACTTGATATCGTTGTAGAATCGAGTGATTTTTAATGGAATGTTTTTGAGTCCTTTTCTAGTTTTGCTAAAGAGGTCACTCCCGGTGAAGAGATCTCGGCTCTTTCCTCATCGAATAAGGTGCAGGATATTTCATAAATATCACTATGCAAAGCAAAAACAATCAAAAGACAAACCGAGTTTGTAGCATCTGCCAGTTTCGCTAAAGAGGTCACTCCCGGTGAAAGGATCTCGGCTCTTTCCTTATCGAATAAGGTGCTGGATGTTCTACAAGGAACACCGCTATGCAAAGCAAGAACTAGAGCTACCAGTTTTTGAGACAAGTTTCTACAACATCTGTAGGTTTCTTTTATTTCATTAATCTCATTAATGAAGTCCCATTTTATTATGCTTCACAAGCATCTCATTTGAAACGAAATCTGCAATATAACATATATCTCATATATATAATATAAACATTCGTCTCAGGCAGTAATATGATCTCATCACAAAACATTGCAGCAGAAGAACATATATGAAATATTGGATATACTAGGAGGTCCGTGTTTTGATATGAGCCTGTATAAAACACGGATTCCACGGTCGCAATGAATAGCCAAACCCACATCCCTAGACCCCTACGACAGCGGCAAGCAACATTGCCAATTCTAGGGTTAGGAGACCCGGTCTCGACTCCTCGAGATGGTCTCCCACTGGACCCTAGAACCCAGTTACTTGTGCTCCCCGCCTTGGGTCTACCTAATGCGGAAAAGTAAATAATATACAATGGTGACATCATCCTCAGCCCGAAAGTGCCCCAATAAAAGAATATTACATACAAATGAATTTTACATGAATGAAAAAGAAAAACTCTCATCTCACATAAAACCCCCGGCTATTCAGAACACGACGATCCAATATAACATATCACAGCAACACATAATATCTCATATCATCAACGTAAGCAAGTATGCGTATCCCGATTGTCGTTGATGTATAGCAACGAAGCCGGCGATACACCACATACTACGCTTACGGTCACAGAAAAGAAAGTGTAAAACTACAACAGTTGGAATCCGCAACCTCCTTAGACATCTCATGCCTAACCAAATGAATTCCTTAGACATCGCATGCCTAACAATTATAAACCCCGCATTTTAGTCTCATTAACGAAAACTCTTTTCAATATCAAGTTGGGCAATTCAACAAGATTCCCGACATCCTGATCGAATATTCGTCGCAAACTTTAGTAGACGGCCGCACCCCCGGATGCCGTCGACGAAGTGCACTAAGGCGGAACACCGCTGCCGCGAGCACCTGAACGGATGCTTTTGGCGACGGGGTTCTCCTACAGTCACTTGGTCGGAGCTATGGGGTGTGGCTATCTATTAAGTTTACCCGGCGAGTATCCGCGTACGCTACGTGATTGCGACGGACTTTTAATCGTATCAAAATCCTGTGGCAACCGATCAAATGAGACTAAACTGCTAGATTTATAACATTCAAATTAGTTATCTCATAACTACTTGTGGATTCTAAATATTGTATCACATTCCAGATAAATAGACAATGTTAAACTTTCCGATCGAATAAACAAACACCTAAGATTTCCCAAATAGCTCAACACTTGAGCGGAGTTCAAAAAGTATCCATCACATGCCACAGTACCGATGGTCCAGCCGTAGAAGGGTCAAGCCAACGCCTCACATGTGGCAACGCCGTACTGCCACAAACCCTAAGATTTAGAGGCGGTTCATACGGTCAGATAATCGAGTTAAGGTTTGTGTTCTTCTAGAGGGTCCACCGCGTTACTTGCACGACTTAGAACGTTCTTAAACTACGGAAAAATCCAACACTTGGAAATTTTCCGGCAGGGGAAAAAGTGAGTTATTGATATCCGTTCGAACTTTTTAACACGTTCTAAAAATTACCCAGACTAACTAAACGAAGTTATACTTTCCGATCGAATCAACGAGTTCCCAATACAACCCAGAAAACTCAACACTTGAGTAGAATTAAACTCCCAGAAGCATCAGGAAATCTGTACGGATATTACTGTGTAAAATACAAACCCTAATGTTACTGTTTGGTCGCGGAACCGCCGCGCAAGCAAGGGTATTGCCGCGGTTCCGCGGCGCAATAATGGTATTTTGGGTTCGTTTTGCACAGTAATCCATCAAATCACATGCTGAATTTTCTGAGCATTTTTAATATGAAAAATGTTAACTTTTTGAAAAATTTCCAGAAACTAGGGTTTACGGGTATTCGGAGTTCGATCGGAATTTAAACTTCGCCTAAAGCTCTAGCTTGGCTCTGATACCACTGTAAGGTTACTAGGCACTCTCATAAGGGTCTACAAGACATCAACCATGCCCGATTTAAAAATTAGACATGCCGAACAACCCTAACCAAGATCTTTAAACTAGAGATTAGGCGAAACAAAGCAAGTAAACAACTTTACTTCTAAGAGTTTGGGATTACAACCTTTGTAGTCCGGTCCTTCACTTCTAAAGCTCCGTGTTGAGGTCCCTTCACTGCGATCATCGAGTATCCGGACTCTAGAGAGGCTCCACGAAGAGAAAGATGCAAGCTTGCTTCCGATCTTCGATAATAAAGATGATCTACCTTGAAGTTTCTTTAACACAAGCTCTCACTCACTAATGAAGTGAACACCCTAATCTAAATGGCTATGATAGATTAGGATGATGAAGTAGGATTTTAGCTCTCATTTGTTTTCTTAATCTCACTCATTTTCATCACAACATAAAAAGCTACAAAGCTTTTTCATGAAAGAAGAAGGAAGAAGAAGAACCATTCTCTTTGTGATGAATAATGAAAGTGTGGTAAGGTTAGAAATGCAACCATGGGTTAAGTATGATAACTTAACCCATGTAGAGACTTAACCATGGTCAAGGGTTAGGTTGGGTTAACAAATATCATAACAAATATCTTTAGAAAATATCTTTAGCAAGAAACAAAAGAAAACCTTCTAGAAGCTTCTAGAAAAAATTAACCCAAATCAAACCTTAATCATGTTTAATCTCCACTAATCACGTTGCATTAATAACCCTAACATGTTACAATATTATATATCACATATACAGTATTTATTGTAACAAAATAAAATAATACAATTAACATATATCGCATATATATCAATGTATTACCCGAGTGAGAAAAAGAATCCTTTTGTAAGCTTATACTAGTTAATGTAATTTAATATATCTAATATATAATTATAAATTAAATTATCGAATCAACACTTGATTCGATAATCCGGCTATTTCACAAATAACCGACTAATATAATCAGTATCAGTTCATCGAATCAACACTTGATCCGATGACCCGGCTATATCACATATACCCGGTCGATATCTCATATCGCGAGAATCTAATACGGTATCACATACACACATTGTTCTCTGTCCCGCACATATCATATATGTGCTCCTACTCCGTTTTGCCTGAGTCAAGAAACCTCTATGTAGGACTCTAAAGAATCGTCAATACGCCGGCAGTAGGTGATGATCATATCAAACACCCACAAGCTGCAAGCGGTCAACTAAACGTAACAGCCACCCAGGTATTGAGCGATCATAAGATCAACAAGCAAGCCTGTACATTCTCCTGCGAACACTCCCGTACAGTCCGGTCTCTTCGTCTGATATGTCGCATATCTCGCCTAGGGGTGGTATACGTCAGACCCCAATAGCTTGATAAGTCGTGTCGACATGAGGTCTATAACAGTTCGAGAAACTACTGATAACACTTACCAGTAGATCTCAGCAACCCTGGCCAGGGATTTTCAGTTATAGCCAATCGAACACAGCGCAACATCAACTCCCTATACCGGGAGAGACGAATCCCATCCTATCGCTCATTGCCTCCATGTGATTCGGGACTGTACCCAAAAGCCACCTTTTTGCACGCCCTCTTGGACGTGGTATGATGGAAATCAAAGCACGGTGGGAATCACACAAGACTCTATGACGATCTCAGGTCTACAGACTAACCTGTACCAGTGTCACCAGAGAACTGCCATCTGACGTGAAGTATAATACCATCTGGGAGTTCTCGGCGAGTCCGTCTAGTGTACCCAGTCTCCACTGAGCACCCGTATACCTTCTCCGATGTCAAACAACAATAGATATGAGATCATCCATCGCCCATCATATGGATCAAGAAGTGCATGCGCTAGTCTACTCTGGAGTATCGTTGCCCTGTCTCGATACACCCTCGACTAGGAATAGTTATAGAATGTACTCGTCGACTACCGTGGCCCCACTAGTATGATCTCATCATAGTCCCAGTAGTCGAGTACATATCCTAAGGGCTTTATCAACATGTAACATAGAGACAATCAGAGTACATGTTAAGATAAAGAGCAACCAGATAGCATACTATCATGTCGAGCAAGAAAGTCCTCCCTATATATGTCCAAGCATCCACTACAATATACATCACTATGTACAGTAATGGCCTCTAGGGCATACATATAACTAACAAGTGCATTATGGAGATGATGACCCAACTAGTTTCGAGCAGGCCATCACAAGTGGAGACTATGTGAAATGGCTGGATGCTATGCGATCTGAGATGGAATCCATGTACACCAGCAAAGTGTTGACTTTGCATGTTTCTCCTGAAGGGGTAAAGCCCATCAGGAGCAAGGGGATCTTTAAGAAAGATAATTTGGTATAGATGGAAAAGTTAAGACCTTCAAAGCTAGACTAGTCGCTAAGCTTAAGTCCATTAGGATCCTACTTGCCATTGCTGCATTCCATGACTACGATATCTGGCAGACTGCACGTCAAAACCGCTTTCCTAAATAGTGATTTAGAAGAGAGAGTGTATATGACACTGCCAGAGGACTTCGTAGACAGTGGGAGCAGCGGAAGCATGTGCAAGCTGCTTAATTCCATCTATGGGTTAAAGCAAGTATTGCGGAGATGGAACATCTGTTTTAATGAAGCTGTCAAAGAGTTTGACTTCATCAAAAAGGTAGATGAACCATGTATAAATAAGAAGGTTGTAGAGAGCATGGTTGTCTTCCTCGTATTGTACGCGGATGATATACTCTTGATAGGAAAGGGTGTTCCTATGCTACACTCGGTCAAGCACCTCTTATCACACAGGTTCTCCATGAAAGATCTAACTGATGCCTCCTACATATTTGGATTATAGATCTATAGAGATAGATCTAAATGGATTTAGGATTGTCCCAATCCAGGTACATAGACTCCATGCTAAAAGGGTTTTGGTATGGATGATTCTAAGCGTGGTAATGTACCCGCTTGTTCAGGAATCACTCTCTCCAAAGAGATATCTCTCGAGACTGATTTGGAGAAGGCTCGCATACAAGGGATACCCTATGTTTGGGCAGACGGGTCAATCATGTATGCGATGTTATGTACCATACCATATGTAGCTTACTCACTAGGTATAGTGAATAAGTATCGAAAAGATCTTTGTGAAAACCACTGGAAAGCTGAAGAACATTCTTAAGTGCTTAAGAAGGACTAAAGGATGTTCTTGGTGTATGGTAACAGTGAACTCCAGATGGAGTCCTTTACTGATTCGAGCTTCCAGAGTGATAAGAATGATTGAAATTCGGTCTCGGGTTTTGTCTTCACCCTCAGTGGAAGGACGGTATGTTGGAAGGGTTCCAAGCTATATACCGTAGCAGACTCGTTGATAGAGGCTAATTACATCGCTACCAACGATACTTCCAAAGAGGTTGTCTGGATAAATTGAGTTCATGAGATGAACTAGGTTCCTACCATTGGGCATCCAATACCTGTGTATTTTGATGACAATGGAGCTGTGGTTTTGGCCTAGGAACCCCGGTCCCGTCAGCGATCCAGACATATTCTTAGACAGTATCACCTGATCAGGAAGATAGTTGTATCTCCGGGAGATCGAGGTCAGGAGAGTTGACACAGAGGATAACACAGCGGATCCACTCACCGAGACCATCCCCCAGATGCTATTCGAGAGACTTTTGGGACGTTGGGTATGAGATACTACAACAACTGGCCTTAGTGCAAGTGGGAGATTGTTAGTAATATGTATGACCTAGAGGCCATTATTGATGATATAGTGGATGCTTGAACATATATATAGAGGACTTTCTTGCTCGACATGATAGTATGCTATCAAGTTAGCTTTATCTTAACATGTAGACTGATATTTATACTGTCTATCTCTTACATGTTGATAAAGCCCTTAGGATATGTACTTGACTACCAGGACTATGATGAGATCATACTAGTGGAGCCAGGGTGGTCCACAAGTACATCCTTTAATCAGTTCCTAGTCGTGGGAATATCGAGACCAGGGCATCGATATTCCAGTGTAGACTAGTGTGTACGTTTATTATCCCTTAGAGGGTGATGGTTGATCTCAAAACCATTGGTGTGTGACATCAAAGATTGTACACAGGTGCTCATTGGAGAATGGGTACACCGAACAGGACTCGCTGAGGACTCCTATGTGGTAGTATACCTATCATCAGATAGCAGTCCTCTGGTGACACTGGTACAGATTAGTCTGTAGATCCGAGATCGTCATTGAGTCTTGTGTGGCTCCTACTGTGTTTTGATTTCCTTCCTACCATGGCTCAAAGGAGTCGTGCAAACAGTTGGATTTTGGGTACAGTCCCGAGTCACATGAAGACAATGAGCGATAGGAGGGGTTTCGTCTCTCCCGATATTGGAGGTTGATGTTGCGCTATGCTCGATTGGTTATAACTCGAAGTCCCTGGCCAGGGCTGCTGCTGAGATTTACTGATAAGAGTTATCAGTATTTTCTCAAACCGTTATAGGCCAGACATCGGCATGATTTATCACGTTACTGGGGCCTGACGTTTACCATCCCTAGACTGATATGCGACATATCAGACGAAGAGATCGGACTATACGGTAGTGTTACTGATAGGCTTCATGGAGAGTATGGACGAGCTTGCTTGTTGATCTTCATATCGCTCAATACCCGGGTAGCCGTTACGTCCAGCTAGTACCGATGACGGCTTATAGGTGATTGATGTGATCATCACCTATTGCTGGCGTATTGACGAGTTTTTAGAGTCCCACACAGAAGTTTCCTGGTTCGAGCGAAACGAAGTAGGGCACATATGTTGATATGTGTGTGGGCCTGATTAAATATGAGTATGTGATACCGTATTGTAATCTGGCAGTTATCTATTATCGGTTCGGTTATATGTAATATAACCAGATTGTCGAATCAAGTGTTGATTTGATAATGTGATATACGGATGAATGATATTAGTCGGTCATATGTAATATAACCAGATTATTAAATCAAGTATTAATTTAATAATGTGATATATTTTATATGTAATATAATTATAGCTTAACTAATATCATTAGCTCACTAATTATTCTTCATTATATATAAATAAATATATTAATATATATGATATATATATAATAATAATGAAGCATGGCTTGATTTTCTATTTTTGAGAAAAATAGAAATGAGGTGTAAATTGATAGCATGGTTGCAGGCATGGGAGTTATATTTGTTTATTCATCTTGACTCACTATTCAAGCATGGTTGCAATTTTATATTGCAAAATTCCATACTTGAATGAGTGGGGGTCAAGAGTTTCCATTCATTCTTTTGCTCATTCTCAACACTTAGCCATTTTCATGCTTTGCTCCCAAGGTTGTTCTCTAACTTCTTCTTCTTCCTCAATTGCTATAGTTCAAGCTTCAACCCTCACATGTGATGTGAACCATGAAGCTTGAACACAAACCTGTGAGCTTTTTACGTCCCCTACTTCACCATCACACATTAGATTAGCAATTTGATGTGGAGTGTTGCCTTCACTAATGAGATTAGTGAAGGGTTAGCTTGAGCTAGTGGACTTCGGGTGGATCGTCTTTAGCGCGAAAATCACGAAGGAATTTCGTTCAACTCGAATAGGAGCCTAGTAGAGTCGCGTGGACTTCGACCCGGAGCTATTGAAGAGAAGGACTAGAACTACAAAGGTTGTATGCTCTTTTCTTCTCTTTAGTTCATTACATCACAAAGGAAAACCCTAATTATCTAGTAAAGATCTTGTTAGTCTAGCTTAGCACCTAATAAAAATTTAAATTTGGCATGCTTGATGCCTCTAGAACCTCATGGTGGTGCTAAGGTCGACTTTCAACAACACGTTATGAACACCCACCAGGGATGATGGTAAAGCCAATCAATAAGCTATTTCTCCAATACGCCCAATGATATCGAAAGGCCCCATTAATCGAGGACTAAGCTTACCTCGACTACCAAACCGGATTACTCCTCTAGTCGGTGATATCTTCAAGAACACATGATCACCAATAACAAACTCTAATGGTCTTCTCCCGGTATCTGCCCAATTTTTCTGTCGATCTTGTGTCACCTTCATATGATCACGAATCAAGTTAACTTTCTCCACAATTTGCACAATCGGTTCCGGTCCCAACAATCTTCTTTCTTCAATATCATCACAACATACTGGCAAGCGACACTTATGACCGTACAATACTTCGAATGGAACCATCTGTATAGTCGCCTGAAAGCTGTTATTGTATGAGAACTCCACTAAATGTAAATGATCCACCCAAGAACCCTTAAAGTCTAACATGTAAGCTCTCAACATATCTTCAAAAGTTTGGATCATTCTTTCAGACTGTCCATCTGTCTGAGAATGATAGGCCGTACTAAACTTCAAGAGAGTTCCCAAACTTTCTTGTAGTCTCTTCCAAAAATGTGATAGGAACCGGGTATCATGATCTAAAACAATACTCACCGATACTCCATGCAATCTCGCAATCTCCTGCATGTACCTCTCCGTTAAAGCCTCTGCCGACTGACCGACTCGAAATGGTATAAAATGAGTTTCCTTGGTCAGTCGATCGACAATCACCCATACTGCGTTATTGCCCTTTGAACACCGTGGTAATGCTGTCACGAAATCCATGGTTATATGTTCCTACTTCCATTAGGGAATCGGAAGTGGTTGCAACAAACCAGCCACCCTTTGATATTCAGCCTTGACTTGCTTACATATCAAGCATCTCGACATGTAACGAACAATCTCTCTTTTCATGCCTTCCCACCAAAAGTGATGTCGCAAATCTCTATATATCTTCGTGCCTCCTGGATGTACCGAATATGTGGAACTATTAGCCTCCTTCATGACTTCTTCACGGACTTCTCCTTTAGGCACACAAACGACTTCCATACCTCAAAAAACCATCTTCATGAATCAATAAATTCATTCGAAGTCCTGCCACTACTTGTCCTCGAAATTTCTGCAATATAAGATCGTGCAACTGCGCTGCGTTAATGCTATCAATCAATGATAAATGTACTTGCAACTGCATCAACTGTTCCGAAGAATCTAGTAGTACGAGCTCCAACACGAATCACCGAAAATCCGCTAAAATATCTTTCTGCGAAGTCAACATCCGTATTGTTGGCAACCGACTTAAAACATCCGGTACTACATTAACTTTTCTCGGATGGTACTTTAGATTAAGATTCTAGTCGGTCATCAGCTCCAACCATCTACACTGCCTCATGTTGAGCTCTTTCTGTGTGAACACATATTTTAGGCTCTTGTGATCAGTAAATGTCTCGACCTTTTCGCCCAATAAGTAGTGTCTCCAAATCTTTAGCGTAAAAATAACTCCTGCTAGTTCCAAGTCGTGAGTTGGGTAGTTCTTCTCATGAGTCTTCAACTGTCTCGACGCATAAGCTACAACCTTTCTATGCTACATTAAAACACATCCCAAGCCTTTCCCAGATGCATCGCTGTGAATAACTAATCCCCCGGAACCGTCTTACACTGTTAAAATAAGAGCAGTTGTCAACCTTTGCTTTAGCGCCTCAAAACTAACGCACACTTCTCAGACCAAACAAACGGTATCTCCTTTCGTGTTAGCTTAGTTAAGGTTATGCTATCTAAGCGAAGTTCTCCACAAACCTTCGATAGTATCCAGCAAGCCCGAGGAAACTTATGATCTCCTCTACATTCTTTCGAGTCGGCCAATTGTGAACAGCTGCAATCTTTTCAGGGTCAACTGCAATTCCATCTCTGGATACAACATGACCTGAGAACTTCACTTCGTCGAGCCAAAACTGGCACTTGCTCATCTTAGCATTCAACTTTTCTTGTTTCAACGTCTGCAGTGCGATTCTTAAGCGTTCTTCATTCTCTTCTTTGCTCCTCGAGTAGACCAGAATATCATCAATGAATACCACCATGAACTGATCTAGAAATGGTGAAAAGATATGATTCATCAAGTCCATAAATATCGCTGGTGCATTGGTAACTCCAAATAACATAACTAAATACAAATAATGCCCATATCGAATTCGGAACGCCATATTGCAGGTGTCTTCTATTTTCACCCGCGCTTGATGATATCTCGATCGCAAATCCAACTTCGAAAATACTCTCGCGACACTGAGTTGATCGAATAATTCGTCTATGCGAGGAATTGGGTACTTATTCTTGATGGTCACCCGATTTAACTCTCGACAGTCGATGCACATTCTCCTCGTGCCATCTTTCTTCTTGACTAAAAGGAACTGGAGCTCTCTATGGTGAATCTCTGCTGCAAATCTAACCCTTCTTTAATAATTCATAAACTTGTTTCATTACCTCTTCCAGTTCTACCGGTGCCATCGGATAATAAACCTTTGAAATTGGCGCTTCTCCAGGATTAAGATCAATCGTGAACTCCACATCTCGTTTTGATAGTAAACCTGAGATATCCTTGAATATATCCATGAAATCCCGTACTACTCCCGGTGGTTCATCCTTGATTACCTCCATCGACGAATAAACGGCATTTGTCGGCTTAGCCCTAAATTCGATTGACCCGGTAAATTGCTTCCCCACAAGAATACGAACTCCGGATGTCCGGGAATTTGGAAAATCACTTTCTTTGCTCTTCAATCTATGTGAGGGTGGAAAATGCTATGAAAGTCCATTCCCAAGGCAACGTCATAACTGCCTGTATCTATCATCAAGAAATCTGCGAACAACTCTCGTCCGCAAACAATAATAGAACAACCCTTGCATTCACTATAAGATATAATTCTCACATTCCCGGTGTGTATGTCCCAACTACTAGATAGGGCCGTGTGTGAAATAGAGTGTGCACCAATGAATTTGGAGAATATAAAGCAATGGGATGCACCTGAATCAAATAATGCCAATACGGGAAATATAAACAAGTAGGATACCTGAAACAACATCGTCTGAAACTTGGGCCTTCTCGGCCGTCAGGGTGAAGGCCTGTCCCTGATTAGGCCTCTGAGTAATCCGCTTCTGCCCATAAGTCTGCTTTTGTGGTGTTTTCTGGACATCGTCTCTTAACTGTAGTTTCGAAGGGCATGTACCAATCATATAGTCAGCTGGTCCACAAAATAAACAAAGTCCATGCTTCCTACGACAATCCTTCTGCATGTGGCCGTGTAAACGGCAGAAATCACAAACCACACTCCTTTTCTGATCTGATACGAAAGGCCTTTCATAGGTACTGTCCCCTGTCTATTAACCGGAATGCCCTTACGTCCAGTAGCTCTGGTTGGTGCATACGAGGTCTTCCGCACCACAACCTCTTGCTATTGAATACCCTTTACTCTCAATGATAATCTCTGTTGTTTCCTAGCCATCATGAGAACTTGAGAGAAAGTGGTCAGTCCCAACGAAGTGATATACCTCTAAATCTCCATATCCAAACTACGAATGAACCACCTTTCCCTATCTGCCCCGTTGGCAACTAAGGGCCCCGCAAATCAACTGAACCAGGTCTACTCTGCCGCATGTGTATCAACAGATCCGCCATTCTATTTTAAGCTAATAAACTTCTCTTACATTTCCTCTTTAAGCTAATAAACTGCTCCCACAAGTAGTCGATAAGCACATCTTTAAATATCCCTAGTCGTGGAAGTATCGAGACCGGATATCGATACTCTAGAGTAGACTAATGTATACATTTCTAGACTCTGATGAAAAGCGATGATTGGTCCCGCAGCCATTGGTGTGTTGCACCTAAGATTGTATATAGGTGCTCACCGGGGGTGATTACACTGGACGGACTCGCCGAGAACTGGTTAGGTGGTATTATGCATATCGTCACATAGCATTTCTCTAGTGACATGAGTACAGATAGTTTGTTGACCTGAGATCATCATTTATCTCGTGTGAGTTCCCACTGTGCTTTGATTACTACCCTACCACGGCTCTATTGAGTCGTGCAAATAGGTTTTAGTTGGGTACAGTCCCGAGCCACATGGAGACAGTGAGCGATTGTTGGGAATTTGTCTCTCCCAGTATATGGAGTCGATGTTGCGCTGAGTTCGGTTGGCCAACACCATAAGTCCCTGACATGGCGGATTGAGAATTACTGATAGTTAGATCAGTAGATTCTCGGATGGTCTTGAGCCATATAGGCACGACTTGTCAAGTTATTAGGGGTCTAACGTTTTCCACCCCCTAGACCCGGCATACGATACTCTCAGACGAACAGACTGAACTGTACGGAGATTGTCATGGACAGGCTCGGTAGGAGTTCGGATAAGTTTGCTCGTCGGCCTTCTTTTCGACAGGTACCTAGGTAGCCGTAACGTACAGCTAGTGCCAATGACGGGCTTGTAGTTAAACACACTACCGGCGTATTGTCGAGTCTTTAGAGTTCCACATAGAGGGTTTCCCTGGTTCAGGCTAAACGATATAGAGGCCGTATGGTTTTACGTGCAGGATTCCGATCATATACATGTACTAGCTACACGAATTTTGTTCGAACGGATAATACTAGCAGGCTTAGGATTAAGTCGCATTCTAATATTATATTATTGGATTATTTTTTCTCTTAGTATTTGTATTTTTTTGTAGTATGAATACGGGTATGTATATATGGTGAGGGCATTCTTGTATTTTCACAAGAGTGCTTATAGAAGAAGACACCTCATTTATGTTATATCTATTTATTGAAAATGATGAGATAGAGGGATGAGGTGTTTCAAAGTATGGTATTAAGCATGGCTATTTCTTTTTTTTATTCATTTGTCATTACTATTCAAACATGGCTACTATATTTTATTGAAAATGAAATGCTTGATAGTTTTGAGCTTAGCCATTCGTCACTTGATTCTACAGTTGACATTCTCTCTCCTCCTTTGCTCTCTTCTTCTTTCTCAAATCCTAACACTCTCATGTGTTGAGAAACCTAGGGATATTGAGATAAATTAATCTAATTAACACTCTACATCTTAAGCTACATAGATTAGCAAACTAAGTACTTTAGTTATCTCACTTTTGCGGTTAGAGCTTGAACCATAGACTCTCGGGTGGATCGTCTTTGACTCAAGAAGGCCGACGACCAAGCTTGATCCCGACGAAAGAAGAGAATAAGAAAACCCGAAGGACTTGAACACAAAGGTATAAATCACTTCATAGTAGATTAGAACCTTTGTTGGTTTTGCTAGTTAAGGCTTATGGTAGATCTTGGGAGCTTAGTCGATATTACTTGCTATAAAATTGCTTTTTGTTAATTCTTCCTCTCTACAAACCCTGTGGAGTATGCGACATCGACTTACATGGTATCAGAGCCATAGCATAAGCCTTAGACAGCTCGTAGCGACGTTTAAAATCCGTCGTTTCTGTCGCGCACGAACTGCCGACAAAAACAGTCCCTAAAATATTGTTTTAAGATATTTGCACACCCCGCGGGACCACGATTTGAACCAAGAATCCGCGGGGTTAAGAATGGACACCTCGAGGGACTAAAGGCTGGGCCCACCCCCCAAGACCACCATAAGGTGGCCTTGGGGGGTAATGCCCCGAGAGCACCCCAAAAGGGTGCTCTCGGGTCTACCTACCCAAGGGGGCCACTTCGTGGTGGCCCCTGAGGGTAGGTTCCCTCTAGGCCCCCGATACGATAGTTAATTTTTTCCACTTCGCTCTCGCGATGGTTCGGACAAGTTTCGAGTTCGTTTCAACTTCCGGATTGGCTTAAAACGAATTTTTTGGGAACTTTAGTTAACTGTTTTTTCAAGCCTTGGAAAATTGTTTTCGTTCGCTAATTGTGAGCGGAATTATAACATCGTAGTTTTCTTTACTTGCTTTTATGACGTGTATATGTGTTCTTAAATGTCTTCTAATCGCTATACGTCAATTAGAAGGGGTTGCATATATCTTGTGATGTTCAGATACGAATGGTTTCATGGATCGTCGTGTGAATGGCCCGGTATGAATTTAGACGTGAGATGTGAGTGAATTTTTGTAATTCATGTAATAATTCTTGTATATTCTTTCATTGGGGTGCATCTGGGTTGAGAATGTAGTCACCGACTGTATATTATTTTTCATTTCCGCATATAGGATTGACCCACGGAGAAGTGCATAAGCTACCGAGTTCTAGGATTCAGTGGGTGGCCATCTCGAAGAGTCAAGACCCAGGACATCCAATTCTAGGATTGGTGGGTATCTTGCCGCACTCGTAGAGGTCTAGGATTATTCACACTCAACTATCCACACAACCGTAGAGGACTGCATTTCATAGGAGCCAAAAACTTGTTGGGACTTTACCCGCACGCGCAAACGTGCATATTTTGAAATAGAGATTGTTTTTAAGAAATATGGCACACGCGAGCTCGGTCTCGTTTTAAAATTTATAAACCGCAAGTGCACGGCGCGTTGTAGCGAGCCGGCAAGTACGAGTCGATCCGCAGGGAATTGGAGATTAGGTATTGTTGCTTAAGGTTCGAGAAATAAAAGAATTGGGTTTGGTTGTCACTAATTATAAAATACAGAAATATATGACTAAGTTAAGGAAGAAAGGTGGCCGTGGCTTTGGCTCGGATGGTCGAATCACGACGATTCCTTCGACGCTCCCTTACTCATGAGTTGTCCGTCCTTGTGTCGATCCCGGCGTGAAGTATGACTTATCAAGATGGTTGCGAAGAACAAATCATCAAAATACCGATATTCGATGCAAAACACGAAACGAGTCCGTATTGTTCACTTACCGTTTGTATGTCCAAGCTTGAGGTATCAACACTAAGTACAAGGGTTAGCAAGCATACGACAATATCAAAAACACAAATTAGCGGTTGAGAGCAATTAGTTTTAGTGTTAACTTTGCTAAGTGTTTGTGATAGTATAGGGTATATGAAAACCGAGGGTTTGTCAAGCACTTGGTCACAAAATACCGTATCTAAACTTAGCAAACTTAACACCAAATTGATTTTAACTTAAATATAGTGAAATGGGGAAAGAGAGTGAGTATGGTATATGAAGAGGTTACAAAGTAACCATGGTTTCAAAATACCATATCACATCAATACATAAACAATCTTTAAGTTAGAATCATATTAAGCAAATTAAACATAAACAGGAGGAGGAGGAGGAAAGCAAAGTCTTTCATCTCATTTCCTCACCATCACCACAACCAAATAAATTACTCAAACATGATAAAATAGAAAAATGAAACACAAAAAAAAAACTAAAAACACAAGAACAAGAATAAGAATTTAAACAAAAGGGAAGTGCAAGATCTTTATTAACAATATGGAGGATTAGAGCTACAAGTTAGATAACAACCTCAACCTCCTTAATGGAGCACTCGAGTGAGAGCTCAAAGAGGGAAGAAGAGAAAGCTATCAAATGTTACAAACTGTTTTCTCACTCCAAAAGCCTCTCAGAACTATATCTATGATCTGCTATTTATAGGCAACCCAAAATAAAAAGTTGCATATGGCACTGGACTGACAAGACCACCAGGGACCCACCATAACTGAACGAACCAATTTGGCCACAAATTGCGGCCAAGATGATTAAATATGCGGCCCCATGTTGGAGTCCGGGGCCCAACTTTTGTCTGTGGTCATCTACTCTCTTGAGCATCTCTTAGTAATTGCAATTTCTTTTAATTTACACCTGAGTGTAATCCGGAGTGATGTACAGAGAAGGATCAAGTGGGTAGGTGTTGTGTTCACACTTCAAATCACCACTTAACTTGATGTCTCATAATGGCTCATGTCCACTTGATCCATGATGGTTCATACATGAATATGATATTGTATCATGTTGGACCAAAACCAAATATTTACTTGTACACAACATTATTTTTATGCAAAACTCAATGTCTTGATCTGTTATCTGTCATGTTTGCAGTTTCGGCTGAAAACCGTCGTTTTTGTGCATGTTGTGAACCGTCTCCAGTGTTTTTGCTTGTGTACCTGTAATCTGTACTAATGAGCAGACACAGATAAAATAGCACTGTTTATTGACAAAATGATAGGAAATGAGTGGTATAAAAATATAATAATTCGTGCCGAACAAATACCCCCAAACCTATGTTTTGCCCGTCCCGAGCAAAATAAAATCTTACCCTCACTTTCGCAGGGAAGGAGATTGCACTGAGCCCGTGCAACAAGCCGTTAAACCTCTAGGTGTCCCTAGTAGGAGGAGTGTTGTCTCCTGATGGTTTTCAGCGGATTACACCCACAAAATCCAATCAAGCTAGTGTCATGAAGAAACCGTTGATTCTAATCTTAAGGTTAAGGATCAAAGCTAGAAGTTCTATCGCCCTAGTTAGAAACGCCCAACCCTATTTTTCACTCCTCGCAATTTATTTAACATAAGCTTATACATGTCTTTTCGTTGTTGTGCAAATCGTGTCGACAAGTTTTTAAGAACTTGATTAGGGTCATCATGTCATAAATACGGACCATGATAGACTTCTAAAGGATCATACAAGTCTGAAAAGACTTAAGATTTTCTCAAGTTTCATTCTCCAGTTAGGTTTCAAGTCAGAATTTCTATCATTTTTAACAGAGAGCTAAGTCTTATTCTTCACTTCTACCTTTCACCTGTTGTTGTTCATACACACCTTTCGTGATCATGCAAAACGTCTTTATAAATATAAGTCATTATATCTCCGTAAAAAAAACTCGTCTCCGCCAAGATTATTCTCCCACAAAGAACCGTGAGGACTTTTAACCCAGGGAGAACACTTGCTTAGCTTGTTTTATTTGGCGATTGGAAACTTAGCGAGCTTTGTGTCAATGACTCCCAAACCAGATGGTTTTAGGGTATTAGGTGTGGAGAAACCCCAAGGACTTAATTACCCAAGTTACGAAGGCCACAAAACAAAAGACTCATTATGTTTCATTTAAAATATTCTGAAAGCAGTGAAAACGGAGATATACTCAGCCTTTCTTTTTAATCCGAAGATGTGTTCATGTGGATAAGGTGTGTAATCACTCCAACAAGGTTCCAGATGGTTTATTTTTCAGACCTATAGCTTCTATTAAAATCTCAATAATATCCTTCATATCTAGTTTACCTTGTGAACTAATCTTTATATTACTTAATTCATAACAAACCTGTTTGATCCTAAAGATATTTATCAATTTCATAAAGTTGGAAGACATGTCAGACATTCATCTAATTCTCAAGAACTCATGACACGTGTAAAGTGATATAAAAGACGTATATTAGTTACGGCCAAACTCAAAGGAGGGTTATCTTTCGGGTTTTCAATCTCTCGAAAAAGATTTAGTTGCTTCTATCTTATCAACCAAATAGTCAGATTTTGAGTTTAAGTTCCCCCGCTAGCTAACATGACAAAAATAAAAGTTTTTATTTTTTGGGGAATTTTTTTCAATTTTTATGGGTTTTTTCATTTGTATGCAATGCATAATATACACATGATGCAGAAAAATAAACGCAATGCTCACCCCCAAACCTGAGTTTTACGATGTCCTCATCATTGCCCCCATCTCCGATAGCTAGACTTAGACATCAGGGTGAGAATTTTATTCAAAGAAAAAGAAAAAAAACTAAGACTAATTATAGCATATACAAGTTAAAAGATTGAGTTAGTCCATAAATTAATACCAGCCATTCAAAAATTTTGTCTATATAATGCAAGGACTGGTAAAAGAAAATGTATATAAAACAGAAAAAGAAAATGTATATGTTAGATGTTAGTGAAGGGCATGGGTGTGTGAAAATAGGGATCGGAAGACGTTGAAGGTGAAGATGAAGTTTTGAAGAGGTCAAAAAATTGTTGCCCGAATGAATTGAATGTTCAAAAAGCACATGTTGAGTTTTGAAGTCAAGTTCGTTTAAAAACTGGAGTTCATCCGCAAAAAATTCAAAAATGGAAAGGTTCATAGGATGTTCCCGCATTGATCCTGACTTAAACTCACCAAGAATATCAAGTTCATCAGCAAATATTTCCTCAAAACTAGACATGAAAGAATATTTTTCAAGGTCGCCTTCCTCCCAATAATCCTGCACAATCCTATTCTCATTGTTACAGCTCACTAACTCTCCCAAAACTAGTTCTCCTTCATCACATTCATATCTGAGTAGGTTCATGTCATCTAAAAAGGTAGGTCCCCACACTAACGTTTCTTTCGAAACAATATCAACAGATGATACAAAAATTATGGGTTCCTGATCATTGATTTCCTCTAACAAGTTATCCCAACCACACCTGTCAAAATCACAAGCATCCTCCTCTAAAATTGGAGTGCAAAAATCAGTCGGTTCAAGAATTTCCTCTTCAAGTAGCATGTTGGTTAAATCAACCTCTAAATCACTAGTGATAAGAGGTTCAATAGGTACCTGAAGTCTAGTATTGGACTGACTAAGAAGGTTTTCTTGTTTGTCCTGATAACACTCAGTCAACTCAATTGCATCATCATCTATGAAATCATCAAATTTGTTTGATCGTTTATTTCACTTAGGTGACTTCCTAGATGACAGATATTGACATTATTTGGTTCCAATTGACTGTGTTCACTCCCTAGAATCCTCACAGCTACATGATCTTCGATTCTAGCCAAAAATTGAGCGTGAAACAATTGCTCAGACTGATGTATGAACAGGGCTAGTGTTGCAGCTATTTGATTCTCGACCGCAGTCATCACTTCAATACCTTTTCTATAAATCGGTCAACTTAGCATCCATCTTGTAGGGTTACAAGGCACTCTAACAAGGTTCTACAAGGCATCAACCATGCCCGATTAAAATTTTAGCCGTGCCGAACAACCCTAACCAAGATCTTAGACTAGAGATTAGGCGAAACTATGCAAGTAAGCAACTTTTACGACTAAGTGAATACGAAATACAACCTTTGTAGATCGGTCCTTCACTTCTTAAGCTCCTTGAAGTAGTCCCTTCCCTGCGATCATGGTGCTTCTGACTCTCGGACGGCTCTATGAGAAGATGGCAACGGTTTTGCTTGAAGTCTTCAAAGCCGAAGATGATCTACGTCGAGGGAATACGAACTCAAGCTACCACTTCACCAAAGCGAAGCAAACACCTTATACTAAAGAGCTAATCTAGTAGAGGATGGAGAAATAGGAAATGGGTACACTTTAGAATTTCTTTTCTCACATTAATTCTCTCTCTTTATCAAACCCTAGCAAGCATTTGAAGGAGGAAGAAGATGAGCTCAAAAATGAGAATGAAAAACTAATCATGAAAGAGAGAGAGAACCATGGGTAAGTTTATATCATATATTAACTCATGTAGAGACATAACCATGGCTACATTATAATGGTTAGGTTAATTAATATCTCAAGTAATCCAAAACTAGTAGACTAAGTCAATGCAACCCTAAGCTTCATGAAGCTTCATGCATGTGAGCTCATCATCCACTAATTTTAGAATTACTTTAAATATAAAAACCTAACACTATAATTAGTATGGTATAAGTCTTATACACCCATGTAAGTTGTATCAACAACCATGATACAAAATGAACACAAATAAATATATATCACATATATATTAAGTTGTGCACAAGTGAGAAAAATCAAATGCTTAAGTGAACCAATGTTAGTTAATGTAAATTAGTATATCACATATACAATTATACACTAAATTATTAAATCAACACTTGACTTAATAATCCGGTTATATCACATATAACCGACTAACATCCAATGTATCGACTTATCGAATCAACCCTTGATTCGATAACCTGGTTATATCGCATATAACCGATCGACACAAATATCGCGGGAATAGAATACGGTATCACATACTCACACTATTCTCGGTCCCGCACATATCACATATGCGCTCCTATTTCGTTTTGCCTGAGCCAGTAAAACCTCTATGTAGGACTCTAAAGACTCGTCAATACGCCGGCAGTAGGTGATGATCACATCAAGCACCCACAAGCCGTCAGCGGTACTAGCTGGACGTAACGGCTACCCGGGTATTGAGCGATCAGAAGATCAGCAAGCAAGCCCGCTCCAACTCCTGTAAAAGCCTGACAGTGACACTACCGTACAGTCCGGTCTCCTTGTCTGATATGTCGCATATCATGTCTAGGGGTGGTAAACGTCAGACCCCAATAACCGATAAGTCATGCCGATATGAGGCTCATAACGGGTCGAGAAACTACTGGTAACACTTACCAGTAAATCTCTAAACCAGCCCTAGCCAGGAACTTCCCTGTTATGACCAATCGAGCATAGTGCAACATCAACCCCCAATACCGGGAGAGACGAAACCCCTCCTATCGCTCATTGCCTCCATGTGACTCGGGACTGTACCCAAAAACCACCGTTTTGCACGCCCTCTTAGACGTGGTAAGGTGGAAATCAAAGCACAGTGGGAATCACACAAGACTCTATGGCTATCTCGGGTCTACAGACTAACCTGTACCAGTGTCACCAGAGAACTGCCATCTGACGTGAGGTATAATACCATCTGGGAGTTCTCAGCGAGTCCGTCCAGTGTACCCAGTCTCCACTGAGCACCCGTATATCATCTCTGATGTCAAACACCAATGGATATAGGATCATCCATCGCCCATCTATATGGGTCGAGAAGCTATACGCTAGTCTACTCTGGTATATCGATGCCCCATCTCGATACACCCACGACTAGGGACCTTGAGGGATGTACTTATGGACTACCATGTCCCCACTAGTATGATCCGCATCATAGTCCAGGTAGTCAAGTACACATCCTAAGGGCTTTACCAACATGTAACAGAGAGACAATCAGTGTGCACGTTAAGGTAAAGAGTAACCAGATAGCATACTATCATGTCGAGCAAGAAAGTCCTCCCTATATATGTCCAAGCATCCACTACGATATACATCTCATGTATAGTGATGGCCTCTAGGGCATACATATAACTAACAATCTCCCACTTGCACTAGGGCCATCTGATAACAGTGGCTGTAGTATCTCATACTCAACCGTCCCATAATAGTCTCTCTCTAGGAAAAGGCCTTTGTGAGTGGATCCGCCGTGTTGTCCTCTTAGTCTACTCTCCTAACCTCGATCCCCTGGAGATCAATCATCTCCATGATCAGGTGACACTGCCTTAGAATATGTCTGGATCACTGATAGGACGGATGTTCCTAGGCATAAGCCACAACACCATTGTCACACAATGGGAGGAACGAAGTTCATCTCATGAACTAATATACACCCAGACTGCTTCTTTGGTAGCATCTTTGGTAGCGATGTATCCAGCCTTTATCGTCTAGTATGCCACGGTATCTAGCTTGGAACCTTTCCAACATACCGTCCCTTTACTGAGGGTAAAAACAATGCCTGTGACTGACATTCAGTCGACCTTACCACCCTGGAATCTATCCAGTGATTCTCCCCAGGATCGATTGATACCATTTCACTACACCTGGTGAGGGTCCTAACATCCACATAGATCTATCGCATAGATTCAAAACCCTGGATTTAGGAGGTATCACCTTGATCCTATATGGAGAATCCTTATGATAAGAGGAGATTGACGGAGCGTAGCATAGGGAACTCCTTTCCTTACAAGAGTATGCCATCCACGTACAATACGAGGAAGACGACCTTATTCTCTACTACCATTTTGTATATACAAGGTTCATTTACCACTTTGATGAAGTCAAACGCTTTGACTACCGCATCAAAACAGATGTTCTAACTCCGCGATGCCTGCTTCATTCCATTAAGCAACTTGCACACGTTTCCGCTGCTCCCACTGTCTACGAAGCTCTCTGGCTGTGTACTTATAGACGCTCCCTTCTAAATCACTATTTAGAACAGCCGTCATGACACTCAACCGTCAGATATCGTAGTCATGGTATGTAGCAGTGGCAAGTAGGGTCTGGATGGACTTAAGCATAGGTGCTTAGAAAAGGTTTCATCATAATCCATACCTGGTCAATGATGCAAACCTTTAACAAGTCTAGCTTTGAAAGTCTCAACTTTTCCATATACACCAAGTAATCTTCTCAAGATATACTTGCTCCTGATGGGGATTTAACCCTTCAGATAAAGCAACCAAAGTCCATACTTTGTTGGTGTATATGGATTCCATCTCAGATCGCTTAGCATCCAGCCATTCTTACAGAGTCCCCCTCCTGATGGCCTGCTCGAAACTAGTTGGGTCATCATCTCATGATGCATTCCTCGCTCCCACTGTCATAGAGAAACCGAAGTATCTCTCAGGTGGGTGAGGAACCCTACTAGATCGGCGGAGAGGCTGAGGTTCGTTGGAAAATATTGAACCCTCCGGTTCTACCAAATCATCAGCTGCAGTTTGTTTGGCTGGAACTCCTTCCAGTTCTATCTCATGACCACTAATTTCTTCTCAAGAAATTCCCTTTCACAAAGGTGGCATGCTGAGAAACAAAACATCTTTTGTTCCTCGGTTGGGTAGAAGATATACCCTTGCGAATGCTTGGGATATCCAACAAACATTCACATAGCTGACTTTGCCTCGAGCTTGTCCGGTTTTTGCTTTTCAGACATAGGCCGGACAACCCCAAATCTTAATAAACTTAAGATATGGGCTCTTCCCTTTCCATATCATATATGAAGTGGTAGTCAACTGATTTGATTTGAACCCTATTCAATAGGTATGCAGCTTCTTAAGTGCACAACTCCCAAAAGGAAATAGGAAACTCAGTAGTACTCATCATAGAGCACACCATATCTCATAGGGTGCTATTGCTCCGCCCCGATATACTATCGTGCTATGGTGTATACGGAGGAGTAATGCTGAGAGAGAATCTCATTCTCCTTTAGAATAGTCCAGGAATTCCGTGCTCAAGTATTCTCCTCCTGATCTCATCAAAGGACATAATACTTATACATGTTTTTACTTCTAACTTATATTCATTGAATATCTCAAAAGGTCCAGACTTGTGTTTCAACAGGAACATATGTCCGAATCTTGAGAGATTATCAGTGAATGTAATGAAGTACAAAGAACCTGTCCTGGCATGTGTAGACAGGGGACTTACATACATCATCATGTATCAATCCCAAGAGTTCACTAACTCTTTCTCTGTTTCCATTAAACGGAGCTATGGTCATCTTATCTTTGTGACATGACTGGCAAGTTTCATAAGATGTGAATTCAAACTGATTTAAATATGCATCTTTATGTATATTCAGTTAGTCGTGCCGCATTGATATGACCTAGTCTATAATGCCTCAAGAAGGATTCGTTCATTTCTGAACTCTTCCTCTTGTGTGTGTTCCATACGTTAAGAACTGTGTTTTGATTTAGAACGTATATACTTTTAGATAGTGTGCCTGAACCGATCAACTCTCGATATAGAAAATGTTCAAAACATTATCCAACAATACAAAATTATATCCTTCTTTACTAAATAAAGAGACTGATATGATGATGTACATCAGGTTCGGTATCTAATAACATTCGTTCAGAATCAATGTATTTCGATAATACAGGGTGATAACTGCCAACATTTTGGCTGCAACAATTGCACTGTTTCCAACTCTTGAAATTTTATCACCCGTTCTGAGTTCTCTACCTATCTGTAGCCTATGTAACAGATTACATATGTGGGATCCTGATCTGGTATCTCATACCCAGGACGTAGAGGATACTGAAAAACAGTTCTTGGTAATTGAACACACCCGAAGCAGATGCATCATCATGCACTTTCTTCGTTTGGGCGGCACGGGAATCCTGGTAATTCCCTATATCTTGTTCAGTCCTATAACTCTTATAAGAAAGAACGGAACCAATGTTCCTCTTCTCAGTATAATAAGCGGGTTCAGTCAATACATCCATATTATTATCTTGATTAAGGCATGATATGGTCGCTACCTGGAGAGAGAGAGAAGAAAAACACTTTAGCGTATGCTCTTGCAAGATCAGATTGGTTATTATTTTATCTAATCAGGATGGCTCCCACTGTTTTTATCAAATCTTCCTTCAAACCCTGAAAGGAAAGACTAGCCGGGATTAATTACACCCTACAATTTCGCCAATCTTTCAGCCAGGCCAGTGTCGGTACTTTGAGGGAGGTTCCCCGTGCTTTCGCACGGACCTAATTAAAGTAAACCTCGTTTTCCTAGAGGCGTAACCCCGTTGACACCTTTCCAGACACCTACTTGATCGGCTAATTGTCCTGTGTAAAACTCTCCCAGGAGTAACAATTACTCGCAGTGGGTATCGGGATCCAACTATCTCATAGAAGGTATGCGATCTTATTGCAAATTTCAACACTTGAAATTCCAGATAATATTTTGCCCCAAACGATCTATGACCTTGACAAGGTCAACAAACCATAGACCGTAAGTCAAGTTCAACCCGTCATTTCTTGATTGAATTAAACCCACCCGCACGACCCTTGACAAGGTCAACAAGGTCGTATGACTACCCTAATCCAATCTGCATCATATGCATGAACAGATAAATACTAGTCAGCTACCGCACACTACCCCTTGACAAGGTCAACAAACGCAGCACGAATACTAAGCAGGAATTATCTGAAATGAAGGAGGGCTACGACAGGTTTTTCTGAAAACCTATTGCGTAATGAACTTGATATCATTGTAGAATCGAGTGAATTTTGAAATGGAGTGATTTTGAGGCTTTCATTAGTTTTGCTAAAGAGGTCATTCCCGGTGAAGGGATCTCGGCTATTTCCTTATAGAATAAGGTGCAGGATATATCATATATATCACTGTGCAAAGCAAAAACTCCAAAAGCAATCAAAAGACAAACCGAGTGTTATAGCATCTGCCAGTTTTGCTAAAGAGGTCACTCCCGGTGAAGGGATCTCGGCTCTTTCCTCATCGAATAAGGTGCAGGATATATCATATATATCGCTATGCAAAGCAAGAACTGTAGCTACCTGTTTTTGAAAATTCGATTCCACAACATCTTTTAGGTTTCTTTTCTTTCATTAATCACATTAATGAAGTCCCATCATTTAAGTCACCTAAACATCACAGATAAATACGACGTACACTTATGCCATCCGCATTCGCCTCGATGTCCCCTCGTGCACCGTTAGGTTAGGTAACTAACGGCAGAGCGGGGCAGGGCTAGCGCGGGTGTAAAATATAAGTAACGTCTATATAATATATCATATATACTATATACAGTATCTATCACAACATATCAAATGATCACATCACAGATATCGCAGCAGAAGAAACATATGAAATATTGGATATACTAGGACGTCCGTGTTTTATTTTGAGCCTCTATAAAACACGGATTCCAAGGTCGTGATGAATAGCCAAACCCACATCCCTAGACCCCTACGAGAGCGGCAAGCAACCCTACCAATTCTAGAGTTAGGAGACCCGGACTCGACTCCTCGAGTTGGTCTCCCGCTGTACCCTAGAACCCGGTTACTTGTGCTCCTCTCCTTGGGTCTATCCTAGTGCGGAAAAGTAAATAATATACAAATGGTGACATCAACCTCATCCCGGAAGTGCCCCAATAAAAGAATATTACATACAATGAATTTTACATGAATGAAAATAAAAACTCTCATCTCACATAAAAACCCCGGCTATTCAGAACACGACGATCCAATATAACATATCCAGCAACACATAACATCACATGCCATCAACGTAAGTAAATATGCGCATCCCAATTGTCGTTGACATATAGCAACGAAACCGGCGATATCACATATTACACTTACGGTCGCAGAAAAGAAAGTGTAAAACTACAACATTTGGAATCCACAATTACTTTAGACATCATAAATCTGAAATATCACAAACTTCGCATTTCATGCCTAACTATATGAATTCCACATATTGTATCACATTCCAGATAAATAGACAGTATTAAACTTTTCGATCGAATAATCAAATACCCAAGATTTCCTAAATAGCTCAACACTTGAGCGGAGTTCAAAAATTCCAGAATACGTCACAGTAGCAATGGTCCAGCCGTAGAAGGGTCAAGCCAACGCCTCACATGTGGCAACGCCGTACTGCCCCAAACCCTAAGGTTTAGAGGCGGTTCAGACGGTCACATAATCGAGTTAAGGTTTGTGTTCTTCTAGAGGGTCCATCGCGTTACTTGCACGTTTTTCCGAAAGATTTAAACTCAAGAAAAATTCAACACTTGAAAGTTTTTCGTGTCGGGAAAAAGTGAGTTAATGATATCCGTTCGAACATTTTAATACTTTCTAAATTATCCGGAAAACAAAACGAAATTAAATTTTCCGATCGAATCATCGATTACAAAATAATCCCCAGAACACTCAACTCTTGAGTCAGATTAAAAATACCCAGAACTGTGCACTAACAGCTACGGGTATTACTGTGCCAAAATCTAACCCTAACTCTACTGTGCTGCCGCGGAACCGCCGCAGAAGGCATGGTACGGCCGCGGTTCCGCGGCGCTTTAGTGGAGTTTTGGTGTCGTTTTGCACAGTAACTCTTAGAATTCCCTGCTGATTTTTTTGAGTATTTTTAATGCAGAAAAAAACAAATTTTTAAAAAAATGTCCAGAGAGGGGGTCATTTTGACGTTTCGGGGTTCGTTCGGAGTTTTAACTTCGTAAACACGTCACCTAATGCTCTATCTAGGCTCTGATACCACTGTAGGGTTACAAGGCACTCTAACAAGGTTCTACAAGGTATCAACCATACCCGATTAAAATTTTAGCTGTGCCGAACAACCCTAACCAAGATCTTAGACTAGAGATTAGGCGAAACTATGCAAGTAAACAACTTTTACGACTAAGTGAATACGAAATACAACCTTTGTAGATCGGTCATTCACTTCTTAAGCTCCTTGTAGTAGTCCCTTCACTGCGATCATGGTGCTTCCGACTCTCGGACGGCTCTATGAGAAGATGGCAACGGTTTTGCTTGAAGTCTTCGAGGCCGAAGATGATCTACGTCGAGGGAATACGAACTCAAGCTACCACTTCACCAAAGCGAAGCAAACACCCTATACTAAAGAGCTAATCTAGTAGAGGATGGAGAAATAGGAAATGGGTACACTTTAGAATTTCTTTTCTCACATTAATTCTCTCTCTTTATCAAACCCTAGCAAGCATTTGAAGGAGGAAGAAGATGAGCTCAAAAATGAGAATGAAAAACTAATCATGAGAGAGAGAGAGAACCATGGGTAAGTTTATATCATATATTAACTCATGTAGAGACATAACCATGGCTACATTATAATGGTTAGGTTAATTAATATCTCAAGTAATCCAAAACTAGTAGACTAAGTCAATGCAACCCTAAGCTTCATGAAGCTTCATGCATGTGAGCTCATCATCCACTAATTTTAGAATTACTTTAAATATAAAAACCTAACACTATAATTAGTATGGTATAAGTCTTATACACCCATGTAAGTTGTATCAACAACCATGATACAAAATGAACACAAATAAATATATATCACATATATATTAAGTTGTGCACAAGTGAGAAAAAACAAATGCTTAAGTGAACCAATCTTAGTTAATGTAAATTAGTATATCACATATACAATTATACACTAAATTATTAAATCAACACTTGACTTAATAATCCGGTTATATCACATATAACCGACTAACATCCAATGTATCGACTTATCGAATCAACCCTTGATTCGATAACCTGGTTATATCGCATATAACCGATCGACACAAACATCGCGAGAATAGAATACGGTATCACATACTCACACTATTCTCGGTCCCGCACATATCACATATGCGCTCCTATTTCGTTTTGCCTGAGCCAGTAAAACATCTATGTAGGACTCTAAAGACTCGTCAATACGCCGGCAGTAGGTGATGATCACATCAAGCACCCACAAGCCGTCAGCGGTACTAGCTGGACGTAACGGCTACCCGGGTATTGAGCGATCAGAAGATCAGCAAGCAAGCCCGCTCCAACTCCTGTAAAAGCCTGACAGTGACACTACCGTACAGTCCGGTCTCCTCGTCTGATATGTCGCATATCATGTCTAGGGGTGGTAAACGTCAGACCCCAATAACCGATAAGTCATGCCGATATGAGGCTCATAACGGGTCGAGAAACTACTGGTAACACTTACCAGTAAATCTCTAAACCAGCTCTGGCCAGGGACTCCCTGTTATGGCCAATCGAGCATATTGCAACATCAACCCCCAATACCGGGAGAGAAGAAACCCCTCCTATCGCTCATTGCCTCCATGTGACTCGGGACTGTACCCAAAAACCACCGTTTTGCACGCCCTCTTGGACGTGGTAAGGTGGAAATCAAAGCACAGTGGGAATCACACAAGACTCTATGGCGATCTCGGGTCTACAGACTAACATGTGTTAGTGTATATGCCCTAGAGGCCATTACTGTATCATACTAGTTTGTGTATTACTTAATGGAAGCTTGGGATATTCACCTTGTATTGACAATCTTGCTCAAAATGGTAGTATGCTACTTGGTTTGTTTCTACTTTAATATGTGCATGTGTTTCTTTTAGAATATTGCTTATACATATTAGTAGAGCCCTTAGGATCTTTGCTTGATTACCAGCGTTGTGATGGCAGTCACACTCGTGGGGGCTGGGTAATCCATAAGCACATCCTTATACAGGTCCCTAGTCGTAGGACTATCGAGACAGGGCATCGATACTCCGGAGTAGACTAGCGTATGCGCTTCTCATCCCAGCAGGGGAGACGGTCTGCCCCACAGCCGTCAGTACATCGTACTTGAGATAGTATGCGGGTGCTCGTTAGGTTACGAGTATACTGGATAGGACTCGTCGGGAACTGATTGGTTGGTACTATACCTATCGTCAGTTATCAGTTCCCAGGTGACATGAGTACAGCTTAGTCCGCTGACTTGACACTGTCACTTCGCCTCGAGTGTGTTCCCACTGTACTTTGATTACTACCCTACCACGGCTCAAAGGAGTCGTGCAAACAGGTAGTAGTTGGGTGCAGTCCCGAAGCACTTGGAGGCAGTGACTGTTAGACAGGATTCGTCTCTCCCGGTATTGGGGGTTGACATCGCGCTGTGTCTAGGAGAGCCATTACCCAAGTAGTCCCTGGCCAGGGCAAGCGAGATATACTGGTAGGTTACCAGTGTTATCTCAGGGTGTTCTGGGCTACACTCCGACACGACTTGTACCGCTATTAGGGGACTGACGTTTACCGCCCCCTAGGCCCGCCATGCGATGTATCAGACGAACAGACCGGACTATACGGAGATTATCACATTCAGGCTCAGTAGGAGTTCAGATGGGTTTCACCTCGTCCGTCTTCTTATCGGCATCTACCTGGGGGCCATTACGCACAGCTAGTGCCGCTTGCGGTCTGTGGTTAAACCCACTGCCAGCGTAGTGTTGAGTCTTTAGAGTCCCACACAGAGAGCTATTCGCCTTTAGGCAAAAGAGTAGTGGTCGCATGGTTTTGCGATAGGTCGCATGGTTTTGCGACAGGGTTTGGTCACATCCGTGCACTTGTGCACGTTTAGTATCCGGGCAGTTATTACTAGCGGGCTTTGGTTTAAGCCAGATCCTAGTATACGTTTTGGGATTGGTTTTATCTCGTTTGTATTCGTGTTCCCCGGAACGCGGATACGGGTGTGTATGCACGGTTGACAGAGGCAGAGGCAGAGGATTCTCATTAGGGTTGTTGACTGTTGACTTTTGCTACACCCTAATGAGAATTAGAATTATGATTAACAATAATATTAATTAAGTATTATAATGACATGGTTAGGGTTGAAAGGTTGACCTTGTTGACTTGTTGACTTTTGTTGACCGGTTGAGTAGGTTGAACTTGTTGACCACCATCATGACAATGGCTATCATTTGTTTGCATTGACTTATGCTTGCTTGATACTTCACAAATTGCATTTAATGCAAGAAATGATATTGTCATTTGTCATGATATCAACCATCACATTATACTCAATTATTATTACTTGTTATCATAATTTTTGGATTATGTGAGGTGAGATGAGAAGAGGTTGACTCACTTTTCATTTTGGCTTTCTCTCTCTTGAACTCTCTCATTCTCAAGCTCTCCCTCTTCCTCTTGCTCTCTCTAGCTCAAGGCAAACCCTTCTCATGAGTTGAGAACCATTGCCTTAGAGATAAAAACACCAAAACAATCCTCTACTCATCCTAGTTCACAAGGCCTAGCAAGCCAAGTGTTCTAGTTTCTTCAAGTTTGAAGAGAAGTCAAAAGGTAGAAGCTTTCGGGAGGATCCATCTTCGGCGCGAGAAGACGACGAGGGGAGGCCGGTCCGTACACCACAATAGTTGAAGACGAAGGAGTTCAAGAAAGGTATAACCCCCTAACCGAGTAGGTAAAACTCTTAGTTAGGTTGTTAGGTGGTTGTTTAACAAAGATCCGTATTTTGAGTCCATGTTACCACCCTAGCAAAAATCGTTTTACACCAATTCCGCAACCCCGTAAGTACCGGGGAAGGGTAGCATGGACTTACAGTGGTATCAGAGCCTAGTTAAACACTATCTAACATGTTAGCAAAGTAAGTAGAAGTTCGATCGGAGAAAATATCACGAAACATACCCGAATAGCATACTTTCTGTCGAATTTTTCCTCTGTTCAAAAATTAATAAATCTTGGCTTAAAATTCGACTCAGGGTTTTTACATCTCACTGTAGAAAAATGGTCCAGAGAGCCCATCAACGCGTCGCGGAACCGCGGCAGGAGCTTGCTCCCGCCGCGGATCCGCGGTCGAGTTGACTCGGCCGTGGAAAAATTTTCATGCAGTGTGTTTCTGGGGTTTTTTTGGGATTTTTAAAATATGTTTTTTCTGCCCAGATTTTCCAGAAAGAAAAATTTGTGTTTGGGGCCTAAAGATCCATATTTTGATCGAACTTCTAAAGACTAAAGCTAACGGGTTCATATCTGTGATGTGTTATATGTATTGAACGTCTGCTAATCGCTATACGTCGATTAGTGGGGGTTATACATATCTGTGATCTGTAATGTTGATGGTATGTGTATATGAACTCATTAGATTGTCGCGGGTGAATAGCCGGGGGTTGTGAGATGAGAGTTTTCTTTTCTTTCAATTCATGTAATATGTAAATTGATGTAATATTATTTGTATGGCCGCACAACCGGGTCGGGGTTGTAGCCGTCATTGTATAATTTCTTTTTACTGTTTTTGCTCCTAGGATAGACCCAAGGTGGGGTGTACAAACTACCGGGTATCTCGAAGTGCCGAGTGGCCTACTCACGTCGTTGAGGGAGGTTGCTCCGCTTCGGATATTTGGCGGGTAGTTTGCTGCACCCGTAGGGGTCTAGGGTGGGGTATTGGCTATTCACCGCGACCGTGCAATCCGCTTTTCGTTACAGGCTCGTACGAATTGCAGATTCCTAGTATATCCAATGTGTTCATCTGTGATCTGAAATGGCTATCATTGCAATGTATCTATATATGATAACTATTTAGGCGTTGCTTATGTTTTGCATCCGCATTAGTCCAGCCCCCGCTCTGTCGTTAGTTAAGTAACCTAACGGGTAATGACGGGGCCCCGTGGCGAATGCGGATGGCATAAGCGTACGTTATATTTTGGTTGTTTTCTGCAATGGTAGGATTAAATGATGGGACGCATTAAAAGAATTAATGCAAGAAAATAAACCAAAGTAAAGTCGTTGGAACACTTTCAAAAACCACTCGGTTCTTTTCAAAAACCAACTTTTAAATGCGGAGCTTGAGCCACTCCTTTTAAAAGCTATCTCATTCCATCGATTATATCAAGTTCACTACGTTCACGGTTTCGCCAAAACCATTCGTAGCCCTCCGTCGTTTCACATGAATAGTCAATAGTATTCAAGCTGTGTTTGTTGGCCAAAGTCAAGGCATAGTGATTGGTAGCTATTGGGTATTCATGTGCAGCATAGATAGATGCATTGGTTTGGGACAGTCGTACCGCCTTGTTGGCCAAAGTCAAGGGTAGGTACGGATGGGTTCAAATTAACCTGGAGAATGACGGGTAGAACTTGACATGTGACTTATGATTTGTTGGCCAAGGTCAAGGTCATAAGAGCATGGGGCAAAAATCCACATCGAGAGGTTCAAAAGAACTGAAACTTGCTAGTGTTGCATACCATTTGGAGTGTGATGATTCTGGTAGGATTCCTTCAGTTTTGTCACGCGATGATATTTGGATCCCGATCCTACTGTGAGTATATGCTACTCCTCGGGAAATTTCTCACTAAACGATCAATGCTATAAACCAAGTAGGTGTCTAGAAAGGTGTTAGCGGGGCTACGCCCCCAGGGAAAAGAGGTTATTTAATTAAGGAACTTCGCGAAAGCGTTGGAAAACCTCCCTCGAAGTACCGACACTAGCCTGGCTGAACGGTTAAGCAAGTATTGTACGGTGAGATTGATTCCGACTAATTCTTCCTTTTTGGTTTGAGGAGGAATTTGAGATACAGTGGGAGCCATCCTGTTTAGACAAACTAAAAACCACTCTAAACTTGCAAGAGCATCATGCTGAGTGTTCTTCTCTCTCTCCTAATTGCAGCGACCAATCGACATGACTGGACTTAAGTTACTTCTAGATAAAAACATACTGACAGGGCCAAACTACAAAGATTGGCTCAGGAATGTCAAGATGGCAATCACTTACGACAAGCTGGGGTATCTTCTTACCACCAAAGCTCCCCCTGTCCCAGGTCCCACCTCCAGCGTCGCGGATAGGGAAATCCGTAAGACCTGGGAGATCGATTGCGCGAAGGCCAAGTGCCTCGTGCTTGCCTCTATGGACAATGAATGTCAGAGGAGGCACGAGAATATGGACCTCGAATCCATATTTCTCCATACAAAAGAATTGTATGGAGAGCAATCTCATATCGCAAGATACGAAGTGTCGAAGAAGCTATTTTCGGCAAGGTTGGCCATCGGATCATCGGTAGCGGAACACGTGCTTAAGATGATTGGCTTCATTGAGGAGCTCGCGGACCTTGGGACCACGTTAGAGAACGAGCTCTATACGGACTTGATTCTCCAGTTCCTTCCTTCCACTTACGCCCAGTTCATCCTGAACTTCAACTTGCAAGGAAAAGAAGTTGAACTTCCGGAGCTCCTCAACATGCTGAGGAGTGCAGAGGGCACCCTACAAAGGTAGGGAAACATCCACTTTGTTTGTAGGAGGATCTTCATCTTCTAAGTCCAAGGCAAAAGCCAAGGGAAAGAAGAAGAAAGCCCCCGCCAAACCAAGGGGCGGTGTTAGTAAAGTGGATACAAAGGGAAAAGCAAAGGTAACAAAGATAGCGGGGCAGCTTGTGGGTAAGGAAGAATGCTTCTATTGTCATAAGAAGGGACACTGGAAGAAAGATTGCAGGGCTTGGAAGGCCAGAACACAGGATCTGAAGCAAGTTGCGGCTTCAGCTTCAGGTGTGTATGTTATTGAAAACTGTCTTTCAATAAACTCTACTTCCTAGGTATTGGATACCGGATCAGGATCTCATATCTGTAATTCTTTGCAAGCACTGAGAAAGCGTAGGGTTTTGAAGGCAGGTGATATGACCCTCAGAGTTGCAAACGGAGCTGGCATGGATGCTGAGTCCGTGGAGGACTATCACCTGGGCTTGTCAGATGGACACATTTTGGTTTTACGTAATTGCTATTTTGTACCCAATGCAACTTGTAATATCATTTCTGTATCTTTATTATCTAAAGAAGGTTATGAATTTGCATTTGTAAGTAATGTTGTGAACATTCACCTTAATCAAGTTCTGATTGGGTCAGGTACATTAAGCAATGGTATATACGTATTAAACCAACCACAGATTTTCAATGTCCAGAATACACACAAAAGAAAGTCTCCGGAAACTAATCAGGCTTTCTTATGGCATTGTAGACTGGGTCACATCAATGAGAGAAGATTGACTAAGTTACATACAGAAGGATATTTGGATCCATTCCAATATCAATCATATGCAACTTGTCAATCCTGTCTCAAAGGAAAGATGACAAAGACTCCGTTCACTGGACACGGAGTAAGAGCGAGCGAGCTCTTGGGACTCGTACACAGCGACGTGTGCGGTCCAATGTCTATACATGCGCGAAGCGGTTTTTCTTACTTCATAACTTTTACGGATGACTTTTCAAGGTACGGATATGTTTTCTTAATGAAATATAAATCCGAAGCCTTTGGAAAATTCCAGGAATATAAGAATGAAGTAGAAAAACAAACCGGCAAAAGTATCAAGACACTAAGATCTGATCGAGGTGGAGAATACTTGAGTGCCGAGTTCCTGGATTACCTAAAAGAGAATGGTATTCTCTCTTAGCTTACTCCTCCATACACTCCGCAACACAACGGTGTATCGGAGAGACGGAACAGGACCCTATTGGATATGGTACGTTCCATGATGAGTAACGCTGAGTTACCGCGATCATTCTGGGGATATGCGCTAGAATCAGCCGCATATCTTTTGAACCGAGTTCCAACTAAGACTGTGCCTACCATACCATATCAGATGTGGTATGGGAAGAAACCCTATCTTAAGCACATTAAGACATGGGGATGTCCGGCTTTTGTCAAAAAGCAGCATACGGACAAACTCGAGGCACGCTCAGTACAGTGCAAGTTCGTGGGATATCCAAAGAACTCCAAGGGATATTTCTTCTATTGCGAAGAGGAACAAAAGGTTTTTGTTTCTCGTCATGCCTGCTTCTTGGAAACTGAGTTTTTGGAAAACCAGATAAGTGGGAGCGCAGTAGAACTGGAAGAAATTCCAGAACCACGAGCTATTACTGAGAGCTCAGTAGAACCAGAGGGTTCAAAAGAACAGGACATTCCTACGCCACTCCGCAGGAGTAGTAGGCAGTCTCATCCGCCCAAGAGATACTACGGTTTTCTCATAGACGGGGATAGAGAGGACTGCATCATTGATTATGATGAGCCTACTAGCTTCCAGCAAGCCGTTCAGAGCGTTGACTCGGTAAAATGGCTGGATGCAATGCGGACCGAAATGGAGTCCATGTACACCAACAAAGTATGGACGTTGGACATTGCTCCAGATGGGGTAAAACCCGTAGGATGCAAGTGGATCTTCAAAAGGAAGATTGGTGTAGATGGACAGGTTGAGACCTATAAAGCTAGACTGGTTGCAAAGGGTTTTCGTCAAAGACCTGGTTTGGACTATGACGAGACCTTTTCTCCAGTAGCTATGCTGAAATCCATTCGGATCCTTCTTGCCATTGCTGCCTTCCACGATTATGAGATTTGGCAGATGGACGTAAAGACCGCTTTTCTAAATGGAAATTTAGACGAGTGTGTTTATATGGACTAGCCAGAGGGTTTCATTCAGAGTGGGAGCAGCGGAAAGGTGTGCAAGTTGCTTAAGTCCATCTATGGACTAAAGCAGGCATCGCGGAGTTGGAACATCTGTTTTGATGAGACGGTCAAAGAATTTAGCTTCATCAAAAATCCAGATGAACCATGCATCTATAGTAGATTTGTAGCAAGAACTGTCGTGTTCCTCGTATTATACGTGGATGACATTCTTTTGATAGGAAATGACATTCCTATGCTACAATCTGTCTAGGGGTTCTTGTCACACAGCTTCTCCATGAAAGACCTGGGTGATGCCAATTACATTCTGGGGATCCGGATCCATCGTGATAGATCCAAGAGGATGTTGGGACTTTCGCAGTCCAGGTACATCGACACCATACTGAAAAGATTCAATATGGAAGATTCCAAGCGCGGTAATCTACCGGCTTGTCACGGGATCACCCTCTCCAAAGAGATGTCTCCCAAGACTGATTTGGAAAGGGATCGCATGTCTATTATACCCTACGCTTCTGCGGTAGGCTCTATAATGTATGCGATGTTGTGTACCAGACCGGATGTAGCTTATGCACTGAGTGTAGTAAGCCGGTATCAGTCAAACCCTGGGGAGAAACACTGGATAGTGGTAAAGAACATTCTCAAGTACCTGAGAAGGACTAAGGAGATGTTCTTGGTGTATGGCGGAAAAGACCTCCAGATCGAGGCCTTTGCTGACTCCAGCTTCCAGAGTGACAAGGATGATTCCAAGTCCATGTCGGGTTTTGTCTTTACCCTCAATGGAGGGGCGGTGTGTTGGAAGAGTTCCAAACAGGAAACCGTTGCTGACTCGACGATGGAAGCGGAATACATCGCTGCTGCTGATGCCGCAAAAGAAGCCGTCTGGATGAGAAAGTTCTTAAGAGAACTTCAGGTGGTTCCGTCCATTGTTGATCCAATACCTCTGTATTGCGATAACAACAGGGCTATAGCTTTAGCGAAGGAACCCAGGTCCCATCAGAAATCCAGACACATCTTGAGGCGGTATCACCTGATCAGGGAGATCGTGGATCGCCAGGAGATCGAGGTTCGGAGGGTTGCTTCAGAAGATAACACTGCAGATCCATTCACCAAGGCCTTGCCCCAGACTCAGTTCGAGCGGCTGATCGAGATGATAGGTCTTCGATACGCCAGTACATGGCCTTAGTGCAAGTGGGAGATTGTTAGTGTATATGCCCTAGAGGCCATTACTGTATCATACTAGTTTGTGTATTACTTAATGGAAGCTTGGGATATTCACCTTGTATTGACAATCTTGCTCAAAATGGTAGTATGCTACTTGGTTTGTTTCTACTTTAATATGTGCATGTGTTTCTTTTAGCATATTGCTTATACATATTAGTAGAGCCCTTAGGATCTTTGCTTGATTACCAGCGTTGTGATAGCAGTCACACTCGTGGGGGCTAGGTAATCCACAAGTACATCCTTATACAGGTCCCTAGTCGTAGGACTATCGAGACAGGGCATCGATACTCCGGAGTAGACTAGCGTATGCGCTTCTCATCCCAGCAGGGGAGACGGTCTGTCCCACAGCCGTCAGTACGTCGTACTTGAGATAGTATGCGGGTGCTCGTTAGGTTACGAGTACACTGGACAGGACTCGTCGGGAACTGATTGGTTGGTACTATACCTATCGTCAGTTATCAGTTCCCAGGTGACATGAGTACAGCTTAGTCCGCTGACTTGACACTGTCACTTCGCCTCGAGTGTGTTCCCACTGTACTTTGATTACTACCCTACCACGGCTCAAAGGAGTCGTGCAAACAGGTAGTAGTTGGGTGCAGTCCCGAAGCACTTGGAGGCAGTGATGGTTAGATAGGATTCGTCTCTCCCGGTATTGGGGGTTGACATCGTGCTGTGTCTAGGAGAGCCATTACACAAGTAGTCCCTGGCCAGGGCAAGCGAGATATACTGGTAGGTTACCAGTGTTATCTCAGGGTGTTCTGGGCTACACTCCGACACGACTTGTACCGCTATTAGGGGACTGACGTTTACCGCCCCCCTAGGCCCGCGATGCGATGTATCAGACGAACAGACCGGACTGTACGGAGATTGTCACATTCAGGCTCAGTAGGAGTTCAGATGGGTTTCACCTCGTCCGTCTTCTTATCGACATCTACCTGGGGGCCGTTACGCACAGCTAGTGCCGCTTGCGGTCTGTGGTTAAACCCACTGCCAGCGTAGTGTCGAGTCTTTAGAGCCCCACACAGAGAGCTATTCGCCTTTAGGCAAAAGAGTAGTGGTCGCATGGTTTTGCGACAGGGTTCGGTCACATCCGTGCACTTGTGCACGTTTAGTATCCGGGCAGTTATTACTAGCGGGCTTTAGTTTAAGCCAGATCCTAGTATACGTTTTGGGATTGGTTTTATCTCGTTTGTATTCGTGTTCCCCGGAACACGGATACGGGTGTGTATGCACGGTTGACAGAGACAGAGGCAGAGGATTCTCATTAGGGTTGTTGACTGTTGACTTTTGCTACACCCTAATGAGAATTAGAATTATGATTAACAATAATATTAATTAAGTATTATAGTGACATGGTTAGGGTTGAAAGGTTGACCTTGTTGACTTGTTGACTTTTGTTGACCGGTTGACTAGGTTGGACTTGTTGACCACCATCATGACAATGGCTATCATTTGTTTGCATTGACTTGTGCTTGCTTGATGCTTCACAAATTGCATTTAATGCAAGAAATGATATTGTCATTTTTCATGATATCAACCATCACATTATACTCAATTATTATTACTTGTTATCATAATTTTTGGATTATGAGAGGTGAGATGAGAAGAGGTTGACTCACTTTTCATTTTGGCTTTCTCTCTCTTGAGCTCTCTCATTCTCAAGCTCTCCCTCTTCCTCTTGCTCTCTCTAGCTCAAGGCAAACCCTTCTCATGAGTTGAGAACCATTGCCTTAGAGATAAAAATACCAAAACAATCATCTACTCATCCTAGTTCACAAGGCCTAGCAAGCCAAGTGTTCTAGTTTCTTCAAGTTTGAAGAGAAGCCAAAAGGTAGAAGCTTTCGGGTGGATCCATCTTCGGCGCGAGAAGACGACGAGGGGAGTCCGGTCCGTACACCACAAGAGTTGAAGACGAAGGAGTTCAAGAAAGGTATAACCCCCTAACCGAGTAGGTAAAACTCTTAGTTAGGTTGTTAGGTAGTTGTTTAACAAAGATCCGTATTTTGAGTCCATGTTACCACCCTAGCAAAAATCGTTTTACACCAATTCCGCAACCTCGTAAGTACCGGGGAAGGGTAGCATGGACTTACAACATGTACCAGTGTCACCAGAGAACTGCCATCTGACGTGAGGTATAATACCATCTGGGAGTTCTCAGTGAGTCCGTCCAGTGTACCCAGTCTCCACTGAGCACCCGTATATCATCTCTGATGTCAAACACCAATGGATATGGGATCATCCATCGCCCATCTATATGGGTCGAGAAGCTATACGCTAGTCTACTCTGGTATATCGATGCCCCGTCTCGATACACCCACGACTAGGGACCTTGAAGGATGTACTTATGGACTACCATGTCCCCACTAGTATGATCCACATCATAGTCCAGGTAGTCAAGTACACATCCTAAGGGCTTTACCAACATGTAACAGAGAGACAATCAGTGTACACGTTAAGGTAAAGAGTAACCAGATAGCATACTATCACGTCGAGCAAGAAAGTCCTCCCTATATATGTCCAAGAATCCACTACGATATACATCTCATGTATAGTAATGGCCTCTAGGGCATACATATAACTAACACATCTCACTATCATTCCCTAATAATGGTTCAATTGTTTCGGGTTGGAGGGGTTGTAATGGTGGTGATGCTAAAGCAGTCAATCCGTCGACCTCTTTCTCTAAGTGTTCAATCATTTGATCTATGGTTGAAGTGGGACTGGGATCAAGAGTGTTAGGTGAATGACCGTAATCAAAACTCTGGGACGGTTGGTCACCCCCTACGAAAGGACAGTTATCATGAATGTGGGAAGAATCTTGGCAATTTGAACAAACAAATTGGGACTGAGCATAAACAAAAGAATAAGAATCGTGAAAAATTGAATTGAATTGTGTGTCACCCATATTAAGAATTCAAAAATATCACAAAAACAAAGAATATCACACCCCTAGCAGTCTATGTTATGCTAAGTCAACTAGACCTGCTCAGGAACCTGATTGTCGAAGTAAAACTGTGTCGAGAAACGGGCTCAAGATATACGGATCACAAAGCCAGGTAAGTGCAGAGATAAGGGAAGGTTATCCAACGCTTTCGCGAAGTTCCTTAATTAGAATAACCATTTCTCATGAACACTTGCCTGGACACCCTGTGAACAATATACCGTTAAGCAGTGTTCTAAACACAGTTAACTTCTCCTAATGAGCATGAAGTCCTTAAAGTCAAAGTTCTAGTTGATTTTAAGTTACTGTGGGTATGCAAGAATGCAGTTTTGTGATTTATGGGCCACGGAGAAAGGTGATGAAATCCTTTACCGTATCTTGTTTAGTTTTATGCCCTTAATATCCGTATTAAGATACAAATGTGCAATTCAATAAAAAAAATTTAAGAAATCAATCAATCAAGCAATTCTTTTTTCGTTTTAAGCTTAAGCGCTGCAACAAATACGGGTTAGTTCTATGTGCAATTGGTGGCAAATTGTGCGAAGAATTCTGCAGAAGATAGAATAGTAGGATTTGAACGAAGGTGTTTAGAAAAATACGTACCGATGTAATTTGGTTAAGAAAAACCCTTTGAAGTGATTACGGGTATTTGAATGTTCGCTTGCGTGGGTCAAACTACCCGGATCTTTGGCACTGTACTTTACTAACGTCTCGCAATTGAATTTGAACCTTGCTCCGCACGATCGCTCCTCGTAGTTCCGTTAAAACCTGAAAATGTCGGAAAATACGATATTTAGTACCAAAATCGATATATCTACCCCAATTAGCTGCACACACATAATTGTGAAATTTTGCATATACCATGTAATACCCAGCCCCTTTTTATATCAAAATCTGTATTTTGTTCTATTTATTCTTATTTATAATTTATTTCTTCTAAACCCCATTTTTCTTTTATCAATAAAACCCAAACTCTATTATATCCAATATTTTCCTTATCCTTAGCCATTTCTTTATTTTGTATAAACTTAATTTCTTTTACTAAGGCCTCAGCCCGAGCCCAGAACTTTAATTTCATTTTTATTATAAATTCTTTAACCTCCAGCCCACATCTTCAGCCCGGCCCTTTTTCCATTTTCCTTATTTCTTTTTCCAGCGAACCCCTGGCCCAGCCCATTCCAACCCACGCCCGCTTCTTCCCCGACCCGACCCGCTACCCCACTCATCTCCTTCCTCCCAACGGCTATTTTTCCTCAATTCCCGCGCACGTTTCTTTCACGACCACGTCGCCGCGCTTCTCGCCTCCACCGACGCACACGCTCGCGAGCGTTACCCACGACATCGCCTTCGACCCCTCCTCGTGACACGTCTCTTTCTCCTCTCATAATTCCTGCTCTCCTCTCCCAACGACTCTCCCCTCTCTAACCCACATCTCGACCTCGCGAGCACGTCACCGCCGTCACCTCCGACCACCTCCTCCCATCATCACCGCCCTCGTCTCCTCACCACCTTCCCTCTCTCTTCTCTGCCACCATCACCCAGCACCCAAACCCACAGCCGAGCTCGAACCCCTGCACCCGAGCTCGACATCCCCTGCGCCGACGACCGGTGAGCTTCTCGTCTCGTCGTCGACCCCCCCCACACCATCGTCGACCGCCTCATCATCATCATCATCATCATTAACGCCATCATCCTCAGTTTTCACCCCTCTCTCTCTCTTTCTCACTCTGCCTCTCTCTCATGCTCCTCCTCACTGTCTCTCTCTCCCTGCATCTCATCTCTCTCTCTCTCTCAGTACTTTCTCTCTCTCTCCTCCTCACTGTCTCTCTCTCCCTGCATCTCATCTCTC
This sequence comes from Agapanthus africanus, assembly GCA_030015575.1. Lineage (NCBI taxonomy): Eukaryota > Viridiplantae > Streptophyta > Magnoliopsida > Asparagales > Amaryllidaceae > Agapanthus > Agapanthus africanus. The sequence goes on from JASDDO010000022.1 coordinate 466,770,880, forward strand.
TCTCAGTACTCTCTCTCTCTCTACATTTCTTTCTCTAACACTTCTCTCTCTGACTCATTTCCCTCTCAATATCTCCCTCCCTCTGCAATCTCTCGCCATCGGACGCACAGCACCGTCACCTCCCCTGCTCCGGCCAACCAACGCCGCAGTTTCAGTCGCCGTCGTTGCCGTCAAGCGAAGCTCGAGCCGAGGCCAAGCTTTGTCGTGATCGCGTCGGCCATTACAATAGACCGCATCGCTGCCGTGCATCCCCGAGTCGTGTCCAGGCAAGTTCCCTACTTGCTACATGCTACTTTTGTTAATTACAAATCGACATCGTATATAATTCATGCTTTACTTTTCCGTTAGATTATTCGACACAACTGTTCGATACTTGTTCTCATAGGAAATCATTATCAAATTTGACGGAACTGGATAAATTACATTGGCCCTTGTAGGGATGGATAACGTGTGCAAATTTCGCTGGAAAATATGACCGTTAACGACTAAAACGACTACCCCCAAGTTTAATCGTAAAACTGAAATTTTGTTGTACCTGAAAACCGTTAAAATCACTATAAATTACATACGCACTGGAATGATGCGTTCGAGGGCTCAAATCAAAGACAACTCGACGAACTTTAACCCTATACTAGTTTCCAGATATTCCTGTACTTAAACTGTGACGATTTTGGATTGGAGTACGACTCTGGACTGCAGTCCAGAGCGACTCCAATTGTTGCTTGCTGTTCCGTAATGGGTACCACAAGATTTCCTTAACTTGTAGGTTGCGGAACTCCACTTTTTATTGTAGGTAAATCTGTTAGCTAGACAACCCAATTGGTTTCATTCTGTTTCGTCATCGGTTGTTATTTATTCTGTAATTTAAAAGATCGGGACGCATAACAGTCCTAACAGAATCAGAATTGACATATTAATATTAAACAGTGTATATCTCCTGACGTACAGACGCGATCGAAGATCCGTCTATTGCGTTGAAGACCTTACTGAAAACCCTAGATTTCATTTAACTGTAACGTCGCTAAAATCTGATCCCTATTGGAATTAGAATGCGTTACGAAACGGATTTCTGATTCTGAAACCAGATTTCCAGCCGTGAACGCTTAAAATGAAATGGCTATAATTAATGATCCTGGAATCCGATTGACATGAAACTAAATTCGATGGATAGATAACTGAACATACTATTGATTACCTGTTCACGGTTTCACTAAATTGTAACCGTATGATTTTTGATAATTTGTGCAAGTGGTAGATTGTTGATTCATGACATCCTAAACATGCTTTATATACTGTTTACGCATCATATCATACACATGTCATTGCATTGATAACCCAGAGATAACATGCATTTACCCAGTGTTAGGTTTTAGTGATGATTGTGGCAAGTACGTTAGTGTTCGTGTATCCGTGAATAAGTGAAAGTGATACGTACTTGTACACAATCAGTGAACCTTATTATTCCATTGCATTGTCGACGTCTGTGGGATGCATGTACGTATGACTATAAGTGGTATGGGACACTTATGGAAGCTCTTGCACGGGTGTCACGACCCGAAAATTCGACTCGTGACCGGCACTTAACCACGCAACGTCTACAGGCGTAACGCGGCTAAGTAAGCCGAACCCAGAAATCAAAACCAATAAATAGAGTGATTTAAAACGTTTTGTAAAAGCAATAGTAAAGGTCTGAAAAACTTCCATTTATTTAATAGAAATCCCTTTTTAAGTTCACAAGTTATGAGTTTTATAATTTTGGTAACATTTCCTTTTTAAAACATTAGCCCCGAAAGTCGGGTAAAAGTAAGGTGTAGCGGAAATAACAAGTGACATGAATAAAGCATCACAATGTGATATACGACGCCGTAGCGAAGAATACACAGTAAAACAAGGACAATATCATAAAAGATAAGACTGCATAAAGTAACGTCGGCTCACATGCGAGCTCGACACCAGAAATATAAAATCATACATATCGTCCTCACAACTGTCTCTAAGTCAATACAGAAGGTAGATGGAGAATACTAGATACATCAATATACAACTGAAAGATAACAGATACCGTACAAAACCCACCTAAACAGCAAAAGGGCTATCTCTGCTCAAAAGGGGTATCTGTGCCAAAAGATGAGGTAACAGCCAGCCGTGACTACTCCCAAGGGCAACCTGCAAACACTGTGGCACAACGGGGGTGAGTTGCCAACTCGTGAATAGAGATAACATATAAAGGTGATCGCAGGCATGCACGTATAGCGTGGCTCTACTAATGCCAGCAGATGATATCAATGCATGTCAACAGTGGATACAATAGTAATGCATGTACTCTAACAGGTAAATGCCACAGGATGAGATGTATCGTAATCAATACTGAGTATGGGATAAATAATATCTACATGGACTATGTCAACATGGAAAGCAATGATCGGTGCCTCAAACTGCACCCAAATCCCACATATACTCAAGCGCCGGCACACCCATCGGCCCTCAAATCCTGTATATCTCGGAGGAATCACGAGTGCCCAACATCGGCACCCAAAACATCATAAAATACCCGTGTCCAGCATCGACACGTAAATCCTCGAACATCGGGCGCCGTCAGTCCGGACCGGCCCCACGGGGTCCGTCTGCGGTATCGGCCCTCGGCCCCGGCAGCACGGTCATCCCGCATCCATCACTCGACTCTGGTCAGTATCCTCCGGACAACTGCCAGGTCCAACCAATCACCGGTAGGTACTCGCCCGCCTCCAGGCTCAATCGGCAAATCCCATCGATCATCTCGCCGAGGGGAACCATACCGGGCCCACCACGAACCCGCAAACGGAACATCCACTCCTCGAATCGGGTTTCAAGCACATATCTCAGCACCGAGAAAACGCGTGGTGGACACACCAAAATATCATATCACGAGGTACCGGGTTTTTCAAAATAACATATCTTTCCTTAAATAATTCCACGGTCCTCAAAACAGAAATCACATGAAAATCCAATACCAATAATAAATCCAATGCGAGGTACAATATACATCAATCCATGGTATGGGTGCAAGGGGAAAACCGCTTTTTAAAGTAGTTTCATTTCCGGTTTTAAAAGATGTCATGCGGCTCCCAATATACATGAAAATCGTATCAATCACATGTAAGATGAACTACAGCAATAATACAACAGTATAATCATGGCAGTTCTACAGTGAGTGTGGCATGGCAATTACTAACGGTGTGTGTGTAGCATGTAAATAGTGCTCGTGCAACATAAACCGTTAGTAATAGTGTGGTGTTCTATCAGTTCTAGCATATATCAATAACACATAGCAGGGAAATGCAATATGAGATGACAGTCCATAGGTAAATGCAATATGTAATACTAAGATCCTATCAGCCCTGACGCATAACGCCATGCGGGCGATATCCCCGTAGATGTGAAATCTACTCACCGTGTCTCGCGCTAAGTGTATCCAACCACTTGCTTGCCCTTCTTCGCAGCGTCCGTCTCACTGGCCTGCGAACCTAGAATCACATACACATATCACACATAAGCTTAAGTCACAAAACGCGACATTATAATCCAACAAGAAACCCGTGTCGCAAACCAATCGCGCGTGTGCGCGATACGCTAAAACGTGTACTCACGCGCCACGAAACTACCCCGACGCGCCGCGATACGCAGAACCCAAACCTACTCACGTATCACGCGTGTCGCGAAGGTTTAGAAAAACGGCAAAACAGGTATTTGGTCCCAGATTTTCCTACAGAAATTATCTTAAAAATATATATATACCAAAACACTACCCACAGTAGCAGACACCCACTGGACCAAACCCCAACCCAAACCCTACCCATCTGGCCGCAATTGGCGGCCAGAATGAGGAAATTGGCGGCCTACTGTAGCTGTATGGGGGTCGGGTTTCACCTGGTGCATCATCTCTACTCCACTACACTACAGTCTCCTCAATTTCATTCTGCACTCATCGGGTCAGTAGCAGATCCAGAAAAGTTCACTTTTGCACAAAAACGACATTTTGCATCACATAGGAAAACTGGTGGTATTTTAGTGAAATCGGGGTTCGACTAAGTTACAATGGCCTCAACAGACCACAATCATCCTACTGAAACCAAATCTCACCTCATTAGCACAAGGTTCTCACTAATCACCCCATATCGCACTAAAACACACTAATTTCTAATAACCGATGCAAAACTACACTAACTAGGCAAACTAGTGAAGCAAGATAGGGATTATACCTCATACTTAACACTAGGAAGCTGGAGGAAGAAGAAGAAGTGAAGGGGAGGGGCTGCACAGGGTGCTGGAGCTGTTGCTGCCCACTGCTGCCACTGCTGAACTCTGCTGCAGCTGCTATTGCTTCATGTTGCTGCTGCTGTGCTTGCCTCTGCTTGCTGCTGCTGTTGCTGTGCCTGCTGCTGCTTCTGGAGCTGGGGAGAGGTAAGTGTGTTGTGTGAGTGTGTTGTGTATGTGAGAGTGTGAGTACTTGAGAGAAAACCAAAAGAAATGGGAGGCTACAATCATCACACCAAAAGTCACCCCTCTCTCTCTCTCACTTCATTTAATGCAAGCATGGCTTGAGCCATGATGCATCCCTCTCTCTCTCTCACAAGTCAACCCCTAAGCAATTTGAATTAAAGAAATCTTTTAATTAACCAATTTAAAACCCATTTAAGAATCCAAAAGAATTAATCCTACAATTAACCCACCATGGTTAATAATTATGGTGTTTACTTGAATTAAAAACCCTAGTTTACATGCACATGTGTGTGCAAGCCTAGGAAAATTTTGGAAAAATATTTATTAGATTAGGAAAAATATTTAAAACACAATTTGGTAAACTTTTAATTAAAAATCATTATTTAATTATAATTATTCACTAACCCTTATCCTAAGGTGTTACAACGGGTGTCACAGATAAGGCACCAGACACTGCCATTTATCTTAGGTATTAGTCGGGACGTGCTTGATGGAGGTCCTGCCTCCAGTTCTCGCGCAGACTTGTCACCGACCGATTGGTATTTAGGGTTATGGTTAGCGTTTGATGTAGACCACGGGGTGTGGGGTAGTTTAAGTGTGAGTTCAACAGAATCTCGGGAGTCCCATGCCGGCTTATATATTTAGGGAGATATATGGAGATTTACAGGGTATGTGATTATCACCGTGATATACATGTTGGGCCCGTGGTCCCTTGCCCTTGGGTTCTACCCTTGGGTGGAGGACACTCGCGAGTGGTTGACTCTCACACTTGGACTGACGATAGGCTTAGTGACCTGTACAGTGAGACTTAGAGACCGATAGGGATACTGGCATTGAGATATCTTACTTACTGTGTTGACATACGTGGCTTATCGTTCTACTGCTTTTACTGTTCCGCTGCATTGATTACTGCACATTCATATCCATGTTGTCATTGATTTATTGTTACACATATCTGTTACTACTGTAGAGTTGTCACATGATTTATATATATTATATTGCTATTGTGTCGCTCTGACGACCTGAGTATGCATGCTCAGTGTAAGGAGAAGATTTAGCCTGGACCAGGACTAGACGTATATCACAGATACCTCGATTTGATATCCAGAGTTATATCCATATTTGTTCCCCCTCAGGTCAGTTCTTTACATTGTTTCTTTCAGTTACTGCATCTCTCATTACCTGCGCATTATTTACTGTTTACCATGAAAAACTAGAAGCCGAAGTGTAACTACGGCAGGACATTTCCTTGACCATAGGAGCATGGCTGGCCTTGTCTACCCCTCGTATTCCGTATTTTGGGAAGCGGGGCGTGACATGGTTTAGTTGGTATCAGAGCCAGGTTATGCTTCGATTGGGATTGCAGTTTTCCATGTAGAGCTTGACAATCTATGACATCCCTCAGTCTAGATTGTAAACTTGATATCCTTGATCCATATTCACATTGAGTGTTCTGCTATCCTTTCGCTAGGGTTTCGGGTGACTTGGCAAGGTTACGTGGTTACAATTGCACTACCGTACTCTGTTTAGGTGACTTAAAATCATACAGTTGATTCTCCACTTGTAATAAATTCATCACCTCTGATATTCTTGAATCTTTGTCCTATCCATATTACATTTTGACTCGTATAGCTTGTGACTTATATCATCCTCAAAATTGTTGTTTCAGGATCATGTATTCCAACGACTCTTCATCTTTATCCGCTCCCCAGGATCAGACCATTGAGATTCTGAGTGTACTGCAAGGTCTAAAGGAAGCCCAGGAGCGAACAAACGACTTGTTGGCTGAAGGACTGAGAAGACAGGTGAATCGGGCACCAGCGGCTGTCTCCAATCATAAAGAGATCCCCGTTAGACGAGGAAAATAGAAGAAGATGAAACACCAATTTGTTTCCCGCGACAGAAGCAACAGAAGACCCCATGTTGTGGGTATTGTAAAAGGCTAGGACATCTTCAGAGGGATTGTCGCCGTGCCCAAGGGAAATGTCTGATATGCGGGTCCAACAAACATCTCATCAACGGTTGCCCAGAAAGGAAAGAAATACAAGGAGGAGACTCGTCCACACTCCCCACTTCTGCCAAGTGAGGATTACTGCGTAGTTCGCATTTCGAGGATAAAGCAGACCCAACACAGGACTCAATTTGCGTGACGAGAATGCAGTGGTTTAGTGATCAGAGAAGAATTTTCATGTTTTTCTACTTTTAGTAATAATGTTGTCATCCTCTTATAAATATTTCTTTCCGTTTGAAATCTTGTATTCGTTGAATTTTGAGTTGAATGCAATACAACTTTGAATCGTAATATATGTATTATTCTCTCGTTTCCTCCTTATTTATACTATTCATTATCACAGCATTTTTATCCTGATATTTTTTTCAATTCCTGCCACCGCATATCTTTCTATATTTCGTACACTAAACTATTTTCTTGATGTGCTCCGTTGTCTAATCATGACACTTTCTTTTCAGGCCATGGCCCATCCTGGAGCAGCGCCGCATCTAGATGAGGATGCACAATTATGCGTTTCCTTAGACCACACGCTGATGAGTTCTGACGATGAGATCAACGGTCCCCAGGCCAATTTCGGAAACAACGATTCAGAGGACGAAGGAGTAGCCGCCCCAGAGTTTGACATGATAGGCGATTCCGACGAAGAGAAAGAAGACCCTGAAGAAAACCCAATAGAAGAAGATCCTGAGGAAGAACCGATAGAAGAAAATCCAGTGGAGGAAGACCCCATGGAAGAGAATCCAGAAGAAGAGAATCACATGGAATCGGACCTCGATGAAGAAGCTCCATCCGAGGAAGAAGGACCAGAAGATCAAGACCCTGCGGTGGAAGAACTCCTAATGGCAATACCTGCGAGGCGCTATGGAAACGAACGCCCCTACTTGAGCTCTCGAGCCTACCGCAACCTGCTAAATCTCCACAACCGCGACTGACGGGATTTCTTTTAGATGTTGTCTTTTTCTGGCCAAATAAAACTGTGTATAGTTTAGGGCCACTTTTCGTCTTTGGGAATAATTTGTTTAAAATCTTCTGGAATGAAATAAATGGTTAAGTCCGCAAATCTTTTAATCTTCTTAGTTCACTTGCTGCTCGATTATTTCTTCTATACTTTTATTTCCTCTACTGAGATCTGTCCACCTCTACTCCTTACTTTGTCTTAACCCTCACTAAGATTAACTAGTACCACACTCGATCTTTTGAGGTCCACCCTCCATCCTTCGCCTGTGCCTCGTTTGTAATCCTTCAGGGAGGAGAAATTTTGGAGAAACTTCCGAGTTCGCTAACCCTTCAAACCTTGATTCATATGATGTACCGACCGCTATCCTTCCCATATTTTTCCCCTTGTAGTCCTTTGCTGCTCACCCTTATTTCCTGTACTGACCAGACCCCAATCTTTTTGACCTTCAACTTAAATCCGCCACACTCCGACCTTAGGTATGAACCACACTTCATGGTAACCCTTACCCTAGTTGTCCTATATATAACTATGTTTTCTCTATTACCCTAACTATATTTTGAGACACAATTATTCGGATTTTGGTTTTCATTATTTTGTATTTATCGATGAGTGCGTATTATCGACTATTCCCGTTTCACGCATTTCGAGTACTCCACTACTAGCTTTCCCATTATTTTCGGTAGCGCAACCTTACACCGCGCATGCTTTTGTTACATGTTTCTTAATTTCACTATACACGTTTTCTAAGTCAGTTTAAACATATTTTATCGATACATTATCTTAAAATGTTTTAACCTACCGATTAATTTTCACTACTTTATTCTCGTTATTTTATTTTCGAGATTTGTGCCTATGTTTACTATTATAAATGATTGTGCCTTATACTTATTTTTCTGTCGTGCTACCTTTAATATACTTATACGTGCACGTATTTGAGTTTCGATTTTGTCGAGTACGCCTCGAATAATATTGTTCGATATTGTTATTATTTATATTTCCGTATATATGTAGTTACCCTTATAGTTGTTCCTGCTTTATACCTATTTATATCTATATTTTTGTATGTTATTCTTAAGTATTTATACCTTCGAACATCTTCGTCCATGTATTTCAAGTAAATCTTCATGTGTTAGTGTGTAATGTAATATCTTTCGCTTATGGTTGTATAACTTACCGTCTATTTTAAATTTCGAGGACGAAATTTTTGTAAGGGTGGTATGATGTAATACCCAGCCCCTTTTTATATCAAAATCTGTATTTTGTTCTATTTATTCTTATTTATAATTTATTTCTTCTAAACCCCATTTTTCTTTTATCAATAAAACCCAAACTCTATTATATCCAATATTTTCCTTATCCTCGGCCATTTCTTTATTTTGTATAAACTTAATTTCTTTTACTAAGGCCTCAGCCCGAGCCCAGAACTTTAATTTCATTTTTATTATAAATTCTTTAACCTCCAGCCCACATCTTCAGCCCGGCCCTTTTTCCATTTTCCTTATTTCTTTTTCCAGCGAACCCCTGGCCCAGCCCATTCCAACCCACGCCCGCTTCTTCCCCGACCCGACCCGACCCGCTACCCCACTCATCTCCTTCCTCCCAACGGCTATTTTTCCTCAATTCCCGCGCACGTTTCTTTCGAGAACACGTCGCCGCGCTTCTCGCCTCCACCGACGCTCGCGCTCGCGAGCGTTACCCACGACATCGCCTTCGACCCCTCCTCGTGACACGTCTCTTTCTCCTTTCATAATTCCTGCTCTCCTCTCCCGACGACTCTCCCCTCTCTAACCCACATCCCGACCTCGCGAGCACGTCACCGCCGTCACCTCCGACCACCTCCTCCCATCATCACCGCCCTAGTCTCCTCACCACCTTTCCTCTCTCTTCTCTGCCACCATCATCCAGCACCCAAACCCACAGCCGAGCTCGAACCCCTGCACCCGAGCTCGACATCCCCTGCGCCGACGACCGGTGAGCTTCTCGTCTCGTCGTCGACCCCTCCCCCCCGCACCATCGTCGACCGCCTCATCATCATCATCATCATCATCATCATTAACGCCATCATCCTCAGTTTTCACCCCTCTCTCTCTCTTTCTCACTCTGCCTCTCTCTCATGCTCCTCCTCACTGTCTCTCTCTCCCTGCATCGCATCTCTCTCTCTCTCTCAGTACTCTCTCTCTCTCCTCCTCACTGTCTCTCTCTCCCTGCATCTCATCTCTCTCTCTCAGTACTCTCTCTCTCTCTACATTTCTTTCTCTAACACTTCTCTCTCTGACTCATTTCCCTCTCAATATCTCCCTCCCTCTGCAATCTCTCGCCATCGGACGCACAGCACCGTCACCTCCCCTGCTCCGGCCAACCAACGCCGCAGTTTCGGTCGCCGTCGTTGCCGTCAAGCGAAGATCGAGCCGAGACCAAGCTTTGTCGTGATCACGTCGGCCATTACAATAGACCGCATCGCTGCCGTGCATCCCCGAGACGTGTCCAGGCAAGTTCCATACTTGCTACATGCTACTTTTGTTAATTACAAATCGACATCGTATATAATTCATGCTTTACTTTTCCGTTAGATTATTCGACACAACTGTTCGATGCTTGTTCTCATAGGAAATCATTATCAAATTTGACGGAGCTGGATAAATTACATTGTCCCTTGTAGGGATGGATAACGTGTGCAAATTTCGCTGGAAAATATGACCGTTAACGACTAAAACGACTACCCCCAAGTTTAATCGTAAAACTGAAATTTTGTTGTACCTGAAAACCGTTAAAATCACTATAAATTACATACGCACTGGAATGATGCGTTCGAGGGCTCAAATTGAAGACAACTCGACGAACTTTAACCCTATACTAGTTTCCAGATATTCCTGTACTTAAACTGTGACGATTTTGGATCGGAGTGCGACTCTGGACTGCAGTCCAGAGCGACTCCAATCGTTGCTTGCTGTTCCGTAATGGGTACCACAAGATTTCCTTAACTTGTAGGTTGCGGAACTCCGCTGTTTATTGTAGGTAAATCTGTTATCTAGACAACCCAATTGGTTTCATTCTGTTTCGTCATCGGTTGTTATTTATTCTGTAATTTAAAAGATCGGGACGCATAACAGTCCTAACAGAATCAGAATTGACATATTAATATTAAACAGTGTATATATCCTGACGTACAGACGCGATCGAAGATCCGTCTATTGCGTTGAAGACCTTACTGAAAACCCTAGATTTCATTTAACTGTAACGTCGCTAAAATCTGATCCCTATTTGGATTAGAATGCATTGCGAAACGGATTTCTGATTCTGAAACCAGATTTCCAGCCGTGAACGCTTAAAATGAAATGGCTATAATTAATGATCCTGGAATCCGATTGACATGAAACTAAATTCGATGGATAAATAACTGAACATACTAATGATTACCTGTTCACGGTTTCACTAAATTGTAACCGTATGATTTTTGATAATTTGTGCAAGTGGTAGATTGTTGATTCATGACATCCTAAACATGCTTTATATACTGTTTACGCATCATATCATACACATGTCATTGCATTGATAACCCAGTGATAACATGCATTTACCCAGTGTTAGGTTTTAGTGATGATTGTGGCAAGTATGTTAGTGTTCGTGTATCCGTGAATAGGTGAAAGTGATACGTACTTATACACAATCAGTGAACCTTATTATTCTATTGCATTGTCGACGTCTGTGGGATGCGTGTACGTGTGACTATAAGTGGTATGGGACACTTATGGAAGCTCTTGCACGGGTGTCACAGATAAGGCACCAGACACTGCCATTTATCTTAGGTATTAGTCGGGACGTGCTTGATGGAGGTCCGGCCTCCAGTTCTCGCGCAGACTTGTCACCGACCGATTGGTATTTAGGGTTATGGTTAGCGTTTGATGTAGACCACGGGGTGTGGGGTAGTTTAAGTGTGAGTTCAACAGAATCTCGGGAGTCCCATGCCGGCTTATATATTTAGGGAGATATATGGAGATTTACAGGGTATGTGATTATCACCGTGATATATATGTTGGGCCCGTGGTCCCTTGCCCTTGGGTTCTACCCTTGGGTGGAGGACACTCGCGAGTGGTTGACTCTCACACTTGGACTGACGATAGGCTTAGTGACCTGTACAGTGAGATTTAGAGACCGATAGGGATACTGGCATTGAGATATCTTACTTACTGTGTTGACATACGTGGCTTATCGTTCTACTGCTTTTACTGTTCCGCTGCATTGATTACTGCACATTCATATCCATGTTGTCATTGATTTATTGTTACACATATCTGTTACTACTGTAGAGTTGTCACATGATTTATATATATTATATTGCTTTTGTGTCGCTCTGACGACCTGAGTATGCATGCTCAGTGTGAGGAGAAGATTTAGCCTGGACCAGGACTAGACGTATATCACAAATACCTCGATTTGATATCCAGAGTTATATCCATATTTGTTCCCCCTCAGGTCAGTTCTTTACATTGTTTCTTTCAGTTACTGCATCTCTCATTACCTGCGCATTATTTGAAAGGTTCCTAGGCACCCTATTGAGGTCTCACAAGGCATCAACCATGCCAATTTACAAAAATTGCGGTGCCGAGAAACCCTAACAAGATCGTTGGCTAGATATTTAGGCGACAAAGCAAACTAATTAACACTTAACTACAAGAATACGGAAATACAACCTTTGTAGATTCGTTTCTCCACCTCCATAGCTCCGCAATGAAGTCTCCTCGCTGTCCATATCAAGTCCCGGGCTCTAGCGTCGGCTTCATCGGAGAAAGAGCGGGCTAGGTCATCGACGACATGCCGAAGATGATCTACGTCGAGGCATCACGAGATCAAGCTCCACCTTCACCAAGCCTTGAAAACTTGTGAAGGAAACACACTCTACTACTTGGCAAGAGGTAGAGGATGAAGAAATAGGAAGTGGGTAGACTTTAGAATTGGATTTCTCACTTGTTTTCATAAATCACCATTGATGAAGAATGGTTTTCTTCAAGTGAAGAAGATGAAGAAGAAGAAGATAATGATATGATAAGTTAATTAAAATAATAAAGAAAAAGAACACTTATCATAACATTAACTATAGTTAGGTGTAGAGAATTGACTAAGGTTAAAAGAATGGTTAGGGTTAAGCTTGAAGACAAAATGGTCATATGGTCAAAGCTTCATGAAGCTTCATCAAGCTTCATGAAAGAAAGAAAGAAAGAACAAAACCATTTTGTTTTCTTTTGTCATTTCATTTTCTTCCATAATAAAAAGATAAATGAATGGACAAACAAATAGAAACCTTAACCATTTACTTAACCTAGGTTTAATTCTTTGCACAAACCAATTTTGTATGCATCATCAAACATGATACAATCGAGTGCACAAAAGTATATCACATATACAATGTGTACACCCGAGTGAGAAAATCCATTTAAAGTAAACCGATACTAGTTGATGCAAACTAATATATCAAATATATAATTATGCATTAAATCATTAAATCAACACTTGATTTAACGATCCGGTCATATCGCATATAACCGACTAGTATCTTATGTATCGGCTTATCGAATCACTACTTGATTCGATAACTAGGTTATATCGCATACAACCAATTGATACATATATCGCGAGAATAGAATACGGTATCACATACCCGCATTATTCTCGGTCCCGCACATATCTCATACGTGCTCCTATTTCGTTTCGCTTGAGCCAGGAAACCTCTGTGTAGGACTCTAAAGACTCGTCAATACGCCGGCAGCAGATGATGATCATATCAAGCACCTACAAGCCGCAAGCGGTCTGCTAAACGTAACGGCCACCCGGGTATTGAGCGATCTGAAGATCGACGAGCAAGCCTGCTCACACTCCAGTGAATCCAACCAGTAACACTACCGTACAGTCCGGTCATGTCGTCTGATATGTCGCATATCTTGCCTAGGGGTGGTAAACGTCAGACCCCAATAGCTCGATAAGTCGTGTCGATATGAGGTCTATAACAATTCGAGAAACTACTGGTAACACTTACCAGTAAATCTCAGCAACCCTGGCCAGGGATTTCCTGTTATGGCCAATCGAACACAGCGCAACATCAACCCCCTATACCGGGAGAGACGAATCCCCTCCTATCGCTCATTGCCTCCATGTGACTTGGGACTGTACCCAAAAACCACCGTTTTGCACGCCCTCTTGGACGTGGTAAGATGGAAATCAAAGCACAGTGGGAACCACACAAGACTCTATGACGATCTCGGGTCAACAGACTACTCTGTACCAGTGTCACCAGAGAACTGCCATCTGACGTAAGGTATAATACCATCTGGGAGTTCTCGGCGAGTCCGTCCAGTGTACCCAGTCTCTACTGAGCACCCGTATATCATCTCTGATGTCAAACACCAATGGATATGGGATCATCCATCGCCCATCTGTATGGGTCGAGAAGGTACATGCTAGTCTACTCTGGTATATCGATGCCCTGTCTCGATACACCCACGACTAGGGACTTTGAAGGATGTACTTATGGACTACCATGTCCCCACTAGTATGATCCGCATCATAGTCCAGGTAGTCAAGTACACATCCTAAGGGCTTTACCAACATATAACAGAGAGACAATCAGTGTACACGTTAAGGTAAAGTACAACCAGATAGCATACTATCATGTCGAGCAAGAAAGTCCTCCTTATATATGTCCCAGTATCCACTACAATATACATCCTATGTATAGTAATGGCCTCTAGGGCATACATATAACTAACAATCTCCCACTTGCACTAGGGCCATCTGTAGCAGTGGTTGTAGTATCTCATACTCAACCATCCCATAATAGTCTCTCTCTGGGAATAGGCCTTCGTGAGTGGATCCGCCGTGTTGTCCTCTGAGTCTACTCTCCTAACCTCGATCCCTTAGAGATCAACCATCTCTATGATCAGGTGACACTGCCTTAGAATATGTCTGGATCACTGATGGGACCTGCGTTCCTTGGCATAAGCCACAACTCCATTGTCACACAATGGGAGGAACATAGTTCATCTCATGAACCAATATACACCCAAACAGCTTCTTTGGTAGCATCTTTAGTAGCGATGTATCTAGCCTTTATCGTCTAGTATGTCACGGTATCTAGCTTGGAACTCTTCCAACATACCGTCCCTTTACTGAGGGTAAAGACAATGCCTGCGACTGACATTCAGTCGTCTTTATCACCCTGGAACACTTCCAGTGATTCTCCCCAGGATCGATTGATACCATCTCACTACTACTAGTGAGATTCCTAACATCCAATTAGATCTATCTCATAGATCCAAAACCCAGGATTTAGTAGGTATCACTTTGATCCTATGTGGAGAATATTTGTGATAAGCGGAGATTGATCGAGCGTAGCATAGGAAACTCTTTCCCTAGAGTATGTCATCCATGTACTCTACGAGGATCACCACCATACTCCCTACTACCTTTTTGTATATACAAGGTTCATCTACCATTTTGATGATGTCAACTTCCTTGACTAACACATCAAAACAGACGTTCCAACTCCGCGATGCCTGCTTTATCAGATAAAGCATCTTGCTCACGTTTCCGCTGCTCCCACTGTCTACGAGGCCCTCTGGCTGTGTACTTATAGACACACTCTTCTAAAACATCATTTAGAAAAGGAGTCATGGCACCCAACCGCCAGATATCGTAGTCATGGTATGTAGCCGTGACAAGTAGGATCTGGATGGACTTAAGCATAGGTACTGGAAAAGGTTTCATCACTATCCACGCCTGGTCAATGACGAAAACCTTTAACAAGTCTAGCTTTGAAAGTCTCAACCTTTCCATTTACACCAAGTAATCTTCTCAAGATATACTTGCTCCTGATGGGGATATAACCCTTCAGATATAGCAACTAAAGTCCATACTTTGTTGGTGTATAAGGATTCCATTTCAGATCGATAAGCATCCAGCCATTCTTACAGAGTCACACTCCTGATGGCCAGCTCGAAACTAGTTGGGTCATCATCTCATGATGCAATCCTCGCTCCCACTGTCATAGAGAAACCGAAGTATCTCTCAGGTGGGTGAGGAACCCTACTAGATCGGCGGAGAGGCCGAGGTTCGTTGGAATCTACTGAATCCTTTGGTTTTATCAAATCATCGGCTGCAAGTTGTATAGCTGGAACCTTTCCAGTTGTACATAACAGACCTTGCCTCGAGCGTGTCTGGATTTTGCTTTTAGACATTAGCCGGACAACCCCAAATCTTAACTAGCTTAAGACATGGGCTCTGCCCTTTCTATATCATATATGAAATGGTAGGCAACTGATTTGATTGGAACCCTATTCAATAGGTATGCAGCTTCTCAAGTGCATAACTCCCAATAGGAAATAGGTAACTCAGTAGTACTCATCATAGAGCACACCATATCAAATAGGGTGTATCTGCTCCACCCCGATATACCATTGTGCAATGGTGTATACGGAGGAGTAATTCTGAGAGAGAATCTCATTCTTAGAATAGTCCAGGAATCCCGTGCTTTAGTATTCTCCTCCTTGATCACATCAAAGGACATAATACTTATACCCGTATTTTGGTTCTCTACTTCTAAATCATATTCTGTGAATATCTCAAAAGGTTCGGACTTGTGTTTCAACAGGAACATATGTCGGAATCTTGAGAGATTATCAGAGAATGTAATGAAGTATAAAGAATCAGTCCTGGCATGTGTAGACAGGAGACCTTACATACATCATAATGTATCAGTCCCAAGAGTTTACTAACTCTTTCTCTGTTTCCAATAAACAGAGCTATGGTCATCTTATCTTTGTGACATGACTGGCAAGTTTCACAAGATGTAAATTCAAACTGATTTAAATATGCATCTAAAATGCAACTTCAGCCAGTCGGGTCACATTGATGTGACCTAGTCTACAATGTCTCAAGAAGGCTTCGTTCATTTCTGAACTCTTCCTCTTGTGTGTGTTCAATATACAAGGAACTGTAGTTTGATTTAGAACGTCAATGCTTTTAGATAACGTGCCTGAACCGATCAACTTTTGATATAGGAAATGTTCAAAACATTATCCAACAATACAAAATTATATCATTTCTTTACTAATAAAGAGACTGATATGATTTTGTATATCAGGTTCGGTATCTAATAGCATTTGTTCAGAATCAATGTATTGGTAATACAGGGTGATAGTGACCAACAGACTTGGCTGCAACACTTGCCCCGTTTTCTGCCTCATGAAACTTATCACCCGTTCTCAGTTTTTCTACCCTTTTGTAGCCCTATGTAACTGATTACAAATCTGGGATCCTGATCCGGTATCATATACCAAGGATGCGGAGGATACTGAGAAACAGTTCTGTATAATGAACATACCCGAAGATGATGCATCAGTATGCACTCTCTTCGTTTGGGCGGCACGGGAATTCTGGTAATCCCCAATTTCCTGCTCGGTCTTATAACTATTATAAGTTGGAACGGGACCAACGTTCCCCAGCTCAGTATAACAAGCGGGTTCGGTCAATATTCCGTATTATTATCTTGATTAAGGCATGATATGGTCGCTACCAGGAGAGAGAGAGAAGAAAACACTCAGCGTATGCTCTTGCAAGAATAGATTGGTTATTATTTTATCTAATCAGGATGGCTCCCACTGCTTTTTATCAAATCTTCCTTCAAACCCTAAAAGGAAAGACTAGCCGGGATTAATTACACACTACAAGTTCGCCAATCTTTCAGCCAGGCCAGTGTCGGTACTTTGAGGGAGGTACCCCGTGCTTTCGCACGAACCTAATTAATGTAAACCTCGTTTTCCCAGAGGCGTAACCTCGTTAACACCTTTCTAGACACCTACTTGATCGGCTAATTGTAATGTATAAAACTCTCCCAGGAGTAACTCTTACTCGCAGCGGGTATCGGGATCCAACTATCTCATAGAAGGTATGCAATCTCATTGCAAATTTCAACACTTGAAATTCCCGATAATATTTTGCCCCTAATCTCCTATGACCTTGACAAAGGCCAACAAACCATAGGATGCTAGTCAAGTTCAACCCGTCATTTCCTGATTGAATTAAACCCACCCGCACGGCCCTTGACAAAGGCCAACAAGGTCGCACGACTACCCTAACTCAATCTGCATCATATGCATAAGCAGATAAGCACCAGTCAGCTACCGCACACTACGCCTTAACAAAGGCCAACAAACGCAGCACGAATACTAACTACTACTTATCTGAAATGACGGAGGGCTACGACAGGTTTTTCTGAAAACCTATTGCGTAATGAACTTGATATCGTTGTAGGATCGAATGAATTTTGAAATGGAGTGTCTTTGAGGCTTTTCTAGTTTTGCTAAAGGAGTCACTCCCGGTGAAGGGATCGTCGGTCCTTTCCTCGTCGAATGAGGTGCGGGATATATCATATATATCACTGTGCAAAGCAAAAACTCTTAAAAGCAATCAAAAGACAAACCGAGGGTGTAGCATCTGCCAGTTATTGCTAAAGAAGTCACTCCCGGTGAAGGGATCTCGGTCCTTTCCTTATCGAATAAGGTGCAGGATATATCATATATACCGCTGTGCAAAGCAAGAACTGTAGCTACCTGTTTTATTTTGAAATTCGATTCTACAACATCTTAGGTTTCTTTTATTTCATTAATCTCATTAATGAGGTCCCATCATTTAAATACCTAAACATCACAGATAAATACGACGTACGCTTATGCCATCCGCATTCGCCTCGATGTCCCCTCGTGCACCGTTAGGTTAGGTAACTAATGGCAGAGCGGGGCAGGGCTAGCGCGGGTGTAAAACATAAGTAACGTCTATATAATATATCATATATACTATATACTGTATCTATCACAGAACATCACATGATCACATCACAGATATCGCAGCAGAAAAAACATATGAAATATTGGATATACTAGGACATCCGTGTTTTCAATACGAGCCAGTATAAAACACGGATTCCACGGTCGCGATGAATAGCCAAACCCACACCCCAAGACCCCTACGAGAGCGGCAAGCAACCCTACCAATTCTAGAGTTAGGAGACCCGGACTCGACTCCTCGAGTTGGTCTCCCACTGGACTCCAGAACCCGGTTACTTGTGCCCTCCTCCTTGGGTCCATCCTAGTGCGGAAAAGTAAATAATATACAAAGGGTGACAACTTCCGCAACCTGGAAGTGCCCCAATAAAAGAATATTACATACAAGTTTTTACATGAATGAAAATGAAAAACACTCATCTCACATAAAAACCTCCGGCTATTCAAACACGACGTTCCAATATAACATATCCAGCAACACATAACATCACATGTCATCAACGTAAGTAAACATGCGTATCCCAATTGTCGTTGACATATAGCAACGAAACCGGCGATATCACATATTACACTTACGGTCACAGAAAAGAAAGTGTAAAACCACAACAGTTGGAATCCGCAACCGCTTTAGACATCGCATGCCTAATCAATGAATTACTTAGACATCGCATGCCTAACAATTATAAACCCCGCATTTTAGTCTCATTATCGAAAACACTTTTCAATATCAAGTCGGGTAATTCAACAGGATTCCCGACATCCTGATCGAATGCTCGTCGCAAACTTCAGTAGGCGGCCGCACCCCCGACGCCGTCGACGAAGTGCACCAAGGCGGAACACCGCCACCGCGAGCACCCGAACGGATGCTTTCGGCGACGGGGTTCTCCTACAGTCACTTGGTCGGGGCTATGGAGTGAGGCTGTCTATTAAGTTTATCCGGCGAGTATCCGCGTACACTACGTGATTGCGACGGACTTTTGATCGCATCAAAATTCTGTGGCAACCGATCAAGTGAGACTAAAGTGTTGTGTTTATAACATTCATTCAGTTATCTCATAACTTCTTGTGAATTCCAATTATTGTATCCCATTCCGGATAAATAGAAAATGCTAAACTTTTCGATCGAACAATCAAACACCCAAGTTTTCCCGATACAGCTCAACACATGAAATAAGTCTAACAACATTCAGTTCGTGCCTCAGTACCAATGGTCCAGCCGTAGAAGGGTCAAGCCAACGCCTCACATGTGGCACGCCGTACTGCCCCAAACCCGAAGGTTCAAAGGGCAGTTCAAGACGGTCACATAATCGAGTTAAGGTTTGTTGTCTTCTAGAGGGTCCATCGCGTTACTTGCACTACTTAAAACGTCGTTAAACTACGAAAAAATCTAACACTTGGAAATTTCCCGACAGGGGAAAAATTGGGTATTTATATCCGGTCGAACTTTTTAACATATTCAAAAAATTATCCGGAAAGCCACTTAGACAAAATCTGATACTCCGATCAAAACACCGAATCCCCAAAACAACTCCAGAAAATTCAACTCTTGAATAAATTTTAAAAATACCCAGAGAACTCAGCACCTGAAACAATGAATTACTGTGCAAACAGTTACTGCTGACGTCACACTTCTGCCGCGGAACCGCCGCATAAGCTAGGCTTATGCCGCGGTTCCGCCGCCGATTACACTGTTCATGCAATAAATTTTGCGCCGTAATTCTTAGAATACCCTGCTGAGTTTTCTGCATATTTTTAATTTGGAAAAATCCACGATTTTAGAAAAAGTACAGAGAGCATGTTTGTGATAGGGTTTCGGGTTCGTTCGGACTTCAAACTCCGTCTAGACTTCGCCTAAGGCTCTAGCTAGGCTCTGATACCAGTGAAAGGTTCCTAGGTACCCTATTGAGGTCTCACAAGGCATCAACCATGCCAATTTACAAAAATTGCGGTGCCGAGAAACCCTAACAAGATCGTTGGCTAGATATTTAGGCGACAAAGCAAACTAGTTAACACTTAACTACAAGAATACGGAAATACAACCTTTGTAGATTCGTTTCTCCACCTCCATAGCTCCGCAATGAAGTCTCCTCACTGTCCATATCAAGTCCCGGGCTCTAGCGTCGGCTTCATCGGAGAAAGAGCGGGCTAGGTCATCGACGACGTGCCGAAGATGATCTACGTCGAGGCATCACGAGATCAAGCTCCACCTTCACCAAGCCTTGAAAACTTGTGAAGGAAACACACTCTACTACTTGGCAAGAGGTAGAGGATGAAGAAATAGGAAGTGGGTAGACTTTAGAATTGGATTTCTCACTTGTTTTCATCAATCACCATTGATGAAGAATGGTTTTCTTCAAGTGAAGAAGATGAAGAAGAAGAAGATAATGATATGATAAGTTAATTAAAATAATAAAGAAAAAGAACACTTATCATAACATTAACTATAGTTAGGTGTAGAGAATTGACTAAGGTTAAAAGAATGGTTAGGGTTAAGCTTGAAGACAAAATGGTCATATGGTCAAAGCTTCATGAAGCTTCATCAAGCTTCATGAAAGAAAGAAAGAAAGAACAAAACCATTTTGTTTTCTTTTGTCATTTCATTTTCTTCCATAATAAAAAGATAAATGAATGGACAAATAAAATAGAAACCTTAACCATTTACTTAACCTAGGTTTAATTCTTTGCACAAACCAATTTTGTATGCATCATCAAACATGATACAATCGAGTGCACAAAAGTATATCACATATACAATGTGTACACCCGAGTGAGAAAATCCATTTAAAGTAAACCGATACTAGTTGATGCAAACTAATATATCAAATATATAATTATGCATTAAATCATTAAATCAACACTTGATTTAACGATCCGGTCATATCGCATATAACCGACTAGTATCTTATGTATCGGCTTATCGAATCACTACTTGATTCGATAACTAGGTTATATCGCATACAACCAATTGATACATATATCGCGAGAATAGAATACGGTATCACATACCCGCATTATTCTCGGTCCCGCACATATCTCATACGTGCTCCTATTTCGTTTCGCTTGAGCCAGGAAACCTCTGTGTAGGACTCTAAAGACTCGTCAATACGCCGGCAGCAGATGATGATCATATCAAGCACCCACAAGCCGCAAGCGGTCTGCTAAACGTAACGGCCACCCGGGTATTGAGCGATCTGAAGATCGACGAGCAAGCCTGCTCACACTCCAGTGAATCCAACCAGTAACACTACCGTACAGTCCGGTCATGTCGTCTGATATGTCGCATATCTTGCCTAGGGGTGGTAAACGTCAGACCCCAATAGCTCGATAAGTCGTGTCGATATGAGGTCTATAACAATTCGAGAAACTACTGGTAACACTTACCAGTAAATCTCAGCAACCCTGGCCAGGGATTTCCTGTTATGGCCAATCGAACACAGCGCAACATCAACCCCCTATACCGGGAGAGACGAATCCCCTCCTATCGCTCATTGCCTCCATGTGACTCGGGACTGTACCCAAAAACCACCGTTTTGCACGCCCTCTTGGACGTGGTAAGATGGAAATCAAAGCACAGTGGGAACCACACAGGACTCTATGACGATCTCGGGTCAACAGACTACTCTGTACCAGTGTCACCAGAGAACTGCCATCTGACGTAAGGTATAATACCATCTGGGAGTTCTCGGCGAGTCCGTCCAGTGTACCCAGTCTCTACTGAGCACCCGTATATCATCTCTGATGTCAAACACCAATGGATATGGGATCATCCATCGCCCATCTGTATGGGTCGAGAAGGTACACGCTAGTCTACTCTGGTATATCGATGCCCCGTCTCGATACACCCACGACTAGGGACTTTGAAGAATGTACTTATGGACTACCATGTCCCCACTAGTATGATCCGCATCATAGTCCAGGTATTCAAGTACACATCCTAAGGGCTTTACCAACATGTAACAGAGAGACAATCAGTGTACACGTTAAGGTAAAGTACAACCAGATAGCATACTATCATGTCGAGCAAGAAAGTCCTCCTTATATATGTCCCAGCATCCACTACAATATACATCCTATGTATAGTAATGGCCTCTAGGGCATACATATAACTAACATTATTTACTGTTTACCATGAAAAACTAGAAGCCGAAGTGTGACTACGGCAGGACATTTCCTTGACCGTAGGAGCATGGCTGGCCTTGTCTACCCCTCGTATTCCGTATTTTGGGAAGCGGGGCGTGACATACCAATAGATCACAAATGGAACAAAGAAGCAAACAACAAACAAGTGGAACAAATGGTGGCAAATGCGCCGCAAATTGCGGCCATATTGAATTAATTGGCGGCCAACTCTTTGAGTTGGTGCTCCAACTTTTCACTATGTGGTTCTTGTCCTATTAGTGTCTCAATATTATATGAAAAATTTTATACTTAAACTCAGAGTGACAGCAGATCAAAAAGACAGAATACAAAAGTTAAAAAAGATAGTTTTGTTAGTTTTGAAAGAATTTTAAGTTAGTAGTTAGTTTGTTAGTACGAACCAGAAATAATAATACCTAATGACTACCAACTCCCCGGCAACGGCGCCAAAAACTTGTTGGGACTTTACCCGCGCACGCAAACGTGCATGTTTTGAAATAGAGATTGTTTTTAAGAAATATTGCGCACGCGAGCTCGGTCTCGTTTTAAAATTTATAAACCGCAAGTGCACGGCGCGTTGTAGCGAGCCGGCAAGTACGGGTCGATCCGCAGGGAATTGGAGATTGGGTATTGTTGCTTAAGGTTCGAGAAATAAAAGAATTAGGTTTGGTTGTCACTGATTATAAAATACAGAAATATATAACTAAGTTAAGGAAGAAAGGTGGTTGTGGCTTTGGCTCGGATGGTCGAATCGCGACGATTCCTTCGACGCTCCTTTACTCATGAGTTGTCCGTCCTTGTGTCAATCCCGGCGTGAAGCATGACTTATCAAGACGGTTGCGAAGAATAAATCATCAAAAAACCGATATTCGACGCAAAACACGAAACGAGTCCGTATTGTTCACTTACTGTTTGTATGTCCAAGCTTGAGATATCAACACTAAGCACAAGGGTTAGCAAGCACACAACAACATCAAAAACACAAATTAGCGAGTGAGAACAATTAGGTTTAGTGTTAATTTTGCTAAGTGTTTATGATAGTATAGGGTATATGAAAATCGAGGGTTTGTCAAGCACTTGGTCATAAAATACCGTATCTAAACTTAGCAAACTTAACACCAAATTGATTTATCTTAAATATTGTGAAATGGGGAAAGGGAGTGAGTATGGTATATAAAGAGGTTACAAAGTAACCATGGTTTCAAAATACCATATCACATCAATACATAAACAATTTTTAAGTTAAAATCATATTAAGCAAGTTATTCATAAACAAGAGGAGGAGGAAGGCAAAGCCTTTCATCTCATTTCCTCACCATCACCACAACCAAATGAATTACTCAAACATGATAAAATAGAAAAATGAAACACAAAAGAAAAACTAAAAACACAAGAACAAGAATAAGAATTTAAACAAAAGGGAAGTGCAAGATCTTTATTAACAATATGGAGGATTAGAGCTACAAGTTAGATAACAACCTCAACCTCCTTAATGGAGCACTCGAGTGAGAGCTCAAAGAGGGAAGAAAAGAAAGCTATCAAATGTTACAAACTGTTTTCTCACTCCAAAAGTCTCCCAGAACTATATCTATGATCTGCTATTTATAGGAAACCCAAAATAAAAAGTTGCATATGGCACTGGACTGACAAGACCACCACGGACCCACCATAACTGAACGAACCAATTTGGCCACAACTTGGCCGCAAATTGCAGCCAAGATGATTAAATCTGCGGCCCCATGTTGGAGTCTGGGGCCCAACTTTTGTCTGTGGTCATCTACTCTCTTGAGCATATCTCAGTAATTGCAATTTCTTTTAATTTACACCTGAGCATCTCTCAATAATAATTCGTACCGAACAGTGGCTCAATGAAATGCAAATGTTCCTAGTTGATCCATTTTTCCATTCTCTGTGATGCTTATATCTGCATGTGTTTCTTATCATGCCTGTGATGGAGATATATATATATATATATATATATATATATATATATATATGTTGTATATGTTTTGCATCCGCACTAGTTCGGCCCCCACTCTGCCGTTTGTTAAGTAACCTAACGGTGCATGACGGAGCCCCATAGCGAATGCGAGTGGCATATACGTACATTCTATTTTCGTTCTTTTTGTGGTGTGATAAGGTTAATTGATGGGACCGCATTAATCTCACTTAATACAAAGTAATAAACCTAAAATCTGACGTCGTTGTAACAATTGAAAAACCACTCGGTTTTCTTCAAAAGCAAATTTTAAAAGCGGAGCTTAAACCACTCCTTTTCAAAAACTATTCGTATTAAGTTCATTACGTTAACGGTTTTCGCCAAAACCAACCATAGCCCTCCGTCATTTCAGATAGGTATCAATTAGTATTCATACTATGTGTTTTGACTTTCACCAAGGCATAGTGTTTAGTAGCTAGTGGGTGCTTATCTGTAGCATAGATAGATAAATTAATCTAGGACAAGCATACAACTGTTTTGACCTTCGTCAAGGGCTTGTACGAATGGGTCTAGATTAATCTGGACAATGACGGGTTGAACTTTACTTGCAACTTATGATGTTTTGACCTTCGTCAAGGTTATAAGCGCTAGAGGCAAAAACCACATCGGGAGTTTCAAACATACAGGAAATTTTCTAGTGTTGCATACCTTCTGGAATGTGGTAGTTTTGGTAGGCTTCCTTCAAAATTATCACACAATGACAGTTGGGTCCCGATCCTACTGTGAGTATCCGCTACTCTTTATGAGAATTTTTCACTTTGCAATTAGCTAATCAAGTAGGTGTCTAGAAAGGTATTTACGGGGCTACGCCTCTTAGAAAACGAGGTTATTTAATTAGGTCCGTGCGAAAGCACGGGGCACCTCCCTCTGAAGTACCAACACTAGCCTGGCCGAAAGATAAGCGAACTTGTAGAGTGCGATTAATCCTGGATAATTCTTCTTTTAGAGTTTGAAAGATAATTTGAGGAAATAATGGGAGCCACCATGTTTAGATAAACTAATAACCAATCTAAATTTGCAAGAGCATATGGTGAGTATTTCTTCTCTCTCCTAATTGCAGCGACCATGACGGAACTTAAGTTTATACTAGATAAAAACAAACTGACTGGGCCAAATTATAAAGACTGGCTGAGGAACGTCCATATGGCTCTTACTTATGATAAGATTGCATACGTCCTCACGGCTAAAGCCCCCATATTCCAGTTCCAAAATCCTCGGTCGCGGACATTGACGTCCGTAAGACTTGAGATCTGGATTACGCGAGAGCCAAGTGTCTCGTACTGGCCTCCATGGATAAAAAAAACATCAGAGGCGGCACGAGAAGATTGACCGTGCTTCCATCTTCGTCCATACCAAAAATTTATATGGAGAGCAATCTCGTATCGCAAGATATGAGATCTCGAAGAAATTGTTTCAAGCAAGATTGGCTGTCAGATCATCTATTAGGGACCACGTCCTGAAGATGATTACTCTCATTGAAAAGCTCACGGACATAGGAACTACGTTGAAGAATGAGTTGTATACCGACTTAATTCTACAGTCCCTTCCCTCCACCTATGCCTAATTCGTATTGAATTTCAATATGCAAAAGACAGAAGTTACACTTCCTGAGCTCCTCAACATGTTGAGAGTAGTAGAGGGAACCTTGAAGAAATCCAAAGAAACACCCGCACTGTTTGTCAGGGAATCTTCTTCCACTAAATCCAAGGCTAAGGCCAAGGGGAAAAGAATACCAAACCGAGAGGAGGTGTGCAGAAGATGCAAAGCAAGGGAAAAGAAAAAATCGGGGAAGTAGCCACAAAGGAAGAATGTTTCTACTGTTGCAAGAAAGGATATTGGAAAAAAGATTGCCGGTCTTTAAAAGCCAAGAATCAGGATACGAAGCAAGTTGTGGTTTTGGCTTCAGTTGTGTTCTTGATTGAAAACTGTTTCTCTATTAACTCTACTTCCTGGATATTTGATACCGGATCGAGATCTCACATCTGTAATTCTTTGCAGGCGCTGAGAAACCATAGAGTTTTGAGAAAAGGTGATATGACCCTCAGGATTAGCAACGAAACTAGTGTAGATGCTGTTACAGTGGGAGAATATCACCTGGAATTGGCGAGTGGACATATTTTGTTGTTGCATAACTGGTTTTGTATACCCGGTATGATATGTAATATTATATCTTTATTTTTGTTATCTAATAAAAGATATAATTTTGCACTTGAAAGCAATATCATAAATATTCACCTGAATCATGAAATGATAGGGTCGGGTACACTTAATAACAGAATATACGTTCTCAATCAATATCAAGTTTTCAACGTCCAAAACACACTAAAAAGAAAGGGTCCAAAAATCAAGATTTCTTATGGTATTGTAGACTTGGTCATATCAATGAAATACGATTGACTAAGTTATATAAAGATGGATATTTAGATCCATTTGAATATCAATCATATGCAACTTGTCAGTCATGTATCAAAAGAAAGATGACCAAAACTCCTTTCACTGGACACGGAGAAAGCCACTGAGCTCCTGAGACTCATACACAGCGACGTGTGTAGGCCAATGTCTACGCATGCAAGAAGTGGTTATTCCTACTTCGTTATTTTTATCGATAATTTCTCAAGGTATGGACATGTATTCTTGATGAAGTATAAATCCGAGGCCTTTGAGAAATTCTAGGAGTATAAGAATGAAGCGGAAAAGCAAACCTGCAAAAGTATCAAGATGCTCTAATCTGATCGGGGTGGTGAATACTTAAGTGTCGAGTTCCTGGAATATCTAAAAGAGAATGGAATTCTCTCCCGGTTTACTCCTCCATACACACCACAACACAACGGTGTATCAGAAAGACGGAATCGAACCTTGCTTGATATGTGCATTCCATGATGAGTAATGCTAAATTGGCGCCATCCTTATAGGGTTATGCACTAGAATCTGCTGCATACCTATTGAATAAAGTTCCAACTAAGTCTGTGCCTACCACTTCATATGAAATGTGGAGTGGGAAGAAACCCTGTATTAGGTATCTTAAGATATGGGGATGTCCTACTTTTGTCAAAAAGATTCATCCGGACAAGCTCAAGACACGTTCAGTATTGTGTAAGTTTGTGGGATACCCTAAGAATTCTAGGGATATTTTTTCTATTACGCTGAGGAACAAAAGGTCTTTGTTTTTCATCATGCCAGCTTTATGGAAACTCAATTTCTTGAAAAAGAAATTGGTAGGAACGCAATAGAGCTGGAAGAAACTTCAGAACCACAAACTATTACTGAAAACTTAGTAGAACCTAAAGTTTCAATTGAACCGGACGTACCTACGCCACTCCACAGATCTAGTAGGCAGTCTCATTTGCCCGAGAGATACTACGGTTTTCTCATAGACAGGGATCAAGAGAATTACATCATCGATGATAATAAGCCGGCTAGTTTTCAGCAAGCCATCACGAGTAGAAACTCGGTGAAGTGGTTGGATGCTATGCGGTCCGAAATGGAATCCATGTACACCAATAAAGTATAGAATTTGGATGTTGCTCCTCCTGGGGTAAAACCCATTGGATGCAAATGGATATTCAAAAAGAAGATTGGTGTAATGAACAGGTAGAAACCTACAAAGCTAGACTTGTTGTTAAAGGTTTTCGTTAAAGATCGGGATTGGACTATGATGACACTTTTCACCAGTGGCTATGCTTAAATCCATTCGGATCCTACTTGCCATTGCTGCCTTCTATGACTATGACATCCAGCAGATGGATGTTAAAATCACTTTTCTAAATGGAAGTTTAGAAGAATGTGTTTACATGGATCAACCAGAGGGTTTTATAGACAGTGGGAGCAACGGAAAGGTGTGCAACTTGCTTAAATCCATTTATGGATTAAAGTGGGCATCGCGGAGTTGGAACATCTGCTTTGATGAGACGGTCAAGGAATTTGACTTTATAAAAAATATAGATGAATCTTGTATTTATAAGAAGATTGTAGGGAGAACTGTGGTATTCCTCATTTTATACGTAGATGACATTCTCCTGATAGGAAATGATATTTCTATGCTACAATTGGCCAAGCTGTTCTTGTCACAAAAGTTTTCTATAAAAGACCTGGGTGATGCCTCATACAATATGGGGATTAAGATCTATCGAGACAGATCTAAAGGAATGTTGGGACTTTCATAGTCAAGGTACATAGACATCATACTGAAGAGGTTTGGTATAGAAAATTCTAAGCGCGGTAATTTACCCGCTTGTCACGGAATCACCCTCTCCAAAGAGATGTCACCCAAGACTGATGAGGAGAGGGCTCGCATGCGCATAGTACCCTATGCTTCGGCGGTAGGGTCGATAATATATGCGATGTTATGTACCAAACCAGATGTAGCTTACGCACTTAGCGTCATAAGCAGGTATCAGTCCAACGCATGTGAGAAACATTGGATAGCAGTTGTTCCCCTCCGAAACACGGAGACGCGACCGCGCAGGTCCGTCTTGCCTGAAATTCGGGGCAGATGCTAATTGGTGCTATCCGTCCACTTCTCCGAAGATGCCAAGTTGATTTGTGACACCATGTATCAAAAGTTTAAACGGATGCGGCCGATGTAGCAGACTTCATCAGATTCCCCCTCGTTTGAGGGGTTTTTTATTGTGGGGACGCTCTTCCCTGCAGGCGTAAGTCCCTGCAGTTAATTACGCTACCGCATCGCGGTAACCACTTTCTCCTTCTCCAGATGGTCACTTCGTATCGTGGGTGTTTGTTTTTGTCTTTGGTTGCCCGTGGATTGTATACGGAGACTAATTTATGTTGTCGCCCGTAGGGCGTCGATTAGTCCAAATCCGTATTTTCTTAGATTTGGGTTTTGGTTTGGGTTTAAGGATACGTTAGTCTCATTTGAGACTAAGATCAACTTAAACGTTTGTTAAGGATACGTTAGTCTAATTTTAGACTAAGATCGACTCAACGCTTGTTAAGGACACGTTAATCTAATTTTAGACTAAGATCAACTTAACGGGATCGTTTAGATCCAACAAAAGAGCATTTGAACTCTATTGTTTAGTTTAGGGACATTGCGGTCGATTACCAGTTTAAGGACATGGTGGTCCAACGTTAGTTTAAGGACATTACGGTCCAGGTTAAGGACATCGTAGTCAATAAGTTTAAGGACCACACAGTCCGTAGTTTAAAGACATCGTAGTCTATGAAGTTTAAGGACATCGTAGTCCATGAGTTTAAAGACCCCACAGTCCGTAGAAATGTGTGGTAGTCGGGACCCATCACCTCTCTGAAGACGTTGAAGGATTACAACGATAGATATCAGAAGAGTAAAGAGATGTACCCTCGAACCGGTGTGAGTTGATTGGAAGATCTGTAGCCCAGTTTGGGACTAAGATCTGTTGAATATTCGTGAGCAGATGGGCTTAATTAAATATAAGTTGAGGACTTATGGCCAGAATTGGGCTAAGTCCTATTAAAATGTTTAATATTTTATTGTTCTGGGCTGTTGAGCCTTTACTTGGGCTTGGCCCTTTTAATAATGCTGAGCATTAGATCATGACATTTTTTGTCTTGTATTGAATGCATAGCATTCATCAGAACAATGTGTGTTCTGACAGCGCGCCACGTGGCGCGCCAGGCACTTTGCGCCAATTAAAGAGCGCATTGCGCTTCTGCCAAGTAGCGCACACGAAAAGGACACGTGTCACGCTTAGCACTAAGCGCCAGTTTATGAGCGCATTGCGCTTTCAATTTGTGAGCACGTTGCGCTAGTTTAGTGGCGCACCAGTGAGTGACACGTGGCGCGCTTGGCGCTGAGCGCCAGCCCATGAGCGCAGTGCGCTATTTCAGAAGCGCAAAGCGCAAGTTGTATCTGTGTTTGACACGTGGCGCGTTTTGGCGCTGAGCGCCAGTCCAAGGAGCGCAAAAGCACAGTTCATGAGTGCAAGGCACTTTCCAATAGCGCAAAGCGCATTTAATCAAATTTATGATCAGAGAACAAGTTTATGTTCTTTTTAAAGGAGGCTTTGCCTCAAGATTCAAGAACAACAGTTCTTATCTTGGAAAGGGCTTTGCCTTTGTAGATTAATGATCTGTGAATGAAGTAAATACTTCTTTTGTTTTTTTATGATGAGATCTTCTGATCTCTTTTTATAAAAGATCTTGGTCTTTTGCAGATCTATGATCTTTTAAGAAGATAATTCTTCTGTTTTAATGAGATGATTTCATCTCTTTGTTCAAGAACCATTCTTTACCTTGAAGAAATAATCTTCTTTTGCTAAGAGCTTGCTCTTCTTTCTTTGAGTTTTCTCAAAATTTGTAGGGGGGTTTCTCTATATCAGACTTGAAGTCTTGGGGCCTTTATATAGGGCAAATTGATTTGTTAAAGAGATATTTCTCTGATTGATTTGGGGATGTTTCCCCGCCGTTAGATCTTTGATCCTAGGGCTTCTGTTTTACAGAAGGCAATCCTCTTGTTTTTAAAAAGATTGGAAAGATCTTTCCATAACAGAATTTTAATTCTGATTAATTAATGATTTATCATTATTAGATCTCTTGATGTAACGGTGGAGAATTTTTAATTCCAGCGCTAGCGCACCTACGTTTGACACGTGGCGCGCAGCGCGCCTAGCGCTGAATCTGAAGCGTTGCTTCAATTTTTAAATTTTGAATTTTAAAACAGAGTTTTGTTCTGATTGGGGGAAACAAATGCCCCCCACCGTTGCGCTCACGTGGCGCACACGTGAGTGCAGCGGTGGCAGCATCTGAGCCCTTAGATCAACTCAGAAGTTGAAGAGGCGGTTCAATGCCTATAAATAGGACCTTTGGTCCTTTAGATAATTATCATCTTCTTTCTTTGAGAATTTTTGTTCAGAGCACAGCTCTTCTGTTTAAGAACTTCTCAAGAGTAAAAACTCTTTCCAAACTTAGGTAAAGTTTTAAAAATTTTAACAAATTTTAATAAATTAGGGTTTTACCCATTAACAGAGCATTGCTCTTTATAGATCTTTAATCTACAGAAAACCCATTTAGGGTTTCATTAGTAGAGCTTTGCTCTCATGAACCCATAGATCTAAAGAGATCTTTTGGGATTTCTTAGCCCATAAACAGAGCCTTGCTCTTTTGAATCATATGTAGATTTCTTAATTTTTGATGAAGAACTCTTAAAAGTTTTTTTATGAATCTTGAAGATCCCAGGATTTTTTATTCATAAAAATTAATTGATTTTAATTTTCTTTTCTGATGGGTTTTTCCATCATTACAGAGCCAGGCTCTTTAAGGAATTTTATTCCTTCATGATCAGAGTTTAACAAGTGTCACTCTGTCATAGAGCTTTGCTCTCAAAAGGAGATTTTCTCCTTTTCTCGAGGGATCTCTCATTCAATGAGAATTTTCTTGAGGATTTCCTCATTAATTAACAGTCACATCCAATGATGAGGCTGTTTTATTAATTATTAATTGATGAATTGTCATCTAGATTTTGTGGGTCCCCCTTTGGTCCCCTTTCCACTGCATTACAGTGTGGTACAAATTTTAAAGTACCGTTAAAATTTAAAATTAAATTATAGTACTGACAGTTGACTTCTGTCCCCCCCCCTTTTTTTGCAGGCGACATGTCTTTCGATGCCTCGTTTCCATTCGTTCGTTCAGAGGGAGGATTCCCTAAGGCACCTGTGGACCGGGAGGTTCTTGCGCTTATCCGAGACCATGACCCGGAACACAAAAAACTTCACTTGTGGGGTAGATGGTACGACCAGATTATCAGAGGTCATCGAAGCTTCTCTTGTGCGATGCCGTCAGAGCCTATCTCGGCGATCCCGTATGCGGATGCACCCCCGGTGAACTATGCCGTGAAGGTTGTCAATTGGACTTCGGAGGGTCTTCTTCAACCTTCGATTGCCGCCGTACCCATGTAGCCGTCGGCGGCTTTGGATACCCTAGGACGGCGCATATGCCAAGGTGAGTCGCGCCCTTAGGGACAGCCCTACAATATCGGGCTAACTCCCCGTCATCGGGCCGGGTACTTGCAGTGGGCCCAGTACATCTTGTCGGCGAAGAAATCGCAGCTACTAAAGCTCGGTCTATACCCTGCGGTTTACGCTTCGTTGTTCCAATATTCTGCACCTTCCACATGGTGTATTAAGGCGTTCTTGGAGCAATGGAACATCCCTACCCATACCTTCCTTCTACTGTACAGGGAGGTCTCCATTTCCTTGGAAGAATTCACCGAGGTTTCTGGTCTACCGGTCAGGGGGGAGCACTACGAGGAGCTACTTCCTCCGGATGAATACGTTTTTGCCACCAAGCCAGTGGTGATGGGCCTCATGCCAGAAAACGCCATTCAGCACCAGTTCCCTAGTCTAATAAAGGTGCTGAACATGTACGAGAGCCTCTTCCTGGAATCCGGAGGTCGGGGGGTCAGTTTTGCGGACTTCATTGCCCGGTTTCTTCGCCCGGAGATTTTGTCGCAATGAAGCGAAAAGTTTGCTAAGCTCGATGATCCCTTCAGCTTTTGCTTGGACCGTCAGCCGGTACTAGAAACTGATCAGAAGGGCTTTTTTCTTCCTGATGCTGCGATCATCCCTCTATCAGAAATCGCCACTCCGGGCATTGACGAGGAGGCTTTCTTTCTTGGGTTTCTTGGGCTATGGTTGAGCCGGCTCGCGCTCTCTATGCATTCTTATTACATGAGGCCCTCCGTCTTCTACCCCGCGCATCGCATGGTGGCCGGAATACAAGTGGCAATCGGGATCGCCGGGTTAGCCCATTTATACCATGGTCTTAGCGTGGCGGCGGATACCACTGGGCCGGGGGTGCATCCTGCCAACTTCCCGATGCATTACTTCACTTCATGGATAGAGATGCACGTGTTCGGGGTCTTTGGCATTCACAAGAGACCTTCGTTTTACGAGAAGTGCAAGTTCCCGCGAATTATGTGGCTGGTTAACGCCTCCATCGTGAGTCCGTCACAGCGGGAAGCTAGGGGCTTGCTCCTTCGTCTGCGCACAGTCGGAGATGGTATGTCTTTCACGGACAAAGTCCTGACGATCGGCTAGGAAACTTCCAAAACGGTGCTGGCATTGCGCGACGTTTTTAAGGACGGGGCCTACGTGTTGAAAGCCCGGGAGATTCTCCATTTATACTCCATCAGGCCGGGCTTCCTTGTATTCAGGCAAAATGATGCGGCGCTATTCATGAGATACAACCCCCATCATTTTGCCCAGCAGCTGAGTTATAATCAGCGGGTCCCGCTGGAGGCTTTCTTAGTAGAACCCGCTGCCACCGAAGAGGGAATGTGGGGTGCGCTGCATCACTTCATGCGCTTGAATATGGGCTCTCACTTCTTTATCAGCGAGCCGAGTTGCGTCCCGAAGTCCCTTAACGTACACGTGGCCTGGTATCAACACGCAATGGGTGCTGTTATCAGGGAAGAGAGACGGCTGCTGCTCGATCGCAAGAGCGCGCCCCCTGCCGGCGATCGCAACGTCCCTTTGAAGCGACGGACCATTATCCCCCCTCCGCTAAGAGAGGTCGCTGCAGTTGAGCCTGCGCGTGTGCTAAGCCCTACGCATGGGTTGCCCCCTTCCAGCGCGTCTGAAAAAGAAATAGCAGCCACGTCTGAAAATATAGCTTCCCCCGAATCTGGCGTGGGTTCAGATATCGGGACTCGTCGCCCCAAGGTGCCCACCAAGCGTAATCCTGTGCTTGCTACGACTGGAGCTCGCGCGCAGAAGAGGAAGAAGAAGTAGGTCCTCTCCCTAAATGCTGTACTCGGCCTGGAGCCTCAGGCTCCTTATAACGAGGGCCTGAGTGAATATGGGACCAATGAAGGTCTCTTCATAGCGCCGGAAGATACTGATCTCGAGGCCGCTATTGCAGCTTCTGTGCGATCCGCAAGCCACCAAGCGGAGATGGCCACCCTCGTGCAATCAAGTAAACATCAGTCGCACCTTGTTATTGCATTATATCTTTATTTTTATCATCATGTCTTGACTGACATTTTTCCTTTTGTAACAGGCTTTACTACTGAAGAGGCTCTGGCGGCTTCCCTCAGGACCTTCGAGGAGGAGGAGAGGAATCATGCTTTGTTGGGCATTGGTATGTCTCGGCTCATTGCATCTTCATTTTCCTTTCTTATGGAAAATCTGACCCCTTCTTTATATTATCGCAGGGACCACAATGCCGATCCCGCAAGGTGATGCAGAGATGCTTCCAGGGCCAGCCATCGAAGTCCCGGCCTCCTCAGGATTGCCAAAAGAGGCTTTACTCAAGCAACCGATGACGGACGCCGTAACGGCTTTAGAGGTAGCTCCTGGCATGGATGATGACGTCCCATTAACGGAGGTCTTGAGAAGATCGGCTCTCACGGCCCGGGCGGAAAAGAAGCGCAAAATGCGTGCAGCAAAGGAGCGTAGTGCTGCCTTAGCCATGGGTGCGGGTTCGAGCACCGCTATCCCTGCCCCTACTCCCTCAGAGGAATCTCCGGCTGCCTTGTCCACTGCCTACAGACGGGCAGCACGTGCGGCTCGGGAAGCAAACGGAAGATCAACTCAAGGTAATGTGACATAGGGTTCCATTGTCAAAGTTTTAATTACCAGTTCTCACATATCTTATCTTGCAGGGCCGAGTCTTACCGAAGAAGTGGCAGCAACCGCTCAGCCTGGGGCAGCGGTAGAGGAGGTAGCCGTGATTGCCGAACCTAAGGCGGCGGTAGGCGAGGTGGCTGCAATTGCCGAGCTCGAGGTAGCGGCTGGTGAGACAGTCACGATTGCTGTGCCTGAGATAGCTGCCATTGCCGAGCCCGAGGTGGCGATGGGTGAGACGGCCATCATTGTCAAGCTCGAGGTGGTGGTGGGTGAGATGGCTACAATTGTTGAGCCTGAGGTGGCCGCTCCCTCTCAAGAGTCGGGCACCGCCCCGATCATCGTTCTTTCCGCCTGTGGCTCTTTGCCATCTCCTGGCGTCGCAAGCGTTCCGACGGCTCTTGTAGAATCAGGGGATGAGGCAACGGGAGGTGAGACCATCCCGATGGAGGAGGGAGAAGCCGTCGCTGTATCAAGTGACGCCCTCGTCGCGGTTCCGACCGGCGACTCATCAGGTAGATTTTGGGTCATTGCTTTTCTTTTTATTCTGCGATCCTTTTCAATCTTTCCTGACAGTATTTATCTTGTTTCTAATGCAGGTGTAGCGAGCGCTGAGGTTGCGCTACCCGAGGCAGCGCCATCAATTACCGCCTTGACGGTTACCACTCATCTACCTTCTCTCGTACCGTCTCAGATGTTGGAAGGTACGGATTTATGACCCATCAGTTTTACTTCTAGGCTGTATGACTTATGTACTGACGTTGCATTACTGCGTCCTTGCAGGAGTCCTTTTTGACCACCAGTATCAGGTGCTGCACCCACACTTCTCCTTCCTGTCAGAGATTAGTCCGCCTGCTAGTGTCGGTAAGTATCTTTTCTAAACGACGTCCTCTCTTTAACGGGCAGTCACATTATTGCTAATCGCTCTTTGTATTGCTTGTAGCCTTACAAATTGAAGGCGGGGACGCGGCTATCGTTGCGCCACCAGTACTCCCAGCTCTGCCCCCTGTTACAGCCGGTATAGTAAACTCTATTTTTCGTGTATTTTCTTTATTTCTTGAGCCGTCATCTGATTGTGATTTGTTTTGCAGTGATCACATCGACTCCAGCCCCGTTCGAGTCTTGCATTATGATGCCGGCAGGGCCCTTTTCCAGACGTCCATCCTCAAAAGGTGTTGTGACCAGTCTGCGTATGCTAAGCGAATACGTCGAGGAGCTTGACGCGGAGGCTCCTATCTACCGCAGATTTCGCTGCCGAGGTCAATCTAATGCTGGCGACGCTTGTGAACTTCCATAATAAAGGCATCGTCGAGTCTTGGGTTAATCATTGCAGGAAGATTGAGGCCTGCCTGCATGAGCTTGAGCTTAGGCGTCCTGCTCCTGAAATTCTGACCGGGAACTCCCAGCGGGCTGCGTGGGTTGAGCAAAGTGCCCTGTTTCTTCATCATTTCGAACAAGAGGCGATCCTCAAGCGAAAGGAACGTGAGGCGACTTCCGCTGAGTCTGTCCAACTGCGTGCCCAGGTCGAAGCAAATGCTGCACAGCTGAACTCCATCTTTGAAAGCCTTCAACGATGTATTTCCGACGGGCTGCTGCTAAGGAAGAAGCTTGACTTTACTGAACAGGTCGCGCAAAGTCGGGAGGCTGTTCAGCAAGAAATTGATGAGAAACTTTCATCCTGTCTACAGCAACGGGCCCGAGTTGAAGCGGAGCTGGCTGCGGCGGCTGACCTTGAAAAGGAGTTGAGAGGAGTGCGCGAGCAACTGGCTGACTTATTGAAAACGCCTCCTTCTCAGTAGCTGCCTTTGCATCAATTAAACACTTGTAATCTTTTGAATAACATGTATCCATTTTTATTCTTTTATATGATGTATCTTATTCAATCGAGTTCATGAATAAAGACACATTTTTCTTATCTCCTACTGTCATTTTCTTCATTTTGCTGTGTTGTTGGTATGTTACTCTGGCAAGTGTAGCCAGCAGATGATAGAGTAAGCATCTTGTTTTGGCTTCCTCGAGAGGTAGTGATGGCTTAGGAAGCAGGTTCAGATCTGCTGCCTAAGACTTTTCAACTTCATGAGCCGTGAGGGTCTCATGAAGACTTTTCTCCCAACGAGTCGAGAGGATCCCATAGGTGTATTTTCTCCTTAGGAATCGTGAGGATTCCTAAGTGCGTTTTCCCTTATAAATCGTAAGGATCTTATAAGAGAATTTTCCCTCTTACAAGTCGAGAGGACCCATAAGCGGTTGTTTCCCTTCTTGTCGAGATTTGACTTGGAGAGTGTGGCCCGTGAATAGTATGCAAGAGTCCATCTTAGACCGACTTGTAGGGCCCCAGTGCTTAGGAAACCGGTTCTTATCCCCGTTACCTAAGACTTTTCCCTACGAGTCGAGACGAATCGAGAAGTTCTCGCAAAGACACTAGTTTCTTCACGAGTCGAGACGAATCGAGCAGTTCTCGCAAGAATATCCTAACGTCACAGTTAACCTTTGCTCTTTACGACAGAGATCCGTTAGGATCTGTGGTACTAAGGTTTTGTCCGTCGTACCGTCGCGTTGGCTGATGTATTCCTCGATAGGCAATCTTGCTGTTCGAGTAGCCTTGCGACTGTCGTGTCTCTGATCCTTTCGGGGGCTGGACAAGACGTCTTCAAGCAATCCTCCTAGGCAGTTTGACCGTCGGAAGAGCAAGCGTTAGGAATTTTGCCATGCCGCTTTTTACTTGAGGTTAGGCTCATTTTGGAGAGCCCCGATGAGTCATAACCACTCCGTGCTGGTGTGGGATGATCTCCAATAGTCTTTCAGGTATTATATGAGTTACCGTCAAGACCCTGAAGCTAGGAATTTGGCCTTCGCTTCGTTTGTTGGCATTGCGTCTGCTGTATCAAGATGAATGTCACGGTTGTCTCTAGGTTGCTGATGAACCGTCGAGGTTTGGAACTAGGGATTTTGCCATGGCTCCGTTTGTTTGATTGTCGCGTCTGAATCCTGCTGGAGGAAGAACGTTGTGGTGACATTTCGTCTGCTGTATCGAGACGAACGTTGAGGTGGTGACCACTCCGCGCTGGTGTGGGATGATCTCCGATAGTCTTTCAGGTTTTATATGAGTTGCCGTCAAGACCGTGAAGCTAGAATTTGGCCTTCGCTTTGTTTGTTTTAGCGTGTTCGAATCCTGTTGGAGGAAGGACACTGTAGTGACACCTCGTCTGCTGTATCGAGACGAACCTCAAGGTGGTGACCACTCCGCGCTGATGCGAGATGATCTCCGATAGTCTTTCAGGTTTTATATGAGTTGCCGTCAAGACCCTGAAGCTAGGAATTTGGCCTTTGCTTCGTTTGCTTTGGCATGTCCGAAACCTGTTGGAGGAAGGACGATGTGGTGACATCTCGTCTGCTGTATCGAGACGAACGTTGAGGTGGAGTTGGGATTTTGCCATTACTCCGCTTTGTTTCGACCATGTGGTCTTTTGTTGACGTTGCATCTGCATCCTGCTGGACTGCGAAGGAACGCCGTTGTTGACATTGTGTCTGGTGTAATGAAACGAATGCTGAGGTAGAATTGGGATTTTGCCATCACTCCGCCTTGCTGACGTTGCGTCTGCTGTAACGAGACGAATGCCGAGGTGGTCTCTTGG
This sequence comes from Agapanthus africanus, assembly GCA_030015575.1. NCBI lineage: Eukaryota > Viridiplantae > Streptophyta > Magnoliopsida > Asparagales > Amaryllidaceae > Agapanthus > Agapanthus africanus. The sequence continues at coordinate 466,809,490 of JASDDO010000022.1, forward strand.
TTGTCTGGGAACCATCGAGATTTGGAGTAGGGGTTTTGCCGTAGCTCCAGGGTTGATTACAGCGTTTGAATCCTGATGGAATGGGGAGGAACGCTGTTGATGATCTCTAGGTTATCCCTGAACCGTCGAGATTTGGCTTCGTTTTCTAGTGAAGCCTGGGAAGGGAAGGTGTGATTCCTTCTTTGTTTGCGCCTCTGGATTGCATACAGGGATTGATGTGATATCACCTGTAGGGCATAAATTTCATTTTTCTTTATTTCTTTCCGCGATGCTCTATCATTTCAGCTTTTATATCGTGAAGGTCGCGATTGCCCAATCATTTCGGCTATTTTTCGCGGTGCCCAATCATTTCGGCTATTTATTTTATTTTTACTTGCTGTTTTTATTGCGAGTTGCCCAATCATTTCGGCTATTTTGTATGCATACATTTTTACTTGCTGATTTTGTTGCAAGTTGCCCCATCATTTCGGCTATTTTGTATGCATACATTTTTACTTGCTGATTTTGTTGCAAGTTACCCCATCATTTCGGCTATTCGCATACATATATTTTTACTTGCTGATTTTGTTTTTAAGTTTCCCCATCATTTCGGCTATTTCGTATGCATGTGTGGCTTGCTAGCCTCTTTGCTGCAAGCTTGGAGTTAGATACCGATTTCGGCATCAGCACCGCTACAACCGGGATATTTCCAGGAGCGAATCATCATTTGCCTTTGTCGATGTCGAACAAAGGTGGCTTAGCGAACAGGGTTAGGATCCTGTCGACTAAGGCTTTCGACTTCATGAGCTGTAAGGGTCTCATAAAGGTTTTTCTCCCTGCGAGTCGTGAGGATCTCGTAAGTGCGTTTTCTCCTTAGGGATTGTGAGGATTCCTAAGTGTATGGTCTCTTATAAGTCGTAAGGATCTTACAAGAGTGCTTTCTCCTTATAAGTCGAGAGAACTTATAAGGGCCGTTTACCGTGTAGACATATCCCTAGTCACGGATGGGACTTTGTTAGGGAAATGTTTATTCGCGCCCGTGGATTGTATACAAGGGTCAATATTGAGCCGCTTGTAGGGCAGTGTTGGAGGTTGTGGTGGCCGCTTAAGAACAGGTTCAGATCCCTATAGCTTAAGACTTTTGAATCTTATGAGCCGTAAGGGTCTCATAAGAGGGTTCTCCTTACGAGTCGTGAGGATCTCGCAAGTGTAATTTCTCCCTAGGGATCGTGGGGATCCCTAAGTGTGTTGCTCCCTCGTGAGTCGTAAGGATCTCACGCAGGTGGTTTCTCCTCACAAGATCGAGAGGACCTTGCAAGTGTCTTTTAACAAGATTGCGCCCTTTCGGGTTTTCACAAAACTCGCCGGTAGCCCTGCTGTTTTTACTCACGGAGCCCTTTCAGGTTTTCATCCGTGCCCATCTCGCTTGTGGACGTACCTTTTTTTTTACATCAGCCTGAGGATGCCGCGGGTTGGTAGTAGTTTAACGACGTTTCGGTCATCATCCAGTTTTAGGACATAGTGGTCCATCGTTGCCGTATTTGAGGCAAATTTCTAGTTTACTGACTTTTCGGTCTGTGGGGCTTTCTCTATGAATGAGCATGATGCCCCCGGCACGTCCACCTTTTTAGGGGCATGAGGTCGCGGCGGTTTTACCTTCCAGTTTTCCGACAATGCGAATTTGCCTTGTTGGTATTGGTCCTCAATCTAGTTTTTGAAGACATAGCAGTCTTCGATCGGATGGACCAATACTCGGTGGTAGGGGCAGTAATTGGTATCGTTGACGTCGTTTGGATACAACGGGCATTTTGGATCTGGCAGATTGATGAGTCTGTTGCGCACTGCCGGCTCGAACAGTCTCCTCGTTTTATCTTGGGGAAACGAGTAAGGACGTCCTAGCCTCTCCTCGAGGGATGGGCGTGGACGCATATTGTTTTTGGCGAACAACCGGCTTTAAGTTGCTCCGCTGTTGTTGAGTATTGGCGACGAAAGTTGTTTTTCCTTTCCTTTTTTTATTTCGAGAGTTCGTCTTTGGAGGAGATGGTTTATGACCCATCTGATCCATTTGGGCCAGCTTGTCAATCAAGGCCTGGAAAGTAGTTGGCTTAAAAAACATCATGAACTGGGAAATAGTTGCTTGAGGGTCAAGAGTACCCACGAACATGCCTACCGCAGGCGCTTCTTCGATGCGTTGTTCGCACTTCAACCATAAGTTCCGCCACCGTATTGCGTATTGAACCCATGTCTCGCCCGGCTTTACCCTGGCATTAATTAGTGCGGTTATTGGGGTACGCTCGCTAGTGCTCGCGAATCTTTGCGTAAATAACAGCTCCATCTCCGCAAAAGTTTTGACAGAGTTATTGGGAAGTTCGGAGTACCACTCGAATGCCGTTTCCGACAAGCTGCCGACGAATTGGCGAAGTAGCAATTTATCATCACCTCCGGTGTTGCCACATAAAGCCCTGAACTGGGCTACATGCTGGCAGGGATTGCATGTCCCCTTGTATACATGGAATTTGGGGATCGTATATCCCGGCGGGTAACTTATTTGGTCATACCAGCCTGGATATGGTCGTCCAGTTTTAACAACTTGGCTGGCCGCTTCATTCGCTCGGTGAGCTCGTATTTGTTGAGCTATATAATCGTCGAGCGTGGCTTTTGAGATGGTTTCCTCCTTGGCTGTTGACAGAGTCGGAAGAGGATTGACGCTTCTCCTTTATCATCTTCAATAATGATCGGAGGGTCTTCAGCTGGGGGTTCTGGCTGTAACATCATCCCGACCATGTCTTGGAAGAGAAGCGTCATTCGTTTTATATTGGCAGCTTGTTCTGCTGCTTCTCTGTCCTTCTTTTCGAGGACTCTGCGGAGGAAGTCAGCATCGGTTTCTTGTTCGTGACGCTGCTCTGATGACGCCTCCAGGCTTTCTTTTGGCCCGGTGAGTGCGGCCATTTGCGTCAGCTTTTCCTGAAGCTTCTGCTGCTGCTCCTGGGCTTTTGTCACGGATCGGGTGAGTAGTCGGTGACCCGTCGAAGCGCGGCTTTCCTCTTTCCCGGAAGCCATGTAGTATGCACCCTTATACCCCCAGACTTGGGGCGTTTAGGCTCAGCGTCTCTATGGTCTGCCGTAGTTACAGGGGCTTTCTTTGGCCTCCTTCTCTTTTGAGCAGTTGATGTTGCAGCGGGCACCCAGGTAGTTGTTGTTCTTTGCGGCTTGACAGGACGGTTCTCTTCCTGCTAAACCTTCAGCTTTTTCTGTTGGCGAGGATAGTCTTGATCAATCACCGACTCCTGGACCCGTCGCCAAACTTTGTAAACTTTGGAGGACAGCCGCTGAGGGGGCTGCTCCGGCTTTATTTCTGTAACATTCTCCACGAGTGGAGGAGATCTTTTCAGTACGGCGGTAGGAGAGTTCCTGCGCACCCTGTTCAGCAGTTCAAAACTGTTTTTGGTTGGAACAGCAGCATTGACTTCCACCGTTGGGGATGGTGGAGTTAGCCCAGAGGGAGAGTTGCCCCCAGCTTTCTTTACTCGGCGCCAGTGGCGACGTCAAGCGTGCCGAGCTGCTGGGATTGGTTCAGCGATGGGGATGGCTTCGTCGTGCCCCCTGTTTTGGAGAAGGGCTGTTGCCGACGTCAGCCTCTTGAAGACTGATGTCCATTGAGTAGCAGTATCTAATCTGTCAAAGACAGACTTTGGAGCAGGGACGGGGGCCGGAATAGGAGCCGGAATAGTTAGTCTTGTAAAGACCGACCCTTTGGCAGGAGAAGCCGCCTAGATGACTTCGGGAGCAGGGATGGCTATCCTCTTCGGAATAACCTTTTCTGGAACTGCAGGCTTCATCATGGGCCCGCATGAACTTTGGCCCAATCTGGCAAAGACTGAGGTGCTGGAGCCGGACGACCCATTGAGGGGGGCCGCTGTAGTTGCAAGCCGATCGAAGACCGACTTCTTGGGAGCTTCTTGCGATGGTACATGGACGCTGAAGTTAATCGGTGGGAGCATAGTCCCAAAGAACAGCCCAGTGGTGGCCTGAGTTACTTGGTCCACCGGCATCGTGAACAGGGAGGCCGCTTGAGGCCCGTAAGCTACTCCTCTGGACGGGATGGAGCGAGAGTTGCAGTTGCAGTTAGTGCAGTTTGAAACCATTAATCTTCTGTTTTCTGCATGGAGCAAGACACCAAATCTTAGTACCTCGAACCCAAGGGCAACCATTATCAAACCGTGATTCATTCGCGAACATGACACACGAAGTATGGAGTGGAAAGAGGAAAAGGTCCCAACGGGCGTGCCAGAATTTGTTCCCCTCCGAAACACGGAGACGCGACCGCGCAGGTCCGTCTTGCCTGAAATTCGGGGCAGATGCTAATTGGTGTTATCCGTCCACCTCTCCGAAGATGCCAAGTTAATTTATGACACCATGTATCGAAGGTTTAAACGGATGCGGCCGATATAGCAGACTTCGTCAGATTCCCCCTCGTTTGAGGGGTTTTGATTGTGGGGACGCACTTCCCTGCAGGCGCAAGCCCCTGCAGTTAATTACGCTACCGCATCGCGGTAACCACTTTCTCCTTCTCCAGATGGTCACTTCATGTCGTGGGTGTTTGTTTTTGTGTTTGGTTGCCCGTGGATTATATACGGAGACTAATTTATGTTGTCGCCCGTAGGGCGTGGATTAGTCCGAATCCGTATTTTCTTAGATTTGGGTTTTGGTTTGGGTTTAAGAATACGTTAGTCTCATTTGAGACTAAGATCAACTTAAACGTTTGTTAAGGATACGTTAGTCTAATTTTAGACTAAGATCGACTCAACGCTTGTTAAGGACACGTTAGTCTAATTTTAGACTAAGATCAACTTAACGGGATCGTTTAGATCCAACAAAAGAGCATTTGAACTCTATTGTTTAGTGTAACAACCTAGTTCATTTATGCCAATTCCAGTTCTCGTATTTTCTTATTGGTAGTATTTCTTGATTTATCGTGATTTAGGTGCGAATGGTATTTTACATTTTACTCTGCATTCGACCCGACCTGCTTGCTTGAACCTGTTTGATTCATATTTATGGATTACCCTGACTTGTTACATAGACATGTGCATTTCATGTATGCTGCATTTCATCTGGCATCGCATCTTTTACCATATAACATTTTAAGTCACAGAAAATATTTTTAAAATTACATAACATGGTCTACATGGTACCCCTAACCCCGTGGTAGCATCCGTGCATCTTGTTCTCGTCCCGTTCAGTGAAACGGACGTGTTTGGATGGCTGCGCGCACGTACGTGCATCCGTTCTTGGGGGTATGCATTTTCGTTACCTGAGCATTCATTTTGAATTTTGAAAGTCGCATATATTTTTCATATTTAAAATCTAAATTTTTAGACCCGACCCGGGCGCGTTTTGAAATATTTTTGTATCCCGCCAAAATTCCAATTATTTAATATTTAATTTCCCGTCTAACAGTTTAAATTTTATTCATATCTGACTAAATATATTATTAAATTAAAATCTTAACTTTTAACAAACTAAAATCTTTCCTAACCAATCAGCGTTTTTCTCTCTCTAACCCCGGCCCCACTTTTCTCTCTCCCTCTCTCAGCCTCTCTCTTCCTTTTTCTCTCTCCCCACAAAACAACAATTTTCTTTCTCCTAACTATTCACTTCCTCTCTCTCTCTCCTCTCGATCTCTCTCATATCTCTCTCTCACTCCTCTCGTTATCTCTCCTCTCTCTTTCTTTCTCTTCTCTCTCTCCATGTCTCTCTCTCTCTTTATATTATATATTTATTTATTTTTAATTCTTCTCCTTACTCATACTAATTTCCACACGTCTCTCTCTCCTCTCTCGTCATCTTCTTCTTTTCTTTGTTTTGTTTTCCCGCCTCATCGAACCCACGCCCGCGCGACGTCGTCGCCTCACCCAAGCCCTCGTCATCGAGCCCCTCGTCTCCACGCCTTCGCCGCCTTCCTGACCTCCTCACCATCATCCTCTTCCCTCCTCGACCACCTCATCTTCTGTACAACCCCTGCAGCTCTCACGTAAACCCACGACACCCATCGCCTCCCTTTTTGCCGGCGACCCCTCGCTGTCGCCACCACCCTCGTCGGCACTTCTTTCTCTCCTTCCTCTTCCGCCTGCACAACCCATCTTCTCGTCCCCGGCCGCACATAACTCAACAACCCTAACCCTGCCTTCGTCGTCGTCGTCGTTATCCTCGCCGTCGACGACCCCGTCGCCACTACCTCCATCTTCATCACCCTCTCCTTCTCCTCATCTTCCTCACCTCACTCCTCGTCTCCTCGCCTTCTTCACCCGAGCAAACCCCCCTGCACCCTAAGTTTCCGGCCACTGCACCCATCTAAGCCTTACCTCGCCTTGCCTTCGCCGACCTCCTCGTCACCGCCCTCATCATCAACTCCGACTCCTAACACCACCACCATTATCCTCGGCTCTTCCCTGCACACCTGACCTTGATCCGATCCCTGCGAGAACCCGACCTCCTAGCCTCACCTGCACACTTGCCGGAGTCCGATCCATCGCCGTCGTCACCCCTTGTCACCTCCTCGGCCCGGAACCCCAGACCCCAGGACACCATCACCCACTTCCTCTCTTCTTCTTCTTCTTTTCTCTTCTCTTCCTCTTTCTTGATCTTGTTTTTCCGGTGATCGCCGGAGACCCATTGCCGACATCACCCCAGTACCGCCTCCTCTGACCCCAAAGCACCAACCCCAGTGCAACCTTCATCTCTTCTTTCTTCTTCTTCTTTCTTCTTCTTTCTCTTTCTCTTTCTCTTTCCCTTTCTTGATTCCGTTTTCCGGTCACCCGCCGGAGCCGTGCCGCTGCCGACGATTCGAGCAACCCAGTGGACGTTCCCTACCTACGCGGTTACATTCTTGCACTGCTTGGTTCGGTCCCGTGTGCGCCGTGTGTGCATTGCAACTTTTACCGGCATTGGACGTTGCCGTGCCTATCCGTCGCGTGATCCATCGAGGGAAGTTAATCTTGCTACATGCTATATAACTCATTTTATACATATTTAAATAAATATCATACCTGTAGTTTAAATCTAGTACCCCATGTTTAGTTTTATAACGTTTCGATGTTCCGTTTGCATCCGTTTATATCATTTCAGATTTAGGTCATGAAAACTTACCTTGTTACATACTAGATTACATTATACTGTATCCATATCAATATTTATATCACATATTACTTAGTTGTACACCCCACATTACCATTTTATAGTTTTATAACTTTTCGGATACCCGTTTGCATCCATCTCGTCTAATATATATATAATTGCATCCATAGATCACATTAACACATAATACTGTGATATTAACATTCCATGTTTAATAAAGTGCGTCCTAATTAGTGTTGGAACTATAAATATAACCCTAATCGATAATTGTGCATCCATATCTTTGAATTTATATCTTTTTGCATACCATATCATATTATTCCATTTTATTGTTATATTGGTACCCCATACTTGTTTTGTGTACCCATGCTTATTGCAGTTTGATTATGAGCACCCACATGATACTTGTGCACCCCCTGACATGACTTGATACACTACTACTTGACACGACTTGATACTTGTGTACTACTTGACATGACCTGATACATGTACACCACCTGTCATGACCTGATGTACCACAGCTTGACCTGTTACCTGATCTTGTTACTAATGCCGACAATCTTGACCTGTTGTCCCTACGGACATTTCCTGTTGTCTATCCCGACAAACCTGTACTTGCTTGATCCTGTGTTGGCATTAGCTCCAGATTTATCAATACCTAACTTGAACACATAACTTGGGGGTATGGGAAAATCAATAATGAAACCTGACTTGTAACTCGACAGTTCGATGCCTTTACTGATCAGTCTTACGGGCTAGGCCAGCCCCGGAATGATGCTGCTGACATCATTCGTCATTACATCCTACCTTTTACTGCCTAGCGGCACGTCTCGGATTCAGCCCGAGAGTCTTGACCGTGGTCCCGGGCACGCACGGGATACTATTGAGTTACATAGATGATTCATCAAATTGATTTCAAAGACTTGAGAGTAGTTAATCCAGTAGACCAGTTTAGATTACTCACTGCACATCACCTGTGTCTTACCCTTCACTGTCATTATTTATGTTACTGTTATACATGTTTTACCGTTCATACTCGTACCTGCATGCCTTGCTACTCCTTGATTTTATTATTGCTTGATATTATGACGCACTGACGTCTGGGTTTTGCATGACCCAGATCCTCTACCTTTGTCGCAGGCTGATCAGGAGTATTTTCCGCCGTCGGGCCGAGCAGTGAGGATCCAGTTAGTTCAGTTACTTCCGTACTTTCCAGTTTATTATTGTATTGGATCTTTTGCTTCCGCATTATTTTATTCTTGACTCGTTATTCTGGCTCATGGACATGTATTAGATAGTTGTTTATTTTTGTTCTTGATATCTCTACAGCCGTAATGTGACTGTGGAGGGATATTTCTTATCCACAGGTAGCATGGTTGGCTCTGTCACGTGCCTATCTTAGTGCACTCTGGGAAGTGGGGCGTGACATTTAGTTTAGGGACATTGCGGTCGATTACCAGTTTAAGGACATGGTGGTCCAACGTTAGTTTAAGGACATTACGGTCCAGGTTAAGGACATCGTAGTCCATGAGTTTAAGGACCCCACAGTCCGTAGTTTAAAGACATCGTAGTCTATGAAGTTTAAGGACATCGTAGTCCATGAGTTTAAGGACCCCACAGTCCGTAGAAATGTGTGGTTGTCGGGACCCGTCACCTCTCTGAAGGCGTTGAAGGATTACAACGAAAGATATCAGAGGAGTAAAGAGATGTACCCTCGAACCGGTGTGAGTTGATTGGAAGATCTATAGCTCAGTTTGGGACTAATATCTATTGAATATTCGTGAGCAGATAGGCTCAATTAAATATAAGTTGAGGACTTATGGCCAGAATTAGGCTAAGTCCTATTAAAATGTTTAACATTTTATTGTTCTGGGCTGTTGAGCCTTTACTTGGACTTGGCCCTTTTAATAATGCTGAGCATTAGATCCTGACATTTTTTATCTTGTATTGAATGCATAGCATTCATCAGAACAATGTGTGTTCTGACAGCGCGCCACATAGCCCGCCAGGCGCTTTGCGCCAATTAAAGAGCGCATTGCGCTTCTGCCAAGTAGCGCACACGAAAAGTACACGTGTCGCGCTTAGCGCTAAGCGCCAGTTTATGAGCGCATTGCGCTTTCAATTTGTGAGTGCGTTGCGCTGGTTTAGTGGCGCACCAGTGAGTGACATGTGGCGCGCTTAGCGCTGAGCGCCAGCCCATGAGCACAGTGCGCTATTTCAGAAGCGCAAAGCGCAAGTTGTATCTGTGTTTGACACGTGGCGCGCTTTGGCGCTGAGCGCCGATCCAAAGAGCGCAAAAGCGCAGTTCATGAGTGCAAAGCACTTTCCAATAGCGCAAAGCGCATTTGATTAAATTTATGATCAGAGAACAAGTTTATGTTCTTTTTAAAGGAGGCTTTGCCTCAAGATTCAAGAACAACAGTTCTTATCTTGGAAAGGGCTTTGCCTTTGTAGATCAATGATCTGTGAATGAAGTAAATACTTCTTTTGTTTTTTTATGATGAGATCTTCTGATCTCTTTTTATAAAAGACCTTGGTCTTTTGCAGATCTATGATCTTTTAAGAAGATAATTCTTTTGTTTTAATGGGATGATTTCATCTTTTTGTTCAAGAACCATTCTTTACCTTGAAGAAATAATCTTCTTTTGCTAAGAGCTTGCTCTTCTTTTTTTGAGTTTTCTCAAAGTTTGTAGGGGGGTTTCTCTATATCAGACTTGAAGTCTTGGGGCCTTTATATAGGGCAAATTTATTTGTTAAATCAGTTAAAGAGATCTTTCTCTGATTGATTTGGGGATGTTTCCCCACCGTTGGATCTTTGATCCTAGGGCTTCTGTTTTACAAAAGACAATCTTCTTGTTTTTAACAAGATTGGAAAGATCTTTTCATAACAGAATTTTAATTCTGATTAATTAATGATTTATCATTATTAGATCTCTTGATCTAACGGTGGGGAATTTTTAATTCCAGCGCTAGCGCACCTTCCGCTAGCGCACCTACGTTTGACACGTGGCGCGCAGCGCGCCTAGCGCTGAATCTGAAGCGTTGCTTCAATTTTTAAATTTTGAATTTTAAAATAGAGTTTTGCTCTGATTGGGAGAAACAGCAGTAAAGAACATTCTTAAGTACATGAGGAGTACTAAGGAGATGTTCTTGGTGTACGGTAATAGGGACCTCCAGATCGAGGATTTTACTGACTCTGGCTTCCAAAGTGACAAGGATGACTCTTAATCCATCTCGGGTTATGTGTTTACCTTCAACGGAGGGGCGGTCTGTTGGAAGAGCTCTAAACAAGACATCGTAGCAGACTCGACGATGGAGGCTGAGTACATCACTGTTAACGATGCCGCAAAAGAGGCAGTCTAGATGAGAAAGTTCGTTTCTGAACTTCAGGTGGTTCTATCCATTGCTGATCCAATACCTTTGTATTGCGATAATAATGGAGCCATGGCTTTGGCAAAAGAACCACGATCCGATTAGAAATCCAAACATATCTTGAGGCGGTATCACCTGATCAGGGAGATCGTGGATCACCGGGAGATCGAGGTGCAGAGAGTAGATACAAAGGACAACATGGCAGATCCATTCACCAAGGCCATTCCTCAAGTCCAGTTCGAGAGACTGTTCGAGATGTTGGGTATGCGATACGCCAACAACTGGCTCTAGTGCAGATGTTAGGTACTTAATACGCCAATGACAGGCCGTAGTGCAAGTGAGAGATTGTTGAATATGTATACCCTAGAGGCCTTCATTGTATATGATGCTAGGGATATGTATGTACAGGACAATCTTGCTCAATATGATAGTATCCTATTTAGTTTGCCTTTATCTTAACATGTGATATATTGTACTTGTTATTTTATATCTCTTATACATGTTGATAAAGCCCTTATGATCCTTACTTGACTACCAGCGTTATGATGGCAATCATACTTGTAGGAGATGGGTAGTCTATAAGCACATCTTTAAATGTCCCTAGTCGTGGGAGTATCGAGACTGGGCATCGATACTCCAAAGTAGACTAGAGTATATATTTCTAGACCCTGACGAGGGGCGATGGTTGGTCCCGCAGCCATTGGTGTGTTGCACCTAAGATTGTATACAGGGGCTCACTGGAGGTAAGTAAACTGGATGGACTCGCCGAGAACTGGCTAGATGGTATTTTACCTATCTTCAGATAGAAGTTCTCTGGTGACAGGAGTTCAGATAGTCTATCGACCAGAGGTCGTCATTTGTCTCGTGTGAGTTCCCACTGTACTTTGATTACTACCATACCACGGCTCTACTGAGTCGTACAAATAGGTTTTAGTTGGGTACAGTCCCAAGCCACATAGAGGCAGTGAGCGATTGTTGGAGATTCGGATCTCCCGGTATAAAGAGTCGATGTCGCGCTGTGTTCAGTTGGCCAACACCATAAGTCCCTGGTCAGGGCGGATTGAAAATTACTGATAGTTAGATTAGTAGATTCTCGGATGGTCTTGAGCCACATCGGCACGACTTGTCAGATTATTAGGGGTCTAACGTTTTCCACCCTTAGACCTGGAATGCGATAGTCTCAGACGAACAGACCGGACTGTACGAAGATTGTCACGGATAGGCTCAGTAGGAGTTCGGATGAGTTTGCTCATCGGCCTTCTTTTCGACAAGTACCTGGGTAGCCATTACGTACAGCTAGTACCACTGACGGGCTTGTGGTTAAACCCACTACCAGGGTACTGTCGAGTCTTTAGAGTCCCACACAAAGGGTTTTCCTGGTTCAAGCGAAATGATGTAGAAGCCGTATGGTTTTACGTGTAGGGTTCCGATCATATATGTGTATTAGCTACACAGATTTTGTTCGGATGGATAATACTAGCAGGCTTAGGATTAAGCCGCATTCTAGTATTATATTATTGGATTATTTTTATCTCTTGGTATTCATATTTTTTTTATAGTACGAATACAGGTATATATATACGGTGAGGGCATTCTTGTATTTTCATAAGAGTGCTTATAGAAGAAGACACCTCATTTATGTTATATCTATTTATTGAAAATAGATAATGAGGTGGAGGGATGAGGTATTTCAAAGTATGGTATGAAGCATGGCTATTTCTTTTCTTTATTCATTTGTCATTACTATTCAAGCATGGCTACTATATTTTATTGAAAATGAAATGCTTGATAGTTTTGAGCTTAGCCATTCTTCACTTGATTCTACACTTGACATTCTCTCTCCTCTTTTGCTCTCTTCTTCTTCCTCAAACCCTAACGCTCTCATGTGTTGAGAAACCTGGAGATATTGAGATAAATAAATCTAATTAACACTCTACATCTTCTAAGCTATCTAGATTAGCAAACTAGGTACTTTAGTTACCTCACTTTTGAGGTTAAAGCTTGAACCATAAACTCTCGGGTGGATCGTCTTCGACTCAAGGAGGCCGACGACCAAGCTTGATCCCGAGGAAAGAGGAGCTTAAGAAGAGGACAAGAAGACCTGAAGGACTTGAACACAAATGTATAAATCGCTTCATAGTAAATTAGAACCTTTGTTAGTTTTGCTAGTTAAGGCTTATGGTATATCTTGGGAGTTTAGTCGATATTGCTTGCTATAAAATTGTTTTTTGTTAATTCTGCCTTTCCACAAACCCTGTGGAGTATGCAATATCGACTTACAGGCGACTGCAGTTGGGGTGTCGGCAACATGAAGTGCCGGTGCTCGGTTCTAAAGTGAGTGTTGGAGTTAGGGTTACGGCAATGAAGATTGTTCCCCTCCGAAAGACGCGCAAGACAGACGTCTTGCCTGAGATTCGGGGCAGATGCTAATTGGTGCTATCCGTCCACCTCTCCGAAAATGCCAAGTTGATTTATGGCACCGTATATCGAAGGTTTAAACGGATGCGTCCGATATAGCAGACTTCGTCAGATTCCCCCTCGCTTGAGGGGTTTTTGATTGTGGGGACGTCTTCCCTGCAGGCGCAAGCCCCTGCAGTTAATTACGCTACTGTATCGCGGTAACAACTTTCTCCTTCTCCATATGGTCACTCTGTGTCGTGGATGTTTGTTTTGTATTTGGTTGCCCGTGGATTGTATACGAAGACTAAGTTATGTTGTCGCCCGTAGGGCGTGGACTAGTCCAAATCCGTATTATCTTAGATTTGGGTTTGGGGGTTTGGGTTTAAGGATATGTTAGCCTCATTTGAGACTAAGATCAACTTAAACGTTTGTTAAGGATACGTTAGTCTCATTTTAGACTAAGATCGACTTAACGGGATCATTTAGATCCGACAAGAGAGCAATTGGGGGCTCTATTGTTTAGTTTAGTGACATTGCGGTCGATAGGTAGTTTAAGGACATTGCGGTCCAATGTTAGTTTTCGCGGTCAAGGTTAAGGACATCATAGTCCATGAGTTTAAGGACCCCACAGTCCGTTGTTAGTTTTAAGACATCACGGTCAAGGTTAAGGACTTCATAGTCCGTTGTTAGTTTTAAGACATCCCGGTCAAGGTTAAGGACATCATAGTCCATGAGTTTAAGGACCCCACAGTCCGTTGTTAGTTTTAAGACATCACGGTCAAGGTTAAGGACATCATAGTCCGTCGTTAGTTTTAAGACATCCCGGTCAAGGTTAAGGACATCATAGTCCATGAGTTTAAGGACCCCACAGTCCGTTGTTAGTTTTAAGACATCACGGTCAAGGTTAAGGACATCATAGTCCGTCGTTAGTTTTAAGACATCCCGGTCAAGGTTAAGGACATCATAGTCCATAAGTTTAAGGACCCCACAGTCCGTTGTTAGTTTTAAGACATCACGGTCAAGGTTAAGGACATCATAGTCCGTCGTTAGTTTTAAGACATCCCGGTCAAGGTTAAGGACATCATAGTCCATGAGTTTAAGGACCCCACAGTCCGTGAAATTTATGGTTGTTGGGACCCGTCACCTCTTTGAAGACGTTGAGAAATTACAACGACAGATATCAAAGGAGTGAAGAGATGTACCCTTGAACCAATGTAGATTAAATGATCCGTAGCACAATTTGGAACCAAGATCAATTAATTATATTATGAGCCCATTGGCTCAGTTAAGTCTGAATTGAGAACTTATGGCCTTCTTGGGCTAAGTCCGATCATGTTTGGAATATTGGCCCTATGTTGGTCCCTTGAAGGGGGGCTTTGCCTCTAGAAAATTAGCCGATTGGGCTACAGCTAGTGTTAAACACTAAAAACCAACAGTGTTGAACACTGGAAATAAGATTAGTGTTAAACACTAAAAATTATGATTCTCAAATTAGTGTTAAACACTAACAGATAACAGTGTTAAACACTGGCAGCGAAATTATCAGATTAGTGTTAAACACTAAAAAAGGGGGAGATCGCGTGGGAGCACGTGATGGCATCCAAAAGGTGGGGCCAGATCCCCTTCAGTTTGTTCTGTAGGTAAGTGTTTAACACTTTTAAATCTGACAGCCATCACGTGTGGGCACGTGATGGGTGCTCATGCCCTGGTTTATTAGAATACTTATTAGGGGTCACGTGGTGACACGTGAGGGCGCCCCAGAGTTTCTGATCTGTGGATCTTTTACAGGGGTCACGTGGGGACACGTGACCCTGGGTCTTTCCTGTTTAAAGATTTGTTTGTCTTTTTAAGAATTAAATTCTTCATAGGGTTAAACCTTAGTTTTAACTTTGGAGGAATTAAATTCCTATTTTCGAAGAATTATATTCTTAGGTAGGGTTAAACCCTAATTTTCTTTCTGTAAGAATTAGATTCTCATATATGTAAAGAAACAAGTTCTGATATAGGGTGAAACCCTAATTTTATTTTAAGGGGAATTAAATCCCTGTGAGTTTGAGAGAATCAAATTCTCAATTAGGGTTAAACCCTAGTTCTGTCCATTTTGAAGGAATTAAATTCCTATAATTTTGGAGAATTAAATTCTCATATAGGGTTAAACCCTAATTTTATCTTGGAGGAATTAAATTCCTATAACTTTGTGAGAATTAAATTCTCAAAACTCAATTCCTCCTCTATGTTTTAGATCTGCATGGCAGGATCTCGACCCGATGAGAATTAAATTCTCAACCTATGGGGAGATGTGCACTTTGCAGGTCTTCCACCAGAGAAAGAACTAAGTTCTTTTCTTTCTATATAAGAGTTAAACTCTTGGATTGAGAATTAAATTCTCCTTTTGAAGCCTTTACTCTCTTTTTTCTTACCTAGGGTTTTTCTTTGTAGAGAATCAAATTCTTCTTTCTTTTCTTTCTGAATTTTTAAGATTCCAAGGCTCTATCTCTTTTCAACTCTCTCCTTTGGCTCCTATTTATAGGAGAAGGAAAACAATCAATCCGTTTGGTAAATCTTTCATTGAAAGATTTGATTTGTTTTCATCATTGATCCAGGCCTTTAGATTATTAGGTGAATTTTATTCATCGTTGGATTTTAAATCCAAAGATATTCTTTCTGTTATTTTGGTGAGATTTAGGGGAAATCTTTCCATGTCCAAGATTTTTCCATAAATTGGTGATATTTAATCACCCTCGGATTCTTAATCCAACGGTTTTACACAATTCTTCTCCATTTTGGAAAGATTTAAATGATCTTATTCAGAATTTAATTCTGTTGAACAGCAGGGCTTTTAAAGCCGGTCACGTGTGAGCACGTGACCCCCGGTCACGTGTGAGCAAGGGACTCCTCTTCTGCGCTCTGCTTTTTGCCGCTGCTTTACCATCACGTGCCAACACGTGATCACTGATCACGTGTGTGCACGTGATGCTTCCTCTGAAAATTTTTCCTGATTTTTTAATCAGGAAACAAAGATGATGGGTTCTTGATTGATGATGGGGTGTTCGAGTGTGAGTAGGTGACAACGAGGGTGAAAGTTGCGGGGTTTAGAGGATGCTCGGTCAAGGATGGAGATGAAGGTGATGTCGGTGGAGGTTTGAGGCCGGAGAGGGATGGGTTCAAGAGAAGAGGAAGGAGACGATGGTGGTCGAAGATGGAGATGGCGATGGTGATGCTCGGCTTAGAGGCGAAGACTGGGATCGGGGTCGAGGGCTGGAGTTACTCAGTGATGGAGGCATTGGGATCTGCAGGCGATTGGTTGAGGGGATGGTAAAGGAAGTTGATTGGTGAAGGCGAAGTGCAAGGTGCTCGGTTGATGGAGATGGCGACGAGAAAGGTGATGGAGATTGGTGACAAGGAGGGTCTCGGGAAAGGGAGTCGGCGACGTGGGTGAGGAGTTGAGGGCGAGGTGATCGGAGAGGGGAGAAGGACAAAGAAAGAGAGAGCGGGAGAGAGAGAGAAAAGAGAGAGTTCTTTTTTAATTTAAATAGGAAAATATAAATATAATATATTTATATGGTTTATATATAACTACTAATATTTTAAAAGATATAACAAATCTCCGATCCGTCTCTACTGAATCTTAAGAAAATATATTGGAAATAATTTATAGCTACGTAGCCCCCTTAAACTATAAATCTAAGGGTTAAAATAAAATATTCTACTCTCACACACACACATGGTATCTAGAATGTTTAAGATTTACCTACAGTAGATAATTGTCAATGTAATAATTTGCTAACAATTAGTATATGAAAATATTCCTAACGTATGGCTACCAGAAAATATATATACAATTTAAATATTTTATATCTGTTATTTAAAATTCATACGGATATAATCTACGGGTAAATATCAATAAAAATACTCTAGCACCATAACGGGTTACGCAAGCGGGTCGGGTCCGATAAACACATATACTATTCAAACCAATCAAATAATTCGATTAGGAGTCAGTACACAGAGATTTAAGGTCATTTCTTCAATTTGCTCTTCCCTTCTAAGTTCATATCTTTCGCGGTAGCTTCATCGATGTTACCTGCCAAATAAAAGGCATGCTCGGGAAGACCGTCTAATTCTCCAATAAATAAAAACAAAATTCAAAATACTGATTAATCTCGTTGAATAACGTACGATCGCAGTAGGGTGTTACAATAACGTTAGTCAATGCCTGATAATCATTACCGCTACACACATATGACATCATTATGTTGCACACACACATGACATCATTTATACTGTACACTTTAGTCGTGTCTTTACATTCTTTACATACATGATTTCCCGTACTTTTGGTTTACCTGTTTTCCATATGTTACCATGATTTGCTGTTATTACTTGTATCGCACTCTCCCATCTATTTTTATGCTTGTGGATATTTTGACATCCTGAGAATTGTGTTCCCAGTTGGAAAACCTATTTGTTGGACCGGACTCGGTCTTAAGAGTGCGCAGCAGAACCGTGATAGGCCCGAGACTCATAGAGCTTCTATTTCGGTATCTTTCATATCGTATTACTATGGTATTATTGTATCATTGAATCATATCTTGTATTTGTACCTTTGGATCCTATTGTATAGTGCTGCTCCTATGTTGTCGTTTGTAATAAATGTTGGTTAATGAATAAAGTTGATTTTATTTATCTTGTTTTTATGTATCCATGCATTACTAAAAGCTTAGCATAACTGTATCGGGGAGAGTCTACTTCTTGATATAGTTAAGCTGCGAACCTCATCGCGTCTCCGCTTCTGTATTTTGGGAAGCAGGGTATGACACTACCTCAATTTACTTCACTGAGTACAATGAAGGCTTTAGAGTTGATTTAGATCGATCATCATTGATAGATCCATCACCGACGATATAGAAAAATTCACAACAAAATCAGCAAAGTTATCACTCCTAATACAACCTTCCTTCATATATTCTTGAGTTAATTTTGTTTGGTTCCACAAATCCATTTCGAAGAATTCTTTTTGTTTATGACAAGCAACACTTGAAAAATTGAAAACCTTTGATGTATTTCAAGTAAGAGGTATGGTCAAGGAGGACAATGCATTATTTGCAAAGCCCAATCCGAGTGTCATAAACATCTATTGTTTGAATGCCAATTTTCTAAGTCGGTGATACAGGCATTTTTGCACAAAATCGGCAAAGTTAAGATATAGGTTTTGGGAGGTTCTAATCATAAAAGCTTAAATCCTGGGGGATGTGTTACAAAATCCACATTATAGGGGGCCTTATAAATAAAAAGGCCAAAAATATTATAATATCTGTATTTTTCTTTGTGTCTTGGTGCGGCAATCTTTCCCTTTCTGATTTTGGCGAAAAAAGGTGGGGAAATTAGAAGAAAAAAGAGAGAGAAAATAATTCAAATCGATCCTCATCGCTGATTCAAACGGCAAGCAGCGGTGTTTCTCTTCGTCAACATTTGGATTTTTGTTTCCGATCTCATCTGTTCCAATTTCTAAGAGGATTCGATACGGTACTCTTCAATTTTCTTCCAATTTTCATTATGAATCATCTAATTTTCGTCGAATTTTTTCGAAATTCTGGATTTTAAAGCATAATTTGAACCTGAATTAAGAGAAAACTAACCCCAGTTTTATGCACAAGATCCTTTTTTATGAAAAATGGATGGTTTGGATCTGAAAGTTAAAAAATTATCAAATTTTTGGCTTAGGGAGCTTATTAACCTAATAATTGAGAAAAATAACCAAAATTTAGATATGAAACACCCTTCATGTCTCTGAAGATGCCAAATTTGCAGCAGATGGAGAGACTGTGCATCTGAAAATACAATTTTTGGGCTTGCGGTTCCTGCAAAAGAAAGCAGGGGAAGAATTAAAGAGAATGGATCATTTGGATCTTGAAAAGCTTATGATTGAAAAAATTTCCCTACATGAAGTGCAACAGATTCAATACATTCCAAATCATAAATTTACGTTCAAAGCGCCTACTCGATCTTTGAGTTTTTCTCTATAGGAAACCATATTGGTTCAAAAAGCATAGGTTTCATTAGTTGTATCAAGAGGCCAAGATGGAATATCTAAGCATGCTAAT
The DNA here is from genome assembly GCA_030015575.1 of Agapanthus africanus. Lineage (NCBI taxonomy): Eukaryota > Viridiplantae > Streptophyta > Magnoliopsida > Asparagales > Amaryllidaceae > Agapanthus > Agapanthus africanus. The sequence goes on from JASDDO010000022.1 coordinate 466,828,482, forward strand.
AAGTTCTTTCAACTATTTTGTTTACTTTATAACTTGGACATATAAATGTTGGCACATATTATTGTTGGAGCGACCTTTCATTTGGTTATGACCTTGGACGTTAAAAATTTCATGTTTTGATCCATGGTTTGAATAGGGTTGCGTATTCCATGGAATTATTGTGCAATTAGTGAGTCCATTGTCAAAAGCTACGCCTCGGAAAGTAGACGTTCGCCAAGGGACCTTTGCTGCATAGTATGCTGGGGCAACTGTTCTCTACTGTATTATGTCGAGACAATGCTGTGAGTCTGGATAGGGTAGCATGAAGGTGATTTTACTTTTGGAGAGCTTTCTACTGCCTAAAGCATGAAGGTATTCCCGTGCGCTCATATATAAATCGATTATTATTTAGCTTTGTAGTGCCTGACCATTTAAATTTTTGCACTCTGTAGGACCTCTTGTAAAATGATACCTACTAATGGTCCTCCTATCTTTTAATCTTGCAGCTTTTGTCTTTGTGATACATATCTGGTAGAAGATGTTTGATTGTGGTTACAAGGCACAATATATAGATGGCCAAAGAGAGAAATTTGTAAGGTGTGATTATTCATGGACCAACACTTCTAGCACTATATCAAGCATTTTGTACGATAGTACAGACAAAAAATCCTATTTTGAAATTTTCTCTTTACACGGTTAAGCTGGTTCACATTATCATGAAGAGTTACTTTAATATTTTATCATATTTCTCCTGCTCACTTATTCATGAAATATTGACGTGAACTTTCCCTATGAAATCATGTTCTCTGAAAACTTGTAGTACTTGCATTTTTTCATGCGCACAAACGTTAAAGATGAACACCTAGTTAATTATTGCATTGTTCCATATTGCAACAACAGTATATCGATTACATAGTTTTATTCATTAAATAATTTACATTGTTTGATGAACTTTATCAAAATATGAATCAGACAATTGATTGATGGTTCCCTTATGTGTATGTAAGTCTTGCCAGGCAGAATAACCAGCTTATCGAAATCAATTAGGAGTTGGATAGCAATGTATCGAGCAATCTTAACTTCTCGTCATGTGAACCGTTGCCTTTGGACCATGCAGAAAGGCCTTCAGTAGAAAGATAAAATGCTTGGAAAGGTTGAATAAAATGAGGTTATATACAATGTTTAAAAAGCGGCAAAAAAAGATGGTGCGACCAAAGGGCTTGGCTGTCTAGGCACCGCATAGGTGTCGAGGCTGCCGCACAGGCCGCATTAATACTGACTTAACCGTATTTTGCATTAATTTTGTTTATTTTTTTAGCTTATTTGTAAAACGTTGATTCCAATTAGTTTTTCTTAACTATTTTGGTTTTTTCTTCACTTATGGATGCCTAGATAAGCATTCTTAAAGACGTAAACAAATATTTAAGGGTTTTTTACTAGAAAGCCCCATCATACTTCGCTAATTACTAAAGAGCCCCTCATACTTCGTTAATTACTAAAAAAACCTTTACACTTACTTAAAAGATCTCTCATACATTTAGGTTGCACTAATAAACCTTTTATTAGTTTTCCAGCAACAACTATCGTCTAGTTAGGAAGATAGAGTTAGAGCTTATGCTTGAGGCGCTCTCTTACCTTCCAGGATTTAGAAAGGTCTTTCTCCCATAAAAAGAGCCCCATCTCCATATCTAAATATGGAAGAACCTTCGAAGGGATTTAGTGTAACTGACGAATCGCTCTCCTTTCAAATGAGGTTGTCCACAAACTTGAATTGCGATTGAAGGGACAACGACACTTGATAAGCTCATTGCTGGAGAAGGTTGGGAAATACCAGCTGGTTTCCATGATTAATTTGAAAGATATTTGATCCAAACCCTAATCCTAAAGCCAATTTCGGAGGAAAATAGGAATTTTGGGAAAATAAGAGGGGTTGGAAGGTTTTTAAATCCTAACGCGAATGCTTACCGTTAGCCTCCTAACGAAGTAATGGAAAATGTCAAAAAAGATACTCTTTTTGATTTATTAGGTTTTTTTAGTGCAACTTAAATGTATGGAGTATGTTTTAAGTAAATATGAAGTATGGAAGGGCTTTTTAGTAATTAGCGGCGTATCACGGAGCTTTTTAGTAAATATGAAGTATGAGGGGACTTTTTAGTAATTAGCGAAGTATAAGAGCTTTTTAGTAAAAATCCGAACATTTAAATGCAAGCTAAGTAGCTGATGGTGAAACTGCTAGAATTCATCATAAATATAATTTATGATGTATGCATGTAGGATGTATCAATCATCTTTAATAAGTCAATAACACAATCAAATAGTTAATTATTTGATTAACATTTAACAATAATTAAACCAAAAAATGAAGAATCAAAGACTCAAAAGAAAAGGAATAAAAAGAAAAATTATTGTCAAAGGCTCGAAGCATGAAAGCAATGGTGGCGTGGTCGACGCTTGTGAAAGATGAGTTCTGGAAGATCGAAAGGAAAAGGATTTGAGGTTGAGATCAACGACGGTGGTAGACAAGGATTTGAGGTGGATGATGGCGATGGCTGGTTGTCGATGGCTATGAATCATGGATACTTGTATATACCTCACGTATCGTCCCTGATCATGTATAATACCCCGAAACTCTCGGAAACTATCGAATTCTTTCGGATTCGCTCGGACTAGTAAATATCTCACCAATCTCTCGAATCGACGCATCCTCTCTTTCTTCCGAAAATTAGGGCACTCAAAAATTTGAAAGTGCATTGAATATCTAACATAATACCATTATTTTTTTATATTATTATATATTAGTATGTATACCTTAATATATATTCATATTTAGTTGATCTAAAATCGATATTAAAATGTATCCCGTATCCTGGGTTTTTGGAAAATTGCGAATCCGTGAATCTGTATCGTATCCGAACTCGTGCTACATAGGTTGATGGTGGTGGTGGCCCATGTGGCCCTCGATGGCGGTGGCACAGAAGGATTTGGGGTCGGTGGTGGTGGCTACCATCATGGTGACTCTCGGGCCTCATGGTGGCCCTCAATGGTGGCGAGAGTCGCGATACAAAGTATGATTTGGGTCAATGAGAAGAAGCCGATTGAGGCACCAAATCAAATCATTGTTGGGTCAATGAGAAGAAAATCCTAAAATGATTTGGAGTAAAAGCTTTTATATTTTTAATAGTGAATAAACAACCCAAATTTATTAAATATTACACCTCGATTCACAAACAGAGCACTTAAAAAGTAGAGATGAGCATAAATTATGCGGCCAAATGCGATGCGGTGCAGCTATCTTGAGTGTCTAGACGGCTGCATAAGTTTAAAACATTGGTTAGATGACTTATTTTTTAAAAACTAAAGGTTTCAACGATTGGCAAGAAACTATCCAAAATTTTATTATCTTTAAAGAACTACCTCAATGATGGTTAACACTTAACAATGTTAATTTTGCATATTAAATGACCTTTTCCCCGTTTAATAATTACAATCAATTAAATTATATAATTATTAATTATTTTATTAACAATTTTAGATAAATTTAATTTAAACATTAGCGACAATTAAAGGTGCCCAGCGACTGGTGTGGCCAGCTACGGTCAGAGGAGATGATCGGCGGCGGTAGTGGAATGAAGGCAATGGTGGAGGAAATGTTGGGTTCATGGTAGAGTTTGGTTATGTTTGGGGCTTTTGGTTAGATTAGGGGTTAGGGTTTTGTGAAGAACAAGAAGAGTCTAAGTTAGGGTTTGGTGTAGGGAAGACGAGAAAGAATAAGAATAAAAAGAATAAGAAGATGATGATAATGATGATGTGGACGGCGGTGGGCGGTTTGGCCGCTTTGCCGGATGGCGGTAGTGGATATTGGGGTTGGGTTAGGGATAGAGTGAGGAGGAAAAGAGGGTATTTTGGGATTTTTGCAATTTTTTGATGACATGGAAACTTTACCGGTTGTGCAGATGTGGCACTATCAATGTGATGTGGTGACTCTTATTTGGGCAGTTTTTCAAAGATTACAAACTTTTGGTCAGTTTCTTGTCAAACATGGAATTTTTTAGCGAATTTTGTAAAATAAGCCCAAATTTATTTTAAATTGTCAATGATGATGTTGGAACTATGAACTTTTGATGCTCTAATACCATATTTGACAACTACTTCATCCAAAATAAAACATTGAGACCCTAAATGAAGGGGAAAATGGAGCTGGCTTTGAACAACAGACAGCCCCCCGTGGGTCCCCCTCAACTTAAACGCGGGGATCCAGGGGCTCAAGACTGTTTACAGCCAACCGACTGTGAACAACCATAGGCCCCATTAACCCCATGAATGAAAGCTAATTTACTTCATATGGAAGATATCACCATTTTTGTTTATGAAATCATTTGTCATACTTATGTATGATTCAGGTAGGTCAGGTTCAGATTTTACGTCAGGCATGGTTAATTTTATACTTGAATTAAGATATATCAGGAAGAATGTATGTGTCCAGTCGATACTAGTTACATCTCCACGGTACAATTGGAATATTTTTCTTTAAGGAACTGTCTAGTAGAAGGCTGATGATGATAGATTTCTTATAGGTAATTATAATCAGCTCTAAGGCACTAAAACATTTAGGATCGTGGCACACACTTTCGTCCATCAGGAATTGTACATTAGCTAGGAGAGGTGAGGATTGATATCAGATCCACAGCCAGTTATAAAACCTTGTATCTCTTATGTATGGTTGCTTTATAGCCGATCCTATTTTCCAGTGTCTAGTTACAATTTCTGCAGCGACCAACTAGCTATCCCTGCCCTTCCTTGCTTCTTATAAGATTTTGTAATTCCATATTGTTGATCATGATCTATTCGAGGTAAAAGACATAGGGATTAAAGTTCATGAAATGAATGGTTTACTAGCAGATAGAAACATCGTATTTTGTAAATTCTAGATACACATAGTAGAATCCCTTGAACTAATTGGCTTTTATCTTAGGCATTATAAATTTGTTAGATCAAGGTTAATGGCATTTTCAATAGGTGGACTATCCTATTCTTCAAAAAAGAATAGGTGGATTATCCTAACATCGATGTGGTATCTAAACTGCTCATTATTATTTTACTTATTTATGTGCATCTTCATGTGGTACGTGCAACGTTGTCACTCTTTTTTGTTTTGTCACATTTTTTTAAACCTTAACACAGGACTCATATTGTTAACAACAAGGACTAAATTAACTGGAGCATGTCTCTATTGAACACAATAATGGGAATTTATTTTCTGTAACGCAAATCTGCCCCTTTGTTTCGTAGTGAATCAGCATCTAATCTTGGGGTTTTCTTATATAGGTTGGAAGAGTCTCCAAGGGTATCTTTTGCTTCTGATACGGCCGGAATGAACCGGTGTGGGCTCAATGTTGATGGATTTAATTGTGGATCAAATAACCCATCAAAATCTTTCAGGAGAGGTGTGTTGAAGGGAGGTGAAAGACTTAAATCCCTTGGCAGAACTCTTCACGTTGGTGTCTCCAAGGCTGTTTTCCCTGAGGATCTTAAGGTTTCTAAGAAGAAGATATTTGATCCTCAAGATATACTTCTTCTAAGAATAAACAGGCTTCTTGTCATATCATGTATTCTTGCTGTATCAGTGGATCCATTCTTCTTCTATCTTCCAGTAGTAGATACAGATTCCAGTTGTCTCAATATAGATCGAAAGCTGGCAGTCACATCAACAACATTGCGGACATTGCTTGATGCTTTCTATCTTATTCGCATTTATCTTCAATTTCACACTGCTTACATTGCTCCATCATCTCGAGTATTTGGTAGAGGTGAACTTGTGATTGACCCTGCAATGATTGCTAAACGGTATTTGAGACGGTATTTCATCGTTGACTTTCTTGCAGTTTTACCTCTTCCACAGGTTTGAATAATCATCATTTCTTTATTTTGGGCATTTCCATCATTCTAGAAAGCCCCCCCCCCCCCCCCCCCATCTATTGGTTATATAATGCTTTTTGTTTAGTTTTTTTGTTTTTATGTTTGTCCTATATTCTCCTAATGCTTATGTAATAATATTGTTTTATATGACTGCTTAGAATCTGAGGTAATTATTTGCTTGCTTATCAGGATACTTGGCAAAGTATCTCTTTACCATTTTATGAAACAAAACTATCCCAGAGTTTGTGAATGTCAGACATAAATGTATCCATTTAGTAACAGGTAAATGGAACTGGTATACCCATTTATGGCCATCCATGTGTTTTTTGTGGTTCCAGTGGATAATACATTGGTTATGAACAATTGTTGCTTTATAAATAAACTATAATTGCTTTTGGACATGTTTTCTCAGTTAATAGTTAATAATTATCATCTTTGAAGCATAATTTATGCTGATTATTTTGCACTTCTACCACAAATTATGTTAATGAAGTCATTGTGAGTTAATTTGATCTGTTTTCTATATTTTAATATAAGTGCACTAGTGTATTCTCTAAAAGATAAATGAACTATGTGGTTGGATATTTGTTGCATCTCGTTTTAATTGGGAAACTTTAGTTGAGAGGTGATGTGAGAATAACAAAGTTCGTTATGAGGATACTTGATGGTAGGATGATAAGGGTGGTTGGTGTGAAAAGCTACAGTTAGTTGAAAATCACTGAATGTAAGTTGGCAGAAACAGTGAAAAGTCACAAAAAGGTAGTGCTACAAAGCCAAAATTTCAGATTTGTTGAAGATATATAGTTTCTTAATAGTTGAAATATTTAAGTGAAGGTATCAGCGAGGATAACTGATGATACGGCAAAAAAAAATGGAGAGGCTGACTGTTGCCTGAGGTTGTGGTTTACTAATTGTGTTCTACGAAGCATGGTTTGAAATCTCGGCCGATCCCGATCCGAGAGGGTCGGTGTTCTACTTAGTTCGAAGCATGGTTTGACATCTCGGTCGATCCCGATCCGACAGGGCCGATTCCGATTCCAAAAATGATTATCCGAGTTCCGAGACCAATACTATCCGATACCAAGTAATGCTGTGATTAGTTGTTTACCATTTTATAGTGGGGTTCGCGGTGTTATTAATATCATACAATAGTAACGTTATGCAATACGTATCTTTCGGGACTATACGATTCATAGGAATTTCGGTAGGTATCACAGCTACATATTGTTATGTATTGTAACTGGTTATTATAGTTGATTTGACATCATTAGTACGGCTCTAGACATCATTAATTACAAAATAATATGACAAATTGTTTATGGTTACTTCAAATGTTTATTTAAATTTTTTTCCTAATTCTTAAAAATTCTTTTTCTGAATGAAGGTAAGAAACTACAAATAGCTATGTTTGGGTATAGGGAAAGTTATGTTATTTGGTCAAGCAGCCTAATACAATATATTGTTATTATTTTCAGAAAAAAAGATAAATCAATTAATTTACCATGATTCGTGAATTTATAGGAAAGAGAATTTGGAGTAAAGATATCAATCTAAAAAACAAAAACATTATCTTTGCTTCACCATGATTCATGAATTAAATACAAGGTATTTTCCATTTTTACAACATATTTCTCTGATGTGACCTCTTGCAACTTATGCCTAGCATCGATTATTTTAAAACTGAATTTGTCAGTTAGAAGATGTATGCATAGGGACTTAGATGACATATGCCGTCTTTTGTTGACTTGACTGTTTACTTTTTCTGGTTTATCCGACATGCATCAACTCATTTATAAACAATAATTCATTCCAACACACCAATCGCTATTTGGAAAATCTTGGATAAAATACCTATCAATCTTCATTAATTTTCATGGATGAATTAATATGATCTATTCCCTCTAAACAAATAGAGAAGCTTCTATGCTTGAGTTACTATTTGTCAATTTGAAAATCTTGTCTGCATTGCATTTGGTTTAACATCTGCTTCTCTTGATTGCTGCCACATTATTGTATAAAGATAAAATTTGCAAGGCACAAATGTTACAATGACAATTGAGAAGATGGGAAGAATTTATCATAGATCACAGCAGGTTGGTTATGGAAATTTGGGGTATTCTAGATTTCATATCTATTCCAATAGTCTACTTCAAGATTAAGTCAGTCCTACAGTAATATGAAGCATCAAAGCGCAGATTTTAATTTATACAGAATTTGAACATGAGATGCGGTTAACAGGCTATCTAGTTGTTTACTCAACCTATATATTTGTATTTAATGGGATTTACTGATGTATTTGCTTAGAATATATAATGCGGTTACTTTATTCTCTTCAATGACCTTTTTTGTCTTTAACTATGTGCAGATAATAATTTGGAGATTTCTCCAGAGTTCAGAAGGTTCTGGTGTTCGTGTTACCAAAGATGCGTTGCTTTTTCTTATTATGATTCAGTACATTCCCAGATTTCTTCGGATTCTTCCTTTGACAGCAGAGATGAAAAGAACTGCTGGTGTCTTTGCCGAAACTGTAACAACCCTATTTGAATACATAAATCAAAAGTTTATCAAGATTCTTTCCCCAAATTTTTGAATTTTTATTTGGCCTCTAAAATATTTAATTTAGATTTTTCTCTGGAAACAATTTTGATATGGAAAATATTCAGTTTTTATATTATATGAATAATATCTTCTTAGCGACAGCAAAATAATATTCTTTCGTATCTGTTTACTGTTAAGATGAGAACGAGAAAATCTACACCAAATCTCTAAATGCAACCAATTAATGATATGAACCCTCATAATATATTTATAAGAAAATATTATATATATATACAACTTAATCTCTCTCTCTCTCCCTCTCTCATACCCGCACCTCTCTCTCTTTCTTTCCCCGCTGCTCTCGTCCCTAACCCTCGAAAACCCTAACCCTAGTCGTCGCCGCCGCCGCCGCAGATCCCGAGCCCTCCTCTCGCCTCCATCAACGCGTCTCCTCCCTCCTTCGCCTTCGCCCTCGTCCTCACCCCACCGACGCCGCCTCCGTCCATCGTCGCCGCCACAAATCCCGACCCCTTTATCTCATCCCATCGCCGTGCCTTCACCTCGCAGCTGCTCCCCTCTCTCCTCCGACCGCGACGTCGCCTGCCCCACTACCTCACAGCTTTCTCATCGCCGGATCTGAGCACTCGACGCCTTCACGACTCGACTAGGACCCATCCAAACCCTAGCTTGATACCATCACCATCCTCTGTAAGTTTCCTTGATCCCTGTTTCTTTTCTGAAAAAAAAAAAAAGAGAAATAAATAAATAAAATGGTAGGGAATCAGTGAACAATTTGAAAGGGGAAAATTTGTATCAAACCCTAAATTTAGATAATTTTGTGTGACAATTTTGTGTGTGGATACTTATAAAGATTAATCGATGAAATTTATCTAGGCGGATCATATAACTCAGATCCAAAGTCGCACCTTAGCTGAGATCGTGCCTGCATTTTTGCACATCTTTTCCGTGATCGCTATCCCCAGGCAAGTACTCTTGCTCTTTTCATTTTGTCGATGCAACATCGGCGATTATCTAAATTAGTTCTTAACCTGTACAAGTTTGATTATTAGAGGAAAGATGTTTCTTTCACAGTTTTAGCACCTGTCCTTATCGTAACACTTGCTAATATAATGCTGACTGTTGCTTGCTTTTCGTTACGTAATGCTATGACATGAATATTATGCACATGAATCCTTTTACATACTTTATACACATTCGAGACTCATGTTGATTACATGTATAGAACATCTTGATTTGACATGCTTACTCGTGACCTTTATTATTTATTTTTCTTAAGTGAAATCATTAATTAGAGTGCTGGACTACATGCCATGACACCACTATTCACCAGTTTTATTTCCATACAATTACCATACTGCAAGTTCCTGTCCTTTCAGCATTCTTAATTAGTGATTTTAATATTTACCATAGCAACTATACATGCGTGGGTGTTGGGGTAGTTTGAGTGTGCGTTGTACAACAGGATCTCAGGAGTCCCATGCCGGCAGCTCGTACCGGGCTATAGCGGTCACATGATTACAGCTCGTACCGGGCTATAGCGGTCACATGATTACAGCTCGTACCGGGCTATAGCGGTCACATGATTACAGCTCGTACCGGGCTATAGCGGTCACATGATTACAGCTCGTACCGGGCTATAGCGGTCACATGATTACAGCTCGTACCGGGCTATAGCGGTCACATGATTACAGCTCGTACCGGGCTATAGCGGTCTCTTGTTCATTCCACAGTTGGGCCCGTGTTTCCTAGCCCTTGGGGTACCACTCTTGGGTTAGGAATACTCCTGCAGAGGTTGACGCACACACTCAAGCTTACGATAGGATAGTTTCCTTTTTAGTGGCCAGTTAGGTTATGACCCGATCCCTTACTTATGTTTCATAGTGTTAGTGCATTTAATTAATTATATACATGCTTTCTTGTGCACAGGGCTTCACTTTTATATATTCTTGTTATTTATGTTACACACACTTTTACGTCGAGTACTTGTTGGGATGTTCTGACATCCCTGGGATTTGCCATCTCAGGTTTAGAGGCAGATCTGCAGGCTGAGCAGGACCAGAGCGGCTACCCGGACTTTGCTAAAGATCATTAATCGTAGGTTTATTTTCCTTTACTTTTAGCTTTTAGCATGTGCGCCCTTATGGGACATTAGGACTTTTGTATCTCTTTCGGATCTTATTTTATTCCGAATCTTTTGTTTTGGATCTTTAATTGCATCAGTTATCTAGTGGATCTATTTTAGGATTTCTTGTGGTCTCATTGCAGCATGATTATCGGTATTATTTCTTTTGGTATTGGATTTTGTTATTGACAGGTTAATCTAGACAGCCTTATGTGACTATGGAAGGACTTTTCCTTACCGTAGGTAGCATGGCTGGCCTTCGTCGCTCCCCGTACTTCACATTTTGGGATGCGGGGCGTGACAAGGTTTTGTTGGTATCAGAGCCCAGGCTGACTTCAAAGTTAGTCTTGGTTCTACGGACCTTTTAGGTTAGAAACACATGTCTAGGTTTTCCCCAGTATGTCATGCTGCAGATTCCGTTGACTCTGACCGTAGGATTCGGGCGACTTACATAGAGTTACGATATTGTGCCCATGTACCGCGGCATGGATACAATACGGTATTCTGTATGAGTAACTTAGAGTCCTACACTTGATTTGTATTCTTTGAATTGATTATTTTCCTTATCTCTTTGCTTCACTCAGTTTTAATATTTTTTTTTTTTTTTTAACCTCGTTTTCGTTGCTAAATCTCGTCGTTCGTTTTGACCTCAGAATTATGGCCGAAGAAAATTTGCGAGTATATGGGAGACGTGACAACAATACTGCACTGCTTGGAGTTATACGTGGCATGCTGGAGAGCCAACAGCAGCAGACCGAATTGCTACAGGGGGGCCTACTTGCTTCTCAGCAGACCGCTACTGCGGCCTTGAACAAGGTTGCTGAGGTTCGTGAAGGTAGACGCCCGGGCAGCGTCGCCGATTTCAGGAGACTACAGCCGGCAGTTTTCACTGGCACAGGCGGACCACTGGATGCCGAGCAGTGGGTTGTCGACATGGGGAATTTACTGTCAGCCGCCCGGGTTCCTGAAGAGGACAAAGTGGATATAGTCAAGATTCAACTGCAGGATATTGCTAGAATTTGGTGGCTCGCGGAAGAGAACAGGTTGGAGAAACCGATTACTTGGACTAATTTCTCTACGGCTTTTCTTGGGAAATTCTTCCCTAAATCGGCCAGGATCGAAATGGAACAACAATTTATCAATCTTCGTCAGAGAGATCGCACAGTGGACGAGGTAGCGGCCGAGTTTATCCGACTCAGTCGTTTTGCTCCTTCAATGGTAGCCCAGGAAGAGGATAGGGCTAGAAGATTCTTACAGTGTCTCACTCTGGAAATACAAGAGAAGTTAGCTTCACATGACCTGAGGACTTATTCAGAAGTATTAGATGCGGCCCGCAGAATTGAGACAGTTATGGATAGAAGGAAGAAACTTCAGAGCGGAAGATTCAAACGACCCGTGAATCAAACTTCAGGGAGGATTCCAGTTAGACAGCATGGAGGAGTTCAGATGAAGCGTACCGCAACCCCACCACAACGGGAATCTACGGTTTGTGGATATTGTCGGATACCGGGACACATCGAGAGAAATTGCCGCCGCGCTAAGGGTCTATGTCTGATTTGTGGTGCTAGTGACCATCAGATTGGGAGTTGTCCAAGGAGAGCAGAGCGCAACCAACCTCAGAAAGGACTTGTCCCTCAGGAGCAACTTTTTGAGCAGAGGCGAGGAAACACAGGTCGTGGACAGGGACGGGCCTTTACACTGACAGCTGAGCAGGCGGAAGCATCGGAGGATGTCGTTTCAGGTACCGTTCAAATTTGTTCTGTTCCTGCTAGAGCACTTTTCGATTCTGGAGCTTCGCATTGTTTTATGTCTTTGGATTTTGCCACAACACATTCTATTGCACACAAAACACTGACTAGAGGTTGGGACATTCACACTGGAAATGGGGTAGTTACCACCAACCTAGAGTGCAAGCTTTGTCCAGTTGTGATTTGCGGCAGAGAGCTTTTCGCAGATTTCCTGTTGATTGGGACCGGTAGTTATGATGTCGTCTTAGGAATGGATTGGTTGGGCACCTTTCACGCACATATTGATTGTCGGGCCAAAACTGTAAACTTTCGCATTCCTAACCACCCAGAGTTCGTGTTCATTGGAGGGAGCAAATCTCTGGGACCCATAAAGTTCAGAGCAAGGCCGACGTGCGACATACTAGCATCAATGGAGGTTGATATGAGTTCGGCACCGGTCGTAGTTCGGGAATTTTTGGATGTCTTTCCTGAGGACTTACCCGGATTACCCCCGCCTCGTGCTTTGGGATTTTCGATAGAATTATTGCCAGGAACGGCACCAATTTCTAAGTCACCCTACAGGATGGCACCAGTTGAATTGGCGGAATTGAAGAAGCAGATAGAAGACCTCCTCAGCAAAGGATTCATTCGCCCGAGTACTTCTCCGTGGGGCGCTCCAGTTTTACTAGTAAAGAAGAAGGACGGCTCGTTGCGCATGTGCATCGACTACCGAGAGTTGAACCGGGTTACAATTAAGAACAAGTACCCTATACCTCGGATCGATGATTTGTTCGATCAATTGTGTGGTGCTCGAGTGTTCTCTAAGTTGGATCTTCGGTCGGGGTATCATCAAGTTCGTGTTAAAGCGGAGGATGTATGCAAAACAGCCTTCAGAACTCGATACGGTCATTATGAATTCTTGGTAATGCCATTCGGTGTTACTAATGCCCCAGCCGTGTTCATGGATTTAATGAACCGAGTTTTCTCCCAGTACCTTGATCAGTTTGTCGTAGTTTTCATCGACGACATTCTTGTGTACTCCAAAAGTAAGGAGGAGCATGCCGAGCATTTGAGGATCGTGTTGCAAATACTGAGGCAAGAAAAGTTTTACGCCAAGCTCAGTAAATGCGAGTTTTGGCTTGAACAAGTTCAATTTTTGGGCCACATCGTTTCTGGAGACGGTATATCAGTAGATCCAGCAAAAATTGAAGCAGTGAAGGATTGGCCAGCACCAAAGTCAGTAGCAGAGATTAGAAGTTTCCTGGGACTCGCAGGCTACTACCGCAGATTTGTTAAAGATTTTGCACGAGCGGCTGAGCCATTGACAAGACTTACTCGCAAGGGGATACCATTCGTATGGTCAGAAGAGTGCAACCGAGCTTTCGAATTATTGAAGGAGAAACTCACAACCGCACCCATATTGACCGTACCAGATGGGACAGGAGGACTGGTGATTCATAGCGACGCTTCCGGTAAGGGGCTAGGCTGTGTCTTGATGCAACGTGGGAGTGTTGTCGCTTATGCCTCGCGTCAACTGAGAACGCACGAGAAGAATTACCCGACTCACGATTTAGAGTTGGCCGCTGTAATCTTTGCTTTGAAAATTTGGAGGCATTATCTTTTGGGAGAACGGGTGGAAATTTTTACGGACCATAAGAGCTTGAAATACGTATTCACGCAGAAGGAGCTAAATATGAGACAACGTAGGTGGTTGGAGTTCATGGCTGATTATGATATCGATTTGAAATATCATCCCGGGAAAGTAAATGTGGTACCGGATGCTCTCAGTCGGAGACCGACAGCGATGTGGTTGACTGGCCAGAAGGAACTCATTGATGAATTTCGAAGGCTCAATCTAGAAGTGATAGAGCATGGGACGCCCGGACAATTTTGGCAACTACAGGTGCAGTCTTCGTTAGTTGATCGTATTAAAGCTGCACAGACTGGGGACCCGCAATTGCAGAAACTCCGCGGGTTAGTAGAGGCAGGATTGAGAACAGACCTATTGATACACGAAGATGGCTCTTTAAGATTCGGCAGTCGATTATGCGTGCCAAAGGGCGACGTTCGAGAGGAAGTGTTGAAGGAAGCACACAGTTCAGCTTATTCGGTGCACCCGGGTGGTACCAAGATGTATAGGGACGTTAAACAACACTTTTGGTGGAATGGCATGAAGAGAGAGATTGCCCGCTATGTGTCGAAGTGCTTAGTGTGCCAGCAGGTGAAGGCCGAACATCAGCGAGTGGCCGGCCTATTGCAACCACTCCCCATTCCCCAGTGGAAGTGGGAACACATCACTATGGACTTCGTGACGGCTTTACCACGGAGTCCTAAGGGCAATAATGCTATTTGGGTTATCGTCGACCGTCTCACAAAGGCGGCCCATTTTCTACCCTTTCGCGTGGGACAATCGACGGAGACTTTGGCAGAGAAGTATATGCAAGAGATCGTACGGTTGCATGGGGTGCCTATCACTATAGTATCGGACCGAGACACGAGATTCCTCTCACATTTCTGGAGAAGCCTACAAGAGAGTTTAGGCACTCGTCTTAGCTACAGCACAGCTTACCATCCCCAGACTGACGGGCAGTCTGAACGTACGATACAGATACTAGAAGATATGTTGAGAGCCTGTATGCTAGATTTCAAGGGATCATGGGAGGATCATCTTCACTTGGTGGAATTCTCGTATAATAACAGCTATCAGGCGAGTATCCAGATGGCACCATTCGAGGCACTTTACGGACGTAAATGTCGTTCTCCACTTTGCTGGGATGATGTGGGTGAGCGAAGATTATTGGGACCGGAGCTCGTAACCCAAACAGTTGAGAAGGTCCAGTTGATCAGGGACCGTATCAAGTCAGCACAGGATCGTCAGAAGAGCTGGGCAGACACTAGTCGAAGACCTCTCGAGTTTGGAGTAGGAGAGCATGCCTTCCTTAAGATTTCGCCGACTCGAGGAGTGATTAGATTCGGTAGTCGTGGGAAACTCAGTCCCCGATTTATTGGACCATTCGAGATTGTGGAACGCGTTGGGGCAGTGGCGTACAGATTGGCCTTACCACCTTCTTTGGCTGGTGTGCACGACGTATTCCATGTATCGCAGTTGCGTCGGTACGTTCGTGATGACAGTCATGTTCTCGATCACTCTGAATTAACCTTGAGCACCGATCTCTCGTATGAAGAGCAACCTGCAGCCATTGTCGACCGTAAGGAGAAGGTTTTGAGAAACAAGATCATTCCTCTAGTTCTTGTATCTTGGGGCGGACGTTCTCGCGGGGAATCTACTTGGGAGCGCGAGGACACGATTCGTCAAAAGTACCCACACTTGTTTTCTTGACCTTGTTGTCGTCCTTCCAATTTCGAGGACGAAATTTTCTGTAAGGTGGGTAGGATGTAACAACCCTATTTGAATACATAAATCAAAAGTTTATCAAGATTCTTTCCCCAAATTTTTGAATTTTTATTTGGCCTCTAAAATATTTAATTTAGATTTTTCTCTGGAAACAATTTTGATATGGAAAATATTCAGTTTTTATATTATATGAATAATATCTTCTTAGCGACAGCAAAATAATATTCTTTCGTATCTGTTTACTGTTAAGATGAGAACGAGAAAATCTACACCAAATCTCTAAATGCAACCAATTAATGATATGAACCCTCATAATATATTTATAAGAAAATATTATATATATATACAACTTAATCTCTCTCTCTCTCCCTCTCTCATACCCGCACCTCTCTCTCTTTCTTTCCCCGCTGCTCTCGTCCCTAACCCTCGAAAACCCTAACCCTAGTCGTCGCCGCCGCCGCCGCAGATCCCGAGCCCTCCTCTCGCCTCCATCAACGCGTCTCCTCCCTCCTTCGCCTTCGCCCTCGTCCTCACCCCACCGACGCCGCCTCCGTCCATCGTCGCCGCCACAAATCCCGACCCCTTTATCTCATCCCATCGCCGTGCCTTCACCTCGCAGCTGCTCCCCTCTCTCCTCCGACCGCGACGTCGCCTGCCCCACTACCTCACAGCTTTCTCATCGCCGGATCTGAGCACTCGACGCCTTCACGACTCGACTAGGACCCATCCAAACCCTAGCTTGATACCATCACCATCCTCTGTAAGTTTCCTTGATCCCTGTTTCTTTTCTGAAAAAAAAAAAAAGAGAAATAAATAAATAAAATGGTAGGGAATCAGTGAACAATTTGAAAGGGGAAAATTTGTATCAAACCCTAAATTTAGATAATTTTGTGTGACAATTTTGTGTGTGGATACTTATAAAGATTAATCGATGAAATTTATCTAGGCGGATCATATAACTCAGATCCAAAGTCGCACCTTAGCTGAGATCGTGCCTGCATTTTTGCACATCTTTTCCGTGATCGCTATCCCCAGGCAAGTACTCTTGCTCTTTTCATTTTGTCGATGCAACATCGGCGATTATCTAAATTAGTTCTTAACCTGTACAAGTTTGATTATTAGAGGAAAGATGTTTCTTTCACAGTTTTAGCACCTGTCCTTATCGTAACACTTGCTAATATAATGCTGACTGTTGCTTGCTTTTCGTTACGTAATGCTATGACATGAATATTATGCACATGAATCCTTTTACATACTTTATACACATTCGAGACTCATGTTGATTACATGTATAGAACATCTTGATTTGACATGCTTACTCGTGACCTTTATTATTTATTTTTCTTAAGTGAAATCATTAATTAGAGTGCTGGACTACATGCCATGACACCACTATTCACCAGTTTTATTTCCATACAATTACCATACTGCAAGTTCCTGTCCTTTCAGCATTCTTAATTAGTGATTTTAATATTTACCATAGCAACTATACATGCGTGGGTGTTGGGGTAGTTTGAGTGTGCGTTGTACAACAGGATCTCAGGAGTCCCATGCCGGCAGCTCGTACCGGGCTATAGCGGTCACATGATTACAGCTCGTACCGGGCTATAGCGGTCACATGATTACAGCTCGTACCGGGCTATAGCGGTCACATGATTACAGCTCGTACCGGGCTATAGCGGTCACATGATTACAGCTCGTACCGGGCTATAGCGGTCACATGATTACAGCTCGTACCGGGCTATAGCGGTCACATGATTACAGCTCGTACCGGGCTATAGCGGTCTCTTGTTCATTCCACAGTTGGGCCCGTGTTTCCTAGCCCTTGGGGTACCACTCTTGGGTTAGGAATACTCCTGCAGAGGTTGACGCACACACTCAAGCTTACGATAGGATAGTTTCCTTTTTAGTGGCCAGTTAGGTTATGACCCGATCCCTTACTTATGTTTCATAGTGTTAGTGCATTTAATTAATTATATACATGCTTTCTTGTGCACAGGGCTTCACTTTTATATATTCTTGTTATTTATGTTACACACACTTTTACGTCGAGTACTTGTTGGGATGTTCTGACATCCCTGGGATTTGCCATCTCAGGTTTAGAGGCAGATCTGCAGGCTGAGCAGGACCAGAGCGGCTACCCGGACTTTGCTAAAGATCATTAATCGTAGGTTTATTTTCCTTTACTTTTAGCTTTTAGCATGTGCGCCCTTATGGGACATTAGGACTTTTGTATCTCTTTCGGATCTTATTTTATTCCGAATCTTTTGTTTTGGATCTTTAATTGCATCAGTTATCTAGTGGATCTATTTTAGGATTTCTTGTGGTCTCATTGCAGCATGATTATCGGTATTATTTCTTTTGGTATTGGATTTTGTTATTGACAGGTTAATCTAGACAGCCTTATGTGACTATGGAAGGACTTTTCCTTACCGTAGGTAGCATGGCTGGCCTTCGTCGCTCCCCGTACTTCACATTTTGGGATGCGGGGCGTGACAGAAACTGCTTGGGCTGGTGCAGCATACTATCTTTTGTGGTTTTTACTTGCTAGTCATGTGAGTGCCACTATCCTAACTGTAACAGCTCTTCAAAACAATAATTACTTGCGTTGTGTACATGTAATAACTTCTTAAAAGAGGATCCAAGAGATGCAATACTCTTGCCAAACAAATCAAATTCAAAAATACGAATCTGGACATAGTCTGCATGTTTATTTTCACCTTTCCTGTCAGTGAGATTTATCAAAGTGGGGCATTTGTTTAATTGTGTACTCTACGAACATGTCCAACACCAATAAATTGACATATAAATCAAGAATTTATCTTTCGCAAGTAGAAGATGAAACTAGAACATGGATACGAGAGAAAACTGATGGGGATCATAACCATTAAAGAGCTTAAACATGGAGCTGTCAATAAGATATTGCGCAGAAAAAAGACTTGGAAATTTCAAAACAATTAATCTTGAAATTTGACAAGCAAAGCTATAACTAGCTCTGGTAGGGGTTAGATTTCGGTACTACTAGACTTGGACCGCTGATGGATAGTAGATGTTCACCTGTATCATAATGGGCCAGACTCATTGAACCAGCAAGGTTAACATATCAACAAGGCCCCATATCCTATCCTTCACCGAGGGATTCGGGCATGTCCCAATTAGGTATCATTATTGTAGAAAGAGTATCATTGAACTTCTAAGTAATGATGATGGCTATTATCTTGTAATCAATTACCTGTAACATTCTGTTTAGGAAAAAAATTTGTATTATCACACTACAAAGTAAGCATAAAAAATGACCATCACAAACAATTATTTACCGTATTTAATTCTTAAATTGAAGATGGTTTCCTTAGGTATATATCATAGAGTTGGTTCATGGTCTAAGTAGTAGCACAAGTCATAACTGTTGGGTCAAAAATTACATCCCATTTCCAAAATCAAAAATCCAAATTAATAGTCAAAAGTCATAGTTAACGGGTCAAAATCAACACCCAAGTGGACCCGGGTCCGACTAACCCGGATGCTGGGCCCACGCCCAAACCGACTCAAGCTGAAGCGAAGCCAGCTGGCCATCGAAGAAGACAGAAAAAGAAATTTGTAATAAATAGCTTTTATATGCAAATAAATGTTAAATTGTAAATTTAATGGGCAAAACCCAAAATTATGTAAAACTCATGGCTCATGTGCAAAAAGAAATGAGCACATAGGCACGGGATGGACAAATGGGCCATTTTGTAAAGCCCAAGGGGCAATGTGAAAAATGTAAGCCCTATATAAAGCAATACTATGAAGAAATGAAACATAATCATTCTCCCCGCAAAAACTCTAGGGTTTTGTGCTTTCTTCTAAGATTTCAAACCTTCTTCCTTCTCTTTTTGAATTGAATCAAGAGTTTAACTCTTCCTTCAAAATGAAATAGTTTTCTACCATAAAATCATTGAAGGGGAGTTCAAATCTCTCATCAAATTTTTAAAAGGGGAGATTTTGAATCTCAACACCCTTCTCCAAGATCCAAGAAAAAAAAAGAGGATGAAGAAGACCCATCCCCGAAAATCTCACTTTGGGATGATCCAAGGCTCAAAAGAGAAGAAATGGGTCCCCTTTCATCATCCAAGATATAGATCTTGAAGATTCAAGGGATCCCTTTTGGTGTTCTAAATAAAAATATTTTTTTGGGGAGTTTAACTTCTCTGAATCTAAATAAATGGTTTAGGAGTTCAACTCCAAATCCAAAAAATAAATGTTTTGAAAGTTTAACTACAAATCCAAAATAAATGTTTTACGAATTGAACTTCTCCGAATCCAAAATAAATTTTTTGGGAGTTTTAACTCCAAATAAAATCTTTTGGGAGTTTAACTCCATAAAAAAAATATTTTGGAGTTCAACTTCAAATGCAAATCTTTGAGAGTTTAACTCTAATTCCAAAACTCTTTTTAGAGTTTAACTCTATACATAGAGCATAGCTTTTTTCCCTCCACCCGGCCTACGCTGCTTGCGTACATGCCGCGCTGCGTACGCACACATGTCGTGCGCGTGCGCCACGCGCAGGTGCCGCACGTGAGCACCATCGAAACTTTTTTAAAAAGAGAAATATAAAATAAAATAGAATAATAATAAAACAAAAAATGTAAATTAAATGGTATGCAAAGAACTTTTTTTATAAATAAATAAACCTCTTTTGTCACAGCTTTACTTTACAAAAAAAATGAAATGAAATGAACACGCCCCTATGCATTATTTTAAGCACCAACACATCACAATTGAGTTCACACGATCTGTTTGACATGTTAATCAGAGATTCTCTCGTTCCAAAAGCGATGGGTAATTAACGGCAGCTTAGTCCGCGGCTGTCGGAGATTTGGATCCCCACAATCAATAAACCCCAGCCTGCCCCAAGCATGGGGAATCTGTATACGCCTGACAAGCACGTGCATTCCTATTTCAATAGGATGACGAAAAACACTCAACAGATTCTGGCACGTCCGGTGGGACACGTCTTTCCTCCCATATTTCGGGTCAAATGCTGAAGCGAACTTATTAAATACCTGTCAATATCTGTATTGAAATCATGCTCTTCTATGCAGCAATCAGCTTTTAAGCAATCAATTCTCAACAATGTCTCCAAAGATGAACTCAGTTTCCGACTCCCGTATCGTACACAATGAAGATAGACGTTCGAACGGTTCTCCTGGCAAGTCTCGGGCGGCAGTAGGAGGAACCGCTGTTACAATTCGGCTCCATTTCATTCGTCTCGATTAACACCATTCCTGCTCTTCAAGCTCCAGTAAGAGATAGGCCGGTCTCCAAAGGGAGGAGGCCTAATGTTGTAATCGCAAGGGCATCCGAGCCCAAGCGCAAGTCTGTCTTCCAACGTCTTTCCATTGCTCCAGCTGGGGGCAAGCCCGTCAATACCAAGGCTGCGCAAAGTGTCCAGGGCAAGCTCAGACGGTGCCCTCAACTATTGCAAGATCGGGTGTCTTCTATGAACTCCCCGTCAATCGGCTTACGGCGACTTCCCGAAAAGCGGATGCCTGCCAAGTCCTCAAAATCGAGAAGCTAAGACTGAAAAGGCTCAAATACAGAGCCAACAAAAGGGCTAAAGCTCCTGCTAGACTAAACTTCGTGAGGTTCCAAGAACAAAATTACCCCACTACAACAGCTGAATCGGTTGTAAAACTCGCTAACTTTTTTGAACCGTTGAAAGTGGTTTAGAAAATGCCATGACCGCAAGAGTCAAGAAGCCTTCTCGACTAAGCATTTTGTGCCGTCTGGAAACAACGGGAGGAAACCAAGAAAGAAGCACCAGTGCCACTCAAGAACCCGGTCAGGCCAACCATCTTTAGTCGATTGACCTTTCCCGAGGCGGAAGGGCCACGACAACGGTCCACAAAATCAGCGGCCAGCGATAAGAAAATGGCTGGATATGTTATCCATACGGTCTACATGGCGCGCACGTGTCCCAGTGACAACATTCGCAATAAAAGTAAGGATGGTGCAACCACATCCCAAGCCCAATCTAGCTTGAATGTGGCTTCCCCTTCTCAAGGTCAGCCTCCTCCACAGGATAACAAAAACCCTCTCGATGAGGCTGATAAACAGAAGGATCCCTTAGTCCACGTGGAATCCAGTTCGAACAACGAAAAAGAGCCGACTTTCCGTCCAGGACCGCAGAACAGGAGCTGCTTCAAAAGCTCCGAAAACAGCTCAGAAGTAAAAACAAGGAGATGGCTAAACTTTACTCCAAAATCGATGACTTGACGAATGTCGTGATGCAGCTCACGGCTCAGATTGCTCGGGCGCCCTCCAATCAAGCGCAAGTCTTTACTCATGAACCGGGTGATAACGACTCGAAGCAGCCAATGCCTATCCATTTAAGTCCAAATATGGGCGAACCACACGCAAGCCGACCACATTCCACCTCTGGGGAAGCCTTGGCCCTTAATGACAGTATTCCGCTAACATAAGATCGGATAATGAATTTGGTCATCAGCAAAGTTAAAACATTGGTGGCCGAAACCGAGGCTCAGAAAAACGTTGGCAGTAGTGGGAGGCCATACCCCACACAGTACGATCTGATTGAGTTCCTCAATGGATATTCATTCCTAAATTCGAAAGATTCGACGGGACGAGAAATGTGAATCAGCACGTTGCTCATTTTAAAACGTCGTGCGGAAATATCGAGGGCAAAGATGCGCTCCTCCTCCATCAGTTTGTCAACAGCCTAACCGATGTCGCCTTCGACTGGTACGCGAGCATACCAGATGGTTCCATCACTACTTTTACCCAAATGGAATCCGTGTTCCGGCAAAGATTCATGAGTATTAGCTATAAAATCACCATTGCTGACCTTGTGAGGACCATGCCGGAAAAAAACGAAACCAATACTGACTTTATCACCCGATGGAGCAATCTTACTGTCAAATACGAACCGCCGATAGGGCAGGACCAATCTGTCAGCCTTCTCGTCGGGAATCTCAACAATTGGATGGCTCTGTTTTTATACACCGCGGGTCTCAAAACGTTCCAAGAGCTGACCAAGAAAGTCCAAATGTTGGAACGCTCAAAGCAAGAGTCCACCTCGGACCCCCAAATTAACAATAAATTTCGGAGGAACCGAAAGAACGATAATCGCAAAGGCGGAAATTCCGACGATACTGAATCTTTTAACATTTCAGTTGACCGAAATAAGCGAGGGACAAGTGGGCCCAATGTCAACTAATCTCGGAAGCAGTGTTGGGAGGGGGAGGAGAATTGCCCCTAAAAAAGAAGCTGGATAAGGTTTATTCCTTCAGAAGGGACAGCCCATAAGTTATTCAAGGACGCCCTAAAAAATGGTCTACAATTACCAGAATCGAAAAGACAACCAGAAGCGAATATGACCGACGACCCCAAATGCTGCCTCTATCACAGAGTGGTAAGTCATGCCATTGAGAACTGCTTTATCTTTAAAGATTGAGTCGAGAAACGATACAAGGCAAGAGAAATAGGGCTGTCCAAAGGCGTGTTAGTGAACAATCAAGCTGCGACCGTCAATTTTATACAAATAGAGACCGAAACCTTTTAGGAACCTATTGCTCTCAATTACGCGCTCTTCCCTGAAAGGAGCGGACCAAACCAACGAGCCAAAAGTCCAACAAACAATATT
Source organism: Agapanthus africanus (assembly GCA_030015575.1). Lineage (NCBI taxonomy): Eukaryota > Viridiplantae > Streptophyta > Magnoliopsida > Asparagales > Amaryllidaceae > Agapanthus > Agapanthus africanus. Next base: position 466,851,786 of record JASDDO010000022.1, read on the forward strand.
ACCAATGAGGATGCAGTGGATGGGTACACAATCCATACAGTATATATGGTGGGGCCCGGAAGAACCAGCCCTCCTACGCTTCATGGCCATGACAATAACATGGTTGTTGCTACCTAACACCGGCTCAGTCCATATGATGAAGAGCCTGCTCAGGCCATTAAGTAAAAGGAGCACATCGTCCCTGAAGAATCGAGCTTAGGCAGTAAGGATAACCTAGTTACCATACCCGGAACTATAGAACAAGTCTTATTCCAATGGCTTCAAGAGCAATTTTGGGACCGTGATAGAGCTAACCAAGATCCGTTCCAAAGCCGACGATCTGGCTAATGTTGTGAAATCTTACGATCCAAGTCACGCAAATGCAGTCACGAAAAAATCAAAGTTTAGTTCACAAAGCAGACATTGATATCCTTAAACAGCCAACAGATATTCCCTTCAGCTCAAGAGCAGAGCATCTTTGCGAAAATCGACTGCAATCAACATCCAGCCCTTTCGATGGGCGTACTAACCGGGGTAAGCAAACGACAAGTGAACCAAAGACCAATCGGCCTCAAAGACCGTACTGGGAAAATCACGGACTTTGATAGAGGGAAGAAAATCTACTTCTTCAGGAGGGACGAAATTCGCAAAATATTCGAGAACGCCTTAAGTCATGGTCTGCAGTTGCTCATTCCAAAAAGACCACATGAAACAAATATGACTGAGAATCTCATGTACTGCCCATATCATAGGATGGCGAGCATACTATGGAGGACCGTTACGTGTTTAAAGACTGGGTGGAGAACGAATACGAGGTTGAGAAAACCGGGAGAGAAAATGGGTGTAAATAAATAAATAAAAAGCCGAAATGATGGGGTGGCTCACAATAAAAATCAGCGAGTAAAAATAAAAATGAAAAGCCGAAATGATAGGACAACCGCGAATGAATAGCCGAAATGATAGGGCTATCGCGACCTTCGCAATAAGAAAAGCTGAAATGATAGAACAATCGCGGTAAAAAAAACTTAACTTTCAAGTCGTTAAACTGAGAATATATATATATATATATATATATATATATGTATATATATAAATAAACATCTCAGCCCCTTCAATGGCGAATGATGAGTTGCTCCTGGTACCTTATTCCAGTATACCGATGCAAACGCTAACCCAAAACCAAAATCCAATTTTCCAGATTCTCCCAGCCCTACGGGTCCAACGTTTCGCGTGCATCGTATACAATCCACGGGCATAAACGAGCTAAATCATACCCATGTCTCATCGCAATCACCAGCCCTGCGGCCGATCTCGGCCCTTGGAATTATGCTCCATTTGAGAAGACCTACTCATGTATCCTCACGATACATGAGAAGAATAGCACTTGCGAGATTCCCTCGACTCGTAAGAAAAACACACCTTCGTGGGATCCATACGACTCATAAGGTGAAAGCACATTGGGGTCCTCACGACTCCTAAGAAGAAGATACACCTACGAGATCCTCTCGACTCGTAGGAAGAAAATACTCTTATAAGATCCTTACGACTCATAAAATTGAAGTCTTAGGTGACGGGAACCTAAACCTGCCTTCTAAGCCATCGCTTCCCAACGGATAAAGGCAAATGATGAGTCGCTCCTGACACTATACTTCAGTGTTAGCGGTGCTGATGCCGACCCAAAACCCAAATTCCAAGTTTTCTCAAGGCAAATGATGAGTTGCTCCTGGCACTATTCCAGTGTAGCGATGCTGATGCCAAACAAAATCCAAATTCCAAATCATACTCGAATTCAAAAGTCCCGCCAAATATGGCAATACTCAAACAAATCAAATCAAAGTCCCACCCGACGGTGCTTCCAAGCTCGAAGGTCCAGCTGAACGGATTGGAAACTCCTAAATCAAACCAAATCAATCAAATCAACCAATTGTCGGCCCCCATGTCGAAATCATGCTCCCCCGGAACCCTGCATCGGAATTATGTTTCGTCTCAGAATATACCTGCTTCGTCTCAGTATACTTGTCCCATGTTGGAATTATACTTCGTCTTAGAACCCTGATACCTGTCATGTGTCAGAATTATGCTTCGTCTTGGAACCCTGCACCGAAACTATGCTTCGTCTCAGAATATATCCCCGCGTCGAAATCATTCTTTGTCCCGAAACCCTGCGTCGAAATTATGTTTCGTCTCGGAATATACCTGTCCCGTGTCGGAATTATGCTTCGTCTCGGAACCCTGCGCCGAAACTATGTTTCGTCTCAGAATATATCCCCGCGTCGAAATCATGCTTCGTCCCGGAACCCTGTGCCGAAATTATGTTTCGTCTCATAATATACCTGTCATGTGTCGGAATTATGCTTCGTCTCGGAATCCTGTGCCGAAATTATGTTTCATCTCAGAATATATCCTCATCCCAGAATTATTCTCCGCTCCCGGAATTTTGCTCCTCACCTCGGAATTTTGCTCCGCGCCCGGAACGATGCTCCCCTCAGAATCAAGCTCTCTAGGAAGATCCATCGATTTTATGCACACAACCCACATGTGCAGTGTGCATTCATTAATGAGGGCATTTTGTTGGGATAAAAAATTACACCCCATTACCAAAATCAAAAATCCAAATTAAAAGTCAAAATCAAAGTCAACGGGTCAAAGTCAACATCCAAGTGGACCCGAGTCTGACTAACCCGGGTCCGACCCCTAAGCAACTGGGCTCACGTCCAAACTGCCTCAAGCCGAAGCGAAGCCGTCCGGCAATCGGACAAGACAGAAGAAGAAATTTGTAATAAATAACTTTTATATGCAAATAAATGTTAAATTGTAAATTTAATGGGCAAAATCCAAAATTATGTAAAACTCATAGCTCATGTACAAAAAGAAATGAACACATGGGCATGCGATGGAAAAATGAGCCATTTTGTAAAGCCCCAAGGGGCTATGTGAAAAATGTAAGCCTATATAATACAACATTATGAAGAAATGAAATATAATCATTCTCCCCTCAAAAAATTTAGGGTTTTGCGTCTCCCTTTTCTAAGGTTTCAAACCTTCTTCGTTCTCTTTTTGAATTAAATTAAGAGTATAACTCTTCCTTTTTAAAAAAAAAAATAGTTTTCCACTATAAAATTATTGAAGTGGAGTTCAAATCTTCTATCAAATTTCTAAAAAGAGATTTTGAATCATATCATCCTTCTCCAAGATCCAAGAAAAGTTGAGAGAGACCCATCTCCGAAAATCTCACTTTGGGAGGATCGAAGGCTCAAAAAAGAAGAAAAGGGTTTTCTTTCATCATCCAAGACATAGATCTTAAAGTTTCAAGATGCCCCTTTTGGTTTTCTAAATAAAAATATTTTTTTGGGAGTAACTCCAAATCCAAAAATAAATGTTTTGGAAGTTTAACTCTTCCAAATCCAAAATAAATATTTTAGGAGTTTAATTCTTTCGAATCCAAAATAAAATCTTTAGGATTTTAACTCCAAATAAAATTGTTTTGGGAGTTTAACTTCATATAAAATCTTTTGAGGGTTTAACTCCATAGTAAAAATCTTTGGGAGTTCAACTTCAAATCCAAACATTTGAGAGTTTAACTCCAATTTCAGAACTCTTTTTGAAGTTCAACTCCATACATGGAGCATTGCTCTTTCCCTTCCACCCGACCTACGTTGCTCGCGCTCACGCGTATGCGCCGCACACGTGCCTCGTGCGTGAGCCGTACACGTGCCGCGCTCCGCGTTCGATGCACGCGCGCACGTGCCGTGCTCCGCGTTCGCGTGAGCACCGTCGAAACTTTTTTAAAAAGGAGAAATAAAATATAAAATAATGATAAAACAAAAAATGTAAATAAAATGGTATGCAAAGAATTTTTTTATAAATAAATAAACCTCTTTTGTCACCACTTTACTTTACAAAAAAATGAAATGAACACGCACCTATGCATTATTTTTAAGCACCAACACATCACAATTGAGTTCGTACGATCTGTTTGACATGTTAATTGGAGGTTCCCTGTTCCAAAAACGAGAGGTAATTAATGGCAGCTTAGTCCGCAGTTACCCGGAAATTTGAATCCCCGCGATCAATAAACCCCAGCCTGCTCCAAGCAGGGGGATCTGTATCCGCTTGACAAACGCGCACATTCCTATCTCAATAGGATGACGAAAAACACTCTACAATAACATGTTGATGAAAATCGAATATCAATGTGTGAAGCACTGATTTTTGTGATTTCTAATATTGCAACTGCAATATAGGCATATATGCTTTAGCCTAGCCTTGCCTTGGATTTTCATTTTTATCTTTTTATCAAGAAGCATATTTTCATCGCTTTCAATATTAAGCCATACTCTAAATTTATATATTAATAACAGTTGGTTGTGTTGTAATTTCGTAAGCATCATAGTTCTAACATAAAAATGAAAACAAAAATAATAATCCTAGTGCATGCAATGCATATCAGAGCTTAAAAAGTGTTAATGTGTCGAAGTGTGTTCAGAAAGTTGAAAAGAACTTTTCAGAATTGATAAATATATAAAATTGAGAAAGCTTTTTTAAGTATTTGACACATGTCCAAAGTTATTATGAATGTGACTTCATATTGCACATGTGTATTTTCCTGAAAGATGTCATGACAACATTGAGAAGCGGATATCATGTTGTAAGACAATACTACAGTATAGTCTAAGAAGGAAGTATAAGCACCAACCAAGATCACAACTTACTGACCAAACATGTTTACAAGCTTAAACGGGCTGTTTAAGAATATCAGAAGTTTGTAACAAGCCAAGGATGTTGAGGAATACCACAAGAGACCAACATGTTATCTTGTGTGATAACCGTTTATAGGAAAAACATTCATCGGATTAAACAGGATACTCTCCCATTTACAGGCCATATTAATGAGGAGATAAAAGAAAATATGAAAATTCAAGCTGATCTTGGCAGTAAGAGCAAATTTTGTTATAGCCAATGCTTCTTCCGATTTAAGTTGGCACTTAAATATCTTGAACTCAAGCCGCTTCCAAAAGCAAAGTGAGATCAAGTCATAGTTGGTCATGAGTCTAATAATTAGTTATGGCCAGCTTCATCGAATACAATCGTACAGTCGTTTCATTTTTAGTAGTTATTAAGCAAGATATAATCTCTTTTGCTTTTACTAGCATTCTTGGCTCAATGGTTTGAAGTCCATATTTTCATTTGTATATTACACATTTAACACACAAGGATGTGTATTAGTGGAACTGGATTTAACCCCCTAACCCCGTCAAAATAAATAATAATAATAATAATAATAATAAAATGGAAATTAAACCTCATGAACAAGGGTCAAAAAATATTGAAATAAAATGGAAATAAATCCTCAGGACCGAGTGAGTTATGCATGATGAGCTGGGCTCAAATTTATTGTCCAACTTTAGCAAGCATAGTCTCAGGCTTGGGGACTTCATGCTACTATTTTGGATTCATCACTCGGAGCCTTCATGCTACCTTTTGGATAAGCTTGTTTTAAGACTTAGATGCTCCATTTCATCTTCTAGCCAAATGCCATCATTGCTCTCTAATTAGCACGGAATGAGATACAGCTGCTGGACACAATATAAGTTGGATTTCACGCTTCAAAAATATGGGATACGATTCGCTAGGATACACCATGTTTTTGTTATATGTATTTAGAATAATTTTTTTTTTATCATTTTAGCACATCTAAACTAAGAATACAAATAATTTGTTGGTGGTGATGCATATATTAGTGGTGTCTTCACCATAAATACATGTTTGATACATATAGAATACAAAATACATTGTAGGATGTGCAAAAAGGAGTTCGATAGCTATCCTGGACGAATTCAAAAGAATCCGATATAGATATGGATATGATATGGATATGTCTCCTCTACGACGAACCCGTGCTGCATTGATTGCTCTCCCCCTTTGCTCTATAGTAGCAAGCCTCTTTTTGCTCAAACATGAGTGAAAGGGTAGAATAAGAGGTTGTATAAGCATTAACTGATAATCAATCATCTGCCTATCCTCTAAACATAATAAGAGAGTTGCTAATGCCCCTTGTTGCTGATCATCTGCCTAACCATCTAAACCAGTTATAAGGAGACAACAAGACCTTGGGGTTGGAATCGGTTTTCAACAAGAGATCATGCAGTCTGTAACTTCATCCAACTTTTGCAGCAATCGGTGCACTTTAGCTGATTAATATATATTGGCACCTTAAGATGTTTCTTTTGTGCAGTGTAGTAGTAATCTATATCAATCTATTTTTTCTTCGCAAAGCAGAAAATAAAGCAAGTTTATATAGCAGTTGAACAAGTTGAAAGTCTAGTCAGATTTCATCACCTAAATGCAAATATTTTTTGTTAGTGCATATTGATAAAGAATGGCAATGCTTTAAATCATTTGAAATAAGCAGGGCTCAATTTTGATCCTTATTATGGGTTCATGAATAAATGAAAACTGAGCTCAACATAATTCTTAGTGTGATTTCCACACAGCAATGCCTTTAAAATTTTGAAATAAAGAGACCCTTCCTTTGTTCCTTGTTATCAGCTTATGAATAGATGAAAACAAAATTCTTCAGAATTCTCAGTACTGTTTCGCCACAGCAATGCTCATCACAGTTCAATCCAAGCTATTTTCCATGTGCAAATATTATTATAAACGCACCAAAACTTTGATCATAATGATCCTCTTAATTTGCAGATAGTTGGTGCTTTCTGGTACTTATTAGCTATTGAGCGCCAAGATGATTGCTGGCATTTGGCTTGTAGCCAAGCTTCTGTGTGCGATGCTCGGTTTTTGTATTGTGGAAATTCAAATATTGCTGGTTATGATAAATGGCAGAACATCAGCCAAAATACCCTTGGAGATCAATGTTCAGTGAGCGATGATGGTGGTCCTTTTAAGTATGGAATCTATGCGCAAGCCTTAACATCTGGAGTTGTTTCATCTAACAAGTTTATTTCCAAGTTATGCTACTGTTTATGGTTTGGTTTGCAAAATTTGAGGTGAGGCGCCACTTTTGTCTGTTCTTAGAAAATTGAAAACCTTTATTGTGATATAGGCTTTGCCTGTAGCCTGAACTAGTTGATTGAATGAACTAAACAGTGTCTCCCTTAGCTTAGGCTATTTGATTGTGAGTTGTTACTATCGTCACATATCTATAAACACAAACAACAACTGAGCCTTTTATCCCAAGCATATGGGGTAGGCTACATAAACCAACATGAGAATCACGCCGGGTCCAGCACATGAATCCTCCGCCTCCACTCACACCTATCGAACAATATCCTTTCATTGAAGCTTTTGGCAACCATATCTTTTTGTATCACCTCCATCCATGTTTTTTTCGATCTCCCTTTCGCCCTTTTGACATTGCCTATATCGAGAGTATCCATTCGTCGAACTGGTGCTTTCATAGGTTTGCGTCACAAATCACCAAACCACCTTAGCTGGTTTTCCCGTATTTTCTCTTCCACAGGTGATACGCCAACTTTTGCACGAATATTCTCATTTCGCACCTTATCTTTTCTAGTGTCACCACACATCCAACGAAACATGCGCATCTCCGCTACGTGCATCTTCTGTGTATGATGCTTCTTAGGGGCTAGCATTCTGTGCCATATAATTAGGCAGGCCGAATAGCGCTCCAATAAAACTTCCCTTTCAATTTTAAAGGAAAGTTACGATCATACAAAATCTCTGTTGCACTCCTCCATTTCAACCAACCAGTTTGGATCTTTTGATTAATATCGTTATCGATCTTCCCATCCTTTTGGATGATGGAACCTAAATATCTAAACTTATCGCTTGGTGATATCTCTTACCCTTCCAATGTTATACCAATATGGTTTTGACTTCTCTATTTGCTAAATTTGCAATGTATATATGCTATCTTAGACCTGCTCAATCTGAACCTCCGAGATTCCAACGTTTGCCTCCATAACTCCAATTTGGTATTAACCCCTGCTTTCGTCTCATTTACTAGAACAATATTATCAGCGAATAACATACACCAAGATACCTCATCTTTAGATAGTTCTAGTAAACTCATCCATCATGATGGTAAACAGGAATGGACTTAATGTAGATTCTTGATGTAAACCAATTGTAATCGGAAAACACTCGTTAGGCCGTCACAAGTTCTCCACTACTCTATCGTACATGTCCTTGATTATGTCAATGTACTTGACGGGACCCCTTCTTCATTATTGTCTCCCATAATACCTCTTTAGGTACCTTGTCGTACGCTTTCTCTAAATCAATAAATATCATATGCAAATCTCTCCTCTTTTGAAAACGCTTGACAAGTTGACGAAGCAAATAAATAGCCTCTGTCGTCGATCATCCAGGTATGAATCCAAACTGGTTCTCTGTTAACATTTTTCCTTAGCCTGTGTTCAATCTCTCTCATCCAAAGTTTCATGGTGTGACATAAGTTTTATTCCACGATAGTTTGAGTAATTTTGAATGTCACCCTTATTCTTGTGGATAGGTATAAGGGTATTTTTCTTCCATTCATTTGGCATTCTTTGGTCTATCAAATCTTATTAAACAGATCTGTCAGCCATTTAACGCCTATTTCTCCCAAGTATCTCCAAATCTCGATAGGAATCCCGTTAGAAACCAACCGCTTTTCTTAATCTCATTCTCTTCAAAACTTTTTTAACCTCAGAGAGTCTTATTTTACGCATGAAATCACAGTTTATATCTTGAGATTGAATAACAAGTCCATCTAAATTCTTAGTAAAGCTCTCATTGAACAATTTGTTAAAATAATCTCTCCACCTTTTCTTGATATCCTCATCTTGAACTAAAACATTCTGATTTTCATTTTTTACACACTTCACCAAACATAAGTCTCTGGTCTTTCTTTCCCTCGTCCGAGCAATTCAGTACATATCATTTTCAGCCTCCTTATTGTCTAACTTCTCGTACACCTCATTATAGACCTTAGGTTTAGCTTCCCGAACAGCTTTCTTAGTTTTCTTTTTAGCCATGTTATACTTCTCAAATCTCTATGCATCTCTACTTTTCTTCAAATCTTTATAAGAATCTCTCTTAATTTTAATGGCAACCTTTACTCCATTCCACCATAATGTGTCCATAGATGGTGGAGCGCCACCTCTCGACTCACCAAGTAGATCTCTAACTACCCTCTTGATATAACTAGCCATTTTGTTTCATGTTCTGTTTGAATCATTTTCAGACTGCTAATCCATCTCTTGAACTACACGATCTATAAAAACCTTTTGATTACCTTCCTTCAATTACCATCATTTAATTTTAGGCTCTACTTTACGTTTAATCTTCCTACGTCCTCTTCTATATCGAAAACTAGAACTAAAAGTCTATGTTGAGTGGTTACACTTTCACCTGGTATCACCTTACAGTCGATACAACAATCTCTATCTATCCTTCTCATCAGAAAAAAGTCTATTTGACTTGCACTTGAGCCGCTCCTAAAAGTGATAAGCTGAGACTCTTTTTTCCTAAATCAAGTATTTGCTAAGATTAAGTCATAAGACAAGGTAAAATCTAGAATCAAAGTTACATGCTTCATTCCTTTGTCCAAAACCAAAAACTACATGGATAGTATCAAACCCACTACGACTAGTACCTACATGTCCATTGAGATCACCACCAATTAATAACTTCTCTCCACTAGGTATCCTTTGCACCGTCTCGTCTAAATCCTCTCAGAATAAACGCTTACCAGCGTCATCAAGACCTATCTGTGGTGCATAAGCACTAATAACATTAAGGATCTCTCCATCCAGAATAAGCTTAATCGGTAAGACTCAATCATCTTTTTTCCTAATCTCAACTGTATCCTCAAGCAACCGTCTATCACATATCTATAAACACAATTAGCATATAATGGCAACGAGGATGATAGTTCTGATTCTTATGGAAACAGGAACCTGTTTTCCTTTTGCAAGGTTGAGAGTTTTCTGACTGCTTGAGAGATTTGAAAGTACAAATCAATGGAGCCGATGACAGAGGCTTAGTCTGAGCTGTGAAGATAACAAATCATTAGAGCTGGAACTTATCAGCTGGTTAAGTTTCAAGTTTAGTTTCCGGAGCCATCGATTTTCCATTCAAGACGGTTTCTTGAACATAAACGATCCTTATTATGAGATAAAGTCTTCTAGAGCAGTGTACAATAGAATGGATCTGTCATGTTATCGTTTGACTTGATGGTCGATGTATTGCCTCCTTATTTGAGTATAAAGATGCTATTGCTCCCCTACAATAACACGTCAATCAACTGGGTCACATGTTTAATTTTTTTTTGTCTCATTCTTTTTTCACCTGTAGTTTTTTCTGGTCTTCACTGCTTCAATTGTGGAATATGCAAGAAATGCGAGCATTGGTTAAAACATCAGTGCTGGTGAAAAATTAGAGTAGGCGAAGTTTAGATATATGGGTTGATAGGTCCATGTATCGACAGTATTGTTAATGGCTAACTGATACATTCTTATTCAACTGCCTGCTTGTCTAACATAATATCTCTGCTTGTTAACAGTACCCTCGGCCAAGGGCTTATTACAACTACTTATCCTGGAGAGGTCATCTTTTCTATAACACTGGCTATTCTTGGACTCGTTCTCTTTGCCCTCCTTATTGGTAACATGCAGGTAATCTTCACCGCTGTAAAATCACTATTCTATTAAGTTGATCTTATTATTGACTTACATGGACAACAGACCCAAACCATTTCTATGATTTTTTAAAGAAATAATTCCTTACTTCAGACTTATCTTCAATCGCTGACCATACGTCTTGAGGAGATGAGGGTCAAAAGGAGGGACTCGGAGCAGTGGATGCATCACCGCCTGCTGCCACAAGAACTTCGAGAGCGTGTTAGGAGATACGATCAATACAAGTGGTTGGAGACACGAGGAGTAGATGAAGAGAGCTTGGTTCAGAGCCTTCCCAAGGATCTTAGGAGGGATATCAAACGCCATTTATGTTTGGCTTTGGTGAGAAGGGTAAGTGAATGTTGCTCTTGGTTATCTCGATTCAAAATGCTCAGTAATGAATAAAGTACATAGGTTGAAGATTATGACTCTTGATTCAGTAGTTCTATGGTTTGCTTGATCATTGAGTTGGAGATAATCCTAAATCCATATGTTGCTCTTTTATTTAGTTTTTAGGGGCGATGGCTTAAGTGGCTTGCTAAGGTGTCACCGTAAGTAATCTTTTCCCTCGTGCTGAAAATGAGATCCCTGTTATCTCTACTATTATAGGGCAAAAGGAAGGGATTTATTTAATTTTGAAATTATTGTGTTGTGGCTTCTTATTTTTTCAAAGCTGTGTCGTTATTTTATAAGTGTGATCCACGTAGTTAAATTAATAAAGAGATTTATCATAAAAATATCTATAATTACATGCGTTGCATGTGCCAAAAACGCTAGTATTATTAATTAGAATTTAAAGGACTGCGGAAACTGCTTGTAAGATATATTAGTGCATTGCTATATCTATATTTGAATCTGAGTTCCAACTTGAGTTTTCCAGGGTAGACCCTAGGCAAATGAACCATCTAGATCAAGAGTACCGAATACTTCTTTAGGTAAATGAGTAGAGAAACTTAATAACAAATAGGATTAGCTAAGATACGAAAAATAGTTGAGGTTAGCCTAGTGGTTTGAAGCATAAAGTTCGAGATTCAAATGGGACCTAGGCTTAAATCCTCTCTCCAAAGTCTGTTTTGAATTACTATCGAAGTCCAACTATAAAGCGTAATGTAAGGTAACAATTGAGGCTCGACTATTTTCCACAATGAGTTTTGGCCCTACCTACATAAATTCTTGGCCCGGCCACTGCTACAGATAGCCCATTTTTGTGTCAAAAGGTTTTGCATTTGATTATAATTACCTGAGTGTTATCGAAAGTGTTTGGTGAATTGCTTCTTTTTTCTCTCTTTAATTTCTCCTTTCTTTTTTCGTGCTGCTGCTGCTTCCTTTTTTCTTTCTTTTTTGAAATTTTAAATGTTGCAGGTGCCTCTATTTGAGAATATGGACGAGCGGCTATTAGACGCCATATGCGAGCGATTAAAACCAACTCTTTACACTGAAACCACGTATATCGTTCGTGAAGGAGATCCTGTAGATGAGATGCTCTTCATAATCCGTGGCCGCCTTGAGAGTGTGACCACCGATGGTGGCAGAAGCGGGTTCTTTAACCGTGGCCTCCTCAAAGAGGGCGACTTTTGCGGCGAGGAGCTCCTAACATGGGCCCTTGACCCAAAAGCCGGAGCTAGCTTCCCTTCATCAACTAGAACTGTGCGTGCCCTATCAGAAGTCGAAGCCTTTGCTTTAATAGCCGATGAGCTTAAATTTGTCGCGAGCCAATTTAGGCGGCTTCATAGTAGGCAGGTTCAACATACTTTTAGGTTTTATTCGCAACAGTGGAGAACCTGGGCCTCTTGTTTTATACAAGCGGCATGGAGAAGGTATTCAAAGAGGAAAATGGCAGAGCTTAGAAGAAGAGAGGAGGAGGAGGAGGAGGAGTACGAAGACGAAGAGGAGGAAACTGTAGGTTTGGTTGGCTCGTCGAGCCTTGGGGCGACTATTTATGCATCTAGATTTGCTGCCAATGCGCTTAAAGGGGTTCAGAAGATGAGAGATACGAGGAGTGGTAAAGATTTGGTGAAGCTGCAGAAGCCGCCTGAGCCGGATTTCAATATAGATGATTGACTTGATACGATTTGAGTTAAAACATGTATATGAAGTGTGATTTGTAAAAAGGAGGCATGTGATGAATATATGTCATGTGTCTCAAATTATTAAATTATGGTAGAGCTTTTATTTTCTTGCCCTGATCTTTATTTCACTTTTAAGTATTTCAAGCAGGGTCTATGAACATGAAATGTATTGAGGCGCCCCTTATCTTTTTCAGACCAACGGGCAAAACCAGCAACAAACCACAATGGCTGTTAAGTATGTGAATGACATTATATGATAAGTTTGTTAATGATGTATCAATATGCATTTAGTTATGAGTTTTGTGATTCAGACCTCGTAAATTAATGATAGTTCGTCAAAGGTTGGTGAATTCATGGGACTATGGAGTCCACGCAATTCTTAGATTAGTTAAAAGATTTGAACATCATTGCTTCTGTTTCCTCGTTTTTAGAGAATCGAGTGAGGTCTTTGAATGGATCAGAAGCTTGTCATCGACTTTTGTTTGGTTGCGGCTTGTTTTGATACTTGATGTGATTTTTCTACGTGTTTAAAGATTTTTATTTTTCAAGACTTGACACCCACCTATCGATTACAAGTTTAAAAATAAAACTTCTTCCTCGTAAAAGCAAAAGCCTGATGCTTGCCAAAGAGCTACCCTTTACATCTACCAGTCATGTGATTGGAGAGAAACAAGCTAATTCACCTAAGTTTAGAACATCCCTTTCTTGGGAGGAACAAGTCAGCAACTCTTTTGCATGACAATAAAAACTTCATTGTATGATGACATAACTAAATACAGGGTTCCTGTGTACTAAATGAATTAGCATACATCACTTTAATTAATCAATGATCTACAGAATCTCTTAATACTAATTTGGGATGGTGGGGGTGGGTGGGGGAGGGGGGGGGGGGGGGGGGGGATTTAGTTCACAGATTGAGATGGTCGATATAACGAGCTTGTTTCTCTTTCAGAAAAGCAGAAGCGCTCGACACATCACCTTGCATAACAATCCGACCATCTTCCAAACAAATCACACCATCTGCATACTTGAGCTCTTCAAGTCGATGTGTTACCCACAATGCGGCAACTTCTCTGGAACCAGCCACCAAACTTTTTACTGCCTTGATCACTCCAATCTTGAATAGACAACAAATCACGTTAAAAAATTTCTTAGCATTTTATCAAATAGCAAGATTTTAATATTAATTATATAGACTTTATTACAACAAATACAGCATGCTCATTTACATTGGAATGGCCTGCACCCGGAAAAACCATTTTATTCAGCATTAAGCTTCTTCCTTTTTATGTAGAAGTCCTTGTGTTGAGATTTAGTTTAAATTTAAACACCAAGTTTAGTAAAAGACGAGGATAAATAAAAGAGCCCTAATTTAGCAAGGATGATACAGTTAGATAAGAATTAGAAATCCTTATATGATTAGGAGTTATCCTACCATATACTATATATGAAGCTGGCTCTCATATAAGATTTTTGGAGGATACAAAGGATGCAGACTGAGGTTTTGGGTAGAGGCATAATGGCCGGTTCCAGCGTGAATAATCAAAGCAAAGACTGGGTATTGTCGCCATCAGAGCATCGATAAGGATCTAGGAAGGCATACGGTGGTGTGGTGGTTGTTCTTGTTGTTATAGCGGATTGAGGATTCCCTTTGGATCTTCCAGTGGATTAGGTGCATTGCCGGACCACGATAAATATGGTTCTCTCTTTTTGACGTTCGTTAATGTTTCCTTAGGTTGCAGTTTGCTTGTCTTTTATTGCTCGTCTTTGATTGATCGTCATAAGAAAATCTGTAAATTTTCCTTTATGCTAGTATAACAATTAGTATCAGAGCTAGATACCTTCCGGTTGCGCTTAGTACATGGAAATGGAAGATTATCGGTAATCCTCGCATTCCCAAGAATAGGATGACCGGACATATAATTTCAAGGAATCTTGCATTAACGTGCTTGGTATATTTTAATCATCCCCACTAATATATGTATGTACAACCGTAGACCGGTGGAGGCCAGAGGAGGGCCGGCAGATGGCGGCGACGAACGGCCGATCGGCGGTGGGCCAGCCGGCAACAAAAATCCTACCGGCGGCGAACATGTCAGTGAACGATCGGCGATGATCGGCCGACGGACGACCGACGATGAACAGCGAAGCCGGCCAGCCAGCGGGTGGCGAGAGAGACCCGTGGCGGATGGTCATGGTTCATTTCATATTAAGCGAGAATATTTCGTGATAATCTAGGATAGACACATGTTTTGTGGGAAATAAGATTACCATAAAGTGGGGTCATTCGATTACCATGGTAATCCTATATTCCCGGAAATATCTTTTACACCTAAATAAGCATGGTAATATTTCATGGTAATGTAGAATTACCATCTAGGTTATCTCCTACCAAGCGCACCCTCAAGGGAATTTTCCTAGCAATTGTAATCAGAGCCCAAGGGATAATTAATCAAGAAGTCGATTAGATCGATACAGAGTTTAAGATCGAGAAGTTGATGGCAATATAACTTTAGGCCGCAAAAAAAGAGGTGCAGGCATAGAGCGGCTGAAGGTATATGCAAGCTGGCAACTTTATAACTCGGTGGATGCTACAGTTTCTTCAAGATGGTGTCAAGCACGAGACGAGTGCAATCATAAAGGCCAACTCCAAAGGTGATTCCGCAATTTAGGCATAAGTCAGAGTTGATTGTACAAGGTAATCTCTAACGGTCTGTTAGTTGGACATAAGATGGTGAATAAAATTAATCTCATGCTCTACTTCGAAGAAAAAAAGGAAAATACATCAAGGAGTTAGCCAAGTACAAGGCTATGTATATCTACAAGATATTCGGCTTAGAAAATGAGTCACGATGAAGATATGCTAGTTTGTAACTCGCATAAGGTCAAAGGCATCTTAAATAACTTTGAAGATTTTTATAGTTGCAGTTTCATGATGGGTGCAGATTGTGTAGGTGATAAAGGCATATTTGCATTGAGCTTGTTTCCACATAAAGCGCAACAATGAGCTTACAGAAGGGCCTCAGGAGAAGGGACCTATGAAATTATGAATCATGAGAGCACACATAAAGAACGATTTTATTAGAAACTAACGTGGAGATTGTTGAGATTTAGTTCAAATTTAAATTATGAAGTTGGTAAAATATAAGGATAGATAACGGAGTTCTATTTAAATAAGGATAAGGATCTTATATTTAAATAAGAAAAAGGAATTGTATTCCATATTTAGGAGTTAACCTATCATATACCATAAATATAGATGACCTCATCTTAGATTGTTTTTAGATGAGACAAAGGTGCCAATAGTGGTTTTGAGTTGGGGTATATCTAGGATTAAATGTCAAATAAAAAGCTATGATATTGTATAAGGATCCAAAGAAGACATAATTATGATATTTTGTAATGTTATTATTATTATAACGGATTCTCTTTGGCTCTCCAGTGAATTAGGCATATTGCCGAACAAAGTTGAATAACGTTCATTCTTTTGCGATTGTTTGTTTTCTTGCATAGTGGTGTGTTTCTCTTTTATTGCTTGCGTCTCCGATTGATCGTCATAAGGAGATCCATAAAGTTATCCGCTATGCTATCCTAACAATTGGTATAAAAGCTTAGTACCTTCGAGGGGCTTTTTCTAACACTATACATATGGGCTATCGCGTACTCTATTCACTACAACACTGTATATTGGGGACCACGATTTGGGGACAGTCTATATCGTCCCCAAATGGTGGGGGAAGGTTGGGAAAATGCGGAGACGCTATAAACCGACCTTTGCTTTCCATGGGGACGGTTTAGACCGTCCCTAAGTGGGGTCCTTTGAAAAATAAAAATAAAAACCCTCGATTGATCCCGAGCCCTCTCCCTTCCTCATCCCGCAGCGTCCCCAACCCGAGCGCCATCAACATAACAAAACTCTACCTCCTCCCTCCCCGGTGGCCTACACGGCTCCCTCCTCGGCGGCGACAACCTCCCATGCCTCCTCTCCCTTTCGGTCTATAGACCAATCTCTCTATAACTTTCTCCCTATGTAGCTAGTTGGATCGCAAGGTTGTAGATCTAGTTAGATCTCAAGCTTTTACACCAAGAATCCTCCAATTCGAACCATCTTAATCAAGAATCAACCCCCAATGTGTATTAATAGACTCTTTAATTTGGTTATTGCTATAAATTGGGGGGAAAACCCTAAATTTAGGTTATTTTTTTATGTTTATGGCTTGCAGTTTATGATATATATTATTTTTAATGCCTGAATTACTTTACTATTAACATATTGCTAGAAACCCTAAATTGAAAAAAAAAATCCTATATTTTAGAAACCCTAAATTGCAAAATTCCTAAAATTTAGAAACTCTAAATTGAAAAATCCATAGGTTTTAGAAATAAATTTTATCATGAAATCATAAACCAAAATCTAAGATATTAAACTATACTTGATCCTTAACTATCAAGTATAATCATTAAACCAAATAATTATAATTATTTGAGTGGAGCATGTTGTAATAGGTATCGGTCCTGCAGTTGCAATATCCTCTGGAGTAAAAGTTGTCAATCTCCAAATTGAAGATATTAACCTTTTAGAAATAAATGAGATAATACTTCAGTGTTTCCCTATTTAACTGTCTCAGTTGCTACTTTATGCTAATTTTTACATAGTTTGAAATTTGACGGAAAAACTGCATTTGCTTTATATTCAAGCTTTTCCTTTTCAAAATGCATATTACTACAAAAGGCTGGGGCTTAATCCTGGGAAAGTTAAAGCTAATGGCGATGCCATTGCTCTTGGTCATCCATTGGATGCAACCGGTATTTATAATTTAGATTTTATTCGTGTGGAAATCTTTTATGAATAGAATTTGTGCCAAATAGAAGAAAGATATTGCTTAGTATGAAATTTAACATATACAAGCTTTTATGAAGAGCTTTTCCTTATGAGACCGAGTCTATTGACAGTGTCCTTTAGACATAAATTTATATAACTACGTTCCTTGAACAGCTATTTTCAATAGAAATTCTCTTCAATCCTTTTTTTCTCTTTTATATTGTGAGGACTTGGTACTAACAAGATGTATTACTTGTTTGATAGGTATCTCGTCTAGAATCACAGACTGTACACTCACAATTACACATGAAAGGAGTTATAATTCTATATTTTTAAGGCCAAGTCTTTTAGCATTTGATAGAATTTGATCGCTTAATGCTTTTACAAATTATCTCAAATACTTTACTGAATATAGATATTTGGCTATAGGGGCACGTTGTGTAAGAACTCTACAAAATGAAGCGGAGAAGGTCAACACATCTCGAATCGAAGTAATTTCTATGTGCATTGTGGGTCTCTCATTCCGCCTTTTATTGATAAATTATTGATTGGAATAGCATTTGTTGTAACTGCATTTCTATTTAATGTGTTTAGTGACAAGTGAAAATGGTACATGAAAGCAAAAAATGTGAGAAAAATATCTGCATAAGTTGTTGCAACAAATACTTTACATGTCTGCGTTAAAAAGTTGTCTGGCGTCCATCTGTTGAGTTCCTCCACAACCTTAAGTATCAATATATTACTTCTATAACTATAATGTATGGATTTATTCTAAATTTAAAAAGATAACTCATAATATGATCCATGAATTTGATACTGAGCAAACTGCTTTGAAAATGTTATGTGCAAGGTCTGGGATGGGGTTGCTATCTTGAGTGAGATACAGTTGATGAGCTCCCCGATGCGCGAAGATTGTAGCCCTACGACTATTTTCTCAGAAACAAGGTCCCTTATATAATCATACTTAAGATTTTAGTCCTATAAGTATTTACTCAGCAACATAGTCATTATTCTGAACAGGTTTATTCTAATACTCAACATAGCCATAATCCTGATTCATACAAAAAATATGGATTTATCGATCCCAAGCTGTCTATATTTATTTTATAACCAAGAAGGGAGTCGGGAGTCGGGGGCTTCAAGATTTGGAGGAGAAAGATGTCCAAGATGAAGGAAGATGTAATATTTTTTCCCTTTCTTGTTTGGTGCAATATGTTGAATTATAAGTACTTATAAGCAAAATGTATTGAATGTGAGATTAGAGGAAGATACAATAACTTGTATTTGTTAATTCAACTTTGTATTGGATTGTGTATCATTTGATTAGTTTCTATGTGATTTTAATGTATTCTTTTATGTTATAACTGTGTTGGAGTGTTATATATATATATATATATATATATATATATATAATTGTTGTTAATATAATGCTTATCATTAATGAAAATTACAGGAGGAAAATAATTTTAATTTAAAAAAAAATAAACCTTATTGGGGGCGGTTCAAACCGTCAACATTGAGCACCAATGGGGGCGGTCTAGCCCGTCCCCAGCCAAAATGGGGACCTAACCAGTGTGGTCGGGCCTTAAAAGGAAGGGGACGGTCCAGACCATCCCCATTGGTGCCATTTGGGACGGTTTAAACCGTCCCCAATGGACGGTGTTGTAGTGATGATTAGCTATTCATAGTTTATCTCTGTACTTTAAATCTTTGTTTTAAGACGATTGAAAGGTAGAAAATACCCTCATGTTTGGTCATATAGTAGAATATACCCCTTTTCGAAACTGACACTTTGCCCTTATGAATTTAACAGTGTTATTAATTATATCAATAAAAAAATTATTTCTCAACTCTTAACTTCAATTATATATATAGAGAGAGAGAGAATAATGGAGGAAAGAGGCCACGGGAGGGGATTTCCTCCTATAGTATCGAAAAAACAGACCCTCCATCGTGTTTTCCGACGATCGAAATGCACTTCATCGTTATCATCTAAGATGTGGGTATACCAAATTTCATGTGATTCTACAACCTTTTCACCGTTGATTTAGCAATGTAAAAAATTCTATTGTCGGTAAACCGTTAATTTGAACCCACTAATTCAATGGTGAAAAAGTTGTAGAATCACATGAAATTTGGTGTACCCACATCTTTGATGATAACGATGAAGATGATGCATTCCGATCGTCGGAAAACACGATGGGGGTGTGTTTTTTCGACGCCATAGGAGGAAATTCCCTCCTAAGACATCTTTCCTCCATTATTCTCATATATATATATATATATATATATATATATAATCAACGGTTCGTAATTAAAATCTTATAGAGAGGTAATTTGGGAATAAAATAATGAATTTACAAAAAAAGATTAACGGTGGATTTTGAAGAGGAATATTTATTGCCGCAGGGCTGAAAGCGTGAGGCGTTTCCTGAAAAGCCTTTTAAGACCATAATCCTAATATAGAGTGATGTTTAAGGATACTAATGAAGAAAACTAATATCACAACCAAGGGACACACAAGTAAAAAGGCATACGGTCATAATTCCTCAATACATATTGTAGGGTGTTTTTTGTCACCCTATTGAGATGGGAATGCGCACCGTTTGTCAGACGTATACAGATTCCCCCTGTTTAGGGTATACTAGGGTTTATTGATTGTGGGGATCTGAATCTCCAGCAGCCGCGGACTACCGTTAATTACTACTCGCTTTTAGAACGAGAGAACCTCTGATTGACGGATCAAACTGGTCATGCGAATTTAATGTGTCGTGTGCGTGTGTTGTATTTTGAAAGGGACTTGGATGTTTCGGGGGCCTCGCAGAGTTTACGGGGGTCCCGCTACTCGAATAGCGGGCTGGGGATCAAAGGGGCTAGCAGCCCCCTTAAGGGGTGCAGGGCAGCACCCCGTTAGAAATTTTTTCTAACGGGAGATAGTGTTTTGTGTGTGGAGTGTATGGAAAACAAGGGATGAATAGTGTCCTAAGGACGCGTTGGCGCAGGCGCCTCACGCGCGGCACGTGGGCGCTGGACGCCTGCAAACAGAAAGGGCTTATCCCGGATTTAGGAGTTAAACTCCCGAAAGGATTATGAGTCGAGTTAAACTCCTAAAAAATTTGAATAGAGTTAAACTCCTAAAAGGATTTTATTTATAGAGTTAAACTCCAAAAGATCTTGACAAATAGAGTTGAACTCCTAAAAGGATTTTATTTATGGAGTTAAACTCCAAAAGATCTTGACAAATGGAGTTGAACTCCTAAAAATCTTGACAAATGGAGTTGAACTCCTAAAAATCTTCGGAGATGATCAAAAAGGGATCCCTTTCTTCTCCACTTTAGCCTTGAATCTTCTTTTGAGTCTTGGAACTTCCCAAAGTGGAATTTTTGGAGATGGGTCTCCTTCTCGCTCCTCTCTGTTGGCTGGATCTGAGAAAATGGGGTGAGACTTAAAAATCTCCCATTTTGAAGATTTGATGTAAGATCCGAGCTCCCCTTAGTGGATTTTATAGTGAAAAACTATTTCTTTTTGGGAAAGAAAGGGTTAAATTCTTGATTTAATTCAAAAAAAGAGAAGGTTAAAATCTTGAAGAAGGAGGAGGCACAGAAACCCTAATTTTTTAGTGGAATCAATTATTGTCCTTCATTTCATTATCATGTTACCTTATATACGCTTACAAATTTACACATAGCCTCATGGGCTTTACAAAATAGCATTTTGTCCATCCTATGCCTCATATACTTATTTCTTTTGCATATGAGCCATGGGCTTTGCAAAAATTTGGCTTTTTGTCCATTTGTTTTACATTCATGTATAAAAATTACATCAAACTTATTTATCACGTAGTTTTCTTCTTGATATGGGGGAGGCTGGTCGCTTCATGTTTGGGCTTGACTTGGTCATGGGCCCACTTGACCTGGTATTGGGCCCACTTGGCTTGGGGTTGGCTTTGACTTTGACTTGGTCAACCGGGGTATAATTTTTTACCCCCACAAAGTTCCCCTCATCAATAAAATGCACACCGCGTGTATGAGTTATGTGCATGAAATTGATGGATTTTCTTTCGCATGGAGGTTGACTTGATTTGGTTTCCGTTTTGACGACGTGGAGGTCGAAGTTGCCCTTTTTGCGACGTGGACGGTCGGTGCTGCCATTTTTGCGACTTGGACGGTCGGTGCTGTTATTTTTGCGATGTGGGCGGTCGGTGCTGCCATTTTTGCGATTTAGACGATCGGTGCTGCCATTTTTGCGATTTAGACGGTCGGTGCATGATTTGACTTCCTCCGCTTCTTACAGTGTCTGATTTGACTTCCTCCGCTTCTTACAGTGTCGGGGTTGAAATTGACTTGCTCCGCTTTTTGCGGTGTCAGGATTGATTTGTTTCCGAGGTGGAGCTTAATTCCACCGATGAGGTGATTGGTTGACTTGTTTGATTTGATTTGTTTTGAGAGTTTCCTACCCATCCAGCGGGACTTTTGAGCTTAGAAGTGCTACTGAGTGGGACATTGATTTGATCTGTTTGATTTCCGTCTTGTTTGGCGGGGCTTTTGAATTTAAGAGGTACTTGGATTTTGTTTAGCATCAGTATTGCTGCACTGGAATAATGACGAGCAACCCATCATTTGCCCTCGGAGGACTTGGGTTTGGTTTTAGGTCGGCATCAGCACCGATAACACTGAAGCGTAGTGCTAGGAGCGACTCATCATTCGCCGTTGGGAAAACTTGAGATTTAGGTTTTAAGTCGGCATCAGCACCGCTAACACTGAAGCGTAATGACATGAACAACTCATCATTTGCCGTTACCCGTTAGAGAATGATAGCTTAGGAGACTGGTTTAGATCCCTATCACCTAAACCTTTTCAATTTTATGAGCCGTAAGGGTCTCATAAAAGCATTTTCTCCCCATAAGTCGAGAGAATCTTGCAAGTGTATTTTCTTCCTAGGAATCGTGGGGATTCCTAAGTGTGTTGCTACTTTGTGAGTCGTAAGGATCTCACACTGGGATTTTCTCCTTACAAGGTCGAGAGGACTTTATGAGTGTATTTCATCTCTTTTCATGAGTTTGCGCCCTTTCGGGTTTTCACAAACTCGCCGATAGTCATACTGTTTTTACTCACGGAGCCCTTTCGAGTTTTCATCTGTGCCCGTCTTGCTTGTGGACATACCTTTTTTCCTTTTTTTTCCTTCTTTTTTTTGCTTCATCGGCGGTAGGACTTCAGATGTAGTCGCCGGTAGGACTTGGAAGAGATAGGAGTCATTTGCGCCCGTAGATTGTATATGGTTTTACAGGATGTATGATCCAGACCGTAAGGCCGGTGTGCTCAATTCGCCTGCAACTTGGAGCATTCACGCGTAGTATTTCTTGAGATATCGGTCATTGATGGATGGCATGGGCCTTTCTCTCTAGGCACTTATTAGTTGGTAGGATCCTCCGTCGAACACTTTCTCGATGATGTATGACCCTTCCCAATTTGGCTCGAATTTTCCCTTGGCATGTCGATTAGGGATGATCGGTCTTTTAAGAACCAACACCAATTCGTCTTTCTTGAAAGCACGGAGACGGGTCATTTTATCATAGACCCGTGACATTTGGGCTTGGTACAGCTCCAGATTTTGCTGTACCGCGAGCCTCTTTTTTCTTCGAGGGCGTCGAGCTCTTTGAGCCGAAGGAGGACATTTTCCTCCTCCGTCAAACCATCGACAACCATTCTGAGGCTTGGAACTTCTACTTCGAGCGGGAGGATTGCTTCCACTCCGAAAAGTAGTGAGTATGGAATGGACTGAGTTAGAGTGCGGTGCGTGGTACGATATGCCCACAACGCCTCGTGGAGCTTGAGATTCCAGTTTCTTATGTTGGCTGAAGCATTTTTCCTCAGAAGCTTGCATAGAGTTTTATTGAAGGCTTCGGCTAGCCCATTGGCTCTGGATTATAGATGGAGGAATATCTCCCGTCTATCTTGAGCTGAGTAGCGAATGTTGAGACTTTGATACTCTTGAAAGAAGGCCCGTTGTCAGAAATGATTCTTCTTGGTGTATCGAAAACGCTAGAATATCTTCTGTCTTGACTTCTTTGAGAGGAACAGCTTCAGCCCATCTAGAGAAATAGTCAGTTGTGGCCAATATGAACCGGCCTTTGGATGACGGGGGATCAATTGGACCAACTATGTCGGTGCCCCAAACTTCGAAGGGTCGTGACGCCACCGTAAGATGCAGCGGATTGGGATGCTTATGAATGAAGACATCGTGAATTTGGCAGAGAAGACACCTCTTCGCATGCTCTTCGCAATCCCTTATCATAGTAGGCCAATAATACCCAAGCCGTTTAATTTGAAGCCGCGTTTTGGGGCCAGATTGGTGAGCTCCGCAGACACCCGAGTGAACTTCTTTCATGACTTTTTGGGTTTCGACCGATGACACACATAAGCCAGAGTTGGTCATATGATCTGCGGTATGGCGTATTATTTACAAACACATATCGGAGGGCTCTTTTCTTCAACTGAACCCTCACAGATTTTTCTTCGGGCGGCCTGTTGTATCGGAAGTACTCTATGAAAGGTTCTCTCCAATCGGACTCGCCTTGAATGATCAGAGCTTCTTCGGCATGATTGCTCTTTTGTTCTGCGCTTTCCTCTTCTCGTAAAGAGACTGGGAGCAGAATTTGCCGGCTACTGACTATGATCAGAATTTCATCCATGTCGGGATCAGCCAACACTTTGGCTAGGCGAGCGAGTACGTCGGTTTTTCCGTTCAATGCCCTAGGGACTCTCATTAGTTAAATGTGAGTGAACTGTTTCGTGAGTTCCACCACCCAGCTTCTGTATCGAGCTAACTCGGGCTTATATATCTTGTAGTCGCCGCTCACCTGGTTGACGACAGCCTGGGAGTCACTGTAAACCCGTAGCCAAAGGATTTCCATTTCTATAACGAGCACCAGACCAGCTATCAGAGCTTCGTACTCAGCCTCGTTGTTTGTGCGAGGCTCGGTAAGAGCAAAGGAACGTTGTAAGGTTCCTCCTGATGGCTTGACGAACACCAATCCTATCCTTGCTTTTATCTCCGGAACGCTTGATATGCTGGAGGTCCTTATTAATGAGGCCCCATCGAAGTAGAGCTCCCAACATGACTCATCATCCTCGAGATGCAGCACTTGTTCGTCGGGTAACTCGCAATTGAGCGGTAACCTTTCTGGTATGGGATGAGCAGGAAGGAAGTCAGCGAGGGCTTTCCCTTTTACTACTTTCTGAGAAGTATAGATTATGTCGAATTCAAGCAGCATGATAGCTTATCTTGCCATTCTACCGGCTAGGCTTGCTTTGGTCATTAAGTGTATGAGCGAGTCGACCTTAGAGATCAGCATAACCCGATGAGCGAGCAAATAGTGCCTCAGCTTCTTCACAGCGAATATCAGAGCCATGCATTGCTTTTCGATAGGGGAATAGTTGTGTTCCGCCCCGACTAAAGTTCGACTCAGGTAGTAGAGGGCGTTTTCTTTTCCCTCCTCATTGTTCTGGACAAGTAGCGCACCGAGTGACTCATCTAGCGCGATAGTATAGAGAATCAACGGTTTATTTGGAATAGGAGTATCAAGCACTGGAGGGTGCAACGGCTACTGTTTGATACTTTCGAAAGCTTCTTGACCTTCGACATCCCAAACAAAAGGAGCTCCCTTCTTCATGAGCTTTGAGAAAGGCCGACATCTTCCCGATAGGTTCAAGATGAATCTTCGTATGTAAGCAAATTTGCCTTAAAAGGATCTTAGTTGCGTCAGATTCTTTGGAGGAAGCATCTCCATGATGGCCTTTACCTTCGATGGGTCAACTTCGATCCCCCGATGTCGGACTATGAAAGCCTAAGAATTTTCCCAACGACACGCCAAAAGCGCACTTCAGAGGATTCATCTTCGAATCGTTTTCCTTCAGTCGGGTGAAAACGGTCCCGAGATTTAGGAGATCGGCCTTGGTTTTAGTCTTAACGACCAAGTCATCAACATAACATTCGACGACTTTATGGATTAAGTCATCAAAGATTTTGGTCATTGCCCTTTGATATGTGGCGCCCGCATTCTTCAATCCGAACGGCATCATGTTGTAGCAGTATATTCCGATCGAGATTCGAAATGCTGTGTTTCTCATCCTCGGGCGACATCTTGATCTGATTATATCCAGACGAGCCATCCATAAAGGTGAACAGCTCGTAATTTAAGGTGTCGTCGACCATCATTTCCATGACCGGTAGCGGGAAGTCGTGTATAGGGCATGCCTTGTTGAGCTCCCTGAAATCGACGCACTCGGTCTACCCATTTTTCTTCATTGGGACGATGCATGCGATCCAGTCCGCATATTTCTCTTCTCTGATGAAGCCAATATCGATAAGTTTTTTAGTTTCCACAATGACCTTTTCTTCGAGAAGCTTGTTTGACTGGCTTGGCATCAGGAGATATAGCCAGCTTATGCACGGCCACTTCAAGAGAGGGGCCAGGCATTTCTTTGTACGTCCATGCAAAGCAGTCAACGAACTCATGCAACAGGAAGACTATTTGCTCTTTCATTTCCTCTGACAAGAGTGAACTGGTGTAAGTCGGCCTTAGATTATCGGACGTTCCCAAGTCAATCTCGGTTAGCTCGTCGAAGGTTGCTTGTCCGCCATCTTCGAGCTCTCGAGGGGCTTCTTCTGGCTCGGCTAGCTCGTCGTCGTCATTTGACCTTTCGCTGGCTTCACCAACATGGATCATATAGCATGCTTTGGCATCAGGTTGAATTCAACCTATGGCTGATGCCACAGCCCCTCATAAAACTTCGCTTCGGAGTCCATTTGATATAACCGACATCCACACTTCTTAAAATATTCCCGCATCTCGGATGCATAATAACTGGGGTTTAGGACGACTCTTATGCCTCTTTCATATGGAAGGCACGTGACAGACAAATCGTCCGGGTGCACGACATGACCCATAAAACAAGATGCCCTTCTGTCCACTTTTCCTCCCGGGAATGTAAAGGGCTTTCAGCTGGTCCACGGTGGAGACTGATAACGCATCAAGCTCTTTGCACATCTGCTCTGGCACCCTTGTGACGGCTAGAGACCTTTCCGTAACTTCAAAGGTCTCTCTTAGTTTCTCTTTTTGCATGATAGCCCAATTTGCACAGCTGTTACAAGACGGGTCCTCTTCCTCTGATTCTTCGGTGTCACTGCCGAAATGAGGGCGAATTTTGCTGCCGGATGTGCCTTCAGTATCAGACTCGTTCGTATCGTTACCGAAACGATGACGAGTTTTACGGAAGGATGGACTTCCAGCGTCGGATTCATCAGTGTCACTGCCGAAACGTGAACGCACTTGGGGGTTTTTGTTTTTGAAAGTGACAGCCGGCTCAGATTTACTTATCGTTCTGTCTTTGGTCAGTCGTGACTCAGCACTTTAGGGGTTCACAAAGTACCGAGAATCTTCGTATCGGACTTTATGCACACCGAACGGCTGGATGTCTCCGTCAATGCATCTTTCTTCGCCAATTTTAGTATATTTCATGCACGCACTGATGGAGAGTTAACGGAACAATATCGTAATTGCGGAGCCACAGCCGTCCTATGAGAATCTTATAAGACGAGTCAGCGTCGATCACGTATATCTTAGATTCAGTTTGCAGATCCCCAAATTTGATTGGCAAGGCTATGGACCATAGAACTTGCTGACAGTTTTGATTGAAGCCTTGGATGACTATCCTTTCTCTTGACAGATGTCGGACGTCCATTGACAAACTCTTCAGAGTTCGCAAGTTCATGATGTTCACTGAGGACCCTGAATCAATCAATATGCGATTAATCCGGTCTCTATCGCTATACCTAATCACGTAAAGCGGTCAGCTGTTCCCAGGAACGGGTCTTCATCCTTAAATGTGACTGCGGCTGTATGCAGAGTGTACTGGGGCTCTTTCATATTAATCTCCGCAAAGAGAGTCTAGTACCGCTCGGGGTTTTGTAGAGCGTGAATGAGAACATCTCTAAGCTCCTTAGATAGGACCAAGGCATCGTAGATGCTCAGGAGAGACGGGAGCTTCCGGAGATAGGCCAAGACATTATAGTCCACTGAGTAAGGACTCGAGTTTTCATGAGCCGGCTCTCCACAATCTTCTTCATTAGCGGCTTGTTTTTCCTTTCCTTTTAAGGAGTTGCCCTGATTTTGCGGTAGAGCCATGCCAATTCTGAGCTAGATTTGGTTACCCTTTGTGGCGAGCTCCTCGTCCTCTTCGGGAAAGCGTAGCTCTTCCTCAGAGTCGCTACCAAGATAGACGATGTAGCAGGTAACTATAGGGATCTCGTCATTGAAGTCTTCTTCTAGCTCCTCCAGAATCTCAGCCGCTTCTACAGGAAAGAACTCTTTCAATTCAATCAGAGTTCTTTCCTTTTGTTCATAGTCTTCGAAGGAATGATCTCCCCGCAGACTCTTTTTCACGTCGAGCCGCACTTTTTTTCTTCTTAAGCTTTTTGGATTTTAGGCCTGATTGAGCCGAATTGGCAGCCGGAATGGTGGGCTTTTTCTGCCCTTCCCATTCAGTTCTGGGCTCTTTCTGAAGTAGGTTTAGCATCTTCTTCGTCTTATTAGAGATGTGCATACCCCACAGAGGTTGCGGCAAGTCAGTTTCATTCCTCAGGGTGGCGGGTTCAGCTCTTTGCTCCCAGAAGGCTTCAGCTTGTGTCTGTATAAAGTTAGTGGTTGCAACTTGATTGTTCACCAACACACTCTTGGATAACTCGTTCTCGCCAGTCTTATACTGCTTCTCGACCCGGTCTTTGAAAATATAGCAATTCTCGATCGCATGGCTCGCTACTCAGTGGTATGGGCAATATAGAGGATTGTCGATCATTTTTGCTTCGTGATGTCTTTTCGACTCTGGCAATTGTAGACCGTTGTTCAAGACATCTTTGAATATCTTGCGGACCTTGTCCTTTCTGAAAGAGTAGATTTTGTTCTTTTTCTCCTCTAGTGAACAGCCTTCTCCTCCTAGCACTGGCTTTCGAGCCCGGCCTTTCGCTTGTCTTCATTGTCGGACGCATTGAAGACGTTGGTGTTATTAGAATCCCCGCTTTTACGGTTGTTGTCCTTTCGGTTCTTCCAAGGCTCGTCACTTTAAGGGTCCGAGGCAGACTTTTGCTTCGAGCGTTCCAGCATTTGAACTCTCTTGGTCAACACTTGAAACGTCTTGAAGCCTGTTGTACATAAGAATGGGACCATCCAATTGCTAAGGTTCCCAATAAGAAGGCTGCCGGATTGGTCCTGCTCCAGCGGCGGTTCATACTTGACCGTGAGATTACGCCATCGGGCGATAAAGTACGTGTTGCTTTCGTTCTTCCTTGGCTTTGTCCTCACAAAGTCAGCAATGGAGATCTTATCGCTGACACTCATGAACCTTTTGCTGAAATAAAGACTCCATTTGGGCAAAAATAGTGACGAACCCGTCTGGTATGCTCGCGTACTATTCGAAAGCAACACCGGTCAGGTTGTTGACAAACAGACGAAAAAGAAGTGCATCATTGCCCCATGTATTTTCGCACGACGCTTTAAAATGGGCAATGTGCTGATTTGCGTTTCCCGTCCCGTCAAATCTTCTGAACTTAGGAATGACGTAGCCGCTGGGGACTCGATCAGATCGTACTGTGCGGGATATGGACGCCCACTACTGCCAATTTTTTCTGAGCTTCGGCTTCCGCTACCAATGTTTTAACCTTGCTGGTGACCGAATCCATTATCCGGGCTTGTGTTAGCGAGATGGTACCATCTTGGGCCAAGGCATCCCTAGAAGTGGAATGTAGCCGGCTTTCACGTGGCTCGCCTATACTAGGGCCTAAAGGGACAGGCATTGGATGCTTCGGGTCATTATCACCCGGCTCATGAGTGGAAACTTATGCTTGATTGGATGGCGTCCGGGCAATTTGAGCCGTGAGTTGCATCACGACATTCGTCAGGTCATCAATTTTTGAGTAAAGCTTGGTCATCTCTTAATCTTTGCTCCTGAACTGTTTTCGAAGCTCTTGAAGCAACTCTTAATCTGCGGTGGCGGAAAGCCGGCTCTTCCTTGCTGTCCGAGCTTGATTCCATGTGGGCTGAGGGGTCCTTCTTCCTATCGGCCTCACCGAGAGGGTTTTCATCATCCGGCGGAGGTGACTGATCTTGGGAAACGACAACCACATTCAAGCCAGATTGGGCTTGGGATGTGGTAGCCCCATCCTTGCTTTTGCTGCGCAAGTTGTCGTGGGAACGCGCGGCCGCCATATAGACCGTATGAATAACATATTCGGCCGTCTTTTCATCCTTGGCAGCTGATTTTGCGGACTGATGCCGTGGCCCTTCTTTCTCGGTTACAGGCAATCGATTGAAGGCGGCTGGCCTAACCAGATTCTTGAGTTGTGCTGGCGCTTCTTTTCTGAATTTTCCCCGCTGTTTTCGCACGGCACAGAGCGCCTGATAGACTCTTGAACAGACGGTGTCATGCTTTCTTTGTTGGGGCCGAGACACGTCTCTTTGTAGCATCGTTCGGTCTGATGTCTTCTTGATTCTAACGGTCATAGCGTTTTTCTGAACCCACTTCAGAGATTCGAAGGAATTGCTGACTTTTACGGTCGACCAAGCCGTCGTCACGGGGTAACCCTGGTCTTGGAACCTCACAAGATTCCACTTGGCCGGAGTTCTGGCCCTCTTATTGGCTTAATACCTGAGCCGTTTCTATCTCAACCTTTTTGTTTTGAGCACTTGGCAGGTTTCGGCTCTTCGGAAAGCCGTCATAGACCGAGCGATGGAGAGCTTTGGAGATACGCCTGATTGTGTGATTGTCATGGGCACCGTCTGAGCTTGCAGGAGATGCTTCGTAGCTTCATTGGTGTTGACGGCCTTGCCCCCGGTCGGAACAGTGGAGAGTCGTTCGAATATGGATTTGCATTTGGGGTGGGATGGTTTGGCGATCACAACGTTCGGCCTCCTGCCCTTTGAAGTCCGTTTGGCCGTTTGGTTTGCCGGGATTTCTTCCAGATGAGCGCTTCCGGCAGGGTAGATGATGACGGAACCGAATTGACGGGGTGGCTTCTCCTATTGCGGCTGAGACTTGCGGGGAAAATCACGCAAGCATTGATCTTGACCACGTACAGGATCGGGGTCGTGTCGGAAGCTGAATACATCTTAGGAGACATCGTCGTTGAAAGTTGATTGCTGCACGGAAAAATATTATTTCAGTACAAACATCGGTATATATGTTAAATGGATTCGCATGAACATTTGACGCGAGATATAGGAGAGAAAGGTCCCACCGGGCGTACCAGAATCTGTAAGGTGTTTTTCGTCACCCCATTGAGATGGGAATACGCCTCGCGCTTGTCAGACGCATTACAGATTTCCCCTCTCTAGGGTAGGACGGGGTTTATTGATAGTGGGGATCCGAATCTACGGCAACCGCGGACTAAGCTGCCGTTAATTACCGCTCATCTTTGAAGCGAAGAAACCTCTGATTGACGGGTTAACTAATCATGCGAACTCGATGTGTTGTGTGCGTATGCGTCTTTAGGGGTTTTGGGTATATCGGGGCCTCACAGAGTTTACGGGGGTCCTGCTATATGGATAGCGGGCTGGGGGTCCAGGGGGCTAGCAGCCCTTTTGTGGGTGCAAGGGGGCGCCCCATTAGAATTTTTTTAATGGGGGACCTGCTTTGAGTGTGGAGTGTATGGAAAACGAGGGGAGAGTAGCGTCCTAAGCAGGCGCCAGCGCCTCACGCGCCCGGAACGTGGGCACTGGGCACTTGCAAACAGAAGGGGCTTAGCCCCGGATTTAGAAGTTAAACTCCCGAAAGGATTTTGAGTGAAGTTAAACTCCCAAAAGATTTTAAATGAAGTTAAACTCCTTAAAGGATTTTATTTATGGAGTTAAACTCCAAAAGATCTTGACAAATGGAGTTGAACTCCTAAAAATCTTCGAAGATGATCAAAAAGGGATCCCTTTCTTCTCCTCTTTAGCCCTGGATCTTCTTTTGAGCCTTAGATCTTCCTAAAATGGGATTTTTGGAGATGGGTCTACTTCTCTCTCTTCTCTGTTGGCTGGATCTTGAAGAAAATGGGGTGAGACTTAAAAAACTCCCCTTTTCGAGATTTGATGGAAGATCCGAGCTCCCTTCAAGGATTTTATGGTGAAAAACTATTTCTTTGTGGGAAAGAAAGAGTTAAACTCTTAATTTAATTTAAAAAAATGGTTTAAAACCTTGAAGGAGACACAGAAACCCTAATTTTTTTAGGAGAATCAATTATTGTCCTTCATTTCATTATCATGTTGCCTTATATAGGTTTACAAATTTACACATAACCCCTAGGGCTTTACAAAATGGCATTTTGCCCATCTCATGCTTTATGTGCTTATTTCTTTTGCACATGAGCCATGAGCTTTGAAAAAAATTGGCTTTTTGCCCATTTATTTTACATTCATGCATGAAAATTACATCAAACTTATTTATCACGTAAATTTCTTCATGGCATGGGGAAGGCTGGTCACTCCATGTTCAGGCTTGACTTGGTCATGGGCCCACTTGACCTGGTCTTGGGCCCATTTGGCTTGGGTTGGCTTTGACTTTGACTTGGTCAACCGGGGTGTGATTTTTGACCCCAACATTAGTATATGCTTTATAAAATTCCCATATAATCATAAAGAATTCATTAGATATTTATTACTGATTCCACATCGTCAAAAATCTTAAGAGTCATAAAGAAATTGTCAATTTTTTACAAACTTTTATAATAGATTGAGTATGCTTAAAATTACATAACTTTGCAAGACTAATGGGATATGTAAACAATGAAAAGACTTGGGGCTTTCAATGATCTCTTCTAATTTAAGGAAATAACTAGCATTTATTGATATATGAATTCAATAAATTCCTAAATAATTTTTTTCTAAGATAGGTTCGGTTTATATCCATGGTTTCTTTAGATAAATGTAAAGGCCAACATTTACCGTTTATAAATTTACATTAATAGAAATAAAAAACAAGCAATTTTCAATATAGATAAAGAATGATCTAAAAATGAAGCCATGGACAGTAATATATTTGCGCGGAGAAAAAGCCAGATAATCTAAGAGTGACCAAGAGGACCAAATGATTTATATGGCTACGACTTCGTGGGTTGCCTCACAACATGTTTATGTATCAACTAATTGTGAATGGTCACATTTGTGTAAAGATAACAAAATTGAGGATATTGACCATCTATTTGGAGAATGTCAAGGATGGAAGGA
This sequence comes from Agapanthus africanus, assembly GCA_030015575.1. NCBI lineage: Eukaryota > Viridiplantae > Streptophyta > Magnoliopsida > Asparagales > Amaryllidaceae > Agapanthus > Agapanthus africanus. The sequence goes on from JASDDO010000022.1 coordinate 466,884,558, forward strand.
TAGTTGACGAAAACTTGATCATTTGCGGACGCTTCGTTGTTTATCCTATGCAACATGGTTATGGTAAAAGTTAAAGAGTGAAAAACGTTTTCGAACATATTACAAGGAGTGTTGTACGAGTCGGACATGTAAGCAAAATTGCACGAAGTACGAGATTATTATTAGAAGAAAGAATGGAGCTTGATGACAAGAGAAGTTAGGGAGAAACTAAATAAAGTCATGGCATGAATTTATATCAGCCATCCAAGTTATAGAGTAGTTTAGGATTAAGGGTTAGTAAAATACATAGGGTTGTATTAACCTGGATGTGCATATAAATGCTAACATAAAGAAAAAAGGCATTGACCGCAATTATTATGGTATCTAATGTATCGACTATTTTTCTTCCTATTACTCTTTCTAAGAACTTTCATGAGCAGAGTCCATATCATAGTATGGTCTTTTGTGAATATGGAATTTCTCATTGTTGGATTCTAGGTGCTCTAACACGATCGTTTCCCTCTATAAATAGATATGGCCAGTTGTTTTCAAACATTAATTGGGGCTTATAATACAAACTAGTTGCCAGCTATATGATACAATAACTTCATGCAGATTTATTTTTGAGGATAAATTTTTTCGTCTTTCAGGTTTGGCAAAACTATAACCTAAATGAGTGCAGCTAAGGGTCACATCAAAATCCAAACATCCAGATCCCAATTCCGATATTTTCCAAATACAGATATGATTTTTTGGATTTGGTCGGATACAGACACGAATATATATTTAAATATTTTTAAATATGGGTACGAATACGGTTTTAGCAAAATTATCTGAGTACAGATATTCAGATTTGAACACGTATATGGATATTTGTAGACATATACAAGAAAATGTATCATATTATAAATCCATATTTTTACGAACCCACAATTTAATTTAAGGGGGACAAAGCCGACTTTTTAGCATGAAGTTAGAAGTGAAAAATCTAAGCAATCATCATATTTACTTTTGATTCTTGAAGTCTACTCATACAAAGGCTATATCATAGGTCTGGAAAGAAGACAATATAACTAGTGTTTCAACGAAATCACATCAATCATTTCTTAATAAGTACTACGGTCATATTGACAAAGAGAATCACTTACATCAAACAAGGCACTAGTTGTCTAGTTCCAAAATTCTCATTTAATTAGATGAATATTGTTGAGTATAGCATGAGCCTACTTTAAATATATAAAGTGTATATAAAATATTTGACCCTTGTTGATCAAATTTTATCATTCTTTTTTATTTTATTCCAGTTATCTTAACAAGTGGAACACTCAAATAAAAAAAGATACATATTTCACAGGATTTTTAAACCAGGCATCCCTATATTTTTTACTTATTTGAAGTTGTTGCTTTGTATGGTGTAGGTTTGGTAGTGAGAAAATTTATTTATTCAGCATCTATTTTGAAAATATGTTACCGATATACTTGGATATAATTTTCTGTTTGAAAGAATAAATAAGCCGTCTAATTTATTCATTTAAAATTCCTGTTAAGAGCAGGAGAGATATTTTCAACATTCATTAGAAATTGGGAAACAAATTTTGAAGTTTAAATTAAAAACTACAATTAGCTAATTAAATATGATGTAAGAAAAATTGTATAAGCAACTTGTGTTTTTTAAATGGAAAAACAAACATCCTCTATGCAATCGAAATTCAACATCATGATTTAACCTTTTAAAATTAACATATTTTTCTTGTAACAAACACAAACATATTTCTCAAATCTCTATTGTAAAACTCAATTTACTTGTATGTTGTTTAACTATTTGATTTTGTAAAGACGGTAAATATAGAAGAGCTAGCTATTCAACATGAGTTATTTGTATGCCAATAAAGAAATATTAGTGTTCCACCAAAATCTTTTCAATCATTTTCGATAGCAACTGCACTTCACTTTTAATCAGGAGAGAATCCTTTTCATAAAAAAGGTACTAGTTCCCGTCTATGAATCTCTGTATTATGTGTGCATGTACATCACCATACGTCTGCGTAAAACCAATAGATCTCTTTAAGCAAAAGAACCTGAGTAAAATCTACGTGGTCTCATGGTCACACCTAAATTTCATATCAATGCCAAATTTTACTTTATTTATGAAATAAAAGTCAAATTTAACTAATATATTTTTTCATAAATCATCTTAATCGTTTAACGACTTATGACGATATAAGATGCCCCTAGTGTGATTTAATGGTTTATTACATATCCCGCTATATTTTTCGAATTTTACAATTTACTTTTGAATGAAGATCATGTAAAATTCGTATTTGACAATTTAGGATGGAAGCCGGTTGTCCACCGTCCATGGTTAAGAGTTGGAAAATGGAAAATAATATCTTTAAAAATAGGATTTGATTTTTCTTTTAACCTTAGACATAAGCATATTCTACTATGGACGAGCATATTCTACAATGGACAGTGGAAAACCGGTTTATACGTAAAAATATCAAATGAGAATTACATATGGTGCCTACTCTACTTTTTTATTTTAAAAATGTTATAGTATGTCTTTACACAATTTTGAATCATATGTTTGAAATTGATTGTCCAAATATTATTGCAATAAAGTTTATACAAGCCAAAACTCATATTAACTAGCAGTTACAAAATGAATGGTCACTATATCAACAAGTTTGACATAATCTTAGAGGTCGACCACTTATATAGAGAAATTGCATTTGTAAATGATATGCGGAATTTGAAAGGTCGTGTTACAAATCATGTATGCATTTTCTAAACAACATATCAATTCTTGTTCTAAACATTGCTATTATTTTCCTATGACTTGAAGTTGAATTACTAGCATACACTCACGAATTCATTTCTCTCTTTTAATATTAAGCTTTTTCAATTTTTTGGCTAAATTACACTAAAATACTATGACCTTTTTAATTTTTCAAATAAATACCATTTATTTTAATTATTGCAAACAAATACCATGAACATTTCATGTTGGTTGCATTTAAATCACATTTTTCATCCTTCCCGTCTAATGATGTTACATTAGTGACCATGAGACCGTCACATGCGTAAATCATTCAGCAAAATTCACATTCCTTCTTTTATTCTTATATTTATAACCCACATGAGCTAGTTTTTCTCTTCGTACATCAATGATTTTTTGCTTTTGACTTAATTAATTGTGAGGCTAAAAGAGAGAAGATCCAGAAAAAACATGTGACGAAACTAGGGTATGTGTGCATTTTTTTACTTTAATGTTCAACTTCTGCCTTGAATTAATTTCCGTCTAGTTCGCTGGTTTATCTGGATCCAAGGCATTTATTTGTAGCTATTGTTTGTGCACGTACGATGCATGTATCTATTAGAAATCATTTAAAAATCGTTACTAAATACATGCTAATCAATAATATATCAAACCAAAACCACATTAAAATTAATTAGAATTTTAGAAGCAAGTGACACAATAAATTTTGAGAATTGCCTTCATAATATCTCATAACTTAAAACTCAATACAATTCAAGTTGGAAAAATAACACAAAAGAATATTTATAACATACTATATTAAAAAATTAAATGAAGAACTTCATTTCAATAATTTGCTATAAGATCACAAAAAAAGAATAAATGTCATTTATTTCCCATAAGTTCGAGAATAGATATTATCATAATTTTGCCCTTCCAATTTTGTATATTCAATAAAACTTTTACAAAAAAAGACAAAATGTTCTCATATATTTGCATCACTTTGTTTCATCCTCATACCTTGTTCAACATCAATATCGATATAGTCATGTTCGTTAAATTTCCATCCATTAATCTTGGTTTTATTGCTGGAAATTTATCGCTATCACCCATCAATCTTAGCACATATCAAGGAGCAAACATAATAACTTAATATAATGCTCATTTAAAGAATACATTTTTAACTCGATTCATTCAAAAGAATATTTTAGAATATTTCAATATGTTTGTTTTCAAATATGCTAAATAGGCTAGTGATATTTATAGTATATTTGTTAACATAATTATTTGTGCAAATACTAGTAATATATATTTATTTATAGTAATATTTATTTAATTTATTCATTGTAATATCCATTGGCATATGCTATATGTCTTGATCAATTTTTTAGTACACATTAGTTTTCGATGAAATGTATATGTGATATACAAATTACCACTCCACATCCATATTTCTTTTATCTTAAATCTTTTTCTACCCATATCCAATTTGTATATGTATCCCTCTCTTTAATATTCGCTTCATATTTGTATCCGATTTTGTCAAATACATATGACTTTTCATTTCGAACTATATGTGTGTTCGTACCCGTATCTACCATTAGAAAACAAATACGAATACGTAATGCTCATATCCTATAACATCCACCACAATATACAGAAATCAACCACAATAAAAGCATTAATCTTACTTATTTGTATCCACAAAATAACATCCACCACAATTTACAGAATAATGTGTCATGGATTACTTGATTCTAATCATGATGAATGTGTTGGAATATGCATTAATAATCTTATAAAAGTCGGGAGATTGTGCATAAGAATGTTGAAAATAGGGTTTCAAAAAACATCCCGTAGTTTACCTCATTTATAGCACTTATACCCTCCAAGTGATTTAGTAGTGCAAACTACCCATTGGTTCATCGATCAAATGTTCAAAACACACTAAAAACACTCAAATTGCACTATAAAGAACAAAATAAAGCCGGAGTTAAATAGACAATCATTCTAGTTGTTTAAACTTTAGAATTGTATTTGAGTATCTCCAAAGGGTTTAATTGATGAACAAGGGGGTGTTTGAGCTAAAACACATGAGGGCATATGGATGCTATATGAGGTAAACTACAGGAGCTTTTGGAGCAATTAAACTGAAAAAATACAAGTTCCAAGCAGGCAAGGAGACTAGACAGATACCTGATCATACTCATCCAAGAACGTAGTCAATTCATCTAACAGCAAAACTTTGCATGCTTCAGCTAAAGCACCAGCAATTGCAACCCTTTGTTTCTGACCACCGCTGAGAGTTTGAATTGGCCTCTGCTACATGCAACAAAAGGCATGGTCATAATACTAATTTCCTCGGAATGAATCAGGGTATGTAAATCGTTGAATCATAGGAACCTACTTGAGAGTAGTTTAACATGCCGACAGCATCTAAAGCTTTTGATACTCTTGCTTTCACTTCATCTAATGTTAGATTGAATTTACCAAGACCAAATGCAACATCTGCCTCCACTGTGGGCATCACAACCTACGAAACCATAACGCAATAAGAACCTTCATATGTGTAGCAATGAGAAACTCTATCATGGACATGAAGTAGGAAAAACAAAAAAAGTTATTTGTGCCACGAATTATATCTCTTATTACAGATGGGAATTTGTTCTATTTATCTGCCTGGTTTAATTTGTGCCTTCGAGTTGAAATCAAATTCCTATAACAAAACTATCACCTCTCTTGTCCATGGCATTCTTAGCAATGAACATGCAACCAAATTATCAACAAGTTTTTAGCCCGAATTTTTTGGGTCAGCTATATGAATCAATTACGTATACTATGCTCTCGTCTACTAAATTGGAAAACCACCTTGCTTGGGGTGGCAGCGATGCAACACGTCGCAGTGGGGACGCCCCAACGAAATATCTTTAGGATTGATTTCATATATATACATGTTTTACGTTGATTGTTGGCTACATGCCGCAACTCTCCTCTTTATCCTAGCTCGGGACATGCAGTAAATGAATAAGATATCTAAGCACGTAACAGCCAGAGTTTGAGGGTATCAAATCTTTTATGTATTCTTCTTCTCAATAGCCTGCTCCATTTTATGGGGTAAAGCTTAGTTGATAGCGATTATATACAGATCAGATATGTAGTTAGTGATTCCATGCAGAGATTTTCGGAACAAAACAACAACAAGCCTCTATCCCTTTGGAGTCTGACGCATAAATCATCTACTAAATTTAGAGCTACCGTGATTTTTTCTCAACTGTTTCCATCCTTGTTCACTTAGACCCGTCTCCAACCATCGTTTCTTTATTTAACTACCGTTCTAGTTGCTATCACTCATAATCTAGGTTTCTTCCTCGATTTATCCTCTGCAAAACTTCTTATAGCTGTAAATTTCTAAAACACTGTATTCTTAAAACTTTTTTTTAAAGAAAATACCTGATGATCTGGGTTCTGAAAGACAAAACTCCTCGGCCTATCCACATGCAAGGTACCCTCGGTTGGATTCAAGAGACCAGCCAACACCTATACAATTCAACCAACATGAATTTGAGACCCACAATACAGTAAAATGAAGAGAGATAGGGCATTTGGAGCTGAGAGATTACTTTGAGGAGGGTAGATTTGCCACATCCATTGGGGCCGAGCAGCATCCAGAGCTCCCCTGAAGGAACCCTAAAGGAGCAATCTTTGAGGATTGGGAGCAGCCTCCCTTGCTTCGTGACCACTGAGAAGCTCAAGTTGCGGCCTTCAATGGCGAAGGAAGAGAGATGATGCTGACCATGGCCATTTAGGATTTTTGGGGATTGGGCGCTGCTGCAGATTGGAGCTGAATTGGGGAGCCTCTGCAGCAGCATCGCTCAAGATTTGGGATTCAATTGTTTTCAGAGTTTTTGCAGGAATAATTGTTGAGATGATGTTTGTATAGATTTGGGCCTTTCTGTAAAATTAACTTGTTGTTTGGGCCAAGTGGAGATCTCACCACTTCGGACCCGTTTTGCAAGATTGAGGACCTTCTTTATACGTTGACAATTGCAATCGAAAATTTCTAGCGTCAGAGTTGGAAATATTGATCTAGCTGTCCAAAACTATGAGATGTTCTATACATTCATCTTGTGCTACGACATGTCATGATGGAGGTCTTTTTCGGGTCTCCGTCGGATGTCGTCTTCCGTCGATCTCCCGATGGATCTTGGAGATGATCTCGTATTGCGTGTGGATCTCAATGGGTTTTAAGGAGATTGATGGTTTTGAAGAGTTTGCACCGAGTACCTGCAAAGAAGTTCCGGGATGGTTTGGTACCACCGAGGACCCTCCAACGATCAAGTTAGCACAAGATCCGAGTAGAGTAACGGCTGAGTGGGGTGAAAAAAGCTTACTTGGCCCCTCTGTGATGGGGGTTTATATAGTGGCGGCAGTACGCAATAGCAGGCGCGGGAATCTCGCCGACAGTTACGCCCCCGACGTCACGTCCGCGTAATAAGCGGATCGCCCGTTAATGAGGATCGTGATGGCATGGAACGCGGGATGTTGGCGGCGGAGAATCCGCGCATGGCGAGATTTGCGGAGCGGCGGTTGCGCCTGTGAGTGGTGGAGTTGGTCGGCCGGAGGGACCGAGGAAGATAGCCTCGACGGGAGAGCTCGGGGACGAGCGGGAGAGCTGAGGCATCTCGGTCCTGTGGTAGCTCGGGGCGAGCTGAGAGGCCGAGGAGGCCAATTTGTAAGGGGCTCTGAGGAGAGCCTGTATATGCTTGCAGGTCGGGTACAGGGGTAGCCTGGTCGACCCCTGTGGGCCCTTTCTTCTGAGTTCTGGAACATGTCATCTGCCACGTGTCCTGATCTGGGAGATCGCCAATATAGAGCATCATCATTAGCCCCCCACTCTTGTTCCAACCAGCTGGCAGGTCGAGTCAAGAGTGGACTGTCGGGCCGCCCGGGGTGAGCTCTCTCCTAAAATTTCGTCAGGTTGCGTCCCCGGGCCGTCGGCTGTCTTTTCTGCCAGCGAATCAGGGCGAGATCTCTGCATTTAAGGAAGGTGCGCCGGTTCGTGCATCCTGTCACTGAAGCGACGGTCCGCGTGTCAAGCATCGGTTGGCCGACGCGACGTGTGCAGACCTGCGGCGTCTGATGGGGTGCGGCCCAGTGTGGGAACGACAAGTAGAGCGATCGGAGCCATTGGACGCGAGGAGGCGCTTTGGCGGGAGATGAAGGGCGCCGTTGGATGAGGGCGATTGCGGTGATAAATAGGGGTAGGGCCCACCCTGCTCCTTCATATTTCCTCGCTATAAGTCCTGGTTGCTCGGCGCTCGTCTTCTTTCTTCTGCTTTCATTTCCCGAGGATCCATCTTCTCCAGGTTAGATGTCTTCTTTCGTAGAATCTGTAGATATCGTAGGAGTAGGTTCTAGAGACCTTCTAGTTGAGCCTGAGTCTTTCCGGGGAGCAGGGATCAGACCCTCTTCCCGGGATCGGGCAGCGGGGCAGCCCCCAGGGAGGAGGCGGTAGACGCTGCCCCCGGCGCCTCGTATTGGGTGAGGCATGAGGACGATTTTACTAATGCTCGGGCTCGCTTCCACATCCCCTCACGTTATACGCTTCGTCTGGCCAAGGAGGGAGAGAGGGCAGACCAAGTACGGGGTGGAGAAATCGCCCTGTACTTGGAAACTTTTTGGGGTGGAATGCACCTGCCCTTCTCTCCCGAGGTCGTCGAAGCGCTGAACTTCTTCGGGCTGGCCCGTGGCCGGTTAGTGCCGAACTCATGGAAGATTCTCCTCGGGTTCTTGATCCGCCTGAAGCTACAGGCGGTTCGCTTCAGCCTCTCCATCCTTGATTCTTCCCTTGTTTTCAAAAATCATCCTGGGGGTCGAGCGGGCGACCCGAGGTGGGTCTACCTCTCTTTTAGGAAGCGACAGGGGGGCGGCGCCGGGACAGGAGTTGTAGCCCTGACTTCTTCCATTCACGACTGGAAGAAGAAGTTTTTATTCGTCACGCCGCCCGAGGGCGAGGACTGGCCCGTGCCCACCAAGTGGTCGAGGAAAAAATGCTTGCCGGGGAACCAGTCCAATGACCCCGCCGCGGTGAGAGTAGCATCATGGGAGCCCGTCCCCCAATTTGACGTGCTGCCGTCTGAGAGGGTCCTGAGTTGGGCCGGGCTCAGCCTTATTGAGTTCGTCGGTAAGTTAGGCTTGCTTTTTGGCTTTTTATATTGCATGTGTCGCTGACTTCTTTGCATTTGGTTTTGTGCAGGACCCATGGATATGGACGAGCTCCGAGCCTCCATGCGCCAGCCGAGAAAGGTCTCGAAGGCTGGAAGTGCCAGCTCTTCCCGTTCGAAGCTTGCCCTGGCTCCTTCGGCCTCCGTCCCGGTGCCTCCGGTGGCCGCGTCCCATGAGCGTTCGGGGGCGGATCCCGCCCCGGGGCCTAGCAGAGCGCTGGGCCGGAAGAAGGCCGAATTCTGGAGGACCCGGTCTCGGAGGAGAAGACCGGCTCTCCATCGAAGCCGCTCAAGAAGGGTTCCCGGAGGTCTCCTCGGGGCCCGCCCTCGCCGATCATGGTGGAGGGGGGCCTCCGGTTCGCGATGCCCTCGGGGCTATCTGTCGCGGATAGCCTACTGCACGAAATAGAGAAGTCGGCAGGGGGCAGGGTCCCCAGGGGGACCTTCAGGGCCCAATTGGCGTCCATCATCCAGGAGTCCGTGCAGGCAAGTGCTCGGTTGTTTGTGAGATTTGGTGCTTCCTTCGTCTTCCTGACCTCTTTCTTATTTTTCAGGTCCTCCAGCACGACGCCCTTGCCTTACGCATGGAGGCCGGGGTGATAACCCCGGCGATGAAGGCCGCGGACCATCTTACTTCGCTGGAAGAGAGCTCCAAGCGGGAGCTGGAGGCGGCAATAGCGAGGGTTGCTGCCCTGGAGGGTGAGGTGGAGGCCGGGAAACGGGAGGTTGCCCGGCACCGCGAGGCCGCCGTAGCGGCCGAGGTCAAGCTTGAGGACGCTCAGGCGCTCGCCGGCAACATGAAGAAGACGGTAAGGACCCTCCGGAAGGAGCTGGGGGCGGCGGTCGAGGCGGCGAAGCGGGACGACCTATCGGCGGCGAAGGCGGTGGAGAGCAACAAGAAGTCGAAGGACTTCTACAATGACTAAGCCGTGGCCACCACCCGCATCTGGCACGAGGCCCTCGACGCCGTTAAGTCCCGGATGTCGGAGTTCGCCAATGAAGAGCTCCGGGCCGAATACCCCCTCGCGGACGCCGATGAGCAGGGGGAAGAGATTCCTGACGAGGAGTTGGCCGAGGACCCTGCTCGACTCGTGGTAGATATCAAGGACCCCCGAAGTCGTGCCTGGCCCCGAGGCCTAAAGCCCTCGTCTTCCTCCTCCTTTTATTTTGCCGCTTCTGGAATTTTTGTAAGCCTCCGGGCAGTCTGTAAGGCTGGGGAGCCCAAAATACCCTTTTTAAAGACTTCGCTTTTGGTAGTAAAACTTTTTGGTTCATCAGTTTGCACTTTATCTTCTGTTTGTGAAGAATGCTCCTAAAATATCTTTGCTTGCACTGTTGGGCTTCCATGTCAGGTCGGCTATCTGTCCAGCGATCGTTCGTCGAGTTGATTTCGATCACTTGCCAAGTGTGCCAAGCGTTGCTGAGAAAGAGGCATCTCCATGGCCCCGAAGTCGAGGGGGGATCGCTCAGACTTGGATAGACCTGATGTCCCTTGTTGGGGCTTCGGATCCACTGCATGCGATGGGCAGAGGGATGTCCGTCGTAGTCGTGCCGAGCATAAATGGGCTCGGTGGCCTCGTTATGAGGGCTACAAATCTGCAGCGTCTGTTAGACAGGAGGATGCCCGCTAGGTATGACCGAGCAGGGAAGCTGCTCGGTTGCCTCTTGGCGAGGGCTTTGATTTCTGGCGTTGCGAGCAGGCAACCACCAGCCGGGGATAGCCGAGCGAGGGTCGGGCTCGACTGCCTCGAAGAGGGATTTTTGATCCCTGGCGTTGCGAGTAAGGAAGCTACCGACCAGGGATAGCCGAGCAGGGTAGCTGCTGAGCTGCCTCTAAGGAGGACTTTGATCCATAGCGTTGGAGGGGCCGTAGGAGGCCTGATAAGGATAACCGAGCAGTGAAGCTGCGCGGTTGCCTCTTGGCGAGGGCTTTGATCCCTGGCGTTGCGAGTAGGGAGCTATCGGACAGGGATAGCCGAGGAGGAAAGTCGCTCGGCTGCCTCTAAGGAGGACTTTGATCCTTAGCATTGGAGGGGCTGTAAGAAGGCTACTAAGGATAACGGGGCAGCGAAGCTGCGCGGTTGCCTCTTGACCAGGGCTTTGATCTCTGGCGTCATGGGTAGGGAGCTACCAGCCGGAGGTGACCGAACAAGGGTCGGGCTTGGTTGCCTCTTGCGAGGGCTTTGATCCTTCAGGACGGGGACCGAGCAGAGTTACTGCCCAGTGCCTCTTGGCGAGGACTTTGATCCCTGTCGATTGTGGTAGGAAGCTACCAGCCGGGGATAGCCGAGCAAGGGTCGGGCTCGACCGTCTCAAAGGAGGACTTTGGTCCTTAGCACGGAAGGGGCTGTAAGAAGCCTACCAAGGACCCTTGGCCGGGCAGGGTTACTGCCTGGTGCCTCTTGGCGAGGGCTTTTGTCCTGAAGGATATGTTATTGTATATGCCCTAGAGGCCATTACTGTGTCATACCAGTTTGTATTTTACTTAATGGAAGCTTGGGATATTCACAGTTGTATAGACAATCTTGCTCAAAATGGTAGTATGCTACTTGGTTTGTTTCTACTTCAATATGTGGTTGTGTTTCTTTTAGCATATCGCTTATACATATTAGTGGAGCCCTTAGGATCTTTGCTTGATTACCAGCGTTGTGATGGCAGTCACACCAGTGGGGGCTGGGTAATCTACAAGCACATCCTTATACAGGTCCCTAGTCGTAGGATTATCGAGACGGGGTATCGATACTCTGGAGTAGACTAGCGTATACGCTTCTCATCCCAGCAGGGGAGATGGTCTGTCCCACAGCCATTAGCACGTCGTACTGGAGATAGTATGCGGGTGCTCGTTAGGTTACGAGTACACTGGACAGGACTCGTCGGGAACTGTTGGTTGGTACTATACCTATCGTCAGATAATAGTTCCCAGGTGACAGGAGTACAGCTTAGTCCGTCGACTTGACACTGCTACTTCGCCTTGAGTGTGTTCCCACTGTACTTTGATTACTACCCTACCACGGCTCAAAGGAGTTGTGCAAACAGGTAGTAGTTGGGTGCAGTCCCAAAGCACTTGGAGGCAGTAGCGGTTAGATAGGATTCGTCTCTCCCGGTATTGGGGGTTGATATCGCGTTGTGTCTAGGAGAGCCATTACACAAAGTCCCTGGCCAGGGCAAGCGAGAATTATTGGTAATGTTTCCAGTAGTTTCTCAGGGTGTTCTAGGCTACACTCCGGCACGACTTGTACCATTATTAGGGGTCTGACGTTTACCGCCCCCCTAGGCCCGACATGCGATACTCATAGACGAACAGACCGGACTGTACGAAGATTGTCACATTCAGGCTCAGTAGGACTTCGGATGGGTTTACCTCATCGGCCTTCTTATCGACATTTACCTGGGGACCGTTACGTACAGCTAGTGCCGCTTGCGGTCTGTGGTTAAACCCACTGCCAGCGTAGTGTCGAGTCTTTAGAGTCCCACACAGAGAGTTTCCCTGTACTGGGCAAAAGGAGTAGAGGCCGTATGTTTTTACGGCAAGGCTACGAACACTTACGTGCACTTGTGCGCGTATGATGTTCGGGAAGACGATACCAGTGGGCTTTGGTTTAAGCCGGATCCTAGTATTGTATAGATGGATTAGTTTTGTCTTCTGTGCATTCGCATTCTACGGAATGTGGATGCGGGTGTGTATGCACGGTTGTGAGGAGCAAAGAATGAGGTGCCTCGTTAGGGTTTTGACCGTTGATTCGGTCAAAACCATTATGAGGTGAGGAAAATATTTACTAATCTTTTTAATGATAATTGTGTTATGGCTAATTGTTTTGACCATTTGACCATGTTGACAATTTGACCTAGTTGACCATTGTTGACTTGGATCTTTCTTGTGAGCTCTAGACTCTTCTTTTGCTTTAGATTTAATTTGACATGATAATGGTCAAATCAATATAACCATCACACTTTATCATGATAAGAGATTAGTAATTATTTTTCTTATGCATCATTATCTTTTGGGCATTCTCTCTCATCCAAAAGAGAGCTCCCATGGTTCCTCCTTCTTCTTCCTCTCTTGATTTTTCTATAGCTCTCATGTGTTGAGAAAAATAGAAACAAAATAGACAAACAAATCCACCATCATCTTCTACACCACCTAGGACATCAAGAATAGCAAACTTGTTGCCCTAGTTACCTCGGCTTGAGGTGGAGCTCGGACTATAGACTCTCGGGTGGATCGTCTTCGACTCAAGGAGGCCGCGGAAGTGACCAAGATCCGGATCGACCCATGGAGCCTACGGAGACAAGGAGGGTAGCGGAGAAGACCCGAAGGACTAGTAGCATGAGGTATAATATCCTTGCATAGTAGATAGAATCTCATGTAGTTTGTTAGCAATGGTTTGGCAAAGATCCTCAAGTTTTAGTCTATGTTACCTTGTGTTAAAAATTTGATTTTTACCTATTCCGCCTCCCCGTAAGTACCGGGGCGGGTAACGTAGACTTACAGTGGTATCAGAGCCTTGCTAAACCATTACTAACTTGTTAGCAAAGTGTTACATATTCGATCGCCGGAAAAAATCGCAAAACACGTCAAAACTTGCACTTTTCTGTCGATTTTTAAAAACTGGTCCAAATTTTTTTTCCAGGGACCTTAAAAATACGTGCAGACTTTTTTAAGGACATATAAGAAAAATGAGGTCATGAATCGGTCGTACCGCCGTGGAAGCGCGGCAAAACCATGCGTTTCGCCGCGGATCCGCGGCCGAGTCGACGCCGAGTCGACTCGTTTTTCCTGCAGTCTGTCCAGATTTGTATTTTGTGATTTTTGTGATAGTTTGTTTCTGCCCAGATTTTGTTGAGTATTGTGTTGTGCTTGGGGTAGTTTCAAATAAAGTTATCGATCGAAATTCTAAGTACTTTAGCTAATCGGATCTTCTGTGATGTGATATATGTACTGAACGTCTACTAATCGCTATACGTCGATTAGTGGGGGTTGTGCATATCTGTGATCTGTGATATTGGTTTGTGTATATGAACTTGTTGGATCGTCGTGATGAATAGCCGGGGATGTGAGATGGGAGTTTTCATTTTTCATTCAATGTAAAATTTGTAATTTGATGTAATATTATTTTATGGCCGCACATCCGGGTTGAGGTTGTAGCCGCCATTGTATATTATTTCTTTTACTTTTTTTGCTCCTAGGATAGACCCAAGGTGGGGTGCACAAACTACCGGGTACTTTGAAGTGCTGAGTGGCCTACTCACGTTGTTGAGGGAGGTTGCTTCACTTCGGGTACTTGGCGGATAGTTTGCCGCACCCGTAGGGGTCTAGGGTGGGGTTTGGCTATTCATCGCGACCGTGTAATTCGTCTTTCGTTGCAGGCTCGAACGAAACGTGGATTCCTAGCATATCCAATGTGTTCATCTGTAATCTGGAATGGTTATCATTGCATCTGACGAATGTATATATCTATATATGATATCTAGTAGGCGTTTCTTATGTTTTGCATCCGCGCTAGTCCAACCCCCGCTCTGTCGTTAGTTAAGTAACCTAACGGGTGATGACGGGGCCCCGTGGCGAATGCGGATGGCATAAGCGTACGTCATATTTTCGTTGTTTTCTGCAATGGTAGGATTAATTGATGGGACGCATTAATTAATGCAAAGAAAATAAACCAAAGCTGAATCGTTGGAACAATTTCAAAACTACTCAATTTTTTCAAAACAGAAAAACTTTTTAAAACGCAGAGCTTTAAACCACTCCTTTTAAAAGCTATCAGGTTCCTTCGATTATATCAAGTTCACTGCGTTCACGGTTTCGCCAAAACCATTCGTAGCCCTCCGTCATTTCATATGAATATTCAATAGTATTCAAGCTATGTTTGTTGGCCTTAGTCAACGCATAGTGATTGGTAGCTCCTGGGTATTCATATGTTGCATAGATAGATGCGTTGGTTTGGGACAGTCGTATTACTTTGTTGGCCATAGTCAAAGGTATATACGGATGGATTCAAATCAACCTGGACAATGACCGGTAGAACTTGACATGTGACTTATGATTTGTTGGCCTTAGTCAAGGTCATAAGAGTATGGGGCAAAAATCCACATCGGGGGTTTCTAAGGAAATTGAAACTTACTAGTGCTGCATACCATTAGGAGTTTGATAATGTTGGTATGATTCCTTCAGCATTATCACACAATGATATTTGGATCCCGATCCTACTGTGAGTATCCGCTACTCCTCGGGAAACTTTTCACTTAACGATCAATGCTATAAACCAAGTAGGTGTCTAGAAAGGTGTTAGCGGGGCTACGCACACAGGGAAAAGAGGTTATTTAATTAAGGAACTTCGCGAAAGCGTCGTAAAACCTCCCTCGAAGTACCAACACCAGCCTGGCTGAACGGTTAAGCAAGTATTGTACGGTGAAATCAATCCCGACTAATTCTTCTTTTATGGTTTGAGGAAGGATTCGAGAAACAGTGGGAGCCATCCTGTTTAGATAAACTAAAAACCAATCTAAACTTGCAAGAGCATCATGCTAAGTGTTTTCTTCTCTCTCTCTTAATTGCAACGACCCTGTGACCAGACATAGGTTACATCTAGATAATAAAATGACCGAATCTGACTGTAATGACTGGCAAAGGTCTATCCAGATGTCCATTACCCATTGTTTCCTGATTTAAAATCAGGAAAGCCTACGGAAAAGGCTTCAAAAAAGGGTCACGTGCTTACACGTGACCAGCAGTCACGTGTTGGCACGTGACATCTAAAAGCATCGGCAAGGAAAATTCAGTTTCCCAACTACATCGAAGAAAAGGGATTCAGAAAGGGTCACGTGCTCCCACGTGACCAGGGTCACGTGTTGGCACGTGACACTCAAAAGCGGCAGACTCAATTCCCTGATTGAATCAAGAAAAAGGCTCCAGGCCAGGGTCACGTGCTCACACGTGACCAGTTGTCACATGGTGGCACGTGACAGCTAAGCAGCGACTAGAAAGCAGAGCGCAGAAAGAAAGAAGAGGGCTCGTTCCAAGGGGGTCACGTGCCCACACGTGACCAAGGGTCACGTGGCCACACGTGACCAGCTTTCAAAGCCTATCTGTTAACAGAATTAAATTCTGAGAAAAGACCTCTTAAATCTTTCCAAAGCAACCGATTGAATTAAAGATTTAAAGGTGATTAAATATTATCTATCTATGGGAAAATCTCGAATTTGGAAAGATTTCCCCGTAAAATCTAACCAAAATAACAAAGGAGAATCTCTGGATTTAAAATCCAATGGTGAATAAAATTCACCTAATAATCCAAAGGTCCAAAACGAATGGTGAATACAAATCAAATCTCCCAATGAAAGATTCACCAAAACTAATTGAATCGGCTGCTTCTCCTATAAATATGAGCGAAGAGACACACAAAAAGATATATGCAGAGGGAAGAGAAGAGAGAGAGCCTGGATACTTTGGAGGAATTTGGATCTTCTGCAAAAGAAAACCCTAAGTAAGAAAGGGAAGGCTTTATGAAAGAAAAGAGAATTTAATTCTCAACAAAGTTTAACTCTGATATAAAAGAGAAGAACATAGTTCTCTCCTTGGTGGAGGATCTGTAAAGTGCACATCTCCCCTTGAGTTGAGAATTTAATTCTCAATGGGTTGAGATCCTGCCATGCAGATCCAAAGCATAGAAAGGGAATGGAAGCACGAGAATTTAATTCTCACAGAACTATAGGAATTTAATTCCTTCAAAATAAAATTAGGGTTTGACCCTGTGTTATGGGAATTTAATTCCTTCAGAATGAAAAGAATCAGGGTTTAACCCTAGTTAAGAACTTAGTTCTGTTAAAACAACAGGAATTTAATTCCCTTAATCTCATTCCCCAGAATAATTCTTTAACAGAGAGTGGGAGTTTAACTCCCTAAAGCTTTTATTAGGGTTTAACCCTATTCAGTTCTTCACATATATGAGGAATTTAATTCCTACAGAAAATTCAGAGTTCAACTTTATCCCAGAATATAAATTTTCAAAAGGAAGTAGGAATTTAATTCCTCTGAAATTATTGTCAGGGTTTAAACCTACGAGGAATTTAATTCCTGAAAGGGATTAACAGATCTTCTAAAAAACATACATAGAGGCAGGGTCACGTGTCACCACGTGACCCCCAAAAAGATCTACAGAAAAGCCCCTTTGAGGCAGTGCCTCACGTGACCCACGTGACCCTTGGCAGAGGCTTTAACATACTCCATTTAAACACCCGTCACGTGATGGCACGTGATGCCCCAAAAGATGCGATATTCTAAGCAGAACAAACGAAGGGAGGGCGCCCTCACATGCTACCACGTGACCCCTCTTGCCTTAGCGTCTAACGCTAAATTGGAACCCCTGAATCCAGTATTAAAACACTGTTTGGCCTTAGTGTTCAACACTAACCGAAGAACTTTATTTGCAGTGTTCAACACCGATTACCTTAGTGTTCAACACTAATTTGAGATTTCTGTTGCCAGTGTTTAACACTGATCTGTTTTAGTGTTTAACACTAATTTGAAAGCCTTGTTGCTGGTGTTTAACACCAACTATCTTTTAGTGTTAAACACTGACTTATCAATCTCATTCCCAGTGTTCAACACTGATTGGTGTTTAGTGTTTAACACCAGGCATTGGCCCAATTGGCTAAAAGGCCAGAGGCAAAGCCTCTCCTTCAGTGGACCAACAGGAAGCCAATATTCCAGACATGATTGGACTTAGCCCAAGATGGCCATAAGTCCTCAATTCAGACTTAACTGGGCTAATGGGCTCATAACATCATTAATTGGTCTTGATCCCAAATTGGGCCAAAGACTATTTAATCCACCCCGGCTCAAGGGTACATCTCTTCACTCCTTTGATATTTGGCGTTGTAATTCCTCAACGTCTTCAAAGAGGTGACGGGTTCCGATGACCACACATTGACACGGACTGTGGGGTCCTTAAACTCATGGATTATGAGGTCCTTAACCTTGACCGAGATGTCTTAAAACTAACTATGGACTGTGGGGTCCTTAAACCCATGGACTATGAGGTCCTTAACCTTGACCGAGATGTCTTAAAACTAACTGTGGACTGTGGGGTCCTTAAACCCATGGACTATGACGTCCTTAACCTTGACCGAGATGTCTTAAAACTAACTTTGGACTGTGGAGTCCTTAAACCCACGGACTATGAGGTCCTTAACCTTGACCGAGATGTCTTAAAACTAACATTGG
The DNA here is from genome assembly GCA_030015575.1 of Agapanthus africanus. Lineage (NCBI taxonomy): Eukaryota > Viridiplantae > Streptophyta > Magnoliopsida > Asparagales > Amaryllidaceae > Agapanthus > Agapanthus africanus. The sequence continues at coordinate 466,902,742 of JASDDO010000022.1, forward strand.
ACCGCAATGTCCTTAAACTACCCATGGACCGCAATGTCCTTAAACTACCTACCGACCGCAACGTCACTAAACTAAACAACAGAGCCCCCTTTTATTGCTCTCTTGTTGGATCTAAACGATCCCGTTAAGTTGATCTTAGTCTAAAAAAAACTAGACTAATGTATCCTTAACAAACGTTTAAGTCGATCTTAGGCTCAAATGAGGCTAACGTATCCTTAAACCCAAACCCCCAAATCCAAATCTAAGATAATACGGATTTGGACTAGTCCGCGCCCTACGGGCGACGACATAACTCAGTCTCCGTATACAATCCACGGGCAACTAAACACAAAAAAAACACACACGACACGAAGTGACCATCTGGAGAAGGAGAAAGTGGTTACCGCAATGCGGTAGCGTAATTAACTGCAGGGGCTTGCGCCTGCAGGGAAGAGCGTCCCCACAATCAAAAACTCCTCAAGCGAGGGGGAATCTGATGAAGTCTGCTATATCGGACGCATCCGTCTAAACCTTCGATGCATGGTGCCATAAATCAACTTGGCATCTTCGGAGAGGTGGACGGATAACACCAATTAGCATCTGCCCCGAATCTCAGGCGAGACGCCCAGTCTCGGCCGCCATTCGGAGGGGAACAGATTCTGGCACGCCCGGTGGGACCTTTTCCTCTTTCCACTCCACACTTCGTGTGTCGTGATTCGCGAACCAATAGCGGTTCGCTAATGGTTGCCCTTGGGTTTCAAGATACTAAGACTTGGCGTCTTGCTCATTGCAGAAAGCAAAGAATCGATGGCTTCTACTTCTGCGAAATGCTCCAGCTGCTCGGACTGCAATTGCAACCAACGCTCTGCCTCGTCAGGAGGTATAGCCTACGGACCCCAAGCTGCTTCGCTACTCACAATGCCCGTGGAACAGGTCACTCGAGCCACCACAGGATTGTTCTTTGGGACTATGCTCCCACCGACAAGCTTCACCGCGCCGGTGCTGACAGAGGAAGCTCCCAAGAAGTCGGTCTTTGATCGTCTTACCCCTGACGCGGTCCTTCTCAACGGGTCGCCCAACATCAGCGCCTCGGTCTTCTCTAGATTGGGCCAGAACCCCTGTGGACCCACAATGGGGCCTACAATCCCAGAGAAGGCTGCTTCCAAGAAAGTGACCGGCCCTGCTCCTGAAGTCGTCAAAGCGGCTTTCCCTGCCAAAAAGTCGGTCTTTACGAGATTGATGGCTCCAGCTCCCGCTCCTGCTATCCAAAGGACATCGGTCTTTGACAGGCTAACACCAGCAACGACCCCACACCTACGCAGGGGGCAAGACGAAGCCATCCTCACCGCTGAACCAACGCCGTCCGCTCGACACGCTCGACGTCGCCACTGGCGCCGAGTAAGGAAGGCTGGGGGTAACTCCCCCTCTAGGCTAACTCCATCAGCCCCGACGGCAGAAGTTGATGCTGCTGTTCCAACTGGGAACAACTTCGAGATGCTAAATAAGGTGCGAAGGAATTCCCCTACTGCGGTGCTAAAGAAGTCTCCTCCCCCACTAAAAAGGGTTGCAGAAATAAAGTCAGAACAGCCCCGATCCCCACAACGGCTGTCTTCCAAAATCTATAAGGTTTGGCGGCAGGCCCGAGACTCGATGATCGATCCAAACTTCTCCCGCCAGCACAAGAAGCTGAAAATCCAACCGGAAGCCAGTCACCAGGTTAAACCACGAAAGGCTGTCTGGGTGCCCACCTCAACGGCCCCCTCAACTTCCACTGCTCATAAAAGGAGGAAGCCAGAGAAGATCCCCCAGCCTGCAACGACAGCTAAAGGCACTAAGCCCAGACGCCCTAAGGCTGGGGGCAGGATGGTCCACACCGTATACATGGCGTCAGGAAAGGAAGACAGCCGTGCGTCCACAGGTCATAGACCGCTTACACGGTCGGTGACCAAAGCTCAGGAGCAACAACAAAAGCTCCAGGAAATGATGAATGCTATGGCCGCACTTACCGGGCCAAAAGAAAACCCAGAAACGTCCTCGGACGAACGCCATGAGGAAGAAACCGACGCCGAATTCCTTCGCCGAATACTGGAGAAGAAGGACAAAGAGGCTGCTGAACAAGCAACCAACATACAGCGTATGGGCCTTCTCTTCCAAGATATGATAGGAATGATGATCCAACAGGACCCACCCGCCGAGGATCCCCCAATCGTTCTTGAAGACGACCGAGAAGAAATGTCAAATCCACCACCGGCCCTCTCAACGGCCAAGGAGGAGACAATCTCTAAGGCTGATTTGGTCGACTATATAGCCCAGCAAATCCGGGTTCATCACGCGACTGAGGAAGCTGGGCAAATCATAAAAACGGGCCGGCCGTATCCAAGCTGGTACGACCAAATCAAATACCCGCCGGGTTATACAATACCAAAATTCCACATGTATAAGGGGACCGGCAATCCCCATCAACATGTTGCCCAGTTCAGGGCCCTTTGCGGTAACACCGGCGGTGATGATAAACTGTTGCTTCGCCAGTTCGTGGGCAGCTTATCAGAAACAGCGTTCGAATGGTATTCGGAACTCCCAAACGATTCTATCAAGACGTTCGCTGAAATGGAGTTGCTATTCACTCAGCGATTCGCAAGCGCCAGCGAACGCACTCCAATAACAGCATTGATTAACGCCAGGGTAAAACCAGGCAAAACCTGGGTCCAGTATGCTATACGCTGGCGGAATTTGTGGTCGAAATGCGATCAACGCATTGAGGGAGCACCCGCAGTGGGCATGTTCGTGGGAACCCTAGACCCTCACGCAACTATCTCCCAGTTTATGATGTTCTTTAAGCCAACCACGTTCCAGACTTTAATCGACAAGTTGGCTCAGATGGACCAGATGGGTCATAGACCACCTCCCCCAAAGTCGGAACCTCGGAATGACAAGGGTAAAGGAAGGGCAACCTTCGTCGCGAATGCCCAGCAGCAACCCAACGCCCCGAAGCTGGCGGATCAATTGGAAGAAAGACGCCGGTATTATAATGAGAAGATGAAGCGTCCCTACTCGTTCCCACGAGACAAGACGAAACGGTTATTCGAGCTGGCAGTACACAACAGACTTATAAACCTACCAAATCCAAGGCGACCGCCACAACCCACTGAGGTGAATAACCCTAACTATTGCCCTTACCATCAAACGGTAAGTCATCCGATTGAGGATTGCTTCGTCTTCAAAGGATGGATTGAAGATCAATACCTCCAGGGGAAGTTTGCACTGTCCGAAAAGTGGAAGGTGAACCCACCACATCCGCATACTCCTAAAAAAGCAGATACACCGAGGGCAACCTGTTCCTTTATTGAAGAAGCTCCATGGGAGGTCGTGCTGTCAACTAAAACCAAAAGAATGCTGAGAGACCTTCATGCGTGCCCTGCGATCGAATGGAAAGACCCTCTTGAACCTCAAATTATCGAAGGGATGTTAAAGCCCCGCCCAACTACGAAGACTCGTGATAATGGCCCAAATACTCACGCCCAACCGTCAAAATCTTCGAAGAAAAGAAAGAAGAAATCCAAGAAGCCCGTGAAGCCTGGAGACGAGCACACGAACTTGCAGAAGCAAATCGACGCGCTGGAAGAGTACAATCAAAAGGCGCGAACTCCTGTCACACTGCAAGAGTTCCCCAGCCACATCTTTCAAGAGGACGATGATGGAGAGAGCTCGTCGGATGAATCCGAGAGATATGTGGCGAGTTGTAACGTAATCTCCCACTCGTTTACCGACGATGAGAAAACTCCTGGCACTAGGAAACTAGGGACAGAGCCTGAGCCAGAGCATGTGTGGCCAACAGATGAAATGATCAACGCCTTTCTAGACGAGATTCGTCTAAAGAGTAAAGCGGATCAGGAGCGTGAGATGGCCGCATCGGAAGGAGCCAAATGCAGGCGATTGAACGAAAGAGATGAAGTACTCCCGCCAGATCGAAACGCATCCGATGCAGACAAGAAGATATTCAAGACAAGAAAAAGGTTTGCCAAAGCCATGTCAATGGGAATGAAGCTACCACCCTCGGAAGAAAACACGCTCAATGGGGTGGAGAGGCACCCTGATTATTGCGCATATCATCAGAAAATTTCACACCCCACGGAGGAGTGCGACGCCTTTAAGATATGGTGGCAAGGATATGTTGCTCATCGGCAACATTTTAAGCGCATGAAACGCAAGATTCGTCGGGAACGAAGGAGTACTGCCGACGGGCACAACAGAACTATTGGCAGCTGTTACATGGTTAACGCCGGGGGGTCACAAGTTCTCACCTTTGGGAGCGACTCTGATGAAGAAATGGCCCTCTCTTTAAAGAATCCATTTTAGGGAAAGAGGAGAAATCGGATGCCTGCGAGAACATTCAGCTGCGCAATCGCACGCTCCCGGAAAAGATTCTCGGGCCCGCAAATAGAAAAGATAAGGGAAAGGAAAAGGTCACTGAGGATATCACTTTAGATGACCAAGTTATGAAAGAGCTGGCTGCCAAAGACCCTCCTAGGAAGGGTAAGGTGGACTATAACATCCTAGCGCACCTAAGGAAGCTACCTTCTCAGCTTAGCATTCTCGATGCCCTCCTATTATCAAAAGAAGCGCGAGATTCACTAATTAAGGTGCTACAAGAACCCGAGCAATTCCAAGCCTTCCTCGCCGCTGAAAGGATGAAGGATGAACTGGAGGAAGTGCGTACGGCCGACATCACTTTCGGTGACGAAGACCTCCTTCTCGGGACGTGCGACCACAACCGTCCCCTATATGTCTCTGGATACTGCCATGATATCAAGATAGGCAAGATCCTAGTGGATAATGGATCCTCCGTTAATCTTCTTAACGTTCGGGTGTTAAAGGAAATCTGCATGAGTGTGCAACACCTCGCTCGTAACAAAATTACCATCTCCGGTTTCGATTCACAATCGTCACGGACTCTCGGATCCGTGATACTAACATTACGCTTTGGACTACTCGTCACAGACATCAAATTCCATGTCATTGACGCCAAGACCTGCTACAACGCTTTGCTTGGTTGTCCTTGGCTGCACGAGTACAACATCATCCCTTCTACACAACATCAGTGTATGAAGTACTTTAAGGATGGTTTCGAGTATACCGTAACAGGTGAGCTGAACCCATTTTCCGTGAACGAAGTCCGCAAATACGAAGATGCGAAGTACTTTTTGCCAGATTTCAAGGATACAGAAAGGTGTCGCAAGCCGGAGAACAAAGCCGCCGCCACCATCCCTGTTTTCGGGAGCGATACCGAAGAAGAAGAAGAGATAGTTTATGCCGGGCCATCTCAACGCAACAACCCGGGGACGTCCGCCCCCATGTTGGTCTTCGGAAGTGACTCGGAAGACGAGGTTAATGCCGTGTTCTCCAATCGGCTGCCAATACAAGCACCCCCTATCGATGATCAGAGTTTGCAAATCACCATGGTGCCGCGAGAACACTACAAGGATCTCGACACACTTCAAGCTCACAATGTGCAGGACCTGCAAACGTTTTACGTCCCTCCCAGGCAAAGAGGTGAGAAGGTAATCCTATTCTACCGATCCTCAGAGTCGAAAGTAGAGAAAGAGATCTGGCATGGCGCGGATGCTACACTCGACAGGCTCCAACCCATCCGTCTGCCCAGATACTATACAAATGGATTAAAGAGGCTATTGAAACGCCAAGGAGTACCCTTAAAACAGACTGTTCGACAAGCTCGGTTCTACAATAGGATTTGGGATGTCCCTAGGACTCAACGCAAATTGCCCAACGGGAAAATGGAAACGCTTGGGCTTGGATACGTGAGAGCCGGAAAACGGGAACGGGCCCACAGTAGCTACGCTATATATACCTTTGATGAAGAAGAGGACGCCCTGTCAGGAAATGCCAACCCCTCATTAAAACTAGATCCCGCGATTGAAGTGCCGAGTCCGTCGTTTGAAGAACGAATGGACAAGCTTATCAGGAAAGTAGGTCAAAAAGTTCGGGAAGACCACAACCGCGAGATGGTCATCTACGAGAAGGCCAAGACGCAACGTCTGTTTCAACAGGCAGCAAAAGAGAAAGATGCTTATCCCTGTCAACCCGTTGTACGAACGGCCCGACGCAGAGGCAGAAATAAATCAAGAAGCGGAGGAGCCGACAACGACGACACAGGATTAGAGAGTTACGTGATCGGGTATTGCGCGGCTCGAATTTGTCCCTCATAAAGAAGATGAGTCGAGTGTACTCCTTCCCCCGAGACAAGACGGAGAGGTTACTCAAGCTCGCTATAAAACATCAAATGATCGCGCTTCCAGAGTCTAGACACCCTGAGCAAGCTAACAAGGCTTCTCATCTGAGCTATTGCTCTTATCATCGAGCCATAGGACATCCTACCGAAGACTGCTTCACCTTCAAGAACTGGGTCGATGACCAGTACCAACATGGCAGATTCGCTTTATCCGACAGCTAGAGGGTAACGCCGCCATAAAAGCATGAACCCAAAGCCGCAAAAGCAGAACCAGATCCACCTCAGCCATGGAAGCGGATCCGCACCTGTTATACAATTACGTTGTTAAAAGAAGAGCCCGAGAACATGGAAGACCTTCCCTGGTGCTTTGAGAACAGCGATGATGAGGTGATCTCAGAATTTCCGCCAGCTCCGAAAGAACTGGAGGACGGCATACATACTACTGCAAATAACCTCAAGAAGATTGAGTTGGGATCGGCAGATGACCCGCGACCGACATTTGTCAGCGAGCTGCTACGGCATAAAGACTGCTTCGCGTGGAACTACTCCGAGATGCCAGGATTAGATCCGAAGATTGCTGTGCATAAATTAGCAATATCCCCAGATATCAAGCCAGTCAAGCAGGCGCCAAGAAGGATGCGACTCGAGCTTGAAATGAGCATCAACGCCGAAGTCAAGAAGCTGATCGATTCTGGATTTATCCAAGAAGTCCAGTATCCTGACTGGATCGCCAATATCGTCCCGGTAATGAAGAAAAATGGGACGATACGCATATGCGTGGATTTCAGGGATCTCAATAAAGCCTGTCCAAAGGACGATTTCCCAGTACCAGTAACCAAGCTAATGATAGATAACACGTCCACTCACGAGGTTTTCTCCTTTATGGACGGTTCATCAGGATACAATCAGATAAAAATGCATCCCGAAGACCAGAAGCACACCGCTTTCCGGACCCCTTTGGGTATATTCTGCTACAGGGTTATGCCCTTTGGTCTAAAGAACGCCGACGCTACCTATCAAAGGGCCATGACAAAGATCTTCGACGACCTCATACATGACATCGTCGAGTGCTATATCGATGACCTTGTAGTAAAGAGCATGTCATACGAAGAGCATTTAAAGCATCTGGAGACTGTATTTCAACGCCTTCGGCAATATAATTTGAAGATGAATCCCCTCAAATGCGCGTTTGGAGTCTCCTCGGGTAAATTCCTGGGATTCATCATCCGACACCGAGGTATCGAAATAGATCCATCTAAGATCAAGGCGATCATGGAAATGCCTCCGCCAAGGACCCTCAAACAGTTGCGGTCTCTCCAAGGGAAGCTCGCATACATCCGGCGATTTATCTCCAATCTTTCAGGCAAATGCCGTCCTTACAGCCACCTGATGAAGAAGGGAACTCCATTCGTTTGGAATCACAAATGCCAAGGTGTACTAGACGAGATCAAGCAGTACCTGCAGAACCCTCCGGTGTTGGCTGTGCCGGTCAAGGGAAAACCCCTCATTCTTTATACAACCGCCCTCGAAGGTTCCTTAGGCGCATTATGGGCACAAGAGAACGATCAAGAGAAAGAGAGAGCACTCTACTACTTAAGCCGAGTTCTGCTGGGGGCAGAAAACAACTACTCTCCCATTGAAAAACACTGCTTGGCGTTAATCTTCGCGATAACAAAACTCAGGCACTATGCGTTGGCGCACGAAGTCCGTCTCATCTCGAAGGTGGACCCTCTTAAATATTTGATGTCATAGGCTATATTGACGGGTCGACTCGCTAAATGGGCGCTACTCCTGATGGAGTTCTCGATAACGTATCGACCTCTTAAGGCAGTGAAAGGCCAGGCCATTGCCGACTTCCTTGCTGAGCATCCAGTACCTGCCGGTTCTCCTCTGAACTGCGATTTGCCGGACGAACATGCATTCGACACGATCGGCGGCGGTGACACCCGATGGGAACTCTATTTTGACAGGGCATCTTCCATGAAGAAGCGCAAATAATGTACCCCCATAATCAAATCGGGAGTAGGCCTGATTGGTTCGAAAGAGTGTGTTTGTAGTTTAACCGCAATCAGAACGGTGTCGCGTGTAGCTAAACCGAGGTGAGTACGGGTCGTCCTCAGGGAAACGTGGAACCTTTTAGTCTTACTTTAGATGTGTTGAAAGAGAGAAGGAAATAAGAATTTTTTGAAAAGTTTCTAGATCTACGTTAAGCAAGAATGCAAAAATATAGATCTAGATTATTTTAGAGATTTAAATAATATAATAAGAGGGCTTGTAGGGTTCGTTAGGATTTAGTAGTCATGGACGATTAATTAAAAGTTACCCTTTTTATCCATTAATAGATTTAAAACTAGAACGATGGTGATGCGTGTAGATTAGGGTTTCTGGAGGGAAAAGGAATCCCACTCTTAACCCTTATCTCGACACGGAACTCCGTTCAAATCTAGCCTTTACCAAAACAATCATTAATCTAATCTCTAATCGCGGTCGGAACAAGCAAAGAATTGCTAGCGCGCCCGATTAGGATGTTAATGATTCTTTTGATAAAGTTCATAAACTTTATAGGACTTAAAAAGGGTTTAGGGATGTTCATCATCCATTAGCCTACCCTAATCGTACGAACCCTAACAAGCGGAGAATTACTCGCGCATGTTAGGATAAGAAGATGAAAAAACAGAGAGGGGAAACATAATGTAAAATGCAAAAGAATTGAATAAAATAACTACCTTTATTAATCACTTGAACAATCTACACTTTATTCCGTAGAAAATGATTACAAACTAGTTGCTTCTCGATCTTTCCTAAGGAGGTAACGAACAGTTGATGATCAGCCTGGATGCGTGAGCGTCTGGGGCTTCGTGATCGGGTCGGCTTGATGAATTTTCCAAGAGGCTCCCGGTCCTTATTTATAGTCACAGAGCCAGAACCCTAGTTTCCTAATATGGAAACTAGCTGTTAAGATCTTAACCACCACAATCCCATATTTTAACTCTTCAAATCCGCGGTGGAACCGCGGCCATTGGATATGTTTGGCCGTGGATCCGCCCCCTTTTGGTGAGATCATGGCCTCTAATTTTTGTAGCTTCATATCTGTAACACTTGGTAATCTTTTGAGTATCTAGACTTTGAAAATCTTTTCTACATTTCTACCAGAATTAGTTTCTTGAATATCTTTGGTAGATTTGATTTGCCAACTTTGATTTCCTTGATTTCAGCCCTGAAAATTCTGCACAACAACTTAAATAATATTTAGTAGACTTGGTTCTACTAGGATTAGGTCAATGATATTATTTGCATACATTTTCCTACCAAATTCTAATTATAATATATCAATACATGGAAAATAGTATTTTTACACGTAAACCCTCATATGTATGATATATTATAATAAAGACCTTTTTTAATATGGAAATGGTAGGAAAAATGTAATAACAAATGTGCAGTTTTATCAACTGAACAAATACCCCCAAACTTATCTTTGATCGTCCCGAGCAAACTAGTTTATTCAAGAGGAGAAAAAGAAAGGAGAAAACTAAGCACACTTTCGTAGGCAGACACGATTGCACTGAGCACGTGCAACAAGCCGTTAAACCTCTAGGTGTCCCTAGTAGGAGGAGTGTTGTCTCCTGAGGGTTTTCAGCGGATTACACCCACAAAATCCTATAACAAAAGAGAGATGGTGAAATTTACATATAAAGATAAAAACCATAAAAGAAAGACTTTGAAAATAAGAGTTTCCAACTACATTAGCTTTTCGGTTGTCATGAGCCCTATCTTAATAGTCATGAAAAATGTTAGAAATCACATTATCCCTCAATAAAACATCGTCTTTATTCTTCATTTCTACCTTTCATCCAAACATCGATCATATATCCCTACGTGTGTGAAATGGACATCCCTACACTCGGAGAATTCAATTCAAGCTATCATACTCTTGTCCATCTACCTTAGTACTTTTTAATTTGATGAATACTTAGGTTTGCTAACACCTTTTCATGCGACCGTTAATACTTCTTGAGGTACTAACCGACCGATTACTCATGTGCTTGTTGATCCGGTGATAATATTTTCCTCGTCTTGCACCATCTAAGGCTTAGCAGTGACTCCCAGACCAGTTAGCCTTAGGGCACTAGGTGAAGAGGCACCCTTGCTATATTTTTTTATTGCTGCCTTGGCGATACAAAACTAGTGTTCATTTTTTTTTCTTTTCACCATTTTTATATTTTCTTCATTTTTTTTATTTCCTTCATACTTTGGCTTTTAAACAAGAGCATTTCAAGGTATCCTCTACTATCCCGAGTTTCAAGACGTGTGTAAGTGCATATAGTAGGGTATCGACATTCAAATGTTTGGCTTCCATAATAGAAACTATTTTTCAGACTTATTTTTATCCTCAGATTAGTGATTTCCTTCATCTTACTAACCCTTGGGACAACAGCTCATAACTACTTATTACTAGTTCGTTTAAGAAAACTTCTAATTTTCTTGGTTTTCTTAAACTATTCCTATCTTTTGGATGTAATTTTTCACTTTCTACTCTTTTGTTATCAAAAAAAAAAATTCTATATTTTTTTAAAAGTTGTGCTTATGCAAAATATGATGCAAATTGATGTGTAAATAAGCACAAACCTTCCCCAAACCTGTTTACAGCAGTGTCCTCACTGATGTTATCCGTTAAGCTCAAAAACCTGTAGACTTGGGAGGAAATTATTAATGGGGGCAAGAATATATGAAAGTGAAAATCCTTCCCCAAACTTATTTTAGGCTCACAATTTTGTAAAAATCATTTTCTTTCAAGAGCCAAAATATACCACCTCCCCCAAACTTGAGTTAAACTATGTTAATCTTTTAAAAACACACGAGGGGGTCAAGGTTATTGGTCAATGCCAAGCTTTGCAAAGACCGAAGGTCAACACCAACCATTCAAAAAATTTATCGATGAAGCACCAAGGTTGGTGGAAGAACATGTCACCATTCGACGTGAAGAAGTGGGGAGGTGATAAGAGGTGTAATGGAAAAGGATTGCATCTCAATTTGGAGAGACGACACAGTGATAGTAATGACGGATTACTCGCATTGTCATGATTGTCCAAAAGAAGGGGTGGAGGTCCAATTTCTTCATCTTAGAGTTGATTCATCTCAACACCCGTGTCTTGTAGAAATGCGAGTTCATCAGCGAAAATTTCCTCAAAGCTTTCATCGATTCCCCAAAAAATAATGTCATCAGAAAAAATGGGGTGATCGTCAGACTCTATAAAAAGTTCCTTATCAGCGTTAGATGTTGACCCGGACAACTCGGTGGAAGAGTCCATGTCGAGCAACAACATATGAAAAGAGTCAGAATTATGAGGTTGATCATATTCGCTGCTGTCGACATCCATTAATTCGACAGAATACACATGAGCATAGGGTTCAGAGGGTTCACTTCCCAACTTGTAAATGTTAAGCTCAATTGACTTCTTTCCAAAGGATAGGGTCATAGAGCCGTTTCTACAATTGATTACTGCGTTGGAAGTGGCAAAAAAGGGTCGACCGAGTATCACCGGAATTTGATTGCGTGGGTTTTCCACAGGTTGTGTATCTATAACGATAAAGTCCATAGGGAATATGAATTACCCGACTTTGATTAACACATCCTCTAGCTCACCCCTAGATTGGGTGATAGATCGATCGGCCATCTGAAGAGTGCAATGCGCCGGCTTTAACTCTCCGATCCCTAATTGCTCATAAACAGAATACGGAAGCAAGTTAACACTAGCACCTAAATCGAGTAGAACACGATTGATATTTTTACTCCCAATTGAAATTGAAATTGTAGGGCTTCCGGGGTCCTTTCGTTTCTTGGGTAGTTGTTGTGTAAAAGCTGTGCTCACATTACTCGCAAGAAAAACTTTTTTAGGTACTTGAACTTTTCTCTTCCTGGTGCACAAGTCCTTTAGGATTTTCGCATATGACGGAACTTGTTGAATAGCATCTAGGAGAGGAATGTTTATGTTAACTTGCTTAAAAATTTCCACAATCTTCTCCATTTGTGGACTTGGTCTGTTGCCCCTTAACCTGTTTGGATAAGGTGCTTGATCAATAAGTTTTGGGTCCAACATTTGTGGAGAAGACTGTGGGGACGGATTCGATCCCTAAGTTGGAGTGGGAATCGACTTAGATAGATTCGGCGAAATGTTCGAGCCTTGGGGAAAACGGAGAGTAGGCTCGGATGAAGGTGGCAGATTAGACGAATTAGGGGAAGAAGAAGAAGCTGAGGTATCATTGGTGTCACTATCATCACATTGCTCACCCATTTGGTTCTTCAGCACTTTTCCCGATCTCAACGTGGTAACAGTACTCACATTATAACTTTGTGAGTGGCCAGGATTAGGTATGGGTTGAGATGGGAGTTTCCCTTTCTCTCTCACACTCATTGCAGCGTTTAACTGTGCGATTTGGTTTTCTATTAATTTAATACTCTCACCATGGGAAGCGAAGTTTTTCGTTATGGTATCAATAGAAGACTTCATCTCAGCCGACAATTGCATGGATTGTTTCATGAACATATCCAAAGTTTGTGCAAGTGAGTTGTCAGTACCGGCCACTTGTGGTGTAGAAATGTTGGCCGGATTTTGGAAATTTTGTGACTGAAAGGGGGTTGATTCTGTGGTTGTGGTTGCTGTGGAGGAGGTCTTTGATAATTGCTTTGTTGGTTTTGATTCCAAGCAAAGTTAGGATGATTCCTCCATCCTTGATTGTATGTGGAAGAATAAGGGTCGTTTCTAGGTCGCTGCTGAAAAGCAGTATTAGCTTGAAACGATGCATTCATAGGACATTCTTCCGTTAAGTGTGAAGGATCCGAACAGCAACCACAGACGGTCTTAGAAAGCGTGACCTGATTTAGGGAGAATGATGAGAATTTGTTCTCAATAGCGTCGAGTTTCTTCTGTATCGCTGCCATTTCGGCTTTTACTGCGATAGAAACATCGAGCTGGTGAACACCTCCCCTAGATGAAAGTGGTCTTACGCTTTCCCACTGCAAAGTGTGTTCAGCGAGGTCTTCTAGATACTTCCAAGCTTCACCGTCATCTTTAGACATGAAATTGCATTGACACATTGTTTCAAGCATCTGCTTTGTCGCTAGATTAATGCCCTCATATATAATCCGACATAAATCCCATCTATTGATTCCATGATGAGGACATTGGACAAGCAGATCTTTGAAACGTTCAAAGCACTTCCAAAATGGTTCATTGGGAAGCTGGGTGAACTGGTTGATCTCGCTCCTAACACGTGCAGTCTTATGGTTTGGGTAAAACTTCTTAAGAAATGCTATAACAAATTCATCCCAATTAGTGATAGAGTGTGCGGCAGTATTATAAAGCCATTTTTCTGCCAAGTCGCACAGTGTGAATGGGAGAAGACGTAAGCGCATAGCATCTAAAGTCAATTGTGAAGTACCCATCATTGTGCATACATTTTCGAATTTGGTGATGAAAACGTACGCGTCTTCCGACTCAAGCCCGTGAAATTTGGGCAGCAGATTGATGTAGTGGGGTTTAATTTCAAAATTATCCCCGTTAGGTGGTGGAAGAGATAGACAAGTGGGAAGAGGACCACGGATAGGATAGCATCTCTCTTGGAGAGAGATGCGCGGTGGATTCTGCGCACCTCCGGGCGGTGGCAGCGTGGTGTTATACTCTGATGGAGTGCCGTCCATCTCGGTCGTTGTAGTATAGTGGTGAGTATTCCCGCCTGTCACGCGGGTGACCCGGGTTCGATCCCCGGCAACGGCGCCATTTGATTGGTTTGAAAGAGTGTGTTTGTAGTTTAACCACAATCAGAACGGTGTCGCGTGTAGCTAGACCGAGGTGAGTACGGGTCGTCCTCAGGGAAACGTGGAACCTTTTAGTCTTACTTTAGATGTGTTGAAAGAGAGAAGGAAATAAGAATTTTTTGAAAAGTTTCTAGATCTACGTTAAGCAAGTCATTCGTCTTCCGATCGTCAAAAAAAAGTCAAACATGATCTAGTAACAGAAATTTGTCATCAGAGAAAATGTGAAAGTGATTCCCAATACATTCATCGGGCTAACTTCTCAAACAAGAAAGCGGGTATAGATCTAGATTATTTTAGAGATTTAGATAATATAATAAGAGGGCTTGTAGGGTTCGTTAGGATTTAATAGTCATGGACGATTAATTAAAAGTTACCATTTTTATCCATTAATAGATTTAAAACTAGAACGACGGTGATGCGTGTAGATTAGGGTTTCTGGAGGGAAAAGGAATCCCACTCTTAACCCTTATCTCGACACGGAACTCCGTTCAAATCTAACCTTTACCAAAACAATCATTAATCTAATCTTTAATCGCGGTCGGAACAAGCAAAGAATTGCTAGCGCGCCCGATTAGGATGTTAATGATTCTTTTGATAAAGTTCATAAACTTTATAGGACTTAAAAAGGGTTTAGGAATGTTCATCATCCATTAGCCTACCCTAATCCTACGAACCCTGACAAGCGGAGAATTACTCGCGCATGTTGGGATAAGAAGATGAAAAGACAGAGAGGGGAAACATAATGTAAAATGCAAAAGAATTGAATAAAATAACTACCTTTATTAATCACTTGAACAATCTACACTTTATTCCGTAGAAAATGATTACAAACTAGTTGCTTCTCGATCTTTCCTAAGGAGGTAGACGAACAGTTGATGATCAGCCTGGATGCGTGAGCGTCTGGGGCTTCGTGATCGCGCCGGCTTGATGAATTTTCCAAGAGGCTCTCGGTCCTTATTTATAGTCGCAGAGCCAGAACCCTAGTTTCCTAATATGGAAACTAGCTGTTAAGATCTTAACCACCACAATCCCATATCTTAACTCAAAGATTTTTTTAGCGGCGTAATTTTGCAAAGAATCCTGCAGAAAATAGATTTTATTGGATTCGAGGAGAGAGAGAAGGAGTTAAGAAAGATACCAGAGAAGATTGAAGCCCTAATTCCTCCAACCTGCCGCGATTCCGCCACAGAAGGGGTGATTTTGCTGCGGTTCCGCCGCGTGGCAGAAGGAACAGTTGATGAAATTTTTTGTATAGCCTTTTGTGCTCCTCTGGATCTCTAAAAATGTCTCTGTTTCCTGTTCTCCTTAATTCTGTGACTCCAGATCTCCTTGCAAAAATTCACGCACAAATCGTTAAATATGCAATTTGCAGTTTTGTGTTAATAATGATATGGCTCGTCTAAGAATTCAACACAAATAGTAAAAATAAAAAATTACGCACGTATCCCCGGCAACGGCGCCATTTGATTGGTTCGAAAGAGTGTGTTTGTAGTTTAACCGCAATCAGAACGGTGTCGCGTGTAGCTAGACCGAGGTGAGTACGGGTCGTCCTCAGGGAAACGTGGAACCTTTTAGTCTTACTTTAGATGTGTTGAAAGAGAGAAGGAAATAAGAATTTTTTGAAAAGTTTCTAGATCTACGTTAAGCAAGAATGCAAAAATATAGATCTAGATTGATTTAGAGATTTAGATAATATAATAAGAGGGCTTGTAGGGTTCGTTAGGATTTAGTAGTCATGGACGATTAATTAAAAGTTACCCTTTTTATCCATTAATAGATTTAAAACTAGAACGACGGTGATGCGTGTAGATTAGGGTTTCTGGAGGGAAAAGGAATCCCACTCTTAACCCTTATCTCGACACGGAAATCCGTTCAAATCTAGCCTTTACCAAAACAATCATTAATCTAATCTCTAATCACGGTCGGAACAAGCAAAGAATTGCTAGCGCGCCTGATTAGGATGTTAATGATTCTTTTGCTAAAGTTCATAAATTTTATAGGACTTAAAAAGGGTTTAGGGATGTTCATCATCCATTAGCCTACCCTAATCGTACGAATCCTAACAAGCGGAGAATTACTCGCGCATGTTGGGATAAGAAGATGAAAAGACAGAGAGGCGAAACATAATGTAAAATGCAAAAGAATTGAATAAAATAACTACCTTTATTAATCACTTGAACAATCTACACTTTATTCCGTAGAAAATGATTACAAACTAGTTGCTTCTCGATCTTTCCTAAGGAGGTAGACGAACAGTTGATGATCAGCCTGGATGCGTGAGCGTCTGGGGCTTCGTGATCGCGTCGGCTTGATGAATTTTCCAAGAGGCTCTCGGTCCTTATTTATAGTCACAGAGCCAGAACCCTAGTTTCCTAATATGGAAACTAGCTGTTAAGATCTTAACCACCACAATCCCATATCTTAACTCTTCAAATCCGCGGCGGAACCGCGGCCATTGGATAGGTTTGGCCGCGGATCCGCCCCCTTTTGGTGAGATCATGGCCTCTAATTTTTGTAGCTTCATATCTGTAACACTTGGTAATCTTTTGAGTATCTAGACTTTGAAAATCTTTTCTACATTTCTACCAGAATTAGTTTCTTGAATATCTTTGGTAGATTTGATTTGCCAACTTTGATTTCCTTGATTTCAGCCCTGAAAATTCTGCACAACAACTTAAATAATATTTAGTAGACTTGGTTCTACTAGGATTAGGTCAATGATATTATTTGCATACATTTTCCTACCAAATTCTAATTATAATATATCAATACATGGAAAATAGTATTTTTACACATAAACCCTCATATGTATGATATATTATAATAAAGACCTTTTTTAATATGGAAATGGTAGGAAAAATGTAATAACAAATGTGCAGTTTTATCAACTGAACAAGGCCTCATCTTCGTAACCCCACAAGGAGGGATAATGCGCTTTGCTTTCTCCTTAACGGAATCGAGGACGAACAATGAAGCTGAATACGAAGCTTTGATAGCGGGCCTCGAGATCGCCATTGACATGGGAATTGAAGACCTCTCTATATACGGGGATTCTCAACTGGTCGTTAGTCAAGTAAATGGTGACTACCAAACGTGCAAACCGGAGCTGGTGAAGTACGGCGAACAGGTGCAACAACTATTGACCCAAATTCCCTCCTACACTTTGGAAAGTATACCACGTGCGGAAAATAGCAAAGCAGACGCGCTAGCTAAGCTCGCTAAAGAACTGGCTGACGAGAACCTTGATGACGTCAGAATCGTGGTACAAAGCCGTCGAGTGCTCGCCTCGGCAGAAATATCTCCGGAATTATACGAAGAAAAGGGGGCGACTGAGCAGACGACCCTACAAATAAAAGACCATGAGAAGGCCGAGGACTGGAGGGAAGTCTTCATAGACTACTTTAAGTCCCATCGAATGCTCGAAGAAGCGTCCTCAAGACATAAGCTCATGAAACGAGCTCTATTTTTCGCTTTTGTCAACGACACTCTATACAAGAGATCGTTTGATTCTCTGTGGATGAGATGCTTAGGACCTGACGAAGCAGAAAAAGTCGTTCAGGAAGTTCACGACGGACTCTGCGGTTCTCACCAAGCAGGCCCGAAGATGAAATTGAAGATCAAACGAATGGGTTATTATTGGCCCACGATGGTCCAAGACTGCCTCGAGTATGCGAAGCAATGCCACTCGTGCCAGATTCATGGAGACTTTATCGACCAACATCCGAATCCACTACACCCAACGGTGGCTAGCTGGCCATTCGAAATGTGGGGGACTGACATAGTCGGCCCTATCGAGCCAGCATTGTCCCGGGGACATCGTTTCATCCTGGCGACAACTGATTACTTCTCCAAATGGGCAGAAGCAGTACTGCTGAGGGAAGTGAAGACGGAAAATATCCTCCACTTCTTCAAGACGCACGTCATCTATCGGTTTGGAACCCCACGGCGGATTATCTCCGATAACGGGCCAGCCTACAGAAGCCATAAGATTAGCCGCTTCGCACAATAACACAATATAGACTGGAGATATTCTTCAGTTTACAATCCACGAGCTAACGGTCTGGCCGAGGCCTTCAATAAGACCTTGACAAAGATCATAAAAAAGACGGTGTCCCGAAATAAGAAAGACTGGCACGAGAGGCTGCAAGAGGCCCTTTGGGCCTATCGAACTACGTTCAAGACGGCCACGAACACAACGCCGTACGCGTTGGTATTTGGGACGGAAGCAGTGCTCCCCCTCGAGATAGAGTTACCCTATCTACGAGTGGCGGTCCACTACGAGCTGACGGACGAAGAAAATGCTCACCTTCGGCTCGAGGAGCTTGATGCCCTCGATGAAACCCGGCTCATAGCGCAACAAAATCTCAAGGCCTACAAAGCAAAGATGACGCGCTCATACGAGAGATTGACCAGGCCGAGGACATTCCGCCAAGGCGAACTCGTGCTAGTAGTCAAAAGACCTATGATCCCCAATCGTGCCAAGCGGGGAAAATTTGAGCCGAACTATGAAGGCCCGTACATTATAGACAAGGTCTACCAGGGTGGAGCCTATCTACTCATGGACATGCACGGTGAGAGGCCTTTCAGGCCAATAAACGGCCGCTTCTTAAAGAAATACTATGCTTAATGAGTCACAGCCTGGGTCAATGATAGATGACGACGACTATGTCCGCTCGCTATCTTCCTAAGCTCAGACCCTATAAGCAGTAGCCGACCTTCCCCTTAACGACGGACCGAAATGTCCTCAAACTAATAACGGACCGAAATGTCCTTAAACTAACGACGGACCGAAATGTCCTTAAACTAACGACGGACCGAAACGTCCTTAAACTATCGACGGACCGAAACGTCCTTAAACTAACGAAGGACCGAAACGTCCTTAAACTAACAACGGACCGAAACGTCCCTAAACTACTACCGCAGCATCCTCAGGCTGACGAGATGAATAAAAAAAAAGGAGAAAAAGAAAAATATATATAAAAAAATGATAAAAAAAACGGTATGTCCATAAGCGAAATGGGCACGGATGAAAACCCGAAAGGGCTCCGTGAGTAAAAACAGCAGGGCTACCGACGAGTGTTCGTGAAAACCCGAAAGGGCGCGACCTTGTAAAAAAAAAAGAGAAAAAGAATATAAAAAAAAGGTATGTTCATAAGCAAAATGGGCACGGATGAAAACCCGAAAAGGCTCCGTGAGTAAAAACAGCAGGACTACCGACGAGTGTTTGTGAAAACCCGAAAGGGCGCAACCTCGTTAAAAGACACTTATAGGGTCCTCTCGACCTTGTGAGGAGAAACCACCCGCGTGAGATCCTTACGACTCACAAAGGAGCAACACACTTAGGGATCCCCACGATTCCTAAGAAGAAAATACACTTGCGAGATCCTCACGACTCGTAAGGAGAATTCTCTTATGGGACCCTCACCGCTCATAAGACTTGAAAGTCTTAAGTTACAGAAACCTAAACCTGTTCTTAAGCAAATCCCCCACAACCTTCGATATTGCCCTACAAGGGGCTCAATACTGACCCTTGTATACAATCCACGGGCGCGAATAAACATTTCCCCAGCAAAGTCCCACCCGTGACTAGGGATATGTCCATATGATGAGCAACCCTTGTAGGTCCTCTCGACCCATAAGGAGAAAGCCCTCTTGTAGGATCCTTACGACTTGCAGAGGAACATACACCTAAGAATCCTCACGATCCCTAGGGAGAAAATACACCTACAAGATCCTCACGACTTGTAGGGAGAAATACCTTTGTGAGACCCTTACGGCTCATGAAGTCAAAAGCCTTGGTCGACAGGACCCTTGACCCTGTTTGCTAAGCCACCTTTGTTCAACATCGATAGAGGCAAATGATGATTCGCTCCTGGCAACATCCCAGTTGTAGCGGTGCTGATGCTGAAATCGGTGTCTAAAATCCAAGCTTGCGGCGGAAAAAAAAAGCTAGCGAGCCACGCATGCATACGAAATAGCCGAAATGATGGGGCAACTCACAATAAAAAGCAGCGAGTAGAAAATAAATAAATAGCCGAAATGATTGGGCACCGCGAAAAATAGCCGAAATGATGGGGCAATCGTGACCTTCGCGATAGAAAAGCTGAAACGCTAGAGCATCGCGGAAAAAGAAATAATATAAAAATAAAATTTATGCCCTACAGGTGATGTTTCCATCACACCCTGTACACAATCCAAGGGCGTAAACAAAAAGGGAACATACCTCCCCCCAGGTTTCACCAAAGAAAGAAGCTAAATCTCGACGGGTCACAAGCGACCTAGAGATCATCCCAACACTCGTCTCGTAACGACGGACACAACTTCAAGCTAAGCGAAATAGTGGCAACTCCCAGTTCCATGGCTCGGTGGCATACATATCACCAACAGTCAAACCTCTATCCCGTGAAATGCGGATACAATCAGCAAAATTCCTGGTTACGTGTAAAGCGGATAACGTCACTCTTTGACCCCATGGAAAACGTCCAGAGCGGATCCTGGTCCTCGCAGAGCACGGCAGTGAACCCGTGTGAAGCATCCAGAGCGGAGCCTAGTCCTCGCCGAGCACGGCAGTGAACCCGTGTGAAGCATCTAGTGCAAAATTCCTGGTTACGTGGAACGCGGATAACGCCACTCTTTGACCCAGTGGAAAACGTCCAGAGCGGATCCTGGTCCTCGCAGAGCACGGCAGTGAACCCGTGTGAAGCATCCAGAGCGGAGCCTAGTCCTCGCCGAGCACGGCAGTGAACCCGTGTGAAGCATCTAGTGCAAAATTCCTGGTTACGTGGAACGCGGATAACTTCACTCTTTGACCCCGTGGAAAATGTCCAGAGCGGATCCTGGTCCTCGCAGAGCACGGCAGTGAACCCGTGTGAAGCATCTAGAGCAGAGCCTAGTCCTCGCCGAGCACGGCAGTGAACCCGTGTGAAGCATCTAGTGCAAAATTCCTGGTTACATGGAACGCGGATAACGTCACTCTTTGACCCCGTGGAAAACGTCCAGAGCGGATCCTGGTCCTCGCAGAGCACGGCAGTGAACCTGTGTGAAGCATCTAGAGCGGAGCCTAGTCCCCGCCGAGCACGGCAGTGAACCCGTGTGAAGCATCTAGTGCAAAATTCCTGGTTATGTGGAACGCGGATAACGTCACTCTTTGACCCCGCGGAAAACGCCCAGAGCGGAGCCTGGTCCTCGCCAAGCACGGCAGTGAACCCGTGTGAAGCATCCAGAGCAAATACCGGACTGTGGAGTCCTTAAAATCCACGGACTATGTTGTCCTTAACCTCGACCGTGATGTCTTAAAACTAACGATCAACCACCCCGATCCCCTACGGATTCTGCCTTGGTTTAAGGGTACATCTCTTCACTTCTTTGATACCTGGCATTGTAATTCCTCAACGTCTTCAAAGAGGTGACGGGTCCCTGCAACCAAACATCGGACTGTGGAGTCCCTAAATCCACGGACTATGAGGTACTTAACCTTGACCGTGATGTCTTAAAACTAACATCGGACTGTGGAGTCCCAAAATCCACGGACTATGAGGTCCTTAACCTTGACCTTGATGTCTTAAAACTAACATCGGACTGTGGAGTCCCTAAATCCACGGACTATGAAGTCCTTAACCTTGACCGTGATGTCTTAAAACTAACATCGGGATGTGGAGTCCTTAAATCCACGGACTATGAGGTCCTTAACCTTGACCGCGACGTCTTTAAACTACGATACCTGGAGCAGCCCCTGACCCCGCGAAACACGGATAAGGGTGACTACATCCAACACTTGCAGGTCCTCACGACCTGTAAGGAAGAAAAACTCTCTTGTGAGATCCTTACGACTCTCAAGGGAAAACCCGCTTAAGAATCCTCACGATTCTTAAGAAGAACTTACACCTATGGGATCCTCTCGACCTGTAGGGAGAAAAACTCTTTATGAGACCCTCGTGGCTCATAAAATGCAAAAGTCTTAGGAAGCAGATCTTAACCCTGAATCCTGAGCCATCGCTGTCCTGCAAGGAGATCAAGATAGAATATCCGCAGAATACATTCAATAAAAAGGGGACACACCATTGAGAAGAAAAATGTATCTTTTATTCATAAACCAAAATGGATACAAAGTACAATTCATGAAAGAAACAAAAAAAGAAAGATACTCTCATCCATGAGTATGTACAAAAAGGGGAAAAGATACAAGTCCTCAAGCCGGCGGGCGGTGTAATAATTTTACCAGCTCATCGTTTTGTTGCTGAGCCACGGCTTCATGATGCAAGATCTCCAGAAAACGAGCCTCCGCCTGAGCTTGCTGAGCCTGATACGAAGCAAGCCGAGCTTTGAGCTCTTTCTCGGTGGCTTTATGAGCCTCGACCCTCTCACGAGTGAACGTGGCAGCATTATCGAAAGCCACCGCCTCTTTGATGGACTCCTAAAGCACCCGCCAGAGTTCATACGCTTTGTTGGCCTTGGCGTTAAGAGTGGCGCGAAGCTCGCTCAGCGCCTTGGAAGCTAGCTCCCTCTCCGAAAATTTACGGCCGAGCCCTTTTCTCGCACAACAATATGTTCGCTACGTGTCGCTCTATCAGGCCACGTAAGCTCGCTTTCGTGACCGCAGCCTTGGAAACAAGACATTTACAAGACCGTATAAATGGGCTTCCGGTCGACGGGAATAATCGATCTAAAACGCGCTCACATCACCTGATGTGAACAGCAAGAAGAAAAATTTCCGACGTATTTCAAGCATGCATTCGCAATCATATAAGTATTCAAGAAATAATAATAGCATTTGCAATCGTATGAACATTCATAATGCCCAAAAAAGGTCTGATACGCATGAAAGTGATGATAGCATTTGCAACCAAAGAAAGTTCTCATAAGAAGAATATAAAGTTTATTTATACAAGCAGAAACATACATACTAGTACCAAGCCTACATGGAAGTTCGGCATAAAGCATAAAAAAGGAGGGACTAATTTAAAAATTCTACGCTAACCTAAAAAGGTCACCAAACACGGGATTAATGGCACAAGGGTTAACAAAACAAAGAACGAGGTTTCCATCTCTCTCTCTGCTCTTTCCAACTCATCAAAGCGACGGTTCTCGCGAGGAGTCGCTCCCCATCGATTGGCGCCATGTTCATCTGCAAAAGCAGACATAACAGCCCGTCGGGCTCTTATTTCGCTCAAAAGATGAACTGAGCGATCTTTCAGAGCCTGAGTAATCATGCAGGCCTCATGAAAACCTTCGAGCTTCTCTTCAGCCGTATCGAGCATCGCTAGGGTCATCTCCGCCGGGTGAGGAGGGACGTCGGCAAGCACGGCAGCAAGAATCATCCGGAGCCAGAGGGAGCCCATTGGAAGAGGGGACCCCCTACGGATCGAGAGCTCACACGCCGCTGAGTCGCATTCGTCGTCGGTAAGGAGAGGGTCCACCAATCGTGCAGCAAAGCGGGGGATCATCTCCTCGATAGGAACTTCCCATGGCTGTCGACAAGCGTATGGACGGTTGCAGGCCATGGCACTTAGTTGACCTCGAATTAAATCGCGTTAAATTGGGAATAAAAGTTCTCTATGAAGAGAAAAGGAAAGCCATTGCCTCAGATATAAAGGGGTGCATTAAGTGCTGTGCGCGGAAAATCTTGCATGATGAAGCTATTTCCAAGGCCCAAAAAAGGAAAGGCATCGAAAATCAGGGAGATGGAACTATTTCCAAGGCCCTTTTTCTGCATCTGATATTGTGCACTGAAAATATGGCATGGAAAAATTTTGTGAACAGCCCCATCAAGGGACCCCACGTGCAGAACACGTGAGGCCCAAACTTGATGTGCACTAAAAAAATTGGATGGAGTAGCACCCTGCATATTAAAAGAATCAACAACAACAGTAGCAAAATGATGAAATCCAAGAGAAAGGCATGCAAACAGGGAAAAACATAATAAAACTTATCATTCATACTTTGAGAAGTTCATACAAAATAAAGAGGAGACAACTACAACGGTAAGACCTCAGACGCAGGACATGGATTGAGGAAATCGAAGGTGACTTTGTCCAAGATCTTCCAGGCATTTCGAACCATCCTGGTATGTTTCCTCTCGCGGTCGCAAGCGTCGGGGTCCTCACGAATATCCTCCACCCTCCGATAGGCGGCAAGTATGGCTGACTGCTGAAAGGCTTGGTGCAAGAGATCAATGAGGTGATCTCGCCTCCTCTTTGAGATCAAGCCCATCAGGTACACCGAATGTACCTTATCCTCAGCAGTGTCCAAGGCCCTGAGCGGTATGCCGGTGCAAAAGAGAGGAAGTGCCTCCCGGATCGCCAGCACGATCAGCCTCAGAAGAGAAGAGCGATGGGGGAGTAGCCGATGGTTGTACTCGTCAAAGCGGCTCATGATCTCGCCACACTGAGCATCGGTGAACTCCTGATTCTGACTGCGGCCCAGTGCACGAATATTCCCATAGGAAATGATCTCGTCAAGACCATACAGATGGGCATCCATGATACCTGAAATAAAGGTCATGACATCATTACAAAGCTCCTGTTTCATTAATTGCAGAAGGACAACCTCGGGTCAAGAGACCCCAAGAAGCCTCCGTGTGAAGAAACTGAGTTCTTCATAGGAATTAGATTCCTTATTAAGAGAAGGGAATTAAATTCCCAGAAACATTTTTGGATGGAATTAAATTCCATGGAGTTGAAACGCCATCATCATCTCCCCAAAGATCATCTAAACCCTAAGAGATCTACAGTTCGAAGGTTAGGTGGTTTCCTGTTCTTATGGAAAAACTTGAAGAAAAATGGGTTCCTTGTTGAAAAAGAGTAAAAACCCTTGTTTTGGATTTAAAATCCAAAGGAATGTGGAAGTTCGCTGTTTGTCCAAGAACATTACCTGAGGAAAAAGGGTCACCTGAACAGAGTTAAACTCTGAAGATTGTTTCAAGACAGAGAACTAAGCTCTGGAAGCGAGAATTAAATTCTCAAGGGAAAAAGTTCTCAAAATAAGAAGATGAGCAAAGTGAAGGCTCTTCTGAAGAGACATGGGTATTTATAGGAAGTGATGGAAACGTTTCATCTCCCCAAATCCCTAAAGGAATCCAAAGGTCACGAAAGGTGACAGTGTTGCACTCACGTGCGGGCACGTGAGAACAACGCTGTGGGGGAATTAGTTTCCTAATTTAAAATCAGGAAAGCCTATGGAAAAGGCTTCAAAAAAGGGTCGCGTGCTTACACGTGACCAGCAGTCACGTGTTGGCACGTGACATCTAAAAGCATCGGCAAGGCAAATTCAGTTTCCCAACTACATCGAAGAAAAGGGCTTCAGAAAGGGTCACGTGCTCCCACGTGACCAGGGTCACGTGTTGGCACGTGACACTCAAAAGCGGCAGACTCAATTCCCTGATTGAATCAAGAAAAAGGCTCCAGGCCAGGGTCACGTGCTCACACGTGACCAGTTGTCACGTGGTGGCACGTGACAGCTAAGCAGCGACCAGAAAGCAGAGCGCAGAAAGAAAGAAGAGGGCTCGTTCCAAGGGGGTCACATGCCCACACGTGACCAAGGGTCACGTGGCCATACGTGACCAGCTTTCAAAGCCTATCTGTTAACAGAATTAAATTCTGAGAAAAGACCTCTTAAATCTTTCCAAAGCAACCGATTGAATTAAAAATTTAAAGGTGATTAAATATCATCTATCTATGGGAAAATCTCGAATTTGGAAAGATTTCCCCGTAAAATCTAACCAAAATAACAAAGGAGAATCTCTGGATTTAAAATCCAATGGTGAATAAAATTCACCTAATAATCCAAAGGTCCAAAACGAATGGTGAATACAAATCAAATCTCCCAATGAAAGATTCACCAAAACTAATTGACTCGGCTGCTTCTCCTATAAATAGGAGCGAAGAGACACACAAAAAGATATATGCAGAGGGAAGAGAAGAGAGAGAGCCTGGATACTTTGGAGGAATTTGGATCTTCTGCAAAAGAAAACCCTAGGTAAGAAAGGGAAGTCTTTATGAAAGAAAAAAGAATTTAATTCTCAACAAAGTTTAACTCTGATATAAAAGAGAAGAACATAGTTCTCTCCTTGGTGGAGGATCTGTAAAGTGCACATCTCCCCTTGAGTTGAGAATTTAATTCTCAATGGGTTGAGATCCTGCCATGCAGATCCAAAGCATAGAAAGGGAATGGAAGCACGAGAATTTAATTCTCACAGAACTATAGGAATTTAATTCCTTCAAAATAAAATTAGGGTTTGACCCTGTGTTATGGGAATTTAATTCCTTCAGAATGAAAAGAATCAGGGTTTAAACCTAATTAAGAACTTAGTTCTGTTAAAACAACAGGAATTTAATTTCCTTAATCTCATTCCCCAGAATAATTCTTTAACAGAGAGTGGGAGTTTAACTCCCTAAAGCTTTTATTAGGGTTTAACCCTATTTAGTTCTTCACATATATGAGGAATTTAATTCCTACAGAAAATTCAGAGTTCAACTCTATTCCAGAATATAAATCTTCAAAAGGAAGTAGGAATTTAATTCCTCTGAAATTATTGTCAGGGTTTAACCCTACGAGGAATTTAATTCCTGAAAGGGATTAACAGATCTTCTAAAAAACATACATAGAGGCAGGGTCACGTGTCACCACGTGACCCCCAAAAAGATCTACAGAAAAGCCCCTTTGAGGCAGTGCCTCACGTGACCCACGTGACCCTTGGCAAAGGCTTTAACATACTCCATTTAAACACCCGTCACGTGATGGCACGTGATGCCCCAAAAGATGCGATATTCTAAGCAGAACAAACGAAGGGAGGGCGCCCTCACGTGCTACCACGTGACCCCTCTTGCCTTAGCGTCTAACGCTAAATTGGAACCCCTGAATCCAGTATTAAAACAATGTTTGGCCTTAGTGTTCAACACTAACCGAAGAACTTTATTTGCAGTGTTCAACACCGATTACCTTAGTGTTCAACACTAATTTGAGATTTCTGTTGCCAGTGTTTAACACTGATCTGTTTTAGTGTTTAACACTAATTTGAAAGCCTTGTTGCTGGTGTTTAACACCAACTATCTTTTAGTGTTAAACACTGACTTATCAATCTCATTCCCAGTGTTCAACACTGATTGGTGTTTAGTGTTTAACACCAGGCATTGGCCCAATTGGCTAAAAGGCCAGAGGCAAAGCCTCTCCTTCAGTGGACCAACAGGAAGCCAATATTCCAGACATGATTGGACTTAGCCCAAGATGGCCATAAGTCCTCAATTCAGACTTAACTGGGCTAATGGGCTCATAACATCATTAATTGGTCTTGATCCCAAATTGGGCCAAAGACTATTTAATCCACCCCGGCTCAAGGGTACATCTCTTCACTCCTTTGATATTTGGCGTTGTAATTCCTCAACGTCTTCAAAGAGGTGACGGGTTCCGATGACCACACATTGACACGGACTGTGGGGTCCTTAAACTCATGGACTATGAGGTCCTTAACCTTGACCGAGATGTCTTAAAACTAACTATGGACTGTGGGGTCCTTAAACCCATGGACTATGAGGTCCTTAACCTTGACCGAGATGTCTTAAAACTAACTGTGGACTGTGGGGTCCTTAAACCCATGGACTATGACGTCCTTAACCTTGACCGAGATGTCTTAAAACTAACTTTGGACCGTGGAGTCCTTAAATCCACGGACTATGAAGTCCTTAACCTTGACCGAGATGTCTTAAAACTAACATTGGACTGCAATGTCCTTAAACTACCCATGGACCGCAATGTCCTTAAACTACCCATGGACCACAATGTCCTTAAACTACCTACCGACCGCAACGTCACTAAACTAAACAACAGAGCCCCCTTTTATTGCTCTCTTGTTGGATCTAAACAATCCCGTTAAGTTGATCTTAGTCTAAAAAAAACTAGACTAACGTATCCTTAACAAACGTTTAAGTCGATCTTAGGCTCAAATGAGGCTAACGTATCCTTAAACCCAAACCCCCAAATCCAAATCTAAGATAATACGGATTTGGACTTGTCCGCGCTCTACGGGCGACGACATAACTCAGTCTCCGTATACAATCCACGGGCAACTAAACACAAAAAAAACACACACGACACGAAGTGACCATCTGGAGAAGGAGAAAGTGGTTACCGCAATGCGGTAGCGTAATTAACTGCAGGGGCTTGCGCCTGCAGGGAAGAGCGTCCCCACAATCAAAAACCCCTCAAGCGAGGGGGAATCTGACGAAGTCTGCTACATCGGACGCATCCGTCTAAACCTTCGATGCATGGTGTCATAAATCAACTTGGCATCTTCGGAGAGGTGGACGGATAGCACCAATTAGCATCTACCCCGAATCTCAGGCGAGACGCCCAGTCTCGGCCGCCATTCGGAGGGGAACACCCATTACAAATTAGGATACCTCTTAACTAATCCAACCCCTGCTGTCTCAGGACCAGTTTCCCCTGTCACGGATATTGATATCCGTAAGATATCGGAAAAAGACTGTGCGAATGCCAAGTGCCTCGTGTTGGCCTCAGTTGATGGTGCATACCAGAGGCAGCACGAGAAGATGGACTTAGTTTCTGTATTCCTCCACAACAAAGATTTATATGGAGAGTAATCTCGTATCGCAAGATATGAGACCTCGTATGTCACGCCCCGCTTCCCGGTGTACGGCGAAGGAGATGCGACGAGGTCCGCTACGTATGTACTCAGAAGTACATACGCTATACATATCTAAGCAATATAAAGTAAATCATAAGAGACAAGAGATGTAGAAATAACAGCAACTTTATTAATAACATTCTTTTGTATAATGCATGAAAAGTAAATACAACTGAAATGAAAAGCGATGCCTAAATAATGGCATAACAGGAAATGAAAATACTGAATAGAATAATGTACAATGTCTAGAGCTCAGGGTCTTCACCGGTGGGCTCTATCTCTGCTGGGTCCAAAGCACCTGACGACATTCAAAGAAGAAAGAAATAGAATGTCGTCAGCGAACAGGTCGCTCGGTAAGTCCCAAAGATAAAGAAGAATTAGAAAAGACAGAATAAGAGGTATTTTCTAAAGAGATTGTAAAATATTGTAGAATATTGTGTTAACGCTGTTGTTTGTAGCTTGGTACAGAAGGATGCCAGTGTATACGAGAGGGGTCTTTATATGCTAGAGACCAGGGCAAACGGAATGTACAAGGAACCGTTAAGCCATGGTACAGCAGCAACGGAATATAGGTTAGGTGTCTTAATCTGACCACCTCGTGCCACCTTTAACACCTTCCGTACCAATCTACCCCTTAAACCCCGTAGTGTTTTGATAGTATTGTTGTATTGTATTGTGTAAGTTGGATGACCGACCAGAACCATGATATCAGTAAACATGTTGTAACTGCATAATCAGGTAAATGGAATAACGGAATAATGGATGTATATCCATGATTTGATTCAGTCAAGTTGTATAGATTGTTAACTGGATTCTGGGATTCATGTATTCATATTGAGTTGGAATATTAAAGAATATAGATTGACTTGAATTATATTCAAGTCAGAAATAATCAGACTCAAACCCGAGTCAGACCAAAAGAAATGTAATTTGAAGTTCTATAATTGTTGGGGTCCTTATTGTAAATTATAAAACTTGAGGGGGTTTTATGTAAAAATACTTTTGTATAGTTTTCAAGATACACCCCCAGTATTTATTATTCGTCTTTATAGTTATAATGAGTGTGATTTTATTTAGTGATATTTCTAGTGAATATATCCTAATAAAGGTATTAATTTATAATATTGATTTATTTGAAATTCATGGTATTTTAATGTAACTTGTAATCTTGTAATTTTTAGGAAAAGGTGGAAACTTTATCTTATAATAAAATACGTATTTAAATGATAAATATACATATGTTAATACAAGAATAATTTTTAATAAATATTTTATTTTCCAAAAATCTCATTTTTCATAAATGTCGTATTCTAAACCTTTCGAGACCGAATGCTCCTTGCGGAGGTCTGAATCTCGCACTACTAAGCCCGAGGGTGCACGATAAACCGTACAATCCCTAACGGGTTCCCCAAATGTGGGTTGTAGTGGCGCTTTGCAAAGATTTTATAAATACTAATCATTTAGAAAACGGTTTTATAAAGATAAGGTATTTATTTGTAAAAGGGTGTAAATTTCCGTATTTTAGATTCTCGGGTTTCCTCAGCCAACTAGCCTATTTCTAAATGGCCTAAACGACACGTCATTAGAAGTCTCAAATCGCCTCTTCACCGCCAATTGCGGCCAGGTAAGTGCCAGGTGAGTGGGAGGCTCTCCACTACAAGTAGTGGTCCTAATTAAGTAACCGCTCGCCTTAGACACACTTGCCTAGACACCACAAAGTCAGGTTTAGATAAACGATCGATGTCTATGACATATCGTATTTTCCTATTAAAAGATTTTGTTATAAAATTGTATACAACTTAGAACTTTCAGAAAAAGGTTTATAAAAAAAATGGTATTTTAATGAAAAATCGTGTATTATCGTATTCTAAGTTTTGATGATATCAATTAGGGTTGTATTTGCGTGTGTGTGGAGGTAGGTCATTACCTCGTGATCTATTTTAAGGTATAGCAATGTTAAAGGGTAAAATGTGATAAACTAAACATGGTGGTATTTAAGTGAAAAAATACGATATATCGCAAAAGTTATCATTTCATGTGTGAAAACTTGTTCAAATTGATTTTTAAGTGATTAGTAGTCAACATGAATATGTTTAAGCATTATGGAATTTGTTCCGATTTCCATCGGGTTTGAAAAATCGTATTTTAATGGAAGAAAAGAAAGGTAGAAAAGGGGGACTTACGGGTTTGGACAACGCTAGAGAGTGCTAGGAAGGTAGTGGGTTTGTCGGTGCGTCGAAACGTCGTGAAGAGTCCTAGTACGATCGTCGGGATTTCGCTGTCGATTTCGGCAGCGCTTCGCCTTTCGCTCGTTTTCTACCGTACCGAGTTCTCTTGAAATTTTTAGAGAGTGGACTTAAGAATGTAGGGTGAGAGGGTAGAGGGTATGGGGGTTTATATAGGGTTAGGGTTTTTAATAAAAAAAATTATAAAAAATATACAAAATCATTAAAAATTCATTAAACATAGGAGTAAAAGGGATTTATTAGCTAAATGATAACCGATCCAAGCATTTAGAGTATGCAGGAGGGTGGACCAGGTCAAGACCCAACTTTTCTCTGTTGGTGACTCGGCCGTCCGGCCAAGTCCGGCCGGCGGCGCCGGACCGAGTCGGCCGAGTCGCCGGCCGGCGGGGCCGAGTCAGGGGTCCAATGGCCGGGGATTCTTCGGGGGTACAATTTGGTATATTTACTTTTTGTTGTCCAGTACATATTTTGGGAGTTATGGCATTTTTACCGTTGACTTCCAAAAAAAAATTAAAACAAAATAAATACAAAAATAATGTGGGGCATGGGATTTGAACTCTGGTGGCTTGGTTCAGCAGTGCAAGGTATTACCAATGAGCTACAAGCTCTTTCTTGCAATTATGGAGTGAAATAAATACTTAAAGAGATATCAGCCGCAATAAATACTCCAAGTATACATTGAATTTAAATCAATTCTTTGTACTTTAAAAATGGAGTTGTTACATCGAACGAATTGTTTCAAGCGAGGTTGGCTATCGGGTCATCTGTAGGGGACAACGTCATTGCAGAGACTAGCTATTTTGATGAGCTCACGGACCTGAAGACCACGTTGAAGAACGAGTCAAATACTGACTTGATTCTACGGTCTCTACCCTCTACCTGTACCCTGAAGGAAACCAGGGAAGTAGAAGGAAAGGGAAGGGCAAAAGTTTCAGGACTGGATATAGTAAAGAAGGGACGTTCCTATTGTTACGGGAAAGGACATTGGCAGAAGGATTGCAGGGCTAGCGAAGCCAGTAGCCAGGGTTCGAAGCATGTTGTGGTTTCGGTTTTGGGTGTGTTTGTAATAGAAAACTGTATGTCAATTAACACTACTTTCTAGTTATTGGATACCGGATAAGGATTGTTCCCCTCCGAACGGCGGCCGAGACGTTAGGACGTCCTGTGCCTGAAGTTCGGGGCAGATGCTATTTGGTTTTATCCGTCTATCTCTCCGAAGATGCCAAGTTGATTTATGGCACCGTGTATCGGAGGTTTAGACGGATGCGGCCGATGTAGCAGACTTCGTCAGATTCCCCCTCAGGGTGAGGGGTTTTTGATTGTGGGGACGCTCTTCCCTGCAGGCGCAAGCCCCTGCAGTTAATTACGCTACCGCGTCGCGGTAACAACTTTCTCCTACTCCAGAATTTCACTTCGTGTCGTGTGTGTTTGTTTTGTTTATGGTTGCCTGTGGATTGTATACGGAGACTTAGTGATGCCGTCACCCGTAGGACGTGTTTTAGTCCAAATCCGTATTTAGTTAGATTTGGGTTTGGTGTTTTTAGTTTAAGGATGCATTAGTCGCGTTGCGGCTAAGATCAACTTAAACATTCGTCAAGGATACGTTAGTCCTGTTTTAGACTACGATCGACCCGACGTAGTGATTGATTTAATTATCTGGTTATCGGGACTCGTCACCTCTCTGACATCGTTGAGGGATTACAACGACAGTCGTCAGAGGAGTTCAGAGGTATACCCTTGAACCAAAGTTGATTTGGAGTTTTATCGTTTATTTGAATATCTAAGGACACGTTAACCGTATTTGGGGTTAAGATCAACTTAGACGGGACCGTTTAGATCCAACAAAAGAGCGTTTGGGCCCTATTGTGCCAGTTTAGGGACGTGGCGGTCCATTGCCAGTTTTAGGGACGTTGTGGTCCATTATTAGTTTAGGGACGTTTCAGTCCGTCGCCAGTTTAAGGACGTAGTGGTCCATATTCCAGTTTAGGGACGTGGTGGTCTATTGCCAGTTTTAGGGACGTGGTGGTCCGTTATTAGTTTCGGGACGTTTCGGTCCGTTGCCAGTTTAAGGACGTAATGGTCCAATATTAGTTTAGGGACGTTTCGGTCCGATATTAGTTTATGGACATTTCGGTCCAATATTAGTTTAGGGACGTTTCGGTCCAATTTTAGTTTATGGACATATCGGTCCAATATTCTCATTTTTGGGGCAAATATTAGTTTAAGGACGTTTCGGTCCAATGTTAGTTTAGGGACGTTTCGGTCCGATGTTAGTTTATGGACATTTCGGTCCACGAGTTTAAAGACCCCGCAGTCCATATAGTATGTGGTCGTTGGGACCCGTCACCTCTTTGACGTCGTTGAGGAATTACAACGACAGATGTCAAAGGAGTTCGGAGATGTACCCTCGAACCGGTCGTGAATTGGTTTATGAGAGGCATTTGATTTAAGGACTTACAGCCAGGATTGGGTTAAGTCCAATTTTCATTTTAGGCTCTGCCCGATTAAAAGAATCAATCTAAACAGGGCTCTGCCCCTTCATTATTTTGCAATCTGATTTGGGCCAGGCCCTTTTAAATAATGAGTTACAAAAACTCAGGAATTTTCTGAACAGGGCTTTGCCCTTTTATTTTCTGCAATTTGGCTAGGCCCTCTTAAGTAATGAGTTACAGAAACTCAGGAGTTTTCTAAACAGGGCCTTGCCCTTTTATTATTCTGCAATTGGGCCAGGCCCTTTTAAATAATGAGTTGCAGAACTCAATAATTTTCTTGAGTTGGGCCAGGCCCTTTTGAATGATGAGTTGCACTTGTGCAGAAATTCTTGATTTGAGAACAAAAAGTGCATAGCACTTTTGATCTAAATTTAGATCAAAGGAAAACAAAATTCTTCTTGTTTTCCCTGATTTTACAGAACCAAGGGTTCATATCAAGTGCAAGGCACTATTTATTATTCTTTGATTTTTCAGAACCAGGGGTTCATATCAAGTGCAAGGCACTATTTATCTTTTTCTTTTATTATTCCCTTTTTAATTTTCTGTTCTTCAGAAATTTTACCTTCTTTTTTTTGTTCTTGATTAATCTTCAAGAGCTCTCTTTTTTTCCAGAAGTTTATCCTTCTCTCGATGGTGATTGATGATGCCTTTTGAATGAGGCTTGGGGTCTTATTTATAGTGCCCCCAAATTTGTTGGATTTGTTAACAAAATCTTTCCTGAATAATTTTGGGAATTTTCCCACCATTGGATCTTTGATCCAAGGGTTCCTGTTTTACAGGAGAACAGAAAAGATTTATCTAAATCTTCATTCAGTTGCTGCACAACTCACCAGCGCGTGACACGTGTCGCGCATCCGAGCGCTTGCGCAGTTGCGGTTGCGCAACTGCGCAGACACGTGTCGCGCATCCGAGCGCTTGCGCAGTTGCGGTTGCGCAACTGCGCAGACACGTGTCGCGCATCCGAGCGCTTGCGCAGTTGCGGTTGCGCAACTGCGCAGACACGTGTCGCGCTGCCATGCATTTGCGCAGTTAAGTCTTAATTATGTTTTCTGAAGAGCCTTGCTCTGATGGGACGCACCGTCTCGGGCGTTACGCTGCGGAATCAGCTTCTGCCATGTGGCAAATTGCGCGCTGCGCACGGAAACTGAAGCGTTGCTTCGAATTTTGAATTTTCAAAATTCAGTAGAGCCTTGCTCTGATTGGGGGGAAGATGAAGCGTTGCTTCTTCTCCCGCCTTGGAACTTGAACAGAGCTTTGCTCTGATTGGGGTAAACAGATGCCCCCCCACCGCTGCGCTTACGTGGCCTCCAAACGCAAGCGCAACGGTGGCAGAATTCAAACCATCGCAGCACCTTTTGGCAGTTGAAGAGGCAATTGATGCCTATAAATTGGGCCTTTGGCCCTCAAAAATTCTTTACCACTTCAAGAATTTGAGTTTTAGAGCGTTGCTCTTGCTTAAGAACTTCCAGAGCCTTGCTCTTGTAATTTCCCTAAGAACTTCCAAGTTCTAGTTTTAGAATCACTCTAGGTAAGATTAATTAAATTAAATTAATTTAAATTTAATTAACAGAGCCTTGCTCTTATAGACCTTTGATCTAAAGGAAAATCCTTTTGGGGTTCCACCAAATAGAGCTTTGCTCTCAGGAATCTGTTTCAGGGCTTCTCAGCCCATGAACAGAAACTTGCACCTTCGGCAAAACACAGATCCCTTTGATCTAAAAGAACTCTTTTAAGAGTGTTTCATTGATCTTAGGGTTTGAAGATGACATTTTATTCCTCAGCGCGTTATATCGTTTTACCTAATCGGTCTTTCTGATAATTCTGTTGATTCTCTTTCACAGGAACAATGAATGCCCACATGTATGCTCTCAACGAGATCATCTGTTATGAAGACATCCGTCGACTTGGCCGCACTCAAAACCGGGAGTTCACAAACGAGGAGTGTGCCGAAGTAATGAGTCGCTTCGACGCGTACAATGGCCCACTGCTTCCCCGGCGTTCCTCTCTCCTCAAGCTTATAGTGGGAGCCATCTGGGAGGCGCTCCCCCTCTTCTGTTCCGGCGTGCCGCTTAGGGCGTTGGATGCTGCCGAGGACAAGGTGCACTCGGTGTACCTGTTGAATTTCATCTCAAAGAGACGACGAGACAGCCTTATCGATCTACTGCATGAGGTCTTTCAACAGTCCGCCGTACTCGCCGCTTATCGAAGGGTGGAAGACATCAGGGGGGACCCTGATGCTTGTGCTCGCGAAAGGAAGCACACCAGGATGGTCCGCGAGGCCTGGAAAGTCATAGATAGGGTAGCTTTCGAGTTCCTCAATCCATGCCCTGGGTTCGAGTTCATTCCGTTGTAATAACATTTTTAATTTATCGCTTTAATGATTGTAAGAACTTTGGGCGATATTAATGAAAATTTTGTCTTTCTGGTCTTATCTTATCTTTTGCTCTGAATCTTTCACATGACTGAACGTGTCTCATATGCTCGATCAAGTGTAAATCATAAGCTCTTCTTTTTTTGTTGCTTTTCCTCTTTTTCGGCATGTCGTCACAATTAGCAGGTAGTAGAGTAAGCTTCTTGATTTCTTCACGAGATAGCGAGGGCTTTGGCCGCAGGTTCAGATCTGCTGCCTAAGACTTTTCAACTCTATGAGCCGTGAGGGTCTCATAGAGACTTTTCTCCCTACGGATCGAGAGGATCTCGTAGGTGGGTTTTCTCCTTAGGAATCGTGAGGACTCCTAAGTGTGGTTTTCTCTTATAAGTCGTAAGGATCCTATAAGAAAATTTCTCCCTCTTACGAGTCGAGAGGGCTCGTAAGCGGTTGTTTCCCTCTTTGTCGAGAATCGACTTCAGAGAGTGAGACCCGTGAATAGTATGCAAGAGACCATTTAGGATTGACTTGCGGGGTCCCATTGCCCTTTTTACGAGTCGAGAGGGCTCGTAAGTGGTTGTTTCCCTCTTTGTCGAGAATCGACTTCAGAGAGTGAGACCCGTGAATAGTATGCAAGAGACCATTTAGGATTGACTTGCAGGGTCCCATTGCTTAGGAAACATGCTTCTTTTATGCCCACTGCCTAAGGCTTTATCTCACGAGTCGAGCCGCATCGAGAAAATCTTGCAAAGACATCAATTTCCTCACGAGTCGAAAAGGATTGAGCAGATCTCGCAAGAACATCTTAACGTCGCATTTAACCTCTGCTCTTTACGACAGAAGCCCGTTAAGGTTGGTGGTACTTAGGGTTTTGGCCATCGTACCGTCGCATAAGCTAATATAGTCCTCGACAGGCAATCGTGCTGTTCGAGTAGCCCTGCGACTGCCGTGTCTCTGATCCCTTCGGGGCCTGGACAAGACGTCTTCAAGCAATCCTCCTTGGCAGTTTGACCGTCGGAAGAGCAAGCGCTAGGAATTTGCCATGCCGCTTTTTACTTGAGGTTAGGCTCATTTTGGAGAGCCCCAATGAGTCATAACCACTCCGCGCTGGTGTGGGGATGATCTCCGATAGTCTTTCGGGCTTTATATGAGTTGCCGTTGAGACCCTGAAGCTAGGAATTTGGCCCTTGCTTCGTTCACTGGCATTGCGTCTGCTGTATCGAGACGAATGTTGCGGTGGGAACTAGGGATTTTGCCGTGGCTCCGTTTGTTTGATGACGTTACGTCTGCTGTGTCGAGACGAACGTTGGGGTGACATCTCGTCTGCTGTGTCGAGACGGATGTCGAACTAGTGACTACTCCATGTGGGATGATCTCTGATAGTCTTTCAGGCTTTATATGACTTGCCGTTAAGACCCTGAAGCTAGGAATTTAGCCTTTGCTTCGTTTGCTGGCATTGCGTCCTCTGTATCGAGACGAATGTCATGGTGGCCTCTAGGTTGCTGGTGAACCGTCGAGGTTTGGAACTAGGGATTTTGCCGTGGCTCCTTTTGGTGATGTTGCGTCTGCTGTATCGAGACGAACGTCGAGGTGGTGACCACTCCATGTGGGATGATCTCCGATTGTCTTTTAGGCTTTATATGACTTGCCGTTAAGACCCTGAAGCTAGGAATTTGGCCTTCGCTTCGTTTGCTGGCATCGCATCCTCTGTATCGAGACGAATGTCATGGTTGTCTCTAGGTTGCTGGTGAACCGTCGAGGTTTGGAACTAGGGATTTTGCCGTGGCTCCTTTTGGTGATGTTGCGTCTGCTGTGTCGAGACGAACGTTGGGGTGGTGACCGCTCCATGTGGGATGATCTCCGGTTGTCTTTCTGGTTTTATACGAGTTACCGTAAAGACGTTGAAGCTAGGAATGTGGCCTTCGCTTCATTTGCTTTATCATGTTTGAATCCTTGCTAGAGGAAGAACGCTGAGGTTGACATTTCGTCTACTGTATCGAGACGAACGTCAAGGAGGTGACCACTTCATGTGAGATGGTCTCCGATTGTCTTTCCGGTTTTATGTGAGTTACCGTAAAGACGTTGAAGTTAGGAATGTGGCCTTCGCTTCATTTGCTTACACTGCGTCTGGTGTATTGAGACGAATGCTGAGGTGGAGCTGGGATTTTGCCATCACTCCGCTTTGTTTCGACCGTGAGGTCTTTTGTTGACGTTGCATCTGCCTCCAGCTGGACTGCGGAGGAACACTGTTGTTGACATTGCGTCTACTGTATCAAGACGAATGCTGAGGTGAAGCTGGGATTCTGCCATCGCTCCGCTTGATGGTGTAACATCCGTGTTCTGTTGGAATGAGGAGGCACACCATTGTTGGTCTCCAGGCTTTAGACGTGGCCATTGAGATTTAAAACTAGGGACTTTGTCATGGTTCCGTTTCGTTGCGATTCTGAGGTCAGTTGTTGACGTCATGTCTGCATCTAGTTGGAGTGAGGAGAAACGCCGTTGGTGATCTTTAAGTTGTCGATATTGACGTCGAGACCCTGAAGTTAGGGACCTTCCTTTGCTTCATTTGTTGACATCGTGTCTGTAATATTGCGACAAATGTCGAGATGGTCTCTAGGTTATCTATGAACCGTCGAGATTTGGCTTCGCTTTCTGGTGGAGCCTGTTGGGAAAGTATTGTTCCCTTTTTATCTGTGCCCCTGGATTATATACAGGGATCGATGTGATTTCACCTGTAGGGCAAAAGTTTCATTCTTTCATTTTTTTTATTCTTTCCGCGATGTTCTATCATTTCAGCTTTTATATCGCGAAGGTCGCGATTGCCCAATCATTTCGGCTAGTTTTCGCGGTGCCCAATCATTTCGGCTGTTTATTTTATTTTTACTCGCTGTTTTTTTTTATTGCGAGTAGGGAATTTGGGGTCTGATACCAATCTTGGCATCAGCATCGCTGCGACTGGAATATTGCCAGGAGCGAATCATCATTTGCCGTAAAAGGACTTGAAATTTGATATCGGTCTAGGCATCAGCATCGCTGCAACTGGGATATTGCCAGGAGCGAATCATCATCTGCCATGAAAGGACTTGGAATTTGATACCGATTTAGGCATCAGCATCGCTACAACTGGAATATTGCCAGGAGCGAATCATCATTTGCCTCCGTCGATGTCGAACAAAGGTGGCTTAGTAAACAGGGTTAGGGGTCCTGTCGGCTAAGGCTTTTGACTTCATGGGCCGTAAGGGTCTCACAAAGGTATTTCTCCCTACAAGTCGTGAGGATCTTGTAGGTGTGTTTTCTCCTTGGGAATCGTGAGGATTCCTAAGTGTATGTTCTCTTATAAGTCGTAAGGATCTTACAAGAGTGTTATCTCCTTATGAGTCGAGAGGACTCACAAGGGTTGTTCACCGTGTGGACATATCCCTAGTCACGGATGGGACTTGGTTAGGGAAATGTTTATTCGTGCCCGTGGATTGTATACAAGGGCCAATATCGGACCACTTGTAGGGCAATGTCGAAAGTTGTGGGGGTTGCTTAAGCACAGATTTAGGCCTCTGTAACTTAAGACTTTCAAATCTTATGAGCCGTAAGGGTCCCACAAGAGAGTTCTCCTTACGAGTCGTGAGGATCTCGCAAGTGTATTTTCTCCTTAGGAATCGTGGGGATCCCTAAGTGTGTTGTTCCTTTGTGAGTCGTAAGGATCTCACGCAGGTGGTTTCTCCTTACAGGATCGAGAGGACCCTATAAGTGTTTCTCAACGAGGTTGCGCCCTTTCGGGTTTTCACAAACACTCGCCGGTAGTCCTGCTGTTTTTACTCACGGAGCCCTTTCGGGTTTTCATCCGTGCCCATTTTGCTTGTGGACATACCGTTTTTTTTTTATTCCTTTTTTTTTTATTCTTTTTTTTTCTTTTCTTCTTCTTTTTTTTTCAAACGAGGTCGCGCCCTTTCGGGTTTTCACGAACACTCGCCGGTAGCCCTGCTGTTTTTACTCACGGAGCCCCTTCGGGTTTTCATCCGTGCCCATTTTGCTTGTGGACATACCATTATTATTATTTTTTATTTTTATTTTATTATTTTTTTTAACGTCAGCCTGAAGATGCTGCGGGTTGGGAGTAGTTTAACGACATTTCGGTCATTTGCAAGTTTTAGGACATTGCGGTCCGTCATTAGTTTAAGGACATCTCGGTCCGTTGTTAGTTTAAGGACGTTTCGGTCCGTTATCCAGTTTTAGGACGTAGTGGTCCGTTAGGCTTTCTCTATGAATGAGCATGATGCCCCCGGCGTGTCCATATTTTTCGGAGCATGCGGTTGTGGCGGGTTCACCTTCCAAATTTCGGACAACGCGAACTTGCCCTGTTGGTATTGGTCTTCAACCCAGTTCTTGAAGACGTAGCAATCCTCGATCAGATGACCTACCGTTTGGTGGTAAGGGCAATAATTAGGATTATTGATATCGCCTGGCCACAATGGACGTTTTGGACTCGGCAGATTGATGAGTCTGTTGCGCACTGCCAGCTCGAACAGTCCCCTTGTTTTATCTTGCGGAAACGAGTAAGGACGTTTCAACTTTTCCTGGAGGGACTGCCGCTTGTTGCTTTGGCAAGCAACCGGTCTAGGGTCACCTGATTGTTGGTGAGTGCTGGCAACAAGGGCCTTTTTTCCTTTTCTTTTATCCTTTTCGTTCGATCCTTTGTTTACGGGGCCGAGATTTTTTCCGAGTAGCATGCGATTGCACGGCTGAACGTTCTCGCAGCTTCTCAATTCCTTTATTTTTGAAATAGATTCCCCGAGGGAAGAGTTGGGGGTAGCTTCTTCGTCAGAGTCGCTTCCAAAGGTGATAATTTGTGAATCCTTGGAGTCGGCTATATGACAGTCGGCGGTGGCTCTTTTGCGCTCATCTATCGTATTTTTTCGATGTCCACAAGCTTCACACTTTGTCCTGTCGAAGTGTCGCTTTTGAGCGACATACCCTTGCCACCAACAGTTAAAGGACTCGCAGTCTTCGGTAGGATGTATGATCTTCTGATGATATAAACAGAAGTTAGGGTGCATCTCTACCTTAGAGAAAGAATTTTCTTCGGAGGGCGGTAGCTTCATTCCTACTGATAGAGCTTTGGCGAACCGTTTCCTCGTCTTGAATTTGTTTTTACCCGCAGGGTATGGCTTTTGATTTGACGGGAATACCTTGGTTCTTTCCAGTATGGCCATTTCATGCTCTTGATTGGCTTTTGCTTTCAGACGAATTTCATTTAGGAAGGCATCGATCAACTTGTCTGACGGCCGCGGAATTTCTGTTTCAGGGTCCGCCGTTGATTTCTCAGCGCAAGGGTCCTCCTCCTCATCCGTCAGTGAATGAGAAATCACATGACAAGTCGCTACGTAGTCTTCGGATTCATTCGATAAGTTTTCTCCATCGTTTTCATCCTCGACGAAAGAACAAGTTGCCCCCGGCGTGTCCGTCTTCTTTGGAGAGTGCGGCTGTGGGGGGTTTACCTTCCAGCTTTCAGACAGCGCAAACTTGCCTTGCAGGTATTGATCCTCGATCCATCCCTTAAAGACGAAACAATCCTCAATCGGGTGACTTACCGTTTGGTGGTAAGGGCAATAATTGGGATTATTAAGATCGCCTGGCTGCAACGGACGTTTTGGATTCGGCAGATTAATGAGTCTGTTACGCACTGCCAGCTCAAACAGTCTTCTCGTTTTATTCTGAGGAAACGAGTAAGGACGTCCTAGCCTCTCTTCGAGGGATGGGCGTGGACGCACGTTGTTTTGACGAACGACCGGCTTTGAGTTGCTCGACTGTTGCTGAGCGTTGGCGACGATGATCGCTTTTCCTTTCTCATTTCGGGGATCGGGTTTTGGAGGAGACGGTCTATGGCCCATCTGGTCCATTTGGGCTAATTTGTCGATCAAGGCCTGGAAGGTGGTCGGCCTGAAGAACATCATGAATTGCGAGATGGTCGCTTGCGGATCGAGAGTGCCCACAAACATGCCTACCGCAGGTGCCTCTTCTATGCGTTGTTCGCATTTCGACCATAGGTTTCGCCATCGTGTTGCGTATTGGACCCACGTTTCGCCGGGCCTTATCCTGGCATTTATCAGTGCTGTAATCGGGGTGCGTTCACTAGCACTTGCGAATCTCTGTGTAAACAGCAGTTCCATCTCTGCAAATGTTTTGACAGAGTCGTTAGGTAACTCCGAATACCATTCAAAGGCTATTTCTGCTAAGCTGCCGACGAATTGTCGTAATAACAATTTGTCATCGCCTCCAGTATTGCCGCATAAGGCCCTGAATTGAGCGACATGCTGATGCGGATTCCCTGTCCCTTTATATACGTGGAATTTAGGGATCGTATATCCTGTCGGGTAATTGATTTGGTCATACCAGCTCGGATACGGTCGTCCGGTTCTAACAATTTGCCCAGCCGCTTCATTCGCCTGATGAACCCGGATCTGCTGGGCTATATATTCGTCTAGGTCAACTTTGGAGATTGCCTCCTCCTTGGCTGTCGATAGAGCCGGCGGAGGATTTGACGTTTCTCCCCTGTCGTCTTCAAGGACGATCGGAGGATCTTCAGCAGGAGGGTCCGGCTGTAACATCATCCCTACCATATCTTTGAAGAGGAGCGCCATCTGCTTTATGTTAGCCGCCTGCTCTGCAGCTTCTTTGTCCCTCTTTTCGAGAACTCTGCGTAAAAAGTCAGCGTCGGTTTCTTGTTCTTGACGCTCATCCGAAGACGTTTCAGAGCTTTCTTTTGGCTCAGTGAGTGCAGCCATTGTATTCATCATTTCCTGAAGCTTTTGTTGTTGCTCCTGGGCTTTCGTCACGGATCGGGTGAGCGGTCGGTGGCCCGTAGAAGTGCGGCTTTCCTTCTTTCCAGAAGCCATATAAACAGTGTGCACCACCATGCCCCCAGACTTGGGGCGTTTGTGTTCGGTGTCTTTGCGATTTGCCGAAGACACAGGGGCTTTTTGCGGCCTCCTTTTTTGAGTGATTGGAGTTAAGGGAACCGTTGTAGTGGGCACCCGAGTAGCTTTTGTTTCTTGTGGTTTGACAGAGTAATCCTTCCCCTGCCGAACCTTCATCTTTTTCTGTCCTCGGAGGCAGTCTCGATCGATCACCGACTCTTGGACCTGTCGCCAGACTTTGTAAATTTTAGAGGACAGCCGTTGAGGGGGCTGCTCTAACTTCTTCTCTGGAGTATTCTCCACAGGTGAAGGAGTTCGTTTCAACATCGCAGTAGGAGAGTTTCTGCGCACCTTGTTGAGCAGTTCAAAGCTGTTCTTGGTTGGAACAGCAGCATCGATCCTCACCATCGGAGCTGACGGAGTTATCCTAGAGGGGGAGTTGCCCCCAGCCTTCCTTACTCGACGCCAGTGGCGACGTCGGGCATGTCGTGCTGATGGAGTTGTTTCAGCTATAGGGGTGACCTCCTCATGCCCCCTGTGTTGGTCAGAATATACCGGTACCAGCTTTTTAAAGATCGACGTCCATTGAACGGGGACGGCCAACCTGTCAGAAGCGGGCTTCCGAACATGGGAAGTGACCCTGGTGACTTCGCCAAGAACGGGAGCTGGGATAGCTATCCGTTTTGGGATAACGCCTTCTGGTATGGCAGGCTTCTTCATGGGCCCGTTAGAGCTCTGGCCTAGTCCGTTAAAAACTGAAGCAGTGGAGTTGGACGACCCGTTGAGAGGGGTCGCGGCAGTAGTAAGTCGATTGAAGACCGACTTTTTTGGAGCTTCTTGCAATGTCATTGGGGCGTTGAAGCTCATTGGTGGGAGCATGGTCCCAAAAAATAGTCCAGTGGTGGCTTGAGCCACCTGCTCCACTGGCATTTT
This sequence comes from Agapanthus africanus, assembly GCA_030015575.1. Lineage (NCBI taxonomy): Eukaryota > Viridiplantae > Streptophyta > Magnoliopsida > Asparagales > Amaryllidaceae > Agapanthus > Agapanthus africanus. The sequence continues at coordinate 466,946,375 of JASDDO010000022.1, forward strand.
GAAAAGGGAGGCCGCTTGGGGCCCATAAGTCACTCCTCCAGCAATGACGGAGCGAGAGTTATCGCTGCGTACGATGCAGTTCGAAGCCATTGATCTTCTGTTTTCTGCACGGAGCAAGACACCAAATCTTAGTACCTTGAATCCACAGGCAATCACAGCAAACCGCGATTTGCTCGCGAACACGACACACGAAGTGTGGAGTGGAAAGAGGAAGAGGTCCCACCGGGCGTGCCAGAATCTGTTCCCCTCCGAACGGCGGCCGAGACGTTAGGACGTCCTGTGCCTGAGGTTCGGGGCAGATGCTATTTGGTTTTATCCGTCTATCTCTCCGAAGATGCCAAGTTGATTTATGGCACCGTGTATCGGAGGTTTAGACGGATGCGGCCGATGTAGCAGACTTCGTCAGATTCCCCCTCAGGGTGAGGGGTTTTTGATTGTGGGGACGCTCTTCCCTGCAGGCGCAAGCCCCTGCAGTTAATTACGCTACCGCGTCGTGGTAACAACTTTCTCCTACTCCAGAATTTCACTTCGTGTCGTGTGTGTTTGTTTTGTTTATGGTTGCCCGTGGATTGTATACGGAGACTTAGTGATGTCGTCACCCGTAGGACGTGTTTTAGTCCAAATCCGTATTTAGTTAGATTTGGGTTTGGTGTTTTTAGTTTAAGGATGCATTAGTCGCGTTGCGGCTAAGATCAACTTAAACATTCGTCAAGGATATGTTAGTCCTGTTTTAGACTACGATCGACCCGACGTAGTGATTGATTTAATTATCTGGTTATCGGGACTCGTCACCTCTCTGACATCGTTGAGGGATTACAACGACAGTCGTCAGAGGAGTTCAGAGGTATACCCTTGAACCAAAGTTGATTTGGAGTTTTATCGTTTATTTGAATATCTAAGGACATGTTAACCGTATTTGGGGTTAAGATCAACTTAGACGGGACCGTTTAGATCCAACAAAAGAGCGTTTGGGCCCTATTGTGCCAGTTTAGGGACGTGGCGGTCCATTGCCAGTTTTAGGGACGTGGTGGTCCATTATTAGTTTAGGGACGTTTCAGTCCGTCGCCAGTTTAAGGACGTAGTGGTCCATATTCCAGTTTAGGGACGTGGTGGTCTATTGCCAGTTTTAGGGACGTGGTGGTCCGTTATTAGTTTCGGGACGTTTCGGTCCGTTGCCAGTTTAAGGACGTAATGGTCCAATATTAGTTTAGGGACGTTTCGGTCCGATATTAGTTTATGGATATTTCGGTCCGATATTAGTTTATGGACGTTTCGGTCCAATGTTAGTTTATGGACATTTCGGTCCAATATTCTCATTTTTGGGGCAAATATTAGTTTAAGGACGTTTCGGTCCAATGTTAGTTTAGGGACGTTTCGGTCCGATGTTAGTTTATGGACATTTCGGTCCACGAGTTTAAAGACCCCGCAGTCCATATAGTATGTGGTCGTTGGGACCCGTCACCTCTTTGACGTCGTTGAGGAATTACAACGACAGATGTCAAAGGAGTTCGGAGATGTACCCTCGAACCGGTCGTGAATTGGTTTATGAGAGGCATTTGATTTAAGGACTTACAGCCAGGATTGGGTTAAGTCCAATTTTCATTTTAGGCTCTGCCCGATTAAAAGAATCAATCTAAACAGGGCTCTGCCCCTTCATTATTTTGCAATCTGATTTGGGCCAGGCCCTTTTAAATAATGAGTTACAAAAACTCAGGAATTTTCTGAACAGGGCTTTGCCCTTTTATTTTCTGCAATTGGGCTAAGCCCTCTTAAGTAATGAGTTACAGAAACTCAGGAGTTTTCTAAACAGGGCCTTGTCCTTTTATTATTCTGCAATTGGGCCAGGCCCTTTTAAATAATGAGTTGCAGAACTCAATAATTTTCTTGAGTTGGGCCAGGCCCTTTTGAATGATGAGTTGCACTTGTGCAGAAATTCTTGATTTGAGAACAAAAAGTGCATAGCACTTTTGATCTAAATTTAGATCAAAGGAAAACAAAATTCTTCTTGTTTTCCCTGATTTTACAGAACCAAGGGTTCATATCAAGTGCAAGGCACTATTTATTATTCTTTGATTTTTCAGAACCAGGGGTTCATATCAAGTGCAAGGCACTATTTATCTTTTTCTTTTATTATTCCCTTTTTAATTTTCTGTTCTTCAGAAATTTTACCTTCTTTTTTTTGTTCTTGATTAATCTTCAAGAGCTCTTTTTTTTTCCAGAAGTTTATCCTTCTCTCGATGGTGATTGATGATGCCTTTTGAATGAGGCTTGGGGTCTTATTTATAGTGCCCCCAAATTTGTTGGATTTGTTAACAAAATCTTTCCTGAATAATTTTGGGAATTTTCCCACCATTGGATCTTTGATCCAAGGGTTCCTGTTTTACAGGAGAACAGAAAAGATTTATCTAAATCTTCATTCAGTTGCTGCGCAACTCACCAGCGCGTGACACGTGTCACGCATCCGAGCGCTTGCGCAGTTGCGGTTGCGCAACTGCGCAGACACGTGTCGCGCATCCGAGCGCTTGCGCAGTTGCGGTTGCGCAACTGCGCAGACACGTGTCGCGCATCCGAGCGCTTGCGCAGTTGCGGTTGCGCAACTGCGCAGACACGTGTCGTGCATCGGAGCGCTTGCGCAGTTGCGATTGCGCAACTGCGCAGACACGTGTCGCGCTGCCATGCATTTGCGCAGTTAAGTCTTAATTATGTTTTCTGAAGAGCCTTGCTCTGATGGGACGCACCGTCTCGGGCGTTACGCTGCCGAATCAGCTTCTGCCATGTGGCAAATTGCGCGCTGCGCACGGAAACTGAAGCGTTGCTTCGAATTTTGAATTTTCAAAATTCAGTAGAGCCTTGCTCTGATTGGGGGGAAGATGAAGCGTTGCTTCTTCTCCCGCCTTGGAACTTGAACAGAGCTTTGCTCTGATTGGGGTAAACAAGGATCTCACATCTGTAATTCATTACAGGCTCTGAGAAACCGTAGAGTTATCAGGATAGGTGATATGACTCTCAGGGTTGCCAACGGAATGAGCGTGGACGCTGAATCCGTAGGGGAATATCATCTTGGATTGACAAGTGGGCAGAAATTGATTCTGCGTAACTGTTTGTATGTACCTAGTATGGCTTGTAATATCATATCTGTATCCATACTTTCTAAGGAAGGATATGATTTTGCTTTTGTAAGCAATGTGGTCCACATCCACCTAAATCAAGTTCTGATTGGGTCAGGTACATTAGAAAACGGAATATACGTACTGAATCAAGCTCAGATTTTCAATGTCCAGAACACACTTAAAAGAAAGTCTCCGGAATTAAATCAGGCTTTTTTATGGTATTGTAGACTGGGTCACATTAATGAGACACGGTTAAGAAAGTTCATAAAGAGAGATACTTGAATCCGTTCGAGTATCAGTCTTATGATACTTGTGAATCTTGTCTCATGGGAAAGATGACAAAGACTCCGTTCACTGGACACGGGGTAAGAGCGAGCGAACTCTTGGGACTCATACACAGTGACGTGTGTGGTCCAATGTCTACACATGCATGAAGTGGTTATTCATACTTCATTACTTTTACGGATGATTTCTCTGGGTATGGACATGTCTTCCTAATGAAGCATAAATCCGAGGCTTTTGAGAAATTTCGGGAATACAAGAATGAAGTTGAAGAACAAACATGCAAAAGTATCAAGACACTAAGATCTGATCGAGGTGGTGAATACTTAAGTGCCGAGTTTCTGGACTACTTAAAAGAGAATGGAATTCTCTCTCAGCTAACTCCTCCATACACACCACAACACAACGGTGTATCGGAAAGGCAGAATCGAACTCTATTGGATATGGTTCGTTCCATGATGAGTAAGGCTGAGTTACCACGATCTTTCTGGGGTTATGCACTAGAAACAACTGCATATCTTTTGAACCAAGTTCCTACTAAGTCAGTGCCTACCACACCATATCAGATGTAGAGGGGAAAGAAACCCTGTCTTAAACACTTTAAGACATGGGGATGTCCAGCTTTTGTCAAAAAGCAGCATGCGGACAAGATCGAGGCACGCTCAGTACAGAGTATGTTTGTGGGATACCCAAAGAATTTCAAGGGGTATGTTTTCTATTACGCAGATGAGCAAAAGGTCTTTGTTTCTCGTCATGCCCGCTTCTTGGAAACTGAGTTTTTAGAAAATCAGATAAGTGGGAGCGCAATAGAACTGGAAGAAATTCCAGAACCATAAGCTATTACTGAAAGCTTGGTGGAACCAGAAGTTTCAGGAGAACCGGACATCCCAGCGCCACTCCGCAGGAGTAGTAGGCAGTCTCATCCGCCCGAGAGATACTACGGTTTTCTCATAGACGGGGATCGAGAGGATTGCGTCATTGAAAATGATGAGACTACTAGCTTCCAGCAAGCCATTCAGAGCGGTGACTAAGTAAAATGGCTGGATGCATTGCGGACCGAGATGGAGTCCATGTACAACAACAAAGTTTGGACTTTGGACATTGCTCCAGAAGGGGTAAAACCCGTAGGCTGCAAGTGGATCTTCAGAAAGAAGATTGGTGTAGATTGACAAGTTGAAACCTATAAAGCTAGACTTGTTGCAAAGGGTTTTCGTCAAAGACCTGGTTTGGACTATGACCAAACCTTTTCTCCAGTGGCTATGCTCAAATCCATTCGGAACCTTCTTGCCATTGCTGCCTTCCACGATTATGAGATCTGACAGATGGATGTGAAGACGGCTTTTCTAAATGGAAATTTGGAAGAGTGCGTCTATATGGATCGGCCGGAGGGTTTCATTCAGAGTGGGAGCAGCGGTAAAGTGTGCAAGTTGCTTAAGTCCATTTATGGACTGAAGCAGACATCGCGGAGCTGGAACATCTGCTTTGATGATACTGTCAAAGAATTCAACTTTATCAAAAATCCGGATGAACCATGCATTTACAGTAAGATTGTAAGGAGAACTGTGGTATTCCTCGTCTTGTACGTGGATGACATTCTCCTAATAGGAAACGGCATTTCTATGCTACAATCAGTCAAAGGATTCTTTTCATAGAGGTTCTCCATGAAGGACCTGGGCGATGCCAACTACATTCTGCGGATCCAGATCTATCGTGATAGATCCAAGAGGATGTTGGGACTTTCGCAGTCCAGATACATCGACACCATACTGAAACGATTCAGTATGGAAGATTCAAAGCGCGGTAATCTACCGGCTTGTCACGGAATCACCCTCTCCAAAGAGATGTCTCCCAAGACTTATTTGGAAAGGGCTCGCATGTCATCTATACCCTACGCATCTGCGGTAGGCTCTATAATGTATGCGATGTTGTGTACCAGACCAGATGTAGCATACGCATTAAGCGTTGTAAGCCGGTATCAGTCGGACCCAGGGAAGAAACACTGGATAGCAGTAAAGAACGTTCTCAAGTACCTGAGAAGGACTAAGGAGATATTCTTGGTGTATGGCGGAAAAGACCTCCAGATCGAGGCCTTTGCTGACTCCAGCTTCCAGAGTGACAAGGATGACTCCAATTCCATGTCGGGTTATGTTTTTACCCTCAATGGAGGGGCGGTTTGCTGGAAGAGCTCCAAGCAGGAAACCGTTGCTGACTCAACTATGGAAGCGGAGTACATAGCTGCTTGCGATGCCGCAAAGGAAGCTGTCTAGATGAAGAAGTTCCTTACGGAGGTTCAGGTGGTTCCTACCATTGTTGATCTAATACCGTTATATTGTGACAACAACGGTGCTATAGCTTTAGCGGAGGAAACCAGGTCCCATCAGAAGTCCAGACACATTTTGAGGCGGTACCACCTAATCAGGGAGATCGTAGATCGCCGGGAGATCGAGGTGAGGAGAGTAGATTCGGAGAATAACACTGCAGATCCACTCACGAAGGCCATACCCCAGACTCAGTTCTACCGGCTGATCGAGATGATAGGTCTTCGATACGCCAGTACATGGCCCTAGTGCAAGTGGGAGATTGTTAGTGTATATGCCCTAGAAGCCATTACTGTATCATACTAGTTTGTATATTACTTAATGGAAGCTTGGGATATTCACAGTTGTATAGACAATCTTGCTCAAAATGGTAGTATGTTACTTGGTTTGTTTCTACTTCAATATGTGGTTGTGTTTCTTTTAGCATATCGCTTATACATATTAGTGGGGCCCTTAGGATCTTTGCTTGATTACCAGCGTTATGATGGCAGTCACACCAGTGGGGGCTGGGTAATCTACAAGCACATCCTTATACAGGTCCCTAGTCGTAGGATTATCGAGACGGGGCATCGATACTCCGGAGTAGATTAGCGTATACGCTTCTCATCCCAGCAGAGGAGATGGTCTTTCCCACAGCCATTAGTACGTCGTACTGGAGATAGTATGCGGGTGCTCGTTAGGTTACGAGTACACTGGACAGGACTCGTCGGGAACTGTTGGTTGGTACTATACCTATCGTCAGATAACAGTTCCCAGGTGACAGGAGTACAGCTTAGTCCGTCGACTTGACACTGCTACTTCGCCTCAAGTGTATTGCCACTGTACTTTGATTACTACCCTACCACGGCTCAAAGGAGTCGTGCAAACAGGTAGTAGTTGGGTGCAGTCCCGAAGCACTTGGAGGCAGTAGCGGTTAGATAGGATTCGTCTCTCCCGGTATTGGGGGTTGATATCGTGCTGTGTCTAGGAGAGACATTACACAAAATCCCTGGCCAGGGCAAGCGAGAATTATTGGTAATGTTTCCAGTAGTTTCTCAAGGTGTTCTGGGCTACACTCCGGCACGACTTGTACCGCTATTAGGGGTCTGACGTTTATCGCCTCCTAGGCCCGACATGCGATACTCATAGACGAACAGACCAGACTGTACGGAAATTGTCACATTCAGGCTCAGTAGGAGTTCGGATGGGTTTACCTCATCGGCCTTCTTATCGACATTTACCTGGGGACCGTTACGTACAGCTAGTGCCGCTTGCGGTCTGTGGTTAAACCCACTGCCAGCGTAGTGTTGAGTCTTTAGAGTCCCACACAGAGAGTTTTCCTGCACTGGGCAAAAGGTGTAGAGGCTGTATGGTTTTACGGCAAGGCTACGAACACTTACGTGCACTTGTGCGCGTATGATGTTCGGGCAGACGATACCGGTGGGCTTTGGTTTAAGCCGGATCCTAGTATTGTATAGATGGATTAGTTTTGTCTTCTGTGCATTCACATTCTACGGAATGCGGATCCGGGTGTGTATGCACGGTTGTGAGGAGCAAAGAAGGAGGTGCCTCATTAGGGTTTTGACCGTTGATTCAGTCAAAACCATTATGAGGTGAGGAAAATATTTACTAATATTTTTAATAATAATTGTGTTATGGCTAATTGTTTTGACCATTTGACCATGTTGACAATTTGACCTAGTTGACCATTGTTGACTTGGATCTTTCTTGTGAGCTCTAGACTCTTCTTTTGCTTTAGATTTAATTTGACATGATAATGGTCAAATCAATGTAACCATCACACTTTATCATGATAAGATATTAGTAATTATTTTTCTTATGCATCATTATCTTTTGGGCATTCTCTCTCATCCAAAAGAGAGCTCCCATGGTTCCTCCTTCTTCTTCCTCTCTTGATTTTTCTATAGCTCTCATGTGTTGAGAAAAATAGAAACAAAATAGACAAATAAATCCAGCATCATCTTCTTCACCACCTAGGACATCAAGAATAGCAAACTTGTTGTCCTAGTTATATCGGCTTGAGGTGGAGCTCGGACTATAGACTCTCGGGTGGATCGTCTTAGACTCAAGGAGGCCGTGGAGGTGACCAAGATCCGGAACGACCCATGGAACCTACGGAGATGAGGAGGGTAGCGGAGAAGACCCGAAGGACTAGTAGCATGAGGTATAATCTCCTTGCATAGTAGATATAACCTCATGTAGTTTGTTAGCAATGGTTTGGCAAAGATCCTCAAGTTTTATTCTATGTTACCTTGTTTTAAAATTTTGATTTTTACCTATTCCGCCTCCCCGTAAGTACCGGGGTGGGTAACGTAGACTTACAGGATAGCCAAGCGAGGGCCGGGCTCGACTGCCTCTGGGAGGGCTTTTGATCCTTGTCGGTTGTGGTAGGAAGCTACCAGCCGGGGATAGCCGAGCGAGGGTCGGGCTCGACGGCCTCCGGGAGGAATTTTGGATCCCTGACGTTGCGAGTAGGGTAGCTACCGGCCATGGATAAGAGAGCAGGGAAGCCACTCGGCTGCCTCTAAGGAGGACTTTGATCCTTAGCGTTGGAGGGGCTGTAAGAAGCCTACTAAGGATAACCGAGCAGTGAAGCTGCGCGGTTGCCTCTTGGCGAGAGCTTTGATTCCTGGTGTTGCGAGTAGGGAAGCTACCGGCTAGGGATAGCCGAGCAGGGAAGCCGCTCGGCTGCCTCCAAGGAAGACTTTGATCCTTAGCGTTGGAGGGGCCGTAGGAGGCCTGCTAAGGATAGCCGGGCAGTGAAGCTGCGCGGTTGCCTCTTGGCGAGGGCTTTGATCCCCGGCGTTGCGTGTAGGGAAGCCACCGGCCGGGGATAGCCGAGCATGGTAGACGCTTGGCAGATTCTTCATGAGGTTTCGCCCGACCATCCCGTTGCGGGTGTGGGGAACAGGAACGGGCGCGGCGAACAGGCGCGCAATATGCGCATTGAATGTGTGGGGAGGCGAAGCGCCAGAGTCGCGCCGGCTCGATTCCGCCAGAGAAGGCTCAATGATCGCCGCGTGGTGTAACAACTCCATTTTTAATGTACAAAGAATTGATTTAAATTCAATGTATACTTGGAGTATTTATTGTTGCTGATATCTCTTTAAGTATTTATTTCACTCCATAATTACAAAAAGGAGCTTGTAGCTCATTGGTAATACCTTGCACTGCTGAACCAAACCACCAGAGTTCAAATCCCATGCCCCACATTATTTTTAATATTATTTTGTTTTTGATTTTTTAGAATACCAACCGTTACACGTGCGTTTCTCACAAAATTCCTTCTACACATTAAAAGTTAGATGCACCATAATTCACCCCAGGAGACCCCCCCATCGACGCTTCGACTCGGCCCGACTCGGGCCGACGCCGCCGGCCGGACTTGGCCGGACGGCCGAGTCGTCAATATCGAAGTTGAGCATCTTGTCTTGGTCAACCCCCCTGCACACACTAAATTTCTAGATCGGTTACAGAGAGCACATTAAACCTCTTTTACTCTAAATTTTAATGATTTTTATATATTTTTTACATTTTTTAATTAAAAACCCTAATCCTATAAATACACCCCTACCCTCTACCCTCTCATCCTAAATTTCTGAGTCCACTCTCTCAAAATCCCAAGAGAACTTTGGTACGTTGGAAACGAGCGAAAGGCGAAGCACTGATGAAATCGACGGCGAAATTCCGGTGATCGTGCTAGGAGCTCTCAGCGACGATTCGACGCACCGGCAAACCCCCTACTTCCCTCTCACTCTCTAGTGTTGTCCAAACCCGTAAGTCCCCCTTTCTATCTTTCTTTTCTCTTATAAAGATACGAATTTACAAAACCCGACGGAATCGGTACAAAACCGATTTTCGATTCGGTTTTCTATAAAATCTCACTTATCACCAATTCTGTCATGCTTAAACATCTTTATGTTGACTATTGATCACTTAACAACCAATTTGAACAAGTTTTCTCACATGAAATGATAGCTTTTGCAATATATCGTATTCTTTCACTTAAATACCATAATGTTTAGTTTTCACATTTAACCCCTTAACATTGCTAAACCTTAAAGTAGATCACGAGGTAATGGCCTACCTCCACACACACGCAAATACAACCCTAAATGATATCATCAAAACTTAGAATACGATAATACAAGATTTTACATTTAAATACCATTTTCTTAATAAATCCTTTTCTAAAAGTTTTAAGTTTGTTACACTTTTAAAACAAATATCTTTTAATAGGAAAATGCGATAAGTTGTGGATATCGATCGTTTATCTAAATCTTACTTTGTGGTGTCTAGGCTAGACAAGTGAGCAAAGGTAACTTTAAAAGGCCCGTCTCACGATTCGTGAGCAGATCCCTCCTTTCTCACTTGTACTTACCTGGCCACAATTGGCGGTGAAGAGGCGATTTGAGACTTCTAACAACTTGTTGTTTAAATCATTTAGAAATAGTCTAGTTGAAATAGAAAACCCTAAAATCTAAAATACGGAAAATCGACTTTTGCAAATAAATACCTTTTACTTTAATAAAACCGTTTTCTAAGGGTTAGTATTTATAAAATCTTTGCAAAGCGCCACTACAACCCACCTTTGTGGAACCCGTTAGGGATAGTACGGTTTATCGTGCACCCTCAAGCATAGTAGTGCGAGATTCAGACCTCCGCAAGGAGCATTCGGTCTCGAAAGGTTTAAAATACGACATCTTAAGAAAATGAGACTTTTAAAATATAAAATAATTATTGAAATTAATTTTGTATAAATATATGTATAATTATCATTAAAAGATCTATTTTGTTATAGTATAAATATTCCACTTTTTTAAAAAATCACAAGACTAAATTTTACATTAAAATACCATGAATTTCAAATAAATCAATATTACAGATAAATACCTTTATTTATGTAATTAGGATATTTTTCACTAGAAGTATCACAAAATAAAATTACACTCATCATAACTTAAAGACGAATAATAAATACTTGGGGTGTATCTTGAAAACTATACAAAAGTATTTTTACATAAAACCCCCTCAAGTTTTATAAATTACCCTAAGGACCCTAGTAATCATAGAACTTCGATTTACATTTCTTTTGTCTGACTCGGGTTTGAGTCTGATTATTTCTGACTTAAATATGATTCAAGTCAATCTACATTCTTTAATATTCTAACTCAATATGAACACATGAATCCCAGAATCCAGTTATCAATCTATACAATTTGACTGAATCAAACCATGGATATACATCCATTATTCCGTTATTCCATTACCTGATTATGCAGTTACAATCTGTTTACTGATATCATGGTTTTGGTCAGTCATCCAACTTATACAATACAACAATACAATCAAAACACTACGAGGTTTAAGGGGTAGATTGGTGCGGAAGGTGTTAGAAGTGACACGAGACGGAAGATTAAGACACATAATCTATATCCCGTTGATGTTGTACCGTGGCTTAACGGTTCCTTGTACATTCCGTTTGCCCTGGTCTCTAGCATACTGAGACCCCTCTCGTATACACTGGCATCCTTCCGTACCGAGCTACAAACAACAGTGTAAACACAATATCCTACAATATTATACTTTAGAAGATACCTCTTATTCTGTCTTTTCTAATTTTCCCTTATCTTTGGGATTTACTGAGCGACCTGTTCGCTGACGACATTCTATTTCTTTCTTCTTTGAATGTCGTCAGGTGTTTTGGACCCGTCAGAGATCAAGCCCACTGGTGAAGACTTGGATCAGTTCCACGAAGACCCCGAGCTCTAGACATTGTATCTTGTTCTATTCATTTTTTTTCCATTTCTTGTTATACCATTGTTTAGGCATCGCTTTTATATCAGATGTATTTACTTTCCATGCATTATACAAAAGAATGTTATTAATAAAGTTGCAGTTATTTTTATATCTCTTGTCTCTTGTGATTTACCTTTATATTGCTTAGATACGCTTAGCGTATTTACTTCACAGTAAATACGTAGCGGACCTCGTCGCGTCCCCTTCGCCGTACACCGGGAAGCGGGGCGTGACACGTGACAGCGACTCTGTGGGCGAAAACGGGCGACCATTGGGTTCCGTTGGGGCGCAGCGGGCTATATAAAGCTGAGAGAGCACTGGTCCTTCCTTTCTTCACAAACAAATCGTTGAGAATGGAAGACTTCCCCTTTACCATCCCCGACATCATCCACTTCGAAGACGTATACCTCTACGACCAGAACTGCACCGGGGACACGGTGCAGTTGGTCTAAGGGAGTATCGAAGACCACTTCGGCCGGCTGCTCCCCCGGTGCTCCCCTCTGCAATAGCTGCTGATGTACTCCATCTGGAGGGCGTCGCCGGGGCTTTACAACCCCCTGTCCGAGCAGCTCTACGACGAGGCTGTGGGCAAGCTGCGGTTTCTGAGGCGCTTTGGCCTGATCTCCGCGGGTCGGCTGGCTCGCTCAGTGGCACTCGTCCGTGAGTGCTACGAACTGAGGCTCGAGGTCAACGCCCACGGGGGGGGGGAGGGATCGAGAGCCTCGGCTGGATCTCATGAGGCCTCGGCTGGCGGAGATCTTTACGGAGTACAATGAGCAGTGCTCTTTGCACCCCCTTCCCCCGCTGCTGTAATTTTCTTTTTCTTTTTGTATGTATGGCTGAGGAACTGAGTAGCCAGCATGTCAAAGGTCGAGATTGAGCGAGGCTCGAGTCCTCGATACCAGTCCCGACCAGAGCGAATGAGAGTGGCTGGAAAGGCTCTGCACTGGGCGTTGTCGGAAAGGTACTGGAAGCTCATCCCCGCGGTGAAAGCATCCAAATGGTCTTTCGGGTCGGTTTTCCCGTCGAACAGAGAGACCTTCGGGGGCTTGTTGCGCGAGGAGACGTGAACGGCGAGTAGTCCCTCGGTAAACGGTTTGATGAGCGAGTCTGCGGCGTACTTAGCCCCGTCGCTCGAGAGGTGACCTTCTCGGCGCATGCCCTCGATCTTCTTCTCAAGGGCGTCGAGTCGGCCGTGGTACCCCGATGATTCGGCTCCTTATGATCCCTGGCCTCTGCTGCGGGAGATCTGCATCTGGGCATAGCCCCGGTTCCTCTTGATGAGGTTCCTCAGATCTCCGGACGAGGTGGCCCACGAGCCGCCGCGACGAGCCCCTTCTGTGCGACCCCGTCGAGGGAGGGGGTGTCCGTCATGCCTGTGGACAGGCGAGGTGACCGACATCTCCTCAGGGGGTGAGGGTCGCGAGGAGGCTCGAGGCGAGGCGCTCTGGCGGCGGATCTTGGTGTGGAGCTGTGGGGCGCCCAGCGGGCCTCAGAGAATATCGGTCCGTGAGATCTGTGGCCATGGGACGTAGCCTGCCGGTGGTCAGCCGTGCCGACGAGGGCAGAGCATCCTGGAGGCGGAGGAGCGGAGATCTGGGGCCCTGGCCCGGCTGTTTGGACGTGGACGAGCGCCTCCAGGAGGGACTGTTGTAACACCCGAGCCCAATGCTACTGGTTTCTATTGTCGTATGTTGGCGTTTGGTATTTATTTCATTGATCCTACTTGACTGTTATGAGTTATAAATTTTACCCGGCAATTCAATTCTGCATATAAAAATTTAAGGTATCTAAAATAAAATTAAAAATATTCAACTTGGCATGCTTGACACCCCTAACCCTGTTGTAGCGTCCGTGCATCGTGTTCTCATCTCGTTCAGTGAAACGGACGAGTTTGGACGGCTACGCGCTCGTACGTGTGTCCGTCTTGAGGGTATGCTTTTTGATTGTAAAATACTTCATTTTAAATTTTGGATCCCGCCTAAAATTTTCTTATTTCAATTTCAAATTTTTGGACCCGACCCGGGCGCAATTTGGAAATATTTTACTTTGCGCCAAAATCCCAATTTCTAATATTTCTTTTAAACCGTCGAATATATTTTTTAACCATATAATTTAACTATTCCTAAATCTTTATTTAAAATTTTTCTTAACCTCCCACATTTCTATCTCAACCAATCAGATTTCTCTTAACACCCCTGGGCCCCACCATATTTTTCTACGCCTCTCTCTCTCTCTCGCTTTCTCGCTCTCTTTCTCTCTCCTCCCCAATTCTCTCTCCTCTCTCTCTCTCTCCCCGTCTCTCTCTCTCTCTCTCTCCCCCCTCTCCCCCCCTCTCCCCATATATATTTCCTTCTCCTCCCATTTTTCTTTCACCCGAAACAACCCACCTTCGCGAGAAGCCCTAGCCGCCTCGCTCCTCGCCGCAGAAGCCCAACGCCGACGCCATCATCGCCGGCCTTCTCGCCCTCGTCGTCCCCACTACATCTCCTTCCTCCTTTCCCCTCCTTCCCGAGTACCCTGCGCTTGATCCCCGCCGAGGACCCATCACCACCTTCCCGTAGCCGCCGACCATCATTCGTCGCCGTCACCACCTCCTCCTGCATCTTCTCTTCCTCTCCTCTATCCTCTTCTCCCTCTTCCAACCCTGCAACCCTAACAGGAACTCTAGCCGAGCAACCCCACAACGTGAACCTTGTCGCCTTGCCGACATTCTCGCCGGAGATCCGTGGCCGACGACTTCGAACCCTGCAACCTCAGCTTAGCGACCCCGTAAGCAACTTCCTTCTTCCTCCTCTCTATCTTCTGTTCGTCTCAAGGATTGCTTTTCTGTAAATATTTAGATTCCCTGTAGGTCGCCGGAACTCCGTGGACGACGCGCCGACGACGCTGCCATCTCCTGCGATCCAGTGAGTAAGTCTCCATCATGAATCCCCTCCATTCTCTTGTGTTTCCTTGCATCATTTCCATGCATCTCATATCAATTCCAATAGTTGCTGTTTTGGGTTCGCCAGAATCCGGCCGTGCCGACGACGTGTCCCGACGATCCAGCGAGGTACTCTGATCTGTGTGGTTCCACTATTCGTCGTTTGGGTTCATTCCGTGAACCGTGCGCCCGTCGCGAGTTTTCCCCGCCGACGTTTTACGTTCCGTTTTCCCGATTCGCGACCCGTCGAGGCAAGTACCCCTTGCTACATGCTAAACAATATTTACATATACTTAATGACACCCTAAACCTGTAGTTTTAACTTTAGTACGATCATTTCCCATTTTCGTGTTCAATATTGTTATATGTCATTTTATCTTTCAAACTTGGAACCTACAGTTTGCAATTGAACCTAATAATCACATTTACATGTTTTAATTACACTTTCACTAATGACGTAACTTATGGCACTTTATCTATCATTTTACTTCATTCGGACACTCATGTACATTTAACCTGCATGAACTGTGATTTCATCCTTGGAACCTATATATATATATATCATTGCATCCATGAAATTCTTAAACTGGTTAACATGATTTAACGGTCCTAACTGTCATATTGTATTCTTGTAATGTTGATAACACCTCAGACACACAATTGATAACCGTGCTGCTAATTAATCGATGCTTCTTTATTGTTTAATTCGTTGCTATAATCTATGTTGTTGATGACCACTCTTGAATATGTAACTAAGTATGAGTACACCCATGATATTGTTTACATCTTGACCTGACTTGCTACATACATATTGATTGACCCGACATGGTACCGTTTACTGCTTGACTTGACCTGATGTACCATGACCTGACCCGTTACCTGATCTTGTGTCTAATGCCAACAAACTTGACATGTAGTCCTCATGGACCGTTCCTGTTATCTATCCAGACAAACATGTTTACCTGATCCTGTGTTGGCATTAGTTTCTTGATTACGGGATACCCGACTTGACATACACATATAACTTGGGGGTATGGGGAAATCAAAGGTGAAACCTGACTTGTAACTCGACAGTTCGCTACTTGTTCTGATCAGTTTTGGAGGCTGGGCCAGCCTTGGAATGATGGTGCTGACATCATTCATCTGTACACATTCCTGTTTGGTGCCTAGCGGCATGTCTCGGTTTCAGCCCGAGAATCTGGGGCCGTGGTCCTGGGTATGTACGGGATACTACTGAGTTACATCGATGATTCATCAATTTGGTTTCAAAGACTATAGAACAGAAAACCCGACAGAACAGTTTAGATTACTCACTGCACACTACCTGTCACTGCTCTGATTTATATCATTATTACCCTTGCTTTATTCTTGTTTATATTCGCACTGCCTGTTACCCCGTTTATTATGTTATTACTTGATGATTTGACGCGCTGACGTCTGGATTTTGCATGGCCCAGATTCTGTACCGTTGTCGCAGCCCGAGCAGGAGTACTTCAGCCGACAGGCTGAGCTGTGAGTGTTAGCAGTAGTTAGCTTTTCTTTCCTGCATTTTATTCCTGATGTGAGCCCGCATTATGGGACATACATTCCAGTTATTTTGTATTGGATCTTTCGCTTCCGCATTCATTTATTCTTGACTCATGTTATCTTGGATTATGGACATGTTTTAGATAGTTTTATTTTGTTCTTGATATCTCTACAACCGTAATGTGACTGTGGATGGATATTTCCTACCCACAGGTAGTATGGTTGGCTATGTCACGTGCCCACTTTAGCGTACTCTGGGAAGCGGGGCGTGACATGATTCTTTTGGTATCAGAGCCATAGGATAGTCGAGTTGATTCTTTTGTAGTTGGGTATTATACCCAATACACGAATCAGAATACCCGTGTTTAGGAAACATGTCCTGCCACTTTGCCGTTTTACCGTTCTTGAATCAAATTCTTCCTGATTATATCTTCTACGATGTGCAAACTTCCTTTGCATATCGACTCGAAACCCGATTCCTTGTTATCTCTAGGACTTAGGCGACTTGGGTGGAGTTATGTAATTGTGGCTATGATACCGCGGCATAGTTACAATGCGGCACTCTATCTAAGTGACTTGGAGTTCTAGCCTTGATCTATATTTTGAATCTATCATCATGCTAATGTTGGATGTTTTGATTTCAGGAATATGACAGGTAAGAATTTGAAGACGTACCAAAGGCGTGTAGACGAAGCCGCCATGCTTGGAGTGATAAGGGGAATGCTAGAGAATCAAAAGAAACAGACCGAGCTGATCCAGCAGCAAGCGGAATCGTTTCAGGAAGGTTTGCAGATCGTTCAGCAGTCTGTGAACAAGGTTAGAGCTAAACCAGTTGACCGAGTAGGGACCGTAGCAGATTTCAGGCGTTTGGGTCCGTCTACATTTACTGGTTTGGAGGAGCCGTTGCCAGCGGAGTAGTGGCTAGTTGACACAGAGAACTTGCTCATTACGGCACAGATTCCAGATGAGAAAAGAGTTGACGTGGTACGCATTCAGTTAGTGGACTACGCCCGAGAATGGTGGCTTGTAGAGGAGAACCGTTTACCCAAGCCGATCAAGTGGGCGGATTTTTCAAAGAGTTTCCTGGAGAAGTTCTTCCCGCGGACCGCACGGGAAGAAATGAAAGAGAAGTCGTCTTGGGAATGGATTTTCTTGGTACTTTCCACGCTCACATTGATTGTAGGGCAAGGAAGGTAATTTTCCAGATTCCCGGACATCCTGAGTTTATCTTCACTGGAGGAAGCAGTTCTGTCGGGCCAGTCGAGTTTAGGGCTAGGCCACAAACAATATTCTTGCATCAATGGAAGTTGATAAAAGTGAAGAGCCAGCTGTTGTTCGTGATTTTATGGACGTGTTTGAAGATATATCGGGATTACCGCCGAAGCGAGACGTGGAGTTCGCAATTGATCTTATTCCTGGTGCAGCGCCAGTATCCAAAGCGTATTATCTAATGGCACCAGTAGAGTTGGAAGAAGTCAAGAAATAGGTTGCTGAATTGCTTAAGAAGGGTTGGATTCGAAGCAGTAACTCGCCTTGGGGAGCTCCAGTTCTTCTAGTGAAGAAGAAAGATGGCACAAGAAGGATGTGCATCGACTATCGAGAATTAAACCGGGTAACTATTAAGAACAAGTACCCGATCCCTCGCATTGGCGAACTTTTCGAGCAGCTTAGTGGCGCGAGGGTATTCTCGAAGCTGGATTTGCGATCTGGATATCATCAGGTCCGAGTGAAAGCAGAAGATATTTGCAAGACGGCGTTCCGAACTCGGTATGGACATTACGAATACTTAGTGATGCCCTTCGGAGTAACGAAGGCGCCGACAGTATTCATGGACTTGATGGACCGAATCTTTTCACCGTTCTTGGACCAGTTTATCGTGGTTTTTATTGACGATATTCTGGTTTACTCGAAGGGTTTTGAGGAGCATGCTGAGCATTTGAAGATCGCATTGCAGACGTTGAGACAAGAGAAGTTGTATGCGAAGATAAGCAAGTGCGAGTTTTGGCTGGAGGAAGTGAAGTTTTTGGGGCATGTGGTGTCTGGCAAGGGAATCGCCGTCGATCCCGAAAGGATTGCGGCAGTACGAGATTGGCCGATTCCAAAGAATGCTGCGGAGATAAGAAGCTTTCTTGGACTCGCCGGATATTACAGAAGATTTATGGAGAACTTTGATCGTCTGGCAGAGCCGTTAACCAAGCTTACGCGCAAGGAGGTACCTTTTGTATGGACAGAGAAATATGCGTTAGCTTTTGAGACATTGAAGCAGAAATTGATAACCTCCCCTATTCTGACCGTGCCAGACAATTCCGGAGGTTTGGTGATTCACAGCGACGCATCTGGGAAAGGATTGGGATGTGTTTTGATGCAGCATGGGAAAGTTGTAGCGTACGCATCGAGACAGTTGAAGACCCATGAGAAAAATTACCCAACGCATGACTTGGAGCTTGCGGCTGTGATTTTCGCTTTCAAGATTTGGAGACACTACCTTTTAGGCGAAAGGGTCGAAGTTTTTACTGATCATAAGAGTTTGAAGTATGTGTTCACTCAGAAGGAGCTTAATGTGAGGCAACGTAGATGGTTGGAGCTGATGGCTGACTACGATCTTGATCTTAAGTACCATCTGGGGAAGGTTAATGTCGTGCTGGATGCGCTTAGTCGGTTACCAGCAATTCAGGTGTTAACTACGCAGAAGGAGCTCGTTGAAGATTTTCGAAGATTTGACTTGGAGGTTGTACTACCGCATTCTTCGGGACAGTTGATGCAGCTTCAAGTACATTCATCGTTGATCGAGAATATTAAAGCAGCACAATCGCAGGATCCTAGACTGCAAAAGTTTCGAGAACAGGTTGAAGACGGACTACGAACAGATTTATTGATCCACGAAGATGGTTCGTTGAGGTATGGTAGCCGTTTGTGTGTGCCAAAGGAGGATATTCGTGAAGAGCTTATGAAGGAGGCACACAGTTCAGCTTATTTTGTACATCCAGGAGGCACAAAGATGTACAGGGATATTCGACAACATTTCTGGTGCGAAGGCATGAAGCGGGAGATTGCTCGCTTTGTGGAAAAGTGCTTGGTGTGTCAGCAAGTTAAGGCTGAACATCAAAGGGTTGCTGGTTTATTGCAACCACTTCCGATTCCTCAGTGGAAGTGGGAACATATAACCATGGATTTCGTGACGGCTTTACCGCGGAGTCCAAAAGGCAACAATGCTGTATGGGTGATTGTTGATCGTTTGACCAAGGCAGCTCACTTTATCCCTTTTCGGGTTGGTCAATCAACAGAGACTTTGGTAGAGCGGTACATGCAAGAGATTGTAAGATTGCATAGAGTACCGGTGAGCATCGTGTCCGATCGGGACACTCGGTTCTTATCACACTTTTGGCGGAGTCTACAGGAAAGTTTGGGGACTCGATTGAAGTTTAGCACAGCTTATCATCCTCAAAATGATGGTCAGTATGAGAGAACAATCCAAACTCTTGAGGATATGTTGAGGGCATGCATGTTGGACTTCAAGGGTTCTTGGGAGGATCATCTACATTTGGTGGAGTTTTCTTACAACAACAGTTTTCAGGCAACTATCCAGATGGCTCTATTTGAAGCTTTGTATGGTCGTAAATGTCGTTCACCTGTTTGTTGGGACGATGTCGGTGAACGAAGATTATTGGGACCAGATTTGGTTGTGCAGACAGTTGAGAAGGTTAACACTATCAGAAATCATATGAAGGCAGCACAAGACCGACAGAAGAGTTGGGCAGACACGTCAAGAAGACCTCTAGAGTTCGCCGTGGGTGATTTGATATTCTTAAAGATATCACCGACTAGAGGGGTGATTCGTTTTGGAAGTCGAGGGAAGCTTAGTCCTCGATTCGTTGGACCCTTTGAGATCTTGGAGCGTGTTGGTGAGGTAGCGTATCGTTTGGCGTTACCACAGTCCTTAGCGAATGTGCACGATGTGTTTCACGTATCTCAACTCCGTAGGTATGTTCGAGATGAAACGCACGTATTGGATCATTCGGAGCTAACAGTACGAGAAGACTTGACTTTTGAGAAGCGACCGATTGAAATCGTGGATCGAAAGGAAAAGGTTCTTAAGAACAAGGTGATCCCTCTTGTACTTGTTTCTTGGGGTAATCGCTCGCATGTAGAGTCCACTTGGGAACGAGAAGATGAAATCCGGCAGAAGTTTCCTCATCTTTTCTTGTAGTTATTTTGTCTTTGTATTCTTGGAATTTCGAGAACGAAATTCTTTTTGTAGTTGGGTATAATGTAACACCCGAGCCCAATGCTACTGGTTTCTATTGTCGTATGTTGGCGTTTGGTATTTATTTCATTGATCCTACTTGACTGTTGTGAGTTATAAATTTTACCCGGCAATTCAATTCTGCATATAACAATTTAAGGTATCTAAAATAAAATTAAAAATATTCATCTTGGCATGCTTGACACCCCTAACCCTGTTGTAGCATCCGTGCATCGTGTTCTCATCCCGTTAAGTGAAACGGGCCAGTTTGGACGGCTACGCGCTCGTACGTGTGTCCGTCTTGGGGGTATGCTTTTTGATTGTAAAATACTTCATTTTAAATTTTGGATCCCGCCTAAAAATTTTTTATTTCAATTTCAAATTTTTGGACCCGACCCGGGCGCAATTCGGAAATATTTTACTTTGCGCCAAAATCCCAATTTCTAATATTTCTTTTAAACCGTCGAATATATTTTTTAACCATATAATTTTACTATTCCTAAATCTTTATTTAAATTTTTTCTTAACCTCCCACATTTCTATCTCAACCAATCAGATTTCTCTTAACACCCCTGGGCCCCACCATATTTTTCTACGCCTCTCTCTCTCTCTCGCTTTCTCGCTCTCTTTCTCTCTCCTCCCCAATTCTCTCATCTCTCTATCTCTCTCCTCTCTCTCTCTCTCCCCGTCTCTATCTCTCTCTCTCTCTCTCTCTCTCTCTCTCCATATATATTTCCTTCTCCTCCCATTTTTCTTTCACCCGAAACAACCCACCTTCGCGAGAAGCCCTAGCTGCCTCGCTCCTCGCCGCAGAAGCCCAACACCGATGCCATCATCGCCGGCCTTCTCGCCCTCGTCGTCCCCACTACATCTCCTTCCTCCTTTCCCCTCCTTCCCGAGTACCCTGCGCTTGATCCCCACCGAGGACCCATCACCACCTTCCTGTAGCCGCCGACCATCATTCGTCGCCGTCACCACCTCCTCCCGCATCTTCTCTTCCTCTCCTCTGTCCTCTTCTCCCTCGTCCAACCCTGCAACCCTAGCAGGAACTCTAGCCGAGCAACCCCACAACGTGAACCTTGTCGCCTTGCCGACATTCTCGCCGGAGATCCGTGGCCGACGACTTCGAACCCTGCAACCTCAGCTTAGCGACCCCGTAAGCAACTTCCTTCTTCCTCCTCTCTATCTTCTGTTCGTCTCAAGGATTGCTTTTCTGTAAATATTTGGATTCCCTGTAGGTCGCCGGAACTCCGTGGACGACGCGCCGACGACGCTGCCATCTCCTGCGATCCAGTGAGTAAGTCTCCATCATGAATCCCCTCCATTCTCTTGCGTTTCCTTGCTTCATTTCCATGCATCTCATATCAATTCCAATAGTTGCTGTTTTGGGTTCGCCGGAATCCGGCCGTGCCGACGACGTGTCCCGACGATCCAGCGAGGTACTCTGATCTATGTGGTTCCACTGTTCGTCGTTTGGGTTCATTCCGTGAACCGTGCGCCCGTCGCGAGTTTTCCCCGCCGACGTTTTACGTTCCGTTTTCCCGATTCGCGACCCGTCGAGGCAAGTACCCCTTGCTACATGCTAAACAATATTTACATATATTTAATGACACCCTAAACCTGTAGTTTTAACTTTAGTACGATCATTTCCCATTTTCGTGTTCAATATTGTTATATGTCATTTTATCTTTCAAACTTGGAACCTACAGTTTGCAATTGAACCTAATAATCACATTTACATGTTTTAATTACACTTTCACTAATGACGTAACCTATGGCACTTTATCTATCATTTTACTTCATTCGGACACTCATATACATTTAACCTGCATGAACTGTGATTTCATCCTTGGAACCTATATATATATATATATATATATATATATATATATATATATATATATATATATATATATATATATATATATATATATATATATATCATTGCATCCATGAAATTCTTAAACCGGTTAACATGATTTAACGGTCTTAACTGTCATATTGTATTCTTGTAATGTTGATAACACCTCGGACACACAATTGATAACCGTGCTGCTAATTAATCGATGCTTCTTTATTGTTTAATTCGTTGCTATAATCTATGTTGTTGATGACCACGCTTGAATATGTAACTGAGTATGAGCACACCCATGATATCGTTTACATCTTGACCTGACTTGCTACATACATATTGATTGACCCGACATGGTACCGTATACTGCTTGACTTGACCTGATGTACCATGACCTGACCCGTTACCTGATCTTGTGTCTAATGCCAACAAACCTGACATGTAGTCCTCATGGACCGTTCCTGTTGTCTATCCAGACAAACCTGTTTACCTGATCCTGTGTTGGCATTAGTTTCTTGATTACGGGATACCTGACTTGACATATACATATAACTTGGGGGTATGGGAAAATCAAAGGTGAAACCTGACTTGTAACTCGACAGTTCGCTACTTGTTCTGATCAGTTTTGGAGGCTGGGCCAGCCTTGGAATGATGGTGCTGACATCATTCATCTGTACACATTCCTGTTTGGTGCCTAGCGGCATGTCTCGGTTTCAGCCCGAGAATCTGGGGCCGTGGTCCCGGGTATGTACGGGATACTATTGAGTTACATCGATGATTCATCAATTTGGTTTCAAAGACTTTAGAACAGAAAACCCGATAGAACAGTTTAGATTACTCACTGCACACTGTTAGTGTATATGCCCTAGAGGCCATTACTGTATCATACTAGTATGTATATTATTTGATGGAAGCTTGGAATATTCACAGTTGTATATACAATCTTGCTCGAAATGGTAGTATGCTACTTGGTTTGTCTCTGCTTTAATATGTGCATGTGTTTCTTTTAGCATATCGCTTATATACATATTACTAGAGCCCTTAGGATCTTTGCTTGATTACCAGCGTTGTGATGGCGCTCACACTCGTGGGGCTGGGTAATCCATAAGCACATCCTTATACAGGTCCCTAGTCGTTGGACTATCGAGACAGGGCATCGATACTCCGGAGTAGACTAGCGTATGCGCTTCTCATCCCAGCGTGGGAGACGGTCTGTCCCACAACCGTCAGTACGTCGTACTTGAGATAGTATGCGGGTGCTCGTTAGGTTACGAGTACACTGGACAGGACTCGTCGGGAACTGTTGGTTGGTATTATACCTATCGTCAGTTATCAGTTCCCAGGTGACATGAGTACAGCTTAGTCCGCTGACTTGACACTGTCACTTCGCCTCGAGTGTGTTCCCACTGCACTTTGATCACTACCCTACTACGGCTCAAAAGAGTCGTGCAAACAGGTAGTAGTTGGGTGCAGTCCCGAAGCACTTGGAGGCAGTGACGGTTAGACAGGATTCGTCTCTCCCGGTATTGGGGGTTGACATCGCGCTGTGTCCAGGAGAGCTATTACACAAGTAGTCCCTGGCCAGGGCAAGCGAGATATACTGGTAGGTTTCCAGTGTTATCTCAGGGTGTTCTGGGCTACACTCCGACACGACTTGTACCGCTATTAGGGGACTGACGTTTACCGTCCCCTAGGCCCGCCATGCGATGTATCAGACGAACAGACCGGACTGTACGGAGACTGTCACATACAGGCTCAGTAGGAGTTCAGATGGGGTCACCTCGTCAGTTTTCTTATCGGCATCTACCTGGGGACCGTTACGTACAGCTAGTGCCGCTTGCGGTCTGTGGTTAAACCCACTGCCAACGTAGTATCGAGTATTTAGAGTCCCACACAGAGAGTTATTCGCCTTTAGGCAAAAATGAGTAGAAGTCGCATGGTTTTGCGACAGGGTTCGTTCACATCCGCGCACTTGTGCACGTTTGCTGTCCGGACAGTTTATACTAGCGGGCTTTGGTTTAAGCCAGATCCTAGTATATAATTTGGGGTTGGTTTTATCTCTTTGTATTCGTGTTCCTCGGATCACGAATATGGGTGCGTATGTACAGTTGATTGAGGCGGAGGAAGAGGTTTTTCATTAGGGTTTTGGAACGGGTGTGTATGCACAGTTGACAGTCGTATTTTTTCCAAACCCTAATGATATTGTGATTTATCAATTAATAATATTAATTAAGTGAAATTGTGTCATGGTTGAGCTTGTTGACTTGTTGATCATGGTTGACTAGTTGACTAGGTTTGAAACATTGACCATCATCATTACTTTTTTAGATGCTCTTTGATCTTTGCAAAATCATTTATTGTGATATGATAATGGTCTCTTCAAACTAACCATCACCTTTTCATTTTTGATTAATATTATTATTTGAAAAAATCACATATATTTTGTTATGGTTGTAAAAACCATTTTCATTCTATCATATACTTTCTCTCTCTTGTTCTTCCTCTTCCTCAAGCTCTCCCCTCTCATGTGTTGAGAAACACTTGAGCTTGAGAAAAACCACTGTTCCCCTCCGAACGGCGGCCGAGGCGTTAGGACGTCCTGTGCCTGAGGTTCGGGGCAGATGCTATTTGGTTTTATCCGTCTATCTCTCCGAAGATGCCAAGTTGATTTATGGCACCGTGTATAGGAGGTTTAGACGGATGCGGCCGATGTAGCAGACTTCGTCAGATTCCCCCTCAGGGTGAGGGGTTTTTGATTGTGGGGACGCTTTTCCCTGCAGGCGCAAGCCCCTGCAGTTAATTACGCTACCGCATCGCGGTAACAACTTTCTCCTTCTCCAGAATTTCACTTCGTGTCGTGTGTGTTTGTTTTGTTTGTGATTGCCCGTGGATTGTATACGGAGACTGAGTGATGTCGTCACCCGTAGGACGTGGATTAGTCCAAATCCGTATTTAGTTAGATTTGGGTTTGGTGTTTTTAGTTTAAGGATGCATTAGCCGCGTTGCGGCTAAGATCAACTTAAACGCTCGTCAAGGATACATTAGTCCTGTTTTGGACTACGATCGACCTGACGTAGTGATTGATTTAATTATCTGGTTGTCGAGACTCGTCACCTCTCTGACGTCGTTGAGGAATTACAACGACAGGCGTCAGAGGAGTTCGGAGATGTACCCTTGAACCAAAATTGATTTGGGGTTTTATTATTTGTTTAAAGATCTAAGGACGCATTAACCGTATTTGGGGTTAAGATCAACTTAGACGGGACCGTTTAGATCCAACAAAAGAGCGTTTGAGCCCTATTGTGCCAGTTTAGGGACGTGGTGGTCCATTATTAGTTTAGGGACGTTTCGGTCCGTCGCCAGTTTAAGGACGTAGTGGTCCATCATTAGTTTAGGGACGTTTCGGTCCGATATTAGTTTAGGGACGTTTCGGTCCGATATTAGTTTTAAGGACGTCTCGGTCCAATATTAGTTTTAAGGACGTCTCGGTCCAATATTAGTTTTAAGGACGTCTCGGTCCACGAGTTTAAGGACCCCGCAGTCCATAGCGATGTGTGGTCGTTGGGACCCGTCACCTCTTTGACGTCGTTGAGGAATTACAACGACAAATGTCAAAGGAGTTCGGAGATGTACCCTCGAACCGGTCGTGAGTTGATTTAGGAGAGCCATTTTACTCAGTCAATTTAATTTAAGGACTTATGGCCACGATTGGGCTAAGTCCAGTTCAACATCTTTATTAAGTACTGCATTGCATTTAGGCTCTGCAGAGCATCAATTTATTCTGAGCTCTGCTCATTTATGAATGATGCAATGCATCTGTTTTGATTTGGGCTCTGCCCCTTGACAAATGCATAGCATTCTGGAGATTCTGTTTGGGCTCTGCCCATTTATAAATGATGCAAAGCATCTGTTTTGATTTGGGCTCTGCCCCTTAAAATAATGCATTTGCACTTTATTGAGCCTGTTAGGCCTTCTCTTAATTGGGCTTGGCCCTTTTTAATGCATCTGCGCTTTGCGCTAAGCAATGAGCGCAAGTCCATATGGTGATGACTCGTGTCGTGCTCTGATGAGTGCAAGCGCACTAGCGCTGTTGCGCTGCGCTGTTGCGCTGCTGACACGTGGCGCGCTCTCAGCGAGTTGCGCTAATTCCAGAGAGCAAAGCTCTATCTTAAGGGTGCTTAGCGCAAGTGGTTTTATAGCCGACACGTGGCGCTCTGTTAAGAGCGCAACGGCGCAACCTGGAAGTGCAAAGCACTAAGAATCTTTTAGATTCAAGAAGGGAAGTGCAAAGCACTGTTTAATTTCTTCGTCTAAATTAGATCAAAGAAAAATAAATTTTTCTTTATTCGAAGAACCAGAGGTTCTTAAAAGTGCAAAGCACTATTCTTTTATTATTTTATTATTTTTATTGTTTTTACAGAACCGAAGGTTCACAAGAAGTGCAAAGCACTGTTTTTTTATTTTTAGATCAATGATCTATTAGAAGGCCTCTTTTTTTTTACCTTATAAAGGTTCTTTACCTTTTTTCTTCTCGGAGTTTTCTCTGTTGAGACTTCTTGATTTTTCGAGAAAATTCTTGATGCCTTTGAATTGAGGCTTAGGGTCCTATTTATAGTGACCACAAATCTGTTGAATTTGTTAACGGGATCTTTCCTGAATGATTTTTGGGAGTTTTCCCACCGTTGGATCTTTGATCCAAAGGCCGAAGAAAGTCTTATAGTTCTGGAAAGAACAGAAAAGATTTCATAAAAATCTTAATTCTGTTTGGCGCAGATGCCCCAGCGCATGACACGTGTCGCGCAGCGCAGAGCGCAGCGCAAGTGCGCTAGCGCGTCTGCGCAAACACGTATCGGCAGCGCAGTGCGCAGCGCAACTGCGCTAGCGCATCTGCGCTGACACGTGTCACGCGCGCAGAGCGCAGCGCAGCTGAAGCGTTGCTTCCTTTAAACAGAGCTTTGCTCTGATTGGATGCGCTTTCTTGGGCGCTGCGCTCGGCGCGTTGCGCCTGACACGCGGCGCGTTGCGCCCAGCACAAAGAAGCGTTGCTCCAGTTATTAAAGCTTAAATTTCCAAAGCAGAGCTTTGCTCTGATTGGGGGAAGATGAAGCGTTGCTTCATCTCCCGCCTCGGAATTTGAACAGAGCTTTGCTCTGATTGGGGTAAACAAATGCCCCCCGCACCGTTGCGCTTACGTGGCCCCAAACGTGAGCGCACCGGTGGCGAAATTCCAACCGCCGCGACGACTTTTGGAAGTCGAAGAGGCACTTGGTGCCTATAAATAGGACCTTTGGTCCCCCACAGATGCTTATCATCTTTCCGATTTTATTTTCAAAAAACTTCAGAGCTTTGCTCTTGCCTTCAAGAACTCTAGAGCTTTGCTCTTCTTTCCAAATTTTTTAGAAAAAACTTTAGGTAAAACTGAATCTTAGATTAAATTGATTTTAATTAATCTTTAAACAGCAGAGCTTTGCTCTTATAGATCTTTTGATCTAAAGAGATCCCCATTGGGGTTCCACTAGCAGAGCTTTGCTCGACTTCGAAGTTAGAAACTTTAGGTGAAATTAATGTAAATCAAATGAACTTAAATTAATCCCAATCAAAGAGCTTTGCTCTCACAGATCTTTTGATCCAAAGAGATCCCCAATGGGGTTTCATTAAGCTTTTTGTTCATGGGTTTTAATCCTTGAATAGAGCTTTGCCCTCCGAAAGATTTGCAATTTCTTGATTCATTAATGGAGCTTTGCTCCTTTTAAATTATATAACATGGCTTTTAAGGGTTGCTGATCGCTGTCGATCTTCTTTTACAGGAACAATGGACGCACATATGTATGCTCTTAACGAAATCATCTCTTACGGGGACATCCGCCGACTTGGCCGCTCTCAAAATCGAGAGTTCACAAACGCGGAGTGTGCTGAAATCATGAGCCGCTTCGACGCATACAATGGTCCACTGCTTCCCCAGCGTTCCTCTCTCCTCAAGCTTATAGTGGGAGCCATCTGGGAGGCACTTCCCCTCTTCTGTTCCGGCGTACCGCTTAGGGCGTTGGATGCTGCCGAGGACAAGGTGCACTCGGTGTACCTGTTGAATTTTATCTCAAAAAGACGACGAGACAGCCTTATCGATCTCCTGCATGAGGTCTTTCAACAGTCCGCCATACTCGCCGCTTATCGAAGGGTGGAAGACATCAGGGGGGACCCTGACGCTTGTGCTCGTGAAAGGAAGCATACCAGGATGGTCCGCGAGGCCTGGAAAGTCATAGATAGGGTAGCTTTCGAGTTCCTCAATCCATGCCCTGGGTTCGAGGTTATTCCGTTGTAATAACATTTTTAATTTATCGCTTTTATGATTGTAAGAACTTTGGGCGATATTAATGAAAATTTTGTCTTTCTTATCCTGTCTTATCTTTTGCTCTGAATCTTTCACCTGACTGAATGTGTCTCATATGCTCGATCAAGTGTAAATCATATGCTTTTTTCTGTTGCTTTTCCTCTTTTTCAGCATGTCGTTATAATTAGCAGGTAGTAAAGTAAGCTTCTTGATTTCTTCGAGATATAGTGATGGCTTAGGCTGCAGGTTCAGATCTGCCGCCTAGGACTTTTCAACTCCATGAGCCGTGAGGGTTTCATAGAGGCTTTTCTCCCTACGGATCGAGAGGATCTCGCAGGTGGATTTTCTCCTTAGGAATCGTGAGGATTCCCAAGTGTGGTTTTCTCTCATAAGTCGAAAGGATCCTATAAGAGAATTTCTCCCTCTTACGAGTCGAGAGGGCCCGTAAGCGGTTGTTTCCCTCTTTGTCGAGAATCGACTTCAGAGAGTGAGACCCGTGGATAGTATGCAAGAGACCATTTAGGATTGACTTGCAGGGTCCCATTGCCCCTCTTACGAGTCGAAAGGCTCGTAAGCGGTTGTTTCCCTCTTTGTCGAGAATCGACTTCAGAGAGTGAGACCCGTGGATAGTATGCAAGAGACCATTTAGGATTGACTTGCAGGGTCCCATTGCCCCTTTTACGAGTCGAAAGGCTCGTAAGCGGTTGTTTCCTTCTTTGTCGAGAATCGACTTCAGAGAGTGAGACCCGTGGATAGTATGCAAGAGACCATTTAGGATTGACTTGCAGGGTCCCCTTTGTTCAGGAAATAAGTTTTGAATCCTTATTGCCCAAGATGTGAGTCAAAGAAGCTCTCGTCATGGAGTGTTTGTATCCGTGAGTTGAGAAGTTTGCCGGGATTATTTGTTTCCCGAGCGCCAAGGATTATTTGTGTCCTTGGGGTTTGAAACGAGTCGAGGGTTCCCACGGAGGCACTGGTGGCTCTGCGGGTCGACGCGGATCAGGAGGCTCTCGTCAAGGAGTGTTTGTATCCGTGAGTTGAGAAATTTGCCGGGATTATTCGTTTCCCGAGTGCCAAGGATTATTTGTGTCCTTGGGGTTTGAAACGAGTCGAGGGTTCCTACGGAGGCACTGGTGGCTCTGCGGGTCGACGCGGATCAGGAGGCTCTCGTCAAGGAGTGTTTGTATCCGTGAGTTGAGAAGTTTGCCGGGATTATTTGTTTCCCGAGCGCCAAGGATTATTTGTGTCCTTGGGGTTTGAAACGAGTCGAGGGTTCCCATCGAGGCGCTGGTGGCTCTGCGAGTCGACGCGGATCAGGAGGCTCTCGTCAAGGAGTGTTTGTATCCGTGAGTTGAGAAGTTTTGCGAGGGATTATTTGTTTCCCGAGTGCCAAGGATTATTTGTGTCCTTGGGGTTTGAAACGAGTCGAGGGTTCCTACGGAGGCGCTGGTGGCTCTGCGGGTCGACGCGTATCAGGAAGCTCTCGTCAAGGAGTGTTTGTATCCGTGAGTTGAGAAGTTTTGCGAGGGATTATTTATTTCCCAAGCGCCAAGGATTATTTGTGTCCTTGGGGTTTGAAACGAGTCGAGGGTTCCTACGGAGGCGCTGGTGGCTCTGCGGGTCGACGCGTATCAGGAAGCTCTCGTCAAGGAGTGTTTGTATCCGTGAGTCGAGGAATTTGCTGGGATCACTGGCTTCTTCGGTGGAAATGAACCGTTGAGGCTTGGTTTCGTCGTTTGACGGAATCCGCTGGGGAGGCATGGTTCCTTCTTTGTTTATGCCCTTGGATTGTATACAGGGATCGATGTGATCTTAACTGTAGGGCCGAAGTTTTATCATTTCTTATTTTTTTTTGTTTTATTTCCGCGATGCTCTATCATTTCAGCTTTTATATCGCGAAGGTCGCGATTGCCCAAACATTTCGGCTATTTTTCGCGGTGCCCAATCATTTCGGCTTTTTTATTATTTTATTTTTTACTCGTTGCTCTTTATTACGAGTTGCCCGATCATTTCGGCTATTTTGCAGGCATACATTTTACTTGCTGCTTTTTATTGCAAGTTGCCCTATCATTTCGGCTATTTCGTATGCATGAGCGGTCTACTGGCTTTCACCGTCAACCTGAAATTGGACACCGATTTCGGCATCAGCACCGCTGCAACTGGGATATTACCAGGAGCGAATCATCATTTGCCTCTATCGTTGTTGAACAAAGGAGGCTTAGCGACCAGGGTTAGGATCCCGTTGGCTAAGGCTTTTGACTTCATGAGCCGTAAGGGTCTCGTGAAGGTATTTCTCCCTACAAGTCGTGGGGATCTTGTAAGTGTATTTTCTCCTTAGGAACCGTGAGGGTTCCTAAGTGTTTTGTTCTTCTGTAAGTCGTAAGGATCCTACAGGAAGGTTTTCTCCTCATAAATCGAGGGGATTTATAAGGGTTGTTTACCATACGAACGTATTCCCAGTCATGGATGGACCTTGGTTAGGGAAACGTTTATTCGGGCCCGTGGATTGTATACAAGGGTCAGTATTGAGCCACTTGTAGGGCAATATTGGAAGTTTGTGGGGGTTTGCTTAAGCACAGGTTTAGGTCTCTGTGACTTAAGACTTTCAAATCCTATGAGCCGTGAGGGTCCCATAAGAGAGTTCTCCTTACGAGTCGTGAGGATCTCGCAAGCGTATTTTCTCCTTAAGAATCGTGGGGATTCCTAAGTGCGTTGTTCCCTTGTAAGTCGTAAGGATCTCACGCGGGTGGTTTCTCCTTACAGGGTCGAGAGGACTCCATAAGGGTTCTTTAACGAAGTTGCGCCCTTTCGGGTTTTCACAACATCCGCCGGTAGTCCTGCTGTTTTTACTCACGGAGCCCTTTCGGGTTTTCATCCGTGCCCATTTTGCTTATGGACTTACCGTTTTTTTTTTCTTTTTTTCTTTTTTTTTCTTTTTTTTTTCTTTTTTTTTTTATCTCGTCAGCCCAAGGATGCTGCAGTATTAGTTTAAAGACATTTTCGGTCTGTTATTAGTTTAAGGACATTTCGGTCCACCGTTGAGAGGGTTGGCTACTACTTATAAAGCTTGAGCTTAGGAAGATAGCGAGCGGACATAGTCGTCGTCATCTACCATTGACCTAGGCTGTGGCTCATTAAGCGTAGTATTTCTTTAGGAAGCGTCCGTTTATTGGCCTGAAAGGCCTTTCACCGTGCATGTCCATGAGTAGATAGGCCCCACCTTGGTAGACCTTATCAATGATATACGGTCCTTCATAGTTTGGCTCAAATTTTCCCCGCTTGGCGCAATTGGGGATCATGGGCCTTTTGACCACTAGCACGAGTTCGCCTTGGTGGAATGTCCTCGGGCGGCTCAATCTTTCATACGAGCGCGTCATCTTTGCTTTATAGGCTTCCAGATTTTGTTGTGCTAGAAGCCGGATTTCATCAAGGGCGTCAAGCTCTTCAAACCGAAGGTGAGCATTTTCTTCGTCTGTCAGCTCGTAGTGAACTGCCACTCGTAGAGAGGGTAATTCTATCTCGAGAGGGAGTACTGCTTCCGTCCCAAATACCAACGCGTATGGCGTTGTGTTTGTGGCCGTTTTAAACGTAGTCCGATACGCCCAAAGAGCCTCTTGCAATCTTTCGTGCCAATCTTTCTTATTTCGTGACACTGTTTTCTTTATGATCTTCGTCAAGGTCTTGTTGAAGGCTTCAGCTAGACCGTTAGCTCGCGGGTTATAAACTGAGGAATATCTCCAGTCTATATTGTGCTGCTGTGCGAAACGGCTAATTTTATGACTTCGATAGGCTGGCCCATTATCAGAGATGATTCTTCTCGGGGTTCCAAACCGGTAGATGACATGCGTTTTGAAGAAATGGAGGATGTTCTCCGTCTTCACTTCCCTCAACGGTACTGCCTCGGCCCATTTGGAGAAGTAATCAGTCGTCGCCAAGATGAAACGATGTCCCTTTGACGATGCTGGTTCGATGGGACCGACTATGTCAGTTCCCCACATTTCGAATGGCCAACTAGCCATTGTTGGATGTAGTGGATTGGGATGCTGATGGATGAAGTCCCCATGAATTTGGCATGGATGACATTGCCTCGCGTAATCCAGGCAATCCTGCATCATCGTGGGCCAATAATAGCCCATCCGCTTTATCTTCAACTTCATCTTAGGGCCTGCTTAGTGGGAACCGCAGAGTCCGTCGTGAACTTCTTGGACGACCCTTCTCGCTTCGTCAGGTCCTAAGCATCTCAACCACAGAGAGTCGAATGACCTCTTATATAGAGTATCATTGACGAAGGCGAAAGACAGAGCTCGTTTCGTGAGCTGATGTCTTGTGGACGCCTCTTCAGGTATTCGGTGGAACTTGAAGTAATCTATGAAGACTTCTCTCCAGTCCTCGGTATTTTCCCTGTCTTTTATTTGCAGGGTTGTCTCCTCAGTTGCTCCACTTTCTTTATATGATCTTGGAGATATTTCTGTTGGGGCAAGCACTCGACGGCTTTGTACCACGATCCTAACGTCGTCGAGGTTCTCGTCTGCCAGTTCTTTAGCAAGTTTGGCTAGTGCGTCCGCTTTGCTGTTTTCCGCACGCGGTATGCTCTCCAAAGTATATGAGGGAATTTGGGTTAGCAGTTGTTGCACTTTTTCGCCGTATTTTACCAATTCCGGTTTGCATGTTTGGTAATCGCCGTTTAC
This sequence comes from Agapanthus africanus, assembly GCA_030015575.1. NCBI lineage: Eukaryota > Viridiplantae > Streptophyta > Magnoliopsida > Asparagales > Amaryllidaceae > Agapanthus > Agapanthus africanus. The sequence goes on from JASDDO010000022.1 coordinate 466,979,448, forward strand.
TTGACTAACGACCAGTTGGGAATCACCGTATATGAGGAGATCTTCAATTCCCATGTCAATGGCGATCTCGAGGCCTGCTATCAGAGCTTCGTATTCGGCTTCATTGTTTGTTCTCGGCTCCGTTAGGGAGAACGCGTAGCGCATTATCCCTCCTTGTGGAGTTACGAAGATGAGTCCTACCCCTGATTTAATTATAGGGGTACTTTGTTTGCGTTTCTTCATGGAAGATGCTCCATCGAAATAAAGCTCCCATCGGATATTATCGCCGTCTATCGCATCGAACGCATGTTCGTCCGGAAGATCGCAATTCAGAGGAGAATCGGCGGGTATCGGATGCTCAGCGAGGAAGTCGGCGATGGCCTGGCCTTTCACTGCCTTGAGAGGTTGATACGTTATCGAGAATTCCATCAAGAGCAGGGCCCATTTAGCGAGTCGTCCTGTCAATATGGCTTTTGACATTAGATATTTAAGAGGGTCCACTTTTGAAATCAGACGGACCTCGTGCGCCAACGCGTAGTGCCTAAGCTTTGTTATTGCGAAGTCAACGCCAGGCAGTGTTTTTCAATGGGAGAGTAATTGCTTTCTGCCCCCAGCAGGACTCGACTTAAGTAGTAGAGTGCTCTTTCTTTCCCTTGATCGTTCTCTTGTGCCCATAATGCGCCTAAGGAACCTTCGAGGTCGGTTGTATAAAGGACAAGAGGCTTTCCCTTAACCGGAGCAGCCAACACCGGCGGGTTCTGCAGGTATTGCTTGATCTCATCCAGTGCGCCTTGGCATTTTTGGTCCCAGGTGAATGGGGTTCCCTTCTTCATCAGGTGGCTGTAAGGACGGCACTTTCCTGAAAGGTTGGCTATAAATCGCCGTATATACGCGAGTTTCCCTTGGAGAGACCGCAGCTGCTTGAGAGTCCTCGGCGGAGGCATTTCCATGATCGCTTTGATCTTTGACGGATCTATTTCAATACCTCGGTGTCGAACGACGAATCCCAGGAATTTGCCTGAGGCAACCCCGAACGCACATTTAAGAGGATTCATCTTCAAGTTGTATTGCCGAAGGCGTTGAAATACAGTCTTCAGATGCTCGAGATGTTCCTCGTATGATTTGCTTTTGACAACGAGATCGTCGATATAGCATTCGACGATTTCGTGTATAAGGTCGTCGAAGATCTTCGTCATGGCCCTCTAGTAAGTAGCGCCGGCGTTCTTCAAACCGAAGGGCATCACTTTATAACAAAATATACCAAGAGGAGTCCTGAAGGCTGTGTGCTTCTGATCTTCAGGGTGCATTTTTATTTGATTATACCCTGATGAGCCGTCCATGAAGGAGAAAACCTCATGAGTGGATGTGTTGTCTATCATCAGTTCGGTGACTGGCACTGGGAAATCATCTTTTGGGCAGGCTTTATTAAGATCCCGAAAGTCTACGCATATGCGCACTGTCCCATTTTTCTTCATCACCGGGACGATGTTGGCGATCCATTCAGGGTATTGGACTTCCTGGATGAAGCCAGAGTCTATCAGCTTTTTAACTTCGGCATTGATGCTCATCTCAAGCTCGAGCCGCATTTTCCTCGGCGCTTGTTTGACTGGCTTGATGTCCGGGGATATCGCCAACTTGTGTACAGCAATTTCTGGATCTAGTCCCGGCATTTCGGAATAGTTCCACGCGAAACAATCTTTGTGCTGTAGAAGCACATCCTTTAACGCAGCCATCCTTTCTTCAGATAGCAGCTCGCTGATGAATGTTGGTCGCGGGTCATTTTCCGTCCCCAACTCAATTTTCTTGAGATTATCTGCAGTGGTATGTATTCCATCTTCCAGCTCTTTCGGCGCTGGGGGAAATTCTGAGATTACCTCATCACTGCTGTTTTCGAGGCACCAAGGGAGGCTGTTCATGTCCTCGGACCCTTCTTTTAATATTGTTATCACATGGCAGGTGCAAATTTTCTGCCAATCCCAATGCGGAGTTGGTTTTATTCTTGTGTTTTCGGGTTCATGCTTTTGCGGCGGCGCTACCCTCCAACTGTCAGACAACGCGAATTTGCCAAGCTGATATTGGTCCTCAACCCAATTCTTGAAGGTGAAGCAATCTTCAAGCGGATGCCCTACTACTCGATGGTAAAAGCAATACTTTGGGTTGGAGACTTCGCCTGCTTGTTCAGGGTGCTTAGACTCTGGCAACGTAAGCATTTGATGTTTTAGAGCGAGATCGAACATTTTCCTTGTTTTGTTCCGAGGAAAAGAGTATGCTCGACCCATTTTCTTCCCGAGGGCTAAGTCAATAACGCTCGATTCTCGGATGCGCGGCTTCTTAGCTCTGCTTTGTAGTTGTCGAGCGCCTCTCTTGCCTTTCGACTTGTTTTTGTTCTCGCGTCGAATCTTTTTTGTAGCAGGTTGACAAGGAACGGCATCTTCGTTCTTTACTGCCTGTTGGAGGAGGCGCTGTGTCTTAGCTTTCTCATAGATTGCCATTTCACGATCGTGATCATCTCGGGCTTTTTGACTCGCATCCCTTATAAGTTTGCTCATCTGGTCTTCGGATGATGGACTGGGCGGTTTTGTATCAGGACCTTTTGCTGGTTCTGGATTAGCGTCCTCCCATTGAGCGTCCGCCTCTTCATCGAAGTCATACATGGCATAACAGCTGTTTACTAGCTCCCGCTTCTTTGGCCGGATGTACCCAAGCCCTTTGGTTTCTACTTTCCCGTTAGGCAGTTTGCATTGGGTCCCGGGAATGTTCCAGACCTTGTCATAGAATTTGGCTTTTCTAACGGTCTGTGTGAAGGACATCTCCTGGCGTTTTAGCAGTTTCTTCAAACCTTCGGTATAATACCGGGGAAGACGGATAGGCTGAAGCCTGTCGAGCGTGGGATCCGCGCCATGCCAAACTTCTTTTTCTACTTTGTTCTCTTCAGAACGGTAGAATAAGATTGCCTTCTCGTCCCTTCGTCCGGGAGGGATATAGAATGTCTGCAATTCTTCTACGCTGTTGGTGTTGAGTGCATCCAGTTCTTTGTAATGTTCAAGCGGCACCATGGTTATCTGCAGACTTCGCTCTTCATCAGCGGAGATCCGTATCGAAGGCCGAGCAGGGAATACAGCATGAACTTCATCCTCTGAATCACTACCGAAGATCAACGAAGGGACGGATGGTCCTGGCCTGGTAGATTGGGATGGACCTGAATAAATTATATCCTCCTCCTCGGTGTCACTGCCGAAGACAGGGATAGTGGCATTAGTTTTGTTCTCCGGTTTGTGACACATTTCCATGTCTTCGAAACTCGGCAAGAAGTATTTGGCATCTTCATACTTGCGAACTTCGTTCACGGAAAACGGATTCAACTCTCCGGCCACAGTGTACTCGAGGCCATCCCTGGAATACTTCATGCACTGATGCTGTGTAGAAGGGATGATATTGTACTCGTGTAGCCATGGTCGGCCGAGCAGAGCATTATAGCACGTCTTGGCATCTATAACATGGAATTTGATGTCTGTGACGAGCAACCCGAAGCGTAATGTCAATATCACAGATCCGAGAGTCTTTGAGGATTGAGAGTCGAAACCGGAGATAGTGATCTTGTCTCGGGCGAGGAGTTGGACACTCATGCAAATCTCCTTTAACACTCGTACATTGAGTAAATTGACGGACGATCCGTTATCGACCAAGATTTTACCTATCTTTATGTCATGGCAGTATCCTGAGACATAAAGAGGGCGATTGTGTTCACACGTCCCGAGAAGAAGGTCCTCATCACCAAAAGCAACGTCGGCTGTGTGCACTTCTTCCAATTCGTCTTTCATCTTTTCTTCGGCCAAGAAGGCTTGGAACTGGTCCGGATCTTGTAGCGCCTTAATCAAAGAGTCTCTCGCCTCCTTTGATAGTAACAAGGCATCGAGGATGCTGAGTTGTGAGGGTAGCTTCCTCAGATGCGCTAAGACATTGTAATCCACCTTACTCCTCTTTGGCGGATTTTTGGCGGTTAACTCTTCCGCGACTTGGTCATCTAAAGTGATGTCTTCAGAGACCTTCTCTTTCTCTTTATCTTTTCTATTCGAGGGTCCGAGGTTCTTTTCAGGCAGTGTCCGATTCCTCAGCTGTATATTTTCGCAAGACTTCGGTTCTTCTTCTTTTCCTGAAGTTGATTCTTTAAAGAGAGGGGCAATCTCTAGTTCCTCATCAGAGTCGCTCCCAAATGTGGGCACTTGTGACCTGGTAGTGTTAACCATGTGACAGTTGCCGGCAGTTCTTTCAAGCACTTTGGTCGTGTTTCTTTGCTCCCGACGAACCTTGCGCTTTTCCCGTTTAAAGCGTTGTTGATTAGCGACGTATCCTTGCCACCATTTATCGAACGCTTTGCACTCTTGGGTAGAATGTGAGACCTTCTGATGATATAGGCAATAAGAAGGGTGCATTTCTACCACGCTAGTAACTTTTTCTTCTGAGGGTGGTAGCTTCATGCCCATCGATATGGCATTAGCAAACTTCTTTTTTATCTTGGATTGGCTTTTGTCAGCGGTGGAGGCATTTTGCTCCAGCGGGATCATCTCAGCTTTTTCCTCAAGTCGCTGGCGCTTGGCCCTTTCGAATATAGCCGTCTCGCGTTCTCGATCAGCTTTGCTTTTCAATCGAGCTTCATTAAGAAACGCGCCAATCATTTCAACTGATAACCCTGAGGCTCTTGATTTGGCATTTGCCCCCAGCGTTTCAGTGCCAGAAGTCCCTTCATCGTCCGTGATCGAATGGGAGATCATATGACAGCTCGCCACATATTCCTCGGATTCATCCGATGAGCTTTCTCCCTCATCTTCTTTTTGGAAGACGTGATCAAGGAAATCTTGGAGCGTAATGGGAGTCCGCACCTTTTGGTTATATTCATCCAGCGCGTCGATTTGCTTTTGTAAGTCCGTGCGCTTGTCGCCAGGCTTCACGGGCTTCTTAGATTTCTTCTTCTTCTTTTTCGAAGATTTTGACGGCTGGTTATGAACGCTTGAACTACCACCATCGGTCTTCGGAGTCGGACGTGGTTTCAACATCCCCTCTATAACCTGCGGTTCCAAGGGGTTCTTCCACTTGACCGCTGGACAGGTCTGCAGATCATTTAGCATTCTCCTTGTTTTGGCTGATAATACAACCTCCCAGGGAGCTTCTTCAATGACGGAGCATGTTGCCCCCGGCGTATTCGTTCCCTTATAGGTGTGGGGCTGCGGAGGATTCACCTTCCATTTGTCAGATAGCGCAAATTTGCCCTGACGGTACTGGTTTTCAAGCCAATTTTTGAATACGTAACAGTCTTCGATTGGATGTCCTAGCACTCGATGGTAAGGGCAATAATTAGGCTCGTTAACGTCACTTGGTTGTGACGGACGTTTTGGATCCGGCAGATTTATAAGCCTATTGCGTAATGCCAGCTCAAATAACCTCCTTGTTTTATCACGGGGGAAGGAGTAAGCACGTCCCATCCTGTCCTCAAGGGGTACGTATGGGCGCGTATTATTTGGACGAGCAACCGGCTTCGAGTCGTTCGGTTGTTGTTGGGCATTAGCGACGATGATCGCTTTTCCCTTTCCTTTATCGTTTCGAGAGTCGGGCTTCGGGAAAGGGGGTTTATGGCCCATCTGGTCCATCTGCGCCAATTTGTCGATCAAAGCCTGGAAAGAAGTTGGCTTGAAGAACATCATAAACTGCGAAATGGTTGCTTGTGGATCTAGGGTTCCAACAAACATTCCCACCGCAGGGGCTTCTTCTATACGCTGTTCACATTTAGACCATAAATTACGCCACCGTATAGCGTACTGGACCCATGTCTCGCCGGGCTTTACCCTGGCGTTAATCAGCGCCGTCATCGGAGTACGTTCGCTGGCGCTTGCAAAGCGTTGGGTGAAGAGCAGCTCCATCTCTGCGAAGGTTTTAATGGAGTCGTTGGGGAGCTCGGAATACCACTCGAAAGCCGTATCTGATAAACTTCCAACAAACTGGCGCAGCAAGAGCTTGTCGTCGCCTCCGGTGTTACCACAAAGCGCCCTGAATTGGGCAACATGTTGATGGAGATTGCCGGTCCCCTTGTAGACATGAAACTTTGGAATTGTGTAACCTGGCGGGTACTTGATTTGGTCATACCAGCCCGGATATGGCCGCCCCGTTTTTACAACGTGGTCGGCTGCTTCGGCCGCGTGATGAACTTTTATCTGCTGGGCTATATATTCGTCCAGATCTGTTTTAGAGATTGTGTCTTCTTTAGCCGTCGACAGAACGGGCTGAGGGTTTGATGTTTCTCCCCTATCATCCCCAAGGACGATCGGGGGTTCTTCAGTCAGGGATTCTGGTTGTATCATCATCCCTATCATATCCTGGAAGAGAAGGCCCATGCGTTGTATATTGGCTGCTTGTTCAGCAGCCTCTTGGTCTCTCTTTTCGAGCATTCGGCGAAGGAACTCGGCGTCGGTCTCTTCTTCTTGACGTTCATCTAAGGACGTCTCAGGATTCTCTTTTGGCCCCGTGAGTGCAGCCATTGTAGTCATCATCTCCTGGAGCTTTTGTTGCTGCTCCTGAGACTTGGTCACTGACCGGGTAAGCGGTCGGTGACCCGTAGAAGTACGACTTTCTTCTTTCCCCGAAGCCATATAGACCGTATGAACTGTGATGCCCCCTGACTTGGGGCGTTTAGGTTCACCGCTCTTAGACTTTGCCAGTGTCATGGGAGCTTTTTCCGGCCTCTTCCTTTTATGGGCCTTTGAGGTTGAAGGAGCCGTTGAAGTGGGCATCCTAGCATTTGTTGCCCCCTGCCGTTTAGCGGGGCGGTTTTTGTCTTTTTCCACCCTTGCCCTGTTCTGGCGACGGAAGTGGTCTGAGTCAATCACGGAGTCTTGAACCCTCCGCCAGACTTTATAAACTTTCGCTGACAGCCGTTGAGGGGGCTGTTCCTGTTTCATCTCCGGAGCTTTTTCCATGGGTGGAGGAGACCTTTTCAACGTAGCCACCGGGGAGTTCTTTCTCACCTTCCTCAGCATTTCAAAGCTGTTCCCAGTTGGAACAGCAGCATCGACCTCCACCGTCGGAGCAGGTGGGGTTAGCCCTGAGGGGGAGTTGCCCCCTGCTTTCCTTACTCGCTGCCAATGGCGACGTCGCGCACGACGAGCCGCCGGGATTGACTCGGAGATTGAGATGGTTTCTTGTTGCCCCCTGTTTGAGCGTGGGGTAACTGTTGATGTCAGCCTATTGAAGACTGATGCCTTCTGACCGGCTGGGGGAGGAGTAGGAACCGTCAATCTTGTGAAGACTGACTCTCTGATAGGAGAAGCCGCTTTAACGACTTCCAAAGCAGCGGCCGTTGCCCTCTTTAGGACAGCCACCTCATAGTTCTGACCCAGCCTGGTGAAAACGGAGGCTGTTGGTCCAGTAGCAGGCGACCCGCTGACAGGGGTCGCGGTAGCAGTGAGCCGGTCGAACACCGACTTCTTGTTCGCTTCCGGTGTGGGTATCGGCGCCGAGAAGCTCGTAGGTGGGACCATGGTCCCGAAGAACAAGCCGGTGGTGGCCTGAGTCAACTGGCCTACCGGCAGGGTCAGGAAGGAAGCCGCCTGGGGCCCATATGCTACACCTCTAGGTGAGGTGGAGCGTCCGTTGCAGTTGCACTTCGAGCAGTTGGTGCAGTTGGTGGCCATTGAATGCTTGAGTTCTGTACCAAACAAAAGACCAAATCTTAGCAACTTGAAATCCGAAGGCAATCATTTAACAAACCGCGATTGGTTCGCGAAGACGACACACGAAGTGTGGAGTGGAAAGAGGAAGAGGTCCCACCGGGCGTGCCAGAATCTGTTCCCCTCCGAACGGCGGCCGAGGCGTTAGGACGTCCTGTGCCTGAGGTTCGGGGCAGATGCTATTTGGTTTTATCCGTCTATCTCTCCGAAGATGCCAAGTTGATTTATGGCACCGTGTATAGGAGGTTTAGACGGATGCGGCCGATGTAGCAGACTTCGTCAGATTCCCCCTCAGGGTGAGGGGTTTTTGATTGTGGGGACGCTCTTCCCTGCAGGCGCAAGCCCCTACAGTTAATTACGCTACCGCATCGCGGTAACAACTTTCTCCTTCTCCAGAATTTCACTTCGTGTCGTGTGTGTTTGTTTTGTTTGTGATTGCCCGTGGATTGTATACGGAGACTGAGTGATGTCGTCACCCGTAGGACGTGGATTAGTCCAAATCCGTATTTAGTTAGATTTGGGTTTGGTGTTTTTAGTTTAAGGATGCATTAGCCGCGTTGCGGCTAAGACCAACTTAAACGCTCGTCAAGGATACATTAGTCCTGTTTTGGACTACGATCGACCTGACGTAGTGATTGATTTAATTATCTGGTTGTCGAGACTCGTCACCTCTCTGACGTCGTTGAGGAATTACAACGACAGGCGTCAGAGGAGTTCGGAGATGTACCCTTGAACCAAAATTGATTTGGGGTTTTATTATTTGTTTAAAGATCTAAGGACGCATTAACCGTATTTGGGGTTAAGATCAACTTAGACGGGACCGTTTAGATCCAACAAAAGAGCGTTTGAGCCCTATTGTGCCAGTTTAGGGACGTGGTGGTCCATTATTAGTTTAGGGACGTTTCGGTCCGTCGCCAGTTTAAGGACGTAGTGGTCCATCATTAGTTTAGGGACGTTTCGGTCCGAAATTAGTTTAGGGACGTTTCGGTCCGATATTAGTTTAGGGACGTGTCGGTCCGATATTAGTTTTAAGGACGTCTCGGTCCAATATTAGTTTTAAGGACGTCTCGGTCCGATATTAGTTTTAAGGACGTCTCGGTCCAATATTAGTTTTAAGGACGTCTCGGTCCACGAGTTTAAGGACCCCGCAGTCCATAGCGATGTGTGGTCGTTGGGACCCGTCACCTCTTTGACGTCGTTGAGGAATTACAACGACAAATGTCAAAGGAGTTCGGAGATGTACCCTCGAACCGGTCGTGAGTTGATTTAGGAGAGCCATTTTACTCAGTCAATTTAATTTAAGGACTTATGGCCACGATTGGGCTAAGTCCAGTTCAACATCTTTATTAAGTACTGCATTGCATTTAGGCTCTGCAGAGCATCAATTTATTCTGAGCTCTGCTCATTTATGAATGATGCAATGCATCTGTTTTGATTTGGGCTCTGCCCCTTGACAAATGCATAGCATTCTGGAGATTCTGTTTGGGCTCTGCCCATTTATAAATGATGCAAAGCATCTGTTTTGATTTGGGCTCTGCCCCTTAAAATAATGCATTTGCACTTTATTGAGCCTGTTAGGCCTTCTCTTAATTGGGCTTGGCCCTTTTTAATGCATCTGCGCTTTGCGCTAAGCAATGAGCGCAAGTCCATATGGTGATGACACGTGTCGTGCTCTGATGAGTGCAAGCGTACTAGCGCAGCGCGTTGCGCTGCGCTGTTGCGCTGCTGACACGTGGCGCGCTCTCAGCGAGTTGCGCTAATTCCAGAGAGCAAAGCTCTATCTTAAGGGCGCTTAGCGCAAGTGGTTTTATAGCCGACACGTGGCGCTCTGTTAAGAGCGCAACGGCGCAACTTGGAAGTGCAAAGCACTAAGAATCTTTTAGATTCAAGAAGGGAAGTGCAAAGTACTGTTTAATTTCTTCGTCTAAATTAGATCAAAGAAAAATAAATTTTTCTTTATTCGAAGAACCAGAGGTTCTTAAAAGTGCAAAGCACTATTCTTTTATTATTTTATTATTTTTATTGTTTTTACAGAACCGAAGGTTCACAAGAAGTGCAAAGCACTGTTTTTTTTATTTTTAGATCAATGATCTATTAGAAGGCCTTTTTTTTTACCTTATAAAGGTTCTTTACCTTTTTTCTTCTCGGAATTTTCTCTGTTGAGACTTCTTGATTTTTCGAGAAAATTCTTGATGCCTTTGAATTGAGACTTAGGGTCCTATTTATAGTGACCACAAATCTGTTGAATTTGTTAACGGGATCTTTCCTGAATGATTTTTGGGAGTTTTCCCACCGTTGGATCTTTGATCCAAAAGCCGAAGAAAGTCTTATAGTTCTGGAAAGAACAGAAAAGATTTCATAAAAATATTAATTCTGTTTGGCGCAGATGCCCCAGCGCATGACACGTGTCGCGCAGCGGAAAGCGCAGCGCAAGTGCGCTAGCGCGTCTGCGCAGACACGTGTCGGCAGCGCAAAGCGCAGCGCAACTGCGCTAGCGCATCTGCGCTGACACGTGTCACGCGCGCAGAGCGCAGCGCAGCTGAAGCGTTGCTTCCTTTAAACAGAGCTTTGCTCTGATTGGGTGCGCTTTCTTGGGTGCTGCGCTCGGCGCGTTGCGCCTGACACGCGGCGCGTTGCGCCCAGCACAAAGAAGCGTTGCTCCAGTTATTAAAGCTTAAATTTCCAAAGCAGAGCTTTGCTCTGATTGGGGGAAGATGAAGCGTTGCTTCATCTCCCGCCTCGGAATTTGAACAGAGCTTTGCTCTGATTGGGGTAAACAACCACTCCATAGTAATCTCTACTCTTATCTAGGGTTCTAGGATTAGCACTTCTAACACCCTAGTTACTTCTAGCTTGAAGTTGAAGCCAAAGGTTGAGGCTTTCGGGTGGATCCTTCTTCGATGTGAGAAGACGACAAAGGTGATCCCTTTCTACTACTCCAAGGAGCAAAGAGAGAAGGACATATAGCCCTAGGTATAACCATTCTTACTTGTAGCTAATTTCTAGTTAGCTTTAGCTAGTTTTTGTTTACCAAAGATCCTCCTTTCTCTAGTCCATGTTGCCTAGAGAAGTAAAAATCCGATTTTTATTCCGTTTTCCGCCTCCCCACAAGCACCGGGGTGGGCAACGTGGACTTACAGTGCACACTACCTGTCACTGCTCTGATTTATATCATTATTACCCTTGCTTTATTCATGTTTATATTCGCATTGCCTGTTACCCCGTTTATTATGTTATTACTTGATGATTTGACGCGCTGACGTCTGGGTTTTGCATGGCCCAGATTCCGTACCGCTGTCGCAGCCCGAGCAGGAGTACTTCAGCCGACAGTCTGAGCTGTGGGTGTTAGCAGTAATTAACTTTTCTTTCCTGTATTTTATTCCTGATGTGAGCCCGCATTATGAGACATACATTCCAGTTATTTTGTATTGGATCTTTCGCTTCCGCATTCATTTATTCTTGACTCATGTTATCTTGGATTATGGACATGTTTTAGATAATTTTATTTTGTTCTTGATATCTCTACAACCATAATGTGACTGTGGATGGATATTTCCTACCCACAGGTAGCATGGTTGGGTATGTCACGTGCCCACTTTAGCGTACTCTGGAAAGCGGGGCGTGACAACTGTAGTTGGTCTATTCGGCCGGCGAGGGCGTTGATGACGGTCGCCGGAGGAGGTTCATCCGCGCCTCCGACGAGGGGGCGGCGGCGGCTGGTACCTGGATCTTCAGGGTGATCGCTTGCCATGTGGATGGAGATCGGAAGGCTAACTTTTGTTTTTGTGGAGTTTCGTTTCCCACAGACGGCGCCAACTGATGGAGGTCCTTTTCGGGTCTCCGTCAGATGTCGTCTTCCGTCGATCTCCCGGTGGATCTTGGAGGTGATCTCCTATTGCGTGTGGATCTCAATGGGTTTTGAGGACATTGGTGGTTTTGAGGAGTTTGCACCGAGTACCTGCAAAGAAATCCCGGGATGGTTTGGTACCACCGAAGACCCTCCGACGATCAAGTTAGCACAAGATCCGAGCAGAGTAACGGCTAAGTGGGGTGAAAAAAGCTTACTTGTCCCCTCTGTGATGGGGATTTATATAGTGGCGGCGGCACGCAGTAGCAGGCGCGGGAATCTCGCCGGCAATTACGCTCCCGACGTCACGCACGTGTAATAAGCGGATCGCCCGTTAATAGGGATCGTGATGGCGTGGAACGCGGGATGTTGCCGGCGGAGAATCCGCGCGTGGCGAGATTTACAGAGCGGCGGTTACGCCTGTGAGTGGTGGAGTTGGTCGGTTGGAGGGACCGAGGAAGATGGCCTTGGCAGGAGAGCTCGGGGACGAGCGGGAGGGCCGAGGCATCTCGGTCCTGCGGTAGCTCGGGGCGAGCTGAGAGGCCGAGGAGGCCAATTTGCATGGGGCTCTGAGGATAGCTAGCTTGTGCTTGTAAGTCGGGTACAGGGGTAGCCTGGTCGGCCTCTGTGGGCCCTTTCTTCTGAGTTCTGGGACACGTCATCTGCCACGTGTCCTGATCAGGAAGATCGCCAAAATAGAGCATCATCATGTTCCATTGTCAAACAACCGTGTATTTTGAAATCATTAGATTCAAGTAACACATGTTTTTCCCCTTTGGATGTTTCTTTCCTTTTTAGGATCAAATCAACAACCTCTCACTCTCACTTTGAAATGGAAATTTAAGCCGCATGAGCTATTTCCAGTTGGTTAAATCATATTAAAACTGATGTCCATTTTTAAGGATATGAAAATCAATGGATTGTTGAATTCTAGCACACATATGCAATTTGTCCCGTGGGTTGATGGTTGTTAACTTTTTCCACTTTGCCAGTTCTTTTATTCTAAAGCATCTCTAATAAAAATCTTCTTCAGGATGGTAGAAAAATAATGTGGAATTTAGGAGTGTTATGAAAATTAAGAAAATAAATTTATTTGAAAGAATATAACAAAGCTCACGCAGACAAGGCAACGGCATTTTTGTACTGATTATAGAAAATATGGAAGGGCTCCCTTTGCTGATTGGCTAGAACTAAGAAGGTTTTCTGCAATCATCTCTACTATATTAATGTCAAAAGAGGGGTGTGCGAAGCACGTGGAAAAAAAAAACCTCTAATTTTCTACCATATCAGCAATACTGATGTGTAAAAAATTGATAATTTTGATCTTAATTTAAACCTGAAATGAAAAATAAAATATGAAGATTTTTGGGTTATGTTGCTGTTCACCCACAACAAGCTCCCCATAATTGAAAGATTTTAGATTCCTGTCATCTCTGTAACTCTCCTCGTTCCCAAATCTCCAACTAATTCTTTATAAATCTTTTCAGATCTTTGTGATGTAAGAATATACAAACGTGTATCGCACGTGTAACATACTAGTTATACTGATTGAAAGTGGTATAAAAAGTGGAAATTTTAAATTTTCTGCTTTCTGCCCCCCGCTTTCTATTGGTTTGGGTTTATGGGAAAAATCAACAAGTTAGCAATTTTGTTGTTTTTTTGTAATAGAAATAAAATTGTAAATTCCTCGTCCGATAGAACGTTACTTTATTTACAATTGTGCCATCGCTCAAAACTTCTCTTTATTTACCATTTACCATTATGCTTTCGACATTTCAAAGGTAAACTGCCGTGAACTTTGTTGTTTACAAACAAAAAATATGGAGTCTGTTTAGCACTGCTAGGTTTTTGCTAAAATACCACGGGTTTTTGACTTTTTTCATATAAATACCATAGATTTTATTTATTGCAAATAAACACCACGGCTTTCGCAATTTTTTAGACATACACCATGGACTTTATTTATTAAAAATAAATACCGTGGCTTCCACCGTTTTCTAGATTAATGTTGTTTAACATAAATAAATACCACGATCTTTGATCGTTTTCCATATAAATATCATGGACTTTGTTTATTGTAAATCAATATTATAATTTTCGCAATTTTTAGATAAATACTATGTACTTTGTTTATCAGAAATAAATACAACGAGATTTCATTTTTTTTGCGGATAAATATAATGAGGTTCTAATAAACTTCAGATAAATACCGTGTGCTTTGTGTATTGCAAACAAATACCATGAAATTTTAATGTTTTCAGATAAATGCCATAAACTTTGTTTATTACATAAATTCCATGAACTTTTACCAATGTGATCGCTGACGTGGCCTATTTATTTATTTGTTTTTATAGATTATTCTAAAAACCCGTATGGCGCTGGCCTCACCGTCAGTGTAACCTAGATGATATAACGGATGGAAAAAGGTATGAAAATCAGCCATCTCGTGAAGGTGAAGACTAAAGCTATGCTCCGCTGGTGATGTCTCTATTTCTTGTCGAAAGCCCATTATTAATTATATAAAAAAAAATCTATACATATTAAGTCAAAATGAGGCACCGACCTCTAACCGTCCCTTTCTAAAGCTCCAAAATTCACATGTCTAATTGCTTGCTTTAACCACCCATCTCTCCTTAGGCACACACTTCGCCTTTGCAGATTCAAACTGAATTTAAGAGGCCCCTTTATCTAATAAAAATAAGGGTAGGTTGTCAAACACCCCACCCCATCCCTCCCTCCTAAAGCACTTTTTCGGTTGTCAAAAAATCCATGACCTCGAAACAGTAGCCAAACCCTCCTGAATAGGTTTTTCGTTGTCGAAAAAACACTTACCTATGATACCTAGTAGCTGCCTGCTATATCTAGTTTTCTACGATATCTAAACAGTAGCCTGTGATATCTAAACCGTTTTCTGCGATATCTAAAAAGTTTGTATGAATTGGTTAGATACAGCGGCTGCTATGCAGGCATCACAGGAAAAAATATCAGGAGATTTTTGACCACCGTTTCGAGGCCGGGGTTTGACAACGGAAAAAATTGCTTGGCTTTTTTGGCAATTTACCCTAAAAATAATAATTTATATCACCGCTCAGACATCACTCTCAAACCTCCTGTCCTCTCTGCATTATCTCTTTTAAAGTTGTCCCATAATTAGCCTATATCATGCCGTTAATTACAGATGCCTTTTTCCTCTCTAGGGTAGGGTTTGTTTGTTGCGCATCGGTGGCGTGAGCAGACGCCGCTCTACCGAAACGGGAAATAGCTATGGTACTACCGGAATAAAAAATAAACCCTAAATCAATTAAAAGTTAATCAAATACGAAAAACTGCTATAAAAGATGGCTAAGACGTGCAGCTAAATACCTAAACATTAACGGACTTTAAAGCAAAAGTATGAAAAAGACGCTAATTCGGAAAATAGTAGAAAACAAGAGAAAACATTTAAATTAATGAGAGCGCAAAATATGCGCAAAAACCTCAACGGCTGTATACATTCTTCAAACGAACCCAAAACTGCCAAAAAATCTGAACTTTTGATAAGGGAATCTTGTTGGCCATCATATATGTCTTACAATGTCGATTCCAAAAGGATATAAAAACAGCGACTTTGACGCGCTGATCGAAGGTTATGGGTTCCGGAAATTGACCCTAACGTCAGCACCTCTTATCTGCATATTTGGACTTGTTCGATCCAAACGATACAGATGTTCTTCAGCATTTGCTCTATAGTAAATAGTATAAAGAGGATAAATTGGAAATCTCATGTTAAAATTAAATAGAGCGGTGGCTTTTGGAATACTAAAAGATATTAGACGGAAACATTTGAATATAGCAAGAAAAATTATTAGGACGATAATATTAAAAAACTAAAAGTGAAATGCATGTTACCATCAAGTTTACCGGGATTCGCATCTCACAATATTAGGCTCATATATAATATACACATATCTTTGCTCCTTTAAATAGTGAACATAAATTCAAGAGAATATGGACTTGAAAAAAATGAACAAAAATAATACAAAATATTAGATTAGCCAATTAAATTTATTAGAAGGGTATTTCGGTCATAAAAAGTCCTGTTGACGGAAAAGCTAACACCGTTAGGGTTTTTGAAGCGAACTGTTTATTTTTTCAAGTTTAGGAGGTTTTCCTGCTTTTCAGGAAAAGTGATGAGGTTTTTCCTGTTTTAGCCATATATCTTCTTTATTATGGTGCAAAAGGCAGGGGTCTCTGATTTTGAAATTGATTTCAAGTTTTGGCTATCTAATTTACTAGAGAAATCATAAAAAATAAATATGAAAAATCAAGGCACAATTTGTATCTGCAACCAATTCTATATATTTCTTCCAATAACCAACTTTACAAGTCTCTCGGTAACCAACTCCATGAAAATGTATTCTATCTATATTGCAAATACTCTTTGATTAGAAGTCCATCCCGCTCCTTTTTTCTAAGAAAATGGTTTTTTTTTGGTGAAATCCACATCATCAGCTTCAAAGAAAAAACCAAAAAAAATTAAATCAAAAGTTCCTTTATCTCATTTTTTTCAATGTTTAAAGAAAAAAGAGAAAAAAATAGACCTCCTAAGGGCTCCACCTCACTTAAGAAAAAGACAAAAATAATAATGCATTCAAAAGTAAATTTACACATGCACGCTCATTATTTATAAATTTACACATGAATCTTTCTTTAAATGAAAATTTACACATGAACCCTCATTATTAATAAATTTTCATTATCAAATTGTTAAATTCAAAGGAAAAGGAAAAAATGACAAAAATCCTCAATTTTTAGGTCATCCACACCATCTCTCTCTCTTTTATCAAAAAAAATTAATTGTTTATATACAGAAACCTTCTGCATCTCTCTGTCCTCCCCAAAGGTATTAGAACCCTCCACATTTTTCTCTCTCCATCCTCCCAAAAAATTATTAATTTGTTAACTATCAAAGCCCGCAACGTCTCTCCCCCCTCTCCTCTCAAAAAACAATCAAAATTTAAATTAACACGTGCAAAACACGTGCATAAATTCCAGCATACATAACATGCATCCCACATGCAAACCACTAGTTTACTTTATGTTTAACATCGTCAAGTTGGTTCCCTCTATTTCAAACTCCTTTGGAGATTTCCAAATTATCAACCCACGATAAAATGTGTTTTTCTTATTGTATAGCGCTTATGTCTTTCATGAAACCAACCCATAAGCATGAAAGATAAATATACCGATTAAAAACCAACTTTGCAAAATTATCCATCAATACAAAATTGACAACTAGCCAAGTAAATAATACCGAATATTAACTTGATGGACCATTGGAATGTTGAAAGGGTTAATACAAAGCAAGTCCAAACATCGAAGACTTTGTGGGGGAAATTCCTAAGATATTTTTCTCTTTTGAGTTGTAAATATCCCAAGATATTAGAGTAGCAACCAAGTAAGGGTGTGTATGTCAAACAATTCCTAGACAAAAAAGCAAGGCACTTAAACTAATAATTAAAGAAATGAGCAAATATTCTGCCATGTGAGCCCTTCACAAAAAAGACAGATCTTCTGGAGACCAACATCTCAGCGACGCGTCACCCTGCCACGCCAACCAAAGCCAAAAGCCACTGCCCAATCCGTGGTGCTTTGCGTCTTTTTCTATATTATCTTCTCGCCACCCAAATTGTACTTGTTTATATACTGGTCCCTGAAACCGCGATTTTCACCGTCGAGTCTGCTGAATCTCTGGAGCTGTTACCCTTCACGAGACTCATCGACATATGTAACACCGGTGTTGTTCTTACTTCACCGTTCCGACTCACAAAACGATAAAGCCAAGCCTTGATTCCGAACATATTGGATAAATTCTTACTAAATTCGTAAACAGTAAACTCGCAGAGAAAGAAAGAAAGAGACGAATTGGATTCGTAGCTTACGATCAAAGTAAGGATTGAGATGTCTTAACCTTAGAGTAAAAAATAACTTTCTACATTTGTAATTTGATGCCCTGATTTTTAAATATGAACGGGCATATCTCTTGAACGAGTTGTCCATCTTTTCTCTATTTTTCGAGTGTTTTCACTGGTTAATTTTGCCTGTGTTTTATGACGATAAAGATAACAAAGGAGGGAAATCATATAGAAATGTTGATTATCTTAAAAGAAGTATTATTAATTTTTGGATTAATCCAGCCAGATGGCAAGCTTTGAAGCCATTTAGACGAGAGAGGCGACTCGGTAGCAAAATACTAAGATTTCAAGGACCGGCATCAAACTATCTATGCTACTATACAATCCAAATGATATTGGTTAGAGTCCACCTTCTATTTTTTTTTGAAAAACAAAAGAAAAAGGACAAATTTCTCAACTCTTAAAGCATCCACATCATCAAAGAAAAAGACAAAAATAATTAATTGTTTTATTAATTTAAATTTCAAACCTGATGATGCTCAATATTGGCGATCTCCAAGGTCAGGACACGTGGCAGATGACGTGTCCCAGAACTCAGAAGAAAGGGCCCACAGGGGCCGACCAGGCCCCCCCTGTACCCGACCTGCAGGCACAAGCTGGCTCTCCTCAGAGCCCCCTGAAAATTGGCCTCCTCGGCCTCTCAGCTCGCCTCGAGCTGCCACAGGACCAAGACTCCTCGGCCCTCTCGCTCGTCCCCGAGCTCCCCAGCCGAGGCCATCTTCCTCGGTCCTCCGACCGACCAACTCCACCACTCACAGGCGTAACCGCCGCTCCGCAAATCTCGCCATGCGCAGATTCTCCGCTAGCAACATCCCACGTTCCACGCCATCACGATCCCTATAAACGGGCAATCCGCTCTTTACGCGGGCGTGACATCGGGAGCGTAACTGCTGGCGAGATTCTCGTGCCTGCTGCTGCGTGCTGCCGCCACTATATAAACCCCCATCACAGAGGGGTCAAGTAATCCATTTTTTACCCACTTAGCCGTTACTCTGCTCGGATCTCGTACTAACTTGATCGTCGGAGGGTCCTCGGTGGTACCAAACCACCCCGGGACTTCTTTGCAGGTACTCGGCGTTGACTCCTCAAAACCACCAATCTCCTCAAAACCCATTGAGATTCACACACAACAAGAGATCACCTCCAAGATCCACCGGGAGATTGACGGAAGACAGCATCTGACGGAGCCCCGAAAAAGACTTCCATCAGTTGGCGCCGTCTGTAGGAAACTAAACTCCACAAAAAACAAAGTTGGCCTTCCGATCTCCATCCACATGGCAAGCGACCACCCTGAAGATCCAGGTACCAGCCGCCGCTTCCCCCTCACGGAGGCGCGGATGAACCTCCCCCGAAGACCATCATCAACGCCCTCGCCAGCCGAATAGATCGGCTACAATCCCTAGTGGAGGCGCTCGTCCACGTCCAAGCGGCCGGGCCAGGGGCCCAAATCGCAGCTCCTCCGCCTCCAGAAGGCTGTGCCCTCGTTGGCACAGCTAACCACCGGCAGGCTACGACCCCTGGCCACAGATCTCACGGGCCGATACTCCCTGAGGCCCGCTAGGCGCCCCACAACTCCACATCAAGATCCGCCGCCAAAGAGCCTTGCCTCGAGCCTCCTCGCGACCCTTACCCCCCTGAAGAGATGTCGGTCACCTCGCCTATCCACAGGCATGATCGACACCCCCTCCCTCGACGGGGTCGCACAAAAGGGGCTCGCCATGACGGCTCGAGGGCCACCTCGCCCGGGAATCTGAGGAACCTCATCGAGAGGAACCGGGGCCGCGCCCATACGCAGGTCTCCCACAGCAGAGGTCAGGGATCACAAGGCACCGAATCCTCGGGGTACCACAGCCGACTCGACGCCCTCGAAAAGAAGATCGAGGGCATGCGCCGGGAAGGTCACCTCTCGGGAGACGGGGTTAAGTGCACCGCCGTCTCGCTCATCAAGCCGTTTACCGAGGGACTGCTCGCTGTCCACGTCTTCTCGCGCAACAAGCCCCCGAAGGTCTCTCTGTTCGACGGGAAAACCGACCCGAAAGACCATTTGGATGCTTTCACCGCGGGGATGAGCTTCCAGGATGTAACACCCGAGCCCAATGCTACTATTTCTGTTACCGTTTGAACGTAGTGTGGCAATTATTTCAGTTACCTTGCTTGATTGTTGCTTACTGTAAATTTTTACCCGGCAAATTCATTTCTGCGTATAACAATTTTTGGCATTTAAAACAAAATTAAAAATATTCATCTTGGCCTGCTTGACACCCCTAACCCCGTTGTAGCGTCCGTGTATCGTGTTCTCGTTCCGTTCAGTGAAACGGACGAGTTTGGACGGCTACGTGCACGTACGTTTGTCCGTTTTGGGGGTATGCTTTTTAATTATAAAACACTTCATTTTAATGTTTGGATCCCGCTTAAAATTCTATTATTTCAATTTCAAATTTTTAGACCCGACCCGGACGCGATTGGGAAATGTTTTATTTTGCGCCAAAATCCCAAATCTTAATATTTTAAACGTCGCATATTTTTTTCCTTAACCTATATATATATTACTGTTACATAATCTATTAAATCTTTATCCTAAAAATTTTTCCTAACTAAATCCCTATCTCAGCCAATCCAAGCTCTCAAATCCTTTCCGTGGGCCCCATTCCCATTTTCTCTCTCTCTCTCTCACCGTCTCTCTCTATCTCTCTCCTCTCTCCTATCTCTCTCTCTCTCTCTATCTATCTTTCTCTCTCTCCACATAAATCTTTCTCTCTCTCTCTTATATATTCATTCTTCCTCCTTCGTTTCTTTTTAAAAACGCAGACCTAACCCATCGCCATGCCCTATCGCCGCCGTCTCCTTCGCAGCCGCAGTCCCAACGCCGACGCAAACACCACCACCATCCTCGCCCTCGTCGCAGCCAAGCCCCCTCTTCCTCCTTTCTCCCACGTTCCTGTGCACCCCTGCACCTTCACCGCGGCCTGCGCGCGCCCCTGCACGCCGTTGCACCACTGGGCGCGAGCCCCTCGGTAAGCTTGCTCTCCTCCTCTTTTCCTTTCTTTTTGCTTTCTCTGTAAACTTTTTTTCATGAACTGGAAACTTTTTGTCGCTGTCGGGTAGGCCATCGCCGGAGTTTCTTCAACGACCGTCGATCCTCACGACCCCTTTGCAGACCACCGTAAGCCTTTCTTCTCCTCTTTCTTCCTTCTTTTCTTCTCTAGTTTCTTTCTATTCTTGATTGCATATCTGATCTTTACTGTTCACATTTTGGCCAGAATCCGGCGATGCCGACGACGTGTTCCGACGTTCCAGCGAGGTATCCCGACCTGTGTGGTTCCATTGTTCGTCGTTTGGGTTCATTCCGTGAACCGTGCGCCCGTCGCGAGTTTCCCCGCCGACATTCTACGTTCCATTTTTCCCGGTTCGCGACCCGTCGAGGCAAGTACCCCTTGCTACATGCTATACAATATTTACAGATATATTATGATACCCTAAACCTGTAAATTTAACTTTGGGACGACCATTTCTCATTTTCATATACAAAATGGTTATATATCATTTTATCTTTAAACTTGGAACCTACAGTTTGCAATTGAACCTAATAACTACATTTACCTGTTTAATCACATTTTTAATATTGACATAGCTTATGGAATTTATCTCTATAGTTTTGTTCCATTCGGACACTCGTATGCATTTTAACCTGTAATAGCTGTATTGAACCTTTATATAAATCATTGCACCTCTAAAGTGATTAAACTCGTTAACATGATTAAAAGGCAATGATAGTCATACTGCATTCGCATAACATTGAAATCATCTTTGTGACACGACTGATTACTGTACTGCAAATTGAGTAAATCTGCTTATTGCTTAATTTATTGCTTACATCATGTCGATGATAACCATGCTTGCTTGTATAACTGATTGTGAGCACACCCATGATATTGTTTACATCTTGACCTGACTTGTTACATATATATTGTTCTACCCGACATGGTACCGTATTCTACTTGACCTGACCTGATGTACCATGACCTGATCCGTTACCTGATCTTGTGTCTAATGCCAACAAACCTGACATGTAGTCCTCATGGACCGTTCCTGTTGTCTATCCAGACAAACCTGTTTACCTGATCCTATGTTGGCATTGGTTTCTTGATTTCGGGATACCTGACTTGACTTGCACATATAACTTGGGGGTATGGGGAAATCAAAGGTGAAACCTGACCTGTAACTCAACAGTTCATTACCTGTACTGATCAGTTTTAGAGGCCAGGCCCGCCTCGTGACGATGCTGCTGACATCGTTGGTCTTTATCCTTTCCCTGTTAGTGCCTAGCGGCACGTCTCGGTTTCAACCCGAGAGTCTTAGACCGTGGTCCCGGGCATGCACGAGATACTATTGAGTTACATCGATGATTCATCAATTTGGTTTCAAAAACTTTAGAATAGAGAACCTGATAGCACAGTTTAGTTTACCCACTGCACACTACCCTGCACTACTCTGATTCATATTTGTCACTCTTGCTTATTTCATGTTTATATTCGCATTGCCTGTTTATTATGTTATTATTTGATGACTTGACGCGCTGACGTCTGGGTTTTGCATGGCCCAGATTCTATACCGCTGTCGCAGTCCGAGCAAGAGTACTTCAGCCAACAGGCTGAGCTGTGAGTGTCAGTAGTGGTTAGTTTTCTTTCCTGCATTTATTTCCTGATGTGAGCCCGCATTATGGGACATACATTCCAGTTATTTTGTATTGGATCTTTCGCTTCCGCACTTATTTATTATTGACTCATGTTATCTTGGATTTTGGACATGTTTTAGATAGCTTTATTTTGTTCTTGATATCTCTACAGCCGTAATGTGACTGTGGATAGCTACTTCCTACCCACAGGTAGCATGGTTGGCTATGTCACGTGTCCATTTTAGTGTATTCTGGAAAGCGGGGCGTGACACAGGACCCTCCGACGATCATCTCCGGCTGGAAGCTCCCTACCTATGACGCCAGGGATCGAAGCCCTCGCAAGAGGCATCCGAGCGGCTACCCCGCTCGGTCATCCCAGGTTGGTAGTTGCCTACCTACGACGCCATAGATCAAAGCCCTCGCCAAGAGGCAACTGCGCAGCTTCACTGCCCGATCATCCTTAGTGGGCTTCTTACAGCCCCTCCAACGCTAAGGATCAAAGTCCTCCTTAGAGGCAGCTCAGCAGCTACCCTGCTCGGCTATCTCCGGCTGGTAGCTCCCTACCCATGACGCCAGAGAACGAAGCCCTCGCAAGAGGCATCCGAGCGGCTACCCCGCTCGGTCATCCCAGGCTAGTAGTTGCTTATCCACGACGCCAGAGATCAAAGCCATCGCCAAGAGGCAACCGCGAAGCTTCACTGCCCGGTCATCCTTAGTGGGCTTCTTACAGCCCCTCTAACGCTAAGGATCCAAAGTCCTCCCAGAGACAGTCAAGCCCGACCCTCGCCCGACCATCCCTAGCTAGTGGTCGTTGCTCACAACGCCTGAAGTCAAAGGCCCTCGCCAAGGGGCCACCGAGCAGCTTCCCATTCATGCTCGGCACAAATACGACGTACATCCCTCTGCCCATTGTAGGGTGTTTTTCGTCACCCCATTGAGATGGGAATACGCGCGCGCTTGTCAGGCGTATACTACAGATTCCCCCTGCCTAGGATAGGCCGGGGTTTATTGATTGTGGGGATCCAAATCTCCAGCAGCCGCGGACTAAGCTGCCGTTAATTACCCCTCGCCTTTGGGGCGAGGGAACCTCCGATTAACGGGTTAAAATGGTCATGCAAACTCAATGTGCAGTGTACGTGTGTTGTGTTTTGAAAGGGGGTTTGGATATATCGGGAGCCACGCAGAGTTTTTACGGGGGTCCCGCTACCCGGATAGCGGGCTGGGAGTCAAGGGGGCTAGCAGCCCCCTTGCGGGGTGCGGGGCAGCTCCCCGTTAGGAATTTTTTTCTAACAGGGACAGTGTCGCGGAGTATGTGTGTGTGTAAATATGTATACATATGTGTATATGTATATATGTATATATATATAAAAGAAAGAGGGGGAAAAGGCATCCAAAGGATGCGTAGGGCCAGCGCCTTGAGCGCTGTGCACTTAGGTGCTGTGCGCTCAGGCGCAAGCGCGCCACGTGTCGGCACGTGGGCGTTTTGCGCTTGAGCGCAGTGCGCTTGAGCGCAAGCGCGCCACGTGTCGGCACGTGGGCGCTTTGCGCTCGAGCGCAGCACGCCACGTGTCGGCACGTGGGAGCTTTGCGCTCGAGCGCAGTGCGCCTGAGCGCAAGCGCGCCACGTGTCGGCACGTGGGCGCTTTGCGCTCGAGCGCAGTGCGCCTGAGAGCAAGTGCGCCACGTGTCGGCACGTGGGCGCTTTGCGCTCGAGCGCTGGGCGCTGGCGAGACAAAGGTACTTTTAGTCCCAGAACCAGAAGCTATTCTTCAGAAAGGAAATATTTATTATATATATATATATATATCTATGTAAATATATGGAGTTAAACTCCTAAAATGTTTTGGTTGATGAAAGGGGTTCTTCCTCTTCCTCCTCTGTTGGCTGGATCTTGATGATCAAGAGATGTGAGATCTAAAAATCTCTCCTTTCTGAGATCTAATGGTAGATCCAAGTTCCCCTTTGTGGGTTTTGTGGTGGAAGACTTCTTAGTTTTTGAAAAGAAAGAGTAAAACTCTTGATTTAATTCAAAAGAAATGAGAATGTTTAGAACCTTGGAGAAGGAGTAGGAGGCACAAAAGATCTCAGATCTAAAATTTTTGTGGAGAGAATGAAAAGTGTATTTTATTCATCATCATTTTGCCTTATATAGGCTTACATATTTACATATAGCCCCTTGGGCTTTACAAAAATGGCATTTTTGCCTATCCCATGGCTCATGTGCTATTTCATTTTTGCACATAAGCCATGGGCTTACAAAAATTTGGCTTTATGCCCATTTTGCATACATTCATGTACAAAAAATTACATGAAAATTATTTATTACATGATCTATATTTTAGCATGGAGGAGGCTGGCCGCGGGCTCGACTTGGGCATGGGCCCGCTTGACCTGGGCTTGGGGTTGAACTTGACTTTGACTCGGTCAACGGGGGTGTAAATTTTTACCCCAACAAAGTGCCCCCCATCAATAAATGCACACCGCACATTTGAGTTGTGTGCATGAAATTGATGGATCTTGAAGCTGAACTTCGAGGTGGAACATCATTCCGGAGGCGAAGCATCATCCCGGGGAGCATGATTCCCGAGGATCGGAGCATCATTCCGATTCGCGGAGCATAATTCCAACGTCAGAGCATCATTCCGAAGCGCGGAGCATAATTCCAGGGTCGGAGCATCATTCCGATTTGCGGAGCATAATTCCAGGGGATCGGAGCATCGTTTCGATGGGCGGAGCATCATTCCAGAGATCGGAGCATGATTCCAGGATTCAGAGCATCATTCCGAAGCGCGGAGCATAATTCCAGGGTCGGAGCATCATTCCGATTTGCGGAGCATAATTCCAGGGGATCGGAGCATCGTTCCGATGAGCGGAGCATAATTCCAGAGATCGGAGCATGATTCCAGGATTCAGAGCATCATTCCGAAGGGTGGAGCATGATTCCAGGGATCGGAGCATAATTCCAGAGATCGGAGCATCGTTCCGATGGGCGGAGCATCGTTCCGATGGGCGGAGCATCGTTCCGATGATCGGAGCATAATTCCAGAGATCGGAGCATCGTTCCGATGGGCGGAGCATAATTCCATATATCGGAGCATCATTCCGATGATCGGAGCATAATTCCAGGGTTCGGAGCATCTTTCCGAAGAGCGGGGCATAATTCCAGGATTCGGAGCATCATTCCGAAGGGCGGAGCATGATTCCAGAGTTCGGAACATCTTTTCGAAGAGCGGAGCATGATTCCAGGATTCGGAGCATCGTTCCGAAGGGTGGAGCATAATTCCAGAGATCGGAGCATCGTTCCGACTGGCGGAGCATAATTCCAGAGATCGGAGCATCTTTCCGAAGAGCGGAGCATGATTCCAGGATTCAGAGCATCGTTCCGAAGGGCGGAGCATGATTCCAGGGATCGGAGCATCGTTCCGAAGAGCGGAGCATGATTCCAGGATTCGGAGTATCGTTCCGAAGGGCGGAGCATGATTCCAGGGATCGGAGCATCATTCCGAAGAACAGCAGACATTCTGACCGAAGCATGATTTCGATGCAGAGGTAGATTCCTAGGCGAAGTATAATTCCGACAAGGAAGGCAAATATTCCGAGGCGAAGCATTGATTTCGACACGGGGTATATTCTAAGACGGATCATGATTCCGGCGCAGAGCTTGTTGGCTGATTTGATTCCGAGACGAAACATAATTTCGACAGGGATGGCAGGTACACCGAGGCGAAGCATCATTTCGACACGGGGTGCATTCTGAGACGAAGCATAATTCCGACGCAGAGCTTGCTGGTTGACTTGATTTTGAGGCGGAGCATAATTCCGACGAGGAAGTCGTTGGTTGATTCCGAGCCGACGCATAATTCCGACAGGGAAGGAAGATACACCGAGGCGAAGCATCATTTCGACACGGGGTAAATTCTGGGACAGAGCATGATTCCGCCGTAGAGGTTGTTGGTTTGATTTGATTTGGGTTGACATCAGCATCGCTACACTGGAATATGGTACCGAGAGCGAATCATCATTTGTCATGAGAGGATTTGGGAATTGGTTTTTTTGGTTTGGCATCAGCATCGCTACACTGGAATATGGTACCAGGAGCGAATCATCATTTGCGTTTGCTTATTAGGAAACGATGGCTTAGGAGACAGGTTTTAGGTCCCTATCACCTAAGACTTTTCAATTTTGTGAGCCGTAAGGGTCTCACAAAGCATTTTCTCCCTACGGGTCGTAAGGATCCCGTAAGTGTATTTTCTCCTTGGGAGTCGTGGGGACTCCCAAGTGTGTTGCTCCTTTGTGAGTCGTAAGGACCTCACGCGGGAATTTTCTCCTCACAAAGTCGAGGGGACCTTGTGAATGCATTTCATCTCTTTCTCACGAGTTTGCGCCCTTTCGGGTTTTCACAAACTCGCCGGCAGTCCTGCTGTTTTTACTCACGGAGCCCTTTCGGGTTTTCATCCGTGCCCATTTTGCTTGTGGACATACCTTCTTTTTTTATTTTATTATTTTTGGAGAGATTGGGATTGTTTTACGCCCGTGGATTGTATATAGTTTTGCAGGATGTATGATCCAGACCGTAGGGCCGTAAAAATTTCGGGACTTTGTTGGCGTCTGCATCGCTACACTGGAATATGGTACAAGGAGCGACTCATCATTCGCCGTTGGGGTATGGGATTTGGAATTTGGTTGGCGTCTGCATCACTGCACTGGAATATGGTACCAGGAGCGACTCATCATTCGCCATTGGGGTATGGGATTTGGAATTTGGTTGGCGTCTGCATCGCTGCACTGGAATATGGTACCAGGAGCGACTCATCATTCGCCACTTGGGAATTGGGGTGCGATGGCTTAGGAGAAAGGTTTGGATCCCTATCGCCTAAGGCTTTTCAATTTTATGGGCCGTAAAGGTCCCATAAAGTATTTTCTCCCTACGAGTCGTAAGGATCCCGTAGGTGTATTTTCTCCTTAGGAGTCGTGAGGACCCCCAAGTGTGTTCTTCCTTTGTGAGTCGTAAGGATCCCACAAAGGCTTGTTCTCCTCATGTATCGTGAGGACACATGAGTGGGTCTTCTCAATGGAGCATAATTTCAAAGGGCGGAGACCAGCCGCGTAGCTGGTGATTGCGGTGGGATATGGGTATGATGAGAATTATTTGAGCCCGTGGATTGTATATGGTAGTCAATTTGGGAACTGGCCGTAGGGCTGGGAGAATTTTGGAAATTTGAATTTTTGTTGGCGTCTGCATCGCTACACTGGAATATGGTACCAGGAGCGACTCATCATTTGCTCTTTTTTACCGCGATTGCTCTATCATTTCAGCTTTTCTTATCGCGAAGGTCGCGATTGCCCTATCATTTCGGCTATTTATTCACGGTTGCCCCATCATTTCGGCTTTATTTTCATGTTTATCTTTACTCGCTGATTTTTATTGCGAGTTGCCCCATCATTTCGGCTTTTCTTTATTTTTCTTTTATTTACACATTTTTTTTGTTTATTTACATATATATATATTTTTACATTCCCAGTTTAACGACTTAGAGGTCGACTGTTCCCAGTTTAATGACGTGGTGGTCGATTGTTTTCAGAGAGAGGTGGATATCTGAGAGAATCAGTTTCACCAAAAACTTCGGTCTCCGTTTGTATGAAATTGGCGGTCGCAGCTGGACTGTTTGTTAACACGCCTTTAGACAGTTCTATCTCTCCTGCCTTGAATTGTTTTTCGACCCAATCTTTGAAGACGAAGCAGTCCTCAATGGCATGACCTATCACTCTGTGATAGGGGCAGTATTTGGGGTCGTCGGTCCTATTCGCTTCTTGCGGTCTTTTTGACTCTGGCAGTTGTAGACCGTTCTTCAGGGCGTCATTGAATATTTTACGGATTTTGTCCCTTCTGAAGGAATAGACCTTAACCAGCTTCTCTTTCAGTGGAGATTCTCCTCCCTCTCCCAACATTGGCTTCCGATGCTGGTTGGCGCTAGGCCCGCTCATCCCTTGCTTATTTCGGTTAGCCGAAGTGTTGAAAGATTCAGAATCATCGGAGTTTCCGCCTTTGCAATTATCGTCCTTTCGGTTTCTCCAGGACCTATTGTTATTTTGGGAATCCGAGGAGGACTCCTGTTTTGAGCGCTCCAGCATCTGAACTTTCCTGGTCAGCTCTTGGAATGTTTTGAGACCCGCGGTGCATAGAAACGGGGCCATCCAATTGTTCAGATTTCCGACAAGGAGACTGACAGATTGGTCCTGCTCTATCGGCGGTTCGCATTTGACGGAGAGATTGCGCCATCGGGTTATAAAATCCGTGCTGCTTTCGTCGCTCTTGGGCTTGGTCCTTACGAGCTCAGCAATGGTAATCTTATCGCTGACGCTCATGAACCTCTGCCGAAACAGAGACTCCATTTGGACAAAAGTTGTGACGGAGCCATCCGGTATGCTCGCGTACCAGTCGAAAGCAATATCGGTCAAGCTATTAACGAACTGGCGAAGGAGAAGCGCATCATTGCCCCCAGTATTCCCGCATGAGGCTTTAAAGTGGGCGATATGCTGATTCGCATTTCCCGTCCCATCGAATCTTCCGAATTTGGGGATGACATAGCCGCTAGGAAATTCTACCAGATCATACTGAGCAGGATATGGTCTCCCACTACTGCTGATATCTTTTTGCGCTTCGGCTTCGGCCACCAATGTTTTGACTTTGCTGGCAACCAAATCCATGATTTGATCTTGAGTTAGCGGGCTACTGTCATCGGTAGCCAAGACATTTCCCGAGATAGGATGCGACTGGTTTTCATGTAGTTCGCCCACTTTTGAGGGAATAGGCGTCGGCTGCTTTGGGACACCATTTCCCGGTTCACGAGCAGAGCCCTCCGCTTGATTGGGCGGCTGAGAGGCAAGCCGGGCTGTGAGCTGCATCACGACATTCGTCAAGTCGTCGATTTTTGAGTAGAGCTTGGCCATCTCCTTGTCTTTGTTTCTAAGCTGCTTTCGGAGCTCTTGAAGCAGCTCTTGCTCCGCGGTCCCGGGGCGAAAAGTCGGCTCTTCTTCGCTTTCCGAGACCGACTCCTCATGGACCGAAGGGTCTTTCTGCCTATCATCCTCATCGAGAGGGTTTTCATCACCCAGCAGAGGCGGCTGCTCTTGGGAAGCGGCCACCACATTCAAGCCAGATTGGGTTTGAGATGTGGTAGCCCCGTCCTTGCTCTTGCTGCGCGTTCCTACCGTGTAGACAGTGTGGACCACATACCCAGCCATTTCCTCATCTTCGGCGGGGTAACCCTGTTCTTCGAACCTCATGAGGTTTAGTCTGGCAGGAGCCCTAGCCCTTTTGTTGGCTCTGTACCTGAGCCTTTTCTGTCTTAGCTTCTCGATTTTTAAGGCTTGGCGGGCATCCGTTATCCGGGAAGCCACTGTGAGTTGATTAGCGGGGAGCTTAGAGAAGACACCCGCTCGAGCAGTTGTCGGGGGTACCGCTGGAGCTTGCTCGAGAGGCCCTGTTGCTTTGTTGGTGTTGATGGCCTTGCCCCCAGCTGGGGCCAGAGAGAGTCGTTCAAACACCGATTTGCGTTTGAGTTGGGGCGCCTTCGAGACCACCACATTTGGCCTCTTGCCTTTCGAGACCGGTTTGTCTGTCACCGGGGCTTGAGGAGCTGGGATGGCGCCAACTGGAATGAACATAATAGAGCCAAATGGTAGCAGCGGCTCCTCCCATTGTCTCCCGAGACTGGCCGGAAGGACCGTCCTGGAGTCTATCTTCATCGTGTAGGAGATGGGAGCTGAGTTCATCATCGAAGACATCGTCAGAAGGTGATTGCTTGAAAATCTGCATGAAAAAGCATTATTTTTAGTATAAATACAGGTATGTATATTGATTGAGTTCGCATGAACGCTTAACCCGAAATATGGGAGGAGAGATTGGTCCCACCGGGCGTGCCAGAATCTGTAGGGTGTTTTTCGTCACCCCATTGAGATGGGAATACGCGCGCGCTTGTCAGGCATATACTACAGATTCCCCCTGCCTAGGGTAGGCCGGGGTTTATTGATTGTGGGGATCCAAATCTCCGGCAGCCGCGGACTAAGCTGCAGTTAATTACCCCTCGCCTTTGGGGCGAGGGAACCTCCGATTAACGGGTTAAAATGGTCATGCGAACTCAATGTGCAGTGTACGTGTGTTGTGTTTTGAAAGGGGGGGTTTGGATATATCGGGAGCCACGCATAGTTTTTACGGGGGTCTCGCTACCCGGATAGCGGGCTGGGGGTCAAGGGGGCTAGCAGCCCCCTTGCGGGGTGCGGGGCAGCGCCCCGTTAGAATTTTTTTTCTAACAGGGACAGTGTCGCGGAGTATGTGTGTGTGTAAATATGTATACATATGTGTATATATATGTATATATGTATATATATATATAAAAGAAAGAGGGGGAAAAGGCATCCAAAGGATGCGTGGGGCCAGCGCCTTGAGCGCTGTGCGCTTAGGTGCTGTGCGCTCAGGCGCAAGCGCGCCACGTGTCGGCACGTGAGTGTTTTGAGCTTGAGCGCAGCACGCCACGTGTCGGCACGTGGGCGCTTTGCGCTCGAGCGCAGTGCGCCTGAGCGCAGCACGCCACGTGTCGGCACGTGGGCGCTTTGCGCTCGAGCGCAGTGCGCCTGAGCGCAAGCGCGCCACGTGTCGGCACGTGGGCGCTTTGCGCTCGAGCGTAGTGCGCCTGAGCGCAAGCGCGCTGTAGGGTGTTTTTCGTCACCCCAGTGAGATGGGAATACGCGAGCGCTTGTCAGGCGTACTACAGATTCCCCCTTGCCTAGGGTAGGCCGGGGGTTTAATGATTGTGGGGATCCGAATCTCCGGCGGCCGCGGACTAAGCTGCCGTTAATTACCCATCGCCTTTGGGGCGAGGGAACCTCCGATTAACGGGTTAAACTGGTCATGCGAACTCAATGTGCAGTGTGCGTGTGTTTTGAAAGGGAGTTTTGGATATATCGGGAGCCACGCAGAGTTTTTTTACGGGGGTCCTGCTACCCGGATAGCGGGCTGGGGGTCAAGGGGGCTAGCAGCCCCCTTGCGGGGTTCGGGGCAGCGCCCCGGCCCGAAAATTTTTTGGAGGGGGAGAATGTGGCGGAGTATGTATATGTGTGAATTTATATACATATGTATGTGTATATGTATGTACATAAAAAGAGAGGGAAAAGGCATCCAAGGGATGCGTGGGGGCCAGCGCCTTGAGCGCTGTGCGTTAGGTGCTGTGCGCTCAGTGCGCGCGCGCGCCACGTGTCGGCACGCGGGCGCCTTGCGCAAGCACGACACGTGTCGGCACGCGCGCGCCTTGCGCATTTGCGCAGGTGCGCAAGCGCGCGCCACGTGTCGGCGCGCGGGCGCCTTGCGCACTTGCGCAGGTGCGCAAGCGCGCGCGCCACGTGTCGGCACGCGGGCGCCTTGCGCACCTGCGCAAGCGCGCAGGTGCGCAAGCGCGCGCGCCACGTGTCGGCACGCGGGCGCCTTGCGCACCTGCTCAAGCGCGCAGGTGCGCAAGCGCGCGCGCCACGTGTCGGCACGCGGGCGCCTTGCGCACCTGCTCAAGCGCGCAGGTGCGCAAGCGCGCGCGCCACGTGCCTGCGCACTTGCGCTGCGTGCCGGAGAGGCACAAGAGGCTTTTAGCCTGAAAAAATTTCTCAGAAGAGAAATCAGAGAGGAGTTGGACTCCTGAATGTGTTTTTCTTCCCTTTTTGAGGGTTTAGTGAAAGATGTTCTTCTTCTTCCTCCTCTGTTAGCTGGATCTTGAAGATCAAGAGATGTGGGATTTCAAAATCTTTTCTTTTTGAGATCTGATGGAAGATCTGAGTTCCCCTTGATGGGTTTTGTGGTGGAAAACTATTTAGTTTTGAAAAAGGAAGAGTAAAACTCTTGATTTAATTCAAGAGAAAGAAGAAGGTTTTGGAACCTTGAAGAAGAAAGAAAGATCTCAGATCTGAAGAAAATTTTGAGAGAGAGAAAAAGTTCTTTTTTTTTCATTCATCATGTTGCCTTTTATAGGCTTACATATTTACATATAGCCCCTTGGGCTTCACAAAATGGCATTTTGCCTATCCCATGGCTCATGTGCCATTTCATTTTTGCACATAAGCCATGGGCTTACAAAGATTTGGCTTTATGCCCATTTTGCATACATTCATGTATAAAAAATTACATGAAAATTATTTATTACATGATCTATATTTTAGCTGGCCGCGGGCTCGACTTGGGCATGGGCCCTCTTGACCTGGGCTTGGGCCCACCTGGCTTGGGGTTGACCTTGACTTTGACTCGGTCAACGGGGGTGTAAATTTTTACCCCAACAAAGTGCCCCCCATCAATAAATGCACACCGCACATTTGAGTTGTGTGCATGAAATTGATGGATCTTGAAGCTGAACTTCGAGGTGGAGCATCATTCCGGAGGCGAAGCATCATCCTGGGGAGCATGATTCCCGGGGATCGGAGCATCATTCTGATTCGCGGAGCATAATCCCAAGGTCGGAGTATCCCTCAGGGAGCATGATTCCTGGGGATCGGAGCATCATTCCGATGAGCGGAGCATGATTCCAGGGTTCGGAGCATCATTCCGAAGAGCGGAGCATAATTCCAAGGATCGGAGCATCATTCCGATGAGCGGAGCATAATTCCAGGATTCGGAGCATCATTCCGAAGAGCGGAGCATAATTCCAAGGTTCGGAGCATCGTTCCGATGGGCGGAGCATGATTCCAGGGATCGGAGCATCATTCCGATGAGCGGAGCATGATTCCAGAGTTCGGAGCATCATTCCGAAGGGCGGAGCATGATTCCAGAGTTCGGAGCATCTTTCCGAAGAGCGGAGCATAATTCCAAGGTTCGGAGCATCGTTCCGATGGGCGGAGCATGATTCCAGAGTTCGGAGCATCTTTCCGAAGAGCGGAGCATGATTCCAGAGTTCGGAGCATCATTCCGAAGGGCGGAGCTTGATTCCAGAGTTCGGAGCATCTTTCCGAAGAGCGGAGCATGATTCCAGAGTTCGGAGCATCATTCCAATGGGCGGAGCATAATTCCAGGATTCGGAGCATTATTCCGAAGCGCGGCAGATATCTGACCGAAGCATAATTTTCGATGCAGAGGTTGATTCCCAGGCGAAGCATATTCCGACGGGGAAGGCATATACTCCGAGGCGAAGCATGATTTCGACACGGGGTACATTCTGAGACGGAGCATGATTCCGGCGCAGAGCTTGTTGGTCGACTTGATCCCGAGGCGAAACATAATTTCGACAGGGAAGGCAGGTACACCGAGGCGAAGCATCATTTCGACACTGGGTGCATTCTGAGACGAAGCATAATTCCGACGTAGAGCTTGCTGGTTGACTTGATTCCGAGGCGGAGCATAATTCCGGCAGGGAAGGTAGATATCCCGAGGCGAAGCATGATTTCGACACTAGGTAAATTCTGGGACGGAGCATGATTCCGCCGTAGAGGTTGTTGGTTTGATTTGATTTGGGTTGACATTAGCATCGCTTCACTGGGATATGGTACCAGGAGCGAATCATCATTTGTCATGGGAGAGGATTTGGGAGTTGTTTTTTTGTTTGGCATCAGCATCGCTACACTGGAATATGGTACCAGGAGCGAATCATCATTTGCGTTTGCTTATTAGGAAACGATGGCTTAGGAGACAGGTTTTAGGTCCCTATCGCCTAAGACCTTTCAATTTTGTGAGCCGTGAGGGTCTCACAAAGCATTTTCTCCCTACGGGTCGTAAGGATCCCGTAAGTGTATTTTCTCCTTAGGAGTCGTGGGGACTCCCAAGTGTGTTGCACCTTTGTGAGTCGTAAGGATCTCACGCGGGAATTTTCTCCTCACAAAGTCGAGAGGACTTTGCAAGTGCA
The DNA here is from genome assembly GCA_030015575.1 of Agapanthus africanus. Lineage (NCBI taxonomy): Eukaryota > Viridiplantae > Streptophyta > Magnoliopsida > Asparagales > Amaryllidaceae > Agapanthus > Agapanthus africanus. Next base: position 467,013,494 of record JASDDO010000022.1, read on the forward strand.
TTTCATCTTTTTTTCACAAGTTTGCGCCCTTTCAGGTTTTCACAAACTCACCGGCAGTCCTGCTGTTTTTACTCACGGAGCCCTTTCGGGTTTTCATCCGTGCCCATTTTGCTTGTGGACATACCCCTTTTTTTTTTAAATCTTCACCGCCGGTGGGACTTTGAATGTGGCCTCACCGGTAGGACTTGGGAGGAATTAGAATTGTTTTACGCCCATGGATTGTAAACGGTTTTGCAGGATGTATGATCCAGACCGTAGGGCCATACAAATTTCGGGACTTTGTTGGCGTCTGCATCGCTGCACTGGAATATGGTACCAGGAGCGACTCATCATTCTCCATTGGGGCATGGGATTGGAATTTGGTTGGCGTCTGCATCGCTGCACTGGAATATGGTACCAGGGGCGACTCATCATTCGCCGTTGGGGCATGGGATTTAGAATTTGGTTGGCGTCTGCATCGCTATACTGGAATATGGTACCAGGAGCGACTCATCATTCGCCTTTGGGGTATGGGATTTAGAATTTGGTTGGCGTCTGCATCGCTACACTGGAATATGGTACCAGGAGCGACTCATCATTCGCCACTTGGGATTGGGGAGCGATGGCTTAGGAGACAGGTTTAGATCCCTACCACCTAAGACTTTTCAATTTTATGGGCCGTGAGGGTCCCATAAAAGCATTTTCTCCCTGCAAGTCGTAAGGATCTCGCAGGTGTATTTTCTCCTTAGGAGTCGTGGGGACTCCTAAGTGTGTTTTTCCTTTATGAGTCGTAAGGATCCCACAAAGGTTTGTTCTCCTCATGTATCGTGAGGACACATGAGTGGGTCTTCTCAATGGAGCATAATTCCAAAGGCGGAGACCAGCCGCGTAACTGGTGATTACGGTGGGGCATGAGGGTGATGGAAATTATTTGAGCCCGTGAATTGTATACGGTAGTCAATTTGGGGACTAACCGTAGGGTTGGGAGAATTTTGGGAAACTGGATTTTGGTTGGCGTCTGCATCGCTGCACTGGAATATGGTACCAGGAGCGACTCATCATTCGCCGTTGTTTTGTTTTGTTTTTTTTTTTGTTTTTTTTTGTTTTACCGCGATTGCTCTATCATTTCAGCTTTTCTTATCGCGAAGATCGCGATTGCCCTACCATTTCGGCTTTTATTCGCGGTTGTCCCATCATTTCGGCTCTATTTCATCTTCATTTTACTCGCTGATTTTTATTGCGAGTTGCCCCATCATTTCGGCTTTTTTTTTATTTTTCTTTTATTTACACATTTTTTGTTTATTTACATTTTTTTTACATTCCCAGTTTAACGACTTAGAGGTCGACTGTTCCAGTTTAATGACGTGGTGGTCGATTGTTTTCAGAGAAAGGCAGATGCCTGAGAGAATCGGTTTCACGAAGAACTTCGGTCTCCGTTTGTATGAAATTGGCGGTTGCAGCTTGACTGTTTGTTAACACGCCTTTGGACAGTTCTATCTCTCCTGCCTTGTATTGCTTTTCGACCCAATCTTTGAAGACGAAGCAGTCCTCAATGGCATGGCCTATCACTCTGTGATAGGGGCAGTATTTGGGGTCGTCGGTCCTATTCGCTTCCTGCGGTCTTTTTGACTCTGGCAGTTGTAGACCGTTCTTCAGGGCGTCTTTGAATATTTTAAGGATTTTGTCCCTTCTGAAGGAATAGACCTTATCCAGCTTCTCTTTCAGTGGAGATTCTCCTCCCTCTCCGAACATTGGCTTCCGAGGCTGGTTGGCGCTAGGCCCGCTCATCCCTTGCCTATTTCGGTTAGCCGAAGTGTTAAAAGATTCAGTATCGTCAGAACCTCCGCCTTTGCGATTTTCGTCCTTTCGGTTTCTCCAGGACCTATTGTTATTTTGGGAGTCAGAGGAGGACTCCTGCTTTGAGCGTTCCAACATCTGGACTTTTCTGGTCAGCTCTTGGAATGTTTTGAGACCCGCGGTACATAGAAACGGGGCCATCCAATTGTTGAGATTTCCGACGAGGAGACTGACAGATTGGTCCTGCTCTATCGGCGGTTCGCATTTGACGGAGAGATTGCGCCATCGGGTTATAAAATCCGTGCTGCTTTCGTCGCTCTTGGGCTTGGTCCTTACGAGCTCGGCAATGATAATCTTATCGCTGACGCTCATGAACCTCTGCCGAAACAGAGACTCCATTTGGACAAAAGTTGTGACGGAGCCATCCGGTATGCTCGCGTACCAGTCGAAAGCAACATCGGTCAAGCTATTAACGAACTGGCGGAGGAGAAGCGCATCATTGCCCCCAGTATTTCCGCATGAGGCTTTGAAGTGGGCGATATGCTGATTCGCATTTCCCGTCCCATCGAATCTTCCGAATTTGGGGATGACATAGCCGCTAGGAAATTCTACCAGATCATACTGAGCAGGATATGGTCTCCCACTACTGCTGATATCTTTTCGCGCTTCGGCTTCGGCCACCAATGTTTTGACTTTGCTGGCAACCAAATCCATAATTTGATCTTGAGTTAGCGGGCTATTGTCATCGGTAGCCAAGACATTTCCCGATATAGGATGCGACTGATTTTCATGTAGTTCGCCCACTTTTGGATTTGAGGGAATAGGCGTCGGCTGCTTTGGCACACCACTTCCCGGTTCACGAGTAGAGCCCTCCGCTTGATTGGGCGGCTGAGAGGCAAGTCGGGCCGTGAGCTGCATCACGACATTCGTCAAGTCATCGATTTTGGAGTAGAGTTTGGCCATCTCCTTGTCTTTGTTTCTGAGCTGCTTTCGGAGCTCTTGAAGAAGTTGTTGCTCTGCGGTCTTAGGACGGAAAGTTGGCTCATCTTCGCTTTCCGAGCCTGACTCCTCATGAATTGAGGGCTCTCTTTGCCTATCAGCCTCATCGAGAGGGTTTTCATCATCCAGCGGAGGCGGCTGTTCTTGGGAAGCGGCCACCACATTCAAGCCAGATTGGGTTTGAGATGTGGTGGCCCCGTCCTTGCTCTTGCTGCGCGTGCCCACCACGTAGACAGTGTGGATAACGCATTCAGCCATCCCCTCATCTTTGGCGGGGTAACCCTGTTCTTCGAACCTCATGAGGTTTAGCCTGGCAGGAGCCCTAGCCCTTTTGTTGGCTCTATATCTGAGCCTTTTCTCCCTCAGCTTCTCGATTTTGAAGGCTTGGCTGGCGTCTGCTACCCGGGAAGCCATTGTGAGTTGATCAGCGGGGAGCTTAGAGAAGACACCCGATCGAGCATTTGTCAGGGGCGCCGCTGGAGCTTGCTTGGGACGCGTTGTAGCTTTATTGGTGTTGATGGCCTTGCCCCCAGCTGGGGCCAAGGAAAGTCGTCCAGACACCGACTTGCGTTTGGGTTGGGGCGTCCTTGAGATCACCACATTTGGTCTCTTTCTTTTCGAGACCGGTCTGTCTGCCACCGGGGCTTGAGGAGCTGGGATGACGCCAACTGGCATGAACATAATAGAGCCAAATGGTAGCAGCGGCTCCTCCCATTGTCGCCCGAGACTGGCCGGAAGGACCGTCCTAGAGTCTATCCTCATCGTGTAGGAGACGGGAGCTGAGTTCATCATCGAAGACATCGTCGGAAGGTGATTGCTTGAAAATCTGCATGAAAAAGCATTATTTTTAGTATAAATACAGGTATGTATATTAATTGAGTTCGCATGAACGCTTAACCCGAAATATGGGAGGAGAGATTCGTCCCACCGGGCGTGCCAGAGTCTGTAGGGTGTTTTTCGTCACCCCAGTGAGATGGGAATACGCGAGCGCTTGTCAGGCGTACTACAGATTCCCCCTTGCCTAGGGTAGGCCGGGGGTTTAATGATTGTGGGGATCCGAATCTCCGGCGGCCGCGGACTAAGCTGCCGTTAATTACCCATCGCCTTTGGGGCGAGGGAACCTCCGATTAACGGGTTAAACTGGTCATGCGAACTCAATGTGCAGTGTGCGTGTGTTTTGAAAGGGAGTTTTGGATATATCGGGAGCCACGCAGAGTTTTTTTACGGGGGTCCCGCTACCCGGATAGCGGGCTGGGGGTCAAGGGGGCTAGCAGCCCCCTTGCGGGGTTCGGGGCAGCGCCCCGGCCCGAAAATTTTTTGGAGGGGGAGAATGTGGCGGAGTATGTATATGTGTGAATTTGTATACATATGTATGTGTATATGTATGTACATAAAAAGAGAGGGAAAAGGCATCCAAGGGATGCGTGGGGGCTAGCGCCTTGAGCGCTGTGCGTTAGGTGCTGTGCGCTCAGTGCGCGCAGCGCGCCACGTGTCGGCACGCGGGCGCCTTGCGCAAGCACGCCACGTGCGCAAGAGCGCGCGCCACGTGTCGGCGCGCGGGCGCCTTGCGCACCTGCGCAGGTGCGCAGGTGCGCAAGCGCGCGTGCCACGTGTCGGCACGCGGGCGCCTTGCGCACCTGCGCAAGCGCGCGCGCCACGTGTCGGCACGCGGGCGCCTTGCGCACCTGCGCAAGCGCGCAGGTGCGCAAGCGCGCGCGCCACGTGCCTGCGCACTTGCGCTGCACGCCGGAGAGGCACAAGAGGCTTTTAGCCTGAAAAAATTTCTCAGAAGAGAAATCAGAGAGGAGTTGGACTCCTGAATGTGTTTTTCTTCCTTTTTTGAGGGTTTAGTGAAAGATGTTCTTCTTCTTCCTCCTCTGTTAGCTGGATCTTGAAGATCAAGATGTGTGGGACAAGAAGTCGGAGGATCCGGAGGCGTAGGGGCGATGTAATCGTCTAGCCCTCTTTTCTTTTCCGCACCAACCCTGATTGTCAAATCGGGAGAATTGCTTTCTAACGCGCATGGGAAGCATTTCAAAATCTTTTCTTTTTGAGATCTGATGGAAGATCTGAGTTCCCCTTGATGGGTTTTGTGGTGGAAAACTATTTAGTTTTGAAAAAGGAAGAGTAAAACTCTTGATTTAATTCAAGAGAAAGAAGAAGGTTTTGGAACCTTGAAGAAGAAAGAAAGATCTAAGATCTGAAGAAAATTTTGAGAGAGAGAAAAAGTTCTTTTTTTTCATTCATCATGTTGCCTTTTATAGGCTTACATATTTACATATAGCCCCTTGGGCTTCACAAAATGGTATTTTGCCTATCCCATGGCTCATGTGCCATTTCATTTTTGCACATAAGCCATGGGCTTACAAAGATTTGGCTTTATGCCCATTTTGCATACATTCATGTATAAAAAAATTACATGAAAATTATTTATTACATGATCTATATTTTAGCTGGCCGCGGGCTCGACTTGGGCATGGGCCCGCTTGACCTGGGCTTGGGCCCACCTGGCTTGGGGTTGATCTTGACTTTGACTCGGTAAACGGGGGTGTAAATTTTTACCCCGACACGCGCCACGTGTCGGCACGTGGGCGTTTTGCGCTCGAGCGCTGGGCGCTGGCGAGACAAAGGGACTTTTAGTCCCAGAACCAGAAGCTATGCTTCAGAAAGGAAATATTTATTATATATATATATATATATATGTAAATATATGGAGTTAAACTCCTAAAATGTTTTGGTTGATGAAAGGGGTTCTTCCTCTTCCTCCTCCGTTGCTGGATCTTGATGATCAAGAGATGTGAGATCTAAAAATCTCTCCTTTCTGAGATCTAATGCTAGATCCAAGTTCCCCTTTGTGGGTTCTGTGGTGGAAGACTTCTTAGTTTTTGAAAAGAAAGAGTAAAACTCTTGATTTAATTCAAAAGAAATGAGAAGGTTTAGAACCTTGGAGAAGGAGCAGGAGGCACAAAAGATCTCAGATCTAAAATTTTTGTGGAGAGAATGAAAAGTGTATTTTATTCATCATCATTTTGCCTTATATAGGCTTACATATTTACATATAGCCCCTTGGGCTTTACAAAAATGGCATTTTTGCCTATCCCATGGCTCATGTGCCATTTCATTTTTGCACATAAGCCATGGGCTTACAAAAATTTGGCTTTATGCCCATTTTGCATACATTCATGTATAAAAAATTACATGAAAATTATTTATTACATGTGTAGGGTTCCTAGGCACTCTCAAGAGGTCTCACAAGGCATCAACCATGCCAATTTCAAAAATTACGGTGCCAAGAAACCCTAGACTACGGATCGTTGGCTAGAATTCTCCGCAATGAAGTCTCCTCGCTGTCCATATCAAATCCCGGGCTCTAGCGTCGGCTTCATCGGAGTAAAAGCGGGCTAGGTCATCGACGACGATGCCGAAGATGATCTACGTCGAGGCATCACTAGATCAAGCTCCACCTTCATCAAGCCATGAAAACTTGTGAAGGAAACACCCTATACTACTTGGCAAGAGGTAGAGGATGAAGAAATAGGAAGTGAGTTCACTTTAGAATTGGATTTCTCACTCTTATTCATCAATCACCATTGATGAAGTGAAGCTTTCTTCATTGAAGAAGATGAAGAAGAAGAAGAAGATAATATTATAAGTTTGTTATGATAAGAATAGAATATAAAAAAGAATTCTTATCATAATCTAACCATGGTCATGTGTAGAGAGTTAACTAGAGTTAGGTGAATGGTTAGGGTTTGGAGAAGAAGACAAAGTGGTCACTTGGTCAAAGCTTCATGAAGCTTCATCAAGCTTCATGTTTGAAAGCAACCCTTTTGTTTTTCTTTTCTCATTCTTTTTATCCAAAAATAAATAGATAAATGAATGATAGAATGAATAAATAAAACCCTAACCATTTACTTAACCTAGGTTTAATTCTTTACACAAACCATAGCAAACTTGCATCATCAAACATGATACAAACAAGTGAGAAAATCTTTTTAAAGTGAACCGATACTAGTTAATGCAAAGTAATATATCAAATATATAATTATGCATTAAATCATTAAATCAACACTTTATTCAATGATCCGGTCATATCGTATATATAACCGACTAATATCTATAGTAACAACTTATCAAATCAACACTTGATCCGATAACCCGGCTATATCGCATATAACTGATCAATGTCACAAATCGCGAGAATCGAATACAGTATCACATACTGGTATCATTCTCGGTCCCGCACATATCTCATATGCGCTCCTATTTCGTTTTGCTTGAGCCAGGAAACCTCTGTGTAGGACTCTAAAGACTCGTCAATACGCCGGCAGCAGGTGATGATCATATCAATCACCCACAAGCCGTAAGCGGTCTGCTAAACGTAACGGCCACCCGGGTATTGAGTGATCAGAAGATCGACGAGCAAGCCCGCTCACACTCCAGTGAATCCAACCAGTAACACTACCGTACAGTCCGGTCTCGTCGTCTGATATGTCGCATATCTTGCCTAGGGGTGGTAAACGTCAGACCCCAATAGCTCGATAAGTCGTGTCGATATGAGGTCTATAATAATTCGAGAAACTACTGGTAACACTTACCAGTAAATCTCAGCAACCCTGGCCAGGGATTTCCGGTTATAGCCAATCGAACACAGTGCAACATCAACTCCCTATACCGGGAGAGACGAATCCCCTCCTATCGCTCATTGCCTCCATGTGATTCGGGACTGTACCCAAAAGCCACCGTTTTGCACGCCCTCTTGGATGTGGTAAGGTGGAAATCAAAGCACAGTGGGAACCACACAAGACTCTATGACGATCTCGGGTCAACAGACTACTCTGTACCAGTGTCACCAGAGAACTGCCATCTGACGTAAGGTATAATACCATCTGGGAGTTCTCGGCGAGTCCGTCCAGTGTACCCAGTCTCTACTGAGCACCCGTATATCATCTCTGATGTCAAACACCAATGGATATGGGATCATCCATCGCCCATCTGTATGGGTCGAGAAGGTATACGCTAGTCTACTCTGGTATATCGATGCCCCGTCTCGATACACCCACGACTAGGGACTTTGAAGGATGTACTTATAGACTACCATGTCCCCACTAGTATGATCCGCATCATAGTCCAGGTAGTCAAGTACACATCCTAAGGGCTTTACCAACATGTAATAGAGAGACAATCTGTGTACACGTTAAGGTAAAGAGCAACCAGATAGCATACTATCATGTCGAGCAAGAAAGTCCTCCCTATATATGTCCCAGCATCCACTACAATATACATCCAATGTACAGTAATGGCCTCTAGGGCATACATATAACTAACAATATGATCTATATTTTAGCATGGTGGAGGCTGGCCGCGGGCTCGACTTGGGCATGGGCCCGCTTGACCTGGGCTTGGGCCCACCTGGCTTGGGGTTGACCTTGACTTTGACTCGGTCAACAGGGGTGTAAATTTTTACCCCAACACCCATCACATGCAGAGGATCCGAGGCCCCAACGAGGGGCATCAGGTCTATCCAAGTATGAGCGATCCCCGCTCGACTTCGGGGCCATGGAGATGCCTCATTCTCAGCAGCGCTTGGCACGCTTGGTAAGGGATCGAAATCAACTCGACGAACGACAGCTAGATAGATAGCCGACCTGACATGGAAGCCCAACAGTGCAAGCAGAGATATTTTACGAGCATTCTTCACAAACAGAAGAGAAAGTGAAAACCGATGAAACCAAAGAAAAAAAAAGTTTTATTACCAAAGGCAAAGTCTTTACAAAGGGTATTTTGCGCTCCCCAGCCTTACAAACTGCCCGGAGGCTTACAAAAATTCCAGAAGCGACAAAATAAAAGGAGGAGGAAGACGGGGGCTTTAGGCCTCGGGGCCAGGCGCGACCTCGGGGTCCTCGACATCCACCACGAAACGAGCAGGGTCCTAGGCCACCTCCTCGTCAGGAATCTCTTCCCCCTGCTCATCAACGTCCGCAAGGGGGTATTCGGCCCGGAGCTCTTCGTCGGCGAACTCCGGCACCCGGGCCTTAACGGCGTCGAGGGCCTCATGCCAGATGCGGGTTGTGGCCACGGCCAAGTCATCATAGAAGTCCTTCGACTTCTTGTAGCCCTCCACCGCCTTCGCCGCCGAGAGGTCGGCCGACTTCGCCGCCTCAGCCGCCGCCCCCAGCTCCTTCCGGAGGGTCTTCACCGTCCTCTTCAGGTTGCCGGCGAGCACCTGAGCGTCCTCAAGCTTGGCCTCGGTAGCCACGGTGGCCTCGCGGTACCGGGCAACCTTCCGTTTCCCGGCCTCCACATCGCCCTCTAGGGCGACAACTCTCGCCAACACCGCTTCCAGCTCCTGCTTGGAGCTCTCTTCCAGCGAGGCAAGCTGGCCCACAGCCTTTATCGCCGGGGCTATCACCTCGGCCTCCATGCGCAAGGCAAGGGCAACATGCTGGAGAACCTGAAAATATGGAAAGAGATCAGAAAGGCGAAGGAAGGCACTGAATCTCGCAAAAAAACAAACACTTACCTGCACGGACTCCTGGACGATAGACGCCATTTAGGCCCTGAATGTCCCCCCGGGGACCCTACCCCCCGCCGATTTTTCTATTTCATGAAGCAGGCCATCCGCGACGGATAGCCCCGAGGGCACCGCGAACTGAAGGCCCCCCTCCACCATGATCGGCGAGGGCGGGCCCTGGGAAGACTTTCGGGAACCCCTCTTGAGCGGCTCTGATGGAGAGCCGATCTCCTCCTCCGAGACCGGGTCCTCCAGAATCCGAGCTTGCTTCCGGCCCGACGCTCTGCTAGGCCTCGGGGCGGGATCAGCCCCCGAACGCTCACGGGATGCGACCACCGAAGGAGAAGGAAAAGGAGCCGGGGCGGGCTTCGAGCGGGAAGAGCTGGCGCCTCCAGCCTTCGTGACCTTCCTCGGCTGGCGCATGGAGGCTCGGAGCTCGTCCATATCCATGGGTCCTGCACAAACCAAATGCAAAGAAGTCAGTGACACAAGCAATATAAAAGCCAAAAAGCAAGCCTAACTTACCGACGAACTCAACGGGGCTAAGCCCGGCCCAACTCAGGACCCTCTCAGACAGCAACACGTCGAATCGGGGAACGGGCTCCCACGACGCTACTCTCACCGCGGCGGGGTCATTGGACTGGTTCCCCGGCAAGCATTTTTCCCTCGACCACTTGGTAGGCACGGGCCAGTCCTCGCCCTCGGGAGGGGAAACGAAGAAGAACTTCTTCCTTCCAGTCGTGAATGGAAGAAGGCAGGGCCACAACCCCGGTCCCGGCGGCGCCCCCTGTCGCTTTCTAAAAGAGAGGTAGACCCACCTCGAGTCGCCCGCTCGACCCCCAGGATGATTTTTGAAAACGAGGGAAGAATCAAGGAGGGAGAGGCTGAAGGGAACCGCCTATAACTTCAGGCGGATCAGGAACCCGAGGAGAATCCTCCATGAGTTCGGCACTAACTGACCAGGGGCTAACCCGAAGAAGTTCAGCGTTTCGACGACCTCAGGAGAGAAGGGCAGGCACATTCCACCCCAAAAAGCTTCCAGGTACAGGGCGATCTCCCTACCCCGTACTTGGTCTGCCCTCTCTTCCTCCTTGGCCAGACGAAGCGTATAACCTGAGGGGATGTGGAAGCGAGCCCGAGTATTGGCGAGCTCGTCCTCATGCCTCACCCAACACAACGCGCCAGGGGCAGCGTCTACCTCCTCCTCCCTAGGGGCTGCCCTCGCCTCACGATCCAGGAAAGAGGATCTGACCCCTGCTCCCCGGGGAGACTCAGGTTCAACTAAAGGGTCCCTAGAACTTACTCCTACGACATCTACAGATTCCACGAAAGAAGACATCTAACCTGAAGAGGAGGGATCCTCGGGAAACGAAAGCAGAAGAAAGAAGACGAGCGTCGAGCAACCAGGGCTTATAGCGAGGAAATATGAAGGAGTAGGGACCCTGGAGTGGGCCCCACCCCTATTTTGTTTCCGCAACTGCCCTCATCCTTTCATCTCCCGCCAAAACGCCTCCTCGCGTCCAACGGCTCCGATTGCTCCACTTGTCGTTCCCACACTGGACTGCACCCTGTCATACGCCGCAGGTCTGCACACGCTGCGTCGGCCAACCAATGCTTGACACGTGGACCGTCGCTTCAGTGGCAGGATGCACGAACCGACGCACCTTCCTTAAATGCAGAGATCTCGCCCTAATTCGCTGGCAGAAAAGACAGCTGACGGCCCGGGGACGCATCCCGACGAAACCTTTGGAGGGAGCTCCCCCGCGGCGGCCCGGCAGTCCACTCCTGACCCGACCCGCTAGCTGGTCGGGACAAGAGTGGGGGGCTAATGATGATGCTCAATATTGGCGATCTCCAAGATCAGGACACGTGGCAGATGACGTGTCCCAGAACTCAGAAGAAAGGGCCCACAGGGGCCGACCAGGCCACTCCTGTACCCGACTTACAAGCACAAGTTGGATCTCCTCAGAGCCCCCTGAAAATTGGCCTCCTCGGCCTTTCAGCTCGCCCCGAGCTGCCACAGGACCAAGACTTCTCAGCCCTCTCGCTCGTCCCCGAGCTCCCCAGCCGAAGCCATCTTCCTCGGTCCTCCGACCGACCAACCCCACCACTCACAGGCGTAACCGCCGCTTCGCAAATCTCGCCATGCGCAGATTCTCCGCCAACAACATCCCACGTTCCACGCCATCACGATCCCTATTAACGGGCGATCCGCTCTTTACGCGGGCGTGACGTCGGGAGCGTAACTGCCGGCGAGATTCTCGCGCCTGCTGCTGTGTGCTGCCGCCACTATATAAACCCACATCACAGAGGGGTCAAGTAAGCCATTTTTTACCCACTTAGCCGTTACTCTGCTCGGATCTCGTACTAACTTGATCGTCGGAGGGTCCTCGGTGGTACCAAACCACCCCGGGACTTCTTTGCAGGTATTCGGTGTTGACTCCTCAAAACCACAAATCTCCTCAAAACCCATTGAGACCCACACGCAACAGGAGATCACCTCCAAGATCCACGGGGAGATTGACGGAAGGCAACATTTGACGGAGGCCCGCAAAAGACTTCCATCAAAACCCATTCCACATTCTCTAAAACTTGAGACAAAAAAGCACTTACTAGAAATTAGTTTGATTCCAAATTCAATCTACATTAAAATCAAACCAAGACAAAAAAGAACTTTCTAGAATTTATTTTAATCTTATTGCTTTTCAAATTTTATTTTCATTTACTTTTAACTATTTTTTTTTACTTAATATGGTAAATAATATATTATACTATTTTCTAAAATACTCTTGATTCGAGTTAGTAAAATGGCTATTTTCTTTACTTATTATTCAAAATAATTTTAAACCAAACCCTTCCATTTTATATTTACCCTTGGCCTCAAGATTTTTTTTTTAAAATTCTAAATAGGGTAAAGCAATCGTAGTTCCTTCATGTTTATACAGGTATTACCCATTTTACCAATAAAAGCGTGCATCGTAAGCGCTGCTTTGATGTGCCAATATCTAAAAATATTCGACAGCAAAATATATCACTAAATAAATCTTGCTTCTAGCTGCTGCCTGCTGCTTGCTCTTGGAGTTTCAAGAAAAAGGGCTGAGGGAAAGAAACAACGACAAAAGAACGGAGAGAGCTTCGGTGGCGAATTCTTCGCGGCTTAGCTGGCGGTGGCGGTTTGATCCCTTCATCTCTTTCTCCGGTGAACTTTCCGGCGACTGACGCCACCGAGGTACCATCTCATCGCTTTTTTGCAATCAAGTTCATTCTTTTCTTTTTTCGCTGAATTGATTTCGATTCGCGATTGATTTGAGAATCTGATTGCCAATTGTTGAGGAAAGTAGTTGATTCTAGGGTTTGAGTTGACCTGAGCTCAGCTCACTGTATCTAGTTCCTTTTTTTTATCTGATGTTTTGATGCTCAGATTGTAGATTGAAGAAAAACAGAGATCGGCGTGGGTGCTGTTTGATTCGTGCTTGAAATTTGTTTTTGAGCTGTTTATGGTGGCGTTTTTTGGTAAGTTTGATCTGAAAGTATTGATCTTTTTGCTGTAATTAATATGATAGCATAATAGGAATATAATCTAGGTATTTAAATAGCTTCTAAGTAGAAAAGTTGCTGTTTTACGAGGCGATTAATGGGGGAAACTCTTAATTGGTGCTTTCTTTGTGATTTTTTGATTGCTGCAGGTGATTTCTAGTGACTGGAGTTAGAAGTATTGCGACATCCAGCAGTTTCCCTCTTATGTTTATTCAATTGGATCACAACTTCCATTTCCGGAGACAGAGGCAATTGGCGTTTTTTTGCTGGGACTGCTGATTTATTGATCCATGGGAGCTTGCTTGATTGGTTTCATGGATCCGTAGATATCCTGCTGTTTGAGAAATTGAGGTTCTGGGGACAGTTCATGGTTGTTAAGAGTAGCTTCTCAACATATTGTTGAAGAAATTTAGAGTGCTGCATATTTTGCCCCTATGTTAACCGACTATTATTTGGATTAAGTTGGAACTAAGTAAGGCTTCTAGGACCGAGTCTGCAAAATTTGGATTTGGTCATACCTTAATTACAGGAATATTTTTTCTTTCCGCTATTATCTAAAGACAGCGGATGGTTAATATGGAAGCTTCAAGATGGTAAATGATCTGTAATTAGAGCAGTTATTACTGTTAGCTGTACAAAAATCATTACCCAAGCAGTTGGTATCAGTTCCCAGGTTAATCTTACCGTATTCGGTGATCTTTTTTTTACCAAGCCTGCAATTAATAGTCCTAGCTATGGCATCTGAGGTTTCAGGAGGCATGATGGCCCATCTTATTCCATCACTTGGACCCGCACTTATGATCTCTATGGGATATATTGATCTTGGGAAGTGGGTAGCAGCAGTTGAGGGCGGGGCACGCTTTGGTTTTGACCTTGTGTTACTGGTTCTCCTCTTTAACAGCATTGCCATTTTGTGTCAATACCTTTCAACTTGTATTGGAACGGCCACCGGAAAGAATCTTGCTGAGGTATTATTATTAGTCCCTTTTCAGTCATTATTAATATTAAGCGTTTAACCCGAATATATCCTTCTAGATATTTTAAGTTTTACTTTAAGGAGCATTTTTTCGAGCTGCTGCACCCCACTGACTTGCCTGCCATACATTGATGGGGAGGAATTGTTGGGGTATAACAAGAAGCAGAAATCATTATCCCAAACCCTTGGGGTTGACTAACGGATTTCACTTAATGCGGGTTTACCCTTGTTTCAGCGTTGAGTCCAAATTGCTGTGGAATTAATTATCAGGGTAAGCTACATATGTTGTTTGTTCTGTGTATACCCTGTTCAACATATTTGGATCATTAGGTTACAATAAAGTGGAACGGTATGGTATACCACAGATATAGATGCCCTCTGGGGAAAAAAATGTTCTAAGACGTTGTAGGATTGTAGGCATTCATTGTGCATGTGTTATACCTGGATAAGTATGATGAAAAAAAACTTCAGATGGGATTGGGAGTTGTGATAGCTAACATAATGCCCACTGATTATGAAAAGTGGAGGTGTGGCCTAAGAAACAATAAACTTAATAAATCATATTGCTGTTGTGGCTCAAATACCAATTTTACTAAGACTAGATATAATAAAAAACATCCAAGAAAGGAGAAAGCTTGCTAAGGGGAATTTCTATGTGAAAATTAGAGAGCTCTCTTTTATTCCTAGGATGATCCTCATCTGTTATGTATTTTCCCAAAAATGATATAAAGTATAAGGTCAGCGAGCCACCGCCAGAGTTTTGATTATATTGCTACCATGAAATATAATTAAAACATTTTTGGCATGGTAATCATCTGACATGGTATCCATACTACCTTTATTCTTTCTAAACTTGAAGCATTTCTCATGGCTAGAAGACCCAGACAAGGAGGGTTTAAGATTGTGACTCAACTCATGAACAGTCGCTGACCTACACTGGTAGTCTGGTACACAAGGACAAAGTTTGATAATGAATTTTCATCCTAGGCAAAGCTGCATAGTTTTTTTTTTGGTTGGTCTGGACATCAGATGCAGACTGAAGGCCGTAAAATTAAGAGTTGAATGGGGCAAATGAGAGAGAGAGAGAGAGAGAGAGGGGATAATTCTGTTGAACTGCACAATCACTGAAATTTAATCATGTTACGCTAGTCAAAATCAATCCACTCAGCAAATTTAAGTAGTTGCACTCATTATAATCTTTGCAGCTAGACTAACTCCTAGAATATCGTATGTATCTTGTTACCCAAAACAAAGCTTAAGCTGATGGGTGGTGAGAAAACAGTTATATGCAGCTCTCCACTACTCCACATATGTGGAAAATCGTACATGCTTATTTCACGCGCAAAATAGCAAGCATGAAGAGGATAAAATGATACCTTGACCTTTGTACTCTTGTTCTATGCCGCCATGTTGATTGTTAAAGTTTAAATTTTATTTACAGTTGAGAGAGTGATGGGCTTTTTATAGGTACACATGAGTCATTAATATAAGTGGGTTCCAACAATAAAACTCAAGCCAACAAGATTTGTCCCATCTTATATCTAATATCCATTAATCTCTCATAGTTTTTTCAATGTGGGACTATTTTAGTCCCTCACATCTCAACACCCTCTCACGTGCAATCATCATTTTTTCTTGGTGTGATTGTCACGTGGATTGCACAAACAGTTGTAGAGCTAGGTCTCTCAGAGGCACTTTTTCTGTGCTTGTACGCAGCTTCTCTCATAGGTATTGTCGAGGTTTTGGATCGAGCCATTGGCTTTGATATCATGTTATATATATATATATATTTTTTTTTCAAGAATGAGGGTGGTGGTGGTGGTGGTGGTTATATATTTATATTTGAGTGTACAAGGGCTTTTGATTAGACGGGTTCCATCAATAAGATTAAAGCCTTACCCATGCACTTCTCATACTTTTTCCAATATGGGACTATTTTAGTCATTCACATCTCAACAATGATAACCATTCGTACCCAAACCGAAGCAATAACGGCCTGTTCAGCGATTAGATGTTGTAAAATCCCACAAAGACGAATAGTCAACAACCTTAAAACAATGAACATATATTAAATGTTTTATCTTTGTTCTGATGTACCCTTTTGCATCTCACAGTGTTTCATTTAGAAAGTAGCCGTGATATAATTTTGTTGCAACTAGTGCATATATATATATATATATATATAATATGAGAATAGTGGAGGAAAGGTTCCATAGGAGGAAATTTCCTCTTATGGCGTTGATAAAATGCACCCTCCATGATTTTTTTCGATGATTTGCATTCATCATCATCTTTATCGTATAAGATGTGGATACACCAAATTTTATATGATTCTACCACTCTTTCACCGTTGATTTAGTGGGTGCAAAATTAACGGTTTACCGACAATAGAACTTTTTAGATTGCTAATTCAACAGTGAAAAAGTAGTAGGATCACATGAAATATGGTGCATCCAAATCTTAGATGATAAAGACGAAGATGATGAAACACCGTTCGTAAAAAAATCGTGGAGTTTATTTTTTCGACGCCATTTCCTACATTATTCTCTCTCTACACACACGTGATAGTTTATCGATAGCTTAGAATACAAGACCCTACAAAAAATTGCCCAAGAAATTTATACATCAATTATGCTAATATCTGTATTTTATGTCTCCAAAAGGTCTGCAGAGAGGAGTATTGCAAGGTTGCATGCATATCATTGGGAGTGCATGCAGAATTGTCTATGATAATTTCAGACATAACTATGGTATGCTTCATTTAACCTGATGTTCATATAGCAGCTGTTCTGCATTTTCACACGTTTTTGTGAAACTGAGTAAAATGGAGGCTACTTGTTTCTGTAAATTCTGATGACTAACTAGTTGTTTGTTGAAAACTCCAGATTTTGGGAATTGGCCATGGACTTAGTCTTCTGTTTGGAATGGATCTAATTGCAAGTATCTTTTATGCCACAGTTGGTGTCATCTTACTTCCATCATTTCTTACCCTCTTGGTAATACTTTAAGTTACATTTTTTCATCACTATCAACCTTGAATATAATCACAGATGAGCAATTCCTACGTCTCTTCAACCTTAATTGCAGGACAATAGCAAGGCAGAAGCATTGTATATAGGCTTAGCTGGCTCCACTCTGCTCTTTTATGTGCTTGGGGTGTTGATCAGTCAACCAGAGGTTCCACTTGTAATGAGTGGGATTTTTCCTAAGTTGAGTGGAGAGAGTGCATATTCATTGATGGCCCTTCTAGGTGCAAACATAATGGCTCACAACTTCTATATTCACTCTTCTATTGTAAAGGTAATCTGGTTATATATTCCTATACCATTTCATATTGCATTTTTCTTAACTTGTCGTTAAATCAACTCTTATTATATTAAAATTGATAACGCTTTTTGCTGTTGATTTTCATTATAAATTTCTAATCTTGTAAGTTCATGGGTGCTGCACTTTGTTTCCTATACATCCTTGTTGAGTTATATTTCTAAGCGCCCTCGTCTTGAACTGTGATTAAATTCTTTATTGAATCAATACCCAAATGTTGCATTGAGGAATATAAATTTCTAGCATCTACCTTCCTCCCCCCTTTTTATGTAGAGAAGTATTATTTATATATACGCACGTGAGAGAGAGAGAGAGAGAATATAAATTATTGTTACACTATTAAGTCAGAGGTACATATAAAAGAAAACTGTTAACATATAGTTTGACCTTGCATGCGAATTCTTGCAGTCCAGTTTGCACAAGTTCAGGCAATAAATCTGATGGTATAGCCCTTTTATGTGTCCGGTTCAGATACCTCCATCTGCTACCTTTTGAGACCTTTTAGTTTATTATCAATAGAAGAACTAGTGTTTAACTCTTTATTTTGAAGAACGGTTGCATATATCGTGATCTCAATTTTCATAGGATCCGTCTAACCTTTTGGAACACAGTTTCCCTTACGGGTAGATTAACAGAATTAGTGGAGGCGATGATTAGAAGGAGAGTTAGTATTATGTGTTTGCAAGAAACTAAATGGGCAGTTGAAAAATGTGGAGTTATAGAACCATGGGTTATAAGCTTTGATATACGGGAAGAGATAAAAATCGTAATGGGTTATAATCATAGATAGACGGTTGCTTGAGGATATAGTTGAGATTAAGAGAAAACGTGATGGGATTTTACTAGTTAAGTTTATTTTAGGTGGGATCCTTAATGTTATTAGTGCTTATGCACCACAAATAGGTCTTGATGACACTGGTAAGCGTCAATTTTGGGACGATTTAGACGACATGAATTAAATGATACCCAGTAGAGGTTATTTATTGGTGGGGATCTCAATTGACATCTAGGTACTAATCGTAGTGGGTTTGATACTATTCATAGAGGTTTTGGTTTTGGACAGAGGAATGAAGCAAAGTAATTCGATTTTAGATTTTATCTTGTCTTACGATTTAATCTTGGCAAATACTTGGTTTAGAAAAATAAAGTCTCACTTGATCACTGTAGGAGTGGGTCGAGAGCTAGACACTTAAGACTTTTTTTTCTGACTAGAAGGATAGATAGAGTTTGTTTTATCGATTGTAAGATAGTGCCAGGTGAGAGTGTAACCACTCAATATAGACTTTTAGTTCTTGATGTTCAGTTTAGAAGAGAACCTAGGTAGATTAGATGTAAGGTAGAGCCTAGAATTAAGTGTTGTCGACTGAAGGAAGGTAATCAAGAAGCCTTTGTAGATTGTGTAGTTCAAGGGCTGATTGGAAGCCATAAGACGATTCAGACAACACATGGAACAAGATGGCTAGTTACGTTAAGAGGGTAGCTACAGACTTGATGAGTCGAGAGGTGGTGCTCCACCTTTTAAGGACCGTCATGATAGAATGAAAAAGTAAAAGGCTGCTATTAGAATCAAGAGAGTTTTATAGAGATTTGAAGAATAGCAGAGATATGGAGAGAATTGAGAAGTATAAGATAGTTAAAAAAGAGATTAAGAAAGTTGTTCGGGAAGCCAAATCTAAGGTCTACAAAGAGGTGTACGAGGACACTAAGAAAGATGAAAATGACATATACATGATTGCTCGGATGAGAGAAAGGAAGACTAGATACTTATGTGCGGTGAAATGTGTCGAAGATAAAAATTAGAGGGTTTTAGTTCGAGATGAGAATATCAAGGTAATGTGGAGAGATTATTTTAACAAATTGTTCAATGAGAGCTTTACTAAGGATTTGGATGGACTTGTCATTCAATCTTAAGATATAAACTGTGATTTCATGTGGAATAAAAATACTTAGGTTACATAGATTTTGAAGAGGATGAATTTAAGGAAAGCTGTTGGTCCAGACGGGTTTCTATTGAGCTATTGAGATGTTTAGGAGAGGCGTTAGATGGCTGATAGACCTGTTTAAAAAGATTTGGCAAACCAAAATAATGCCAAATGAGTGGAGTACTCTTGTACCTCTCAACAAGAACAAGGATGACATTTAAAGTTGCCTAAACTACCGCGGAATAAAACTCATGTGTCACACCATGAAGTTTTGGAAGGATGATCGAACACAGGATAAGACAAGATGTTAAGATAACAGAGAACCAATTTGGGTTCATGTCTGGACGATCAACGACATAGGCTTTTTATTTGCTTCGTCAACTTGTTGAATGTTTTAGAGAGGAGAAGGGATTTGCATATTGTTTTTATTGACTCAGAAAACTTACGATAAGGAATCTAGAGAGGTATTATGGTGGACAATAATGGAGAAAGGGTCCCAATTAGGTACATTGACATAATCAAGGACATGTATGATGAAGTAGTGTCAAATGTAAGGACTTGGGGCAGCTTAACGAGTGATTTTTCGATCACAATTGGTTTGCATAAAGGATCTGGTCCATTCTTGTTTTCCATAGTTATGGATGAGCTTACTTGAACTATTCAGTATGAGGTACGTTGGTATATGTTATCCGCTGATGATATTATTCTGGTAAATGAGACGAAAGCAGAGGTTGATGCCAAATTGGAGTTATGGAGGCAAACGTTGGAATCTCGGGGGTTTAGACTGAGTAGGTCCAAGACGGCATATATGTAATGCAAATTTAGTAAACAGAGAAGTCGAGATCACAGTGATATAATACTGGATGGACAAAAGATATCACTGAACGATCAGTTTAGATATTTAGGTTTCATCATCCAAAAGGATGAGAAAATCAATAGCGATGTCAACCAAAGGATTCAGGCTGGTTGGTTGAAATGTAGGAGTGCAACGAGGATTTTATGCGATCGCAACTTTCCGTTAAGATTGAAAGGGACGTTTTATCGAAGCGCTATTTCGGCCTACCTTATTATATGGTACGGAATGCTAGGCTCATAAGAAACATCATGCATAGAAGTTACATGTAACGGAGATGCACATGCTTTATTGGATGTGTGGTAACAATAGAAAATATAAGGTGCAAAATGAGGATATTCACGCAAAAGTTGGTGTATTGTGGACAAGAAGATGCGGGGAAACGGTTAAGATGGTTTGGTTATGTGCGACACAGACATATGAAAGCACTGTTCCGACGAGTGGATATTCTCGATTTAGGCCAAGTCAAAAGTGCGAAAGGAAGACCGAAGAAAACGTGGATGGAGGCAATACGAAAAGATATGGATGCCAAAAGCCTTAATGAAAGTATATTGTTCGACAGGAGTGAGTGGAGACGGAGCATTCATGTGCTCGACCCGGCGTGATTATTATGTTGGTTCATGTAACCTACCCCATATGCTTGGGATAATAGGCTCAGTTGTTTGTTTGTTTGTTTGACAGTGCTTGAGATCCGGAGAAGTTTTCCATTCCTGTTAAAGATTGACTTCCAATCCCTCCTTTTTTCTTTTTAGAATTACATGGGCCATGACTCATGGCCAAATGGGAGATTGGATTATGTGGATCTGAACTGTGTTACAGCGTACTTTTTGAAATCATTGCATAAACTATCTTCCTAGATGTTCCAAAGAACTTGCTTACGAAAACTTCCATCGAGTTGCGACACATGTGCAAACATAAATTTGGTAAAAAGAGTTGGTGTTATATGTTGATGAGCTGAGCACTTACTGATGGAAACTTAGCTCTATGAGAGGACAAAATATGAACTTGAAAACAAAAGTTAGCTTTATATGTAGATTGGCCAGCAAATGTTTGCATGTGTCAACGCATTCAATCAAATTGGTTACATGCTACAAGCTCCTATCTCTTTTTTTAGTACAAAAATGTTAGCACGTGCAAGCAAATTTCTAATCATGTTATTTTTGTACTCATCAGTACAATCATATGTCAAGTTGAACTCATTATCATTATCTTTATTACAATTATATTGTTGTTATCATTATTATTATTAGCAGCAGCACCAGCACTACGACTCCCATTTAAATATGCACCCTCGTTCTAAAATTGTCATCTTCTAGATCTATTTGGAGTTCACAATGCACGGTTTTCATTATGGGCGTGGAATTTTTCCCATGCGTTCATCTTTCATTCTGTACATTGTGAATTTGTTTTTACATCTAGTTGAATGCCGCGTTTCCATGCAGCAGCAGAGGAGACAACCAAATGTTGCTATGGGTACTTTGTTTCATGATCATTTTTTCGCTATCCTATTCATCTTTACTGGCATTTTTCTGGTGAATTATGTGCTGATGAACTCAGCAGCAGAAGTGTTTGGCAGTACAGACGTCGTGTTCAACTTCCAAGATGTTTCTATGCTGATGGACCAGGTCTCTAATATTCAGCACTTCTTTTGAATGAATCTCTTGCGAATAATTGTGGTTCACGCTTTATTGCTTTATATTAATATACGTTTTTTGCCGGTTTTTAATTTATATATGTTATGTGTGACTAATCTTTTTGGCGGTGCCGTTGGCTAGCATGTCTTATTCTTGAACTATATACCGTGCTGAGCTTTAACCTGTATTAGATGACCATTGTAATTTCCAAATCAACTTATTTTAATTGTCCAACTTTTGCAAAAACGACACGTGGACATTATAATTTGACTATAAGACATCTTTATCATGGGAGTGCCACACCATACATAATCAGGTATAATACATGCCTAGGATGAACATATTTACAACATATGCAGGAGGTAGGACAATGTGGCACCATGTTATTTGGCTCTTAAATGGTTATAACATAAACAGGACTGTTATAAACAGGATCCATAATCCATTTGTTCAATAGGAGCCATGGCCACCGTAGCTCAACTGTAGGTATATTCCGACAGTATCAGTGTAGGCCTCTTGACCCCTATGTACAATATAATAACATAGAGAATAAATAAAGTATCGACTGCTGGACTTTACCATGCCCTTTTGTAAAACAAACATGTTAAAACTAGAACTTAAAATGAAACCATTTACATCATAAAACGATAAATCTAATTTGACAAACATCAGTCCATCAAATATATGCATTATTCATATTGATAAAAAAAACTAGATGCATAATTCATATTGATAAAAAAAAACTAGATGCATAATTCATATGTATAAATAAAGTAAGGGTTAAGAACAAAATGTAAATACGAGTTTGGGCTTGACACACAAAATACGGTGCTGATATAGTAATCTTGTTGATCAACATGTATTAGGTATCCAGACGTATACAATGTGTCCAACATGTGTCAGTCAACTATCAATGGTCAACAGGGAAACAAAGGGTGTTTTGGCATGTCAATACAGATGTCAATTCCATAGTTTCTCTAACACCTAATTTGGTGAATTTGGGAATTATTAATTCATGGCACCTTACGAGCTACTAAAAAGGAAACAAAGGAACTATGTATGAGCAAGAGGCGGGAGGGGGCTGGGGGAGGTGGGGGGAGGGAATGGGTGTATATGTGTATATGCTTGTTTGTGGGTTGGCAGGGCTGGGCTGTTATATATGTGTGTATTTATCTGTGTGTGTATATCTGTGTCTGTGTGTGTATATATCTGTGTGTGTGTATCTCTGTGTGTGTATATATATATGTTGGGTGCCGATTGTCGAAAAAAATCGTGGAGGGTGTATTTTTTTCGACGCCTTAGGAGGAAATTCTTTATCATCTAAGATGTGGATACACCAAATTTTATATGATTCTACCACTTTTTCACCGTTGATTTAGTTGGTGCAAATTAACGGCTTACCGATGATACAACTTTTTACCGTGCTAATTGAACGGAGAAAAAGTGGTAGAATCACATGAAATTTGGTGTATCCTCATCTTAGATGATATAAATGATGATGATGGGTGCCGCTCGTCGAGTAAAATATTTGGATGATTGATTTTTAGCGACGCCATATGAGGAAATCCCTTTCTATGGTCTCTTTCCTCATTATCCATAGGAGAGATTTCCTCTTATGACATCAAAAAATACACGCTCCAATTTTCACGACAATCGGCTCCCATCAGCTTCAACTTTATCATCGAAGATTTGGTGTAGATTCTACAACTTTTGCATCGTTGATTTAGTAGGTGCAAAACTAACGGTTTACCGACAATATAACTTTATTGCTAATTTAACGGTAAAAAAATGGTAGGATCACATGAAATTTGGTGTATCCACATCTTAGATAATAAAGATGACGATGGATGCCGATTGTCGAAAAATATCGTGGAGTGTATGTTTTCAACGCCACAGGAGGAAATTCCTTCCCAAGACACCTTTCCTCCATTATTCTCCTTCGCTATATAGTATAACTATGCTCTTATCGATAGGATTTAGAAACAAATTCTACCAACTTTATAACTATTGGATCCATGTTGGGATGTGTGCAAACAATTACGGCAATATTTGAATAAATAAGAAATTTTCTTTATATTTGTTTGCGCACATCCCAAAGCAAATCCAATGGTTAAAGAGTTGGTAGTATTAGTTTTCAAATCCTATAGATAGCAACATAGTTGTACTATATATATGAGAATAATGAAGAAAAGAGGCCTAAGGAGGCATTTTCGTTAGGCGGGGTAAAAAATCTATATCTTGTTACACGCAGCGTAAACCTTATGGATCTAGAGATCCCTTCAGAACGAATAACAAATAGAACAAAATCAAATAACAACGCAAGAGAATTTAACGTGGAAAACTGGAAAAACCACGGGGAAAAAACTTTATTAGAAATTTTGAAAAAACCTTACAGAAGATTACAAGCTCTCTCCTTATGATCTCCAACGAGATCGTCCTTCTCTCTCAAGATCTTCTTATGGCCTTTTTGATCTATGGAGCCTTCTTTATGCTTCCACAATACCTTATGTTCAAGTACCTTCGGCCTTTCCTCATGGCGCCTTGATCCCTTATGGAGCCGTCGTTTCCCTTTAACCTTATGATCAATATTACACATCCTTATTGATCAACTTGATCCTTTATGGAGCTCTTGTCTCCTTTAAACTTTATGATCAATGATTTTAAACTTTAACCATAGCATCCTATTTATACACAAACCAATTCCTTAATTAGGAAACTACCATAATTAAGAAACTTCCATAAGATACTTCTTAATTAAGAAATCGTGGTTTGATAAAATCTGATATACAAGACACCTTCACAACAATCTACTTGGCTTGTTTATCCTTATAGCCATCTTGAAAATTAGTTTCCCTTGTCTTGTATCCCTAGGGTTGCCTTAGTTCTCACTGTTTTTCCGCTGGCACAACCCCAAAACATGAAACTCCGAATTGTCACCGTTTTTGCCCAGAACTGCGAAACCGGTGTTGTCACAGTCTTTTACCAGAACTGTGAAACTGGTGCGACCCTCCTACCGAGATCGACCTTCCTCACACTTGAGTACCTGAATAGAAATCAAGGCTGACTTGAACTTTTCTATAAGAACAACCTTCACGATATCCTCCACCTGTTTCTTTGTAGCAACGACTGCACCACCAGTCACCGTGCTGCCGTCCAAACGATATAAATTTTTCAGTCGTTGCCCTTTCATGACCATCAGGGCATTCTTGACAACCTTTAGCACTCCTTGACCAACGAACTTGCATCCTGCTGCATCTAATACACCTAGAGAAATCAGGTTTTTCTTTAATTCCGGAACGTGTCGCACGTTCACAAGTGTTCCCACCACTCCATCAAACATGCGGACTTTGATGCTTCCTATGCCAATGGCTTTGCATGCTGTATTGTTCCCCACGAGAACACTGCTGCCATTGAGCACCTTATAGGTGCTGAACAATTCCTTTTAGGACACATGATAAGAACATCTGGAGTCAAGAATCCAAGCATCTGAATTTTCATCCTTCCCGGTATGTACCTTGAGTACATCATACAGATCTTCTGCTTCGGTCGCAATACTGACTTGATCCGAATTACTTGTACTGGCATCTTTACCCTTCTCCAACCACTGTTTGTACTTTTGGCATTGGTTCTTCAGATGTCATGACTGTTTGTAAAAGAAATATGGTCCGCCCTCTTGTCCGGATGATTTGGATTTTCCCTTTTTGGTTTTGCCTCCGTCTTTAGTTTTTGACCTTCCCCTTTCACCGGCAAATACCCCTAATGACTCCTTCGATAGATTTGATTTTTTTCATTGTCTCATTGTTGAGAAGCGTTGCTGTATTATCCTCCATATCGAGAGTCTCATTACGAATTGTTGTCACCAAGTGTTCATAAGAATTTGGAAGCGAAAATGGGAGCAAAAGCGATTGGTCCTTCTATAACTTTACTTTAAGGCATAGAAGATCACTTACCATCTTGTTGAAGCAGGAGTACCTACTTTCATGTGTAAACCGTAGAGTTAATTTTTTAGGTAAAGCTTGTTAGACAGATTTTGTCATATACAAACTCATTAGCTTCAATCATAAACTTGCCGCAGAAGTTTCTGGAATGACGTACATCACGTTTTCCGCAAGACAAAGCTCTATCGTGCATTGTGCCTTCTGATCCATGTCTTGCCATGCATTATCTGTCATGTCGGTAGGTTTATTATCGCCAAGAACCTTAAACAACCCTTCCTTTACAAGAAGTGCTTTAACATTTCTCTGTCACGTCGAGAAGTTCCTTTTTCCGTTGAATTGCACCACCTCGAACTTAATGCTATTGTTCTTGTTATTCATCTTTAATTCCGAAGCAAAAATCTTTCCCTCGGATCCTTATAAACCAGATCTTCAGAATCACAATTTTAGAAGGAAGGGAGCGGACACAAGCGTTGTCACCCACCGTAAACTTAAATCGCAAAATCAAAGAGCTCTGATAACAATTGTTGTTACACGCAGTGGAAATCTTATGGGAGCTCTGATAACAATTGTTGTTACACGCAGTGGAAACCTTATGGATCTAGAGATTCCTTTAGAACGAATAGCAAATAGAACAAAATCAAAATCAAATAGCAATATAAGAGAATTTAACGTAGAAAACTCAAACAGGAAAAACCATGGGGAAAGGGAAGAAAACTTTATTTGAACATTCGAGAAAACCTTATAGAAGATTACAAATGCTTTTCTTATGATTTTCAACGAGATCTTCCGTCGCTATCAAGCTCTCCTTATGACATTCTTGATCTATGGAGCCGTCTTTATACTTGCACAATACCTTATGATCAAGTACCTTTGACATTTCCTTATGATGCCTTGATCCTATATGGAGCCGTCGTCTCCCTTTAATCTTATGATCAATATTGCACACCCCTATTGATCAACTTGATCCTTTATGGAACCCCCGTTTCCCTTAAATTTTATGATCAAGCCAATTACTTTAAACTTTAACCCTAGCAATTTATACACAAACCAATTCCTTAATTAAGAAATTGCCTTAAGACGCTCCTTAATTAAGAAACTACCATAATTAAGAAACTGCCATAATTAAAAAACTGCCATAAAACACTCCTTAATTAAGAAACCATGGTTTGGTAAAATCTGATATACAAGACACCTTCACAACATATCCTCCACCATTTTTTTCGACGATCGACATCATCTTTACCATCTAAGATGTGAATACATCAAATTTCACGCAATTTTACCACTTTTTCACCGTTGAACTAGCAATGTAAAAAGTTCTATTGTCGGTAAGCAATTAATTTTGCACCCACTAAATTAACGTTGAAAAAGTGATAGAACCACATGAAATTTAGTGTATCCACATCTTAGATGGAGGTGATGGATGTCGATCGGCAAAAAAATTCATAGAGGGTGTATTTTTTCGACACCACAGGAGAAAATTTCCTCTTATGGCACCTTTCCTCCATCATATAGACACACACACACACAACCGATTCATTGCCCAGATGTACTAAAAAGTTAGAATTCAAGAGTGGATGTGGTGCGACCTTGCTCTTTGATTCATCTCCCCTATAGCTTTCTTAGATGCAAAGCTTAGCTTCGGCTATGGTTTTGAGGATTTTACCATATGAGACCATTATACCCAAAACAAAGTTAATGTTGGTGGGTTGTTGGCTGACAAAGAATGCCAAACAAACTTCACATTTAACACATCTTTCCTCTAAAAAAGAAGCTTGTGGGACGATGCATGTTCCAACTGTATGTTGGTACTTGATAATAATTGATGAGAATGTGGACAACATTTAGTCCCACATCGATAAAATTGTGGGATGCATATGAGTTAAGATATAAGATGTGATAAATCTCCATAAGGCTTGAGTTTTTTGGATGGAGTCCCACTATATTAAAAGCCCATGTGTTGTGGGCCCAAACCGAGTTTTACAATAATCATAATCTCCTTTTTCTTTTCTAATTGTAAGCGCTCGTATATGACATTATTACACATCTTATTGCAGATATTTAGAAGTCCAATTGCACCTGTTGCGTTTTTTCTGGTCCTATTCTTGTCCAGTCAGATCACAGCTTTTACTCGGAATATTGGAGATCGTGTGATTTTGTGGTCTTTTTTTGGTGTTAATCCATCTTGGGTTCATCATGCATCAGTTAAATCTCTCACCATCATTCCAGCTCTCTACTGTGCCAAGACTGCCGGTGCTGAAGGGATATACCAATTGCTAATCTTCTGTCAAGTTTTACTGGCCATGCTTCTTCCATCTTCAGTGATTCCCCTTTTTCGCGTGGCGTCGTCAAGCTTTGTAATGCATGCTTTCAAGATCAATTGGCATCTGGAAATCTTGGCTCTGGTTGCTTTCCTTGTGATGTTTGCGTCCAACATTTTCTTTCTAATAGAAATATTATTTGGAGATAACGTGTGGATGATTAACTTGACGGGAAGCACAGAGAGCACTCCGATGATACCATACACCGTTCTTCTTATCATTGCTTGCGCATCTATTGTATCTACACTATATCTGGCAGTAACACCTTTAAAATCTGCAAGCAATATGCTAGAAACACAGGTTTGGACTAGTTTGCAAAAGGATCGACCGAAACTATCTGAAGGTGGAGAAGCAAATACTCTCAACATGATTAAATACGATGAAAATCAGGAATCATCTGTTGAAGATGCATTGGAAGGATCCATGGAGATTCAATCTGAAAAATCAATCCTAGATTTCAATCCTGATCCATCCGAGACAACTGTCGATTCCGATCATGATTCTCACCAGTCCGCTCATAGTTCCAGCATATCTGTGGCTTGTACCCATCAAAAGTACCAGCCAGAGGAATCAAAGTCCATAGATGAAGTTGACTTGATAGATTCTGCAGACAAGGTATCTGTTGTAAGCTTGTCTGATGTGGGCATTTATGAAAGGATTGATGCGAAGGACTCAGGAGTGAAAGATGAGGGACAAGAGGCATGCACCCATTTGGATACGGGCAATGAAGGGGAAACTGTGGAGCCTGATGAGTCATTCAAAGGATTTCCGCTTTCTTTAACTTCTGGGGTTCCTGAGGCTTTAAACAGTATCAAATCAATTGGCTTGGAATCTTTGGATGAGTCTCTTGGCAGTGGTCCCAGTGGAAGTCTATCAAAATTGTCAGGGCTAGGCCGAGCAGCAAGACGCCAATTAACTGCAATTCTGGATGAGTTTTGGGCTAATTTATTTGATTTCCATGGGAAGCTAACACAAGAAGCAGCCACTAAAAGATTAGATGTTCTGCTGGGATTGGATTTGAAAACAGTTGGTTCAAATGCAAAAGCAGATGCCATCAGAATGGAGACCTCTAAGAGTTTCATTTCAGATGCTGACACGGGGTCAGTTTTTGCTACAAATGCGAGAGATTATAACTCTCCCAAACAGATGAAAAATCATAGTGTAGAATTACCATTTGGTGCTCAGATGGGGACCACATCTTGGTCGCAAAACGTGCAGTCGTTGAATTCACTTGCTCAAAGCTCATCTAACAACTTGCTTGACCCTCGTGCAAGAACTTATTCTAGTTTGCAGGTGCCACATTATTCTGATAGTAGCAGGGATTATCAGCCAGCTACAATACATGGTTATCAGATATCCTCTTATCTCAGAGAACTTGCTGCAACAAAAAATCCTTATTCCTCAAACATCTCACTAAACCTGCCACCAACTCTCAACTCTGCATCATCTTCTATTCAAACTTTACGGGATCAAGTTCTGTACACCCGTGCACAAAGTGAACTAGGCCCATTGGGAGCTTCTAATTTGCAAAATCCAACTTTGTCTAGAATGAGCAGATTGCAGGCAGAAGCGCCTTCTTATGAGCCATCATTTGGTCAAGCTCGTGAAAGCTCTGTTTCTTCTGCCAACACAAAGAAATACCATAGTTCGCCTGACATATCAGCAATCATCGCTATGGGAAGAACTGAATATTTGAATGAAGTACAGCGGGGTGCTCCCATTGGCCCTCGTCCAGGTTTAAATAGGATGGTATCTGAGAAATCACAGTATTTGAACACTGGCTCAAGAGCTGGGGTCCCGTTAGCATTTGATCAACTTTCTCCCCCTAAGCTGCATAGAGATGTTTTCGGTTTAAATCCAGACACCACATCTCTCTGGTCCCGGCAACCCTATGAGCAGTTATTTGGTGTCGCAGGGAAAGGCCAAAGGGGAAGCGATGGAGGCGTTCTACGAGCAGCCATTCTGCCTAAAGAGACTTTCCCTTATGCAGAATCTGGTTCCAAGCTGCTCCAATCTCTGAGAATTTGTATCATGAAGCTTCTGAAATTGGAGGGATCAGAGTGGTTGTTTAGACAGAATGGTGGCTTCGACGAGGACCTAATTGATCGAATTGCTGCATCAGAGAAATATAGCGAGGAGGCAGATGCCCCTTATTTTCAGTCAATTCCGAATTGTGGAGATGCCTGTGTATGGCGAGCTGCACTAGTTGTAAGCTTTGGTGTTTGGTGTATACACCGGATTTTGGAATTGTCACTGATAGAGAGTCGGCCGGAGTTATGGGGTAAATATACATATGTTCTAAACCGCCTTCAGGTACAGTTCTCTCTCAATAAGCTCTGTAGCTCTTATTACCTAAGTATAACTTTGCCATCAACATCGATGCAAATATCGGCTTTCTGTAAGGGAGAAATATTTGTATATGGCAGTGTCTCTAAAAGATACACACAAAGCGTCCTAGTTGAATCTTGACTACTCCATATAATATGGATGAACTCTCTGATGGCAGGGTTTTGGATAGAATAAAGCACCTGAATATAGCCTCTCATTAGGCTATGCTCTTTCCTATAAATAACATTTATTGGACTTGCTCTTGCTATCCTATCTTGTCGGTTTTAGTTATGAAACCTTTTCCATGTTCATGTAGTCTTCAGAAATGTCTCATTATCCTTTCTTATCTGATTTAGGGAATAATCGAACCAGCTTTTTCCAAGCCTCGCCAGCCTCTCCCCCCTTGCTCTTGTCTTCAAGCATCAATAGAAGATCCAAGAAGTTCCAATGCATCTCTACAGAATGGGCTTCTAAGGTCCATAGATAAACCCAGCATTAGCAAACCTTTGACTACCGCAAACATGGTTCTTGAAATCATCAAAGACGTCGAAATCGCGGTATCAGGTCGCAAAGGTCGAACAGGCACCGCAGCAGGTGATGTTGCATTTCCCAAAGGGAAAGAGAACTTGGCATCTGTACTAAAACGATACAGACGCCGCTTAACGAACAAATCCTCTGGTACACATGAAGGCACTTCAACTTCACGTGTGTAATGATTTACAGAAAAAGAAACAGCTTGGAGAACATTGCTAGTCCAATTGCAATTATGTTGTGTAATGATTTACAGAAAAAGAAACAGCAAGAGGGAAAAGAGGCTAAAAATATGGAAAGTACTATTTTTGGGTGGTCTTTCTTCTAACAGTTTGCTGCAGATGTAGAACAGACCTTTTTTCCATTACTGGAAGGTAATGTATGTTCCCGCTTTTACTGATTTACAGTTTCACTAGTTTATTATGTGTGTTATGTAATGCAACATTCCTCCAGATATTAACCATGGGTAGCATAGCCTGGTGCATAAATATTGATTATGTTAGAAATTTTCACCAATTTTTGATGAATTGATAAACTTGTTTAGTGATTTATTTAGTGTTGAATATGCACATTTTTCTTAAATAATATTATGGTAGTTATCACTAAATGTGGTTCCTTCTCTATAAGATTCTATATTACCCGAGATTTTTCAGTAATGAACTTTGGGATGTGGTGTGTTTATGCAGCAAGAAATCTCATGCTATCAATTCCCCAAATCTCATACTATTCAGTGCAGCTTTTATTCATTATTTAAGGAATTTATTTGACGGATAGTAATTTGAAAGTTGCGTGACTTAATCCAGTTTATTATTTACTAAAGTTCCCTGAGTATACAAATACATTGTTTCTTCATATTCTGAAGGTTAGAAGTTGTGTTATAACACTGAAATCCATGGTATTCAGAAATGTGTTGCAAATCCTAAAATATATACGTACCTATTTGAGTAGTTGTAAACTCTTT
Source organism: Agapanthus africanus (assembly GCA_030015575.1). Classification (NCBI taxonomy): domain Eukaryota; kingdom Viridiplantae; phylum Streptophyta; class Magnoliopsida; order Asparagales; family Amaryllidaceae; genus Agapanthus; species Agapanthus africanus. The sequence goes on from JASDDO010000022.1 coordinate 467,045,108, forward strand.
TTTTGTTTTTTTAGCGAGGAGTTCTTGTGTGTACGTGCGTGTGCAAGGAAGGCTATAACTTTATTATGACAAGCAATTATTGAAACTTACAATGCCGAGCTTACTGCATGTGCTGTTTTGTTAAATTGATCTCCTAATATCCTCGACTGTGATGCGAGGATTATCTGCAATAGTTAGTGATACTCGTGTATAATGTGTGTTATCAATCAGGAAGAGGTCCCTGATGTATTTGGGTTTGTGCATTACACTTAGTGTGAACTTGTACTCGGTTTTCTGCATTGCTGTAAGATTTTGTGCAATTTAAAATCTGAATTAGCTACTAAAATTTTTTGTGGCCTAGGAATTTCGTATGAAGTAGGTTTCTATTTTTATTTCCCAGTCTTATTCAAAGGTATGTTATGAGCTAATATTGGGACGCTGCTTTTTTTGGCGATCGACGATTTATTTTGGAAAGTGAACTTTTACTGTAAGAACTATGTTCCTATGATCAGTGTTGTAAAGAATGGATTTAGAGTTTGTTCGGTTGGCCGGCGAATGAAGAATATTCAGTTTATTTGGTGAATATTCAGTTTATTCAGATTATACGCCCATCAATATTTTTATATAATATTATATATAAAAAATCAAAAAACTATAAAGATATAGAAATTAATATACCCGTTGTCTGGTGGGAGGACGTCCGAACTAAATCGGAAGATTGTGGGTTCGAGTCTTGGTGGTGGAGAAAGAATAATAAAGAGAGTTTGTGAAATATTAAGTATATGTCCCATTTGTTCTTTATTAAGTTGTGGATCACACTTGATTTTTTTATCCGTGGGTTTTTTTTGGGCCTAATGGTCAATTCGGCCGAATATTCGCGTTATTCATCCGAATATATGGTTTGTGTGGTCAATATTCGGTTTGACTGCATATTTGATCGAATATTGTAGTGTTTGTTTTGTCACCGAATCCGAATACTTGGGTGAATATATAGCCGAATATTTAGTTTTTTTCAACACCGTCTCTTTATGATCTTGCAGTGGTTTGGGGATATTGAAATATGACAAATATGTACCGCAAAAGATGCGATTTAGATAACACAATGCATCTATTTTTCGTTTGCATATGCAGCACATGTAGGCAGCAAACACAGTATATGCATGAATGTTGAATTGATTGCTGAAGGACTCGTGTATTTATTTTAAGGCATACGATGAAATTTTATATTGGTTGTGACCTATATGAATAAATATCCTTCTCTATTCTTTTCGGAGCTAGCTGCAGCAAATAAACCTTGCATGTGATGCTACAGTGATATAATCCCCTTGTATATCTTTATAATTTTAATATTTTTTTATTAAAAAAATAGAAAACTCATCTTTATAATTAAATTAAACCTAGTAATGACTTGTCATATTAATTTTTTTATTTCCCTTTTCTTTTGGCATTGGATTTTTTTAATCTTTAAAACGGCTCCAAGGATGTTTTAAAAAAAAATTTAAATCTAGTATAAGTACGGGTATGGAAACCTTTTTTGTTCATTGAGAAACGTGGGTATCAAAGCACTGAAGAAAATTTCTTTCTAATATCAATAAACAAACTTTTCATGACTTATTGTGATGATCTTCCTGGTCAGCAACATATATACATTAATTTTCATGTGATCTTGATATTTATGTTACAGTTGATTTTGGTTTGGTTATGAAAACACTCTATTATTGGTGAAGGGTTGTTCTTATCTCTCCCCTGCCAAAAAGCTTTCATGTTTCTATATTGGCTAAATTGCATAAATATACCTCAAAACTGTTACTTTTTATTCGATTTTTATGCGATTGATATCATGAACTAATTTAATTATAGATAAGCGGCGTCGGAGCATGCTTTAGAAGTCAGGTGGGGCGAAACTAAAAGGACAAAATATAGGATCATAATTGCTTGAAACTCTTTTCAACATTGTTTATGCTAAGGATTTGTATTTTGTCCTTCGATTGTAGCGACTTTATTAGGTTACGTTAATGTGGAAATTTTTTTTCCTCCAAAATACCTTGGAATTTTTAATAAAATTATTGCCTTTGTTTTATCAACAAGTTATCATTAAAATTTTTAATGAATGAAAGTTTCAGAACAGAATCCAACATGATCAAAAGGTTAACAGTCGTAAACTCTTGATTGTAAGATATAACGCACGATATGTATTAGGGTTTGTACAAAGACGTGTTCTATCAAGGTATTGAATTTTTCCCTATTGAATAATATAAAGGGTCACCCATGTGGTTTTTAGCTGTAATAACTTCATAGACTAATCAATGAAAGAAAATATTAAGTTGTTGGAAATGTTGAAGAAAATTAAATTTCCATTAGCAGCAATCTGTTGGTGCCTGATGAAAAATTTAGGGCAAATTGTTACAAAGCCATCCCCGCAAAAAAAATAAAATAATAAAACCTCGTAATTTTTGAAATTGTCGGAAAGGGCCTACTGTTCAAAACCTTTATGGAAAAACTCTGGGCTGCATTTCATTTAGGCCTTATATTCCCTCAACTACCTAGATATTACGGGCAACTGTTTAGATATTACAGACAACTACAACTGCTTAGATATTATAGGCAACCGTTTAGATATCACATGCAACCGCTTAGAAATTACAGGCAACTGGGATTAAGGGGTTTTGGTTGGCCCTGGGTTTTTTTTGAACAAGAGCAAAATACCTAAGGGTTTTATACATGTTTGAATTGGGCTGAGGGCTTGTTGACAATTTACCCAAAAATTTATATCTAATGGATTTTTCAATTGGCAAGTAAAGAGTTTAAATAAATTTCTTGACTATTTTAGTAATATTAAAATTCTTTACTTGGATATATCTACATGCCCAACTACAACATTTTTTGAGTCCTTAAAACTTGCCATTCTTTTTCGTTTTTCTCTTTATTTCGGTTCTTCGCTCATCTTCATCTTTCAACCCTACACCAGCTACTCCATCACCTCTACTGCTCTCTTTAAGCACATTCTAATCTAAATCTTATGTAATTTTAGCTTTTAATTCATTATTTTTAACCATTTTTTCCCATTGAAAAAATGTTAAAACAGTGAAGGTTACGACGGTCCAATTATAAAAAAATTTAAGGCCGTATGGCAGTTATGTCTAATAAAATAGTTCATCGTACTTCTCTTTAATTTTTAAAGTTCATGGTATATATCAACACATAAAAGTGAAAAGTTTATCGGTACATCTATGCCACTTAGCCTTCTATACTTCCATCTCCTAAAAATAAAATCATATTTCTAAATTTCACCCCTAAATCATATTTCTATATTTCATCTCTCAAAAATCATTCTCTAAATTTCACCCCTAAACTTCATCAACCGAAAAACCCACACCTTATTTATATCTAATCTATAATCTATCCATCTACAAGTCGTATGTAGCACTCCAAAAAGCATTTAGTTTTTCTTTTCATATGTTCCATTTCCCAACTGATTCCATATCCCAACTAAAATAATAATAATAATAAATTAAAAATTCAAATCCTTGCAATATTGTTTAGATTTTTGTACATAGATTTTTGTGAGAAATCGGGGGACTGCAGCGAACCTGCAAGCCCGGAATTGCAGTGGCCTCTCACATAAGCCAATGAGGTCTAAATGCCTAATTGCAAAATAGCCAGCGGGCCCCATTGGCCCATATGAGAGGCCTCGCAGTCCCCGTTTCCTCTACTTTTATTTAGATTTTTGAATTTTCTAGATTTTTGTATATATTTTTATATTTTCATGTTTTTGCAAATCATTTTATATTTATCTATCTATATCTATGTATCTATCTATAATCTATTATTTATATTTGTAACACTCTTAAAAGCAAATTGATGTTTTTTTATCCGTCAAATCTCAAGTAATTACCTATCCTAACTAAAATTCCCTATCCAACTATAATCTCGGTTCTATATATTTCTAAAATCCCTGTTAAAAAGCTATCAATATCTTAACTAAAATCATTGTTGAAAATCTCAATCTCTATCTAACTATTGTAACTAAATTAAATCCCTGTACTAACTAAAAATCTATATAATATACACCTTTTATTATATTATATTATATTACATTCCTTAAGCTAAATTAGTGTTTTTTTTTCCGTCATACCAAATTCAGCTCCCATCGTAAAATCAAATCCCAGATCACACTCAACAACAAATCTTAGTCTTTAAGAGTATCTCTACTATTATTATGCAAAAAAATATTTGTATAAAGATTTGGTAAGTAATTTTCTTAAAAATAAGCACATACAATAAACTTGAAATAAAAATCAAAACTAATAAAGATTGAGATGATTGAAATCTCAAACATGATAACAAATTAATTTACAGTAAAGCTTAGTTTATACCAAAATTTGTCTTTGTCAGAAAAATAAAAGAAAAGAAAGACATTAAATTCCAAAATAATCAACACTAATTAAAATTGTGATAAATTAATGATTGTGATAATTGAAATTCATTGACAGTACAGCTAAGTTTATACCAAAATTTCACTTTCTCATAAAAAAAATAAAACTAAATATAGATTAAATTCCAAAATAATCAAAACAAATTAAGATTTTGATAAGTTAAATCACAAACATCATAACAAATTCCCCGATCCAAACAATTAAATTAGAATGAATAATCAAAATTAATAAATATTGTGATTATTTAAATCATAAACATGACAACAATTTCACTGATTTATTTGTTTTTAAAATATTTGTTAAGTTTATGGGCATAATTCTTTTATAGAAAATAAAAAAGAATAAATTTGAAAAAAATAAAAAAAATAAAACTAATAAATATTCACAAATATCATAACAAAATCCTCTAGCTAAATAATCTCTGACTTATTATTTGTTTTAAATGGTCGATGTATGCAAACTAAAACTACCATGGAGCTAGTATTATAAATAAACTCAAATCCAGAGATTAGGGCGTTGGATATTTTAAATTTTTATTTTTACATAAATAAATTATCACTCAAATTGCGTTGATAACGGCATAACATTTTCTATATGTTTAGGTGTTCAATTGTGATAGCAGATTTTCTAGGTTCGCCGTCTTTATTTTGAAATTAGTACATATTTTTCGATAGATATTATTTTTTGGTGATTTGTATTTTAAATTAAGCTATTATGTTGATATTCCCATTTCTTCAATTTTTTTTAATTATATTTTATAATTTTTCTTGGACAAATGGAAAGCGAGCATTAAAAGATGTTCCATTATTAGTACTAACTAAGTAATTTGTGGGATTTCTATTGCAAATAAGTAGATGACATTTCTAAACATTCCAATTTCAGTAGACTGTGATAATTAATTATTCATTTATATATGATTTACTATGATTGTAGATACTGTTTTTAAGTTTGAATGAAATAAAAGTTGAGAATTCTCTGGTGGGGACTTTTATAGGTTTTGATTGGATTTTGTCAAGATTTCAACTTTCGGAGAAGGGACATTGCTGCACAATGTTCTTAATGATTTATAATATTTTTCAATCTAACCTGTTCCAATTCTAAGTTCTTATATTAAAAGCTAATTTGTATAGTTATGTTCTAAGTTATAGACCAACAGAGAACAATTTGCAGAACTCTTCGCTTCGATTACATTTAAGTTAGAAAACAGTGACATGTGAGGTGTAAATGATCAACAACAAATACAAGCATAAGAAACTCGAGATATTATAAAAGGACTTGGTGAACTTCTTTCGCCGGAGAAAATGTATTCCGAACAAGGCTCCCGAATATGGTTGTTGGTTGCTCGTGATTTACTATGTGTTCACTTACCGCAAACAAGACGGGTCGTGAGTAGCAATCCGCAATGAGGACGGGTCGTTCGCAAGAAGATTGTTTTTGTTATGTTCGTTCTTTCTTTCTTGTCCAAATGAGTTAAGTCAAGTGTTCGATGGTTCAAGGCCATCCTATGTGTTTGTTCAATTAGAGCTTGTTAGGATTAGGATTATGTTAGTTTAAGTTAGGAATTTTCCTTACTCTTTACTTTGTATCTTTCTTGATATTGATGCTAAGTTAATTGGCAACAACGTGGATTAGAGTTCTTAAGTAGGGTAGTTGCGAGTCTAGGCTAAGCCTTCCATACGTTAACTCCCTTCTTATTGACCATTGTTCTTTTGTTCTTGGCTCTTATCCCTAATCTTTGGCCAAACAAACACAACCGGTCTCGTTTTAGGAATCGCCGCTATCATAAAGGATAGGGCGTCTAAAGGAGCTGGTTATGAATATTTGGTCGGAGTCAATCTCCAAGGTGTTGGGCAAAAGGAAGAGTAAAGGATTTTTCCTTCTCTCAAATTTTCCCTTTGATACTATAACAAATGAGTAAACTACCCACTCATGATTAAAAGGAAAGACAACAAAAACAAGGAGAAGAGAAATGAGAAGAGAATAAGGTAGAGAGAAGGCAAGCTAGTTACTTGGGATCTCATCTAGACAAGGATCATTTTTGAGCATCATGGTTTGCATCTGTATAAAGAAAATAAAGAAGAAAAAAAAAGAGGTTGACAATGAAAACCAATAAATTAGAACTAAGTTAACCAACTAATTATCTAATGGAAGTAAAGGCAAAGCGATAAATGAAAACTAATTACTCAAATTAAAGAGACAATATAAAAGAAAACTCTCATCTTCGTTAATGTATCCACTCAAAAAGCTCTCAATACAATTTTAGTGGAATACAAGATGAAGAAGAAGAAGTCTACCTACTCTTATTCTAACCTAAAATCTAATACAAGAGACGACCCTTTCTTGATTGCTGATCTGGCATATTTATAGGCCATGGAGTGTGAAGCCCTAGCCAGATCCTGGAAACACACGAAAAGACGAAAACACCCTTGAAACCCTAATGATTGTGACACCCGTTTTGCGGCGGAACCGTCGCAGGAATTTGACTTTGGCCCTCCATTTTTTGTGAATTCATCTGGTGATTTTTGGAGGTGTTTGGGCATTTTACATTTTTATTTGGGTTTCTTCGAAATCTGTATGGTTTGACCGTTGACTTGTTGATTTTGACTTGGTGAAAATCGCATGGTTTAAGCTCTAGAATCCGTTAATCGCTCCAAGACCTGTTTCCTTGCACTTATGTAGCACACACAGAGCAAACGCACCTATCTGCATGCATAATGATATAGAATGAGTGGTATTGATATGCAATATTATGATATGAACAAATATCCCCAAACTTATCGTTTGCTCGTCCTGAGAAAACTGTTTTATTTAAAAAATAACAAAAGTCCTAAACTCATTTTCGTAGGTGTCACGGTTGCACTTAGCATGTGCAACAAGCCATTAAACCCCTAGGTTGCCCTAGAGGAGGAGTGTTGTCTCTTGAGGGTTTTCAACGGATTACACCCAAAAAATCCCGTCAAACTAGTTTTGCAAGTTAAACGCCAACTCTAATCCTAAGGTTCAGTGTCTAAGCTAGAGACTCACCTTAAGTAAGAAACACCCAACCTTATTTTGTTTAATTTAAGTTCTTATACGTATTTACGTGCTAGTGCGATAGCGTCGCTTCGTCCCAAGAACTTCAATTAATAGCCCTAATGCCTCCCCTAAAGATTCTGAAGCATCTCGCCAGTTTGTAAGGTCATAAGCTTTCTCGAGACTATATCCTACTGCTCGGTGTCAAATCCAGGCTTTTTATTCATATCTAGCAAAGAACTAAGTCCTATTTTTCACTCCACCTTTTATTGGCCTTCGTTTCTACACATCTTCGTGATCGTGCAAAAGTCTTTTTATCTGCAGCATTAACCTTCATACCCCCGTCAAATCCCTTTTCCAAAGTGCTTGTAATCGTAACATAGTCCTTAGACAAAGTTATTTTCCCATAAAGAACCGCGAGAACTTTTAACTCAGAGAGAACACTTTTTGGCTTGTGCTTGTTTTATTAGGCTTTCTTGGCTCCTTAGCGGGCTTTGGGTCAGTGACTTCCAAGCCAGATGGTTTTAGAGCACTAGGTGTAGAGACACCTCTCGGACTTAATTACCCAAGTCACCAAAGCTTCAAAACATATACTAGTTTTGCATAAAAGATTTTTCGGAAAGAAAACCAACGGAGGCACTTCAAGTTAAATTTTTTTATCCCAGAAATTAAAGACGTGTGTAGGGAAGGTGTATGATCACTCTAACTAAGCTCAAGATGGGTTATCTTTCAGACTCAGCCTCCACTAAAGACTTCAATACCCACCTTCATCTAACCCTTATTCATGAATCATACTCGAGATTACTTACTTCCAAACAAACTAACTCGATCTCATGAAAATATTCTATAATTTTTTAGGCATTTTGAACTCGTCATCTAATCCCCAAGACGAACGACACGTGTTGTGTGGTGCAAAGATGTATATTCACTACGGTTAACCTCAAGGAGGGTTATTTTTGGGTTTTCCTTTTCTAAACTTAGGATTTAGTTATTTTTAACATATCAACCTAACCGTCGGATTTCGAATCTAAGTCTTCCTTACTAGATAATTTGACGACAAAGTTTTTATATTTTTTGGATTTTTTTTTTCAAATTTTTATGGGTTTAAAGATTTTGCAATTTTTTTTTGGATTTTTCAAATCGATGCAGTGCAGAATTTAAACATGCAGAAAGAGTTTTTTTTATATGCAAATGCATGATGCAAGAAAGTATTTACAAACCTCCCCCCAAACTTATTTACAGCAGTGTTCTCACTGGCACCACTGTTTCCGTAAATTGCCTTCTCGGTTTGGGAAAAATCTAGGGTGGGTATAAAATTTTGCAATTTGCATAAAAATCGCCCAAACTTGATATTTACACCAAAAATATTTCCTCGTCATTTTTTTTCTTTTCTTTTTCTGGAATAAAACTGTATATTCACCAGACAAGAATATATAGGAGAAATGAACATTCACCAGACAAGAATGTTCATGAAATTATTTACAAAAATGAGTATTCATCAGGCGAGAATACTTATGAAAAGAAAAAAACCCAGTATGTACATACTTCCCACACTTATTTGAAACAGTGTCCCCATCGTTTATGGCTGGAAATCGAAATGTGTAGGGTAAACGGAGAAAGATCAATCATGATAAATCGGCTCCTGTAACAACAGAAGTTCCTTTGATGGTCCAGTGGAAAAAAATGAATTCAACACGTGTCTATTCACTTTAAAAAGTGAACCGCCTTTGGGGTTCTCTAAGTTCACCGCACGATGCGGATAGACACACCTCACCAGAACCAGTCCAGCGAGATCTTAATTTGCTGGGGTGAAGATGAAGTCGGTTATCGTACAGAAGGATTTGTTGTCCTGATGTGAACGCTTTGCGCACAAGGTGTTTATCATGAAACACCTTCATCCTGTTCTTAACGATGGCCGTGTAATCGTACGCTTCATCCCGAAGTTCGTTGAGCTTGTTTAGCTGCAGCTTCCGAAAGCTGCCCGCTTGGTCAAGGTAAAAATTTAGGTCCTTGATTGTCCACATCGCTTTATGCTCAATCTCGACAGGGAGATGACAAGCTTTTACAAATACAAGTCGATATGGAGACATCCCAAGGTTGGTCTTATAGGCCGTTCGAAATGCCCAAAGAGCGTCCGTTAGCTTATAGGACCAATCTTTATGGTTCTTGGAAACCGTCTTCTCCAATATCTGCTTGAACTGTCTATTTGAGACCTCAGCTTGACTGCATGTTTGGGGATGGTAGGACGTTGACAGCTTATGGTTGATTGAGTACTTCCGCATCAAGGCCTTAAAAGACCGATTGCAGAAGTGTGTCCCGTTATTGCTTATGATCGTGCGAGGATGCCCAAACTGAGAAAAGATGTTCTCTTTGAGAAACTTAACGACAACCTTGTTGTCGTTAGTTCGTCTTGGGATGGACTTGACCCATTTCCAGACATAATTAACAGATAGCAGAATGTACATGTTCCTAAAGGAGTTAAGGAACGGGCCGATAAAATTTATACCCCATACGCCGAAGATCTCAACAACCAAGATTAGTTGGAGCGACATTTCGTTTCTCCTAGAAATTTGGCTTAAGTGTTGATATCGGGAACATGTCTTGTAATATTCATGTGCATCCTTGAATAGCGCCGGTCAGTAAAATCCGCATTGCAAGACCTTTTCAGCAGTTTAATTAGGGCCGAAATGACCTCCACACGCTTGATCATAGCAAAATGATAGAACACTCTGGAACTCGTTGTTCGGGACACACCGACGAATGATCTGATTAGGATAATATTTGAACAGGTATGGTTCATCCCAGTAAAAAAGTTTTACTTGGAAGAGAAATTGGTGTTTGTCCTGATCTGACCATTCGTTGGGTATAAGTCCTGTTACTAAGTAGTTCATGATATCTGCGAACCATGGTTCGCAAGATATCGTCAGAAGGTGTTCATCAGGAAACATTTCGTTGATCGGTATTGGAAGTGTTGGCGCGAAGGAAAGTCGAGAGAGATGATCGGGTACTACGTTTTCACATCCACTCTTATCCTTAATGACAAGATCAAATTCTTGGAGCAAGAGGATCTAACGTATTAGCCATGATTTTGCATCCTTTTAGCGAAATGATGGCTCAGGGCAGAATGATCGGTGTACACGACGACTGGGGAGCCGATGAGGTAAGGCCTGAATTTTTCTAAGACGAATACAACAGCTAAAAATTCCTTCTCAGTTGTTGTATAATTCATCTGGTCATCATTCAGGGTTTGGATCGCATAGTAAATTATGTGTGGCATCTTATCGATATGCTGTCCTAGGACCGTACCGATGGCAAAATCAGAAGCATCACATATAATTTAAAATGGATGATTCTAGTCGGGGGATGACAGAACGGGAGCTGTGGTAAGAGAATGTTTCAAAGATTCGAAAGTGGCCAAACATTTCGAGTTAAAATGAAATGTGGCGTTCTTGGCCAAGAGAAGAGTCAAAGGCCTAGCAATCTTGCTGAAGTCTTTAATAAACTGTCTGTAGAAACTAGTATGGCCAAGGAAGGAGCGGATGTCTTTGACACAAGTGGGAGGATGTAAGTTAGAGATGACATCGATTTTGCCTTATCAAGCTCAATACCACTTCGTGAAATGATGTGTCTTACGACAATTCCTTCATGAACCACGAAGTTGTTGGATATATATGCCCTAGAGGCCTTCATTGTATAGGATACTAGGGATATGTATGTACAGGACAATCTTGCTCGATATGATAGTACGCTATTTGGTTTGTCTTTATCTTAACATGTGATATATTTTACTTTGCATTTCATATCTAGTATACATGTTGATAAAGCCCGTAGGATATTTGCATGACTACCAGCGTTGTAATGGCAGTCATACTTGTGGGAGCTGGGTGGTCAATAGGCACATCCTTAAATGTCCCTGGTCATAGGAGTATCGAGACAGGGCATCGATACTCCAGAGTAGACTAGTGTATACATATCTAGACCCTGACGAGGGGCGATGGATTGGTCCCGCAGCCATTGGTGATGTGCACCTAAGATTGTATACAGATGCTCACTGGGTGTGAGTTCAGCGGACAGGACTCGCCGAGAACTGACTAGATGGTATTATACCTAGCGTCAGATAGCATTTCTCTGGTGACATGTGTGCAAATAGTATGTCGACTTGAGGTCGTCATTTGTCTCGTGTGAGTTCCCAATGTGCTTTGATTACTACCCTACCGCGGCTCAAAAGAGTCGTGCAAACAGGTTTTAGTTGTGTGCAGTCCCGAGCCACATGGAGGCAGTGAGCGACTGTTGGGGATCCGTTTCTCCCGGTATAGCGAGTCGATATCGCTCTGTGATCGGTTGGTCATTACCATAAGTCCCTGGCCAGGGTTGATTGAGAATTACTGGTGGACGGACCAGTAGATTCTCGGATGGTCTTGAGCCACACTGACACGACTTGTACGGTTATTAGGGGTTTGACGTTTTCCACCCCCTAGACCTTACATGCGATACTCTCAGACGAACAGACCGGACTGCACAGATATTTTCACGGACAGGCTCAGTAGGGGTTTCGGACGAGTTTGCTCGTCGGCCTCCTTTTCGACATGTACCTGGGTTACCGTTACGTACATCTAGTGCCACTGACGGACTTGTGGTTAAATCCACTGCCAGCGTACTTTCGAGTTTTTAGAGTCCCACACATAGGTTTTCCCTGGATCAGGCGAGACGGTGTAGAGGCCGTATGGTCTTACGGCAAGATTTCGATCGCATACGTGTACTGGCTACACGAATGATGTTCGGACAGATAATACCGGCGGGCTTTGGTTTAAGCCAGATCCTAGTATTATACTATTGGATTATACTTGTCTCTGTGTATCCGTATTTTTAGGAATACGGATACGGGTATGTATATACGGTGAGGGCATTCTTGTAATTTCACAAGAATGAGCTTCTAGAAGGAGACACCTCATTATTGATTTATCCTTTTTTGATAAAGGATTAATGAGGTGGAAATTAGGAGATATTTGAGGAATGGGTAGCAAGCATGGCTTTGTATATTGTTTATTCATTTGGGTTTCCTATTCAAGCATGGTTGCATTTTTTGTGAGTATTTTATTCCATGCTTGAATTATTGGAAAATAACTTAGCCATTCTCACCCAATTCTCAACATCATTCCCACATTATCACTCTCTCTCCTCCTCCCTCAAGCTCATCCCATCACATGAGTTGTGAATCAATGAGCATTGAGACAAATTAATGCAATATATATCTTCTCTACTTCTACTTAGTAGTCTTCCTTAGCAAGTTGGATCACTAAGTTACCTCATTTGAGGTTGGAGCTTGACCTTAGGCCCTCGGGTGGATCTTTCTTCGACATAAAGGAGACCGACAACCGAGTTCATTTGAAGCTAAGGAGGATCCAAAGAAAGGAGATCAAGAAGAAGCTTGAACCAAGGAGCAAAGAACCACTTGAAGACCCGAAGGACTTAACACGAGGGTATAACACTTTAACCGAGTAGTTAACGCTCTCTTGTAGTTTAGTTACTGCTAGTTAAGGTTTAATCAAGATCCTAAAGTGGACAAAGTCTATGTTGCAAAGCCAACCATGATCTTTTGATGTGAGAAAAATCGTTTTTGATGTATTCTGCCTCCCCGCGAACACGTGGGGTGTGCTACATAGACTTACATTGGTATCAGAGCCAGGTTAAACCGTAGCTAACAGATTAAACGAAGTATAAAACTACGAAACCGAAATAACACCGAAACATGAATCCAAGTTTCTGTCGATTTTTGCAGAGCCACAATTTTTTTTAAAACAATTGCAGAGTGCTCCTTTGCTTGTGAAATGAACACACAACAAAAACGAGGCAATTCCACTTTAAAATGGCCGGCCACAACTACATTTTTATCGATGTCGCCGGTTCAATAGTGTGGGATTGCGTCGAATTTTGTTCTGTGTTCTTGTCTCTTGGATTTAGTGTTTCAGGTGGTGTTTGTTTTTGCCAATTTTGATTGTACTGTTAACTTTTTACTGGGGCAATCTCGGAGTGTTTCGAAGTCGTAGTTTTAGTGTCGTTTAAGTTTCAATTATTATTTGTAATGATATATGTGTTCGTAAACTTCCGCTAATTGCTATATGTCGGTTAGTTGGGGGTTGCACATATCTGTGATGTTAGTTTGTGTATATGAACTTTATTGGATCGTCGATGATGAATAGCCGGGGATGTGAGATGAGTGTTTTCTTTTCTTTCATTCAATGTAATTTGTAAAAGTGATGTAATATTATTTTTCGGGGCACATCCGGGTTGAGGTTGTAGCCACCGTTGTACTATTTTCTTTTACTGTTTTTGTTCCTAGGATAGACCCAAGGAGGGATGCACAAACTACCGGGTTCTTTGAAGTGCCGAGTGGCCTACTCACTTTGTTGAGGGAGGTTGGTTCACTTCGGGAATTTGGCAGGTAGTTTGCCGCACCCGTAGTGGTCTAGGGCGGGGTTAGGCTATTCATCACGACCGTTGAATTCGTCTTTCGTTATGGACTTAAACGAGGCGCGGAATTCTTAGTATATCCAATATGTTCATCTGTGATTTGGAATGCCTATTATTGCGTGAGACGAATGTATATATATCTATATATGATATTTAGTTGGCGTTTCTTATGTTTTGAACTCGCGCTAGTCCAGCCCCCGCTCTGTCGTTAGTTAAGTAACATAACAGGTGATGACGGGGCCACATGGCGAATACGGATGGCATAAGCGTACGTTGTATTTTCGTTTCTTTCTGCAATGGTAGGATTAATTGATGGGACAACATTAATTCATTAATGCAAAGAAAACAAACCTAAGCTAAATCGTTGGAACAATTTCAAAATCACTCGGTTTTCTTCAAAAAGCAAATTTTAAATGCGGAGCCTAAACCACTCCATTTTAAAAGCTATCATGGTTCCTTCGATTATATAAAGTTCATTATGTTAACGGTTTCGCCAAAAACCAGCTGTAGATCTCCGTCGTTTCAAATAAACAACACATCGTATTCATGCTATGTTTGTTGGCCTTCGTCAAGGCGTAGTGAATGGTAGCAATGTGTTTCTTATTAGTTGCATAGATAGATGCATTAGTTTAGGACATTCGTACAGCCTTGTTGGCATTCGTCAAGGGAGAGTACGGATGGGTCTAAATTAATCAGGACAACGACGGGTAGAACTTGACTTGCATCTTATGATTTGTTGGCCTTCGTCAAGGTTATAAGAGCTTGGGGAAAAAATCACATCGGGAGTTTCAAACATAAAGGAAACTTGCAGATTTAGCATACCTTATGGAGTGTGGTGACTAGAGTGGCTTCTATCTAGGTCATTATACAATGATAGTTGGATCCCGATCCCACTGATGAGTAGGATTTGTAAGTGTACGGTAGCGCCCCAGCTTTCAATCCGAGGCCAAACGCGGAGCAAAAAACTTTTATAAACTGGCGCTAACACAGACTTTCACCCGGATCGAAGCATTAACCTATACCAGCAAACAACAAAGAAGTTAGAATGGCTATACCGATCGATCTGTGTCCTTCGGTCTTTAACTACCATCCTTAGCTCCTCGTGGCATCTCCGATCTCGCTCGATCTCCGGTCTCCTCGTCGAAGTGGCACCACGTCAAGGAATCTTTTTATGGGCTCCCGCTTCAAACCGAAGCAACTCGGACATGAAGTTTGCTAGCCGACATGTCCAAGATGAAGTAGATAGTGAGTGTGAATACTTTGTCTCAATACACCTTAGGATTCTCATCACATGAGAGGGTTAAAGTGGATGTTGAAGAAGATGCAGTGAGATGAAGAGTGCGAGCTCAAGAAAAATCAAGTGAGCAAGAACCAAGCACCAAGAATTGTCATGGCTGCCCTCTCTCTTTGGCGTGATGATATTATGAGGTTTTTTGTTGAAAAAACATAAGAAAAGATATCACAAAATATCTCACACTTAACCCTCAAAATATCTCACCCAAAACAAAGCTTATTAATCCACCACGACTCACTATATGACTCATAACCATGAGTCATTAAGTGATCATGCTAGATTAATGACTCACCATATGAGTCATACTTTCCAAATCCAAATAAACATTTAAACCAAAATGTTTATAAAAAAGAAATGCATCTTTTAAAGTAATCTCGCGATGGATCACAAGAATACCTCTCACCTGTATATACATACCTGCATCCGCATTCCGACTGAATACGAATACAATGAGACTAAAATATTCCAACACAATATAATACTAGGATCCGGCTTAAACCAAAGCCCTCTAGTATTATCCGTCCGAATCATGACACGTGCACAAGTGCATGTGTATGTTCGAACCCTGCCATAAAACCATACGACCTCTACAACGTTTCGCCCGAACTTGGGAAACTATCTGTGGGGGACTCTAAAAACTCGTCAATATGCTGGTAGTGGGTTTAACCACAAGCACGTCAGTGGTACTAGCTGTACGTAACGGCCGCCCATGTATTGACCAAAGGAAGGCCGGCGAGCGAACTCATCCTGAAACCCTACTGAGCCTGTCAGTGACAATATCCATACAGTCCGGTCCGTTCGTCTATGAGCATCGCATATCGGGCCTAAGGGGCTGGTAAACGTCAGACCCCCAGAAGCGGTATAAGTCGTTTCAGAATGTAGCCCAGAACACCCTGAGATACTACTGGAATAACTACCAGTAAATCTCGCTTGCCCTGGCCAGGGACTTTGTGTAATGGCTCTCCAGACACAGCACGATCTCACCCCCAATACCGGGAGAGACGAATCCTTTGCCGATCCGCTCACTGCCTCCATGTGGCTCGGGACTGTACCCAACTAAAACCTGTTTGCACGACTCCTTTGAGCCGTGGTAGGGTAGTAATCAAAGCACAGTGGGAACTCACACGAGACAAATGACGATCTCAGGTCGATAGACTAACCTGTACACATGTCACCAGGGAACTGCTATCTGACGTCAGGTATAATACCAACTAGCAAGTTCCCGGTGAGTCCGTCCGGTGTACTCATAACCCAATGAGCACCTGTATACATCTTAGGTGAACCAACTGACACCAACGGCTTGTGAGACCGGCCACCGCCCCTCGTCGGGGTCTCGACTGTATACACTAGTCTACTCTGGAGTATCGATGCCCTGTCTCGAAACTCCCTCGACTAGGGACCATTTAAGGATGTGCTTATAGACCCCAGCTCCCACGATATGATCGCCATCATACTGCTGGCAGTCAAGCAAGAATCCTATGGGCTCTATCAACGTGTAATAGTGATCTGTAATGTCACCTAAAGCATGTACACGATGATAAAGGCAAACCAGAGAGCATACTATCATCTCGAGTAAGAGTGTCCTACCGGTATAGGTCCTCCCTCAATCATTGCAATCACGTGCCTGCGATCCAATAATTGACTTTGAGGGCACTATATCCAACATGATTACTCTCGGGAGAATTTCTCACTTAACAATCAATGTTATAAACCAAGTAGGTGTCTAGAACGGTGTTAGCGGGGCTACGCCTCCAGGGAAAAGAGGTTATATAATTAAGGAACTTCGTGAAAGCATTGGAAAACCTCCCTCGAAGTACCGACACCAGCCTGGCTGAAAGGTTAAGCAAGTATTATGACGTGTGATTAATCCTGACTAATTCTTCTTTCAGGGGTTTGAAGAAGAATTTGAGGAAACAGTAGGAGCCATCCTGTTTAGATAAATTAATAACCAATCTAAACTTGCAAGAGCATATGCTGAGTATTTCTTTTCTTTCTTTCTGGCAGCTACCATGACGGGACTAAAACTATTACTTGAAAAAATACACTGACTGAGCCAAACTATAAGGATTGGCTGAGGAACGTCAAATTGCACTGACTTATGACAAAGTTGCATATGTCACCACCGCTACTGCTCCCCCTGTCCCAGGACCAGATTCCTCGGTTGCGGACAAAGAGGTCCGCAAAACTTGGGATCTGGACTGCGAGAAAGCTTAGTGTATCGTGCTGGCGTCCATGAATAATGAACTCCAGAAACAACACGAAGGTATGGATATTAAATCCATATTTATCCATTGCAAGGAATTGTATGGAGAGCACTCTCGTATCGCAAGGTACGAGACCTCAAGAAAACTATTCCAGATGAGGTTAGCTCCAGGATCACCTGTAGGAGAGCACGTCCTAAAAATGATCAGCCTTATTGAGGAACTCGCAAATCTGGGATGCGTGATAGAAAATGAGTTATACATTGACTTGATTTTATAGTCCCTTCCACACACATTCTCTCAGTTCGTGCTGAACTTCAACATGCACGATATATAAGCTGATCTTCCAAAGCTCCTCAACATGTTGAGGGTAGCAGAGAGCTCCTTGAAAAAAAGAAGACACCCATTCTGTATGTTGGCCAATCATTCTCTTCTAAATTCAAAGCGAAAGTTAAGGGGAAGAAGAAGATGAACGCCACCAAACGGAAAGGTGGGGTCAAGAAGGTGCGGGGAAGCAAAAGCAAGCACTCTTCAAAGGAATCTCCAAAGATAGAGAAAACGTCCATGAAAATTTCCAGAAAATTCTCGACCATGTCGGAGAATATCCCTGTCATACACCGCTGGAATGTAGCGGGAGCATTGCATTGTTAGTTATATGTATACCCTAGAGGCCATTGCTGTACATGCGATGTATATTGTAGTGGATGCTTGGACATATATAGGGAGGACTTTCTTGCTCGACATGATAATATGCTATCTGGTTGCTCTTTATCTTAACATATACACTCATTGTCTCTCTATTACATGTTGATAAAGCCCCTAGGATGAGTACTTGACTACCAGGATTATGATGCAGATCATACTAGTGGGGAAGAGGTAGTCGGTAAGTACATCCTTAGATTGTTCCTAGTCGTGGGAGTATCAAGACATGGCATCGATACTCCAGAGTAGACTAGCGTATACGCTTCTTGACCCATATAATGGGCGATGGATGATCCCATATCCATTGGTGTTTGACATCAGAGAAGGTATACGGGTGCTCAGTGGAGACTGGGTACACTGAATGGACTTGCCGAGAACTCCTAGATGGTATTATACCTATCGTCGGATAGCAGTTCTCCGGTGACACTGGTACAGGTTAGTCTGTAGACTCGAGATCGTCATAGAGTCTTGTGTGATTCCCACCGTGCTTTGATTTCCACCATACCACGGTCAAGAGATCGTGCAAAAAGGTGGTTTTTGGGTACAGTCCCGAGTCATATGGAGGCAATGAGCGATAGGAGGGGTTTCGTCTCTCCTGGTATTGGGAGTTGATGTTGCGCTATGTTCGATTGGCCATAACAGGAAATCCCTGGCCAGGGTTGCTAAGATCTACTGGTAATTGTTATCAGTAGTTTCTCGAACCGTTATGGACCTTGCATCGGCATGACTTATCAGGCTATTGGGGTCTGACGTTATATCACCCCCAGGCTGTGATATGCGACATATCAGACGAAGAGACCGGACTGTACGGTAGTGTTACTGATTGGATTCGCAGGAGTATGAGCAGGCTTGCTTGTTGATATTCTGATCGCTCAATACCCGGGTGGCCGTTACGTTTAGCAGACCGCTTGCGGTTTGTGAGTGTTTGATATGATCATCACCTACTGCCGGCGTATTGACGAGTCTTTAGAGTCCTACACATAGGTTTCCTGGTTCATGCGAAACGGAGTAGGAGCACATATATGATATGTGCGGGACTGAGATTAATGCGTGTATGTGATACTGCATTCTATTCTCACGATATGTGATATCGGTCGGTTATATTTGATATAACCGGGTTATCGGATCAAGTGTTGATTCGATGGATAGTTACATTTGATATTAGTCGGTTATATGTGATATAGCCGGATTGTTAAATCAAGTGTTGATTTAATAATTTAATGTATAATTATATATTTGATATATTAAATTACATTAACTAATATTTGCTCACTAAACATTTCTTTTTCTCATTTTTGTGCATAAGTATATATGTGATATATATTTGTGTACATTATTATGTGTCATGTTTGATGATACATGCTTCATGGGTGTGTGAGACTTACACTATGCTAGTGATAATCTAGGGTTTATATTTATCCAAGTAATTTACAAAATAAGTGGCATTATCTCATAGCTAGAATCTTGGAGAAGCTTCAAGTGTTCATTGACTTAATCCACTCTCTTTGTTTTACTTGTAGATTTTTATTTAACCTAACCATTATCCTTAGTTTAGTTAAGTCTCTACATGAGTTAGTGTATGACACTAACTCACTCATGGTTTCTATTCTCACTTGATGAGTTCACACTCTCTTCTTCATTCTTCATCTTCTTCTTGAGCTTAAAAAGCTTTCTAGGGTTTTGGAGATGAGAAGAAATATTGTGAGAAAAATAAATCTAAAGTGAGCCCACTTCCTACTTCATCATTCTCTACTATTAGCCATTTAGTTTAGGGCGTTTGCTTCACTAATCTACAATTAGTGAAGAGGTAGCATGAGCTCGAGTCTCCTCGACGTAGATCATCTTCGGCCTCGAAGATATTGAGCAAGCTTGTTCGTTTCTTCAAGTGAACCCTCTCTAGAGTCCGGGAGTTACCATTCGCAGCGAAGGGACTACACCATAGAGCTTTAGAAGTGAAGGACCAATCTACAAAGGTTGTATTCACTCATTCACTTAGATGTAAAGAGTTTACATTATGTTTCGTCGGATTTTCTAGTTTCGATTCTAGGGTTAGGGTTAGCTAGAACGGCAAAAATTTAAATATGGCATGGATGATGCCTCCCGAAACCTTGCTACCATGATAGGTAACCCTACAGTGGTATCAGAGCCATGCTAGAAAATTAGACGATGTTTGCTAGGATTACGAAACCGAAACTACTCCGAAACACCCGATACGAAAACTTGGTTTCTGTCGAATTTAAAAGGTCTTCAATTTTTTTTTAAACAACTGCAGAATGTTGTATGAGATATGACATGAACACCAAGAAAATTTGAGGGTGTTTTGTAAAAAAAAAAATCCAGCCACATCATGCTAAAAACTGGCCACCTTGGGTCAAAATTGGATTTTGGGCTTCAAATTTTCAGGGTGTTCCAGTCTCTGGGTTTTAGGGTTTCAGGCGTTGTTTGTTTTTGCAAAATTTTCATGTGATGTTAACATTCTGCAAAAACAACTCGGAGTGTTTCGTAGTCGTAATTCTAACATGTATTGGGGGTTATTTAGACGATATTAAAAAGTTCGAACAGATATCAATAACCCAATTTTCCCCCCGCTGGAAATTTTCAAGAGTTGGATTTTTTCCGAGTTTAAAATTTTCAGAAAATCTTGCAAGCGATTCTGTGGACCCTCTAAAAGAATGAAACCTTAATTCGATTATGTGATCGTTAGAACCGCCATCAAACCCTAGGGTTTGTGGTAGTTCAGCAGTGCCACAAATGAGACATTGGTTGACCCTTCTACGGCTGGTTCATAGGAGCTATGGCATGTTCTGAGTACTTTTTGAACTCCTCTCAAGTGTTGAGCTTGTTGGGAAATTTTGGGTGCTTGCTTATTCGATCGAAAAGTTTAACTTTGTCTAGCTATCTGTGATTGTGATACAATATTTGGAATCCATAAATAGTTATGAGATAACTAGTTTGAATTTTATAAATCTAGCAATTTAGTCTCATTTGATTGGTTGCCACGAGATTTTGATGTGATCAAAAGTCCGTCGCAATCACGTAGTGTACGCGGATACTCGCTGGGTAACCTTACTAGATAGACAAGCCCCGTAACCCTGACCAAGTGACTGTAGGAGAACCCCGTCGCTAAAATCATCCGTTCGAGTGCTCGCGGCAGCGGTGTTCCGCCTTAGTGCACTTCGTCGACGACATCATGGTGGTGGTGCGGCCGTCTACTAAAGTTTCCGACGAGAATTCGATCAGGTTATCAAGAATCTTGTTGAATTACCCGACAGGTTATTGGAAAGTGTTTTCAATATCGAGACTAAAATGCGGGGTTTATAATTTTTAGGCATGCGATGTCTAAGGAATTCATTTGGTTAGGCATGAAATCCAATATATGTGATACATTGGGTTTATGATGTCTAAGGTGGTTGCGGATTCCAACTGTTGTAGTTTTTCACTTTCTTTTCTGTGACCGTAAGTGTAATATGTGGTGTATCGCCAGTTTCGTTGCTATATATCAACGGCAATTGGGATACGCATATTTACTTACGTTGATGACATGTGATGTTATGTGTTGTTGTGATATGTTATATTGGATCGTCGTGTTCTGAATAGCCGGTTTTTTTTATGTGAGATGAGATTTTTTCATTTTCATTCATGTAAAAGCTTGTATGTAATATTCTTTTATCGGGGCACTTCCGGGTTGAGGATGATGTCACCATTGATATATATTATTTACTTTTCCACATTAGGATAGACCCAAGGCGGGGAGCACAAGTAACCGGGTTCTAAGGTCCAGTGGGAGACCATCTTGAGGAGTCGAGACCGGGTCTCCTAACTCTAGAATTGGTAGGGTTGCTTGCCGCTCTCGTAGGGGTCTAGGGATGTGGGTTTGGTTATTCATCGCGACTGTGGAATCCGTGTTTTATACTGGCTTAATTTAAAACACGGAATTCCTAGTATATCCAATATTTCATATGTCATTTTCTGCTACTCTGTGATGTGATCACTGTAATATGTTCATACGAATGCCTATATTATATATATGAGATATAATTAATATTGCTGCTTTTGTTTCATATGTGATGCTTGGGAAGCATAATTAATGGGACTTCATTAATGAGATTAATAAAATAAAAGAAATCTAAAGATGTTGTAAAAACTTGTTTAAAAACCGGTAGCTCTAGTTCTTGCTTTGCATAGCGGTATTCCTTGTAGAATATCCAGCACCTTATTCGATAAGGAAAGAGCCGAGATCTCTTCACCGGGAGTGACTTCTTTAGCGAAACTAGCACTCGGTTTGTCTTTTGATTGCTTCTATAGTTTCTGTTTTGCATAGTGGTATTTGTGAAATATCCCGCACCTTATTCGGTAAGGAAAGAGCCGAGATCCCTTCACCGGGAGTGACCTCTTTAGCGAAACTAGTAAAAGCCTCAAAAACACTCCTTTTCAAAATCACTCGATTCTACAACGATATCAAGTTCATTACGCAAAGGGTTTTCTTAAAAACCTGTCATAGCCCTCCGTCATTTTAGATAAGTACTACTTAGTATTCGTGCTATGTTTGTTGACTATGTTAAGGCGTAGTGTGCGGTAGCTGATTAGTGCTTATCTGCATAAGTATATGATGCGATTGGATTAGGATAGTCGTACGACTTTGTTGACCTTGTTAAGGGTCGTGCGGGTGGGTTTAATTCAATCGGAAAATGACGGGTTGAACTTGGCTAGTGCTTATGATTTTTTGACCTTGTTAAGGTCATAAGTTGCTAGGGGTAAAATATTATCGGGAATTTCAAGTGTTGAAATTTGCAATGAGATTGCATACCTTCTATGAGATAGTTGGATCCCGATACCCACTGCGAGTAAGAGTTACTCCTGGGAGAGTCTTACACATTACAATTAGCCGATCAAGTAGGTGTCTAGAAAGGTGTTAACGGGGTTACGCCCCTGAAAAAACGAGGTTTATTTTAATTAGGTCCGTGCGAAAGCACGGAGAACCTCCCTCAAAGTACCGACACTGGCCTGGCCGAAAGATTGGCGAACTTGTAGGGTGTAATTAATCCCAGCTAGTCTTACCTTTTAGGGTTTGAAGGTAGATTTGACTAAAATAGTGGGAGCCATCCTGATTAGATAAAATAATAACCAATCTAATCTTGCAAAAGCGCACGCGGAGTGTTTTCTTCTCTCTCTCTCCTGGTAGCGACCATGTCACGCCTTAATCAAGATAATAATATGGATGCATTGACCGAACCTGCTTATTATACTGAGCTAGGGAACGTTGGTTCCGCTCTATCTTATAACTGTTATAAGTTCGAGCAGGAAATAAGGGAATATCCGGATTCCTGTGAGGAATAAGCATGTTGATGCATATTCTTCGGGTGTGTTCAAATACCAAGAACTGGTTCTCAGTCTCCTCTACGTACTGGGTATGTGATACCGAATCAGGATCCCGCATATGTAATATGTTACATGGGCTACAGAAAGGTAGAGAACTAAGAATGGGTGATATGTCTCTAAGTGTTAGAGAATGGTGCAATTGTTGCAACCAAGTAAGTTGGCAGATATCACCTTGTATTAGATACATTGATTCTGAACGAACGTTATTACATACCGAATCTGATATACAACATTACATCGGTTTCTTTAATGAGTTAAAGAAGGATATAATTCTGTATTGGAGGATTATGTTGTGAACATTTTCCTGAATCAAGAGTTGATTGGATCAGGCATGTTATATAATAGCATATACGTTCTGAATCAAACCACAGTTCAAAGTATGTAGAACACACACAAGGGGAGTAGTTCAGAAATGAACGAATCCTTCTTGAGGCATTGCAGACTAGGTCATATCAATGCGACACAACCAACTAAGTTACATAAGGATGAATATTTGAATCTGTTCGAATTTTCATCTTATGATACTTTCCAGTCTTGTCTCAAAGGTAAAATGACCAATACTCCGTTTACTGGAAACAGAGGAAGTGTTGCTGAACTCTTGGGACGGATACATGATGATGTATACGGTCCGATGTCTACAGCCAGGGTTGGTTCTTCGTACTTCATTGTATTCACTGATTATCTCTCAGGATTCAGACATATGTTCCTGTTGAAACACAAGTCTGAAACTTTTGAGAAATTCAAGGAATATAAGCTTGAAGTTAAGAACCAGACGGATAGAAGTATTAAAGTCCTTCGATGTGATCGAGGAGGAGAATACTTGGGTATGGAGTTCATGAATTATTTAAAGGAGAATGTGATTCTCTCTCAGCTTACTCCTTCGAGTACACCACAGCACAAATGTGTATCAGGACGGAGGTATCACACCCTATGAGATATGGCGCGCTCTATGATGAGTACTGCTGAGTTACCTGTTTCCTTTTAGTGTTATGCACTTGAGAAGTTGCATACCTATTGAATGGGGTTTCGTCCAAATCAGGGCCTACCACTACATATGAGATATGGTGTGGGAAGAGACCATGTCTTAAACGAGTTAAGATATGGGGTTGTCCGGCCTATGTTGAAAGGCAGAATCCGGACAAGCTCAAGGCAAGGTCAGTTCTGTATATGTTTGTTAGGATATCCCAAACATTTGTGGGGAATATCTTCTACCACTATGAGGAGCAAAAGGTGTTTTGTTTCTCAGCATGCCACCTTTTTAGAAAATGAATTTCTTATGAAGAAATTAGTGGTCATGAGGTAGAACTGGAAGAAGTTCCAGATAGACAAACTAACAGCTGATGATTTGGTGAAACCAAAGGATTCAATAGTTTCCAACGAACCTCAGCCTCTCCGCGAATCTGGTAGGGTTTCACATCCACTTGAGAGATACTACGGTCTTCTCGGTGACAGTGGGAGCGTGGATTGCATCATGGTTGATGATGGCCCAACTAGGTTCAGGCAGACCATCACGAGTGGGGACTCTGCGAAATGTCTGGATGCTATGCGATCAAAGATGGAATCCATGTACACCAACAAAGTATGACTTTGAATGTTTCACCTGAAGGGGTAAAACCCATTGGGAGCAAATGGATCTTGAGAAGATTATTGGTGTAAATGGAAAAGTAGAGACTTTCTGTAACACCTTAGAATGTGTTTTGTAGCTAATTATATTTTAATGTGTGGTTTTTAATAAAAAGTTTACCAAATTAAGTTTCAAATATTTTATCCTATTTAATGTGTATTTTATTAAAATTTTGTTAGGCTTGCACACACTTGTGCATGATAGCTATGGTTGTTTTTGGGGTTAAACCATGATTAGCAACCATGGTTGACTAACCATTTCTCCCTAATCTAGTTTTAATATTTGTTTAAGTGTCATGGTTGTAATTATTCTTGGTTGTTTTTCTTTATTTGAAAATGAAATTAAAATGGAATTTTTAATATTTGGTTGACCTTGAGGTGAGAGAGAGTGAGCATGGGCATCATGGCATGAGCCATGCCTCATTATGAGAGAGAGAGTGAGAAGGGGTCTTTGTGTTGTTCCCATTTCTCCACCTCATTTCCCTTGCTATCATTCCCTCACTCTCAAACACACACTCACACTCTCAGCAGCAACAGAAGAAAGAGAAGCAGCAGCAGTGGCAACAATAACAAGTGAAGCAAGCATCAGAAGCAAGCAGCAGAAGCAGCAGCAAGCATCAGAAGCAGCAGCAAGCAGCAGTAGCAGGAGCATCAGCAGCTGTAGCAGCTTCTTTCACCTCCTTCACCTGCTTCCTAGGGTTGCATAGGGTATATTTCTGAACCCCAATCCCTAGATTGCTTAGTTGTATGTTAGTTTAGCTTCGGTTTGTGTTTAATGTGAGTTTAGTGCTAGATTATGGTGTTTAAGTGGAATTTTAGGAAATTGTTGATTGTGCTAGCTACCCTAGTTTATTTAAGTGTTAATAGGGCCACTTCAACTGAGAAATCCTCAGATTACACTAAAATACCATAAGGTTTCTATTTTGTGCAATTGTCGTTTTTAAGCGATATTTGTGATTTCTGTGACCTGCTTGTGACCCGATGCCTTCAGGTCAAAATTGAGAATACTGGGACATGATACCTAGGTTTAGATCACACCACCAGAGCACGACCCCCTAACTCCCAACCCAGGCCGCCAATTTCATCATTTTGGCCGCAATTTGCGGCCAGGAAGGGGAGTGGGGTGCTAGGATTTTGGGAATGGTAGTCTGCTGTGTAGTGTAGTGTTTTGGCATGTCTAGTTTTGTAGGTTTTGGCCTGTAGGAAAATCTGGGACAATATCTCGTTTTGGTGTTCGTTGTGTTTGCGCGATACGCGCGATACGTGAGTGGGTTCTGTGATCCAGCGTATCGCGGCGTGTCGCGATGGTTTTAGACGCGTACACACACGATTCAGCGTATCGTGCACACGCGCGTTTAGTTCGCGACGCGAGTTTCTCGTTTTGGTTCGATATCGCGTTTCGCGGAATATTTTGGCTTATATATGATTTCATGTCGTATTTGCAGGTTTGCAGGCAGGAACTACGGACACGGCTACAGGGGGAGCAGATGGTAGGATTCACCTAGCGTGGAGTGTAGGTGAGTAGATTTAACATCTACAGGGGAATCGCCCGCATGGCGTTATGCGTCTGGGCTAGGATTCAAATACCTGTCGCACATTCTACGTCATTGTAGAATTACGCCTTTACTTTATTTCCTTGATATAGTTATATACTGTGACTAGCAGCCGTAGGACACTGCACACATTATTGACGGTTCATGTTGCACGAGCACGGATTGTATGCTACACACACACCGTCAATAATTGCCATGTCACACACTACCCCTTATAGCTACTATTGCTTACCACACATGACATCTAGCTACCGGTATACCTATAGTGTATCATACCTTTAGTGATAGGTATATTTACACATTGCGATACAGCTACAGGTATACCTTCTACATATTTTACTTATACCGGGGGATATCTTACTCATATTCTTCTTATACCCAGGGAGGTATACGACATCAGTTCCTATAGGTAGATACCTATACATTGCTACACTTGTATGTTACACACATATTCAGTTGCAATCATATATTTACCTTTACTGATGTTACTTAGCTGTACCTTATGGGTTTCGCATACATCTGGTTTCAGCTACATATTCTCATTTATATGCTTGCATTCAGTTATATAGCATATATTTATTCCTGGATTTGCGCATTATTATTGGGATTTTTGATGATGTTTTCTGGATTTGGGAACCGCGGGAGTTCATGAAATTATGCATACATTGAAAAACCCGGTTTCCTTGATATGATATTTGCGCATCCACCATGAGCTTTATCTGTGCTGATATGTATATACCCCTACGAGGAGGCGTCGAGGCCGTAGAGGGTACATGGTGGGGCCCGGTATGGTTCCCCTCGGCAAGAAGATCGATGGATTTTTCCGATTGAGCCTGGAGGCGGGCGAGTACCTACCGGTGACAGTACCTATGACTCGGCGGGGGATCACGGAGACACCGCTTGGAGTCATGTACGTATGCATACGTCGAAAGGCGAGGGTCAGAGCTAGGCACTCGTGCTTTCGGGATAGCGTATGATACGTGGACAAGATTTCTGTGTCGATGCTTGGCACACTGTTTTTATGATATTTCTTTAACACCTTTGTATATATAACAGGGGATTTAGCCGTTGTTATATATACCCTTACACCAATATTAGTGGAATGGGACGCTAATATATGTGTATTGCCCCCATCATACTTATTTCTGTGTATTTACCTTTAGGATGTTAGACACTTACTTGAGATTCGACTTGGGATATAGGTGATTCATTGACATTGGATATTGGATATAAATGAGATTGTTGATTTGTACATTCGAGATATAGAAGAGCTATTCGATATTGTACATTGAGGTGATGTGAGACTTATATGTTGTGAGAGCCCAATGTGGGGGCTGATTTGAGGATTTGGGATTTGAGTGTCTTGATGGATTGTGATCCTGCCACGATGTCAGGTTTCCGTGGAAATGACATATTCCACCCTACACCTCACCCTTATCTATTTTATGCACAGTTTCATATATTGGCAGTACCTGTTAGTGTACCCTTATGATAGTTGCATATTTACATTCTCATATCCCTACTGCATGGTTATTGCATATTATTGTCACGTTATTATTGCTTCACATATTGATTGTACCTGCTAGTGCACTCTCCTTTGTTCAGCATTTGCATGACATGTTATTACCGTAATCGCTTATCTTAGATTCATGCTGTACGTGCATTCCTGCGATTACCTGCATATGTTTTATACTATTCACGAGTTGGCAACTCACCCCCGTTGTGCCACAGGTGTTTCAGGTTGTTCCCCAGAGTAGTCGAGGCAGGCTATTTCTCTATTCAGCTATTCAGCTACTATCTTTTACCACAGATACCGCATCAGCTCACAGTATACCGTTTTGCTTAGGTGGGTTAGATGATTATCTGTATTTCCTATTGTACATTCGTTGTATTTGTACTCTCCATCTACTATTGTATTGTGGACTTAGAGATTTGGTGAGGACGTATTTGTATATAATTGTGGATTTGCTGTCTTTTATATACAACTTCTCTCTATTGTCCTTATTTCTTCGCTACGGCGTCGTATATTTGTATTGTATTCATCTTGGCTGGTTTTTACAAAAAGGGGTGTTGCTAAAATTTTAAAGAAAGAAAGTAAGACTTTTAAAGAATTTGGGTTGCGATTTCAAATGTTTCAAAACTTATATTATCTTTTCCGTATTTTTATGGTTTAGATTTCTGGGTTTGGCTTTCTTTTACTACGTTGCGTCTTTAGGCGTTGCGTAGTATTTGGGCCGTCACGGGCCAATTTTGGGTCGTGAAAAAGTTGGTATCAGAGCGTTAGGTTTTACCTTTCGGAGTGTAGGATGACCTTAGTATGATGGAGTAGGTAGCTTAAGCAATGCAACGTAGTGTGTGTATGTCTGCAGCATACCCACGATGCGATACTTCGCCTAGAGTGACCTAAGTACAATTTGCTTGACATTCCTTCCTTGATGATTCATATCCTTGAGATTCGATTTCCTTATTCTTATCGAATCTCATCTTATATCTATTTATAGCCTTGCCGCCGATGACTATGGGGACTCAGAGTGAAGCAGCGAGGGCCGAGGTCAGAGTTGGCTCGGATGAGACGAGTACTGACCAGGATGGCACTCTAGTTGCACAGGTGCAGACGGATCAGCCTACGACCTAAACTATGGATGGAATTTTGGTAGAGATGCAGGACTTCCGCCAGACGATGAGTTCTTTGGTTGATATCGTTCGGGAGCTACGACAGGAGGTTGTTACCCCTGTCACTCAGTTGTCGCTTACGGTCAGCATCCAACAGTCCGTCACCTACATAGCACCAGTGGTTGCAGCTCCAGTGGACGAGGCACATACTCCAGGACAGTGGAGGACTCGTACCAGCGTACCAGCCCAGAGACAGAGGTTTGGTCGTCGAGACAGATTTCGTGGCCATCGCGGGAGTAGCAGAGGCTTAGGACGAGGACAGTCGTTCAGCTCTCAGCCCCAGGATGGTCAGCACGTGGATGTTTTCGATGCGGGAGCCTTCAGCACTTCGTCAGGGATTGTTCCTTGGCACCTCGTCAGGATCGTTTTCAGAGAGGCCGTGGACGTGGAAGATTCGCTCATAGGGCTCAGTCTACCAGAGGAGTTCATCCAGCTGCGAGTAGAGGGCAGACGCAGGAGTTTGCTTCTACTCATCGGGACGCGCAGACGTCCAATGTGGAGTTTTCAGGTACCCTTGATTTATATGTTCTTTTGATATATTCGTTTGTTTTCTTGCTTGTACCGTGGTTGGGTAGATTAGTCGTAGAGGTGTTAACTTCTGTCAGCGATTCTTTTGTTGCGCGAAACGTATTTCAGTTTCGTGCCAATCGGATAGGAGATAGAGATTCGTCCGTCGTTTTGATCCTTCTAGAGATGTTGGATTTGACGTTCTCCTGGGCACGGATTGGTTAATTGCGTGCTAGGCATCTGTGGACTACCGTGAGGAAGCAAGTTAGGTTTTGTTTTCCCCGGCAAGTCAGTTCTTGTTGTACAGGTGGATAGTTGTGCCGCCTCTTACAGCTTGAATTCAGCCTTTTTCGCTAGTCGGCTACTGAGGAGATGTCGTGGATTCTTGGCGTTCATTCGTGATACCGGAGCCACAGTGGGATTGTTGGACCGGGTTCCTTTCGTGTGTGAGTTTTTCCGACGTTGTTCCGGGCGAGTCGGCGAAGCTTGGGAGCTAAAGGATCAGCTGCAGAGTTGTGGTTTGGGGAGTTTGTGCGTCTGAGTGTTTCGCTTTTGGAAGCTCCTATTTCTGTTCGTCGAGGAGAAAGACGGCAGTTTAGGGATGCGTATCGACGGATCGTCAATTGAACCGGCTTATGGTGCGGATAGGTATCCTTCATCTCGCCGTGACGATTTCTTCGATCAGCTCCAGAGTGCGAGACATTTTCTAAGTTTGCTTGGGATCAGGTCATCATTATTGCGGATTCGGGATGATGGCATTCCGAAGACTGCCTTATGCGTGCTACGGGCTTTGTGTGTATCAGTGAGTCGTTGGATTCCCTGATGCCCTAGCAGCATTCGTAGATATGATGAACCAGATTTCTTCAGGCCGTTCCTCGACCAGTTTTTGTTGTCTTATTTACGACACTCTGGTCTACTTAATTTGTCTTGAGGGACAGGAGTAACACTTGGGGATTTGTATGCAGATACTGGGAGAGCCCCAGCAGTTTGCTAAATTCTCTGAGTATTTCTTCAGGCTTGTTTTGTGTTGACTCCTAGGTCTTGTAGTCACGGGAGACGGCTTCGTATGGTTCCGAGGGAGATCGTGGCTGTACAGCTTAGGCCCAGACTTGTGTGCAGGACGGAGATCCGCAGATGGTTGGGCTTAGCAGGTTTTTACCGCCGTTTCATGCAGGATTGCTAGAGTAGTGCTGCACCGTCGACTGAATTGACCAGAAAGGAGGTTTCTTTTCTGTGGACTGAGGCATGTGTACGGAGTTTTCGGCAGTTGAAGATTCAGTTAACAACTGCATCAGTCTTTCTTTGCTTTTGGTTTGGGCGACCTTGTTGTTTAACTGTAATGTTTCTTGAGTGGGCTCGAGGGTGTACTGATGTGACACTACAGAGTCATCGCTTTTGCTTCCCTACATTTGGAGGAAGTACGAGAAGGATATTCCACTCATGATCTGGAGATGGCCGCGGTGGTTTTGCGTTGGAAATTTGGAGACACTACTTGTTTGAGAGTCGTGTCAGATTTTCACGGACCACTAGAGCTTAATGTACATCTTCCTGCAGCGGATTTGGATTGTTGTGTTAGTCTTCTGCAGATTTACAGTTTTTGTGTGATCGTTGAGTATAGCTTAAGTTCGTCTCTACGGAGGGGACAGCTTGCTCATGTCCGCGCCCGACCACCTTCCTTAAATCGTTTTCGCGAGGCACTGCCCGCCGATGCTCGTCGTCAGAGATACTTGAGCATACTCGGCTGGGTAATGATTCGGAGACCTTGATTTGTGACAATGACGTGCTAAGTTAGGGACACGTTTGTGTACCTGACATTATCAGGTAGGGACGTGCAATCCTAGAGTAAGCACATCAGTCAACTCTCAGTATTCATTCAAGTTCCACCAGCTTTGGCGTGACTTGTGAGATAGTTACGAGTGGACAGGGATGTAAAGAGAAGTTTCAGGTTTCGTTTCAAGGTGTCAGTCTTGTTGTGTGCTTGAGTCGAGCATCTGAGGTCGGCTGGAGAGTTGCAACCTTTTACCGTTCCGAAGTAGGAATGTGAGCAGATCTCCACGAATTTCGTTATGGTTTCTACCCAAGTTTGGTCAGGGTGTGACTCCATTCGGATTCTTGTCGTCCAGTTATACTCAATTTGCTTAGTTGAGTGTTTGTTTGGATTGTTGTCAGCAGTTTGGGATCGTCACTCGCCATCGTTAGGGTTCTCCTTCGATAGCTGTTATCAGGAGACACTCCAATTGGCCACCTTTAGGTTTAGGGGTTAGGTCGTGTCGATCACCGGTCTGTTGTTTTTCTGACTCTGCGTAAGTAGGACTTTGGACCCCAGCTAGTCTTGAGACTTCGGAGATAGTCCAGCTGTATCAGGTCAGGATGAGAATTGTCCATTGCAAACAGATGTCCTATGCGACTGTGCTGGTCGCAGGCTTGAGTGCGCAGTGGCAATCCATGTATTCCTACGGACCTTCCGATGAATGACGTGTTGGATTTTGGGGAGCTTGTCCCAGGATTTAGGTCTTTCTGAGATCCTATAAGCGAGTTAGTTTCGTTGCCTTTAATTTGGCACTTCCGCCCAGATTATTGGATTTTCACCCCGTATTCTTTGTGATGATACTCTACAATTACCTTCATGACCTTTCTCACATGATTTGGCACCAGACCATTTAGCTGGACGCGATCTTTTGTTCACCAGCAGCCAATTGTGTAATGGCTCGGCAGGTGGAGGAACATCGGTCAAGGGTCTTGCCATCTGTGAAGGGTTTCCTTGGACGTAGCCGTATAGTGAGTTAGTCACTTGGGAGGCTGCGAACGAGATTTGAGGATTTTAATCTTCTCTTTGAAGGTACGCGTATCGGTATATTTTTAAAATTCGGGGACGAATTTCTTTTAAGGGGGGGAGATTGTAACACCTTAGAATGTGTTTTATAGCTAATTATATTTTAATGTGTGGTTTTTAATAAAAAGTTTACCAAATTAAGTTTCAAATATTTTATCCTATTTAATGTGTATTTTATTAGAATTTTGTTAGGCTTGCACACACTTGTGCATGATAGCTATGGTTGTTTTTGGGGTTAAACCATGATTAGCAACCATGGTTGACTAACCATTTCTCGCTAATCTAGTTTTAATATTTGTTTAAGTGTCATGGTTGTAATTATTCTTGGTTGTTTTTCTTTATTTGAAAATGAAATTAAAATGGAATTTTTAATATTTGGTTGACCTTGAGGTGAGAGAGAGTGAGCATGGGCATCATGGCATGAGCCATGCCTCATTATGAGAGAGAGAGTGAGAAGGGGTCTTTGTGTTGTTCCCATTTCTCCACCTCATTTCCCTTGCTCTCATTCCTACACTCTCAAACACACACTCACACTCTCAGCGGCAACAGAAGAAAGAGAAGCAGCAACAGTGGCAACAACAACAACAAGTGAAGCAAGCATCAGAAGCAAGCAGCAGAAGCAGCAGCAAGCATCAGAAGCAGCAGCAAGCAGCAGTAGCAGGAGCATCAGCAGCTGTAGCAGCTTCTTTCACCTCCTTCACCTGCTTCCTAGGGTTGCATAGGGTATATTTCTGAACCCCAATCCCTAGATTGCTTAGTTGTATGTTAGTTTAGCTTCGGTTTGTGTTTAATGTGAGTTTAATGCTAGATTATGGTGTTTAAGTGGAATTTTGGGAAATTGTTGATTGTGCTAGCTACCCTAGTTTATTTAAGTGTTAATAGGGCCACTTCAACTGAGAAATCCCCAGATTACACTAAAATACCATAAGGTTTCTATTTTGTGCAATTGTCGTTTTTAAGCGATATTTGTGATTTCTGTGACCTGCTTGTGACCCGATGCCTTCAGGTCAAAATTGAGAATACTGGGACATGATACCTAGGTTTAGATCACACCACCAGAGCACGACCCCCTAACTCCCAACCCAGGCCGCCAATTTCATCATTTTGGCCGCAATTTGCGGCCAGGAAAGGGAGTGGGGTGCTAGGATTTTGGGAATGGTAGTCTGCTGTGTAGTGTAGTGTTTTGGCATGTCTAGTTTTGTAGGTTTTGGCCTGTAGGAAAATCTGGGACAATATCTCGTTTTGGTGTTCGTTGTGTTTGCGCGATACGCGCGATACGTGAGTGGGTTCTGTGATCCAGCGTATCGCGGCGTGTCGCGATGGTTTTAGACGCGTACACACACGATTCAGCGTATCGTGCACACGCGCGTTTAGTTCGCGACGCGAGTTTCTCGTTTTGGTTCGATATCGCGTTTCGCGGAATATTTTGGCTTATATATGATTTCATGTCGTATTTGCAGGTTTGCAGGCAGGAACTACGGACACGGCTACAGGGGGAGCAGATGGTAGGATTCACCTAGCGTGGAGTGTAGGTGAGTAGATTTAACATCTACAGGGGAATCGCCCGCATGGCGTTATGCGTCTGGGCTAGGATTCAAATACCTGTCGCACATTCTACGTCATTGTAGAATTACGCCTTTACTTTATTTCCTTGATATAGTTATATACTGTGACTAGCAGCCGTAGGACACTGCACACATTATTGACGGTTCATGTTGCACGAGCACGGATTGTATGCTACACACACACCGTCAATAATTGCCATGTCACACACTACCCCTTATAGCTACTATTGCTTACCACACATGACATCTAGCTACCGGTATACCTATAGTGTATCATACCTTTAGTGATAGGTATATTTACACATTGCGATACAGCTACAGGTATACCTTCTACATATTTTACTTATACCGGGGGATATCTTACTCATATTCTTCTTATACCCAGGGAGGTATACGACATCAGTTCCTATAGGTAGATACCTATACATTGCTACACTTGTATGTTACACACATATTCAGTTGCAATCATATATTTACCTTTACTGATGTTACTTAGCTGTACCTTATGGGTTACGCATACATCTGGTTTCAGCTACATATTCTCATTTATATGCTTGCATTCAGTTATATAGCATATATTTATTCCTGGATTTGCGCATTATTATTGGGATTTTTGATGATGTTTTCTGGATTTGGGAACCGCGGGAGTTCATGAAATTATGCATACATTGAAAAACCCGGTTTCCTTGATATGATATTTGCGCATCCACCATGAGCTTTATCGGTGCTGATATGTATATACCCCTACGAGGAGGCGTCGAGGCCGTAGAGGGTACATGGTGGGGCCCGGTATGGTTCCCCTCGGCAAGAAGATCGATGGATTTTTCCGATTGAGCCTGGAGGCGGGCGAGTACCTACCGGTGACAGTACCCATGACTCGGCGGGGGATCACGGAGACACCGCTTGGAGTCATGTACGTATGCATACGTCGAAAGGCGAGGGTCAGAGCTAGGCACTCGTGCTTTCGGGATAGCGTATGATACGTGGACAAGATTTCTGTGTCGATGCTTGGCACACTGTTTTTATGATATTTCTTTAACACCTTTGTATATATAACAGGGGATTTAGCCGTTGTTATATATACCCTTACACCAATATTAGTGGAATGGGACGCTAATATATGTATATTGCCCCCATCATACTTATTTCTGTGTATTTACCTTTAGGATGTTAGACACTTACTTGAGATTCGACTTGGGATATAGGTGATTCATTGACATTGGATATTGGATATAAATGAGATTGTTGATTTGTACATTCGAGATATAGAAGAGCTATTCGATATTGTACATTGAGGTGATGTGAGACTTATATGTTGTGAGAGCCCAATGTGGGGGCTGATTTGAGGATTTGGGATTTGAGTGTCTTGATGGATTGTGATCCTGCCACGATGTCAGGTTTCCGTGGAAATGACATATTCCACCCTACACCTCACCCTTATCTATTTTATTCACAGTTTCATATATTGGCAGTACCTGTTAGTGTACCCTTATGATAGTTGCATATTTACATTCTCATATCCCTACTGCATGGTTATTGCATATTATTGTCATGTTATTATTGCTTCACATATTGATTGTACCTGCTAGTGCACTCTTCTTTGTTCAGCATTTGCATGACATGTTATTACCGTAATCGCTTATCTTAGATTCATGCTGTACGTGCATTCCTGCGATTACCTGCATATGTTTTATACTATTCACGAGTTGGCAACTCACCCCCGTTGTGCCACAGGTGTTTCAGGTTGTTCCCCAGAGTAGTCGAGGCAGGCTATTTCTCTATTCAGCTATTCAGCTACTATCTTTTGCCACAGATACCGCATCAGCTCACAGTATACCGTTTTGCTTAGGTGGGTTAGATGATTATCTGTATTTCCTATTGTACCTTCGTTGTATTTGTACTCTCCATCTACTATTGTATTGTGGACTTAGAGACTTGGTGAGGACGTATTTGTATATAATTGTGGATTTGCTGTCTTTTATATACAACCTCTCTCTATTGTCCTTATTTCTTCGCTACGACGTCGTATATTTGTATTGTATTCATCTTGGCTGGTTTTTACAAAAAGGGGTGTTGCTAAAATTTTAAAGAAAGAAAGTAAGACTTTTAAAGAATTTGGGTTGCGATTTCAAATGTTTCAAAACTTATATTATCTTTTCCGTATTTTTATGGTTTAGATTTCTGGGTTTGGCTTTCTTTTACTACGTTGCGTCTTTAGGCGTTGCGTAGTATTAGGGCCGTCACGGGCCAATTTTGGGTCGTGAAAAAGTTGGTATCAGAGCGTTAGGTTTTACCTTTCGGAGTGTAGGATGACCTTAGTATGATGGAGTAGGTAGCTTAAGCAATGCAACGTAGTGTGTGTATGTCTGCAGCATACCCACGATGCGATACTTCGCCTAGAGTGACCTAAGTACAATTTGCTTGACATTCCTTCCTTGATGATTCATATCCTTGAGATTCGATTTCCTTATTCTTATCGAATCTCATCTTATATCTATTTATAGCCTTGCCGCCGATGACTATGGGGACTCAGAGTGAAGCAGCGAGGGCCGAGGTCAGAGTTGGCTCGGATGAGACGAGTACTGACCAGGATGGCACTCTAGTTGCACAGGTGCAGACGGATCAGCCTACGACCTAAACTATGGATGGAATTTTGGTAGAGATGCAGGACTTCCGCCAGACGATGAGTTCTTTGGTTGATATCGTTCGGGAGCTACGACAGGAGGTTGTTACCCCTGTCACTCAGTTGTCGCTTACGGTCAGCATCCAACAGTCCGTCACCTACATAGCACCAGTGGTTGCAGCTCCAGTGGACGAGGCACATACTCCAGGACAGTGGAGGACTCGTACCAGCGTACCAGCCCAGAGACAGAGGTTTGGTCGTCGAGACAGATTTCGTGGCCATCGCGGGAGTAGCAGAGGCTTAGGACGAGGACAGTCGTTCAGCTCTCAGCCCCAGGATGGTCAGCACGTGGATGTTTTCGATGCGGGAGCCTTCAGCACTTCGTCAGGGATTGTTCCTTGGCACCTCGTCAGGATCGTTTTCAGAGAGGCCGTGGACGTGGAAGATTCGCTCACAGGGCTCAGTCTACCAGAGGAGTTCATCCAGCTGCGAGTAGAGGGCAGACGCAGGAGTTTGCTTCTACTCATCGGGACGCGCAGACGTCCAATGTGGAGTTTTCAGGTACCCTTGATTTATATGTTCTTTTGATATATTCGTTTGTTTTCTTGCTTGTACCGTGGTTGGGTAGATTAGTCGTAGAGGTGTTAACTTCTGTCAGCGATTCTTTTGTTGCGCGAAACGTATTTCAGTTTCGTGCCAATCGGATAGGAGATAGAGATTCGTCCGTCGTTTTGATCCTTCTAGAGATGTTGGATTTGACGTTCTCCTGGGCACGGATTGGTTAATTGCGTGCTAGGCATCTGTGGACTACCGTGAGGAAGCAAGTTAGGTTTTGTTTTCCCCGGCAAGTCAGTTCTTGTTGTACAGGTGGATAGTTGTGCCGCCTCTTACAGCTTGAATTCAGCCTTTTTCGCTAGTCGGCTACTGAGGAGATGTCGTGGATTCTTGGCGTTCATTCGTGATACCGGAGCCACAGTGGGATTGTTGGACCGGGTTCCTTTCGTGCGAGAGTTTTTCCGACGTTGTTCCGGGCGAGTCGGCGAAGCTTGGGAGCTAAAGGATCAGCTGCAGAGTTGTGGTTTGGGGAGTTTGTGCGTCTGAGTGTTTCGCTTTTGGAAGCTCCTATTTCTGTTCGTCGAGGAGAAAGACGGCAGTTTAGGGATGCGTATCGACGGATCGTCAATTGAACCGGCTTATGGTGCGGATATGTATCCTTCATCTCGCCGTGACGATTTCTTCGATCAGCTCCAGAGTGCGAGACATTTTCTAAGTTTGCTTGGGATCAGGTCATCATTATTGTGGATTCGGGATGATGGCATTCCGAAGACTGCCTTATGCGTGCTACGGGCTTTGTGTGTATCAGTGAGTCGTTGGATTCCCTGATGCCCTAGCAGCATTCGTAGATATGATGAACCAGATTTCTTCAGGCCGTTCCTCGACCAGTTTTTGTTGTCTTATTTACGACACTCTGGTCTACTTAATTTGTCTTGAGGGACAGGAGTAACACTTGGGGATTTGTATGCAGATACTGGGAGAGCCCCAGCAGTTTGCTAAATTCTCTGAGTATTTCTTCAGGCTTGTTTTGTGTTGACTCCTAGGTCTTGTAGTCACGGGAGACGGCTTCGTATGGTTTCGAGGGAGATCGTGGCCGTACAGCTTAGGCCCAGACTTGTGTGCAGGACGGAGATCCGCAGATGGTTGGGCTTAGCAGGTTTTTACCGCCGTTTCATGCAGGATTGCTAGAGTAGTGCTGCACCGTCGACTGAATTGACCAGAAAGGAGGTTTCTTTTCTGTGGACTGAGGCATGTGTACGGAGTTTTCGGCAGTTGAAGATTCAGTTAACAACTGCATCAGTCTTTCTTTGCTTTTGGTTTGGGCGACCTTGTTGTTTAACTGTAATGTTTCTTGAGTGGGCTCGAGGGTGTACTGATGTGACACTACAGAGTCATCGCTTTTGCTTCCCTACATTTGGAGGAAGTACGAGAAGGATATTCCACTCATGATCTGGAGATGGCCGCGGTGGTTTTGCGTTGGAAATTTGGAGACACTACTTGTTTGAGAGTCGTGTCAGATTTTCACGGACCACTAGAGCTTAATGTACATCTTCCTGCAGCGGATTTGGATTGTTGTGTTAGTCTTCTGCAGATTTACAGTTTTTGTGTGATCGTTGAGTATAGCTTAAGTTCGTCTCTACGGAGGGGACAACTTGCTCATGTCCGCCCCCGACCACCTTCCTTAAATCGTTTTCGCGAGGCACTGCCCGCCGATGCTCGTCGTCAGAGATACTTGAGCATACTCGGCTGGGTAATGATTCAGAGACCTTGATTTGTGACAATGACGTGCTAAGTTAGGGACACGTTTGTGTACCTGACATTATCAGGTAGGGACGTGCAATCCTAGAGTAAGCACATCAGTCAACTCTCAGTATTCATTCAAGTTCCACCAGCTTTGGCGTGACTTGTGAGATAGTTACGAGTGGACAGGGATGTAAAGAGAAGTTTCAGGTTTCGTTTCAAGGTGTCAGTCTTGTTGTGTGCTTGAGTCGAGCATCTGAGGTCGGCTGGAGAGTTGCAACCTTTTACCGTTCCGAAGTAGGAATGTGAGCAGATCTCCACGAATTTCGTTATGGTTTCTACCCAAGTTTGGTCAGGGTGTGACTCCATTCGGATTCTTGTCGTCCAGTTATACTCAATTTGCTTAGTTGAGTGTTTGTTTGGATTGTTGTCAGCAGTTTGGGATCGTCACTCGCCGTCGTTAGGGTTCTCCTTCGATAGCTGTTATCAGGAGACACTCCAATTGGCCACCTTTAGGTTTAGGGGTTAGGTCGTGTCGATCACCGGTCTGTTGTTTTTCTGACTTTGCGTAAGTAGGACTTTGGACCCCAGCTAGTCTTGAGACTTCGGAGATAGTCCAGCTGTATCAGGTCAGGATGAGAATTGTCCATTGCAAACAGATGTCCTATGCGACTGTGCTGGTCGCAGGCTTGAGTGCGCAGTGGCAATCCATGTATTCCTACGGACCTTCCGATGAATGACGTGTTGGATTTTGGGGAGCTTGTCCCAGGATTTAGGTCTTTCTGAGATCCTATAAGCGAGTTAGTTTCGTTGCCTTTAATTTGGCACTTCCGTCCAGATTATTGGATTTTCAACCCGTATTCTTTGTGATGATACTCTACAATTACCTTCATGACCTTTCTCACATGATTTGGCACCAGACCATTTAGCTGGACGCGATCTTTTGTTCACCAGCAGCCAATTGTGTAATGGCTCGGCAGGTGGAGGAACATCGGTCAAGGGTCTTGCCATCTGTGAAGGGTTTCCTTGGACGTAGCCGTATAGTGAGTTAGTCACTTGGGAGGCTGCGAACGAGATTTGAGGATTTTAATCTTCTCTTTGAAGGTACGCGTATCGGTATATTTTTAAAATTCGGGGACGAATTTCTTTTAAGGGGGGGAGATTGTAACACCTTAGAATGTGTTTTGTAGCTAATTATATTTTAATGTGTGGTTTTTAATAAAAAGTTTACCAAATTAAGTTTCAAATATTTTATCCTATTTAATGTGTATTTTATTAGAATTTTGTTAGGCTTGCACACACTTGTGCATGATAGCTATGGTTGTTTTTGGGGTTAAACCATGATTAGCAACCATGGTTGACTAACCATTTCTCGCTAATCTAGTTTTAATATTTGTTTAAGTGTCATGGTTGTAATTATTCTTGGTTGTTTTTCTTTATTTGAAAATGAAATTAAAATGGAATTTTTAATATTTGGTTGACCTTGAGGTGAGAGAGAGTGAGCATGGGCATCATGGCATGAGCCATGCCTCATTATGAGAGAGAGAGTGAGAAGGGGTCTTTGTGTTGTTCCCATTTCTCCACCTCATTTCCCTTGCTCTCATTCCTTCACTCTCAAACACACACTCACACTCTCAGCGGCAACAGAAGAAAGAGAAGCAGCAACAGTGGCAACAACAACAACAAGTGAAGCAAGCATCAGAAGCAAGCAGCAGAAGCAGCAGCAAGCATCAGAAGCAGCAGCAAGCAGCAGTAGCAGGAGCATCAGCAGCTGTAGCAGCTTCTTTCACCTCCTTCACCTGCTTCCTAGGGTTGCATAGGGTATATTTCTGAACCCCAATCCCTAGATTGCTTAGTTGTATGTTAGTTTAGCTTCGGTTTGTGTTTAATGTGAGTTTAATGCTAGATTATGGTGTTTAAGTGGAATTTTGGGAAATTGTTGATTGTTCTAGCTACCCTAGTTTATTTAAGTGTTAATAGGGCCACTTCAACTGAGAAATCCCCAGATTACACTAAAATACCATAAGGTTTCTATTTTGTGCAATTGTCGTTTTTAAGCGATATTTGTGATTTCTGTGACCTGCTTGTGACCCGATGCCTTCAGGTCAAAATTGAGAATACTGGGACATGATACCTAGGTTTAGATCACACCACCAGAGCACGACCCCCTAACTCCCAACCCAGGCCGCCAATTTCATCATTTTGGCCGCAATTTGCGGCCAGGAAGGGGAGTGGGGTGCTAGGATTTTGGGAATGGTAGTCTGCTGTGTAGTGTAGTGTTTTGGCATGTCTAGTTTTGTAGGTTTTGGCCTGTAGGAAAATCTGGGACAATATCTCGTTTTGGTGTTCGTTGTGTTTGCGCGATACGCGCGATACGTGAGTGGGTTCTGTGATCCAGCGTATCGCGGCGTGTCGCGATGGTTTTAGACGCGCACACACACGATTCAGCGTATCGTGCACACGCGCGTTTAGTTCGCGACGCGAGTTTCTCGTTTTGGTTCGATATCGCGTTTCGCGGAATATTTTGGCTTATATATGATTTCATGTCGTATTTGCAGGTTTGCAGGCAGGAACTACGGACACGGCTACAAGGGGAGCAGATGGTAGGATTCACCTAGCGTGGAGTGTAGGTGAGTAGATTTAACATCTACAGGGGAATCGCCCGCATGGCGTTATGCGTCTGGGCTAGGATTCAAATACCTGTCGCACATTCTACGTCATTGTAGAATTACGCCTTTACTTTATTTCCTTGATATAGTTATATACTGTGACTAGCAGCCGTAGGACACTGCACACATTATTGACGGTTCATGTTGCACGAGCACGGATTGTATGCTACACACACACCGTCAATAATTGCCATGTCACACACTACCCCTTATAGCTACTATTGCTTACCACACATGACATCTAGCTACCGGTATACCTATAGTGTATCATACCTTTAGTGATAGGTATATTTACACATTGCGATACAGCTACAGGTATACCTTCTACATATTTTACTTATACCGGGGGATATCTTACTCATATTCTTCTTATACCCAGGGAGGTATACGACATCAGTTCCTATAGGTAGATACCTATACATTGCTACACTTGTATGTTACACACATATTCAGTTGCAATCATATATTTACCTTTACTGATGTTACTTAGCTGTACCTTATGGGTTTCGCATACATCTGGTTTCAGCTACATATTCTCATTTATATGCTTGCATTCAGTTATATAGCATATATTTATTCCTGGATTTGCGCATTATTATTGGGATTTTTGATGATGTTTTCTGGATTTGGGAACCGCGGGAGTTCATGAAATTATGCATACATTGAAAAACCCGGTTTCCTTGATATGATATTTGCGCATCCACCATGAGCTTTATCGGTGCTGATATGTATATACCCCTACGAGGAGGCGTCGAGGCCGTAGAGGGTACATGGTGGGGCCCGGTATGGTTCCCCTCGGCAAGAAGATCGATGGATTTTTCCGATTGAGCCTGGAGGCGGGCGAGTACCTACCGGTGACAGTACCCATGACTCGGCGGGGGATCACAGAGACACCGCTTGGAGTCATGTACGTATGCATACGTCGAAAGGCGAGGGTCAGAGCTAGGCACTCGTGCTTTCGGGATAGCGTATGATACGTGGACAAGATTTCTGTGTCGATACTTGGCACACTGTTTTTATGATATTTCTTTAACACCTTTGTATATATAACAGGGGATTTAGCCGTTGTTATATATACCCTTACACCAATATTAGTGGAATGGGACGCTAATATATGTGTATTGCCCCCATCATACTTATTTCTGTGTATTTACCTTTAGGATGTTAGACACTTACTTGAGATTCGACTTGGGATATAGGTGATTCATTGACATTGGATATTAGATATAAATGAGATTGTTGATTTGTACATTCGAGATATAGGAGAGCTATTCGATATTGTACATTGAGGTGATGTGAGACTTATATGTTGTGAGAGCCCAATGTGGGGGCTGATTTGAGGATTTGGGATTTGAGTGTCTTGATGGATTGTGATCCTGCCACGATGTCAGGTTTCCGTGGAAATGACATATTC
Source organism: Agapanthus africanus (assembly GCA_030015575.1). Classification (NCBI taxonomy): domain Eukaryota; kingdom Viridiplantae; phylum Streptophyta; class Magnoliopsida; order Asparagales; family Amaryllidaceae; genus Agapanthus; species Agapanthus africanus. Next base: position 467,088,337 of record JASDDO010000022.1, read on the forward strand.
CACCCTACACCTCACCCTTATCTATTTTATGCACAGTTTCATATATTGGCAGTACCTGTTAGTGTACCCTTATGATAGTTGCATATTTACATTCTCATATCCCTACTGCATGGTTATTGCATATTATTGTCATGTTATTATTGCTTCACATATTGATTGTACCTGTTAGTGCACTCTCCTTTATTCAGCATTTGCATGACATGTTATTACCGTAATCGCTTATCTTAGATTCATGCTGTACGTGCATTCCTGCGATTACCTGCATATGTTTTATACTATTCACGAGTTGGCAACTCACCCCCGTTGTGCCACAGGTGTTTCAGGTTGTTCCCCAGAGTAGTCGAGGCAGGCTATTTCTCTATTCAGCTATTCAGCTACTATCTTTTGCCACAGATACCGCATCAGCTCACAGTATACCGTTTTGCTTAGGTGGGTTAGATGATTATCTGTATTTACTATTGTACCTTCGTTGTATTTGTACTCTCCATCTACTATTGTATTGTGGACTTAGAGACTTGGTGAGGACGTATTTGTATATAATTGTGGATTTGCTGTCTTTTATATACAACTTCTCTCTATTGTCCTTATTTCTTCGCTACGGCGTCGTATATTTGTATTGTATTCATCTTGGCTGGTTTTTACAAAAAGGGGTGTTGCTAAAATTTTAAAGAAAGAAAGTAAGACTTTTAAAGAATTTGGGTTGCGATTTCAAATGTTTCAAAACTTATATTATCTTTTCCGTATTTTTATGGTTTAGATTTCTGGGTTTGGCTTTCTTTTACTACGTTGCGTCTTTAGGCGTTGCGTAGTATTAGGGCCGTCATGGGCCAATTTTGGGTCGTGACACTTTCAAAGCTATGCTTAAGTCCATCAGGATCAATGCAAGCATCGCGGAGTTGGAACATCTGTTTTGATGTGACAGTCAAAGAGTTTGACTTCATCAAAATGGTACATGTACCGTGTGTTGGATATATATATGCCCTAGAGGCCATTATATGACAGTGGATGCATTTATACATGTATATATATATATATATTCAGTGTACATTCTTTCTCGACATATCTGGTTCTTCTTTATCTGACATGTTGACTTGATCATGCTTTTATTCATTCACACATGTTGATAAAGCCCTGAGGATATTGGCTTGACTACTATGATTATGATGGAGATCATACTAGTGGGACATCTGTAGTTTATAAGCATATCCTGAATTGTCCCTAGTCGTAGGTGTATCGAGATGGGGCATCGATATACCAGAGCAGACTAGCGTATATGATACTAGACCCATATGATGGGCGATGGATGTTCCCACATCCATTGATGTTTGACATCGAGATCGTATACGGGTGCTCAGTGGTGACTGGATACACTGGACGGACTCGCCGAGAACTTCTATGGTATTATATCTATCGTCGGATAGTAGTTCTCAGGTGACACTGGTACAGGTTAGTCTGTAGACCCAAGATCGTCATAGAGTTTTGTGTGTTCTCCCACTGTACTTTGATTACCACCCTACCACGGCTCTACTGAGTCGTGCAAACAGGTGGCTTTTGGGTACAGTCCCGAGACACACGAAGACGATGAGCGATAGGAGGGGTTTCGTCTCTCCCGGTATTGGGAGTTGATGCTGTGCTGTGCTTGATTGGCTATATCAGTAAGTCCCTGGCCAGGGCTGTTGAGATTTACTGATAAGTGTTATCAGTAGTTTCTCGATCTGTTATAGACCATTCATCGGCACGACTTATTGACTTATTGGGTTCGACGTTACCATCCCTAGACTCGATATGCAGCATATCTGATGAAGAGGCCGGACTGTACGGTAGTGTTGCCGGTTGGCTCGACGGGAGTTGTGACAGGTTCGCTTGTTTTCTTCTGATCGCTCAATATCCGGGTGGCCGTTACGTTTAGCTGACCTCTTGCGGCTTGGGGGTGCTTGATATGATCATCATCCACTGCCGGCGTATTGACGAGTCTTAGAGTCCCACAATGGAGTTACCTAGTCCAGGCGAAACGATGTGGTGCGCATATGAGATATGCGCGGGGACCCGATTAAATGCGCGTATGTGATACCGTATATTAATCGGGCGGTTTGCTATTGGTCAAGTCGTATGTGATATGACCGGTTTGCTAAATCAAGTGTTGATTTAACATTGACCATTAGCTTTTCACTTTAGACCCTTTTGTCTTTTGTAGTATGCATACATGTATGCATATGTTCTTTTTGATGCACATATGGATGTGCATGCATACATACATGCATACACATTTCTATCATGGTTGTTGATACATGAGATGGTGACAATATAATACTCACACCTTAATAAATATATATTGATATTTATCTTTTGGAATAATGGAAATGATTTTTCATCCATGGTTGATTATTATATTCCTCCACTAAACCTTATGTTAACCATGGGTTATTTTTCATGGCCATTAGTGTTCCAAAATAAATATCAAAGATATTTATTAACTTGGGTTAAGAATGAGAAAGAGAAAATATATATATTTTCATTTCTCATTTTTAACACAAGACTTATCATTATCTTGAGCTCTCATATTGCCTTTATCTTCCTTCTCCTCTCTCTTGCTCTCTAGCTTCCATTAGTGAGTGAAAGAGTGATCAAGTTAGGGTCTTTAAGTGAGAAAACAAACCACATCAACATTCTATACTACTCTAGCCAACTAGTTTAGAGTGTTGGCTTCAACTTCTTCTCTTGATCTAGTGAAGCATCTAGCTTGGACAAAGAGGACTCCGGGTGGATCGTCGTGGACCTAGAGGATCTCAAGTGAGCTTCTTTTCAACTCTCAAGTGGTTAAGGAGTCTAGCGTAGGGAGCTACAAAGGTTGTATTCTCAAACCCTAGCCTTTTACTACTTGTGATGGTGTTAAAAGTCTTGTTACCCTAGCTTTTCTAGTATGATCCTTAGGATAGTCTTTAGCACCCTATAATTATATGGCATGTGTGATGCTACCAAACCCTAGTAGTGGTGCTGTAGAAAATCCTTCATGGTATCAGAGCCTAACTAGAAACCTAGATGATGTTACGACAAAACGAAAACGAAAACTTCCGCAAAAATACGAAATTAGAAACCCTTGAAAATCATAAATTTTTTACAGAGAGACATTTAAGATGATATAAGAAAACTGGTGCAAAACGAGATGGAGGGGCTCAGAAAAATCCGGCGACCCTTGAGGATTTTCCGGCGACGCCGGCCGTTGGTGCTCCCCTCTGGCTCGTTTTGCTCCAGTGTTCTGTACATTAAGATCTGGGGTTTCTTATTGTTTAGTTGTCCAGAATTGCATGTGATGTAAGTTTGGTATTGGGCAATTTGCGGAATAGTTCGTATTCGTATTTTTATACCATTGTATTGGTAACTTTGGCGACGTTAAACAGGTCGATCGAATTATCAACCACTCGTATTTTCCAGGTTGAACGTACTCGATAACTAATGCTGGTATTCCTATTGACCCTCTAGAAGAAAGTAACCCTAACTCGAGATGTGACCACCAAACTACGACTGAACCTTAGGGTTTGCCGTAGTTAGTGGCGCCACAAATGAGGCTTGGGTCTGCCCTTCTACGGTTGGTCCATTAAATACTGTGGCATAGATTTTGGGTATTGTTTAACGGTGCTCAAGTGTTGAGCTTGTTGGGGAATGCGGGTGTTCGTTGATTCGATCGAAGGGTTTAACATTGCCTAGTAGTATATGATACTTGTTTCTGTGACTGTAAGCGTAGTATGCGTATCGCCGGTTTCGTTGCTATATGTCAACGGCAATTGGGGTACGCATACTTGCTTACGTTGATGACATGTGATATTATGTGTTGCTGTGTTGTGATGTATTGGATTGTCGTGATCGAATAGCCGGGGGTTTTATGTGAGATGAGAGTTTTACTTTTTATTCATGTAAAATTCATTTGTAATATAATATTCTTTTATTTGGGGCACTTCCAGGTTGAGGATGATGTCACCATTGTTGTATATTATTTACTTTTCCGCATTAGGATAGACCCAAGAAGGAGAGCACAAGTGACCGGGTTCTAGAGTCCAGTGGGAGACCATCTCGAGGAGTCGAGACCGGGTCTCCTAACTCTAGAATTGGTAGGGTTACTTGCCGCTTTCGTAGGGGTCTAGGGTGTGGGATTGGCTATTCATCACGACTGTGGAATCCGTATTTTCTATTGTTGGCTAAATACTAAATACGGACATCCTAGTATATCCTATATTATCATATCTGCGTTTTTGTTGCCTATATTCTGTGATGTGATCGCTTAATATTGTCACGACCCGAAGGTACGGAACGTGACTGGCACTTAGATTACGAGACGTCTAAAGGCGTACCGTAACCTAAGTCAGCCAAAGCCCAGAAAAATCTAAACCAAAATCAAAAGAGAGTGAAGGAAAACCTTAAATGAAAACGGTTTTGAAATCAATTAAGTTGCATAAAATCCCTTTTTAAAAGGAAAAAAAAAACATCAAAAATTTCAGAAAATTTCGGCTGAGTCTCCCCTGTATTTTCTATCCCCCAAAATGGGTACAACAAGATAATAAACCTGTAATCATAAAATGGCATCCCCAAGCGGGAGCTAGCTCTTCGCCCAAGACGGATCACAACCACATGCAATATAATAGCAATATCAAGAAAAGAGCATGAAAGAAACACAAAATATCAGAAACACAACGCCGGCTCAAGTGAGCTCGACCCAAAAGAAACCACAAATATACAAATCTCTCAGTCTCATCACTAGGTCGCATATACAATATAAAGTGGTAGATGGAGAATACTAGATACAATGATAAAGCAAAAGAAAAAAAAGTGTGCTCGCAACCCACCTACGGGCGATGTCGCGAGTCTGAGCAAAAGGAACTGATGATAAGATAGCCCGCCGCTACAAGACTGACGGGTCCGACCTGCAAGACACTGTGGCACAACGGGGGTGAGTTGCCAGCTCGTGAGTAAATATAACATCTAATAAGGCAATCGTAAGAATGCACGCAATGCACCACAACATGCATGTCCATATGTGATATAATATCTCTAGTATGCATGCACAGGTATGCAATGTCATTATTAAGTCTTTAAGTGTTTTAAATGCTAAGGGTATTGAATTCTTAACTTTAGAACATGAATATCTATATAATAGCTAAATACCATCAAGAAATCATCTGAAAACCCGTGTCAAGCATCGACACCAAATAGGAATCATATCTGTCTCAATATCGGGCTCCGTCAGTCCGGATCGGCCCATATCATAAATCTCACGACAACGGTCGGTATCCTCCGGATATCCGCCGCGCCAGACATCACCGGTAGGTAGTCTTCCCCTGCCAGGCTCATCGTCTACAACTCGATCTTCTTGCCCCGGGGTACCATACCGGGCCCACCATGTACCCGAGACGGTTCATCCACTCCTCGAATCGGGTCTCGAAATCCAACAGAAAACATGAAAACTCATGGTGGACGACACATACATCATGAGAAAACCGCAACTTTGTTTTGAAAATGATAAATATAAGGTTTTGTTAAATTCTTGCGGTTTTCCCCAAAATCCAGAAATCGCAGCAATACTGAAATCCTCAAGAAAATCATAATGTCCACATGTTATATATGATAAATGTCTATGATATCAATGCATACGATGTGAATTTTGGCTAGAAATCTGTATAAATATGATGATGATGCGAGGTATACGTATGCTATGCAATTTCATATATCAAGTATGAATGCAAGTGGCGATATTATGATAAACAGGTTCTATAGTGCACGTGGCATGGCAATTACCAAAGGCGTGTGTGTCACATGAATAGTGTGCGTGCAACAGATGCCAATGGTAATGGTGTTCGTGTCCTACGAAGTGATATCGCATAAGTATAGATGAATGTCCATGCAATTTAATATACTGTTCGCTATAAGGGTATGCAGTGTACATGAATGGATAAGCTAGCTAACAAAATAAATCTTGCAAAAAGTAGGGTAATCCTAACTAGGGGGCACCTCGCGCCATTCAGACGATTCCCCCATAGATGAATACATCTACTCACCTGAAATCCCCGCTAATCCGATCCGACTACCGCCTTGCCTTTACGCGCCGTGTCCGATGTTTCCCCGACCGATCCTATATTTGCACAACAACAAGCATAAGATTACAAAACCTAAAACGATGCAAGTCATAATATACAATTATCAACGCTCTCGAATTAATCACAGCATGCACTCGGTGCGCGGGAAAACGCACGAAAATCGCTAACCTTTAACTAGAATCGTCATTTCGGGGAAATCGACAAAACTACAACCCGACTAGACGAAACCCCGCGTTCGCGCACTCTAATAGTCCTATACGAAGCTAATTATATCGCTAACATAACGCAATTTGATCGCATTCTAATTTCTATAAAAATCTAGTAAGCAATTTGCTTACCGATTCGATACAAACATCGCAATTTTTGTCGATTTAGCGAGCATAACACTACATAATTAACCACTCCAATCACTTAGATAACCATCCCTAACTTAATCCAACCACCATGATACAAACCCTAATTTAAAAATCAAATCCTTCTCTTGATTTTCCTAAACAAACATTTACTACTAAACTAATACTTCTAATTTCAATTCTAGCATATTTAAACTACAAGTTAACAAAAAGATTAGAATCTTCACCTCACAAGCTTGAACCCTAGCTTGATCAAGTCACCAAGAAGCCTCCTTTCATCAAGTTCTTAAACTAATTTGGGTTGAAGAGAGATTGGATTAGGGTTTGGCTTTGAATGGAGATGGAAATTTGTGAATTTTCATTGAATTTTAGCAAAGAAATGAAGCAAGAAATGAAGTGAGAAGTGAGGGATTTGCTGCAGAATGGGTCGGCCAGCAGGTGAGGGAGGGAGTTGTGGGGAAATTTGGAGAAGTTTCTAGGTCAATAAACACCCCATGTTGTCATTTAATGCTTTCATATCAACAATTTACAAAAAAAACCTCATTTTACACCATTTTTCCATTAAATTTCCCACCTTAAAACCAAAAGTTTGCAAGACATGATATAATTTTATTAACACCATATTTTAGCTTATAAAGACTCCTAATTATGAAATTTACCCAATTAAATTTGTATTTATCACTAATTTAATGTATTTAAAAAGGCTTAAAATAATAAAAAAATAATTAATTACAATTTTTTTTTATTTAACTAGAAAATTATAAGTGACATTTTAGTGACAAAATTATAGTAATATCTTATCTAAATTTTGTATAATTAGGTCTACAATGAAAAATACCTATTTTGACTTTTTACGGAAAAAGCCGAAAAATTAGCCGATTACCGAAAAACTGCCTAAACGATTTTCGAAGGGTTACAAATATATCTGAGACGAATGCTATATTATATATGAGATATATAATAGACGTTGCTTATGTTTTACACCCGCGCTAGTCCCGTCCCGGTATGCCGTTAGTTAAGTAACCTAACGGTGCATTGCGGCGAATGCGGATGGCATAAGCATACGTTGTATTTTCGTTTCTTTTCTGTGATTGGCTTAAGGACTTAAATGTGTTGGATATAGTGCCCTCAGAGTCAATTATTGGATCACAGGCACGTGATTGCAATGATTGAGGGAGGACCTATACCGGTAGGACAGTCTTACTCGAGAGGTTTGTATACTATCTGGTTTGTCTTTATCATCGTGTACATGCTTTAGGTGACATTGTAGTTCACTATTACACGTTGATAGAGAATAGTATGCTACCATGGTTTGTCTTGATCATCGTGTACTGCTTTAGGTGACCTTACAGGTCGCTATTACACGTTGATAGAGCCCTTATGATTCTTGCTTGATGGCCAGCAGTATGATGACGATCATATACGTGGGAGCTGGGGTCTATAAGCACATTCTTAAAAGGTCCCTAGTTGTGGGAGTTTTCGAGACAGGGCATCGATGCTCCAGAGTAGACTAGTGTATACAGTCGAGACCACGACGAGGGACGGTGGCTGGTCTCACAAGCCACTGGTGTCAGTTGGTTCACCTAAGATGTATACAGGTGCTCATTGGGTTATGAGTACACCGGACAGGACTCCCCGGGAACATGCTAGTTGGTATTATACCTGACGTCAGATAGCAGTTCCATGGTGACATGTGTCAGGTTAGTTCATCGACCTGAGATCGCCATTTGTCTCGTGTGAGTTCTCACTGTACTTTGATTACTACCCTACCACGACTCAAAGAAGTCGTGCAAACAGGTTTTAGTTGGGTACAGTCCCGAGCCACATGGAGGCAGTGAGCGGATCTGCAGGGTTTCGTCTCTCCCGGTATTGGGGGTGAGATCGCGCTGTGTCTAGGAGAGCCATTACACGAAGTCCTTGGCCAAGGCAGGAGATTTACTGGTAAGTATTCCAGTAGTATCTCAGGGTGTTCTGGGCTACACTCCGACACGACTTGTACCTCTTTTGGGGGTCTGACTTTTACCAACCCCCTAGGCCGGCCATGCGATGCTCATAGACGAACGGACTGGACTGTATGGATATTGTCACTGACAGGCTCAATAGGGTGTCAGGATGAGTTCGCTCATCGACCTCCCTTTTTGTCAATACTTGGTAGTCCGTTACGTACGGCTAATACCTCTGACGTGCTAGTGGTTAAATCCACAACAAAAGTATTGACGAGTCTTTAGAGTCCCCCACAGACAGTTTCTCAAGTTTCGGGCGAAACGTTGTAGAGGCCGTATGATATATGGCAGGGTTCGATCATATACGTGCGGTATTGCACGGATCATGATCGGACGGATCATACTAGTGGGCTTTGGTTTAAGCCGGATCCTAGTATTAGATTTGTTGGATTACTTTAGTCTTATCGCATTCGCATTCAGTCGGAATGCGGATGCAGGTATGTATATACAGGTGAGGGGTATCCTTGTGATCCGTCATGAGTTTACTTTAAATGTTGCCGTTTCTTTTTATTGTTGCAAACATTTGGATTAATGTTTGTTGATGGAAATAATGAGCTAGAATTTCATCATGAGATGCATTAATGTGACATAGACATATATCATGACTCATGGTCTCTTTTTTAGCAAAAATGTCACATTTGTGGATTGATTTGAGTCATGAAATGAGAAGGAGAGAGAGAGGGGCTGCCTAATGATATGTTTGGTCTTGTATTTTTTCACACTCTCTCACTCTCATTCCATCACAAGAAAAGAAAAGAAAAAGAAAGCCTTCTCTTCTTCTTCTTCTTCCTCTAGCTCATTGTCTTCATCAATGGCAACACCTTCAACCTCCATCCAAGTAATGGATGCAAGAGACAAAGTGATCACAACATTCTCTACAACACCTTGGACACGTTGGCTAGCACACTTCATGCCCGAGTTGCTTCGAATGAAGCGGGAGCCCGTAAAAGGAATCGATGATGTGGTGCCCTTTCCGACGAGGAGATCGAGACCGGAGATTCCGCGAGGAGCTTGGGATGGTGGCCAAAGACCGAAGGACACGGATCGATCGGTATAGCATTCTATCCCTTCTCTATATAGCTAGTAGTAGGTTAATGGTTCGATCCGGGTTTTAAGCATACGATAGCGCCGGTTTTCAAGTTAAGAAAAGTTTTTGTTTCCGCATTTTTGGCCTCGGATAGACTGCCGGGGCGCTACCGTAGACTTACATGGTATCAGAGCCACGCCATTAACCTTTACTAGCTTGCTCTAACGTGTTTAGAACTTCGATCGGACGGAATTTCCAAAAACCGCGTTTTCAAGTCATCAGTTTCTGTCGAAATTTTTCTGTTGTCAAAAAATTATTTGGTGTGCTGCAGAAAATCAGGCAGGGTTTTTAGAGAACACTGAAGAAAAATGGTTGCATGATGTCACTGTAGCGCCGCGGAACCACGACTGTAACCCCCTTTTGGCCGCGGTTCCGCCGCCGAACAGTAACATCTCTGGACCAGTTTTCCTACAGTTGTTCCTGACTTGAAAAATGGGTTTCTGGTAATTTTATTCTGGGCCCAGATTATTTTGAGTGCTGCAGTTGTACTTGGGGCCCACTTCGGGAAATTTTATCGATCGAAAATTTTAAACATGTTAGTTCAAAGTATTTACATTATATCTGCGACCGTGAATGTCATTTGATCGGTAAATCCTGTCTAACTGTTATAGCCCTTTTTGGACGGATTTGCGAACGTGACATTCACGTTGATGTTCTGTATTGTGCTGTGATGTTGTGGATTTGTCGTGGTGGATAGCCTGGATGCAATGGTAGTACAGTTTGGTTGTATATGTACATTTGATATTGCGGGGCGAGCGTCCGACATGTGGACTGCCGTTACTTCCTGTTTGTATATTATTCTTTTAGGGCATGACCGGGCTGAGGTCATGTACTCGTTGTATATTTTACTTTCTGTACTAGGATTACCCCGCGGTGGGGTGCACGTGTAGCCGGGTTCTAGAGGGCAACGGGCCCGCATCTCATGGATTTGAGACGGAGGGGGCTTCACTCTAGAATTGGCGGGCTATTCGCCACACTCGTAGGGGGTATAGGTTGACCCAAGGAGGGGTGCTCAAGTTACCGGATTCCGTGAAGTGCTGGGTGGTCCATTCACGTTGTTGAAGGGGGCTGCCTCGCTTCAGGTTTGGCGGGTAACTTGCCGCGCCCGTAGGGGTCTAGGATTTCATTGCATAGGCTATCCACACGACCAGGGGAACGTCGGGTTTCAGTAGCGGCTCTATGAAACCCGGGGATCCCAGATATCTGTATTGTTCTATGATGCTTATTACATTTCTGTGATGTTTCATTTTATCACGCCATGAGCGAATATTATATATTGATATATATACTAGTAGATGTTGTATATGTTTTGCATCCGCGCTAGTCCAGTCCCCGCTCTGTCGTTAGTTAAGTAACCTAACGGGTGATGACGGGACGCAGTGGCGAATGCGGATGACATATACATACATCATTATTTTCGTTCTTTATTGGTGTGATCAATTGATGGGACTGCGTTGATTCGGATCAATGCAAGCTAAACAAACCTATTTTGATATTGTTGGAACATTTTTCAAAAAGCTGTTATTGCAAGGATGTTCTCTTTTGTTTTGCACAGTGGTATTCGGTTATGAATATCCAGCACCTCAGTCGATGAGGCAAGGGCCGAGATCCCTTCACCGGGAGTGACCCCTTGGACAGAAGTTTGCGTCAGGGTAATAACTTCACTATAGCCGATTACTTTTTGCTTTGCATCGTGGTATTCAGTTGGAATATCCTGCACCTCATTCTACGGGGAAAGAGCCGAGATCCCTTCACCTGGAGTGACCTCTTTAGCAAAGGTTTTCGCCACTATATTTTTATGAAAAGCTATCCGGTTTCTTCAACGATATCAAGTTCAATATGTTAAAGGTTTTTCGCCAAAAACCATTCGTAGCCCTCCGTCATTTCAGAAAGGTAGCACTTAGTATTCATGCTATGTATGTTGGCTTTCGTCAAGGCATAGTGTATGGTAGCTATTTGTTACTTTTCTGCTGCATAGATAGATGCGTTGGTTTGGGACAGTCGTACTACTATTTTGGCCTTCGTCAAGGGTATGTACGGATGGGTTCAAATTAACCTGGATAATGACGGGTAGAACTTGACATGTGACTTATGATATGTTGGCCTTCGTCAAGGTCATAAGAGCATGGGGTAAAAATCACATCGGGAGTTTCTAAAGAAACTGAAACTTGCCAGATATGCGCATACCTTCTGGAGTGTGATAACGTGAGTGGATTCCATCACGTTATCATGCGATGATAGTTGGATCCCGATTCTCACTGATGAGTTGGTTTACTCCTCGGGTGATCCCGACTAATTTTTCTTTCAGGTTTGGAGGAGAATTTGAGGTTACAGTGGGAGGTTTCCTGATTAGATAAAATGATAACCATTCTGATCTAGGTTAGAGTGCACGCTGAGTGTTTCTTTTCCCTCTCTCTTTGGCAGGGACCATTGCCCGACCCTTGACTATGACTCAGTGACCAAGATTAAATGAACCTTCTTAAAACACTGGCTTTTGGATTGTCAGAGTTGCATACCTCGTTGCCACTCCTACTTTTACCCTTTTCTCCAGAACACCCCGTATTATTACGAACATCCACTTCCATTGGATAAAACCATCATATGGTTATATACGAACTCGAAGGAATTTATTCGAGGATGGTTTCCGGTTCTGGAGAAAACGAATAGGACTATTCAGTTGTCTTTTCCTTTTACCTTCTCTCAGGTTGCGAGTGCTCCTTGGATTAGGACAGTACACCTATTACGCTAATTGGATAGTCTTCTTCCAAACCATAGGCAGGTGCCGAACGGTAGGGAATGAAGAAAAACAATTAGCCTAACGATGGTGTACAGAAGGTATTAAGTAAAGATAAATAAAGGGATTAGTAAGAGGGCAAAGTAAACTGCGACTGCTATTCACAACCAAACCAAGTATTTCATTACCACTCCCACTTCACCTTTGTATTTCTCCAGAACACTCCGTATCACTACGAAGATCCATAGTTATTTTGATACTCCATCGTATGGTTATATACGAACTCGAAGGAACTTGTTCCAGTTCGGGGATGGATTCTGGTTCAGGAGAAATAGGAATAAGGTTTATTCAGTTATCTTTTATCTTTACCTTCTCTCGCATTACGAGTGCTCCTAGGATTAGGACAATACACCTATTACGCTTATTGGATAGTCTTCTTCCAAACCATAGGCTGGTGCCGAACGGTAGGGAAGGAAGAAAACCTTTTGGCCTAAAGGGGTGTACAGAAGGTAATGACTAGAGACATATGAAGGGATTTGGAGAGATGGCAAAGAGATATACGGTTACAATTGTGAATCTGGATAATAGAAGAGGCATTAATAGGAATACCCGGATACCCCTTCGAAACATTTTCATGTTTCAGTTTCACTGTGCATTGTTAATAGAAAACTGATTTCCCAATTAGTACTTACTCCAGGGTATGTATTTACCAGGTTAGATTCTCACATCTGTATGGTTTTACAGATGATGAGTGGGAGTAAGTTATTGGGAATTGGGTGATCATCCTCATTATATCGGGATTCGTAGTAATTTGTGATATTTGAGGAAATCACCTGGGTTGTTTGCCGGACGACAAATGTTTGGTTTTGAATATCCGTTGTTATGCACCAATTTCAAATTGATATATCTATACGTCTATTTTTATAGAGTGAGATATAACTTTTTGAAATTATGTTCATGACATTTACCTATATCAGTGGATGGTTAGGTAAGGAGCATTAAACAGCGGTGTAATTCTTCATAACCATTGTACAGTTTTCAACCTACGACACACATGGAAGAGTTATTAGACTCAGGGGACTTATACAGAGTATTGTATGTTGTCCAGTGTCCATGAGGACAGAGGGGTTGGTACTCGTACTATATTCTGTTTACTTGTGACTTCTCTAGTTCTTAGACATGTGTTTCGTAGAAATGCAAGGTCTAAGTTTTGAGAAGTTATAGGTATAAGAATAAAGTAGAGAACCAGGCGTTGCAAGTATCAGGATTCTTCAAGGTGATCGAAGATATAAATACTTGTGTATGGTATTCAGTTGATAGTAATGGTTTTAAGAGAACTTGCTTCTCTTTCAGGTTACTCATAATTGGAAGCACTCCTAAGTTGAGTAATGCTGATCGGCCTCTCTCCATTTAATTGACATGCACTGGAGATAGCTGCATGATTTGAATCTGGTTCCAATTAAATCAGTGCCTCTGTTTCTATATTGGATATAGAATAGTTCATATCTTAAGAATGTTAAGGTACGGGGAGTTGTCCGGCTTATACTTAAAACCAGACTCTGGATAACTCAACGCACGTTTCTGTAATGGCTGTTTGTGGGTTGACCCAGGCTATGACGAGGGTTGACTTTCTACCATCTGGAAGATCAATAGTGATATTGTTCCTGATTCACCACAGTTTACTAAAATTGACTTTTTCAGAAAACAGTAGTGGGAGTATGGTAGAACTGGAAGTGATTCCAGAACCTCAAACGATTACTGAAAATTTGATAAGAACCTAAAGATTCAATCTGGTTTGACATTCCATTAGCCACTCTGTAGATATGGTGGGTAACCTCAGGCACCCGAGAGGTACTCCGGTAGCCTCAAGGACGGTGACAGGGAGGTTCTTGTTTACCCAGACTTGCCATTACTGTTGTTCCAGACTGTGAGACCCGGCAGGAGGATGAGTATAGCGTCGTTCTAAACTAGCTTTAGAAGTGTACGTCTATATGACTCTGCCAGAGGGTTGTCATAGTCAGTGGGAGCAGCGGAAGCATAGTGGACAAGTGGCTTATGTCTATTTATAGACTAAAGCGGTAATAGCGGAGATAGATCATCTATTTCTGATGTGACAGTCATAGGTTTGACTTCATCAGAATAGGGGATGGATCTGTTAAGAAGTTAGTAGGGCGTGATGTCTTGGTATTTGGATGACATACACAGAGTAGGAAGTGAAATTCCTATACTACGATCGGTTATACTTTGGTTGTCGCACAGTGGTTTCTCCACAGAGGACTTGGATATTATATCAGAAGTTCTGGTTACTAGATCTATGGTTTTAGATCTAGATTTGGGTAGTTTCCCAATCTGGGTACTTAGACAGCATTCTAAAGGTGCTTTAGAATGGACGACTCCAGGCATGGTAGTGTACCTGCAGGTGATGGAGTCACCCTCTCTAAAGGTGTCTTACAGACTAAAAGGGAGAGGGATGTGCATGATTGGAAGATCACTTGCTTAGGCAATTGAGTTGATCATGAAATGTCAAGTACCACACCAGATGTTGTTTTTGCGCGAGATGCAATAAGTTGATATTGACCCAATCCTGGAGAAACATTCGGAAGCAGTTTTAGAACATAAGTGGATGTTCTAGGGAAATGATAACGGCAGCCTCCTTCGGGAGACGGTTATCATTCCAGGCTTCCAAGAGGACCTGGATGACAGAGTGGCTGTCAGAGTTATAGTTTTCCCTCTGACGAGGGACAGTATTTTGGACAAGTGGTCCAAGCGGATACTGAGGGAGGCATGGCGCAAGATACTGATTGGTTTTAGTTGACAATACAGTCTAAGAAGTTTGGATTTGGAGTTCATTTATGAACTAGGTCCCATTAGATATCCAGACATATTCTAAGACAGGTATTGCTCATTTCGGGAGATGGCTTTCTCCGCGAACTTGAGATAAAGAGAGACATAGAAAGAAAAATCAGGGCGAATTCACTAGCTGAGGCTATTCCTTGAATGCAATAGTTTCACAAACGGGCTTTGTGAGACTGATCGGTAGAGGAGTTGGGTGTTCGGTATCACACTGAATGTGAGTATGCGACATCGCAATAATTAGCCTTGAGTGCAAGTGGGAGATTGTTGGATATAGTGCCCTCAGAGTCAATTATTAGATCACAGGCACGCGATTGCAATGATTGAGGGAGGACCTATACCGGTAGGACAGTCTTACTCGAGAGGTTTGTATACTATCTGGTTTGTCTTTATCATCGTATACATGCTTTAGGTAACATTGTTGTTCACTATTACACATTGATAGAGAATAGTATGCTACCATGGTTTGTCTTTATCATCGTGTACTGCTTTAGGTGACCTTACAGGTCGCTATTACACGTTAATAGAGCCCTTAGGATTCTTGCTTGACGGCCAGCAGTATGATGGCGATCATATACGTGGGAGCTGGGGTCTATAAGCATATCCTTAAAAGGTCCCTAGTCGTGGGAGTTTTCGAGACAGGGCATCGATGCTCCAGAGTAGACTAGTGTATACAGTCGAGACCCCGACGAGGGGCGGTGGCCGGTCTCACAAGCTACTGGTGTCAGTTGGTTCACCTAAGATGTATACAGGTGCTCATTGGGTTATGAGTACACCGGACAGGACTCCCCGGGAACATGCTAGTTGGTATTATACCTGACGTCAGATAGCAGTTCCTTGGTGACATGTGTATAGGTTAGTTCATCGACATGAGATCGTCATTTGTCTCGTGTGAGTTCCCACAGTACTTTGATTACTACCCTACCACGGCTCAAAGGAGTCGTGCAAACAGGTTTTAGTTGGGTACAGTCCCGAGCCACATGGAGGCAGTGAGCGGATCTGCAGGGGTTTCGTCTCTCCCGGTATTGGGGGTGAGATCGCGCTGTGTCTAGGAGAGCCATTACACGAAGTCCTTGGACAAGGCAGGAGATTTACTGGTAGGTATTCCAGTAGTATCTCAGGGTGTTCTGGGCTACACTCCGACACGACTTGTACCACTTTTGGGGGTCTGACTTTTACCAACCCCCTAGGCTGGCCATGCGATGCTCATAGACGAACGGACCAGACTGTATGGATATTGTCACTGACAGGCTCAGTAGGGTGTCAGGATGAGTTCGCTCATCGACCTCCCTTTTGGTCAATACTTGGTAGCTCGTTACGTACCGCTAATACCTCTGACGTGCTAGTGGTTAAATCCACAGTCAAAGTATTGACGAGTCTTTAGAGTCCCCCACAGACAGTTTCTCAAGTTTCGGGCGAAACGTTGTAGAGGCCGTATGATATATGGCAGGGTTCGATCATATACGTGCGGTATTGCACGGATCATGATCAGACAGATCATACTAGTGGGCTTTGGTTTAAGCCGGATCCTAGTATTAGATTTGTTGGATTACTTTAGTCTTATCGCATTCGCATTCAGTCGGAATGCGGATGCAGGTATGTATATACAGGTGAGGGGTATCCTTGTGATCCGTCACGAGTTTACTTTAGATGTTGCCGTTTCTTTTTATTGTTGCAAACATTTGGATTAATGTTTGTTGATGGAAATAATGAGCTAGAATTTCATCATGAGATGCATTAATGTGACATAGACATATATCATGACTCATGGTCTCTTTTTTAACAAAAATGTCACATTTGTGGATTGATTTGAGTCATGAAATGAGAAGGAGAGAGAGGGGGACTGCCTAATGATATGTTTGGTCTTGTATTTTTTCACACTCTCTCACTCTCATTCCATCACAAGAAAATAAAAGAAAAAGAAAGCCTTCTTTTCTTCTTCTTCTTCCTCTAGCTCATTGTCTTCATCAATGGCAACACCTTCAACCTCCATCCAAGTAATAGATGCAAGAGACAAAGTGATCACAACATTCTCTACAACACCTTGGACAAGTCGGCTAGCACACTTCGTGCCCGAGTTGCTTCGGATGAAGCGGGAGCCCGTAAAAGGAATCGATGATGTGGTGCCCTTTCCGACGAGGAGATCGAGACCGGAGATTTCGCGAGGAGCTTGGGATGGTGGCCAAAGACCGAAGGACACGGATCGATCGGTATAGCATTCTATCCCTTCTCTAGATAGATAGTAGTAGGTTAATGGTTCGATCCGGGTTTTAAGCATACGATAGCGCCGGTTTTCAAGTTAAGAAAAGTTTTTGTTTCCTCATTTTTGGCCTCGGATAGACGGCCGGGGCGCTACCGTAGACTTAAAAAATGATGGGACTACATTAATATGATTAATGTAAAGAAAATAAACCTAAAAAGATGTTGTAGAATCGGATTTGAAAACCACTCGGCTTTTTACGAAAAAGCTACATTTCAATACCGCGGAGCTAAAGCCACTCCTTTTGAAAACCATTTGATTCTACGACGATATCAAGTTCAAAGCGTTAAAGGTTTTCTTAAAAACCATCCGCAACCCTCCGTCATTTTAGGAAGTAGAATACTTAGTATTCGTGCTAAGTATTTTGATTATAGTCAAGGCGTAGTGTACGGTAGCTAAGTGATGTCTTCCTACAAAACATATGATGTGATTAGTTAGGACATTCATGTGATTATGTTGATCATAGTCAAGGGTCATATGGGTGGATCTGATTAATCAAGAAATGACGGGTAGAACTTGAATAGTGCTTATGATATGTTGATTATAGTCAATGTCATGCGTGCTAGGGGTAAAAACCACATCGGGAATTTCAATAGTTGAAATTTGCAATGAGATTGCATACCTTCCATATGATGGTTGGATCCCGATCCCACTGTGGGCAATAGTTGCTCCCAGGAGAGTTTTGCAGTTTACAATTAGCTAACTTATTAGGTGTCTAGAAAGGTGTTAACGGGGCTATGCCTCTGGGAAGACGAGGTTTATATTAATTAGGTCCGTGCGAAAGCACGGGGAACCTCCCTCAAGTACCGACACTGGCCTGGATGAACGGTTGGCGAAGTTGTAGACTGTAATTAATCCTGGCTAGTTTTCTTTTTAAGGTTTGAAAGAAAAACTTGATTAAAGAAGTGGGGACATCGATTAGATAAGATAATAATCAATCTGATCTTTGCAAGAGCTTTCGCTGAGTGTAATCTTTTCTCTCTCTTAATGGCAGATTCCAATGACAGGACTCAAGCTTCTACTAGATAAAAATAAACTGAATGGGACCAATTATAAAGACTGGCTGAGGAACCTTAACATTGCCTTGATTTATGATAAGGTATCATATGTCCTCACGGCTCCAGCCCCGCCCGTCCCAGGTCTTAAATCCTCAGTTGCGGATATTGAAGTCCGCAAGACATGGGACGCTGACTGTGCCACGGCCAAATGCCTCGCGCTTGCATCGATGGATAACACACATCAAAAGCAGCACGAGAATATGGACATCCACGCCATATTCCTCCATACAAAGGAGTTGTATGGAGAGCAATCTCGTGTCTTACGATATGAAGCATCTAGAAAGCTGTTTCAGATGCGAATGGCCCCTGGCACACCAGTAGGAGACCATGTTTTGAAGATGATAGCTCTCATAGAGGAGCTTGAGGACCTTGGGTGGACAATGGACAATGAACAATATATGGATATTATTCTGCAGTCTCTCCCCTCCACCTTTGCTCAATTTATAGTTAACTTCAACATGCACAACATGGAGAAGGAACTACCTGAACTCCTTAATATGTTAAGGAGTGCAGAGAGCACACTGAAATCAGTGAAAACACACGTTTTGAGTGTTGGGCAATCTTTCTCTTCTCGCCCAAAGGCTAAGGCCAAGGGAAAGATGAAGAAGAAACCCACCAAACCTAAGGATGGAGTCAAAAAGGTTAAGGGGAAAGACAAGTCCAAAGCTGGAGAATCGGGGAAAGGGGAATGTTATCACTGCCACAAAACAGGACACTGGAAGCGCAACTGCACGGAGTACTTGGATCTCAAGAAGAAGCATGGGGATGCTTCCGCTTCAGGTGTGTTTGTGACAGAAAACTGTTTTTCAATAAACTCTGCTTCCTGGGTATTAGATACCGGTTCAGGTTCTCACATTTGCAATTCTATGCAGGGGCTGAGAAATAGCAAGGTTTTGAAGACAGGTGACCATACTCTCCGCGTTGGAAATGGTTCCAATATACATACAGTTGCAGTGGGAGAGTATCACTTGGGGTTGCCATCTGGGTGTATATTGGTTTTGAACCCATGTTATTATGTACCGAGTATGCTTTGTAATATAATATCCGTTTCTTTGTTAGACAATGAAGGATATAATTTTGTATTGCAGAACAATGTTATAAACATTCACCTGAATCAAATATTGGTTGGGTATGGTACACTTAATAACGGGATATACGTCCTAAATCAACACATAGTTTTCAGCATACAACACACTAATAAAAGAAAACTTTCAGAAATAAATGAAGCTTTTCTTTGGCACTGTAGACTTGGTCATATTAACGAAACAAGACTAAACAAGCTACATAAAGATGGATATTTAAAACCCTTTGAATATAAATCTTATGCGACTTGCCAGTCTTGTATCAAGGGTAAAATGACCAAAACTCCGTTTACGGGACACGGAGAAAGAGCTACTGAGATCTTAGGCCTCATACATAGTGATGTATGCGGGCCAATGTCTACACAGGCTAGAGGCGGTTTTTCATACTTCATTACTTTCACTGATGACTTCTCAAGATTCGGTCATGTATTTTTATTAAAGCACAAATCCGAAGCTTTCGAGAAATTCACTGAATATAAACTCGAAGTAGAAAAACAAACCGGCTTGAGTATCAAAATGCTTCGATCAGATCGAGGTGGGGAGTATCTCAGTACAGAGTTTGCAAACTTCCTAAAAGAGAATGGGATTCTCTCTCAGCTCACTCCTCCTTACACACCACAGCACAACGGTGTGTCAGAACGACGGAATCAGACCCTATTAGATATGATCCGTTCCATGATGAGTGATGCTGAGTTACCCGTCTCATTTTGGGGGCATGCATTGGAGACTGCAGTGTTTCTACTGAACATGGTCCCAACCAAAACCGTGTCTACCACGCCATATGAGATATGGTATGGGAAGAGACCATCTCTTAAGCAATTTAAGATATGGGGTTGTCCGGCCTATGTGAAAAAGCAGAACCCGAACAAACTCGTGAAAGGTTTACCGAGCACCACATGAAGGGTTTGGAAGCATCATATGTGTAAGGTTTGTTTAGCACCCTATGAAGAGTTTTGAAGCATCACATGTCTAAAAGTTTAAGTTTTTATGGTGCTAAACAAACACGCAAAGGAATCGATCCTAGAAAATTAAGGTTACTAAACTTTAAGTTAATAAAAATTAGGGTTTAGAGACTACAACCTTTGTAGCTCCCTTTTTGCTTGACTCCTTAGACTCTTAGGTGTTGGAAGAAGGTCCACTTGTAGTCCTCTCACGTCCACGACGATCCATCCGGAGTTTCCCGTCCAAGCTTGCAACTTTGGAAAAACAAAGAGAACACTCTAATCAAGTTGGCTAAACTTGAGTAGAATGATGTTGTGGTTAATGATCTCACTTCAAAATCCTATTTTTATGAGTATTTTGCTCTCTTAAAAGAAGTAGAGAGCAAAGCATCAAGGTTGATGAAGATGGTGGTCTTTTTGTGAAGAAGAGAATAATGGAACCCTTGAAAGAGAAAAGAAAAATAAGCATATATATTTTCTCTTTCTCATATCCAACCATGGTTAACTCTAAAGATATTATTGGATTAAAGTTAAAAGCACAAAAAGAAAATAAACCATGGGTTAAAAGGTAGGTGAGCATGGTAAGGTTAGGAAGAGTGTAGAAACCTTTTATGATTTAACCCATTTTCATTTTCTTTTGCTTTAATTTAAAAACAATAATAATCCATAAAAATAACCATGGTGTGATTCTTATATTGCCACCATTCTCATTGTATAAGCAACCATGATAAAATGATGTATGTATGCATGTGTGCATGAACAAGAATGAATGCATACATGCATGCATACATCCAAAATAAACAAGATATGATTTGTAGTGAGAAGCTAATGATAAATCAACACTTGATTCACTAATCCGGTCATATCACATACGACCCGACCATTAGCAAGCCGCCCAATTAATATACGGTATCCTATACACGTATTTTAATCGGGTCCAAGCGCATATCGCATACGCGCACCACAACGTTTCGCCTGGACTAGGTAACTCCTATGTGGGACTCTAAGACTCGTCAATACGCCGGCAGTGTGTGATGATCATATCAAGCACCCCCAAGCCGCAAGCGGTCAGCTAAACGTAACGGCCACCCGAGTATTGAGCGATCAGAAGACAACAAGCGAACCTGCTACAACTCCCGTCGAGCCAACTGGCAACACTACCGTACAGTCCGGTCTCTTCGTCAGATATGCTGCATATCGAGCCTAGGGATGGTCACGTCGACCCCAATAACTCAATAAGTCGTGCCGGTGAATGGTCTATAACATATCGAGAAACTACTGATAACACTTATCAGCAAATCTCAGCAGCCCTGGCCAGGGACTTGCTGTTATAACCAGTCGGGCACAGCACAGCATCAACTCCCAATACCGGGAGAGACGAAACCCCTCCTATCGCTCATCGTCTTCATGTGTCTCGGGACTATACCCAACGGCCACCTGTTTGCACGACTCAGTAGAGCCGTGGTAGGGTGGCAATCAAAATACAGTGGGAGAACACACAAGACTCCATGACGATCTTGGGTCTACAGACTAACCTGTACCAGTGTCACCTGAGAACTGCTATCCGACGATAGATATAATTCCATATAGGAGTTCTCGGTGAGTCCGTCCAGTGTACCCAGTCAGCACTGGGCACCCGTATATGATCTTGATGTCAAACATCGATGAATGTGGGAACATCCATCGCCCATCGTATGGGTCTAGTATCATATACGCTAGTCTACTCTGGTATATCAATGCCCCATCTCGATATACCTACGACTAGGGACTTTCCAGGATATGCTTATAGACTACAAATGTCCCACTAGTATGATCTCTATCATAATCAGAGTAGTCAAGCCGATATCCTCAGGGCTTTATCAGCATGTATGAATGAATAAAAGCATGATCAAATCAACATGTCAGATAAAGAAGAACCAGATAGCATACTATCATGTCGAGCAAGAATGCAAACTGAATATATATACATGTATAGATACATCCACTATCACATAATGGCCTCTAGGGCATACAGATATCCAACAATCTCCCACTTGCACTAAGGCCAGTTATTGGCGTATCTCATACCCAACATCTCAAAAAGTCGCTCATGCTGCGGCTGAGGGAGGGCCTTGGTGAATGGATCCGCGGCGTTATTCTTTGTGTCTACCCTCCTAATCTCGATCTCGCGGCGATCTACAATCTCCCGGATCAAATGAAAACACCTCAGGATGTGTCTGGACCGCTGATGGGATCTGGGCTCCTTGGCTAACGCCATAGCCCCATTATTGTCACAATACAAAGGTATTGGATCAATAATGGTTGGAACTACTCCTAGCTCCGAGACGAACTTCTTCATCCAGACGGCTTCCTTGGCGGCATCATTTGCAGCAATGTACTCAGCTTCCATCGTAGAGTCTGCAACGGTATCCTGTTTGGAACTCTTCCAACTCACCGCCCCTCCATTGAGGGTAAATACAAACCCAGAGATAGATTTGCTGTCGTCCTTATCGCTCTGGAAGCTCGAATCGGTAAAGGCCTCCATTCGGAGATCTCCGTTACCATACACCAAGAACAATTCTTTAGTCCTTCGTAAGTACTTAAGAATGTTCTTCACAGCTGTCTAGTGATTCTCCCCTGGGTTAGATTGATACCTGCTTACAACACTAAGTGCGTAAGCTACATCTGGGCGTGTGCATAACATCGCATACATTATAGATCCTACCGCCGAAGCATAGGGTATAATACTCATGCGAGCTCTCTCTTCATCGGTCTTTGGACAAGAATCCTTGGAGAGAGTGACCCCATGGCAAGCGGGTAAGGCACCCTGCTTGGAGTCTTCCATACTAAACCTTTTTAGGATGGTGTCAATGTACCTGGTTTGGGACAATCCCAACAACCTTTTAGATCTATCCCTATAGATCCTTATGCCCAGAATGTATGTGGCATCACCCAGGTCCTTCATGGAGAACCTCAGTGATAAGAAAGATTTGACCGACTGTAGCATATGAATATCATTTCCTATCAGAAGAATGTCGTCCACGTACAATACGAGGAATGTGACAGCTCTCCCTACAGCCTTCTTATAAACACAAGGTTCATCTGGATTTTTGATGAAATCAAACTCTTTGATGACATCATCGAAACAGATGTTCCAACTCCGAGATGCCTGCTTTAACCCATATATGGATTTAAGCAATTTACATGCTTTCCCGCTGCTCCCACTGTCAATGAAGCCCTCTGGCTGATCCATATAAACGCATTCTTCTAAATCTCCATTTAGAAATGCTGTTTTAACGTCCATCTGCCAGATTTCATAGTCGTAGTGAGCAGCAATAGCAAGTAGGATCCGAATGGATTTAAGTATGGCTACGGGCGAAAAAGTTTCGTCATAGTCCAAACCTGGTCTTTGACGAAAGCCTTTCACCATAAGTCTTGCCTTATAGGTCTCTACCTGCCCATCTACACCAATCTTTCTTTTAAAGATCCATTTGCACCCCACAGGTTTTACCCCAGGGGGTACAACGTCCAAAGACCATACTTTGTTGGTGTACATAGACTCCATTTCGGATCTCATGGCATCCAGCCACTTCACAGAGTCTCTACTCGTGATAGCTTGCTGAAAATTGGTAGGATCATCATCATCCATGATACAGTCTTCTCTGTCACCATCAATGAGGAAACCGTAGTACCTCTCCGGTGGGCGAGAAGTCCTACCAGACCTACGGAGTGGCCGAGGTTCTTCAGTTTCTGTTGCAACAGCCGGTTCAACCAAATTGTCATTTGTAGTTTGTGTCTCTAGAACCTCTTCTAGATCCACCACTTTGCCATCATCTTTATCTGTGAAAAACTTTTTTTCCAAGAATGTGGCATGTTGAGAAACAAACACTTTTTGTTCCTCTTTGTGGTAGAATATATATCCATAAGAATTCTTTGGATATCCTACAAAGTTACACATGACTGACCGTGTCTCGAGTTTGTCCGGATTCTGCTTTTTAACATAGGCCGGGCAACCCCAAATCTTAATTCTCTTAAGAGATGGTCTCTTCCCATGCCATATCTCATATGGCGTGGTAGACACGGCTTTGGTTGGAACCCTGTTTAGCAGAAACGCTGCAGTCTCCAATGCATGCCCCCCAAACGAGACTGGTAACTCAGCGTCACTCATCATGGACCGGACCATATCTAATGGGGTCCTATTCCGTCGTTCTGACACACCATTGTGCTGTGGTGTATAAGGAGGAGTAAGCTGAGAGAGAATCCCATTCTCTTTTAAGAAGTTTGCAAATTCTGTACTGAGATACTCACCACCTCGATCTGATCGAAGCATCTTGATACTCAAGCCGGTTTGTTTTTCTACCTCTTGTTTATATTCAATGAATTTCTCGAAAGCTTCGGACTTGTGTTTTAATAAAAATACATGACCGAATCTTGAGAAATCGTCAGTGAATGTAATGAAGTATGAAAAACCGCCTCTAGCCTGTGTAGACATTGGCCCACATACATCACTATGTATGAGGCCCAGGAGCTGAGTAGCTCTTTCTCCGTGTCCGGTAAACGGAGTTTTGGTCATTTTACCCTTGATACAAGACTGGCAAGTCGCATAAGATTTATATTCAAAAGAATTTAAATATCCATCTTTGTGTAACTTGTTTAGTCTTGTTTCGTTAATATGACCAAGTCTACAGTGCCAAAGAAAAGCTTCATTCAATTCTGAAAGTTTTCTTTTATTAGTGTGTTGTACACTGAAAACTGTGTGTTGATTTAGGACATATATTCCGTTATTAAGCGTACCATACCCAACCAACATTTGATTCAGGTGAATGTTCATAACATTGTTTTGCAATACAAAGTTATATCCTTCATTGTCCAACAAAGAAACGGATATTATATTACATAGCATACTTGGTACAAAATAACATGGATTCAAAACCAAAATACATCCAGATGGCAACCCCAAGTGATACTCTCCCACTGCGACTGTATGTACATTGGAACCATTTCCAACGCGGAGAGTATGGTCACCTGTCCTCAAAACCTTGCTATTTCTCAGCCCCTGCATAGAATTGCAAATGTGAGAACCTGAACCGGTATCCAATACCCAGGAAGCAGAGTTTATAGAAAAACAGTTTTCAGTCACAAACGCACCTGAAGTAGAAGCATCATCATGCTTCTTCTTGAGACTTAAGTACTCCGTGCAATTGCGCTTCCAATGTCCTGTCTTGTGGCAATGAAAACATTCGCCTTTCCCCGGGTCTCCAGCTTTGGACTTTCCCTTTCCCTTCACCTTTTTAACTCCGCCCTTAGGATTAGTGGGTTTCTTCTTTTTCTTTCCCTTGGCCTTAGCTTTCGGGCGAGAAGAAGAAGACTGTCCAATAGTCATAACGGGAGTTTTTGCTGACTTCACAGTGCTCTCTGCACTCCTTAACATATTAAGGAGTTCAGGGAGTTCCTTCTCCATGCCATGCATGTTAAAGTTCACTATGAACTGAGCAAAGGTGGAGGGCAGGGACTGCAGAATAATATCTATATATTGTTCATTGTCCATCGTCCATCCAAGGTCCTCAAGCTCTTCAATAAGAGCTATCATCTTCTGAACGTGGTCTCCTACTGGTGTGCCAGGGGCCATTCGCATCTGAAATAATTTCTTTGATACTTCGTATCGTAATACGCGGGATTGCTCCCCATACAACTCCTTTGTATGGAGCAATATACCGTGAATGTCCATGTCCTCGTGCTGCTTTTGATGTGTGTTGTCCATCGATGCAAGCGCGAGGCATTTTGCCGTGGCACAGTCAGCGTCCCATGTCTTGCGGACTTCAATGTCCGCAACTGAGGATTTTGGACTTGGGACGGGTGGGGCTGAAGCCGTGAGGACATATGATACTTTATCATAAGTCAAGGCGATTTTCAGATTCCTCAGCCAGTCTTTATAGTTGGTCCCATTCAGTTTGTTTTTATCTAGTAGAAGCTTAAGTCCAGTCATTGGTATCTGCCATTAAGAGAGAGAAAAGAATACACTCAGCGAAAGCTCTTGCACAGATTAGATTGGTTTATTATCTTGTCTAATCGATGTTTCCCACTGCTTTTTATCAAGTTTTTCTTTCAAACCTTAAAAAGAAAAACTAGCCAGGATTAATTACAGTCTACAACTTCGCTAACCGTTCAGCCAGGCCAGTGTCGGTACTTTGAGGGAGGTTCCCCGTGCTTTCGCAGGGACCTAATTAGAGTAAACCTCGTTTTCCTAGAGGCGGAGCCCCGTTAACACCTTTCTAGACACCTAATGAGTTAGCTAATTGTAAACTGTAAAACTCTCCTACGAGCAACTATTGCCCACAGTGGGATCGGGATCCAACCATCATATGGAAGGTATGCAATCTCATTGCAAATTTCAACACTTGAAATTCCCGATGTGGTTTTTACCCCTAATACTCGTGACCTTGGCTAAGGTCAACAAATCACGAGCACTAGTCAAGCTCAACCCGTCATTTCTTGATTAATTAGACCCGTTCACATGACCCTTGGCTAAGGTCAACAAAGTCATATGCCCGTCCTAATTAATCTGCATCATATGCGTTTGTAGGAAAACATCACTTAGCTACCGTACACTACGCCTTGGCTAAGGTCAACAAACATAGCACGAATACTAAGTACTCTACTTCCTAAAATGACGGAGGGTTGCGGATGATTTTTAAGAAAATCTTTAACGCTTTGATCTTGATATCGTTGTAGAACCAAATGGTTTTCAAAAAGGAGTGGCTTAAGCTCCGCAGTTTTTGAAATATACCTTTTTCATAAATAGCCGAGTAGTTTTCAAATCCGATTCTACAACATCTTTTTAGGTTTATTTTCTTTACATTAATCACATTAATGTAATCCCATCATTTAAGTTCTTAAGCCAATCACAGAAAAGAAACGAAAATAACACGTACGCTTATGCCATCCGCATTCGCCGCAATGTTCCGTTATGCACCGTTAGGTTACTTAACTAACGGCATACCGGGACGGGACTAGCGCGGGTGTAAAACATAAGCAACCTCTACTATATATCATATATATAATATGTCATTCGTCTCAGATATCACAGAACACAGGCAACAGAAACATAGATATAACGTGGGATATCCTAGGACGTCCGTATTTAGTATTTAGCCAGAATAGAAAATACGGATTCCACAGTCGCGATGAATAGCCAAGCCCACACCCTGGACCCCTACGAGAGCGGCAAGTGACCCTACCAATTCTGGAGTTTAGGAGACCCGGTCTCGACTCCTCGAGATGGCCTCCTACTAAACCCCAGAACCCGGTCACCTGTGCTCCCCTCCTTGGGTCCATCCTAATGCGGAAAAGTAAATAATATACAACACTGGTGACACAACCTCAACCCGGAAGTGCCCCAAATAAAAGAATATTACATTACATTTGAATTTACATGAATGAAAATATAAAACTCTCATCTCACATAAAACCCCCCGGCTATTCAATCGCGACAATCCTGCACATCATATCTCAGCAACACATAATATCACATATTATCAACGTAAGTAAGTATGCGTACCCCGATTGTTGTTGATGTATAGCAACGAAACCGGCGATATCGAACATACTACACTTACGGTCACAGAAAAGAAAGTGTAAAACTACAATATTTGGAATCCAGATTCTCTTTAGACATCATAAATGCGAAATATCACATATTTCGTATTTCATGCCTAAACTATATGAATTCCACATATTGTATCACATTCCAGATAAACAGACAGTATTAAAGTTTTCGAACAATCGATCAAATACTCAAGATTCACTAAAGCTCAACACTTGAGCAGAGTTCAAAAAAAACCGGAGTGTGACACAGTAGTAGCGGTCCAGTCGTAGAAGGGTCAAGCCAACGCCTCATATGTGGCACGCCGTACTCCCCCAAACCCTAAGGTTCAAAGGGCAGTTCAAGACGGTCACATAATCGAGTTAAGGTTTGTTGTCTTCTAGAGGGACCACCACAAAACTTGCACGTATCTCCAATATTTTCAAACCCCGTGAAAAGTGAGTAAATGATAGTTGTTCGAACACTTCAATGCTTTCTAGTTTGCCCGGAAAAGGAAACGAAATGAAAATTCCGATCGAAACGACGAGTCCAAAACCATCTCCAGAATTTTTCAACAGCAGATTCATATTAAACATACTCAAAATATAATATAGCAGGTAAGGAAAAATACTGTGCAAAATGGAGTAAAAGATCCCCTTTTATGGCCGCGGATCCGCGGCCTAAGCCTGCTTGGGCCGCGGTTCCGCGGTCAAATGTACTGTTCACTGGCTCGAATTTTCCAGTTTGTCTTATATTTACCTGCTCTATTTTTTGAGAATTTTTAATTCTGAAAAAAGTCAGTTTTTAAAAAATTTCCAGAGAGTGTCCCGTAAATTTTGGTTCGAACGAAGTTTTTACTTCGCTAAAGCATCGCTTAACGTTCTAGATTGGCTCTGATACCAATGTAAGGTTTGTTTAGCACCCTATGAAGAGTTTTGAAGCATCACATGTCCAAAAGTTTAAGTTTTTATGGTGCTAAACAAACACGCAAAGGAATCGATCCTAGAAAATTAAGGTTACTAAACTTTAAGTTAATAAAAATTAGGGTTTAGAGACTACAACCTTTGTAGCTCCCTTTTTGCTTGACTCCTTAGACTCTTAGGTGTTGGAAGAAGGTCCACTTGTAGTCCTCTCACGTCCACGACGATCCACCCGGAGTTTCCCGTCCAAGCTTGCAACTTTGGAAAAACAAAGAGAACACTCTAATCAAGTTGGCTAAACTTGAGTAGAATGATGTTGTGGCTAATGATCTCACTTCAAAATCCTATTTTTATGAGTATTTTGCTCTCTTAAAAGAAGTAGAGAGCAAAGCATCAAGGTTGATGAAGATGGTGGTCTTTTTGTGAAGAAGAGAATAATGGAACCCTTGAAAGAGAAAAGAAAAATAAGCATATATATTTTCTCTTTCTCATATCCAACCATGGTTAACTCTAAAGATATTATTGGATTAAAGTTAAAAGCACAAAAAGAAAATAAACCATGGGTTAAAAGGTAGGTGAGCATGGTAAGGTTAGGAAGAGTGTAGAAACCTTTTATGATTTAACCCATTTTCATTTTCTTTTGCTTTAATTTAAAAACAATAATAATCCATAAAAATAACCATGGTGTGATTCTTATATTGCCACCATTCTTATTGTATAAGCAACCATGATAAAATGATGTATGTATGCATGTGTGCATGAACAAGAATGAATGCATACATGCATGCATACATCCAAAATAAACAAGATAGGATTTGTAGTGAGAAGCTAATGATAAATCAACACTTGATTCACTAATCCGGTCATATCACATACGACCCGACCATTAGCAAGCCGCCCAATTAATATACGGTATCCTATACACGTATTTTAATCGGGTCCAAGCGCATATCGCATACGCGCACCACAACGTTTCGCCTGGACTAGGTAACTCCTATGTGGGACTCTAAGACTCGTCAATACGCCGGCAGTGGGTGATGATCATATCAAGCACCCCCAAGCCGCAAGCGGTCAGCTAAACGTAACGGCCACCCGGGTATTGAGCGATCAGAAGACAACAAGCGAACCTGCTACAACTCCCGTCGAGCCAACTGGCAACACTATCGTACAGTCCGGTCTCTTCGTCAGATATGCTGCATATCGAGCCTAGGGATGGTCACGTCGACCCCAATAACTCAATAAGTCGTGCCGGTGAATGGTCTATAACAGATCGAGAAACTACTGATAACACTTATCAGCAAATCTCAGCAGCCTTGGCCAGGGACTTGCTGTTATAACCAGTCGGGCACAGCACAACATCAACTCCCAATACCGGGAGAGACGAAACCCCTCCTATCGCTCATCGTCTTCGTGTGTCTCGGGACTGTACCCAACGGCCACCTGTTTGCACGACTCAGTAGAGCCGTGGTAGGGTGGCAATCAAAATACAGTGGGAGAACACACAAGACTCCATGACGATCTTGGGTCTACAGACTAACCTGTACCAGTGTCACCTAAGAACTGCTATCCGACGATAGATATAATTCCATATAGGAGTTCTCGGTGAGTCCGTCCAGTGTACCCAGTCAGCACTGGGCACCCGTATATGATCTTGATGTCAAACATCGATGAATGTGGGAACATCCATCGCCCATCGTATGGGTCTAGTATCATATACGCTAGTCTACTCTGGTATATCAATGCCCCGTCTCTATATACCTACGACTAGGGACTTTCCAGGATATGCTTATAGACTACAAATGTCCCACTAGTATGATCTCTATCATAATCAGAGTAGTCAAGCCGATATCCTCAGGGCTTTATCAGCATGTATGAATGAATAAAAGCATGATCAAATCAACATGTCAGATAAAGAAGAACCAGATAGCATACTATCATGTCGAGCAAGAATGCAAACTGAATATATATACATGTATAGATACATCCACTATCACATAATGACCTCTAGGGCATACATATATCCAACAATATATACCAAAGATTAAAATTTTAGGGTGCTAAGTAAGCATACAAAGAATCATTCCTAGAAAAATTAGGGTTTCATAAACTACACTTCATCACAAGTAAGAAAAGCTAGGGTTTTGAGAGTACAACCTTTGTAGCTCCCTACGCTAGACTCCTCGGCCACTTGGGGTTTGGAAAAAGTCCGCTTGATCTCCTCTAGGTCCACGATGATCCACCCGGAGTCCGCTTTGTCCAAACTTGCAACTTCACTTGATCAAGAAGATGAAATGAAGCTAACACTCTAAACAAGTGGGCTAGACTTGTGTAGAATGGTGTTGTGGTTCTCTTTCTCACTTCAAAATCCTATCTTTTTGAGTATTTTGCTCACTTGAAAAGTCTAGAGAGCAAGAGCTCAAGGTTGAAGAAGATGATGGCTTTTTAAGAAGAATAAAAAGATAAACCTTCATGAGAAAATAAAAATATATCTTTATATATTTTTCTCCTCTCATCTCAAACCATGGTTAAACAATAAATATATTATTGAACTTGAGTTAAAACCCAAAAGGAAAGTTAATCCATGGTTAAATGGTGGGTGAGCATGGTTAGATCAAAGAAGAGTGTAGAAAGAAACCATGAATTATCCTTTCCTTTTTTTTCCTTTTGTTTTAAATCAAATGCAATAATAATTCATATAAATAAAATCATGGTGTGAGTCTTATATTGCCACCATTTTCTTTGTATAAGCAACCATGATAGAATGATGTATGTATGCATGTGTGCATGCACATCCATATGTGCATGAACAAGAATGAATGCATACATGCATGCATACATCCAAAAGAAACAAGATAGGATTCTTAGTGAGAAGCTAATGGTTAAATGATAAATCAACACTTGATTTATCAATCCGACCATATCACATACGACCCAACCAAAAGCAAGCCGCCCGATTAATATACGGTATCTTATACGCGCATTTTAACCGGGTCCATGCGCATATCGCACACGCGCACCACAACGTTTCGCCTGGACTAGGTAACTCCTTTGTGGGACTCTAAGACTCGTCAATACGCCGGCAGTGGGTGATGATCATATCAAGCACCCCCAAGCCGCAAGCGGTCAGCTAAACGTAATGGCCACCCGGGTATTGAGCGATCAGAAGAAAACAAGCGAACCTGCTACAACTCCCGTCAAGCCAACCGGCAACACTACCCGCGCAGTCCGGTCTCCTAGTCTGATATGTCGCATATCAAGTCTAGGGGTGGTAAACGTCAGACCCCAATAACCGATAAGTCGTGCCGATGTGAGGCTCATAACGGGTCGAGAAACTACTGGCAACACTTACCAGCAAATCTCTGAATCAGCCCTGGCCAGGGACTTCCCTGTTACGGCCAATCGAGCACAGCGCAACATCAACCCCCAATACCGGGAGAGACGAAACACCTCCTATCGCTCATTTCCTCCATGTGACTCGGGACTGTACCCAAAAACCACCGTTTTGCACGCCCTCATGGACGTGGTAAGGTGGAAATCAAAGCACAGTGGGAATCACACAAGACTCTATGACGATCTCGGGTCTACAGACTAATCTGCACAAGTGTCACCTGAGAACCGCCATCTGACGTGAGGTATAATACCATCTGGGAGTTCTCGGCGAGTCCGTCCAGTGTACCCAGTCTCCACTGAGCACCCGTATACCATCTCTGATGTTAAACACCAATGGATATGGGATCATCCATCGCCCATCTCATGGGTCGAGAAGCGTATACGCTAGTCTACACTGGTATATCGATGCCCCGTCTCGATACACCCACGACTAGGGACCTTGAAGGATGTACTTATGGACTACCATGTCCCCACTAGTATGATCCTCATCATAGTCCAGGTAGTGAAGTACACATCCTAAGGGCTTTACCAACATGTAACTATAAGACAGCATATAAAGACTAGTATACATGTTAAGATAAAGAGCAACCAGATAGCATACTATCATATCGAGCAAGAAAGTCATCTCTATATATGTCCAAGCATCCAATATAATATACATCATCTGTACAATACTGGCCTCTAGGGCATACATACAACTAACAATCTCCCACTTGCACTAGGGCCAGCTGCTGTAGTATCGCATACCGAGCATCCCGAAGAGTCTCTCAAACTGTATATGGGGAATGGCCTTCGTGAGTGGATCCGCTTTGTTATTCTTCGTGTCAACCCTCCTGACCTCGATCTCCCGACGATCAACTATCTTCCGGATCATGTGATATCGCCTCAGAATATGCCTGGATCGCTGATGGGACCTGGGTTCCTTGGCCAAAGCCACCGCTCCATTGTTATCACAATACAAAGGTATTAGATGCTCAATAGATGGAACCACTCCAAGTTCAGTAATGAACTTCTTGATCCAGACAGCCTCTTTGGCAGCATCGTTGGCAGCGATGTATTCAGCCTCCATCGTCGAGTCTGCCACGGTTTCCTGCTTGGAACTCTTCCAGCTAACCGCCCCTCCGTAAAGGGTAAAGAAAAATCTCGACTACGACTTAGAGTCGTCCTTATCACTCTGGAAGATCGAATCGGTAAGGACTCCACTTGGAGTTCTCCGTTACCATACACCAAGAGCATCTCTTTAGTCCTTCGCAAGTACTTGAGAATGCTCTTCACAGCTGTCCAGTGACTCTCTCCAGGATCAGCTTGATACCTGCTCACTACACTTAGTGAGTATGCTACATCGGGTCTGGTACATAGCATCGCGTATATGATAGAGCCTACAGCCGAAGCATAGGGTATCCTTTGCATGCGAGCTCTCTCCAAATCAGTCTTGGGAGACATCTCTTTGGAGAGAGTGACTCCAGAGATCGTGGGTAAATTCCCACGCTTGGATTCATCCATACTAAACCTCTTTAGTATGGTGTCAATGTACCTGGATTGGGACAATCCCAATATCCGTTTGGATCTATCTCTATAGATCCGAATTCCCAATATGCAGGAGGCATCACCAAGATCTTTCATTGAGAATCTTTGTGATAAGAAAAAGCTTGACCGATTGCAGCATAGGAATGCCATTTCCTATCAAGAGTATGTCGTCTACGTACAATACGAGGAAGACAACCTTACTCTCTGCTACATTCTTGTAAATACAAGGTTCATCTACGTTTTTGACGAAATCAAACTCTTTGATAACGACGTCAAAGCAGATGTTCCAACTCCGCGATGCTTGCTTTAATCCATAAATGGATTTAAGCAGCTTGCACACTTTCCCGCTGCTCCCACTGTCTACGAAGCCCTCTGGTTGAGTCATGTACACGCACTCTTCTAAAACACCGTTTAGAAAGGCGGTCTTAACATCCATTTGCCAGATTTCGTAGTCATGATATGCAGCGATGGCAAGCATGATCCGGATGGATTTAAGCATAGCCACTGGAGAAAAGGTTTCATCATAGTCCACACCTGGTCTTTGACGAAAACCCTTTGCAACAAGTCTAGCTTTGAAAGTCTCCACTTTCCCATCTACACCAAGTTTTTTCTTGAAGATCCACTTGCTCCCAATGGGTTTTACCCCTTCAGGAGCATTTTCCAAAGTCCATACTTTGTTGGTGTACATGGATTCCATCTCGGACCGCATAGCATCCAGCCATTTCACTGAGTCCCTACTCGTGATGGCCTGCTCGAAGCTAGTTGGGTCATCATCCTCCATGATGCAATCCTCGCTCCCACCATCCATGAGAAAACCGTAGTATCTCTCAGGTGGGTGAGAAACCCTACTAGATCGGCAGAGTGGTTGGGGTTCATCGGGAACTACGGAATCCTCTGGTTCCACCAGATCTTCTGTTGCAGCTTTTGTAGCTGGAACCTCTTCCAGTTCTACCTCATGTCCACTAATCTCTTTTGCAAGAAATTCCTTTTCTAAAATGGTGGCATGCCGAGAAACAAATACTCTTTGTTCCTCGGTGTGGTAGAAGATATACCCTTGTGAATTCTTGGGATATCCTACAAATTTGCATAGAACAGACCGTGCTTCGAGTTTGTCCGGATTTTGTCGTTTGACATAGGCTGGACAACCCCATATCTTAACATAGTTAAGACATGGTCTCTTCCCTTTCCATATCTCATATGGAGTGGTAGGCACAGATTTGGTGGGGACCATATTCAGTAGATGTATGGCTGTCTCTAGCGCATACCCCCAGAAGGAAATAGGTAACTCAGCTGTGCTCATCATAGAGCGCACCATATCTAATAGGGTGCGGTTCCTCCGTTCCGATACACCGTTGTGCTGTGGTGTATATGGAGGAGTCAGCTGAGAGAGAATCCCATTCTCTTTTAGGAAGTCCAGGAATTCATTGCTCAAGTATTCACCTCCTCGATCAGATCGTAGGATTTTAATACTTTTTCCGGTTTGGTTCTCGACTTCTTGTTTATATTCTCTAAATTTCTCAAAAGCTTCAGACTTGTGTCTTATTAAGTACACATGTCCGTATCTTGAGAGATCGTCAGTGAATGTAATGAAGTACAAAGAACCATCCCTGGCATGTGTAGACATGGGACCGCATACATCACTATGTATCAGTCCCAAGAGTTCGGTAACTCTTTCTCCGTGTCCCGTAAACGGAGTTTTGGTCATCTTCCCTTTGAGACATGACTGGCAAGTGTCATAAGATGAAAATTCGAACGGTTTCAAGTATCCATCCTTATGCAACTTAGCTAGCCGTGTCGCATTTATATGACCGAGTCTACAATGCCACAAGAAGGATTCGTTCAGTTCTGAACTCTTCCTCTTGTGTGTGTTTGTTATGCTCAGAACTGTTGATTGATTTAGAACATAAATGCCATTGCATAACGTGCCTGATCCAACCAACTTTTGGTTACGGAAAATGTTCATAACATTATCCTGTAATACAAAATTATATCCCTCTTTACTCAACAAAGAAACCGATATAATGTTGCATATCAGGTTCGGCATGTAATAGCATTCGTTCAGAACCAATGTATTACCAGTTGGTAATACAAGGTGATATTCCCCGACAGTCTTAGCTACAACAATTGCACCATTTCCAACTTTTATGTCTTTATCACCTTCTCCAAGTTCTCTACCTTATCTAAGCCCATGTAACTGATTACATATATGGGATCCTGACCCGGTATTTAATACCCAGGACGTAGGGCAAATGGAGAAACAGTTCTCTGTAACGAACACACCCGAAGAAAATGCATCAACATGTACTTTCTTCATTCGGATGGCATGTGAATCCTGGTATTCCCCTATGTCCTGTTCAATCCTATAACTCTTATAAGATAGAACGGAACCAACGTTCCCCAGCACAGTATAACATGCGGGTTCGGTCAATACATCCATATTATTATCTTTATTAAGGCATGGCATGGTCGCTACCTGGAGAGAGAAAGAAGAAAACACTTTAGCGTATGCTCTTGCAAGATCAGATTGGTTATTATCTTATCTAATCAGGATGGCTCCCACTGTTTTTATCAAATCTTCCTTCAAACCCTAAAAGGAAATACTAGCCGGGATTAATTACACCCTACAACTTCGCCGATCATTCAGCCAGGCCAGTGTCGGTACTTTAAGGGAGGTTCCCCGTGCTTTCGCACGGACCTAATTATAGTAAACCTCGTTTTCCTAGAGGCGTAACCCCGTTGACACCTTTCTAGACACCTACTTGATCGGCTAATTGTCCTGTGTAAAACTCTCCCGGGAGTAACAATTACTCGCAGTGGGTATCGGGATCCAACTTGTTGGAGATAATGCCCTCAGAGTCAA
The DNA here is from genome assembly GCA_030015575.1 of Agapanthus africanus. Taxonomy (NCBI): domain Eukaryota; kingdom Viridiplantae; phylum Streptophyta; class Magnoliopsida; order Asparagales; family Amaryllidaceae; genus Agapanthus; species Agapanthus africanus. The sequence goes on from JASDDO010000022.1 coordinate 467,125,052, forward strand.
TTATTGGATCACAGGCACGTGATTGCGGTGATTGAGGGAGGACCTATCCCGGTAGGACAGTCTTACTCGAGATGATAGTATGCTATCTGGTTTACCTTTATCATCGTGTACTGTTTTAGGTGACCTGACACGTCGCTATTACACGTTGATAGAACCCTTAGGATTCTTGCTTGACCACCAGCAGTATGAGGGCGATCATATACGTGGGAGCTGGCAGTCTATAAGCATATCCTTAAATGGTCCCTAGTCGTGTGAGTTTCGAGACAGGGCATCGATACTCCATAGTAGACTAGTGTATACAGTCGAGACCCCGACGAGGGGCGGTGGCCGGTCTCACAAGCCACTGGTGTCAGGTGGATCACCTAAGATGTATACAGGTGCTCATTGGGTTATGAGTACACCGGACAGGACTCGCCGGGAACATGCCAGTTGGTCATATACCAGACGTCAGATGGCAGTTCCCTGGTGACATGTGTGCAGGTTAGTTCATCGACCTGGGGATCGTCATTTGTCTTGTGTGAGTTCCCACTGTACTTTGATTACTACCCTACCACGGCTCAAAGGAGTCGTGCAAACAGGTTTTAGTTGGGTACAGTCCCGAGCCACATGGAGGCAGTGAGCGTATCTTCAGGGGTTCGTCTCTCCCGGTATTGGGGGTGAGGTCGTGCTGTGTCTAGGAGAGCCATTACACGAAGCCCTCGGCCGAGGCAAGGAGATTTACTGGAGATTTACTGGTAGGTATTCCAGTAGTATCTCAGGGTGTTCTGGGCTACACTCCGACACGACTTGTACCGCTTTTGGGGGTCTGACTTTTACCAACCCCCTAGGCCTGCCATGCGATGCTCATAGACGAACGGACCGGACTGCACGGATATTGTCACTGACAGGCTCAGTTGGGTGTCGGGGTGAGCTTCCTCATCGACGTCCCTTTTGGTCAATAGCTGGTGGCCCGTCACGTATTGGCATATACCTCTGACGTGCTAGTGGTTAAATCCACAGCCATAGTATTGACGAGTCTTTAGAGTCCACCACACTTACAGTTACTCAGCTTTCGGGCGAAAGGTTGTAGAGGCCGTATGGAGATATGGCAAGGTCCGATCAGATACGTGCGGTATTGCACGGATCAGGATTGGACAGTTTGTACTATAGGCCGTATTGGTATATGGCAGGGTTCGATCAGATACGTGCGGTATTGCACGGATCAGGATCGAACAGATATTACTAGCCGGCTTTGGTATAAGCCGGATCCTAGTATAGTACAGTGTAGACTTTGTCTCATTGCATTTGTATTTCGGTCGAAATACAGATGCGGGTGTGTATGCACAGTATTGGGGTTTTCCTGTAATTTATTACGGGACCAGTTTTTTCTGGAGTTGCCAGTTTGCTTTCCGTTTCGGCCAATTTCCATTGTTCCGTTCATTGGCCGAAGATTGGTGGAGGAGGGTTTATTTGCATTGTTGCAAATAGACATTTGTGGAGGGGGTATTTGCTTATTGTTGTATCATGATTGTCTCTCCCTTGACCTTGACTTTCTTTGTGTCATGATGGCATGACTTTGTGAGCCATCATGGTAGTTGTTGATGAGTTTTTGGAGTGGAGTTTTGGTTAAAATGATTCTTGATCATCATACCCTTTTTGCTCTCTCTTTTGGATGATGGTTCCACCCACCCCTTGACTTCACTCTTCCTCTCTCCAATCACACATGAACAAAGGGGGGGCCGGCCACTATGTGTGGCATAAGGAAAAATGCTTCATTGGTAGTGTAGAGAAAATAGATGATACTCTCATTCTTTTGGATGCTAGTTTTTCCCTTCACCTATCTCCAAGTTCTTCTTCCTCCACAAATGGCAACTCCACTACCCCAAAAAGAGACACAAGCTCACTACATATTCTACAACGAATCTTGGGCACGTCGAGTAGCCGGCTTCGTGCCCGAGTTGCCTCGACATTGAGGTGGGAGCCCGTAAACGATGTAGGCAACGTGGTGCACTTCCGGCGACGAGGAGGAGACGGACGGAGATCCCGCGAGGAGATCAGAGTGGAGATGAAGACCGGAGGACTTGGATCGTCGGTATATCTCTTTCCCATCTTCTAGTTAGCTTAGACTTAGTTTAATGGTTACGATCCGGATGTTTAGTGCGCGGTGGTGCCGGTTTGCTAAGTCCGCAAAATTAAAGTTTTTCACCGCTTCCGCATTCCGGCGTCGGGTTGACGGCCGGGGCGCCGCCACGCACTTACAGTGGTATCAGAGCCTCGCCATTAACTTAGTCTAGCTTTGTGTAATGTGTTTGCCTTTCCGATCGATCAAAAAGTTCCAAAACCCGTATTTTTTTAGCATCAGTTTTCTGTTGGAAATGTTTAGTGTCGAAAAATTTTTCAGGTTGTAAAATATTTATGTACTGGAAAATTTAAGAGCTCTGTAAAAATTCGATGAAGTGACTCCACAGTTGGAGCGCGGAATCGCCGCGAAACCCCCCTTCCCGCCGCTGTTCCGCCGCGCACTGTGGAGATCACTGCACCAATTTTTTACAGAGGCTTTCTGGGGTGAAAAGTGGGGTTTTGGAATAATAACATTGGGCCCAGAATTTCTTGATCTGCTACAGTTTTGATTGGGGGCCCACTTGTTAAAATTTGATTGATCGAAAATTTTAAACACATATTTCACAGTATTTACATTATATCTGCGACCGTGAATGTCACTCGATCGGTAAATCCGGTCTAACTGCTATAGCCCGGTTAGACGGATTTGCGAACGTGACTTTCACGTTGATGTTTTGTTTTTTTGCTGTGATGTTGCGGATCGGTCGTAGGGGATAGCCTGGATGCAATGCTAGTACAGTTGTGGATGTATTATATACATTTGATATTGCGGGGCGAGCGTCCGACATGTGGACTGCCGTCACTGCCTGATTGTATTATTATTTTGGGGCACGACCTGGTTGCGGTCGATGTACCCGTTGTATGTATATTTTACTTTCTGTACTAGGATTACCCCGCGGCGGGGTGCACGGATAGCCGGGTTCCAGAGGGCAACAAGCCCGCATCTCATGGCATTGAGACGGAGGGGGCTTCACTCTAGAATTGGCAGGCTATTCGCCGCACTCGTAGGGGGTACAGGTTGACCCAGGAGGGGTGCCCAAGTTACCGGATTCCGTGAAGTGCTGGGTGGTCCATTCACGGTACTGAAGGGGGCTGCCTCGCTTCAGGTTTTGGAGGGTGACTTGCCGTGCCCGTAGGGGTCTAGGATTTCATTGCACAGGCTATCCACACGACCAGGGGAACGTCGGGTTTCAGCAGTGGCTCTGTGAAACCCGGGGATCCCAGATATCTGTATTGTTCTCTGATGCTGTACATTTTCTGTGATATTGCATTTCTTTTCACGCCTTGAGCGAAATATAATATATTGGTATATATATTAGTAGATGTTGTATATGTTTTACATCCGCGCTAGTCCAGTCCCCGCTCTGTCGTTAGTTAGCTAACCTAACGGGTAATGACGGGACCCAGTGGCGAATGCGGATGGCATATACGTACATCAGTATATTTTCGTTCTTTTTGGTGTGATCAATTGATGGGACTGCATTGATTCGGATCAATGCAAGTTAAAAACAAACCTTATCTGATGTTGTTGGAACACTTTTTCAAAAAAAGCTGTTATTGCAAAGACGTTCACTTTTGTTTTGCATCGTGGTATTCATTTGGAATATCCTGCTCCTCAGTCGATGAGGCAAGGGCTGAGATCCCTTCACCGGGAGTGACCCCTTGGACAGAAGTTTGCGTCAGGGCATTAACTTCACTATAGCCGATTACTTTTGCTTTGCATCGCGGTATTCATTTGGAATATCCTGCACCCCATTCTACGGGGAAAGAGCCGAGATCCCTTCACCGGGAGTGACCTCTTTAGCGAAGGTTTTCGTCACTATATTTTTAAAAGCTATCCGTTCCTTCGACGATATCAAGTTCTTTACGTTAAAGGTTTTCGCCAGAAACCATTCGTAGCCCTCCATCATTTCAGTTAAATATTCGGTAGTATTCAAGCTATGTATTTTGACCTCACGCCAAGGCATAGTGATTGGTAGCTGCCGGGTATTTATCTGTTGCATAGATAGATGCGTTGGTTTGGGACAGTCGTACTACTATTTTGGCCTACGTCAAGGGTATGTACGGGTGGATTCAAATTAACCTGGATAATGATGGGTAGAACTTGACATGTGACTTATGATATTTTGACCTCACGCCAAGGTCATAAGAGCATGGGGCAGAAATTACATCGGGAGTTTCAAAAGAACTGAAACTTGCCAGATATGCGCATACCTTCTGGAGTGTGATACCGTGAGCGGATTCCGTCACGTTGTCATGCGATGAGAGTTGGATCCCGGTTCCCACTGATGAGTTGGTATACTCCTCGGGTGACCCCGACTAATTCTTCTTTCAGGTTTGGAGGAGAATTTGAGGTACAGTGGGAGGTTTCCAGATTAGATAAATTGGTAACCATTCTGATCTAGGTTAGAGTGCACGCTGAGTGTTTCTTTTCTCTCTCTCTTTGGCAGCGACCATTGACCCGACCCTAAGACATTGACTCAGAGACCAAGTTGACCGAACCTTCTTAAACACTGGCTTTTGGATTGTCAGAGTTGCGAACCTCATTGCCACTCCTACTTTTACCCTTTTTCTCCAGGACACCCCGTATTACTACGAACGTCCACTTCCATTGGACAAAACCATCGTATGGTTATATACGAACTCGAAGGAATTCATTCGAGGATGGTTTCTGGTTCTGGAGAAAACGGATAGGATTATTCAGTTGTCTTTTCCTTTTACCCTCTCTCAAGTTACGAGTACTCCTTGGTTTAGGGGTAGTACACCTATTACGCAAATTGGATTGTCTTCTTCCAAACCTTAGGCTGGTGCCGACCGGTAGGGAATGAAGAAAACCAATTAGCATAACGATGGTGTGCAGAAGGTATTAAGTTAAGACAAAGCAAGGGATTAGTAAGAGGGCAAAGTAAATTGCAACAGATATTCACGACCAAACCAAGTTTTTCTTCGCCAATCCTAAAATCACCTTTGTATTTCTCCAGGACACTCCGTATCACTACGAAGATCCACAGTTTATTGGATACTCCATCGTATGGTTATATACGAACTCGAAAGGAACGTGTTCCAGTTCGGGGATGGATTCTGGTTCAGGAGAAATAGGAATAAGATTTATTCAGGTGTCTTTTATCTTCACCTTCTCTCGCATTGCGAGTGTTCCTAGGATTGGGATAGTACACCCATTATGCTTATTGGATAGTCTTCTTCCAAACCATAGGCTGGTGCCGAACGGTAGGGAAGGAAGAAAACCATTTGGCCTAAAGGGGTGTGCAGAAGGTAATGACTAAAGACATATGAAGGGATTTGGAGAGGTGGCAAGGAATTACACGGTTACAGTTGTGAATCTGGATACTGGAAGAGGCATTACTAGGAATACCAGGATACCCCATCGAAACATTTCAATGTTTCAGTTTCACTGTGTACTGTTAAACGAAAACTGATTTTCCAGTTAGACACTTGCTCCAGGGTATGTATTTACCAAGTACGATTCTCACATCTGTATGGTTTTACAGATGATGAGTGGGAGTAAGTTATTGGGAATTGGGTGATCATCCTCATTATATCGGGATTCGTTGTAATCGGTGATATTTGAGGAAATCACCTGGGCTGTTTGCCGGTCGGCAAATATTTGGTTTTGAATATCCGCTTTTATGCACCAATTTCAAATTGATATATCTGTACGTCTATTTTCATAGAGTGAGATATACCTTTCTGAAATTATGTCTACGACATTTACCTATATCAGTGGATGGTTAGGTAAGGAGCATTAAACAGCGGTGTAATTCTTCTTAACCATAAGTACAGTTTTCAACCTACGACACACAGTGAATGAGTTATCAGACTCAAGGGACTTATACAGAGTATTGTATGTTGTCCAGGGTCCATCAGGACAGAGGGGTTGGTCCTCGTACTATATTCGGTTTACTTATGACTTCTCTAGTTTTTAGACAAGTGTTTCGTGGAAACACAGGGTCCGAATTTTGAGAAGTTATAGGTATTTGAATAGAGTAGAGAACCAGGTATAGCAAGTATCGGGATTCTTCAAAGTGATCGAAGATGTAGATACTTGTGTATGGTATTCAGTTGATAGTAATGATAAAGAGAACTTGCTTCTCTTTCAGGTTACTCATAATTGGAAATGCTCCTAAGTTGTGTAACGCTGATCGGCCTCCTTCCATTTAGTTGACATGCACTGGAAACAGCTGCATGATTTGAATCTGGTTAAATCAAATCAGTGCCTCTGGTCCTATATGGGATATAGAACAGTTCGTATCTTAACGTTGTTAAGGTACGGAGAGTTGTCCGGCTGATGATTAAAACCAGACTCTGGATAACTCAAGGCACGTTTCTGTAATGGCTGTTTGTGGGTTGACCCAGGCTATGACAAGGGTTGATTTTCTACCATCTGGATGAACAATAGCGATATTGTTCTAGACTCGCCACAGTTTTATTAAAAATGGATTTTTTCAGAAAAACAGGAGTGGGAGTATGGTAGAACTGGAAGTGATTCCAGAACCACAAACGATTACTGAAGATTTGATAAGGAACCTAAAGATTCAATCTGGATTGACATTCCATTGACCACTCCGCAGATGAGGTGGGTAACTTCAGGCACCCGAGAGGTACTACGGTAGCCTCAAGGACGGTGACAGGGAAGTTCTTGTTTACCCACAATTACCATTGCTGTTGTTCCAGGTTACGAGACCCGGCAGGAGGATGAGTATAGCGTCGTTCTGAACTCGCTTCAGAAGTGTACGTGTATATGACTCTGCCAGAGGGTTGTCGTAGTCAGTGGGAGCAGCGGAAGCATTGGTGGACAGGTAGCTTATGTCTATTTATAGACTAAAGCAGATGTAGCGGAGATAGATCATCTATTTCTGACGTGACAGTCATGGGTTTGACTTCATCAGAATTGGGGATGGATCTGTTGAGAAGGTAGTAGGGTGTGATATCCAGGTATTTGGATAACATACACAGAGTAGGAAGTAATATTCCTACACTACAATCGGTTATACTTTGGTCGTCACACAGTGATTTCTCCATAAAGGACTTGGATTTTATATCATACATACTGGTTACTAGATCTATGGTTTTAGATCTAGATTTGGGTAGTTTCCCAATCTGGGTACTTAGACAGCATTCTAAGAGTATTTAGAATGGACGACTCCATGCATGGTAGTGTACCTGCAGAAGATGGAGTCACCCTCTCCAAAGGTGTCTTACAGACTAAAGGGGAGAGGGACGTGCATGATTGGCAGATCACTTGCTTAGGCAATTGAGTCAAGTACCACACCAGATGTTGTTCTTGCAGTAGGTGCAATAAGTTGACATTAATCCAATCCTGGAGAAACAGTCGGAAGCAGTTTTAGAACATAAGTGGATGTTCTAGGGATATGATAACGACAGCCTCATTCAGGAGACAGTTATCATTCCAGGCTTCCAAGGTGACATGGACGACAAGGAGGTTGTCAGAGTTATAGTTTTCCCTCTGACGAGGGGCAGTATTTTGGACAGATAGTCCAAGGCAATACTGAGGGAGGCATGGCGCAGGATACTGATTAAGTTCAGTTGACGATACAGTCTAAGAAGTTTGGATTTAGAGTTCATTTATGAGCTATGTCCCATCAGACATCCAGACACATTCTAAGACAGGTATTGCTAATTTCGGGAGATGGGTTTCTCCGCGAACTTGAGATATAGAGAGACATAGAAAGAGACATCAAGGCGGATCCATTCACTAAGGCTATTCCTCGAACGCAATAGTTTCGCAAGCGAGCTTTGTGAGACTGACTAGTAGAGGAGTTGGGTGTTCGGTATCACACGTGCTGTGAGTATGCGACATCGCAATAATTAGCCTTGAGTGCAAGTGGGAGATTGTTGGAGATAATGCCCTCAGAGTCAATTATTGGATCACAGGCACGTGATTGCGGTGATTGAGGGAGGACCTATCCCGGTAGGACAGTCTTACTCGAGATGATAGTATGCTATCTGGTTTACCTTTATCATCGTGTACTGTTTTAGGTGACCTGACACGTCGCTATTACACGTTGATAGAACCCTTAGGATTCTTGCTTGACCACCAACAGTATGAGGGCGATCATATACGTGGGAGCTGGCAGTCTATAAGCATATCCTTAAATGGTCCCTAGTCGTGTGAGTTTCGAGACAGGGCATCGATACTCCATAGTAGACTAGTGTATACAGTCGAGACCCCGACGAGGGGCGGTGGCCGGTCTCACAAGCCACTGGTGTCAGGTGGATCACCTAAGATGTATACAGGTGCTCATTGGGTTATGAGTACACCGGACAGGACTCGCCGGGAACATGCCAGTTGGTCATATACCAGAAGTCAGATGGCAGTTCCCTGGTGACATGTGTGCAGGTTAGTTCATCGACCTGGGGATCGTCATTTGTCTTGTGTGAGTTCCCACTGTACTTTGATTACTACCCTACCACGGCTCAAAGGAGTCGTGCAAACAGGTTTTAGTTGGGTACAGTCCCGAGCCACATGGAGGCAGTGAGCGTATCTTCAGGGGTTCGTCTCTCCCGGTATTGGGGGTGAGGTCGTACTGTGTCTAGGAGAGCCATTACACGAAGCCCTCGGCCGAGGCAAGGAGATTTACTGGTAGGTATTCCAGTAGTATCTCAGGGTGTTCTGGGCTACACTCCGACACGACTTGTACCGCTTTTGGGGGTCTGACTTTTACCAACCCCCTAGGCCCGCCATGCGATGCTCATAGACGAACGGACCGGACTGCACGGATATTGTCACTGACAGGCTCAGTTGGGTGTCGGGGTGAGCTTCCTCATCGACGTCCCTTTTGGTCAATAGCTGGTGGCCCGTCACGTATTGGCATATACCTCTGACGTGCTAGTGGTTAAATCCACAGCCATAGTATTGACGAGTCTTTAGAGTCCACCACACTTACAGTTACTCAGCTTTCGGGCGAAAGGTTGTAGAGGCCGTATGGAGATATGGCAAGGTCCGATCAGATACGTGCGGTATTGCACGGATCAGGATTGGACAGTTTGTACTATAGGCCGTATTGGTATATGGCAGGGTTCGATCAGATACGTGCGGTATTGCACGGATCAGGATCGAACAGATATTACTAGCCGGCTTTGGTATAAGCCGGATCCTAGTATAGTACAGTGTAGACTTTGTCTCATTGCATTTGTATTTCGGTCGAAATACAGATGCGGGTGTGTATGCACAGTATTGGGGTTTTCCTGTAATTTATTACGGGACCAGTTTTTTCTGGAGTTGCCAGTTTGCTTTCCGTTTCGGCCAATTTCCATTGTTCCGTTCATTGGCCGAAGATTGGTGGAGGAGGGTTTATTTGCATTGTTGCAAATAGACATTTGTGGAGGGGGTATTTGCTTATTGTTGTATCATGATTGTCTCTCCCTTGACCTTGACTTTCTTTGTGTCATGATGGCATGACTTTGTGAGCCATCATGGTAGTTGTTGATGAGTTTTTGGAGTGGAGTTTTGGTTAAAATGATTCTTGATCATCATACCCTTTTTGCTCTCTCTTTTGGATGATGGTTCCACCCACCCCTTGACTTCACTCTTCCTCTCTCCAATCACACATGAACAAAGGGGGGGCCGGCCACTATGTGTGGCATAAGGAAAAATGCTTCATTGGTAGTGTAGAGAAAATAGATGATACTCTCATTCTTTTGGATGCTAGTTTTTCCCTTCACCTATCTCCAAGTTCTTCTTCCTCCACAAATGGCAACTCCACTACCCCAAAAAGAGACACAAGCTCACTACATATTCTACAACGAATCTTGGGCACGTCGAGTAGCCGGCTTCGTGCCCGAGTTGCCTCGACATTGAGGTGGGAGCCCGTAAACGATGTAGGCAACGTGGTGCACTTCCGGCGACGAGGAGGAGACGGACGGAGATCCCGCGAGGAGATCGGAGTGGAGATGAAGACCGGAGGACTTGGATCGTCGGTATATCTCTTTCCCATCTTCTAGTTAGCTTAGACTTAGTTTAATGGTTACGATCCGGATGTTTAGTGCGCGGTGGTGCCGGTTTGCTAAGTCCGCAAAATTAAAGTTTTTCACCGCTTCCGCATTCCGGCGTCGGGTTGACGGCCGGGGCGCCGCCACGCACTTACACAACTATCTCATAGAAGGTATGCAATCTCATTGTAAATTTCAACACTTGAAATTCCCGATAATATTTTGCCCCTAACGTGCTATGACCTTGACGAAAGCCAACAAACCATAGCCCGCTAGTCAAGTTCAACCCGTACATTTCTTGACTGAATTAAACCCACCCGCACGACCCTTGACGAAAGCCAACAAAGCCGTACGACTACCCTAATCCAGTCGCATAATATGCAGCAGATAAGCAGCATATTGTAAGCCCGCGGGGGCGCCCCGGCCGTCGATCCGACGCCGGAAACGCGGAAACAAAAACTTTGCAAAACTTGCAACCGGCACCACCGCGCACTTTTCACCCGGATCGGGCCATTAACCTAGCAACTAGCAAAAAAGAAAAGAGTAGAGATGCTATACCAAGCGATCCGTGTCCTTCGGTCTTCGTCTCCACTCCGATCTCCTGCGGAAAGTTCATCACCTCCTCGCTCGTCGGAAAAGCACCGCGTTGCCGGAATCTTTTACGGGCTCCCACCTCTTGACCGAGGCAACTCGGGCGCGAAGTTGGCTAGCCGACGCGTCCAAGACTTGCTATAGATATAGTGTGGAAGCTTGTCTCTTTAGGGTTTATGAAGTTGCCATGGATGATGTGGAGGAAAGGAGAATAAGCTATGGAGTGATGTGTGTAATCCTTTTTCAAGCAAGCATAAAAATGAGATGATATCTTTCCACCACTAGAAAATTGATCCTCTCATCTCCCTCCCCAAAAGGAATGGCCAGCCCCTCTCTCTAGAATAAGATTGGAGAGAGAAAAAGAAAACAACTCCTTGTATCATAATGAGAAAAAGAAATGATATATCAACAAAAGGCTCACATCAATTTCAAGCTCAAACCCTTTCACTAACCATCACAATAAATGCAAGGATATGGACAAGAATGGAATCTCATCATGATAAAGGCACATATGCAACAAAGCCCTCCACAAAAGAGTTATTTGCACTCTTGCAAATAACCCCCTCCAACGGAAAGTCCGGCCGCGAAAGAATAAAAGAAAACCGGCCGGAACGGAATGCAAACTGGCAACTTCAGAAAACTGATCCCGTAATAAATTACAGGAAAAACCCCGCTACTGCAAATGCATGCCCGCATTTGTATTTCCACTGAACACAAATGCAAAGAGACAAAACTACACTATCAAATACTAGGATCCGGCTTAAGCCAAAGCCGGCTAGTAAAAAAAAAACCGTCCGATCACGATCCGTGCAATACCGCACGTATCTGATCGAACCCTGCAATATCTCCATACGGCCTCTACAGCGTTTCGCCCGAAACCTGAGTAACTGAGTGTGGTGGACTCTAAAGATTCGTCAATACCTTGGTTGTGGATTTAACCACTAGCAAGTCAGAGGTATAAGCCAATACGTAACGGGCTACCAGGTATTGACTGAAAGGGACGTCGATGAGCGAACTCATCCTGACACCCTACTGAGCCTGTCAGTGACAATATCCGTACAGTCCGGTCTGTTCGTCTATGAGCATCGCATGGCGGGCCTAGGGGGTTGGTAAAAGTCAGACCCCCAAAAGCGGTACAAGTCGTGTCGGAGTGCAGCCCAGAACACCCTGAGATACTACTGGAATACCTACCAGCAAATCTCCTGCCTTGGCCAAGGACTTTTCATGTTCTGGCTCTCCCCGACATAGCGCGACCTCACCCCCAATACCGGGAGAGACGAACCCCTGCAGATCCGCTCACTGCCTCCATGTGGCTCGGCACTGTACCCAACTAAAACCTGTTTGCACGACTCCTTTGAGCGTGGTAGGGTAGTAATCAAAGCACAGTGGGAACTCACACGAGACAAATGACGATCTCAGGTCGATGAACTAACCTGTACACATGTCACCAGGGAACTGCTATCTGACGTCTGGTATAAACCCAACTAGCAGGTTCCCGGCGAGTCCTGTCCGGTGTACTCATAACCCAATGGGCACCTGTATACATCTTAGGTGAACCAACTGACACCAGTGGCTTGTGAGACCGGCCACCGCCCCTCGTCGGGGTCTCGACTGTATACACTAGTCTACTCTGGAGTATCGATGCCCTGTCTCGAAACTCCCACGACTAGGGACCATTTAAGGATGTGCTTATAGACTACCAGCTCCCACGTATATGATCGCCCTCATACTGCCGGTAGTCAAGCAAGAATCCTAGGGGCTCTATCAACGTGCAATAGTGACCTGTAAGGTCACCTAAAACAGTACACGATGATAAAGGTAAACCAGATAGCATACTATCATCTTGAGTAAGACTGTCCTACTGGGACAGGTCCTCCCCTCAATCATTGCAATCACGTGCCTGTGATCCAATAATTGACTCTGAGGGCACTATCTCCAACAATCTCCCACTTGCACTCAAGGCTAATTATTGCGATGTCGCATACTCACAGCCCGTGTGATACCAAACACCCAACTCCTCTACTAGTCAGTCTCACAAAGCTCGTTTGCGAAACTATTGCGTTCGAGGAATAGCCTCAGTGAGTGGATCCGCTCTGGTGTTTCTTTCTATGTCTCTCTCTATCTCAAGTTCGCGGAGAAAGCCATCTTCCGAAATGAGCAATACCTGTCTTAGAATGTGTCTGGATATCTGATGGGACCTAGCTCATAAATGAACTCCAAATCCAAACTTCTTAGACTGTATTGTCAACTGAACTTAATCAGTATCCTGCGCCATGCCTTCCCTCAGTATCTACCTGGACCATCTGTCCAAAATACTGCCCCTCGTCAGAAGGAAAATTACAACTCTGACAGCCACTCTGCCATCCAAGTCACCTTGGAAGCCTGGAATGATAACGGTCTCCCAAAGGAGAATACTGTTATCATATCCCTAGAACATCAACTTATGTTCTATAACTGCTTCCGACTGTTTCTCCAGGATTGGATCAATATCAACTTATTGCATCTACTGCAAGAACAACGTACTTGACATCTCATGATTGACTCAATTGCCTAAGCAAGTGATCTGCCAATCATGCGTATCCCTCTCCCCTTTAGTCTGTAAGACACCTTTAGAGAGGGTGACTCCATTACCTGCAGGTACACCACCATGCCAGGAGTCGTCCATTCTAAGTACTCATAGAATACTGTCAAGGTACCCAGATTAGGAAATCACCCAAATCTAGATCTAAAACCATAGATCTAGTTACCAGAATGTCTGATGTAAGATCCAAGTCCTATGAGGAGAAACTAATGTGTGACGACCAAAGTATAACCGATCGTAGTATAGGAATATCACTTCCTACTATGTGTATGTCATCAAATACCAGGGCATCACACCCTACTACCTTCTTAACAGATCCATCCCCTATTCTGATGAAGTCAAACCTATGACTGTCACATCAGAAATAGATGATCTATCTCCGCTATATCTGCTTTAGTCTATAAATAGACATAAGCCTGATGTCCACCAATGCTTCCGCTGCTCCCATTGACTACGACAACCCTCTGGCAGAGTCATATACACGTACGCTTCTAAAACCAGTTTAGAACGACGCTATACTCATCCTCTTGCCGGGTCTCATAGTCTGGAACAACAACAATGGCAAGTCTGGGTAAACAAGAACCTCCCTGCCACCGTCCTTGAGCATACCGAAGTACCTCTCGAGCGCCTGAGGTTACCCACCTTATCTGCGGAGTGGCCAATGGAATGTCAAACCAGATTGAATCTTTAGGTTCTTATCAAATCTTCAGTAATCGTTTGCGGTTCTGGAATCACTTCCAGTTCTACCATACTCCCACAACTGTTTTCTGAAAAAATCCATTTTATTAAAACTGTGGCGAGTCAAGAACAATATCACTATTGATCTTCCAGATGGTAGAATATCAACCCTCTGCATAGCCCGGGTCAACCCACAAACAGCCATTACAGAAACGTGCCTTGAGTTATCCGGAGTCTGGTTTTAAGCATAAGCCGGACAACTCCCCGTATCTTAACATCGTTAAGATATGAACTGTTCTATATCAAATATAGAAACAGAGGCACTGATTTAATTGAACCAGATTCAAATCATGCAGCTGTCTCCAGTGCATGTCAACTGAATGGAAGGAGGCCGATCAGCGTTACTCAACTTAGGATTGCTTCCAATTATGAGTAACCTGAAAAAGAAGCAAGTTCTCTTAACCATTACTATCAACTGAATACCATACACAAGTATCTACATCTTCGATCACCTTGAAGAATCCCGATACTTGCAATACCTGGTTCTCTACTTTATTCTTATACCTATAACTTCTCAAAACTTCGACCCTGTGTTTCTACGAAACACCTGTCTAAGAACTAGAGAAGTCATAAGTAAACAGAATACAGTACGAGGACCAACCCCTCTGTCCTAGTGGACACTGGACAATATACAATACTCTGTATAAGTCCCCTGAGTCTAGTGACTCATTCACTGTGTGTCGTAGGTTGAAAACTGTACTTATGGTTAAGAAGAATTACACCGTTGTTCAATGCTCCTTACCTAACCATCCACTGGTATAGGTAAATGTCATAGACATAATTTCAAAAAAGTATGTCTCACTCTATAAAAATAGACGTACAGATATATCAATTTGAAATTGGTGCATAACAACGGATATTCAAAACCAAATATTTGCCGACCGGCAAACAACCCAGGTGGCTTCCTCAAATACCACCAATTCCAACGAATCCCGATATAATGAGGATGATCACCTAATTCCCAATAACTTACTCCCACTCATCATCTGTAAAACCATACAGATGTGAGAATCATACCTGGTAAATACATACCCTGGAGCAAGTGTCTAATTGGGAAATCAGTTTTCTATTAACAGTATACAGTGAAACTGAAACATTGAAATGTTTCGATAGGGTATCCTGGTATTCCTTAGTAATGCCTCTTCCATTATCCAGATTCACAACTATAACCGTATAATTCTTTGCCACTTCTCCAAATCCCTTTACATGTCTTTAGTCATTACCTTCTGTACACCCCTTTAGGTCAAATGGTTTTCTTCATTCCCTACCGTTCGGCACAAGCCTATGGTTTGGAAGAAGACTATCCAATAAGCATAAAGGGTGTACTGTCCTAATCCTAGGAGCACTCGCAACGCGAGAGAAGGTGAAGATAAAAGACACCTGAATGTACTTTATTCCTATTTCTCCTGAACCAGGATCCATCCCCGAACTGGAACAAGTTCCTTTCGAGTTCGTATATAACCATACGATGGATTATCCAATAAACTGGGATCTTCGTAGTGATACGGAGTGTCCTGGAGAAATACAAAGGTGATTTAGGATTGGCGAAGAAATACTTGGTTTGTTCGTGAATAGCAGTCGCACTTTACTTTGCCCTCTTACTAATCCCTTGCTTTGTCTTAACTTAATACCTTCTGTACACCGTTTAGGCTAACTGGTTTTCTTCATTCCCTACCGGTCGGCACCAGCCTATGGTTTGGAAGAAGACTATCCAATTTGCGTAATAGGTGTACTACTCCTAAACCAAGGAGTACTCGCAACCTGAGAGAAGGTGAAAAGAAAAGACAACTGAATAGTCCTATCCGTTTTCTCCAGAACCAGAAACCATCCTCGAAGTCCTTCGAGTTCGTATATTACCATACGATGGTTTTGTCCAATGGAAGTGGACGTTCGTAGTAATACGGGGTGTCCTGGAGAAAAGGGTAAAAGTAGGAGTGGCAAAGAAGTTTGCAACTCTGACAATCCAAAAGCCAGTGTTAAGTAGGTTCGGTCAACTGGGTCACTGAGTCATAGTCTAGGGTCGGGTCAATGGTCGCTGCCAAAGAGAGAGAGAAAAGAAACACTCGGCGTGCACTCTAATGGTTATCACTTTATCTAATCTGGAAACCTCCCACTGTAACTCAAATTCTTCTCCAAACCTCAAAGAAGAATTAGCCGGGATCACCCGAGGAGTAAACCAACTCATCAGTGGGAACCGGGATCCAACTATCATCGCATGATAACATGACGGAATCCGCTCACGCTATCACACTCCAGAAGGTATGCGCATATCTGGCAAGTTTCAGTATTTTTGAAACTCCCGATGTGGATTTCTACCCCATGCTCTTATGACCTTGACTTTGGCCAACATATCATAAGTCACATGTCAAGTTCTACCCGTCATTTTCCTGGTTAATTTGAACCCACCCGTACCTACCCTTGACTTTGGCCAAAATGGCAGTACGACTGTCCCAAACCAACGCATCTATCTATGCTGCATATGAATACCCAACAGCTACCAAACACTGTGCCTTGACTTTGGCCAACATACACAGCTTGAATACTATTAACTATCCATATGAAACGACGGAGGGCTACGAATGGTTTCTGGCGAAAACCTTTAACGTAATGAACTTGATATCGTTGAAGGAACTGATAGCTTTTAAAAATATAGTGACGAAAACCTTGGCTAAAGAGGTCACTCCCGGTGAAGGGATCTCGGCTCTTTCCCCGTAGAATGAGGTGCAGGATATTCCAACTGAATACCACGATGCAAAGCAAAAGTAATCGGCTATAGTGAAGTTATTGCCCTGACGCAAACTTTTTGTCCAAGGGGTCACTCCCGGTGAAGGGATCTCGGCCCTTGCCTCGTCGACTGAGGAGCAGGATATTCCAACTGAATACCACGATGCAAAACAAAAGAGAACGCCCTTGCAATAACAGCTTTTTGAAAAAGTGTTCCAACAACATCAGAATAGGTTTGTTTATCTTGCATTGATCCGAATCAACGCAGTCCCATCAATTGATCACACCACAAAGAACGAAAATATACTGACGTACGTATATGCCATCCACATTCGCCACTGGGTCCCGTCATCACCCGTTAGGTTAGCTAACTAACGACAGAGCGGGGACTGGACTAGCGCGGATGAAAAACATATACAACATCTACTAGTATATATACAATATATAATTTTCGCTCAAGGCGTGATAAAAATGCAGCAACACAGAAATGTATAGCAACACAGATCAATACAGATATCTGGGATCCCCGGGTTTCACAGAGCCGCTGCTGAAACCCGACGTTCCCCTGGTCGTGTGGATAGCCTGTGCAATGAAATCCTAGACCCCTACGGGCGCGGCAAGTTACCCGCCAATACCTGAAGCGAGGCAGCCCCTTTCAGCAACGTGAATGGACCACCCAGCACTTCACGGAATCCGGTAACTTGGGCACCCCTCCTGGGTCAACCTGTACCCCCTACGAGTGCGGCGAATAGCCCGCCAATCCTAGAGTGAAGCCCCCTCCGTCTCAATGCCATGAGATGCGGGCCCGTTGCCCTCTAGAACCCGGCTATCCGTGCACCCCTCCGCGGGGTAATCCTAGTACAGAAAGTAAAATATACATACAACGGGTACATCGACCGCAACCTGGTCGTGCCCCAAAAGAATAATACAAACAGGCAGTGACGGCAGTCCACATGTCGGACGCTCGCCCCGCAATATCAAATGTATATAATATAACAAAACTGTACTAATACTGCAACCAGGCTATCCCCCACGACCAATCCGCAACAACACAGCAAAACACAGAACATCAATGTGAATGTCACGTTCGCAAATCCGTCTAAAAGGGCTATAGCAGATAGACTGGATTTACCGATCGAGTGACATTCACGGTCGCAGATATAAAGTAAATACTGTGAACTGGCATGTTTAAAATATCCGATCGAATAAATTTATCAAAGTGGGCCCCAAGCAGTACTGTAGCACTTACAGAAAATCTGGGCCCAAAAAGAATGTCCCAAAAACCCCATTTCTCAGACTAGGACCCACTGGAAAAGAAATGGTGCAACGAACCTATATTACTGCGGTGGAACCGCGGCCAAAGTGGGGTTATGGCCGCGGTTCCACGGCCGTATAGATGTATCAGGTTACCAAATTTTTTCAGTGTTCTTAGAATTCTCAGTACATGTTTCTGCAACGACCTGAAAAATTTTTGGAGCTTGAAAAATTTCGACAGAAACACGATGTGTACTAAAATACGGTTTTTGGGGATTTTGTTCGATCGAGTACTAAACATACTAGAGCAAGCTAGGCATGGTTAATGGCGTGGCTCTGATACCAATGTAAGCCCGCGGGGGCGCCCCGGCCGTCGATCCGACGCCGGAAACGCGGAAACAAAAACTTTGCAAAACTTGCAACCGGCACCACCGCGCACTTTTCACCCGGATCGGGCCATTAACCTAGCAACTAGCAAAAAAGAAAAGAGTAGAGATGCTATACCAAGCGATCCGTGTCCTTCGGTCTTCGTCTTCACTCCGATCTCCTGCGGAAAGTTCGTCACCTCCTCGCTCGTCGGAAAAGCACCACGTAGCCGGAATCTTTTACGGGCTCCCACCTCTTGACCGAGGCAACTCGGGCGCGAAGTTGGCTAGCCGACGCGTCCAAGAATTGCTATAGATATAGTGTGGAAGCTTGTCTCTTTAGGGTTTATGAAGTTGCCATGGATGATGTGGAGGAAAGGAGAATAAGCTATGGAGTGATGTGTGTAATCCTTTTTCAAGCAAGCATAAAAATGAGATGATATCTTTCCACCACTAGAAAATTGATCCTCTCATCTCCCTCCCCAAAAGGAATGGCTGGCCCCTCTATCTAGAATAAGATTGGAGAGAGAAAAAGAAAACAACTCCTTGTATCATAATGTGAAAAAGAAATGATATATCAACAAAAGGCTCACATCAATTTCAAGCTCAAACCCTTTCACTAACCATCACAATAAATGCAAGGATATGGACAAGAATGGAATCTCATCATGATAAAGGCACATATGCAACAAAGCCCTCCATAAAAGAGTTATTTGCACTCTTGCAAATAACCCCCTCCAACGGAAAGTCCGGCCGCGAAAGAATAAAAGAAAACCGGCCGGAACGGAATGCAAACTGGCAACTTCAGAAAACTGATCCCGTAATAAATTACAGGAAAAACCCCGCTACTGCAAATGCATGCCCGCATTTGTATTCCCACTGAACACAAATGCAAAGAGACAAAACTACACTATCAAATACTAGGATCCGGCTTAAGCCAAAGCCGACTAGTAAAAAAAAAACCGTCCGATCACGATCCGTGCAATACCGCACGTATCTGATGGAACCCTGCCATATCTCTATACGGCCTCTACAACGTTTCGCCTGAAACCTGAGTAACTGAGTGTAGTGGACTCTAAAGACTCGTCAATACCTTGGTTGTGGATTTAACCACTAGCAAGTCAGAGGTATAAGCCAATACGTAACGGGCTACCAGGTATTGACTGAAAGGGACGTCGATGAGCGAACTCATCCTGACACCCTACTGAGCCTGTCAGTGACAATATCCGTACAGTCCGGTCCGTTCGTCTATGAGCATCGCATGGCGGGCCTAGGGGGTTGGTAAAAGTCAGACCCCCAAAAGCGGTACAAGTCGTGTCGGAGTGCAGCCCAGAACACCCTGAGATACTACTGGAATACCTACCAGCAAATCTCCTGCCTTGGCCAAGGACTTTTCATGTTCTGGCTCTCCTCGACACCGCGCGACCTCACCCCCAATACCGGGAGAGATGAACCCCTGCAGATCCGCTCACTGCCTCCATGTGGCTCGGGACTGTACCCAACTAAAACCTGTTTGCACGACTCCTTTGAGCCGTGGTAGGGTAGTAATCAAAGCACAGTGGGAACTCACACGAGACAAATGACGATCTCAGGTCGATGAACTAACCTGTACACATGTCACCAGGGAACTGCTATCTGACGTCTGGTATAAACCCAACTAGCAGGTTCCCGGCGAGTCCTGTCCGGTGAACTCATAACCCAATGAGCACCTGTATACATCTTAGGTGAACCAACTGACACCAGTGGCTTGTGAGACCGGCCACCACCCCTCGTCGGGGTCTCGACTGTATACATTAGTCTACTCTGGAGTATCGATGCCCTGTCTCGAAACTCCCACGACTAGGGACCATTTAAGGATGTGCTTATAGACTACCAGCTCCCACCTATATGATCGCCCTCATACTGCCGGTAGTCAAGCAAGAATCCTAGGGGCTCTATCAACGTGTAATAGTGACCTGTAAGGTCACCTAAAACAGTACACGATGATAATGGTATACCAGATAGCATACTATCATCTTGAGTAAGACTGTCCTACTGGGACAGGTCCTCCCCTCAATCATTGCAATCACGTGCCTGTGATCCAATAATTGACTCTGAGGGCACTATCTCCAACACATATAGCTACCGCACACTACACCTTGACGAAAGCCAACAAATATAGCACGAATACTATATACAACTTATCTGAAATAACGGAGGGCTACGACAGGTTTTTCTGAAAACCTGTTGCGTAATGAACTTGATATCGTTGTAGAATCAAGTGAAATTGTGAAATGTAGTGATTTTGAGGCTTTTATTAGTTTTGCTAAAGATGTCACTCCCGGTGAAGGGATCTCGGCTCTTTCCTCATCGAATAAGGTGTGGGATATATCATATATATCACTGTGCAAAGCAAAACTCCAAAAGCAGTCAAAAAGTCAAACCGAGTGTTGTAGCATCTGCCAGTTTTTCTAAAGAGGTCACTCCCGGTGAAGGGATCTCGGCTCTTTCCCCATCGAATAAGGTGCAGGGTATATCATATATACCGCTATGCAAAGCAAGACTGTAGCTACCCTTTTATTTGAAAATTTGATTCTACAAGAGCTTTTAGGTTTCTTTTCTTTCATTAATCACATTAATGAAGTCCCATCATTTAAGTCACCTAAACATCACAGATAAATACGACATACACTTATGCCATCCGCATTCGCCTCGATGTCCCCTCGTGCACCGTTAGGTTAGGTAACTAACGGCAGAGCAGGGCAGGGCTAGCGCGGGTGTAAAACATAAGTAACGCCTATATAATATATCATATATACTATATACTGTATCCATCAGAACATATCAAATGATCACATCACAGATATCGCAGCAGAAACATAGATATAATGCGGGATATACTAGGACGTCCGTATTTAGTATTTAGCCAACAATAGAAAATACGGATTCCACAGTCGCGATGAATAGCCAAGCCCACACCCTGGACCCCTACGAGAGCGGCAAGCGACCCTACCAATTCTGGAGTTTAGGAGACCCGGTCTCGACTCCTCGAGATGGCTTCCCACTGAACCCCAGAACCCGGTCACCTGTGCTCCCCTCCTTGGGTCCATCCTAATGCGGAAAAGTAAATAATATACAACACTGGTGGCATCGACCTCAACCCGGAAGTGCCCCAAATAAAAGAATATTACATTACATTTGAATTTACATGAATGAAAATATAAAACTCTCATCTCACATAAAACCCCCCGGCTATTCAATTGCGACAATCCTGCACATCATATCTCAGCAACACATAATATCATATATCATCAACGTAAGTAAGTATGTGTACCCCAATTGTCGTTGATGTATAGCAACGAAACCGACGGTATCGACATACTACACTTACGGTCACAGAAAAGAAAGTGTAAAACTGCAATATTTGGAATCCACATTCTCTTTAGACATCGTAAATGCGAAATATCACATACTTCGTATTTCATGTCCAACTATATGAATTCCAGATATTGCATCACATTCCAGATAAATAGACGGTATTAAAGTTTTCGAACGAACGATCAAATACCCAAGATTCGCTAAAGCTCAACACTTGAGTGGAGTTCAAAAACCCGCAGTGTGACACAGTGGTAGCGGTCCAGCCGTAGAAGGGTCAAGCCAACGCCTCACATGTGGCACGCCGTATTGCCCCAAACCCTAAGGTTCAAAAGGCAGTTCAAGACGGTCACATAATCGAGTTAAGGTTTGTTGTCTTCTAGAGGGTCCACCACAAACAAACTTGCACGTATTTCCGAAAGATTTTAAACCCCGTGAAAAGTGAGCAAATGATACTCGTTCAAACACTTCAATACATTCTAATTTATCCGGAAAAGACACGAAATCAAAATTCTGATCGAATCGTCGAGTCCAAAAACATCTCCAGAATTTACTGTACTAAATTCAGATTAAAAGTACTCCAAAACAATATACAAGCAGTGAAATGAGTTACTGTACAAAAATGACACCATGAGGCAACAGAACGGCCGCGGAACCACGGCCTAAGGAGGCTATTGCCGCGGTTCCGCGCTCTGTTCATGGTCTCGTTTTTCACAGTAACTCTTATATTTACCTGCTGAAATTCTTGCATATTTTTAATTCTGAAAAACAGCAGTTTTGAAAAAATGTCCAGAGAGTGCTAAAAATCCATATTTTCCGGTTCGATCGGAGTTTTAACTTCGTTAAAGTGTCGCCTAATGTTCTAGGTCGGCTCTGATACCAATGAAAGGTTTACCGAGCACCACATGAAGGGTTTGGAAGCATCACATATACCAAAGATTAAAATTTTAGGGTGCTAAGTAAGCATACAAAGAATCATTCCTAGAAAAATTAGGGTTTCATAAACTACATTTCATCACAAGTAAGAAAAGCTAGGGTTTTGAGAGTACAACCTTTGTAGCTCCCTACGCTAGACTCCTCGGCCACTTGGGGTTTGGAAAAAGTCCGCTTGATCTCCTCTAGGTCCACGATGATCCACCCGGAGTCCGCTTTGTCCAAACTTGCAACTTCACTTGATCAAGAAGATGAAATGAAGCTAACACTCTAAACAAGTGGGCTAGACTTGTGTAGAATGGTGTTGTGGTTCTCTTTCTCACTTCAAAATCCTATCTTTTTGAGTATTTTGCTCACTTGAAAAGTCTAGAGAGCAAGAGCTCAAGGTTGAAGAAGATGATGGCTTTTTAAGAAGAATAAAAAGACAAACCTTCATGAGAAAATAAAAATATATCTATATATATTTTTCTTCTCTCATCTCAAACCATGGTTAAACAATAAATATATTATTGAACTTGAGTTAAAACCCAAAAGGAAAGTTAATCCATGGTTAAATGGTGGGTGAGCATGGTTAGGTCAAAGAAGAGTGTAGAAAGAAACCATGAATTATCCTTTCCTTTTTTTTCCTTTTGTTTTAAATCAAATGCAATAATAATTCATATAAATAAAACCATGGTGTGAGTCTTATATTGCCACCATTTTCTTTGTATAAGCAACCATGATAGAATGATGTATGTATGCATGTGTGCATGCACATCCATATGTGCATGAACAAGAATGAATGCATACATGCATGCATACATCCAAAAGAAACAAGATAGGATTCTTAGTGAGAAGCTAATGGTTAAATGATAAATCAACACTTGATTTATCAATCCGGCCATATCACATACGACCCAACCAAAAGCAAGCCGCCCGATTAATATACGGTATCTTATACGCGCATTTTAACCGGGTCCATGCGCATATCGCACACGCGCACCACAACGTTTCGCCTGGACTAGGTAACTCCTTTGTGGGACTCTAAGACTCGTCAATACGCCGGCAGTGGGTGATGATCATATCAAGCACCCCCAAGCCGCAAGCGGTCAGCTAAACGTAATGGCCACCCGGGTATTGAGCGATCAGAAGAAAACAAGCGAACCTGCTACAACTCCCGTCAAGCCAACCGGCAACACTACCCGCGCAGTCCGGTCTCCTCGTCTGATATGTCGCATATCAAGTCTAGGGGTGGTAAACGTCAGACCCCAATAACCGATAAGTCGTGCCGATGTGAGGCTCATAACGGGTCGAGAAACTACTGGTAACACTTACCAGCAAATCTCTGAATCAACCCTGGCCAGGGACTTCCCTGTTATGGCCAATCGAGCACAGCACAACATCAACCCCCAATACCGGGAGAGACGAAACCCCTCCTATCGCTCATTTCCTCCATGTGACTCGGGACTGTACCCAAAAACCACCGTTTTGCACGCCCTCATGGACGTGGTAAGGTGGAAATCAAAGCACAGTGGGAATCACACAAGACTCTATGACGATCTCGGGTCTACAGACTAACCTGCACAAGTGTCACCTGAGAACCGCCATCTGACGTGAGGTATAATACCATCTGGGAGTTCTCGGCGAGTCCGTCCAGTATACCCAGTCTCCACTGAGCACCCGTATACCATCTCTGATGTCAAACACCAATGGATATGGGATCATCCATCGCCCATCTCATGGGTCGAGAAGCGTATACGCTAGTCTACACTGGTATATCGATGCCCCGTCTCGATACACCCACGACTAGGGACCTTGAAGGATGTACTTATGGACTACCATGTCCCCACTAGTATGATCCTCATCATAGTCCAGGTAGTGAAGTACACATCCTAAGGGCTTTACCAACATGTAACTATAAGACAGCATAAAAAGTCTAGTATACATGTTAAGATAAAGAGCAACCAGATAGCATACTATCATATCGAGCAAGGAAGTCATCTCTATATATATGTCCAAGCATCCAATATAATATACATCATCTGTACAATACTGGCCTCTAGGGCATACATACAACTAACAACTCGAGACACGGCCAGTCATGTGTAAATTTGTGGGATATCTAAAGAATTCTTATGGATATCTATTCTACCACAAGGAGGAACAAAAGGTGTTTGTTTCCCGGAATGCCAAATTTTTAGAAAATGATTTTTTTACAAATACTGATTGTAATGTGATAGATCTAGAAGAGGTTCTAGAAACACAAATTACAAAT
The DNA here is from genome assembly GCA_030015575.1 of Agapanthus africanus. Classification (NCBI taxonomy): domain Eukaryota; kingdom Viridiplantae; phylum Streptophyta; class Magnoliopsida; order Asparagales; family Amaryllidaceae; genus Agapanthus; species Agapanthus africanus. The sequence continues at coordinate 467,149,917 of JASDDO010000022.1, forward strand.
GACGACTTGGTTGAACCAGCTGTTGCAACAGAAACTGAAGAACCTCGGCCACTCCGTAGGTCTGGTAGGACTTCTCTCCCTCCGGAGAGGTACTACGGTTTCCTCATTGATGATGATAGAGAAGACTGCATCATGGATGATGATGATCCTACCAGCTTTCAGCAAGCTATCACGAGTGGAGACTCTGTGAAGTGGCTGGATGCCATAAGATCCGAAATGGAGTCTATGTACACCAACAAGGTATGGACTTTAGACGTTGTACCCCCTGGGGTAAAACCTGTGGGGTGCAAATGGATCTTTAAAAGAAAGATTGGTGTAGATAGGCAGGTAGAGACTTATAAGGAAAGACTTGTGGCGAAGGGTTTTCGTCAAAGACCAGGTTTGGACTATGATGAAACTTTTTCTCCCGTAGCCATGCTTAAATCCATTCGGATCCTACTTGCTATTGCTACTCACTACGACTATGAAATCTGGCAGATGGACGTTAAAACAACATTTCTAAATGGAGATTTAGAAGAATGAGTTTATATGGATCAGCCAGAGGGCTTCGTTGATAGTGGGAGCAGCGGGAAAGCATGTAGATTGCTTAAATCCATTTATGGATTAAAGCAGGCATCACGAAGTTGGAACATCTGTTTCGATGATGTTATCAAAGAGTTTGATTTCGTCAAAAATCCAGATGAACCTCGTGTTTATAAGAAGACTGTAGGGAGAGCTGTCACATTCCTCGTATTGTACGTGGATGACATTCTCCTGATAGGAAATGATATTCCTATGCTACAGTCGGTCAAATCTTTCTTATCACTAAGGTTCTCCATGAAGGACCTGGGTGATGCCATATACATTCTGGGCATTCGGATCTATAGGGATAGATCCAAAAGGTTATTGGGATTGTCTCTGTAACGTTTTGAAAATCGTTTCGGTGAAATTTCGAAAAATCGGTAAAATAAGGGGGTTTTCTGTAAAAAGTCAAAATACAAATATCTTATTATAAAAATTAAATATACATATTCTAGCTATGTAATTGCTATTATTTGGTGTTTATTGAGCCGCTAGTGAAATTTCAAATTTTCTGAAAAAAAATATTATTTTATTATTATTTTAAGCCGTCACTAATACATTTAATTAGGGAAAATTACAAATTGGAATGAGTTGAAACAAATTTTGTGCATCATAAAACATTAAATAAAATTTTATCATGTGGTTTTTGGAACGAAATCATTTGCCAAAACGGTTTAGAAATTTTTGAAGAAAAAAGGTTTTTTTCGGTGAAATTAGTGTAATGGAAGTGGGTTACTACACTTATCTCTTTTTCTCACCTAAACAAAATCCACACCCATTTCCCCAACATGCTTGGCCGGCCCCCCTTGATCAGCCCAACATTCATGGGCCTCCCATTTCACACAATAAAGCAACAAAAGAAAAGAAATTGGTGTTAAACATAAGCATGGGTCTTTATACTTGATGTATGGTTCCTTGCTTGGACTTTTCTCTCACCCACACCCAACACCACACTCTCTCTCACCTCCTCACTGCTGCAGAATTCAGCAGCCCCCCCTTCTCTCATTTCCCCATCTCATTTCTTCTCCAAAGTTCACAAAAATTCCATGAAAAATCAAATAAAACCTCACTAATTTCAAAATCCAACCCTTACCCATTTTTCCTTGGCTATACTTGTATGGATATTGGTGAAAAGAAGCAAGTTTGGGAGGCTAGATTCATGTTGGATCTCTTGAAATTGTGAGGTATAATCTTAACCCTTTAGTCAAAATGTTGTCTAATTACTTCAATCTAGCTAACTAGAAGTTTAAATATGGTTTAATTTTAATGTTTGGTTTTCAAGTGAAGGGTTAATCTAAAGTTAGGGTTTAGAGTATTTGGATTATGGTTGTGTGGAGTAGTGAAGATCTTAAGACATGCAAAACCTAATCTAATTGCCAATATGTAAATTGTTAGGTGTAAAATATCCAAATTAAGCTTTTTTTTTGTAAACTAGGTTTTTAGAAATTATTGAAAATGTGAAATTTAAAATCTAGTTAGGGTTTTTATAAATTTATTATGGTTTTAATGAGGAGATCAACATGTTAATGGAATGCTAAAACTAATCTAGTTGCTAGTTTACAAATTGTTGCTTTTAAAATGTTAAAATTGGTTAATTTGCAAACTAGAATTTTGGATTCAATGAAAATTGATGAGGATAAAATCTACTAATGGTTTATATGACTTAGTTATGATATTTAGTGGATATTAGGGTCATTAGATTTGTTAAAACATCAAGTTTCGAATTAAAACGAAAATTTAGTGCTTTCTAGGTTTTCGGAAATAAATCAATTTGATTTATTTTAATGTTTTGATGATTTAAACCTTGTTTTATATTATAATTAGTGAGTTTTGGGAACTACGATTTATACGTTGAGTTTTTCTCGATCACTCGGCATTTGTACGCCGATGTCGAGGGTTTTGGGTTGATTTGAGAGAGAGCAACCATAGGTTTTGACCTATGTGGGATTCACGTGTCGTTTTGGTCATGAGTCGGATTTTAATACAACACGATGCGTTATGATATGTAGGTACCCCATGTGGACTTCGAGACGACAAGGAAGCGCGTGGCGACGTCGGCACCGGCTAGCGAGGACCAGGTGAGTAGATTTATATCTACGGGGAGAAGTCGGGTGGATGGCGTATAGCACCCCCGCAGTTCGTGGTGATGTATACGAATACGTATACACACATTTATTGATTATATTGTTTGAGTTATTGATGATAATTATGGATGGTTTAGTATCGCGAAACCCTAGAGTAGTGGTCGCACCATACATGCACACACTCACCCATACTTGCATACATTCTTCTTCCATTTGTGTTTACGGTAATATATATATAGTTATGTGTTCACATGGGTATGGGACTATGTGTTCACATACGGATTTGAGGATGATACTTGGGTTTGAGACGAGTCGATGAGATTTGATTTGAGGCCGTGAGATCGGTGATATAACAGGGTTCGTATTTGAGATACGACATGACGTTGTAGCGGGTCCTTGACGTAGGGTTTCACACACGTGCATGCATACTTAGGCGGTATCAGTATTGTACTAGACGTAGATCAGTACCCCGATCATGATATTTGATAAAGAGGATACCAGATGAATAGTATGATGAATGTGATATTGACCCGTACCCAGAAATTGGGGATGCCGTACGACGGATTTACGTACGAGCTGTATCTTGATGATTGATCCGCACTCTTGACTTGGGATGTCTGATTATAGATATGGTATCGGATATGATACTATTGAGGCGGGATCACCGACTAATATATATACAGGTATGTATATGTATCGACTCAGATGTTAGGCGGTTTCCTTACCTGTAGTCCAGCCTGTTAGCTTAGCCCTTTAGTTTAGTTTAGTTGTTAGATTAGATTCGATTCTTACCTATTTCAAAAACTAACGAATCGTGGGTATTTTAAAAGACAGCCAAAGGGATCCTACGGATATTTCAAAAGACGTATCTTTTCATAAAAACACCGTAGCCCCTACTTTCAAAACCCCATGATTCGTGTTACTCCAAAAGGCACCATTTGTAGGACTTATATTAGATTAGTGCAGATTAGTTATAGTTGCGTCTAGTATTCAGCTCCCGCTCATTATTGTGGTTCTCTTCGCATCGCATGCTTATATTATGTTTCATACTCCATTATTGATACCATGCTGTTAGGACACCAGCACCATTACCGATGATGCGTATGTACCACGTACACTTACTTGCCGGCTCACACACATCTTCATCGGTAATTGCCATGTCACGTACACCTTAGAAAATATTATTGCTTGACATAGCGTACTTGCCTTATATGTTAGTTTAGACATTGTAGTTATTACCTGCTACTTCATGCATACTGTTATTCATTGTTATGCCGCATTCATGGATTCTCATGCATATATTCACTATTTTACGTGTTATTGAGGTTTGGATTCGGATTTCCATGAGATTTTCTGGATTTGGAGGAAAACCGCAAAAACATAAATAAACCTTTTCTCTCTTTTAAAATAAAAAGTGCGGTTTTCCCATGATGTATGAGTCGTCCACCATGAGTTTGCTGATGGATTTCGAGACCCGATTCGAGGAGTGGAGGAACCGTTTCGGGTACATGGTGGGCCCGGTAAGGTACCCCGGGGCAAGAAGCGCGTGATGATGACGATGTGAGCCTGGCAGGGGAGCACTACCTACCGGTGATTTTACCCGACGCGTCGGATATCCGGAGGATACCGTCGTGGTCTTGAGATGGATGGTAGGGGCCGGTCTGAACTGACGGCGCCCTAGATATTGTGATTGAGACATTGAGATTTCGAGATATTGAGGTACAGAGACTGTGATACAGAGATATCGAGATATTGGACACTTGTTTTGTGCCGATGCTGGGCACTGTTTTATACTGATTTCATTATGATACATCATTTTAAAAAAAATACAAAGGAAATCTCACTAAATTATGGAAACAGTTCTTCATTTACATGTATTCTGTTTTCATGCATTCATACCTCATTCATATGATATATTGCTACCCTTGGGCACTGACACGGGTACATGAGATTACACTCGGGTTAGATATTTACCCTAGCCTTGTTATAGGCTGCTGGTTATTTTTATTTGAGGATGTATATTGATCGTATGACCTAGGATTGCGTCATACATGCGATTTCTATTCGTAGATGTTTTTCTATTCACGAGTTGGCAACTCACCCCTCTTGTGCCCCAGTTTCCTGCAGGTTTTGCCGTACAGGTTTCTTTACGGCTTTGCTGGCACTATTTCCATTTCCGGATGACTTGCTAGTAGGTGGGTTATTTGTATCGTACCCATCATTACATCTTGTATACTATTATTCAGTTGTATCTAGAAGTTCCATCAACCAAACATGTATTTATTTGAGATAGAGACCAGTGATGTTTATTCTTTCGACCTTAGAGTCGCGCGTTGTATTTCTGTGGTTTTCTTGTGGTTTTGAGTTTCCTTTTGAATTTTGATCCTCGCCCTTGGCGTTGTATATTATATTGCTTGTGTGGTTGTGACCGTCGATTGACGAAGAGCTAGCTCCCGCTTGGGGATGCCTTTTTATTGATTTCGTATACTATTCATGTTGTATCCCATTTGGGGGCCAGTATTTACAAAGGAGACTCTGCCGAAATTTTCAGTAAATTTTTGATGTTTTAAAAACCGCATAATTCGGCTTATGCTATTGAAACTACTTGTTTTAAACTGGTTTTCCTTCACTCTATTACTTTTCTTGGTTTGGATTTCTGGGTTTTCGGCTTACTTAGATTACGTACGCCTCGAGACGTTCGTAGTTTAAGTGCCGGTCATATTCCGTACTTTCGGGACGTGACAGTCTCAAACCAGGTACATCAACACCATCCTAAAGAAGATTGAGCGGCCAAAGGCCTACTCCCCGAAGTTTCAGGAGTACACCCCGCTCAACGTCTTCCAGACGGTACTGTTGGAGGAGGATAAGGGCGAGAGGTTCTTCAAACTCCCTCCAGTCTCGAATAGGGCGGCAAAGCGCACCCCGGGCCCCTACTGCGTTTTCCACAGGTCGCAGGGCCACTCCACTGAGAACTGCAAGCAGCTCCGAGACTACATCGAGGAGTTATCCGCTCGGGGCACCTGGCAGTGTACTTGCGAGACAAGCGGCAGGCCGACCATGAGCAAGAGCACCATCCCCTTCCCGGCGAGTTGATAATCGGCCAAATCATGGTCATGTCAGCAGGGGGTACGACGAGGACCTCCACGGATATCCCTGCCTCACAACGACCCGCTAGTGATCACAACTCGGGTCCACCGCTACGAAGTGCAGAGGATGCTGGTAGACTCGGGAAGCTCGGCGGACATTCTCTTTTATGACTGCTTTCTGCGCATGGGACTCATCCCGTCGAACCTAAGGCCGACCACCCACATCCTGTCAGGATTCACTAACCACTCCATCCCGGCGGAAGGGGTAATCACCCTCCAATTTAACATCGGGGAGGCGGGCCGTACGCGCACCATGCCTGTGGAGTTTATCGTCGCGAGAATCCCATCGACCTACAACGTCCTCCTCGGTCACCCGACGCTGAACTCCCTCCGGGCCCAGATATCGACTTACCACCTAGTGATGAAATTCCCGCTCGACCAAGACGGTATAGGTCGGGCTTACGGGGACCAACGAATTGCAAAGGTTTGCTTCACCGCAACGTTTACGTCTGAGCGCCCAAAAAATGACGCTGAGGGCGAGGGTGATATCAAGGGTTCTCTGGACACTCGAGACGAGCAAAAAGAGGTCCGAGGGACCCCGGTGGAGCCACTAACAGAGGTCCCCCTCGTAGAAGGGGACGATGAACGAACCGTTCAGATCGGGTCGCTTTTGACGGGGACTCAGTGAGATGACCTGGTTCACTTCCTTAGGAACAACTCTGACGTGTTCGCCTGGGCACCTGCCGACATGCCTGGGATCGACCCCAAAATCATATCTCACAAGCTTGGGGTGGACCCTACGATCCGACCCGTTAGGCAGAAAAAACGAAGCTTCGCCCCGATCAAGCAAAAGACGATCGAGGACGAGGTAGACAGGCTTCTCGCCGCCAACTTCATTCGGAATGTGCCTTACTCGGAATGGTTGGCGAACATAGTCATGGTTAAAAAAATCAAGCGGGAAGTGGCGCATGTGCGTCGACTTCATCGACCTCAACAAGGCCTGCTCGAAAGACAACTATCCCCTCCCTCAGATAGATCAGCTCGTCGACAGCTCGGTAGGCCACGGGCAACTTAGCTTCATGGATGCTTTCTCCGGCTACAACCAGATCCGTATGAATCCGGCAGACGAGGATCTCACCACATTCACAATGGACCGGGGGGTATACTGCTACAAGGTGATGCCTTTCGGCCTCAAAAACGCCGGAGCTACGTACCAACGCTTGGTCAATCACATGTTCAAGCCGCAGATCGGAAGGAGTTTACGTCGATGACATGCTCGTCAAATCGGTCTCATCGGACAAACACGCCAAGGATTTGGGCGAGGCCTTCGATGTCCTCCGCAAATACAAGATGAAACTGAACCCCGCCAAGTGCGCATTCGGGGTCACCGGTGGAAAGTTCCTCGGTTTCATGGTCACCCACCGTGGAATCGAAGCTAACTCGGAGAAAATCAACGCCATCCTTAACATGGCTGCGCCCAAGACTAACGTCGAAATCATGCGTCTGACAGGGCGGGAAGCCTCTCTGAGTCGTTTCATGTCGAGATCTGGGGAGAAGTGCCTCCCGTTCTTCAAAGCTCTAAGGAATATACCAAGGTTTGAATGGTCGGAGGAGTGCCAGACCGCCTTTGAGCAATTAAAGAGGCACCTTGCGACTCCCCCGCTGCTCACCCGGCCAGTTGAAGGGGACGAGCTATCGCTATATCTAGCGGTGTCTGACCAAGCTGCAGGCTCGGTGCTCGTCCGAGAGGTCGAGGGAGTCCAGAAGCTGGTATACTATGTGAGCCATGTCTTCAAGGACAACGAAACGAGGTACCTAGCCATAGAGAAGATCGTCTTGGCACTCATCGTGGCCTCAAGGAAACGACGACACCAATTTCCAAGCGCACACCATCCTTGTTCTTACCGAGCGGCCTTTGAGGGCTATCCTCACTTCCCCCGAGTCCTCTGGACGCTTAGAGAAATGGAGGTGGGAGTTGTCCCAGTTCGACATAAAATACCGCCCGAGGCAGGCAATCAAGGCACAAGCTCTGGTCGATTTTATCGTCGAGTGCACCATCCCCAGCAAAGAGCCGGAGTCCACGCCGGCCCCCGCAGCTCAACCCTCAGTCGATGGTGTCACGACCCGAAAATATTGTTCGTGACCGGCACTTAAATCACGCAACGTCTAAAGGCGTAATGTAATTCAAGTAAGCCGAATCCCAGAAATCTAAACCTTTTTAAGAAAATAGAAGAGGTGAAGTTTTGAAATAAATGTATGATGAAATCAAAAGTTTTCTTAAATACATAGACAATGGAACATAAAAATGCAAGTGTATTTACTAGTTGAAAAATATGTTTTGTCTTTTTAAAAATTTGGGCAGCACTTCCTTTGTATATTTTGATCCAAAACCACATATACATAATAGTAATAAAGGCATCCCCAAGCGGGAGCTAGCTCTTCGCCAATCGGCGGAATCACAACCACGCAAGTCACAATATAAGTATACGACGCCCAACGACGAAGATCAACACAAGAATAGTAAATAAAGCAAGACATCAGACCCACCAATAGCGATCATATAACCCATCGCTCAAGTCTCGCAACAACAAGTCTTGCTAAGTCTTACTACATATACAAATGATAGTTTCTGATTGATGGAGTTAACTAGATACAACATGAATAATATAAAATACTGCCACGATCCAATGTGTACCACCTACCGAAGCAAATCACCCGAATGTAAGCTGTGTACCAGCGATGCCGCTACTGATCCATGCGATCAACCTGCAAGAACTGTGGCACAACGGGGGTGAGTTGCCAACTCGTGAGTAGAAAACATCATCACGTAGAAATCGAATAAAACAACGATTCCTAGGTCAACTATATCATAAAGGTAATATTATGATATCTAGAGTGACCGTAACTGCATATGTGCCAACAATATAATAATCACTGCCTATCAGCATGTGTATAACATCTACGTGTCCATCAATGACACAACAACATCATGCATGTAAATATCATGAAAGCATATGCATGTAAATATGAGGATATCAATCAACGCGTGTCCAGCAACGATACATCAAAATCATGGAACCTGAGTGTCGAACATCGACACTCGAAACATCATAAAACCCGTGTCCAACATCGACACGTAAATCCTCATATCTCGGGCTCCATCAGTCCGGATCGGCCCACGGGCTCCGTCTGTCCGGATCGGCCCTCGGGCTCCGGCAGTACGGATCAGCCCATATCCATCTCTCGACTCTGATCGGTATCCTCCGGATAACTGCCAGGTCCAACCAATCACCGGTAGGTAGTAGTCCCTCTGCCAGGCTTATCGTCTACTGCGCGACATCCCTTTCTTGCCCCGGGATACCATACCGGGTCCACCATGAACCCGCAAACGGATCATCCAACTCCTCGAATCGGGTTTCACATATCACACGTCTCAGAACCGAGAAAACGCATGGTGGACGTACTGAAATATCATATCAAGAGAAACCGGGTTTTTAAAACAATACATACTTTCTTTTGAAACATAACCACGGTTCTCAAATCCAGAATCTCATGAAAACAACATCTCAATGCATATAATCGTAAAGCATGATGTATGGGACATAACAGAAATGTAAGCATATCCGTATATCATGCAACATATCATAATGACGTGAGCATAGCAGGTCTATCATGCAACATAGCATAATGATGTGACAATTCTACTGTTAAGTGACATAGCAATTATCGATGATGAAGTGTGTGAGCTGGCCAATCTGTGTAAGTGTAACATATGCATCATCGATAATGGTGTAGGTGTACTAGCACAGGTATATGTAATGCAATGAGAACGACATGAACGTAGCATAAAGTACATCGTCAGCTATATGCTATAAGGTATACATATCTACAACATATCCGAGTCGGTGAATCTATCAATCGACATCCAGCCTCACAACATCACGTACGGTATAATCCATCGTACGACATCCTCTAGTCAAGGGTATGGATCAATCATCATAAAACTCATCACGTACGGTAAATCAACGTACGTCGGCATTAAACCATTAGGGATCCTATCAACCTATATGACGCTGAGGGTACGGACCTAACGTCTCGTACGGCATATCACTCATGATTCACAATATTATATGTATCTATATACCTATATCCCAGGTCGCATCCATTACAACCTCATATGAGGGGACCGACAAAGGTATCAATCCTTTCATATCGACTCGAATCCGTATACCGACATATCAATCAAGTCATCATATCACATCGTATATTCTTTTCATCACATTTATATCCCACATCAAGTCATTTACATATATATATATATATATATATATCCTATCTTATAAATCTCATATCATGCTACTCTAAATCTCATACTTATTCTCGTGCACTACCTATCTATATATCATGATTCACGTTCACTTATCATATCCTTATATATGTATCAATCCGAGACATCATTTCTTTCATATCATGTCACACTAAACCTTTAATCACATCCATAGGTTCTTACAATAGGTTTCTCTAACCATATCCTATATATCGGTTTCCATCAAAATTTATGGGGGTGCTATACGCCATCTGTAAGTCTACGGTAGCGCCTCGGCCGTTAATCCGAGGCCAAACGCGGAACAAAAACTTTTATAACTGGCGCTAACGCAGACTTTCACCCGGATCGTGCCATTAACACTAAACTAGCAAACCACAAAATGATAGAATGGCTATACCAATCGATCCGTGTCCTTCGGTCTTTAGCCATCATCCTTGGCTCCTCGCAGCATCTCCGATCTCCCTCGATCTCCGGTCTCCTCGTTGAAGTGGCACCACGTCAACGAATCTTTATACGGGCTCCAGCCTCTATACCGAGGCAACTCGGACATGAATTTTGCTAGCTGACATGTCCAAGATTGAAGTAGAGAGAGTGTAGAATACTTTGTCTCAAGACACCTAATGAATTGGGTGAAGGTAAATGAAGTTGCCAAAATGAGATGTGATGAAATGAGAACTTTGGAAATTTTGTGCTAAGGAAAAATCAAATACACACCTACACTAATGTGTGGCCGACCACTCTCACAAAAACAGCCCAAAAAGGGCTCGGCTAAAACCAAAGGGGTGGTGAGCACAAGGATGAAGTGGTGATCACAAGGAAAAATATCTCATCTAATATCTTAAGCTTAAACAAAAACAATAAATGCTCAAGCCACCTCATATAAGAAACCATGCTCATCTAGAAGAAATCCAAATGACTCATCATCATATCCAAATGAAGCCCACTACCACTAGATTTCGGCCATGAAGCAATGAACAAGGAAATGGCCAAAAAAGTTACATCAACAATAACCTTTAATTAAACATTAAAACTAATGTTTAATCAAGCGAAGAAAAATTGGCAACTTCAAAAGTAATCCCGTAACGAATTACAGGATTACCCCACAACTGTATATACATACCCGTATTTGTATTTCGACCAAATACGAATGCAACGAGACAAAAATATTCCTACACAATATAATACTAGGATCCGGCTTAAACCAAAGCCCACTAGTATTATCTGTCCGAACCATGACACGTGCATAAGTGCACGTGTATGTTCGAACCCTGCCATAAAACCATACGGCCTCTAAAACGTTTCGCCCGAACATGGGAAACTATCCGTGGGGGACTCTAAAGACTCGTCAATACTCTGGCAGTTAGTTTAACCACAAGCACGTCAGTGGTACTAGCTGTACGTAACGGCTGCCCATGTATTGAGAAAAAGGGAAGCCGATGAGCGAACTCATCCTGGAACCCTACTGAGCCTATTAGTGACAATATTCATATAGTCCGGTCCGTTCGTCTATGAGCATCGCATATCGGGCTTAGGGGGCTGGTAACGTCAGACCCCCAAAAGCGGTATAAGTCGTGTCAGAGTGTATGTTGGATATATATGCCCTAGAGGCCTTCATTGTATAGGATGCTAGGGATATGTATGTACATGACAATCTTGCTTGATATGATAGTACACTATTTGGTTTGTCTTTATTTTAACGTGTGATATATTTTACTTTGTATTTATATACATGTTGATAAAGCCCATAGGGTGTTTGCCTGACTACCGGCGTTGTGATGGCAGTCATACTTATGGGAGCTGGATAGTCAATAGGCACATCCTTGAATGTCCCTGGTCGTAAGAGTATCGAGACTGGGCATCGATGCTCCAGAGTAGACTAGTGTATACATATCTAGACCCTGACGAGGGGCGATGGATTGGTCCCGCAGCCATTGGTGATGTGCACCTAAGATTGTATACAGATGCTCACTGAGTGTGAGTACACCGGACAGGACTCGCCGAGAACTGACTGGATGGTATTATACCTAGCGTCAGATAGCAGTTCTCAGGTGACATGTGTGCAGATAGTCTGTCGACTTAAGGTCGTCATTTGTCTCGTGTGAGTTCCCACTGTGCTTTGATTACTACCCTACCACGGCTCAAAGGAGTCGTGCAAACAGGTTTTAGTTGGGTACAGTCTCGAGCCACATGGAGGCAGTGAGCGACTGTTAGGGATTCGTCTCTCCCGGTATAGGGAGTCGATATCGCACTGTGATCGGTTGGTCATTACCATAAGCCCTGGCCAGGGCTAATTGAGAATTACCGGTGGACTGACCAGTAGATTCTCGGATGGTTTTGAGCCACACCGGAACGACTTGTACGGTTGTTAGGGATCTGACGTTCACATCTCCCTAGACCATACATGCGATACTCTCAGACGAACATACCGGACTGCACGGATATTGTCACGGACAGGCTCAGTAGGGGTTACGGACGAGTTCGCTCGTCGGCCTCCTTTTCGACACGTACCTGGGTTGCCGTTACGTACAGCTAGTGCCACTGACGGACTTGTGGTTAAACCCACTGCCAGCGTACTGTCGAGTCTTTAGAGTCCCACACAGAGGGTTTCCCAGGATCAGGCGAGACGATGTAGATGTCGTATGGTCTTACGGCAGGGTTTCGATCGCATTCGTGTACTGGCTACTCGAATGACGATCGGACGGATAATACTAGTGGGCTTTGGTTTAAGCCGGATACTAGTGTTGTAGTATTGGATTATACCGATCTCAGTGTACCCGTATTTTTCGGAATACGGATACGGATATGAAAATACGGAAAAAGGGCACTCTTGTAATTTCACAAGATTGACCTTCTAGAAGGAGACACCTCATTATTGTTTTATTCTTTTTTCATAAAGGATTAATGAGGTGGAAATGATGAGATAAATGAGGCATGGGTTGAAAGCATGGCTAAGCATTTGTTTATTCACTTTGGAGTTACTATTCAAGTAAGGTTGCATTTTGTATGATTAAATAATTCCATGGTTGAATTATTAGCAAAGACTTAGCCATTCTCTTCTCATTCTCTACTCATTCTCACAAAAGCTTTCTCTCTCATAGATTTCATTCTCTCCTTCTTCCTCAAGCTCATACACTTGCATGTGTTGCAAAACAATGAGCTTTGAGATCAACTAGTCTAATACACACTCTCTCTACATCCACTTAGTCATCTCTCCTAGCAAGTTAGATCACTAAGGTATCTCATGGAGGTTGGAGCTTGATCATAGGCCCCTCGGGTGGATCCATCTTCGACACAAAGGAGACCGGCAACCGAACTCTTCTAAGGCCTAGAAGAAGCCATAGAAAGGAGATCAAGAAGAAGGAGCTTGAACCAAGGAGCAAGGAGCAACTTGAAGACCCGAAGGACTAGGAACGAGGGTATAACTCCTTTACATAGTAGTTAGCTCTCTCTCTTAGTTTAGTTTTGTTAGTTAAGGTTTAATCAAGATCCAAAGTGGGAAAAAGCCTATGATGCAAAGCAAAAACTAGTTTCTTTTGGTATGAGAAAAACGTTTTTAAAGTATTCCGCCTCCCCGCGACCCGTTGGGTGTGCATCATGGACTTACACTGGTATCAGAGCCATATTAAACCTTATCTAATTTGTTAGCAAAGTGTTAGAAATTCGATCGCCGGAAAAACCCGAAAATCGCATCCGAAAAAGCAAGTTTCTGTCGATTTTAAAAACTGGTCTAAATTTTTTTCCAGAGAGCTTAAAAATTCGTGCAGGCTTTTTTAAGAACACAGAAAAAATTTGGACTCGTGAATCGGTTAGACCGCCGCGGATCCGCGACAGAACCATGCGTTCTGTAAGTCTACGCTAGCGCCCGGGCAGTCTACAGACGCCAAATGCGGAACAAAAACTTTTAACTTGGCGCTATCGTATACTTTAACCCGGATCTGCCATTATTGCTAAACTAACAAACTGTAAAGAGTGTAGAAAGGTTATACCGAACGATCCGAGTCCTTCGTTCTTTAACCATCATCCCACGCTCCGTTGCGGCTGCTCCGATCTCGTCGATCTCCGATATCCTCGTCGAGGTGGCACCACATGATCGGTTCTTTAAACGGGCTCCCGCCTCTGACTCGAGGCAACTCGATCGTCAAGTTTGCTAAAAGAGACGACCAAGATTGATGTAGAGAATGAGTAGATGACTTTGTCTCACTTCGTCCAAATCCGTGGACGATCGGTTAATGAAGTTGCCGTTTGATCGGGTGATGGAAATGAAAGAAGCAATGAAATTTCCATGCACACAAATGCTATCATAATCTTTTCTCTAATGAATCAAGTGAGAGTGAGTGAATGAGAGAGGAGGCCATCCATTCATATATGAAGGAGGAGGGTGAGTGTAGGAGCAAGTGGTGACCATAAGCTAAAAGCTTCTCACTTCAAAATATCTTAAGCAATCCAAAAGGAATTAATAACAAAGCATGAGTCATTAGGCTAGTCATCAAAAAAACCATTAATGCACTAATGAGTCATGAAGCCTAGTCATCATCTAGAACCTTCTAGAAACTTCTAGAAGCACTGACTCACCATATCTGAAGAAAAGATAAATCCGTCTTTAACCGAATGTTAAAAGACGGCTGATAGAAAACTGGAAACTGGCAACTTCCAAAAGTGATCCTGAAACAACTTTCAGGATAACCCCGAAACTGTATAAATATACCCGCATTTGTATTACGACCGAATACAAATGCAACTGAGACAAAGATATTATACCTACTCAATATAATACTCGGATCCGGCTTAAACCAAAACCGACCAGTATCATCTGCCCGAAAACTGACACGTGCGTAAACGCACGTGCATTTTCCGAACCCTGCCATAAAACCATACGGCCTCTACAACGTTTCGCCCGAACTTGGGAAACTGCCTGTGGGGAACTCTAATGACTCGTCAGCACCCTGGCAGTGGGTTTAACCACAAACCGTCAGCGGCACTAGCTATGCGTAACGGCTGCCCATGGACTGACCTCAAGGGTGGCCGAGGAGCGAACTCAAGGGAGACCGATGAGCGAACTCCTCCGAAAACCCTACTGAGCCTAACAGTGACAATGTATATACAGTCCGGTCCGTTCGTCAATGAGTATCGCATATCCGCCTAGGGGGCTAGCAACGTCAGACCCCCAATAGCAGTATAAGTCGTGTCGGAGTGAAGCCCAATAACACCCTGAGATACTACTGGAGTACCTACCAGTAAATCTCCTGCCACGGCCGTGGACTTTGTGTAATGGCTCTCCTAAACACAGCACGATCTCGCCCCCAATACCGGGAGAGACGAATCCCCTGCCGATCCGCTCACGTGCCTCCATATGGCTCGGGACTGTACCCAAAAGCTACCTGTTTGCACGACTCCTTTGAGCCGTGGTAGGGTAGAAATCAAAGCACAGTGGGAACTCACACGAGACAAATGACGACCTCAGGTCGATGAACTAACCTGTACACATGTCACCAGGGAACTGCTATCTGACGATAGGTATAGTACTAACTAGCAGATTCCCGGCGAGTCCTGTCCGGTGTACTCATAACCCAATGAGCACCTGTATACATCTTAGGTGATCCAACTGACACCAGTGGCTTGTGAGACCGGCCACCGCCCCTCGTCGGGGTCTCGACTGTACACACTAGTCTACTCCGGAGTATCGATGCCCTGTCTCGAAACTCCCACGACTAGGGACCACAATTAAGGATATGCATATAAACTACCCAACTCTCACGTATATGATCGCCATCATACTGTTGGTAGTAAAGCAAGATCCTAAGGGCTCTATCAAAGTGTAACATGCAATCAGTCACCTGAACATGTACACGACTGATAAAGGCAAACCAGATAGCATACTATCATCACGAGTAAGACTGTCCTACCGGGATAGGTCCTCCGCAATCATTGCAATCACGTACCTGCGATCCAATAATTGACTATGAGGGCACTATCTCCAACAATCTCCCACTTGCACTCAAGGCTAATATTGCGATGTCGACTACTCACAGCCCGTGTGAAACCGAACATCCAACTCCTCTACTAATCAGTTTCACAAAGCCCGTTTGTAAAACTATTGTGTTCGAGAAATAGCCACAGTGAGTGGATCCTCCTAGAAGTATCTTTCTATATCTCTCTTAATCTCAAGTTCGCGGAGAAAACCATCTCCCGAATTGAGTAATACCTGTCTTAGAACATGTCTGGATATCTGATGGGACCTTAGTTCATAAATGAACTCCATATCCAAACTTCTTAGACTGAATCGATCACTGAACCTAATCAGTATCGGGCACCAAGCCACCCACAGTATCCTCTGGAACCACCTGTCCATAATACTGTCCCTCGTCAGAGGGAAAACTAAAACTCTGACAATCACTCTGTCATCCATGTCACCTTTGAAGCCTGGAATGATAACCGTCTCCCGAAAGAGGCTGCCGTCATCAAATCCGTAGAACATGTACTTATGTTCTAAAACTGCTTCCTTATGTTTCTCCAGGATTGGATTAATACAAACTTATTGCATCTAGTGCAAAAACAACATTTGGTGTGGTACTTGACATCTCATGATTGACTCAATTTCCTAAGCAAGTGATCTGCCAATCATGCACATCCCTCTCCGTTTTAGTCTGTACGACACCTTTAGAGAGGGTGACTCCATCACCTGCAGGTACACTACCATGCTAGGAGTCAACTATTCCAAAAACCATTAGAATATCTGTCAAAGTACCCATATTGGGAAACTACCCAAATCCAGATCTAAAACCATAGATCTAGAAACCAAAATGTCAAATATTATATCCATATCCTGTCTGGAGAAAACAACTGTGTGACGACCACAGTCCAACCGATCGTAGTATAGGAATTTTACTTCCTACTCTGTGTATGTCATCCTGATACCATGACATCACACCCTACTACCTTCTTAACTGATCCATCCCCTATTCTGATTGAAGTCAAACCCATGACTGTCACATCAAAATTAGATGATTTATCTCCGCTATAACTGTTCTAGTCTATCAATAGACATAAGCTACTTGCCCACCATGCTTCCGTTGCTCCCACTGACTACGACAACCCTCCTGCCGGGTCTCATAACCTGGAACAATAGTAGTGTCAAGTCTGGGTAGATAAGAACCTCCCTGTCACCGTCCTTGAGCCTACCGAAGTACCTCTCGGGTGTCTGAGGTTACCTACCATATCTGCGGAGTGGCTATTGGAATGTCAAAACTGATTGAATGTATAGGTCCTATTAAATTTTCCGTAATCGTTTGCGGTTCTGGAATCACTTCCAGTTCTACCATACTCCCACTACTGTTTTCTGAAAAAGATCCATTTTACTAAAACTGTGGCGAGTCAAGAACAATAGCACTATTGATCTTCCAAATGGTAGAATATCAACCCTCGTCATAGCCAGGGTCAACCCACAAACAGCTATTACAGAAACGTGCCCTGAGTTATCCAGTGTCTGGTTTTAATCATAAGCTGGACAACTCCCCGTACCTTAAAGGTACGAGCTATTCTAATCCAATATAGAAACTTTGGCACTTATTTAATTGGAACCAAGATTCAATCCATGCAGCTGTCTCCAGTGCATATCAACTTAATGGAAAGAGGCTAATCAGCATTACTCAACTTAGGAATCCATCCAATTATGAGTAATCTGAAAAAGAAAACTCGTTTCTCAAAACCATCACTATCATCTGAATACCAATCACAAGAATCTACATCTTCGATCTCTTTGAAGAATCCCGATACTTGTGATACTTGGTTCTCTACTTTATTCTTATACCAACAACTTCTCAAAACTTAGACCTTGTATTTCTGCGAAACACTTGTCTAAATACTAGAGAAGTTATAAGTAAACAGAACATAGTACGAGGACCTACCCCTTTGTCCTGATGGACACTTGGACAACATACAATACTCTGTATAAGTCCGCTGAGTTAAACAACTCAAAACCTGTGCGTTGTAGGTAGAAAACTGTACCCTGGCGATTTCCTCAAATATCACCAATTACAACGAATTCCGATATAATGAGGATGATCACCTAATCCCAATATCTTACTCCCACTCATCATCTGTAAAACCATACAGATATGAGAATGAAACCTGGTAAATACATACCCTTGGAGTAAGTGTCTAATCGGGAAAACAGTTTTTCTTTAACAATGCACTGAAACATGAAAATGTTTCGTAGGGGTATCCTGGTATTCATAGCAATGCCTCTTCCATAATCCAATTCATGACTTCAACCGTATATTTTATTGCCATCTCTCCAAATCCTCTTTATTTGTCTTTAGTCGTTACCTTCTGTACACCATCGTTAGGCTAAATGGTTTTCTTCCTTCCCTACCGTTCGGCACCAGCTTATGGTTTGGAAGAAGACTATCCAGTAAGCATAATAGGTGTACCCTCCTAAACCAAGGAGTACTCGCATCTCGAGAGAAGGTGATGATAAAAGACAACTGAATAATACCTTATTCTTTTTAAAGGTGAAATAGGAGTGGCGATGAAGTACGCGGTTTTGGTCGTGAATGATATCAGTCGCAATTTACTTTGCCCTCTTTCTAATCCCTTCATTTTGTCTTTACATATTGCCTTCTGCACAACCTACTTAGGCTAATTGGTTTTCTTCATTCCCTACCTTTCGGCACCAGCCTATGGTTTGGAATAAGACTATCCAATAGGCGTAATAGGTGTACTCTCCTAAACCAAGGAGCTCTCGCAACCTGAGAGAAGGTGATAATAAAAGACAACTGAATAAACCAATTCTATTTATCCTGAACCTGGATCCATCCTCGAAGAAGTCCCTTCGAGTTCGTATATAACCATACGATGGCTCTATCCAATGGAAGTGGATATCCGTAGTAATACGGGTGTTCTGAGAAATTCAAAGGGTAAAAGAAGGAGTGGCAATGACTTATGCAACTCAGACAATCCAAAAGCCAGTATTTTAAGAAGGTTCGGTCAACCTGGTTACTGAGTCATAGTCTAGGGTCGGTCAAAGGTCGCTGCCAAAGAGAGAGAGAGAAAAGAAACACTCTGCGTGCACTCTAACCTAGATCAGAATGGTCATCACTTTATCTAATCCGGAAACCTCCCACTGTCCTGTCAAATTCTCCTCCAAACCTAAAGAAGAATCAATCGGGATCACCCGAAGAGTAAACCAACTCATCAGTGGGAATCAGGATCCAACTCTCATCGCATGATAACGTGATGGAATGCATCCACGTTACTCATACTCCAGAAGGTATGCGCATACTCGGCAAGTTTCAGTTTCTTTAGAAACTCCTGATATTATTTTTGCCCCATGTTCTTATAACCTTGGCGTTGGTCAAAATGTCATAAGTCACATGCCAAGTTCTACCCATCACTATCTTGTCAATTTGAACCCACCCGCACATGCCCCTGACGTTGGCCAATCGGCAGAACGACTGTCCCAAACTAACTCATCTATCTATGCAACAATTGAATACCCAGCAGCTACCAAACACTATGCCTTGGCGTTGGTCAAAATGCGTAGCTTGAATACTACTGAATACCCAAAAGAAGTGACGGAGGGCTACGGCTGGTTTTTGGCGAAAAACCTTTAGCGTAGTGAACTTGATATCGCTGAAGGAACCTGATAGCTTTTTAAAATATAGTGGCGAAAACCTTTTGCTAAAGAGGTCACTCCCGGTAAAGGGATCTCGGCTCTTTCCTCGTGGAATGAGGTGCAGGATATTCCACTGAATACCGCTATGCAAAGCAACATGTAATCGACTATAGTAAAGTTATTACCCTGACGCAAACTTCTGTCCAAGGGGTCTTTCCCGGTGAAGGGATATCAGCCCTTGCCTCATCGAATGAGGTGCTGGATATTCCACTGAATACCGCTATGCATAACAAAAGGAAACGTCTTTGCAATAACACTTTTTAAATTGTTCCAACAACTGTAAACAGGTTTGTTTTAACTTTGCGTTGATCAGAATCAACGCAGTCCCATCATTCAATCACACCAGAAAAGAACGAAAATAAAATGTACGTATATGCCATCCGCATTCGTCACTGGGTCCCGTCATAACCCGTTAGGTTACTTAACTAACGACAGAGCGGGGACTGGACTAGCGCGGGTGTAAAACATATACAACATCTAATAGTATATAAACCAATATACAATAATCGCTCCAGGCGTGATAATATGCAACATTACAGAAAAGTAATAAGCATCACAGAACAATACAGATATCTGGGATCCCCGAGTTTCACAGAGCCGCTGCTGAAACTCGACGTTCCCCTGTCGTGTGGATAGCCTGTGCAATGAAACCTAGACCCCTACGGGTGCGGCAAGTTACCCGCCAAAACCTGAAGCGAGGTAGTCCCCACAGCATAGTGAATGGAACACCCGGCACTTCACGGAATCCGGTAAATTGAGTACCCCTCCTTGGGTCAACCTGTACCCCCTACGAGTGCGGCGAATAGTCTGCCAATTCTGAAGTGGGGTCCCTCTGCCTCTCAAAGCCATGAGATGCGGACCCGTTGCTTTCCCGAACCCGGCTATCCGTGCACTCCGTCGCGGGGTAAAATCTAGTACAGTAATGAAAAATAGTACAATAGGTACATCGACCGCAATCTGGTCGTGCCCCAAAAGAATATTATACAACAGGCAGTGACGGCAGTCCACAAGTTGGACGCTCGCCCCGCAATTTCAAATGTACAAATAAACACAAACTGTACTACCATTGCACACTGCTATCCACCACGACAAATCCGCAACATCACAGCACAACACAGAACATCAACGCGAATGTCACGTTCGCAAACCCGTCTAAAAGAACTATAGCAATCAGACGCGGTTTACCGATCAAATGACATTCCCGGTCGGAGATATAATGTAAGCACTGTAAACTA
The DNA here is from genome assembly GCA_030015575.1 of Agapanthus africanus. NCBI lineage: Eukaryota > Viridiplantae > Streptophyta > Magnoliopsida > Asparagales > Amaryllidaceae > Agapanthus > Agapanthus africanus. The sequence continues at coordinate 467,170,883 of JASDDO010000022.1, forward strand.
ACGTGTTTAAATTTCGATCGACCAAAGACCAAATATCAAAAAGTGGGCCCCACTGCTTACTGGTGAACAGTAACAAAATCTGGGCCAAAACTTTATATATCAAAAATCACAAAATCCAACACTGAACCATCTGACAAAATTTGGGAGCACGTGCTCCCCAAGTGGCCGCGGTTGCGCGGCCAAACCATGGGTTTGGCCGCCCTTCCGCGGCGGCTTGGAGGGATCACGACCCCAAATTTCGTCGTAGTTCTTATAAAACCCTGCTCTGATTTTTAAGACATCCAGAAATAATTTTTGAGACCGTTTAAAAACAACAGAAACTGTCAATTTAGGATTTTGTCGTTTTTGAGTTTCGGTTCGATCGATGTTTTGAACACGTTAGCACAAGTTAGTATAGCAAAATGGTTAGGCTCTGATACCACTGTAAGTCTACGCTAGCGCCTGGGCAGTCTACAGACGCCAAATGCGGAACAAAAACTTTTAACTTGGCGCTATCGTATACTTTAACCCGGATCTGCCATTATTGCTAAACTAACAAACTGTAAAGAGTGTAGAAAGGTTATACCGAACGATCCGAGTCCTTCGTTCTTTAACCATCATCCCACGCTCCGTTGCGGCTGCTCCGATCTCGTCGATCTCCGATATCCTCGTCGAGGTGGCACCACATTATCGGTTCTTTAAACGGGCTCCCGCCTCTGACTCGAGGCAACTCGATCGTCAAGTTTGCTAAAAGAGACGACCAAGATTGATGTAGAGAATGAGTAGATGACTTTGTCTCACTTCGTCCAAATCCGTGGACGATCGGTTAATGAAGTTGCCGTTTGATCGGGTGATGGAAATGAAAGAAGCAATGAAATTTCCATGCACACAAATGCTATCATAATCTTTTCTCTAATGAATCAAGTGAGAGTGAGTGAATGAGAGAGGAGGCCATCCATTCATATATGAAGGAGGAGGGTGAGTGTAGGAGCAAGTGGTGACCATAAGCTAAAAGCTTCTCACTTCAAAATATCTTAAGCAATCCAAAAGGAATTAATAACAAAGCATGAGTCATTAGGCTAGTCATCAAAAAAACCATTAATGCACTAATGAGTCATGAAGCCTAGTCATCATCTAGAACCTTCTAGAAACTTCTAGAAGCACTGACTCACCATATCTGAAGAAAAGATAAATCCGTCTTTAACCGAATGTTAAAAGACGGCTGATAGAAAACTGGAAACTGGCAACTTCCAAAAGTGATCCTGAAACAACTTTCAGGATAACCCCGAAACTGTATAAATATACCCGCATTTGTATTACGACCGAATACAAATGCAACTGAGACAAAGATATTATACCTACTCAATATAATACTCGGATTCGGCTTAAACCAAAGCCGACCAGTATCATCTGCCCGAAAACTGACACGTGCGTAAACGCACGTGCATTTTCCGAACCCTGCCATAAAACCATACGGCCTCTACAACGTTTCGCCCGAACTTAGGAAACTGCCTGTGGGGAACTCTAATGACTCGTCAGCACCCTGGCAGTGGGTTTAACCACAAACCGTCAGCGGCACTAGCTATGCGTAATGGCTGCCCATGGACTGACCTCAAGGGTGGCCGAGGAGCGAACTCAAGGGAGACCGATGAGCGAACTCCTCCGAAAACCCTACTGAGCCTAACAGTGACAATGTATATACAGTCCGGTCCGTTCGTCAATGAGTATCGCATATCCGCCTAGGGGGCTAGCAACGTCAGACCCCCAATAGCAGTATAAGTCGTGTCGGAGTGAAGCCCAATAACACCCTGAGATACTACTGGAGTACCTACCAGTAAATCTCCTGCCACGGCCGTGGGCTTTGTGTAATGGCTCTCCTAAACACAGCACGATCTCGCCCCCAATACCGGGAGAGACGAATCCCCTGCCGATCCGCTCACGTGCCTCCATATGGCTCGGGACTGTACCCAAAAGCTACCTGTTTGCACGACTCCTTTGAGCCGTGGTAGGGTAGAAATCAAAGCACAGTGGGAACTCACACGAGACAAATGACGACCTCAGGTCGATGAACTAACCTGTACACATGTCACCAGAGAACTGCTATCTGACGATAGGTATAGTACTAACTAGCAGATTCCCGGCGAGTCCTGTCCGGTGTACTCATAACCCAATGAGCACCTGTATACATCTTAGGTGATCCAACTGACACCAGTGGCTTGTGAGACCGGCCACCGCCCCTCGTCGGGGTCTCGACTGTACACACTAGTCTACTCCGGAGTATCGATGCCCTGTCTCGAAACTCCCACGACTAGGGACCACAATTAAGGATATGCATATAAACTACCCAACTCTCACGTATATGATCGCCATCATACTGTTGGTAGTAAAGCAAGATCCTAAGGGCTCTATCAAAGTGTAACATGCAATCAGTCACCTGAACATGTACACGACTGATAAAGGCAAACCAGATAGCATACTATCATCACGAGTAAGACTGTCCTACCGGGATAGGTCCTCCGCAATCATTGCAATCACGTACCTGCGATCCAATAATTGACTATGAGGGCACTATCTCCAACACGTTCTGCCGCCGATCCGCGGCCGAGTCGACTCCGATTCAGTCCAAACTTTTTCTGTTATTCTTATTTTTTGGAATTGTGATTTTTGGGATATTTTGTTTCTGCCCAGATATTTTGTGTACTTTGTTAAACTGAGGGTAGATTCAAAATTGCTTAATCGATCGAAATTCTAATTGCTTTAGCTAATCGGTTCTTCTGTAATGTTTTATGTGTTTTGAAACGTCCGCTAATCGCTATACAACGATTAGTGGGGGTTGCACATAGCTGTGATGATTGGATTGTGTATATGAATCTTATTGGATCGTCGTGATGAATAGCCGGGGTGTGTGAGGCGAGTGTTTTTCTTTTCTTTCATTCAATGTAATTTGTAAAATTGATGTAATATTATTTTTGCGGGGCATATCCGGGTTGAGGTTGTAGCCACCGTTGCATTATTTCTTTTACTGTTTCTGCTCCTAGGATAGACCCAAGGAGGGGTGCACAAACTACCGGGTATTTTGAAGTGCTTAGTGGCCTACTCACGTTATTGAGGGAGACTGCTTCACTTCTGGTACTTAGCAGGTAGTTTTCCGCACCCGCAGGGGTCTAGGGTGGGGTTTTGGCTATTCATCACGACCGTGGAACCCGTCCTTCGTTATGGGCTTAAACGAAGTGCGGAATTCCTAGTATATCCAATATGTTCATCTGTGATCTGGAATGCTTATTATTCCGTGCGACGAATGGATATATCTATATATGATATTTATTAGGTGTTGCTTATGTTTTACACCCGCGCTAGTCCAGCTCCCGTTCTGTCGTTAGTTAAGTAACCTAACGGGTGATGACGGGGCCCAGTGGCGAATGCGGATGGCATAAGCGTACGTTGTATTTTCGTTGTTTTCTGCAATGGTAGTATTAAATGATGGGACAACATTAATTCATTAACGCAAAGAAAATAAACCTAAACTAAATCGTTAGAACAATTTCAAAACCACTCGGTTTTCTTCAAAAAGCAAATTTTAAATGCGGAGCTTAAACCACTCCTTTTAAAAAGCTATCATGGTTCCTTCGATCATATCAAGTTCACTACGTTAAAGGTTTCGCTAAAAACCAGCCGTAACCCTCCGTCGTTTCAAATAAACAGCACATCGTATTCATGCTATGTTTGTTGGCCTACGTCAAGGCATAGTGTATGGTAGCAATGTGTTGCTTATTTGTTGCACAGATAGTGTCACGACCCGCAAGGTACGGAACGTGACTGGCACTTAAGTTTACGAAACGTCTCAAGACGTCCGTAAAATAAGTAAGCCAAAGCCCAGAAAACCAAAACCAAATAAGCAAAAGAGTGAAGAAAACCCAATCAGTTGAAAGCGAGTTTTATCAAATAAGTCATGTAAAACCCTTTTTAAAACAATACAAATTTTTCCGAAAATTTCGGCAGAGTCTCCTTTGTAAATACTGGCCCCCAAAATGGGTACAACAAGAATATATATGAATCCAACAATTAAGGCATCCCCAAGCGGGAGCTAGCTCTTCGCCACAAGGCGGTCACAAATCCCATGCAATATAAAGCAACAACATGCGAAATAATCATAAGGAAGCATGAGAAAAACAGCATGTCGACTCAAGTGAGCTCGACCCCAAAATACAGCATAAAAAGTCCACAAATCTCACAGTCTCATCTCTAGGTCAAAATACAATAATGCTGGTAGATACAGTAGATGGAGTACACTAGATACAAAGAATATACAAGGTGGTACAAAAATAATGATATAACCTACCTAAGAGCAAAACCTCGAGTCCAGGCAAAGGAGGCAAAAGAAGCAAGTGTGCCCGCCGCTACTGTACTGACGGAGTGGACCTGAAAAAGGCTGTGGCACAACGGGGGTGAGTTTCCAACTCGTGAGTAATAAATAACATCTACACAGGCTATCGCAAGTATGCACACAAGCATCCTAGCATCTAAAATACAGGTATGGCAGGATATAATAGCAGGTATGCATCCAATATGTCTATACTAGAAAGTATGTATGCAATATAAATATACTCGTGATCCGTATATGTAAGTGTAAGAAATCATCTTTTTTCCTTTAGGCATCTCTTTTGAAATATCAGCACAATACCAATAGAATCAACCAGAATCCATGTCCAGCAACGACACCTTAAAACTGTCTCAAATCTCATATCAATGTATCTCTGGCCTCAGCCGTCCGGCTGACCCATCTCAAATATCAATATCTCATCATCTCGCGGCCACGGTCGGTATCCTCTCGATATCCGCCGTGCCAAAACAGTCACCGGTAGGTAGTCCATCCCCTGCCAGGCTCAACGTCAACAACACATTCCTCTTGCCCCGGGTTACCTTACCGGGCCCACCATGTACCCGTGACGGTTCCTCCACTCCTCGACACGGATCTCGAAAACCACATCAAACTCATGGTGGACGACACTTTACATCACTAGAAAACCGCAATTTTTCATATAAAAAAAAGGGTAATAAGTTTTAGAAATTTTGCGGCTTTCCCCCGAAATACAGAAATATCATAAATCTCAAGAAATCATCATGAATGCATACGTCAATGATAATGAATGCATATGGTATCAATAATCAAGTTGCGTTGTATGATTAATAGACCAGGCATGAACAAACAATATGATGAGGTACATGCACATGAATAGCAATCCTACGATTTCATTTTAAGGAATTAAAGGCAATAGCACATGTTTAAGTATCAATTATAGTAAAAGGTTTCAATTTAAAGGTTATATAGTGTGGTGGCATGGCAATTACCAGGGTGTGTGTGTAAGCATGAATAGTGCTCGTGCTGCATATAAAAACACTGGCAATGGTGCAGGTGTCCTATAGAATGGGTTCGTATATGTATGTCAATATAAGGCATGAATGTAGCAAATAATCATACAAGTATTACACCCCTAATTACTAACATTACTAAGAATCTTTTTAAGCTACTAAAACTATCGGGAGACTTGCGCCATCCAACGATAGTCCCCCGTAGATGTTACATCTACTCACCGGAATCCCTAGCTAGTTGTTGGAGTTAGTGCCCTCAGAGTCAATTATTGGATCACAGGCACGTGATTGCAATGATTGAGGGAGGACCTATCCCAGTAGGACAGTCTTACTCGAGATGATAGTATGCTATCTGGTTTATCTTTATCATCGTGTACTGCTTTAGGTGACCTGACATGTCGCTATTACACGTTGATAGAGCCCCTAGGATTCTTGCTTGACTGCCGGCAGTATGATGGCGATCATATACGTGGGAGCTGGTAGTCTATAAGCACATCCTTAAAAGGTCCCTAGTCGTAGGAGTTTCGAGACAGGGCATCGATACTCCATTAGTAGACTAGTGTATACAGTCGAGACCCCGACGAGGGGCGGTGGCCGGTCTCACAAGCCACTGGTGTCAGTTGGTTCACCTAAGATGTATACAGGTGCTCATTGGGTTATGAGTACACCGGACAGGACTCGCCGGGAACCTGCTAGTTGGTCTTATACCAGATGTCAGATAGCAGTTCCCTGGTGACATGTGTACAGGTTAGTTCATCGACCTGAGGATCGTCATTTGTCTCGTGTGAGTTCCCACTGTGCTTTGATTACTACCCTACCACGGCTCAAAGGAGTCGTGCAAACAGGTTTTAGTTGGGTACAGTCCCGAGCCACATGGAGGCAGTGAGCGGATCTTCAGGGGTTCGTCTCTCCCGGTATTGGGGGTGAGGTCGCGCTGTGTCTAGGAGAGCCATTACGCAAAGCCCTCGGCCGAGGCAGGAGATTTACTGGTAGGTATTCCAGTAGTATCTCAGGGCGTTCTGGGCTACGCTCCGACACGACTTGTACCGCTTTTGGGGGTCTGACTTTCACCAACCCCCTAGGCCCGCCATGCGATACTCATAGACGAACGGACCGGACTGTACGGATATTGTCACTGACAGGCTCAGATGGGTGTCGGGGTGAGCTTCCTCATCGACGTCCCTTTTGGTCAATAGCTGGTGGCCCGTCATGTATTGGCTAATACCTCTGACGTGCTAGTGGTTAAATCCACAGCCATAGTATTGACGAGTCTTTAGAGTCCACCACACTTTCAGTTACTCAAGCTTTCGGGCGAAACGCTGTAGAAGCCGTATGGAGATATGGCAGGGTCCGATCAGATACGTGCGGTATTGCACGGATCAGGATCGGACAGTTTTGTACTAGTGGCCGTATAGTTATATGGCAGAGTTCGATCAGATACGTGCGGTATTGCACGAATCAGGATCGAACGGTTTTTACTAGCCGGCTTTGGTTTAAGACGGTCCTAGTTTAGTACAGTGTAGATTTTGTCTCATTGCATTTGTATCCGGTCGGAATACAAATGCGGGTGTGTATGCACAGTATAAGGGTTATCCTGTAATTTATTACGGGACCAGTTTTCTGGAGTTGCCAGTTTGTATTCCGTTCCGGCCGGTTTTCCTTTGTTCTTTCCCGGCCGGACTTTTCTGATGGAGGGGGTTATTTGCAGTTTTGCAAATAACACTTTGGTGGAGGTTTTATTAGTAAGTTGATTTATTATGATAACCTTTTTAGATACCATTCATTTCATGCTTTTTGGTGATTAGAAGTGGATTAGAGTTGATGTGATTTGGTTATGATGATGTTTTGCTTGTGGTTACCCTCCACCTTTTCCTACACTCACCTTCCTTCTAAGGTGATGGTTTGATATTCTTTTCTTCTCTTCCTCCACCATTCTTATGCTTACTAGATGATAAGTTTTTTCAAGAGAGAAAAAAGAAAGAGAGAAGAAGAAGAAGAAGAGAGCTTGAGTTTCATTTCTTGATCTCATTCATGCTAGAAAAATGCAAGCACCATTTTTCTAATCTCATTTCCTCCATCATCCACAAATGGCAACAAACCCAAGTGAGACAATCTACTACACATTCTACAGCACATCTTGAGCATGTCGAGTTGCCGGCTTCATGCGCGAGTTGCCTCGGTATTGAGGCGGGAGCCCGTAAAAGAAGAAGGCCATGTGGTGCCCTTTCCGGTGAGGAGGCGACGATGTGGAGGCAACACTTTCCGCGGGAGATCGGGACGATGACGAGAAGACCGGAGGACTCGGATCACTCGGTATACTTCTTACCCCATCTCTTGTTAGCTAGTATAGGTTAATGGTTTACGATCCGGGTTTTTTTCTTTGTCCGCGGTAGCGCTGGTTTCCGAGTAAGGAAAATTTTTATTCCGCATTCTGGCCTCGAGCAAGAGGCCGGGCCGCTGCCGTGGCGTAACATGGTATCAGAGCCACGCCATTAACCTTACCTAGCTTCGTTTGATGTGTTTGCGTTTCCGATCGACCGAAATTTCCAAAAACCGTATTTTTCTAGCACATCAGTTTCTGTCGAAATTTTTTGAAGTCCAAAATTTTTTCAGGTGATCTCAGAATGATGTGCAGGGAGTTCTAAGAAAACTGCAAAAATTTGGTGACACGACTCGTCCGTACGACCGCGGAAGGGCGGCCAAAAGCCCCTTTTGGCCGCACTTCCGCCGCAGTAGTGTGGGATCGTTTCATTATTTTTTTGCAGTGGGCTTACGGGCTTAAATTAGGGGTTTTGGAATATTAAAATTGGGCCCAGGTTTTCTGTAAGTGCTACAGTTTTGTTTGGGGGCCCACTTGTTAATTTTTGGTCAATCGGAAAATTTTAAGCACATTATTTCACAGTATTTACATTATATCTGCGACCGTGAATGTCACTCGATCGGTAAATCCGGTCTAACTGCTATAGCCCGGTTAGACGGATTTGCGAACGTGACTTTCACGTTGATGTTCTATGTTTATGCTGTGATGTTGCGGATCGGTCGTGGGGGATAGCCTGGATGCAATGCTAGTACAGTTTTGATGTATTATGTACATTTGATATTGCGGGGCGAGCGTCCGACATGTGGACTGCCGTCACTGCCTGTTTGTATTATTCTTTTGGGGCACGACCTGGTTGCGGTCGATGTACCCAGTATATGTATATTTTATTTTCTGTACTAGGATTACCCCGCGGAGGGGTGCACGGATAGCCGGGTTCTAGAGGGAAACGGGCCCGCATCTCATGGCATTGAGACGGAGGGGGCTTCACTCTAGGATTGGCGGGCTATTCGCCGCACTCGTAGGGGGTACAGGTTGACCCTGGAGGGGTGCCCAAGTTACCGGATTCCATGAAGTGCTGGGTGGTCCATTCACGGTGCTGAAGGGGGCTGCCTCGCTTCAGGTTTTGGCGGGTGACTTGCCGCGCCCGTAGGGGTCTAGGATTTCATTGCACAGGCTATCCACACGACCAGGGGAACGTCGGGTTTCAGCAGCGGCTCTGTGAAACCCGGGGCTTCCAGATATCTGTATTGTTCTGTGATGCTGTACTTTTCTGTGATGTTGCTTTTTATCACGCCTTGAGCGAAATATAATATATTGGTATATATATTAGTAGATGTTGTATATGTTTTACATCCGCGCTAGTCCAGTCCCCGCTCTGTCGTTAGTAAGCTAACCTAACGGGTGATGACGGGACCCAGTGGCGAATGCGGATGGCATATACGTACGTCAATATATTTTCGTTCTTTGTGGTGTGATTTATTGATGGGACTGCGTTGATTCGGATCAATGCTAGCTAAACAAACCTAATCTGATGTTGTTGGAACACTTTTCAAAAAGCTGTTATTGCAAGGACGTTCACTTTTGTTTTGCATCGTGGTATTCATTTGGAATATCCTGCTCCTCAGTCGACGAGGCAAGGGCCGAGATCCCCTCACCGGGAGTGACCCCTTGGACAGAAGTTTGCGTCAGGGCAATAACTTCACTATAGCCGATTACTTTTGCTTTGCATCGTGGTATTCAGTTGGAATATCCTGCACCTCATTCTACGGGGAAAGAGCCGAGATCCCTTCACCGGGAGTGACCTCTTTAGTAAAGGTTTTCGTCACTATATTTTCTAAAAAGTTATCCAGTTCCCTCAACGATATCAAGTTCATTACGTTAAAGGTTTTTCGCCAAAAACCAGTCGTAGCCCTCCGTCATTTCAGATTAGTATTGCTTAGTATTCGCGCTACGTTTGTCGTTGCTATTCGCCGAGGCGTAGTGTGCGGTAGCTTTGTTGTGCTATTCTGTCGCATGGATATGTGGATTGGTTAGGACAGTCGTGCGACTTTGTTGATTATTCGTCAAGGGTCGTGCGGGTGGGTTTAACGCAATCAAGATAATGACGGGTTGAACTTGACTAGGACCTTTTGATTTGTTGATTATTCGTCAAGGTCACTTGGGTCCTAGGGGTAAAAATCATATCGGGAGTTTCAAAAGAACTGAAACTTGCCAGGCATGCGCATACCTTCTGGAGTGTGGTGACTTGAGTGGATTCCGTCAAGTTATCATGCGATGATAGTTGGATCCCGATTCCCACTGATGAGTTGGTTTACTCCTCGGGTGACACCGACTAGTTCTTCTTTCAGGTTTGGAGGAGAATCTGAGGTACAGTGGGAGGTTTCCTGATTAGATAAAGTGACAACCATTCTGATCTAGGTTAGAGTGCACGCTGAGTGTTTCTTTTCTCTCTCTCTGGCAGCGACCATTGACCCGACCCTGGACTATGACTCAGTGACCAAGTTGACCGAACCTTCTTAACACAGGCTTTTAGATTGTCAGAGTTGCAGACCACATTGCCACTCCTACTTTTGCCCTTTTCTCCAGGACACCCCGTATTACTACGAACGTCCACTTCCATTGGACAAAACCATCGTATGGTTAGATACGAACTCGAAGGAATTCGAGGATGGTTTCCGGTTCTGGAGAAAACGGATAGGATTATTCAGTTGTCTTTTCCCTTTTACCTTCTCTCAGGTTGCGAGTACTCCTTGGTTTAGGAGATAGTACACCTATTACGCAAATTGGATAGTCTTCTTCCAAACCTTAGGCTGGTGCCGACCGGTAGGGAATGAAGAAAACCAATTAGCATAACGATGGTGTGCAGAAGGTATTAAGTTAAGACAAAGCAAGGGATCAGAAGGAGGGCAAAGTAAATTGCGACTGATATTCACGACCAAACCAAGTATTTCTTCGCCAATCCTAAATCACCTTTGTATTTCTCCAGGACACTCCGTGTTACTACGAAGATCCACAGTTTATTGGATACTCCATCGTATGGTTATATACGAACTCGAAAGGAACTTGTTCCAGTTCGGGGATGGATTCTGGTTCAGGAGAAATAGGAATAAAGTACATTCAGGTGTCTTTTATCTTCACCTTCTCTCGCGTTGCGAGTGTTCCTAGGATTAGGACAGTACACCCTTTATGCTTTTTGGATAGTCTTCTTCCAAACCATAGGCTGGTGCCGAACGGTAGGGAAGGAAGAAAACCATTTGGCCTGGAGGGGTGTGCAGACGGTAATGACTAAAGACATATAAAGGGATTTGGACAGATGGCAAAGAGATATACGGTTACAGTTGTGAATCTGGATGATGGAAGAGGCATTACTAGGAATACCAGGATACCCCAACGAAACATTTCAATGTTTCAGCTTCACTGTGTACTGTTAATGGAAAACTGATTTCCCGATTAGACACTTACTCCAGGGTATGTATTTACCAGGTATGATTCTCACATCTGTATGGTTTTACAGATGATGAGTGGGAGTAAGTTATTGGGAATTAGGTGATCATCCTCATTGTTTGAGGAAGTCACCTGGGTTGTTTGCCGAACGGCAATTATTTGGTTTTGAATATCCGCTGTTGTGCACCAATTTCAAATTGATATATCTGTACGTCTATTTTTATAGAGTGAGATATACCTTTTGAAGTTATGTCGATGACATTTACCTATATCAGTGGATGGTTAGGTAAGGAGCATTAAACAGCGGTGTAATTCTTCTTAACCATAAGTACAGTTTTCAACCTACGACACACAGTGAAAGAGTTGTTAGACTCAGCGGACTTATACAGAGTATTGTATGTTGTCCAGTGTCCATTAGGACAAAGGGGTAGGTCCTCGTACTATATTCGGTTTACTTATGACTTCTCTAGTTCTTAGACATGTGTTTCGTGGAAACACAGGGTCTAAGTTTTGAGAAGTTATAGGTATTTGGATAAAGTAGAGAACCAGGTATAGCAAGTATCGGGATTCTTCAAAGTGATCGAAGATGTAGATACTTGTGTATGGTATTCAGTTGATAGTAATGATAAAGAGAAATTGCTTCTCTTTCAGGTTACTCATAATTGGAAGCATTCCTAAGTTGAGTAACGCTGATCGGCCTCCTTCCATTTAGTTGACATGCACTGGAGATAGCTGCATGATTTGAATCTGGTTCAATTGAATCAGTGCCTCTGTTTCTATACTGGATATAGAACAGTTCATATCTTGACATTGTTAAGGTACGGGGAGTTGTCCGGCTTATGCTTAAAACCAGACACTGGACAACTCAAGGCACGTTTCTGTAATGGCTGTTTGTGGGTTGACCCAGGCTATGACGAGGGTTGACTTTCTACCATCTGGATGAACAATAGCAATATTGTTCTAGACTCTCCACAGTTTTTATTAAAAATGGATTTTTTTCAGAAAAAGTAGTGGGAGTATGGTAGAACTGGAAGTGATTCCAGAACCGCAAACGATTACTGAAGATTTGATAAGGAACCTAAAGATTCAATCTGATTTGACATTCCATTGGCCACTCCGCAGATAAGGTGGGTAACTTCAGGCACCCGAGAGGTACTACGGTAGCCTCAAGGACGGTGACAGGAAAGTTCTTGTTTACCCACACTTGCCATTGCTGTTGTTCCAGACTGTGAGACCCGGCAGGAGGATGAGTATAGCGTCGTTCTAAACTAGCTTTAGAAGTGCACGTCTATATGACTCTCGCAGAGGGTTGTCGTAGTCAGTGGGAGCAGCGGAAGCATTGGTGGATATCAGGCTTATGTCTATTTATAGACTAAAGCAGATATAGCGGAGATAGATCATCTATTTCTGATGTGACAGTCATAGGTTTGACGTCATCAGAATAAGGGGTGGATCTGTTGAGAAGATAGTAGGAAGTGATATTCCTATACTACGATCGGTTATACTTTGGTCGTCACACAGTGTTTTCTCCACATAGTACTTGGATATTATATCAGACATACTGGTTACTAGATCTATGGTTTTAGATCTAGATTTGGGTGGCTTCCCAATCTGGGTACCTTGACAGCATTCTATGAGTATTTAGAATGGACGACTCCTGACACGGTAGTGTACCTGCAGTTGATGGAGTCACCCTCTCTAAAGGTGTCTTATAGACTAAAGGGGAGAGGGATACTCATGATTGGCAGATCACTTGCTTGGACAATTGAGTCAATCATGAGATGTCAAGTACCACACCAGATGTTGTTCTTGCACTAGATGCAATAAGTTGATATTGATCCAATCCTAGAGAAACAGTCGGAAGCAGTTTTAGAACATAAGTGAATGTTCTAGGGATATGATAACAGCAGCCTCCTTTAGGAGACAGTTATCATTCCAGGCTTCCAAGGTGACATGGACGACAAGGAGGTTGTCAGAGTTATAGTTTTCCTTCTGAGGAGGGGCAGTATTTTGGACAGGTGGTCCAAGGCAATACTGAGGGAGGCTTGGCGCAGGATACTGATTAAGTTCGGTTGACGATACAGTCTAAGAAGTTTGGATTTGGAGTTCATTTATGAGCTAAGTCCCATCAGACATCCAGACATTCTAAGACAGGTATTGCTCATTTCGGGAGATGGCTTTCTCCGTGATCTTGAGATATAGAGAGACATAGAAAGAAACATCACAGCGGATCACTCACTGAGGCTATTCCTCGAACGCAAAAGTTTCACAAACGAGCTTTGTGAGACTGACTAGTAAAGGAGTTGGGTGTTCGGTATCACACGGGCTGTGAGTATGCGGCATCGCAATAATTAGCCTTGAGTGCAAGTGGGAGATTGTTGGAGTTAGTGCCCTCAGAGTCAATTATTGGATCACAGGCACGTGATTGCAATGATTGAGGGAGGACCTATCCCAGTAGGACAGTCTTACTCGAGATGATAGTATGCTATCTGGTTTATCTTTATCATCGTGTACTGCTTTAGGTGACCTGACATGTCGCTATTACACGTTGATAGAGCCCCTAGGATTCTTGCTTGACTGCCGGCAGTATGATGGCGATCATATACGTGGGAGCTGGTAGTCTATAAGCACATCCTTAAAAGGTCCCTAGTCGTAGGAGTTTCGAGACAGGGCATCGATACTCCATTAGTAGACTAGTGTATACAGTCGAGACCCCGACGAGGGGCGGTGGCCGGTCTCACAAGCCACTGGTGTCAGTTGGTTCACCTAAGATGTATACAGGTGCTCATTGGGTTATAAGTACACCGGACAGGACTCGCCGGGAACCTGCTAGTTGGTCTTATACCAGATGTCAGATAGCAGTTCCCTGGTGACATGTGTACAGGTTAGTTCATCGACCTGAGGATCGTCATTTGTCTCGTGTGAGTTCCCACTGTGCTTTGATTACTACCCTACCACGGCTCAAAGGAGTCGTGCAAACAGGTTTTAGTTGGGTACAGTCCCGAGCCACATGGAGGCAGTGAGCGGATCTTCAGGGGTTCGTCTCTCCCGGTATTGGGGGTGAGGTCGCGCTGTGTCTAGGAGAGCCATTACGCAAAGCCCTCGGCCGAGGCAGGAGATTTACTGGTAGGTATTCCAGTAGTATCTCAGGGCGTTCTGGGCTACGCTCCGACACGACTTGTACCGCTTTTGGGGGTCTGACTTTCACCAACCCCCTAGGCCCGCCATGCGATACTCATAGACGAACGGACCGGACTGTACGGATATTGTCACTGACAGGCTCAGATGGGTGTCGGGGTGAGCTTCCTCATCGACGTCCCTTTTGGTCAATAGCTGGTGGCCCGTCACGTATTGGCTAATACCTCTGACGTGCTAGTGGTTAAATCCACAGCCATAGTATTGACGAGTCTTTAGAGTCCACCACACTTTCAGTTACTCAAGCTTTCGGGCGAAACGCTGTAGAGGCCGTATGGAGATATGGCAGGGTCCGATCAGATACGTGCGGTATTGCACGGATCAGGATCGGACAGTTTTGTACTAGTGGCCGTATAGTTATATGGCAGAGTTCGATCAGATACGTGCGGTATTGCACGAATCAGGATCGAACGGTTTTTACTAGCCGGCTTTGGTTTAAGACGGTCCTAGTTTAGTACAGTGTAGATTTTGTCTCATTGCATTTGTATCCGGTCGGAATACAAATGCGGGTGTGTATGCACAGTATAAGGGTTATCCTGTAATTTATTACGGGACCAGTTTTCTGGAGTTGCCAGTTTATATTCCGTTCCGGCCGGTTTTCCTTTGTTCTTTCCCGGCCGGACTTTTCTGATGGAGGGGGTTATTTGCAGTTTTGCAAATAACACTTTGGTGGAGGTTTTATTAGTAAGTTGATTTATTATGATAACCTTTTTAGATACCATTCATTTCATGCTTTTTGGTGATTAGAAGTGGATTAGAGTTGATGTGATTTGGTTATGATGATGTTTTGCTTGTGGTTACCCTCCACCTTTTCCTACACTCACCTTCCTTCTAAGGTGATGGTTTGATATTCTTTTCTTCTCTTCCTCCACCATTCTTATGCTTACTAGATGATAAGTTTTTTCAAGAGAGAAAAAAGAAAGAGAGAAGAAGAAGAAGAAGAGAGCTTGAGTTTCATTTCTTGATCTCATTCATGCTAGAAAAATGCAAGCACCATTTTTCTAATCTCATTTCCTCCATCATCCACAAATGGCAACAAACCCAAGTGAGACAATCTACTACACATTCTACAGCACATCTTGAGCATGTCGAGTTGCCGGCTTCATGCGCGAGTTGCCTCGTTATTGAGGCGGGAGCCCGTAAAAGAAGAAGGCCATGTGGTGCCCTTTCCGGTGAGGAGGCGACGATGTGGAGGCAACACTTTCCGCGGGAGATCGGGACGATGACGAGAAGACCGGAGGACTCGGATCACTCGGTATACTTCTTACCCCATCTCTTGTTAGCTAGTATAGGTTAATGGTTTACGATCCGGGTTTTTTTCTTTGTCCGCGGTAGCGCCGGTTTCCGAGTAAGGAAAATTTTTATTCCGCATTCTGGCCTCGAGCAAGAGGCCGGGGCGCTGCCGTGGCGCAACACTAGTCACGTCCAATCACCGCTTTCCCCTTTCGTGCCGCGTCTGACGTCTCCGCGATCGAACCTGGAATTACATCAATACCAAACATAAGGTTACATATCAAGAACGATGCAAAACCCAAACGAAGATACTAACGTTCACAAGCTAGGTACAACGTGCACAGGTGCGTGGAACGCACGCGAAAATCGTAAAACTAACTAGAATCGTCGATTTGGTCGCCCGGAAAGACTAAAACCCGAACACTCAAAAATACGCACTCACACATCCTAAAAGTCATAGGATACGCTAAAAATGTCATCAAGACATCGCAATTAAATCATCACAATATTTTATAACACAACTAGTAAGCTAGAATTTGCAATTTGGTGCAAACATCGACAATTAGCGACAAAGTTATCACAGTCCAACGCAACCATCCAACCACACAACTAGTTAGCCACAATAACACAATTTTAACTCATTTACCATGCTACAAAACCCAATATACAAACACAACCCTTTCTTGAATTTTGGTAATTAGCAATCTTAATGAAAATTTCACACAAGTTTAACTTAGATTAGCATAATATGAAGCCACTTAAGCAAAGTAACCTTAAAGATTGGTTTAGTAATTAACTAGATAGCTAATTAGCTTTAATTAACTAAATAATGGTTTCTAAAAACCCTAGTTTAACTCTAACCATAAACCTTTAAAAATTAGATTAGAAACTAACACTAAATTAACACTAGATTTTAGCCCAATTAGCAAGTTAACCACTTAGATTAAGCTAACAAAATAACTAGTTAACAAAATAGCTTAATTAATCTCTTAATGGTGTTCTAAACC
Organism: Agapanthus africanus; assembly: GCA_030015575.1. NCBI lineage: Eukaryota > Viridiplantae > Streptophyta > Magnoliopsida > Asparagales > Amaryllidaceae > Agapanthus > Agapanthus africanus. Next base: position 467,187,431 of record JASDDO010000022.1, read on the forward strand.
CTAATTTAATTTCAAACCACAAATTTTAAAAAAAAACTAGTATGCAAATAGCACTAAAATTAACACTAAAACATTTTTCTTTGACTTGTTTTGAAAAGGATTAAAATATTGAAATTAAGGTATGGTGTACTTTGGATATGAAATGGCTTTGACTTATGAAAGATTTAGCAAGCCCACACCACTCCCCTCTCCCTCTTCTGGCCGAGACCAGCTCCCCCCCCATTTCCATTATTTTCCTTCTCTTTTCTCTCATTTTCTTCAAAAAATTGCAAGTTTTAGCTTAAAATTCAATAAATTCCGTTTTCCATATTAAAAATTTATTAAAACTTAAAATAAATTACTAAAAATTTATGTTACAACTAGATTTTAATTAACATGATTTTAAAGCTTAAATTTAGCCCATTTAAATTTATATTTATCGCTAAATTAATGTATTTTCTTACCGGCTTAAAATAATATTAAAAATTGAAAAAAAGGTAAAAATTTTTAAATGACCAAAAATTAATAAGTAACTCATTAGATACTAAAAATAAGCAATTACCTATCCATTTTAGGTATAATTAGTCCTAAACTACAAAATAACAAAAAAGACAGTTTTCGGAAAAATACCGAATTTTCACCGATTTTCAGGAAAACACCAAAACGACTTTTCAAGGCGTTACAGATAGATGCATTAGTTTAGGACAGTCGTACAGCCTTGTTGGCCTATGTCAAGGGCGAGTACGGATGGATCTAAATTAATCAGGACAATAACGGGTAGAACTTGACTTGCATCTTAAGATTTGTTGGCCTACGTCAAGGCCATAAGAGCTTGGGGTAAAAATCACATCGGGAGTTTCAAACATAAAGGAAACTTGCAGATTTAGCATACCTTCTGGAGTGTGGTGACTAGAGTGGCTTCCATATAGGGCATCATACGATGATCGTTGGATCCTGATTTATCTTTCAAAAACTATCTATTAACCGCAATCAAGAACGGCGTCGCATGAAGCTAGCCGGTGAGTACGGGTCGGTCCACAGGAATGTTGTGAATCTTCTAGTCGCGCTAACGAGTTAATTCCGAAGGGTGTTCGGATTGATTATTAAATCTAAAAACCTAATTATTCTATACTACGATTATCTAGATCTAGTCTTGCTAGGGTTAGGTTTAGGGATGGTTTGGAAATGCAGGTAAATCTCAACGCTTTCTATACCCGAATGAAGATCTATGAGGAGTTATGGTAATTATCAATAAAGGGGATTAGATCCATTCGGGAAGGTGTTCCTTCCTCTAGGTTCTTGTCCTTCCTTTAGAGATCCTTACCCTAACCTCCATGGAAAACGCGCGCAACCGGGCCTTTATACTACGGTATCACCGCTACCTCGAGGGATAGGGTGCCGTAGTGTAAGTGCACGGCGGCGCCCCGGCCGTCAATCCGACGGCCAAACGCGGAAACGGTGATAAACTTAAATTTTGCGGACTTAGCAAACCGGCACCACCGCGCACTAAACACCCGGATCGTAACCATTAACAAGTCTAAGCTAACTAGAAGATGAGTTAGAGATGTACCGACAGATCCGAGTCCTCCGGTCTTCATCTCCACTCCGATCTCCTCGCGGGATCTCCATCCGTCTCCTCCTCGTCGGAAAGGGCACCACATCGCCTGTAGCTTTTACGGGCTCCCACCTCAATACCGAGGCAACTCGGGCGCGAAGCTGGCGAATCGACGCGTCCAAGATTTGCTGTAGGAAGTGTAGTGTAGATCTATGTGTCTCATTTGGGGTTTTGGAGTTGCCTTTAGATGGAGGGAAGAATGAAACTTTGGAGGCAAATGATGCTATCAATTTTGCAAAGAAAATGAGATGAACAAATGATACACCAAAAATGAACTCTCATTTTCTCTCCTCTCTCCAATTAGTGGCCGGCCATTCTCCTCTTGAAATGGTGGAGGGAATTGATATATATCATGAAGGGAGGTGAGTGTAGGAGAAGAAGGAGGTGACCACAACCCAAGACAAGAAAACATACAAGCATGCTTCATTTAAAACCAACCATGCTTATATCTAATCATCATTTAATGCATCATGGAGCAAAAGAAATGAAAGCTATCATAATCAATCATTATGCAAGAAAACCCCTCCACAAATGTAATTTGCAAAACTGCAAATTACCCCCTCCATCGGAAAAGTCCGGCCGGGAAAGAACAAAGGAAAACCGGCCGGAACGGAATGCAAACTGGCAACTCCAGAAAACTGGTCCCGTAATAAATTACAGGAAAACCCCAATACTGTGCATACACACCCGCATCTGTATTCTGTCCGGATACAAATGCAAAAAGACAAAATCTACACTGTACTAAACTAGGACCGGCTTAAACCAAAGCCGGCTAGTAATATCCGTTCGATCCTGATCCGTGCAATACCGCACGTATCTGATCGAACCCTGCCATATAACCATACGGCCACTAGTACAAACTGTCCGATCCTGATCCGTGCAATACCGCACATATCTGATCGGACCCTGCCATATCTCCATACGGCCTCTACAGCGTTTCGCCCGAAAGCTTGAGTAACTGAAAGTGTGGTGGACTCTAAAGACTCGTCAATACTATGGCTGTGGATTTAACCACTAGCACGTCAGAGGTATAAGCCAATACGTAACGGGCCACCAGCTATTGACCAAAAGGGACGTCGATGAGCGAACTCATCCTGACACCCTACTGAGCCTGTCAGTGACAATATCCGTACAGTCCGGTCCGTTCGTCTACGAGCATCGCATGTCGGGCCTAGGGGATTGGTAAAAGTCAGACCCCCAAAAGCGGTACAAGTCGTGTCGGAGTGTAGCCCAGAACACCCTGAGATACTACTGGAATACCTACCAGTAAATCTCCTGCCTTGGCCAAGGTCTTCGTGTAATGGCTCTCCTAGACACAGCGCGACCTCACCCCTAATACCGGGAGAGACGAAACCCCCGAAGATCCGCTCACTGCCTCCATGTGGCTCGGGACTGTACCCAACTAAAACCTGTTTGCACGACTCCTTTGAGCCGTGGTAGGGTAGTAATCAAAGTACAGTGGGAACTCACACGAGACAAATGACGATCCCCAGGTCGATGAACTAACCTGTACACATGTCACCAGGGAACTGCTATCTGACGTCAGGTATAAGACCAACTAGCATGTTCCCGGCGAGTCCTGTCCGGTGTACTCATAACCTAATAAGCACCTGTATACATCTTAGGTGAACCAACTGACACCAGTGGCTTGTGAGACCGGCCACCGCCCCTCGTCGGGGTCTCGACTGTATACACTAGTCTATTCTGGAGAATCGATGCCCTGTCTCGAATCTCCCACGACTAGGGACCTTTTAAGGATGTGCTTATAGACTACCAGCTCCCACGTATATGATCGCCCTCATACTGCCGGTAGTCAAGCAAGAATCCTAGGGGCTCTATCAACGTGCAATAGCGACCAGTCAGGTCACCTAAAGCAGTACACGATGATAAAGGTAAACCAGATAACATACTATCATCTCGAGTAAGACTGTCTTACCGGGATAAGTCCTCCCTCAATCATCGCAATCACGTGCCTGTGATCCAATAATTGACTCTGAGGGCATTATCTCCAACAATCTCCCACTAGCACTCAAGGCTAATTATTGCGATGTCGCATACTCACAGCCTGTGTGATACCGAACACCCAACTCCTCTACTTGTCAGTCTCACAAAACTCGTTTGCGAAACTATTGCGTTCGAGGAATAGCCTCAGTGAGTGGATTCGCTCTGATGTTTCTTTCTATGTCTCTCTATATCTCAAGTTCGCGGAGAAAGCCATCTTCCGAAATGAGCAATACCTGTCTTAGAGTGTCTGGATGTCTGATGGGACCTAGCTCATAAATGAACTCCAAATCCAAACTTCTTAGACTGTATCGTCAACTGAATTTAATCAGTATCCTGCGCCATGCCTCCCTCAGTATTGCCTTGGACCACCTGTCCAAAATACTGCCCCTCGTCAGAAGAAAAACTATAACTCTGACAACCTCCTTGTCGTCCATGTCACCTTGGAAGCCTGGAATGATAATTGTCTCCCGAAAGAGGCTTTCGTTATCATATCCCTAGGACATCCACTTATGTTCTAAAACTGCTTCCGACTGTTCCTCCAGGATTGGATCAACTTATTGCATCTAGTGCAAGAACAACATCTGGTGTGGTACTTGACATCTCATGATTGACTCAATTGCCTAAGCAAGTGATCTGCCAATCATGCACATCCCTCTCCCCTTTAGTCTGTAAGACACCTTTAGAGAGGGTGACTCCATCACCTGCAGGTACACTACCGTGCCAGGAGTCGTCCATTCTAAATACTCTTAGAATGCTGTCAAGGTACCCTGATTGGGAAACCACCCAAATCTAGATCTAAAAACATAGATCTAGTAACCAATATGTCTGATATAATGTCCAAGTCCTATGTGGAGAAACCACTGTGTGACGACCGAAGTATAACCGATCGAAGTATAAGAATATCACTTCCTACTACCTTCTTAACAGATCCATCCCCTATTCTGATGACGTCAAACCTATGACTGTCACATCAGAAATGGATGATCTATCTCCGCTACATCTGCTTTAGTCTATAAATAGACATAAGCCTGATGTCCACCAATGCTTCCGCTGCTCCCACTGACTACGACAACCCTCTGGCAGAGTCATACAGACGTGCACTTCTAAAGCTAGTTTAGAACGACGCTATACTCATCCTCCTGCCGGGTCTCGCAGCCTGGAACAACAACAATGGCAAGTGTGGGTAAACAAGAACTTCCCTGTCACCGTCCTTGAGGCTACCGGAGTACCTCTCGGGTGCCTGAAGTTACCTACCTTATCTGCGGAGTGGCCAATGGAATGTCAAAACAGATTGAATCTTTAGGTTCCTTATCAAATCTTCAGTAATCGTTTGCGGTTCTGGAATCACTTCCAGTTCTACCATACTCCCACTGCTGTTTTTGAAAAAATCCATTTTTAATAAAACTGTGGCGAGTCTTGAACAATATTTCTATTGATCTCCCAGATGGTAGAAAATCAACCCTCGTCATAGCCTGGGTCAATCCACAAACAGCCATTACAGAAACGTGCCTTGAGTTATCCAGAGTCTGGTTTTAATCATAAGCCGGACAACTCCCCGTCCCTTAACAATGTTAAGATATGAACTGTTCTATATCCAATATAGAACCAGAGGCACTGATTTATTTGAACCAGATTCAAATCATGCAGCTGTCTCCAGTGCATGTCAATTAAATGGAGAGAGGCCGATCAGCGTTACTCAACTTAGGAATGCTTCGAATTATGAGTAACCTGAAAGAGAAGTAATTTCTCTTTATCATTACTATCAACTGAATACCATACACAAGTATCTACATCTTCGATTACTTTGAAGAATCCCGATACTTGCTACACCTGGTTCTCTACTCTATTCAAATACCTATAACTCCTCAAAACTCAGACCCTGTGTTTCTACGAAACACATGTCTAAGAACTAGAGAAGTCAAAAGTAAACAGAATATAGTATGAGGACCAACCCCTCTGTCCTAATGGACACTGGACAACATACAATACTCTGTATGAGTCCGCTGAGTCTAATAACTCTTTCACAGTGTGTCGTAGGTTGAAAACTGTACTTATGGTTAAGAAGAATTACACCGCTGTTTAATGCTCCTTACCTAACCATCCATTGATATAGGTAAATGTCATCGACATAATATCAAAAGGTATATCTCACTCTATGAAAATAGACGTACAGATATATCAATTTGAAATTGGTGCACAACAACGGATATTCAAAACCAAATATTTGCCGACCGGCAAACAGCCCAGATGATCTCCTCAAATATCACCGATTACAACGAATCCCGATATAATGAGGATGATCACCCAATTCCCAATAACTTACTCCCACTCACCATCTGTAAAACCATACAGATGTGAGAATCAAACCTGGTAAATACATACCCTGGAGCAAGTGTCTAATCAGGAAATCAGTTTTCTTTTAACAGTACACAGTGAAACTGAAACATTGAAATGTTTCGGTGGGGTATCCCGGTATTCTTAGTGATGCCTCTTCCATTATCCAGATTCACAACTATAACCGTATAATTCTTTGCCACCTCTCCAAATCCCTTCATATGTCTTTAGTCATTACCTTCTGCACACCCCTTTAGGCCAATTGGTTTTCTTCCTTCCCTACCGTTCGGCACCAGCCTATGGTTTGGAAGAAGACTATCCAATAAGCATAAAGGGTGTACTGTCCTAATCCTAGGAGCACTCGCAACGCGAGAGAAGGTGAAGATAAAAGACACCTGAATGTACTTTATTCCTATTTCTCCTGGACCAGAATCCATCCCCGAAGTGGAACAAGTTCCTTTCGAGTTCGTATATAACCATACGATGGAGTATCCAGTAAACTGTGGATCTTCGTAGTGATACGGAGTGTCCTGGAGAAATATAAAGGTGATTTAGGATTGGCGAAGAAATACTTGGTTTGGTCGTGAATATCAGTCGCAATTTACTTTGCCCTCTTACTAATCCCTTACTTTGTCTTAATCTTAATATCTTCTGTACACCATTTAGGCTAACTGGTTTTCTTCATTCCCTACCGGTCGGCACCAGCCTATGGTTTGGAAGAAGACTATCCAATTTTCGTAATAGGTGTACTACTCCTAAACCAAGGAGTACTCGCAACCTGAGAGAGGGTGAAAAGAAAAGACAACTGAATAATCCTATCCGTTTTCTCCAGAACCGGAAACCATCCTCGAATAAATTCCTTCGAGTTCGTATATAACCATACGATGGTTTTGTCCAATGGAAGTGGACGTTCGTAGTAATACGGGGTGTCCTGGAGAAAAGGGTAAAAGTAGGAGTGGCAATGAGGTCTGCAACTCTGACAATCCAAAAGCCAGTGTTAAGAAGGTTCGGTCAACTTGGTCACTGAGTCAAAATCTAGGGTCGGGTCAATGGTCGCTGCCAGAGAGAGAGAAAAGAAACACTCAGCGTGCACTCTAACCTAGATCAGAATGGTTATCACTTTTTCTAATCTGGAAACCTCCTACTGTGCCTCAAATTCTCCTCCAAACCTGAAAGAAGAATTAGTCGGGGTCACCCGAGGAGTAAACCAACTCATCAGTGGGAATCGGGATCCAACTCTCATCGTATGATAAAGTGACGGAATCCGCTCACGTTATCACACTCCAGAAGGTATGCGCATATCTGGCAAGTTTCAGTACTTTTGAAACTCCCGATGTGATTTTTACCCCATGCTCTTATGACCTTGACTTTGGCCAACAAATCATAAGTCACATGTCAAGTTCTGCCCGTCATTCTCCAGGTTAATCTGAGCCCACCCGTACAAGCCCTTGACTTTGGCCAACAAGGCTATACGACTGCCCCAAACCAACGCATCTATCTATGCTGCATATGAATAACCAACAGCTACCAAACACTGTGCCTTGACTTTGGCCAACAAACACAGCTTGAATACTATTGACTACTCATATGAAACGACGGAGGGCTACGAATGGTTTCTGGCGAAAACCTTTAACGTAATGAACTTGATATCGTTGAAGGAACGGATAGCTTTTTAGAAAATATAGTGACGAAAACCTTTACTAAAGAGGTCACTCCCGGTGAAGGGATCTCGGCTCTTTCCCCGTAGAATGGGGTGCAGGATATTCCAACTGAATACCACGGTGCAAAGCAAAAGTAATCGGCTATAGTGAAGTTAATGCCCTGACGCAAACTTCTGTCAAAGGGGTCACTCCCGGTGAAGGGATCTCGGCCCTTGCCTCGTCGACTGAGGAGCAGGATATTCCAAATGAATACCACGATGCAAAACAAAAGTGAACGTCCTTGCAATAACAGCTTTTTGAAAAGTGTTCCAACAACATCAGATTAGGTTTGTTTAAACTTGCATTGATCCGAATCAACGCAGTCCCATCAATTGATCACACCACAAAGAACGAAAAAATATACTGACGTACGTATATGCCATCCGCATTCGCCACTGGGTCCCGTCATCACTCGTTTAGGTTAGCTTACTAACGACAGAGCGGGGACTGGACTAGCGCGGATGAAAAACATATACAACATCTACTAATATATATACCAATATATTATATTTCGCTCAAGGCGTGAATGAAATGCAACATCACAGAAATGTACAGCATCACAGAACAATACAGATATCTGGGATCCCCGGGTTTCACAGAGCCACTACTGAAACCCGACGTTCCCCTGGTCGTGTGGATAGCCTGTGCAATGAAATCCTAGACCCCTACGGGCGCGGCAAGTCACCCGCCAAAACCTGAAGCGAGGCAGCCCCTTTCAGCTCCGTGAATGGACCACCCAGCACTCCACGGAATCCGGCAACTTGGGCACCCCTCCTGGGTCAACCTGTACCCCCTACGAGTGCGGCGAATATCCCGCCAATCCTAGAGTGAAGCCCCCTCCGTCCCAATGCCATGAGATGCAGGCTTGTTGCCTTCCAGAACCCGGCTATCCGTGCACTCCTACGCGGGGTAATCCTAGTACAGAAAGTAAAATATACATACACCGGGTACATCGACCGCAACCAGGTCGTGCCCCAAAAGAATAATACAATCAGGCAGTGACGGCAGTCCACATGTCGGACGCTCGCCCCGCAATATCAAATGTACATAATACACCAACACTGTACTAGCATTGCATCCAGGCTATCCCCACGACCGATCCGCAACATCACAGCAAATACATAGAACATCAACGTGAAAATCACGTTCGCAAATCCGTCTAACCGGGCTATAGCAGTTAGACCGGATTTACCGATCGAGTGACATTCACGGTCGCAGATATAATGTAAATACTGTGAAAAATGTGTTTAAAATTTTTCGATTGATCAAACTTAACAAGTGGGCCCCCAAACAAAACTGTAGCACTCACAGAAAACCTGGGCCCAATATTAATATTCCAGAAATCACATTTTCAACTCAGGAACATTCTACAAAATTTTGGGGAAATGAACAGTTCTAACTGCGGCGGAAGCGCGGCCCAAGCAGGGGTTTGGCCGCCCTTCCGCGGTGGAACAGTGGGTTCATCGTACCAAATTTTTACAGTGTGTTTCTAATTCCCTGCACATCACTCTGAGACAACCTGAAAAATTTTTGGACTCAAAAAAAATTCGACAGAAACTGATGTGCTTGAAATACGCGTTTTCGGGATTTTGTTCGATCGGAAACGTAAAACACATCAAACGAAGCTAGACGAAGTTAATAACCTGGCTCTGATACCACTGTAAGTGCACGGCGGCGCCCCGGCCGTCAATCCGATGGCCAAACGCGGAAACGGTGATAAACTTAAATTTTGCGGACTTAGCAAACCGGCACCACCGCGCACTAAACACCCGGATCGTAACCATTAACAAGTCTAAGCTAACTAGAAGATGAGTTAGAGATGTACCGACAGATCCGAGTCCTCCGGTCTTCATCTCCACTCCGATCTCCTCGCGGGATCTCCATCCGTCTCCTCCTCGTCGGAAAGGGCACCACATCGCCTGTAGCTTTTACGGGCTCCCACCTCAATACCGAGGCAACTCGGGCGCGAAGCTGGCGAATCGACGCGTCCAAGATTTGCTGTAGGAAGTGTAGTGTAGATCTATGTGTCTCATTTGGGGTTTTGGAGTTGCCTTTAGATGGAGGGAAGAATGAAACTTTGGAGGCAAATGATGCTATCAATTTTGCAAAGAAAATGAGATGAACAAATGATACACCAAAAATGAACTCTCATTTTCTCTCCTCTCTCCAATTAGTGGCCGGCCATTCTCCTCTTGAAATGGTGGAGGGAATTGATATATATCATGAAGGGAGGTGAGTGTAGGAGAAGAAGGAGGTGACCACAACCCAAGACAAGAAAACATACAAGCATGCTTCATTTAAAACCAACCATGCTTATATCTAATCATCATTTAATGCATCATGGAGCAAAAGAAATGAAAGCTATCATAATCAATCATTATGCAAGAAAACCCCTCCACAAATGTAATTTGCAAAACTGCAAATTACCCCCTCCATCGGAAAAGTCCGGCCGGGAAAGAACAAAGGAAAACCGGCCGGAACGGAATGCAAACTGGCAACTCCAGAAAACTGGTCCCGTAATAAATTACAGGAAAACCCCAATACTGTGCATACACACCCGCATCTGTATTCTGTCCGGATACAAATGCAAAAAGACAAAATCTACACTGTACTAAACTAGGACCGGCTTAAACCAAAGCCGGCTAGTAATATCCGTTCGATCCTGATCCGTGCAATACCGCACGTATCTGATCGAACCCTGCCATATAACCATACGGCCACTAGTACAAACTGTCCGATCCTGATCCGTGCAATACCGCACATATCTGATCGGACCCTGCCATATCTCCATACGGCCTCTACAGCGTTTCGCCCGAAAGCTTGAGTAACTGAAAGTGTGGTGGACTCTAAAGACTCGTCAATACTATGGCTGTGGATTTAACCACTAGCACGTCAGAGGTATAAGCCAATACGTAACGGGCCACCAGCTATTGACCAAAAGGGACGTCGATGAGCGAACTCATCCTGACACCCTACTGAGCCTGTCAGTGACAATATCCGTACAGTCCGGTCCGTTCGTCTACGAGCATCGCATGTCGGGCCTAGGGGATTGGTAAAAGTCAGACCCCCAAAAGCGGTACAAGTCGTGTCGGAGTGTAGCCCAGAACACCCTGAGATACTACTGGAATACCTACCAGTAAATCTCCTGCCTTGGCCAAGGTCTTCGTGTAATGGCTCTCCTAGACACAGCGCGACCTCACCCCTAATACCGGGAGAGACGAAACCCCCGAAGATCCGCTCACTGCCTCCATGTGGCTCGGGACTGTACCCAACTAAAACCTGTTTGCACGACTCCTTTGAGCCGTGGTAGGGTAGTAATCAAAGTACAGTGGGAACTCACACGAGACAAATGACGATCCCCAGGTCGATGAACTAACCTGTACACATGTCACTAGGGAACTGCTATCTGACGTCAGGTATAAGACCAACTAGCATGTTCCCGGCGAGTCCTGTCCGGTGTACTCATAACCTAATAAGCACCTGTATACATCTTAGGTGAACCAACTGATACCAGTGGCTTGTGAGACCGGCCACCGCCCCTCGTCGGGGTCTCGACTGTATACACTAGTCTATTCTGGAGAATAGATGCCCTGTCTCGAATCTCCCACGACTAGGGACCTTTTAAGGATGTGCTTATAGACTACCAGCTCCCACGTATATGATCGCCCTCATACTGCCGGTAGTCAAGCAAGAATCCTAGGGGCTCTATCAACGTGCAATAGCGACCAGTCAGGTCACCTAAAGCAGTACACGATGATAAAGGTAAACCAGATAGCATACTATCATCTCGAGTAAGACTGTCTTACCGGGATAAGTCCTCCCTCAATCATCGCAATCACGTGCCTGTGATCCAATAATTGACTCTGAGGGCATTATCTCCAACACGTAGGGCGCGGTGTGTGCGTGTATGCATGGAGTCCTATTGAAAATATATTATGGGTAAGAAAGGGATGAGAGATCTCATCTCTCAAACTCCTTCCCCAAAGCTAACTCTAAGCAATTTATCTACGACAAGAAATTAAATCTACCTAGGGCAAAGAATTGAAATCTAAACTAGAGCAAGGAATTAAATCTACTTACAGATGCTCTCTCCAATCATCAACGCAGGGTTGTCAGATCTGAATTCATGAATTGAAAAGAAACACCGATGCTCTCCATAAAGAGATCTGAATTTATTATTAAAAGGAGGCATAAGGTTTATAATGATTTAGAGTTCTATTTATAGGAGATAGAACCCTAGGTTACTGTTCCCCTCCGAATGGCGGCCGAGACATGGAATGCCTTGCCTGAGATTCGGGGCAGATGCTAATTGGTGTTATCCGTCTACCTCTCCGAAGATGCCAAGTTGATTTATGGCACCATGTATCGAAGGTTTAAGCGGATGCGACCGATGTAGCAGACTTCGTCAGATTCCCCCTCGTTGAGGGGTTTTTGATTGTGGGGACGCTCTTCCCTGCAGGCGCAAGCCCCTGCAGTTAATTACGCTACCGCATCGCGGTAACAACTTTCTCCTTCTCCAGCTGGTCACTTCGTGTCGTGGATGTTTGTTTTGTTTGTGGTTACCCATGGATTGTATACGGAGACAAATTTATGTAGTCGCCCGTAGGACGTGGATTAATCCAAATCCGTGTTTACTTAGATTTGGGTTTGTGGTTTTGGTTTGAGGATACGTTAGCCATATTTGAGACTAAGATCGACTCAAACGTTTGTTAAGGATACGTTAGTCCGATTTGAGACTAAGATCAACTTAACAGGATCGTTTAGATCCGACAAAAGAGCGTTTGGGCTCTATTGTTCCAGTTTAGGGACATGGTGGTCCATTGCATGTATGGTCGTCGGGACCCGTCACCTCTCTGACGACGTTGAAGGATTACAATGACAGGTGTCAGAGGAGTTCAGAGATGTACCCTTGAACCAAAGCTGATTTGGGGGATTCATAGTCCAATTTGGGACTAAAGTCTATTTGAAGGTTTAAGGATACGTTAGCCATATTTGAGGCTAAGATCAACTTAAACGGTTGTTAAGGATACGTTAGTCCAGTTTGGGACTAAGATCAACTTAACGGGATCGTTTAGATCCGACAAGAGAGCATTTGGGGGCTCTATTGTTCCAGTTTAGGGACATAGTGGTCCATCTCCAGTTTAGGGACATAGTGGTCCATTGGTAGTTTAAGGACGCATAAGTCCATGAGTTTAAGGACCCCACAGTCCATATGGGTGTGTTTAAGGACGCATTAGTCCGTTAGTTTAAGGACGCATAAGTCCGCGGGTTTAAGGACCCCACAGTCCGTATCTTGGTTTAAGGACGCATAAGTCCATGAGTTTAAGGACCCCACAGTCCATATCTTGGTTTAAGGACGCATAAGTCCATGAGTTTAAGGACCCCACAGTCCATGTTGATGTGTGGTTGTCGGGACCCGTCACCTCTCTGAAGACGTTGAAGGATTACAACGACAAATATTAGAGGAGTTCAGAGATGTACCCTTGAACCAATGAGTTGGTTGAAAGAGCATATGTGCTCAGTTCAAGATGATTTGAGGACTTATGGCCAGTTTGGGCTAAGTCCAATTATGTTTGAAATATTGGCCCTCTGTCGGCTTATTGAAAGAGAGGCTTTGCCTCTAGAAACTTAGCCAATTGGGCTAAAGCTAGTGTTAAACACTAAAGACCAACAGTGTTGAACACTGGAATTAAGATTAGCAAGTTAGTGTTTAACACTAAAAGTTAATCAGTGTTAAACACTAGCAATGGGGCTTTCAAATTAATGTTAAACACTAAAGCAAATCAGTGTAACACCGATAACATAGATTTCAAATTAGTGTTAAACACCAAAGCAAATCAGTGTTAAACACCGGGAACAGAGTTTTCACATTAGTGTTAATCACTAAGAAAATCAGTGTTAAACACTGCAAATAGAGTTTTCCAAATTAGTGTTAAACACTAAGAAAATCAGTGTTAAACACTGTAGATAGAGTTTTCCAATTAGTGTTAAAAGGAAATCAGTGTTAAACACTGCAGAGAGAGTTTTCCAATTAGTGTTAAACACTAAGGAGGGAGGGGTCACGTGCGGACACGTGAGAGCGCCCTGATTTCCCTTATTTTATTCTGCAGGTAAGTGTTTAACATTTTTAATTCTGACGGCCATCACGTGTGAGCACGTGATGGAGGCCCCCGCTCTGGTCTGTTAGAATGCTCATTAGGGGTCACGTGGTGACACGTGAGGGCGCCCTAAATGTGAAGCCAGATCTCCTTTGTTTTATCCTCAAAACACTTTTCATCTTTATTTTAGAGCATCACGTGTTGGCACGTGATGGGGGTTTATGCATCGAATATTACAGCACTTGCTGAGGGGTCACGTGGGGACACGTGAGAGCGCCCAAAGCTTCTTTTCTTTTGTTTTGCCATTAAGTGTTAAACACTTTCATTTTTATTTTAGAGCATCACGTGTTGGCACGTGATGGGGATCTGTGCGCCAATTGTTAAAGCATTTGCTGAGGGGTCACGTGATAACACGTGAGAGCGCCCAAAGCTTTCATTTCCTTTGCTTTTTCTTTCTGCGTTTTGGGAGTCACGTGGGAGCACGTGAGGTGATGCTTCAAAGTTCTTTGCAGGGGATCTTTTCAAGGGTCACGTGGGGGCATGTGACCCTAGTTCTTTTCATGAACAGAGATCCTTTAAGAATTGAATTCTTTGTAGGGTTAGATCCTAATTATGATTTTGGAGGAATTAAATTCCTATCGTGAAAGAATTAAATTCTTATTTAGGATGAAACCCTGATTTCTTTTCAAAGGAATTAAATTCCCAGATATGTAAAAGAATTAAATTCTTGATTAGGGTTAAACCCTAGTTTCATTTTAGGAGGAATTAAATTCCTGTGAGTTTGGGAGAATTAAATTCTCAAAACTCAATTCCTCCTCTGTGTTTTAGATCTGCATGGCAGGATCTCAACCCAATGAGAATTAAATTCTCAATTCATGGGAAGATGTGCACTTTGCAGATCCTCAACCAGAGAAAGAACTAAGTTCTTTTCTTTAAATAAGAGTTAAGCTCTTTTGAGAATTAAATTCTCTTTTGAAGCCTCTCTTTTCTTACCTAGGGCTTTTCTTTTGCAGAGAATTAAATTCTCCTCTCTTTGCTTTTTTTTTTCTTGAGAATTAAATTCTCCTCCCTCTGTTTTTCTCTCAAAAAAGTAGATCCCCCTTCTCTTCTTTTCTTGGCTCCTATTTATAGGAGAAGGAAGAGAATCAATTTGTTTAGCAAATCTCTCATTAAGAGATTTGATTTGTATGTTGAGAGATTTGATTTGCATTCATCATTAATCTGGGCCTTTAGATTGTTAAGTGAATTTTATTCACCATTGGATTTTAAATCCAAAGATATCCATTTGTTACCTCGGTCAGATTTAGGGGGGAATCTTTCCATAAATAGGTGATATTTAATCACCTTTGGATCTTTAATCCAACGGTCCCCATAATCCTTTTCCATTTGGAAAGATTTAGAAGCTTTTAGAATTTAATTCTATTTCGAAAGATTTTTAGAGAAATTTAGAATTTTAATTCTATTAAACTGTAAGCCTGTCACGTGCTGGCACGTGACCCTTGATCACGTGTGAGCACGTGACCCCCAAATTGGTTCTTTTAACAGCCGCTTGTTCATGTTATTGTTTTAACCATCACGTGTCAACACGTGACCATTGGTCACGTGTGAGCACGTGATACCTCGTTGAGATACTTCCTGATTTTTAATCAGGGAACAGATTTTAGAATTTAATTCTATTCATTATTTTAGAGGCCTTAAGAGTCCATCACGTGTCTGCACGTGACCCATGGTCACGTGTGAGCACGTGATGCCGCATTGGGGTCTTTTCTGAGTTTTTATTACATCTTCTAACTCCTCCAGCGGGTTCTTAAAGGTCCATCACGTGTGGACACGTGATGCCTCATAACTTTTGATCCCGGATGAATTATGAGGCCCATAATATATCAAATCGAAGGGTTTTTCGAGATGCTTCCAATACCATCAAAATTTAATAGTTCCTCCTTCGGGAACTTATCAAAATACAGGCCGGAATATATTGGTTCGCATTTCCTTAAGCGTATCGCTGCCATTTGATACCTTGGACTCTTCTGCGCAGAAATTTTTGGCGGGAACAGTTACATTTTGATCCGCATGTCTACAATTACAAAAATAGCCCTATAAAGACCAGTCAATGCCGCCACTGCATTTTGGTAAAAACTATTTTGCATATGGGCCCTATATGGCCGCGGACCCGCGGCCCGAGGCATGGTTTAACCGCGGTTCCGCGGCCAAACAATGGAGTTGGCCTATGTGACTTTTTGGTCAGGCTCTGGTGCTTTTTATCTTCTTATTTCTTTATATCTTTTCTCAATTTAGCTTCTGGTTCTCTTCCAGATTTCCAGTGAACATTGTAGTGGACTTCTCCCCGTTCGCTTTGAGTCGATGTCTTGAATCTTGCTTTGTGAATTGTTCCTTATGTAGGCTTGATCAAGAGTCTTCTGTTTATTGGTTAAAGTCCACTTTTGCATCGTCTTTACATCATTCTCACTATTTTCTGTCCAAGAACTTGTAACCTGTAACATGTAGAAGACATGCGTCAAAAGCACCTGTTTATTTATAAAAAGAATAAGAATGGGGAATATAATAATGCAATAGTATGGTGTGATCAGATCCCGATCCCACTGATGAGTAGGATTACTCTCGGGAGATTTTCTCACTTAACAATCAATGCTATAAACCAAGTAGGTGTCTAGAAAGGTGTTAGTGGGGCTACGCCTCCAGGGAAAAGAGGTTATATAATTAAGGAACTTCGCGAAAGTGTTGGAAAACCTCCCTCGAAGTACCAACACTGGCCTGGCTGAAAGGTTAAGCAAGTATTGTGACGTGCGATTAATCCTGACTAATTCTTCTTTTAGGGTTTGAAGAAGGATTTGAGGAAATAGTGGGAGACATCCTGTTTAGATAAACTAATAAACCAATCTAAACTTGCAAGAGCATATGCTGAGTGTTTCTTTTCTCTCTCTCTGGCAGCTACCATGACAGGACTAAAACTATTACTTGAAAAGAATACACTGACCGGGCCAAACTATAAAGATTGGCTAAGGAACGTCAACATTGCACTGACTTATGACAAAGTTACATATGTTACCACCGCTGTTCCTCCCCCTATCCCAGGACCAGATTCCTCAGTTGCGAACAAGGAGGTTCGCAAAACCTGGGATCTAGACTGTAAGAGAGCTAAGTGTATCATGCTGGCGTCCATGAACAATGAACTCCAGAAACAGCACGAGAGTATGGCTATTATATCCATCTTTCTCCATTGCAAGGAACTGTATGGAGAGCACTCCCGTATCGCGAGGTACGAGACCTCAAGCAAACTGTTCTAAATGAGGTTAGCTCCAGGATCACCTATAGGAGAGCACATCCTGAAAATGATCAGCCTCATTGAAGAAGTCGCAAATCTGGGATGCGTGCTAGAGAATGATTTGTACATCGACTTGATTTTGCAGTCCCTTCCCCACACCTTCTCTCAGTTCGTGCTGAACTTCAACATGCACGAAATGGAAGCCGATCTTCCAAAGCTCCTCAACATGTTGAGGGTAGCAGGGACCTCCTTGAAAAAGGATAAGACCCCCGTTCTGTATGTTGGCCAATCATCCTCTTCTAATTCTAAAGCGAAAGCTAAAGGGAAGAAGAAGATGAAAGCCACCAAACCGAAAGGCGGGGTCAAGAAGGTGCAGGGAACGAACAAGGTAGGAAGGGTGAAGGCGGATAAGAACGAATGCTACTATTGTCACAAGCAAGGGCACTGGAAGAAGGATTGCATGGCTTTCAAAGCCAAGGACACGAATCAAGCTGCTGCTTCTGCTTCAGGTGTGTTCGTAATCGAAAATTGTCTTTCAGTAAACTCTACATCATGGGTACTTGATACCGGTTCTGGTTCTCACATCTGTAATTCTTTGCAGGCTCTGAGAAACCGTAGAGCACTGAAGACAGGTGATATGACTCTCCGGATGGGCAATGGAATGCATGTAGATGCTGTTGCAATGGGGGAATATCACCTGGGGTTGACTAGTGGGCACATTTTGGTGTTGTACAGCTGTTTTTGTATTCCCAGTATGCTATGTAATATTATATCAGTATCTTTGTTATCTAATGAAGGATATAATTTTGCACTTGAAAGAAATGTCATGAACATTCTCCTAAATTAAGAAATGATTGGGTTTGGCACACTGGAAAATGGCATATACATACTTAATCAACCTCAAGTTTTCAATATTCAAAACACACTTAAAAGGAAGGCTCCAGATTCAAACCAAGCCTTCCTATGGCATTGTAGACTTGGTCATATAAATGAAACAAGGTTGACTAAGTTACATAAAGATGGATATTTAGATCCGTTTGAATATTCATCATATGCAACTTGTCAATCATGTATCAAAGGAAAGATGACCAAATCTCCATTCGGCGGACACGGAGAAAGAGCCACGGAACTCTCGGGACTTGTACACAGCGATGTATGTGGTTCGATGTCTACGCATGCGCGAAGCGGTCACTCCTACTTCATAACTTTTACTGATGATTTCTCGAGGTATGGACATGTGTTTTTAATGAAGCATAAATCCGAGGCTTTTGAGAAGTTTAAGGAGTATAAAAATGAAGTAGAGAAACAGACTGACAAAAGCATCAAGATACTTCGATCTGATCGAGGTGGAGAATACTTAAGTACCAGTTTCCTTGAATGCTTAAAAGAGAATGGAATTCTCTCTCAGCTTACTCCACCTTATACACCTCAGCATAATGGTGTATCAGAAAGGAGGAATCGCACGCTACTGGACATGGTGCGTTCAATGATGAGTAGTGCTGAGTTGCCACTTTAATTCTGGGGTTTTGCGCTAGAATCAGCTGCATACCTATTGAATAAAGTTTCAACTAAGTCTGTGCCTACCACTCCATATGAAATGTGGAGCGGGAAGAGACCATGTCTCAAGTACATCAAGATATGGGGGTGTCCGACATTTGTTAAGAAAATAATCTGGACAAGCTCGAGGCACGATCGGTTTTGTGCAAGTTTGTGGGATACTCCAAGCATTCAAGGGGATATCTGGTCTACCACACTGAAGAACAAAAGGTGTTTGTCACTCGCCACATTGTCTTCTTAAAGAGCGAATTTCTTGCAAAAGAAATTAGTGGGAGCGCGGTAGAGCTGGAAGAAATTCCAGAACCTCAAACTACTGCCGAGGACTTAGTAGAACCTCAGGTTTCAATAGAACCCGACGAACCAATGCCACTTCGCAGATCTAGTAGGCTTTCTCGTCCTCCTGAAAGATACTATGGGTTTCTTATAGATGGGGATCGAGAGGATTGCATCATCGATGATGATGAGCCTACTAATTTTCAGCATGCTATCATGAGTAAAGACTCGGTGAAGTGGCTGGATGCTATGAGATCCGAAATGGAATCCATGTACACCAATAAAGTATGGACTTTAGATGTTGCTCCTCCTGGGGTAAAACCAGTTAGATGCAAATGGATCTTCAAAAAGAAGATTGGTGCATTTGGACAAGTGGAAACCTACAAAGCTAGACTCGTTGCAAAAGGTTTTCGTCAAAGACCAAGATTGGACTATGATGAAACCTTTTCCCCAGTAGCTATGCTTAAATCCATTCGGATCCTACTTTCCATTGCTGCCTTCCATGACTATGAAATCTGGCAGATGGACGTAAAAACAGCTTTTTTAAATGGACATTTAGAAGAGAGTGTTTATATGGATCAACCAGAAGGTTTCTTAGACAGTGGGAGCAGCTGAAAAGTGTGAAAGTTGCTTAAATCCATTTATAGATTGAAGCAAGTATCGCAGAGTTGGAACATCTGCTTTGATGGGACGGTCAAAGAATTTGACTTTATCAAAAATGTAGATGAACCATGCATTTATAGGAAGATTGTAGAATGAGCAGTAGTTTTCCTCGTTTTGTACGTCGACGACATACTACTGATAGGGAATGATGTCCCTATGCTACAATCAGTAAAGCTCTTCTTGTCACAGAAATTCTCCATGAAAGACTTGGGAGATGCATCCTACATTCTGGGCATTAAGATCTATCGTGATAGATCCAAAAGGATGTTGAGACTTGCACAGTCCGGGTATATTGACACTATACTAAAGAGATTTAGTATGGAAGATTCTAAGTAAGGTAATTTACCCGCTTGTCACGGGATCACCCTCTCCAAAGAGATGTCTCCAAAGACCGATGAAGAGAGGGCTCGCATGGGCATTATACCCTACGCTTCGGCAGTATGATCCATAATGTATGCGATGTTATGTACCAGACCAGATGTAGCTTACGCACTTAGTGTGGTAAGCAGGTATTAGTCTGACCCAGGTGAGAAGCATTGGATAGCGGTAAAGAACATTCTCAAGTACTTGAGAAGGACTAAGGAGATGTTCTTGGTTTATGGTAATGGGGACCTCCAGGTCGAGGCTTTTACCGACTCCAGCTTCCAAAGTGACAAAGATGACTCTAAATCCATTTCGGGTTTTGTGTTTACCCTCAATGGAGGGACGGTATGTTGGAGGAGTTCCAAACAAGATACCGTCGCAGACTCAATTATGGAGGCTGAGTATATAGCTGCTAACGATGCCGCGAAAGAGGCTGTCTGGATGAAGAAGTTCATTTCTGAACTTCAGGTGGTTCCGTCCATTGCCAATCCAATACCTTTGTATTGTGATAACAATGAGGCTGTAGCATTAGCGAAGGAACCAAGGTCCCATCAGAAATCCAGGCATATCTTGAGGCGGTATCACCTGATCAGGGAGATCGTGGATCGCCGGGAGATCGAGGTGTGGAGAGTGGATACAAAAGACAACACGGCAGATCCATTCACCAAGGCCATCCCTCAAGTCCAGTTCGAGAGGCTGTTTGAGATGTTGGGTATGCGGTATGCCAGCAACTGGATCCAGTGCAGACAGTGGGTACCCATTGCGCCAATTATAGGCCTTAGTGCAATGGGATATTGTTGGATATATATGCCCTAGAGGCCTTCATTGTATAGGATGCTAGGGATATGTATGTACATGACAATCTTGCTTGATATGATAGTACGCTATTTGGTTTGTCTTTATCTTAACGCGTGATATATTTTACTTTGTATTTATATACATGTTGATAAAGCCCGTAGGGTGTTTTCCTGACTACCGGCGTTGTGATGACAATCATACTTGTGGGAGCTGGATAGTCAATAGGCACATCCTTAAATGTCCCTGGTCGTAGGAGTATCGAGACTGGGCATCGATGCTCCAGAGTAGACTAGTGTATACATATCTAGACCCTAACGAGGGGCGATGGATTGGTCCCGCAGCCATTGGTGATGTGCACCTAAGATTGTATACAGATGCTTACTGTGTGTGAGTACACCGGACAGGACTCGCCGAGAACTGACTGGATGGTATTATACCTAGCGTCAGATAGCAGTTCTCATGTGACATGTGTGCAGATAGTCTGTCGACTTAAGGTCGTCATTTGTCTCGTGTGAGTTCTCACTGTGCTTTGATTACTACCCTACCACGGCTCAAAGGAGTCGTGCAAACAGGTTTTAGTTGGGTACAGTCCTGAGCTACATGGAGGCAGTGAGCGACTGTTAGGGATTCGTCTCTCCCGGTATAGGGAGTCGATATCGCACTGTGATCGGTTGGTCATTACCATAAGTCCCTGGCCAGGGCTAATTGAGAATTACTGGTGGACTGACCAGTAGATTCTCGGATGGTTTTGAGCCACACCGGCATGACTTGTACGGTTGTTAAGGGTCTGACGTTCACCACCTCCCTAGACCATACATGCGATACTCTCAGACGAACATACCGGACTGCACGGATATTGTCACGGACATGCTCAGTAGGGGTTACGGACGAGTTCGCTCGTCGGCCTCCTTTTCGACACATACTTGGGTTGCCATTACGTATAGCTAGTGCCACTGACGTACTTATGGTTAAACCCACTGCCAGCTACTATCGAGTCTTTAGAGTCCCAAACAGAGGGTTTCCCTGGATCAGGCGAGACAATGTAGATGTCGTATGGTCTTACGGCAGAGTTTCGACCGCATTCGTGTACTGGCTACTCGAATGACGATCAGAAGGATAATACTAGTGGGATTTAGTTTAAGCCGGATACTAGTATTGTAGTATTGGATTATACTGATCTCAGTGTATCTGTATTTTTCGGAATACGGATACGGGTATGAAAATACGGAAAAAGGGCATTCTTGTAATTTCACAAGATTGACCTTCTAGAAGGAGACACCTCATTATTGTTTTATTCTTTTTTCATAAATGATTAATGAGGTGGAAATGAGGAGATAAATGAGGCATGGGTTGAAAGCATGGCTAAGCATTTGTTTATTCAGTTTGGAGTTACTATTTAAGTAAGGTTGCATTTTGTATGATTAAATAATTCCATGGTTGAATTATTAGCAAAGACTTAGCCATTCTCTTCTCATTCTCTACTCATTCTCACAAAAGCTTTCTCTCTCATAGATTTCATTCTCTCCTTCTTCCTCAAGCTCATACACTTGCATGTGTTGCAAAATAATGAGCTTTGAGATCAACTAGTCCAATACACACTCTCTCTACATCCACTTAGTCATCTCTCCTAGCAAGTTAGATCACTAAGGTATCTCATAGAGGTTGGAGCTTGATCATAAGCCCCTCGGGTGGATCCATCTTCGACGCAAAGGAGACCGGCAGCCGAACTCTTCCAAGACCTAGAAGAAGCCAAAGAAAGGAGATCAAGAAGAAGGAGCTTGAACCAAGGAGCAAGGAGAAACTTGAAGACCCGAAGGACTAGGAATGAGGGTATAACTCCTTTACATAGTAGTTAGCTCTCTCTCTTAGTTTAGTTTTGTTAGTTAAGGTTTAATCAAGATCCAAAGTGGGAAAAAGTCTATGATGCAAAGCAAAAACTAGTTTCTTTTGTTATGAGAAAAACGTTTTAAAAGTATTCCGCCTCCCCATGACCCGTGGGGTGTGCATCTTAGACTTACAGTGTAGCCCAGAACACCCTGAGATACTACTGGAGTACCTACCATTAAATCTCCAGCGTTGGCCAAGGACTTTATGTAATGGCTCTCCTAGACACAGCGTGATCTCACCCCCAATACCGGGAGAGACGAAACCCCTGCCGATCCGCTCACTGCCTCCATGTGGCTCGGGACTGTACCCAACTAAAACCTGTTTGCACGACTCCTTTGAGCCGTGGTAGGGTAGTAATCAAAGCACAATAGGAACTCACACGAGAAAAATGACGATCTCAGGTCGATGAACTAACCTGTACACATGTCACCAGGGAACTGCTATCTGACGCTAGGTATAATACCAACTAGCAGGTTCCCGGCGAGTCCTGTCCGGTGCACTCATAACCCAATGAGCACCTGTATACATCTTAGGTGAACCAACTTACACCAATGGCTTGTGAGACCGGCCACCGCCCCTCGTCGGGGTCTCGACTGTATACACTATTCTACTAATGGAGTATCGATGCCCAGTCTCGAAACTCGCATGACTAGGGACCACTTTTAAGGATGTGCTTATAGACTACCTAACTCTTACGTATATGATCGCCATCATACTGCTGGTAGTCAAGCAAGAATCCTAAGGGCTCTATCAACGTGTAATAGTGATCAGTAATGTCACCTAAAGCAGTACACGATGATAAAGACAAACCATATAGCATACTATCATCTCGAGTAAGACTGTCCTACCGGTATAGGTCCTCCTCAATCATTGCAATCACGTGCATCCGATCCAATAATTGACTTTGAGGGCACTATATCCAACAATCTCCCACTTGCACTTAAGGCTAATTATTGCGATATTGCATACTCACAGCCCGTGTGATACCGAACACCCAACTCCTCTACTGATCAGTCTCACAAAGCTTGTTTGTGAAACTATTGCATTCGAGAAATAGCCTCAGTGAGTGGATCCGCCCTGATGTTTCTTTCTATGTCTCTCTTAATCTCAAGTTCGTGGAGAAAGCCATCTCCCGAATTGAGTAATACCTATTTTAGAATATGTCTGGATATCTGATGTGACCTAGCTCATAAATGAACATCAAATCCAAACTTCTTAGACTGTATCGTCAACTGAACTTAATCAGTATCCTACGCCATGCCTCCCTCAGTATCCGCTTGGACTACCTGTCCAAACTACTGCCCCTCGTCAGAGGAAAAACTATAACTCTGACAGTCACTCTGTCATCCAGGTCACCTTGGAAGCCTGGAATGATATCCGTCTCCCGAAGGAGGCTGCCGTTATCAAATCCCTAGAACATTCACTTATGTTCTAAAACTGCTTCCGAATGTTTCTCCAGGATTGGATTAATATCTCAACTTATTGCATCTAGTGCAAAAACAACATCTGGTGTGGTACTTAATATCTCATGATTGACTCAATTGCCAAAGCAAGTGATATGCCAATCATACACATCCCTCTCCCCTTTAGTCTGTAAGACACCTTTAGAGAGGGTGACTCCATCACCTGCAGGTACACCACCATGCTAGGAGTCATCCATTCTAAAATACCTTTTAGAATACTGTCTAAGTACCCAGATTGGGACACTTCCCAAATCTAGATCTAAAATCATAGATCTAGTAGCCAGAATATCAGATATAATATCCATATCCTATGTGGAGAAACAACTATGTGACTACCATAGTATAACCAATCGTAGTGTAGGAATTTCACTTCCTACTCTGTGTATGTCATCCAAATACCAGGACATCACACCCTACTACCTTCTTAACAGATCTATCACCTATTCTGATGAAGTCAAAGCCCATGACTATCACGCCAAAAATAGATGATCTATCTCCGCTATATCTGCTTTAGTCTATAAATAGACACAAGCGACTTGTCCACTATGCTTTCGCTGCTCCCACTGACTACAACAACCCTCTGGCAGAGTCATATACACGCACACTTCTAAAGCTAGTTTAGAACGACTCTATACTCATCCTCCTGCCGGGTCTCATAGTCTGGAACAACAGTTATGGCAAGTCTAGGTAAACAAGAACCTCCCTGTCACCGTCTTTGAGCATACCGAAGTACCTCTCGGGCGCCTGAGGTTACCCACCATATCTGCGGAGTGGCTAATGGAATGTCAATCCAGATTGAATCTTTAGGTCCTATTAAATTTTCAGTAATCGTTTGTGGTTCTGGAACCACTTCCAGTTCTACCATACTCCCACTACCGTTTTCTGAAAAAATCCATTTTACTAAAACTGTGGCGAGTCAAGAACAATATCACTATTGATCTTCCAGATGGTAGAAAGTCAACCCTCTTCATAGCCCGGGTTAACCCACAAACTGCCATTACAGAAACGTGCCTTGAGTTATCCAGAGTCTGGTTTTAAGCATAAGCCGGACAACTCCATATACCTTAACATTGTTAAGATATTAACTGTTCTATATCCAATATAGAAACAGAGGCACTGATTTAATTAGAACCAGATTCAAATCATGCAGTTGTCTCCAGTGCATGTCAACTAAATGGAGAGAGACCGATCAGCATTACTCAACTTAGGAGTGCATCCAATTATGAGTAACCCGAAAGAGAAGCTAGTTCTCAGCATCTTTACTATCAACTGAATACCAAACACAAGTATCTACATCTTCGATCACCTTGGAGAATCCCGATACTTGCATCACATGGTTCTCTACTTTATTCTTGTACCTATAATTTCTCAAAACTTGGACATTGTATTTCTACGAAACACTTGTCTAAAAACTAGAGAAGTCACAAGTAAACAGAATATAGTCCGAGGACCAACCCCTTTGTCCTAATGGACACTGGACAACATACAATACTTTGTATAAGTCCGCTGAGTTGAATAACTCAAACCTTGTGCGTCGTAGGTTGAAAACTGTATCCAGGCGATTTCCTCAAATATCACTAATTATAACGAATTCCGATATAATGAGGATGATCACCTAATTCCCAATAACTTATTCCCACTCATCATCTGTAAAACCATACAGATGTGAGAATCATACCTGGTAAATACATACCCTGGAGCAAGTGTCTAATTGGGAAATCAGTTTTCTTTTAACAAAACATAGTGAAACTGAAGCATGAAAATGTTTCGAAGGGGTATCCGGGTATTCCTAGTAATGCCTCTTCCATTATCCAGATTCATGTCTTTAACCGTATATTTCCTTGGCATCTCTCCAAATCCCTTTATTTGTCTTTAGTCATTACCTTCTGTACACCATCGTTAGGCTTAATGGTTTTCTTCCTTCCCTACCTTTCGGCACCAGCCTATAGTTTGGAAGAAGACTATCCAATAAGCGTAATAGGTGTACTCTCCTAATCTTAGGAGTACTCGCAATCTGAGAGAAGGTGATGATAAAAGACAACTGAATAATCCTTATTCCATTTCTCCTGAACTGGAGAAAAGCAAAGGTGAAGTAGGAGTAGCGATGAAATATGCGGTTTGGTCGTGAATGATAGCAGTCGCAATTTACTTTGCCTTCTTTCTAATCCCTTTATTTGTCTTTACTTATTACCTTATGTACACTATACTTAGGCTAATTGGTTTTCTTCATTTCCGTACCTTTCGGCACCTGCCTATGGTTTGGAAGAAGACTATCCAATAAGCGTAACAGGTGTACTCTCCTAATCATAGGAGTCATCGCAACCTGAGAGAAGGTAAAAAAGAAAAGACAACTGAATAGTCCTATTCAATCTCTCCAGAACCAGAATCCATCCTCAAATCTGGAACAAGTTCTTTCGAGTTCGTATATAACCATACGATGGATTTATCCAATGGAAGTGGATGTTCGTAGTAATACGAGGTGTTCTGGAGAAATTCAAAGGGTAAAAGAAGGAGTGGCAATGATGTATGCAACTCAGACAATCCAAAAGCCAGTGTTTTAAGAAAGTTCGGTTAACTTGGTCACTGAGTCATAGTCTAGGGTCGGGCCATGGTCGCTGCCAAAGAGAGAGAGAGAAAGGAAACACTCTGCGTGCACTCTAACCTAGATTAGAATGGTTATCACTTTATCTAATCAGGAAACCTCCCACTGTAATCACAAATTTTCCTCCAAACTTGAAAGAAGAATTAGTCGAGATCACCCGAGGAGTAAACCAACTCATCAGTGGGAATCGGGATCCAATTATCATCGCATGATAACATGATGGAATCCACTCACGTTATCACACTCCAGAAGGTATGCGCATGCCTGGCAAGTTTCCTGTATGTTTGAAACTCCCGATGTGGATTTTTGCCCCATGCTCTTATGACCTTGACGTTGGCCAAAATATCATAAGTCACATGTCAAGTTCTCCCCATCATTGTCCAGGTTAATTTGAACCCACCCATACATACCCTTGACGTTGTCCAAAATGGTAGTATGACTGTCCCAAACCAACGCATCTATCTATGCAACAGATGAATATCAAGCAGCTACCAAATACTATGCCTTGGCGTAGGTCAAAATACATAGCTTGAATACTACTGAATATCCAACTGAAATGACGGAGGGCTACGACTGGTTTTTGGCGAAAAACCTTTAACGTAATGAACTTGATGTCGTTGAAGGAACTGATAGCTTTTTACAAATATATAGTAGCGGAAGCCTTTACTAAAGAGGTCACTCCCGGTGAAGGGATCTCGGCTCTTTCCCCTAGAATGATGTGCAGGATATTCCAAACTGAATACCGCGATCCAAAGCAAAAAGTAATCGACCATAGTGAAGTTATTACCTTGACGCAAACCTCTGCCCAAGGGGTCACTCCCGATGAAGGGATATCGGCCCTTGCCTCGTCGAATGAGGTGTTGGATATTCATAACCGAATACCACTATGAAAAACAAAAGATAACGTCATTGCAATAACGGCTTTTTGAAAAATGTTCCAACAACATCCGAATATGTTTGTTTTCCTTGCATTGATCAGAATCAATGCAGTCCCATCAATTAATCACACCAGAAAAGAACGAAAATAAAATGTACGTATATGCCATCCGCATTCGCCACTGGGTCCCATCATCACCCGTTAGGTTACTTAACTAACGACAGAGCGGGGACTGGACTAGCGCGGGTGTAAAACATATACAACATCTACTAGTATATATATCAACATACAATAATCGCTCAAGGCGTGATAAATGCAACATCACAGAAAAGTAATAAGCATCACAGAACAATACATATAATCTGGGAGCCCTGGGTTTCATTGAGCCACAAGTGAAACCCGACGTTCCCTGGTCGTGTGGATAGCCTGTGCAATGAAACCTAGACCCCTACGAGTGCGGCAAGTTACCCGCCAAAACCTGAAGCGAGGCAGCCCCTTCAGCAAAGTGAATGGACCACCCGACACTTCACGGAATCCGGTAACTTGAGCACCCCACCTTGGGTCAACCTGTACCCCCTACGAGTGCGGTGAATAGCCCGCCAATCCTAGAGTGAGGCCCCCTCCTTCTCAAGGCCATGAGATGCGGACCCGTTACCCTCCAGAACCCGGCTATCCATGCACTCCGTCGCGGGGTAATCCTAGTACAGAAAAGAAAATATGTACAACGGGTACATCGAGCTCAACCCGGCCGTGCCCCAAAAGAATAATATACAAACAGGCAGTGACGGCAGTCCACATGTCGGACGCTCGCCCCGCGATATCAAATGTACAAATAAATCCAAACTGCACTACCATTGCACACAGCTATCCACCATGACAAATCCGCAACATCACAGCACAACACAGAACATCAACGTGAATGTCACGTTCGTAAACCTGTCTAAAAGGACTATAGAAATTAGACGAGTTATACCTCTCTAATGACATTCACGGTCACAGATATAATGTAAGCACTATGAACTAACGTATTTAAAATTTTGATCGACAAAACTTCCCGAAGTGGACCCTAAGTACAAATCCAGTACTCTAACAAAATTTGGGCCCAAACAAAATATTCCAGAAACCACAATTCCACATGAAAGACACCCAAAAGAAAAATGGTGCACTGTTGCTCCAAAACGGCGGCGGAACCGCGGCCAACACAAGGGTTGTGCGGTGGTTCCGCGGCGGTCTTGTGGGTTCAGTCGACCAAATTTCTTCCAGAGTCTTAAAAAAGCCTGCTCGATTTTCTGACATACCCAAAATAATTTTTAGACGACAAAAATTTTTTGACAGAAACTTTAAACTTGGATTTGCGGTTTTGGAAATTTCGTTCGATCGATGTTTTAAACATGTTAGAACAAGCTAGTAAAGGTTAATGGCGTGGCTCCGATACCATGTAAGTCTACGGTAGCATCCCGGCCGCCAATCCGAGGCCAAACGAGGAACAAAAACTTTTATAACTGGCGCTAACGCAGACTTTCACCCGGATCGTGCCATTAAAACTAAACTAGCAAACTACAAAATGATAGAATGGCTATACCGATCGATTCGTGTCCTTCGGTCTTTAGCCATCATCCTTGGCTCCTCACGGCATCTCCGATCTTGCTCGATCTCCGGTCTCCTCGTCGAAGTGGCACCACGTCAACGAATCTTTATACAGGCTCCCGCCTCTATACCGAGACAACTCGGAAATGATGTTTGCTAGCCGACATGTCCAAGATTGAAGTAGAGAGAGTGTAGAATACTTTGTCTCAAGACACCCAATGAATTGGGTGAAGGTAAATGAAGTTGCCAAAATGAGATGTGATGAAATGAGAACTTTGGAAATTTTGTGCTAAGGAAAAATCAAGGACACACCCACACTAATGTGTGGCCGGCCACTCTCACAAAAACAGCCCAAAAAGGGCTCGGCTAAAACCAAAGGGGGGTGAGCACAAGGATGAAGTGGTGATCATAAGGAAAAATATCTCATCTAATATCTTAAGCTTAAACAAAAACAATAAATGCTCAAGCCACCTCATATAAGAAACCATGCTCATCTAGAAGCAATCCAAATGACTCACTAACATATCCAAATGAAGCCCACTACCACTAGATTTCGGCCATGAAGCAATGAACAAGGAAATGGCCAAAAAAAGATACATCAACAATAGCCTTTAATTAAACAGTAAAACTAATGTTTAATCAAGCGAAGAAAAATTGGCAACTTCAAAAGTAATCCCGTAACGAATTACAGGATTACCCCACAACTGTATATACATACCCGCATTTGTACTCCGACCGAATACGAATGCAACGAGACAAAAATATTCCTACACAATATAATACTAGGATCCGGCTTAAACCAAAGCCCAGTAGTATTATCTATCCGAACCATAACACGTGCACAAGTGCACGTGTATGTTCGAACCCTGCCATAAAACCATACGGCCTCTACAACGTTTCGCCCGAACTTGGGAAAGTATCCGTGGGGGACTCTAAAGACTCATCAATACTCTGGCAGTGGGTTTAACCACAAGCACGTCAGTGGTACTAGCTATACGTAACGGCTGCCTATGTATTGAGAAAAAGGAAAGCCGATGAGCGAACTCATCCTGGAACCCTACCGAGCCTATCAGTGACAATATCCGTACAGTCCGGTCCGTTCGTCTATGAGCATCGCATATCGGGCCTAGGGGGCTGGTAACGTCAGACCCCCAAAAGCGGTATAAGTCATGTCGGAGTGTAGCCCAGAACACCCTGAGATACTACTGGAGTACCTACCAGTAAATCTCCTGCCTTGGCCAAAGACTTTGTGTAATGGCTCTCCTAGACACAGCGCGATCTCACCACCATTACCGGGAGAGACGAAACCCCTGCCGATCCGCTCACTGCCTCCATGTGGCTCAGGACTGTACCCAACTAAAACCTGTTTGCACGACTCCTTTGAGCCATGGTAGGGTAGTAATCAAAGCACAGTGGGAACTCACACGAGACAAATGACGATCTCAGGTCGATGAACTAACCTGTACACATGTCACCAGGGAACTGCTATCCGACGCTAGGTATAATACCAACTAGCAGGTCCCCGGTGAGTCCTGTCCGGTGCACTCATAACCCAATGAGCACATGTATACATCTTAGGTGAACCAACTTACACCAATGGCTTGTGAAACCGCCCACCGCCCTTCGTCGGGGTCTCTACTGTATACACTAGTCTACTAATGGAGTATCGATGCCCAGTCTCAAAACTCCCACGACTAGGGACCACTTTTAAGGATGTGCTTATGACTACCCAACTCTCACGTATATGATCACCATCATACTGCTGGTAGTCAAGCAAGAATCCTAAGGGCTCTATCAACATGTAATAGTGATCAGTAATGTCACCTAAAGCAGTACATGATGATAAAAACAAACCAGATAGCATACTATCAATTCGAGTAAGACTGTCCTACCGGTATAGGTCCTCCTCAATCATTGCAATCACGTGCCTGCGATCCAATAATTGACTTTGAGGGCACTATATCCAACACCATCCACCCGACTTCCCCCGTAGATATAAATCTACTCACCTGCGGACTTCTTGTTCAGCCGTAGTCGATGTGCTTCGTCGTCTCGAAATCCATACGAATGTACTTACAATAAATACACAGTCGCAATACCATTAAAATTAAGTCCGGAAAACCAATATGGCACACGGTGCGCTCATAGGTTAGAACCTATAGCCTACGCATGCAAAAACAACCAAACAACTCTCGTCGTTGACGTACAAACATCCAACGACCCAATACAATATAAAATACCAAAACCAAGAATTCAAACATCGGGAAAACTTAACCAAAACCACTCACAACAACTCCCAGATTCTCTCTGAGGTAAAATGGGATTAAACTAGCAATGCAGTGGGGTTGTAAATGAAGTAACTGAGCTACAAACCAGACCTAGGCACCAAATACCCCAATGTGGCCGGCCACATCACCATGAAAACCGGCCAGCTCGGCCCGGGGTGCTCCGTTGGGGTCCGTCTTCTCAGGATGGTCTCCTAGTGTCTTAAATTGGTCTCTGGAGTTGCTAGATTTTCTCGTAAATAGCCCAGGTCATCCCAGATTTCCTTTAGGCACACAATACCTCACAAAACCGACACGGGTGAATTTCCTAAGCCCGTATTCTCTGTTTTTGGGCATACAATCAACACTAAGGTCCGTAGACAGCCACTGCACCTCATCATTCCACACAAACACCCAGACCCTTCTCTTGAATTTTCCAAACATCACATACCCTAACCAAATCACTTTCTAAACTAAATTAGGGTGCAAGAAACTAAAACTAAACTAAATGGAAGAAGATATATCTCATTTGGGCAACTCAAGAAAAACGCCAGCTTCCCAAAGTCTCCAAAATTCAACTTTGATTGGTCCAAAGTGTTAAGGGTGAGATGGGGATCATTTTTAATGAAGAAGGTGTAGGGTTTTGAAGAAGATTTGGAGATGATATTTGGAGGTGGAGGTGGATGGAGATGAGGAGGAAGAAGAAGTTGAAGAAAAGCTAATGGGGGAAAAAGAATGGCAGCCCCCCTCTCTCTCCTACCCTCACTCTTTCTTATTTTCACCCCTCACAAGCCCATGCCTCACACTCTTTCCAATCATTCTCTTTTTAACCCTTTTCTCCTTTTCTTTTCTTTTTCTCCCACTAATTAAAACCAAATACATAATACAAATGAAATGAAACAACAAGCAACATGTCATGGTGCACTAGCCATGGAAAACAGTAGAAACACGGATTTGGCTTAATCGCGATTAGTAGTGCACTAATCAATTTTTATTTAAACTGCATATAATTAATTATAAAAATGCCAAATCCAATAAATATATTTTTAAATGAATAAATCATTTTTGTCACGACCCAAGTTTGGATGTGACAGGCACTTAGATTGTATCATATCTAAAGATATGCACAAATCCAAGTAAGCCAAAAACCAAGATCATAATACCTTATTTTGGAATTATTTAGGAAAATTTAGTTTTTAAGTAAAAATCTCAAGTTATGAATTTAAATTGTTTAAACAGTAATAAAGGTTAAGTTTGGTTGTATTCCTAGTTGGAATCAACAATATCCACATGAATCATGAATGTAAGCATATGTAACATCACTGAATCTCATAAAGAAAGAAGCTATGAAACTAATCAACAGATCTCAACTGTACATATATATACCATCTCTCCTTTCTAAGTCAAAATACAGTCTGATGGAGTCTTTCTAGATACAAAAATACAAAATGGAAGGTTACTACACATGTAACCTACCAGCAAAAGATGGAATACAACAGCAAAAGTGATCCTGCCTCGCAGCTACCCGTCCACTCTATCCCTGCAAGGAACTGTGGCACAACGGGGATGAGTTGCCAACTCAGTGAATACGACTAACATATAACGGCGAATAAAGTAAATATGACCATCCTGACAATGAATATGAATCAATATGATATATGAGTATATGTGAAATCCAACAATAAATCTCATTATACTTGTGAAATCACAACTCAAGTAAATCATCTCTCGGTGTCCATCAACGACACAAAATCTTCATTTCTTATAGGTATCATTCCCCGAATGATCCTATACTCATAATATCGGTCGTTATCCTCTAGATACACGCCGTATTTCTATAACCAACTCCGGTATCGAGTAACCTCGCTAGGCTCCCCCGTCTCAATACGGCTATCCTGCCCCTCGGTCTCGACCGGGTCCACCCTGTATCCAACTGTATAGCTCCCCCACTCAGTATGGATAACGTAAATCCGCGACCGTATATCTCCCCCACTCGGTCCGGAATAAACCAAAAGCAGAAATCAACTCAGGGTGGACATGTCACATCAATCATGAAAACTGGATTTATGTAGTAGTATTCAAAAACTCAAAATCATAAATCCTCAATTCTGCATCTATCTCATATCCAACATGGAAATACGCATAAAGCAACAGAATGTAAATAATGAGTTCTACCAATATACTTGACATATGAAATACAATATAATTCATGTTAATAAGTATGATATTTAAGTGTATGTGACATGGCAATATCGACGAGGTGTGTGTAGTATATAAGATGTGCACGTGGCATGACTCGTCGATACTTGTGAAGTGTTCTAACAACTAAGCAATATACACATATTTTTATGCATGAAATTCTAACATTTAAACATGATGATATGAATATCACATTAAGTAAAACCATGGGCGAAACACGCCATCTTTACTAAATTCCCCGGTAGATGTTTAGTCTACTCACCGGAAAAATCGAATCTACTCCGGAATCGCTAATCCTTTCCCTTTCCTCGCGGCTTCCGTACTTCTCGTATCCGCGTCTAAATATACCAATTAACTTATATAAGCCGAAAAGCTATTCCGATATAACGGAAATAGAAACACGTTATCTTACTTACTAGTTATATTCTATTTGATTATATCAAGTTATAAAACACTTATTCTAGCTGAATTTTAACCCAAACCTGCACTGTTGCAGGAATTAAAACGCGACTTGATTTCATCGTGTCGTATTTAGTGTTTTACGATTCTTTTTCCGATATATCATTCCAGATTTTATATACTGTAAAACTAAGTTAAATAAACAGTACCAAATTAACCCAAATTGTATACTGTAAACACCCCAACAGACCAAACCCCCAAAGCTTCCCACATGGCCGGCGACGCCGGCCAAACTCCTTCTGTCGCCGGCCCAAAACCGGCCCCCTACCTCCGTCTTCTTGTGGTGTGTTCTAGTTGTTACCTACATCATTTCTACTCTGTTGAATTTATTTAATTATGTTCCAGATTAAAGCAGATTTTAACAGACTATGAATTTTAACTAAATACTATATTATGTGACCAAGCTAAATTAAATTTTTAACTAATCTACAGAACTTAATCTCTACTAAGTTTAAGAAGTTTACCCTCCTAATTTGCTGTAGGAATAACCCCCAATGATCTACAAGCTCCTCCTAGTTTGATGAAGAACTATCACCAAGAACAAGCTCCTCAATCCTCTTCTTCTTCCTCTTATTTTCTTTTCTCCTTTACTTTTCTTTTCTTTTAATTTCACTTCAGTTTGATTTACTTTCAGAACTGAAAATATGTTATATAGGTGAGAGGAGGAAGGGATAAGAGAAGGAGGAGGTGTCAAGTGAGGAAGTGTGTGAGTTTCATGCAAGAAGGAGGTGGAAAAGAGAGGTTGCATGAAGCATGAGGTATTTTTGCATTATCCTCAATTTCTTTTGTTTTAATTTGAAATTTATTTCAGAACTGAATTGATAACCCTTATTCACTTAAACCCTTAACAAAAACCTATTTGCATAAAACCTAACTTTGCAATTCAACCCCTCACAACTAGCTTATTATAAAACACATCTTTTATTAAAATGAAGCTAAAATTTTCATTAAAACCCTTATAACTTATTTAATTTACATTCAAAAATTTTAATTTAAATTGTATTACATATAACTTATGAAGATTGACATATTTGATTTTAACCATTTTGTGTTTTATCAGCTTATTCATAATTTAATTAGTTTTATTTATTTCTAGCTTTTTCCTAATTGTTACAATATTCCCCCCTTAAGAAAATTCGGTCCCCGAATTTAAAATAATTACTAGACATACCTATGAAAAGATGTGGAAATTTCTTCCGCATCGCGTCCTCCGTCTCCCAAGTAATCTCCTCGCGATCCTTTCTTTGCCAGAGAACCTTTACAGATGGCAGTATCCTCGATCGTAGTTGCTTTGCCTGCCTGTCCAGAATAGCGACTGGCTGCACTGTGAAGGATAGATCTGGCTCAAGCTGTAGAGTCTGATGTTGGATCGCGTGAGATGGATCGTGAAGATATCTGCGAAGCATCGAAACGTGAAACACCGGATGTACGTCGGGAAAACCAGGTGGAAGTGCTAACCGATAAGCCACAGCACCCACTCTCTCTAAAATCTCGTATGGTCCAACATATCTGGGGCTGAGCTTCCCTTTCTTCCCGAAGCGCATCACACCCTTCATTGGAGATACTCGGAGGAACACATGATCTCCCACATCAAACTCAAGTTTACGTCGTCGTCGATCTGCGTATGACTTCTGTCTGCTTTGAGCCGCTTTCATTCTATCTCGTATCAATTGAATCTTCTCTGTAGTTTCCTGTACTATCTGCGGTCCCAATACACAACTCTCACTAAGTTCCGTCCAGCAAACAGGTGATCTACATTTCCTTCCATACAAAGCTTCAAAGGGTGCCATCTGGATCGTCTCTTGAAAACTGTTGTTATACGAGAATTCCACCAAAGGTAGGTGACGATTCCAACTACCACCGAAATCTAGGCTACAAGCTCGAAGCATATCTTCTAGTATCTGAATGGTCCGCTCCGACTGACCGTCTGTCTGTGGGTGGAAAGCTGTACTAAAACTCAATCGTGTACCAAGAGCGTCCTGAAGTTTCTGCCATAGCCTGCTCGTGAACTGGGTACCTCGATCTGACACTATGCATGTCGGCACTCCATGTAGACGTACAATCTCATCGATATAAACCTGTGCATACTGAGCAAATCCATATGTCGTCTTTACTGGAAGAAAATGAGCGGCTTTTGTCAATCTATCAACAATCACCCAAATTGAATCATACCCTCTGCTAATCCTGGGTAGACCCACCACAAAATCCATAGAAATCTGTTCCCATTTCCACTCTGGAATGGGTAATGGTTGCAGCTCCCCGGCTGGCCTCTGATGTTCTGCTTTGACTTGCTGACAAGTCAAGCATCGGGAAACAAAATCCGTAACATCCTTCTTCATTCCTTCCCACCAATAATTTTCCTTCAAATCACGATACATTTTAGTGGAACCAGGATGAATACTGTATACTGATCTGTGGGCATCCTCCAAAATCTCACGCCTCAATCCGTCAGAATCTGGCACACAGAGACGAGTCCTAAAACGTAACACTCCATAATCATCAATCACGAACTCCGTCTCCTTACCCTGCCTAACATGATCCATAATCTCTATCATGCGAGTATCTGTAGGCTGCGCATCTCGAATACGATCCAGTAACTGAGGTCTGGTGCGAACATGTGCTAGCTGACCCCCTGTCGATGTAAACTCAAACTGTATACGACTATCACATAAGATCTGCCAGTCTGTAGAAGACTGTCTCTGCAAAATGCTCAATTGAGATAAATTACCTCCAGGCCTCCGACTCAAGGCATCTGCCACAACATTTGCTTTGCCTGGATGGTACAAGATCTCACAGTCGAAATCTTTCACCAGTTCCATCCATCTACGCTGCCTGAGGTTCAGATCTTTCTGCTAAAAGATATACTTTAAGCTTTTATGATCTGTGAAGATTTGACACGTTTCTCCATACAAGTAATGTCTCCAAATCTTCAATGCGAATATTACAGCAGCCATTTCTAGATCATGAGTGGGGTAGTTTTGTTCATGCCTCTTTAACTGTCGAGAAGCATATGCTATAGCCTTGCCGTGTTGCATCAACACACAGCCTAAGCCCACTCTAGAAGCATCGCAATACACTACGAAACCCCCTGACCCGGAAGGTAAAGATAATACAGGTGCAGTCGTCAAACGTGTCTTCAACTGTTGGAAACTCTGCTCACACGTATCTGTCCACTGAAATGGAACTTCCTTCCTAGTCAATCCTGTCAAAGGTGCCGCTATTCGGGAGAAATCCTGTACGAAGCGTCTGTAATAACCTGCCAGACCTAAGAAACTCCGAACCTCCGTAACTGACATAGGCCTGGGCCAGTGTTGTACCGCTTCAATCTTCTTTGGGTCTACGCATATACCTTCTCTCGTAACTATATGACCCAAGAAATCCACACTATCGAGCCAGAAAGCACACTTAGAAAATTTTGCATACAGCTGATGCTCCTTCAAGGTCTGCAATGTGATACGTAAATGCTGCTCGTGCTCCGTCTGGCTCCGAGAATATACAAGAATATCATCTATGAATACTATGATAAACCGATCGATAAATGGTCTAAAGATACGGTTCATCATATCCATAAAAGCTGCTGGAGCATTGGTGAGTCCGAACGACATCACCAGAAATTCATAATGCCCATATCTCGTACGAAACGCCGTCTTCGGAATATCGTCCTTCCGAATCCTCAATTGATGATATCCTGACTTCAAGTCAATCTTTGAGAAAAATCCGGCTCCTTGCAACTGATCGAACAAGTCATCTATTCGTGGTAATGGATACCTGTTTCGCACAGTGACGCGATTCAGCTGTCGGTAGTCGATGCACATTCTCATACTACCGTCCTTCTTCTTTACAAATAACACAGGAGCTCCCCACGGTGAAACATTAGGACGAACAAGTCCTCTATCTAACAACTCTTGCAACTGGCCTTTGAGTTCTTTCAATTCCGTCGGTGCCATTCGATAGGGTGGTATAGAAATAGGCCCTGCACCCGGAATCAAATCGATACAAAATTCAATATCTCGATCAGGTGGCAATCCTGGTAACTCAGCAGGAAATACTTCAGGAAATTCTCGTATGATCGGGATTTGGTCCAATGGAACTTCAGCGACCCCTATGTCCTGAATAAAAGCCAAGAACCCATGACAACCCTTCTTCAATAGCCGCCCCGCACAAAAAGCAGAAATCATGTTGACAGGGTTTAACTTGCAATCCCCCTGCACAACAAACACCGGTTCACCTGGAAAACAGAATCTAACCGCCTTTCCTCTACAGTCTACATAGGCATGACAAGCGGCTAACCAATCCATCCCAAGAAGTACGTCAAAATCCAACATATCTAAGAGAATCAGATCAACAAGCGAATCTCTACTACCAATACGCACCGAACACGATCTGAATACGTGACGAGCTATAAAGGAATCTCCAACTGGAGTAATCACTACCAAAGGTAACTCTAACAATGACGACTCCTTCCCCAATAAAAGTGCGAATCGTGAAGATATATAAGAGTGTGTAGAACCGGGATCAAATAAGACATGTGCCTCTAATGAACATACTGTAAGAGTACCTGTCACGACTGAATTTGATGCCTGGGCATCCTGTGGAGTCAGTGCAAAAACCCGTGCCTGGCCCCTGCCCGCATCCTGTCGTCCTCTACCTCTATCTCCTCTACCTCTCTGAGCACGTCCTGCATAGCCTCGACCTCTTGGTGCAACTGCCTGGCGTGTAGCGCCAACTGGGGGAGGAAGTAAAGCCATCGGTGTAGGAGATGGAAGGGGTAAAGCAGCCTGTGGAGCAACAGTCCCTCCCCGAGATCTACAATCTCGCGCAAAGTGTCCGGGAAGTCCACAACTATAACAAGTTCAAGGGTGGTCTCTGATCATCAGGATAAGAACTGAACATCTGTCCCTGCGTCCAACCTCGTCCAACACTGCGGCCTGAAGTATACCTGCCTGGATATGACCCTCTACCTCGGCCAAACTGTCTATTTGTCGGCACGAAAGGTCTACTCCTCTTTGGCTCCGGAACGACTCCTGACTGGCTCAAACGCTCCTCTACTCGTATCGCCGCATCCATGGCCTGTGCATATGTATCAAAATGCTGGGAGCCTATCGCCAGATACAACTGTGTGTCCAAACTCCTTAGGAACCTTTTCACCCGAAGCTCCTATGTAGGTACTAAGTATGGGGCATATCGCGATAGCTGGGTGAATCGTAAGTCATAATCTGCTACTGACATACTTGCTGATTTCTTCAACGCTTCGAAACTGCTAGCTCTAGCATCCCTCACACTCTGGGGAAGAAATCTGGCAAGAAAAACGGTAGAAAACTCGGTCCACGTCATCGGTGGAAGATTCGTAGCTCGCCCTCTCTCCATCGACTCACACCATTCCTGTGCAAGTCCCTCCAAACGAAAGCTAGTCAGCTCAACTGACCTCGCATCAGAACATCGCAATGATCTGCCAATCCTCGCCATTCTATCAAGAAAAGACTGAGGATCTACCGCCACATCGGTCCCTGTAAATACCGGGGGCCTCAATCTCATAAACTCTGCAAGTGATACCTCCATCACTCTCGTATCTTCTGGCACTACCGTCTGTGTAGGCTGTACCTCGGACTCTGCTACGGTCGGTGCTGGATCTGATCTCAAAGCTCGAGTGGTCTCAGCTAACTGTCCTACCACTCGCTGTAATCCCAACATACCCTCCTCAATCCTAGTCATGCGATCTGGAGGAGGAGGATCAACATGCTCATGCACCGCCGGAACGTCCGGTGTACCAGTCCTAGTCACAGGCGGACTCGCCCTAGCTGCGTTCCTGGCTGCGGCTCGCCTAGCCCGCGTAGCCATAGCAACTGGAACAAGAAACGAGAGTTGATAAGGTGTGGGAACAGAAGTAATCAACAACGGAGAATCAACGGAAGAATAGATCAAGATAAACATCCTAAGGTTAGTTAGGCTGAATACGATAACGTAAATATGCCGCGGAATATACGTACGGTACTGCATTCATCCTAATTCACCTACTCCATCAAACCAAAGGTCATCCTAACTCTCAGACTTACATCAACCTATTGAAATCCCTTACTGAATTCCGTAAGGTTACTCCTAAGCTCTGATACCAACTTTGTCACGACCCAAGTTTGGATGTGACAGGCACTTAGATTGTATCATATCTAAAGATATGCACAAATCCAAGTAAGCCAAAAACCAAGATCATAATACCTTATTTCGGAATTATTTAGGAAAATTTAGTTTTTAAGTAAAAATCTCAAGTTATGAATTTAAATTGTTTAAACAGTAATAAAGGTTAAGTTTGGTTGTATTCCTAGTTGGAATCAACAATATCCACATGAATCATGAATGTAAGCATATGTAACATCACTGACTCTCATAAAGAAAGAAGCTATGAAACTAATCAACAGATCTCAACTGTACATATATATACCATCTCTCCTTTCTAAGTCAAAATACAGTCTGATGGAGTCTTTCTAGATACAAAAATACAAAATGGAAGGTTACTACACATGTAACCTACCAGCAAAAGATGGAATACAACAGCAAAAGTGATCCTGCCTCGCAGCTACCCGTCCACTCTATCCCTGCAAGGAACTGTGGCACAACGGGGATGAGTTGCCAACTCAGTGAATACGACTAACATATAACGGCGAATAAAGTAAATATGACCATCCTGACAATGAATATGAATCAATATGATATATGAGTATATGTGAAATCCAACAATAAATCTCATTATACTTCTGAAATCACAACTCAAGTAAATCATCTCTCGGTGTCCATCAACGACACAAAATCTTCATTTCTTATAGGCATCATTCCCCGAATGATCCTATACTCATAATATCGGTCGTTATCCTCTAGATACACGCCGTATTTCTATAACCAACTCCGGTATCGAGTAACCTCGCTAGGCTCCCCCGTCTCAATACGGCTATCCTGCCCCTCGGTCTCGACCGGGTCCACCCTGTATCCAACTGTATAGCTCCCCCACTCAGTATGGATAACGTAATTCCGCGACCGTATATCTCCCCCACTCGGTCCGGAATAAACCAAAAGCAGAAATCAACTCAGGGTGGACATGTCACATCAATCATGAAAACTGGATTTATGTAGTAGTATTCAAAAACTCAAAATCATAAATCCTCAATTCTGCATCTATCTCATATCCAACATGGAAATACGCATAAAGCAACAGAATGTAAATAATGAGTTCTACCAATATACTTGACATATGAAATACAATATAATTCATGTTAATAAGTATGATATTTAAGTGTATGTGACATGGCAATATCGACGAGGTGTGTGTAGCATATAAGATGTGCACGTGGCATGACTCGTCGATACTTGTGAAGTGTTCTAACAACTAAGCAATATACACATATTTTTATGCATGAAATTCTAACATTTAAACATGATGATATGAATATCACATTAAGTAAAACCATGGGCGAAACACGCCATCTTTACTAAATTCCCCGGTAGATGTTTAGTCTACTCACCGGAAAAATCGAATCTACTCCGGAATCGCTAATCCTTTCCCTTTCCTCGCGGCTTCCGTACTTCTCGTATCCGCGTCTAAATATACCAATTAACTTATATAAGCCGAAAAGCTATTCTGATATAACGGAAATAGAAACACGTTATCTTACTTACTAGTTATATTCTATTTGATTATATCGAGTTATAAAACACTTATTCTAGCTGAATTTTAACCCAAACCTGCACTGTTGCAGGAATTAAAACGCGACTTGATTTCATCGTGTCGTATTTAGTGTTTTACGATTCTTTTTCCGATATATCATTCCAGATTTTATATACTGTAAAACTAAGTTAAATAAACAGTACCAAATTAACCCAAATTGTATACTGTAAACACCCCAACAGACCAAACCCCCAAAGCTTCCCACATGGCCGGCGACGCCGGCCAAACTCCTTCTGTCGCCGGCCCAAAACCGGCCCCCTACCTCCGTCTTCTTGTGGTGTGTTCTAGTTGTTACCTACATCATTTCTACTCTGTTGAATTTATTTAATTATGTTCCAGATTAAAGCAGATTTTAACAGACTATGAATTTTAACTAAATACTATATTATGTGACCAAGCTAAATTAAATTTTTAACTAATCTACAGAACTTAATCTCTACTAAGTTTAAGAAGTTTACCCTCCTAATTTGCTGTAGGAATAACCCCCAATGATCTACAAGCTCCTCCTAGTTTGATGAAGAACTATCACCAAGAACAAGCTCCTCAATCCTCTTCTTCTTCCTCTTATTTTCTTTTCTCCTTTACTTTTCTTTTCTTTTAATTTCACTTCAGTTTGATTTACTTTCAGAACTGAAAATATGTTATATAGGTGAGAGGAGGAAGGGATAAGAGAAGGAGGAGGTGTCAAGTGAGGAAGTGTGTGAGTTTCATGCAAGAAGGAGGTGGAAAAGAGAGGTTGCATGAAGCATGAGGTATTTTTGCATTATCCTCAATTTCTTTTGTTTTAATTTGAAATTTATTTCAGAACTGAAATGATAACCCTTATTCACTTAAACCCTTAACAAAAACCTATTTGCATAAAACCTAACTTTGCAATTCAACCCCTCACAACTAGCTTATTATAAAACACATCTTTTATTAAAATGAAGCTAAAATTTTCATTAAAACCCTTATAACTTATTTAATTTACATTCAAAAATTTTAATTTAAATTGTATTACATATAACTTATGAAGATTGACATATTTGATTTTAACCATTTTGTGTTTTATCAGCTTATTCATAATTTAATTAGTTTTATTTATTTCTAGCTTTTTCCTAATTGTTACAATTTTAGTCTCCAATTAATTCACAAATATTGGTATATATTTATACCATTTTACGAAAACCCCAGATTCGCAAATCGGGTAGTTTTTACGAAATATATTATTTTAATATTAAATTCCAAAAATAATAGTTTATATTTTCTGAAATGTTACAATCTTCCCCCCTTAAATAAATTTGGTCCTCGAATTTAAATTTAAATCCCTAAATACTAAAACATTTCAATAATCAACTCAATTCACGGGGCTCCGAAATCATGGAAGATACAGAAATAACACAGCGCATCGCGTGCGCCTGAAAACGAGTATGAAACTCAAAACCGAACTCCGTCAAGAGTCATGCAATCATCGGATTTGCACGCAAATCATCGGAGTTATACTGGAGATACAGATCTCGAAATCCATTACTGAAATCCAATATACACTAGTCAAATACTATAATATGTATATAGTACGCATCCTTGGAAAAAAATCTGTTAAAACTGAATAAAACACATGCAAAATCTTTTCTGAATCGCCGCGTGATGCGTAACTCACGGCACAAGTGACGGACGCTCATTTGTAAAGTAATAAATATATGCTCATGTTGGTTTTGCTAAAATATACGTTCCGCCCTTTTAAAATATCCCAAAAGGTTTTCTTTTGTAAACGTTTATGTCTCTCACGAACACGTAGGAAATAGATAGACTATAGCTCCTTTTTGAAAACCTCTTGTTAAACTTTTAATGCATGCAAAGTACTCAGGTACTGCCCTTAGGTCAGTCCCATTCGGCTACTACATAATATAGTGCCCATCATGAAAACAAAGTGCTCAAGAGTAAATTTAGGCTCGAAAGGCGTATCCAATAATCACGTGCGTCCGGTGCGCACGGAAATCAAATCCAAATACAAGTGCCATAATATGCACAAAAGCAAACTAAGTGCAACGGGTGTGCACGAAAGCATCTGTCCAGTGCAACGGGTGTGCACAACAACAACATCTAGTGCATCTATAGTGCACGAAAATCTCAATCCAGAATGAAATCCTAATCGAGTGCATCCGGTGCGCACAAAATCACATCTCATATCATGCACCCAACATGCGCGAAATCCAAATCAAGTGCATCCATCATGC
Organism: Agapanthus africanus; assembly: GCA_030015575.1. NCBI lineage: Eukaryota > Viridiplantae > Streptophyta > Magnoliopsida > Asparagales > Amaryllidaceae > Agapanthus > Agapanthus africanus. The sequence goes on from JASDDO010000022.1 coordinate 467,231,366, forward strand.
ACGAATAAAATCTAACTCAAGTGCATCCGGCATGCACGAATAAAATCTAAATCAAGTGCATCCGACATGCACGAATAAAGTCTAAATCAAGGGCATCCGATGCGCACATAATCCAATATCAAGCACCTAATATGCGCAAAAATCCAACCCGAGCGCGTCAGGTTCGTATAAACCTCCAGTGCAGTAGTATGCATGAAAACAAACACCCAGTATAAACGCGCATGAAAACACAAGTCTGGTAAAATGAATGCTCAAAGACATAAATCGGGTGCATCCAGTGCACGAAATAAAATCCCGGTGCACCAAATGTACAAAATACAAATCCGGTGCATCCAGTGCACGAAATACAAATCCAGTGCAACAAATGCACGACGTAGAAATCTAGTGCAACAATTGCATAAAATACAAATCGGGTGCAACAAGTGCACGGAAACGCATTAATAACTCAAATGCGTATAAAAACAACACCGAGTGTACCAAGGTGTATAAAAAAATGCGTGCAACTGCGTGCGCAAAACACGTATCAATGCACTGCAAGCACATGTGCGCTATACCGAGTGCAAAAATCAAATCGAGTGCGTACCACATGCACAAAATCAAATCAACTGTATGAAATCCACGAAATCATAAACACGTGCAGCCAAGGCACAAACCCGATATCAAGTGCAATAGATATGCACAAATCATAAACCAACACAACGGTGTATAAAGCATATCTCAAGCGCAATAACTATGCACAAAAATGTAAATACCCGGTAGGTGCAGCCATAGTGCACGAAAACGATATCATGAACTCAATCATCAAAACTCAAATCCATGCGATATAAGTGTGATACTCGGATCATAAACGCAAATCGCAACAAATGACATTGAGGTACACCTCCTACAATGTCGAAAAAATGTCGGTGCACCTAAAACTGGCGGAGCAAGAACATCCTCTTCCCTCCCGCTCACGGTCTGGCGTCCTCTTGGTCTTCATTTTCTCTGTGGATTACCAATCTCGTAATCCATCGACTCATCGTCCCGGTCAGGTGTGCTAACGGAAATGATTCCGCTCTGGCACTTCTCTAGTCATCTCTCGGCCAATTAGTATGACCACTCATAAGCAGCACGTCACTGGCGTCGGCCTCTGGCCTTCTGAATACTCGTAACACAACTGATCTTCGGTGCAAATCTTATCGCAGCAGTGTCCTGGAAGGAACCTGCTCAAGGTCTCTTCCGATCTCGCCTATGCCGAACTATACGGAGGCTGGTACTCTTGCATAATTTTTTCTCGTCTTCTGAACATCTGCGTTCTCAGCACAACATTTCCTCGGGAACTGGCCGTATCCCAACGCCTCTGTATACATATGAGATCTCTACTCTCAATGGGGAGTAACAACAGCTCGTTAACATCTCGCACGAATCTCTTGTTCCACCCGTCTTTATTATCGTCCACTTTGACGTCATGTCATGCTATCTGCGTACTGCAATTGTTCTCGGCTACAGTCAATCCGGAATCTCTCACACGGACTCGAAATCAAGAACTCGGTATCTTCATCACTCTGTAGAAGATATCTAGCCGAACACGTCCTCGGGACCTCGTCCCAACCATCGGAGGAATACGCTATATCCGTCCGTTCTCGATCAACTCACAACATATTTGGGTGAGGTCCTCTATCCGAAGATGGTCAACTTTCTGATCTCCTATCGGAGCATCCGACGAACAACGTCATCTCTGGGTCGATCTACTCTAGATCTGAGTAAGACTCTCCACACTGGAAATCTTCAAATCAACTAGGCCTGCGTCGGCGCATCAAATCAGACGAATCACCTTCGCCTCTCAACTTGAGATAGACTAGCTATCACCTGTCGCATCTCTACCTGAAAGCTCCAGCGATCTCAGCTCGTAAGCTCTGGAAGCGACATCCCGTCAATCTCAACAACAGCTGGGTCATCTGTCTGCAAGGCAGACAACATCACGATCTCTGAGGTAGGCTGTACATCAACAGTCCTCTCACAAAAGACAGCCTCTAACAATGGACCGATCATCCGGTGCAAAACCGAACACTCGCCTCAAACGAGAGGTCACAACACAAACACTAGATCGATACGTTCCCATGTCACAAGAAAACACGATGGGCAGTCCTCGTCCATGACGAGCTCGCCCTGACCGCATCACTAGGAGCAGCTCAATCTCTGCTCAAACCATGGTGACAGGAAGCTCAATCAAGTATCGACGAAAATAGATCAAAGGGATGAAAAGAATCAACAGATCCAAAAATAGATACATGATCATAAGGAGAAACGGAATCAGTGAGAGTATGATCATGGAAACGAATAGAATCAAGGATCTCAAATGGATGTATGATCAAGGGAACGAATAGAACCACAAGTCTCAAGATGTGTACATCCTAAGGTTTCTTAAGTGGAGTATCGTATCGTAAATATGCCGTGGAATATACGTATGGTACGTCACTCTACTCAAGCTACCTACTCCATTAATCAGGGTCAGCCTATGTAACGAAAGTTCGGGTCTAATACCCCCCTGTTCAAGTCGAAGTTCCGTAAGGTCAAGCCTAGGTTTCAAAATATTTACGCCCCAGACTCCACATAGTCAAACCTAAACTCGAACCAAGGTTAAACCTAGCGCTTTGATACCAACTTTTTCACGACCTGAAAATATTGTTCGTGACCGACACTTAAATCACGCAACATCTAAAGGTGTTGATGGGTTCCCTAGCACGGCAGCAAGGTTTCGGGAGACATCGTCCATGCCAATTTCAAAAATTTGCCGTTCTAGCTAACCCTAAAATCGTTACTAGAAAATTCGACGAATACATATGTAAACAACTTTACATCTTAGTGAATAAGGAATACAACCTTTGTAGACCAGTCTTTCACTTCAAAATCTCCGTGCAGTAGTCCCTTCGCTGCGAGTTATGATCTCCCGAACTCTAGAAAGGGTTCTCCCGGAGAAATGAACAAGCTTGCTCGAAATCTTCAAGGCCGACTCAAGCTCATTCTACCTCTTCACTAATTGTGAAATTAGTGAAGCAAACACCTTAAACTAAATGGCAAGTAGTAAAGGATGATGAAGTAGGAAATGGGTTCACTTTAGATTTATTTTTCTCACAATATTTTCTTACCTTTTAAAAGCTAGTGAGCTTTTCTCATGAGGAAGAAGAAGCTCAAGTGAAAAAATGAGAGAATGAACTAATGGGGTGAGAATGGGAACCATGGGTGAGTTAGTGTCATACACTAACCCATATAGAGATTAAACCATGGCTAACAATAATGGTTAGGTTAATAAATATCTATAAATAAAACAAAAAGAGTGGAATTAGTCAAAAATGCTACAAGCTTCTCCAAGCTTCTAAGCATGTGAATAATTAACACTAATTTTGATTTACTTACATAAATATAAACCTTCACATTATTATTAGTATGGTGTGAGTCTCATACACCTATATAGCATGTGGCATCAAGCATGACACAATAAAATGTACACTAATATATATCACATATATACTAATGCACACTTGTGAGAAAAAGTAATGTTTAAGTGAGCTAATATTAGTTAATGTAATCTAGTATATCAAATATACAATTATACATTAAATTATTAAATCAACACTTGATTTAATAATCCGGCTATATCACATATAACCGACTAATATCAAATGCAACAACTTATCGAATCAACACTTGATCCGATAACCCGGCTATATCACATATAACCGAATGATGTCACAAATCGCGAGAATAGAATACGGTATCACATACGCGCATTAATCTCGGTCCTGCACATATCTCATATGTGCACCTACTTCATTTCGCATGAACCAGGAAACCTCTGTGTAGGACTCTAAAGACTCATTAATACGCCGGCAGTAGGTGATGATCATATTAAACACCCACAAGCCGCAAGCGGTCTGTTAAACGTAACGACCACCCGGGTATTGAGCGATCAAAAGATCAACAAGCAAGCCTTCTCATACTCCTGCGAATCCAATCAGTAACACTACCGTACAGTCTGGTCTCTTCGTATGATATGTTGTATATCTCGCCTGGGGGTGGTAAACGTCAGACCCCAATAGCTTGATATGTCATGCCGATGTGAGGCTCATAATGGGTCAAGAAACTACTGATAACCCTTACCAGTAAATCTCAGAAATAGGCCTGGCCAGGGACTTACTATTATGGCCAATCGAGCACAGCGCAACATCAACCCCCAATACCGACAGAGACGAAATCCCCTCCTATCGCTCATTGCCTCCATGTGACTCGGGACTGTACCAAAAAACCACCGTTTTGCACGTTCTCTTGAACGTGGTAAGGTGAAAATCAAAGCATAGTGGGAATCACACAAGACTCTATGACGAACTCGAGTCGACAGACTAACCTGTACCAGTGTCACCAGAGAACTGCCATCTGACGTGAGGTATAATACCATCTAGGAGTTCTCGGCGAGTCCGTCCAGTATACCCAGTCTCCACTGAGCACCCGTATACCATCTCTGATATCAAACACTAATGGATATGGGATCATCCATCGCCCATCTACATGGGTCGAGAAGCTATACGCTAGTCCACTCTGGTATATCGATGCCCCGTCTCGATACACCCACGACTAGGGACATTAAAGGATGTACTCACAGACTACCATTGTCCTACTAGTATGATCCGCATCATAATCCAGGTAGTCAAATACACATCCTAAAGGCTTTATCAACATGTAACAGAGAGACAATCAGTGTACATGTTAAGATAAAGAGTAACCAGATAGTATACTATCATGTCGAGCAAGAAAGTCCTCCCTATGTATGTCCAAGCATCCACTTAATATACATCTCATGTACAATAATGGCCTTGTTTCCCCAACTAGAGCAAAGCTCTGTTCATAATTCAAAATTTGAATTAAAGCTGCGCTTTTATAAAAGCGTTGCGCTACAACTAGCGCATCCCATGCAAAGCGCATAGGCGCTAGCGCTAAATGCGCTGCGCTCCAAGTAGCGCAACACGTGCAAAGCACGTGTGCGCTAGCGCTAAGAGCGCTGCGCTTCAAGTAGCGCACCATGGGCAGAGCTCATAAGCGCTAGCACTGGAACTAAATGTTCCTCACCGTTGGATCAAATATCCAACGGATATGATCAAATCATCAATTAACAAGAATGAAATTCTATTGAATCTTTCCAAACAGAAAAGATTGTGCCCTGAATTTGGAACACCGTTGGATCAATGATCCAATGGTGATTAAAAATTACTAAAATACAGAACAAATTCTGTAAGGGGGAAAGATTTCTCAATCTTGTTAAAACAGGAAGATTATCTTCTGTAAACCAGAAGCCCTTGGATCAAAGATCCGATGGTGGGGAAATTCCCAAATCAATTAGAGAATAAATCTCTTTAACTGATTCAACAAATCAGCCTCCCCTATATAAAGAACCCAAAACTTCAAGTCTTATACAGAGGAACCCCCCATAAACTTTGAGAAAATCTCAGGAAGAAGAAGAATCTCTCGGCAAAAGAAGACAATTCTTTTCAAGGTAAAAAAAGAATAGAAAGATGAGACCGTCTCATATAAAAAAGAAGTATTTACTTCTTTCATAGATCATAGATCTATATGACAAATTTTCTTCCACAAAAGAGATTATGAACATCTCATTATAAAAGGGGGGGGGGAGAATTATTCAATTCTCTTAGGATCACAGATCCATAAAGGCAAAGCCTTTAATAAAAAAGAGATTGAAATATCTCCTATAAACTAAGAATTTTGTTTTTAGAATCTTGAGACAAAGTCTCTTATCAAAGAAAAGATAATCTTCAGAGCGCAAAGTTAACTTAAGAAGAGCCCTAGTGCTCCTAATCTAAGAAAAGCGTTAGCGCTCCTAATTTAAAAGTGCCTAGTGCTCTTCATCTAGCGCAAAGCGCTGCAGTGCCATAGCACTTCAAACACAGCGCACTGCGCTTATTGGCTAGCGCTCAGCGCGCCACGTGCTCCTCACGTGTGCGCTGCATTACTAAAAGCGCTTTGCGCTCATTATATTGCACTAACGCCAAGCACCTCAACGCTTCAATTATAGCGCATCAGCGCTCTACATCTAGCGCAAAGCGCTAAGCGCATCGACGCTCTTCATTTAGCGCAAAGCGCTGAGCGCATTAGCGCTTCACATCTGGCATGAAGCGCTAAGCGCATTAGCGCTTTAACCATAGCGCATTGCGCTCATCGACTGGCGCTAGTGCCAAGTGTGCCACATGCTTTTATGTGCGCTTGGACAGAACATAAACTGTTCTTTGAATAAGCCTGGAGCTATAACAAATGCACAACATTCAACTAAAGACAAAACATTGTCAGAGACCAAACCAATGCTTAGCATTTTTAAGGGATTGGGCTCAAACAAACATCTAACAACTCAAAAACAAATGTTGAACATTATACTTGAATGGACTTAGCCCAAGATTGGCCATAAGTCCTCAACTCAGATTAATTGAGCCCATATGCTCATAAATTTTTCAATAGACCTTAGTCCCAAATTGGACTGCAGATCTACCAACCAAAATTGGTTCAAGGGTACATCTCTGAACCCCTCTGATACATGTCGTTGTAATCCTTCAACGTCTTTAGAGAGGTGACGGGTCCTGACAACCATACATTTCACGGACTACGATGTCCTTAAACTGGATTGTGGGGTCCTTTTAAACCTATGGACTACGATGTCCTTAAACTGGATCGTGGGGTCCCTTTAAATCCACGGACTATGATGTCCTTAACCTCGGACTGTGGGGTCCCTTTAAACCCACGGACTATGATGTTCTTAACCTTGGACCACCATGTCTTTAAACTGGTAATGGACCACTATGTCCTTAAACTGGTAATCGACCGCAATGTCCCTAAACTAAACAATTGAGTCCAAATGCTCTCTTGTTGGATCTAAATGATCCCGTTAAGTTGATCTTAGTCTAAAATTAGACTAACGTATCCTTAACAAACGTTTAAGTTGATCGTTGTCTCAAATGAGACTAACATATCCTTAAACCAACCCCCAAAGCCAAATCTAAGAAGATACGGATTTGGACTAATCCACGCCCTACGGGCGACAACATAAATTAGTCTCCGTATACAATCCACGGGCAACCAAAAACAAAACAAAACAAACACACATGACACGAAGTGACCATCTGGAGAAGGAGAAAGTGGTTACCGCGATGCGGTAGCGTAATTAACTGCAGGGGCTTGCGCCTACAGGGAAGAGCGTCCCCATAATAAAAAAACCCATCAAATGAGGGGGAATCTGACGAAGTCTGCTACATCGGCCGCATACATTTAAATCTTCGATACATGGTTCCATAAATCAACTTGGCATCTTCGGAGAGGTGGACGGATAGCACCAATTAGCATCTGCCCCGAATTTAGGCAAGACGAACTTACGCGGTCGTGTCTCCGTGTTTCGGCGGGGAACAGATTCTGGCACGCCCGGTGGGACCTCTTCCTCTTTCCACTCCATACTTCATGTGTCGTGTTCGCGAACGAATCGCGGTTTGATATGGTTGCCCTTGGGTTCGAGGTACTAAGATTTGGTATCTTGCTCCGTGCAGAAAACAGAAGATCAATGGCTCCAACCTGCACCAGCTGCAACTGCAACTCCCGTTCCGCCTCATCTAGAGGTGTAACCTACGGGCCCCTAGTGGCCTCCCTGTTCAAGATGCCGGTGGAGCAAGTAACTCAAGCCACCACGGGGTTATTCTTCGGGACCATGATCCCGCCGATGAGCTTCAACGCCCCTTTATCATCGGAAGCTCCTAAGAAGTCGGTCTTTGATCGGCTCACTACTACTGCGACCCCTCTCAACGGGTCGCCCAACTCCACTGCCTCAATTTTTAACAGACTGGGCCAGTGCTCCAACGGGCCCATGAAGAAGCCCGTAATACCAGAAAGGGTTATTCAAAAAAGGATAGCCATCCCTGCTCCCGAAGTTGTCAAAGCGGCTTCTCCTGCCAAGGAGTCGGTCTTCGCTAGACTGATTGTTCCGGCTTTCGCCCCGAACGAAGTCGTCAAAACTTCTCCCCTTATGCGAAAGTCTGCTTTTGATAGGTTGGCTGTCCCCTTTCAACGGACGTCGGCCTTCAAGAGGCTGGTACCAGCAGCGCCTGACCAGAACAGGGGGCATGACGAAGCCATCCCCATAGCTGAACCAACACCATCCGCGCGACATGCTCGCCGTCTTCACTGGCGCCGAGTAAGGAAGGCTGGGGGCAGCTCTCCGTCTGGACTTACTCCACCAGCTCCAACGGTGGAAATTGATGCTGTTGTTCCAACCGGGAACAGCTTTGAACTGCTTAACAAGGTGCGCAGGAACTCTCCGACCGATGTGCTGAAAAGATCTCTTCCACCCGTGGAGAATGCCCCAAAGGCGATGCTGGAACAACCCCCTCAGTGGCTGTCCTCCAAAATTTACAAAGTCTGGCGATAGGTTCAAGAGTCGGTGATTGACCAAGACTATTCCCGCCGATCAAAGAAGATTAAGGCTCGGCAAGAAAAGGACCATCCCGTGATACCACAGAAGATGCCACCTGTCTGGGTGCCCGCTGCAACGGCTCCCTCAACTTCAATCGCACATAAGCGAAGGAGGCCAGAGAAGGCCCCCGTGTCCACGATGAACCGCAAGGACACCGAGCCTAAACGCCCCAAGTCTGGGGGCATGGTGGTGCACCCCATCTATATGGCATCCGGAAAAGAGGATAGCCGTATCTCCATAGGTCATCGACCGCTTACGCGATCAGTGACTAAGGCTCAGGAGCAACAACAACAAAAACTCCAAGAAATGCTAACAGCTATGGCTGCACTCACGGGACCGAAAGCAAGCCCGGAGACATCCTCGGAGCAGCGCCGTGAGCAGGAAACTGATGCCGAATTCCTTAGAAGAATGCTTGAGAAGAAGGACAAAGAGGCTGCGGAACAAGCGGCCAATATAAAACAAATGGCCCTTTTGTTCCAAGATATGGTGAGCATGATGATCCAGCCGGACCCTCCTGCTGAAGACCCCCCGATTATCATTGAAGACGACAGAGGAGAGATATCGAACCCTCCTCCGGCTCTTTCAGTAGCCAAGGAGGAGACCATCTCCAAGGCCGCTCTGGATGATTACATTGCTCAGGAAATACGGGCTCACCAGGCGAATGAAGCGGCCGGCCAAATTGTTAAAAATGGACGACCCTATCCGGGCTTGTATGACCAAATAAGATACCTGCCGGGATATACGATCCCCAAATTCCACGTATATAAGGGGACGGGGAACCCGCACCAACATGTTGCTCAATTTAGAGCCTTGTGCGGTAATACTGGAGGTGACGATAAGCCGCTGCTTCATCAATTCGTCGGCAGCTTGGCAGAAACGGCCTTTGAATGGTATTCGGAGCTGCCCAACGACTCTGTCAAGACTTTTACAGAAATGGAACTGCTGTTCACCCAAAATTTTGCGAGCGCTAGCAAACGCACCCTAATCACGACATTGATCAATGCCAGGGTGAAGCCTGGAGAAACGTGGGTGCAATACGCAATACGATGGCGGAATCTGTGGTCGAAGTGCGAGCAGCGCATCTAAGAAGCGCCTGCGGTGGGTATGTTCGTGGGCACTCTTGACCCTTAAGCGACCATTTCCCAATTTATGATGTTTTTCAAGCCGACCACTTTCCAGGCCTTGATTGACAAACTAGCCCAAATGGACCAGATGGGTCATAGACCATCTTTTTTGAAGCTGGAATCTCGAAATGAAATAGGAAAAGGGAAAGCGACTTTTGTCGCCAATACTCAACAACAGCCGAGCAACTTAAAGCCGGTTGTTCGCCAAAACAACGTGCGTCCACGTACACCTCTTGAGGAGAGATTGGGACGTCCTTACTCATTCCCCCGGAATAAAACGAGGAGACTGTTCGAGCTGGCAGTGCGCAACAGACTCATTAATCTGCCGGATCCAAAACGTCTGGTGTAGCCAGGTGATGTTAACAATCCTAATTACTGCCCTTACCACCAAGCAGTGAGCCATCCAATCGAAGATTGCTTCTTTTTTAAAGGCTGGATTGAGGATCAATACCAACAAGGCAAGTTCACATTGTCCGAAAACTGGAAGATGAACCCGCCACAACCACATGATCCGAAAAAGATGGACATACCGGGGCATCATGCTCATTCATAGAGAAAGCCCCATGGACCGAAAAGTCCGTAAACTAGAAACTCGCCTCAAATATAGCAACGGCAGACCGAAACTTCGTTAAACTAACAATGGACCACTATGTCCTAAAACTGGTTATTGACCGAGACGTCGATAAAATACTACGGACCGCAGCATCCCATGGCTGACCAAAAAAAACAAAACGGTATGTCCATAAGCAAAATGGGCACGGATGAAAACTTAAAAGGGCTCCGTGAATAAAAACAGTAGGACTATCAGCGAGTTTGTGAAAACCCGAAAGGGCGCAATCTCGTTAAAAGACACTTGCAAGGTCCCCTCGACCTTGTGAGGAGAAAATATCTGCGTGTGATCCTTACAACTCATAAGGGAGCAACACACTTAGGGATCCCCACGATTCCTAAGGAGAAATTACACTCACGAGATTCTCACGACTCGTACGGAGAATTCCCCTTTGAGACCTTCACGGCTCATAGGATTCAAAAGCCTTAAGCTACAGGGATCTGAACCTGTTCTTAAGCCATCACATTTCCAGACTTCCCTACAAGCGGTTCAATGCTGACCCTTGTATACAATCCACGGGCATGAATAAACATTTCCCTAACATAGTCCTACCCGTGACTAGGGATATGTTTGCACAGTGGACAACCCTTGTAAGTCCTCTCGACTTATAAGGAGAAAATACTCTTGTAAGATCCTTACGACTTATAATAGACCATACACTTGGAAATCCTCATGATTCTTAAGGAGAAAACGCACATACGAGATCCTCATGACTCGTAGGGAGAAATACCTTTATGAGACCTTTACGGCTCGTAAAGTCAAAAGCCTTAGTCGACAGGATCCTGACCCTATTCGCTATGCCACCTTTGTTCGACATCGACAGAGGCAAATGATGATTTGCTCCAGGAAATATCCTGAAAGGTTCCTAGGCACCCTATAGTGGTCTCACAAGGCATCGAACATGCCAATTTAAAAAATTTGGTGCCGAGAAGCCCTAGACTACGGATCGTCGCTAGAATTCTAGGCGAAAAGTAAACTAGTTAACACTTAACTACTTGGATATGGAAATAACAACCTTTGTAGATCCGGATATCCACCTCCACGGCTCCGCAACGAAGTCTCCTCGCTGTCCATGTCGAACTCCGGGCTCTCGCGTCGGCTTCATCGGAGAATCGGGTGAGCTAGGTCGCCGGCTTCGTGTCAAAGACGATCTACGTCGAGGCATCGCAAGATCAAGCTCCGACTTCACAAAGTGATAAAACTTGTGAAGAAAACACACACTACAACTTGGCTAGAGGTAGAGGGTGAAGAAATAGGAGGTGGGTTCACTTTAGATTTGGATTTCTCTCACTAGATCTCAAGTTGCCATTAAAGTAGCAAGCTTTTCTTTTTTAGAAGGAGATGAAGAAGATGATAGAATATGATAAAAGTCTTAATCCAAATAGAAATGAAAATGATATTTATCATATCCTAACCATGGTCAAGTGTAGAGAATTGACCATGGTTAGTGGGAGTGGTTAGGTTTAAGTAAGAAGACAAAATAGCATCATTAGAAAATGCTTCATGAAGCTTCACCATTCTTCATGATAAATGAAACCATTTTATTTTCATAAAACCATTTAATAAATAAAGAATGGATTAAATAATAAGTGAATGAAACATAAACCCTAACCACTCTCATAACCATGGTTCAATTCTTTTACACAAAGACAAGTCAACATGCATCATCAAACATGATACATTCATGTGCACAAAAGCATATCACATATACAATGTGCAATCCAAGTGAGAAAAATCCGTTTAAAATGAACCAATACTAGTCAATGCAAAGTAATATATCAAATATATAATTATACATTAAATCATTAAATCAACACTTGATTCAATGATCCGGTCATGTCACACACGACCGACTAGTATTCAATGTATCGGCTTATCGAATCGATCTTCGATTCGATAACTAGGTTATATCGCATACAACCATTCGAAACATTAATCGCGAGAATTAAATACGGTATCACATACACGCATCATTCTCGGTCCCGCACATATCTCATATGCGCTCCTATTTCGTTTCGCTTGAACCAGGAAACCTTTGTGTAGGACTCTAAAGACTCGTCAATACGCCGGTAGCAGATGATGATCATATCAAGCATCCACAAGCCGCAAGCGGTCTGCTAAACGTAACGGCCACCCGGGTATTGAGGGATCAGAAGATCGACGAGCTAGCCCGCTCATACTCCTGCGAATCCGACCAGTAACACTTACCGTACAGTCCGGTCTCTTCGTCTGATATGTCGCATATCAAGTCTAGGGGTGGTAAACGTCAGACCCCAATAACCCGATAAGTCGCGCCGATGTGAGGCTCATAACGGGTCGAGAAACTACTGGTAACACTTACCAGCAAATCTCTGATCAGCCCTGGCCAGGGACTTCCCTGCTACGGCCAATCGAGCACTGCGCAACATCAACTCCCAATACCGGGAGAGACGAAACCCCTCCTATCGCTCATTGCCTCCATGTGACTCGGGACTGTACCCAAAGACCACCGTTTTGCACGCCCTCATGGACGTGGTAAGGTGGAGATCAAAGCACAGTGGGAATCACACAAGACTCTATGACGATCTCGGGTCTACAGACTAACCTGTACAAGTGTCACCTGAGAACTGCCATCTGACGTGAGGTATAATACCATCTGGGAGTTCTCGGCGAGTCCGTCCAGTGTACCCAGTCTCCACTGAGCACCCGTATACCATCTCTGATGTCAAACACCAATGGATATGGGATCATCCATCGCCCATCACATGGGTCGAGAAGCGTATACGCTAGTCTACTCTGGTATATCGATGCCCCGTCTCGATACACCCACGACTAGGGACCTTGAAGGATGTACTTATGGACTACCATGTCCCCACTAGTATGATCTGCATCATAGTCCAGGTAGTCAAGTACACATCCTAAGGGCTTTACCAACATGTAACTATAAGACAGTATAAAGAGACTAGTGTACATGTTAAGATAAAGAGTAACCAGATAGCATACTATCATATCGAGCAAGAAAGTCATCTCTATATATGTCCAAGCATCCAATATAATATACATCATCTGTACAATACTGGCCTCTAGGGCATACATACAACTAACATATCCCAGTTGTAGCGATGCTGATGCCGAAATCGGTGTCCAATCCCAAACTCGCAGCGAAAAGCCAGCGAGCCACAAATGCATACGAAATAGCCGAAATGATGGGGCAACTTGCAACAAAATCAGCAAGTAAAAATGTATGCATGCAAAATAGCCGAAATGATTGGGCAACTCGCAATAAAAAACAGCGAGTAAATAAAACAAATAGCCGAAATGATTGGGCAACTCGCAATAAAAAGCAGCGAGTAAATAAAACAAATAGCCAAAATGATTGGTGATTGATCGTTTCTTTGTGTGTCGGTTTAGAAAATGAGTAGAAATCACAATCAAAGAATTATTTGACCGCAATCAATAACGGTGTCGGTTTGTAGCGCGTTAGTAAGTGCGGATCGTTCACAGGGATTGCGCGATTCGTTCGTATTTTGTTTTGTTTGAATCAAAAATTTAATAGAAAAGAAAAGCAAAAACGATTCAAGATTTATATCGATGAATTTCAAGAATCAACTAGTCTAATCAAGAATCAAGAAAGAGATAAACATCAAGAATCAAGTATTGATAGAATTCCAATCGATTTAGGTTTCAAGATTTGAAGTAAAGCTCGTAGGAATCGATTAGATCGTAGATGTGAAGAAGATTAGAAATTACCGTTTCTTATCCATTAACATATTGATGCTAAATCGATGTAGATTCATCGAGGATCAAGGATCTTGCGAAGAATTAGGGTTCCTCATCCTATCCTTTGTCCTTTCGATGAATCACATTCACTAGATAGCTTCTAGAAAATCGAATGATCGATCGTTGATCTCTAGATCGTGCGAAAAGAATCAAGAACGCATTTCACATCGATCTAGATCATCGATCATTCAATTTTCAAGAATTTATAATTGTTATAGGACTTAAGAAAACGTTTAAAGATTCGTCAACATCATCATTCTACAATCGTCTCGATTCCTCCACGAGCGGAGTTTTACTCAAGCATCATCACGAAGAATACATTCAAGAATTGAATATGAATCATAATGCTCGAATTGAAATATAAGCAAGTTAAAAGAATCTTCACCTTTATTATATCAACAATTAGTTACAACTCTCAAGAACTACAAGAGGAAGGAACTTTGATCGTTGAATTTGGCGTTGCATCGGCTCCTTGAGTCGTAGATCGGCTTGGATCACGTGCTCCGTTGAAGTCCGGCTTCGCTTCTAAAGGATCATTGAAGACTTGCTTGCTAGAACTCAAAGGATCTTGAATTTGGTTTCTTGATTGGATTAGGGTTAGGGTTTGGAGGTTGTAGGTGTTGGGTTGAAGAACTAGAGAGTGATTAGCTTTCAACAACCAAAGATTAGCCATTTCAAGAGAGGCCTAGGTTCTTTTTATAGGTTTCCCAAACCCTAGGTCTAGGATTTTGAATTTTGAATTTCCCTCCAAAAGTTTGTTATAGGGATAGGCTTCTAGAAGTAGTTAGTTAGGAGCTTAGCTTTTACCTTAAGCTAGGAGGTTAGGGAGAAGGTTCTAGGCTCTAATGTAGTTTAGGTGAAGCTTGTTGTGGAAGCTTGGGGTGTTTAGTTTAGAACCCTAGGGCTTGCTGATCTGGCAGAATGTTCTGGAGTAATCTGGAAATTGACATATCTTTCTGAAGTGTAGGAGTTGAAACAAGAGTTCTGCAGTTGAAATTGCGTGATGACATGGTCAAGCCGCCGCGGTTCCGCGGCGCAAGGCGGCTCCGGCCGCGGAACCGCGGCCAAGTTGGAGTCTTAGGGCTTCAACTTTCTATTGTTTCTTCCTGATGTCTTCTTGGTGTTTTTCTGATATGTTGAATCTCTTAATTCCTTTTAGATCATTACCAGATTCCAAATCCTTGAGTTGGCGCAATCTTTAGCAGCACTGTTATGTAAATTTGACCATTCTTCTGTAATTTCCTGCACAGACTTCGAAACACAAGTTGCGATATGCAAGAATGATGCGATGCTAAGAAATACAGTCAATTTCCCTTATAGTGCCGGTTTTAAAGTCTAACACATCCAATCTGATATTTTACGGCTGTTTTGCTAATATGTGCTATATAAATGCCGAACACTTCTAGATGAGTGCAAATGATAGGGAAATTGCCGGTTTAAAGATGCAGTATTTTCGACTGATCAAATTCCCCCAAACTTATTTTCGGTCGTCTCGAGCGAACTGTTTTATTAAAAAGAGAAGGAGAAAATAAAGAAAGAGAAAACCAACTAGCACACTTTCGTAGGCAACACGATTGCACTGAGCACGTGCAACAAGCCTTTAAACCTCTAGGTGTCCCTAGTAGGAGGAGTGTTGTCTCCTGAGGGTTTTCAGCGGATTGCACCCACAAAATCCAATAATAAAAGAAAGATCATGAATATTACATTTAAAGAAAAGAATTGTAAAAGAAAAGCTTTGAAAATTAGG
This sequence comes from Agapanthus africanus, assembly GCA_030015575.1. Taxonomy (NCBI): domain Eukaryota; kingdom Viridiplantae; phylum Streptophyta; class Magnoliopsida; order Asparagales; family Amaryllidaceae; genus Agapanthus; species Agapanthus africanus. The sequence goes on from JASDDO010000022.1 coordinate 467,247,103, forward strand.
GTTTCCAACTATGCTAGCTTTTCGGTTGTTATGAGCCCTATCTTAATAGTCATGAAAAGATGTCAGAAATCACGTCCTCCCTCAATAAAACATCGTCTTTATTCTTCATTCCTATCTTTCTTCCAAACATCGATCATATAACCCTGCGTGTGTGTAAAGACATCCCTACACCCGGAGAATTCAATTCAAGCTATCATACTCTTGCCCATCAGCCTCAGTACTTTTTAATTAATGAATATTTAGATGAATTTGCTCACACACTTTCATGCGACCGTTAATACTTCTTGAGGTACTAACCGACCGATTGTAAGTGCACGGCGGCGCCCCGGCCGTCAGTCCGACGGCCGAACGCGGAAGCGGTGATAAACTTTAATTTTTGCGGGCTTAGCAAAACCGGCACCACCGCGCACTAAACCCCGGATCGTGCCATTAAACTAGTCTAGGCTAACAAGAAGAGGGGTTAGAGATATACCGACTGATCCGAGTCCTCCGGTCTTCATCTCCACTCCGATCTCCTCGCGGGATCTCCGTCCGTCGCCTCCTCGCCGGAAGGGCACCACATCGCCTGCATCTTTTACGGGCTCCCGCCTCTATACCGAGGCAACTCGGGCATGAAGCCGGCAACTCGACATGCTCAAGATGTGCTGTAGGAAGTGTAGTGCTTTGTCTCTTTGGGGTTTGTTGCCTTTGGATGGAGGAATGAAGATTGAGCTTTGGAGGGAAATGAAGCTCTCAATCTTTGCATGAAAAATGATATGAACATATATCTCTCCTCACAAAATGAACCACTCTCTCCCCTCTCTAAAATATGGCCGGCCACTCATCAAGAGGAATGGTGGTGGGATTGTGAACAAAACACAAGAGGGAGGTCATGGTAGGAAAATAAAGAGGTGACCATAAACAAACATGAACCATGCTTATTACATACATCCACCCATACCCTTTCCAATCACAATTAAAGCAAGAATGGTGCAACAAAAGAAAAGATGCTATCATATCAAAACTTATGCAATAAAACCCCTCCACAAAAGTTATTTGCACAATTGCAAATAACCCCCTCCATCGGAAAAGTCCGGCCGGGAAAGAACAAAGGAAAACCGGCCGGAACGGAATGCAAACTGGCAACTCCATAAAACTGGTCCCGTAATAAATTACAGGAAAACCCCGATACTGTGCATACACACCCGCATCTGTATTCCGTCCGGATACAAATGCAATGAGACAAAATCTACACTGTACTATACTAGGATCTGGCTTAAACCAAAGCCGGCTAGAAATATCCGTCCGATCCTGATCCGTGCAATACCGCACGTATCTGATCGAACGCTGCCATATAACCATACGGCCACTAGTACAAAACTGTCCGATCCTGATCCGTGCAATACCGCACGTATCTGATCGGACCCTGCCATATCTCCATACGGCCTCTACAGCGTTTCGCCCGAAAGCTTGAGTAACTTAAAGTGTGGTGGACTCTAAAGACTCGTCAATACTATGGCTGTGGATTTAACCACTAGCACGTCAGAGGTATATGCCAATACGTAACGGGCCACCAGCTATTGACTAAAAAGGGACGTCGATGAGCGAACTCATCCTTACACCCTACTGAGCCTGTCAGTGACAATATCCGTACAGTCCGGTCCGTTCGTCTATGAGCATCGCATGTCGGGCCTAGGGGGTTGGTAAAAATCAGACCCCCAAAAGCGGTACAAGTCGTGTCGGAGTGTAGCCCAGAACACCCTGAGATACTACTGGAATACCTACCAGTAAATCTCCTGCCTTGGCCAAGGTCTTCGTGTAATGGCTCTCCTAGACACAGCGCGACCTCACCCCCAATACCGAGAGAGACGAAACCCCCGAAGATCCGCTCACTGCCTCCATGTGGCTCGGGACTGTACCCAACTAAAACCTGTTTGCACGACTCCTTTGAGCCGTGGTAGGGTAGTAATCAAAGCACAGTGGGAACTCACACGAGACAAATGACGATCCCCAGGTCGATGAACTAACCTGTACACATGTCACCTGAGAACTGCTATCTGACGTCAGGTATAAGACCAACTAGCATGTTCCCGGCGAGTCCTGTCCGGTGTACTCATAACCCAATGAGCACCTGTATACATCTTAGGTGAACCAACTGACACCAGTGGCTTGTGAGACCGGCCACCGCCCTTCGTCGGGGTCTCGACTGTATACACTAGTCTACTCTGGAGAATCGATGCCCTGTCTCGAAACTCCTACGACTAGGGACCTTTTAAGGATGCGCTTATAGACTCCAGCTCTCACTTATATGATCGCCCTCATACTGCTGGCAGTCAAGCAAGAATCCTAGGGGCTCTATCAACGTGCAATAGCGACATGTCATGTCACCTAAAGCAGTACACGATGATAAAGGTAAACCAGATAGCGTACTATCATCTCGAGTAAGATTGTCTTCCCGGGATAGGTCCTCCCTCAATCATTGCAATCACGTGCCTGTGACCCAATAATTGACTCTGAGGGCACTATCTCCAACAATCTCCCACTTGCACTCAAGCCTAATTATTGCGATGTCGCATACTCACAGCCCGTGTGATACCGAACACCCAACTCCTCTACTAGTCAGTCTCACAAAACTCGTTTGTGAAACTATTGCGTTCGAGGAATAGCCTCAGTGAGTGGATCCGCTTGTGGTGTCTCTTTCTATGTCTCTCTATATCTCAAGTTCGCGGAGAAAACCATCTCCCGAAATGAGCAATACCTGTCTTAGAATGTCTGGATGTCTGATGGGACCGAGCTCATAAATGAACTCCAAATCCAAACTTCTTAGACTGTATCGTCAACTGAACTTAATCAGTATCCTGCGCCATGCCACCCTCAATATTGCCTTGGACCACCTGTCCAAAATACTGCCCCTCGTCAGAAGGAAAACTATAACTCTGACAACCTCCTTGTCGTCCATGTCACCTTGGAAGCCTGGAATGATAATTGTCTCCCGAAAGAGGCTTTCGTTATCATATCCCTAGAACAGCCACTTATGTTCTAAAACTGCTTCCCACTGTTCCTCCAGGATTGGATCAATATCAACTTATTGCATCTAGTGCAAGAACAACATCTGGTGTGGTACTTGACATCTCATGATTGACTCAATTGCCTAAGCAAGTGATCTGCCAATCATGTACATCCCTCTCCCCTTTAGTCTGTAAGACACCTTTAGAGAGGGTGACTCCATCACCTGCAGGTACACTACCGTGCCAGGAGTCGTCCATTCTAAATACTCTTAGAATGCTGTCAAGGTACCCTGATTGGGAAACCACCCAAATCTTCTACTAATAACCAGTATGTCTGATATAATGTCCAAGTCCTGTGTGGAGAAACCACTGTGTGACGACCAAAGTATAACCGATCGTAGTATAGGAATATCACTTCCAACTACCTTCTCAACAGATCCATCCCCTATTCTGATGACATCAAACCTATGACTGTCACATCAGAAATAGATGATCTATCTCCGCTACATCTGCTTTAGACATGAGCCTGATGTCCACCAATGCTTCCGCTGCTCCCACTGACTACGACAACCCTCTGCCAGAGTCATATAGACGTGCACTTCTAAAACTAGTTTAGAACGACGCTATACTCATCCTCCTGCCGGGTCTCGCAGCCTGAAACAGCAACAATGGCAAGTGTGGGTAAACAAGAACTTCCCTGTCACCGTCCTTGAGGCTACCGGAGTACCTCTCGGGTGCCTGAAGTTACCCACCTTATCTGCGGAGTGGCCAATGGAATGTCAAACTAGATTGAATCTTTAGGTTCCTTATCAAATCTTCAGCAATCGTTTGTGGTTCTGGAATCACTTCCAGTTCTACCATACTCCCACTACTGTTTTTGAAAAAAAATCCATTTTTAATAAAACTGTGGCGAGTCTAGAACAATATTTCTATTGATCTGCCAGATGGTAGAAAATCAACCCTCGTCATAGCCTGGGTCAACCCACAAACAGCCATTACAGAAACGTGCCTTGAGTTATCCAGAGTCTGGTTTTAATCATAAGCCGGACAACTCCCTGTACCTTAACATCGTTAAGATATGAACTGTACTATATCCAATATAAAACTGGAGGCACTGATTTAATTTAACCAGATTCAAATCATGCAGCTGTCTCCAGTGCATGTCAACTAAATGGAGAGAGGCCGATCAGCGTCACTCAACTTAGGAATGCTTCCAATTATGAGTAACCTAAAAGAGAAGCAATTTCTCTTTATCATTACTATCAATTTAATACCATACACAAGTATCTACATCTTCGATCACTTTGAAGAATCCCGATACTTGCTACACCTGGTTCTCTACTTTATTCAAATACCTATAACTCCTCAAAACTTAGACCCTGTGTTTCTACGAAACACATGTCTAAGAACTAGAGAAGTTAAAAGTAAACAGAATATAGTATGAGGACCAACCCCTCTGTCTTAATGGACACTGGACAACATACAATACTCTGTATAAGTCCGCTGAGTCTAACAACTCTTTCACTGTGTGTCGTAGGTTGAAAACTGTACTTATGGTTAAGAAGAATTACACCGCTGTTTAATGCTCCTTACCTAACCATCCACTGATATAGGTAAATGTCATCGACATAATATCAAAAGGTATATCTCACTCTATGAAAATAGACGTACAGATATATCAATTTGAAATTGGTGCACAACAGCGGATATTCAAAACCAAATATTTGCCGACCGGCAAACAGCCCAGATGATCTCCTCAAATATCACTGATTACAACGAATCCCGATATAATGAGGATGATCACCCAATTCCCAATAACTTACTCCCACTCATCATCTGTAAAACCATACAGATGTGAGAATCAAACCTGGTAAATACATACCCTGGAGCAAGTGTCTAATCGGGAAATCAGTTTTCTTTTAACAGTACACAGTTGAACTGAAACATTGAAATGTTTCGATGGGGTATCCTGGTATTCCTAGTAATGCCTCTACCATTATCCAGATTCACAACTATAACCGTATAATTCTTTGCCACCTCTCCAAATCCCTTTATATGTCTTTAGTCATTACCTTCTGCATACCCCTTTAGGCCAATTGGTTTTCTTCCTTCCCTACCGTTCGGCACCAGCCTATGGTTTGGAAGAAGACTATCCAATAAGCATAAAGGGTGTACTGTCCTAATCCTAGGAGCACTCGCATCGCGAGAGAAGGTGAAGATAAAAAACACCTGAATGTACTTTATTCCTATTTCTCCTGAACCAGGATCCATCCCCGAACTGGAACAAGTTCCTTTCGAGTTCGTATATAACCATACGATGGATTATCCAATAAACTGTGGATCTTCGTAGTGACACGGAGTGTCCTGGAGAAATACAAAGGTGATTTTAGGATTGGCGAAGGAATACTTGGTTTGGTCGTGAAATATCAGTCGCAATTTACTTTGCCCTCTTACTAATCCCTTGCTTTGTCTTAATCTTAATACCTTCTGTACAACGTTTAGGCTAATTGGTTTTCTTCATTCCCTACCGGTCGGCACCAGCCTATGGTTTGGAAGAAGACTATCCAATTTGCGTAATAGGTGTACTACTCCTAAACCAAGGAGTACTCGCAACCTGAGAGAGGGTGAAAAGAAAAGACACCTGAATAATCCTATCCGTTTTCTCCAGAACCGGAAACCATCCTCGAATTCCTTCGAGTTCGTATCTAACCATACGATGGCATTGTCCAATGGAAGTGGACGTTCGCAGTAATACGGGGTGTCCTGGAGAAAAGGGTAAAAGTAGGAGTGGCAATGAGGTCTGCAACTCTGACAATCCAAAAGCCAGTGTCAAGAAGGTTCGGTCAACTTGGTCACTGAGTCATAGTCTTAGGGTCGGGTCAATGGTCGCTGCCAGAGAGAGAAAAGAAACACTCAGCGTGCACTCTAACCTAGATCAGAATGGTTACCAATTTATCTAATCTGGAAACCTCCCACTGTACCTCAAATTCTCCTCCAAACCTGAAAGAAGAATTAGTCGGGGTGACCCGAGGAGTAAACCAACTCATCAGTAGGAATCGGGATCCAACTATCTTCGCATGATAACGTGACAGAATCCGCTCACGCTATTACACTCCAGAAGGTATGCGCATATCTGGCAAGTTTCAGTTCTTTTGAAACTCCCGATGTGATTTCTGCCCCATGCTCTTATGACCTTGACTAAGGCCAACAAATCATAAGTCACTTGTCAAGTTCTATCCGTCATTGTCCAGGTTGATTTGAACCCACCCGTACAAGCCCTTGACTAAGGCCAACAAGGCTATACGACTGTCCCAAACCAACGCATCTATCTATGCAGCATATGAATATCCAATAGCTACCAAACACTGTGCCTTGACTAAGGCCAACAAACACAGCTTGAATACTATTGACTACCCATATGAAACGACGGAGGGCTACGAATGGTTTCTGGCGAAAACCTTTAACGTAATGAACTTGATCTCGTTGAAGGATCGGATAGCTTTTTAGAAAACATAGTGACGAAAACCTTTACTAAAGAGGTCACTCCCGGTGAAGGGATCTCGGCTCTTTCCCCATAGAATGGGGTGCAGGATATCCCAAATGAATACCACGATGCAAAGCAAAAGTAATCGGCTATAGTGAAGTTAATGCCCTGACGCAAACTTCTGTCCAAGGGGTCACTCCCGGTGAAGGGATCTCGGTCCTTGCCTCGTCGACTGAGGAGCAGGATATTCCAACTGAATACCACGATGCAAAACAAAAGAGAACGCCCTTGCAATAACAGCTTTTTGAAAAGTGTTCCAACAACATCAGAATAGGTTTGTTTAACTTGCATTGATCCGAATCAATGCAGTCCCATCATTGATCACACCACAAAGAACGAAAATATACTGACGTACGTATATGCCATCCGCATTCGCCACTGGGTCCCGTCATCACCCGTTAGGTTAGCTTACTAACGACAGAGCGGGGACTGGACTAGCGTGGATGAAAAACATATACAACATCTACTAATATATATACCAATATATTATATTTTGCTCAAGGCGTGAAAAGAAATGCAACATCACAGAAATGTACAGCATCACAGAACAATACAGATATCTGGGATCCCCGGGTTTCATAGAGCCACCACTGAAACCCGACGTTCCCCTGGTCGTGTGGATAGCCTGTGCAATGAAATCCTAGACCCCTACGGGCGCGGCAAGTCACCCGCCAAAACCTGAAGCGAGGCAGCCCCCTTCAGCTCCGTGAATGGACCACCTAGCACTCCATGGAATCCGGCAACTTGGGCACCCCTCCTGGGTCAACCTGTACCCCCTACGAGTGCAGCGAATAGCCCGCCAATCCCAGAGTGAAGCCCCCTCCGTCCCAATGCCATGAGATGCGGGCTTGTTGCCCTCTAGAACCCAGCCACCCGTGCACCCCACCGCGGGGTAATCCTAGTACAGAAAGTAAAATATACATACATCGGGTACATCGACCGCAACCAGGTCGTGCCCCAAAATAATAATACAAACAGGTAGTGACGGCAGTCTAGATGTCGGACGCTCGCCCCGCAATATCAAATGTACATAATACAACAGCACTGTACTAGCATTGCATCCAGGCTATCCCCCACGACCGATCCGTAACATCACAGCAAAAACAGAACATCAACGTGAAAGTCACGTTCGCAAATCCGTCTAACTGGGCTATAGCAGTTAGACCGGATTTTCCGATCGAGTGACATTCACGGTCGCAGATATAATGTAAATACTGTGAAAAATGTGTTTAAAATTTTCCGATTGATCAAACCTTAACAAGTGGGCCCCCAAACAAAACTGTAGCACTCACAGAAAACCTGGGCCCAATTTTAATATTCCAAAACCCATATTTTAAGCCCAGAAAGCCTCTGTAAAAAATTGGTACAGTGATCTCCACAGTGCGCGGCGGAAGGGCGGCAGAATGGGGGTTTGTGCGGCGGTTCCGCGCTCCCACTGTGGAATCACTTCATCGAAATTTTACAGAGTTCTTAGATTTTCCAGTACATCAATATTTTACAACCTGAAAAATTTTTGGACTTCAAAAAATTTCGACAGAAACTGATGTGAAGGAAAAATACGGTTTTTGGAATTTTGATCGATCGGAACTGAAAAACACATTAAACAAAGCTAGACGAAGTTAATGGCGAGGCTCTGATACCACTGTAAGTGCACGGCGGCGCCCCGGCCGTCAGTCCGACGGCCGAACGCGGAAGCGGTGATAAACTTTAATTTTTGCGGGCTTAGCAAAACCGGCACCACCGCGCACTAAACCCCGGATCGTGCCATTAAACTAGTCTAGGCTAACAAGAAGAGGGGTTAGAGATATACCGACTGATCCGAGTCCTCCGGTCTTCATCTCCACTCCGATCTCCTCGCGGGATCTCCGTCCGTCGCCTCCTCGCCGGAAGGGCACCACATCACCTGCATCTTTTACGGGCTCCCGCCTCTATACCGAGGCAACTCGGGCATGAAGCCGGCAACTCGACATGCTCAAGATGTGCTGTAGGAAGTGTAGTGCTTTGTCTCTTTGGGGTTTGTTGCCTTTGGATGGAGGAATGAAGATTGAGCTTTAGAGGGAAATGAAGCTCTCAATCTTTGCATGAAAAATGATATGAACATATATCTCTCCTCACAAAATGAACCACTCTCTCCCCTCTCTAAAATATGGCCGGCCACTCATCAAGAGGAATGGTGGTGGGATTGTGAACAAAACACAAGAGGGAGGTCATGGTAGGAAAAGAAAGAGGTGACCATAAACAAACATGAACCATGCTTATTACATACATCCACCCATACCCTTTCCAATCACAATTAAAGCAAGAATGGTGCAACAAAAGAAAAGATGCTATCATATCAAAACTTATGCAATAAAACCCCTCCACAAAAGTTATTTGCACAATTGCAAATAACCCCCTCCATCGGAAAAGTCCGGCCGGGAAAGAACAAAGGAAAACCGGCCGGAACGGAATGCAAACTAGCAACTCCATAAAACTGGTCCCGTAATAAATTACAGGAAAACCCCGATACTGTGCATACACACCCGCATCTGTATTCCGTCCGGATACAAATGCAATGAGACAAAATCTACACTGTACTATACTAGGATCCGGCTTAAACCAAAGCCGGCTAGTAATATCCGTCCGATCCTGATCCGTGCAATACCGCACGTATCTGATCGAACGCTGCCATATAACCATACGGCCACTAGTACAAAACTGTCCGACCTGATCCGTGCAATACCGCACGTATCTGATCGGACCCTGCCATATCTCCATACGGCCTCTACAGCGTTTCGCCCGAAAGCTTGAGTAACTTAAAGTGTGGTGGACTCTAAAGACTCGTCAATACTATGGCTGTGGATTTAACCACTAGTACGTCAGAGGTATATGCCAATACGTAACGGGCCACCAGCTATTGACTAAAAAGGGACGTCGATGAGCGAACTCATCCTTACACCCTACTGAGCCTGTCAGTGACAATATCCGTACAGTCCGGTCCGTTCGTCTATAAGCATCGCATGTCGGGCCTAGGGGGTTGGTAAAAATCAGACCCCCAAAAACGGTACAAGTCGTGTCGGAGTGTAGCCCAGAACACCCTGAGATACTACTGGAATACCTACCAGTAAATCTCCTGCCTTGGCCAAGGTCTTCGTGTAATGGCTCTCCTAGACACAGCGCGACCTCACCCCCAATACCGGGAGAGACGAAACCCCCGAAGATCCGCTCACTGCCTCCATGTGGCTCGGGACTGTACCCAACTAAAACCTGTTTGCACGACTCCTTTGAGCCGTGGTAGGGTAGTAATCAAAGCACAATGGGAACTCACACGAGACAAATGACGATCCCCAGGTCGATGAACTAACCTGTACACATGTCACCTGGGAACTGCTATCTGACGTCAGGTATAAGACCAACTAGCATGTTCCCGGCGAGTCCTGTCCGGTGTACTCATAACCCAATGAGCACCTGTATACATCTTAGGTGAACCAACTGACACCAGTGGCTTGTGAGACCGGCCACCGCCCCTCGTCGGGGTCTCGACTGTATACACTAGTCTACTCTGGAGAATCGATGCCCTGTCTCGAAACTCCTACGACTAGGGACCTTTTAAGGATGCGCTTATAGACTCCAGCTCTCACTTATATGATCGCCCTCATACTGCTGGCAGTCAAGCCAGAATCCTAGGGGCTCTATCAACGTGCAATAGCGACATGTCATGTCACCTAAAGCAGTACACGATGATAAAGGTAAACCAGATAGCGTACTATCATCTCGAGTAAGATTGTCTTCCCGGGATAGGTCCTCCCTCAATCATTGCAATCACGTGCCTGTGACCCAATAATTGACTCTGAGGGCACTATCTCCAACACCGATTACTCATGTGCTTGCTTATTTGGTGTATTTTCCTCGTCTTGCACCACCTAAGGCTTAGCAGTGACTCCCAGACCAGTTGGCCTTAGGGCACTAGGTGAAGAGGCACCCTTGCTATATTTTTTTATTGCTGCCTTGGCGATAACAAAACCAGTGTTCATTTTTCTCACCATTTTATATTTTCTTCATTTTTTTTATTTCCTTCATACTTTTGGCTTTAAGACAAGAGCATTTCAAGGTATCCTCTACTATCCCGGGTTTCAAGATGTGCGTAAGTGCGAATAGCAGGGTATCAACGTTCAAAATGTTTGGCTTCCAGAATAGAAACTATTTTTCAGATTTATTTTTATCCTCAGATTAGTGACTTTCTTCATCTTACTAACCCTTGGGACAATGGCTCATAACTACTTATTACTAGTTCGTATAAGAAAACTACTAATTTTCTAGGTTTTCTTAAATTTTTCTAATCTCATGGATGTAATTTTTCACTATCTAAACTTTTATTATCTTATTTATGTACAAAAATGTTAAATATTAAAATATTTTTATATTTTGAAAATTTTAAATTTTTATAGGTTTTTAAAGAAATGTTTTGTGCTTATGCAAATGATATGCAAATGATGCAAAAATAAGCACAAACCTCCCCCAAACTTGTTTTCAACAGTGTCCTCACTGTTGCCAACAGCTATATCTACAAAACCTGTAAGCCTGGGAGGAATTTATTAGTGGGGGCAAAATATATAAGTGGAGAACCTCCCCCAAACTTATTCTTTTCACTCACCTCCATTCAAAAAAATGATGCAGTGATATACATGACATGGGGTGAGACGGAGGAATTTTAATCAAGACAAAATGGCTCCTGTAAGAACAGGAGCTCCTCCGTGGGGTCAGTGGAAAAATACGGCTTTAGTCTATGTCCATTCACTTTGAAAAATATGCCGTTTTTAACATTTTCTACTTCTACTGCCCCGTGCGGGTATACAGACCGCACAACAAAAGGTCTCTTCCACCGAGATCGAAGCTTACCCGCGTGAAGGTGTAGTTGTGAATCATAAAGAAGGACATGGTGACCAGGTGAAAATGTTTTCCTCAAAATGTTTTTATCGTGAAAAACCTTAGTCCTATTCTTTATGATTACAGCGTTATCATAAGCTTCATCACGGAGTTCGCTTAGCTCATTTAATTGCAGCTTCCGAAAGTTGCAGGCTTGATTTAGGTCAAAGTTGATTTCCTTAATAGCCCACAATGCTTTATGCTCAATCTCGACAGGTAAGTGACATGCTTTCCCAAACACTATTCTATATGGAGACATCCCTAGGCCGGTTTTAAATGCAGTTCGGAATGCCCAAAGAGCATCCGTCAGTTTGGTCGACCAGTCTTTTCTATTCTTAGCAACAGTCTTCTCCAGGATTTGTTTGATCTGACTATTTGAAATCTCAGCCTGCCCGCTCGTTTGGGGATGATAGGGTGTAGAAAGTCTGTGGTTGATTGCGTATTTCCGCATCAGAGTCTCGAAAGACCTGTTGCAGAAATGTGTCCCATTATCGCTAATGATAGCACGTGGGTGTCCAAATCGCGAAAAGATATTCTCTTTTAAGAACTTAATGACAACTTTCTTGTCATTAGTGCGACATGGAATGGCTTCAACTCACTTTAAGACATAATCAACCGCCAGCAGTATGTACAAATTCCCAAAGGAGTTGGGAAAGGGACCCATAAAGTCAATGCCCCAAACATCGAAAATTTCAACCACCAAAATGGGTTGCTGAGGCATTTTATTTTTCTGGGAAATTCTACCCGTGTACTGACACTGTGTGCAGGTTTTGCAATAGTCAAATGCGTCCTTGAACAAGGTCGGCCAATAAAATCCGCATTGCAAAACCTTCTCCGCCGTCTTTTTAGGACCGAAGTGACCCCCACAGGCCTGATCATGACAAAAAGAAAGAACACTCTTGAACTCTTCTTTCGGGACACACCGGCGAATGATCTGATCAGGACAATACTTAAACAGGTATGGATCATCCCAGTAAAAGTGTTTTACTTGGGATAGAAAACGGTATTTGTCCTGTTTTGACCAATCGCTGGGTATTAGTCCCGTGATAAGATAGTTCACAATATCCCTGAACCAAGGTTCATTGGATACGCTCAAGAGTTGTTTGTCAGGAAACGAATCATTGATCGGCAGGGTCACAGGGGAAGAAGAGATGCGTGAAAGATGGTCGGCTACAACGTTTTCACATCCTTTTTTATCTTTGATAACAAGATCAAATTCTTGTAATAGAAGGATCCAACGTATTAGCCTACCTTTTGCATCTTTCTTCGCCAGAAGATGTTTTAAGGTGGAATGGTCAGTGTACACAACTATAGGTGAGCCAATCAAGTAAGGCCTGAATTTTTCTAATGCAAATACAACCGCCAAAAGTTCTTTTTCGGTGGTTGTATAATTTATTTGAGCATCATTCAGGGTCTTACTCGCATAGTATATCACGTGTGGCATCTTTTCAATGTGCTGTCCTAAGACTGCACCAACTGCAAAGTCGGATGCATCACACATCAGCTCAAAGGGGTAGTCCTGTAAGTCCATGCTACCGCTCCCGGTACTTACGGGCTTGCGGAAATGACGAAAAACGATTTTTCTAGAGGAGGTAACATGGACTCAAAACGGATCTTTGTTAAACTATCTACCTAACAACCTAACTAGGAGTTGTTAACTACTCGGTTAGGGGGTTATACCTTTCTTTCTTGGACTCCTTCGTCTTTGACTCTCGATGGTGTACGGATCGGCTTCACTCCGTCGTCTCCTTGCGTCGAAGATCGATCCACCCGAAAGCTTCTACCTTTGGCTTCTTCTTCGAGCTTTGAAGAAACTAGTTCACTCGGTTCGCTAAACCTTATGAACTAGAGTGAGTAGAGGAGAGTGTGTTGGGATTTTTCTCTATGGTTCTTGCTTCTCAACACATGAGACAAGTGAACCATAGACTAGAGAGAGGGAGAGCAAGAGGAAGAGGATGAGAGCTCAAGAACACAAGAGAGAGAAAGGAAAAATGAAAGAATGAGCAAGACTTTTCTCTCTTGGCTCTCATAATCCAAAACCATCATAACCAATAATAGCAATCAAGTATTAGTGATGGTTTAAGCTACAATAGCCATATTATTGCATGCACTCATTTTGCATAAGAGAACAAGCAAGCAAAAGTCTTTGCCATGAAATGATAGCCATTATCATCATGATGGTCAACTAGTCCAACCTAGTCAACCGGTCAACAAAGTCAACAAGTCAACCCCTCAACAACCATGTCACTATAATACTTAATTAATATTATTGTTATTTACATATCAAATTCTCATTAGGGTTGAGCAAAAAGTCAATGGTCAACAGTCAACAGTCAACAACCCTAATGAGAATCCTCTGCCTTCAACTGTGCATACACACCCGCATCCGCGTTCCGATGAACACGAATACATACTGGATAAAACCAATCCCAAAATGTACACTAAGATCTGGATTAAACCAAAGCCCGCTAGTATTAACTGTCCGGACACTGTACGTGCACAAGTGCACGGATGTGACCGAACCCTGTCGCAAAACCATGCGACCTCTACTCTTTTGCCTAAAGGCGAATAGCTTTCTGTGTGGGACTCTAAAGACTCGACACTACGCTGGCAGTGGGTTTAACCACAGACCGCAAGCGGCACTAGCTGTGCGTAACGGTCCCCAGGTAGATGCCGACAAGAAGACTGATGAGGTGAAACCCATCTGAACTCCTACTGAGCCTGAATGTGACAGTCTCCGTACAGTCTGGTCTGTTCATCTGATACATCGCATGGCGGGCCTAGGGGGTGGTAAACGTCAGTCCCCTAATAGCGGTACAAGTCATGTCGGAGTGAAGCCCAAAACACCCAGAGATAACACTGGAAGCCTACCAGTATATCTCGATTGCCCTGGCCAGGGACTACTCGTGTAATGGCTCTCCTAGACACAGCGCGATGTCAACCCCCAATACCGGGAGAGACGAATCCTGTCTAACCGTCACTGCCTCCAAGTGCTTCGGGACTGCACCCAACTACCACCTGTTTGCACGACTCCTTTGAGCCGTGGTAGGGTAGTAATCAAAGTACAGTGGGAACACACTCGAGGCAAAGTGACAGTGTCAAGTCAGCGGACTAAGCTGTACTCATGTCACCTGGGAACTGATAACCGACGATAGGTATAATACCAACCGGTCAGTTCCCGACGAGTCCTGTCCAGTGTACTCGTAACCCAACGAGCACCCGCATACTATCTCCAGTACGACGTACTGATGGCTGTGGGACAGACCATCTCCCACTCTGGGATGAGAAGCGCATGTGCTAGTCTACTCCGGAGTATCGATGCCCTGTCTTGATAGTCCTGCGACTAGGGACCTGCATAAGGATGTGCTTATAGATTACCCAGCCCCCACTAGTGTGACTGCCATCACAACGTTAGTAATCAAGCAAAGATCCTAAGGGCTCTACTAATGTGTATAGGTGATATAGTAAAATAAACACATGTACACATTGAAGTAGAAACAAACCAACTAGCATACTACTATATTGAGCAAGATTGTTTATACAAGGTGAATATCCCAAGCTTCCATTAAGTAATATACAAACTGGTATGATACAGAAATGGCCTCTAGGGCATATACACTAACAATCTCCCACTTGCACTAAGGCCATGTACTGGCGTATCGAAGACCTATCATCTCGATCAGCCGCTCGAACTGAGTCTGGGGCAAGGCCTTGGTGAATGGATCTGCAGTGTTATCTTCTGAAGAAACCCTCCGGACCTCGATCTCCTGGCGATCCACGATCTCCCTGATCAGGTGATACCGCCTCAAGATGTGTCTGGATCTCTGATGGGACCTGCGTTCCTTCGCTAAAGCTATAGCCCCGTTGTTGTCGCAATACAGAGGTATTGGATCAACAATGGACGGAACCACCTGAAGTTCTTTCAAGAACTTCCTCATCCAGACAGCCTCTTTTGCGGCATCAGATGCAGCAATGTATTCCGCTTCCATCGTCGAGTCTGCAACGGTTTCCTGTTTGGAACTCTTCCAACACACCGCCCATCCATTGAGGGTAAAGACAAAACCCGACATGGACTTGGAATCATCCTTGTCACTCTGGAAGCTGGAGTCAGCAAAGGCCTCGATCTGGAGGTCTTTTCCGCCATACACCAAGAACATCTCCTTAGTCTTTCTCAGGTACTTGAGAATGTTTTTTACCGCTATCCAGTATTTCTCCCCAGGGTGCATAAGCTACATCCGGTCTGGTACACAACATCGCATACATTATAGAGCCTACCGCAGAAGCGTAGGGTATAATAGATATGCGATCCCTCTCCAAATCAGTCTTTGGAGAGGGTGATCCCGTGACAAGCCGGTAGATTACCGCGCTTGGAATCTTCCATACTGAATCTTTTCAGTATGGTGTCGATGTACCTGGACTGTGAAAGTCCCAGTATCCTTTTGGATCTGTCACGATAGATCCGGATCCCCAGAATGTATGAGGCATCACCCAGGTCTTTCATGGAGAACCTGTGTGACAAGAACCCCTTGACAGATTGTAGCATAGGAATGTCATTTCCTAATAAGAGAATGTCATCCACGTATAAAATGAGGAATACTACAGTTCTCGCTACAAATCTACTATAGATGCATGGTTCATCTGGATTTTTGATAAAGCCAAATTCCTTGACCGTCTCATCAAAACAGATGTTCCAACTCCGCGATGCCTGCTTTAGTCCGTAAATGGACTTAAGCAACTTGCACACCTTTCCGCTGCTCCCACTCTGAATGAAACCCTTTGGATGGTCCATATAGACACACTCCTCTAAATTTCCATTTAGAAAAGCGGTCTTTACGTCCATCTGCGAAATCTCATAATCGTGGAAGGCAGCAATGGCAAGAAGGATCCGAATGGATTTCAGCATAGCTACTGGAGAAAAGGTCTCTTCATAGTCCAAACCAGGTCTTTGACGAAAACCCTTTGCAACCGGTCTAGCTTTATAGGTCTCAACCTGTCCATCTACACCAATCTTCCTTTTGAAGACCCACTTGCATCCTATGGGTTTTACCCCGTCTGGAGCAATGTCCAACGTCCATACTTTGTTGGTGTACATGGACTCCATTTCTGTCCGCATTGCATCCGGCCATTTTACCGAGTCTACGCTTTGAACGGCCTGCTGGAAGCTAGTAGGCTCATCATAATCTATGATGCAATTCTCTCTATCCCCGTCTATGAGAAAACCGTAGTATCTCTCGGGCGGATGAGACTGCCTACTACTCCTGCGGAGCGGCGTAGGAATGTCATTTTCTTTTGAACCCTCTGGTTCTACTAAGCTTTCAGTAACAGTCTGCGGTTCTGGAATTTCTTCTAGTTCTACTGCGCTCCCACTTATCTGGTTTTCCAAAAACTCAGTTTCCAAGAAGTAGGCATGACGAGAAACAAAAACCTTTTGTTCCTCTTCGCAGTAGAAGAAATATCCCTTGGAGTTCTTTGGATATCCCACGAACTTGCACTGTACTGAGCGTGCCTCGAGTTTGTCCGCATGCTGCTTTTTGACAAAAGCTGGACATCCCCATGTCTTAATGTGATTAAGATAGGGTCTTTTCCCACACCACATCTCATATGGTGTAGTAGGCACAGTCTTAGTTGGAACTCGGTTCAAAAGGTATGCAGCTGATTCTAGCGCATACCCCCAGAATGATCGCGGTAACTCAGCATTACTCATCATGGACCATACCATATCCAATAGGGTTCGGTTCCGTCTCTCCGATACACCGTTATGTTGCGGAGTGTATGGAGGAGTAAGCTGAGAGAGAATTCCGTTCTCTTTTAAATAGTCCAGGAACTCGGCACTCAAGTATTCACCACCTCGATCCGATCTTAGAATCTTGATACTTTTGCCGGTTTGTTTTTCTACTTCATTCTTATATTCCTGGAATTTTCCAAAGGCTTCGGACTTATGTTTCATTAAGAAGACATAACCGTACCTTGAAAAGTCATCCGTAAAAGTAATGAAGTAAGAATAACCGCTTCGTGCATGCATAGACATTGGACCGCACACGTCGCTGTGTACGAGTCCCAAGAGCTTGCTCCCTCTTACTCCGTGTCCAGTGAACGGAGTCTTTGTCATCTTTCCTTTGAGACAGGATTGACAAGTGGCATACGATTGATATTCGAACGGATTCAAATATCCTTCTGTATGTAACTTTGTCAACCTTCTCTCATTGATGTGACCCAGTCTACAATGCCATAAGAAAGTCTGATTTATTTCCGGAGACTTTCTTTTGTGTGTATTCTGGACATTGAAAATCTGTGGTTGGTTTAATACGTATATACCATTGCTTAATGTACCTGACCCAATCAGAACTTGATTAAGGTGAATGTTTACAACATTACTTACAAACGCAAATTCATAACCTTCTTTAGAAGTCAAAGATACAGAAATGATATTACAAGTTGCGTTGGGTACAAAAAAGCAATTACGCAAAACCAAAACATGTCCATCTGACATTCCCAGGTGATAGTCCCCCACGGCCTTAGCATCCATGCTAGCTCCGTTTGCAACTTTGAGGGTCATGTCACCTGCCATCAAAAACCTATGGTTTCTCAACGCCTGCAAAGAATTACAGATATGAGATCCTGATCCGGTATCCAATACCCAGGCAGTAGAGTTTATTGAAAGACAGTTATCAATAACATACACACCTGAAGCTGAAGCCGCAACCTGCTTCAGTTCCTGTGTTCTGGCCTTCCAAGCCCTGCAATCATTCTTCCAGTGTCTATTCTTATGACAATAGAAGCATTCTTCTTTATCCACAAGCTGCCCCGCTTTCTTTGTTGCTTTTGCTTTTTCTTTTCCCTTCATATCCACTTTACTAACACCGCCCCTTGGTTTGGCGGGGGCTTTCTTCTTCTTTCCCTTGGCTTTCGTCTTGGACCTAGAAGAGGAAGATCCTCTTACAAACAAAGTGGATGTTTCCCTACCTTTCTGTAGGGTGCCCTCTGCGCTCCTCAGCATGTTGAGGAGTTCTGAAAGTTCAACTTCCTTTTCTTGTAAGTTGAAGTTCAGGATAAACTGGGCGTAAGTGGAAGAAAGGGATTGGAGAATCAAGTCCGTATAGAGCTCATTCTCCAATGTGGTCCCAAAGTCCGCGAGCTCTTCTATGTAGCCAATCATCTTAAGCACGTGTTCCTCTACCGATGATCCGACGGCCAACCTTGCCGAAAATAACTTCTTCGACACTTCGTATCTTTCGATACGAGACTGCTCTCCATACAGTTCTTTTGTATGGAGAAATATGGACTCAAGGTCCATATTCTCGTGCCTCCTCTGATGTTCGTTGTCCATAGAGACAAGCACGAGGCACCTGGCCTTCGCGCAATCAATCTCCCAAGTCTTACGGATTTCCTTATCCGCGACGCTGGAGGTGGGACCTGGGACGGGGGGAGCTTTGGTGGTAAGAAGATACCCCAGCTTGTCGTAAGTGATTGCCATTTTGACATTCCTGCGCCAATCTTTGTAGTTTGGCCCTGTCAGTATGTTTTTATCTAGAAGTAACTTAAGTCCAGTCATGTCGATTGGTCGCTGCAATTAGGAGAGAGAAGAAGAAACACTCAACATGATGCTCTTGCAAGTTTTGAGTGGTTTTTAGTTTGTCTAAACAGGATGGCTCCCACTGTTTCTCGAATCCCTCCTCAAACCAAAAAAGGAAGAATTAGTCAGGATCATTCTCACCGTAAAATACTTGCTTAACCGTTCAGCCAGGCTAGTGTCGGTACTTCGAGGGAGGTTTTCCAACGATTTCGCGAAGTTCCTTAATTTAAGAACCTCTTTTCCCTGGGGGCGTAGCCCCGCTAACACCTTTCTAGACACCTACTAGGTTTATAGCATTGATCGTTAAGTGAGAAATTTCCCGAGGAGTAGCATATACTCACAGTAGGATCGGGATCCAAATATCATCGCGTGACGAACCTGAAGGAATCCTACCAGAATTATCACACTCCAAATGGTATGCAACACTAGCAAGTTTCAGTTCTTTTGAAACTCCCGATGTGGATTTTTGCCCCATGCTCTTATGACCTTGACTTTGGCCAACAAATCATAAGTCACATACCAAGTTCTACCCGTCGTTCTCCAGGTTAATTTGAATCCACCCGTACCTACCCTTGACTTTGGCCAACAAGGCAGTACGACTGTTCCAAATCAACACATCTATCTATGCTGCACATGAATACCCAATAGCTACCAATCACTATGCCTTGACTTTGGCCAACAAACATAGCTTGAATAATATTGACTATTCATGTGAAACGACGGAGGGCTATGAATGGTTTTGGCGAAACCGTGAACGTAGTGAACTTGATATAATCGATGGAACGAGATAGCTTTTAAAAAGAGTGGCTCAAGCTCCGCATTTAAAAGTTAGTTTTGAAAAGAACCGAGTGGTTTTTCGAAAGTGTTCCAACGACTTTTACTTGGTTTATTTTCTTGCATTAGTTCTTTTAATGCGTGTAATTCTTGCATTAGTTCTTTTAATGCGTCCCATCATTTAATCCTACCATTGCAGAAAAAAACCAAAATATGACGTACGCTTATGCCATTCGCATTCGCCACGGGGCCCCGTCATTACCCGTTAGGTTACTTAACTAACGACAGAGCGTGGGCTAGCGCGGCTTTAAAACATAAGCAACGCCTAAATAATATCATATATAGATATATATTGTAATGATAGCCATTTCAGATCACATATGAACACATTGGATATACTAGGAACCCGCAATTCGTACGAGCCTGTAACGAAAAGCAGATTACACGGTCGCGGTGAATAGCCAAAACCCCACCCAAGACCCCTACGGGTGCGGCAAACTACCCGCCAAATACCCGAAGTGAAGCAACCTCCCTCAACTCCGTGAGTAGACCACTCGGCACTTCGGGATACCCGGTAGTTTATGCACCCCCTCCATGGGTCTATCCTAGGAGCAAAAAACAGTAAAAAGAAATTATACAATGACGGCTACAACCCCGACCCGGTTGTGCGGCTATACAAATAATTATTACATCAATTCACAAATTTACAAGAATTGAAAGAAAAGAAATCTCTCGTTTAACAACCCCCGGCTATTCACCCGCGACAATCCAATGAATTCATATATACATTCCAATGACATTACAGATCCCAGATTTGTATAACCCCCACTAATCGACATATAGCGATTAGCAGACGTTCAATACAAATATCACATCACAGATAAAAACCCGTCAGCTTAAGTCTTTAGAAGTTCGATCAAAAATACGAATTTTTAGGCCCCAAACACAAAATTTTCGTTCTGGAAAATCTGGGCTGAAAAGACATATTCCAAAAATCCCAAAACAACCCCAGAAATACACTGCACAAAATTTAGACCTCGGCCGAGTCAACTCGGCCGCGGAACCGCGGCGGGAGCGTGCTCCCGCCGCGTTTCCGCGGCGCTTTGATCGGTTCGTGGGACCAAATTTTGTGGTTATTTAATAACAAGCCTGAGCCGATTTTTAAGATGAAATTTATCATTTTTTGAACAGAAAAAAAATCGGCAGAAACTTGACATATCGGGTTCGTTTCGTGACTTTTTCTTTGATCGATCTTCTCGTTACTTTGCTAACATGTTAGATAGAGTTTAACTAGGCTCTGATACCACTGTAAGTCCATGCTACCGCTCCCGGTACTTACGGGCTTGCGGAAATGACGAAAAACGATTTTTCTAGAGGAGGTAACATGGACTCAAAACGGATCTTTGTTAAACTATCTACCTAACAACCTAACTAGGAGTTGTTAACTACTCGGTTAGGGGGTTATACCTTTCTTTCTTGGACTCCTTCGTCTTTGACTCTCGATGGTGTACGGATCGGCTTCACTCCGTCGTCTCCTTGCGCCGAAGATCGATCCACCCGAAAGCTTTTACCTTTGGCTTCTTCTTCGAGCTTTGAAGAAACTAGTTCACTCGGTTCGCTAAATCTTATGAACTAGAGTGAGTAGAAGAGAGTGTGTTGGGATTTTTCTCTATGGTTCTTGCTTCTCAACACATGAGACAAGTGAACCATAGACTAGAGAGAGGGAAAGCAAGAGGAAGAGGATGAGAGCTCAAGAACACAAGAGAGAGAAAGGAAAAATGAAAGAATGAGCAAGACTTTTCTCTCTTGGCTCTCATAATCCAAAACCATCATAACCAATAATAGCAATCAAGTATTAGTGATGGTTTAAGCTACAATAGCCATATCATTTCATGCACTCATTTTGCACAAGAGAACAAGCAAGCAAAAGTCTTTGCCATGAAATGATAGCCATTGTCATCATGATGGTCAACTAGTCCAACATAGTCAACCAGTCAACAAGTCAATAAAGTCAACCCCTCAATAACCATGTCACTATAATACTTAATTAATATTATTGTTAATTACATATCATATTCTCATTAGGGTTGAGCAAAAAGTCAATGGTCAACAGTCAACAGTCAACAACCCTAATGAGAATCCTCTGCCTCTGTCTCTCCGTCAACTGTGCATACACACCCGCATCCGCGTTCCGAGGAACACGAATACATACTGGATAAAACCAATCCTAAAACGTACACTAGGATCTGGCTTAAACCAAAGCCCGCTAGTGTTAACTGTCCGGACACTGTACGTGCACAAGTGCACGGATGTGACCGAACCCTGTCGCAAAACCATGCGACCTGTCGCAAAACCATGCGACCTCTACTCTTTTGCCTAAAGGCGAATAACTTTCTGTGTGGGACTCTAAAGACTCGACACTACGCTGGCAGTGGGTTTAACCACAGACCGCAAGCGGCACTAGCTGTGCGTAACGGTCCCCAGGTAGATGCCGATAAGGAGACTGGCGAGGTGAAACCCATCTGAACTCCTACTGAGCCTGAATGTAACAGTCTCCGTACAGTCCGGTCTGTTCGTCTGATACATCGCATGGCGGGCCTAGGGGGGCGGTAAACGTCAGTCCCCTAATAGCGGTACAAGTCGTGTCGGAGTGAAGCCCAAAACACCCAGAAATAACACTGGAAGCCTACCAGTATATCTCGATTGCCCTGGCCAGGGACTACTCGTGTAATGGCTCTCCTAGACACAGCGCGATGTCAACCCCTAATACCGGGAGAGACGGATCCTGTCTAACCGTCACTTCCTCCAAGTGCTTCGGGACTGCACCCAACTACCACCTATTTGCACGACTCCTTTGAGCCGTGGTAGGGTAGTAATCAAAGTACAGTGGGAACACACTCGAGGCAAAGTGACAGTGTCAAGTCAGCGGACTAAGCTGTACTCATGTCACCTGGGAACTGATAACCGACGATAGGTATAATACCAACCGGTCAGTTCCCGACGAGTCCTGTCCAGTGTACTCGTAACCCAACGAGCACCCGCATACTATTTCCAGTACGACGTACTGATGGCTGTGGGACAGACCATCTCCCACTCTGGGATGAGAAGCGCATGCGCTAGTCTACTCCGGAGTATCGATGCCCTGTCTCGATAGTCCTGCGACTAGGGACCTGCATAAGGATGTGCTTATAGATTACCCAGCCCCCACTAGTGTGACTGCCATCACAACGCTGGTAATCAAGCAAAGATCCTAAGGGCTCCACTAATGTGTATAGGTGATATAATAAAATAAACACATGTACACATTGAAGTAGAAACAAACCAAGTAGCATACTACTATATTGAGCAAGATTGTTTATACAAGGTGAATATCCCAAGCTTCTATTAAGTAATATACAAACTGGTATGATACAGTAATGGCCTCTAGGGCATATACACTAACAATCTCCCACTTGCACTAAGGCCATGTACTGGCGTATCGAAGACCTATCATCTCGATCAGCCACTCGAACTGAGTCTGGGGCAAGGCCTTGGTGAATGGATCTGCAGTGTTATCTTCTGAAGCAACCTTCCGGACCTCGATCTCCTGGCGATCCACGATCTCCCTGATCAGGTGATACCGCCTCAAGATGTGTCTGGATCTCTGATGGGACCTGGGTTCCTTCGCTAAAGCTATAGCCACGTTGTTGTCGCAATACAGAGGTATTGGATCAACAATGGACGGAACCACCTGAAGTTCTTTCAAGAACTTCCTCATCCAGACAGCCTCTTTTGCGGCATCAGATGCAGCAATGTATTCCGCTTCCATCGTCGAGTCTGCAACGGTTTCCTGTTTGGAACTCTTCCAACACACCGCCCCTCCATTGAGGGTAAAGATAAAACCCGACATGGACTTGGAATCATCCTTGTCACTCTGGAAGCTGGAGTCAGCAAAGGCCTCGATCTGGAGGTCTTTTCCGCCATACAACAAGAACATCTCCTTAGTCTTTCTCAGGTACTTGAGAATGTTTTTTACCGCTATCCAGTATTTCTCCCCAGGGTTTGACTGATACCGGCTTACCACACTCAGTGCATAAGCTACATCCGGTCTGGTACACAACATCGCATACATTATAGAGCCTACCGCAGAAGCGTAGGGTATAATAGACATGCGATCCCTCTCCAAATCAGTCTTTGGAGAGGGTGATCCCGTGACAAGCCGGTAGATTACCGTGCTTGGAATCTTCCATACTGAATCTTTTCAGTATGGTGTCGATGTACCTGGACTGTGAAAGTCCTAATATCCTCTTGGATCTGTCACGATAGATCCGGATCCCCAGAATGTATGAGACATCACCCAGGTCTTTCATGGAGAACCTGTGTGACAAGAACCCCTTGACAGATTGTAGCATAGGAATGTCATTTCCTATTAAGAGAATGTCATCCACGTATAAAATGAGGAATACTACAGTTCTCGCTACAAATCTACTATAGATGCATGGTTCATCTGGATTTTTGATAAAGCCAAATTCCTTGACCGTCTCATCAAAACAGATGTTCCAACTCCGCGATGCCTGCTTTAGTCCGTAAATGGACTTAAGCAACTTGCACACCTTTCCGCTGCTCCCACTCTGAATGAAACCCTCTGGCTGGTCCATATAGACACACTCCTCTAAATTTCCATTTAGAAAAGCGGTCTTTACGTCCATCTGCCAAATCTCATAATCGTGGAAGGCAGCAATGGCAAGAAGGATCCGAATGGATTTCAGCATAGCTACTGGAGAAAAGGTCTCGTCATAGTCCAAACCAGGTCTTTGACGAAAACCCTTTGCAACCAGTCTAGCTTTATAGGTCTCAACCTGTCCATCTACACCAATCTTCCTTTTGAAGATCCACTTGCATCCTACGGGTTTTACCCCGTCTAGAGCAATATCCAACGTCCATACTTTGTTGGTGTACATGGACTCCATTTCGGTCCGCATTGCATCCGGCCATTTTACCGAGTCTACGCTTTGAACGGCCTGCTGGAAGCTAGTAGGCTCATCATAATCTATGATGCAATCCTCTCTATCCCCGTCTATGAGAAAACCGTAGTATCTCTCGGGCGGATGAGACTGCCTACTACTCCTGCGGAGCGGCGTAGGAATGTTATTTTCTTTTGAACCCTCTGGTTCTACTAAGCTTTCAGTAACAGTCTGCGGTTCTGGAATATCTTCCAGTTCTACCGCGCTCCCACTTATCTGGTTTTCCAAAAACTCAGTTTCCAAGAAGTAGGCATGACGAGAAACAAAACCTTTTGTTCCTCTTCGCAGTAGAAGAAATATCCCTTGGAGTTCTTTGGATATCCCACGAACTTGCACTGTACTGAGCGTGCCTCGAGTTTGTCCGCATGCTGCTTTTTGACAAAAGCTGGACATCCCCATGTCTTAATGTGATTAAGATAGGGTCTCTTCCCACACCACATCTCATATGGTGTAGTAGGCACAGTCTTAGTTGGAACTCGGTTCAAAAGGTATGCAGCTGATTCTAGCGCATACCCCCAGAATGATCGCGGTAACTCAGCATTACTCATCATGGACCATACCATATCCAATAGGTTTCGGTTCCGTCTCTCCGATACACCGTTATGTTGCGGAGTGTATGGAGGAGTAAGCTGAGAGAGAATTCCGTTCTCTTTTAAATAGTCCAGGAACTCGGCACTCAAGTATTCACCACCTCGATCCGATCTTAGAATCTTGATACTTTTGCCGGTTTGTTTTTCTACTTCATTCTTATATTCCTGGAATTTTCCAAAGGCTTCGGACTTTTGTTTCATTAAGAAGACATAACCGTACCTTGAAAAGTCATCCGTAAAAGTAATGAAGTAAGAATAACCGCTTCGTGCATGCATAGACATTGGACCGCACACGTCGCTGTGTACGAGTCCCAAGAGCTTGCTCGCTCTTACTCTGTGTCCAGTGAATGGAGTCTTTGTCATCTTTCCTTTGAGACAGGATTGACAAGTGGCATACGATTGATATTCGAACGGATTCAAATATCCTTCTGTATGTAACTTCGTCAACCTTCTCTCATTGATGTGACCCAGTCTACAATGCCATAAGAAAGTCTGATTTATTTCCGGAGACTTTCTTTTGTGTGTATTCTGGACATTGAAAATCTGTGGTTGGTTTAATACGTATATACCATTGCTTAATGTACTTGACCCAATCAGAACTTGATTAAGGTGAATGTTTACAACATTACTTACAAACGCAAATTCATAACCTTCTTTAGAAGTCAAAGATACAGAAATGATATTACAAGTTGCGTTGGGTACAAAAAATCAATTACGCAAAACCAAAACATGTCCATCTGACATTCCCAGGTGATAGTCCCCCACGGCCTTAGCATCCATGCTAGCTCCGTTTGCAACTTTGAGGGTCATGTCACCTGCCTTCAAAAACCTACGGTTTCTCAACGCCTGCAAAGAATTACAGATATTAGATCCTAATCCGGTATCCAATACCCAGGAAGTAGAGTTTATTGAAAGACAGTTATCAATAACATACACACCTGAAGCTGAAGCCGCAACCTGCTTCAGTTCCTGTGTTCTGGCCTTCCAAGCCCTGCAATCATTCTTCCAGTGTCTCTTCTTATGACAATAGAAGCATTCTTCTTTATCCACAAGCTGCCCCGCTTTCTTTGTTGCTTTTGCTTTTCCCTTCGTATCCACTTTACTAACACCGCCCCTTGGTTTGGCGGGGGCTTTCTTCTTCTTTCCCTTGGCTTTCGCCTTGGACCTAGAAGAGGAAGATCCTCCTACAAACAAAGTGGATGTTTCCCTACCTTTCTGTAGGGTGCCCTCTGCGCTCCTCAGCATGTTGAGGAGTTCTGAAAGTTCAACTTCCTTTTCTTGTAAGTTGAAGTTCAGGATAAACTGGGCGTAAGTGGAAGGAAGGGACTGGAGAATCAAGTCCGTATAGAGCTCATTCTCCAACGTGTTACCAAGGTCCGCGAGCTCTTCTATGTAGCCAATCATCTTAAGCATGTGTTCCGCTACCGATGATCCGACGGCCAACCTTGCCGAAAATAACTTCTTCGACACTTCGTATCTTGCGATACAAGACTGCTCTCCATACAGTTCTTTTGTATGGAGAAATATGGACTCAAGGTCCATATTCTCGTGCCTCCTCTGATGTTCATTGTCCATAGAGGCAAGCACGAGGCACCTGGCCTTCGCGCAATCAATCTCCCAAGTCTTATGGATTTCCTTATACGCGACGCTGGAGGTGG
This sequence comes from Agapanthus africanus, assembly GCA_030015575.1. Taxonomy (NCBI): domain Eukaryota; kingdom Viridiplantae; phylum Streptophyta; class Magnoliopsida; order Asparagales; family Amaryllidaceae; genus Agapanthus; species Agapanthus africanus. Next base: position 467,274,137 of record JASDDO010000022.1, read on the forward strand.
GACCTGGGACGGGGGGAGCTTTGGTGGTAAGAAGATACCCCAGCTTGTCGTAAGTGATTGCCATTTTGACATTCCTGCGCCAATCTTTGTAGTTTGGCCCTGTCAGTATGTTTTTATCTAGAAGTAACTTAAGTCCAGTCATGTCGATTGGTCGCTGCAATTAGGAGAGAGAAGAAGAAACACTCAGCATGATGCTCTTGCAAGTTTAGAGTGGTTTTTAGTTTGTCTAAACAGGATGGCTCCCACTGTTTCTTGAATCCCTCCTCAAACCAAAAAAGGAAGAATTAGTCAGGATCATTCTCACCGTACAATACTTTCTTAACCGTTCAGCCAGGCTAGTGTCGGTACTTCGAGGGAGGTTTTCCAACGATTTCGCGAAGTTCCTTAATTTAAGAACCTCTTTTCCCTGGGGGCGTAGCCCCGCTAACACCTTTCTAGACACCTACTAGGTTTATAGCATTGATCGTTAAGTGAGAAATTTCCCGAGGAGTAGCATATACTCACAGTAGGATCGGGATCCAAATATCATCGCGTGACGAAACTGAAGGAATCCTACCAGAATCATCACACTCCAAATGGTATGCAACACTAGCAAGTTTCAGTTCTTTTGAAACTCCCGATGTGGATTTTTGCCCCATGCTCTTATGACCTTGACTTTGGCCAACAAATCATAAGTCACATACCAAGTTCTACCCGTCGTTCTCCAGGTTAATTTGAATCCACCCGTACCTACCCTTGACTTTGGCCAACAAGGCAGTACGACTGTTCCAAATCAACACATCTATCTATGCTGCACATGAATACCCAATAGCTACCAATCACTATGCCTTGACTTTGGCCAACAAACATAGCTTGAATACTATTGACTATTCATGTGAAACGACGGAGGGCTACGAATGGTTTTGGCGAAACCGTGAACGTAGTGAACTTGATATAATCGATGGAACGAGATAGCTTTTAAAAAGAGTGGCTCAAGCTCCGCATTTAAAAGTTAGTTTTGAAAAGAACCGAGTGGTTTTTCGAAAGTGTTCCAACGACTTTTACTTGGTTTATTTTCTTGCATTAGTTCTTTTAATGCGTGTAATTCTTGCATTAGTTCTTTTAATGCGTCCCATCATTTAATCCTACCATTGCAGAAAAAAACCAAAATATGACGTACGCTTATGCCATTCGCATTCGCCACGGGGCCCCGTCATTACCCGTTAGGTTACTTAACTAACGACAGAGCGGGGGCTGGGCTAGCGCGACTGTAAAACATAAGCAACGCCTAAATAATATCATATATAGATATATATTGCAATGATAGCCATTTCAGATCACATATGAACACATTGGATATACTAGGAACCCGCAATTCGTACGAGCCTGTAACGAAAAGCAGATTACACGGTCGCGGTGAATAGCCAAAACCCCACCCAAGACCCCTACGGGTGCGGCAAACTACCCGCCAAGTACCCGAAGTGAAGCAACCTCCCTCAACTCCGTGAGTAGACCACTCGGCACTTCGGGATACCCGGTAGTTTATGCACCCCCTCCATGGGTCTATCCTAGGAGCAAAAAACAGTAAAAAGAAATTATACAATGACGGCTACAACCCCGACCCGGTTGTGCGGCTATACAAATAATTATTACATCAATTCACAAATTTACAAGAATTGAAAGAAAAGAAATCTCTCGTTTAACAACCCCCGGCTATTCACCCGCGACAATCCAATGAATTCATATATACATTCCAATGACATTACAGATCACAGATTTGTATAACCCCCACTAATCGACATATAGCGATTAGCAGACGTTCAATACAAATATCACATCACAGATAAAAACCCGTCAGCTTAAGTCTTTAGAAGTTCGATCAAAAATACGGATTTTTAGGCCCCAAACACAAAATTTTCGTTCTGGAAAATCTGGGCTGAAAAGACATATTCCAAAAATCCCAAAACAACCCCAGAAATACACTGCACAAAATTTAGACCTCGGCCGAGTCAACTCGACCGCGGAACCGCGGCGGGAGCGTGCTCCAGCCGCGTTTCCGCGGCGCTTTGATCGGTTCGTGGGACCAAATTTTGTGGTTATTTAATAACAAGCCTGAGCCGATTTTTAAGATGAAATTTATCATTTTTTGAACAGAAAAAAAATCGGCAGAAACTTGACATATCGGGTTCGTTTCGTGACTTTTCTTTGATCGATCTTCTCGTTACTTTGCTAACATGTTAGATAGAGTTTAACTAGGCTCTGATACCACTATAAGTCCATGCTACCGCTCCCGGTACTTACGGGCTTGCGGAAATGACGAAAAACGATTTTTCTAGAGGAGGTAACATGGACTCAAAACGGATCTTTGTTAAACAATCTACCTAACAACCTAACTAGGAGTTGTTAACTACTCGGTTAGGGGGTTATACCTTTCTTTCTTGGACTCCTTCGTCTTTGACTCTCAATGGTGTACGGATCGGCTTCACTCCGTCGTCTCCTTTCGCCGAAGATCGATCCACCCGAAAGCTTTTACCTTTGGCTTCTTCTTCGAGCTTTGAAGAAACTAGTTCACTCGGTTCGCTAAATCTTATGAACTAGAGTGAGTAGAAGAGAGTGTGTTGGGATTTTTCTCTATGGTTCTTGCTTCTCAACACATGAGACAAGTGAACCATAGACTAGAGAGAGGGAAAGCAAGAGGAAGAGGATGAGAGCTCAAGAACACAAGAGAGAGAAAGGAAAAATGAAAGAATGAGCAAGACTTTTCTCTCTTGGCTCTCATAATCCAAAACCAACATAACCAATAATAGCTATCAAGTATTAGTGATGGTTTAAGCTACAATAGCCATATCATTTCATGCACTCATTTTGCACAAGAGAACAAGCAAGCAAAAGTCTTTGCCATGAAATGATAGCCATTGTCATCATGATGGTCAACTAGTCCAACCTAGTCAACCGGTCAACAAAGTCAACAAGTCAACAAAGTCAACCCCTCAATAACCATGTCACTATAATACTTAATTAATATTATTGTTAATTACATATCATATTCTCATTAGGGTTGAGCAAAAAGTCAATGGTCAACAGTCAACAGTCAACAACCCTAATGAGAATCCTCTGCCTCTGTCTCTCCGTCAACTGTGCATACACACCCGCATCCGCGTTCCGAGGAACACGAATACATACTGGATAAAACCAATCCTAAAACGTACACTAGGATCTGGCTTAAACCAAAGCCCGCTAGTGTTAACTGTCCGGACACTGTACGTGCACAAGTGCACGGATGTGACCGAACCCTGTCGCAAAACCATGCGACCTGTCGCAAAACCATGCGACCTCTACTCTTTTGCCTAAAGGCGAATAACTTTCTGTGTGGGACTCTAAAGACTCGACACTACGCTGGCAGTGGGTTTAACCACAGACCGCAAGCGGCACTAGCTGTGCGTAACGGTCCCCAGGTAGATGCCGATAAGGAGACTGACGAGGTGAAACCCATCTGAACTCCTACTGAGCCTGAATGTGACAGTCTCCGTACAGTCCGGTCTGTTCGTCTGATACATCGCATGGCGGGCCTAGGAGGGCGGTAAACGTCAGTCCCCTAATAGCGGTACAAGTCGTGTCGGAGTGAAGCCCAAAACACCCAGAAATAACACTGGAAGCCTACAAGTATATCTCGATTGCCCTGGCCAGGGACTACTCGTGTAATGGCTCTCCTAGACACAGCGCGATGTCAACCCCCAATACCGGGAGAGACGGATCCTGTCTAACCGTCACTTCCTCCAAGTGCTTCGGGACTGCACCCAACTACCACCTGTTTGCACGACTCCTTTGAGCCGTGGTAGGGTAGTAATCAAAGTACAGTGGGAACACACTCGAGGCAAAGTGACAGTGTCAAGTCAGCGGACTAAGCTGTACTCATGTCACCTGGGAACTGATAACCGACGATAGGTATAATACCAACCGGTCAGTTCCCGACGAGTCCTGTCCAGTGTACTCGTAACCCAACGAGCACCCGCATACTATTTCCAGTACGACGTACTGATGGCTGTGGGACAGACCATCTCCCACTCTGGGATGAGAAGCGCATGCGCTAGTCTACTCCGGAGTATCGATGCCCTGTCTCGATATTCCTGCGACTAGGGACCTGCATAAGGATGTGCTTATAGATTACCCAGCCCCCACTAGTGTGACTGCCATCACAACGCTGGTAATCAAGCAAAGATCCTAAGGGCTCCACTAATGTGTATAGGTGATATAGTAAAATAAACACATGTACACATTGAAGTAGAAACAAACCGAGTAGCATACTACTATATTGAGCAAGATTGTTTATACAAGGTGAATATCCCAAGCTTCTATTAAGTAATATACAAACTGGTATGATACAGTAATGGCCTCTAGGGCATATACACTAACAATCTCCCACTTGCACTAAGGCCATGTACTGGCGTATCGAAGACCTATCATCTCGATCAGCCGCTCGAACTGAGTCTGGGGCAAGGCCTTGGTGAATGGATCTGCAGTGTTACCTTCTGAAGCAACCTTCCGGACCTCGATCTCCTGGCGATCCACGATCTCCCTGATCAGGTGATACCGCCTCAAGATGTGTCTGGATCTCTGATGGGACCTGGGTTCCTTCGCTAAAGCTATAGCCACGTTGTTGTCGCAATACAGAGGTATTGGATCAACAATGGACGGAACCACCTGAAGTTCTTTCAAGAACTTCCTCATCCAGACAGCCTCTTTTGCGGCATCAGATGCAGCAATGTATTCCGCTTCCATCGTCGAGTCTGCAACGGTTTCCTGTTTGGAACTCTTCCAACACACCGCCCCTCCATTGAGGGTAAAGACAAAACCCGACATGGACTTGGAATCATCCTTGTCACTCTGGAAGCTGGAGTCAGCAAAGGCCTCGATCTGGAGGTCTTTTCCGCCATAAACCAAGAACATCTCCTTAGTCTTTCTCAGGTACTTGAGAATGTTTTTTACAGCTATCCAGTATTTCTCCCCAGGGTTTAACTGATACCGACTTACCACACTCAGTGCATAAGCTACATCCGGTCTGGTATACAACATCGCATACATAATAGAGCCTACCGCAGAAGCGTAGGGTATAATAGACATGCGATCCCTCTCCAAATCAGTCTTTGGAGAGGGTGATCCCGTGACAAGCCGGTAGATTACCGCGCTTGGAATCTTCCATACTGAATCTTTTCAGTATGGTGTCGATGTACCTGGACTGTGAAAGTCCCAGTATCCTCTTGGATCTGTCACGATAGATCCGGATCCCCAGAATGTATGAGGCATCACCCAGGTCTTTCATGGAGAACCTGTGTGACAAGAACCCCTTGACAGATTGTAGCATAGGAATGTCATTTCCTATTAAGAGAATGTCATCCACGTATAAAATGAGGAATACTACAGTTCTCGCTACAAATCTACTATAGATGCATGGTTCATCTGGATTTTTGATAAAGCCAAATTCCTTGACCGTCTCATCAAAACAGATGTTCCAACTCCGCGATGCCTGCTTTAGTCCGTAAATGGACTTAAGCAACTTGCACACCTTTCCGCTGCTCCCACTCTGAATGAAACCCTCTGGCTGGTCCATATAGACACACTCCTCTAAATTTCCATTTAGAAAAGCGGTCTTTACGTCCATCTGCCAAATCTCATAATCGTGGAAGGCAGCAATGGCAAGAAGGATCCGAATGGATTTCAGCATAGCTACTGGAGAAAAGGTCTCGTCATAGTCCAAACCAGGTCTTTGACGAAAACCCTTTGCAACCAGTCTAGCTTTATAGGTCTCAACCTGTCCATCTACACCAATCTTCCTTTTGAAGATCCACTTGCATCCTACGGGTTTTACCCCGTCTAGAGCAATGTCCAACGTCCATACTTTGTTGGTGTACATGGACTCCATTTCGGTCCGCATTGCATCCGGCCATTTTACCGAGTCTACGCTTTGAACGGCCTGCTGGAAGCTAGTAGGCTCATCATAATCTATGATGCAATCCTCTCTATCCCCGTCTATGAGAAAACCGTAGTATCTCTCGGGCGGATGAGACTGCCTACTACTCCTGCGGAGCGGCGTAGGAATGTCATTTTCTTTTGAACCCTCTGGTTCTACTAAGCTTTCAGTAACAGTCTGCGGTTCTGGAATATCTTCCAGTTCTACCGCGCTCCCACTTATCTGGTTTTCCAAAAACTCAGTTTCCAAGAAGTAGGCATGACGAGAAACAAAACCTTTTGTTCCTCTTCGCAGTAGAAGAAATATCCCTTGGAGTTCTTTGGATATCCCACGAACTTGCACTGTACTGAGCGTGCCTCGAGTTTGTCCGCATGCTGCTTTTTGACAAAAGCTGGACATCCCCATGTCTTAATGTGATTAAGATAGGGTCTCTTCCCACACCACATCTCATATGGTGTAGTAGGCACAGTCTTAGTTGGAACTCGGTTCAAAAGGTATGCAGCTGATTCTAGCGCATACCCCCAGAATGATCGCGGTAACTCAGCATTACTCATCATGGACCATACCATATCCAATAGGTTTCGGTTCCGTCTCTCCGATACACCGTTATGTTGCGGAGTGTATGGAGGAGTAAGCTGAGAGAGAATTCCGTTCTCTTTTAAATAGTCCAGGAACTCGGCACTCAAGTATTCACCACCTCGATCCGATCTTAGAATCTTGATACTTTTGCCGGTTTGTTTTTCTACTTCATTCTTATATTCCTGGAATTTTCCAAAGGCTTCGGACTTTTGTTTCATTAAGAAGACATAACCGTACCTTGAAAAGTCATCTGTAAAAGTAATGAAGTAAGAATAACCGCTTCGTGCATGCATAGACATTGGACCGCACACGTCGCTGTGTACGAGTCCCAAGAGCTTGCTCGCTCTTACTCTGTGTCCAGTGAATGGAGTCTTTGTCATCTTTCCTTTGAGACAGGATTGACAAGTGGCATACGATTGATATTCGAACGGATTCAAATATCCTTCTGTATGTAACTTCGTCAACCTTCTCTCATTGATGTGACCCAGTCTACAATGCCATAAGAAAGTCTGATTTATTTCCGGAGACTTTCTTTTGTGTGTATTCTGGACATTGAAAATCTGTGGTTGGTTTAATACGTATATACCATTGCTTAATGTACTTGACCCAATCAGAACTTGATTAAGGTGAATGTTTACAACATTACTTACAAACGCAAATTCATAACCTTCTTTAGAAGTCAAAGATACAGAAATGATATTACAAGTTGCGTTGGGTACAAAAAATCAATTACGCAAAACCAAAACATGTCCATCTGACATTCCCAGGTGATAGTCCCCCACGGCCTTAGCATCCATGCTAGCTCCGTTTGCAACTTTGAGGGTCATGTCACCTGCCTTCAAAAACCTACGGTTTCTCAACGCCTGCAAAGAATTACAGATATTAGATCCTAATCCGGTATCCAATACCCAGGAAGTAGAGTTTATTGAAAGACAGTTATCAATAACATACACACCTGAAGCTGAAGCCGCAACCTGCTTCAGTTCCTGTGTTCTGGCCTTCCAAGCCCTGCAATCATTCTTCCAGTGTCTCTTCTTATGACAATAGAAGCATTCTTCTTTATCCACAAGCTGCCCCGCTTTCTTTGTTGCTTTTGCTTTTCCCTTCGTATCCACTTTACTAACACCGCCCCTTGGTTTGGCGGGGGCTTTCTTCTTCTTTCCCTTGGCTTTCGCCTTGGACCTAGAAGAGGAAGATCCTCCTACAAACAAAGTGGATGTTTCCCTACCTTTCTGTAGGGTGCCCTCTGCGCTCCTCAGCATGTTGAGGAGTTCTGAAAGTTCAACTTCCTTTTCTTGTAAGTTGAAGTTCAGGATAAACTGGGCGTAAGTGGAAGGAAGGGACTGGAGAATCAAGTCCGTATAGAGCTCATTCTCCAACGTGTTACCAAGGTCCGCGAGCTCTTCTATGTAGCCAATCATCTTAAGCATGTGTTCTGCTACCGATGATCCGACGGCCAACCTTGCCGAAAATAACTTCTTCGACACTTCGTATCTTGCGATACAAGACTGCTCTCCATACAGTTCTTTTGTATGGAGAAATATGGACTCAAGGTCCATATTCTCGTGCCTCCTCTGATGTTCATTGTCCATAGAGGCAAGCACGAGGCACCTGGCCTTCGCGCAATCAATCTCCCAAGTCTTATGGATTTCCTTATCCGCGACGCTGGAGGTGGGACCTGGGACGGGGGGAGCTTTGGTGGTAAGAAGATACCCCAGCTTGTCGTAAGTGATTGCCATTTTGACATTCCTGCGCCAATCTTTGTAGTTTGGCCCTGTCAGTATGTTTTTATCTAGAAGTAACTTAAGTCCAGTCATGTCGATTGGTCGCAGCAATTAGGAGAGAGAAGAAGAAACACTCAGCATGATGCTCTTGCAAGTTTAGAGTGGTTTTTAGTTTGTCTAAACAGGATGGCTCCCACTGTTTCTCGAATCCCTCCTCAAACCAAAAAAGGAAGAATTAGTCAGGATCATTCTCACCGTACAATACTTGCTTAACCGTTCAGCCAGGCTAGTGTCGGTACTTCGAGGGAGGTTTTCCAACGCTTTCGCGAAGTTCCTTAATTTAAGAACCTCTTTTCCCTGGGGGCGTAGCCCCGCTAACACCTTTCTAGACACCTACTAGGTTTATAGCATTGATCGTTAAGTGAGAAATTTCCCGAGGAGTAGCATATACTCACAGTAGGATCGGGATCCAAATATCATCGCGTGACGAAACTGAAGGAATCCTACCAGAATCATCACACTCCAAATGGTATGCAACACTAGCAAGTTTCAGTTCTTTTGAAACTCCCGATGTGGATTTTTGCCCCATGCTCTTATGACCTTGACTTTGGCTAACAAATCATAAGTCACATGCCAAGTTCTACCCGTCGTTCTCCAGGTTAATTTGAATCCACCCGTACCTACCCTTGACTTTGGCCAACAAGGCAGTACGACTGTTCCAAATCAACGCATCTATCTATGTTGCACATGAATACTCAATAGCTACCAATCACTATGCCTTGACTTTGGCCAACAAACATAACTTGAATACTATTGACTATTCATGTGAAACGACGGAGGGCTACGAATGGTTTTGGCGAAACCGTGAACGTAGTGAACTTGATATAATCGATGGAACGAGATAGCTTTTAAAAAGAGTGGCTCAAGCTCCGCATTTAAAAGTTAGTTTTGAAAAGAACCGAGTGGTTTTTCGAAAGTGTTCCAACGACTTTTACTTGGTTTATTTTCTTGCATTAGTTCTTTTAATGCGTGTAATTCTTGCATTAGTTCTTTTAATGCGTCCCATCATTTAATCCTACCATTGCAGAAAAAAACCAAAATATGACGTACGCTTATACCATTCGCATTCGCCACGGGGCCCTGTCATTACCCGTTAGGTTACTTAACTAACGACAGAGCGGGAGCTGGGCTAGCGCGGCTGTAAAACATAAGCAACGCCTAAATAATATCATATATAGATATATATTGCAATGATAGCCATTTCAGATCACATATGAACACATTGGATATACTAGGAACCCGCAATTCGTACGAGCCTGTAACGAAAAGCAGATTACACGGTCGCGGTGAATAGCCAAAACCCCACCCAAGACCCCTACGGGTGCGGCAAACTACCCGCCAAGTACCTGAAGTGAAGCAACCTCCCTCAACTCCGTGAGTAGGCCACTCGGCACTTCGGGATACCCGGTAGTTTATGCACCCCCTCCATGGGTCTATCCTAGGAGCAAAAAACAGTAAAAAGAAATTATACAATGACGGCTACAACCCCGACCCGGTTGTGCGGCCATACAAATAATTATTACATCAATTCACAAATTTACAAGAATTGAAAGAAAAGAAATCTCTCGTCTAACAACCCCCGGCTATTCACCCGCGACAATCCAATGAATTCATATATACATTCCAATGACATTACAGATCACAGATTTGTATAACCCCCACTAATCGACATATAGCGATTAGTAGACGCTCAATTCAAATATCATATCACAGATAAAAACCCGTCAGCTTAAGTCTTTAGAAGTTCGATAAAAAATACGGATTTTTAGGCCCCAAACACAAAATTTTCGTTCTGGAAAATCTGGGCTGAAAAGACATATTCCAAAAATCCCAAAACAACCCCAGAAATACACTGCACAAAATTTAGACCTCGGCCGAGTCAACTCGGCCGCGGAACCGCGGCGGGAGCGTGCTCCCGCCGCGTTTCCGCGGCGCTTTGATCGGTTCGTGGGACCAAATTTTGTGGTTATTTAATAACAAGCCTGAGCCGATTTTTAAGATGAAATTTATCATTTTTTGAACAGAAAAAAAATCGGCAGAAACTTGACATATCGGGTTCGTTTCGTGACTTTTTCTTTGATCGATCTTCTCGTTACTTTGCTAACATGTTAGATAGAGTTTAACTAGGCTCTGATACCACTGTAAGTCCATGCTACCGCTCCCGGTACTTACGGGCTTGCGGAAATGACGAAAAACGATTTTTCTAGAGGAGGTAACATGGACTCAAAACGGATCTTTGTTAAACTATCTACCTAACAACCTAACTAGGAGTTGTTAACTACTCGGTTAGGGGGTTATACCTTTCTTTCTTGGACTCCTTCGTCTTTGACTCTCGATGGTGTACGGATCGGCTTCACTCCGTCGTCTCCTTGCGCCGAAGATCGATCCACCCGAAAGCTTCTACCTTTGGCTTCTTCTTCGAGCTTTGAAGAAACTAGTTCACTCGGTTCGCTAAACCTTATGAACTAGAGTGAGTAGAGGAGAGTGTGTTGGGATTTTTCTCTATGGTTCTTGCTTCTCAACACATGAGACAAGTGAACCATAGACTAGAGAGAGGGAGAGCAAGAGGAAGAGGATGAGAGCTCAAGAACACAAGAGAGAGAAAGGAAAAATGAAAGAATGAGCAAGACTTTTCTCTCTTGGCTCTCATAATCCAAAACCATCATAACCAATAATAGCAATCAAGTATTAGTGATGGTTTAAGCTACAATAGCCATATCATTTCATGCACTCATTTTGCACAAGAGAACAAGCAAGCAAAAGTCTTTGCCATGAAATGATAGCCATTGTCATCATGATGGTCAACTAGTCCAACCTAGTCAACCGGTCAACAAAGTCAACAAGTCAACCCCTCAACAACCATGTCACTATAATACTTAATTAATATTATTGTTAATTACATATCATATTCTCATTAGGGTTGAGCAAAAAGTCAATGGTCAACAGTCAACAGTCAACAACCCTAATGAGAATCCTCTGCCTCTGTCTCTCTGTCAACTGTGCATACACACCCGCATCCGCGTTCCGAGGAACACGAATACATACTGGATAAAACCAATCCCAAAACGTACACTAGGATCTGGCTTAAACCAAAGCCCGCTAGTGTTAACTGTCCGGACACTGTACGTGCACATGTGCACGGATGTGACTGAACCCTGTCGCAAAACCATGCGACCTGTCGCAAAACCATGCGACCTGTCGCAAAACCATGTGACGTCTACTCTTTTGCCTAAAGGCGAATAGCTTTCTGTGTGGGACTCTAAAGACTCGACACTATGCTGGCAGTGGGTTTAACCACAGACCGCAAGCGGCACTAGCTGTGCGTAACGGTCCCCAGGTAGATGCCGACAAGAAGACTGACGAAGTGAAACCCATCTGAACTCCTACTGAGCCTGAATGTGACAGTCTCTGTACAGTCCGGTCTGTTCGTCTGATACATCGCATGGCGGGCCTAGGGGGTCGGTAAATGTCAGTCCCCTAATAGCGGTACAAGTCGTGTTGGAGTGAAGCCCAAAACACCCTAAGATAACACTGGAAGCCTACCAGTATATCTCGATTGCCCTGGCCAGGGACTACTCGTGTAATGGCTCTCCTAGACACAGCGCGATGTCAACCCCCAATACCGGGAGAGATGAATCCAGTCTAACCGTCACTGCCTCCAAGTGCTTCGGGACTGCACCCAACTACCACCTGTTTGCACGACTCCTTTGAGCCGTGGTAGGGTAGTAATCAAAGTACAGTGGGAACACACTCGAGGCAAAGTGACAGTGTCAAGTCAGCGGACTAAGCTGTACTCATGTCACCTGGGAACTGATAACCGATAATAGGTATAATACCAACCGGTCAGTTCCCGACGAGTCCTGTCCAGTGTACTCGTAACCCAACGAGCACCCGCATACTATCTCCAGTACGACGTACTGATGGCTGTGGGACAGACCATCTCCCACTCTGGGATGAGAAGCGCATGCGCTAGTCTACTTCGGAGTATCGATGCCCTGTCTCGATAGTCCTGCGACTAGGGACCTGCATAAGGATGTGCTTATAGATTACCCAGCCCCCACTAGTGTGACTGTCATCACAACGTTGGTAATCAAGCAAAGATCCTAAGGGCTCCACTAATGTGTATAGGTGATATACTAAAATAAACACATGTACACATTGAAGTAGAAACAAACCAAGTAGCATACTACTATATTGAGCAAGATTGTTTATACAAGGTGAATATCCCAAGCTTCCATTAAGTAATATACAAACTAGTATGATACAGTAATGGCCTCTAGGGCATATACACTAACAAGTCCCAATTTGGAGACGATAGAACGGGGGCTGTAGTGAGGGAGTGTTTGAGTGAGTCGAAAGCTGCCTCACAATCCGAGTCAAAGTGGAAGGTCGTATCCTTGGCCAAGAGAAGAGTTAAAGGTCTAGCAATTTTGCTAAAATCCTTAATGAATCTCCTATAAAAGCCTGCATGGCCAAGAAATGATCGAATGTCCTTGACGCTTTTGGGATGAGGAAGGTTTTGAATGATATCTATCTTAGCTCTGTCAACCTCAATGCCTTTCTGTGAAATAACATGTCCAAGCACAATTCCCTCTTGGACCATGAAATTGCATTTTTCCCAATTCAAAGTTAAGTTCTTCTCTTTGCAACGTGTAAGAACTGCGTCAAGATTCGATAGGCAATCAGAAAAAGAGTCTCCAAAAATCGAGAAATCGTCCATAAAGATCTCCAGAAAATTCTCTACCATGTCAGAGAATATCCCCATCATACACCGCTGAAAGGTAGCGGGAGCATTGCATAACCCAAAGGGCATGCGACTGTAAGCAAAGGTACCAAAAGGACAAGTAAAAGTGGTTTTATCTTGATCCTTTTTGGCTATGGGGACTTGATTATAGCCAGAGTATCCATCCATAAAACAATAATACTCTCGTCCAGCTAAGCGTTCCAGCATTTGATCAATGAAAGGTAGAGGAAATTGGTCTTTCCTCGTGGCAACATTGAGTTTTCTGTAATCAATACATACATGCCACCCAGTTTGGGCGATTGTCTGAATCAACTCATTTTTCTCATTGGTAATAACAGTGATGCCGGATTTCTTAGGGACGACATGTATAGGACTCACCCATTGGCTATCGGAGATTGGGTATATAATACCATTATCAAGGCATTTGACGATCACTTTCATCACCGCTTCCTTCATGATGGGATTTAACCGTCTCTGTGGTTCTCGGGTTGGTCTGGCATCATCCATCACATGTATATGATGTTCTACAATCAAGGGACTAATCCCTTTGATGTCCGCCATAGTCCAACCAAACGCCTCTCTATTTGATCTCAATACCGATAAAAGTGCATTCTCTTGCTCTGATGCTAGAGAAGCGGATATAATAACCGGTAAAGACTCATTCTCACCTAAATAAGCATATTTAAGATGAGAAGGTAAAATTTTAAGATCTAATGCTGGCGGAGAAATAATAGAAGGTGGGATCATCGAGTGATTTTTGGAGTCGCAAAGAAGCTCATAGCCTGTGAAAGATACAGACTCGGGTAGTGATAGGTCAGGAGTGTCGGACTCAAATGTGGGAAAGGTTTCCTCACTAATATCATATGTAAGATCAAACAGTGATGTGGTAGTGTCGTCGAATCTGTAAAGCAAAGTTCCTCAACTCCGCAACTTTCGGGAGCAATCTCGTGGACAGAGCACACATCAAGAATATGAGCAGAGCGTTCTGATGGCTGACTTCCAAATTTGTAGATGTTTAGTTCAATGGTCATATTTCCAAATGATAAGTTCATTGAACCATTTCTACAGTTAATAACAGCGTTGGAAGTGGCAAGGAAAGGTCGACCCAAAATCACCGGAATTTGACTCCGGGGGTTTGCTACAGGTTGTGTATCGAGTACAATGAAGTCTATAGGGAATAAAAATTCCCCGACCTTTATCAACACATCCTCTAGTTCACCCCTTGGTTTGGTGATTGAACGGTCTGCCATTTGGAGAGTGCAGTGAGCAGGTTTCAACTCTCCAATCCCTAGCTGCTCATAGACAGAATATGGAAGTAGGTTAACACTTGCGCCAAGGTCTTAAAGAGCACGATTTATGTTTTTACCCCCAATAGAAATCGATATAGTAGGACATCCTGGGTCCTTACGTTTCTTTGGTAGCTGTGGGATAAAAGCAGTGCTAATGTTATTAGACATGAAAACCTTCTTCGGCATTTGAGTCTTCCTCTTCCTAGTGCACAAGTCCTTAAGAATTTTTGCATAAGAGGGGACTTGTTGAATAGCATCTAGGAGAGGGATGTTGATGTTAACCTGTTTGAACATTTCCATAATTTTCTCCATATGTGGACTTGATCTGTTACCCCTTAACCGATTCGGGTAAGGAGCTTTCGCAATAAGCGCTGGGTCCATCATAGGAAAAGGAAGTGGGGGTAGACGTGATCCCAAAAGAGGAGTGGGGATCGTCTGTGGAGAACTAGAAGGTCTATACTGAGGTGTCGAGCCTAGTGGGAAATGGAGAATAGGCTCACGAGAAGGCGGTGGGGTAGAAGAACAAGGATCAGAAGTAGAAGTGTGTGTGTGAGGAAAGGTCTCAGCCGGGGTGTTATTGATAGGATTTTCAATATCATCAATTCCTTCCCCGACATGGTTATTCAGCACTCTTCCTGATCTCAACGTTGTGACGGCATTTACATTGTAATGCCCAGGATTCGGTAGGGGTTGAGACGGAAGTTTCCCTTTTTTTCTCGCACTCATTTTGGCTTTAAGTCGTGCAATTTTAGCTTCCATCGATCTGTTACTCTCAGCTTGGGACGCTGAGTTTTTCTTTATCTCACTGACGGAAGATCTAACCTCAGCCGACACCTCTATGAAATTTGACAAGAGTGATTTCATGGTTTGAGTGAATTGAGAGAATTCGTCAGAACAGGACAACTACATAGGATTAAACTGTGCAGGAGTGTTGACCTGGTTTTGAAAATTTTGTGACTGGTAGGGGTGCTGAGTGAGTTGAAGTGGTTGCTGTTGTGGTGGAAGAGCCCTTTGGAAATTATTTTGGCTTGGAACCGTGTTTTGAGATTGTTGTTGTTGGTTCCAAGCAAAATTCGGGTGATTCCTCCTACCCTGATTGTACGTGGAAGAATATGGATCGTTTCTAGGTCTTTGAAATGTGGCATTAGTATGCTCGTGACCTTAAAACGGAGAGTTTAAGGGACATTCTTCCGTTAAGTGAAAAGGATCAGAACAACACCCACATACAGTTTTGGGGAGCGACATTGGGTTTAGGGAGGCTGCTGAAAATTTATGTTCCATAGCCTCGAGCTTCTTTTGCAATGCTACCATCTCAGCTCGAACACCTATGGACACATCAATTTGGTGTACGCCACCCCTATTCGATGATTGGGTTCCACTCTCCCACTGTAGTGATTTTTCAGCGAACTCTTCTAAAAATTTCCAAGCTTCCCCATCATCCTTGGTCATAAAGGTGCCTTGACACATGTTTTCAAGGTTCTGTTTAGTGTTTGGGTTAATGCCCTCATATATGATTCGGCAAAGATCCCATCTCGGGATGCCGTGATGAGGACATTGAACCAAAAGATCCTTGAAACGTTCAAAGCATTTTGAAAATGGATCAGTCGGAAGCTGGGTGAATTGATTCAGTTCGCTACGGATTCGAGCTGTCTTTTGCATTAGGTAGAATTTCTTAAGGAATGCCGCAACGAATTCTTCCCAATTCGTAATGGAGTGTGCGGTAGTGTTATATAGCCACTTCTCGGCTATATCGCACAAAGTAAATGGAAGAAGTCGTAGACGAATAACATCCACTGAAAGTTGTGACGTACCAATCATTGCGCATAGGTTTTCAAATTTGGTGATAAAAACGTAAGCGTCTTCAGTCTCGAGTCCGTGGAATTTGGGTAAAAGGTTGATGTATTGGGGTTTAATTTAAAAATTATCCCCGTTGGCTGGTGGAATGGATAAGCAGGTCGAAAGAGGACCTCGCAATGGATAGCACCTCTCTTGGAGAGAGATGCGGGGTGGATTCTGCGCACCAACGGACGGTGGCAGATTAGTGGTAAAGAAATTCGTTGGAGACGGATCCATCGGTGTGGGTGTGGTAGTGGGTAAAGAAGAAGTAAATAGAGAAATACCGACTTCGGAGTCGATTGGGGGTACGCGGACTAAACGGGCACTAGAATCCCGTGTCCAGCCTATCTTGCACTAAAAATGGTTAGTACAAGTGGCAGCGTGACTTATAATTAATGGAAATGAATGAATGCGGTGTTTGTTTTGAAAATTGATACGGATTTTTTGAAAAAAATGATGCAAGCACAACAAATGCAACACACAAAACCCTAATTCTAGGGGTCACCTAGGTCAAATCTCTAGACCGCTCCTAACTTCCAAAAGACAAGTCGCAGGATAAATCCTCCACTGCCTCTTTGTCTCTCCTGTGGCCAGGTAAGTGCCAGGTAAGTGGAAGGTTCTCCACTACGTAAGTAGTGGGCCTAATTAAGTAACCACTAGCCTTCGACACACTTGCCTTAGACACCACAAAAGAAACGCGGATAAGCAATGAATTACCCACGGCCTTCTTCTGTCCTAAGTGAGCGCGACGGTTCTTAGAGTCATCTCTAGATTTCTTTTAGTTAATGAGGGTCAATGCGGATGCAAATTTTGTGATTTTTGGGGCTTAGGAAGGGTAATGAACTCCCCACCTAATCTGGATTTGGTCTTTGCCCCTTAATGTCCGTATTAATTATGCAAACAACCACAAAATCAAAAACACACACAATTTAATTTTGCTTTTTGTGGCGCTGCGATTTTTGCAAAGAAGCCTGCAGAAAAATGTTATTTGGAGCAGACAGAGAAGGAGATAAGAAAGTAAGAGATCACCAGAGAAAAAATTGCACAGAGAGGCTTTCACTTAGGCGCGGAACCGCCGCAATAGGTGGCTCCGACCGCGGAAACGCGCCCGTATGTACTGTTCACTGCACAATTTTTTTCACAGCAAGCTGCTGTTAACTCCTTGAGCTCTCTGGAACTATCTGAAATTTTTTTCACTTTCTCCACAGCTTCCAGAATTCCTCGCAATCAAATCACAACACGCGTTTATATTTTGCGCGAATTTTGATCACAAAATTATAATGGAATAAATCTTTCAATTCAAATTTCAATATAGAACGAATTAGCGCGCGATCCCCGGCAACGGCGCCATTTGATTGATCGTTTCTTTGTGTGTCGGTTTAGAAAATGAGTAGAAATCACAATCAAAGAGTTATTTGACCGCAATCAATAACGGTGTCGGTTTGTAGCGCGTTAGTAAGTGCGGATCGTCCACAGGGATTGCGCGATTCGTTCGTATTTTGTTTTGTTTGAATCGAAAATTTAATAGAAAAGAAAAGCAAAAACGATTCAAGATTTATATCGATGAATTTCAAGAATCAACTAGTCTAATCAAGAATCAAGAAAGTGATAAACATCAAGAATCAAGTATTGATAGAATTCCAATCGATTTAGGTTTCAAGATTTGAAGTAAAGCTCGTAGGAATCGATTAGATCGTAGATGTGAAGAAGATTAGAAATTACCGTTTCTTATCCATTAACATATTGATGCTAAATCGATGTAGATTCATCGAGGATCAAGGATCTTGCGAAGAATTAGGGTTCCTCATCCTATCCTTTGTCCTTTCGATGAATCACATTCACTAGATAGCTTCTAGGAAATCGAATGATCGATCGTTGATCTCTAGATCGTGCGAAAAGAATCAAGAACGCATTTCACATCGATCTAGATCATCGATCATTCAATTTTCAAGAATTTACAATTGTTGTAGGACTTAAGAAAACGTTTAAAGATTCGTCAATATCATCATTCTACAATCGTCTCGATTCCTCCACGAGCGGAGTTTTACTCAAGCATTATCACGAAGAATACATTCAAGAATTGAATATGAATCATAATGCTCGAATTGAAATATAAGCAAGTTAAAAGAATCTTCACCTTTATTATATCAACAATTAGTTACAACTCTCAAGAACTACAAGAGGAAGGAACTTTGATCGTTGAATTTGGCGTTGCATCGGCTCCTTGAGTCGTGGATCGGCTTGGATCACGTGCTCCGTTGAAGTCCGGCTTCGCTTCTAAAGGATCGTTGAAGACTTGCTTGATAGAACTCAAAGGATCTTGAATTTGGTTTCTTGATTGGATTAGGGTTAGGGTTTGGAGGTTGTAGGTGTTGGGTTGAAGAACTAGAGAGTGATTAGTTTTCAACAACCAAAGATTAGCCATTTCAAGAGAGGCCTAGGGTCTTTTTATAGGTTTCCCAAACCCTAGGTCTAGGATTTTGAACTTTGAATTTCCCTCCAAAAGTTTGTTATAGGGAGAGGGGGCGTTTGTTTCGCCGGAGTTCACGGTCCCTTTCCAGATTGAGTTGATAGGGGCCTTTGGCTAACGTATGTGATGGGGTCCGGTAGTCAGAAAGGTAGCCGATAGCCGGAACAGCTGGAACTGTAGCTTGCACTCGAGCTGGAAGTAGTTAGTTATAATGTAGTTTAGGTGAAGCTTGTTATGGAAGCTTGGGGTGTTTAGTTTAGAACCCTAGGGCTTGCTGATCTGGCAGAATGTTTTGGAGTAATCTGGAAATTGACATATCTTTCTGAAGTGTAGGAGCTGAAACAAGAGTTCTGCAGCTGAAATTGCGTGATGACGTGGCCAAGCCGCCGCGGTTCCGCGGTGCAAGGCGGCTCTGGCCGCGGAACCGCGGCCAAGTTGGAGTCTTAGGGCTTCAAATTTCTATTGTTGCTTCCTGATGTCTTCTTGGTGTTTTTCTGATATGTTGAATCTCTTAATGCCTTTTAGATCATTACCAGATTCCAAATCCTTGAGTTGGCGCAATCTTTAGCAGCACTGTTATGTAAATTTGACCATTCTTCTGTAATTTCCTGCACAGACTTCGAAACACAAGTTGCGATATGCAAGAATGATGCGATGCTAAGAAATGCAGTCAATTTCCCTTATAGTGCCGGTTTTAAAGTCTAACACAAGCAATCTGATATTTTACGACTGTTTTGTTAATATGTGCTATATAAATGCCGAACACTTCTAGATGAGTGCAAATGATAGGGAAATTGCCGGTTTAAAGATGCAGTATTTTCGACTGATTAATTGGGCACCGCGAAAAATAGCCGAAATGATTGGGCAATCGAGACTTTCGTGATACAAAAAGCTGAAATGATAGAGCATCGCGGAAAGAAAACAAATAAATATACATATGAAATGAAACTTTTTCCCTGCATGGAAGTCCATACTGACCCCTGTACACAATCCATAGGCATAAACGAAAGGGAACCACATTTCCCCACCATACCTTGTCAAAGGGAGAGTCAGATCTCGACGGCAACATCTGCATCCCAGAGGACCAACAACGGCGTTCTTTCGCAGTCCAGCAGGATGCAGATGCAACGTCAACGAAAGACTCCATGGTCGAAACAAAGCGGAGTGACGACAAAATCCCAGCTCCACCTCAGCATTCGTCTCGTTACAGCAGACGCAATGTCAACAACGGCGTTCCTTCGCAGTCCAGCAGGATGCAGACGCAATGCCAGCAAACGGAGCAAAGGCAATATTCCTAACTTCAGGGTCTTGACGGCAACTCATATAAAACCTGAAAGACTATCGGAGATCATCCCACACCAGCGCAGAGTGGTCACCACCTCTACGTTCGTCTCGATACAGCAGACGAGATGTCACCATAGCGTTCGTCCTCCAGTAGGATTCGGACGCGACAATCAATCTCGGAGCCACGGCAGAGTCCCTAGTTCCAAATCTCGTCGGTTCACAGGCAACCTAGAGACCACCTCAACATTCATCTCGTTACAGCAGATGCAATGTCAGCAAAGCGGAGCCATGACAAAGTCCCTAGTTCCAGGACTCTACGGTTCACCAACAACCTAGAGACCACCTCGACGTTCGTCTCGTTACAGCAGAGGCAGTGTCAACAACAGCGTTTCTTCTCACTACAACGGGATGCAGACGCGACGTCACCCCAGCATTCTTCCCCCAGCAGGATGCAGACGCGACACAAAACAACGGAGCCATGGCAAAGTCCCTAGTTCTAGGTCCCGACGGTTCACCAACAACCTGGAGACCACCCCGACGTTCATCTCGATACAGCAGACGCGATGTCACCACAGCGTTCTTCCTCCAGCAGGATACAGACGCGACACCAACAACGGAGCCATGGCAAAGTCCCTAGTTCCAGGGACCGACGGTTCATCAACAACCTAGAGACAACCGTGACATTCGTCTTGATACAGCAGACACAATGCCAGCAAAAGAAGCGAATGTCAAATTCCTAGCTTCAGGGTCTTGACGGTAACTCATATAAAACCTGAAAGACAGTCGGAGATCATCCCACACCAGGGCGGAGTGATCACCACCTCGACGTTCGTCTCGATACATCAGACAAGATGTCACCACAGCGTCTTTCCTCCAACAGGATCTGGACACGCCAAAGCAAACGAGGCGAAGGCCAAATTCCTAGCTTCAGGGTCTTGACGACAACTCATATAAAACTTGAAAGACTATCGGAGATAATCCCACACCAGCGTGGAGTGGTCACTACCTCGACGTTCGTCTCGATACAGCAGACGAGATGTCACTTCAACGTCCTTCCTCCAACAGAATTTAGACACGCCAATGCAAATAAAGCGAAGGCCAAATTCCTAGAGGGTCTTGATGGAAACTCATATAAAACCTGAAAGACTATCGGAGATCATCCCACATCAACGCGGAGTGGTCACAACCTCGACGTTCGGCTCGATACAGCAGACGCAACGCCAGCAAATGAAGCGAATGCAATATTCCTAGCTTCAAGGTCTTGACGGCAACTCATATAAAACCTGAAAGACTACCAGAGATCATCCCACACCAGCATGGAGTGATCTCCACCTCGACGTTCGTCTCGATACAGTAGACGAGATGTCACCACAGCGTTCTTCCTCCGGCAGGATCCAGACGCGACAATCTAACAACGGAGCCACGGCAAAATCCCTAGTTCCAAGCCTCGACGGTCATACACAACCTAGAGACAACCGCGACATTCGTCTCATTACAGCAGACACAATGCCAGCAAACGAAGCAAATGCCAAATTCCTAGCTTCAGGGTCTTGACGGCAACTCATATAAAACCTGAAAGACTATCGGAGATCATTCCACACCAGCGCAGAGTGGTTATGACTCATCGGGGCTCTCCAAAATGAGCCTAACCTCAAGTAAAAAGCGGCATGGCAAAATTCCTAACGCTTGCTCTTCTGACGGTCAAACTGCCTAAGAAGATTGCTTGAAGACGTCTTGTCCAGCCCTGAAGGGATCAGAGACACGACAGCCGCAAGACTACTCGAACAGCAAGATTGCCTATCGAGAGATACATCGGCCAACGCGACGGTACGACGGGCAAAACCTTAGTACCACAGACCATAACGGACCTCTTTCGTAAAGAGCAAAGGTTAATTATAACGTTAGGACATTCTTGCGAGAACTTCTCGATTCGTCTCGACTCGTAAGGAAAAGCCTTAGACAATAGGGATAAGGACCTGTTTCCTAAGCACTGAGGCCCTGCAAGTCGGTCCGAAATGGACTCTTGCATACTATTCATGGACCACACTCTCTAAAGTCGAATCTCGACAAGGAGGGAAACAACCACATACGAGTCCTCTCGACTTGTAAGAGGGAAAATTCTCTTGTGAGATCCTTACGACTCTCAAGAGAAACCACACTTGGGAATTCTCATGATTCCTAAGGAGAAAATACACCTACGAGATCCTCTCGACTCGTAGGGAGAAAAGCCTTTATGAGACCCTCACGGCTCATAAAGTTGAAAAGCCTTAAGCAGCAAATCTGAACCTGCTTCCTAAGACATCACTACCTCTCGAAGAGTTCAAGATAGAATACTCTCTATCATCTACAGGCTACGCTTACTAAAGTAATATGCCAACAACAAAGCAGAAAATAAAGGAAAGGAAGCGAAAGATTTGTCATTCATGCTTCGAAAAATTCTAACATCGATAAAGACAATAAACAAAAGAGGCATCGAGATGTTTACAATGGTAAAACCTCAAAGCCAGGGCATGGATTGAGGAATTCGAAATTAAGGCTGTCTAGAATCTTTCTAGCCTTTCTGACCATTCTCGTATGCATCCTCTCACGATCGCGGGTGTCGAGATCCTCGCCAATGCCCTCCTCCCTTTTATAAGAAGAGATTATCGTCGTCTGTTGGAAAGTTTGATGCAGAATAGCAATGAGGTTATCTCGACGCTTCTTCGAGATCAGGCCCGACAGGTACACCGAGTGCACCTTGTCTTCAGCATTATCCAACGCATCCCGCGACATGGCTTCGTAAAACCCAGAAAGTGCTTCCCAAATTGCTCTGTAACATTTTAAAAATAATTAAATAAATAATTAAATAAATAAAATCGTTTAAGTGAATTTTATGATTTTTGGTAAAGTAAAACGTATTTTTCGTAAAACTAAACCGTAATTATTTTTCATTATAAATTTAAAAATACCTATTTTAATTATGTAATTACTAGTAAATGGTGTTTATTTATTCACTTATAAATTTTTAGTTTAATTAAATACTTTTCCTAAATTAATTATTTTAAATATTAATATAAGCTTTATTTATACACTAAATTAGTGTAAATTTCAAATTTGAAGGGGTTTAATTTGCAAAAATGAATCATTGCATATTAGAATCTAGTGTGTATCATGTAAAATTTATTTACAAATTTTTCCATGATTCTAGAATTTTCTTTAGGTGTTTTAGAAAAGAAATGATAAAAATTAAATGAATTCTTGAAAAGACATAAAGAAGTTGATATTTTGCGTGAAGTTTCTACACTTTCTTCACTTTTCTCACTCTCCTCTCCCTCCTCCATGGTGTGGCCGGCCTCACCATGGAAGCCCCCCATCTTCCAAATTTAATTTACCTCCAAAAAATCATCAAAAATCCTACAAAAATCTAAATAAAAATCCACAAAATCCTAATTAATTCCTACCCTCTATTCTTTGCTCATCTTTACATGGATTTTGGAGATGGAAAGCATTCATTTTGGAGGCTTATTTTCATGTTTGGATTTCATGTTGTGGAGGTATAAATCTTATTCTTTTGATTTATTGTTATTAGATGTTTCATTTAAGCATAATTAGATTTAATAAATAAATTCTATCTACAAGTTTTAAAATTCAAGTTAGGGTTTGTAAAATCAAGTTATAGTTTTTACTAATTAAGTGGGGTTATTATAACTAGTTTAACATTTTTAGAAATGGGAAAAATCATGCATGGTTGATATATTGTAATTTGTTCATTCAAATTGTTTAAATTAAGTAAATTTGCAAACTAGATTTATGTATATTATATTTATTGGTGAAATAAAATTCCAATTAATGTTTATAACACTAGAGTGTGGTTTTAAAGAGGATATTAACTTGTTGGTGGATTGAAAAACTCAATTTGGTTACTAGTTTTTATTGATAATTGATAAATTGTGAGAAAAATGAAATTTTGTTAACTAGATTTTAGAAATTCTTAAATAAATGAGATTTAAAAATATAATTTATGGTTTCATTACATTATTATCATCATGAATTGTAGTTTAGTAAATTAATTCATGTAAAATCATGTTTAGTTGTGAAATTTTGCTTAAAAGTATCGAAATCGGGCAAGTTTGCAAACTAGAATTTTCAAACTAATATAAATTAGGATGTTAAAAATATAGTAATGGTTCCTATAATCTAGTTAGGTTATTTAATGAGTATTATGACCATTAGTTTTATATAAACAGTAAGTTTTGAAGTAAAACGGTAAATTGGCGTTTTCGGGTTTTTCGAAATCGGACGATTTGATCGATTTTTAGGGTTTCGATGAATTAAATCATGTTTATATTATAAGTAATGAGTTTTAAAACTATGAGTTGTTTGTTGATGTTTATCTCGATCAATCGGCGTTTGTACGCCGATATCGAGCGATATTTGGTTCTTTTGCATGAGCGGGACATAGGTTTTAACCTATGCGCGTTCCGTGTGTCGTTTTGGTTTTGTCCATGATTCAGTTTATGATATTATATGTGTTTGCATATAGGTACCCCTCACGTGGACTGCGGGCGATGAAGAAGAGGATGGTGACACCGTCTTCGGCAGACAAGGACCAGGTGAGTAGATGTATATCTACGGGGGGAAGTCTGGTGGATGGCATTTAGCACCCCCGTAAGCATAGAATAGGAATAAGTACTTATTGACATTAGGAAGTCAGACGTGACCTTAGAATTTCGGTGAGTAGGACCCTAGTAGTGACCTTAGGTTGGACTAGATTGATTTAGAAAGACCTTACCCGAAGATGAATATCTTGGAGGAGATTCGTAGGTTTCAGGTAGATACACACACATGCACACACTGAAACTCGACGTGGTGTATACGTGCATATACATATATATATATATATATATATATATATATATATATATATATATAGAACTAGGTGTAGGTATATATATATACACAATACGTATATGCGATACAAGGATGTGATATGATACACGGGGATGAAACTACATTACTGGGCTGATGCCGTGATCTTGGCTATACAGTCGTGTTATGATGTTAGCGGATCATTAGAAAATGAGATAATGGATTTGTATACATGAACAATAATAAAGGGTGGTGATGATATTGAAGTATATGGGACTCTAAAATAGAACCCGGACCGTAACCTGTGTCTGAAATTCTGATATGATATATGTGTGACTTGATTACGACATCATATAGGTGTGACTTGATTTCGATATGATATATATGTGTAACTTGATTACGATATCATATAGGTGTGACTTGATTACGATATGATTTAAGTGTGACTTAATCACAATATGATACATATACATGATATTTCTGAGGATAAAGTAACGATGTACATTTATGTTGACAATGATATATGATTGATGTATGCGATTACAGTATGATACCTTGATTATGACATGTGTTGATGATGATATTATACGAATGATGAGACACGTAGGTGATACTTGACCCGTACCCCGATTTTGGGATGCCGTATGATGGATTTTACCGTACGAGGTATAGACGTGATGATTGATCCGCACTCTTGATTCGAGGAAGCCGTACTATGTACGTGACGCTATTGAGGCTGGATCGCCGACTATTAGAGATATGGACTCAGACTTTAGGTGTACTTTTATTTCTTATCGACTAGTTTCTTAGGTTTAGTTCCTTAGGAGGTTAGATGGACACTAGTTTAGGCTCGAGTCATATAGTTGTTGTTATATTATATATAAAATGAGTGGATAATACACATCCGTCTTTACTTTCACAGTGTAATCATCATGGTGCATGTTCATTCATATGTTTCTATAATCAGTATAAAACTCTGCCTGTTAGGACACCAGCACCATTACCGATGATGCGCATATTCCACGCACACTTATTTGCCGGCTCACATACATCATCATCGGTAATTGCTATGTCACGTACACTTTAGAACATATTATCTTTTATTGATAGAAGTAGCTAGCAACTAGATCGATATAATATTGTGATTACTCTCTGGTGTTAGTATAGACATGACATTCATTACTTAGACATCATGCATTCACATTTTCATGTTATTATGCAGTATTATGGGGCATATGCCGACACTTATCATATACTTACTCATGATTTTGGGATTTTGGATTTCTATGAGATTTCTGGATTTTGGGGAAAACCGCAAGAATATATAAAAACTTCTCTCTCTCCTCCTCTCTTTTTAAAACATAAGATGCGGTTTTCTCGTGATGTATGTGTCGTCCACCATGAGATTTTATGTTTTCTGTTGGATTTTGAGACCCGATTCGAGGAGTGGATGAACCGTCTCGGGCACATGGTGGGCCCGGTATGGTACCCCAGGGCAAGAAGATCGAGTTGTAGATGATGAGCCTGGCAGGGGAGGACTACCTACCGGTGATGTCTGGCGCGGCGGATATCCGGAGGATACCGACCGTTGTCGTGAGATTTGATGATATGGGCCGATCCGGACTAACGGAGCCCGAGATATTGAGACTATGAGACATTGAGATTATGAGGTATTGAGACTTGAGATTTACATGTTTTGTGTCGATACTTGACATAGATTTCCATGGATTTCATCGTTGATATTTCAGATTTCTATACACATTTTACTATGATAAAAGCTAAAGATTTCTTATACAGATATATCTAGATTTCAGGATTGGTTATTTTACATTCATGGTGCATGCATACTCATTCATATGACATAGTACTATATGAGGCACTGACGTGAGCACGGAGCATTTGCACTTACACGTAGCTTATTATCCTATCTTTACTTGATGACTAGTAGTATATTAGTATATTATTATGACGCAGTATAGCGTCGTGCATTCGATTTCTTTTCGCAGATATCTTCTACTCACGAGTTGGCAACTCACCCCCGTTGTGCCAAATTTTATTACAGGTTCGATGTACAGGTTTCCCTGGCAGCTTGCTGGCATATCTTTTCATTCAGGGTGATTTGCACGGTAGGTTGGTTCATTTGTATCTGAACCGCCGTCGTACTTTTATTATTTCATTTGTATCTAGTAAGCTCCATCAACCAAACTTGTATTACTTGATAGTTTACTGGACCAGTTATTTATTTCGACCTTAGAGTCGCGCTTGTATTATTATGGTATCTGGTGGATTTGTTTTCTTTTAAGTTTTGAGCCTCGCCTTTTGGCGTCGTATACTATTGTGCATTGGTGTGGTTGTTTCTGCCTTTTGGCATAGAGCTAGCTCCCGTTTGGGGATGCTTTTTATTGTTTGTATGTATTATACTTGTTTGTACCCGTTTGGGGCCAACTTTTACAAAGGAGACTCTGCCGAAATTTTTGAGAAAATTGGATGATGCTTTTAAACTTGTTTTCTTCATGTTTTCCTTTACTTCTTCTTCTATTATGGTTTAGATTTCTGGGCTTCGGCTTACTTAGGTTACGTTGCGCCTCTAGACGCTTCGTAATCTAAGTGTCGGTCACGTTCCGTACTTTCGGGTCGTGACATGCTCCCACTACGATTTTCAAGGGAGCGGAGCGACGAGGAAGCAGCCGACCGTTGTGTGCATACAGATGAGACATAATCTCCGCACATTGGACATTTGTAAACTCTTGGTTCTGGAAACGGCCCTGCACGCGAATATCCTCATAAGAGATAAACTCGTTCAGACTATATAAATGAACATCTATAGTGCCTGAAAAGAAATATCATTGAAAGATTAGTAATGAGGAAATCCTCAATTGATTCTCATTAAATGAGAAATCCCTCGGGCAGAGGAGTAAAACTCCCATTGAGAGCAGCGCTCTTCACTAGACAGACATCTGTCAAAGTCTAATGATGAAGGAATAAAATTCCTCAAGAAAATCCTAAGAGCCTTGCTTTGAGAAGATGATGGAATAATCCATCAGAAATAAAATTTCAATTTGATCTTCAAGATCCATGAACAAACTCTTAAGAGTTCTTCTATATGATTTGAAAGGAGTAAAGCTCCATTAATGGATTAAGAAATCATAAGCAAGATCTTTTTAGATTTGTGATTCCAAGAGAGCAAAGCTCTGTTAATAAAACCCTAAAAACGATTTTCTTTAGATCAAAGATCTATGAAGAGCAAGGCTCTGTTAATAGAAGAAACCCTAAAAGAGGTTTCAAAAAGATTTAATCTTTTACCTAAAAAATCTGACAGAGTTTGAAGGGTTACCTACGACGGCAACAAGGTTTCGGGAGGTATCGTCCATGCCAAATTAAAATTTTGCCGATTTAGATAACCCTAAGTAGAATCGTTAATTAGAAATAATACGGATAACTATATGCAAACACTTTGCAATATGAAAAGAGAGCAAGGAATACAACCTTTGTAGACCGGTCCTTCACTTCAAATAGCTCCGTATAGTAGTCCCCTCCGCTGCGATCGCAAACTCCAGACTCTAGAGAGGCTCCGTTGAAGAAACGAACGTGCTTGCTTCAAAGACTTCGAGGCCGAAGATGATCTACGTCGGGGAGACACTAACTCAAGCTATTCCTTCACTAGGTCATGAACTTTGTAAAGAGAACACCCTATACTACATGGCAACTAGTAGAGGATGATGAAGTAGGAAGTGGGCTCAATTTAGAATTAATTTTCTCACATTTTTTCTCACAGCACCATTAGAGCTAGAAAGCTTTTTCATGGAGCTTGAAGAAGAAGAAGAAGAACCCATCACAATAATCCATCCAAATGAATTAAGTAACCATGGGTGAGTTAAAGCTATCATGCTTAACTCATGTAGATAATTAAACAAGGTGTAAGGTTGGGTTAACTAATATCTTAAGAGATGACAAAAGAGTGGACTTTGTCAAAGTTTCTACAAGCTTCTTCCAAGCTTGACAACTTTGAATAAGTTATTCTCTTTTGTTAAATCTTAAGACATAATAAAACCCTAATTTAACCTAATAATGGTATAAGTCTCATACACCCATCTTACATGTATCACCAACCATGACACAATGCATATACATAAACATACATATCACATATGTACAATGTGCACACAAAGTGAGAAAACAAATCATAAGTGAGCTAATACTAGTTAATGTAATGTAATATATCAAATATATAATTATACATTAAATTATTAAATCAACTCTTGATTTAATAATCCGGCTATAACCGACTAATATCATGTGTAACAACTTATCGAATCAACACTTGATCCGATAACCCGGCTATATCGCATAGAACCGATCATTGTCATAAATCGCGAGAATAGAATACGGTATCTCATATCGTATCAATCTCGGTCCCGCACATATCACATATATGCTCCTACTCCGTTTCGCTTGAGCCAGAAAACCCCTGTGTAGGACTCTAAAGACTCGTCAATACGACGGCAGTAGGTGATGATCATATCAAACACCCACAAGCCGCAAGTGGTCTGCTAAACGTAACGACCACCCCGGTATTGAGCGATCGGAAGATCAACAAGCAAGCCTGCTCACACTCCTGCGAATCCAGTCAGTAACACTACCGTACAGTCCGGTCTCTTCGTCTGATATGTCTCATATCTCGTCTAGGGGTGGTAAACGTCAGACCCCAGTAACTCGATAAGTCATGTCGATATGAGGCTCATAACTGGTCGAGAAACTACTGATAACACTTACCAGTATATCTATGAAGCTGCCTTGGCCAAGGACTTCCTGTTATAGCCAATCGAGCACAGCGCAACATCAGCTCCCTATACCGGGAGAGACGAAACCCCTCCTATCGCTCATTGCCTCCATGTGACTCGGGACTGTACCCAAAAGCCACCGTTTTGCACGCCCTCTTGGACGTGGTATGATGGAAATTAAAGCACAGTGGGAATCACACAAGACTCTATGACGATCTCGGGTATACAGACTAACCTGTACCAGTGTCACCAGAGAACTGCCATCTGACGATAGGTATAATACCATCTGGCTGAGCACACGTATACTGTCTCTGATGTCAAACACCAATGGATATGGGATCATCCATCGCCCATCTACTTGGGTCAAGAAGCTATACGCTAGTCTACTCTGTTATATCGATGCCCTGTCTCGATACACCCACGACTAGGGACTTTTGAAGGATGTACTTAGCGACTACACTATCCCCACTAGTATGATCTACATCATATTCCTGGTAGTCAAGTACTCATCCTAAGGGCTTTATCAACATGTAACATAGAGACAATCAGAGAACGCGTTAAGATAAAGAGCAACCAGATAGCATACTATCATGTCGAGCAAGAAAGTCCTTCATATATATGTCCAAGCATCCACTACAATATACATCATATGTACAGTAATGGCCTCTAGGGCATACATATCACTAACAATCTCCCACTTGCACTAGGGCCATCTGTTGTAGTATCTCATACCCAACAATCAGCAGTGGTTGAAGTATCTCATACTCAACCATCCCATAAAAGACTCTACTGGGAAATAGGCCTTTGTGAGTGGATCCGCGCTGTTGTCTTCTGTGTCTACTCTCCTTATCTCGATTTCCCTGGAGATCATCCATCTCCATGATCAGGTGATACTGCCTTAGAATATGTCTGGATCACTGATGGGACGGGGGTTCCTAGGCCAAAGCCACAACTCCATTGTCACACAATGGTAGGAACAAAGTTCATCTCAAGAACTTATATATACCTATACTACTTCTTTAGTAGCATCGTAGGTAGCAATGTATTAGCCTTTATCGTCTAGTTTGTCACGGTATCTAGCTTGGAACTCTTCCAACATACCATCCCTCTGATGTGGGGTAAAGACAATGCCTGTGACTAACATTCAGTCGTCCTTACCACCCTGGATCCTATCCAGTGATTCTCCCCAGGATCGATTGATACCATCTCACTACACCTAGTGAGAATCCTAACATCCAATTAGATCTATCTCATAGATCCAAAACCCAGGATTTAGGAGGTATCACCTTGATCTATATGGAGAATCCTTGTGATAAAAGGAGATTGACCGAGCGTAGCATAGGAAACTCCTTTCCTATCAAGAGTATATCATCCATGTACAATACGAGGATCATCACCATACTCCCTACTACCTTTTTGTATATACAAGGTTCATCTACCATTTTGATGAAGTCAAACTCTTTGACTACCACATCAAAACAGATGTTCCATCTCCACGATGCCTACTTTAAATCATAAAGCAACTTGCACACGTTTCCGCTGTTCCCACTGTCTATGAAGGCCTCTGGCTGTGTACTTATAGACGCTCTCTTCTAAATCACTATTTAGAAAAGCAGTCATGACACCCAACCGCCACAAATCGAAGTCATGGTATGTAGCAATGGCAAGTAGGATCTGGATGGACTTAAGCATAGGCACTAGAAAATGTTTCATCATTGTCCATACCTGGTCGATGACGAGAACCTTTTACAACTAGACTTAGCTTTGAAAGTCTCAACTTTTCCATGTACACCAAGTAATCTTCTCAAGATATACTTGCTCCTGATGGGGATTTAACCCTTCAGATAGAGCAACCAAAGTCCATACTTTGTTGGTGTATATGGATTCCATCTCAGATCGCTTAGCATCCAGCCATTCTTACAGAGTCCCCACTCCTGATGGCCTGCTCGAAACTAGTTGGGTCATCATCTTATGATGCAATCCTCGCTCCCACTGTCATAGAGAAATCGAAGTATCTCTAAGGTGGATGAGGAACCCTACTAGATCGGCGGAGAGACTGAGGTTCGTCGGGAACTATTGAATCCTTCGGTTCTACCAAATCATCAGCTGCAGTTTATTTAGCTGGAACTCCTTCCAGTTCTACCTCATGACCACTAATTTCTTCACAAGAAATCCTTTTCTCAATAGGTGGCATGCTGAGAAACAAAACACCTTTTTTCTCCTAAGTGGGGTAGAAGATATTCCCTTGCGATTGGTTGGGATATCCAACAAACTTCCACAGAACTGACCTTGCCTCGAGTTTGTCCGGATTTTGCTTTTAGACATAGGTCGGACAACCCCAAATCTTAATATCCTTAAGAGATGGGCTCTTCCCATACCATATCACATATGGAGTGGTAGGCATCTGATTTGATTGGAACCATATTCAATAGGTATGCAGCTTCTCAAGTGCATAACTCCCAAAGGGAAATAGGTAATTCAGTAGTACTCATCATAGAGCACACCATATCACATAGGGTGCGATTGCTCCGCCCCGATACACCTATGTGCTGTGGTGTATACGGAGGAGTAATGCTGAGAGAGAATCTCATTCTCCTTTAGAATAGTCCAGGAATTCCATGCTCAAGTATTCTCCTCCCTGATCACATCAAAGGACATAATACTTATACCCGTTTTGGTTCTCTACTTCTAACTTATATCCTATGAATTTCTCAAAAGGTTCAGACTTGTGTTTCAACATGAACATATGTCCGAATCTTGAGAGATCATCAGTGAATGTAATGAAGTACAAAGAACCAGTCCTGGCATGTGTAGATAGGGGGCCTACATACATCATCATGTATCAATCCAAAGAGTTCACAAACTCTTTCTCTGTTTCCAATAAACAGAGCTATGGTCATCTTATCTTTGTGACATAACTGGCAAGTTTCACAAGATGTAAATTCAAATTGATTTAAATATGCATCTAAATGTAACTTAGTTAGTCGGGTTGCATTGATATGACCTAGTCTACAATGCCTCAAGAAGGATTCGTTCATTTCTGAACTCTTCCTCTTTTGTGTGTTCTGTACGTTAAGAACTGTGGTTTGATTTAGAACGTATATGCTTTTAGATAACGTGCCTGAATCGATCAACTCTTGATATAGGAAATGTTCAAAACATTATCCAACAATACAAAATGATATCCTTCTTTACTAAATAAAGAGATTGATATGATGTTGTATATCAGGTTCGGTATCTAATAACATTCGTTCCGAATCAATGTATTTGGTAATACAGGGTGATAACTGCCAACAAGCTTAGCTGCAACACTTGCACCGTTTCTAACTCTTGAAACTTATCACCCGTTCCCTGTTCTCTACCTTTCTGTAGCCCATGTAACATATTATATATGTGGGATTCTGATCCGGTATCTCATACCCAGAACGTAAAGGATACTGAGAAACAGTTCTCTGTAATGAACACACCCGAAGATGATGTATCATCATACACTTTCTTCGTTTGGGCGGCACGGGAATTCTGGTAATCCCCTATTTCCTGCTCTGTCTTATAACAATTATAAGTTGGAGCGGGACCAACGTTCCCTAGCGCAGTATAACAAGCGGGTTTGGTCAATACATCCGTACTATTATCTTGATTAAGGCGTGACATGGTCGCTACCTAGAGAGAGAGAGAAGAAAACACTCAGCGTATGCTCTTGCAAGATTAGATTGGTTATTAATATATCTAATCAGGATGGCTCCCACTGTTTTAGTCAAATCTTCCTTCAAACCCTAAAAGGAAAGACTAGCCGGGATTAATTACACCTTACAAGTTCGCCAATCTTTCAGCCAGGCCAGTGCCGGTACTTTGAGGGAGGTTCCCCGTGCTTTCGCACGGACCTAATTATAATAAACCTCGTTTTCCCAGGGGCGTAACCCCGTTAACACCTTTCTAGACACCTACTTGATCGGCTAATTGTAATCTGTAAAACTCTCCCAGGAGTAACTTTTACTCGCAGCGGGTATCGGGATCCAACTATCTCATAGAAGGTATGCAATCTCATTGCAAAATTCAACACTTGAAATTCCCAATAATGTTTTTCCCCTAACGTGCTATGACCTTGACGAATGATAAACAACCCATAGTCCGCTAGTCAAGTTCAACCCGTACATTTCCTGATTGAATTAAACCCACCCGCACGACCCTTGACGAATGCCAAACAACGCCGTACGAATACCCTAATCCAATCGCATCGTATGCAGCAGATAAGCACTAGTTAGCTACCGAACACTACGCCTTGACGAAAGCCAAACTACCGCAGCACGAATACTAAGTAGTACTTATTCGAAATGACGGAGGGCTACGCAGGTTTTTAAGAAAACCATGAGCGTAATGAACTTGATATCGTTGTAGAATCAAATGATTTAAAATGGAGTGTTTTTGAGGCCTTTGCTAGTTTTGCTAAAGAGGTCACTCCCGGTGAAGGGATCGTCGGCTCTTTCCTCATCGAATGAGGTGCATGATATTTCACAAATATCACTATGCAAAGCAAAAACTATAGAATCAATCAAAATACAAACCTAGGGTTGTAGCATCTTCCAGTTATTGCTAAAGAGGTCACTTCCGGTGAAGGGATTTCGGCTCTTTCCTTATCGAATAAGGTGCTGGATGTTCTACAAGGAACACCGTTATGCAAAGCAAGAACTAGAGCTACCTGTTTTTGAAAATTCGATTCCACAACATATTTAGGTTTCTTTTATTTCATCAATCTCATTAATGAAGTCCCATCATTTTAAGTTACCTAAACATCACAGATAAATACAACGTACGCTTATGCCATCCGCATTCGCCTCGATGTCCCCTCGTGCACCGTTAGGTTAGGTAACTAACGGCAGAGCGGGGCAGTGCTAGCGCGGGTGTAAAACATAAGCAACGTCTATATAATATATCACATATACTATATCCCGTATTCATATCAACATATCAAATGATCACATCACAGATATTGCAGCAGAAGAACAACATATGAAATATTGGATATACTAGGATTTCCGTGTTTTAAATTAAGCCTGTATAAAACACGGATTCCACGGTCATGATGAATAGCCAATCCCACACTCCTAGACCCCTACGAGAGCAGCAAGCAACCCTACCAATTCTAGAGTTAGGAGACCCAGTCTCGACTCCTCGAGATGGTCTCCCACTGGACTCCATAACCCGGTTGCTTGTACTCCTCGCCTTGGGTCCATCCTAATGCGGAAAAGTAAATAATATACAATGGTGACATCATCCTCAACCCGGAAGTGCCCCAATAAAAAAATATTACATACAATGAATTTTATATGAATGAAAATAAAAAACTCTCATCTCACATAAAACCCCCGGCTATTCAAACACGACGATCCAATATAACATATCACAGCAACACATAACATCACATGTCATCAACGTAAGTAAAAATGCGTATCCCAGTTGTCGTTGACATATAGCACCGAAACCGGCGATACACCACATATTACACTTACGGTCGTAGAAAAGAAAGTGAAAAACTACAACAGTTGGGATCCGCAACCACCTTAGACATCACATGCTTAATCAAATGAAATCCTTAGACATCGCATGCCTAACAATTATAAACCCCACATTTTAGTCTCGATCTTGAAAACACTTTTTAATAACATGTCGGGTAATTCAACAAGATTCTCTATATCCTGATCGAATGCTCATCGGAAACTTTAGTAGACGGCCGCACCCCCCGATGCCGTCGACGAAGTGCACCAAGGCAGAACACCGCTCCCGCGAGCACCCGAATGGATGCTTTTGGCGACGGGGTTCTCCTACAGTCACTTGGTCGGGGATATGGGGCGTGGCTATCTATTAAGTTTACCCGACGAGTATCCGCGTACTCTACGTGATTGCGACGGACTTTTGATCACATCAAAATCCCGTGGCAACCGATCAACTGAGACTAAACTGCTAGATTTATAACATTTAAACTAGTTATTGTAGGGTTCCTAGGCACTCTTGTGAAGGTTCATAAGGCATCAAACATGCCCGAATAAAATTTTAGACGTGCCGAACAACCCAAAGCCGGGATCTTTGCTAGATTATTAGGGTTTAACATGCAAGTAAACATCTTTACCACTAAGTGTGAGGGATTACAACCTTTGTAGTCCGCTCCTTCGCTTCATAAGCTCCGAGTAGAAGTCCCTTCGCCGCGATCCATTATCTCTCGGACTCAAGAGAGGCTCCACGACTCGAACGATCCATGCTAGCTTGAAGTATTCCGTTTCTCCGATGATCTACGTCGAAGTTGCTATAACTCAAGCTCTCTCACTCTAATGAGGTGAACACCCTAATCTAATGGGCTAGATTAGATGAGGATGATGGAGTAGTATTTATGCTATCTTTTTATATCAAATTCTCACATGAAAACATCACAAAAAGAAAATCTAGTGAGCTTTCTCAAAACTTAAGAGAGAAGAAGATGATGAATAAAAGAGATAATCCTTTTGTGATGAATAGTAGAAAAGTATATATGAATTAATAATGTAACCATAGTTTAGTATGACAAGGATAACCCTTGTAGAGAATAAACTAGAGCTAGGGTTTGGTTAGGTTAAAAAATGAGTCATGGATAAATATCAACCATAATATCTTAACCAAGACAAAAGGAATGCTTCTAGATGGTGCAAGAAGAAGCTAACCCTAATCTCTTTTTATCATCACTAAACATGTTTCATTATTAATCATATCATGTTACTATAATATATATCACATATATATTATATATTTGTAACAAAAGAAAATAATACAATTAATATATATCGCATATATATCAATGTATTATCCGGTGAGAAAATGAAATAATAAAGCGAGCCAATATTAGATAATGTAATACAATATATCATATATATTATTATACATTAAATCATCGAATCAACACTTGATTCGACAATCCGGCTATATCGAATATAACCGACTAATATATCATGTACCGATTCATCGAATCAACACTTGATCCGATGACCCGGTTCATATCTAAACATCACGAGAATATAATACGGTATCTCATATCGCATTATTCTCGGTCCTGCACATATCACATATGTGCCTCTACTTCGTTTTTCCTGAGCCAAGAAACCTCTGTGTAGGACTCTAAAGAATCCTCAATACGCCGGTAGCAGGTGATGATCATATCAAACACCCACAAGCTGCAAGCGGTCAGCTAAACGTAACAGCCACCCAGGTATTGAGCGATCAGAAGATCAACAAGCTAGCCTGTACGTTCTCCTGTGAATCCAATCAGTAACACTCCCGTACAGTCCGGTCTGTTCGTTTGATATGTCGCATATCTAGTCTAGGGGTGGTATACGTCAGACCCCAGTAACCGATAAGTCGTGTCGATGTGAGGCTCATAATAGGTCGAGAAACTACTGATAACACTTACCAGTAAATCTCTATATTAGCCCTGGCCAGGGACTTCCAGTTATAGCCAATCGAACACAGCACAACATCAACCCCCTATACCGGGAGAGACGAATCCCCTCCTATCGCTCATTGCCTCCATGTGATTCGGGACTGTACCCAAAAGCCACCATTTTGCATGCCCTCTTGGACGTGGTAAGGTGGAAATCAAAGCACAGTGGGAATCACACAAGACTCTATGACGATCTCGGGTCTACAGACTACCCTGTACCAGTGTCACCGGAGAACTGCCATCTGACGTGTGGTATATCACCATCTGGGAGTTCTCGGCGAGTCCGTCCAGTGTACCCAGTCTCCACTGAGCACCCGTAGACCATCTCTGATGTCAAACACCGATGGATATGGGATCATCCATCGCCCATCATATGGGTCAAGATGCGTATACGCTAGTCTACTCTGGTGTATCGATGCCCTGTCTCGATATACCCTCGACTAGGAACAGTTATAGGATGTACTCATCGACTACCGTGGCCCCACTAGTATGATCTCATCATAGTCCCAGTAGTCGAGTACAGATCCTAAGGGCTTTATCAACATGTGAGAGAAAAACAGTAAACCGGTACAAGTCAACATGTTAAGATAAAGTGAAACAAAATAGCATACTATCATGACGAGCAAGAAAGTCCTCTCTATATATATCCAAGCATCCATCATAATATACATCATATGTACAACAATGGCCTCTAGGGAATATACATAACTAACAATCTCCCACTTGCACTAAGGCCATCTGGTGTAGTATCTCATACCTAGCATCCCGAATAATCTCTCAAACTGTATCTGGGGAATGTCTTTCGTGAGTGGATCCGTAGTGTTGTCCTTCGTATCTACTCTCCTGACCTCGATCTCCCGGCGATCAACTATCTCCCTGATCAGATGATACCGCCTCAGAATATGTCTGGACTTCTGATGGGACCTGGGTTCCTTGGCCAAAGCCACAGCTCCATTGTTATCACAATACAGAGGTATTGGATGCTCAATGGATGGAACCACACCAAGTTCACTAATGAACTTCTTTATCCAGACAGCCTCTTTGGCAGCATCGTTGGCAGCGATGTATTCAGCCTCCATCGTCGAGTCTGCAACAGTATCCTGTTTGGAACTCTTCCAACATACCGCCCCTCCATTGAGTGTAAAGACAAATCCCGAGTGCGACTTAGAGTCGTCCTTATCACTTTGGAAGCTGGAATCGGTAAAGGACTCCACCCGGAGTTCTTCGTTACCATATACCAAGAACATGTCTCTAGTCCTTCGCAAGTACTTGAGAATGTTCTTCACAGCTGTCCAGTGACTCTCTCCAGGATCTGCTTGATACCGACTCACTGCACTTAGTGAGTATGCTACATCGGGTCTGGTACATAGCATCGCATATATGATAGAGCCTACTGCCTAAGCATAGGGTATCCCTTGCATGCGAGCTCTCTCCAAATCAGTCTTGGGAGACATCTCTTTGGAGAGAATGAGTCCAGAGATCGTGGGTTGGTTCCCACGCTTAGATTCTTCCATACTAAACCTCTTTAGTATGGTGTCAATGTACCTGGATTGGGACAATCCCAGTATCCGTTTAGATCTATCTCTATAGATCATGATTCCCAATATGCAGGAGGCATCACCTAGATCTTTCATCGAGAATCTTTGTGATAAGAAGAGCTTGACTGATTGCAGCATAGGAATATTATTTCCTATCAAGAGTATGTCATCCACGTACAATACGAGGAAGACAACCTTACTCTCTGCTACCTTCTTATAGATACAAGGTTCATCTATATTTTTGATGAAGTCAAACTCTTTGACTACAACATCAAAACAGATGTTCCAACTCCGCGATGCTTGCTTTAATCCATAAATGGATTTAAGCAGCTTGCACACCTTTCCGCTACTCCCATTATCTACGAAGCCCTCTGGCTGAGTCATGTACACGCACTCTTCTAAATCACCGTTTAGAAAGGCGGTCTTAACATCCATTTGCCAGATTTCGTAGTCATGGTATGCAGCAATGGCAAGTAAGATCTGAATGGACTTAAGCATAGCTACTGGTGAAAATTTTTCGTCATAATCCACACCTGGTCGTTGACGAAAACCCTTTGCAACAAGTCTAGCTTTGAAAGTCTCAACGTTTCCATTTACACCAAATTTCTTTTTAAAGATCCACTTGCTCCCAATGGGTTTTACCCCTTTAGGAGCATTTTTCAAAGTCCATACTTTGTTGGTGTACATGGATTCCATCTCAGATCGCATTGCATCCAGCCATTTCACAGAGTCACCACTCGTGATGGCCTGCTCGAAGCTAGTTGGGTCATCATCTTCCATGATGCAATCCTCGCTCCCACCATCAATGAGAAAACCGTAGTATCTCTCAGGTGGACGAGAAACCCTACTAGATCGACGAAGAGGCTGGGGTTCGTCGGGTACTACTGAATCCTCTGGTTCCATTAAATCATCTGTCGTAGTTTGTGTCGCTGGAACCTCTTCCAGTTCTACCTCATTGCCATCAATTTCTTTCAAAAGAAATCCCTTTTCTAAAAATGTGGCATGTCGAGAAACAGACACCTTTTGTTCCTCGGAGTGGTGGAAGATATACCCTCGCGAATGTTTGGGATATCCAATAAACTTACATAAGACAGATCTTGCCTCGAGCTTGT
Organism: Agapanthus africanus; assembly: GCA_030015575.1. Classification (NCBI taxonomy): domain Eukaryota; kingdom Viridiplantae; phylum Streptophyta; class Magnoliopsida; order Asparagales; family Amaryllidaceae; genus Agapanthus; species Agapanthus africanus. Next base: position 467,313,811 of record JASDDO010000022.1, read on the forward strand.
CCGGATTTTGTCTTTTGACATAGGCTGGACAACCCCATATCTTAACATACATAAAAGATGGTCTCTTCCCTTTCCATATCTCATATGAAGTGGTAGGCACTGATTTGGTAGGAACCATATTCAATAGGTGTATGGCTGTCTCAAGCGCATACCCCCAGAAGGAAATAGGCAACTCAGCCTCACTCATCATGGAGCACACCATATCTAATAGGGTGCGATTCTTCCGTTCCGATACACCGTTGTGCTGTGGTGTATAAGGAGGAGTAAGCTAAGAGAGAATCCCATTCTCTTTTAGATAATCCAGAAAATCATTGCTTAAGTATTCTCCTCCTCGATCAGATCGAAGGATCTTAATACTTTTGCCCTTTTGGTTCTCTACTTCGTGCTTATATTCTCTGAATTTCTCAAAAGCTTCAGACTTGTGTTTCATCAGGAACACATGTCCGTATCTAGAGAGATCGTCAGTGAATGTAATGAAGTAGGAAGAACCGTTCCTGGCATGCGTAGACATGGGACCGCATACATCACTATGTACCAGTCCTAAGAGTTCGGTAACTCTTTCTCCGTATCCACTAAACAGAGCTTTGGTCATTTTTCCTTTGAGACATGAATGGCAAGTATCATAAGATGATAATTCGAATGGATTCAAATATCCATCCTTATGTAACTTAGCCAGTCGTGTCGCATTGATATGACCAAGTCTACAATGCCATAAGTAAGATTCGTTCATTTCTGAACTTTTCCTCTTGTGTGTGTTTTATATATTGAGGACTGTATTTTGATTGAGAATGAATATGCCATTATGTAACGAGCCTGATGCAATCAACTTTTGATCTAGGAATATGTTCATAACATTATCCTGTACTACAAAATTATATCCTTCTTTACTTAATAAAGAAACTGATATAATGTTGTACATCATGTTTGGTATATAATATCACTCATTCAGAATCAGTGTATTACGACTTGGTAATACAAGGTGATATTCGCCAACTGCTTTGGCTACAATACTTGCACCGTTCCCTACTTGAACGGAATGATCACCTTTTCCCAGTTCTCTACCTTTCCGTAGCCCATGTAGCAATTTACATATGTGGGATCCTGATCCGGTATCTAATACCCAGGACGTAGGGTGAACTGAGAAACTGTTCTCAATAACTAACACACCTGAAGAAGATGCATCAACATGCATGTTCTTTTGGGCGGCTTGAGAATCCAGATATTCTCCTATTCCCTGTTCAGTCTTATAACTCTTATAAGAAAGAACGGGTCCAACGTTCCCCTGCTCAGTATAATAAGCGGGTTTAGTCAATACATCCATATTATTATCTTGATTATGGCCAGACATGGTCGCTACCTGGAGAGAGAGAGAAGAAAACACTTTAGCATATGCTCTTGTAAGATTAGATTGGTTATTATCTTATCTAATCAGGATGTCTCCCATTGTTTTTATCAAATCTTCCTTCAAACCCTAAAAGGTAAGATTAGCCGGGATTAATTACACCCTACAATTTCGTCAATCTTTCAGCCAGATTAGTATCGGTACTTGAGGGAGGTTCCCCGTGCTTTCGCACAGACCTAATTAAAGTAAACCTCATTTTCCCAGAGGCATAACCTCGTTAACACTTTTCTAGACACCTACTTGATCGGCTAATTGTCCTGTGTAAAACTCTCCCAGGAGTAACACTTACTCACAGTGGGTATCGGGATCCAACTATCTCATAGGAGGTATGCAATCTCATTGCAAATTTCAACACTTGAAATTCCCGATAATGCTTTTACCCCTAGCATCCCATGACCTTGACGAAGGCCAAACTACCTATAGGGCGCTAGTCAAGTTCAACCCGTTCATTTCTTAATTGAATTAAACCCACCCGTACGACCCTTGACGAAGGCCAAACTACGCCGTACGAATACTTTAATCCAATCGCATCGTATGCTAGCAGATAAGCACTAGTTAGCTACCGTACACTACGCCTTAACGAAGGCCAAACTACCGCAGCACGAATTCTAAGTAGTACTTATCTAAAATGACGGAGGGCTACGCAGGTTTTTCAGAAAACCCTGAGCGTAATGAATTTGATATCGTCGTAGAATCATGTGGTTTTTGAAAAAGGAGTGTTTTTGAGGCTTTTCTAGTTTCGCTAAAGAGGTCACTCCCGGTGAAGGGATCTCGGCTCTTTCCCCATCGAATAAGGTGTTCCCATATATGGCCCTCTTCAAGCCGACGACCTTCCAAGAACTCATGGATAAAATGGATCGATTGGATCAGATGGGTCAACACTCTTCCTCATCCGATGAAGATGTATGAAAAACAAAGGCAAGGTGACGTTTGTCGCCAATGCTCAACAAAGAATGAGCGGTTTCGAAGAAACCTGTCGCCAAAACAATGACAACACGGGTTCTACCCTTCAAAAGATTGGGGCGCGAATACTCGCTCCCCTAGGATATACGCAAGGGGCATATTATTCACTGGCGGAATAATCTCTACGCCAGATGGTCTTTTTTTCAAAAAAAAATAGAAGGATATTAAAGGACCTATAAATGGGTCCTACAATCAAGTGGAATATCCCGCTTAAACAAAAAAAACCATGGGAGGGATGTGAAATCCATGTCCCACTCCGAATCAGACGATGAGGGGAAAACCCCCTAAGTCAAGTTCATGTTAGTGTATATGCCCTAGAGGCCATTACTGTATCATACTAGTTTGTATATTACTTAATGGAAGCTTGGGATATTCACAGTTGTATATACAATCTTGCCCAAAATAGTAGTATGCTACTTGGTTTGTTTCTACTTCAATGTGTACATGTGTTTATTTTAGTATATCACCTATACACATTAGTGGAGCCCTTAAGATCTTTGCTTGATTACCAGCGTTGTGATGGCAGTCACACTAGTGGGGGCTGGGTAATCTATAAGCATATCCTTATGCAGGTCCCTAGTCGCAGGACTATCGAGACAGGGCATCGATACTCCGGAGTAGACTAGCACATGCGCTTCTCATCCCAGAGTGGGAGATGGTCTGTCCCACAGCCATCGGTACGTCGTACTGGAGATAGTATGCGGGTGCTCGTTAGGTTACGAGTACACTGGACAGGACTCGTCGGGAACTGACCGATTGGTATTATACCTATCGTCAGTTATCAGTTCCCAGGTGACATGAGTACAGCTTAGTCCGCTGACTTGACACTGTCACTTCGCCTCGAGTGTGTTCCCACTGTACTTTGATTACTACCCAACCACGGCTCAAAGGAGTCGTGCAAACAGGTAGTAGTTGGGTGCAGTCCCGAAGCACTTGGAGGCAGTGACGGTTAGACAGGATTCGTCTCTCCCGGTATTGGGGATTGACATCGCGCTGTGTCTAGGAGAGCCATTACACGAGTAGTCCCTGGCCAGGGCAAGCGAGATATACTGGTAGGTTTCCAGTGCTATCTCAGGGTGTTCTGGGCTTCACTCCGACACGACTTGTACCGCTATTAGGGGACTGACGTTTTACCACCCCCTAGTCCCGCCATGCGATGTATCAGATGAACAGACCGGACTGTACGGAGACTATCACATTCAGGCTCAGTAGGAGTTCAGATGGGTTTCACCTCGTCAGTCTTCTTGTCGGCATCTACCTGGGGACCGTTACGCACAGCTAGTGCCGCTTGCGGTCTGTGGTTAAACCCACTGCCAGCGTAGTGTCGAGTCTTTAGAGTTCCACACAGAAAGCTATTCGCCTTTAGGCAAAAGAGTAGAGGTCGCATGGTTTTGCGACAGGTCGCATGGTTTTGCGACAGGGTTCGGTCACATCCGTGCACTTGTGCACGTACAGTGTCCGGACAGTTAACACTAGCGGGCTTTGGTTTAAGCCAGATCCTAGTGTACGTTTTGGGATTGATTTTATCTCGTATGTATTCGTGTTCCTCGGAACGCGGATGCGGGTGTGTATGCACAGTTGACGAAGAGACAGAGGCAGAGGATTCTCATTAGGGTTGTTGACTGTTGACTGTTGACCATTGACTTCTTGCTAAACCCTAATGAGAATATGATATATGATTAACAATAATATTAATTAAGTATTATGGTGACATGGTTGTTGAGGGGTTGACTTTGTTGACTTGTTGACTTGGTTGACCGGTTGACTAGGTTGGACTAGTTGACCATCATGATGACAATGGCTATCATTTCATGGCAAAGACTTTTTGCTTGCTTGTTCTCTTGTGAAAAATGAGTGCATGAAATGATATGGCTATTGTAGCTTAAACCATCACATAATACTTGATTGCTATGTTTTGTTATGATGGCTTTGGATTATGAGAGCCAAGAGAGAAAAGTCTTTCTCATTCTATCATTTTCATTCTCTCTCTTGTTCTTGAGCTCTCATCCTCTTCCTCTTGCTCTCCCTCTCTCTAGTCTATGGTTCACTTGTCTCATGTGTTGAGAAGCAAGAACCATAGAAAAAAATCCCAACACACTCTCCTCTACTCACTCTAGTTCACAAGGTTTAGCAAATCGAGTGAACTAGTTTCTTCAAAGTTCGAAGAAGAAGCCAAAGGTAGAAGCTTTCGGGTGGATCGATCTTCGGCGCAAGGAGACGACGGGGTGAAGCCGATCCGGACAACCATCAAGTGTAGAAGACGAAGGAGTTCAAGAAAGAAAGGTATAACCCCCTAACCGAGTAGTTAACAACTCTTAGTTAGGTTGTTAGGTAGCTAAGTTTAACAAAGATCCGGTTTTGAGTCCATGTTACCGCCTCTAGAAAATTGTTTTTCACCAAATTCCGCATGCCCGAAAATACCGGGAGAGGTAGCATGGACTTACAGTGGTATCAGAGCCTAGTTAAACACTACCTTACATGTTAGCATAGTAACTAGAAATTCGATCGTAGAAAAAGTCGCGAAATACACCCCGATATCAAACTTGCTGTCGATTTTTGAAGTGCTGTAAAAGTAATAAATCATGCTTCAAAAATCGACTCAGGGTTTTTATAGTGCACTGAAGAAAAACGGTCCAGAGATCCCTCCAAACCACCGCGGAAACGCGGCAATAGCTTGCTATTGCCGCGGTTCCGCGTCCGATTAAGCTCCTCTGTGGATCGTCTTCATTGCAGTTTGTTCTATGGGGTATTTTGGGATTTTTGGTATATGTTTTTTCAGCCCAGATTTTCCAGAAAGAAAAATTTGTTTTTGGGGCTTTAAAAACCGTATTTTGATCGAGTTTCTTATGACTTAAGCTGACGGGTTTATTTTTGTGATGTAATATTTGTATTGAACGTCTGCTAATCGCTATATGTCGATTAGTGGGAGTTATACAAATCTGTGATCTGTAATGTTATTGGTTTGTGTATATGAATTCATTGGATTGTCACGGGTGAATAGCCGGGGGTTGTGAGACGAGAGTTTTCTTTTCTTTCAATTCATGTAAATTTGTAAATTGATGTAATAATTATTTATATGGCCGCACAACCGGGTCGGGGTTGTAGCCGTCATTGTATAATTTATTTTTACTATTTTTGCTCCTAGGATAGACCCATGGAGGGGGTGCACAAACTACCGGGTATCCCGAAGTGCCGAGTGGCCTACTCACGGAGTTGTGGGAGGTTGCTTCGCTTCGGGTACTTGGCGGGTAGTTTGCCGCACCCGTAGGGGTCTTGGGTGGGGTATTGGCTATTCACCGCGACCGTGTAATCTGCTTTTCGTTACAGGCTCGTGCGAATTGCGGGTTCCTAGTATATCCAATGTGTTCATCTGTGATCTGAAATGGCTATCATTGCAATATATCTATATATGATATTATTTAGGCGTTGCTTATGTTTTACAGCCGCGCTAGCCCAGCCCCCGCTCTGTCGTTAGTTAAGTAACCTAACGGGTAATGACGGGGCCCCGTGGCGAATGCGAATGGCATAAGCATACGTCATATTTTGGTTGTTTTCTGCAATGGTAGGATTAAATGATGGGACGCATTAAAAGAACTAATGCAAGAATATCACGCATTAAAAGAACTAATGCAAGAAAATAAACCAAGTAAAAGTCGTTGGAACACTTTCAAAAAACCTCTCGGTTCTTTTCAAAACCAACTTTTAAAATGCGGAGTTTGAGCCACTCCTTTTAAAAGCTATCTCGTTCCATCGATTATATCAAGTTCACTACGTTCACGGTTTCGCCAAAACCATTCGTAGCCCTCCGTCGTTTCACATGAATAGTCAATAGTATTCAAGCTGTGTATGTTGGCCAAAGTCAAGGCATAGTGATTGGTAGCTATTGGGTATTCATGTGTAGCATAGATAGATGCGTTGGTTTGGGACAGTCGCACTACCATTTTGGCCAAAGTCAAGGGTAGGTACGGGTGGGTCCAAATTAACCTGGAGAATGACGGGTAGAACTTGACATGTGACTTATGATATTTTGGCCAAAGTCAAGGTCATAAGAGCATGGGGCAAATATCCATATCGGGAGTTTCAAAAGAACTGAAACTTGCTAGTGTTGCATACCATTTGGAGTGTGATCATTCTGGTAGGATTCCTTCAGTTTCGTCACGCGATGATATTTGGATCCCGATCCTACTGTGAGTATATGCTACTCCTCGGGAAATTTCTCACTTAACGATCAATGCTATAAACCTAGTAGGTGTCTAGAAAAGTGTTAGCGGGGCTACGCCCCCAGGGAAAAGAGGTTCTTAAATTAAGGAACTTCGGGAAAGCGTTGGAAAACCTCCCTCGAAGTACCGACACTAGCCTGGCTGAACGGTTAAGCAAGTATTGTACGGTGAGATTGATCCTGACTAATTCTTCCTTTTTTGGTTTGAGGAGGGATTCGAGAAACAGTGGGAGCCATCCTGTTTAGACAAACTAAAAACCATTCTAAACTTGCAAGAGCATCATGCTGAGTGTTTCTTCTCTCTCTCCTAATTGCAGCGACCAATCGACATGACTGGACTTAAGTTACTTCTAGATAAAAATATACTGACAGGGCCAAACTACAAAGATTGGCTCAGGAATGTCAAAATGGCAATCACTTATGACAAGTTGGGGTATCTCCTTACCACCAAAGCTCCCCCTGTCCCACGTCCCACCTCCAGCGTCGCGGATAAGGAAATCCGTAAGACTTGGGAGAACGATTGCGCAAAGGCCAGGTGCCTCGTGCTTGCCTCTATGGACAACGAACATCAGAGGAGGCACGAGAATATGGACCTCGAATCCATATTTCTCCATACAAAAGAACTGTATGGAGAGCAGTCTCGTATCGCAAGATACGAAGTGTCGAAGAAGTTATTTTCGGCAAGGTTGGCCATCGGATCATCGGTGGAGGAACACGTGCTTAAGATGATTGGCTTCATTGAGGAGCTCGCGGAACTTGGGACCACGTTAGAGAACGAGCTTTATACGGACTTGATTCTCCAGTCCCTTCCTTCCACTTACGCCCAGTTTATCCTGAACTTCAACTTACAAGAAAAAGAAGTCAAACTTTCAGAACTCCTCAACATGCTGAGGAGTGCAGAGGGCACCCTACAGAAAGGTTGGGAAACATCCACTTTGTTTGTAGGAGGATCTTCATCTTCTAGGTCCAAGGCGAAAGCCAAGGGAAAGAAGAAGAAAGCCTCCGCCAAACCAAGGGGCGGTATTAGCAAAGTGGATACGAAGGGAAAAGCAAAAGAAACAAAGGTAGCGGGAATGCTTGTGGATAAGGAAGAGTGCTTTTTCTGTCATAAGAGTGGTCACTGGAAGAAAGATTGCAGGGCTTGGAAAGCCAGGACACAGGAACTGAAGCAAGTTGCGGCTTCAGCTTCAGGTGTGTATGTTATTGAAAACTGTCTATCAATAAACTCTACTTCCTGGGTATTGGATACCGGATCAGGATCTCATATCTGTAATTCTTTGCAGGCGTTGAGAAACCGTAGGGTTTTGAAGGCAGGTGACATGACCCTCAAAGTTGCAAACGGAGCTGGCATGGATGCTAAGGCCGTGGGGGACTATCACCTGAGCTTGTCAGATGGACATGTTTTGGTTTTACGTAATTGCTTTTTTGTACCCAACGCAACTTGTAATATCATTTTTGTATCTTTGATTTCTAAAGAAGGTTATGAATTTGCGTTTGTAAGTAATGTTGTAAACATTCACCTTAATCAAGTTCTGATTGGGTCAGGTACATTAAGCAATGGTATATACGTACTAAACCAACCACAGATTTTCAATGTCCAGAATACACACAAAAGAAAGTCTCCGGAAATAAATCAGACTTTCTTATGGCATTGTAGACTGGGTCACATCAATGAGAGAAGGTTGACGAAGTTACAAACACGGTGATAATGGACCAGAATGTCCCTAAACTAGAGCGTCGCCTAAAAAATAGCGATAATGGACTGGAACGTCCCTAAACTAGCGCATCACCCTAAAAACGGCGATATGTTCCCTTGAGATCTATATTGCAATTGAAATCCTAATGGCAAAGGTTGCAACTCAAGTCCTACCGGCTACACAGCTACTCCAGCGACGAACCCACCCCCAAGTCCCACCGGCAAACAGATGGGTCACCTGTGCGAACCTACCTTTGAGAGTTCCGTCGTTCTAAAAAAAACGGTATGTCCACGAGCGAAAAGGGCACGGATAAAAACCCGAATAGACGCCGTGAGTAAAAATAGAAGGACTGCCAGCGAGTTTGTGGAAAGCCGAAAGAGTGCAATCTCGTTTAAAAAAGAGAGAGAGAAAAAAAAGAAAGAAAGAAAGAAAAGGAAAACGGTATGTCCACAAGCAAAATAAAAAAAAGCTGAAAACCTGAAAGGGCGCCGTGAGTAAAAACAACAGGACTTCCGGTGAGTTTGTGAAAACCCTAAAAGGGTGCAAACTCGTAAAATAAAAAAATTCATGTGCACTTGCAAGGTCCTCTCGACCTTGTGAGGAGTAAAAACCTGCGTGAGATTGTTACGACTCACAAAGGAGCAACGCACCTAGGAATCCTCCTAAGGAGAAAATACACCTACGAGGTCCTCATGACTCATAAGGAGAAATAACTTTATGAGACCTTTACGGCTTATAAAGTCAAAAAGCCTTAGTCAACAGGATCTTAACCCTGTTTGCTAAGCCACCTTTATTCAAATCGACAAGGGCAAATGATGATTCGCTCCTGAAAATATCCAAGTTGTAGTGATGCTGATGGCTAAACGGGTGTCAAATTCCAAGCCCTTTCATGGCAAATGATGATTCACTCCTAGTAATATTCTAGTGGCAGCGATGCTGATGCCAAGATTGGAATCAGATTTCAAATCCCCAACTCAAGAAAAAACCAAAATGATTGGGCAGCTCGCAATAAAAAGCAGCGAGTAAAAACAAAAACAACCGAAATGATTGGGCACCGCGAATTAATAGCCGAAATGATTGGGCAATCATGACTTTCGCGACATAAAAGCTGAAAAGATAGAGCATCGCGGAAAGAAACAAAAAAAATGAATGAAAATGAAACTTTTCTGCCCTGCAGGTAAGTCCATACCGACCCTTGTATACAATCCATGGACACAAATGAAAGAAAGGGAACCATATTTTCCCACCAGGCTCCGTCAAAGGGAGAGCCAGATCTTAATGACAACATCTACAGCCTAGAAGTCATCCCGACGTTCTTCTCATTTCGACAGGATGTAGATGCGACGCCAATAAAGGCTCCAAGAAGCCAAATCAAAAAGTGGAGTGATGGCAAAATCCTAACTCCAGCTTGACGTGCTTCTCATGCCAGCAGGATGCAGATGCAACATCAACAAGGATCCAAGGGTCAATTAAAGTGGAGTGATGGCAAAATCCTAGCTTCAGATCTTAATGGAAACATCTACAACCTAGAGATCACTTCGAGGTTCTTCTCATTCCAGCAGGATGTAGACTCAACGTCATAAAAAAAAGACACAAGGGTCAAAGAAAAGTGGAGTAATGGAAAAATCCTAACTCTAGCTCGACGTGCTTCTCATGCCAGCAGGATACAAACGCAATGTCATCATCAAAAAAGAAAGGCCCAAGGGTCAAAGCAAAAATAGAACCATGGAAAAATCCTAGCTCCAAGTCTTGACGGTACATATACAACCTAAAGACTATCCTTGTGTCCCCTCCCTCCTTATTCCAGCAGGGGCAGACATGACAATCAAATAAAAATGATGTGATGGCAAAATCCTAACTTCAGGTCTTAATGGCAACATCTAAAGCCTAGAGTTCACCCCGATGTTCTTCTCATTCCAGCAGGATGCAGACATAACGTCAATAAAAGACCCAAGGGTCAAAGCAAAATAGAGCCATGGCAAAATCCTAGCTCCAAGTCTTAACAGTACATATACAACCTAGAGACTATCCCGGCGTTCCCCCTCGCGACAGATCTAAAACCTGTTTCCTAAGCCATCGCTGCCATACAAGGAGGTCCAAACTGACTCTTGTATACTATCCACAGGCCACATTTGCCAATAAAGTTAAAAGGCACTTACAGGTCCTCATGACTCGTAAGGAGAAAATACCGGAGTGAGATTCTTACGACCCACGAAGGTGATGGACACTTAGAAATCCTTACGATTTCTAGGGAGAATACACACCTATGAGATCCTCACGATTCATAGGGAGAAAAACCTTCTTGAGACCCTTACGGCTCATGAAGCTGAAAAAAGTCTTAGGCTACAAGGATCTTAAACTTGTCTCCTAAGCCATCAATTCTATGGCCATGCATAACTTTGCACTACTTCACCCACGTACATACTTACATGGACAAAGTAGAGGGGGGCATTTGTTCCCGCCAATTTTTTTGGGTTAAGAGTTATTTGTTCCCTTACAAAGAAAGGGAGAAAAGAAAGAGGAAAAAAATTCACACAGTTTGGCATCACGTGTTAAAGACGTGAGCGCTTATATGCAAAGCATATAAGCGCTGAAAGCAAATCTCAAAAAGACCAAACATGCCCCACATGTTAAACACGTGAGCGCTCATATGCTTTGCATATGAGCGCTATGCATAAATAACCAAAGGCCAAACATGCCTCACGTGTTAAACATGTGAGCGCTCATATACAAAGCATATGAGCGCTGAAAATAAACAGGCTAAAACCCATACTATAGGTCACGTGTTAAACATGTGAGTTCCCCTGCCGCATTCTTTTGGCAGCGCTCACATGCAAAGCATGTGAGCGCCGCTATTTAAATAGAATTGAATTCTGGCATAGAATTAAATTCTATTTTTGGGAAATATTTTCCCTGATCTTTCTAATATGGAGAGATGTTTCTCTAACAGAGAATCTTGGATTTAAAATCCAATTGTGATAAAATATCACCAATTAAACCATCTAATAGAATTAAATTCTATGTGGAAAATATTTTCCTGATCTTCCTAAAATAAGAAGAGATCTTCTATATTAAACAGAATTAAATTCTATAGTTAGGAAAATATTTCCTACTCTTGTTAAGCTAACAAGATATTCATATGATAAAATAAAATTCTATCTTAGGAAAATATTTTCTAATCTTGTTAAACTAAAAAAATATTCATATGATAGAATAAAATTCTATTTTAGAAAAATATTTTCTAATCTTGTTAAATTAACAAGATATTCATATGATAGAATAAAATTCTAATTTTGTTAAACTAACAAGATATTCATATAATAGAATAAAATTCTAATCTTGTTAAACTAACAAGATATTTATATGATAGAATAAAATTCTATCTTAGGAAAATATTTCCTAATCTTGTTAAACAAACAAGAAATCTTCTCTGTTAAACAGAGAGCCTTTGGATTAAAAATCCAACGGTGAATAAAATTCACCAATTGATCTAAAAGATCATTTTTGATTGATTATGAAATCAATCATGATCTCTCAATGAGAGATTTTCTTAACAAATTGATTTTTTCTCTTCTCCTATAAATAGGAGCAAAGAGATTAAATCTAAATAGGAGAGACCACTCATAAGCTTCTGTAAAAAATACAGAAGACACTCCAAAAGCTCCCACAAAAGAACAGAGAATTTAATTCTCAAGGAAGATCTTCTTCCTCAAAACCCTAGGTAAAGAAAATATCGAGATCAAAACATCTCTTTCACCTATCATATCAGATCTAAGAGTTTAACCATTTTAAAAGAACTTGGTTCTTTCTTTGGATCTGAGATCCACAAGACAAGTCTCCCACAAGTTTAAAATTTAATTCTCATCGGGAAGATCTTGTTTTTGAGAATCAAAGATTCAGGGAAGAACAAATTTAAACAGAAAGAAGATAAAGTCTATAATACTCCAGGAACTTTGTTCCTTCAAATTAAAGAACTTAGTTCTTTAAAACCCCGATCCAATATCTTCAAAATAGTGATCTTGATGATCCTTAATGGTCAAAACACCCTCAAAAGAGGTTTAACCTCTCATAAAACATAAACATGAAAAACATGGAGTTCATAATACTACAGGAACTTAGTTCCTTCAAATCAAGAACTTAGTTCTTAAAAAACATGATCCCAGATCCTCAAAATAATGATCTTGGTGATCGTTAATGGTAAAAATACCATCAACAGAGATTTAAGTTCTCTAAAATATCAATAGAAATTAAATCTCCAAAAGAACTCAGCGCCTCACCTGAAAAGCAAGTGAGCGCTCAAGGCCAAGTTACATAGCGCCTCACGTGAAACGCACGTGAGCGCCTGAAAAAGTTAGTGCTTAGCACTAGTGCAGCGCCTCACATGAAACACACGTGGGCGCCACAAAAAGCTAGTGCTTAGCATTGGTGCATCACCTCACGTCAAACACATGTGGGCACAGAAAAAAACTAGTGCTTAGCACTATTTCAACGCCTCAAGTAAAACACACGTGAGTGCTGTATAACTGAGTGCTTAGCACTGTTGGGTGTTACAGAAACCAAATCTTAGCCCAAATTGGCTAAGCTTATGGTTCTGATATTCAAATTGATATCCAAACTGATCTTAGTCTCAAACATGACTAACGATCTCTCATTGATGACATCCAAAATGATATTCACCCTATATCTCCTAAGGTAATCTTAGTCTCAAATATGACTAACGATTCTTAGGTCCACCATGATTCTTTCCCTCTAATACGGGATTTGGTTCAAGAGTACATCTCTTCACACCTCTGATTTATGTCGTAGTAATTCCTCAACGTCTTCATAGGGGTGGCGGATCCCGATAACCAACAATTCCTTTCATCCCATATTGATGCACTTCCAAATTGACGTGTACACCTCAAATCAGACCGCACCCCAAATTGGGTGCATTCCATATCACTATCGTTCCTTCCGCCACGTAACAAATACACGTACGCGCAAGATGAATAATGGACCGAAATGTCCCTAAACTAAAAATGGACAAAAATGTTCTTAAACTAATATTCGTCCCCAAAACGGGAATGTTGGACCGAAATGTCCCTAAACTAAAAATGGACTGAAATGTCCTTAAATTAACATTCGTCCCTAAAACGAGAATGTTGGACCTAAATGTCCTTAAACTAACATTCGTTCCCAAAACGGGAATGTTGGACCGATACGTCCCTAAACTAGCACGTCGCTCCAAATACAGTGATAATGGACCGTGATGTCTTTAAACTAAAATAATTGAGCCCATATGCTCATTTGTTTCTAAGTTGATCTTACTCTCAAATATGACTAATGATTCTTATATCAAACTCAAATATCTTATGAACAGATGGACCTCAAAAATGTGAGAAATGCATCCTAAGTTCATTCCCGTTGGCAAACCAAGCTACCAATGTGGACCCCGTCAAGAGAATCCTTGACCCAAACGCAAATCTCAAATATACGGATTTGGACTAATTCGCGCCCTACGGACGACGACATAAACTAGTCTCCGTATACAATCCACGGGCAACCCAAAATAAAACAAACACAACACGACACAAAGTAAACCACCGGAGAACGAGAAAGTGGTTATCGCAACGCGATAACGTAATTAACTGCAGGGGATTGCGCCTGCAGGGAAGAGCGTCCCCACAATCAAAAACCCCCTCACAAACGAGGGGAAATCTGATAACGTCTGCTACAACGGTCGCATCTGTCCAAACCTCCGATATACGGTACCATTAATCAACTTGGTATCTTCGGAGAGGTGGATGGAGAAGTCCAAATAGTATATGCCTCCAAATTCAGGCTAGATGTCCCAAGGTCTCAGTCCGGTCTTTCGGTGGTGAAAAATGACAACAAGATTCAATCGTATGCTAATCGATAGATTTGACCAGTTATGATAAGTTAGGAATGTATACAGCAAACACCTGCATTCACTTGGGTTTTCATTCGTTTCGAGTTATTTCGTCGGATCCTTTGCGCTGGTTCTCCGTGTACAAAGATAGATTAGATGTTCATTTCAGTGTTGTTTCACAGTATTGAAATGATTATTTATTCTTTTACAGTGTACTCGGAGAATGTAAGTGCACGGCGGCGCCCTGGCCGTCAATCCGACGCCGGAATGCGGAAACGAAACTTTTCTTAAAACTAGAAACCGGCACCACCGCGCACTAAAATCCCGGATCGGGCCATTAACCTAACTCTAGCAAACTAGAAAATGGGAAGAAGGCTATACCGAGCGATCCGTGTCCTTCGGTCTTTGGCCTCCACTCTGATCTCCTCGCGGAATCTCCGGTCTTCATCTCCTCGTCGGAACGGGCACCAGATCGCCGGGTTCTTTTACGGGCTCTGATTGATACGAAAGAGTGTTTTTTTTTGTAGTTTAACCGCAATCAGAACGGTGTCGTGTGTAGCTAGACCGAGATGAGTACGGGTCGTCCTCAGGGAAATGTGGAACCTTTTACTCTTACTTTAGATGTGTTGAAAGAGAGGAGGAAATAAGAATTTTGTGAAAAGTTTCTAGATCTACGTTAAGCAAGAATGCAAAAATATAGATCTAGATTATTTTAGAGATTTAGATAATATAATAAGAGGGCTTGTAGGGTTCGTTAGGATTTAGTAGTCATGGACGATTAATTAAAAGTTACCCTTTTTATCCATTAATAGATTTAAAACTAGAACGACGGTGATGCGTGTAGATTAGGGTTTCTGGAGGGAAAAGGAATCCCACTCTTAACCCTTATCTCGACACGGAACTCCGTTCAAATCTAGCCTTTACCAAAACAATCATTAATCTAATCTCTAATCGCGGTCGGAACTAGCAAAGAATTGCTAGCGCGCCCGATTAGGATGCTAATGATTCTTTTGATAAAGTTCATAAACTTTATAGGACTTAAAAAGGGTTTAGTTATTTTCATCGTCCATTAGCCTACCCTAATCCTACGAACCCTAACAAGCGGAGAATAACTCGCGCATGTTGGGAGAAAAAGAGATGGAGAGAAATTGCATAATTAAACTACGAAGAAATAGAATAAGAAAAAGAACTACCTTTATTAATCAACAAGATCAAGTACACTTTGATTCCTTAGAAAATGATTACAAAAATCTAGTTTGCTTCTCGATCTCTTCTAAGGAGGTAGATGAACCGTTGATGATCAGCCTGGATGCGTGAGCCGTCTTGGACTTCGTGATCTCTTCGGCTTGATAACTTTTCCAAGAGGCTCTCGGTGCCCTTTTATAGTCCAAAGCCACAATCTTTTGCTTCAAAAGTTGGTAAAATATAGCAGAGATTTAAGCCACAAAATCTTAGCAAATGATCTCTCTAGATTGCCGCGGATCCGCGGCCAACAGGGGGGTTTGGCCACGGTTCCGCGGCCAATGGTGGGGATCTCTTGATTATTTTTCTTGGGCTTTGTGATTGTGACATGTGGCAATCCTAGACACCTTCAGAATTCAGAAATCTTTTCTCGGTTGCTCCCAGACTTGGTCTCCAAGTTTTGCTTCTTAATTTGGCAAGTTTTCTTCAACAACTTGATTTGTTTGATAAATTCTGCATAACAACTTGGAAAATTCTGCACAATAATCTTAAATAATATTTAGTAGACTTAGTTCTACTAGGATTTGGTCAATGAATTTATTTGCATACATTTTTCTACCAAATACTAATTAAAATATATTAACACATGGAAAATGGTGTTTTTACACATAAACCCTCATATGTATAATATATTATAATAAAGTCCTTTTTTAATATGAAAATGGTAGGAAAAATGTAATACAAATGTGCAGTTTTATCAACTGAACAAATACCCCCAAACTTATCTTTGATCGTCCCGAGCAAACTAGTTTATTCAAGAGGAGAAAAGGAAAGGAGAAAACTAAGCACACTTTCGTAGGCAGACACGATTGCACTGAGCACGTGCAACAAGCCGTTAAACCTCTAGGTGACCCTAGTAGGAGGAGTGTTGTCTCCTGAGGGTTTTCAGCGGATTACACCCACAAAATCCAATAACAAAAGAAAGATGGTGAAATTTACATATAAAGACAAGAACCATAAAAGAAAGGCCTTGAAAAGAAGAGTTTCCAACTATACTAGCTTTTCAGTTGTCATGAGCCCTATCTTAATAGTCATGAAAAAATGTTAGAAATCACATCATCCCTCAATAAAACATCGTCTTTATTCTTCATTCCCACCTTTCATCCAAACATTGATCATATAACCCCACGTGTGTGTAAATAACATCCCTACACTCGGAGAATTCAATTCAAGCTATCATACTCTTGTCCATCTACCTTAGTACTTTTTAATTTGATGAATACTTAGGTTTGCTCACACATTTTCATGCGACCGTTAATACTTCTTGAGGTACTAACCGACCGATTACTCATGTGTTTGCTGATTAGGTGATAATATTTTCCTCGTCTTGCACCACCTAAGGCTTAGCAGTGACTCCCAGACCAGTTGGCCTTAGGGCACTAGGTGAAGAGGCACCCTCGCTATATTTTTTTATTGCTGCCTTGGCGATAACAAAACTAGTGTTCATTTTTTTTCTTTTCACCATTTTTATATTTTCTTCATTTTTTATTTCCTTCATACTTTGGCTTTTAGACAAGAGCATTTCAAGGTATCCTCTACTATCCCGAGTTTCAAGACGTGTGTAAGTGCATATAGTAGGGTATCAACATTCAAATGCTTGGCTTCCAAAATAGAAACTATTTTTCAGACTTATTTTTATCCTCAGATTAGTGACTTCCTTCATTTTACTAACCCTTGGGACAACAGCTCATAACTACTTATTACCAGTTCGTGTAAGAAAACTTCTAATTTTCTTGGTTTTCTTAAACTATTCCTATCTTTTGGATGTAATTTTTCACTTTCTATTCTTTTGTTATAAAAGAAATTTTTTTTTTTAAATTTTTGAAATGTTGTGCTTATGCAAAATATGATGCAACTTGATGTGTAAATAAGCACAAACCTCCCCCAAACCTGTTTACAGCAGTGTCCTCACTGATGTCATCCGTTAAGCTCAAAAAACCTGTAGACTTGGGAGGAAATTATTAATGGGGGCAAGAATATATGAAAGTGAAAATCCTCCCCCAAACTTATTTTAGGCTCACAATTTTGTAAAAATCATTTTCTTTCAAGAGCCAAAATATACCACCCTTCCCCCAAACTTGAGTTAAACAATTTTAATCTTTTAAAATCACATGAGGGGGTCAAGGTTATTGGTCAATGCCAAGCTTTGCAAAGACTGAAGGTCAACACCAACCATTCAAAAATTTTATCGATGAAGCACCAAGGTTGGTGGAAGAACATGTCACCTTTCGACAAGAAGAAGTGGGGAGGTAATAAGAGGTGTAATGGAAAAGGATTGCGTCTCAATTTGGAGAGACGACACAGTGATAGTGATGATGGATTACTCGCATTATCATGATTGTCCAAAAGAGGGGGTGGAGGTCCAATTTCTTCATCTTGGAGTTGATTCATCTCAACACCCGTGTCTTGTAAAAATGCGAGTTCATCAGCGAAAATTTCCTCAAAGCTTTCATCGATACCCCAAAAAATAATGTCATCAGAAAAAATGGGGTGATCGTCAGACTCAATATAAGGTTCCTCATTAGATGTTGACACGGACAACTCGGTAGAAGAGTAAATGGTTGGGTCAAACAACAACATATGAAAAGAGTCTGTATCATGAGGTTGATCAAATTCGCTGCTGTCGACATCCATTAATTCGACAGAACACACATGAGCATAGGGTTCGGAGGGTTCACTTCCCAACTTGTAAATATTAAGCTCAATTGACTTCTTTCCAAAGGATAGGGTCATAGAGCCGTT
The DNA here is from genome assembly GCA_030015575.1 of Agapanthus africanus. NCBI lineage: Eukaryota > Viridiplantae > Streptophyta > Magnoliopsida > Asparagales > Amaryllidaceae > Agapanthus > Agapanthus africanus. The sequence goes on from JASDDO010000022.1 coordinate 467,331,945, forward strand.
TCTACAATTGATTACTGCGTTGGAAGTGGCCAAAAAGGGTCGACCGAGTATCACCGGGATTTGATTGCGTGGGTTCGCAACAGGTTGTGTATCTATAACGATAAAGTCCACAGGGAATATGAATTCCCCGACTTTGATTAATACATCCTCTAGCTCACCCCTTGGTTGGGTGATAGATCGATCGGCCATCTGAAGAGTGCAATGCGCAGGTTTTAACTCTCCGATCCCTAATTGCTCATATACAGAATACGGAAGCAAGTTAACACTAGCACCAAGATCGAGTAGAGCACAATTGATATTTTTATCCCCATTGGCAATTGAAATTGTAGGACTTCCGGGGTCCTTTCGTTTCTTGGGAAGTTGTTGTGTAAAAGCAGTGCTCACATTACTCGCAAGGAAAACTTTTTTAGGTACTTGAACTTTTCACTTCCTAGTGCACAAGGCCTTTAAGATTTTCGCATATGACGGAACTTGTTGAATAGCATCTAGGAGAGGAATGTTTATGTTAACTTACTTAAAAATTTCCACAATCTTCTCCATTTGTGGACTGGGTCTGTTGCCCCTCAACCTGTTTGGATAAGGTGCTTGATCAATAAGTTTTGGGTCCAACGTTTGTGGAGAAGACTGTGGGGATGGATTCGATCCCAAAATTGGAGTGGGAATCGACTTAGATAGATTTGGTGAAATGTTCGAGCCTTGGGGAAAACGGAGAATAGGCTCGGATGAAAGTGGGAGACTAGACGAATTAGGGGAAGAAGAAGAAGAAGGGGTATCAAATGTGTCACTATCATCAACTTGCTCACCCACTTGGTTGTTCAGCACTCTCCCCGATCTCAACGTAGTGACGGCATTCACATTATGACTTTGTGAATGGCCAGGATTCGGTAGGGGTTGAGATGGGAGTTTCCCTTTCTCTCTCGCACTCATTGCGGCGTTTAACTGTGCGATTTGGTTTTCTATTGATTTAATACTCTCACCATGGGAGGAGGAGTTTTTCGTTAGGGTATCAATAGAAGATCTTATCTCAGCCGAATTTTGCATGGATTGTTTCATGAACATATCCAAAGTTTGTGCAAGTGAGTTGTCAGTACCGGCCACTTGTGGTGTAGAAATGTTGGCCGGATTTTGGAAATTCTGTGACTGAAAGGGGGGCAGATTCTGTGGTTGTGGTTGCTGTGGAGGAGGTCTTTGATAATTACTTTGTTGGTTTTGATTCCAAGCAAAGTTAGGATGATTCCTCCATCCTTGATTATATGTGGAAGAATAAGGATCATTTCTAGGTCGTTGCTGAAAAGCAGCATTAGCTTGAAACGATGCATTCATAGGACATTTTCCGTTAAGTGTGAAGGATCCGAACAGCAACCACAGACAGTCTTAGGAAGCGTGACCTGATTTAGGGAGAATATTGAGAACTTGTTTTCAATAGCATCGAGTTTCTTCTGTATCGCTGCCATTTCGGCTTTCACCGCGATAGAAACATCGAGCTGGTGAATACCTCCCTTAGTTGAAGGTGGTCTTACGCTTTCCCACTGCAAAGTGCTTTCTGCGAGATCTTCCAGATATTTCCAAGCTTCACCGTCATCTTTAGACATGAAATTGCATTGACACATTGTTTCAAGCATCTGCTTTGTCGCTGGATTAATGCCCTCATATATAATCCGACATAAATCCCATCTTTGTATTCCGTGATGGGGGCATTGGACAAGCAGATCTTTGAAACGTTCAAAGCACTTCCAAAATGGTTCATTGGGAAGCTGGGTGAACTGGTTGATCTCGCTCCTAACATGTGCAGTCTTATGATTTGGGTAAAACTTCTTAAGAAATGCTACGTTGAATTCATCCCAATTAGCGATAGAGTGTGCGGCAGTATTATAAAGCCATTTTTCTGCCAAGTCGCACAGTGTGAATGGGAGAAGACGTAAGCCCATAGCATCTAAAGTCAATTGTGAAGTACCCATCATTGCGCATACGTTTTCGAATTTGGTGATGAAAACGTACGCGTCTTCCGACTCAAGCCCGTGAAATTTGGGCAGCAGATTGATGTAGTGGGGTTTAATTTCGAAATTATCCCCGTTAGGTGGTGGAAGAGATAGACAAGTAGGAAGGGGACCACGGATAGGATATCATCTCTCTTGGAGAGAGATGCGCGGTGGATTCTGCTCACCTGCGGGCGGTGGTAGCATGGTGTTATAATTAGATGGAGTGCCGTCCATCACGGTCGATGTGGTGTGTGGTGGGGGAAAAGAAGATGAAGAAGTACCGACTTCGGCGTCGATAGCAGGAACGCGGACAAGACGGGCACTAGGATCCCGTGTCCAGTTGAGCATGCACTAAGCGGGTTTAGTGCAAGTGGCAGCGTGTGTGTGATTTAAAATTGGCTTGTTTTGAAAAAGTGGGATTCAAGACTAATCACCCCTAAGATGCACAAGCAACCCTAGAACTAAGGTCACCTAGGTCCAGTCTCTAGACCGCTCCTAGACTTCCAAAGGACAAGCCGCAGGATCAATCCTCTACCGCCTTCGTACTACCCTTGTAGCCAGGTAAGTGCCAGGTAAGTGGGAAGGAACCACGTCGTGGGCCTAATTAAAAACCACTAGCCTTTGTCACACTTACCTAGGCACTACAAAAGTAATGCGGATAAACGATAGATTACCCACGACCTTCCTCTGTCCTTATTGAGCGCGACAGTCCTTAGAGTCTGGTCTAGATATTTTTAAATTAATGAAGGGTTGATCTATATGCTCGGTTTGTGATTTGTGGGGCTTAGGAAGGGTGATGAAATCCCCACCTAATCTTGATTTGGTCTTTGCCCCTTAAAGTCCGTATTGCGAAACAAAACCAATCACAAAACTTTTGCAAAAAGAATTTTTTTTTGCGGCGCGATTTTGCAAAGAATCCTGCAGAAAATAGATTTTATTGGATTTAGAGGAGAGAGAAGGAGTTAAGAAATATACCAGAGAAGTTCGGAACCCTAGATCTCCTGTTTTCTCAAGTCCGTGACTCCAGATTCCCTCGCAAAATTCACACACAAATCGTTAAATATGCAATTTGCAGTTTTGTTTTAATAATGATATGACTCGTCTAAGAATTCAACACAAATAGTAAGAATAAAAAATTATGCACGTATCCCCGGTAACGGCGCCATTTGATTGATACAAAAGAGTGTTTTTTTTTGTAGTTTAACCGCAATCAGAACGGTGTCGCGTGTAGCTAGACCGAGATGAGTACGGGTCGTCCTCAGGGAAACGTGGAACCTTTTACTCTTACTTTAGATGTGTTGAAAGAGAGGAGGAAATAAGAATTTTGTGAAAAGTTTCTAGATCTACGTTAAGCAAGAATGCAAAAATATAGATCTAGATTATTTTAGAGATTTAGATAATATAATAAGAGGGCTTGTAGGGTTCGTTAGGATTTAGTAGTCATGGACGATTAATTAAAAGTTACCCTTTTTATCCATTAATAGATTTAAAACTAGAACGACGGTGATGCGTGTAGATTAGGGTTTCTGGAGGGAAAAGGAATCCCACTCTTAACCCTTATCTCGACACGGAACTCCGTTCAAATCTAGCCTTTACCAAAACAATCATTAATCTAATCTCTAATCGCGGTCGGAACTAGCAAAGAATTGCTAGCGCGCCCGATTAGGATGCTAATGATTCTTTTGATAAAGTTCATAAACTTTATAGGACTTAAAAAGGGTTTAGTTATTTTCATCGTCCATTAGCCTACCCTAATCCTACGAACCCTAACAAGCGGAGAATAACTCGCGCATGTTGGGAGAAAAAGAGATGGAGAGAAATTGCATAATTAAACTACGAAGAAATAGAATAAGAAAAAGAACTACCTTTATTAATCAACAAGATCAAGTACACTTTGATTCCTTAGAAAATGATTACAAAAACCTAGTTTGCTTCTCGATCTCTTCTAAGGAGGTAGATGAACCGTTGATGATCAGCCTGGATGCGTGAGCCGTCTTGGACTTCGTGATCTCTTCGGCTTGATAACTTTTCCAAGAGGCTCTCGGTGCCCTTTTATAGTCCAAAGCCACAATCTTTTGCTTCAAAAGTTGGTAAAATATAGCAGAGATTTAAGCCACAAAATCTTAGCAAATGATCTCTCTAGATTGCCGCGGATCCGCGGCCAACAGGGGGGTTTGGCCACGGTTCCGCGGCCAATGGTGGGGATCTCTTGATTATTTTTCTTGGGCTTTGTGATTGTGACATGTGGCAATCCTAGACACCTTCAGAATTCAGAAATCTTTTCTCGGTTGCTCCCAGACTTGGTCTCCAAGTTTTGCTTCTTAATTTGGCAAGTTTTCTTCAACAACTTGATTTGTTTGATAAATTCTGCATAACAACTTGGAAAATTCTGCACAATAATCTTAAATAATATTTAGTAGACTTAGTTCTACTAGGATTTGGTCAATGAATTTATTTGCATACATTTTTCTACCAAATACTAATTAAAATATATTAACACATGGAAAATGGTGTTTTTACACATAAACCCTCATATGTTTAATATATTATAATAAAGTCCTTTTTAAATATGAAAATGGTAGGAAAAATGTAATACAAATGTGCAGTTTTATCAACTGAACAGGCTCCCACCTCTGGACTGAGGCAACTTGGGCACGAAGTTGGCGAGTCAACGTGTCTAAGTAATGCTGTAGATGAAGTGTAGAAGGCTTGTCTCAAGCGGGTAGTAAAGTTGCCTTTGATGGTGGAGAAGAGAAAGAACTTTGGAGGAAAATGGTGCTCTCATTTTTCTAGCAAGGAATGAGATGAAGAATCTCCAGTCACCCAAAAAAACTTCTCATTCTTTTTCACCCTAAAAATGTGGCCGGCCAATCTTATGATGGTGGAGGGAAAAAGGGAATATAAAAATGCATGATCACAAGAACAATATGTCACCCCCATATCACATCTAAATCCTATCTCATAAATGCTAAGGAGAAGATGGAAAAAGAATCTCATGATGCTACAACCATCATGAAGCCACAAATCACAAATAACACCTCCGCAATACTAATTTGCACAATTGCAAATTAGCCCCTCCAATAAAAATCAGCCAACGAAAGGAAGAAAGGAAAACTGGCTGAAACGGAATGCAAACTGGCAACTTCAGAAAACTTATCCCATAATAAATTACAGGAAAACCCCGTGACTGCATATACATGCCCGCAGTTGTATTTCCACTGAATACAAATGCAAAGAGACAAAATCTACACTGTACAATACTAGGATCCGGCTTAAACCAAAGCCCGCTAGTATTATCCATCCGATCATAATCCGTGCAATACCGCACGTATCTGATCGAACCCTGCCATATCTCCATACGGCCTCTACAACGTTTCGTCCAAAACTTGAGAAAACGGTCTGTGGGGGACTCTAAAGACTCGTCAATATTTTGGTTGTGGATTTAACCACTAGCACGCCAGAGGTATTAGCCTATACGTAACGGGCTACCAGGTATTGACCAAAAGGGACGTCGATGAGCGAACTCATCCCGACACCCTTCTGAGCCTGTCAGTGACAATATCCGTACAGTCCGGTCCTTTCGTCTATGAGCATCGCATGGCGGGCCTAGAGGGTTGGTAAAAGTCAGACCCCCAAAAGCGGTACAAGTCGTGTCGGAGTGTAGCCTATAACACCCTGAGATACTACTGGAATACCTACCAGTAAATCTCCTGCCTTGGCCAAGGACTTCGTGTAATGGCTCTCCTGGACACAGCGCGACCTCAACCCCAATACCGGGAGAGACGAACCCCTGCAGATCCGCTCACTGCCTCCATGTGGCTCGGGACTGTACCCAACTGAAACCTGTTTGCACAACTCCTTTGAGCATGGTAGGGTAGTAATCAAAGTACAGTGGGAACTCACACGAGACAAATGACGATCTCAGGTCGATGAACTAACCTGTACACATGTCACCAGGTAATTGCTATGTGACGTCAGGTATAAGACCAACTAGCATGTTCCCGGCAAGTCCTGTCCGGTGTACTCATAACCCAATGAGCACCTGTATACATCTTAGGTGAACCAACTGACACCAGTGGCTTGTGAGACCGGCCACTACCCCTCGTCGGGGTCTCGACTGTATACACTAGTCTACTCTGGAGTATCGATGCCCTGTTTCAAAACTCCCATGACTAGGGACCTTTTAAGGATGTGCTTATAGACCCCAGCTCCCACGTATATGATTGCCCTCATACTGCTGGCCGTCAAGCAAGAATCTTAGGGGCTCTATCAACGTGCAATAGTGACCTGTAAGGTCATCTAAAGCAGTATACGATGATAAAGATAAACCAGATAGCATACTATCATCTTAAGTAAGACTGTCCTACCGGTATAGGTCCTCCCTCAATCATTGCAATCACGTGCCTGTGATCCAATAATTGACTCTGAGGGTACTATCTCCAACAATCTCCCACTTGCACTCAAGGCTAATTATTGCGATGTCGCATACTCATAGCCCGTGTGATACCGAACACCCAACTCCTCTACTAGTCAGTCTCACAAAGCTCGTTTGTGAAACTATTGCGTTCGAGGAATAGCCTCAGTGAGTGGATCCGCTGTGATGTTTCTTTCTATGTCTCTCTTTATCTTAAGTTCGCGGAGAAACCCATCTCTCGAAATGAGCAATACCTGTCTTAGAATATGTTTGGATGTCTGATGGGACCTAGTTCATAAATGAACTCCAAATCCAAACTTCTTAGACTGTATCGTCAACTGAACTTAATCAGTATCCTGCGCCATGCCTCCCTCAGTATCCGCCTGGACCACCTGTCCAAAATACTGCCCCTCGTCAGAGGGAAAACTATAACTCTGACAGCCACTCTGTCATCCAGGTCACCTTGGAAGCCTGGAATGATAACTGTCTCCCAAAGGAGGCTGTCGTTATCATATCCCTAGAACATCCACTTATGTTCTAAAACTGCTTCCGAATGTGTCTCCAGGAGTGGATCAATATCAACTTATTGCATCTACTGTAAAAACAACATCTGGTGTGGTACTTGACATCTCATGATTGACTCAATTGCCTAAGCAAGTGATCTGCCAATCATGCACTTCCCTCTCCACTTTAGTCTGTAAAACTCCTTTAGAGAGGGTGACTCCATCACCTGCAGGTACACCACCATGTCAGGAGTCATCCATTCTAAAACACCTTTAGAATGCTGTCTGAGTACCCAGATTGGGAAACCACCCAAATCTAGATCTATAGATCTAGTAACCAGAATGTCTTGATATTATATCCAAGTACCATGCGGAGAAACCACTGTGTGACAACCAAAGTATAACCGATCGTATTATAGGAATATCACTTCCTACTCTGTGTATGTCATCCAAATACCAGGACATCACACCCTACTACCTTCTTAACAGATCCATCCCCTATTCTGATGAAGTCAAACCTATGACTGTCACATCAGAAATAGATTATCTATCTCTGCTATATTTGCTTTAGTCTATAAATAGACACGAGCGACTTGTCCACCAATGCTTCCTCTGCTCCCACTGACTACGACAACCCTCTGGCAGAGTCATATACACGTGCACTTCTAAAGGTAGTCTAGAACGACGCTATATTCATCCTCCTGCCGGGTCTCGCAGCCTGGAACAACATCAATGGCAAGTCTGGGTAAACAAGAACCTCCCTGTCACCGTCCTTGAGGCTACCGGAGTACCTCTCGGGTGCCTGAGGTTACCCACCGTATCTGCGGAGTGGCTAAGGGAATGTCAAACCAGATTGAATCTTTAGGTTCTTATCAAATCTTCAGTAATCGTTTGCGGTTCTGGAATCACTTCCAGTTCTACCATACTCCCACTACTGTTTTCTGAAAAAATTCATTTTTATTAAAACTGTGGCGAGTCAAGAACAATATCACTATTGATCTTCCTGATGGTAGAGAGTCAACCCTCGTCATAGCCTGGGTTAACCCACAAACAACCACTACAGAAACGTGCCTTGAGTTATCCAGAGTCTGGTTTTAAGCATAAGCTGGACAACTCCCCATACCTTAACAATGTCAAGATATGAACTGTTCTATATCCAATATAGAAACAGAGGCACTGATTTAATTGAACCAGATTCAAATCATGCAGCTGTCTCCAGTGCATGTCAACTAAATGGAAAAAGGCCGATCAGTATTACTCAATTTAGGAATGCTTCCAATTATGAGTAACCTGAAAGAGAAGCAAGTTCTCTTAATCATTACTATTAACTGAATACCACACACAAGTATCTACATCTTCGATCACCTTGAAGAGTCTTGATACTTGCAATACTTGGTTCTCTACTTTACTCTTATACCTATAACTTCTCAAATCTTGGACCCTGTGTTTCTACGAAACACTTGTCTAAAAACTAGAGAAGTCATAAGTAAACCGAATATAGTACGAGGACCAACCCCTCTGTCCTAATGGACACTGGACAATATACAATACTCTGTATAAGTCCCCTGAGTCTAGTGACTCATTCACTGTGTGTCGTAGGTTGAAAACTGTACTTATGGTAAAGAAGAATTACACCGCTTTTCAATGCTCCTTACCTAACCATCCACTGATATAGGTAAATATCATAGACATAATTTCAAAAAGGTATATCTCACTCTATAAAAATAGACGTACAGATATATCAATTTGAAATTGGTGCATAACAATGGATATTCAAAACCAAATATTTGTTGTCCGGCAAACAACCCAGGTGATTTCCTCAAATATCACCAATTACAACGAATTCCGATATAATGAGGATGATCACCTAATTCCCAATAACTTACTCCCACTCATCATCTGTAAAACCATACAGATGTGAGAATCATACCTGGTAAATACATACCCTGGAGTAAGGGCTAATTGGGAAATCAGTTTTCTTTTAACAGTACACAGTGAAACTGAAACATTGAAATGTTTCGTAGGGGTATCCTGGTATTCTTAGTAATGCCTCTTCCATTATCCAGATTCACAACTGTAACCGTATATTTCTTTGCCATCTCTCCAAATCCCTTTATATGTCTTTAGTCATTACCTTCTGTATACCCCTTTAGGCTAAATGGTTTTCTTCCTTCCCTACCGCTCGGCACCAGCCTATGGTTTGGAAGAAGACTATCCAATAAGCATAATGGGTGTACTGTCCTAATCCTAGGAGCACTCGCAATGCGAGAGAAGGTGAAGATAAAAGACACCTGAATAAACCTTATTCCTATTTCTCCTGAACCAGAGTCCATCCCCGAACTGGAACAAGTTCCTTTTGAGTTCGTATATAACCATACGATAGAGTATCCAATAAACTGTGGATCTTTGTAGTGATACGGAGTGTCCTGGAGAAATACAAAGGTGATTTAGGATTGGCGAAGAAATACTTGGTTTGTTCGTGAATAGCAGTCACAATTTACTTTGCCCTCTTACTAATCCCTTGATATGTCTTTACTTAATACCTTCTGTACACCATAGTTATGCTAATTGGTTTTCTTCATTCCCTACCGTTCAACACCAGCCTAAGGTTTGAAAGAAGACTATCCAATTGGCATAATGAGTGTACTGCCCTAATCCAAGGAGCACTCGCAACCTGAGAGAAGGTAAAAGGAAAAGACAACTGAATAGTCTTATTCGTTTTCTCCAGAACCATAAACCATCCTCGAATAAATTCTTTCGAGTTCGTATATAACCATACGATGGTTTTATCCAATGGAAGTGGACGTTCGTAGTAATACGGGGTGTCCTGGAAAAAAGGGTAAAAGTAGGAGTGGCAATGAGGTCTGCAACTCAGACAATCCAAAAGCCAGTGTTTAAGAAGGTTCGGTTAATTTTGGTCACCGAGTCATAGTCAAGAGTCGGGTCATGGTCGCTGCCAAAGAGAGAGAGAAAAGAAACACTCAGCGTGCACTCTAACTTAGATCAGAATGGTTATCACTTTATCTAATCAGGAAACCTCCCACTATAACGTCAAATTCTTCCCCAAACCTGAAAGAAGAATTAGTCGGGATCACCCGAGGAGTAAACTAACTCATCAGTGGGAATCGGGATCCAACTATCATTGCATGATAACGTGACGGAATCTGCTCACGTTATCACACTCCAGAAGTTATGCGCATATCTGGCAAGTTTCAGTTTCTTTAGAAACTCCCGATGTGATTTTTGCCCCATGCTCTTATGACCTTGACGAAGGCCAACATATCATAAGTCACATGTCAAGTTCTACCCGTCATTATCCAGGTTAATTTGAAGCCACCCGTACATACCCTTGACGAAGGCCAAAATAGTAGTACGACTGTCCCAAACCAACGCATCTATTTATGCTGCAGAAAAGTAACAAATAGCTACCATACACTATGCCTTGACGAAGGCCAACATACATAGCATAAATACTAAGTGCTACCTTTTTGAAATGACGGAGGGCTACGAATGGTTTCTGTCGAAAACCTTTAACGCAATGAATTTGATATCGTTGAAGGAACCGGATAGCTTTTATAAAATATAGTTACGAAAACCTTTGCTAAAGAGGTTGATTGAGCTTTTTCTTGAGTGTCGTTTTAGAAAATGAATAGAATCACAATCAAAGAATTATATTTGACCGCAATCAACTACGGTGTCGGATGTAGTTTGTAAGTGAGCGCGGATCGTCCACAGGGATTGTGCGATTCGTTTTTATATTTGCATCGTTTGAATTGAAAAGTTAATTGAAAAGAAAAGAAAACATAACTCGAGAATTTATCAATTGATTCAAGTGTCACGAGTTTAATCAAGAATCAAGAAACTGATAAACAATCAAGAATTGGGTTTCGATAATATTTCCAACCAAATGTCAAGAATCTAAATGAGGCTCGTAGGAATCGATCGGATCGATAGACGTGACGTAATCTAAAAATAACGTGTTCTTGTCCTTCGAAGGATTGATACTAGATCGATGATGATCGACGAGAGTTAGGGCTTTCTCGTGAAACTAGGGTTTCATCATTTAACCCTTGTTCTTTCGTCGATATCATTCACATTCTAGCCTCTAGCAATTTCAAGAAACGATCGTAACTTCCCAATTTCGAGCGATATCAATCAAGAAAGCATCGCAACGAAATGGGTCGTCGGTTCTTGAACTTGCTAGGGTTTACAAAACTCGTAGGAATCAAGAACCGTTTTCATATATATTACAACATCATTCTATTAATCGTCTCGACTCCTCGACGAGCGGAGTATTACTCAAACATCACAACAAGAATTATAACTAGAAATGTAGATTGATTCATGATGCAAGAATTTAAAGAAAACAAGATAAAAGAATATCACCTTTTATTTATATCAACACTTTGATTACAATCGCTCAAGAACTACAAGAGGAAGAATCTAAATTGTTGAATTGGCGTCGCTCGGCTCCGTGAGTCGCGGATCGGCTTTGACCACTTGCTCTGTTGAAGACCGGCACGGCTCATAAAAGGTTGCAAGGCTTCTTGCTTGATGGATACTCGGGATCTTGGCTTTTGGATGGAATTAGGGTTAGGGTTTCACACAAGCCCTGTCACTAGACTTGTGGAAGAAGATGAAGAAAGAGAATGGTTCTAGTTTGATACTAGATTAGGTAAAGATGATTCTCCATTAACCCTAGGTCTAGGCTTCTATTTATAGACTTCCCAAACCCTAGGTCTAGGTTTGAAATTACAATTCCCTCCAAAAGTTTGTTGAGGAGTTTCTAGAAGGAGTTTGTTAGGAGCTAGCTTAGGGTTTAAGCTAGGATTAATTAAGCTTTAGAAACCCTTGTTTGCTGATCTGGCAGAAACCTCTGGAGTCTTCTGGAAGTTGACATATCTTTCTGAAGTCTGGACCCTGAGATAGGCCTTGTGCACTAAATTTGAGAAGGTGATGTGGCAATATGGCCGCGGAACCGCGGCCTAAGCCGGCTTGCGCCGCGGTTCCGCGGCCAAGTGGTGGCTTGATGGCTTCAAACTTCTGGTGTGGTCTTGTGATGGTATTTGGTGCTTAATTTGATATGTTGAATTTTACTTTGCCTTTTGGATTGGTACCAGAACTGAAATCATTGAGTTGGCGTATAAATTTTGGCTTTTCTTCTGGATTTTCCTGCACAGATCTCCAAAACAAGTGTTGCGCAAATGTAGGGATGATGCGATGCCATGAAATGCGGTCAATTTCCTGTATAGTGTTGGTTTTAGAGTCTAATACATGTAATCTGATATTTTGCGACAGTTTTGCTAATATGTAAAATATGAATACCGTACACTTCTAAATGAGTGCAAATGATGAGGAAATTGCCGGCTAAAATATACAATATTTTCGACTAATCAAATACCCCCAAACTTAATTTCGATCGTCTCGAGCGAATGTTTTATTAAAAAGAGAAGGAGAAAATAAAGAAAGAAAAAAAACTAACTAGCACACTTTCGTAGGCAACACGATTGCACTGAGCACGTGCAACAAGCCTTTAAAGCTCTAGGTGTCCCTAGTAGGAGGAGTGTTGTCTCCTGAGGGTTTTCAGCGGATTGCACCCACAAAATCCAATAATAAAAGGAAGATCATGAATATTACATTTAAAGAAAAGAATTGTAAAAGAAAAGCCTTGAAAATTAGGGTTTCCAACTAAGCTAGCTTTTCGGTTGTCAGGAGCCCTATCTTAATGGTCATGAAAAGATGTTAGAAATCACGTCCTCCCTCAATAAAACATCGTCTTATTCTTCATTCCTATCTTTCTTCCAAACATCGATCATATAAACCTGCGTGTGTGTAAAGGCATCCCTACACCCGGAGAATTCAATTCAAGCTATCATACTCTTGCCCATCAGCCTCAGTACTTTTTAATTAATGAATATTTAGATGAGATTGCTCACACACTTTCATGCGACCGTTAATACTTCTTGAGGTACCAACCGACCGATTACTCATGTGCTTGCTTACTTGGTGTATTTTCCTCGTCTTGCACCACCTCAGGCATAGCAGTGACTCCCACACCAGTTGGCCTTAGGGCACTAGGTGAAGAAGCACCCTCGCTATATATTTTTTTATTGCTCTCGGTGATAACAAAACCAGTGTCTATTTTTCTCACCACTTTATATTTTATTCATCATTTTTTTTTATTTCCTTCATACTTTTGGCTTTAAGACAAGAGCATTTCAAGGTATCCTCTACTATCCCAGGCTTTAAGACGTGTGTAAGTGCGAATAGCAGGGTAGAAATGTTCAAAATGTTTGGCTTCCAGAATAGAAACTATTTTTCAGACTTATTTTTATCCTCAGATTAGTGACTTCCTTCATCTTACTAATCCTTGGGACAACGGCTCATAACTACTTATTACTAGTTCGTATAAGAAAACTTCTAATTTTCTTAGTTTTCTTAAATTTTTCTAATCTCATGGATGTAATTTTTCACTATCTAAACTTTTATTATCTTATTTATGTACAAAAAATGTTTTTATATTTTGAAATTTTTTAAATTTTTATATGTTTTTAAAAATGTTTTGTGCTTATGCAAATGATATGCAAATGATGCGAAAATAAGCACAAACCTCCCCCAAACTTGTTTTCAACAGTGTCCTCACTGTTGCCATCCGCTAAATCTGGAAAAACCTATAAGCTTGGGAGGAATTTATTAGTGGGGGCAAAATATTTAAGTGAAGATCCTCCCCCAAACTTATTTTTGGCTCATCATTTTGTAAAAATTTTCTTTTCAGGAGCCAGAAAAAAAATATACCCCCCCAAACTTGAGTTATGCAATGTTAATCTTTTAAAATCACATGAGGGGGTCAAAAATCATTGGTTGATGCCAAGCTTTGCAAAGACCGAACGTCAACACCAACCATTCGAAAATTTTATCAATGCAGTGCTCGGGTTGGTGGAAGAAGAAGTGGGGAAAGGGTAAGTGGTGGAATAGAATGTGTGTGCGTCTCATTTTGGAGAGACGATGCAGTGAGTGTGATGGATTACTCGCATTCTTCTTACAAGTCAGAAGAAGGGGTGGAGGTTCAATTTCAATGATTTGGACATGATTCATCTCAACACCCGTGCTTTTTAGAAATGCGAGTTCATCAGCGAAGATCTCCTCAAAAGTTTCATCTATACCCCGAAGAATAATGTCATCACAAAGTGCGGGGTGATCTTCAGACTCTAAAAGCAGTTCATAATCAGTGTTAATTGTTGACCCGGACATCTCGGTGGAAGAGTCCGTATGTGTATGATACATAGTTGGGCCAAACAATAACGTATGAAAAGAGTCAAGATCAGTATTATGAGGGTCATCAAATTCGCTGCTGTCGACATCCATTAAGTCGACAGAACAAACCTGAGCAGTAGGTTCGGAGGGTACACTTCCTAATTTGTAAATGTTCATTTCAATTTTCCTTTTCTCGAAGGATAGGGTCATAGAACCGTTACGACAATTGATGATAGCATTGGAAGTGGCCAAAAAGGGGCGACCTAAAATCACCGGAATTTGATTCCGTGAGTTCGCTACAGGCTGTGTATCAATTACAATAAAGTCCACAGGGAAGATAAATTCCCCGATTTTTATTAACACATCCTCTAGTTCACCCCTAGGTCTGGTGATTGATCGGTCAGCCATCTGGAGAGTGCAAGGAGATGGTTTCAACTCTCCGATCCCTAACTGTTCATAAACTGAGAAAGGAAGCAGGTTAACACTTGCCCCAAGATCTAGTAGATCACGGTTGATGTGTTTCTCCCCAATAGAGATGGAAATAGTAGGATATCCAGGATCCTTACGTTTCCTCGGTAATTGCTGGGGGAAAGCCGTGTCTACTGTCTTTGCCATGAATATCTTCTTGGGCATTTGTTTCTTCCTCTTTCTAGTGCACAAGTCTTTAAGAACTTTCGCGTATGCGGGGACTTGTTGGATAGCATCTAGAAGAGGGATATTGATGTTAACCTGTTTGAACATCTCAGTGATCTTCTCCATATGTGGACTTGGTGTGTTAGGCCTTAACCGATTAGGGTAAGGTGCTTTAGCAATAAGCACTGGGTCCATCATAGGAGAAGGAAGTGGGTGTGGAACCGATCCCAGAATAGAAGTGGGGATCGTCCGTGGAGGGGTAAAAGAGGTGGGCTGTAGTGGCGAGCCTTTTGGGAAACGAAGAATAGGCTCGGAAGAAGGTGGTGGGGTAGAAGAACTGGGGTCAGAATTAGATGTGTGTGTGTGTGGAAAGGTCTCAGCCGGGGTGTTGATATGATTTTCAGTATCATCAACTTCTTCCCCAACATGATTGTCAAGCACTCTTCCAGATCTCAACGTGGTGATTGCATTCACATGATGTGAATAGCCAGGATTGGGTAAGGGTTGAGCTGGAAGTTTCCCTTTCTCTCTTGCACTAATTTCGGCTTTTAATCGTGCAATTTCTTCTTCCATCGATTTAATACTCTCGTTTTGGGACGCAGAGTTTTTCTCAATTTTATCGACGGATGACTTCATTTCAGCCGAAACTTGCATGATATTTGTTAAGACCAAATTCATGTATTGTGCAAAAGAGGAGGATTCATCAGTTCCGGTCAACTGTAAAGGACTAGACAGTGCAGGTGTGTTGACCTGATTTTGAAAATTATGTGCTTGAAAGGGGTGCTGACTCAATTGAAGTTGTGGCTGCTGTTGTGGTGGAGGGAGAGGCCTTTGAAAATTGTTTTGGTTTGGAACCGTGTTTTGTGATTGTGATTGGTTCCAAGCAAAATTAGGGTGATTCCTCCAACCCTGATTATATGTGGAAGAAAAAGGATCGTTTCTCGGTCTTTGAAATGCGGCATTGGTATGCTCACGACCTTGAAACGGACATTCTTCCGTCAAGTGAGACGGATCAGAACAGCAGCCACATACAGTTTTGGAAAGTGACATTTGATTAAGGGAGGCAGCTAAAAATTTGTTTTCCATAGTCTCGAGTTTCTTGTGTATAGCTGAAATGTCAGCTCTAACTCCTATGGAAACATCCGATTGGTTATTGCCACTCCTAAATGATGGACTTTCCCACTGTAAAGACTTTTCAGCGAACTCTTCTAAATATCGCCAAGCTTCCCCATCATCCTTAGACATGAAGGTGCCTTGACACATGTTTTCAAGGCTCTGTTTAGTGTTAGGGTTACTGCCCTCATATATAATTCGGCAAAGCTCCCATCTCGGGATGCCGTGATGAGGACATTGAACCAAAAGATCCTTGAAACGTTCAAAGTATTTAGAGAATGGTTCAGTAGGGAGCTGGGCAAATTGATTCAGTTCGCTACGGATTCGAGCTGTCTTTTGTATTGGGTAAAATTTCTTAAGGAATGCCGCGACGAATTCTCCCCAATTCGTAATAGAATGTGCGGTAGTGTTATATAGCCACTTCTCGGCTATATCCCACAAAGTAAATGGGAGAAGTCGTAGACGCATAGCATCCACTGAAAGTTGTGACGTACCCATCATTGCGCACACGTTTTCAAATTTGGTAATGAAAACGTAAGCATCCTCAGTCTCGAGTCCGTGGAATTTAGGTAAAAGATTGATATACTGGGGTTTAATTTCAAAGTTATCCCCATTGGCTGGTGGTGTGGATAAGCAGGTCGAAAGAGGACCTCGAATAGGGTAGCATCTCTCCTGGAGAGAGATGCGGGGTGGATTCTGCGCACCAACGGACGGTGGCAGATTAGGGTTAAAGAAATTTGATGGAGGTGGATCCATCAGTGTGGGTGTGGTGGTGGGTAAAAGAAAGGGTAAATGTAGAAATACCGACTTTAGGGTCGATGAAGGAAACG
Source organism: Agapanthus africanus (assembly GCA_030015575.1). Taxonomy (NCBI): domain Eukaryota; kingdom Viridiplantae; phylum Streptophyta; class Magnoliopsida; order Asparagales; family Amaryllidaceae; genus Agapanthus; species Agapanthus africanus. Next base: position 467,348,671 of record JASDDO010000022.1, read on the forward strand.
CGGACTTAACGGGCACTAGAATCCCGTGTCCAGCCTATCTTGCACTAAAAAGGGTTAGTGCAAGTGGCAGCGTGAATTTATAATTAGGGGTAAATGAATGAATGCGGTGTTTGCTTTGAAAAAGGGACGGATTTTTTTGAAAAATATGATGTGACACAACAAATGCAGCACACAAACCCTAGAATCTAGTAGTCACCTAGGTCCGGCTCTAGACCGCTCCTAACTGCCAAAAGACAAGTCGCGGGATAGAATCCTCCACTGCCTCTTTGTTCCCCTGTGGCCGGATAAGTGCCAGGTAAGTGGGAAGGTACTCCACTACGTAAGTAGTGGGCCTAATTAATAACCACTAGCCTTAGACACACTCGCCTTAGGCACCACAGGAAAACGCGGATAAGCAATGAATTACCCACGGCCTTCTTCTGTCCTAATTGAGCGCGACAGTCCTTAGAGTCATCTCTAGATTTCTTTTAGTTAATGTGGGTCAATGCGGATGCAAGTTTGGTGGTTTTCGGGGCCTAGGAAGGGTAATGAAATCCCCACCTAATTTGGATTTGGCTGTGCCCCTTAATTTCCGTATTTATAATGCAAACAACCAAGAAAAAAAATACGCACAAATTTACTTTTGCAATTTACGAGCTGCGATTATTTGCAAAGAATCCTGCAGCAAATTGTTAGTTGGAGCTAAAAAGAGGAGAGAGAAGAAGGTAAGAAATCACCAGAGAGAAAATTTTTGCAGAGAACCCCCTAAGAGGCCGCGGTTCCGCCGCAGATGCCCTCTAATGCCGCCCTTCCGCGGTCAAAATGTGGGATCACTGAACCAAACTTCTTCAAGAGCTTCCTGTTGATAACTACAGCTCTCTGGAATTTTCCAAATTTTTTTATCAATTTCCAGCAAGCTCCAGGTTTCCTCGCAATGAACCACAACAAATCGTTTAGGGTTTGCACGAATTTTGATCTCAAAAATCAAAATGAAATAAAGCTTTCAATTCAAAACTATAATATGAAACGAATTAGCGCGTAATCCCCGGCAACGGCGCCATTTGATTGAGCTTTTTCTTGTGTGTCGTTTTAGAAAATGAATAGAATCACAATCAAAGAATTATATTTGACCGCAATCAACTACGGTGTCGGATGTAGTTTGTAAGTGAGTGCGGATCGTCCACAGGGATTGTGCGATTCGTTTTTATATTTGCATCGTTTGAATTGAAAAGTTAATTGAAAAGTTAATTGAAAAGAAAAGAAAACATAACTCGAGAATTTATCAATTGATTCAAGTGTCACGAGTTTAATCAAGAATCAAGAAACTGATAAACAATCAAGAATTGGGTTTCGATAATATTTCCAACCAAATGTCAAGAATCTAAATGAGGCTCGTAGGAATTGATCGGATCGATAGACGTGATGTAATCTAAAAATAACGTGTTCTTGTCCTTCGAAGGATTGATACTAGATCGATGATGATCGACGAGAGTTAGGGCTTTCTCGTGAAACTAGGGTTTCATCATTTAACCTTTTTTCTTTCGTCGATATCATTCACATTCTAGCCTCTAGCAATTTCAAGAAACGATCATAACTTCCCAATTTCGAGCGATATCAATCAAGAAAGCATCGCAACGAAATGGGTCGTCGGTTCTTGAACTTGCTAGGGTTTACAAAACTCGTAGGAATCAAGAACCGTTTTCATATATATTACAACATCATTCTATTAATCGTCTCGACTCCTCGACGAGCGGAGTATTACTCAAACATCACAACAAGAATTATAACTAGAAATGTAGATTGATTCATGATGCAAGAATTTAAAGAAAACAAGATAAAAGAATATCACCTTTTATTTATATCAACACTTTGATTACAATCGCTCAAGAACTACAAGAGGAAGAATCTAAATTGTTGAATTGGCGTCACTCGGCTCCGTGAGTCGCGGATCGGCTTTGACCACTTGCTCTGTTGAAGACCGGCACGGCTCATAAAAGGTTGCAAGGCTTCTTGCTTGATGGATACTCGGGATCTTGGCTTTTGGATGGAATTAGGGTTAGGGTTTCACACAAGCCCTGTCACTAGACTTGTGGAAGAAGATGAAGAAAGAGAATGGTTCTAGTTTGATACTAGATTAGGTAAAGATGATTCTCCATTAACCCTAGGTCTAGGCTTCTATTTATAGACTTCCCAAACCCTAGGTCTAGGTTTGAAATTACAATTCCCTCCAAAAGTTTGTTGAGGAGTTTCTAGAAGGAGTTTGTTAGGAGCTAGCTTAGGGTTTAAGCTAGGATTAATTAAGCTTTAGAAACCCTTGTTTGCTGATCTGGCAGAAACCTCTGGAGTCTTCTGGAAGTTGACATATCTTTCTGAAGTCTGGACCCTGAGATAAGCCTTGTGCACTAAATTTGAGAAGGTGATGTGGCAATATGGCCGCGGAACCGCGGCCTAAGCCGGCTTGCGCCGCGGTTCCGCGGCCAAGTGGTGGCTTGATGGCTTCAAACTTCTGGTGTGGTCTTGTGATGGTATTTGGAGCTTAATTTGATATGTTGAATTTTACTTTGCCTTTTGGATTGGTACCAGAACTGAAATCATTGAGTTGGCGTATAAATTTTGGCCTTTCTTCTGGATTTTCCTGCACAGATCTCCAAAACAAGTGTTGCGCAAATGTAGGAATGATGCGATGCCATGAAATGCGGTCAATTTCCTGTATAGTGTTGGTTTTAGAGTCTAATACATGTAATCTGATATTTTGCGACAGTTTTGCTAATATGTAAAATATGAATACCGTACACTTCTAAATGAGTGCAAATGATGAGGAAATTGCCGGCTAAAATATACAATATTTTCGACTAATCAGAGGTCACTCCCGATGAAGGGATTTCGGCTCTTTCCCCGTAGAATGAGGTGCCGGATATTCCAACTGAATACCACGATGCAAAGCAAAAGTAAACGACTATAATGAAGTTATTGTCCTGACGCAAACTACTGTCCAAGGGGTCACTCCCGGTGAAGGGATCTCGGCCCTTGCCTCGTCGACTGAGGTGCTGGATATTCATAACCGAATACCACTGTGCAAAACAAAAGAGAACGCCCTTGCAATAACAGCTTTTTGAAAAATGTTCCAACAACATCAGAATAGGTTTGTTTAGCTTGCATTGATCCGAATCAACGCAGTCCCATCAATTGATCACACCAATAAAGAACGAAAATAATGATGTACGTATATGCCATCCGCATTCGCCACTGGGTCCCGTCATCACCCGTTAGGTTACTTAACTAACGATAGAGCGGGGACTGGACTAGCGCGGATGCAAAACATATACAACATCTACTAGTATATATATCAATATATAATATTCGCTCAAGGTGTGATAAAATGCAACATCACAGAAATGTAATAAGTATCACAGAACAATACAGATATCTGGGATCCCCGGGTTTCATAGAGCCGCTACTGAAACCCGACGTTCCCCTGGTCGTGTGGATAGCCTGTGCAATGAAAACCTAGACCCCTAAGGGCGCGGCAAGTTACCCGCCAAAACCTGAAGCAAGGCAGCCCCCTTCAGCAACGTGAATGGACCACCCAACACTTCACGGAATCCGGTAACTTGGGCACCCCTCTTTGGGTCAACCTGTACCCCTTACGGGTGCGGCGAATAGCCCGCCAATTCTAGAGTGAAGCCCCCTCCGTCTCAACGCCATGAGATGCGGGCCCGTTGCCCTCTAGAACCTGGCTATCCGTGCACCCCACCTTGGGGTAATCCTAGTACAGAAAGTAAAATATACATACAACGGGTACATCGACCTCAGCCCGGTCGTGCCCCAAAAGAATAATATACAAACAGGCAGTGACGGCAGTCCACATGTCGGACGCTCACCCCGCAATATCAAATGTACATATACAACCAAACTGTACTAACAATGCATCCAGGATATCCCCCATGACCAATCCGCAACAACACAGCACAACACAGAACATCAACGTGAATATTACGTTCGCAAATCCGTCTAAAAGGGCTATAGCAGATAGACTGGATTTACCGGTCGAGTGACATTCACGGTCGCAGATATAATGTAAATACTGTGAACTAACATGTTTAAAATTTTCGATCGACTGAATTTTCCGAAGTGGGCCCCAAGCACAACTGTAGCACTAAAAGAGAATCTGGGCCCAAAAAGAATATTCCAAAACCCCTATTTCCAAGTCTAAAGATCTCTGTAGAAAACTGGTATGGTGATCACCTATTACTGCGGCGGAACTGTGGCCAAGACAGGGGTTTTGGCCGCAGTTCCGCGGCCTATCTACAGTGTCACAGTACCATTTTCCCCCAGAATTCTTAAAATACCTTGCATGTTATTCTGCAATGTACTGAAAAAAAAATTTTGACCACAGAAAAATTTCGACAGAAACTTATGCAATGGAAATTGTGGTTTTTGGAAATTTGTTCGATCGAAGTTGTAAACACATTAGAGCAAGCTAGACAAGGTTAGTGGCGTGGCTCTGATACCAGTGTAAGTGCACGGCGGCGCCCCAGCCGTCAATCCGATGCCGGAATGCGGAAACGAAACTTTTCTAAAAACTAGAAACTGGCACCACCGCGCACTAAAATCCCGGATCGGGACATTAACCTAACTCTAGCAAACTAGAAAATGGGAAGAAAGCTATACCGAGCGATCTGTGTCCTTCGGTCTTCGTCCTCCACTCCTATCTCCTCGCGGAATCTCCGGTCTTCATCTCCTCGTCAGAACGGGCACCACATCGCCGGGTTCTTTTACGGGCTCCAACCTCAGGACCGAGGCAACTCAGGCACGAAGTTGGCGAGTCGACGTGTCCAAGAAATGCTGTAGATGAAGTGTAGAAGGCTTGTCTCAAGTGGGTAGTGAAGTTGCCTTTGATGGTGGAGAAGAGAAAGAACTTTGGAGGAAAATGGTGCTCTCATTTTTCTAGCAAGGAATGAGATGAAGAATCTCCACTCACCCAAAAAAACTTCTCATTCTTTTTCTCCCTAAAAATGTGGCCAGCCAATCTTGTGATGGTGGAGGGAAAAAGGGAATATAAAAATGCATGATCACAAGAACAATATGTCACCCCCATATCACATCTAAATCCTATCTCATAAATGCTAAGGAGAAGATGGAAAAAGAATCTCATGATGCTACAACCATCATGAAGCCACAAATCACAAATAACACCTCCGCAATACTAATTTGCACAATTGCAAATTAGCCCCTCCAATAAAAATCAACCAACGCAAGGAAGAAAGGAAAACTGGCTGAAACGGAATGCAAACTGGCAACTTCAGAAAACTGATCCCGTAATAAATTACAGGAAAACCCCGCGACTGCATATACATGCCCGCAGTTATATTCCAACTGAATACAAATGCAAAGAGACAAAATCTACACTGTACAATACTAGGATCCGGTTTAAACCAAAGCCCGCTAGTATTATCCGTCCGATCATGATCCGTGCAATACCGCACGTATCTGATCAAACCCTGCCATATCTCCATACGGCCTCTACAACGTTTCGCCCGAAACTTGAGAAAACGGTATGCGGGGGACTCTATGTTAGTTATATGTATGCCCTAGAGGCCATTACTATACATAGGATGTATATTGTAGTGGATGCTGGGACATATATAGGGAGGACTTTCTTGCTCGACATGATAGTATGCTATCTGGTTGCTCTTTATCTTAACGTGTATACTGATTGTCTCTCTGTTACATGTTGGTAAAGCCCTTAGGATGTGTACTTGACTACCTCGACTATGATGCGGATCATACTAGTGGGGACATGGTAGTCCATAAGTACATCCTTCAAGGTCCCTAGTCGTGGGTGTATCGAGACGGGGCATCGATAAACCAGAGTAGACTAGCGTATACCTTCTCGACCCATACAGATGGGCGATGGATGATCCCATATCCATTGGTGTTTGACATCAGAGATGATATACGGGTGCTCAGTAGAGACTGGGTACACTGGACGGACTCGCCGAGAACTCCCAGATGGTATTATACCTCACGTCAGATGGCAGTTCTCTGGTGACACTGGTACAGGTTAGTCTGTAGACCCGAGATCGTCATAGAGTCTTGTGTGATTCCCACTGTGCTTTGATTTCCACCTTACCACGTCCAAGAGGGCGTGCAAAACGGTGGCTTTTGGGTACAGTCCCGAATCACATGGAGGCAATGAGCGATAGGAGGGGATTCGTCTCTCCCGGTATAGGGAGTTGATGTTGCACTGTGTTCGATTGGCTATAACCGGAAATCCCTGGCCAGGGTTGCTGAGATTTACTGGTAAGTGTTACCAGTAGTTTCTCAAACTGTTATAGACCTCATATCGACACGACTTATCGAGCTACTGGGGTCTGACGTTTACCACCCCTAGGAGAGATATGCGACATATCAGACGAACAGACCGGACTGTACGGTAAGTGTTACTGGTTGGATTCACAGGAGTGTGAGCGGGCTTGCTCGTTGATCTTCTGATCGCTCAATACCCGGGTGGCCGTTATGTTTAGCAGACCGCTTGCGGCTTGTGGGTGTTTGATATGATCATCACCTGCTGCCGGCGTATTGACGAGTCTTTAGAGTCCTACACAGAGGTTTCCTGGCTTAACCGAAACGAAATAGGAGCACATATGAGATATGTGCGGGACCGAGAATAATGCGTGTATGTGATATCGTAGTCAATTCTCGCGATGAATGTATCGATTGGTTGTATGCGATATAACCTAGTTATCGAATCGAGGATTGATTCGATAAGTCGATACATTGGATACTGGTCGGTCATATGCGATATGACCGGATCGTTAAATCAAGTGTTGATTTAATGATTTAATGTATAGTTATATATTTGATATATTACTTTGCATTAACTAGTATTGGTTCACTTTAAAAAGGATTTTCTCACTTGATGTGCACATTGTATATGTGATATACTTTTGTGCATTTGATTGTATCATGTTTGATGATACATGATAGTTTGGGTGTATGTTAAGATTAAACCATAGTTATGTAATGGTTAGGGTTTTGATTTTATTTACTTATTCATTTATTTATTTATTTATTCATCTTTGAAAGATAAATAGAATGGTGGCTTATTTTGTTTCTTTCATGAAGCTTCATGAAGTGTTGAAAGCTTGACCATTTTGTTTGTTGACTTAACCCTAACCATTCAACCTAACTATAGTTTATTCTCTACACCTAACTATGGTTGCTATATGATAAGTATTCATTTTATTTTCTTTTTGAGATAGACTTATCATATTCTTTTCTTCTTCTTCTTCTTCTTCATCAACAAGAAGAAAAGCTTGCAACCTTTAATGGCAACTTAAGAAAAAGAGTGAGAAATCCAATTCTAAAGTGAACCCACTTCCTATTTCTTCATCCTCTACCACTTGCCATGTAGTATAGGGTGTTTTCTTCACAAGTTTCTTGACTTGGTGAAGTTGGAGCTTGATCTTGTGTTGCCTCGACGTAGATCATCTTCGGCATCGAAGTCGACGACCCAGCCCGCCCATTTCTCCGATGAAGCCGACGCTAGAGCCCGAGATCCGATGATCGCAGCGAGGGGACTTCATCACGGAGCTATGGAGGTGGAGGATCGGATCTACAAAGGTTGTATTTTCGGTTTACTCTTAGTTAAGTTGTTAACTAGTTGCTTGTTTCGTCTAAACTCTAGTCAACGATCCGTATTAGGGTTTCTCGGCACATGTAAAATTTGAATTTGGCATGGTTGATGCCTTGTGACACCTCTTTAGTGTGCCTAGGAACCCTACAGTGGTATCAGAGCCTAGCTAGAGCCTTAGGCGATGCGTAGACGATATTAGAAACCCGATCGAACCCGAAACCCTAACTCCAAATCACTCTCTGGAAATTTTCTGAAAATTTGGATTTTTGTGAATTAAAAATTGCCAAAAAATTCAGCAGGGAATTTGATGAATTACTGTGGAGCACGTGCTCATGATTCCTCTAAAGTGCGGCGGAACCGCGGCACGTGCATGGCTCTTGCGGCGGTTCCGCGTCCATGTAGTCACATCAGCTTTTGTAATTTGCACAGTAATTCCTAATATTTAGTGCTGTATTTTCTGGGATATTTTAACTTCTACTCAACAGTTGAGTTTTTTGGGGTTGTATTGGGACTTCGTAGATTCGATCGGATTGTATAATCTTGTCTATGTGTTTTCCGGATAATTATTGAATATGTTAAAAAGTTCGACCGGATATAAATACCCAATTTTTCCCCTGTCGGGAAATTTCCAAGTGTTGGATCTTTCCGTGGTTTAATAACGTTCTAAGTAGTGCAAGTAATGCGATGGACCCTCTAGAAGACAACAAACCTTAACTCGATTATGTGACCGTCTTGAACTGCCCTTTGAACCTTCGGGTTTGGGGCAGTACGGCGTGCCACATGTGAGGCGTTGGCTTGACCCTTCTACGGCTGGACCGTTGGTACTGAGGCATGAACTGGATGTTTTTAAACTTGTTTCATGTGTTGATCTGTTTCGGGAAAACTTGGGTGTTTGACTGTTCGATCGGAAATTTTAACATTTTCTATTTATCTAGAATGGGATACAATAATTGGAATTCATAAGTAGTTATGAGATAACTGAATGAATGTTATAAACATAGCAGTTTAGTCTCACTTGATCGGTTGCCACGGAATTTTGATGTGATCAAAAGTCCGTCGCAATCACGTAGCGTACGCGGATACTCACCGGGTAAACTTAATAGACAGCTACACCCCATAGCCCCGACCAAGTGACTGTAGGAGAACCCCATCGCCGAAAGCATCTGTTCGAGTGCTCGCGGTAGCGGTGTTCCGCCTTGGTGCACTTCGTCGACGGCATCGGGGGTGCGGCCGCCTACTAAAGTTTGCGACGAGCATTCGATCAGTTTTTCGGGAATCTTGTTGAATTTTCCGACTTGATATTGAAAAGTGTTTTCGATAATGAGACTAAAATGCGGGGTTTATAATCGTTAGGCATGTGATGTTTAAGGAATTCATTTGTTTAGGCATGCGATCTCTAAGGAGGTTGCGGATTCCAACTGTTGTAGTTTTACATTTTTTTTCCTGTGACCGTAAGTGTAATATGTGATATCGCCGGTTTCGTTGCTATATGTCAACGACAATTGGGATACGCATGTTTACTTACGTTGATGACATGTGATGTTATGTGTTGCTGGATATGTTATATTGGATCATCGTGTTTGAATAGCCGGGTTTTTTTCATGTGAGATGAGTTTTTTTCATTTTCATTCATGTAAAAACTTGTATGTAATTTTCTTTTATTGGGGCACTTCCAGGTTGCGGAAGATGTCACCTTTTGTATATTATTTACTTTTCCGCACTAGGATAGACCCAAGGAGGGGAGCACAAGTGACCGGGTTCTAGGGTCCAGTGGGAGACCAACTCGAGGAGTCTAGTCCGGGTCTCCTAACCCTAGAATTGGTAGGGTTGCTTGCCGCTCTCGTAGGGGTCTAGGGGTGTGGGTTTGTCTATTCATCGCGACCGTGGAATCCGTGTTTTATACTGGCTCGTATTGAAAACACGTACGTCCTAGTATATCCAATGTTTCATATGATTCATCTGCTGCGATATCTGTGATGTGATCATGTGATGTTCTGTGATAAATACTGTATATAGTATATATGATATATTATATAGACGTTACTTATATTTTACACCCGCGCTAGCCCTGCCCTACTCTGCCGTTAGTTACCTAACCTAACGGTGCACGAGGGGACATCGAGGCGAATGCGGATGGCTTAAGTGTACGTCGTATTTATCTGTGATGTTTAGGTATTTTAATTGATGGGACTTCATTAATGTGATTAATGAAAGAAAAGAAACCTAAGATGTTGTAGAATCGAATTTTCAAAAACAGGTAGCTACAGTTCTTGCTTTGCATCGCGGTGTTCCTTGTAGAACATCCTGCACCTTATTCGATAAGGAAAGGACCGAGATCCCTTCATCGGGAGTGACTCCTTTAGCAATAACTGGCAGATGCTACAACTCTCTGTTTGTCTTTTGATTGCTTCTATAGTTTCTGCTTTGCACAGTGATATATATGATATATCCCGCACCTCATTCGACGAGGAAAGGGCCGACGATCCCTTCACCAGGAGTGACCCCTTTAGCAAAACTAGAAAAGCCTAAAAAAACACTCCATTTTAAAATCATTCGATCCTACAACGATATCAAGTTCATTACGCAATAGGTTTTCAGATAAACCTGTCGTAGCCCTCCGTCATTTTAGATAAGTACTAGTTAGTATTCGTGCTGCTGTAGTTTGGCATTCGTCAAGGCGTAGTGTACGGTAGCTAACTAGTATTTATCTGCTTATGCATTTGATGCAGATTGGATTAGGGTATTCATACGGCGTTGTTTGGCATTCGTCAAGGGTCGTGCGGGTGGGTTTAATTCAATCAAGAAATGTACGGGTTGAACTTGACTAGTGGACTATGGGTTGTTTGGCATTCGTCAAGGTCATAGAACACTAGGGGAAAAATATTATCGGGAATTTCAAGTGTTGAAATTTGCAATGAGATTGCATACCTTCTATGAGATAGTTGGATCCCGATACCCGCTCCGAGTAATTGTTACTCCTGGGAGAGTTTTACACATTACAATTAGCCGATCAAGTAGGTGTCTAGAAAGGTGTCAACGGGGTTACGCCTCTGGAAAAACGAGGTTTACATTAATTAGGTTCGTGCGAAAGCACGGGGGACCTCCCTCAAAGTACCAACACTGGCCTGGCTGAAAGATTGGCGAACTTGTAGCGTGTAATTAATCCCGGCTAGTCTTTCCTTTTAGGGTTTGAAGGAAGATTTGATAAAAACAGTGGGAGCCATCCTGATTAGATAAAATAATAACCAATCTGATCTTGCAAGAGCGCACGCCGAGTGTTTTCTTCTCTCTCTCTCCAGGTAGCGACCATATCACGCCTTAATCAAGATAATAATACGGATAATTGACCGAACCCGCTTGTTATACTGAGCTGGGGAACGTTGGTCCCGCTCCAACTTATAATTGTTATAAGACAGAGCAGGAAATTTGGGAATACCAGGATTCCCGTGCCGCCCAAACGAAGAAAGTGCATGATGATGCATCTTCTTCGGGTGTGTTCATTACAGAGAACTGTTTCTCAAATGTCCTTTACGTCCTGGGTATATGATACCGGATCAGGATCCCGCATATGTAATCTGTTACATGGGCTACAGATAGGTAAAGAACTGAGAACGGGTGATAAGTTTCATGAGGCAGAAAACGGGGCAAGTGTTGCAGCCAAGTCTGTTGGTCACTGTCACCCTGTATTACAAATACATTGATTCTGAACGAATGTTATTAGATACCGAACCTGATTTACAAAATCATATCAGTCTCTTTATTAGTAAAGAAATGATAAAATTTTGTATTGTTGGATAATGTTTTGAACATTTCCTATATCAAAAGTTGATCGGTTCAGGCACGTTATCTAAAAGCATTGATGTTCTAAATCAAACTACGGTTCTTAGTATATAGAACTGTTAGTTATATGTATGCCCTAGTGGCCATTACTGTACATTGGATGTATATTGTAGTGGATGCTGGGACATATATAGGGAGGACTTTCTTGCTCGACATGATAGTATGCTATCTGGTTGATCTTTACCTTAACGTGTATACTGATTGTCTCTCTGTTACATGTTGGTAAAGCCCTTAGGATGTGTACATGACTACCTGGACTATGATGCAGATCATACTAGTGGGGACATGGTAGTCTATAAGTACATCCTTCAAAGTCCCTAGTCGTGGGTATATCGAGACGGGGCATCGATATACCAGAGTAGACTAGCGTATACCTTCTCGACCCATACAGATGGGCGATGGATGATCCCATATCCATTGGTGTTTGACATCAGAGATGATATACGGGTGCTCAGTGGAGATTGGGTACACTGGACGGACTCTCCGAGAACTCCCAGATGGTATTATACCTTACGTCAGATGGCAGTTCTCTGGTGACACTGGTACAGAGTAGTCTGTTGACCCGAGATCGTTATAGAGTCTTGTGTGGTTCCCACTGTGCTCTGATACCACTGTAGGGTTTCTAGGCACTCTCAAGAGGTCTCACAAGGTATCAACCATGCCAATTTCAAAAATTACGGTGCCGAGAAACCCTAGACTACGGATCGTTGTCTAGAATTCTAGGCGAAAAAGAAACAAGTTTACAATTAAACTAAAAGGACGGAAATACAACCTTTGTAGATCCGTTTCTCCACCTCCATAGCTCCATGTAGAAGTCCTCTCCGCTGTACAAATCCGATCTTGGACTCTCGCGTTAGCTTCATCGGAGAAATAGGCGGGCAAGGTCGTCGGCTTCGTGCCGAAGATGATCTACGTCGAGGCATCACTAGATCAAGATCCATCTTCACCATGTCAAGAAACTTGTGAAGAAAACACACTCTACTACTCGGCAAGAGGCAGAGGATGAAGAAATAGGAAGTGGGTAGACTTTAGAATTGGATTTCTCACTCATTTTCATCAATCACCATTGATGAAGTCAAGGTTCTTCATCTTGAAGAAGAAGAAGAAGAAGATAATTGTTATGATAAGTTAATTAAAAAGGAAATGAAAAAGAATACTTATCATAATAATAACCATGGTAAAGTGTAGAGAATAAACTAGGGTTAGGTCAATGGTTAGGTTAGGCATGAAACAAAAATGGTGGACTTTATGAAATAAAAGAAACCTAAGATGTTGTAGAATCGAATTTCAAAATAAAACAGGTAGCTACAGTTCTTGCTTTGCTCAGCGGTATATATGATATATCCTGCACCTTATTCGATGAGGAAAGGACCGAGATCCCTTCACCGGGAGTGACTCCTTTAGCAATAACTGGCAGATGCTACACACTCGGTTTGTCTTTTGATTGCTTTTAAGAGTTTTGCTTTGCACAGTGATATATATGATATATCCCGCATCTCATTCGACGAGGAAAGGACCGACGATCCCTTCACCGGGAGTGACTCCTTTAGCAAAACTAGAAAAGCTTCAAAAACACTCCATTTTTAAATTCATTCGATCCTACAACGATATCAAGTTCATTACGCAATAAGTTTTCAGAAAAACCTGTCGTAGCCCTCCGTCATTTCAGATAAGTGGTAGTTAGTATTCGTGCTACGTTTGTTGGCCTGCGTCAAGGCGTAGTGTGCGGTAGCTAACTAGTATTTATCTGCTTATGCATATGATGCAGATTAGATTAGGGTAGTCGTGCGACTTTGTTGGCCTGCGTCAAGGGTCGTGCGGGTGGGTTTAATTCAATCAGGAAATTACGGGTTGAACTTGACTAGCGGACTATGGTTTGTTGGCCTGCGTAAAGGTCATAGGACGCTAGGGGCAAAACATTATCGGGAATTTCAAGTGTTGAAATTTGCAATGAGATTGCATACCTTCTATGAGATAGTTGGATCCCGATACCCGCTGCGAGTAATTGTTACTCCTGGGAGAGTTTTATACATTACAATTAGCCGATCAAGTAGGTGTCTAGAAAGGTGTTAACGAGGTTACGCCTCTGGGAAAATGAGGTTTACATTAATTAGGTTCGTGCGAAAGCACGGGGGACCTCCCTCAAAGTACCGACACTGGCCTGGCTGAAAGATTGGCAAACTTGTAGTGTGTAATTAATCCCGGCTAGTCTTTCCTTTTAGGGTTTGAAGGAAGATTTGATAAAAAGCAGTGGGAGCCATCCTGATTAGATAAAATAAAACCAATCTATTCTTGTAAGAGCGCACGCTGAGTGTTTTCTTCTCTCTCTCTCCTGGTAGCGACCATATCACGCCTTAATCAAGATAATAATACGGATATATTGACCGAACCCGCTTGTTTTACTGAGCTGGGGAACGTTGGTCCCGCTCCAACTTATAATTGTTATAAGACAGAGCAGGAAATTGGGGAATACCAGATTTCCCGTTCTGTCCAAACGAAGAAAGTACATATGATGCATCTTCTTCGGGTGTGTTCATTACAAAGAACTGTTTCTCAGTATCCTCCGCATCCTGGGTATATGATACCGGATCAGGATCCCAGATATGTAATCTGTTACATAGGGCTACAAAAGGGTAGAAAAACTGAGAACGGGTGATAAGTTTCATGAGGCAGAAAACGGGGTAAGAGTTGCAGCCAAGTCTGTCGGTCACTGTCACCCTGTATTACCTGAATACATTGATTCTGAACAAAGGCTATTAGATACCGAACCTGATATACAAAATCATATCAGTCTCTTTATTAATAAAGAAATGATAAAATTTTGTATTGTTGGATAATGTTTTGAACATTTCCTATATCAAGAGTTGATCGGTTCAGGCACGTTATCTAAAAGCATTGATGTTCTAAATCAAACTACAGTTCTTAGTATACAGAACACACACAAGAGGAAGAGTTCAGAAATGAACGAATCCTTCTTGAGGTATTGTAGACTAGGTCATATCAATGCGACCCGACTAGCTGAGTTACATTTAGATGCATATTTAAATCAGTTTGAATTTACATCTTGTGAAACTCGCCAGTCATGTCACAAAGATAAGATGACCATAGCTCTGTTTATTGGAAACAGAGAAAGAGTTAGTGGACTCTTGGGATTGAAAACATGTTGATGTATGGAAGGTCCCCTGTCTACACATGCCAGGACTGGTTCTTTATACTTCATTACGTTCTCTGATGATCTCTTTAGATTCAGACATATGTTCCTGTTGAAACACAAGTCCGAACCTTTTGAGATATTCACAGAATATAAGTTAGAAGTAGAGAACCAAAATACGGGTATAAGTATTATGTCCTATGATGAGATCAAGGAGGAGAATACTTAAGCACGGAATTTCTGGACTATTCTAAAGGAGAATGAGATTCTCTCTCAGCATTACTCCTCCGCATACACCATAGCACGATGGTATATCGGGGCGGAGCAATCACACCCTATTTGATATGGTGTGCTCTATGATGAGTACTACTGAGTTACCTATTTCCTTTTGGGAGTTATGCACTTATGAAGTTGCATACCTATTGAATTAGGTTCGAATCAAATCAGTGCCTACCACTTCATATGTGATATGGAAGGGGAATAGCCCATGTCTTAAGCTAGTTAAGATTTGGGGTTGTCCGGCCTATGTCTTAAAAACAAAATCCGGACAAGCTCGAGGCAAGGTCTGTTATGTAGAACTGGAAATGTTCCAGCCATACAAACTGCAGCTGATGATTTGATAGAACCAAAGGATTCAGTAGATTCCAACGAACCTCAGCCTCTCCGCCGATCTAGTAGGGTTTCTCACCCACCTGAGAGATACTTCTGTTTCTCTATGACAGTGGGAGCGAGGATTGCATCATGAGATGATGACCCAACTATTTTCGAGCTGGCCATCAGGAGTAAGACTCTGTAAGAATGGCTGGATGCTTAGTGATCTGAGATGGAATCCATGTACACCAACAAAGTATGGACTTTGGTTGCTATATCTGAAGGGTTAAATCCCCATCAGGAGCAAGTATATGTTGAGAAGATTACTTGGTGTACATGGAAAAGTTGAGACTTTCAAAGCTAGACTTGTTAAAGGTTTTCGTCATCGACCAGGCGTGGATAATGATGAAACCTTTTTCCAGTGGCTATGCTTAAGTCCATCCAGATCCTACTTGCCACGGCTACATACCATGACTATGATATCTGGCGGTTGGGTGCCATGACTGCTTTTCTAGATGGTGTTTTAGAAGAGTGCGTCTGTAAGTACACAGCCAGAGGGCTTCGTAGACAGTGGGAGCAGCGGAAACGTGTACAAGATGCTTTATAGGATAAAGCAGGCATCGCGGAGTTGGAACGTCTGTTTTGATGGATTAGTCAAAGAAGTTGACATCATCAAAATGGTAGATGAACCTTGTATAAACAAAAAGGTAGTAGGGAGTATGGTAGTGATCCTCGTAGAGTACGTGGATGACATACTCTTGATAGGGAAGGAGTTTCCTATGCTACGCTCGATCAATCTCCGCTTATCACAAAGATTCTCCGTGTAGGATCAAAGTGATACCTACTAAATCCTGGATTTTGGATCTATGAGATAGATTTAATTGGATGTTAGGATTCTCACTAGTTGTAATGAGATGGTATCAATCGATCCTGGGGAGAATCACTGGAAGGGTTCCAGGGTGATAAAGACGACTGAATGTCAGTCACAGGCATTGTCTTTACCCTAAGTAAAGGGACGGTATGTTGGAAGAGTTCCAAGCTAGATACCGTGACATACTAGACGATAAAGGAAGGATACATCGCTACTTAAGATGCTACCAAAGAGGCTGTTTGGGTGTATATTGGTTCATGAGATGAACTACGTTCCAACCATTGTGAGACAATGGAGTTGTGGCTTATGCCAAGGAACGCCTGTCCCATCAGTGATCCAGACATATTCTGAGGCAGTATCTCCTGATCATGGAGATAGTTGATCTCTAAGGGATCGAGGTCAGGAGAGTAGACTCAAAGGACAACACGGCGGATCCACTCACGAAGGCCTATTCCCAGAGAGAGACATTTATGGGATGGTTGAGTATGAGATACTGCAACCACTGCTATCAGATGGCCCTAGTGCAAGTGGGAGATTGTTAGTTATATGTATGCCCTAGAGGCCATTACTGTACATTGGATGTATATTGTAGTGGATGCTGGGACATATATAGGGAGGACTTTCTTGCTCGACATGATAGTATGCTATCTGGTTGATCTTTACCTTAACGTGTATACTGATTGTCTCTCTGTTACATGTTGGTAAAGCCCTTAGGATGTGTACTTGACTACCTGGACTATGATGCGGATCATACTAGTGGGGACATGGTAGTCCATAAGTACATCCTTCAAAGTCCCTAGTCGTGGGTATATCGAGACGGGGCATCGATATACCAGAGTAGACTAGCGTATACCTTCTCGACCCATACAGATGGGCAATGGATGATCCCATATCCATTGGTGTTTGACATCAGAGATGATATACGGGTGCTCAGTGGAGACTGGGTACACTGGACGGACTCGCCGAGAACTCCCAGATGGTATTATACCTTACGTCAGATGGCAGTTCTCTGGTGACACTGGTACAGAGTAGTCTGTTGACCCGAGATCGTTATAGAGTCTTGTGTGGTTCCCACTGTGCTTTGATTTCCATCTTACCACGTCCAAGAGGGCGTGCAAAACGGTGGTTTTTGGGTACAGTCCCGAGTCACATGGAGGCAATGAGTGATAGGAGGGGATTCGTCTCTCCCGGTATAGGGAGTTGATGTTGCGCTGTGTTCGATTGGCTATAACAGGAAATCCCTGGCCAGGGTTGCTGAGATTTACTGGTAAGTGTTACCAGTAGTTTCTCGAATTGTTATAGAACTCACATCGACACGACTTATCGAGCTATTGGGGTCTGACGTTTACCACCCCTAGGCGAGATATGCGACATATCAGACGACGAGACCGGACTGTACGGTAGTGTTACTGGTTGGATTCACTGGAGTGTGAGGGGGCTTGCTCGTCGATCTTCTGATCGCTCAATACCCGGGTGGCCGTTACGTTTAGCAGACCGCTTGCGGCTTGTGGGTGTTTGATATGATCATCATCTGCTGCCGGCGTATTGACGAGTCTTTAGAGTCCTACACAGAGGTTTCCTGGTTCAAGCGAAACGAAATAGGAGCGCATATCAGATATGTGCGGGACCGAGAATAATGCGTGTATATGATACCGTATTTCATTCTCGCGATCAATGTGTCGAATGGTTGTATGCGATATAACCTAGTTATCGATTCAAGCGTTGATTCGATAAGCCGATACATTGTATACTAGTCGGTTGTGTGCGACATGACCGGATCATTGAATCAAGTGTTGATTTAATGATTTAATGCATAATTATATATTTGATATATTACTTTGCATTAACTAGTATTGGTTCACTTTAAATGGATTTTCTCACTTGGATTCTGCACATTGTATATGTGATATACATTTGTACATTTGATTGTATCATGTTTGATGATACATGATTGTTTAAGTGTATGTTAAGATTAAACCATGGTTATGTAATGGTTAGGGTTATGATTTTATTTACTTACTTATTTATTTATTTATTTATTTCATTTTGGAAAAAGAAAAGAAATGGTGGCTTGCTTTGTTTTACATTGAAGCTTCATGAAGGTTTGAAAAAGTCCACCATTTTTGTTTCATGCCTAACCTAACCATTGACCTAACCCTAGTTTATTCTCTACACTTGACCATGGTTATTATTATGATAAGTATTCTTTTTCATTTCCTTTTTAATTAACTTATCATAACAATTATCTTCTTCTTCTTCTTCTTCTTCAAGATGAAGAACCTTGACTTCATCAATGGTGATTGATGAAAATGAGTGAGAAATCCAATTCTAAAGTCTACCCACTTCCTATTTCTTCATCCTCTACCTCTTGCCAAGTAGTAGAGTGTGTTTTCTTCACAAGTTTATTGACATGGTGAAGTTGGAGCTTGATCTAGTGATGCCTCGACGTAGATCATCTTCGGCACAAAGCCGACGATCTTGCCCGCCTATTTCTCCGATGAAGCTAACACGAGAGTCCAAGATCGGATTTGTACAGCGGAGAGGACTTCTTCATAGAGCTATGGAGGTGGAGAAACGGATCTACAAAGGTTGTATTTCCGTTCTTTTAGTTTAATTGTAAACTAGTTTCTTTTTCGCCTAGAATTCTAGCCAACGATCCGTAGTCTAGGGTTTCTCGGCACCGTAATTTTTGAAATTGGCATGGTTGATGCCTTGTGAGACCTCTTGAGAGTGCCTAGGAACCCTACAAGAACACATACAAGGGGAAGAGTTCAGAAATAAACGGATTCTTCTTGAGGTATTGTAGACTAGGTCATATCAATGCGACCCGACTGGCTGAAGTTACATTTAGATGCATATTTAAATTAGTTTGAATTTACATCTTGTGAAACTTGCCGGTCATGTCACAAAGATAAGATGACCACAGCTCTGTTTATTGGAAACAGAGAAAGAGTTAGTTGAACTCTTGGGATGATACATGTTGATGTATGAAGGTCCCCTATCTACACATACCAAGACCGGTCCTTTGTACTTCATTACATTCTCTGATAATCTCTCAAGATTCAGACATATGTTCCTGTTGAAACACAAGTCCGAATCTTTTGAGATATTCACAGAATATAAGTTAGAAGTAGAGAACCAAAATACGGGTATAAGTATTATGTCCTTTGATGTGATCAGGGAGGAAAATACTTGAGCACAGAAATCCTGGATTATTCTAAAGGAGAATGAGATTCTCTCTCAGCATTACTCCTCCGTATACACCATAGCACGATGGTATATCGGGGCGGAGCAATCACACCCTATATGATAAGGTGTGCTCTATGATGAGTACTACTGAGTTACCTATTTCCTTTTGGGAGTTATGCACTTATGAAGTTGCATACCTATTGAATATGGTTCCAATCAAATCATTTGCCTACTGCTTCATATGTGATATGGAAAGGGAAGAGCCCATATCTTAAGTTGGTTAAGATTTGGGGTTTTCCGGGCTATGTCTAAAAGCATAATCCGGACAAGCTCGAGGCAAGGTCTGTTATGTAGAACTGGAAAGGTTCCAGATATACAAACTGCAGTTGATGATTTAGAAGAACCAAAGGATTCAATAGTTACCAACGAACCTCAGCCTCTCCGCCGATCTAGTAGGGTTCCTCACCCACCTGAGAGATACTTCTGTTTCTCTATGACAGTGGGAGTGAGGATTGCATCATGAGATAATGACCCAACTAGTTTCGAGATGGCCATCTGGAGTGAGACACTGTAAGAATGGCTGGATGTTTATCGATCTGAGATGGAATCCTTATACACCAACAAAGTATGGACTTTGGTTGCTTTATCTGAAGGGTTAAATCCCCATCAGGAGCAAGTATATCTTGAGAAGATTACTTGGTGTAGATGGAAAAGTTGAGACTTTCAAAGCTAGACTTGTTAAAAGTTTGCATCATTTACCAGACGTGGATTATGATGAAACCTTTTTCAAGTAGCTATGCTTAAGTCCATCCAGATCCTACTTGCCACGGCTACATACCATGACTACGATATCTGGCGGTTGGGTGCCATGACTGCTCTTCTAAAATGATGTTTTAGAAAAGAGAGTCTGTAAGTACACAGTCAGAGGGCTTCGTAGACAGTGGGAGCAGCGGAAACGTGTACAAGATGCTTTATAGGATAAAGCAGGCATCGCGGAGTCGAAACATCTGTTTTAATGAGTTAGTCAAACAGTTTGACATCATCAAAATGGTAGATGAACCTTGTATATACAAAAAGGGTAGTGGGGAGTATGGTAGCGATCCTCGTAGAGTACCTGGATGACATACTCTTGATAGGGAAGGAGTTTCCTATGCTACGCTCGGTCGATCTCCGCTTATCACATGGATTCTCCATATAGGATCAAAGTAATACCTCTTAAATCCTGAGTTTTCATCTATGAGATAGATGTTATTTGGGTGTTAGAATACTCACTAGCTGTAGTGAGATGGTATCAATTGATCCTGGGGAGAATCACTGGAAGGGTTCCAGGGTGATAAAGACGACTGAATGTCAGTCACAGGCATTGTCTTTACCCTCAGTGCAGGGACGGTATGTTGGAAGAGTTCCAAGCTAAATACCGTGACATACTAGACGATAAAGGCTGGATACATCGCTACTTAAGATGCTACCAAAGAGGCAGTCTGGGTGTATATTAGTTCAAGAGATGAACTTCGTTCCTCCCATTGTGTGACAATGGAGTTCTGGCTTATGCCAAGGAACACCCGTCCCATCAGTGATCCAGACATATTCTAAGGCAGTATCACCTGATCATGGAGATGGTTGATCTTCAGGGTGATAAAGGTTAGGGGAGCAGATTCAGAGGACAACACGGCGGATCCACTCACGAAAGGCCTTTTCCCAGAGAGAGACTTTTATGGGATGGTTGAGTATGAGATACTGCAACCACCGCTATCAGATGGCCCTAGTGCAAGTGGGAGATTGTTAGTTATATGTATGCCCTAGAGGCCATTACTATACATAGGATGTATATTGTAGTGGATGCTGAGACATATATAGGGAGGACTTTCTTGCTCGACATGATAGTATGCTATCTGGTTGCTCTTTACCTTAACGTGTATACTGATTGTCTCTCTGTTACATGTTGGTAAAGCCCTTAGGATGTGTACTTGACTACCTGGACTATGATGCGGATCATACTAGTGGGGACATGGTAGTCCATAAGTACATCCTTCAAGGTCCCTAGTCGTGGGTGTATCGAGATGGGGCATCGATAAACCAGAGTAGACTAGCGTATACCTTCTCGACCCATACAGATGGGGATGGATGATCCTATATCCATTGGTGTTTGACATCAGAGATGATATACGGGTGCTCAGTAGAGACTGGGTACACTGGACGGACTCGCCGAGAACTCCCAGATGGTATTATACCTCACGTCAGATGGCAGTTCTCTGGTGACACTGGTACAGGTTAGTCTGTAGACCCGAGATCGTCATAGAGTCTTGTGTGATTCCCACTGTGCTTTGATTTCCACCTTACCACGTCCAAGAAGGCGTGCAAAACGGTGGCTTTTGGGTACAGTCCCGAATCACATGGAGGCAATGAGCGATAGGAGGGGATTCGTCTCTCCCGGTATAGGGAGTTGATGTTGCACTGTGTTCGATTGGCTATAACCGGAAATCCCTGGCCAGGGTTGCTGAGATTTACTGGTAAGTGTTACCAGTAGTTTCTCGAACTGTTATAGACCTCATATCGACATGACTTATCGAGCTACTGGGGTCTGACGTTTACCACCCCTAGGCGAGATATGCGACATATCAGACGAACAGACCGGACTGTACGGTAAGTGTTACTGGTTGGATTCACAGGAGTGTGAGCGGGCTTGCTCGTTGATCTTCTGATCGCTCAATACCCGGGTGGCCGTTACGTTTAGCAGACCGCTTGCGGCTTGTGGGTGTTTGATATGATCATCACCTGCTGCCGGCGTATTGACGAGTCTTTAGAGTCCTACACAGAGGTTTCCTGGCTCAAGCGAAACGAAATAGGAGCGCATATGAGATATGTGCGGGACCGAGAATAATGCGTGTATGTGTTACCGTATTCAATTCTCGCGATGAATGTATCGATTGGTTGTATGCGATATAACCTAGTTATCGAATCGAGGATTGATTCGATAAGTCGATACATTGGATACTGGTCGGTCATATGCGATATGACCGGATCGTTAAATCAAGTGTTGATTTAATGATTTAATGTATAATTATATATTTGATATATTACTTTGCATTAACTAGTATTGGTTCATTTTAAAAAGGATTTTCTCACTTGATGTGCACATTGTATATGTGATATACTTTTGTGCATTTGATTGTATCATGTTTGATGATACATGATAGTTTGGGTGTATGTTAAGATTAAACCATGGTTATGTAATGGTTAGGGTTTTGATTTTATTTACTTATTCATTTATTTATTTATTTATTCATCTTTGAAAGATAAATAGAATGGCGGCTTATTTTGTTTCTTTCATGAAGCTTCATGAAGTGTTGAAAGCTTGACCATTTTGTTTGTTGACTTAACCCTAACCATTCAACCTAACTATAGTTTATTCTCTACACCTAACTATGGTTGCTATATGATAAGTATTCATTTTATTTTCTTTTTGAGATAGACTTATCATATTCTTTTCTTCTTCTTCTTCTTCATCAACAAGAAGAAAAGCTTGCAACCTTTAATGGCAACTTGAGAAAAAGAGTGAGAAATCCAATTCTAAAGTGAACCCACTTCCTATTTCTTCATCTTCTACCACTTGCCATATAGTGTAGGGTGTTTTCTTCACAAGTTTCTTGACTTGGTGAAGTTGGAGCTTGATCTTGTGTTGCTTCGACGTAGATCATCTTCGGTATCGAAGTCGACGACCTAGCCCGCCCATTTCTCCGATGAAGCCGACGCTAGAGCCCGAGATCCGATGATCGCAGCGAGGGGACTTCATCACGGAGCTATGGAGGTGGAGGACCGGATCTACAAAGGTTGTATTTTCGGTTTACTCTTAGTTAAGTTGTTAACTAGTTGCTTGTTTCGTCTAAACTCTAGTCAACGATCCGTATTAGGGTTTCTCGGCACATGTAAAATTTGAATTTGGCATGGTTGATGCCTTGTGACACCTCATTAGTGTGCCTAGGAACCCTACACTCTAAAGACTCGTCAATACTTTGGTTGTGGATTTAACCATTAGCACGTCAGAGGTATTGGCCTATACGTAATGGGCTACCAGGTATTGACCAAAAGGGACGTTGATGAGCGAACTCATCCTGACACCCTACTGAGCCTGTCAGTGACAATATCCGTACAGTCCAGTCCGTTCGTCTATGAGCATCGCATGGCGGGCCTAGAGGGTTGGTAAAAGTCAGACCCCCAAAAGCGGTACAAGTCGTGTCGGAGTGTAGCCCATAACACCCTGAGATACTACTGGAATACCTACCAGTAAATCTCCTGCCTTGGCCAAGGACTTTGTGTAATGGCTCTCCTAGACACATCGCGACCTCACTCCCAATATCGGGAGAGACGAACCCCTGCAGATCCGCTCACTGCCTCCATGTGGCTCGGGACTGTACCCTACTAAAACCTGTTTGCACAACTCCTTTGAGCGTGGTAGGGTAGTAATCAAAGTACAGTGGGAACTCACACGAGACAAATGACGATCTCAGGTCGATGAACTAACCTGTACACATGTCACCAGGGAACTGCTATGTGACGTTAGGTATAAGACTAACTAGCATATTCCCGGCGAGTCCTGTCCGGTGTACTCATAACCCAATGAGCACCTGTATACATCTTAGGTGAACCAACTGACACCAGTGGCTTGTGAGACTGGCCACCGCCCCTCGTCGGGGTCTCGACTGTATACACTAGTCTACTCTGGAGTATCGATGCCCTGTCTCGAAACTCCCACGACTAGGGACCTTTTAAGGATGTGCTTATAGACCCCAGCTCCCACGTATATGATCGCCCTCATACTGCTGGCAGTCAAGCAAGAATTCTAGGGGCTCTATCAACGTGCAATAGTGACCTGTAAGGTCACCTAAACTAGTACACGATGATAAAGATAAACCAGATAACATACTATCATCTTGAGTAAGACTGTCCTACCGGTATAGGTCCTCCCTCAATCATTGCAATCACGTGCCTGTGATCCAATAATTGACTCTGAGGGCACTATCTGCAACAGAGAATAGCGGGGTGGTGCAGCCGAAATTTTCTTAAAATGGATGAAAGCACAAGCGAAAGAGTGTATGCTCTATACATTCTTAATGGGATAGAATTCGTACCCTCGACAGCCGAAACACACAGAGCACATATACAGTAACAACCCTACACCTAAGCGAAATCATAAATTAAAACACACATACAAAAAATACAACCCATACTTAGGCATCTTCAAACATAAATTTGTTAATCGATGATTTATCTTCTTCAACGACAAACTTGCCCTTCCCATTATCTTATTTGTCAATAACCATCTTATTTCTAGATTTCTCAATGTAGTCACAATAAAAAACCAACGAGTCACACAGTCTTCGATTGAAGCACCGATTCTATAATTTCATTACCTTCTTCCATTTCTGAAACTTACAATTTATATGATATATATTCTAACATGGCCCATGAGTACATCAGAGTTAAAGACTGGATGTATGTGGATTGGCAATAACACATGAACCCTAAGTTTGTCGCAGGAGTTGCTGCTTAAGGAAATCTTGGGGTAGATCCTTTATCCGTGCGACAGGTGTGCGAATAAGTTGTACCAGAAGATAGAACTGGTAGAGTTTCACATCGTTAAGCATGGTTTTATTAGATTTTCTACAACCTGGTTATATCATAGGGAAGGAGAAGAAGAAGGTGGTAATGTGGCAGAACAAGAAGATAACTTCTTTCTAAGAGAGAAAATGGAGGATATGACAGAGGCTGCTCTCGGTGATAGTAATCCTACCAGAAAAGGCATTCCTTCCGGTCAAAGACATCGTGCGGATAAATATAAGAAGTACATGAATGATGCCAGGAGACCAATTTATGAGAACGCAAAGTATTCCACACTATCATGGTTCCTCCATCTTTTCCAGTTTAAGTGCCTAAATAGATGGAGCAACAAGTCATTTATGATACTTCTCAAGTTCCTGAAAGATTCTATACTCTCAGGAAATAACGTGCCCGAGAGCTGGTACGGAGCCCAGAAGATGATATCTGATTTGGGTCTAAACTGTGAGAAAATTCATGCATGTCTCAAAGATTATATGTTGTACTGAAAAGAGAATTCAGATTTGAAAGAGTGTCCCACTTGCGGATCAGACTGCTATAAGCCGAAAGTATCCGATAAGAAGCCAGATATACTTGTCAAGGTACCACGATACTTTCCTATAACACAGAGGTTGTAGAGGTTATTCAGGTGAAAGAAGACAACGGAGGCAATGATTTGGCATCACCGTTCCGCTCCAAGCAAAGATGGAAGAATGATTCATCCAAGAGATTCGCCGGTATGGAAGGATTTCGATAGGAGGAACTAAACATTCAGTGGTGATCCTTAGAATGTCAGGCTTGGACGGGATAGTGATGGCGTTGGGGCCTACATTAGAAAACTTAAGGGTAGATGATGCCTCCATGGTTTTATCCATAGGGGAAAAGATTCATCTGTAGGAGCAGATACTTGCCCCTACGGCGTTTTGACCCATGGATGAAATTTTTGCCCCTACGGTGCCTACCGTAGGGGCATCCCTAATTCGTAGTAGTGCACATAGAGTTCGCATAACTGCAAGACATGTTAATCGTAGGTTCTCTCGCTTAAAAGAGAGGGGTAATTAACGACAAGTTTGTCTGCGGCTGCCGGAGATAAAGATCCTCACAAAATGTCACGACCCAAAAATGGCACATGATGGCCCTTAAACTATGCAACTTCTACAGGCGTAACACAATTTAAGTAAGCCGAAAACCCAGCAATCTAAACCATCAAAAGTAGTAAGAAATAAGAACATTGATAAAACTTTTGAAATCTCAAACCAAATTCTTTAAAGTCCAACTTTTATTCCTTTAAAATTTTGGCAGCACCTCCTTTGTAAAACAAGCCCCCAAAAATGGGTACAACATAATATAAGTAAAAGCATCCCAAATGGGAGCAAAATCCACGCCCAATGGCGGAAAACAACCACCACAACAGATATACGACGCCGTATCGAAGAAAGAGATGATATAATAAAACTGCATAAAAACCTCCAAGGCATAAAATGAAATACAATATCGTCCTCACACCAAGTCTCTAAGTCATACAAGATAATGATAGATGGAGAGTACAGGATACAACGAATGTACAACAAGCAACATCGGATAACCGCAAAACCTACCTAAGCAAAACTGCACACTGTCAGGCGAAGCGGTATCCGCAGCAAAGATGATACGATGGATGAAAATAGCCCTGCCTCTAACTATCCTGAGGAACACCTGCAAAACACTGTGGCACAACGGGGGTGAGTTGCCAACTCGTGAATAGTAAATAACATATATAGGTAATCACGAGTATGCACGTACAACGCTAATCTAACACATTGCAAGCCGATAGCAATAAGAAGGCAGTATGTATTTGCAATAGTCTTGAAAAGTACTCTAGCAGGTACTACTAATACATGAACAATAATATGATAATATGTATGCGACCATCATGTAAGGTACTCTATCAGGTACAACTAATACATGAAGCAATGCATATAAAAGTATGTAAATGCAACAGTCATGGAAAGTACTCTATCAGGTACTACTAATACATGAAACAGTGCATAAACAATAAATGTGGAGTATGGAATAAAACATGTCATTTCCACGGAAATCCTAACCTCGTGGTAGGACCAAAATCCAACAAGACAATCCAAATCCCAATTTCCACAAATCAACCCCCAAATTGTTTCTCATATCATGTAAGTCTCGTATATCCTTAATGTACAACAACAAGTAGATCTCACATATCCTGTATGTACAATATCAGTATATCCCACATATCCCAAATGTACCACATTAAGCAGATCTCACATATCCTGTATGTACAAAATCAGTATATTCCACATACCCTGAATATACAACATCAAGCAGATCTCACATATCCTGTATATAATTGCATGAGTAAATATAAAGAAGTATATGAAATGATATGTATACATATATATTAGCGTCCCACTCCACTAACATATATATATATATATAGGAGTAAAAATATCATGAAAACAAGTGTCTCACACCGACACATAAATGTTGATCTACCAGGTGTTGTCACCACGACTGGCCACATGATAGGTACGTATCATACGCTATACCGAAAGCTCGAGTGCTTAGCTCTGACCCTCGCCTCTCGACGTATCCATACGCACATAACTCCCTTCGGTATCCCCACGATAACCGCCGAGTCATAGGTACTGTCACCGGTAGCTATGGTTCCCCCACTAACTCATCTCCTCACTGAGATTCTTGCCCCGGGGTACCTCCGGCCCCCACCATGTACCCGCACACGGACCCCTCCTTTCCTCACGTGGGGTATATACATCCGAACCGATAAAACTCATGGTGGGTGCTGAAACTGGGTTTTTCAAATAATGCATAATTTCATGAAACTACCTCGGTCCCCAAATCCAGAAAACATCATGAAAAATCCATATCTCAATGCGAAAATCCATAAATATAATATACGCAACATGAAACTGAAATGCGAGCGTATAAAGGAAAAGCCGCTATTTAACTGCAACCAGTTAAAATGTAAACCATGCGGTTCCTAATTCTACAAGTCCAATATAATATCAAATAAAGGTGAACATGTAGCTATAACCAGAAATATGCGTAACATGTAAGTATAGCAAGGTATATGTATCTACCTATCAGTAATGATGTAATATACCCTCCAGGTATAAGTGATGTATATATGCAAGGTATACACGTAGCTATATCATTATGTGTGTATGCACCTATTGCTAATGGTACAATACACTATAGGTAATACAGGTAACTAGCATGTAAGCAAGTCACGGCATATGTGTAAGCATGTAGGTATACAGGTATGCTATAAGTCATATGCATAAAGAAATATGAATCAATGTCTCAATGTCCCTAGCCAAACAATATCATATCTATAAGGGTAGTGTGCGTGACATGGCAATTATTGATGGTGTGTGTGGTATACAATCTGTGCTCGTGCAACATAAGCCGTCAATAATAGTGCAGTTTCCTAAGGATACTAGTCCAAGCACAACAAGTAACTAAGCAATAGGGTGTATGCGCAACTCTAAATATGAAATAGAATATGCGACAATGTAAAGTCATTTCTATCCCAGACGCATAATGCCATGCAGGCGATTCTCCTGTAGATGTTAAATCTACTCACCAACCGTCCTGGGTAAGTAAAGCGAACCACCTGTTTCCCCTTCTTCGCAGCGTCCGAAGTCCCCGCCTGCGAACCTAAAACAACAAAACGATAACACAAGTGTATATTAGCAAACGACCAAAAACACGTACAAACTACGTTTTACCGACACATCAACTCCAAACATATTCTCAAGTATTCGTATTGTGGCTAACGTACGTAGCGACACGACGAAACCAACCCAAGAGTAAAACCAGCACGAAGTGCACAGACCGTGTCGGATAACGTATCGCGCGTAGTCGTATCACTAGAAACTACCTATGTGATCCCGGATTTTGCATACAGAGAAAACTTAACAACCAAACAAGACTAAATACACCTAAACTACTGCAGACACCTACCCACAAAAACCCAAACCCCAACTCCTTCACCAAGCCGATGGCGCCGGAATTCCCTAGAGTGTCGCCGGCCATGGTCCGAGCAGGGTGGTTCGTGCTCCAGGTGAAGGCCTATGGTCTCAGGTACAACACAACTACATTTTTTGGTTTTCTAGTATTTTCTCGGGGTCACAGCAGGTCACAGATGTCATACACGACACTAAAAATACGATATTATGCACAAAACTTAAATTTAAACAATCTAAACTGAAACTAACAAGCTACCCAACACAATAACTACATAAATAACAGATAGGGATCATTACCTAACAAAAAGAACTCAAAGATCCAAGCTTTGCAAGCTCCAAGGCATCCAAGAGGAAAATCCAAGAAAGTTATGATTTTTGTGAGATTTTGTGAATTTTGTGATGGATTTTGTGTTGGAAACTCAAGTGTTCAGTTTGAGTGTTGAGGAAATGAAAAAGAAATAGAGAATGTAATAAGTGAGAGAGAATATGAGAGAGTGAGAGGCTAAAGAGAGAGGGAGGTGAGTGTAGGGTGAGAGTGAGAGGTGAGTGCACCATTGCATTAATGCACCATCAAAGCATTCACACTACCTCATCATGCCACCTCCTCTCTCCAAAACAAATATCTCTCTCTCTCACAAACAATTATCAAGAGGATTAGGTTAAGGATTAAAGTAAATGATGGATTTAAAGCAAAGGGTTAGAATTAGGGTTAAGTTGTCGTGGTCACTAATACTAGATTAGCACAAACAAACCCTTACATTTACGTGCACACGTGCGTGCATGCCCATAACAAATAATATTAAAATAATAATTATATGTTATAAAATGTGAGGAACCCGAATTGGTAAACTTTTACAGTAAACCCGCATTATAGTCTAAACTAACACTAACCGAAATCTAAGGCGTTACAATCTCCCCTTTTATAAAAATTCGTCCCCGAATTTAAAATTCTCACTAAGCGTACCTTCAAAGAGAAGAGTACAAAACTCCCAAATCTCGCTCGTAGCCTCCCAAGTGATCACCTCACTATATGGCTACGTCCAAGAAAACCCTCCATAGATGGCAAGACCCATGACCGAAGTTTCTTTACTTGCCAAGACACTAACACAAATGGCTTCCGGTGAATGAAAAGATCGCGTCCAATCTAAATGGTCTGGTGCTGCATCTCGTGAGAAAGGTCATGAAGGTATTTGCAAAGTATCGACACAAGGAATACGGGGTGAAAACTCAATAATCTGGGCGGAAGTGCCAAATCAAAGGCAACGGAACTAACTCGCTTTAAGGATCACAAAAGGACCTACAATCCTAGGATAAGCTTCCCAAAACTCAACACGTCATTCATCGGAAAATCCGTAGGAATACATGATCTCCCACTGCGAACTCAAGTCTGCGACCACCACGATCGACATAAGACCTCTGTTTGACCTGAACCAACTGGATCATCTCCGAAGTCTCTAGTTTAGCTGGGGTCCAAAAATCTTACTCACGCAGAGTCAGAAAAACAGAATGGCGATCGACACAACCTAACAACAAAACCTAAAGGTTGCCAATTGGAGTGTCTCCTGATAACAGCTATCGAAGGAGAACTCTAACAATGGCAATTGACGATCCTAACTGCCAACAACCACAAGTACGTATGCACAAGCATAACCTCCAGGGTCGGTATAGCCCGCTCTCATAAAGCCATCATCCCGTGGATGGAAAAACGGAGCTAAAGCTCAACCAGTACCCAAGGCTTCCTGAAGCTCCTGTCTAAAACGGCAAGCGAACAGGGTGCCCCTATTGGATACAGCACATGAAAGAACTCCGTGCAACACACAAACTTAACAAAGAACAACTGAGAAAACTGAGAATAACCGGACAATAAACACCCAAATGGAGTCACACCTTGACTAAACCTGGATAGACGCCACAACGAAAATTCATGGAGATTTGCTCCCATTCCCTATCCGGAACGGTTAAAGGTTGCAGCTCTCCAGCCGGTCTCAAATGTTCAACCCTAGCTCACAACCAGACAGACACCTTGAACGAAATCCAAAACTTCACTCTTCATCCTGCCCACCGGTAACTAACTCACAAGTCACGTCACAAATTGGTGGAACTTGAATGAACTCAGAAAGCTGACTGATGTGCCTGCTCTAGGATTTCGCGTCTCTACCTATCAACATCAGGTACACACAAACGCGTTCATAAACGTAGCACACCCTGATCACAAATTAAGGACTCCGAATCTTTACCCATCCGAGTAAGCTCAAGAATCTCAGACGAACGAGTATCGGCGGGCAGTGCCTCGCGAAAGCGATTTAAGGAAAAGTGGTCGGGTGCGGACATGAGCAAGCTGTCCCCTCAGTAGAGGAGAACCTATGCTGTACTCCATGATCGCACAAGAACTGTAAATCTGCAGAAGACTGTCTCTGAACTGCGAATAACTGGAACAAGCTAACCCCGAGCCTACGACTCAAGCATCAGCTACCACAATCGCCTTGCCATGGGTAACCAAAGGATCTCACAAAACACAATCCTCTACAAGCTCCATCCAACGACGATGTCTCAACAATCAAAACCTGCTACAGGAAGATGTACATTAAGCTTTGGTGGTCCGTGAAAATCTGACACGACTCTCCGAACAAGTTGTGTCTCCGAATCTCCAACACACTACCACCGCGGCCATTTCCAAATCATGAGTGGAAAATCCTGCTCGTACTTCCTCCAACGGTCTGGAAGCAAAAGCGATTACTCTATAATGCCACATCAGTGCAAAATCGAGCCCCACTCGCGAAACATCACAGTAAAACAACAAAGTCGCCCGAACCAGAAAACAAGAAAGAACTGGTGCAGTTGTCAACCGAATCTCCAACTGCTGAAAACTCCGCACACATGCCTCAGTCCACAGAAAAAGAAACCTCCTTTCCGGTCAGTTCAGTCAAGGGTGCAGCGACACCCAATCAATCCTGCACGAAACGGCGGTAAAAACCTGATAAGCCCAAAATCTTCAGACCTCTGTCCCGGATATAAGTATGGGCCAAAGCTGTACGGCCTCGATCCTCCTCGGGTCAATATGAAAACCGTCTCCCGTAACTACTAGACCTAGGAGTCAACACAATCAAGCATGAAGGAACACTCCGAGAATTTAGAAAACTACTGGGGTTCTCCCAATGTCTGCAAAAAAAATCCCCAAGTGCTGCTCACGTTCCTCATGACTTTTGGAAAAGACCAGGATGTCATCAATGACACAACAATAAACTGGTCGAGGAACGGCCTGAAGAAATCTGGTTCATCACATCCACGAATGCTGCTAGGGCACTGGTGAGTCCAACGACACCACCAAAACACAAACTGCCCATAGCACGCACAAAAAAAAGTCTTCGGAATGCCATCACTCCGAACACACTGAAGGGTTACCCTAGCTCCCCGGCCAACTTCCATGACCAATTGCGGAACAAAATTTTTGAAACGAACGAAAACTTGGCGCTAGACTAAACCCTAACCGGATCTTTAACCATAAACCTAGTTAGCGATACAAGAATTCTATCTACTATGATGAGGAATTCTTACCAAACGAACCAAGTTCTTCGGTCTTCGTTCTTCATCCTTAGCTCCTTGTGGCCTCCTTGAACTTGATCGATTTCCATCTCCAGCTCTATCGGTCTTCCGGGATCGAGCTTGTTCTCCGGCCTCCATTTTTCGTAGATGATCCACCCGAGGGATGCGATCCATGGCTTTAGCTCTTTGCTAAGTGTCAAAAGAGCAACTAGAGAACTTGGGATGCTAGTCCAAGTAATCTAGGATGTAGTGGAGGGTGTCTAAGTGTTTGCTATCTCTTTTCTAATCTCTTCATTTGTTTCTCAACACATGAGAATGTTAGTGAAGAGGAAGAAGATGAAGATGGAAGAAAGCAAGAGGAGGGAGGAACTCAAGAGAAAATGGGAGCTCAAAGAAAAATGAAGCATTAAGTGAGAGAAAATCACACACCTTGGTTTTGTGTATGAATTCTTTCAATAAATAATTGACAACCATGCTTCAATAGTAACTCCAAATGAATTATAAATTCATTTATGAATTATTAAAGCATGGTCATCACCATTCCTCCCATACATTTTACTTTACACCTCATTTCCAATTATCAAATAAAAGGAAAATACATAATGAGGTGTCCATCTTCTTGAAGGAAAACTGTAATAAATACGGATTTCCGTCTACTGTACATATATACCGGCAATCAGATAAAAATCCGAACGCCCAAAGAGATAGAATAACACGAAGAACGTAATACTAGAATATATATACCGAGATACATATATGTAAATTATTAAATCAATACCTGATTTAATAATCCGGCTCAAAACCCGAGCCGGCTAGTATTACCAACTGTCCGATCGAAAATCCGAGTACAAAGTACATCAATCGATCGAACCCTGCACGTATCCAATACGAGTACTACATCATTTCTCCTGAATCAGGGAAACCCTCTGTGTGGGACTCTAAAGACTCGACAGTACTCTGGTAGTGGGTTTAACCACAAGCATGTCAGCGGCACTAGCTATACGTAACGGCTACCCAGGTACCTGTCGAAAAGAAGGCCGATGGGCAAACTCATCCGGATCTCGTACTGAGCCTATCCGTGACAATATCCGTACAGTCCGGTCTCTTCGTCAAAGAGTATCGCATACCGGGTCTAGGGGATGGTGAATGTCAGACCCTAATAACCTGATAAGTCATGCCGATGTGGATAGAGACCAATCCGGGAAATTACTGATCAGCCTATCAGTAGATCCCAACTGCCTTGGATAAGGTCTTAT
Organism: Agapanthus africanus; assembly: GCA_030015575.1. Classification (NCBI taxonomy): domain Eukaryota; kingdom Viridiplantae; phylum Streptophyta; class Magnoliopsida; order Asparagales; family Amaryllidaceae; genus Agapanthus; species Agapanthus africanus. Next base: position 467,382,326 of record JASDDO010000022.1, read on the forward strand.
GGTCCTGACCAATCGAACCACAGTGCGATATCGACTCCCTATATCGGGAGAGACGAATCCCCGACAATCGCTCACTGCCTCCATATGGCTCGGGACTGAACCCAACCAAAACCTGTTTGCACGACTCAGTAGAGCCGTGGTAGGGTAGTGATCAAAGCTCAGTGGGAACTCATACGTGACAAATGTCGATCTCGGGTCCAAAGACTAACCTGTACTCATGTCACTTGAGAAGTTCCATCTAACGATAGGTATAGTACCATATGGAAGTTCTCGGCGAGTCCGTCCAGTGTACTCACACCCAGTGAGCACCTGTATACGATCTTAGGTGCATCAGACCAATGGATGCGGGACCAACCATCCCCCGACAGGGCTAGAAACGTACACACCAGTCTACTCTGGAGTATCAGTGCCTAGTCTCGATACTCACGCGACTAGGGGCATTTAAGGATATGCTTATGGACTACCCTTCTCCCACAAGTATGATCGCCATCACAACACAGGTAGTCAAGCAAGATCCTAGGGGCTTTATCAACATGTAACCGTAATATGTAATAACGAGTATGACATATGCCATGTTAAGATAAAGACAAACCACAATAGTATACTACCGTATCGAGTCTTTATCAATATGTGCAAACCAGATATAACAACAATACAAATAAATACACATACCCTGATAAAGACAAGTCAAATAATATACTATAAAACTGAGCAAGATTGTTCTGTACGTACATATCCCTAGTATCCATATGTATAAATATACAATACTGGCCTCTAGGGCATATACATCCACAACACACAACCAATGATGACCTGATCCCAAACAAACTTAGAAAAAGTCTCGCACTCTGGAGCAAGTTGAACAAATCGTCAATGCGAGGTAAAGGATACCCATGCGTCCCGTAACCCGGTTCAATTGATGATCCATCAATACACAACCTTAAACTGCCGTCTTCTCCCTGACGAACAGAAAAAGGAGCTCCCCAAATCGAAACACTCGGACGCACAAGTCCCCCAGCAAACAACTCTGCAGCTGATCCTTAAGCTCCCTAAGCTCCGTCGGCTCATCTGGAACAACGTCGGAAAACTCTCGCACGAAAGGAACCTGGTCCAACCAACCTACTATGGCTCCAGTATCATGAATAAAAGCTAAGAATTTTCGACATCCTCTCCTCAAAAATCCGACAAGCGAAAAAGGCTGAATTCAAGCTGTAAGAGGCGGCACCACCGTCCCTCTGCACAACAAGAACTGACTCGCCGGGAAAACAAAACCTGACTGTTTCCTCGCGGCAGTCCACAGACGCCTAGCACGTAACTAACCAGTCTGTGCCCAGGAGAACGTCAAATCCAACATCTCTAGAAGGATCACAACGACGGACGAATCTCTATCTCCTATCCGACTGGCACACGACTGAAATACGTGTCGCGCAACAAAAGAATCGCTGACAGAAGTTAACACAACTACGGCTGATCTAGCTAACACCACTCTCGGCCCAACCACGGCACAAAGTGTGTAAAACAAACAAGTGCATCAAAAGAACATACACCACAGAATACTCGAAAACTCTGCATTGGACGCCCGCGCGTCCCGATGAGTAGAAGCAAACTCTCGTGTCTGCCTTCTACCCGGAACTGTCAGAACTCTTCCTCTGCAAGATCGTTCTCTCGGAACCAACCCTCCATGACCATGACCTCTCTGAACATGGGTCTGACTCGGTACTAAGGAACAATCCCTGATATGGTGATGAAGGCTCCCGCATCGAAAACATCCAAACGATGGCTGCTGACCCTCCTAGGGATGAGAGATGAACGACTGTCCTCGTCCCAAGCCTCTGCTACTCCCGCGACGGTCACGAAATCTGTCTCGACGCCCAAGCCTCTGTCTCTGGGCTGGTACACCTGTACGAGCCCTCCTCTGTTCCGGAACTCCCAAAGTCTCAGAAAGACGCTCCTCGTCAAAACGGGCTGCGTTCACTGGTGCTGTATAAGTAACACAAGGCTGAGTGCTGACTGCAAGGAACAACTGGATAACAGGGGTGACAACCTCCTGTCGCTACGCTCGAATTGCCTCAACCAAAGAACTCATCGTCTGGCGCAAGTCCTGCATCTCTGCCACAAGCCTATCAATATGTTTTATAGAAGGCGGATCCATCTGCTCCGGTGCAACGAGCGTGTCATCCTGGTCAGTCCTCGTCCCACACAAGTCAACTCTGATCTCGGCTCTCGCTGCATCACTCTGAGTCCTCATAGTCATCTGCGGCAAATGCTATAAATGGAAAAAGGATTTGATATGAACACAGAAATCGAATCACAAGGATATGTATCATCAAGGAAGGAATTTCAAGCAATTTGTACTTAGGTCACTTTAGGCGGAGTACCGCGTCGTGAGTATACCATGGACAAACACACACTACGTTACTCTGCTTTAAGCTAGCTACTCCATCATACCAAGGTCATCCTACACTTCGAAAGGTAAAACCTAGCGCTCTGATACCAACTTTGTCACGACCCGAAAATGGCACGTGAAGGCCCTTAAACTACACAACGTCTACAGGCGTAACGCAATTTAAGTAAGCCGAAAACACAGCAATCTAAACCATCAAAAGTAGTAAGAAATAAGAACATTGATAAAACTTTTGAAATCTCAAACCAAATTCTTTAAAGTCCAACTTTTTTTCCTTTAAAATTTTGGCAGCACCTCCTTTGTAAAACAAGCCCCCAAAAATGGGTACAACATAATATAAATAAAAGCATCCCAAATGGGAGCAAAATCCACGCCCAACGGCGGAAAACAACCACCACAACAGATATACGACGCCGTAGCGAAGAAAGAGATGATATAATAAAACTGCATAAAAACCTCCAAGTCATAAAATGAAATACAATATCGTCCTCACACCAAGTCTCTAAGTCATACAAGATAATAATAGATAGAGAGTACAGGATACAACGAATGTACAACATGCAATATCTGATAATCGCAAAACCTACCTAAGCAAAACTGCACACTGTCAGGCGAAGCGGTATCCGCAGCAAAGATGATACGATGGATGAAAATAGCCCTGCTTCTGACTATCCTGAGGAACATCTGCAAAACACTGTGGCACAACGGGGGTGAGTTGCCAACTCGTGAATAGTAAATAACATATGTAGGTAATTGCGAGTATGCATGTACAATGTGAATCTAACACATTACAAGCTGATAGCAATAAGATGGCGGTATGTATGTGCAATAGTCATGAAAAGTACTCCAGCAGGTACTACTAACACATGAACAATAATATGAAAATATGTATGCGACCATCATGTAAGGTACTTTATCAGGTATAACTAATACATGAAGCGATGCATATAAAAGTATGTAAATGCAACAGTCATGGAAAGTACTTTATAAGAGTACTACTAATACATGAAACAGTGCATGAACAATAAATGTGGAGTATGGAATAAAACATGTCATTTCTACGGAAATCCTAACCTCGTGGTAGGACCAAAATTCAACAAGACAATTCAAATCCCAATTTCCACAAATCAGCCACCAAATTGGCTCTTATATTATGTAAGTCTCGTATATCCTTAATGTACAACATCAAGTAGATCGCACATATCCTGTATGTACAATATCAGTATATCCCATAAATCCCGAATGTACCACATCAAGCAGATCTCACATAACCTGTATGTACAATATCAGTATATCCCACATATCCCGAATGTACAACATCAAGCAAATCTCATATATCTTGTATATAATTGCATGAGTAAATATAATGAAGTATATGAAATGATATGTATACATATATATTAGCGTCCCACTCCACTAACATGTATATAGGAGTAAAAATATCATGAAAACAAGTGTCTCACACCGACACATAAATGCTGATTTATCAGGTGCTGTTACTACGACTGGCCCCCTGATAGGTACGTATCATACGCTATACCGAAAGCTCGAGTGCCTAGCTCTGACCCTCACCTCTCGACGTATCCATACGCACATGACTTCCGTCGGTATCCCCATGATAACCGCCAAGTCATAGGTACTATCACCGGTAGGTATAGTTCCCCCACTAACTCATTCCTCACTGAGATTCTTGCCCCGGGACACCTCCGGCCCCCACCATGTACCCGCACACGGACCCCTCCTTTCCTCGCGTGGGGTATATACATCTGAACCGATAAAACTCATGGTGGGTGCTGAAATATCATATCAAGGGAAATCGGGTTTTTCAAATAATGCATAATTTCATGAAACTACCTTGGTCCCCAAATCCAGAAAACATCATGAAAAATCCATATCTCAATGTGAAAATCCATGAATATAATATACGCAACATGAAACTGAAATGCGAGCTTATAAAGAAAAAGTCGCTATTTAACTGCAACCAGTTAAAATATAAACCATGCGGTTCCTAATTCTCCAAGTCCAATATAACATCAAATAAATGTGAACATGTAGCTATAACCAGAAATATGCATAGCATGTAAGTATAGCAAGGTATATGTATCTACCTATCAGTAATGATATAATATACCCTCCCGGTATAAGTGAAGTATGTATGCAAGGTATAAACGTAGCTATATCATTATGTGTGTATGCACCTATTGCTAATGGTACAATACCCTCTAGGTAATACAGGTAACTAGCATGTAAGCAAGTCACGACTTATGTGTAAGCATGTAGGTATACAGGTATGCTATAAGTCATATGTATAAAGAAATATGAATCAATGTCTCAATGTCCATAACCAAACAATATCATATCTATAAGGGTGTTGTGCGTGACATGACAATTATTGACGGTGTGTGTGGCATACAATCAGTGCTCGTTCAACATAAGCCGTCAATAATAGTGCAGTTTCCTAAGGATACTAGTCCAAGCACAACAACTTACTAAGCAATAGGGTGTATGCGCAACTCTAAATATGAAATAGAATATGAGACAATGTAAAGTCATTTCTAGCCCAGACGCATAACGCCATGCGGGCGATTTCCCTGTAGATGTTCAATCTACTCACCAACCGTCCTGGCTAAGTAAAGCCAACCACCTGTTTCCCCTTCTTCGCAGCGTCTGAAGTCCCCGCCTGCGAACCTAAAACAACAAAACGATAACACAAGTGTATATTAGCAAACGACCAAAAACACGTACAAACTACGTTTTACCGACACATCAACTCCAAACATACTCTCAAGTGTTCGTATTGTGGCTAACGTACGTAGAGACACGACGAAACCAACCCAAGAGTAAAACCAGCACGAAGTGCACAGACCGTGTCGGATAACGTATCGCGCGTAGTCGTATCACTAGAAACTACCTATGTGATCCCGGATTTTGCATACAGAGAAAACTCAACAACCAAACAAGACCAAATACACCTAAACCACTGCAGACACCTACCCACAAAAACCCAAACCCCAACTCCTTCACCAAGCCGATGTCGCCGTAATTCCCTGGAGTGTTGCCGTCCATGGTCCGAGCAGGGTGGTTCATGCTCCAGGTGAAGGCTTATGGTCTCAGGTACAACACAACTACATTGTTTGGTTTTCTAGTATTTTCTCGGGGTCACAGCAGGTCACAGATGTCATACACGACACTAAAAATACGATATTATGCACAAAACTTAACTTTAAACAATCTAAACTGAAACTCACAAGCTACCCAACACAATAACTACATAAAGAATAGATAGGGATCGTTACCTAACAAAAAGAACTCAAAGATCCAAGCTTTGCAAGCTCCAAGGCATCCAAGAGGAAAATCCATGAAAGTTGTGATTTTTGTGAGATTTTGTTAATTTTGTGATGGATTTTGTGTTGGAAACTCAAGTGTTCAGTTTGAGTGTTGAGGAAATGAAAAAGAAATAGAGAAAGTAATTAGTGAGAGAGAATGAGAGAGTGAGAGGCTAAAGAGAGAGGGAGGTGAGTGTAGGGTGAGAGTGAGAGGTGAGTGCACCATTGCATTAATGCACCATAAAAGCATTCACACTACCTCATCATGCCACCTCCTCTGTCCAAAAAAAATATCTCTCTCTCTCACAAACAATTGTCAAGAGGATTAGGTTAAGGATTAAAGCAAAGGATGGATGTAATGCAAAGGGTTAGAATTAGGGTTAAGTTGTCATGGTCACTAATACTAGATTAGCACAAACAAACCCTCACATTTACGTGCACACGTGCGTGCATGCCCATAACAAATAATATTAAAATAATAATTAAATGTTATAAAATGTGAGGAACCCGAATTGTTAAACTTTTTACAGTAAAGCCGCATTACAGTCTAAACTAACACTAACCGAAATCTAAGGCGTTACATAAATCCCCCGTCTATCCTAGGCAATGGGAATCTGTAAAACGCCTGACATGCGAGCGCATCCATCCTAATGGGTGACGAAAAACATTTTATAGATTTTGGCACGCCCGTTAGGACTGTATCTCCTCCTATATTTCGGGTCAAACGATCAATCGAATTCATTCAACATAAAAATCGTTCGCTGTCCTAAAATCATGCTTTTTCATGCAGATCACCAACTTTCAACAACCAACAATCAACTTTCAACAAAAATCAATATCGCTCAACGATGTCTCAGCAAACAAGCTCAGTCTCCGATGTGATCCCCGTCGCATACATGGTCAAGGCAACTGCCAAAGTGAATCTTTCGTTAGCTCTCATGCAGTAGTGGACAAAACCTCCAATTCAATTTGGGTCCATCAAATTCATTCCAGTCTCCATCAGAGATCTTACCGCTGAGACTTCAATGGCCAATTCAACAAACCGGCCACAAGGGGGAAAGGAGAATGTCCTGATATCAAAGTCACCCGAGTCAGAGTACAAGTCTGTGTTCGATCGGCTATCTGTCGCTCCAGTTGGGGGCAGAGCTATCAACTCAAAATGGGAATAAAGACGTCTTGAGCAAGCCCGAGCAATGCCAATGGAGACTGCACGTATAAGTGTCTTCTCTAAACTCTCTATTTATCGGCCCCAAACGACTGCCAGAGAAGCAGATGCCCATCAATCTCTTAAAGCGGAAAAGCTGAGGCAAAAACGGCGCAGATACAGAGCCAATAAAAGGGCGAGGGCTCCTGCTCATTTGAAGTCCATAAGGTTTCAAGAATATAGTTACTTCACGACGAAGTTCAAATCCGCAGTAAAAATCAACAACTCTTTTGTACCGTTAAAGCTAGTGCATAAAAATGCTATGACTGCTAAAATCAAGAAAATGGCGATTCAAAGAGTATTGCAAAAAGGCATGTCTGAAAAATAGTTCCTATTCTGGAAGCCAAACATCTGAATGTTGATACCCTACTATACGCACTTACACACGTCTTGAAACTCGGGATGGTAGAGGATACCTTGAAATGCTCTTATCTAAAAGCCAAAGTATGAAGAAATAAAATAATAAATGAAGTATAAAAGCATAAAATGGTAAAGGAAAAAAAATGAACACAGGTTTTGTAATCACCAAGGAAGCATAAAAAAATATAGCGAGGGTGATTCATCACCTAGTGTCTTATACCAACTGGTTTGGGAGTCACTGCTAAGCCTTAGGTGTTGTAAGACGAGGAAATTGCTAATTACGCCTAATATGTGAGCACATTGAGTAGTCGGTCGGTTAGTACCTCAAGAAGTATTAACGGTCGCATGAAGAATGTGTGAGCAATTCCATCTAAAATATTCACCGACTAAAAAGTACCGAGGTAGATGGATAAGAGTATAATAGCTTGAATTGAATTCTCCGAGTGTAGGGACGTCTTTTACACACACGTAGGGGTATATGATCGGTGTTTGGAAGAAAGGCAGGGATGAAGAATAAAGACGATATTTTATTGAGGGATGATGTGATTTCTAACATCTTTTCATGACTATTAAGATAGGTCTCATGACAACCGAAAAGCTAGTGTAGTTGAAAACTCTGATTTTCAAGTTCTTTCTTTTATAATTCTTATCTTTATATGTAACTTTCACAGTCTTCCTTTTATTATAGGATTTTGTGGGTGTAATTCGCTGAAAACTCCCAGGAGACAATACTCTTCCTACTAGGGACACCTAGAGGTTTAAAGGCTTGTTTCACGTGCTCAGTGCAATCGTGTTTGCCTACGAAAATGTGCTAGTTAGTTTTTCTTTTTCTTTATATTTTCTCCTTCTCTTTAATAAAAGAAGTTTGCTCGAGACGATCAAAGTCAAGTTTGGGGGAATTTGTTCAGTCGAAAATATTGCAATCATTAACATAACAATTTCCTTACTTTTCTAATCATCTAAGGATGTTTGTAATAAATATAACACATATTACAAGTTCGTCTGGAAAATATAAAATATCACGTGTCATATATTATAATCAACATTTTGGAAGGAAATTGTGTGTTTATTATTTCACGCATGATATTGTATATCTCAACATTCTTCATTGAGATTTTGTGCAAAAAATTATCTCAGGACAGATATCGGAATCGCAAATTCGCTGATAAAATACGCAAATCAAAGAGTTAAAATCTGGAAGAGATTCAGAAGAGATAAAAAGATTTCAGATATCACCTGAACACCAACTGGCCAACACCAGAATACACAGAGAAAATGAGGCAACAAGATCACCAAATGGCCGCGGATCCGCGGCCGAGTCAGGCCGATCCGCCGCGGATCCGCGGCCGAGTTAGGGCATCGGACGGAAAGTTCTTTCCAGAAGCTTCATTGAAACTATATAGCTTGTTGAAGACGCTCCATTGTAAGAAACTTGTTCTGGAAACTTCCCTACAACAGCCTAGCTTCTTGAGGAAGCATGATAACTACCTTATTCTAGAAGTTTCCCTACAACTACCTAGCTTCTTGGGGAAGATTGGCTTAGCTTCTAGTGAAATATTGGTGAAGGGCTATATAAAGGACCTGAGCCTTCACTTTGGAGGTTACGCAATTTAGGGAGACAGTTTGAGAGCCAAAAACCAAATCCAATTCAATTCCTAATCAAGATCCAAATCAAGAATCGTTGAGAACAATATCGAGCGACGACACTCAAGATCCTTTACGCGAAGCCGATCGTCATCAAGAGCACGAGATCCTCGACAGGTCCAAGTCTCACGGAGATCGAGCAAAGCGAAATTCGACGGAATAGTTACCTGTTCAATGGAGCGATCGAGAGCAATTCTTGTAATCTCGGATTGAAGGAAAGTGTAATTAGAAGTTGATTAATAAAGGAGATCATTTGTTAATTCTCGCTTTCTTTAAATTCTTGCATTATGAAATTTCTAATTCTTGATTCTTTTATTTTCATGATGCGTGAGTAAAATCTCCGCTTGCTAAGTATTCGAAGGAATTCGGTAGATCAAATGGTGATGAAATCCTATATGCATCTTAAGTCTTATGAGAATTATGAACTTTAGGAAAAATAATCGTCAATGACCAAATTTGGAACGAGATTACCGTTCTTGATAATTTCGATGCAGTTTGGGATTAAATTATTGACGATTTTCTTTGGTAAAGGCTAGATTTGGATGATGATCAATGAAAAGACAATGGATAGTGAAGGAAAAACGCTAGTTTCTTCAAAAGATCTCTAATCTTCATTCATCACCATCATTCTAGCTATAATTCATCAATAGATAAGATGAGTCATTATTAGTATTCATCATTGCTACTAATTCCTATCGAATCCTACAAACTATTCTTCAATTTTCTTGATAACTAAAATTGATATTAAACACTTTCTTGATTACTAAATCTTAAACTCTTTCTTGATTTTTCTTGAAAATATTTCATCTCATAAATCTTGAATTTTGTTTACTATTTTCTTTCGACTCAACTAATGCAAGAACAAATAAATACACGAATCTCAGTGGACGACCCGTACTCATTAACGAACTACATCGACACCGTTATTGATTGCGGTTATAAATTCTTTGATTGTGATTATACTTTTCATATCATTCAATCGAAAGTCTCGAACGATAATCAATCAAATGGCGCCGCTGCCGAGGATGCGTGCGTAATTTGTTCGTTCTTGCTATTTGAGTTGAAATATTATTATTCCATCAAAAATTTGAATCAAAATCGCATCGTGTGCTTAGCGATTAGTGTGTGAATTTTGCAAGGAAATCTGGAATCACTGCAGCAGGGAGAAAATTATTCTGATCATTTCATCTAGGACAGAGGAGCAAAGAGAGCAGCAGTACAAAATTTAGTTCAAAGAATCGTTCAATCAACCGCGGAACCGCGACAAAATGCAGGTATAGGCGGCAGAACCGCGGCCGTTTTGACGAGTTAGGGCTCTAGAATACTCTGGTATATTCTACACTTTCTTATCTCTTCTCTGATCTGTCCAATAACAACTTTTCTGCAGGATTCTTGGCAAAAATTCGCCACACAAAAATATAAATTTGTTGCGTGTTTTGATATTGGTTGTTTTGCATATTTTAATATGGAAATTAAGGGACAAACACCAAATTCAGATTAGGTGGGGATTTCATTACCCTTCCTAAGCCCCAAAAATCACAAAACTAGCATCCGCATCACCCTTCATTAACTAAAAAATATCTAGACAAGACTCTAAGGACCATCGCGCTTAATTAGGACAGAAGAAGGTCATGGGTAATCTATTGCTTATCCGCATTTCTTTTGTGGTGTCTAAGGAAAGTGTGTCTAAGGCAAGTGGTTACTTAATTAGGCCTGCTACTTACGTTGTAGATACCTCCCATTTACCTGGCACTTACCTGGCCACAGGAGGGATAAAGATATAGTAGAGGATTTATCCTGCGATTTGTCTTCTGGAAGTCTAGGAGCGGTCTAGTGACTTGACCTAAGTAGCCGTAGATCTAGAGTTGATTGTGCATTTTTTGTTGTGATTTTTCTAAATCCGTCTTTTTCAAAAAAAAACCCAAAAACAAACCATTTTCTCTAATTAATTAACGCTGTCTCTTGTGCTAAACCATTTAGTGCATGCTCGGCTAGACACGGGATTCTAGTTCCCTTCTTGTCCGCGTTCCTCCTATCGACACCGAAGTCAGTAATTCTACATTTTCTTTTTCTTCACCCACTACCACATCCACCGCGATGGACGGATTTCCATCAAACTTTAATAACACCACTCTGCCACCGCCCGCAGGTGCGCAGAACCCACCGCGCGTCTCTCTCCAAGAGAGATGCTACCCTATTCGAGGTCCTCTTTCTACCTGTCTTTCCATTCCACCAGCCAACGGGGATAATTTTGAAATCAAACCATATTACACCAATCTTTTACCGAAATTTCACGGTCTCCAGTCTGAAGACGCATACGTTTTTATCACCAAATTTGAAAACGTATGTGCTATGATGGGCACTTCACAACTTTCTGTGGATGCTATGCGTTTACGTCTTCTCCCGTTCACTTTGTGCGATTTAGCCGAAAAATGGATTTATAACACAGTTGCACACTCTATTTCAAACTGGGATGAATTCTTCATAGCATTCCTTAAGAAATTTTATCCCAATCATAAGGCTGCTCGTGTCCGTAGCGAAATCAATCAATTTACCCAGCTTCCCAATGAACAATTTTGGAAGTGTTTTGAACGGTTCAAGGATCTGCTTGTCCAATGTCCTCATCACGGAATCCATCGATGGGATATGTTCCGAATCATATATGAGGGCATTAATCCAACAAGAAAGCAGATGCTTGAATCCACGTGTCAAGACAATTTCATGTCTAAAGACGATGGTGAAGTTTGGAAATTTTTAGAAGATTTTGCTGAAAAAACTTTGCATTGGGAGAGTGTTAGTCAACCATTGTCTAGGGGTGGTATCCATCAACTTGATGTTTCTATAGCAGTCAAAGATGAAATGGCAGCAATGCAAAAGAAACTTGAAGCTATGGAACATAAATTTTTATTAGCCTCCCTAAACCTGGTCACACTCCCTAAAACTGTATGTGGATGCTATTCTGATCCATCACATATGACGGAAGAATGTCCTTTGAATTCTCCGTTTCAAGGTCAAGAACACACTAATGCTGCTTTTCAACAGCGACATAGAAACGATCCTTATTCTTTCACTTATAATCAGGGTTGGAAGAATCACCCTAATTTTGCTTGGAACCAACACCAAACTCAAAATACGGTTCCAAACCAAAATAACTTTCAAAGGGTCCCTCCACAACAACAACAACCACTACAACCGAGTCAGCACCCCTTTCAACCACGAAATTTTCAAAATCCGGCCAACACTTCTACACCGCATAATAATTCTTTGCAATTGGCCGGTACCGATAACTCTTCTTCACTCGAACAAACCTTGGATTTGTTTATGAAACATTCCATCTAAGTGTCGGCTAATATAAGGTCTTCTATCAATGATATAAAGAAGAACTCCGCCTCCCACGGTGAGAGTATTAAATCGATAGAAGCACAAATTGCACGATTAAATGCCGAAATGAGTGCTAGAGAGAAAGGGAAACTTCCATCTCAACCCCTACCGAATCCTGGGCATTCACAACATTACAATATGAATGCCATTACAACGTTGAGATCTGGAAGAGTGTTGAACAATCAAGTCAGTGAACAGATTGATATTGATAATGATGAAATAATCAATGACACCCCGTCTTCCACTTTTACTTCCACTTCCACTGCTGACCCTAGTTCATCTTCTTCCGAGCCTATTCTTCGTTTTCCCCAAGGCTCGAACCCTTAGCCCACTTCTTCTAGTCAACCAAAGACGATCCCCACTCCAATTCTGGGATCTGTTCCACCCACACGACCTTCTCCAATGTTGGGCTCAGCTCTTATTGCTAAAGCTCCTTATCCAAATAGGTTAAGGGGAAACAAACCAAGTTCATATATGGAGAAGATTATGGAAATGTTTAAACAGGTTAACATAAATATCCCTCTCCTAGATGCTATCCAACAAGTTCCGGCTTATGCGAAAATTCTTAAGGACACTAGGAAGGGGAAAACTCAAGTGCCCAAAAAGGTATTCATGACGAATAATGTTAGCACAGCTTTTACCCCCCAATTACCAAAGAAACGTAAGGACCCTGGATGTCCTACAATCTCTATTTCTATGGGGGTAAAAATATTAACCGTGCTTTACTCGACATTAGCGCTAGTGTTAACCTGCTTCCATACTCTGTCTACGAGCAGTTAGGTATTGAAGAGTTGAAACCTGCTCATTGTACTCTCCAGATGGCAGATCCATCCATCACCAAACCTAGGGGTGAGCTTGAGGATGTGTTGATAAAAGCCGGGGAATTTATATTCCCTGTGGACTTTATTGTTTTGGATACTCAGCCTGTAGCAAACCCACGGAACCAAATTCCGGTGATTCTCGGTCGACCCTTCTTAGCCACTTCCAATGCTGTCATTAATTGTCGTAACGGTTCCATGAACCTATCCTTTGGAAAAATTACAATTGAGCTTAACATTTACAAGATTGGAAGTCAGCCATCTGAACCCTCTGCTCATATTCTTGATATCTGTTTTGTCTACGAGATAGCTCCAAAAAGCTGGAAGGTTGATGAACTTTGCTTTGATGATCTCGACAACATTAGCACATCATTGTTTGATCTTGCACATCATAGTGAGGACACCTTTGATGAGTCCATCCCTGAGTTTGAACCTTCTGACTCATCACAAGAGTCAGTCACACTTTCCGAGTCTGTATCCTTTGCAGGCTATGAACTTCTTCGAGAATCCGAATGTCATTCACTTACACCACCTTCTATTGTTTCTCCGTCAACATTAGATCTTAAATTGTTACCTTCTCACCTTAAATATGCATATTTAGGTGATAATGAGTCTTTGCTTATGATCATATCCGCTTCTCTAGCCTTAGAGCAAGAGAACGTTGCTTTGATGGACTTGAGATGTAATAGGCAAGTATTTGGTTGGACAATGGCTGACATCAAAGGGATTAGTCCCTTGATTTTTGAACATCATATACATTTTATGGATGAAGCCAAGCCAACCCGAGAACCACAAAGACGGTTAAATCCCGTCATGAAGGAGGCGGTAAAGAAAGAAATTGTCAAATGCCTTGACAGTGGTATCATTTACCCAATCTCTGATAGCCAATGGGTAAGTCCTATTCATGTAGTCCCTAAGAAATTTGGCATCACGGTCATATCTAATGAGGCTAATGAGTTGATCCAAACACACATCCAAACTGGGTGGCGTGTATGTATTGATTACAGAAAAATCAATGCCGCCACGAGGAAAGATCACTTCCCTCTACCTTTCATTGACCAAATGTTGGAACGATTAGCTGGACGTGAATATTATTATTTCAGGGGCAGATACTCTGGCTATAACCAGGCCCCTATTGCCGAAAAGGATCAAGATAAAACCACATTTACTTGTCCTTTCGGTACCTTTGCTTATAGACGCATGCCCTTTGGGTTATGCAATGCTCCCGCTACATTTCAGCGGTGTATGATGGGGATATTCTCGGACATGGTCTAGAATTTTCTGGAGATTTTCATGGACGATTTCTCGATATTCGGGGACACTTTTGATGATTGCCTATCTCATCTTGACGCAGTTCTTACTCGTTGTAAGGATAAGAACTTAACTTTGAATTGGAAAAAATGTCATTTCATGGTCCAAGAAGGCATTGTGCTTGGACATGTCATTTCACGGAAAGGCATTGAGGTCGACAGAGCTAAAATAGATGTCATTCATAACCTTCCTCATCCCAAGTGCGTCAAAGATATACGATCTTTCCTTAGTCATGCAGGATTTTATAGGAGATTCATTAAGGATTTTAGCAAAATTGCTAGACCCTTAACTCTTCTCTTGGCTAAGGACACAACATTTCACATTGATTCAGACTGTGTGGCGGCATTTGACTTACTTAAAAATTCCCTCACTACAGCCCTTGTTTTATCATCTCCCGATTGGAACCACCCGTTTGAGCTTATGTGTGATGCATCAGATTTTGCTGTTGGTGCAGTCTTAGGACAACACATTGATAAGATGCCACATGTGATTTATTATGCAAGTAAGACCCTGAATGATGCCCAAATTAATTATACAACCACCGAGAAAGAACTTTTAGAAGTTGTATTTACATTAGAAAAATTAAGGCCTTATTTGATTGTCTCATCGATTGTCGTTTACACTGATCACTCTGCCCTAAAACATCTTTTATCGAAGAAGGATACTAAAGGTAGGTTAATACGTTGGATCCTATTATTACAAGAGTTTGATCTTGTCATTCGAGATAAGAAAGGATGTGAAAACGTGGTAGCCGACCATGTTTCGCGCATCTCTTCACCAACTGTGACCTTGCCAATTAACGATTCTTTCCCGGACGAACAGCTCTTAACCGTATTCGATGAACCTTGGTTCGTGGATATTATGAATTATCTTACAACGGGACTTATTCCTAGCGAATGGTCTAAACAGGACAATTATCGATTTCTATCCCAAGTAAAACATTTTTACTGGGATGAACCATATTTGTTTAAGTATTGTCCTGACCAAATCATTCGCAGATGTGTCCCCAATGATGAATTCAGGAGTGTTTTGTCTTTCTGTCATGATCAGGCATATGGAGGACATTTTGGTCCACGTAAGACGACAGAGAAGGTTTTGCAATGTGGTTTTTACTGGCCTATATTATTCAAAGATGCATTTGATCATTGCAAAACCTGTCCACAATGTCAACACACGGGTCAGATTTCTAAAAGAAATGAGATGCCACTTCAACCGATCTTGGTTGTTGAAATTTTCGACGTTTGGGGTATTGATTTTATGGGTCCTTTTCCCCAACTCTTTTGGGAATTTGTACATCTTGTTAGCGGTTGATTACGTCTCGAAATGGGTGGAAGCTATTCCATGTCGCACTAATGAAAACAAGGTTGTCATTAAGTTTCTTAAAGAAAATATCTTTTCGCGATTTGGACACCCTCGCGCTATCATTAGCGATAACGGGACTCATTTCTGTAATCGGTCATTTGAGACTTTGATGCGGAAATATGCAATCAACCACAAACTTTCCACGCCCTATCATCCCCAAACGAGCGGGCAAGCTGAGATTTTCAATAGTCAGATCAAAAAAATTCTGGAGAAGACAGTTTCTAAAAACCGGAAAGATTGGTCAACTAAATTGATGGATGCTCTTTGGGCATTCCGTACCGCTTATAAGACTGATCTGGGTATGTCTCCTTACCGTCTAGTGTTTGGAAAGGCTTGCCACCTTCCGGTTGAGATTGAACATAAAACAATGTGGGCCATTAAAGAACTTAACTTCGATTTAAATCAAGCCTGCAACTTTCGGAAGCTGAAATTCCATGAGCTAAGCGAACTCCGCGATGAAGCTTACGATAATGCGGTGATAGTAAAGAATCAGACTAAGGAATTTCATGATAAAAATATTTTGAGAAAAACTTTTACCCTAGGACAACAAGTCCTTCTTTATGATTCTCGTCTCCATCTTCATGAGGGTAAGCTACGATCTCGTTGGAAAGGACCATTTGTGGTGCGGCATGTATACACGCACGGGGCAGTTGAAGTTGAAAATAGAAAAAACGGTATAATTTTCAAAGTGAATGGGCATAGATTAAAACCGTATTTTTCCACCGACCTTACAGAGGAGCTCCTGTTTTTACAGGAGCCGCTTTATAATGACTAATTTTCCTCCACCTCATCTCCATGTCTTCATAATATTGTTTCATCTTTAGAATGGAGGTGAGTTTATAAAAATAAAAAATAAAAATAAAAAAAATAAAATAAAATTTTTGCAAAATTGTACATAAACAAAAAAATAAGTTTGGCGGAAGATTTTCACTTTCATTTATTCTTGCCCCCGTTAATAACTTTTCCTTCCAAGTCTACATGTTTTTGAGATTTAAAAGATGACAACAGTGAGGACACTGCTGTAAACAGATTTGAGGGAGGTTTGTGCTTATTTACGCATCACTTTGCATTACACTTTGCATAAGCACAAAATTTTCAAAAATTTTCTTTTATAATAAAAGATTAGAAAGTGAAAAATTACATTTAAAAGATTGGAAGAATTTAAGAAAACCAATAAAGTTAGATTTTTTCTTAAACGAAACTAGTAATAAGTAGTTATGAGCCGTTGTCCCAAGGGTTAGTGAGATGAATGATGTCACTAATCTGAGGATAAAAATAAGTTTGAAAAATAGTTCCTATTCTGGAAGCCAAACATCTGAATGTTGATACCTTACTATACGTACTTACACACGTCATGAAACTCGGGATAGTAGAGAATACCTTGAAATGCTCTTGTCTAAAAGCCAAAGTATGAAGAAAGAAAATAATAAATGAAGCATAAAAGCATAAAATGGTGAAGGAAAAAAAACGAACACTGGTTCTGTAATCACCAAGGCAGCATAAAAAAATCTAGCGAGGGTGCTTCATCACCTAGTGCCTTAAACCAACTGGTTTGGGAGTCACTGCTAAGGCTTAGGTGTTGCAAGACGAGGAAATTGTTAATTACGCCTAATATGTGAGCATATTGAGAAGTCGGTCGGTTAGTACCTTAAGAAGTATTAAACGTCGCATGAAGAATGTGTGAGCAATTCCATCTAAAATATTCACCGACTAAAAAGTACCGAGGTAGATGGACAAGAGTATAATAGTTTCAATTGAATTCTCCGAGTGTAGGGACATCTTTTACACACACGTAGGGGTATATGATCGGTGTTTGGACGAAAGGTAGGGATGAAGAATAAAGGCGATGTTTTATTGAGGGATGATGTGATTTCTAACATCTTTTCATGACTATTAAGATATGGCTCATGATAACCGAAAAGCTAGTGTAGTTGAAAACTCTGATTTTCAAGTTCTTTCTTTTATAATTCTTATCTTTATATGTAACTTCCACAGTCTTCCTTTTATTCTAGGATTTTGTGGGTGCAATCCGCTGAAAACCCTCAGGAGACAACACTCCTCCTACTAGGGACACCTAAAGGTTTAAAGGCTTGTTCCACGTGCTCAGTGCAATCGTGTTTCCCTACGAAAGTGTGCTAGTTAGTTTTTCTTTTTCTTTATATTTTCTCCTTCTCTTGAATAAAAGAAGTTTGCTCGAGACGATCAAAGTCATGTTTGGGGGAATTTGTTCAGTCGAAAATATTGCAATCATTAACATAACAATTTCCTTACTTTTCTAATCATCTAAGGATGTTTGTAATAAATATTACACATATTACAAGTTCGTTTGGAAAATATCAAATATCACGTGTCATATATTATAATCAACATTTTGGAAGGAAATTGTGTGTTTATTATTTCACGCATGATATTGTATATCTCAACATTCTTCATTTAGATTTTGTGCAGAAAATTATCTCAGGATAGATATCGGAATTGCAAATTCGCCGATAAAATACGCAAATCAAAGAGTTAAAATCTGGAAGAGATTCAGAAGAGATAAAAAGATTCCAGATATCACCTGAACACCAATTGGTCAACACCAGAATACACATAGAAAATGAGGCAACAAGCTCACCAAATGGCCGCGGATCTGCAACCGAGTCAGGCCGATCCGCCGTGGATCCGCGACCGAGTCAGGCCGAACCTCCGTGGATCCGCGGCCGAGTCAGGCCGAACCTCCGTGGATCCGCGGCCGAGTTAGGGCATCGGGCGAAAAGTTCTTTCCAGAAGCTTCATTGAAACTATATAACTTGTTGAAGATGCTCCATTGTAACAACCTTGTTCTGGAAACTTTCCTACAACAACCTAGCTTCTTGAGAAAGCTTGATAACTATCTTATTCTAGAAGTTTCCCTACAACTACCTAGGTTCTTTGGGAAGATTGGCTTAGCTTCTAGTGGAAGATTGGTGAAGGGCTATATAAAGGACCTAAGCCTTCATTTTGGAGGTTACGCAATTTGGGGAGACAATTTGAGAGCCAAAAACTAAATCCAATTCAATTCCTAATCAAGATCCAAATCAAGAATCGTTGAGAACAATATCGAGCGACAACACTTAAGATCTTTTACACGAAGCCGATCTTCATCAAGAGCACGAGATCCTTGACAGGTCCAAGTCTCACGGAGATCGAGCAAAGCAAAATTCGACGGAATAGTTACCTCTTCAAGGGAGCGATCGAGAGCAATTCTTGTAACATCGGATTGAAGGAAAGTGTAATTAGAAGTTGATTAATATAGGTGATCATTTTTTAATTCTCTCTTTCTTTAAATTCTTGCATTATGAAATTTCTAATTCTTGATTCTTTTATTTTCATGATGCGTGAGTAAAATCTCCGCTTGCTAAGGATTCGAAGGAATTCAGTAGATCAAATGGTGATGAAATCCTATATGCATCTTAAGTCTTATGAGAATTATGAACTTTAGGAAAAAGAATCGTCAATGACCAAATTTGGAATGAGATCACCATTCTTGATAATTTTGTTGCAATTTGGGATTAAATGATTGATGATTTTCTTTGCTAAAGGCAATATTTGAATGATGATCAATGAAAAGATAAGGGATAGTGAAGGAGAAACCCTAGTTTCTTCAAAAGATCCTTAATCTTCATTCATCACCATCGTTCTAGCTATAATTCATTAATAGATAAGATGGGTCATTATTAGTATTCATCAATTCTACTAATTCCTATCGAATCCTACAAGCTATTCTTCAATTTTCATGATAACTAAAATTGATATTGGACACTTTCTTGATTACTAAATCTTAAACTCTTTCTTGATTTTTCTTGAAAATATTTCATCTCATAAATCTTGATTCATTTTCTTGAATTTTCTTTACTATTTTCTTTCGACTCAACTAAACCAAGAACGAATAAATACACGAATCTCAGTGGACGACCCGTACTCATTAACGAACTACATCGACACCGTTATTGATTGCGGTTATAAATTCTTTGATTGTGATTATACTTTTCATATCATTCAATCGAAATTCTCGAACGATAATCAATCAGCACCACCGATTATATAATCCGACAGCGTAATCCTAGCGTTGCGAACAACCGTCAGAACAGGACCAGGCTGTCAGCCTTATCAGGGAAAATATCAATAACTGGATGACTCCCTCTTTAGGCACGGAGGATCCTAATGAATAAGATAACTACGTGTTATAAGGCAAATTTAAAAACTTAATTACTATATTGTGTTTTGATTAATAAGTTTTTGCGGAATAATCTAAACAAGTTAAATAATGAAACTTATTGCAATAATCAAATAACACAGAAAAGAAGATTATAGTCAAGAGTAATGCAAACACATGAGAATTGTTGACTAGGATTCACCACTCACAGTGGCTAGTCCCCGTCTGAGACATCTTCTCAGGATTTTTCTCTATAGTGTGAAGAACCTCATCCTTCTTCACAAGGATGTGAAGAACACAAATCTCTCTTCACAAGCATCACACACTTGAACTTGTGATTCTCTAGGAAAGGTCTTTTTCCTCTCTAATCCACGATTCTCTAGGAAAGTCCCCCTTTCCTCTCTAATCCGCGATTCTTTAGAAAGATTTCCATTTCCACTCTGAATCCAAAATTCAGCAATGAGAGACACCTTCTCTCGTATGGAAGAATATCGAACCTTTTCAAGGATTTACAATCGTTTACAAATGACCAAATACTCACTCACAATCCTATGATTTCAAAAGATTAATATCAGTGTGGAATGAGGATTATTTTGATAGATTATTTCAAGTTTTGGCTATGGAGGAAATGGAAAAGATTAAGAAAAGTTAAGACACGAGAAGAACAAGAATTTTCTCAATGGTTATGCAATGAATAATTTGTCCAATCGTTTGATCTCTAGGATATTTATAGGAGTAGAAAGGGGTAATTATTGTAACTGCTAATAATTGCCGATAATTTATAAAAACAGTTAATGACCATTGGAAACAGTTTGGAATAAAATTGGCGTAAATCTCCGTTCATTTGAAAATTTCAAACAGAAAATAATTGCCAAAAATTGCCAATAAAGACATCTGTAGGAGACGTCTGGTGTTCAAAAATAGAAACTAATATTTGAAAATTTCTTTCAGCAGAGATCTGTAGGAGACGTCTGATGGTTAAGAATTTCTTTAGAAGACGTCTGATGAGTCATCACTATGAGATAAATAGAAAATGGAAATTTGAAATTTTCTTCTACAGACGTCTGTACCAGACGTCTGATGATTCAAAATTTCTTGGGCAGAAGTCTAGTACAGACGTTTGCTATCCGATATGTTTGAATATCGGTTTTGAAAGTTGAGCAGTTTGAATTCTAACAGATATGTTAGATGTCTTTTGATGAGAGGGGAGCCGTCTGAAGAATAGAAATATGTTGGAAAGTGGTTTCTAACCTTATGAGATCAACACTAGACCCTATTACAAACTTATATCTCCTTTCTTCAACTTAGTTCTTTTTGGTCTTCATTTTCTTGAGTTGTTACTTTGAGATGTCTTTGTATCTTGATTAAACTTGCATCATGTTCTTTGTGAAAGTATGTCTTAGCACCTCTACCAGGTTTCAATGAGAATCAAGTATGCAATTTTAAAAAATCTAGAGGGCTAAGTATACTAAAAAAGAATTGAACTAGAGAATTAGGGTTTCAAAGATGAGCAAAACAATTTCTAAGCAAAGTGAAGAAAGGCTACAACCTTTGTAATCTAGTTCTTCACTTCAAAAGCTTTGAGTAGTAGTCCTACAACTCTCCTTTGACTCCACTTGAAGGATGGAACGAGCTTGTTCGAAGTTTTCGTCGTCGAATATGATCCACCTTGAGGCAACACACACTCAAGCTCACACTTCACTAATCAAGCTATTAGTGAAGAGAACAACTTATACTAATTTGCTAGAGTAGTGTAGGTTGATGAAGTAAGAATTTTGCTCACTAATTTTTTTTCTGTCACGACCCGAAAGAGCACGTGATTGGCCCTTGAACCATATGAAATCTATAGGACTCCATCTGATCCAAGTAAGCCAAAGCCCAGAAATCTAAAACCATTTTAAGAGTAAGTAAAGAAAACTGGTTTTTAAAGAAGTGAAGGAAAATATGTTTGAAATCAAGGTTTTTAAATAACTAAGCTGAATGTGCATTTTTAAAAGGTAAAGTCTTTTCTAAAAATTTCGGCAGAGTTTCTTTTGTAAATACTGGCCCCGAACGGGGTACATCAAGCACAACATATATACAATGATAAAAGGCATCCCCAAGCGGAAGCTAGCTCTTCGTCAATTGACGGTCACAACCACACATGCAATATAATATACACGCCGAAAGGCGAGGATCAAATCCAAAAGAAACACAGTAAGCAAGAAAACCGCAATATTACTAAGCGCGACTCTAAGGTCGAATAATACATCACTAAAGGCTGAGTCTGAAACAATTTACAAGTTTTGGTTGATGGAAAAATCTAGATACAAGGAATAATACAAGTACAATGGTGGTTCTTGATGCAAAAGAAACCACCTACCAAATGCAATTCACCCGCAAGGAAGCAATGTGCCAGAAATGCCGCAATAAAACCTGTACGGCAAACCTGCAAAAACTGTGGCACAACGGGGGTGAGTTGCCAACTCGTGAATAGAGAATAACTACAAGCAGAAACCGAACGCAAGACATAATCCTAGGTCAAAACGATCAGTACAAAATGTGTGTGAGCCGGCAAGTAAGTGTACGTGGTACATACGCAACATCGGTAATGGTGCTGGTGTCCTAACAGCATGATATCAATAATGGAGTATGAAACATAATATAAGAATGCGATGCAAAGCGAACCACAAAAAGAGTGGAAGCTGAATACTAGACGCAACTATAACTAATCTGCATTAATATAATATAAGTCCTACAAATGGTGCCTTTTGAAATATCACGAATCATGGGGTTTTGAAAATAGGGGCTACGGTATTTTTATGAAAAGATACGCCTTTTGAAATATCCGTAGATCCCTTGACCTGTCTTTTAAAATACCCACGACCCGCTGGTTTTGAAATAGGTAGGAGTCTAATCTAATCTAACAACTACACTAAACTATACGGCTGAACTAACAAGCAGAGCTACAGGTGAGGAAACCGCCTAACATCTGAGTCGATACATATACATACCTGTATATATGTTAGTCGGTGATCCCGCCTCAATAATATCATATCCGATACCATATCTATAATCAGACATCCCAAGTCAAGAGTGCGGATCAATTATCAAAATATAGCTTGTACGTAAATCCGTCGTACGGCATCCCAAATCTGGGTACGGGTCAATATCACATTCATCATACTATATATCTGGTATCCTCTTTATCAAATGTCATGATCGGGTACTGATTTATTTCTAGTACAATATTGATACCATATATGTATGCATGCAGGTGTAAGAATCACTACGTCAAAAGACCCGCTAAAACATCATATCGTATCTCAATACGAACCAAATCACATCACCGATCTCCTGGCCTCAAGCCCAATCTCATCGACTCATCTCAAATCCAGTATATGAACACATAGTCCCATACCCATGTGAACACATAAATATATGATCCCAAATACGCACATATAAAAGAAAGAATGTATGAAAGTATGTGTGTGCGTGCGTGTGTGAGTGCGACCACTACTCTAGGGTTTCGCAACTACACTAAACCAATCCAAAAATACCAAATGTCCATCTTTATCATCAATAATCAACAACATATAATCAATATCTGTGTGTATACGCATTCGTATACATCACCACGAACTGCGGGGGTGCTATACGCCATCCACCCGACTTCTCCCCGTAGATATAATCTACTCACCTTGCGTCTCCATCTTTCGATGTCACCACGTGTTTGCTTGTCGTCCCGTAGTCTTCATGGGGTACCTACACATCAAAGTATCGTATATGCGCATTAAAACCAAATCAGAGCTAAAACGGCACATGAAATCCAAAACGATACGATAAGAGGCCTATAGGTTAGAACCTATGGCACGCCATTAAAACCATCAATAAATCCTCTATATCGTCGTATAAACGCCAAATAGTCGAGGTAAAACACAAGACAAAATTTCAGAATCAAAAATACGGAATACGGAAACACGAATCCAAAACAGCAACTTAGGAAATATGTCCCAGATTTCACCCTAGGTCAATTTATACAAATCTAAATATACCGGGGGTCTAACATAAACATGTAGGAGCTACAGAACCAATACGAGCCAAAATGGTGGGACCCAGGCCGCAAATTGCGGCCAATTGGGATTAATTGGCGGCCGGGTAAGGGAGTTAGGGGCTGGGGTCTTGGTGGTAGCTCCCTGGGTGCCTGCACATACCACTGTCCAATCAATTTTATTTTAGGATGCCCCGGGTGATAGCAGATCCAATATACTCATTACAGATTGCACAAATTTTCCGATATCGGTTTCTAAAATCCGTATTCTGGTTTTAGACTTCAGGTTAGGGTCTCAATTCATACACTAGGGTGTTTATATAACCTCAACTGAGCTCAATTTCACAATACAACACAAGTTTCCCTCAAACCCTAACTAGGTTTTCTTGAACTCCACAAAAATCAACAATATCGGTTCTAAACTAAACATGGGGTATAAGTAATGCATAAACCAAGTTAATGATTCAGTAAATACCTCATTTGGCAACTCAAGAAAATTCTTGAGTTGCCCCTAGTGGCCAAAATCCATGCTTCTTTGGTCCAATATGTAGATCTTGAGCTTGTGCATCTTTTTAGTGAAATGAGATTGGGGTTTTGGAGTTGTTTTGGATGTGTTTTGGAGCTTGAAGAGGGGAGGGAAGTGAGGGAGGAGCAGCAGCAGGAGAGAGGAGAAGAGGGAGGGAAATGAAGGGAAGAAAAATGGCTAAGTCTTTAGTCAATTAAGCCCATACCTCTCTCTCTCACCTACTACCAATTTCTTTAATCTTTTTTCCATTTCTTTTCCTTTTCTTTTCTTATTCTCTCAAAATCCTTCTCCCAAGAATAGTAAACCCAAAGTGAACCATGGCAAGAAAATGCACAAGTGTGAAAAAGTGATATGTACATGTGTTGCACAAAAAAGCTAAAAACCGATTTGCGATTTTTAATCACGATTAGCACTAAATTAGTGTCAAACTAATCACAAAAACTTTAAAATGTCATAATTCTCTAATTTACCCTATTTTAGAATTTTCCATAATTTTCCAAAAAATTTCCCCATTTATTTGTATTTAATAATTCCAAAATATTAAAATATAAAATAAAATAATATTAAATTATAAAAATTCGCAAAATTAATATTTTATCTTTTTGAAATGTTACAATCTACCCTCCTTAAAGAAATTCGGTCCCCGAATTTAAATTTAAACCCCCAATACTAAAACAATTTCAGTAATAATCCAATTTGTCGGGGCTCCGAAAACATCAATACATAGAGAATATCATAAAAATGTACTGCTCTACTAGAAATCAATCCCCAAAATGCATATATAAGAATATCCTGTGCGTCTGGTGCGCAAGGAATCAAAATCCATATATGGGTCAAACAGGTGTACAAATCAACATCTAGGTGCAACTGGTGTGCACGAAACACCTGTCGTAGGCAACGTGTGTGCCTGACAGTAAAAAAAAAATCAGGTGCATGTGACATGCACGAAGAATCCCGATTTAGTGCATCTGGCGTGCACCAAAATCGTATATCAAAACACTAAAGGTGCATGAAAACTCTGCTGGAAGTGTAAATCAAATCACTGTATAAGATAGGCGTGAATTCACAATCAATACCTCGAATGTAATAACTATGCGCAAAATATAAATATCCAGTGGGTGCATGAAACAAATATCATGAAACTCAGTCATCAAAACTAAATCATGCAAACAGAACGCCCAAAATACCGAAATCCAAAACGACGGATACGTGAAAATCGAATCACAAAATCACAAATCATAAATACCGTCGTCGGTAGTTCCTCCTTCGAGGTCGAGAAGAAGTCGGTGCATCCAATGCTAGCAGCGCAAGATATCTACTTGCCTCTTGCTCACGGTCTGGCGTCCTCTGACTCTGGGTCCTTATCTTCTCTGCGGATCCCTATCTCACAATCAATCGGCTCATCAGCCCTGTCAGGTGTGCTAACGGGGACGATTCCGTTCTGGCACTTCTCTGGTCGTCTCTCGGTCAATCCTCACGACCACTCATAAAGCAGCATATCACTGGCGTCGGCCTCTGGCTCTCTGAATGCACATCACACATCTGATCCTGGGTGCAAGCATCATTGCAGCAATGTCCTGGAAGGAATCCTGCTCAGGGTCTCTTCCAATCATGCCTATGCCGATCTGTACGGAAGCTGGCTCTCTTGCATAACCTCTTCTCGCTCAATGGACATCTGTGTCCTCTGCACAACATTTCTCGGAATCTGGTTGCATCCCAACGTCTCTGTAAGCATATCAGGTCTCTAGTCTCGACGGGAAGTAATGACAGCCCGTCAGCGTCTCGCCCGAACCTCTGGTTCCACCTGTCTCTATCGTCGTCCACTATGACGTCACGCCATGCATATCTACGCACTGCACTGTTCTCGGCCACGATCAATCTGAAGTCTCTCACACGGACTCGAAATCGCGTACTCTGTAGCTTCATCATTCTGTAGAAGATGTCAGGCCGAACAGGTCCTCGGAACACGTCCCAACCATCAGAGGAATACTCAATACTCGTCCGTCCTTGATCAATTCGCAACGCATATGGGTAAGTTCCTTTATCCGAATCCGGTCAACTACCTCGTCGACAATGCCAACTCTGGCCTGCTGGGTGCGCGCAATATGACCACTCCTGGGTCTAGGTCTTCTCGTATCGTTTTCCAGAAAGGTCCTATCGAGATCTCTCTCTCAAATCTCCTTCCTGCCGGATTGCCCGGAAGTCATCATCCATTGCTGAAGCAAATTCTTATTCCGGAACGGCTGCATACTTATCGCGCTTCTTTCTGGAAGATATATCCATATACAATGCCTCTGGGTGCGTATCACATCTCTGATGTCAGCTGAGTGGGACGTCATCTCGTCGAAATCTCTTGCGAACTCTTTCTTCACTCTGCTTCAATGTCGACTGATTCGGACTCGTCTCATCGTGGCTGCATGGACTATGCTCCAACGGCTATACTCGTATCTGGAGTCTCCCAAGCAATGCATCCCATCACATGATATCCGAATGATGTCGAAACATTCGATCGACTCGTCAGAACCTTATAATCCCCCAAGAGATCAACATCTTGAGTACAGTTTAATAGTATCGAGTACATGCCTCAGCGTCGGTGGTCCAGCCGTAGAAGGGCAAACCCAAGCCTCACTAATGGCGCCGCGGAACTGCCGTAAACCCTAAGGTTCAAAGGCTTTCACTCGGTCATTAAGTCGAGTTAGGGTTTCATTCTTCTAGAGGGTCCATAGAATCACCTGCATGTCTTTCCGTATACTTTAAACTTGGAAAATGGGCTCCTGACATTCGATCGTCTCTATCGACTCTCAACGTCTCCGCGTGAAGTCGTCTCTAGCTGGGAACAATCTATCTGATGACCTCGTAACGGTAAACGGACGAACCAAATGTCCTAGTCATTCATCCTCAGGTGACTAGCGACTCGCTGTCATCTCTCTAAGTATATGCTCATGCTGCAGTAGCTCCAACCATCTGGGCGATATCTCGTCATTTGCAGCAGCAACTGGCTCATTCGCCTGTACGCCGAACAGCGCCCCAATCCTCCAGGGAAGGCGACACATTGGCGGTCATCTCTGAATCGGTCTGCTCTAGATCTGAGTAAGACTCTCCATATTGGAAATCTTCAACTCAACTGGGCCCGCTCCGGTGCATAAATCGGACGAATCTCCTTCGTCTCTCAAATCGGGTAGACTAGCTATCATCTGTATCATATCTGCCTGGAAGCTCCGACAATCTCAGCTCGTAAGCTCCGAAAGCGATATCCTGTCAATCTCAGCAACAGCTGGTCCATCTGTCTGCACGGTAGGCGACATCATAATCTCTGAGGTATGTTGTACATCAACAGTACTCTCTCAACTGGCAGCTCTAACAATGGCCCGATCATCCGGTGCAAAACAAAGCACTCGCCTCCACTAGAGGTCACAATCACCAATACTAACTCGAGACGTTCCCATGTCACCAGAAAACACAATGGTCGGCCCTCGTACCAGACGAGCTCGCCCTGACCGTAACCCTAGCAGCAGCCCAAACTGCGCTCAAACATGGCGACAGGAACCTCAATCGAGTATCGAAGAGAGCAGATCAATGGCAAGAAAGAGAACAGATCCAGAGTGGATACATGATCATAAGAAGGAACAACATCCATAAAGGTATGATCATGAACTATTAGAATCGGGGATCTCAAAGGGATGTATAATCATGGATATGAAGAGAATCACTGATCTCGAAAATATGTACATCCTAAGGTTCCTTAAGCGGAGTGGCGTGTCGTAAGTATGCCGCGGAACATACCAACGGTACGTCACTCTACTTTAGTCACCTATTCCATCAACCAAGGGTCATCCTATACGACGAAAGTTCGGGTCTAATACCCCCTCGACTAAGTCTAAGTTCCGTAAGGTCAAGCCTAAGTTCCGTATATAAATATAAACGCCCTAGGCTCCACATAGTCAAACTTAAACTCGAACCAAGGTCAATCTAGCGCTCTGATACCAACTTTGTCACAACCCGAAAGAGCACGTGACTGGCCCCTGAACCATATGAAATCTATAGGACTCCATCTGATCCAAGTAAGCCAAAGCCCAGAAATCTAAAACCATTTTAAGAGTAAGTAAAGAAAACTGGTTTTTAAAGAAGTGAAGGAAAATATGTTTGAAATCAAGGTTTTTAAATAACTAAGCCGAATGTGCATTTTTAAAAGGTAAAGTCTTTTCTAAAAATTTCGGCAGAGTTTCTTTTATAAATACTGGCCCCGAACGGGGTACATCAAGCACAACATATATACAATGATAAAAGGCATCCCCAAGCGGGAGCTAGCTCTTCGTCAATTGACGGTCACAACCACACATGCAATATAATATACAACGCCGAAAGGCGAGGATCAAATCCAAAAGAAACACAGTAAGCAAGAAAACCGCAATATTACTAAGCGCGACTCTAAGGTCGAATAATACATCACTAAAGGCTGAGTCTGAAACAATTTACAAGTTTTGGTTGATGGAAAAATATAGATACAAGGAATAATACAAGTACAATGGTGGTTCTTGATGCAAAAGAAACCACCTACCAAATGCAATTCACCCGCAAGGAAGCAATGTGCTAGAAATGCCGCAATAAAACCTGTACGGCAAACTTGCAAAAACTGTGGCACAACGGGGGTGAGTTGCCAACTCGTGAATAGAGAATAACTACAAGCAGAAACCGAACGCAAGACATAATCCTAGGTCAAAACGATCAGTACAAAATCCTCAATATAAAACATGCAGCCTATAACAAGGCTAGGGTAAATATCTAACCCGAGTGTAATTTCATATGCCCGTGTCAGTGCCTCAGGTGGCAATATATCATATGAATGAGGTATGAATGCATGAGAACAGAATACATGTAAATGAAGAAACTGTTTTCATAATTTAGTGAGATTTCCTTTGTATTTTTAAAATGAGGTATCATAATGAAATCAGCATAAAACAGAGCCTAACATCGGCACAAAACGTAATCCAAATATCTCGATATCTCTGTGTCTCAATCACAATATCTAGGGCTCCGTCTGTCCAGACCGGCCCCTACCATCAATCTCAAGACCACAACGGTATCCTCCAGATATCCGACGCGTCAGGTAAAATCACCGGTCGGTAGTGCTCCCCTGCCAGGCTCAACGTCATCACCACATTCATCTTGCCCCGGGGTACCGCACCGGGTCCACCATGTACCCGAAACGGTTCATCCGTCTCCTCGAATCGGGTTTCCAAATCCATCAGCAAACTCATGGTGGACGACTCATACATCATGGGAAAACCGCACTTTTTATTTTAAAAGAGAGAAAATGTTTATTTGTGTTTTTGCGGTTTTCCTCTAAGTCCAGAAAATCTCACGGAAATCCAAATCCAAAACCTCAGTAACACGTAAAATAGTGAATATATGCATGAGAATCCATGAATGCGGCATAACAACGAATAACAGTATGCATGAAGTAGCAGGTAATAACTATAATGTCTAACTAACATATAAGGAAGGTACACTAATATCATGTCTAAACTATTAGCTAAATAGGCTATGTCAAGCAATAGTATTTTCTAAGGTGTACGTGACATGGCAATTACCGATGAAGATGTGTGTGAGCCGGCAAGTAAGTGTACGTGGTACATACGCAACATCGGTAATGGTGCTGGTGTCCTAACAGCATGATATCAATAATGGAGTATGAAACATAATATAAGAATGCGATGCAAAGCGAACCACAAAAAGAGTGGAAGCTGAATACTAGACGCAACTATAACTAATCTGCATTAATATAATATAAGTCCTACAAATGGTGCCTTTTGAAATATCACGAATCATGGGGTTTTGAAAATAGGGGCTACGGTGTTTTTATAAAAAGATACGCCTTTTAAAATATCCGTAGATCCCTTGACCTGTCTTTTAAAATACCCATGACCCGCTGGTTTTGAAATAGGTAGGAGTCTAATCTAATCTAACAACTACACTAAACTATACGGCTGAACTAACAAGCAGAGCTACAGGTGAGGAAACCGCCTAACATCTGAGTCGATACATATACATACCTGTATATATGTTAGTCGGTGATCCCGCCTCAATAATATCATATCCGATACCATATCTATAATCAGACATCCCAAGTCAAGAGTGCGGATCAATTATCAAAATATAGCTTGTACGTAAATCCGTCGTACGGCATCCCAAATCTGGGTACGGGTCAATATCACATTCATCATACTATTTATCTGGTATCCTCTTTATCAAATGTCATGATCGGGTACTGATCTACGTCTAGTACAATATTGATACCATCTATGTATGCATGCAGGTGTAAGAATCACTACGTCAAAAGACCCGCTAAAACATCATGTCGTATCTCAATACGAACCAAATCACATCACCGATCTCCTGGCCTCAAGCCCAATCTCATCGACTCATCTCAAATCCAGTATATGAACACATAGTCCCATACCCATGTGAACACATAAATATATGATCCCAAATACGCACATATAAAAGAAAGAATGTATGCAAGTATGTGCGTGCGTGCGTGTGTGAGTGCGACCACTACTCTAGGGTTTCGCAACTACACTAAACCAATCCAAAAATACCAAATGTCCATCTTTATCATCAATAATCAACAACATATAATCAATATCTGTGTGTATACGCATTCGTATACATCACCACGAACTGCGGGGGTGCTATACGCCATCCACCCGACTTCTCCCCGTAGATATAATCTACTCACCTTGCGTCTCCATCTTTCGATGTCACCACGCGTTTGCTTGTCGTCCCGTAGTCTTCATGGGGTACCTACACATCAAAGTATCGTATATGCGCATTAAAACCAAATCAAAGCTAAAACGGCACATGAAATCCAAAACGATACGATAAGAGGCCTATAGGTTAGAACCTATGGCACGCCTTTAAAACCATCAATAAATCCTCTATATCGTCGTATAAATGCCAAATAGTCGAGGTAAAACACAAGACAAAATTTCAGAATCAAAAATACGGAATACGGAAACACGAATCCAAAACAGCAACTTAGGAAATATGTCCCAGATTTCACCCTAGGTCAATTTATACAAATCTAAATATACTAGGGGTCTAACATAAACATGTAGGAGCTACAGAACCAATACGAGCCAAAATGGTGGGACCCAGGCCGCAAATTGCGGCCAATTGGGATTAATTGGCGGCCGGGTAAGGGAGTTAGGGGCTGGGGTCTTGGTGGTAGCTCCCTGGGTGCCTGCACATACCACTGTCCAATCAATTTTATTTTAGGATGCCCCGGGTGATAGCAGATCCAATATACTCATTACAGATTGCATAAATTTTCCGATATCGGTTTCTAAAATCCGTATTCTGGTTTTAGGCTTCTGGTTAGGGTCTCAATTCATACACTAGGGTGTTTATATAAACTCAACTGAGCTCAATTTCACAATACAACACAAGTTTCCCTCAAACCCTAACTAGGTTTTCTTGAACTCCACAAAAATCAACAATATCGGTTCTAAACTAAATATGGGGTATAAGTAATGCATAAACCAAGTTAATGATTCAGTAAATACCTCATTTGGCAACTCAAGAAAATTCTTGAGTTGCCCCTAGTGGCCAAAATCCATGCTTCTTTGGTCCAATATGTAGATCTTGAGCTTGTGCATCTTTTTAGTGAAATGAGATTGGGGTTTTGGAGTTGTTTTGGATGTGTTTTGGAGCTTGAAGAGGGGAGGGAAGTGAGGGAGGAGCAGCAGCAGGAGAGAGGAGAAGAGGGAGGGAAATGAAGGGAAGAAAAATGGCTAAGTCTTTAGTCAATTAAGCCCATACCTCTCTCTCTCACCTACTACCAATTTCTTTAATCTTTTTTCCATTTCTTTTCCTTTTCTTTTCTTATTCTCTCAAAATCCTTCTCCCAAGAATAGTAAACCCAAAGTGAACCATGGCAAGAAAATGCACAAGTATGAAAAAGTGATATGTACATGTGTTGCACAAAAAAGCTAAAAACCGATTAGCGATTTTTAATCGCGATTAGCACTAAATTAGTGTCAAACTAATCACAAAAACTTTAAAATGTCATAATTCTCTAATTTACCCTATTTTAGAATTTTCCATAATTTTCCAAAAATTTTCCCCATTTTATTTGTATTTAATAATTCCAAAATATTAAAATATTGAATAAAATAATATTAAATTAAAAAAATTCGCAAAATTAATATTTTATCTTTTTGAAATGTTACAATCTACCCCTCTTAAAGAAATTCGGTCCCCGAATTTAAATTTAAACCCCCAATACTAAAACAATTTCAGTAATAATCCAATTTGTCGGGGCTCCGAAAACATCAATACATAGAGAATATCATAAAAATGTACTGCTCTACTAGAAATCAATCCCCAAAATGCATATATAAGAATATCCTGTGCGTCTGGTGCGCAAGGAATCAAAATCCATATATGGGTCAAACAGGTGTACAAATCAACATCTAGGTGCAACTGGTGTGCACGAAACACCTGTCGTAGGCAACGTGTGTGCCTGACAGTAAAAAAAAAAAATCAGGTGCATGTGACATGCACAAAGAATCCCGATTTAGTGCATCTGGCGTGCACCAAAATCGTATATCAAAACACTAAAGGTGCATGAAAACTCTGCTGGAAGTGTAAATCAAATCACTGTATAAGATAGGCGTGAATTCACAATCAATACCTCGAATGTAATAACTATGCGCAAAATATAAATATCCAGTGGGTGCATGAAACAAATATCATGAAACTCAGTCATCAAAACTAAATCATGCAAACAGAACGCCCAAAATACCGAAATCCAAAATGACGGATACGTGAAAATCGAATCACAAAATCACAAATCATAAATACCGTCGTCGGTAGTTCCTCCTTCGAGGTCGAGAAGAAGTCGGTGCATCCAATGCTAGCAGCGCAAGATATCTACTTGCCTCTTGCTCACGGTCTGGCGTCTTCTGACTCTGGGTCCTTATCTTCTCTGCGGATCCCTATCTCACAATCAATCGGCTCATCAGCCCTGTCAGGTGTGCTAACGGGGACGATTCCGTTCTGGCACTTCTCTGGTCGTCTCTCGGTCAATCCTCACGACCACTCATAAAGCAGCATATCACTGGCGTCGGCCTCTGGCTCTCTGAATGCACATCACACATCTGATCCTGGGTGCAAGCATCATTGCAGCAATGTCCTCGAAGGAATCCTGCTCAGGGTCTCTTCCAATCATGCCTATGCCGATCTGTACGGAAGCTGGCTCTCTTGCATAACCTCTTCTCGCTCAATGGACATCTGTGTCCTCTGCACAACATTTCTCGGAATCTGGTTGCATCCCAACGTCTCTGTAAGCATATCAGGTCTCTAGTCTCGACGGGAAGTAATGACAGCCCGTCAGCGTCTCGCCCGAACCTCTGGTTCCACCTGTTTCTATCGTCGTCCACTATGACGTCACGCCATGCATATCTACGCACTGCACTGTTCTCGGCCACGATCAATCTGAAGTCTCTCACACGGACTCGAAATCGCGCACTCTGTAGCTTCATCATTCTGTAGAAGATGTCAGGCCGAACAGGTCCTCGGAACACGTCCCAACCATCGGAGGAATACTCAATACTCGTCCGTCCTTGATCAATTCGCAACGCATCTGGGTAAGTTCCTTTATCCGAATCCGGTCAACTACCTCGTCGACAATACACACACACACACACATACAGAGAAGAAAATCTTAATTGAGCTTAATATTAGTTAATATATATATATATATATATATCATATATATAAATATAAATATAAATATAAATATATATATATATATATCATATATATATATATCAAATTATTAAATCAATACTTGATTAAATAATCCGGTTATATCATATATAATCCGGCTAAAATCAAATATATATATATATATATATCAAATCATTAAATCAACACTTAATTCAATAATCCGGTTATATCATATATAACCCGGCTAATATTATACACACACACACACACATACATATAATCATTGAATCAACACTTGATTCAATAATCCGAAAATGCTAGATTAGAATACGGTATCATATACTCGTATTTTATAAAGCTCCCGCACATATTGAAAGTCTACCCTAGCACCACCACTATGTTTAAACAGGCATCATGCATGCATTTTAAAAAAAATTGGGGTGCTAAGCTAGACTGACTTAGGATCTAACTAGATTATTAGGGTTTAACATATGATATCACAAGAACTATTCTAAGAGATGGAGATTACAACCTTTGTAGACCGTGTCCTTCTCTTCTAAAGCACCGGGTAGTAGTTCCTACGACTCCTCGAGGCTCCACTTGAAGAATTGCACGAACTTGCTTCGTGATCTTCGTGTCGAAGTTGATCCACCCGAAGTTCCTCTAATCCAAGCTATCTCTTCACTAAACTCTCTTTAGTGAAGGAAACACCATAAACTCAAGTGCTAATCAAGTGTAGGATGGTGAAGTAGGGGTTCTAAGCTCACTTAGGATTTCTTAAGCTCTAGGGTTCACAACTCATGTTATGATTTAG
Organism: Agapanthus africanus; assembly: GCA_030015575.1. Lineage (NCBI taxonomy): Eukaryota > Viridiplantae > Streptophyta > Magnoliopsida > Asparagales > Amaryllidaceae > Agapanthus > Agapanthus africanus. Next base: position 467,417,415 of record JASDDO010000022.1, read on the forward strand.
AGCTTGAAGCATGAAGTAATAAGAAGAAGGAAAAATGGAGAGAGCTTAAGAAATGGCTAAGGAAAAAACCAAGTGAAGAATGTCTCTCATATGGCTTCTCACTCATTGAAGCATGAATAAAATCCCAATAGAAAATACAACCATGCTTCAATAGTGTAGCCAAATAAATAAAGAAAAGGAAAAAGCCATGCCTTGCACCATACCACAAATATCTCCCCATTTTTCCACCTCATTTCTATTTACCCAAAATAGAAATTCCAACCATGCTTCATTATATATATATATACATATATCAAATATATATATATATATATTAATATATATATTAAGAAAATAATTAGTGAGCTTAATATTAGTTAATATATAATTATATCAAAAATAAATATATATCAAATTATTAAATCAACACTTGATTTAATAATTTAGTTATATCACATATAACCGACTAATATCATTTATCTGTATATCACATTATCAAATCAACACTTGATTCGACAATCCGGTTATATCACATATAACCTAACCGATAACAAATGTCGCCAGATTAGAATACGGTATCACACACTCGTATTTAATCAGGCTCCCGCACATATCAGCATATGTGCCCTACTTCGTTTCGCTTGAACTAGGAAGCTTCTATGTGGGACTCTAAAGACTCGTCAATACGCCAGCAGTAGGTAATGATCACATCAGTTACCTACAAGTCGTCAGTGGTACTAGCTGGATGTAACGGCTACCCAGGTATCGAGCGATTAGAAGATCAATAAGCAAGCTTGTTCAAACTTCCATGAAGCCTATAAGTAACACTTATCGTACAGTCCGGTCTCTTCGTGTGATATATCACATATCGAGTCTAGGGTAGAATCGTCAGACCCCAGTAACTTGATAGGTCATGCCGATGTATGGCTCATAACGGTTCAAGAAACCGCTGATAACTCTTACCAGTAAATCTCATCAGCCCTGGCCAGAGACTCACTGTTATAGCCAATCGAGCATTGCACAACATCAACTCCCAATATCGGGAGAGACGAAACCCTTCTTATTGCTCACTGCCTCTATGTGACTCGGGACTGTATCGAAAATCCACTTGTTTGCACGACTCCTTTGAGCCGTGGTAGGAAGGAAATCAAAGCACAGTGGGAACCACACAAGACACTATGACGATCTCGGGTCTACAGACTAACATGTACCAGTGTCACCAGAGAACTGCTATCTGACGATAGGTATGGTACCATCTAGGAGTTCTCGGCGAGTCATGTTCGGTGTACCCATTCTCTAATGAGCACCTGTGCACAATCTTTGATGTCAAACACCAATGGTTATGGGATCAACCATAGCCCCATACAGGGTCGAGAAACGTACGCACTAGTCTACTCTGGAATATCGATACCCTGTCTCGATATCCTCTCGACTAGGAACAATTAAAGGATGTACTTGTGGACTACACAAGTCCCAGTAGTATGATCCGCATCATAGTCCTGGTAGTCAAGCAAACATCCTAAGGGCTTTATCAACAAGTATCAGAGAGACAATATAATAATACAAGTGTACATGTTAAGATAAAGAGCAATCAGATAGCATACTATCATGTCGAGCAAGAAAGTCCTCTATATATATGTCCAAGCATCCACTATACCATACAATAATGGCCTCTAGGGCATACATATTCCTAACAATCTCCTACTTGTACTAAGGCCGGTTGTTGTAGTATCTCATACCCAACATCCCAAAAAGTCTCTCAAACTGCATCTGGGGGAGGGCCTTCGTAAGTGGATCCGCGGCGTTGTCATTCATGTCAACTCTCCTGACCTCGATCTCCCGTAGATCTACTATCTCCCGGATCAGGTGATACCACCTAAGAATATGTCTGGATTGCTGATGGGACCGGGGTTCCTTGGCCAAAGCCACAGCTCCATTGTTATCATAATACACAGGTATTGGATGCTCAATAGTGGGAACCACACCAAGTTCAGCTATGAACTTCTTCATCTAGACAGCCTCTTTAGCAGCATCGTTGGCAGCGATGTATTCAGCCTCCATCGTCGAGTCTGCTACGGTATCTTGCATGTAACTCTTCCAACATACCGCCCCTCCATTGAGCGTGAAGACAAAACCCGAGACCGACTTACTATCGTCCTTATCACTTTGGAAGCTCGAATCGGTAAAGGACTCAATCTGGAGGTCTCCATTACCATGCACCAAGAACATTTCTGTAGTCCTTCTCAAGTTTTAAGAATGTTCTTCACAGCTGTCCAGTGTTTCTCCCCAGGATCTGATTGATACCTACTCATTACACCTAGCGAGTAAGCCACATCCGATCTAGTCTATAACATCGCATGTAAGGTTTACCTAGCACCCTATGAGAGGTTTGGAAGCATCACGTGTCACAAAGATCAAATTTTTATGGTGCTAAGTAAGCATACAAAGGATCTTATCTTAGAAAATTAGGGTTTCATGATCTTTAACTAACATCATATGTTATAAAGGTTAGGGTTTTGAGACTACAACCTTTGTAGCTCCCTTTTGTAGACTCCTTGGCCACTTGAGAGTTGGAAAAAGATTAGCTTGAAGTCCTCTAACGTCCACGACGATCCACCCGAAGCTCCTTTGTCCAAGCTATCAACTTCACTTTAACAAGAAGATGAAATGAAGCAAACACTCTAAACAAGTGGGCTATACTTGTGTAGAATGGTGTTGTGGTTCTCTTTCTCACTTCAAAATCCTATCTTTATGTGTATTTTGCTCACTTGAAAAGTCTAGAGAGCAAGAGCTCAAGGTTGAAGAAGATGATGGCTATTTTTGAGAAGAAGAGAAGATAAACTCATGAAAAGAAAAAGAAAATATATGTATATATATTTATTTCTTCTCATCTCAAACCATGGTTAAATTATGAAGATATTATTTAATTTGAGTTAAAACATGAAAGGAAAGTTTAATCCATGGTTAAGGGTAAGTGAGCATGGTTAGGTCAAAGAAGAGACTAGAAACAAACCATGAATTATCCTTTCCTTTTTCATTTTGTTTTAAAACAAATATAAGTAATAATCCATATAAATAACCAAAGTGTGAGTCTTATATTGCCACCATTTTCTATGTATAAACAACCATGATAGAATGATGTATGTATGCATGTGTGCATGCACATCCATATGTGCATGAACAAGAATGAATGCATACATGCATGCATACATCCAAAAGAAACAAGATAGGATTTCTAGTGAGAGGCTAATAGTTAAATGATAAATCAACACTTGATTTATCAAACCGGTCATATCATATACGACCCGACCAAAAGCAAGCCGCCCGATCAATATACGGTATCCTATACGCACATTTTAACCGGGTCCATGCGCATATCGCATACACGCACCACAACGTTTCGCCTGGAATAGGAAACTCCTTTGTGGGACTCTAAGACTCGTCAATACGCCGGCAGTGGGTGATGATTATATCAAGCACCCCCAAGCCGCAAGCGGTCAGCTAAACGTAACGGCCACCCGGGTATTGAGCGATCAGAAGAAAACAAGCGAACCTGCTACAACTCCCGTCGAGCCAACCTGCAACACTACCTTACAGTCCGGTCTCTTCGTCAGATATGCTGCATATCGAGTCTAGGGATGGTAACGTCGACCCCAATAACTCAATAAGTCATGCCAGTGAATGGTCTATAACAGATCGAGAAACTACTGATAACACTTATCAGTAAATCTCAGCAGCCCTGGCCAGGGACTTACTGATATAACCGGTCGAGCACAGCACAACATCAACTCCCAATACCGGGAGAGACGAAACCCCTCTTATCGCTCATCACCTTCGTGTGTCTCGGGACTGTACCCAACGGCCACCTGTTTGCACGACTCAGTAGAGCCGTGGTAGGGTGGTAATCAAAGTACAGTGGGAGAGCGCACAAGACTCTATGACGATCTCGGGTCTACAGACTACCTGTACCAGTGTCACCTGAGAACTGCTATCCGACGATAGATATAATTCCATATAGGAGTTCTCGGTGAGTCCGTCCAGTGTACCCAGTCATCACTTGAGCACCCGTATATGATCTTGATGTCAAATATCGATGAATGTGGGAACATCCATCGCCCATCACATGGGTCTAGTATCATATACGCTAGTCTACTCTGGTATATCGATGCCCCGTCTCGATACACCTCCGACTAGGGACATTTCAGGATATGCTTATAAACTACAGATGTCCCACTAGTATGATCTCTATCATAATCATTGTAGTCAAGCCGATATTCTCAGGGCTTTATCAGCATGTATGAATGAATAAAGGCATGATCAAATCAACATGTCAGATAAAGTAGAACCAGATAGCATACTATCATGTCGAGCAAGAATGTACATTGAATATATATATATATATATATATATATATATATATATACATATACATGTATAAATACATCCACTATCACATAATGGCCTCTAGGGCATACATATATCCAACAATCTCCCACTTGCATTAAGGCCAGTTATTGACGTATCTCATACCCAACATCTCAAAAAGTCGCTCATGCTGCGGCTGAGGGAGGGCCTTAGTGAGTGGATCCGCGACGTTATTCTTTGTGTCTACTCTCTTAATCTCGATCTCGCGGCGATCTACAATCTCCCGGATCAAATGAAAGCGCCTCAGGATGTGTCTGGACTGCTGATGGGACCTGGGCTCCTTAGCTAACGCCATAGCCCCATTATTATCACAATACAAGGGTATTGGATCAATAATGGTTGGAACTACTCCTAGCTCCGAAACGAACTTTTTCATCCAGACGGCTTCCTTGGCGGCATCATTTGCAGCAATGTACTCAGCCTCCATCGTAGAGTCTGCAACGGTATCCTGTTTGGAACTCTTCCATCTTACCGCCCCTCCATTGAGGGTAAATACAAACCCTGAGATAGATTTGCTGTCATCCTTATCGCTCTGGAAGCTCGAATCGGTAAAGGCCTCCATTTGGAGATCTGTATTACCATACACCAAGAACAATTCTTTAGTCCTTCGTAAGTACTTAAGAATGTTCTTCACAGCTGTCCAGTGGTTCTCCCCTGGGTTGGATTGATACCTGCTTACAACACTAAGTGCATAAGCTACATCTGGGCGTGTACATAACATCGCATACATTATAGATCCTACTGCCGAAGCATAGGGTATAATGCTCATGCGAGCTCTCTCTTCATCGGTCTTTAGACAAGAATCCTTGGAGAGAGTGACTCCATGGCAAGCGGGTTAGGCACCCCGCTTGGAGTCTTCCATACTAAACCTTTTTAGGATGGTGTTGATGTACCTGGTTTGGGACAATTCCAATAACTTTTTGGATCTATCCCTATAGATCCTTATGCCCAGGATGTATGTAGCATCACCCAGGTCCTTCATGGAGAACCTTAGTGATAAGAATGATTTGACCGACTGTAGCATAGGAATATCATTTCCTATCAGAAGAATGTCATCCACGTACAATACGAGAAATGTGACAGCTCTTCCTACAGCCTTCTTATAAACACAAGGTTTATCTGGATTTTTGATGAAATCAAACTCTTTGATAACATCATCGAAACAGGTGTTCCAACTCCGAGATGCCTGCTTTAACCCATATATGGATTTAAGCAATCTACATGCTTTCCCGCTGCTCCCACTGTCAATGAAGCCCTCTGGCTGATCCATATAAACGCATTCTTCTAAATCTCCATTTAGAAATGTCGTTTTAACGTCCATCTGCCAGATTTCATAGTCGTAGTGAGCAGCAATAGCAAGTAGGATCCGAATGGATTTAAGCATGGCTACGGGCGAAAAAGTTTCGTCATAGTCCAAACCTGGTCTTTGACGAAAGCCTTTCGCCACAAGTCTTGCCTTATAGGTCTCTACCTGCCCATCTACACCAATCTTTCTTTTAAAGATCCATATGCATCCCACAGGTTTTACCCCAGGGGGTACAATGTCCAAAGTCCATACTTTGTTGGTGTACATAGACTCCATTTCGGATCTCATGGCATCCAGCCACTTCACAGAGTCTCCACTCGTGATAGCTTGCTGAAAACTGGTAGGATCATCATCATCCATGATGCAGTATTCTCCGTCACCATCAATGAGGAAACCGTAGTACCTCTCTGGTAGGCGAGAAGTCCTACCAGACCTTCGGAGTGGCCGAGGTTCTTCAGTTTCTATTGCAACAGCCGGTTCAACCAAATCGTCATTTGTAGTTTGTGTCTCTAGAACCTCTTCTAGATCCACCACTTTGCCATCATCTTTATCTGTGAAAAACTCTTTTTCCAAGAATGTGGCATACTGAGAAATAAACACCTTTTGTTCCTCTTTGTGGTAGAATAGATATCCATAAGAATTCTTTGGATACCCCACAAAATTACACATGACTGACCGTGTCTCGAGTTTTTCCGGATTCTGCTTTTTAACATAGGCCGGGAAACCCCAAATCTTAATTCTTTTAAGAGATGGTCTCTTCCCATGCCATATCTCATATAGCGTGGTAGACACGGTTTTGGTCGGAATCCTGTTTAGTAGAAACGCTGCAGTCTCCAATGCATGCCCCCAAAATGAGACGGGTAACTCAGCATCACTCATCATGGATCGGACCATATCTAATAGGGTCCTATTCCGTCGTTCAGACACACCGTTGTGCTGTGGTGTGTAAGGAGGAGTGAGCTGAGAGAGAATCCCATTCTCTTTTAGGAAGTTTGCAAATTCTGTACTAAGGTATTCCCCACCTCGATCTGATCGAAGCATCTTGATACTCAAGCCGGTTTGTTTTTTTACTTCTTGTTTATATTCAATGAATTTCTCGAAAGCTTCGGACTTGTGCTTTAATAAAAATACATGACCGAATCTTGAGAAATCGTCAGTGAACGTAATGAAGTAAGAAAAACCGCCTCTAGCCTGTGTAGATATTGGCCCGCATACATCACTATGTATGAGGCCTAGGAGCTCAGTAGCTCTTTCTCCTTGTCCGGTAAACGGAGTTTTGGTCATTTTACCCTTGATACAAGACTGGCAAGTCACATAAGATTTATATTCAAAAGAGTTTAAATATCCATCTTTATGTAACTTGTTTAGTCTTGTTTCGTTAATATGACCAAGTCTACAGTGCCAAAGAAAAGCTTCATTTAATTCTGAAAGTTTTCTTTTATTAGTGTGTTGTATACTAAAAACTGTGTGTTGATTTAGGACGTATATCCCGTTATTAAGTGTACCATACCCAACCAACATTTGATTCAGGTGAATGTTCATAACATTGTTCTGCAATATAAAGTTATATCCTTCATTGTCTAACAAAGAAACTGATATTATATTACATAGCATACTTGGTACAAAATAACATGGGTTCAAAACCAAAATACATCCAGATGGCAACCCCAAGTGATACTCTCCCACTGCGACTGTATGTACATTGGAACCATTTCCAACGCGGAGAGTATGGTCACATGTCTTCAAAACTTTGCTATTTCTCAGTCCCTGCATAGAATTGCAAATTTGAGAACCTGAACCGGTATCTAATACCCAGGAAGCAGAGTTTATTGAAAAACAGTTTTCTGTCATAAACACACCTGAAGCGGAAGCATCCCCATGCTTCTTCTTGAGGTTCAAGTACTCTGTACAGTTGCGCTTCCAATGTCCTGTCTTGTGGCAATGAAAACATTCGCCTTTCCCCGAGTCTCCAGCTTTGGACTTTTCCTTTCCCTTCACCTTTTTAACTCCACCCTTAGGATTGGTGGGCTTCTTCTTTTTCTTTCCTTTGGCCTTAGCTTTTGGGCGAGAAAAAGAAGATTGCCCAATAGTCATAACGGGAGTTTTCATCGATTTCATAGTGCTCTCTGCACTCCTTAACATATTAAGGAGTTCAGGTAGCTCCTTCTCCATGCCGTGCATGTTGAAGTTAACTATGAACTGAGCAAAGGTGGAGGGGAGGGACTGCAGAATAATATCCGTATATTGTTCATTGTCCATTGTCCATCCTAGGTCCTCAAGCTCTTCTATAAGAGCTATCATCTTCATAACATGATCACCTACCGGTGTGCCAGGGGCCATTCGCATCTGAAACAATTTCTTTGATGCTTCGTATCGTAATACGCGGGATTGCTCTCCATACAACTCCTTTGTATGGAGGAATATGGTTTGAATGTCCATATTCTCGTGCTGCTTTTGATGTGTATTGTCCATCGATGCAAGCGCGAGGCATTTGGCCGTGGCACAGTCAGCGTCCCATGTCTTGCGGACTTCAATGTCCGCAACTGAGGATTTTGGACCTGGGACGGGCGGGGCTGAAGCCGTGAGGACATATGATACTTTATCATAAGTCAAGGCTATTTTCAGATTCCTCAGCCAGTCTTTATAATTGGTCCCATTCAGTTTATTTTTATCTAGTAGAAGCTTGAGTCCAGTCATTGGTATCTGCCATTAAGAGAGAGAAAAGAATACACTCAGCGAAAGCTCTTGCATAGATCAGATTGGTTATTATCTTGTCTAATCGATGTCTCCCACTGCTTTAATCAAGTTTTTCTTTCAAACCTTAAAAAGAAAACTAGCCAGGATTAATTACAGTCTACAACTTCGCTAACCGTTCAGCCAGGCCAGTGTCGGTACTTGAGGGAGGTTCCCCGTGCTTTCGCACGGACCTAATTAAAGTAAACCTCGTTTTCCCAGAGGCGTAGCCCCGTTAACACCTTTCTAGACACCTAATGAGTTAGCTAATTGTAAACTACAAAACTCTCCTAGGAGCAACTATTGCCCACAGTGGGATCGGGATCCAACCATCACATGGAAGGTATGCAATCTCATTGCAAATTTCAACACTTGAAATTCCCGATGTAATTTTTACCCCTAGTACTTATGACCTTAACTATGGTCAACAAATCATAAGTACCAGTCAAGTTCTATCTGTCATTTCTTGATCAATTAGACCCACCCATATGACCCTTAACTATGGTCAACAAAGTCGCATGAATGTCCTAATTAATCTGCATCATATGCAGTGTAGGAAGACATCACTTAGCTACCGTACACTACGCCTTAACTAAAGTCAACAAACGTAGCACGAATACTAAGCACTCTACTTCCTAAAATGACAGAGGGTTGCGGATGATTTTTAAGAAAATCTTTAACGCTTTGAACTTGATATCTTCGTAGAATCAAATGGTTTTGAAAAGGAGTGGCTTGTGCTCCGCAGTTTTTTGAAATACAGCTTTTTCATAAAGAGCCGAGTGGTTTTCAAATCCGATTCTACAACATCTTTTTAGGTTTATTTTCTTTACATTAATCATATTAATGTAATCCCATCATTTAAGTCCTTAAGCCAATCACAGAAAAGAAACGAAAATAACACGTACGCTTATGCCATCCGCATTCGCCGCAATGTTCCGTTATGCACCGTTAGGTTACTTAACTAACGGCATACCGGGACGGGACTAGCGTGGGTGTAAAACATAAGCAACGTCTACTATATATCTCATATATAATATATCATTCGTCTCAGATATCACAGAACACAGGCAGCAGAAACATATATATAATGTGGGATATACTAGGACGTCCGTATTTAGTATTTAGCCAATAATAGAAAATACGGATTCCACAGTCGCGATGAATAGCCAAGCCCACACCCCTAGACCCCTATGAGAGCGGCAAGCGACCCTACCAATCCTGGAGTTTAGGAGACCCGGTCTCGACTCCTCAAGATGGCCTCCCACTGAACCCCAGAACCCGGTCACTTGTGCTCCCCTCCTTGGGTCTATCCTAATGCGGAAAAGTAAATAATATACAACACTGGTGACACAACCTCAATCCGGAAGTGCCCCAAATAAAAGAATATTACATTATATTTGAATTTACATGAATGAAAATATAAAACTCTCATCTCACATAAAACCCCCCGGCTATTCGATCGCGACAATCCTGCACATCATATCTCAGCAACACATAATATCATATATCATCAACGTAAGTAAGTATGCGTACCCCAATTGTCGTTGATGTATAGCAACGAAATCGGCGATATCGAACATACTACACTTACGGTCACAGAAAAGAAAGTGTAAAACTACAATATTTGGAATCCACATTCTCTTTAGACATCATAAATGCGAAATATCACATACTTCGTATTTCATGCCTAAACTATATGAATTCCACATATTGTATCACATTCCAGATAAATAGACAATATTAAAGTTTTCGACCGAACGATCAAATATCCAAGATTCCCTAAAGCTCAATACTTGAGCGGAGTTCAAAAACCCGGAGTGTGACACAGTAGTAGCGGTCTAGCCGTAGAAGGGTCAAGCCAACGCCTCACATGTGGCACGCCGTACTGCCCCAAACCCTAAGGTTCAAAGGGCAGTTCAAGACGGTCACATAATCGAGTTAAGGTTTGTTGTCTTCTAGAGGGTCCACCACAAAACTTGCACGTATCTCCAAAAGATTTAAACCCCGTGAAAAGTGAGCAAATGATAGTCGTTCGAACACTTCAATATTTTCTAGTTTACCCGGAAAAGAAACGAAATGAAAATTCCGATCGAATCGTCGAGTCCAAAACCATCTCCAGAAATAACAGTACTGGATTCAGATTAAACATACCTGAAACAATATACAAGCAGTTTTAGGAGTTACTGTGCAAAAACGAAGCCATGAAGCCTCTGTATGGCCGCGGAACCGCGGCCTAAGCAAGGATTTGCCGCGGTTCCGCGGCGGTTTGATCAGATCATGGGTTTGTATTTCACAGTATTTCTTATATTTTCTTGCTGTATTTTTTAAGTATTTTTAATTCTGAAAAATGTCAGATTTTAAAATTTGCCCAGAGAGGGTCTCGAAAAGTCGTATTTTGATCCGATCGGGATTTTTACATCGTAAAAGTGTCGCCTAATGTTCTAGGTCGGCTCTGATACCAATGTAAGGTTTACCTAGCACCCTATGAGAGGTTTGGAAGCATCACATGTCACAAAGATCAAATTTTTATGGTGCTAAGTAAGCATACAAAGGATCTTATCCTAGAAAATTAGGGTTTCATGATCTTTAAATAACATCATATGTTATAAAGGTTAGGGTTTTGAGACTACAAACTTTGTAGCTCCCTTTTGTAGACTCCTTGGCCACTTGAGAGTTGGAAAAAGATTAGCTTGAAGTCCTCTAACGTCCACGACGATCCACCCGAAGCTCCTTTGTCCAAGCTATCAACTTCACTTTAACAAGAAGATGAAATGAAGCAAACACTCTAAACAAGTGGGCTAGACTTGTGTAGAATGGTGTTGTGGTTCTCTTTCTCACTTCAAAATCCTATCTTTATGTGTATTTTGCTCACTTGAAAAGTCTAGAGAGCAAGAGCTCAAGGTTGAAGAAGATGATGGCTATTTTTGAGAAGAAGAGAAGATAAACTCATGAAAAGAAAAAGAAAATATATGTATATATATTTATTTCTTCTCATCTCAAACCATGGTTAAATTATGAAGATATTATTTAATTTGAGTTAAAACATGAAAGGAAAGTTTAATTCATGGTTAAGGGTAGGTGAGCATGGTTAGGTCAAAGAAGAGACTAGAAACAAACCATGAATTATCCTTTCCTTTTTCATTTTGTTTTAAAACAAATATAAGTAATAATCCATATAAATAACCAAGGTGTGGGTCTTATATTACCATTATTTTCTATGTATAAAAAACCATGATAGAATGATGTATGTATGCATGTGTGCATGCACATCCATATGTGCATGAACAAGAATGAATGCATGCATGCATGCATACATCCAAAAGAAACAAGATAGGATTTCTAGCGAGAGGCTAATGGTTAAATGATAAATCAGCACTTGATTTATCAACCCGGTCATATCACATACGACCCGACCAAAAGCAAGCCGCCCGATCAATATACGGTATCCTATACGCCCATTTTAACCGGGTCCATGCGCATATCGCATACACGCACCACAACGTTTCGCCTGGACTAGGAAACTCCTTTGTGGAACTATAAGACTCGTCAATACGCCGGCAGTGGGTGATGATCATATCAAGCACCCCCAAGCTGCAAGCGTTCAGCTAAACGTAACGGCCACCCGGGTATTGAGCGATCAGAAGAAAACAAGCGAACCTGCTACAACTCCCGTCGAGCCAACCTACAACACTACCGTACAGTCCGGTCTCTTCGTCAGATATGCTGCATATCGAGTCTAGGGATGGTAACGTCGACCCCAATAACTCAATAAGTCGTGCCAGTGAATGGTCTATAACAGATCGAGAAACTACTGATAACACTTATCAGTAAATCTCAGCAGCCCTGGCCAAGGACTTACTGATATAACCGGTCGAGCACAGCACAACATCAACTCCCAATATCGGGAGGGACGAAACCCCTCCTATCGCTCATCGCCTTCGTGTGTCTCGGGACTGTACCCAACGGCCACCTGTTTGCACGACTCAGTAGAGCCGTGGTAGGGTGGTAATCAAAGTACACTGGGAGAGCACACAAGACTCTATGACGATCTCGGGTCTACAGACTAACCTGTACCAGTGTCATCTGAGAACTGCTATCCGACGATAGATATAATTCCATATAGGAGTTCTCGGTGAGTCCATCCAGTGTACCCAGTCATCACTGAGCACCCGTATATGATCTTGATGTCAAATATCGATGAATGTGGGAACATCCATCGCCCATCACATGGGTCTAGTATCATATACGCTAGTCTACTCTGGTATACCGATGCCCCGTCTCGATACACCTCCGACTAGGGACATTTCAGGATATGCTTATAAACTACAGATGTCCCACTAGTATGATCTCTATCATAATCACTGTAGTCAAGCCGATATCCTCAGGGCTTTATTAGCATGTATGAATGAATAAAGGCATGATCAAATCAACATGTCAGATAAAGTAGAACCAGATAGCATACTATCATGTCGAGTAAGAATGTACACTGAATATATATATATATACATGTATAAATACATCCACTATCACATAATGGCCTCTAGGGCATACATATATCCAACATCGCATACATGATTGACCCGACTGCCGAAGCATAGGGTAACCCTTGCATGCGAGCCCTCTCCAAATCAGTCTTGGAAGACATCTCTTTGGAGAGAGTGATTCCTGAGCAAGCGGGTAAATTACCACGCTTAGAATCTTCCATACTAAACCTCTTTAGTATGGTATCAATTTACCTAGATTGGGACAATCCTAACATCCTTTTAGATCTATCTCTATAGATCATAATCCCCAGGATGTAGGAGGCATCACCCAGATCTTTCATGGAGAACTTGTGTGATAAGAAGAGTTTGACCGAGTGTAGCATGGGAACATCGTTTCCTATCAAGAGTATGCCATCCACGTATAATACGAGGAAGACAACCTTACTCTCTACAACCTTCTTGTATGTACATAGTTCATCTACATTTTTGATGAAGTCAAACTTTTTGATAGCTTCATCAAAACAGATGTTCCAGCTCCGTGATGCCTCATTTAATCCATAAATTGATTTAAGCAACTTGCACACGCTTCCGCTGCTCCCACTGTCTACGAAGCCCTTTGGCTGTGTCATGTACACGCTTTCTTCTAAATCACCATTTAGAAAAGCGGTCTGGACGTCCATCTGCCAGATTTTGTAGTCATGGTATGCAGCAATGGCAAGTAGGATCCTGATGGAATCTAGCATAGCGACAGGAGAAAATGTTTCATCATAGTCGACGCCAGGTCGTTGACAAAAACCTTTTGCTACAAGTCTAGCTTTGAAAGTCTCAACTTTTCCATCTACACCAAGTTTCTTCTTAAATATCCATTTGCTCCCGATGGGTTTTACCCTTTCAGGAGCAATTTCCAAAGTCCATATTTTGTTGGTGTACATGGATTCCATCTCAGATCGCATAGCATCGAGCCATTTCACAGAGTCTCCACTTGTGATGGCTTGCTTGAAACTAGTTGGGTCATCATATTCCATGATGCAATCCTCGCTCCCACTGTCTATGAGAAAACCGTAGTATCTCTCAGGTGGATGAGGAACCCTACTATATCTATGGAGTGGCTGAGGTTCGTTGGGGACTATCGAATCCTTCGGTTCCACCAAATCATCAGTTGTAGTTTGTAGGGCTGGAACTTTTTCTAGTTCTACCGCATTACCACTAATTTCTTTCACAAGAAATTCCTTTTCTAAAAAGGTGGCATATTGAGAAACAAACACCTTTTGTTCCTCGGTGTGGTAGAAGATATATCCATGTGAATTTTTAGGATATCCCACAAATTTGCAAAGAACTGTCCTTGCCTCGAGCTTGTCCGGATTTTTCTTTTTGACATAGGCCGGACAACCCTATATCTTAACTCGTTTAAGATATGGTCTCTTTCCACTCCAAATCTCATATGGTGTTTTAGGCACAGATTTTGATGGAACTTGATTCAATAGGTATGCGGCTGTCTCAAGCGCATAACCCCAAAAAGAAATAGTTAACTCAGCATTACTCATTATAGAGCGCACCATATCTAATAGGGTGCAATTCCTCCGCTCCGATACACCGTTGTGCCATGGTATATACGGAGGAGTAAGCTGAGAGAGAATCCTATTCTCTTTTAAGTAGTCTCTGAATTCCGTGCTCAAGTATTCTCCTCTCCGATCAGATCGTAAGATTTTAATACTTTTACCCGTCTGGTTGTCAATTTCGTACTTATATTCCTTGAATTTCTCAAAAGATTCAGATTTGTGTTTCATCATGAATACATGTCCGTATGTTGAGAGATCATCGGTGAATGTAATGAAGTACGAGGAATCATTTCTGGTATGTATAGACATAGGACCGCATACATCACTATGTATTAGTTCCAAGAGTTCAGTAGCTCTTTCTCTGTGTCCAGTAAACAGAGTTTTGATCATCTTGCCTTTGAGACATGACTGGCATGTTTCATAAGATGTAAATTCAAGCGGATTTAAATATCCATCTATATGCAACTTAGCTAGTCTTGTCGCATTGCTAGTCTACAATGCCACAAGAAGGCTTCGTTTATTTCTGAACTTTTTCTCTTGTGTGTGTTCTGTATGTTTATAACTATAGTTTGATTTAGAACGTATATACCATTACATAATGTACCAAACAAAACCAACACTTGATTTAGGAAAATGTTCATAACATTATCCTCCAATACAAAGTTATATCCTTCTTTATGCAATAAAGAAACTGATATAAGATTGCACATCATGTTTGGTACGTAATAACAGTCGTTCAGAATCATTGTATTACCATTTTGTAATACCAGGTGATATTCGCCAACTGCTTTGGCTATAACAATTGCTCCATTCCCTACTTTTATAGACATATCATCCTTTCCCAGTTTTCTACCTCTTCTTAGCCCATGTAACAAATTACATACGTGGGATCCTGATCCGGTATCCAATACCCAGGACGTAGAGCAAACTGAGAAACAGTTCTCGGTAACGAACACACTTGAAGAAGATGCATCATCATGCTCATTCTTCGTCCGGGTTGTGTTGGAATCCTGATATTCCTCTATTTCTCGCTCAGACTTATGACAATCATAAGAAAAAGTGGAACCAACGTTCCCCAGCTCAGTATAATAAGCGGGTTCGATCAATACATCCATATTATTATCTTGATTAAGGCGTGTCATTAGTCCCTACCTGGAGAGAGAGAGAAGGAAAAGCTTTAGCGTGCACTCTTTGCAAGATTAGATTGGTTATTATCTTATCTAATTAGGATGGCTCCCACTGTTTTTATCAAATCTTCCTTCAAACCATAAAAGGTAAGATTAGCCGTGATTAATTACACCCTACAAGTTCGCCAATCGGTCAGTCAGGCAGGTATTGGTACTCCGAGGGAGATTCCCCATGCTTTCGCATGGAACTAATTAAATAACCTCATTTCCGCTGGGGCATAACCCCGTTAACACCTTTCTTGGACACTTACTGGATCAGCTAATTGTAAAGTGAAAAAATCTCACAGGAGTAACTCTTACTCGCAGTGGGTATCGGGATCCAACTATCTCATAGAAGGTATGCAATCTCATTGCAAATTTCAACACTTGAAATTCCCAACATCTGTTTTTATCCCTAGCTACTTATGACCTTAACAAGGTCAACAAATCATAAGCACTGGCCATGTTCAACCCGTCATTTCGTGATTGAATTAAACCTACCGTACGACCCTTAACAAGGTCAACAAAGCCGTACGGCTACCCTGATCCAATCGCATCACATGCGGCAGATAAACACTAATCAGCTACCGCACACTACGCCTTGACAAGGGCAACAAACGCAGCACGAATACTAAATAGCACTTATCTGAAATGACGGAGGGCTACGGATGGTTTTGATGAAAACCTTTAACGTAATGAACTTGATATCGTTGCAGAATCTAGTGATTTGAAAAGGAGTGTTTTTGCAGCATTTGCTAGTTTTGCTAAAGAGGTCACTCCCGTTGAAGGGATCTCGGCTCTTTCCTTATTGAATGAGGTGCTGGATATTCATCAAGGAATACCACTATGCAAAGCAAGAACTAGAGAAGCTACAAAAAAAAACCGAGTGGGGGTGTAGAATTTGCTAGTTTTGCTAAAGAGGTGTCACGACCCAAAGTTTGGATGTGACCGACACTTAGATTTCATAATATCTCAAGATAATTACAAAACCCGAGTAAGCAAAAAAAAAACCAAGATCAAAATCCTTTTTGCGGAATTTTTATAAAAAATTAGTTTTTTTAAAGTAAAAATCACAGTTTTATGTAATTAATATCTTAACAGTAACTCACTAGTGAATTCATAATAAAAACAATTATAAAGTGTTAAGTTTAGTTACATCCCTAGTTGGGGTCAACAATGTAAACAGCGGAAATAAGTATACAACTTGTATGACATCAAAAGATTCTCAGCCATAAGTAAAAGAAATACCATTTAACATAACTAAGAGACCTCATCTGTCAAATAGTACACATACAACCCTCACACTCATCCTAAGTCAAAATACAGGGTCTGATAAAGATATTCTAGATTCATATACAATACCAAAAGAGAAGGTTACTACATATATAACCCACCTATCAAGAGATGCGATAAAAGCTGAAAAGTGGATCTGCACTGCTGCTAACCGTCCACTCTACTCCTGCAAAGAACCGTGGCACAACGGGGGTGAGTTGCCAACTCAGTGAATATAACTAACATATAACGGCTGATAATGTAAATATGACGAACTAGAACTAATTTCAACAATAGTGAATGTGATACATGATAACAAGTGGAGGAATGGATATGTAATACTCCCCATATGAATCAAAACTGAAATCTCATCAATTATTTTCCAAATCATATTCATTTTTCTCTCCGTGCCTAACATCGACATAAATCTTCGGTATTTCATCAGGCATCATTCCTCGAACGATCCTATAATCAATAACACCGGTCGGTATCATTTAGATATCCGCCGTGTTTCATAATTGTCTCCGGTATCGAGTATCCTCGTTAGGCACCCCGCCTATCATGCGGCTATCCTGCTCCTCGGTCTTGACCGGGTCCACCATGTATCCAATTGTATCTCCACCGACTCAGTCTAGATAAAATTGTAAATCCGTAACCGTATATCCACCGACTCGGTCCGGAATAAAACCAAATCATAAAAACGACTTATCATGGTGGACATGACACATAATCATGAAAATCTCTAATTTTTCGTAATAGTATATGAAAACTTAAAACCATAAATTCTCAATAATACAAATGCCTCTTATATCAACTACTAATACTTGAATACGAAATATAATGTCATATATGCGAATTACTACTATTATTGACTACTTAAGGTATGATAAAAATCATTTTTAACAGAATAATTTCTAAGTGTGAAATGACATGTTAATATCGACGAGGTGTGGTGTAACATGTAGATATGTGCATGTGCAGCATAACTCGTCGATAATGGTGCAGTGTTCTAACAAATATTAATCCTGGAGATATATATGTAGATTTAAGAATGCATATGATAAAGTTAACATACAAAAGCAAAACTTGAATTTAAATCTAATTACGGGCGTATCACGCCATCTTTATAAGATCCCCTGGTAGATATTTAGTCTACTTACCGAAATACGTCGTAAACTACTCAGAAATCGCCAATCCTTTTCCTTTCCTTGCGTCCTTCGAAATTCCCGCACTCAAATCTAACATTGAATTAACTTGAATAAGAAAATGGCTACATTCCAACATGGCAAAATCATGAAAACACAAATTGTACGTACTAACTACACTACGTATGATTATTGAAAACTATCTAACACTTATCTTGACTGAATTTTTACCCAACCGCTGTTTCGTAACAGAAAACAGATCGCGTTACGTTTTAACCGTGTCGTATTTTAAATTTTGATTCCCTTTCCGATATTAGTTTCCAGATTTCAATTACAGTTAAACTATCTTAATTAAACATTACCAAATTATCTTGACAATGATACAGAGACCTACCCCAAACCCCAAAACACCACACACCTACAAAAATCCGGCGACGCCGGATTTTGCCTTAAGCTCGCCGGCCAAAATCCGAGCCCCTGAGTTCGTGTTCCTATGGTTTGTTCTAGGTCCAACATACAACATTTTAGCACTGTTTGGTTAAGTTGAATTTTATCTAAACTATAGCAGATTACTACAGAGTTCAGTTTTGCTTAAAATACGATATTATAGACCTTGGATTTCTAATTAAAACTAATTATAGAACTAAATTCTACAGTGATCCAAGATTTTACCTACAAGGAATTGCTTGAAGAACTCCTTCCAAGATGCACAAGCTCCTAGTCCTTAGCTTGATAGTGAACCCTTAGCTTAGTTCTTCCTCTTCACTTCTCTTTTCTTTTTGTGATTTCTAAGTGTCTTCCCTTCTTTTCATTTGAATTTTCAGAACTTTAATTTGATAATATGATCTGAACACATGATATATATATATATATATATGTGTGTGTGTGTGTGTGTGTGTGTGTGTGCGCGCGCGTGTGTGATAAAGGGAAGAGTGAGATGTAGGAGAAGGTGTCAACTAAGGAATAGTGGTGGTTTCATTCAAGTGGGAGGTGTTGAGTGTGTAGTGTGCATGAAAGATATATATATATATATATATATATGTGTGTGTGTGTGTGTGTGTGTGTGTGTGTGCGTGTGTGATAAAGGGAAGAGTGAGATGTAGGAGAAGGTGTCAGCTAAGGAATAGTGGTGGTTTCATGCAAGTGGGAGGTGTTGAGTGTGTAGTGTGCATGAAAGAAGGATGTGGCAATGAATTATCTTTCCATTTTGCTCTATCTTAAGATACAATTCTGAACCAAAACTTATTTAACCTCTTTTCTACCTACACCCTTAATCAATTCCCATTTTCACAATTTCCTAAACTTTACATAATAACCCCTCACTACCTATGATATTATATAACACCATTTTTAATTAAAATGAAGCTAAATTTCACATTAAAACCCTTATAATTTTTTTATGTTACATATTAAAATTTTAATTTAATTTGTTTTACATACTACTTATGAAAATATCTTATTTGGTTTTAATAACTTTTTAATTTAACATTTTATTATTTAATTTATTAATTTTATTTATTTCTAAATTTTCAGAATGTTATAATATTTTCCCCTTAAGAAAATTCGGTCCCCGAATTTAAACTTAACTAGACGTACCTTCGAACAGATGTGGAAATTTCTTTCGCATCGCATCCTCGGTCTCCCAAGTGATCTCCTCGCGACTCGTTCCTTGCCAAAGAACCTTTACAGATGGAAGTACGCTTGATCTCAGTTTCTTTGACTGTCGGTCTAGACTAGCTACAGGCTGCACTGTGTAGGATAAATCCGGCTCAACCTGTAAGGTCTGATGCTGGATTGCGTGAGAAGGATCGTGAAGATACTTGCGAAGAATCGATACATGAAACACCGGATGCACATCGGGAAAACTCGGTGGAAGTGCTAAACGATAAGCTACATCACCCACTCTCTCCAGAATCCCGTAGGGTCTGACATATCTGGGGCTGAGCTTTCCCTTTTTCCCGAAACACATCTTACCTTTCATCGGAGATACACGAAGAAACACATGATCTCCCACATCAAACTCGAGTCTACGACGTCGTCGATCTGCATAAGATTTCTGTCTGGATTGGGCCGCCCTCATTCTGTCTTGTATCAGCTGAATCTTTTCCGTAGTCTCCTGTACTATCTGCGGTCCCTAAATGCTACTCTCGCTCAGTTCCGTCCAGCAAACAGGCGATCGATATTTCCTCCCATACAAAGATTCAAAGGGTGCCATCTGGATCGTCTCTTAAAAACTATTGTTATACTAAAATTCTATTAAAGGTAGGTGACGATCCCAACTACCACCGAAATCAAGGCTGCAAGCTCGAAGCATATTCTCTAGAGTCTGAATGGTTCGCTCTGACTGACCATCCGTCTGTAGGTGAAAAGCTGTATTAAAACTCAATCGTGTACCAAGAGCTTCTTGAAGTTTCTGCCACATCCTGCTGGTAAACTGGGTACCGCTATCAGATATAATGCACGTCGGAACTCCATGCAATCGTACAATCTCGTCGATATAAATCTGAGCATACTGCGCAAACCCATACATCTTTTTCACCGGAAGAAAGTGAGCCGCCTTTGTCAATCTATCAACAATCACCCAGATGGAATCATACCCTCTGCTAGTCTTGGGTAGACCCACAACGAAATCCATAGAAATCTGTTCCCATTTCCACTCCGGAATGGGCAAGGGCTGCAATTCTCCCGTCGGCCTCTAGTGCTTTGCCTTAACTTGCTGACAAGTCAAGCATCTTGAAACAAACTCTGCAACATCCCTCTTCATTCCTTCCCACCAATAAACATCCCTCAAGTCATGATATATCTTGGTGGGACCAGGATGAATACTGTATGCTGATCGATGGGCCTCCTCTAAGATCTCACATCTCAATCCATCAGAATAGGCACATAAAGACAATTCCCAAAACGTAATACTCTACGGTCATCTATCACGAACCCCGACTCTCTGCCCTACCCAACCTGATCCATAATCTTCGATATACGAGTATCTGCGGGCTGCGTCTCTCGAATACGATCCAGTAGCTGAGGACGGGTGTGAACATGTGCTAACTGTCCTCCTGTAGATGTGAACTCGAACTGTACCTTACCATCACATAAAAGCTGCTAGTCTATAGAATACCGTCTCTGTAAAGTGCGCAAATGAGATAAGTTACCTCCAGGCCTCCGACTCAAGGCATCTGCTACAACATTCGCTTTTCCTGGATGATACAAGATTTCACAATCGTAATCCTTCACGAGTTCCATCCATCTATGTTTCTTTAGATTCAGATTCCTCTGCTAAAATATACTTCAAGCTCTTATGATCTATAACAATCTGGCACAACTCTCCATACAAGTAATGCCTCTAATTCTTCAATGTGAAAACTACTGCAACCATCTCAAATAATGAGTGGGGTAGTTTTTTGCTCGTGCCTCTTCAACTGCCGAGAAGCATAAGCTACAACCCTGCCGTGCTGCATCAACACACAGCCTAAACCCACATCGAGATGCATCACAATACACAACAAAACCACCTGACCTAGAAGGTAAAGATAAGACCGGTGCAGTCGTCAAACGAGTCTTCAACTGCTGGAAACTCTGTTCATACGCATCTGTCCAAAATGGGGCTTCCTTCCTAGTCAATTCGGTCAACGGTGCAGCGATCCGAGAAAAATCCTGCACAAAACATCGGTAACAACCTGCCAGCCCCAAGAAACTACGAACCTCAGTAACTTACATAGGTCTGTGCCAGTGCTGTACCGCTTCGATCTTCTTTGGGTCCACAGGTATCCCATCTCTTGTAACTACGTGACCCAAGAAATCCACACTGTCCAGCCAGAAAGCACACTTGGAGAATTTAGCGAACAGCTAATGCTCCTTCAAGTTCTGCAACGTAATACGCAAATGCTCCTCATGCTCCTCTCGGATCCGGGAATAAACAAGAATATCATCTATGAATACTGTAATAAACTGATCAATGAATTGCCTGAAGATACGGTTCATCATATAAAGCTGCTGGGGCGTTGGTGAGTCCAAACGACATCACCAAAAACCCGTAGTGCCCATATCGTGTGCGAAAAACAGTCTTCGGAATATCATCCTTCTGAACCCTCAACTAGTGATACCCTAACCGCAAATCAATCTTCGAGAAGTAGCCAGCTCCCTGCATATGATCGAATAAGTCATCGATACGAGGTAGTGGATACTTATTTCGCACAATAACTCAATTCAGCTGTCTATAGTCTATGCATAGTCTCATGCTACCATCTTTCTTCTTAACAAATAAGACAGGAGCTCCCCACGACGATATACTTGGACGAACAAGTCCTCTATCTAACAACTCTTGCAACTGGCTTTTGAGTTCTTTCAACTCCGCCGGGGCCATCCGATAGGGTGGTATAGAAATAAGCCCCGCATCCGGAATTAAGTCAATGCAAAATTCGATATCACGATCGGATGGCAATCCCGGTAATTCAGCAGGAAACACATCCGGAAATTCTCGTGCGATCGTAACTTGGTTCAACGGAACTTTAGCGACTCCTAAGTCCTGAACAAAATCTAAGAACCCATGACAACCCTTCATCAAGAGTCGCCCCGCACAAAGAGCAGAAATCATGTTGGCAGGAGTTATATTACAGTCTCCTTGTAGTACAAAGATCGGTTCACCCGGAAAACAAAATCTGACCGCTTTCCCCCAACAATCTACATAAGCATGGAAAGCGGCCAACCAATCCATACCAAGAAGTATATCAAAATCTAACATATCCAGAAGAATCAAATCAACTAAATACTCCCTATCACCAATACATATTGAACGTGACCTGAATACATATCGAGCTATAAAAGAATCTCCTACAGGAGTAATCACAACTAGCGGTAATTCTAACAACGAAAACTCTCTTCCCAGAGAAAGTGCAAAGCGTAAAGATACTTATGAATGCGTAGAAACAGAATCAATTAGAATATGCGCGTTTAAGGAACATACTGAAAGAATACCTGTTAAGGCTGCTTTGAATGTCTGGGTATCCTGACGTCCTTCCTTAAAATCTATAATTCCTAGCGAAATGCCCTGGACGTCTACAACTAAAACAGGTAGATGGGGCTTCTGCTCAACGGGGTACGAACTGAACATCTGGCCTTGTGTCCTATCTCATCAAAACTGCGTCCTGAATCGAATCTGCCTCGACCTCCTCGTCCTCTTGAATTACGACCGTCGCGACCACGGCCTCTATGGGTGTTGATCTGGCGTGGAACAACAACAGGTGTAGTAGGTAATGTGCTCGGAGGAGGTGGTGAAGTCACATGTGAGACCGATGCTTCACCCTGTCGCCTCACGGGACAATACCTAATAAAGTGATATGGACACCCACATCCGAAATATCTTTGCACGAGCTGCTGAACATATGGGTATAAGTGATAGAACTGATATACATAGAATCTGCCACGGCCTCTACGAACACGTCTTGGTGCTGATGTATTGTTACGAATTTGCCTTGGTCTCTGAACACCCGTACGTGGAGTAGTGGTCGATCTCCGTGCTCGACTAATCTCCAGCAAGGATCTGATCATTCGGCGCATCTCTTGAACATTTGTCTCCATCCTAGCTATACGATTAATATTGTTAGTGTATATGCCCTAGAGGCCATTACTGTATCATACTAGCTTGTATATTACTTAATGGAAGCTTGGGATATTCACAGTTGTATAGAAAATCTTGCTCAAAATGGTAGTATGCTACTTGGTTTGTTTCTACTTCAATATGTGCATGTGTTTCTTTTAGCATATCGCTTATACATATTAGTAGAGCCCTTAGGATCTTTGCTTGATTACCAGCGTTGTGATGGCAGTCATACTTGTGGGGGCTGGGTAATCCATAAGCACATCCTTATACAGGTCCCTAGTCGTAGGACTATCGAGACAGGGCATCGATACTCCGGAGTAGACTAGCGTATGCGCTTCTCATCCCAGCGGGGGAGATGGTCTGTCCCACAGCCATCATTACGTCATACTGGAGATAGTATGCGGTTGCTCGTTAGGTTACGAGTACACTGGACAGGACTCGTCGGGAACTGTTGGTTGGTATGATACCTATCGTCAGTTATCAGTTCCCAGGTGACATGAGTACAGCTTAGTCCGCTGACTTGACACTGTCACTTCTCCTCGAGTGTGTTTCCACTGTACTTAGATTACTACCCTAACACGGCTCAAAGGAGTCATGCAAACAGGTAGTAGTTGGGTGCAGTCCCGAAGCACTTGGAGGCAGTGACGGTTTGACAGGATTCGTCTCTCCCGGTATTGGGGGTTGACATCGCACTATGTTTAGGAGAGCCATTATACGAGTAGTCCCTGGCCAGGGCAAGCGAGATATACTGGTAGGTTTCTAGTGTTATCTCAGGGTGTTCTGGGCTACGCTCCGACACGACTTGTACCGCTATTAGGGGACTGACGTTCACTACCCCCTAGGCCCGCCATGCGATGTATCAGACGAACAGACCGGACTGTACGGAGATTGTCACATACAGGTTCAGTAGGAGTTCGGATGGGTTTACCTCATCGGCCTTCTTATCGACATCTACCTGGGGACCGTTACGTACAGCTAGTGCCGCTTGCGGTCTGTGGTTAAACCCACTGCCAGCGTAGTGTCGAGTTTTTAGAGTCCCACAAAGAGAGTTTCCCTGCACTGAGAGAAACGTGTAGAGGCCGTATGGTTTTACGGCAGGGCTATGATCACTTACGTGCACTTGTGTGCGTATGCTGTTCGGGCAGGCAATACTAGTGGGCTTTGGTTTAAGCCAGATCCTAGTATTGCACGGATGGGTTTGTTTTGTCTTCTGTGCATTCGCATTCTACGGAATACGGATGCGGGTGTGTATGCACAGTTTTGAGGAGTGATGAAGGAGGAGGTGCCTCATTAGGGTTTTAGCAGTTGGTTCGGCCAAAACCATTATGTGGCAGGCTCATTAGGGTTTTGGCAATTCGTTTGGTCAAAACCATTATGAGCCGGAGACATTGTTTACTAATCCTTTTAGTGATAGTTTAGTGATGGCTAATTGCATTAACCATTTGACCACCATGACCTCTCTTGACTTTGTTGACCCATTGACCGGAGTTGACCATTGACCTTCATGAGAGGTCGCTTTTTGAAAAGTGTTCCAACAACATCAGAATAGGTTTGTTTTAACTTGCATTGATCCGAATCAATGCAGTCCCATCAATTGATCACACCACAAAGAACGAAAATATACTGATGTACGTATATGCCATCCGCATTCGCCACTGGGTCCCGTCATCACCCGTTAGGTTAGCTAACTAACGGTAGAGCGGGGACTGGACTAGCGCGGATGAAAAACATATACAACATCTACTAATATATATACCAATATATTATATTCGCTCAAGGCGTGATAAAAATGCAACATCACAGAAATGTACAGCATCACAGAACAATACAGATATCTGGGATCCCCGGGTTTCACAGAGCCACTACTGAAACCCGACGTTCCCCTGGTCGTGTGGATAGCCTGTGCAATGAAAACCTAGACCCCTACGGGCGCGGCAAGTTACCCACAAAAACCTGAAGCGAGGCAGCCCCCTTCAGCGCCGTGAATGGACCACCCAGCACTTCACGGAATCCGGTAACTTGGGCACCCCTCCTGGGTCAACCTGTACCCCATTCTACGGGGAAAGAGCCGAGATCCCTTCACCGGGAGTGACCTCTTTAGTAAAGGTTCTCGTCACTATATTTTCTAAAAAGCTATCCGTTCCTTCAACGATATCAAGTTCATTACGTTAAAGGTTTTCGCCAGAAACCATTCGTAGCCCTCCGTCGTTTCATATGGGTAGTCAATAGTATTCAAGCTGTGTTTGTTGGCCAAAGTCAAGGCACAGTGTTTGGTAGCTGTTGGTTATTCATATGCAGCATAGATAGATGCGTTGGTTTGGGGCAGTCGTATAGCCTTGTTGGCCAAAGTCAAGGGCTTGTACGGGTGGGCTCAAATTAACCTGGAGAATGACGGGCAGAACTTGACATGTGACTTATGATTTGTTGGCCAAAGTCAAGGTCATAAGAGCATGGGGTAGAAATCACATCGGGAGTTTCAAAAGAACTGAAACTTGCCAGATATGCGCATACCTTCTGGAGTGTGATACCGTGAGCGGATTCCGTCACGTTGTCATGCGATGATAGTTGGATCCCGATTCCCACTGATGAGTTGGTTTACTCCTCGGGTGACCCCGAATAATTCTTCTTTCAGGTTTGGAGGAGAATTTGAGGTACAGTGGGAGGTTTCCTGATTAGATAAATTGGTAACCATTCTGATCTAGGATAGAGTGCACGCTGAGTGTTTCTTTTCTCTCTCTCTCTGGCAGCGACCATTGACCCGACCCTAAGACTATGACTCAGTGACCAAGTTGACCGAACCTACTTAACACTGGTTTTTGGATTGTCAGAGTTGCAGACCTCATTGCCACTCCTACTTTTACCCTTTTCTCCAGGACACCCCGTATTACTACGAACGTCCACTTCCATTGGACAAAACCATCGTATGGTTATATACGAACTCGAAGGACTTCGAGGATGGTTTCTGGTTCTGGAGAAAACGGATAGGACTATTCAGTTGTCTTTTCTTTTCACCTTCTCTCAGGTTGCGAGTACTCCTTGGTTTAGGAGTAGTACACCTATTACGCAAATTGGATAGTCTTCTTCCAAACCATAGGCTGGTGCCGACCGGTAGGGAATGAAGAAAACCAGTTAGCCTAAACGGTGTACAGAAGGTATTAGGATTAAGACAAAGCAAGGGATTAGTAAGAGGGCAAAGTAAATTGCGACTGATATTCACGACCAAACCAAGTATTTCTTCGCCAATCCTAAATCACCTTTGTATTTCTCCAGGACTCTCCGTATCACTACGAAGATCCACAGTTTATTTGGATACTCCATCGTATGGTTATATACGAACTCGAAAGGAACTTGTTCCAGTTCGGGGATGGATTCTGGTCCAGGAGAAATAGGAATAAGGTTTATTCGGTTGTCTTTTATCTTCACCTTCTCTCGCATTGCGAGTGCTCCTAGGATTAGGACAGTATACCCATTATGCTTATTGGATAGTCTTCTTCCAAACCATAGGCTGGTGCCGAATGGTAGGGAAGGAAGAAAACCATTTGGCCTAAGGGGTGTGCAGAAGGTAATGACTAAAGACATATAAAGGGATTTGGAGAGGTGGCAAAGAATTATACGGTTATAGTTGTGAATCTGGATAATGGTAGAGGCATTACTAGGAATACCAGGATACCCCATCGAAACATTTCAATGTTTCAGGTTCACTGTGTACGGTTAATAGAAAACTGATTTCCCAAATTAGACACTTGCTCCAGGGTATGTATTTACCAGGTATGATTCTCACATCTGTATGGTTTTACAAATGATGAGTGGGAGTAAGTTATTGGGAATTGGGTGATCATCCTCAATATATCGGGATTCGTTGTAATCGGTGATATTTGAGGGGATCATCTGGCCTGTTTGCCGGTCGGCAAATATTTGGTTTTGAATATCCGCTGTTATGCACCAATTTCAAATTGATATATCTGTACGTCTATTTTCATAGAGTGAGATATACCTTTTGATATTATGTCGATGACATTTACCTATATCAGTGGATGGTTAGGTAAGGAGCATTAAACAGCGGTGTAATTCTTCTTAACCATAAGTACAGTTTTCAACCTACGACACACAGTGAAAGAGTTGTTAGACTCAGCGGACTTATACAGAGTATTGTATGTTGTCCAGTTTCCATTAGGACAGAGGGGTTGGTCCTCATACTATATTCTGTTTACTTTTAACTTCTCTAGTTCTTAGACATGTGTTTCGTAGAAACACAGGGTCTAAGTTTTGAGGAGTTATAGGTATTTGAATAGAGTAGAGAACCAGGTGTAGCAAGTATCGGGATTCTTCAAAGTGATCGAAGATGTAGATACTTATGTATGGTATTCAGTTGATAGTAATGATAAAGAGAAATTGCTTCTCTTTCAGGTTACTCATAATTGGAAGCATTCCTAAGTTGAGTAACGCTGATCGGCCTCTCTCCATTTAGTTGACATGCACTGGAGACAGCTGCATGATTTGAATCTGGTTAAATTAAATCAGTGCCTCTGGTTCTATATTAGATATAGAACAGTTCATATCTTAACGATGTTAAGGTACGGGGAGTTGTCCGGCTTATGATTAAAACCAGACACTGGACAACTCAAGGCACGTTTCTGTAATGGCAGTTTGTGGGTTGACCCAGGCTATGACGAGGGTTGACTTTCTACCATCTGGCAGATCAATAGAAATATTGTTCTAGACTCGCCACAGTTTTATTAAAAATGGATTTTTTCAAAAACAGTAGTGGGAGTATGGTAGAACTGGAAGTGATTCCAGAACCGCAAACGATTACTGAAGATTTGATAAGGAACCTAAAGATTCAATCTGTTTTGACATTCCATTGGCCACTCCGCAGATAAGGTGGGTAACTTCAGGCACCCGATAGGTACTCCGGTAGCCTCAAGGACGGTGACAGGGAAGTTCTTGTTTACCCACACTCGCCATTGTTGTTGTTCCAGGCTGCGAGACCCGGCAGGAGGATGAGTATAGCGTCGTTCTAAACTAGTTTTAGAAGTGCACGTCTATATGACTCTGGCAGAGGGTTGTCGTAGTCAGTGGGAGCAGCGGAAGCATTGGTAGACATCAGGCTTATGTCTATTTATAGACTAAAGCAGATGTAGCGGAGATAGATCATCTATTTCTGATGTGACAGTCATAGGTTTGACGTCATCAGAATAGGGGATAGATCTGTTGAGAAGGTAGTAGGAAGTGATATTCCTATACTACGATCGGTTATACTTTGGTTGTCACACAGTGGCTTCTCCACAAGGGACTTGGACATTATATCAGACATACTGGTTACTAGATCTATGGTTTTAGATCTGGATTTGGGTGGTTTCCCAATCTGGGTACTTGGACAGCATTCTAAGAGTATTTAGAATGGACGACTCCTGGCATGGTAGTGTACCTGCAGGTAATGGAGTCACCCTCTCTAAAGGTGTCTTATAGACTAAAGTAGAGAGGGATGTGCATGATTGACAGATCACTTGCTTAGGCAATTGAGTCAATCATGAGATGTCAAGTACCACACCAGATGTTGTTCTTGCACTAGATGCAATAAGTTGACATTGATCCAATCCTGGAGAAACAGTCGGAAGCAGTTTTAGAACATAAGTGGATGTTCTAGGGATATGATAACGACAGCTTCATTTGGGAGACAGTTATCATTCCAGGCTTCCAAGGTGACATGGACGACAAGGAGGTTGTCAGAGTTATAGTTTTCCTTCGGACGAGGGGCAGTATTTTGGACAGGTGGTCCAAGGCAATACTGAGGGTGGCATGGCGCAGGATACTGATTAAGTTCAGTTAACGATACAGTCTAAGAAGTTTGGATTTGGAGTTCATTTATGAGCTAGGTCCCATCAGACATCCAGACATTCTAAGACAGGTATTGCTCATTTCGGGAGATGGTTTTCTCCGCGAACTTGAGATATAGAGAGACATAGAAAGAAACATCAAGGCGGATCCACTCACTGAGGCTATTCCTCGAACGCAATAGTTTCACAAACGGGATTTGTGAGACTGACTAGTAGAGGAGTTGGGTGTTCGGTATCACACGGGCTGTGAGTATGCGACATCGCAATAATTAGCCTTGAGTGCAAGTGGGAGATTGTTGGAGATAGTGCCCTCAGAGTCAATTATTGGGTCACAGGCACGTGATTGCAATGATTGAGGGAGGACCTATCTCGGGAGGACAGTCTTACTCGAGATGATAGTATGCTATCTGGTTTACCTTTATCATCGTGTACTGCTTTAGGTGACCTGACAGGTCGCTATTGCACGTTGATAGAGCCCCTAGGATTCTTGCTTGACTACCGGCAGTATGAGGGCGATCATATACGTGGGAGCTGGTAGTCTATAAGCACATCCTTAAAAGGTCCCTAGTCGTGGGAGTTTCGAGATAGGGCATCGATACTCCAGAGTAGACTAGTGTATACAGTCGAGACCCCGACGAAGGGCGGTGGCCGGTCTCACAAGCCACTGGTGTCAGTTGGTTCACCTAAGATGTATACAGGTGCTCATTCGGTTATGAGTACACCGGACAGGACTCGCCGGGAACATGCTAGTTGGTCTTATACCTGACGTCAGATAGCAGTTCCCTGGTAACATGTGTACAGGTTAGTTCATCGACCTGGGGATCGTCATTTGTCTCGTGTGAGTTCCCACTGTACTTTGATTACTACCCTACCATGGCTCAAAGGAGTCGTGCAAACAGGTTTTAGTTGGGTACAGTCCCGAGCCACATGGAGGCAGTGAGCGGATCTTCAGGGGTTCGTCTCTCCCGGTATTGGGGGTGAGGTCGCGCTGTGTCTAGGAGAGCCATTACACGAAGACCTTGGCCAAGGCAGGAGATTTACTGGTAGGTATTCCAGTAGTATCTCAGGGTGTTCTGGGCTACACTCCGACACGACTTGTACCGCTTTTGGGGGTCTGACTTTTACCAACCCCCTAGGCCCGCCATGCGATGCTCATAGACGAACGGACCGGACTGTACGGATATTGTCACTGACAGGCTCAGTAGGGTGTCAGGATGAGTTCGCTCATCGACGTCCCTTTTAGTCAATAGCTGGTGGCCCGTCACGTATTGGCTTATACCTCTGACGTGCTAGTGGTTAAATCCACAGCCATAGTATTGACGAGTCTTTAGAGTCCACCACACTTTCAGTTACTCAAGCTTTCGGGCGAAACGCTGTAGAGGCCGTATGGAGATATGGCAGGGTCCGATCAGACACGTGCGGTATTGCACGGATCAGGATCGGACGGTTTGTACTAGTGGCCGTATGGTTATATGGCAGGGTTCGATCAGATACGTGCGGTATTGTACGGATCAGGATCGGACGGATATTACTAGCCGGCTTTGGCTTAAGCCGGTCCTAGTTTAGTACAGTGTAGATTTTGTCTCATTGCATTTGTATCCGGACGGAATACAGATGCGGGTGTGTATGCACAGTATCGGGGTTTTCCTCTAATTTATTACGGGACCAGTTTTCTGGAGTTGCCAGTTTGCATTCCGTTCCGGCCGGTTTTCCTTTGTTCTTTCCCGGCCGGACTTTTTCGATGGAGGGTGTTATTTGCAAGTTTGCAAATAACACTTTGTGGAGGGGTTTATTGCATAAGGATTGATATGTTAAGCATCTTTGCTTTTCATGCATTTATTGTGAAGTGAATGGATTTGATTTGGATGTGAATTTGTGATCATGATGTTTTGTTTATGGTCACCTTTCTACTTTTACTACACTCACTCTCCTTCTTGGTTTTTATGATGGTTGATTCCATTTTTTCCTCCACCATTCTCTTGAATAGGCCAGCCACTTCATTGAGGGAGAAAGTGAGGTTTTCATTTTGAGTGTGGCAATTTTCCTTGATCTCATTCTCTTGTTAGGAAAAATGCAAGCACCATTTTTCCTTATCTTGATTCCTCCATCCTCCATGGCAACAAACCCCAAATGAGACCGGCATGCTCTACACTACATTCTACAGCAAATCTTGGACGCGTCGGCTAGCCTACTTCACGCCCGAGTTGCCTCGGTATTGAGGTGGGAGCCCGTAAAAGATACAGGCGATGTGGTGCCCTTCCGGCGAGGAGGCGACGGACGGAGATCCCGCGAGGAGATCGGAGTGGAGATGAAGACCGGAGGACTCGGATCAGTCAGTATATCTCTAACCCATCTTCTAGTTAGCTTAGACTTGTTAATGGTTACGATCCGGGTGTTTAGTGCGCGGTGGTGCCGGTTTGCTAAGTCCGCAAAATTAAAGTTTATCACCGTTTCCGCATTTGGCCGTCGGATTGACGGCCGGGGCGCCGTCGTGCACTTACAGTGGTATCATGTAAGTCCACGTTGCGACCCCCGGTGCTTACGGGGAGGCGGAAACGGTATAAAAAACAAATTTTTATCGCAAGGGGCAACATGGACTAAACAAGGTCGGGATCGTGTCTAAACTAAAACTAGCAAGTATACAAAGGAGCGTTAGCTACTCGGATGAAGATGGTTATACCTAAACTTGAACTCCTTCTTCTTCAAACTTTGTGGAGGTTGATGGTTCTTTCCTCGTAGCCTTCTTCCGTCGAAGATGGATCCACCTGAGGGTTCAACCTTTGGGCTCTTCCTCGAACTTTGAGTGAACTAGGATCTTCGGCTTGCTAAACCTTGAACCCTAGAGAGAGTAGAGAGTATCTATGGGGTGCTTTCTTTTTCAAGGTGAGGGATTCTCAACACATGAGAAGGAATCACCTTGAGCTTGAGGAAGAAGAAGATGAAATGAAGAGAGAGAATGATTATGATAGAATGAGCTATCTTTTTCCTTTTGCAACTATAAAGCAAAAGAAAAAGAATTATCTAATTAATAATAAAAATGAAAATGAAATAGTTGATGGAAGGTTTAGGAATGACCATTATCATTTCAAACATTAAATGGTTTTGCAAGAATCAAAAAGCATCTTGCTTTTGTAATGATGATGGTCAAAACTTCAACCATGGTCAACAAGTCAACCATGGTCAACAAGTCAACATAAAAACCAACCATGACACAATTTCATTTTATTAATATTATTAATTGATATAACATAAATCCATTAGGGTTTGGAAAAAGACGACTGTCAACTGTGCATACGCACCCGTTCCGAAACCCTAATGAAAGTCCTCTTCCTCTTCCTCAAATAACTGTGCATACACACCTGCATCCTTGTTCCGAGGAACATGAATACTGAGAGATAAAAGCAACCCCAAAACATATACCAGTATCTGACTCAAACCATAGCCAGCCAGTAATATCCGTCCGGACTCCAAACGTGCACAAGTGCGCGGATGAGAACGAACCCTGTCGCAAAACCATGCGACCTCTACTCTGTTTTGCCCAGAGGCGAGTACCCTCTGTGTGGGACTCTAAAGACTCGACTCTACGCTGGCAGTGGGTTTAACCACAGACCGCAAGCGGCACTAGCTGTGCGTAACGGTCCCCAGGTAGATGCCGACAAGAAGGCTGACGAGGTGAAACCCCATCTGTACTCCTACTGAGTCTGAATGTGACAGTCTCCGTACAGTCCGGTCTGTTCGTCTGATACATCGCATGGTGGGCCTAGGGGGCGGTAAAATGTCAGTCCCCTAATAGCGGTACAAGTTGTGTCGGACTGAAGCCCAAAACACCCTGAGATAACACTGGAAGCCTACCAGTATATCTCGCTTGCCCTGGCCAGGGACTACTCGTGTAATGGCTCTCCTAGACACAGCGCGATGTCAACCCCCAATACCGGGAGAGACGAATCCTGTCTAACCGTCACTGCCTCCAAGTGCTTCGGGACTGCACCCAACCACCACCTGTTTGCACGACTCCTTTGAGCCGTGGTAGGGTAGTGATCAAAGTGCAGTGGGAACACACTCGAGGCGAAGTGCCAGTGTCAAGTCAGCGGACTAAGCTGTACTCATGTCACCTGGGAACTGATAACTGACGATAGGTATAATACCAACCTGTCAGTTCCCGACGAGTCCTGTCCAGTGTACTCGTAACCCAACGAGCACCCGTATACTATCTCCAGTACGACGTACTGATGGCTGTGGGACAGACCATCTCCCACACTGGGATGAGAAGCGCATACGCTAGTCTACTCCGGAGTATCGATGCCCTGTCTCGATAGTCCTGCGACTAGGGACCTGTATAAGGATGAGCTTATAGATTACCCAGCCCCCACTAGTGTGACTGCCATCACAACGCTGGTAATCAAGCAAAGATCCTAAGGGCTCCACTAATGCGTATAAGTGATATACTGAAATAAACACAAGTACACATTGAAGTAGAAACAAACCAAGTAGCATACTACTATATTGAGCAAGATTGTTTATACAAGGTGAATATCCCAAGCTTCCATCAAGTAATATACAAACTAGTATGATATAGTAATGGCCTCTAGGGCATATACACTAACAATCTCCCACTTGCACTAAGGCCATGAACTGGCGTATCGAAGACCTATCATCTCGATCAGCCGCTCGAACTGAGTCTAGGGTAAGGCCTTGGTGAATGGATCTGCAGTGTTCTCCTCTGAAGCCACCCTCCGAACCTCGATCTCCTTGCGATCCACGATCTCCCTGATCAGGTGATACCGCCTCAAGATGTGCCTGGATCTCTGATGGGACCTGGGTTCCTTCGCTAAAGCTATAGCCCCATTGTTGTCGCATTACAGAGGTATTGGGTCAACAATGGACGGAACCACCTGAAGTTCTTTCAAGAACTTCCTCATCCAGACATCTTCTTTTGCGGCATCAGATGCAGCAATGTATTCCGCTTCCATAGTCGAGTCTGCAACGGTTTCCTGTTTGGAGCTCTTCCAACACACCGCCCCTCCATTGAGGGTAAAGACGAAACCCGACATGGACTTGGAATCATCCTTGTCACTCTGGAAGCTGGAGTCAGCAAAGGCCTCGATCTGGAGGTCTTTTCCGCCATACACCAAGAACATCTCCTTAGTCCTTCTCAGGTACTTGAGAATGTTCTTTACCGCTATCCAGTGTTTCTCCCCAGGGTTTGACTGATACCGGCTTACCACACTCAGTGCATAAGCTACATCCGGTCTGGTACACAACATCGCATACATTATAGAGTCTACCGCAGAAGCGTAGGGCATAATAGACATGCGATCCCTCTCCAAATCAGTCTTGGGAGACATCTCTTTAGAGAGGGTGATCCCGTGACAAGCCGGTAGGTTACCG
Organism: Agapanthus africanus; assembly: GCA_030015575.1. Lineage (NCBI taxonomy): Eukaryota > Viridiplantae > Streptophyta > Magnoliopsida > Asparagales > Amaryllidaceae > Agapanthus > Agapanthus africanus. The sequence continues at coordinate 467,452,308 of JASDDO010000022.1, forward strand.
CGCTTGGAATCTTCCATACCGAATCTCTTCACTATGGTGTCGATGTACCTGGACTGAGAAAGTCCTAATATCCTCTTGGATCTATCACGATGGATCCGGATCCCCAGGATGTATGAGGCATCACCAGGTCTTTCATGGAGAACCTGTGCGACAAGAACCCCTTGACAGATTGTAGCATAGGAATGTCATTTCCTATTAAGAGAATGTCATCCACGTATAAAACGAGGAATACTACAGTTCTCGCTACAAATCTACTATAGATGCATGGTTCATCTGGATTTTTGATAAAGCCAAATTCCTTGACCGTCTCATCAAAACAGATGTTCCAACTCCGCGATGCCTGCTTTAGTCCATAGATGGACTTAAGCAACTTGCACACCTTTCCGCTGCTCCCACTATGAATGAAACCCTCTGGCTGATCCATATAGACACACTCCTCTAAATTTCCAATTAGAAAAGCGGTCTTTACGTCCATCTGCCAAATCTCATAATCGTGGAAGGCAGCAATGGAAAGAAGGATCCGAATGGATTTCAGCATAGCCACTGGAGAAAAGGTTTCGTCATAGTCCAAGCCAGGTCTTTGACGGAAACCCTTTGCTACAAGTCTAGCTTTATAGGTCTCAACCTGTCCATCTACACCAATCTTCCTTTTGAAGATCCACTTGCATCCTACGGGTTTTACCCCGTCTGGAGCAATGTCCAACGTCCATACTTTGTTGGTGTACATGGACTCCATTTCGGTCCGCATTGCATCCAGCCATTTTACCGAGTCAACGCTCTGAACGGCCTGCTGGAAGCTAGTAGGCTCATCATAATCTATGATGCAATCCTCTCTATCCCCGTCTATGAGAAAACCGTAGTATCTCTCGGGCGGATGAGACTGCCTACTACTCCTGCGGAGCGGCGTAGGAATGTCCTGTTCTTTCGAACCCTCTGGTTCCTCTAAGCTTTCAGTAATGGTTTGTGGTTCTGGAATTTCTTCCAGTTCTACTGTGCTCCCACTTATCTGGTTTTCCAAAAACTCAGTTTCCAAGAAGTAGGCATGACGAGAAACAAGAACTTTTTGTTCCTCTTCGCAGTAGAAGAAATATCCCTTGGAGTTCTTTGGATATCCCACAAACTTGCACTGTACTGAGCGTGCCTCGAGCTTGTCCGCATGCTGTTTTTTAACAAAAGCTGGACATCCCCATGTCCTAATGTACTTAAGATAGGGTCTCTTCCCACTCCACATCTCATATGGTGTAGTAGGCACAGTCTTAGTAGGAACTCGGTTCAAAAGGTACGCAGCTGATTCTAGCGCATACCCCCAGAATGATCGCGGTAACTCAGCGTTGCTCATCATGGACCGTACCATATCCAATAGGGTTCGGTTCCGTCTCTCCGATACACCGTTGTGTTGCGGAGTGTATGGAGGAGTAAACTGAGAGAGAATTCCGTTCTCTTTTAAATAATTCAGGAACTCGGCACTTGAGTATTCTCCACCTCGATCCGATCTTAGAATCTTGATACTTTTGTCGGTCTGTTTCTCTACTTCATTCTTATATTCCTGGAACTTTTCAAAGGCTTCGGACTTATGTTTCATTAAGAAGACATAACCGTACCTCGAAAAATCATCCGTAAAAGTAATGAAGTAAGAGTAACCGCTTCGCGCATGTGTAGACATTGGACCACACACGTCGCTGTGTACGAGTCCCAAGAGCTCGCTCGCTCTTTCTCCGTGTCCAGTGAACGGAGTCTTTGTCATCTTTCCCATGAGACAAGATTCACAAGTGGCATAAGACTGATACTCAAACGGATCCAAGTATCCTTCTTTATGTAACTTAGTCAACCGTGTCTCATTGATGTGACCCAGTCTACAATGCCATAAGAAAGCCTGATTAATATCTGGAGACTTTCTTTTGTGTGTATTCTGGACATTGAAAATCTGTGGTTGGTTTAATACGTATATACCATTGCTCAGTGTACCTAACCCAATCAGAACTTGATTAAGGTAAATGTTTACAACATTACTTACAAACGCAAATTCATAACCTTCTTTAGAAACTAAAGATACAGAAATGATATTACAAGTTGCGTTGGGTACAAAAAAAACAATTACGCAGAACCAAAACATGCCCATCTGACATTCCCAGGTGATAGTCCCCCACGGCTTTAGCATCCATGCTAGCTCCGTTTGCAACTCTGAGGGTCATGTCACCTGCCTTCAAAAACCTACGATTTCTCAACGCCTGCAATGAATTACAGATATGAGATCCTGATCCGGTATCCAATACCCAGGAAGTAGAGTTTATCGAAAGACAGTTTTCAATAACATACACACCTGAAGCTGAAGCCGCAACCTGCTTCAATTCCTGTGTCCTGGCTTTCCAAGCCCTGCAATCATTCTTCCAGTGTCCACTCTTATGATAATAGAAGCATTCTTCTTTACCTATAAGCTTCCCTGCTTTCATTGTTGCCTTTGCCTTTCCCTTCGTATCCACTTTACTAACACCGCCCCTTGGTTTGGCAGGGGCTTTCCTCTTCTTTCCCTTGGCTTTCGCCTTGGACCTAGAAGAAGAAGATCCTCCTACAAACAAAGTGGATGTTTCCCTACCTTTCTGTAGGGTGCCCTCTGCACTCCTCAGCATGTTGAGGAGTTCTGAAAGTTCAACTTCCTTTTCCTGTAAGTTGAAATTCAGGATGAACTGGGCGTAAGTGGAAGGAAGGGATTGAAGAATCAAGTCCGTATAGAGCTCATTCTCCAACGTGGTCCTAAGGTCAGCGAGCTCCTCAATGTAGCCAATCATCTTAAGCACGTGTTCCGCTACCGATGATCCGACGGCCAATTTTGCCGAAAACAACTTCTTCGACACTTCGTATCTTGCGATACGAGACTGCTCTCCATACAGTTCTTTTGTATGAAGAAATATGGATTCCAGATCCGTATTCTCGTGCCTCCTCTGATGTTCATTGTCCATCGAGGCAAGTACGAGGAACCTGGCCTTCGCGCTATCAATCTCCCAAGTCTTACGGATTTCCTTATCCGCGACGCTGGAGGTGGGACCTGGGACGGGGGGAGCTTTGGTGGTAAGAAGATACCCCAGCTTGTCGTAAGTGATTGTCATCTTGACATTCCTGAGCCAATCTTTGTAGTTTAGCCCTGTCAATATATTTTTATCTAGAAGTAACTTAAGTCCAGTCATTTCGATTTGGTCGCTGCAAGGGGGAGAGAAGAAACACTTTAGCACGATGCTCTTGCAAGTTTAGAGTGGTTTTTAATTTGTCTAAACAGGATGGCTCCCACTGTCTCTCGAATCCCTCCTCAAACCATAACGGAAGAATTAGTCGGGATCAATCCCACCGCACAATACTTGCTTAACCGTTCAGCCAGGCCAGTGTCGGTACTTCGAGGGAGGTTTTCCAACGCTTTCGCGAAGTTCCTTAATTAAATAACCTCTTTTCCCTGGGGGCGTAGCCCCGCTAACACCTTTCTAGGCACCTACTAGGTTTATAGCATTGATCGTTTAGTGAGAAATTTCCCGAGGAGTAGCATATACTCACAGTAGGATCGGGATCCAAATATCATTGCGTGACGAAACTGAAGGAATCCTACCAGAATCATTACACTCTAAATGGTATGCAAATCTAGCAAGTTTCAGTACTTATGAAACTCCCGATGTGGATTTCTGCCCCATGCTCTTATGACCTTGACTTTGGCCAACAAATCATAAGTCACATATCAAGTTCTACCCGTCGTTCTCCAGGTTAATTTGAATCCACCCGTACCTACCCTTGACTTTGGCCAACAAGGCAGTACGACTGTTCCAAACCAACGCATCTATCTATGCTGCACATGAATACCTAATAGCTACCAATCACTATGCCTTGACTTTGGCCAACAAACACAGCTTGAATACTATTGACTATTCATGTGAAACGACGGAGGGCTACGAATGGTTTTGGCGAAACCGTGAACGTAGTGAACTTGATATAATCGATGGAACGAGATAGCTTTTAGAAGGAGTGGCTCAAGCTCCACATTTAAAAGTTAGTTTTGAAAAGAACCGAGTGGTTTTTCGAAAGTGTTCCAACGATTTCAACTTGGTTTATTATCTTGCATTAGTTCTTTTAATGCGTGATATTCTTGCATTAGTACTTTTAATGCGTCCCATCATTTAATCCTACCATTGCAGAAAACAACCAAAATATGACGTACGCTTATGCCATATGCATTCGCCACGGGGTCCCGTCATCACCCGTTAGGTTACTTAACTAACGACAGAGCGGGGGCTGGGCTAGCGCGGCTATAAAACATAAGCAACGCCTAAATAGAAAGCAATGATAGACATTACAGATCACAGATGAATACATTGGATATACTAGCAATCCGCAATCCTTTCGAGCCTGCAACGAAAAGCGGATTACACGGTCGCGGTGAATAGCCAAATACCCCACCCAAGACCCCTACGGGTGCAGCAAACTACCCGCCAAGTACTCGGCAGTTTGTGCACCCCCTCCATGGGTCTATCCTAGGAGCAAAAACAGTAAAATGAATTATACAATGACGGCTACAACCCCGACCCGGTTGTGCGGCCAAACAAATAATAATATTACATCAATTTACATTTACAATGAATGAAAGAAAAACAAAAGCTCATCTCACATCCACCCCGGCTATTCACCCGCGACAGTCCAACACATTCATATACACATTCCAATTTCAAACACAGATCATGTATAACCCCGACCAATCGACTTATAGCGATTAGCCGACGTTCAATACATGCAAACATCACAGATATAACCATCATAGTCAAAGTGCAGTGAAGTTCGGAAAAAATACTGAATTATAGGACCCCAAAAGTAAATTTCTGTTCTGGAAAATCTGGGCACATATAATATATCTTAAAAATCCCAAAACCAACATAGAGACACACTGCACGAAAAACGATGACGAGAGGACAACAAACGGCGGCGGTTCCGCGGCAAATACCTACCTCATGCCGCGGAACCGCGGCGGTTTGAATGAATCAGGGGATCGTTTTTCTTGGGTGTTCACACAAAACCCTGAGCCAAATTTAGGTGTATAACAAATCTTGTTTTGACCAGAAAAATTTTTAACAGAAACTAGGGTTTTGTAAAAGTTTGGTTTTTGGATTTTTCGGTTCCGAACTTCGTTACACTTCACTACCAAGCTAGTTTAAGTTTAGTTAGGCTCTGATACCACTGTAAGTCCATGTTGCGACCCCCGGTGCTTACGGGGAGGCGGAAACGGTATAAAAAACAAATTTTTATCGCAAGGGGCAACATGGACTAAACAAGGTCGGGATCGTGTCTAAACTAAAACTAGCAAGTATACAAAGGAGCGTTAGCTACTCGGATGAAGATGGTTATACCTAAACTTGAACTCCTTCTTCTTCAAACTTTGTGGAGGTTGATGGTTCTTTCCTCGTAGCCTTCTTCCGTCGAAGATGGATCCACCTGAGGGTTCAACCTTTGGGCTCTTCCTCGAACTTTGAGTGAACTAGGATCTCCGGCTTGCTAAACCTTGAACCCTAGAGAGAGTAGAGAGTATCTATGGGGTGCTTTCTTTTTCAAGGTGAGGGATTCTCAACACATGAGAAGGAATCACCTTGAGCTTGAGGAAGAAGAAGATGAAATGAAGAGAGAGAATGATTATGATAGAATGAGCTATCTTTTTCCTTTTGCAACCATAAAGCAAAAGAAAAAGAATTATCTAATTAATAATAAAAATGAAAATGAAATAGTTGATGGAAGGTTTAGGAATGACCATTATCATTTCAAACATTAAATGGTTTTGCAAGAATCAAAAAGCATCTTGCTTTTGTAATGATGATGGTCAAAACTTCAACCATGGTCAACAAGTCAACCATGGTCAACAAGTCAACATAAAAACCAACCATGACACAATTTCATTTTATTAATATTATTAATTGATATAACATAAATCCATTAGGGTTTGGAAAAAGACGACTGTCAACTGTGCATACGCACCCGTTCCGAAACCCTAATGAAAGTCCTCTTCCTCTTCCTCAAATAACTGTGCATACACACCTGCATCCTTGTTCCGAGAAACATGAATACTGAGAGATAAAAGCAACCCCAAAACATATACCAGTATCTGACTCAAACCAGAGCCAGCCAGTAATATCCGTCCGGACTCCAAACGTGCACAAGTGCGCGGATGAGAACGAACCCTGTCGCAAAACCATGCGACCTCTACTCTGTTTTGCCCAGAGGCGAGTACCCTCTGTGTGCGACTCTAAAGACTCGACTCTACGCTGGCAGTGGGTTTAACCACAGACCGCAAGCGGCACTAGCTGTGCGTAACGGTCCCCAGGTAGATGCCGACAAGAAGGCTGACGAGGTGAAACCCCATCTGTACTCCTACTGAGTCTGAATGTGACAGTCTCCGTACAGTCCGGTCTGTTTGTCTGATACATCGCATGGCAGGCCTAGGGGGCGGTAAAACGTCAGTCCCCTAATAGCGGTACAAGTCGTGTCGGAGTGAAGCCCAAAACGCCCTGAGATAACACTGGAAGCCTACCAGTATATCTCGCTTGCCCTGGCCAGGGACTACTCGTGTAATGGCTCTCCTAGACACAGCGCGATGTCAACCCCCAATACCGGGAGAGACGAATCCTGTCTAACCGTCACTGCCTCCAAGTGCTTCGGGACTGCACCCAACCACCACCTGTTTGCACGACTCCTTTGAGCCGTGGTAGGGTAGTGATCAAAGTGCAGTGGGAACACACTCGAGGCGAAGTGCCAGTGTCAAGTCAGCGGACTAAGCTGTACTCATGTCACCTGGGAACTGATAACTGACGATAGGTATAATACCAACCTGTCAGTTCCCGACGAGTCCTGTCCAGTGTACTCGTAACCCAACGAGCACCCGTATACTATCTCCAGTACGACGTACTGATGGCTGTGGGACAGACCATCTCCCACACTGGGATGAGAAGCGCATACGCTAGTCTACTCCGGAGTATCGATGCCCTGTCTCGATAGTCCTGCGACTAGGGACCTGTATAAGGATGAGCTTATAGATTACCCAGCCCCCACTAGTGTGACTGCCATCACAACGCTGGTAATCAAGCAAAGATCCTAAGGGCTCCACTAATGCGTATAAGTGATATACTGAAATAAACACAAGTACACATTGAAGTAGAAACAAACCAAGTAGCATACTACTATATTGAGCAAGATTGTTTATACAAGGTGAATATCCCAAGCTTCCATCAAGTAATATACAAACTAGTATGATACAGTAATGGCCTCTAGGGCATATACACTAACACTCTACACTCTTCTTTGATTTTCTTTTTATTTCTTGAGTTATGAAAATGGTCAAGTCATTTGTGCCATCAACTTTATCATGATAGGATTAGTAATGATGGTTTTGGTGTATTATTGCAACCATGGTTGATTTTTTTTAGTTAATCTTTTTCATTATTCTTTTCTCATTCTCTCTCTTGAAAGTGAGAAGAAAAGAAAAGCTCCATGGTTGCTTGATCTCCTCCTTCTTCCTCCTCTTGATAAATTCTTTTGATCTCATGTGTTGAGAGAAAAAGAATCCACATAGACAAACACTTCCATTTTTCTCTTCTACACAACTTAGGGCATCTAGATTAGCGATCTCGTAGCCCTAGTTGCCTCGGCTTGAGGTGGAGCTCGGTGTACAACTCTCGGGTGGATCGTCTTCGACTCAAGAAGGCCGCGGAGGTGACCAAGATCCGGACCGTACCTTGGAGCTTGGACGGACGAGCGGGACAGCAGAATGAAGACGATCAGGACCAGAAAACAAACTATCATGTCGAGCAAGAAAGTCCTCCATATATATGTCCAAGCATCCACTACAATATACATCGTTTGTACAGTAATGGTCTCTAGGGCATATATATCACTAACAATCTCCCACTTGCACTAGGACCATCTGTTGTAGTATCTCATACCCAACAATCAGCAGTGGTTGAAGTATCTCATACTCAACCATCCCATAAAAGTCTCTACTGGGAAATAGGCCTTTGTGAGTAGATCTGCGCCATTGTCCTCTGTGTCTACTCTCCTAACCTCGATCTCCCTGGAGATCAACCATCTCCATGATCAGGTGATACTGCCTAAGAATTTGTCTGGATCTCTGATGGGACGGGGGTTCCTAGGCCAAAGCCATAACTCCATTCTCTCACAATGGTAGGAACGAAGTTCATCTCATGAACAAATGTACATCCAGACTACCTCTTTGGTAGCGTCCTTGGTAGTGATGTATCCAGCCTTTATCGTCTAGTATGCCACGGTTTCTAGCTTGGAACTTTTCCAACATACCGTCCCTCCACAGATGGTAAAGACAATTCCTGTGACTGACATTCAGTCGACCTTACCACCCTGGATCCTATCCAGTGATTCTCCCCAGGATCTATTGATACCATCTCACTACACCTAGTGAGAATCCTAACATCCACTTAGATCTATCTCGTAGATCCAATACCCAGGATTTAGGAGGTATCACCTTGATCCTTTATGGAGAATCCTTATGATAAGAGGAGATTGACCGAGCGTAGCATAGGAAACTCCTTCCCTATCAGGAGTATGTCATCCACGTACAATACGAGTATCATCACCATACTTCCTACTACCTTTTTATATATACAAGGTTCATCTACCATTTTGATGAAGTCAAACTCTTTGACTACCATATCAAAACAGATATTCCAACTCCGCGATGCCTGTTTTATCCCATAAAGCAACTTGCACAAGTTTCCGCTGCTCCCACTGTCTACGAAGCCCTCTGGTTGTGTACTTATAGACGATCTCTTCTAAATCATCATTTAGAATAGCAGTCATGACACCCAACCGCCAGATATCGTAGTCATGGTATGTAGTAGTGGCAAGTAGGATCTGGATGGACTTAACCATAGGCACTAGAAAAGGTTTCATCATTATCCATACCTGGTCGATGATGAGAACCTTTTGCAACTAGTCTTAGCTTTGAAAGTCTCAACTTTTTATGTACACCAAATAATCTTCTCAAGATATACTTGCTCCTGATCGGGATTTAACCCTTCAGATAAAGTAACCAAATTCCATACTTTGTTGGTGTATATAGATTCCATCTCAGATCGCTTAGCATCCGGCCATTCCCACAAAGTCCCCACTCCTGATGGCCTGCTCGAAACTAGTTGGGTCATCATCTTATGATGCAATCCTCGCTCCCACTGTCATAGAGAAACCGAAGTATCTCTCAGGTGGATGAGGAACCCTACCAGATCGGCGGAGAGGCTGAGGTTCGTCTGGAACTATTGAATCCTTCGGTTCTACCAAATCATCAGCTATAGTTTGTATAGCTGAACTCCTTCCAGTTCTACCTCATGACCACAAATTTCTTCACAAGAAATCCTTTTCTCTAAAAGGTGGCATGCTGAGAAATAAAACAACTTTTGCTCCTCAGAGTGGTAGAAGATATTCCCTTGAGAATGCTTGGGATATCCAACAAACTTCCACAGAACTGACCTTGCCTCGAGCTTGTCCGGATTTTACTTTTAGACATGGGCCGGACAACCCAAAATCTTAACATCCTTAAGAGATGGACTCTTCCCATACCATATCACATATGGAGTGGTAGGCATCTGATTTGATTGGAACCCTATTCAATAGGTATGCAGCTTAATAAGTGCATAACCCCCAAAAGGAAATAGGCAACTCAGTAGTACTCATCATAGAGCACACCATATCACATATGGGGCGATTGCTCAGCTCTGATGCACCTACGTGCTGTGGTGTATATGGAGGAGTAATGCTGAGAGAGAATTTCATTCTCCTTTAGAATAGACCAGGAATTCCGTGCTCAAGTATTCTCCTCCCTGATCTCATTAAAGGACATAATACTTATACCCGTTTAGGTTCTCTACTTCTAACTTATATTCTTTGAATATCTCAAAAGGTTCAGACTTGTGTTTTTAACAAGAACATATATCCGAATCTTGAGAGATCATCAGTGAATGTAATGAAGTACAAAGAACCTGTTCTGGCATGTGTAGACAGGGGACATCATACATCATCATATATCAATCCCAAGAGTTCATCTAACTCTTTCTCTGTTTCCAATAAATGGAGCTATGGTCATTTTATCTTTGGGACATGACTGACAAGTTTTACAAGATGTAAATTCAAACTGATTTAAATATGCATCTCTATGTAACTTCAGCAAGTCGGGTCGCATTGATATGACTTAGTCTACAATGCCTCAAGAAGGATTCATTCATTTCTGAACTCTTCCTCTTGTGTGTGTTCTGTACATTAAGAACTGTGGTTTGATTTAGAACGTATATGATTTTAGATAACGTGCCTGAATCGATCAACTCTTGATATAGGAAATGTTCAAAACATTATCCAACAATACAAAATTATATCCTTCTTTACTAATAAAGAGACTGATATGATGTTGTATATCAGGTTCGGTATCTAATAACATTCGTTCAGAATCAATGTATTTGGTAATACAGGGTGATAACTGCCAACATACTTGGCTGCAACACTTGCACCATTTTAACTCTTAAAACTTATCACCATTTCTCAATTCTCTACCTTTCTGTATCCCATGTAACGGATTACATATGTGGGATTCTGATCCGGTATCTCATATCCAGGATGTAAAAGATACTGAGAAACAGTTCTTTGTAATGAACACACTCGAAGAAGATGCATCATCATGCACTTTCTTCGTTTGGGCGGCACGGGAATTCTGGTAATCCCCTATTTCCTGCTCTGTCTTATAACAATTATAAGTTAGAGCGGGACCAACGTTCCCCAGCTCAGTATAATAAGCGGGTTCGGTCAATACATCCGTATTATTATCTTGATTAAGGCATGACATGGTCGCTACCTAGAGAGAGAGAGAAGAAAACACTCAGCGTATGCTCTTGCAAGATTAGATTGGTTATTAATATATCTAATTAGGATGGCTCCTACTGTTTTAGTCAAATCTTCCTTCAAACCCAAAAAGGAAAGACTAGCCGGGATTAATTACACCCTACAAGTTCGCCAATCTTTCAGCCAGGCTAGTGCCGGTACTTTGAAGGAGGTTTCCCGTGCTTTCGCACGAACCTAATTAAAATAAATCTCGTTTTCCCAGAGGCGTAACCCCGTTGACACCTTTCTAGACACCTATTTGATCGGCTAATTGTAATGTGTAAAACTCTCCCAGGAGTAACTCTTACTCGCAGTGGGTATCGGGATCCAACTATCTCATATGAGGTATGCAATCTTATTGCAAATTTTAACACTTGAAATTCCCGATAATATTTTGCCCCTAGTATCCTATGACCTTGATGAAAGCCATTAAACCATAGGCTGCTAGTCAAGTTCAACCCGTCATTTCCCGATTGAATTAAACCCACCCGCATGACCCTTGACGAAAGCCAACAAAGTCGCACAACTACCCTAACTCAATCGCATCATATGCTTATGCAGATAAGCATAAATAGCTACCGCACACTACGCCTTGACGAAAGCCAACAAACGTAGAACGAATACTATGAAGTACTTATCTGAAATGACGGAGGGCTACGTCAGGTTTTAAGAAAACCCTTTGCGTAATGAACTTGATATTGTTGTAGAATTAAATGATTTAAATGGAGTGTTTTTGAGGCCTTTGCTAGTTTTGCTAAAGAGGTCACTCCCGGTGAAGGGATCGTCGTCTCTTTCCTTATCGAATAAGGTGTAGGATATTTCATAAATACCACTATGCAAAGTAAAAACTATAGAAGCAATCAAAAGACAAACCGAGGGTTGTAGCATCTACCAGTTATTGCTAAAGAGGTCACTCCCGGTGAAGGGATCTCGGCTATTTCCTTATCGAATAAGGTGTTGGATGTTCTACAAGGAACACCGCTTTGCAAAGCAACAACTAGAGCTAACTGCTTTTGAAAATTCGATTCCACAACATATTTAGGTTTCTTTTATTTCATTAATCTCATTAATGAAGTCCCATCATTTTAAGTTACCTAAACATCACAGATAAATACTACGTACGCTTATGCCATCTGCATTCGCCTCGATGTCCCCTCGTGCACCGTTAGGTTAGGTAACTAACGGCAGAGCGGGGCAGTGCTAGCGCGGGTGTAAAACATAAGCAATGTCTATATAATATATCACATATACTATATCCTGTATCCATCTCAACATATCAAATGATCACATCACAGATATCGCAGCAGAAGAACAACATATGAAATATTGGATATACTAGGATTTCCGTGTTTTATTTTAAGCATGTATAAAACACGGATTCCACGGGCGTGATGAATAGCCAATTCCACACCCCTAGACCCCTACGAGAGTGGCAAGAAACCCTACCAATTCTAGAGTTAGGAGACCCGGCCTCGACTCCTCGAGATGATCTCCCACTGGACTCCAGAACCCGGTTACCTTTGCTCCCCGCCTTGGGTCTATCCTAATGCGGAAAAATAAATAATATACAATGGTGATATCATCCTCAACCCTGAAGTGCCCCAATAAAAGAATATTACATATAATGAATTTTACATGAATGGAAATGAAAAACTCTCGTCTCACATAAACCCCCGGCTATTCAAACACGACGATCCAATATAACATATCACAGCAACACATAACATCACATGTCATCAATGTAAGTAAATATATGTATCCCAATTGTCGTTGACATATAGCACCGAAACCGGCAATACACCACATATTACACTTATGGTCGTAGAAAAGAAAGTGAAAAACTACAACAGTTGGAATTTGCAACCACCTTAGACATCACATGCCTAACCAAATGAATTCCTTAGACATCGCATGCCTAACAATTATAAATCCCGCATTTTAGTCTCGGTCTCGAAAACACTTTTCAATATCAAGTCGGGCAATTCAACAAGATTCCCGACATCCTGATCGAATGCTCGTCGGAAACTTTAGTAGACGGCCGCACCCCCGATGCCGTCGACGAAGTGCATTAAGGCGGAACACCGCTGCCGCGAGCACCCGAACGGATGCTTTCGGTGACGGGGTTCTCCTACAGTCACTTGGTCGGGGCTATGGGGCGTGTCTATCTATTAAGTTTACCCAGAGAATATCCACGTACTCTACGTGATTGCGACGGACTTTTGATCACATCAAAATCCCGTGGCAACCGATCAAATGAGACTAAACTGCTAGATTTATAACATTCATTCTAGTTATCTCATAACTACTTATGGATTCCAAATATTGTATCCCATCACATAATATCCGGACGAAGTTAAACCCTTCGATCGATTCATCAAAGTCCTACAATTTCCCGACAGCTCAACACTTGAGCACAGTTTTAATAATACCCAGAAGATGCCACAGTACCTATGAACCAGCCGTAGAAGGGTCAAACCAACGCCTCACATGTGAAACGCTAAACTACCACAAACCCTAAGGTTCAAGTGGTGGTTTTGACGGCCACATAATCGAGTTAAGGTTTACGTTCTTCTAGAGGGTCCAAAGAATCACTTGCATGTTTTTCCGAATACGTTAAACTTGGAAAAATGGGTTTTTGACATTCGATCGAACTTTTTAACATTGTCTAGACAATATGTGAAACACCCGAAATAATGTTAAAACTACGAATATGAAACACTCCAAGTTGTTTATAGTGTAAGATTACATCACATGCAAAATTAGCAAAAACAAACAACACCTAAAACATCAAAATCAAGTCACTGGAACACAGACAAAATTTCAGGGGGGTGCTCGGATTGGGCCGATATGGACCCTATGGTGGCCGACCACTTCTTCATGGAATGCTCTAAAATTTTGTGTGTGTTCATGATATATCATATACATCACTCTGTACTTGTTTGCAAATTTTTTTGACAACTTTTAAAATCGGCAGAAACTATGATTTTCTGTTTCAAGTTACGAAGTTGTTACGGTTTCATGATCTTAACAAAATCCGTATTTATTTCTAGCATGGCTCTGATACCACTTCAGGGTTACCCACGACGGCAGCAAGGTTTCGGGAGGCATCGTCCATGCCAAATTAAAATTTTGCCGTTTTAGCTAACCCTAACTAGAATCGTTAACTAGAAATAATACGGGATACGAATGTAAACACTTTGCAAAAGATAGTGAGAAAGGAATACAACCTTTGTAGACTGGTCCTTCACTTCAAATAGCTTCATGTAGTAGTCCCCTCCGCTGCGATCTCAAGCTCCGGACTCTAGAGAGGCTCCGTTGAAGAAATGAACGTGCTTGCTTCGAAGACTTCGAGGTCGAAGATGATCTATGTCGGGGAGACACTAACTCAAGCTATTCCTTCACTAAGTCATGAACATTGTGAAGAGAACACCCTATACTACATGGCAAGTAGTAGAGGATGATGAAGTAGGAAGTAGGCTCACTTTGTAATTGATTTTCTCACAATTTTTCTCATAGCACCATTAGAGCTAGCAAGATTTTCATGGAGCTTGATGAAGAAGAAGAAAGAATAATTACAATAATTCATCAAAATGAATTATGTAACCATGGGTGAGTTAAATCCATCATGCTTAACTCATGTAGAGACTTAACTAGGGTTAGTATAATGGTTGGGTTGATAAATATCTATAAGAGAAACAAAAAGGGAAGACTTTGGTCAAAGCATCCATAAGCTTCTACATGCTTCTTGCCTTGCCAAAATTGCATCCAATTTTGAATTACTTAGATAATTACAAACCCTAGATTATATGAACCATGGTATAAGTCTCAAATACCCATGTAACATGTATCATCAAACATGACACAAAATTATGTACATTAATATATATCACATATATATATACATGCACAAAACAAGTGAGAAAATAAATCTTAAGTGAGCTAATATTAGTTAATGTAATGTAATATATCAAATATATAATTATACATTAAATTATTAAATCAACCCCTTGATTTAATAATCCGCTATTAACCGACTAATATCATGTGCAACAACTTATCGAATCAACACTTGATCCGATAACCCGACTATATCGCATACAACCGATCAATGTCACGAATCACGAGAATAGAATACGGTATCTCATATCGTATCAATCTCAGTCCTGCACATATCACATATGTGCTCCTACTCCATTTCGCTTGAGCCAGGAAATCCCAGTATAGGACTCTAAAAACTTGTCAATACGCCGGCAGTAGGTGATGATCATATCAAACACCCACAAGCCGCAAGCGGTCTGCTAAACGTAATGGCCATCCGGGTATTGAACGATCAGAAGATCAATAAGCAAGCCTGCTCACACTCCTGCGAATCCAATCAGTAACACTACCGTACAGTCCGGTCTCTTCGTCTGATATGTCGCATATCTCGTCTAGGGGTGGTAAACGTTGTAGGGTTCCTAGGCACACCCATGAGGCTCTACAATTGATCAATCATGTCCAATTCAAAATTTTCTATGTGCCAAAGAACCCTAAACTAGATCGTTACTAGAGGTAAAGGCGAAACTACAAGCAAGTTAACAACTTAACTAAAAAGTGAAAGGGACTACAACCTTTGTAGATCCGGTCCTCCACTTCCTTAGCTCCGTGATGACGTCCCTCCGCTGCGATCATCGGATCCCGGACTCTGGCGATGGTTTCGTCGGAGAAATGATCGGGCTAGGTCGTCGACTTCGATGCCAAAGATGATCTACGTCGAGGCAACTCAAGATCAAGCTCCATCTTCACTTGGTCATAGAACTTGTGAAGATAACACACTCTACTACATGGCAAGTGGTAGAGGATGAAGAAATAGGAAGTGGGTTCACTTTGGATTTGGATTTCTCACTCTTTTTCTCATGGCACCATTAGAGGTAGCAAGGTTTCTTCTTCTTGAAGAAGAAGAAGAAGAAAGAATATGATAAGAATTATGAATAATCAATTCTTGAAAATAATAAATCAAGTGATTCTTATCATATAGCAACCATGAGTTAGTGTAACTAGTGTAGAGACTAAACTAGGGTTTAGGTGAATGGTTAGGTTAAGGAAAGAAACAAAATGGTCAAAGCTTTTCAAACCTTCATGAAGCTTCAACTAAAAACCAAAAGAAGCCACCATTTTATTTCTTGTCCAAAAATAAATGAATAAAATAAATAATTAAGTTAAAACCCTAATCATTAACCTAAACATGGTTTAAAGTAAACACACACCCAAGTTTGCATGTATCATCAAACATGATACAAACTAGTGCACAAATATATATCATATATACAATGTGCACAATCAAGTGAGAAAATAATCTTAAGTGAACCAATACTAGTTAATGTAAAGTAATATATCAAATATATAATTATACATTAAATCATTAAATCAACACTTGATTTAAAGATCCGGTCATACTGCATATAACCGACTAATATCAAATGTATCATTGTATCGAATCAACACTTGATTCGGTAACCCGGCTATATCTTATATAACCGTCCAATGATACAAATCGCGAGAATAGAATACAATATCACATACTGGTATTATTCTCGGTTCCGCACATATCTCATATGCGCTCCTATTTCGTTTCGCTTGAGCCAGGAAACCTCTGTGTAGGACTCTAAAGACTCGTCAATACGCCGGCAACAGGTGATGATCATATCAAACACCCACAAGCCGCAAGCGGTCTGCTAAACGTAACGGCCACCCGGGTATTGAGCGATCAGAAGATCAACGAGCTAGCCCGCTCACACTCCTGTGAATCAAACCAGCAACACTTACCGTACAGTCCGGTCTGTTCGTCTGATATGTCGCATATCTCGCCTAGGGGTGGTAAACGTCAGACCCCAGTAGCTCGATAAGTCATGCCGATGTAAGGTCCATAACATAGCGTGAAACTACTGATAACTCTTACCAGTATATCACTGCAACCCTGGCCAGGGATTTCCAGTTATGGCCAGTCGAGCATAGCGCAACATCAACCCCCAATACCGGGAGAGACGAATCCCCTCCTATCGCTCATTGCCTCCATATGAATCGGGACTGTACCCAAAAACCACCTGTTTGCACGACTCAGTAGAGCCGTGGAAGGGTGGAAATCAAAGCACAGTGGGAGACACACAAGACTCTATGACAATCTCGGGTCAACAGACTAAGATGTACCAGTGTCACCAGAGAACTGCCATCTGACGTGAGGTATAATACCATCTGGGAGTTCTCGGCGAGTCCGTTCAGTGTACCCAGTCACCACTGAGCACCCGCATACCATCTCTGATGTCAAACACCAATGGATATGTGATCATCCATCGCCCATCACATGGATCGAGAAGATATACGCTAGTCTACTCTGGAATATCGATGCCCCGTCTCGATATTCCCACGACTAGGAACATTGAAGGATGTACTCATTGACTACCCAGGCCCCACTAGTATGATCTGCATCATAGTCCTGGAAGTCGAGCACACATCCTAAGGGCTTTATCAACATGTAATAGAGAGACTGCAAGTATACATGTTAAGATAAAGAGCAACCAGATAGCGTACTATCATGTCGAGCAATAAAGTCCTACCTATATATGTCCCAGCATCCACTACAATATACATCCTATGTACAGTAATGGCCTCTAGGGCATACATATAACTAACAATCTCCCACTTGCACTAGGGCCATCTGCAGCAGTGGTTTCAGTATCTAATACTCAACCATCCTATAAAAGTCTCTCTTTAGGAAAAGGCCTTTGTGAGTGGATCCGCCGTGTTGTCCTCTGAGTCTACTCTCCTAACCTCAATCGCCCTGGAGATCAACTATCTCCATGATCAGGTGATGCTGCCTCAGAATATGTCTGGGTCACTGATGGGATCGGGGTTCCTGGGCCAAAACCACACTTCCATTGTCACATAATGGTAGGAACCTAGTTCATCTCATGAACCAATATACACCCAAACTACCTCTTTGGTAGTATCTTTAATAGCGATGTTACCAGCCTTTATCGTCTAGTTTGCCACGGTATCTTGCTTGGAACTCTTCCAGCATACCGTCCCTCCACTGAGGGTAATGACAACGCCTGCGACTGACATTCAGTCGTCCTTATCACCCTGGAACCTTTCCAGTGATTCTCCCCAGGATCAACTGATACCAGTTCACTACAACTAGTGAGAATCCTAACATCTATTTAGATCTATCTCATAGATTCAAAAGCCAGGATTTAGGAGGTATCACCTCTATCCTATTGGAGAATCCTTGTGATAAGAGGAGATCGACCGTGTGTAGTATAGGAAACTCTTTTTCTATCAAGAGTATGTTGTCCACGTACAATACGAGGATGACCACCTTACCCTCTACTATCTTTTTGTATATACAAGGTTCATCTACCATTTTGATGAAGTCAAACTCTTTAACTATCGCATCAAAACGGACGTTCCAACTCCGCGATACCTGCTTTATTCTGTAAAGCAGCTTGCACACGTTTCCGCTGCTCCCATTGTTTACGAAGCCTTCTGGCTGTGTTCTTATAGACGTTCTCTTCTAAATCATTATTTAGAAAAGTAGTCATGGCACCCAACTGCCAGATATCGTAGTCATGGTATGTATCCGTGGCAAGTAGGATCCGGATGGACTTAAGCATAGCCACTTGGAAAAGGTTTCATCATTATCCACGCCTGGTCGATGACGAAAACCTTCAACAAGTCTAGCTTTGAAAGTCTCAACTTTTCCATCTACACCAAGTAATCTTCTCAAGGTATACTTGCTCCTGATGGGGATTTAACCCTTCAGATACAACAACCAAAGTCCATACTTTGTTGGTGTACATGGATTCCATCTCAGATCTTTAAGCATCCAGCCATTCTTACAGAGTCCCTACTCTCAATGGCCAGCTCGAAACTAGTTAGGTCATCATCTCATGATGCAATCCTCGCTCCCACTGTCATCGAGAAACCGAAGTGTCTCTCAGGCAGATGAGGAACCCTTACCAGATCGGCGGATAGGCTGAGGTTCGTCGGGGACTATTGAATCCTTTGGTTCTGTCAAATCATCAGCTGCAGTTTTGTATAGCTGGAACCATTCCAATTCTACAGAACTGACCTTGACTCGATCTTGTTCGGATTTTGCTTTTGACATAGGCCGGACAATCCCAAATCTTAACTTACTTAAGAGATAGGCTCTTTCCATACCATATCTTATATGGAGTGGTAGGTACTGATTTGATTCGAATCCAATTCAATAGGTATGCAACTTCTCAAGTGCACAACCCCAAAAGGAAATAGGTAACTCAGTAGTACTCATCATAGAGTACACCATATCTAATATGGTGCGATTGCTCTGCCCCGATACACCGTTGTGCTGTGGTGTATTCAGAGGAGTAACACCGAGAGAGAATCTCATTCTCCTTTAAAATAGTCCAAGAATTCCATGCACAAGTATTCTCCTCCCTGATCTTATCATAGGTCATAATACTTATACCCGTATTTTGGTTCTCTACTTCTAACTTATATTCTTTGAATTTCTCAAAAGCTTCAGACATGTGTTTCAACATGAACATGTGTCCGAATCTTAAGAGATCATCAGTGAATGTAAGGAAGTACAAAGAACCGGTCCTGGTATGTGTAGACAGGGGACCTTACATACATCATCATGTATCAGTCCCAAGAGTTTACTAACTCTTTCTCTGTTTCCAATAAACAGAGCTTTGGTCATCTTATCTTTGTGACATGACTGGAAAGTTTCATAAGATGTAAATTCAAACTGATTTAAATATGCATCTAAAATGTAACTTAAGCAAGTCGGGTCACATTGATATGACCTAGTCTACAATACCTCAAGAAGGATTCGTTCATTTCTGAACTCTTCCTCTTGTGTGTGTTCTGTATACTAGGAACTGTAGTTTGATTTAGAACGTCAATGCTTTTAGATAACGTGCCTGAACCGATCAACTTTTGAAATAGGAAATGTTCAAAACATTATCCAACAATACAAAATTATATCCTTCTTTAATAAATAAAGAGATTGATATGATTTTGTATATCAGGTTCGGTATCTAATAGCATTTGTTCAGAATCAATGTATTGGTAATACAGGGTGACAGTGACCAACAGACTTGGCTGCAACACTTGCACCGTTTTCTGTCTCGTGAAACTTATCACCCGTTCTCAGTTCTCTACCTTTCTGAAGCCCTATGTAACTGATTACATATCTGGAATCCTGATCCGGTATCAGATACCCTGGACGCAGAGGATACTGAGAAACAGTTCTGTGTAATGAACACACCCGAAGAAGATGCATCATCATGCAGTTTCTTCGTTTGGGCGGCATGGGAATTCTGGTATTCCCCTAATTCCTGCTCTGTCTTATAACAATTATAAGTTAGAGCGGGACCAACGTTCCCCATCTCAGTATAACAAGCGGGTTCGGTCAATACATCCATATTATTATCTTGATTAAGGCGTGATATGGTCGCTACCTGGAGAGAGAGAGAGAAGAAAACACTCTGCGTGCGCTCTTGCAAGATTAGATTGGTTATTTATTTTATCTAATCAGGATGTCTCCCACTGTTTTTATCAAATCTTCCTTCAAACCCTAAAAGGAAAGACTAGCCGGGATTAATTACACTCTACAAGATCGCCAATCTTTCAGCCAGGCCAGTGTCGGTACTTTGAGGGAGGTTCCCCGTGCTTTCGCACGAACCTAATTAAAATAAACCTCGTTTTCCCAGAGGCGTAACCCCGTTGACACCTTTCTAGACACCTACTTGATCGGCTAATTGTAAAGTGCAAAACTCTCCCAGGAGTAACAATTACTTGCAGTGGGTATCGGGAACCAACTATCATATAGAAGGTATGCAATCTCATTGCAAATTTCAACACTTGATACTCCTGATAATGGTTTTTACCCTAGCACCTATGATCTTGGCTAAGGTCAATAAATCATAAGCACTAGTCAAGTTCTACCCATCATTTCGTGATTAATTAGACCTACCCACATGACCCTTGGCTAAGGTCAACAAAGCCACATGACTGTCCTAACTAATCGTATCATATGCGGTGTAGAAAGACATCACTTAGCTACCGTACACTGTGCCTTGACTATGGTCAACAAACGCAGCATGAATACTAAGTACTCTACTTCCTAAAATGACGGAGGGTTGCGAATGGTTTTTAATAAAACCTTTAACGCTTTGAACTTGATCTCGTTGCGGAATCAAACTGTTTTAAATGGAGTGTTTTTGAGGCTTTTCTAGTTTTGCTAAAGGGGTCACTCTCGGTGAAGGGATCGTCGGCCCTTTCCTCATCGAATAAGGTGCAGGATATATCATATATACCGCTGTGCAAAGCAAAAACTATAGAAGCAATCAAAAGACAAACCGAGGGTTGTAGCATCTGCCAGTTATTGCTAAAGGGGTCACTCCCGGTGAAGGGATCTCGGCCCTTTCCTTATCGAATAAGGTGCAGGATGTTCTACAAGGAACACCGCGATGCAAAGCAAGAACTGTAGCTACCTGTTTTATTTTTGAAATTCGATTCCACAACATCTTTTAGGTTTATTTTCTTTCATTAATCTCATTAATGAATGTCCCATCATTTAAGTCCACCTAAACATCATAGATAAATATAACGTACTCTTATGCCATCCGCATTCGCCTCGATGTCCCGTCTGCACCGTTAGGTTAGGTAACTAACGGCAGAGCGGGGCAGGGCTAGCGCGGGTGTAAAACATAAGCAACGTCTATATAATATATCATATATACTATATACAATATCTATCTGAACATATCACATGATCACATCACAGATAACGCAGCAGAAAATATCATATGAAATATTGGATATACTAGGACGTCCATGTTTTTAATACGAGCCAGTATAAAACACGGATTCCACGGTCGTGACGAATAGCCAATCCCACACCCCTAGACCCCTACGAGAGCGGCAAGCAACCCTACCAATTCTAGAGTTAGGAGACCCGGACTCGACTCCTCGAGATGGTCTCCCACTGGACCCTAGAACCCGGTTACTTGTGCTCCCCTCCTTGGGTCTATCCTAATGCGGAAAAGTAAATAATATACATCAACGGTGACATCTTCCGCAACCTGGAAGTGCCCCAATAAAAGAATATTACATACAAGTTTTTACATGAATGAAAATGAAAAACACTCGTCTCACATAAAAAACCCAGGCTATTCAAACACGACGATCCAATATAACATATCCAGCAACACATAACATCACTTATCATCAACGTAAGTAAATATGCCTATCCCAATTGTCGTTGACGTATAGCAACGAAACCGACGATATCACATATTACACTTACGGTCGCAGAAAAGAAAGTGTAAAACTACAACAGTTGGAATCCGCAACCTCTTTAGACATCGCATGCCTAACCAAATGAATTTCTTAGACATCGCATGCCTAACAATTATAAACCCCGCATTTTAGTCTCATTATCGAAAACTCTTTTCAATATCAAGTCGGGCAATTCAACAAGATTTCCGACATCCTGAACGAATGCTCGTTGCAAACTTTAGTAGGCGGCCTCACCCCCGATGCCGTCGACGAAGTGCACCAAGGCGGAACACCGCTGCCGTGAGCACCCGAACGGATGCTTTCGGCGACGGGGTTCTCCTACAGTCACTTGGTCGGGGCTATGGGGTGTAGCTGTCTATTAAGTTTACCTGGCGAGTATCCGCGTACGCTACGTGATTGCGACGGACTTTTGATCACATCAAAATTCCGTGGCAACCGATCAAGTGAGACTAAAGTGCTAGATTTATAACATCCAAATCAGTTATCTCATAACTACTTGTGGATTCCAAATATTGTATCACATTCCAGATAAATAGAAAATGTTAAACTTTCCGATCGAACAATCAAACACCCAAGTTTTCCCGAAACAGCTCAACACATGAAATAAGTTTTAAAAAAAACATTCACTTCATACCACAGTACCAACGGTCCAGCCGTAGAAGAGTCAAGCCAACGCCTCACATGTGGCACGCCGTACTGCCCCATACCCTAAGGTTCAAAGGGCAGTTCAAGACGGTCACATAATCGAGTTAAGATTTGTTGTCTTCTAGAGGGTCCATCGCGTTACTTGCACTACTTAGAACGTTCATAAACCACGGAAAAATCCAACACTTGGAAATTTTCCGGCAAGGGAAAAATTGGGTATTTATATCCGGTCGAACTTTTTAACAGTTTTTAAAATATCCGGAAAAACATAAACGAAGTTAAATTATCCGATCGAATTAACGAGTCCCCAATAAAACCCTAGAAAACTCAACACTTGAGTGGAATTAAAAAATTCATATTGATCTTTCTTCTTTCTAGCAGTCTCAATGAAGTAGTCCCTTATTAGGCTCTCAGTGTAAACCTAGTCCCAGAAAAAAATGTCAAGAAAGGACCTAAGAATAAATATGTGAAAGTTTGAGGGACTAATTCACAATTTTGGCCGCGGAACCGCCTCCAAACCCATGGTTTGGCCGCGGTTCCGCGGTCAAATTTTTGAGTTAGGGGTCCGTACTTCACAGCAATTCTTAGATTTTCCTGCTTAATTTTCTGAGCATTTTTAATTCACAAAAATCCACAGTTTGGAAAAATGTACAGAGAAGGGTTTAATCGGGGGATATCGGGTTCGATCGGACTTCTAGCTTCGTCTACACTTCGCCTAAAGCTCTAGCTAGGCTTTGATACCACTGTAGGGTTCCTAGGCACACCCATGAGGCTCTACAACTGATCAATCATGTCCAATTCAAAATTTTCTATGTGCCAAAGAACTCTAAACTAGATCGTTACTAGAGGTAAAGGCGAAACTACAAGCAAGTTAACTTAACTGAAAAGTGAAAGGGACTACAACCTTTGTAGATCCGGTCCTCCACTTCCTTAGCTTCGTGATGACGTCCCTCCGCTGCGATCATCGGATCCCGGACTCTGGCGATGGTTTCGTCGGAGAAATGATCGGGCTAGGTCGTCGACTTCGATGCCGAAGATGATCTACGTCGAGGCAACTCAAGATCAAGCTCCATCTTCACTTGGTCATAGAACTTATGAAGATAACACACTCTACTACATGGCAAGTGGTAGAGGATGAATAAATAGGAAGTGGGTTCACTTTGGATTTGGATTTCTCACTCTTTTTCTCATGGCACCATTAGAGGTAGCAAGGTTTCTTCTTCTTGAAGAAGAAGAAGAAGAAAGAATATGATAAGAATTATGAATAATCAATTCTTGAAAATAATAAATCAAGTGATTCTTATCATATAACAACCATGGGTTAGTGTAACTAGTGTAGAGACTAAACTAGGGTTTAGGTGAATGGTTAGGTTAAGGAAAGAAATAAAATGGTCAAAGCTTTTCAAACCTTCATGAAGCTTCAACTAAAAACCAAAAGAAGCCACCATTTTATTTCTTGCCCAAAAATAAATGAATAAAATAAATAATTAAGTTAAAACCCTAACCATTAACCTAAACATGGTTTAAAGTAAACACACACCCAAGTTTGCATGTATCATCAAACATGATACAAACTAGTGCATAAACATATATCATATATACAATGTGCACAATCAAGTGAGAAAATAATCTTAAGTGAACCAATACTAGTTAATGTAAAGTAATATATCAAATATATAATTATACATTAAATCATTAAATCAACACTTGATTTAATGATCCGGTCATACTGCATATAACCGACTAATATCAAGTGTATCATTGTATCGAATCAACACTTGATTCGGTAACCCGGCTATATCTTATATAACCGTCCAAAGATACAAATCGCGAGAATAGAATACAGTATCACATACTGGTATTATTCTCGGTCCCGCACATATCTCATATGCGCTCCTATTTTGTTTCGCTTGAGCCAGGAAACCTCTGTGTAGGACTCTAAAGACTCGTTAATACGCCGGCAGCAGGTGATGATCATATCAAACACCCATAAGCCGCAAGCGGTCTGCTAAACGTAACGGCTACCCGGGTATTGAGCGATCAGAAGATCAACGAGCAAGCCCGCTCACACTCCTGTGAATCTAACCAGCAACACTTACCGTACAGTCCGGTCTGTTCGTCTGATATGTCGCATATCTCGCCTAGGGGTGGTAAACGTCAGACCCCAGTAGCTCGATAAGTCATGCCGATGTAAGGTCCATAACATAGCGTGAAACTACTGATAACTCTTACCAGTATATCACTGCAACCCTGGCCAGGGATTTCCAGTTATGGCCAGTCGAGCATAGCGCAACATCAACCCCCAATACCGGGAGAGACGAATCCCCTCCTATCGCTCATTGCCTCCATGTGAATCGGGACTGTACCCAAAAACCACCTGTTTGCACGACTCAGTAGAGCCGTGGTAGGGTGGAAATCAAAGCACAGTGGGAGACATACAAGACTCTATGACGATCTCGGGTCAACAGACTAAGCTGTACCAGTGTCACCAGAGAACTGCCATCTGACGTGAGGTATAATATTATCTGGGAGTTCTCGGCGAGTCCGTTCAGTGTACCCAGACACCACTGAGCACCCACATACCATCTCTGATGTCAAACACCAATGGATATGGGATCATCCATCACCCATTACATGGATCGAGAATATATACGCTAGTCTACTCTGAAATATCGATGCCCCATCTCGATATTCCCACGACTAGGAACATTGAAGGATGTACTCATTGACTACCCAGGCCCCACTAGTATGATCTGCATCATAGTCCTGGAAGTCGAGCACACATCCTAAGGGCTTTATCAACATGTAATAGAGAGACTGCAAATATACATTTTAAGATAAAGAGCAACCAGATAGCGTACTATCATGTCGAGCAAGAAAGTCCTACCTATATATGTCCCAGCATCCACTACAATATACATCCTATGTACAGTAATGGCCTATAGGGCATACATAAAACTAACAAACGTCAGACCCCAGTAACTCGATAAGTCCTGTTGATATGAGGCTCATAACGGGTCGAGAAACTACTAATAACACATACCAGTATATCTCTGAAGCTGCCTTGGCCAAGGACTTCCTCTTATAGCCAATCGAGCACAGCGCAACATCAACTCCCTATACCGGGAGAGACAAAACCCCTCCTATCGCTCATTGCCTCCATGTGACTCGGGACTGTACCCAAAAGCCGCCGTTTTGAACGTTCTCTTGAATGTGGTAAGGTGGAAATCAAAGCACAGTAGGAATCACACAAGTCTCTATGACGATCTCGGGTCTACAGACTAACCTGTACCAGTGTCACCAAAGAACTACCATCTGACGTGAGGTATAATACCATCTGGAGTTCTCGGCGAGTCCGTCCAGTGTACCCAGTCTCCACTGAGCACCCGTATATTGTCTCTGATGTCAAACACCAATGGATATGGGATCATCCATCTCCCATCTACATGGGTGGAGAAGCTATACGCTAGTCTACTCTGGTATATCGATGCCCTGTCTCGATACACCTACGACTAGGAACATTTGATGGATGTACTTAATGACTACTCTGTCCCCACTAGTATGATCTGCATCATAGTCATGGTAGTCAAGTACTCATCCTAAGGGCTTTATCAACATGTAACATAGAGACAATTAGAGTACATGTTAAGATAAAGTGCAACCAGATAGCATACTATCATGTCGAGCAAGAAAGTCCTCCATATATATGTCCAAGCATCCACTATAATATACATCGTATGTACAGTAATGGCCTCTAGGGCATATATATCACTAACAGTTTGCACGACTCCTTTGAGCCGTGGTAGGGTAGTAATCAAAGCACAGTGGAAACTCACACGAGACAAATGACGATCTCAGGTCGACAGACTAACCTGTACACATGTCACCTGGGAACTGCTATCTGACAATAGGTATAATACCAACTAGCAGGTTTCCGGCGAGTCCTTCCAGTGTACTCATAACCCAATGAGCACCTTTATACTATCTTAGGTGAATAAACTAACACCAGTAGCTTGTGAGACCTGGCCACCGCCCCTCGTCGGGGTCTCGATCAGTATACACTAGTCTACACTGGAGTATCGATGTCCAGTCTCGATACTCCCATGACTAGGGACATTTAAGGATGTGCTTATAGACCCCCAGCTCCCACGTATATGATCGCCATCATAATGCTGGTAGTCAGGCAAGAATCCTATGGGCTCTATCAACATGTACATGATGATAAAGACAAACCAGATAGCATACTATCATCTTGAGTAAGACTGTTCTACCAGTATAGGTCCTCCCTCAATCATCATAATCACCTGCCTGCGACTATAATAATTTCCTTGAGGGCACTATAGCCAACAGTCCAAACTCCCATGAAGCCTATAAATAACACTTATCGTACAGTCCCTCGTCTGATATGTCGCATATCGATTCTAGGGGTGGAATCGTCAGACCCCAGTAACTTAATAAGTCATGCCGATGTATGGCTCATAACGGTTCGAGAAACGACTGATAAATCTTATTAGTAAATCTCATTAGCCCTAGCCAGGGACTTACTGTTATAGCCAATCGGGCATTGCGCAACATCAACTCCCAATACCAGGAGAGGCGAAACCCTTCCTATCGCTCACTGCCTTTATATGACTCAGGATTGTACCCAAAATCCACCTGTTTGCACGACTCCTTTGATCCGTGGTAGGGAGTAAATCAAAGCACAGTGGGAACTACACAAGACACTATGACGATCTCGGGTCTACAGACTAACATGTACCAGTGTCACCAGAGAACTGCTATCTGACGATAGGTATGGTACCATCTAGAAGTTCTCAGCGAGTCCTGTTCGGTGTACCCATTCTCTAATGACCACCTGTGACAATCTTTGATGTCAAACACCAATGGTTATGGGATCAATATCGCCCTATATAGGGTCAAGAAACGTACACACTAGTCTACTCTGGAATATCGATGCCCTATCTCGATATCCCCTCAACTAGGAACAATTAAAGGATGTGCTTGTGGACTACACAAGTCCCAGTAGTATGATCCACATCATAGTCCTCGCAGTCAAGCAAACATCCTAAGGGCTTTATCAATATGTATCAGAGAGACAGTATAATAATACAAGTGTACATGTTAAGATAAAGAGCAACCAGATAGCATACTATCATGTCGAGCAAGAAAGTCCTCTATATATATGTCCAAGCATCCACTATATCATACAATAATGGTCTCTAGGGAATACATATTCTTAACACATTTCTACGAATAGAAGATCAACAAGCAAATTTGTCTAAACTCCCGTACATCCTATCAGCAACATTTACCGTATAGTCCGGTCTCTTCATCTGATATGCCGCATATCGAGTCTGGGGGTGGGATTGTCAAACCCCAATAACTCGATAAGTCTTGCCGATGTTTGGCCTATAACCTTTCAAGATACTACTGATAACACTTATCAGTAAATCTCATCAGCCATCACCAGGGACTTTTTGTTATAGCTAATCGAGCATAGCACAACATCAACTCCCAATACCGGGAGAGATGAAACCCCTCTTATCGCTCACTGCCTCTATATGACTCGGGACTGTACCCAAAAACCATCAGTTTGCATGACTCATTTGAGCCGTGGTAGGGAGGAAATGAAAGCACAGTGGGAACCACACAAAACACTATGAAAATCTCGGGTCTACAGACTAACCCGTACAAGTGTCACCAGAGAACTGCTATCTGACGATAGGTATGGTGCCATTTAGGAGTTCTCGGCGAGTTATGTTCGGTGTACTCATTCTATAATGAGCACCCGTGTACAATCTTTGATGTCAAACACCAATAGCCGTGGGATCAACCATCGCCCTATACAGGGTCAAGAAATGTACACGCTGGTCTATTCCAGAATATCGATGCCCTGTCTCGATATTCTCTCGACTAGGAACCGTTAAGGATGTGCTTGTGGACTTCTCAAGGCCCACTAGTATGATCTACATCATAGTCCTGGTAGTCAAGCCAACATCATAAGGGCTTTATCAACATGTATCAAAGAGACAGTAAACTAAAACAAGCGCACATGTTAAGATAAAGAGCAACCATATAGCATACTATCATGTCGAGCAAGAAATTCCTCTCTCTCTATATATATCCAAGTATCCACTATAATATACAATAATGGCCTCTAGGGCATACATATTCCGAATAATCTCCCACTTGCACTAAGGCTAGTTGTTTTAGTATCGCATACCCAACATTCCAAAAAGTCTCTCAAACTGTGTCTGGGGAATGGCCTTCGTGAGTCGATCCGCCGTGTTGTCCTTCGTGTCAACTCTCCTGACCTCGATCTCGTGGAGATCAACTATCTCCCGGATCAGGTGATACCGCCTCAGAATATGTCTGGATCGCTAATGGGACCGGGGTTCCTTGGCCAAACCCACAGCTCCATTGTTATCACAATACAAGGGTATTGGATCTTCAATGGATGAAACCACACCAAGTTCAATAATGAACTTTTTCATCCAGACAACCTATTTGGCTTCATCGTTAGTAGCGATGTATTCAGCTACTATCGTCGAGTCTGCAACGGTATCTTTCTTGGAACTTTTCCAACATACCGCCCCTCCATTGAGGATGAAGACAAAACCTGAGACAGACATGCTGCCATCCTTATCACTCTGAAAGCTCAAATCATTAAAGGACTCCACTTGGAGTTCTCTATTACTATATACCAAGAACATCTCTTTAGTCCTTCTCAAGTACTTAAGAATGTTCTTCACAGCTATCCAGTGCTTCTTCTCTGGGTCTGATTAATACCTACTTACTACACTAAGTGTGTAAGCTACATCCGGTCTGGTGCATAACATCGCGTACATGATAGAACCAACTGCAGAAGCATAGGGTATCACGTTCATGTGAGCCATTTCCAAATCAGTCTTGGGAGACATCTCTTTGGAGAGAAAGATTCCTGAACCAGCGGGTAAATTACCACGCTTAGAATCTTCCAAACTAAACCTCTTTAGTATGGTGCCTATGTACCTGAATTGGGACAATCCCAACATCCTTTTAGATCTATCCCCATAAATCTTTATCCCCAAGATGTATGAGGCATCATCCAGATCTTTCATGGAGAGCTTTTGTGATAGGAAGATTTTGACCAAGTGCAGCATAAGAACATTATTTCCTATCAAGAGTATATCATCCATGTACAATATGAGAAATACGACCTTACTATCTACTGCCATTTTATATATACATGGTTCATCTACGTTTTTGATGAAGTCAAACTCTTTGACCGCTACATCAAAAAAGATGTTCCAACTCCGCGACGCCTGCTTTAATCCGTAGATGTTAAGCTCAATTTTCATCTTACCGAAGGATAGGTTCATAAAACCATTACGACAATTGATTATCGTGTTTGACGCTGATAGGAAAGGTCGACCTAGGATCACCGAAATTCGGTTCCGTGGGTTCGCTACAGGCTGTGTATCTATAACTATAAAGTCCACAAGGAATATAAATTCCCCGACTTTGATTAACACGTCCTCTAGCTCACCTCGAGGTTGGGTGATAGATCGATCGGCCATCTGGAGAGTGCAATGCGTAGGTTTCAACTCTCCTATCCCTAATTGCTCATAAACAGAATATGGAAGCAAGTTAGCACTAGCATCTAAGTCGAGTAGAGCACGATTGATACTTTTACCCCCAATAGTAATAGATATTGTAGGACAACCGGGGTCCTTACGTTTCGTGGGCACCAATTGTGTAAGAGAATTTCTCATATTACTCGCTAAGAAAACCTTTTTAGGTACTTGAGTTTTTCTCTTCCTAGTGCACAAGTCCTTTAAATTTTTCATATAGAACAGAACTTGTTTGATAACATCTAGGAGAGGAATATTTATGTTAACTTGCTTAAAAATGTCCACAATCTTCTCCATTTTGGGACTTGGTTTGTTGGCCCTCAACCTATGTGAAAAAGGAGCTTTGTCAATAAGGGTTGAGTCCAACTTTTGAGGAGAAGTTTGTGAGGATGGAATGGATCCCAGAATTGGAGTTGAGATCGTTTTAAGTTGAATCAAAAGAGTGGGCGGAGGGTTTGAGCCTAGTCGAAAACGGAGAATAGTCTTAGAAGAAGATGGTGGGCTAGACGAATTAGGGTTAGAAGAAGAAGCCGGGGTTTTATCTGATTCAACATCATCAACCTGTTCACCGACTTGATTGTTCAGCACTTTTCCCGATCTCAACGTGGTTACAACACTCACATTATGACTTTGTGAGTGGCCAGGATTCGGTAGAGGTTGAGATGGGAGTTTCCCTTTCTCCCTCTCACTCATCGCGACATTTAACTGTGGAAGTTGTGCTTCTATCGATTTTATGCTTTCACCGTGGGAAGCGGCGTACTGCACTAACGTTTGGATAGAAGATGTTAAATTAGCCATCATTTGCGTGGAATGTTTAATAAACGTTTCCAAGCTTCGTTCGAGTGCAGAGGATTTTTCGGTACCGGCCGTTGGGAAAGAATTATTATAAGGTGTAGAGTTGTTGGCCGGATTTTGAAAAATTTGTGGTTGAAAGTGGTGCCGACTCTATTGTGGTGGTTGCTGTTGCTATGGAGGAGGCCTTTGATAGTTATTTTGGCTTGGGAACGGATTTTGATTTTGAGTTTGGTTTTGGTTCCAAACAAAATTAGGATGATTCCTTCCTCCCTGATTGTAAGTGGAAGAATAAGTATCGTTTCTAGGTCGTTGCTAAAAAGCAGCATTAGTTTGTTCTTGACTTTGAAACAGAGGATTCAAAGGACATTCTTCCGTTAAGTGTGATGGGTCAGAACAGCAACCACACACGGTTTTTAGGAGCGTAACTTGGTTTAGGGAGGCCGATGAGAATTTGTTTTCCATAGCTTCGACTTTCTTTTGCATGGCTGCTATTTCAGATTTCACTACGATGGAAATATTGAGCTGATGGATGCCTACCCTACATGAAGACGATGTTGGTCTAACGCTTTCCCACTGTAAGGTTTGTTCGGCGAGATCTTCCAGGAATTGCCAAGCTTCGCCATCATATTTAGACATGAAATGACATTGATAAATGGTTTCTTGCATCTGTTTAGTCGCTGGATTAACACCCTCATATATAATGCGGCAAATTTGCCATCTATCGATTTCGTGATGAGTTCATTGGACAAACAGATCTTTAAACCGTTCAAAATATTTCCAAAATGGTTCGTTTGGAAATTGGGTAAACTGGTTAATCTCGTTTCGAACACGGGCAGTTTTATGATTGGGATAAAATTTCTTAAGGAATGCTATAACTAATTCATCCCATTTGGCGATAGAGTTTGCGGCAATGCTATAAAGCCATTTTTTTGCTAAATCGCACAAGGTATAAGAGAGAAGACGTAATCTCATAGCATCCACAGAAAGCTGTATAATGCCCATCATTGCACATACGTTTTCGAATTTGGTTATGAAAACGTATGCGTCTTCGGATTCAAGCCCGTGAAATTTGGGTAACAGGTTGATGA
The DNA here is from genome assembly GCA_030015575.1 of Agapanthus africanus. Taxonomy (NCBI): domain Eukaryota; kingdom Viridiplantae; phylum Streptophyta; class Magnoliopsida; order Asparagales; family Amaryllidaceae; genus Agapanthus; species Agapanthus africanus. Next base: position 467,484,682 of record JASDDO010000022.1, read on the forward strand.
AGTAGGGTTTAATTTCGAAATTATCCCCATTGGCTGGTGGAATAGATAGACAAGTAGGAAGGGGACCGCGTATCGGGTAGCATCTTTCTTGAAGAGAGATACGCGGTGGATTCTGCGCACCTACGGGTGGTGGCAGGGTGGTGTTGTGAAAATCTGATAGAGAACCGTCTATCACAGTCGATGTGGTGGGTGGAGGGGAAATAGAAGATGAATAAGTACCGACTTCGGAGTTGATAGAAAAAACGCGGACAAGATGAGCACTAGAATCCCATGTCCAGCCGATCATGCACTAAGCGGGTTTTGTGCAAGTGGCAGCGTGTGTGAGAACGAATTTAAAAAGGTTTGTTTTGAAAAAGTCAGACGTGAGGCTTGACTCAACAAATCACAAAATGCACAATCAATCCTAGAACTATAGTCACCTAGGTCAAGCACTAGACCGCTCCTAGACTTCCAAAGGACAAGCCGCATGATCAATCCTCTACCACCTCTTTATCACTCTTGTTGCCAGGTAAGTGGGAGGTATCCGCTATAGGAATCACCGAAACTAGCGGGCCTAATTAAGTAATCACTTTCCTTAGTCACACTTTCCTAGACACCACAAGAGAGATGCGGATAAGCAATATATTACTCACGACCCTCCTCTGTCCTAATTGAGCGCGACAGTCTTTAGAGGTTTGGTCTAGATATTTTTTAATTAATGTAGGGTGAGAGTATGCTCGTTTTGTGATTTGTGGGGCCTAGGAAGGGTGATGAAATCCCCACCTAATCTGGATTTGGGTTATTACCCCTTAATGTCCGGTTAAAATATGCACAAACAAACCAATATCAAAACACGCAAAAAGATTTTTGAGCGGCGCTGTTTGCAAAGAATCCTATAGAAAAGATCAGATTATTGGATCTTAGAGGAGAGTGAAGGATCTGAGAAAATTACCTGAAGATTTTGGGAGCACAACACCACCAGAGAGCCGCGGTTTTGCGGCCAAACTGTCACTTTCGCCGCGGATCCGCGGCACTTTGATGTGATCTCCTTCCAATTTTTCTCCAGTAACCTCCTTTGCTCCTCTGGCTTTGTTGAATGTATCTGAATCTCTATTTACTTGTTCCAGTCACTCCAGATTCTCGCAAAACACGCACACAAATCGTTAAAAATGCGGTTTTTAAGCTTTTATGTTATGGATGTTATAAGAATTCAACTAGAATAGCAAGAAAAAATTACGCACGTATCCCCGGCAACGGCGCCATTTAATTGATCTATTTTGAAAAGTGTTTTGTAAATTAACCGCAATCAATTACGGTGTTTCTAGTAGCTAGCCGCGATGAGTACGGGTCGTCCTCAGGGAAACGTCGAACCTTTATCTTGCTTTAGATGAGTTGATTGAAATATAGATGGTTTGTTCTAGATCTACGATATACGGATGTATATTTTATGAAGAAGAGGTTTGTAGGGTTCATAGAATTTGGTAGTAATGGATGATTAATTAAAGATGACTCATTTTATCTTTTAATAGATTTAAAACTGGATCGATAGTAGTGAATGAAGATTATGGTTTTTGGAGGGAATATGGTTCCCACTCTTAACCCTTATCTTTTCATTGACCTCTATTCATGTTTAGCCTTTACCAAAATAATTGTTAATCTAATCTCAAATCATGGTCGAGACTATCAATAAATTGGTAGCGCGCCCGATAAGGATGTTAACAATTGTTTTGCTAATGTTTATAAACTTTAAAAGATGAAAAAGAATTTAAGAGATTTTATCATCCATTGATCTACCCTAATCTTACGAACCCTAGCAAGCGTAGAATTACTCACGCATGTTTTGAGAAGAAGAAGAAAAGATAGAGAATAAGATCATAATGTAAATGCAGAAAATAATGCAGAAAGTAAAATGCAAAGAACTAAACTAAAGATCTACCTTTATTAATCAACTTTAACATCTACAAATCCTTTGAAATTAGAATAAAAATAACTCTCGTGTTGCTCTCGATCTTTATCTCGTAGGAAGTATATGTTCAGTCGATTGATCACGTCGATTCGTGGACCTGTCTTAAATCTCTTGATCTTGTCAGTGATTTTGGTGATGTAAAAGGTGATCATTTTTCATATGAAGCTCTCGGTCCTTTAAATAGTTGCAGAAGCAGAATTCCTAGTTGCCTTATGTTATGATTTTTCGTTAAGATCACAGCCACAAAATCCCAAATCCAACGGCCATCAGAAGGCCGCGGATCCGCCGCAGATATGGGGGTTTGGCCGCGGTTGGGCGGCGGCAGAGTGGAATGAGGTTTTCAAAATTCTGGTGCTGCATCATGTTGACACGTGGAGATTGCTGCCATTTGATACCTTGGGCTCTTTTGCGCAGAAATTTTAGGCTGGAACAAATGCCCCCTCTACTTTGCTCATGGAGGTATATGCATGGGTGAAGTAGTGTAGAGTATTGCATAGCATACGACTGATTTCAGGTGGGCGTCTGTACATAACCTTTAGAATTTTAATCTAAGAAGATAGAGAGAGGGCACTGGCGCCGTCATCTACCATTGATTCAAATCACAATTCTTAAAAAATGCAGTTCTAAATCCTGAGGCCCGTGAGTTGTACCTTTCTCTTTTTGAGGGCAGCGTTATCTACCAATTTTGTCACGGGTGGCCCGTGTAGGTTCAGTATTGACATTCTTGTACGGCAGTGATGGCTTAGAAAACTGGTTTATATCCCCGTTGCCTAAGGCTTTTCAACTTTATGAGCTGTGAGGGTCTCAAGAAGGCTTTTCTCCTTATAAATCGAGAGGATCTCATAGGTGCATATTCTCCTTAGAAATTATGAAGATTCCTAAGTGTCCATCGCTTCCGTGAGTCGTAAGGATCTCACTCGGGTATTTTCTCCTTACGAGTCGTGAGGACCCGTAAGTGGCTTCTTTACTTCATTAGCATGCAACTTTAATGAATGTGCCCCGTAGATAGTATACAAGAGTCAATCTTGACCTCCTTTAAGGGCAGCGATGGTTTAGGAAATAGGTTTAGATCTGTCGCCTAAGACTTTTCAACTTTATGAGCCGTGAGGGTCTCACAAAGATGTTTCTCCCTATTTCCTAAAGATGTTGTCGTTGTAAGAACAAGCGTTATCCGTGAGTCGTAAGGATCTCACCCGGTCTCACAAAGATGTTGCCGTTGGAAGAACAAGCGTTAGATCTTTATCCCCAGGATGTAGGAGGTATCACCCAGATCTTTCATGGAGAACTTTTATGATAGGAAGAGTTTGACCGAGTGTAGTATAAGAACATCATTTCCTATCAAGAGTATATCATCCACGTACAATACATTTTTGATGAAGTCAAACTCTTTGAATGCTACATCAAACACAGAAGGTTTCCATGCTTCGGGCAAAATGATGTAGAGACCGTATGGTTTTACGGCAGGGTTTGATCATATACGTGCACTTGTGCACGTATCATGATTCGGACGGATAATACTAGTGGGCTTTGGTTTAAACCGTATTCTAGTATTATATTGTTGGATTTTTTCGTCTCATGGTATTCGTATTTTTTCAGAATACGGATACGGGTATGTATATACAGACGAGGGGAATTCTTGTAATTTCTTACAAGTTTCTTTTAGAAGATGCCACCTCATTTATGCTTTAACCATTTAGGATTAAATGGTTAATGAGGTGGAGAATGAGGTGTGGTGTGCATTTATTGTAGCATGGCTCACTTGGTGACTCATGGGGTGACTCATGGTTACTATTGTGGCATGCTTGATATTTATGTTTGGGTTGTGAGATACGTTGGAGACTTGAGATATTTTTTGTATGCTTCATTATTGCTCACAACACTTAGCCATTTTTCTTGAGTGGCTTCACACTCTCATCCTCAAGATTCTTTTTCTACCTCCACCCTTCAAGTCTAATGTGTTGAGAAACCTAGGGTGTTTGGAGATAAATTAATCCATCATTAGATTTTACATCCTCTAGGCTATCTAGTTTAGCGAACTAGGTACCCTAGTTACCTCAGCTATGAGGTTGGAGCACGAAATACAAATCCTCAGGTGGATCATCTTCGATGGAGGAAGACCGGAGATCAAGCTTGATCATGGAAGCCTCTAGGAGCTTGGGATGATGGTTAAAGACCGAAGGACACGGATTATTCGATATAACTTTTCTAAACTCCTTTTATGTTTGCTAGCTTAAGGTTTATGGTTCGATCCGTATTATGAGGTTTTCCTAGCGCCAGTTTTATAAAAAATTTGTTCTGCAATCGGCCACAGTTTGATGGCCAGGGCGCTGGAATAACCCAACATGGTATTGGAGACAACCTATAAACTCATTAACCAAGTTAACCGAACCTTCTTAAAACACTTTGGCTTTTGGATTGTCACGGAGTCGCATATATCATTGCCAATCCTACATCCCCTTTGCATTTTTCCAGAACACTTCGTATCACTACGAAAATCCATATAGCTTGGATATTCCATCGTATGGTTATATACGAACTTGAAGGAACTTGTTCCAGTTCGAGGATGGATTCAGGTTCTGGAGAAATTGAATAGGATTATTCGGTTGTCTTTTCCCTTTACCTTCTCTCAGGTTGCGAGAGCTCCAAGGATTAGGAGAGTACACATATTGCGCTTATTGGATAGTCTTCTTCCAAACCATAGACAGGTGCCGAAAGGTGGGGAAGGAAGAAAACCAATTAGCCTAAGTGTGGTGTACAGAAGGTAATAAGTAAAGATATATAAAGGGATTAGAGTAAGGGCAAAAAAAATTGCGACTGCTATCATTCACGACAAAACCGCGTATACCCCTTCCACTCCTACTTCACCTTTGCATTTCTCTAGAACACTTCGTATCACTATGAAGATCCATATTGCTTGGATATGACATCGTATAGTTACATGCGAACTCGAAGGAACTTGTTCCAGTTCGAGGATAGTTTCTGGTTCAGGAGAAATAGAATAGGATTATTCAGTTGTCTTTTCTCTTTATCTTCTCTCAGGTTGCGAGGGCTCCTGGTATTAGGAGAGTATTCCTATTGTGCTTATTAGATAGTCTTCTTCCAAACCTTAAGCCGGTGCCAAAGGGTAGGGAAGGAAGAAAATCAATTAGCCTAAGTGAGGTGTACAGAAGGTAATAAGTAAAGACATATAAAGGGATTGGAGTGATAGCAAGGAAATATACGGTTACAGTCATGAATCTGGATAGTGGAAGAGGCATTACTAGGAATACCAGCTTACCCCTTCGAAACATTTTCATGTTTCAGTTTTACCGTGCAGTGTTAATTGAAAACTGTTTTCCTAATTTGATTCTGACTCCAGGGTATGTATTTACCAGATTTGATTCTCACATCTTTATGGCATTACGGATGATAAGTGTGATTAATATATTGGGAATTGGATGATTAGATCCTCATCATATCAGAATTCTTTGTAATTGGTGATATTTGAGGAAATCATCTAGGTTTTGCCTGGCGACAAATATTTGGTTTTGAATATCCATCGTTATGCACCAATTTCAAACTGATATATCTATACGTTTATTTTATAAAGTGAGATATAACCTTTTGAAAGTATGTCTATGACATTTACCTATATCAATTGTGTAGGGTTCCTAGGCACTCTAATGGAGTCTCACAAGTGATCAAACATGCACAAATCAAAAAATTTCCTTGTGCCTACAAACCCTAATACGGATCGTTAACTAGATATTTAGGCGAAACGAGCAAGTAAACGGAAATATAGCTAAAGGGAAGGGGCTACAACCTTTGTAGATCCGGTCCACCACTTCCTAAGCTCCGCGATGATCTCCCTCCGCTGTCCAAATCGAACCCATGACTCTAGCATTGGTATCATCGAAGAATGGGCGGGCTTGATCGTCGGTTCGATGCCGAAGATGATCTACGTCGAGGCATCACAAGAACAAGCTCCAACTTCACCAAGCCATGAAAACTTGTGAAGGAAACACCCTATACAACTTGGCAAGAGGTAGAGGATGAAGAAATAGGAAGTGGGTAGACTTTAGAATTGGATTTCTCACTTGATTTCACTAGTTGCCATTGATGGTCACTAGCTTTCTTCATGGAAGAAGAAGATGAAGAAGAAGAAGAAGATATGATAAGTCTTAATAATGAGATAAATAAATCAATACTTATCATATATTAACCCTTGGTTAGTTGTAGAGAATGGACCATGGTTAACTTGAATGGTTAGGGTTAAGGATGAGACAAGAATGGTGACTTGGTCAAAGTTTCAAGAAACTTCAACTAAAAACAAAACTAGCAACCATTCTTTTTTCTCTTTATCTTTTTCTTTTGCCAAAATAAACAAAAAGAATAAATAAATGAATAAGTAAATAAAAATGAAACCCTAACCATTCATATAACCATGGTCAATTCTTTACACTAACCCTAGCTTGCATGTATCATCAAACATGATACAATCTTGTGCACAAAAGTATATCTCATATACAACTTGTGCAAATCAAGTGAGTAAATCCATTTAAAGTGAACCAATACTAGTTAATGCATAGTAATATATCAAATATATAATTATACATTAAATCATTAAATCAACACTTGATTCAATGATCCGGTCATATCGCATATAACCGGCTAGTATCCAATGTATCGGCTTATCGAATCAATCCTTGATTCGATAACTAGGTTATATCGCATACAACCATTCGACACATTCATCGCGAGAATGAAATACGGTATCACATACACGTATTATTCTCGTTCCCGCACATATCTCATATGCGCTCCTATTTCGTTTCGCTTGAGCCAGGAAACCTCTGTGTAGGACTCTAAAGACTCGTCAATACGCCGGCAGCAGATGATGATCATATCAAACACCCACAAGCCGCAAGCGGTCTGCTAAACGTAACGGCCACCCGGGTATTGAGCGATCAGAAGATCGACGAGCAAGCCCGCTCACACTCCTGTGAATCCAACCAGTAACACTTACCGTATAGTCCGGTCTGTTCGTCTGATATGTCGCATATCTCGCCTAGGGGTGGTAAATGTCAGACCCCAATAGCTTGATAAGTCATGCCGACTTGAAGTCCATGACATGTGTGAAACTACTGATAACACTTACCAGTAGGTCACTGCAACCCTGGCCAGGGATTTCCTGTTATGGCCAGTCGAGCATAGCGCAACATCAACCCCCAATACCGGGAGAGACGAATCCCCTCCTATCGCTCATTGCCTCCATGTGAATCGGGACTGTACCCAAAAACCACCTGTTTGCACAACTCAGTAGAGCCGTGGTAGGGTGGAAATCAAGGCACAGTGGGAGACACACAAGACTCTATGACGATCTCGGGTCAACAGACTAAGCTGTACCAGTGTCACCAGAGAACTGCCATCTGACGTGAGGTATAATACTATCTGGGAGTTCTCGGCGAGTCCGTTCAGTGTACCCAGTCTCCACTGAGCACCCGCATACCATCTTCGATGTCAAACACCAATGGATATAGGATCATCCATCGCCCATCGCATGGGTCGAGAAGATATGCGCTAGTCTACTCTGGAATATCGATGCCCCGTCTCGATATTCCCACGACTAGGAACAATGAAGGATGTACTCATTGACTACCCAGGCCCCACTAGTATGATCTGCATCATAGTCCTGGAAGTCGAGTACACATCCTAAAGGCTTTATCAACATGTAATCAGAGAGACAGAAAGTATACATGTTAAGATAAAGAGCAACCAGATAGCGTACTATCATGTCGAGCAAGAAAGTCCTACCTATATATGTCCCAGCATCCACTACAATATACATCCAATGTACAGTAATGGCCTCTAGGGAATACATATAACTAACAATCTCCCACTTGCACTAGGGCCATCTATAGCAGTGGTCGCAGTATCTAATACTCAACCATCCCATATGAGTCTCTCTCTGGGAAAAGGCCTTCGTGAGTGGATCCGCCGTGTTGTCCTCTGAGTCTTCTCTCCTAACCTCGATCACCCTGGAGATCAACTATCTCCATGATCAGGTGATGCTGCCTCAGAATTTGTCTGGGTCACTGATGGGACCAGGGTTCCAGGGCCGAAGCCACACTTCCATTGTCATACAATGGTAGGAACCTAGTTCATCTTATGAACCAATATACACCCAAACTGCCTCTTTGGTAGTATCTTTAATAGCGATGTTACCAGCCTTTATCGTCTAGTTTTCCACGGTATCGAGCTTGGAACTCTTCCAACATACCGTCCCTTTACTGAGGGTAAAGACAGTGCCTGTGACTGACATTCAGTCGTCTTTATCACCCTGGAACACTTCCAGTGATTCTCCCCAGGATCGATTGATACAATCTCACTATACCTAGTGAGAACCCTAATATCCCTTTAGATCTATCTCATAGGTCCAAATCTCAGGATTTAGGAGGTATCATCTTTATCCTATTTGGAGAATCCTTGTGATAATAGGAGATTGACCGATCGTAGTATAGGAAACTCTTTTCCTATCAAGAGTATGTTGTCTATGTACAATACGAAGATGACCACCTTACTCTCTACTACCCTTTTGTATATACAAGGTTCGTCTACCATTTTGATGAAGTCAAACACTTTGACTATCACATCAAAACAGACGTTCCAACTCCGCGATGCCTGCTTCATTATGTAAAGCAACTTGCACACGTTTCCGCTGCTCCCACTGTTTACGAAGACCTCTGGTTGTGTTCTTATAGACGTTCTCTTCTAAATCAGTATTTAGAAAAGCAGTCAGGGCACCCAACCACCAGATATCGCAGTCATGGTATGTAGCAATGTTAGGTAGGATCCGGATGGACTTAAGCATAGTCACTTAGAAAAGGTTTCATCATTATCCATGCCTGGTTGATGACTAAAACCTTTAATAAGCCTAGCTTTGAAAGTCTCAACTTTTCCATCTACACCAAGTAATCTTCTCAAGATATACTTGCTCCTGATGGGGATTTAACCCTTCAGATATAGCAACCAAAGTCCATACTTTGCTGGTGTACATGGATTCCATCTCAGATCGCTAAGCATCCAGCCATTCTTACAGAGTCCCTACTCTTGATGGCCTGCTCGAAACTAGTTGGGTCATCATCTCATGATTCATTCCTTGCTCCCACTGTCATCGAGAAACCGAGGTATCTCTCAGGCGGATGAGGAACCCTACTAGATCGGCGGAGAGGCTGAGGTTCGTCGGGAACTATAGAATCTTATGGTTCTGTCAAATCATCAACTGCAGTTTTGTACAGCTGGAACCTTTCCAGTTCTACAGAACTGATCCTGCCTCGATCTTGTCCGGATTTTGCTTTAAACATAGGCCGGACAACCCCAAATCTTAACTTGCTTAAGAGATGGGTTCTTCCCATACCATATCTCATATGGAGTGGTAGGCACTGATTTGATTCAAACCTAATTCAATAGGTATGCAGCTTCTCAAGTGCATAACCCCAAAAGGAAATAGGTAACTCAGTAATACTCATCATAGAGCACACCATATCTAATATTGTGCAATTGCTCCGCCCTGATACACCGTTGTGCTGTGGTGTATTCAGAGGAGTAGTACGGAGAGAGAATCTCATTCTCCTTTAGAATGGTCCAGGAATGCCATGCACAAGTATTCTCCTCCCTGATCTTATCATAGGACATAATACTTATACCCGTATTTTGGTTCTCTACTTCTAACTTATATTCTGTGAATATCTCAAAAGGTTCGGACTTATGTTTCAACAGGAACATATGACTGAATCTTGAGAGATTATCAGAGAATACAATGAAGTATAAAGAACCAGTCCTGGCATGTGTAGACAGGAGACTTTACATACATCATCATGTATCAGTCCCAAGAGTTCATTAACTCTTTCTCAGCTTCCAGTAAGCAGAGCTGGTGTCATTATATCTTTGTGACATGACTGGCAAGTTTCACAAGATGTAAATTCAAAATGATTTAAATATACATCTAAATGTAACTTCAGCTAGTCGGGTCGCATTGATATGACCTAGTCTACAATACCTCAAGAAGAATTCGTTCATTTCTGAACTCTTCCTCTTGTGTGTGTTCAGTATACAAGGAACTGTAGTTTGATTTAGAACGTCAATGCTTTTAGATAAGTGCCTGAACCGATCAACTTTTGATATAGGAAATGTTCAAAACATTATCCAACAATACAAAATTATATCATTTCTTTACTAATAAAGAGACTGATATGATTTTGTATATCAGGTTCGGTATCTAATAGCATTTGTTCAGAATCAATGTATTGGTAATACAGGGTGACAGTGACCAACAGACTTGGCTGCAACACTTGCCCCGTTTTCTGCCTCATGAAACTTATCACCCGTTCTCAGTTTTTCTACCTTTTTGTAGCCCTATGTAACATATTACATATCTGGGATCCTGATCCGGTATCATATACCCAGGATGCAGAGGATACTGAGAAACAGTTCTTTGTAATGAACACACCCGAAGGAGATGCATCGCATGCACTTTCTTCGTTTGGGCGGCATAGGAATTCTGGTATTCCCCTATTTCCTGCTCTGTCTTATAACAATTATAAGTTGGAGCGGGACAAACGTTCCCCAGCTCAGTATAACAAGCGGGTTCGGTCAATACATCCATATTATTATCTTGATTAAGGCGTGATATGGTCGCTACCTAGAGAGAGAGAGAAGAAAACACTCTTCGTGCGCTCTTGCAAGATCAGATTGGTTATATATTTTATCTAATCCGGATGGCTCCCACTGTTTTTATCAAATCTTCCTTCAAACCTTAAAAGGAAAGACTAGCCGGGATTAATTACACTCTACAAGTTCGCCAATCATTCAGCCAGGCCAGTGTCGGTACTTTGAGGGAGGTTCCCCGTGCTTTCACACGGACCTAATTACTGTAAACCTCGTTTTCCCAGAGGCGTAACCCCGTTGACACCTTTCTAGATACCTACTTGATCGGCTAATTGCAAAGTGCAAAACTCTCCCAGGAGTAACAATTACTCGCAGTGGGTATCGGGATCCAACTATCATATAGAAGGTATGCAATCTCATTTCAAATTTCAACACTTGAAACTCCCGATAAAGGTTTTTACCCCTAGCACCTATGACCTTAACTATGGTCAACAAATCATAAGTACTAGTCAAGTTCTACCCGTCATTTCGTGATTAATTAGACCCACCCACATGACTCTTAACTAAGGTCAACAAAGTCACGCGACTGTCCTAACTAATCGCATCATATGCGGTGTAGGAAGACATCACTTAGCTACCGTACACTGTGCCTTAACTAAAGTCAACAAACACAGCACGAATACTAAGTACTCTACTTCCTAAAATGACGGAGGGTTGCGGCTGGTTTTTATGAAAACCTTTAACGCTTTGAACTTGATCTCGTTGCATAATCAAATGGTTTTTAAATGGAATGTTTTTGAGGCTTTTCTAGTTTTGCTAAAGGGGTCACTCCCGGTGAAGGGATCGTCGGCCCTTTCCTCGTCGAATGAGGTGCGGGATATATCATATATATCACTGTGCAAAGCAGAAACTATAGAAGCGATCAAATAACAAACCGAGGGTTGTAGCATCTGCCAGTTATTGCTAAAGGAGTCACTCCCAGTGAAGGGATCTCGGTCCTTTCCTCATCGAATAAGGTGCAGGATGTTCTATAATGAACACCGCGATGCAAAGCAAGAACTGTAGCTACCTGTTTTTATTTTGAAATTCGATTCCACAACATCAATTAGGTTTATTTTCTTTCATTAATCTCATTAATGAATATCCCATCATTTAAATTACCTAAACATCACAGATAAATATGACGTACACTTATGCCATCCGCATTCGCCTCGATGTCCCCTCATGCACCGTTAGGTTAGGTAACTAACGGCAAAGCGGGGCAGGGCTAGCGCGGGTGTAAAACATAAGTAACGTCTATATAATATATCATATATACTATATACTACATCTATCTGAACAGAGCACAGAACATCGCATGATCACATCACAGATAACGCAGCAGAAAGAATCATATGAAATATTGGATATACTAGGACGTCCGTGTTTTCAATACGAGCCAGTATAAAACACGGATTCCACGGTCGTGATGAATAGCCAATCCCACACCCCTAGACCCCTACGAGAGCGGCAAGCAACCCTACCAATTCTAGGGTTAGGAGACTCGGACTCGACTCCTCGAGTTGGTCTCCCACTGGACCCCAGAACCCGGTTGCTTGTGCTCCCCTCCTTGGGTCTATCCTAATGCGGAAAAGTAAATAATATACATCAACGGTGAGAACTTCCGCAACCTGGAAGTGCCCCAATAAAAGAATATCACATACAAGTTTTTACATGAATGAAAATGAAAAAACACTCATCTCACATAAAAAAACCCCCGGCTATTCAAACACGACGATCCAATATAACATATCCAGCAACACATAACATCACATGTCATCAACGTAAGTAAATATGCGCATCCCAATTGTCGTTGACATATAGCAACGAAACCGGCGATATCACATATTACACTTACGGTCACAGAAAAGAAAGTGTAAAACTACAACAGTTGGAATCCGCAACCTCCTCAGACATCGCATGCCTGACCAAATGAATTACTTAGACATCGCATGCCTAACAATTATAAACCCCGCATTTTAGTCTCAAAATCGAAAACACTTTTCAATATCAAGTCGGGCAATTCAACAGGATTCCCGACATTCTGATCGAATGCTCGTCATAAACTTCAGTAGACGGCCGCACCCCCGATGCCGTCGACGAAGTGCACCAAGGCGGAACACCGCTACCGCGAGCACCCGAACGGATGCTTTCGGCGACGGGGTTCTCCTACAGTCACTTGGTCGGGGCAATGGAGTGAGGCTGTCTATTAAGTTTACCCGGCGAGTATCCGCGTACGCTACGTGATTGCAACGGACTTTTGATCGCATCAAAATTCCGTGGCAACCGATCAAGTGAGACTAAACTGCTATGTTTATAACATTCATCAAGTCATCTCATAACATTTTGCGAATTCCAAGTATTGTATCACATTCCGGATAAATAGAAAATGCTAAACTTTTCGATCGAACAATCGAACACCCAAGTTTTCCCGATACAGCTCAACACATGAAATAAGTCTAACAACATTCAGTTCGTGCCTCAGTACCAACGGTCCAGCCGTAGAAGGGTCAAGCTAACGCCTCACATGTGGCACGCCGTACTGCCCCAAACCCGAAGGTTCAAAGGGCAGTTCAAGACGGTCACATAATCGAGTTAAGGTTTGTTGTCTTCTAGAGGGTCCATCGCGTTACTTGCACTACTTAGAACGTCGTTAAACTACGGAAAAATCCAACAATTGGAAATTTCCCGGCAGGGGAAAAAGTGGGTATTTATATCCGGTCGAACTTTTTAACATATTCTAAAATTTATCCGGAAAAGCACACAGACAGAATTAGACAATCCGATCGATACACCGAGTCCCCAAAACAACCTAGAAAATACAACTCTGGAAAAATTATTAAAAATTCCAAGAAAAACCAGCACAGAAAACTAAGAATTACTGTGTAAAAACATCTGTCTGAAGAGACCAACATACCGCGGAACCGCCGCATTAGGCATGCATATGCGGCGGTTCCGCCGCACTATTAACGACTCAGAGCCCCTGATTTAAACAGTAATTCTTAGAATATTGGACTGAGGTTTCTGCATATTTTTAATCTACAAAAATCCACATTTTACAGAATTGTCCAGAGAGCATTTTTAAGTCGAGGTTTTGGGTTCGTTCGGACTTCAAACTCCGTCTGGACTTCGCCTAAGGCTCTAGCTAGGCTCTGATACCACTGTAGGGTTCCTAGGCACTCTAATGGAGTCTCACAAGTGATCAAACATGCACAAATCAAAAAATTTCCTTGTGCCTACAAACCCTAATACGGATCGTTAACTAGATATTTAGGCGAAACGAGCAAATAAACGGAAATATAGCTAAAGGGAAGGGGCTACAACCTTTGTAGATCCGGTCCACCACTTCCTAAGCTCCGCGATGATCTCCCTCCGCTGTCCAAATCGAACCTATGACTCTAGCATTGGTATCATCGAAGAATGGGCGGGCTTGATCGTCGGTTCGATGCCGAAGATGATCTACGTCGAGGCATCACAAGAACAAGCTCCAACTTCACCAAGCCATGAAAACTTGTGAAGGAAACACCCTATACAACTTGGCAAGAGGTAGAGGATGAAGAAATAGGAAGTGGGTAGACTTTAGAATTGGATTTCTCACTTGATTTCACTAGTTGCCATTGATGGTCACTAGCTTTCTTCATGGAAGAAGAAGATGAAGAAGAAGAAGAAGATATGATAAGTCTTAATAATGAGATAAATAAATCAATACTTATCATATATTAACCCTTGGTTAGTTGTAGAGAATGGACCATGGTTAACTTGAATGGTTAGGGTTAAGGATGAGACAAGAATGGTGACTTGGTCAAAGTTTCAAGAAACTTCAACTAAAAACAAAACTAGCAACCATTCTTTTTCTCTTTATCTTTTTCTTTTGCCAAAATAAACAAAAAGAATAAATAAATGAATAAGTAAATAAAAATGAAACCCTAACCATTCATATAACCATGGTCAATTCTTTACACTAACCCTAGCTTGCATGTATCATCAAACATGATACAATCTTGTGCACAAAAGTATATCTCATATACAACTTGTGCAAATCAAGTGAGTAAATCCATTTAAAGTGAACCAATACTAGTTAATGCAAAGTAATATATCAAATATATAATTATACATTAAATCATTAAATCAACACTTGATTCAATGATCCGGTCATATCGCATATAACCGGCTAGTATCCAATATATCGGCTTATCGAATCAATCCTTGATTCGATAACTAGGTTATATCGCATACAACCATTCGACACATTCATCGCGAGAATGAAATACGGTATCACATACACGCATTATTCTCGGTCCCGCACATGTCTCATATGCGCTCCTATTTCGTTTCGCTTGAGCCAGGAAACCTCTGTGTAGGACTCTAAAGACTCGTCAATACGCCGGCAGCAGATGATGATCATATCAAACACCCACAAGCCGCAAGCGGTCTGCTAAACATAACGGCCACCCGGGTATTGAGCGATCAGAAGATCGACGAGCAAGCCCGCTCACACTCCTGTGAATCCAACCAGTAACACTTACCGTATAGTCCGGTCTGTTCGTCTGATATGTCGCATATCTCGCCTAGGGGTGGTAAACGTCAGACCCCAATAGCTTGATAAGTCATGCCGACTTGAAGTCCATGACATGTGTGAAACTACTGATAACACTTACCAGTAGGTCACTGCAACCCTGGCCAGGGATTTCCTGTTATGGCCAGTCGAGCATAGCGCAACATCAACCCCCAATACCGGGAGAGACGAATCCCCTCCTATCGCTCATTGCCTCCATGTGAATCGGGACTGTACCCAAAAACCACCTGTTTGCACAATTCAGTAGAGCCGTGGTAGGGTGGAAATCAAGGCACAGTGGGGGACACACAAGACTCTATGACGATCTCGAGTCAACAGACTAAGCTGTACCAGTGTCACCAGAGAACTTCCATCTGACGTGAGGTATAATACCATCTGGGAGTTCTCGGCGAGTCCGTTCAGTGTACCCAGTCTCCACTGAGCACCCGCATACCATCTTCGATGTCAAACACCAATGGATATGGGATCATCCATCGCCCATCGCATGGGTCGAGAAGATATGCGCTAGTCTACTCTGGAATATCGATGCCCCGTCTCGATATTCCTACGACTAAGAACAATGAAGGATGTACTCATTGACTACCCAGGCCCCACTAGTATGATCTGCATCATAGTCCTGGAAGTCGAGTACACATCCTAAGGGCTTTATCAACATGTAATCAGAGAGACAGAAAGTATACATGTTAAGATAAAGAGCAACCGGATAGCGTACTATCATGTCGAGCAAGAAAGTCCTACCTATATATGTCCCAGCATCCACTACAATATACATCCAATGTACAGTAATGGCCTCTAGGGCATACATATAACTAACAAATTGATGGTTAGGTAAGGAGCATTGAACAACGGTGTAATTCTTCTTAACCAAGTACAGTTTTTCCACCTACGACGCACTTGGTTTGAGTTGTTAGACTCAGTGGACTTATACAAAGTATTGTATGTTATCCAATATCCGTTAGAGCAAAGGGGTTGGTACTCGGACTATATTTTGTTTACTCATGACTTCTCCACTTCTAGACAAGTATTTCGTTGAAATACAAGGTCCGGATATTGAGAAGATATAGGTATAAGAATAAAGTAAAGAACCATATGTTGCAAGAAAAAGAGTTGGTACCCGTACTGTATTCTCTTTACTTTTGAATTCTCTAGTTTTATACAAGTATTTCGTTGAAATACAGGGTCCAAGTTTTGAGAAGTTATAGGTATAAGAATAAAGTAGAGAACCATTTGTTGCAAGTATCAGGATTCTTCAAGGTGATTGAAGATGTAGATACTTGTGTTTGGTGTTCCGTTGTAAATAATAGTTTTGAGAACTTTCTTCTCTTTTGGGGTACTCATACGAGGATGTATTCCTGGATGAGTAATGTTGTATGGCCTCTTTCCATTTGGTTGATATGCACTGGAAACAGCTGCATGATTTTTGAATCTGGTTCCAATTAAATTAGTGTCATTATTTCTATATTGGAAATATAGAATGGATTCATATTTTAATGATGTTAAGGTATATAGAGTTGTCCGGTTGATGTTTAAAACCAAAATCTAGACAAAGTCAAGGCACGTTTCAGTAATGGAAGTTTGTGGGTTATCCCGGGCTTTGACGAGGGTTAACTTTCTGAAGGGTTCCTAAGCACGACAGCAAGGTTTCGAGAGGCATCGTCCATGCCATTTTCAAATTTTTGTCATGCTAAAGAACTCTAACCAAGGATGTTTAACTAGAAAATCATACGAAACATATTGTAAACTACTTTACAACTAAGTGAACTAGGAATACAGCCTTTGTAGACCGGTCCTTCACTTCAATAGCTTCATGTAGTAGTCCCTTCGCTCCAAGTAGTGATCTTACGGACTCTAGCATGGCTTCAAAAGAAGTAAGGAACGAGCTTGCACGAAGTCTTCGAGGACGAAGATGATCTACGTTGAGGAGACACTAACCCAAGCTACCTCTTTACTAATGTGGGATTAGTGAAGCTAACACCCTAAACTAAATGGCTAATCTAGTATAGGATGATGAAGTAGGATTTTTGCTCACTTTAGAATTAATTTTCTCACTCTTTTTCTTCTTCTCTCAAAAACCTAGAGAGCTTTTCTTGAGCTTGAAGAAGATGAAGAAATCATAGATGAGAGAGTGAATGGCAACCATGGGAGAGTTTGTATCATATACTAACTCATGTAGAGAAATAACCATGACTAATTGATAATGGTTAGGTTAATAAATATCATAGGTAAAACAAAATTGGTGGACTAAGTCAATGCATCTACAAGCTTCTACAAGTTTCATGCATATGACTAATTTCCATCTAATTTTGGATTTACTTAAAATAAATAATCCTCACAATTATCATAAGCATGGTGTAATTCTCATACACCCATGTTGTGTGTATCATCAAGCATGATACAAAAATGTACATTAATATAAATCACATATATATTATATGCACACAAGTGAGAAAAAGAAATGTTTAAGTGAGCTAATATTAGTTAATGTAATCTAGTATATCACATATACAATTATACATTAAATTATCAAATCAACACTTGATTTAATAATCCTGCTATATCACATAGAACCGACTATTATAATTTGTATCAACTTATCGAATCAACACTTGATTCGATAACCCGACTATATCACATATAACCGACCGATACGAATAAATCGCGAGAATAGAATACGGTATCACATACTCGTATTAATCTCGGTCCTGCACATATCACATATGTGCTCCTACTTCGATTTGCATGAGCCAGGAAACCTCTTTGTAGGACTCTAAAGACTCGTCAATACACCGACAGTAGGTGATGATCATATCAAACACCCACAAGCCGCAAGCGGTCTGCTAAACGTAACGGCCACCCGGGTATTGAGCGATCAGAAGATCAACAAGCAAGCCTGCTCATACTCCTGTGAATCCAATCAGTAACACTACCGTACAGTCCGGTTCGTCCGTCTGATATGTCGCATATCTAGTTTAGGGGTGGTAAACGTCAAACCCCAGTAACCGATAAGTCGTGCCGATGTGAGGCTTATAATGGGTCGAGAAACTACTGATAACACTTATCCATAAATCTCCATAGCAGCCCTGGTCAGGGACTTATCATTATGGCCAATCGAGCACAGTGCAACATCAACCCCCAATACCGGGAGAGAAAAATCCTTTCCTATTGCTCATTGCCTCCATGTGATTCAGGACTGTACCCAAAAGCCACCATTTTGCACGTTCTCTTGAACGTGATAAGGTGGAAATCAAAGGACGGTAGGAATCACACAAGACTCTATGGCGATCTCGGGTCTACGGACTAACGTGTACCAGTGTCACCAGAGAACTGCTATCTGACGATAGGTATAATACCAACTAAGAGCTCTCGGCAAGTCCGTTCAGTGTACCCAGTCTCCACTGAGCACTCGTATACCATCTTTGATGTCAAACACCAATGGATAACAAAACTAGCAACCATTCTTTTTCTCTTTATCTTTTTCTTTTGCCAAAATAAACAAAAAGAATAAATAAATGAATAAGTAAATAAAAATGAAACCCTAACCATTCATATAACCATGGTCAATTCTTTACACTAACCCTAGCTTGCATGTATCATCAAACATGATACAATCTTGTGCATAAAAGTATATCTCATATACAACTTGTGCAAATCAAGTGAGTAAATCCATTTAAAGTGAACCAATACTAGTTAATGCAAAGTAATATATCAAATATATAATTATACATTAAATCATTAAATCAACACTTGATTCAATGATCCGGTCATATCGCATATAACCGGCTAGTATCCAATGTATCGGCTTATCGAATCAATCCTTGATTCGATAACTAGGTTATATCGCATACAACCATTCGACACATTCATCGCGAGAATGAAATACGGTATCACATACACGCATTATTCTCGGTCCCGCACATATCTCATATGCGCTCCTATTTCGTTTCGCTTGAGCCAGGAAACCTCTGTGTAGGACTTCTAAAGACTCGTCAATACGCCGGCAGCAGATGATGATCATATCAAACACCCACAAGCCGCAAGCGGTCTGCTAAACGTAGCGGCCACCCGGGTATTGAGCGATCAGAAGATCGACGAGCAAGCCCGCTCACACTCCTGTGAATCCAACCAGTAACACTTACCGTATAGTCCGGTCTGTTCGTCTGATATGTCGCATATCTCGCCTAGGGGTGGTAAACGTCAGACCCCAATAGCTTGATAAGTCATGCCGACTTGAAGTCCATGACATGTGTGAAACTACTGATAACACTTACCAGTAGGTCACTGCAACCCTGGCCAGGGATTTCCTGTTATGGCCAGTCGAGCATAGCGCAACATCAACCCCCAATACCGGGAGAGACGAATCCCCTCCTATCGCTCATTGCCTCCATGTGAATCGGGACTGTACCCAAAAACCACCTGTTTGCACAATTCAGTAGAGCCGTGGTAGGGTGGAAATCAAGGCACAGTGGGAGACACACAAGACTCTATGACGATCTTGGGTCAACAGACTAAGCTGTACTAGTGTCACCAGAGAACTTCCATCTGACGTGAGGTATAATACCATCTGGGAGTTCTCGGCGAGTCCGTTCAGTGTACCCAGTCTCCACTGAGCACCCGCATACCATCTTCGATGTCAAACACCAATGGATATGGGATCATCCATCGCCCATCGCATGGGTCGAGAAGATATGCGCTAGTCTACTCTGGAATATCGATGCCCCGTCTCGATATTCCCACGACTAGGAACAATGAAGGATGTACTCATTGACTACCCAGGCCCCACTAGTATGATCTGCATCATAGTCCTGGAAGTCGAGTACACATCCTAAGGGCTTTATCAACATGTAATCAGAGAGACAGAAAGTATACATGTTAAGATAAAGAGCAACCGGATAGAGTACTATCATGTCGAGCAAGAAAGTCCTACCTATATATGTCCCAGCATCCACTACAATATACATCCAATGTACAGTAATGGCCTCTAGGGCATACATATAACTAACAAATTGATGGTTAGGTAAGGAGCATTGAACAACGGTGTAATTCTTCTTAACCAAGTATAGTTTTTCAACCTACGACGCACTTGGTTTGAGTTGTTAGACTCAGTGGACTTATACAAAGTATTGTATGTTATCCGATATCCGTTAGAGCAAAGGGGTTGGTACTCGGACTATATTTTGTTTACTCATGACTTCTCCACTTCTAGACAAGTATTTCGTTGAAATACAAGGTCCGGATATTGAGAAGATATAGGTATAAGAATAAAGTAAAGAACCATATGTTGCAAGAAAAAGAGTTGGTACCTGTACTGTATTCTCTTTACTTTTGAATTCTCTAGTTTTATACAAGTATTTCGTTGAAATACAGGGTCCAAGTTTTAAGAAGTTATAGGTATAAGAATAAAGTAGAGAACCATTTGTTGCAAGTATCAGGATTCTTCAAGGTGATTGAAGATGTAGATACTTGTGTTTGGTGTTCCGTTGTAAATAATAGTTTTGAGAACTTTCTTCTCTTTTGGGGTACTCATACGAGGATGTATTCCTGGATGAGTAATGTTGTATGGCCTCTTTCCATTTGGTTGATATGCACTGGAAACAGCTGCATGATTTTTGAATCTGGTTCCAATTAAATTAGTGTCATTGTTTCTATATTGGAAATATAGAATGGATTCATATCTTAATGATGTTAAGGTATATAGAGTTGTCCGGTTGATGTTTAAAACCAAAATCTAGACAAAGTCAAGGCACGTTTCAGTAATGGAAGTTTGTGGGTTATCCCGGGCTTTGACGAGGGTTAACTTTCTGAAGGGTTCCTAAGCACGACAGCAAGGTTTCGAGAGGCATCGTCCATGCCATTTTCAAATTTTTGTCATGCTAAAGAACTCTAACCAAGGATGTTTAACTAGAGATGTAGGGTTGCTAGGCACGCGCACAAGGGTCTACGAGGCATCAACCATGCCCGAATAAAATTTTAGCCGTGCCGAACTACCCGAATACGGAACTTTAAACTAGAGATTAGGCGATAACTTGCATGCTAAACAATTTAACACTGTGTGAGACGGATTACAACCTTTGTAGACCCGGTCCTTCACTTCATATGCTCCATGTTGTGGTCCCTTCGCTGCGATCATCGGGTTCCGGGCTCTCGAGAGGTTCCACGAAGAGAATGACGCAACCTTTGCTTCCGATCTTCGATACTACGATGATCTACCTCGAAGTTTCTTTAACACAAGCTAACACTCATCAAATGATGTGAACACCCTCATCTAAATGGCAAGTGAAGATGAGGATGATGAAGTAGGAATTTTGCTCTATTTATTTATATTTTTCTCACATATATTCATCACAAAATCAAAGCTAGAAACCATTTCAAGCTTTTTCATGGAAGAAGATGAAGGAGGAAGAAGAAGCTTAATCCATTTGTGATGAATAGGAAATAATAAATATGATAGATAAAGCAACCATGGTTCACTTAACCTATGTAGAGAATTGACTAGGGTTAGGGTTTTGGGTAAATAAAAGAATGAGTCATGAACAAATATCTTTCACAAAACAAAACAAATCCTTCTAGAAACATCTAGAAAGATTAACCCTAATCCGAACCCTAATCAAGTTTAAACTCCACTAAACGAGTTGCATTAGTTATCATATCATGTTACAATATTATATATCACATATATAATATTTACCGTAACAAAAGAAAATAATACAATTAACATATATCGCATATATATCAATGTATTACCCGAGTGAGAAAAAGAATCTTTTAGTGAGCAAATATTAGTTAATGCAATTTAATATATCACATATATTATTATACATTAAATTATCGAATCAACACTTGATCCGACAATCCGGCTATATCGCATATAACCGGCTAATATTTATCCGTACCGATTCATCGAATCAACACTTGATCCGATGACCCGGCTGATATCAAATATCGCGAGAATACAATACGATACCGCATTATCCTCGGTCCCGCACATATCACATATGTGCTCCTACTCCGTTTTGCCTGAGTCAAGAAACCTCTGTGTAGGACTCTAAAGAATCGTCAATACGCCGGCAGTAGGTGATGATCATATCAAACACCCACAAGCTGCAAGCGGTCAGCTAAACGTAACAGCTACCCAGGTATTGAGCGCTCAGAAGATCAACAAGCAAGCCTGTACTTTCTCCTGTGGATCCAAACAGTAACACTCCCGTACAGTCCGGTCTCGTCGTTTGATATGTTGCATATCTCGCCTAGGGGTGGTAAACGTCAGACCCCAGTAGCTCGATAAGTCGTGTCGATATGAGGTCTATAACAGTTCGAGAAACTACCGATAACACTTACTAGTAAATCTCAGCAACCCTGGCCAGGGATTTCCGGTTATAGCCAATCGAACACAGCACAACATCAACTCCCTATACCGGGAGAGACGAATCCCCTCCTATCGCTCATTTCCTCCATGTGATTCGGGACTGTACCCAAAAGCCACCTTTTTGCACGCCCTCTTGGACGTGGTATGATGGAAATCAAAGCACAGTGGGAACCACACAAGACTCTATGACGATCTCGGGTCAACAGACTACTCTGTACCAGTGTCACCAGAGAACTGCCATCTGACGTATGGTATAATACCATCTGGGAGTTCTCGGCGAGTCCGTCCAGTGTACCCAGTCTCCACTGAGCACCCGTACACCATCCTTGATGTCAAACACCGATGGATATGGGATCATCCATCGCCCATCATATAGGTCAAGATGCGTATACGCTAGTCTACTCTGGTGCATCGATGCCCTGTCTCGATACACCCTCGACTAGGAACAGTTATAGGATGTACTCGTCGACTACCGTGGCCCCACTAGTATGATCTCATCATAGTCCCAGTAGTCGAGTACATATCCTAAGGGCTTTATCAACATGTAACATAGAGACAATCAGAGTACATGTTAAGATAAAGTACAACCAGATAGCATACTATCATGTCGAGCAAGAAAGTCCTCCCTATATATGTCCTAGCATCCACTACAATATACATCGTATGTACAGTAATGGCCTCTAGGGCATACATATTACTAACAATCTCCCACTTGCACTAGGGCCATCTGTTATGGTATCGCATACCCAACAATTAGCTGCGGTTGAAGTATCTCATACTCAACCATCCCATAAAAGTCTCTACTGGGAAAAAGGACTTTGTGAGTGGATCCGCGATGTTGTCCTCTGTGTCTACTCTCCTAACCTCGATCTCCCTGGAGATCATCCATCTCCATGATCAGGTGATACTGCCTAAGAATTATATCTGGATTTCTGATGGGATGGTAGTTCCTTGGCATAAGCCACAACTCCATTGTCACACAATGGTAGGAACAAAGTTCATCTTATGAACTTATATATCCAGACTGCCTCTTTGGTAGCATCCTTGGTAACGATGTATCCTGCCTTTAATCGTCTAGTATGTCACGGTATCTAGCTTGGAACTCTTCCAACATACCGTCCCTCCACTGAGGGTATAGACAATGCCTGCGACTGACATTCAGTCGTCCTTATCA
Organism: Agapanthus africanus; assembly: GCA_030015575.1. Classification (NCBI taxonomy): domain Eukaryota; kingdom Viridiplantae; phylum Streptophyta; class Magnoliopsida; order Asparagales; family Amaryllidaceae; genus Agapanthus; species Agapanthus africanus. The sequence goes on from JASDDO010000022.1 coordinate 467,508,425, forward strand.
CCCTGGAACCTTTCCAGTGATTCTCCCCAGGATCGATTGATACCTTCTCACTACAACTTGTGAGTATCCTAACATCCAATTAGATCTATCTCATAGATCCAAAACCCAGGATTTAGGAGGTATCACTTTGATCCTATATGGAGAATCCTTGTGATAAGCGGAGATTGACCGAGCGTAGCATAGGAAACTCTTTCCCTATCAAGAGTATGACATCCACGTACTCTACGAGGATCACCACCATACTCTCTACTACCTTTTCGTATATACAAGGTTCATCTACCATTTTGATGAAGTCAAACTCTTTGACTACCTCATCAAAACAGATGTTCTAACTCCGCGATGCCTGCTTTATCATATAAAACATCTTGCACACGTTTCCGCTGCTCCCACTGTCTACGAAGCCCTCTGGCTGTGTACTTATAGACACTCTTTTCTAAAACATCATTTAGAAAAGCAGTCATGACACCCAACCACCAGATATCGTAGTCATGGTATGTAGCCGTGGCAAGTAGGATCTGGATGGACTTAAGCATAGCTTTGAAAGTCTCAACTTTTCCATGTACACCAAGTAATCTTCTCAAGATATACTCGCTCCTGATGGGGATCTAACCCTTCAGATAAAGCAACCAAAGTCCATACTTTGTTGGTGTATAAGGATTCTATCTCAGATCGATAAGCATCCAGCCATTCTTACAGAGTCCCACTCCTGATGGCCAGTCCGAAATTAGTTGGGTCATCATCTCATGATGCAATCCTCGCTCCCACTGTCATAGAGAAACTGAAGTATCTCTCAGGTGGGTGAGGAACCCTGCTAGATCGGCGGAGAGGCTGAGGTTCGTTGGTATCTACTGAATCCTTTGGTTGTACCAAATCATCTGCTGTATTTTGTATAGCTGGAACACTTCCAGTTCTACATAACAGACCTTGCCTCGAGCTTGTCCGGATTTTACTATCAGACATAGGCCGGACAACCCCAAATCTTAACAAACTTAAGATATAGGCTCTTCCCCTTCCATATCACATATGAAGTGGTAGGCAACTGGTTTGATTTGAACCCTATTCAATAGGTATGCGACTTCACAAGTGCATAACTCCCTAAAGGAAATAGGAAACTCAGTAGTACTCATCATAGAGCACACCATATCTCATAGGGTGAGTTTGCTCCGCCCCGATATACCATCGTGCTATGGTGTATAGGAGGAGTAATGCTGAGAGAGAATCTCATTCTCCTTTAGAATAGTCCAGGAATTCCGTGCTCAAGTATTCTCCTCCTTGATCGCATCAAAGGACATAATACTTTTACCCGTATTTTGGTTCTCTACTTCTAACTTATATTCTGTGAATATCTCAAAAGCTTCGGACTTATATTTCAACAGGAACACATGTCTGAATCTTAAGAGATTATCAGAGAATGTAATGAAGTACAAAGAACCAATCTTGGCATGTGTAGACAGGGGACTTTCATACATCAGCATGTATCAATCCCAAAAGTTCACTAACTCTTTCTCTGTTTCCAATAAACAGAGCTGTGGTCATCTTATCTTTGTGACATGATTGGCAAGTTTCACAAGATGTAAATTCAAACAGATTTAAATATGCATCTAAATGTAACTTCAGCCAGTCGGGTCGCATTGATATGACCTAGTCTACAATACCTCAAGAAGGATTCGTTCATTTCTGAACTTTTCTTCTTGTGTGTGTTCTGTATATTAAGAACTGTAATTTGATTTAGAACGTCAATGCTTTTAGATAACGTGCCTGAACCGATCAACTCTTGATATAGGAAATGTTCAAAACATTATCCAACAATACAAAATTATATCCTTTCTTTACTAATAAAGAGACTGATATGATTTTGTATATCAGGTTCGGTATCTAATAACATTTGTTCAGAATCAATGTATTCCGGTAATACAGGGTGATAGTGACCAACAGACTTGGCTGCAACACTTGCCCCGTTTTCTGTCTCATGAAACTAATCACCCGTTCTCAGTTCTCTACCTATCTGTAGCCCATGTAACAGATTACATATGCGGGATCCTGATCCGGTATCTCATACCCAGGACGTAAAGGATACTGAGAAACAGTTCTGTGTAATGAACACACCCGAAGATGATACATCAGCATGCACTTTCTTCGTTTGGGCGGCACGGGAAATCTGGTATTCCCCAATTTCCTGCTCTGTCTTATAACAATTATAAGTTGGAGCGGGACCAACGTTCCCCAGCTCAGTATAACAAGCGGGTTCGGTCAATATATCTGTTTTATTATCTTGATTAAGGCGTGATATGGTCGCTATCTGGAGAGAGAGAGAAGAAAACACTCAGCGTATGCTCTTGCAAGATTAGATTGGTTATCTAATATATCTAATCAGGATGTCTCCCACTGTTTTAATCAAATCTTCCTTCAAACCCTAAAAGGAAAGACTAGCCGGGATTAATTACACGCTACAAGTTCGCCAATCTTTCAGCCAGGCCAGTGTCGGTACTTTGAGGGAGTCCCCCGTGCTTTCGCACGAACCTAATTACAGTAAACCTCGTTTTCCCAGAGGCGTAACCCCGTTAACACCTTTCTAGACACCTACTTGATCGGCTAATTGTAATGTGTAAAACTCTCCCAGGAGTAACTCTTACTCGCAGCGGGTATCGGGATCCAACTATCACATAGAAGGTATGCAATCTCATTGCAAATTTCAACACTTGAAATTCCCAATAATATTTTGCCCCAAGCGATCTATGACCTTGACAAGGTCAACAAACCATAGACCGCAAGTCAAGTTCAACCCGTCATTTCCTGATTGAATTAAACCCACCCGCACGACCCTTGACAAGGTCAACAAAGTCGCACGACTACCCTAATCCAATCGCATCATATGCTTATGCAGATAAGCATAAATAGCTACCGCACACTACGCCTTGACAAGGTCAACAAACGCAGCACGAATACTATGAAGTACTTATCTGAAATGACGGAGGGCTACGACGGGTTTTTCAGAAAACCTATTGCGTAATGAACTTGATATCGTTGTAGAATCGAGTGATTTTAAATGGAATGCTTTTGAGGCTTTTCTAGTTTTGCTAAAGGGGTCACTCCCGGTGAAGGGATCGTCGGCCCTTTCCTCATCGAATAAGGTGCAGGATATATCACATATACCGCTGTGCAAAGCAAGAACTATAGAAGCAATCAAAAGACAAACCGAGTTTGTAGCATCTGCCAGTTATTGCTAAAGGAGTCACTTCCGGTGAAGGGATCTCGGTCCTTTCCTTATCGAATAAGGTGCTGGATGTTCTACAAGGAACACCGCTATGCAAAGCAAGAACTGTAGCTACCAGTTTTTATAAACAAGTTTCTACAACATCTTAGGTTTCTTTTATTTCATTAATCTCATTAATGAAGTCCCATTTTAATTATGCTTCATAAGCATCTCTTTTGAAACGAAATCTGCAATATAACATATATCTCATATATATAATATATAAGCATTCATCTCAGGCAGTAATATGATCTCATCACAGAACATAGCAGCAGAAGAAACATATATGAAATATTGGATATACTAGGACGTCCGTGTTTTCAATACGAGCCTGTATAAAACACGGATTCCACGGTCGCGATGAATAGCCAAACCCACATCCCTAGACCCCTACGAGAGCGGCAAGTAACACTGCCAATTCTAGGGTTAGGAGACCCGGTCTCGACTCCTCGAGATGGTCTCCCACTGGACCCTAGAACCCGGTTACTTGTGCTCCCCGCCTTGGGTCTACCTAATGCGGAAAAGTAAATAATATACAACGGTGACATCTTCCGCTACCTGGAAGTGCCCCAATAAAAGAATATTACATACAAATGAAATTTACATGAATGAAAAAGAAAAACTCTCATCTCACATAAAACCCCCGGCTATTCAAACGCGACGATCCAATACAACATATTACAGCAACACATAATATCTCATATCATCAACGTAAGCAAGTATGCGTATCCCGATTGTCGTTGATGTATAGCAACGAAGCCGGCGATACACCACATACTACGCTTACGGTCACAGAAAAGAAAGTGTAAAACTACAACAGTTGGAATCCGCAACCTCCTTAGACATCGCATGCCTAACCAAATGAATTCCTTAGACATCACATGCCTAATAATTATAAACTCCGCATTTTAGTCTCATTATCGAAAACTCTTTTCAATATCAAGTCGGCCAATTCAACAAGATTCCCGACGTCCTGATCAAATACTCGTCGCAAACTTTAGTAGACGGCCGCACCCCCGATACCATCGACGAAGTGCACCAAGACGGAACACCGCTACCGGGAGCACCCGAACGGATGCTTTCGGCGACGGGGTTCTCCTACAGTCACTTGGTCGGGGCTAAGAGGTGTAGCTGTCTATTAAGTTTACCCGGCGAGTATCCGCGTACACTACGTGATTGCGACGGACTTTTGATCACATCAAAATTCCGTGGCAACCGATCATTTGAGACTAAACTGCTATGTCTACAATATTCAAATCAGTTATCTCATAACTACCTGTGGATTCCAATTATTGTATCACATTCCAGATAAATAGAAAAAGTTAAACTTTCCGATCGAATCATCAAGCACCCAAGATTTCCCCAACATATTTCAACACTTGAAAACAGTTTAAGAACATCCATTACATGCCACAGTACCAATGATCCAGCCGTAGAAGGGTCAAGCCAACGCCTCACATGTGGCACGCCGTACTGCCCCAAACCCTAAGGTTCAAAGGGCAGTTCAAGACGGTCACATAATCGAGTTAAGGTTTGTTGTCTTCTAGAGGGTCCACCGAGTTACTTGCACGACTTAGAACATTCTTAAACACGAGAAAAAATCCAACTTTTGAAAAATTTTCCGATAGGGGAAAAAGTGAGTTATTGATATCCGTTCGAACTTTTTAACAGTTTCTATAAGATATCCGGAAAGCCACATAGACAAAATCTAATACTCCGATCGAAACATCGAATCCCCAAAACAACCCAGCAAATTCAACAGTTGAATAATAAAATAAAAATTTCCAGAAAATACAACATTAGAAAATAGGAGTTACTGTGAAAAGCACGTGCGCTGAATCGATCACGTGACCGCGCAAGCGCCGCGAATACTGGGGTGGGGCCGCGCTTCCGCGCTACTCTTGTCGAATTACGCGCACGTGTTTCACAGTAATTCTTGTAATTATCTGCTGTAATTTTTGGACATTTTTAATTTGGAAAAATCCCAGATTTTAGAAAATTTCCAGAGAGCAATTTTGAGTTTAGTGTTTCGGGTTATCCGGGTTCGATCGGACTTTAAACTTTGTCTAGACATCGCTTAAAGCTCTAGCTTGGCTTTGATACCACTGTAGGGTTGCTAGGCACGCGCACAAGGGTCTACGAGGCATCAACCATGCCCGAATAAAATTTTAGCCGTGTCGAACTACCCGAATACGGAACTTTAAACTAGAGATTAGGCGATAACTTGCATGCTAAATAATTTAACACTGTGTGAGACGGATTACAACCTTTGTAGACCCGGTCCTTCACTTCATATGCTCCATGTTGTGGTCCCTTCGCTGCGATCATCGGGTTCCGGGCTCTCGAGAGGTTCCACGAAGAGAATGACGCAACCTTTGCTTCCGATCTTCGATACTACGATGATCTACCTCGAAGTTTCTTTAACACAAGCTAACACTCATCAAATGATGTGAACACCCTCATCTAAATGGCAAGTGAAGATGAGGATGATGAAGTAGGAATTTTGCTCTATTTATTTATATTTTTCTCACATATATTCATCACAAAATCAAAGCTAGAAACCATTTCAAGCTTTTTCATGGAAGAAGATGAAGGAGGAAGAAGAAGCTTAATCCATTTGTGATGAATAGGAAATAATAAATATGATAGATAAAGCAACCATGGTTCACTTAACCTATGTAGAGAATTGACTAGGGTTAGGGTTTTGGGTAAATAAAAGAATGAGTCATGAACAAATATCTTTCACAAAACAAAACAAATCCTTCTAGAAACTTCTAGAAAGATTAACCCTAATCCGAACCCTAATCAAGTTTAAACTCCACTAAACGAGTTGCATTAGTTATCATATCATGTTACAATATTATATATCACATATATAATATTTACCGTAACAAAAGAAAATAATACAATTAACATATATCGCATATATATCAATGTATTACCCGAGTGAGAAAAAGAATCTTTTAGTGAGCAAATATTAGTTAATGCAATTTAATATATCACATATATTATTATACATTAAATTATTGAATTAACACTTGATCCGACAATCCGGCTATATCGCATATAACCGGCTAATATTTATCCGTACCGATTCATCGAATCAACACTTGATCCGATGACCCGGCTGATATCAAATATCGCGAGAATACAATACGATACCGCATTATCCTCGGTCCCGCACATATCACATATATGCTCCTACTCCGTTTTGCCTGAGTCAAGAAACCTCTGTGCAGGACTCTAAAGAATCGTCAATACGCCGGCAGTAGGTGATGATCATATCAAACACCCACAAGCTGCAAGCGGTCAGCTAAACGTAACAGCTACCCAGGTATTGAGCACTCAGAAGATCAACAAGCAAGCCTGTACTTTCTCCTGTGGATCCAAACAGTAACACTCCCGTACAGTCCGGTCTCGTCGTCTGATATGTTGCATATCTCGCCTAGGGGTGGTAAACGTCAGACCCCAGTAGCTCGATAAGTCGTGTCGATATGAGGTCTATAACAGTTCGAGAAACTACCGATAACACTTACCAGTAAATCTCAACAACCCTGGCCAGGGATTTCCGGTTATAGCCAATCGAACGCAGCACAACATCAACTCCCTATACCGGGAGAGACGAATCCCCTCCTATCGCTCATTTCCTCCATGTGATTCGGGACTGTACCCAAAAGCCACCTTTTTGCACGCCCTCTTGGACGTGGTATGATGGAAATCAAAGCACAGTGGGAACCACACAAGACTCTATGACGATCTCGGGTCAACAGACTACTCTGTACCAGTGTCACCAGAGAACTGCCATCTGACGTATGGTATAATACCATCTGGGAGTTCTCGGCGAGTCCGTCCAGTGTACCCAGTCTCCACTGAGCACCCGTACACCATCCTTGATGTCAAACACCGATGGATATGGGATCATCCATCGCCCATCATATAGGTCAAGATGCGTATACGCTAGTCTACTCTGGTGCATCGATGCCCTGTCTCGATACACCCTCGACTAGGAACAGTTATAGGATGTACTCGTCGACTACCGTGGCCCCACTAGTATGATCTCATCATAGTCCCAGTAGTCGAGTACATATCCTAAGGGCTTTATCAACATGTAACATAGAGACAATCAGAGTACATGTTAAGATAAAGTACAACCAGATAGCATACTATCATGTCGAGCAAGAAAGTCCTCCCTATATATGTCCTAGCATCCACTACAATATACATCGTATGTACAGTAATGGCCTCTAGGGCATACATATTACTAACAAGAGAATCATACGAAACATATTGTAAACTACTTTACAACTAAGTGAACTAGGAATACAGCCTTTGTAGACCGGTCCTTCACTTCAATAGCTTCATGTAGTAGTCCCTTCGCTCCAAGTAGTGATCTTACGGACTCTAGCATGGCTTCAAAAGAAGTAAGGAACGAGCTTGCACGAAGTCTTCGAGGCCGAAGATGATCTACGTTGAGGAGACACTAACCCAAGCTACCTCTTCACTAATGTGGGATTAGTGAAGCTAACACCCTAAACTAAATGGCTAATCTAGTATAGGATGATGAAGTAGGATTTTTGCTCACTTTAGAATTAATTTTCTCACTCTTTTTCTTCTTCTCTCAAAAACCTAGAGAGCTTTTCTTGAGCTTGAAGAAGATGAAGAAATCATAGATGAGAGAGTGAATGGCAACCATGGGAGAGTTTGTATCATATACTAACTCATGTAGAGAAATAACCATGACTAATTGATAATGGTTAGGTTAATAAATATCATAGGTAAAACAAAATTGGTGGACTAAGTCAATGCATCTACAAGCTTCTACAAGTTTCATGCATATGACTAATTTCCATCTAATTTTGGATTTACTTAAAATAAATAATCCTCACAATTATCATAAGCATGGTGTAATTCTCATACACCCATGTTGTGTGTATCATCAAGCATGACACAAAAATGTACATTAATATAAATCACATATATATTATATGCACACAAGTGAGAAAAAGAAATGTTTAAGTGAGCTAATATTAGTTAATGTAATCTAGTATATCACATATACAATTATACATTAAATTATCAAATCAACACTTGATTTAATAATCCTGCTATATCACATACAACCGACTATTATAATTTGTATCAACTTATCGAATCAACACTTGATTCGATAACCCGACTATATCACATATAACCGACCGATACGAATAAATCGCGAGAATAGAATACGGTATCACATACTCGTATTAATCTCGGTCCTGCACATATCACATATGTGCTCCTACTTCGATTTGCATGAGCCAGGAAACCTCTTTGTAGGACTCTAAAGACTCGTCAATACACCGACAGTAGGTGATGATCATATCAAACACCCACAAGCCGCAAGCGGTCTGCTAAACGTAACGGCCACCCGGGTATTGAGCGATCAGAAGATCAACAAGCAAGCCTGCTCATACTCCTGTGAATCCAATCAGTAACACTACCGTACAGTCCGGTTCGTCCGTCTGATATGTCGCATATCTAGTTTAGGGGTGGTAAACGTCAGACCCCAGTAACCGATAAGTCGTGCCGATGTGAGGCTTATAATGGGTCGAGAAACTACTGATAACACTTATCCATAAATCTCCATAGCAGCCCTGGTCAGGGACTTATCGTTATGGCCAATCGAGCACAGTGCAACATCAACCCCCAATACCGGGAGAGACAAATCCTTTCCTATCGCTCATTGCCTCCATGTGATTCAGGACTGTACCCAAAAGCCACCATTTTGCACGTTCTCTTGAACGTGATAAGGTGGAAATCAAAGGACGGTAGGAATCACACAAGACTCTATGGCGATCTCGGGTCTACAGACTAACGTGTACCAGTGTCACCAGAGAACTGCTATCTGACGATAGGTATAATACCAACTAAGAGCTCTCGGCAAGTCCGTTCAGTGTACCCAGTCTCCACTGAGCACTCGTATACCATCTTTGATGTCAAACACCAATGGATGTGGCATCATCCATCGCCCATCATATGGGTCAAGGTGTGTATACGCTAGTCTACTCTGGAATATCGATGCCCTGTCTCGATACACCCTCGACTAGGAACAATTATAGGATGTATTTGTGGACACCCCTTGGCCCCACTATTATGATCTCTATCATAGTCCTGGTGGTCAAGTACACATCCTAAAAGCTTTATCAACATGTGAGAGCAAGACAGCATCACAATACTAATCTACATATTAAGACAAAGAGCAACCAGATAGCATACTATCATGTCGAGCAAGAAAGTCCTCTTTATATATATCCAAGCATCCACTATAATATACATCTCATGTACAATAATGGCCTCTAGGGCATATACATAACTAACAATCTCCCACTTTCACTAAGGCCAGTTGTTGTAGTATCTCATACCCAACATCCCGAAGAGTCTCTCAAATTGTATCTGGGGTATGTCCTTCGTGAGTGGATCCGTTGTGTTGTTCTTCGTGTCAACTTTCCTGACCTCGATCTCCCGGCGATCAACTGTTAGTGTATATGCCCTAGAGGCTATTACTGTATCATACTAGTTTGTATATTACTTAATGGAAGCTTGGGATATTCACCTTGTATAGACAATCTTGCTCAATATAGTAGTATGCTACTTGGTTTGTTTTTACTTCAATGTGTACATGTTTTTATTTTAGTATATCACCTATACACATTAGTGGAGCCCTTAGGATCTTTGCTTGATTACCAGCGTTGTGATGGCAGTCACACTAATGGGGGCTGGGTAATCTATAAGCACATCCTTATGCAGGTCCCTAGTCGCAGGACTATCGAGACAGGGCATCGATACTCCGGAGTAGACTAGCGTATGCGCTTCTCATCCCAGTGTGGGAGACGGTCTGTCCCACAGCCGTCAGTACGTCGTACTTGAGATAGTATGCGGGTGCTCATTGGGTTATGAGTACACTGGACAGGACTCGTCGGGAACTGTTGGTTGGTACTATACCTATCGTCGGTTATCAGTTCCCAGGTGACATGAGTACAGCTTAGTCCGCTGACTTGACACTATCACTTCGCCTCGAGTGTGTTCCCACTGTACTTAGATTACTAACCTACCACGGCTCAAAGGAGTCGTGCAAACAGGTAGTAGTTGGGTGCAGTCCCGAAGTACTTGGAGGCAGTGACGGTTAGACAGGATTCGTCTCTCCCGGTATTGGGGGTTGACATCGCGCTGTGTCTAGGAGAGCCATTACACGAGTAGTCCCTGGCCAGGGCAAGCGAGATATACTGGTAGGTTTCCAGTGTTATCTCAGGGTGTTATGGGCTACACTCCGACAGGACTTGTACCGCCATTAGGGGACTGATGTTTACCGGCCCCTAGGCCCGCCATGCGATGTATCAGACGAACATACCAGACTGTATAGAGATTGTCACATTCAGGCTCAGTAGGAGTTCAGATGGGTTTCACCTTGTCCGTCTTCTTGTCGGCATCTATCTGGGGACCGTTACGCACAGCTAGTGCCGCTTGCGGTCTGTGGTTAAACCCACTGCCAGCGTAGTGTCGAGTCTTTAGAGTCCCACACAGAAAGCTATTCGCCTTTAGGCAAAAGAGTAGAGGCCGCATGGTTTTGCGACAGGTCGCATGGTTTTGCGACAGGTCGCATGGTTTTGCGACAGGGTTCGGTCACATCCGTGCACTTGTGCACGTTTGGTGTCCGGACAGTTAACACTAGCGGGCTTTGGTTTAAGCCAGATCCTAGTGTACGTTTTGGGATTGGTTTTATCTCGTTTGTATTCGTGTTCCTCGGAACGCGGATGCGGGTGTGTATGCACAGTTGACAGAGAGACAGAGGCAGATGATTCTCATTGGGGTTATTGACTGTTCACTGTTGACCATTAACTTTTGCTAAACCCTAATGAGAATAAGAAATATGATTAATGATAATATTAATTAAGTATTATTGTGTCATGGTTGAGATGACGGGTTGACTTTGTTGACTTGTTGACTTTGTTGACCGGTTGACTAGGTTGGACTAGTTGACCATCATCATTGCAATGGCTATCATTTCATGGCAAGGACTTTTGCTTGCTTGTTTGTTTTTGCAAAATGAGTGCATGAAATGATATGGCCATTTTGACTTGAACCAACACATAATACTCAATTACTATTATGAGTAATCATGGTTTTGGATTATGAGAGCTTGGATGGCAAAAGAGTTACTCATTCTCTCATTTCATTTCTCTCTCTTGCTTGAGCTCTCCCTCTTGCTCTTCCTCTTGCTCTCTCTCTAGCTCAAGGCAACTCCCTCTCATGAGTTGAGAAACATTGCCTTAGAGATAAAAGAAAACCCATATCACTTCTCTATTCATCCTAGTTCACAAGGTTTAGCAAACCAAGTGTTCTAGTTTCTTCAAGTTCAAAGAAGAAGCCAAAGGTAGAAGCTTTCAGGTGGATCCATCTTCGGCGCAAGGAGACGACGAGGTGAGGCCGATCCGTGCACCGGAAAGAGTTGAAGACGAAGGAGTTCAAGAAAGGTATAACCCCCTAACCGAGTAGGTAAAACTCTTGTTATGTTTGTTAGTTAGTTGTTTAACAAAAATCCGTATTTTGAGTCCATCTTACCACCTCTTGAAAATCGTTTTTCATCATTTCCGCAAGTCCGTAAGTACCGGGAGAGGTAACGTGGACTTACAGTGGTATCAGAGCTTAGTTAAACACTATCTAACATGTTAGCAAAGTAACTAGAAGTTCGATTGAAGAAAAAGTCGCGAAACGAACCCGTAAAATCAAGTTTCTGCCGATTCTGTTTTCTGTTCAAAAATTAATAAATCTGACAATAAAAATCGGCTCAGGCTTTTTAAAACCCACACAAGAAATTTGGTCCATCGAATCGGTCAAAGTGCCGTGGAAACGCCGCGGGAGCATGCTCCCGCCGCGGTTCCGCGGCCGAGTTGACTCGGTCAAGGAAAAGGTTTCTTGCAGAGTGTTTCTGGGTCTGTTTTGTGATTTTTGGGATATGTTTTTTCTGCCCAGATTTTACAGAAAGAAAAATTAGTTTTTGAGTCTTGAAAATCCGTATTTTGATCGAACTTCTAAATACTTAAGCTGACGGGTATATATATGTGATGTGTTATATGTATTGAACGTCCTCTAATCGCTATACGTCGATTAGTGGGGGTAATACATATCTATGATCTGTAATGTTGATGGTATGTGTATATGAATTCATTGGATTGTCGCGGATGAATAGCCGGGGGTTTGTGAGATGAGAGTTTTCTTTTATCTTTCAATTCATGTAATATGTAAATTGATGTAATATTATTTTTGGCCGCACAACCGGGTCGGGGTTGTAGCCGTCATTGTATAATTTCTTTTTACTGTTTTTGCTCCTAGGATAAACCCAAGATGGGGTGCACAAACTACCGGGTATCTCGAAGTGCCGAGTGGCCTACTCACGCCGTTGATGGAGGTTGCTCCGCTTCGGCTATTTGGCGGGTAGTTTGCTGCACCCGTAGGGGTCTAGGGTGGGGTATTGGCTATTCATCACGACCGTGTAATCCGCTTTTCGTTACAGGCTCGTACGAATTACGGATTCCTAGTATATCCAATGTGTTCATCTGTGATCTGAAATGGCTATCATTGCAATATATCAATGTATGATATTATTTAGGTGTTGCTTATGTTTTGCATCCGCGCTAGTCCAGCCCCCGCTCTGTCGTTAGTTAAGTAACCTAACGGGTAATGACGGGGCCCCGTGGCGAATGCGGATGGCATAAGCGTACGTCATATTTTTGTTGTTTTCTGCAATGGTAGGATTAAATGATGGGACGCATTGGAATTAATGCAAGAAAAAATAAACCAAGTAAAAGTCATTGGAACACTTTCAAAAACCACTCGGTTTCTTTTCAAAAATAACTTTTAAACGCGGAGCTTAAGCCACTCCTTTTAAAAGCTATCTCGTTCCTTCGATTATATCAAGTTCACTACGTTCACGGTTTCGCCAAAACTATTCGTAGCCCTCCGTCGTTTCACTTGAATGGTCAATAAGTATTCAAGCTATGTATGTTGGCCAAAGTCAAGGCATAATGATTGGTAGCTATTGGGTATTCATATGCAGCATAGATAGATGTGTTGGTTTGGGGCAGTCGTTCTACCATTTTGGCCAAAGTCAAGGGTATGTGCGGATGGGCTCAAATTAACCTGGAGAATGACGGGTAGAACTTGACATGTGACTTATGATATTTTGGCCAAAGTCAAGGCCATAAGAGCATGGGGCAAAAATCCACATCGGGAGTTTCAAAAGAACTGAAACTTGCTAGCACTGCATACCATTTGGAGTGTGATGATTCTGGTAGGATTCCTTCAGTTTTGTCACGCGATGATATTTGGATCCCGATCCTACTGTGAGTATATGCTACTCCTCGGGAAATTTCTCACTTAACGATCAATGCTATAAACCAAGTAGGTGTCTAGAAAGGTGTTAGCGGGGCTACGCCCCCAGAGAAAAGTGGTTATTTAATTAAGGAACTTCGCGAAAGCGTTGGAAAACCTCCCTCGAAGTACCGACACCAGCCTGGCCGAACGGTTAAGCAAGTATTGTACGGTGAGATTGATCCTGACTAATTCTTCCTTTTTGGTTTGAGGAGGGATTCGAGAGACAGTGGGTGCCATCCTGTTTAGACAAATTAAAAACCACTCTAAACTTGCAAGAGTATCATGCTAAAGTGTTTCTTCTCTCTCTCCTAATTGCAGTGACCAAACATCATGACCGGACTTAAGTTACTACTAGATGAAAACATATTGACAGGGCCAAACTACAAAGATTGGCTCAGGAATGTCAAAATGGCAATCACTTATGACAAGTTGGGGTATCTCCTTACCACCAAAGCTCCCCCTGTCCCAGGTCCTAAAACCAGCGTCGTGGATAGGGAAATCCATAAGACCTGGGAAATCGATTGCGCGAAGGCCAAGTGCCTCGTGCTTGCCTCTATGGACAACGAACATCAGAGGAGGCACGAGAATATGGACCTCGAATCCATATTTCTCCATACAAAAGAACTGTATGGAGAGCAATCTCGTATCGCCAGATACGAAGTGTCGAAAAAGCTGTTTTCGGCAAGGTTGGCCGTCGGATCATCGGTAGCGGAACACGTGCTTAAGATGATTGGCTTCATAGAGGAGCTCGCGGACCTTGGGACCACGTTGGAGAATGTGCTCTATACGGACTTGATTCTTCAGTCCCTTCCTTCCACTTACGCCCAGTTCATCCTGAATTTCAACTTGCTAGAAAAGGAAGTTGAACTTTCAGAGCTCCTCAACATGCTGAGGAGTGCAGAGGGCACCCTACAGAAAGGTAGGAAAACATCCACTTTGTTTGTAGGAGGATCTTCATCTTCTAGGTCCAAGGCGAAAGCCAAGGGAAAGAAGAAGAAAGCCCCCGCCAAACCAAGGGGCGGTGTTAGTAAAGTGGATACGAAGGGAAAGGCAAAAGAAACAAAGATAGTGGGGAAGCTTATAGGGAAGGAAGAGTGATTTTTCTGTCATAAGAGTGGGCACTGGAAGAAAGATTGCAGGGCTTGGAAAGCCAGAACACAGGATCTGAAGCAAGTTGCGGCTTCAGCTTCAGGTGTGTATGTTATTGAAAACTTTCTATCAATAAACTCTACTTCCTGGGAATTGGATACCGGATCAGGATCTCATATCTGTAATTCTTTGCAGACGTTGAGAAACCGTAGGTTTTTGAAGGCAGGTGACATGACCCTCAAAGTTTCAAACGGAGCTAGCATGGATGCTAAGGCCGTGGGGGACTATCACCTGGGAATGTCAGATGGACATGTTTTGGTTTTACGTAATTGGTTTTTTGTACCCAACGCAACTTGTAATATCATTTCTGTATCTTTGATTTCTAAAGAAGGTTATGAATTTGCGTTTGTAAGTAATGTTGTAAACATTCACCTTAATCAAGTTCTGATTGGGTCAGGTACATTAAGCAATGGTATATACGTACTAAACCAACCACAGATTTTCAATGTCCAGAATACACACAAAAGAAAGTCTCCGGAAATAAATCAGACTTTCTTATGGCATTGTAGACTGGGTCACATCAATGAGAGAAGGTTGACGAAGTTACATACATAAGGATATTTGGATCCGTTCGAATATCAATCGTATGCCACTTGTCAATCCTGTTTCAAAGGAAAGATGACAAAGACTCCGTTCACTGGACACGGAGTAAGAGCGAGCGAGCTCTTGGGACTCGTACACAGCGACGTGTGCGGTCCAATGTCTACACATGCGCGAAGCGGTTATTCTTACTTCATTACTTTTACGGATGACTTTTCAAGGTACGGTTATGTCTTCTTAATGAAACATAAATCCGAAGCCTTTGGAAAATTCCAGGAATATAAGAATGAAGTAGAAAAACAAACCGGCAAAAGTATCAAAACACTAAGATCGGATCGAGGTGGTGAATACTTGAGTGCCGAGTTCCTGGATTACTTAAAAGAGAATGGAATTCTCTCTCAGCTTACTCCTCCATACACTCCGCAACATAACGGTATATCGGAGAGACGGAACCGAACCCTATTGGATATGGTACGGTCTATGATGAGTAACGCTGAGTTACCGCGATCATTCTGGGGATATGCACTAGAATCAGCTGCATACCTTTTGAACCGAGTTCCAACTACACCATATCAGATGTGGTGTGGGAAGAGACCCTATCTTAATCACATTAAGACATAGGGAAGTCCAGCTTTTGTCAAAAAGCAGCATGCGGACAAGCTCGAGGCACGCTCAGTACAGTGCAAGTTTGTGGGATATCCAAAGAACTCCAAGGGATATTTCTTCTATTTCGAAGAGGAACAAAAGGTTTTTGTTTCTCGGCATGCCCACTTCTTGGAAACTTAGTTTTTGGAGAATCAGATAAGTGGGAGCGCAATAGAACTGGAAGAAATTCTAGAACCACGAGCTATTACTGAAAGCTTAGTAGAACCAGAGGGTTCAAAAGAACATGACATTCCTACGCCGCTCCGCAGGAGTAGTAGGCAGTCTCATCCG
Source organism: Agapanthus africanus (assembly GCA_030015575.1). Lineage (NCBI taxonomy): Eukaryota > Viridiplantae > Streptophyta > Magnoliopsida > Asparagales > Amaryllidaceae > Agapanthus > Agapanthus africanus. The sequence goes on from JASDDO010000022.1 coordinate 467,524,713, forward strand.
TCCGAGAGATACTACGGTTTTCTCATAGACGGGGATAGAGAGGATTGCATCATTGATTATGATGAGCCGACTAGCTTCCAGCAGGCCATTCAGAGCGTTGACTCGGTAAAATGGCTGGATGCAATGCGGACAGAAATGGAGTCCATGTACACCAACAAAGTATAGACGTTGGACGTTGCTCCAGATGGGGTAAAACCCGTAGGATGCAAGTGGATCTTCAAAAGGAAGATTGGTGTAGATGGACAGGTTGAGACCTATAAAGCTAGACTGGTTGCAAAGGGTTTTCGTCAAAGACCTGGTTTGGACTATGACGAGACCTTTTCTCCAGTAGCTATGCTGAAATCCATTTGGATCCTTCTTGCCATTGCTGCCTTCCACGATTATGAGATTTGGCAGATGGATGTAAAGACCGCTTTTTTAAATGGAAATTTAGAGGAGTGTGTTTATATGGACCAGCCAGAGGGTTTCATTCAGAGTGGGAGCAGCAGAAAGGTGTGCAAGTTGCTTAAGTCCATCTACGGACTAAAGCAGGCATCGCGGAGTTGGAACATCTGTTTTGATGAGACGGTCAAAGAATTTGGCTTTATCAAAAATCCAGATGAACCATGCATCTATAGTAGATTTGTAGCGAGAACTATAGTATTCCTCGTTTTATACGTGGATGACATTCTCTTAATAAGAAATGACATTCCTATGCTACAATCTGTCAAAGGGTTCTTGTCACACAGGTTCTCCATGAAAGACCTGGGTGATACCTCATACATTCTGGGGATCCGGATCTATCGTGACAGATCCAAGAGGATACTGGGACTTTCACAGTCCAGGTACATCGACACCATACTGAAAAGATTCAGTATGGAAGATTCCAAGCGCAGTGATCTACCGGCTTGTCACGGGATCACCCTCTCCAAAGAGATGTCTCCCAAGACTGATTTGGAAAGGGATCGCATGTCTATTATACCCTACGCTTCTCCGGTAGGCTCTATAATGTATGCGATGTTGTGTACCAGACCAGATGTAGCTTATGCACTGAGTGTGGTAAGCCGGTATCAGTCAAACCCTGGGGAGAAACACTGGATAGCGGTAAAGAACATTCTCAAGTACCTGAGAAGGACTAAGGAGATGTTCTTGGTGTATGGCAGAAAAGACCTCCAGATCGAGGCCTTTGCTGACTCCAACTTCCAGGGTGACAAGGATGATTCCAAGTCCATGTCGGGTTATGTCTTTACCCTCAATGGAGGGGCGGTGTGTTGGAAGAGTTCCAAACAGGAAACCGTTGCTGACTCGATGATGGAAGCGGAATATATCGCTGCTGCAGATGCCGCAAAAGAAGCCGTCTGGATAAGGAAGTTCTTAACTGAACTTCAGGTGGTTCCGTCCATTGTTGATCCAATACCTCCGTATTGCGACAACAACGGGGCTATAGCTTTAGCGAAGGAACCCAGGTCCCATCAGAAGTCCAGACACATCTTGAGGCGGTATCACCTGATCAGGGAGATCGTGGGTCGCCAGGAGATCGAGGTTCGGAGAGTTTCTACGGAAGATAACACTGTTGATCCACTCACAAAGGCCTTACCCCAGACTCAGTTCGAGCGGCTGATCGAGATGATAGGTCTTCGATACGCCAGTACATGGCCTTAGTGCAAGTGGGAGATTGTTAGTGTATATGCCCTAGAGGCCATTACTGTATCATACTAGTTTGTATATTACTTAATGGAAGCTTGAGATATTCACCTTGTATAGACAATCTTGCTCAATATAGTAGTATGCTACTTAGTTTGTTTCTACTTTAATGTGTACATGTGTTTATTTTATTATATCACCTATACACATTAGTATAGCCCTTAGGATCTTTGCTTGATTACCAGCGTTGTGATGGTAGTCACACTAGTGGGGGCTGGGTAATCTATAAGCACATCCTTATGAAGGTCCATAGTCGCAGGACTATCGAGACAGGGCATCGATACTCCGGAGTAGACTAGCGTATGCGTTTCTCATCCCAGTGTGGGAGACGGTCTGTCCCACAGCCGTCAGTACGTCGTACTTGAGATAGTATGCGGGTGCTCGTTGGGTTACGAGTACACTGGATAGGACTCGTCGGGAACTGTTGGTTGGTACTATAACTATCGTCAGTTATCAGTTCCCAGGTGACATGAGTACAGCTTAGTCCACTGACTTGACACTGTCACTTCGCCTCGAGTGTGTTTCCACTGTACTTAGATTACTACCCTACCACGGCTCAAAGGAGTCGTGCAAACAGGTAGTAGTTGGGTGCAGTCCCGAAGCACTTGGAGGCAGTGACGGTTGATAGGATTCGTCTCTCCCGGTATTGGGGTTGACATCGCGCTGTGTCTAGGAGAGCCATTACACGAGTAGTCCCTGGCCAGGGCAAGCGAGATATACTGGTAGGTTTCCAGTGTTATCTCAGGGTGTTCTGGGCTACACTCCGACACGACTTGTACCGCTATTAGGGGACTGATGTTTACCGGCCCCTTGGCCCGCCATGCGATGTATCAGACGGACAGACCGGACTGTATAGAGATTGTCACATTCAGGCTCAGTAGGAGTTCAGATGGGTTTCACCTCGTCCGTCTTCTTGTCGGCATCTATCTGGGGACCGTTACGCACAGCTAGTGCCGCTTGCGGTCTGTGGTTAAACCCACTGCCAGCGTAGTGTCGAGTCTTTAGAGTTCCACACAGAAAGCTATTCGCCTTTAGGCAAAAGAGTAGAGGCCGCATGGTTTTGCGACAGGTCGCATGGTTTTGCGACAGGGTTCGGTCACATCCGTGCACTTGTGCACGTTTGGTGTCCGGACAGTTAACCCTAGCGGGCTTTGGTTTAAGCCAGATCCCAGTGTACGTTTTGGGATTGGTTTTATCTCGTTTGTATTCGTGTTCCTCGGAACGCGGATGCGGGTGTGTATGCACAGTTGACAGAGAGACAGAGGCAGAGGATTCTCATTGGGGTTATTGACTGTTGACTGTTCACTGTTGACCGTTCTAAACCCTAATGAGAATAAGAAATATGATTAATGATAATATTAATTAAGTATTATTGTATCATGGTTGAGATGAGGGGTTGACTTTGTTGACTTGTTGACTTTGTTGACCGGTTGACTAGGTTGGACTAGTTGACCATCATCATTGCAATGGCTATCATTTCATGGCAAAGACTTTTGCTTGCTTGTTTGTTTTTGCAAAATGAGTGCATGAAATGATATGGCCATTTTGACTTGAACCAACACATAATACTCAATTATTATTATGAGTAATCATGGTTTTGGATTATGAGAGCTTGGATGGCAAAAGAGTTACTCATTCTCTCATTTCATTTCTCTCTCTTGCTTGAGCTCTCCCTCTTGCTCTTCCTCTTGCTCTCTCTCTAGCTCAAGGCAACTAACTCTCATGAGTTGAGAAACATTGCCTTAGAGATAAAAGAAAACCCATATCACTTCTCTACTCATCCTAGTTCACAAGGTTTAGCAAACCAAGTGTTCTAGTTTCTTCAAGTTCGAAGAAGAAGCCAAAGGTAGAAGCTTTCAGGTGGATCCATCTTCGGCGCAAGGAGACGACGAGGTGAGGCCGATCCGTACACCGGAAAGAGTTGAAGACGAAGGAGTTCAAGAAAGGTATAACCCCCTAACCGAGTAGGTAAAACTCTTGTTAGGTTTGTTAGTTAGTTGTTTAACAAAGATCCGTATTTTGAGTCCATGTTACCACCTCTTGAAAATTGTTTTTCATCATTTCCGCAAGCCCGTAAGTACCGGGAGAGGTAACGTGGACTTACATCAACTATCTCCCGGATCAGGTGATACTGCCTCAGAATATGCCTGTATCTCTGATGGGACCTGGGTTCCTTGGCCAAAGCCACTGCTCCATTGTTATCACAATACAAAGGTATTGGATGCTCGATGGATGGAACCACTCCAAGTTCGTTTATGAACTTCTTCATCCAGACAACCTCTTTGGCAGCATCGTTGGTAGCGATGTATTCAGCCTCCATCATCGAGTCTTCCACGGTTTCCTGTTTGGAACTCTTCCAACAAACCGCCCCTCCATTGAGGGTAAAGACAAATCCCGAGACCGACTTAGAGGCGTCCTTATCACTCTGGAAGCTTGAATCGGTAAAGGACTCCACTTGGAGTTCTCCGTTACCATACACCAAGAGAATCTCTTTAGTCCTTCTAAAGTACTTGAGAATGCACTTCACAGATGTCCAGTGACTCTCTCCAGGATCTGCTTGATACATACTCACTACACTTAGTGTGTATGCTATATCGGGTCTGGTACATAGCATCGCGTACATGATAGAGGCTACTGCCGAAGCATGGGGTATCCCTTACATGCGAGCTCTCTCCAAATCAGTCTTGGGAGACATCTCTTTGGAGAGAGTGAGTCCTGTGATCGTAGGTAAATTCCCACGCTTGGATTCTTCCATACTAAACCTCTTTAGTATGGTGTCAATGTACCTGGATTGGGGCAATCCCAGTATCTGTTTAGATCTATCTCTATAGATCTTTATCCCCAAGATGTAGAAGGCATCACCTAGATCAAAACCGAGTGAGTTGTAGCATCTACTAGTTTCGCTAAAGAGGTCACTCCCGGTGAAGGGATCTCGGCTCTTTCCTTATCAAATAAGGTGCTGGATATTCTACAAGGAATACCGCTATGCAAAGCAAAAACTAGAGCTACCCTTTTTGAAAATTTGATTCTACAACATCTTTTAGGTTTCTTTTCTTTCATTAATCTCATTAATGACGTCCCATCATTTATGCTTCCTAAGCATCACAGAAGAAATGAAAATACAACGTACGCTTATGCTATCCGCATTCGCCACAGTGTCCCGTTATGCACCGTTAGGTTACTTAACTAACGGCATAGCGGGGCGGGACTGACGCGGGTAAAAAATAAGCAACGTTTATTATATATCATATATATAATAATAAAGCATTCGTCTCACGCATATAAAGAATCATATCACAGAATATCAGCAGCAGAAGATAACATATGAAATATTGGATATACTAGGAGGTCCGTGTTTTATTTTAAGCTTTTATAAAACATGGATTCCACGGTCGCGATGAATAGCCAAACCCACATCCCTAGACCCCTACGAGAGCGGCAAGCAACCCTACCAATTCTAGAGTTAGGAGACCCGGACTCGACTCCTCGAGATGGTCTCCCACCGGACTCTAGAACCCGGTTACTTGTGCTCCCCTCCTTGGGTCTATCCTAATGAGGAAAGGTAAATAATATACAACAATGGTGACATCATTCTCAACCCGAAAGTGTCCCAATAAAAGAATATTACATACAATGAATTTTACATGAATGAAAATAAAAACTCTCATCTCACAAAAAAAACCCGGCTATTCAAAACACGACGATCCAATATAACATATCCCAGCAACACATAACATCACATGTCATCAACGTAAGTAAATATGCGTATCCCAATTGTCATTGACATATAGCAACGAAACCGACAATACACCACATATTACACTTACGGTCGTAGAAAAGAAAATGTCAAACTACAACATTTGGAATCCACAATCACCTTAGACATCATAAAACCGAAATATCACATACTTCGGATTTCATGCCTAATGATATGAATTCCACATATTGTATCACATTCCACAAAAAGCTAGACGATGTTAAACATTCCGATCGAATCAACAAACACCTAAAATTACCCAAAAAGCTCAACACTTGAGCGCAGTTTAAAAATATTCAGAACATGCCATAGTATCAATGGACAAACCGTAGAAGGGTCAACCCTTGCCTCACCTATGGCACCGCGGAACTACCGCAAAACCTAGGGTTTGGCGGCGGTTCTTACGGTCATAGAATCGAGTTAGGTTTTCATTCTTCTAGAGGTTCCACCGCATTACTTGCATGATATTTGAATGTTCTTTAACTCGGAAAAAATCCAACTCTTGGAAAATTTTCTGGCAAGGGTTAAAGTAGGTATTCGATATCCGTTTGAAATTTTTAACACCGTCTAAAACAACCCGAAATCATGTTAGAATTACGACTATGAAACACTCCGATTTGCCTTTGCAGAAAGTTAACATTACATGCAAATTTAGCAAAAACTAGCAACACCTGAAACACCAAAACCCAGATGCCAGAACACCAGACAAATACGAACCAAATTGGAGCAGAGGGGGCTGGCCAGGCCAGTTTTAAAGCCCATGTGCTCGGGTCAAATCCGATAGAATTGGCTCGTATTTGTTATGTGTTCATGTTACATCTCATATAACATTCTGCAGTTGCTAAAAAAAATACGACGACTTTAAAAAATTAACAGAAACTAGGTTTTAGTGTTTCAAGTTTCGGAGTAATTTCGGTTTCGTAACCTAACAAACACTGTCTAATTCTCTAGCTTGGCTCTGATACCACTGAAGGGTTCCTAAGCACGATAGCAAGGTTTCGGGAGGCATCGTCCATGCCATTTTCAAATTTTTGTCATGCTAAAGAACTCTAACCAAGGATATTTAACTAGAGAATCATACGAAACATATTGTAAACTACTTTACAACTAAGTGAACTAGGAATACAACCTTTGTAGACCGGTCCTTCACTTCAATAGCTCCATGTAGTAGTCCCTTCGCTCTAAGTAGTGATCTTCCGGACTCTAGCATGGCTTCACAAGAAGAAAGGAACGAGCTCGCACGAAGTCTTCGAGGCCGAAGATGATCTATGTCGAGGAGAAACTAACCCAAGCTACCTTTTCACTAATGTAGGATTAGTGAAGCTAACACCCTAAACTAAATGGCTAATCTAGTAGAGGATGATGAAGTAGGATTTTTGCTCACTTTAGAATTAATTTTCTCACTCTTTTTCTTCTTCTCTCAAAAACCTAGAGAGCTTTTCTTGAGCTTGAAGAAGATGAAGAAATCATAGATGAGAGAGTGAATGGCAACCATGGGTGAGTTTGTATCATATACTAAATCATGTAGAAACATAACCATGGCTAATTGATAATGGTTAGGTTAATAAATATCTTCGGGAAAAACAAAATTAGTGGACTAAGTCAATGCATCTACAAGCTTGCACAAGCTTCATGCATGTGACTAATTTCCATCTAATTTTGGATTTACTTAAAATAAATAATCCTCACAATTATCATAAGTGAGAAAAAGAAATGTTTAAGTGAGATAATATTAGTTAATGTAATCTAGTATATCACATATACAATTATACATTAAATTTTCAAATCAACACTTGATTTAATAATCCAGCTATATCACATACAACCGACTAATATAATTTGTTTCAACTTATCGAATCAACACTTGATTCGATAACCCGGCTATATCATATATAACCGACCAATACGAATAAATCGCGAGAATAGAATGCGGTATCACATACTCGTATTAATCTCGGTCCCGCACATATCATATATGTGCTCCTATTTCGTTTCGCTTGAGCCAGGAAACCTCTGTGTAGGACTCTAAAGACTCGTCAATACACCGGCAGTAGGTGATGATCATATCTAACACCCACATGCCGCAAGAGGACTGCTAAACGTTACGGCCACCCAGGTATTGAGCGATCAGAAGATCAATAGGCAAGCATGCTCATACTCCTGCGAATCCAATCAGTAACACTACCGTACAGTCCGGTCTGTCCGTCTGATATGTCGCATATCTAGTCTAGGGGTAGTAAACGTCAGACCCCAGTAACCGATAAGTAGTGCCGATGTGAGGCTCATAACGGGTCGAGAAACTACTGATAACACTTATCAGTAAATCTCCGTAGCATCCCTAGCCAGGGACTTATCGTTATGGCCAATCGAGCACAGCGCAACATCAACCCCCAATACCGGGAGAGACGAATCCCTTCCTATCGCTCATTGCCTCCATGTGATTCGGGACTGTACCCAAAAGCCACCGTTTTTCACGTTCTCTTGAACATGGTAAGGTGGAAATCAAAGCACAGTGGGAATCACAAAAGACTCTATGACGATCTTGGGTCTATAGACTAACCTGTACCAGTGTCACCAGAGAACTGCTATCTGACGATAGGTATAATACCAACTAAGAGTTCTCGGCGAGTCTGTTCAGTGTACCCAGTCTCCACTGAGCACCTGTATACCATCTTTGATGTCAAACACCAATGGATGTGGGATCATTCATCGCCCATCATATGGGTCAAGATGCGTATACGCTAGTCTACTCTGGAATATCGATGCCCTGTCTCGATACACCCTCGACTAGGAACAATTATAGCATGTACTTGTGGACTATCCTTGGCCCCACTAGTATGATCTCTATCATAGTCAGGGTTGTCAAGTACACATCCTAATGGCTTTATCAACATGTGAGAGAAAGATAGTATCACAATACTAATTTACATGTTAAGACAAAGAGCAACCAGATAGCATACTATCATGTCGAGCAAGAAAGTCCTCTCTCTATATATCCAAGCATCCACTATAATATACATCTTATGTACAATAATGGCCTCTAGGGCATATACATAACTAACACTTTCTACCATCTGGAAGATCAATAGTTATATTGTTCTTGACTCGCCACCGGTTTTAATAAAATGGATTCTTTTCAGAAAACATTAGTGGGAATATGGTAGAACTGGAAGTCATTCTAGAACAACAAACGATTACTGAAAATTTAATAGAACCTAAGAATTCAAATGATTTCGACGATCCATTAGCCACTCCGGTGATTTGGTGGGTAACCTCAAGCACCCGGATGGTATTTCGGTATCCTCAAAGACGGTGACAGGATGGTTTATGATTACCCAAACTTTCCACTGCTGTTGTTCTAGACTATGAGGTCTGGTAAGAGGATGAGTATAACGTCGTTCTAAACTAGCTTTAGAAGTGCACATGTATATGACTCTGCCAGAGGGTTGTTATAATCAGTGGGAGCAGCAGAAGCATAGTGGGCAAGTAGCTTATGTCTATTTATAGACTAAAGCAGGTATAGCAGAGATAGATCATTAATTTTTTATGTCACAATCATAGAGTTTGACTTTATCAGAATAAGAGATGGATCTGGTAAGAAAGTAGTAGGGAATGATGTCCTGATATTTGGATGACATGCACTAAATAGGAAGAGATCTTCCTATACTACGATCGGTTATACTGTGGTTGTCACAAGTGGTTTCTCCACATAGGATATGGATAAAATATCAGGGATTCTGGTGACTAGATCTATGGTTTTAGATCTAGATTTGGGAAGTGTCCCAATTCGGGTACTTTGACATTATTCTAAAGGTGCTTTAGAATTGACGACTCCTGGCGTGGTGGTGTACCCGCAGGTGATTGAGTCACCCTCTCTAAAGAGATGTCTTCTAGATCGATGAGGAGAGAGATTTGCATGATTGGCATATCACTTGCTTAGGCAATTGAGTCAATTATGAGATATCAAATACCACACTAGATATTGTTTTTACACTAGCCGCAATAAGTATATATATATTAATCCAATTCTGGAGAAACATTGGGAAGCAGTTATGAACATAAATGGATGTTCTTGGGATATGGTAACAGCAGCCTCCTTCGGGAGACGGTTATCATTTCTGGCTTGCAAAGTGACCTGGATGACAGAGTGACTGTTAGTGTTATAGTTTTCCCTCTTTTGAGGGACAGTATGTTCGACAGGTGGTCCAAGCGTATACTGTGGAAGGCATGGAACAAAATTCTGATTAAATTCAATAGATGATACAGTCTAAGAAGTTTGTTGAATTTGAAGTTCATTAGTGAACTGGGTCCCATCAGATATCCAGACAAATTCTAAGACAAGTATTGCTCATTTTGGAATATAGTCTTTCTCCGCGAAGTTGAGATATAGAGAGATATAGAAAGAAACATTGGAGCGGATCCACTCACTGAGGATATTTCTCGAACACAATAGTTTCACAAACGAGCTTTGCGAAACAGATTAGTAGAGAAGTTGGGTGTTCGGTATCACACGAGCTGTGAGTATGCGACACCGCAATAATTAGCCTTAAGTGCAAGTAGAAGATTGTTGGCTATAGTGGCCTCAAGTCAATTATTGCATCGCAGGCACGCGATTGCAATGATTGAGGGAAGACCTATATGGATAGAACATTCTTACTCAAAATGATAGTATGCTATCTGGTTTTTCTTTATCATCATGTACATGCTTTATATGGTATTATAGATCACTATTACATGTTGATAGAGCCCATTGGATTCTTGCTTGACTACCAGTATTATGATGGCGATCATATACGTGGGAGCTGGATGGTCTATAAGCACATCCTTAAATGTCCCTAGTCATGGGAGTATCGAGACTGGGCATCGATACTCTAGAGTAGACTAGTGTATACTGATCAAGACCCTGACGAGGGGCGGTGGCCAGGTCTCACAAGCCATTGGTGTAGTTTGTTCACCTAAGATAGTATACAGGTGCTCATTAGGTTATGAGTACACTGGACGGACTCGCCGGGAACCTGCTAGTTGGTAATATACCTATTGTCAGATAGCAGTTCCCAGGTGATATGTGTACAGGTTAGTCTGTCGACCTGAGATTGTCATTTGTCTCATGTGAGTTCCCGCTGTGCTTTGATTACTACCCTACCACGACTCAAAGGAGTCGTGTAAACAGGTTTTAGTTGGGTACTGTCCCGAGCCACATGGAGGCAGTGAGCGGATCGTCGGGGATTCGTCTCTCCCGGTATTGGGCGTTGATGTCGCGTAGTGCACGGGTGGCCATCACCAGAAATCCTTGGCCAAGGTAGTCGAGAATTACTAATTTGGATCAGTAGTTTCTTAGTTGGTGATGTGCTTCATACCGACACGAAATATCGCGTTGTTAGGGGTCTGACTTAATCCAATCCCCTAGACTCGATATGCGATACTCTTAGAAGAACAGACCGGACTGAATGGATATTGTGACGGATAGGCTCAGTAGGGGTTCGGATGAGTTTGCTCGTCGGCCTTCTTTTCGCTCAATACTTGGGTAGCCGTTACGTACAGCTAGTGCCGCTTACGTGCTTGTGGTTAAACCCACTGTCATCGTATTGACGAATCTTTAGAGTTCCACACAGAGAGTTTCCCTGCTTCGGGCGAAACGATGTAGAGGCCGTATGGTTTTACGGCAGGGTTCGATCATATACGTACACTTGTGCACATATCATGATTCGGACGGATAATACTAGTAGGCTTTGGTTTAAGCCGGATTATAGTATTATATTGTTGAATTTTTTCGTCTCATGGTATTCGTATTTTGTCGGAATACGGATACAGGTATGTATATACAGATGAGGGGTATTCTTGTAACTTCTTACAAGTTGCTTCTAGAAGATGCCACCTCATTTATGCTTTAACCATTTAGGATTAAATGGTTAATGAGGTGGAGAATGAGGTGTGGTGTGCATTTATTGTAGCATGGCTCACTTGGTGAATCATGGGGTTACTCATGGTTACTATTATGGCATGCTTGATATTTGTGTTTGGGTTGTGAGATATTTTGGAGACTTGAGATATTTTGGAGACTTGAGATATTTATTGTATGCTTCATTATTGCTCACAACACTTAGCCATTTTTCTTGAGTGGCTTCACACTCTCATCCTCAAGCTTCTTCTTCTACCTCCACCCTTCAAGTCTCATGTGTTGAGAAACCTAGGGTGTTTAGAGTCAAATTAATCCATCATTAGATTCTACATTCTCTAGGCTATCTAGTTTAGCGAACTAGGTGCCCTAGTTACCTCGGCTATGAGGTTGGAGCTCGAAATACGAATCCTCAGGTGGACCATCTTCGATGGAGGGAGACCAGAGATCAAGCTTGATCATGGAAGCCTCTAGGAGCTTGGGATGATGGTTAAAGACCGAAGGACACGGATCATTCAGTATAACTTTTCTAAACTCCTTTTTTGTTTGCTAGCTTAAGATTTATGGTTCGATCCGTATTATGGGGTTGTTCTAGCACCAGTTTTATAAAAAATTTGTTCCGCAATCGGCCACGGTTTGATGGCCAGGGTGCAGGCATAACCCAACACAAAGTCCATACTTTGTTGGTGTACATGAATTCCATCTCATATCGCATAGCATCCAGCTATTTCACAGAGTCTCCACTTGTGATGGCCAGCTCGAAACTAGTTTGGTCATCATCTTCCATGATGCAATTCTCACTCCCGCCATCTATAAGGAAACCATAGTATCTCTCAGGTGGGTGAGAAACCCTACTAGATCTGCGAAGTGGTTGAGGTTTGTCGGGGACTATTGAATCCTCCGGTTCTATCAAATTATCAGTTGTAGTTTGTGTATCCAGAATTTCTTCCAGCTCTACCGTACTCCCACCAATTTCTTTTTCAAAAAATTCCATTTTCAAAAAAGGAGCGTGCTGAGCAACAAACACCTTCTTTTCCTCGGTGTGGTAAAAGATATACCCTCGCGAATGTTTGGGATATCCAACAAACTTACATAAAATAAACCTTGCCTCGATTTTGTCCGGATTTTGCTTTTTAACATAAGCCGGGCAACCCTATATCTTAATGAAATTAAGACATGGTCTCTTCCCCTCCCATATATAGAGTGGTAGGCACAGACTTGGTAGGAACCCTATTCAATATATAAGCAGCTGTTTCAAGCACAACTCCTAAGAAGGAAAGAGGTAACTTAGCAATACTCATCATAGACCTTACCATATCTAATAGGGTGAGATTCCTCCACTCCGATACACCATTGTGCTATGGTTTATACGGAGGAGTAAGCTGAGAGAGAATCCCATTCTCTTTTAGATAATCTCGGAATTCCGTGTTTAAGTATTCGCCTCCTCGATCAGATCGAAGGATTTTAATACTTTTACCCGTCTGGTTCTCTACTTTGCTCTTATATTTCTTGAATTTCTCAAAAGTTTTAGATTTGTGTTTCAATAGGAACACGTGTCCTAATCATGAGAGATCATCGGTGAATGTAATGAAGTACGAGGAACCATTTCTGGCATGTGTAGACATAGGACCGCATACATCACTATGTATTAGTCCCAAGAGTTCAGTAGCTCTTGCTCCGTGTCCCGTAAATGGAGTTTTGGTCATCTTACCTTTGAGACATGACTGACAAGTTTCATAAGATGTAAATTCAAACGGATTCAAATATCCATCTTTATACAACTTAGCTAATCTGGTCGCATTTATATGACCAAGTCTTTAGTGCCATAAGATGGCTTCGTTCATTTCTGAACTTTCCTCTTGTGAGTGATTTGTATATTTAGAACTGTATTTTGATTTAGAACATATAAACCATTACACAACATACCAAACCCAATCAACACTTGATTTAGGAAAATGTTCATAACATTTTTCTCTAATGCAAATTTATATCCTTCTTTATCTAATAAAGAAATGGATAATATATTGCACATCATCGACGGTACGAAATAACAGTTGTTCAAAATCAATGTATTACCTTTTGGCAATACTAAGTGATATTCGCCGACAGCTTCGGCAGCAACAATTGCTCCATTCCCTACTCGGAGAGATATATCACCCTTTTTCCAGTTCTTCACTTTTCTTTAATCCTTATAACAGATTACAAATGTGGGATCCTGATCCGGTATGCAATACCCAGGACATAAAGAAGACTGAGAAACAGTTCTCGGTAACTAACATACCTGAAGAAGATGCATCAGAATGCTCTTTCTTCATAAGGGTGTAGGGTTGCTAGGCATGCATACAAGGGTCTACGAGGCATCAACCATGCCCAATTAAAATTTTAGTCGTGCCGAACAACCCGATACAAGATCTTTAAACTAGAGTTTATGCGAAAACTAACATGTTAAACAGTTTAACACTAAGTGAGAGGGATTACAACCTTAGTAGATCCGGTCCTTCACTTCAATAGCTCCGTGTAGATGTCCCCTTCGCTGCGATCGTGAACTCCGGACTCTTGAGAAGCTCCACAAGAAGAACGAACGTGCTTGCTTCGATGATTTCGAGGCCGAAGATGATCTACGTCGGGGAGACACTAACTCAAGCTATTCCTTCACTAGGTAATGAACTTTGTGAAGAGAACACACTCTACTACATGGAAAGTGGTAGAGGATGAAGAAGTAGGAAGTGGGCTCACTTTAGAATTGATTTTCTCACACTTTTTCTCATGTCACCATTGGAGCTAGTAAGCTTTTCATGGAGCTTGATGAAGACGAAGATGAAGAAAGAATAATAATCTCATATGAATTATTATCCACTCAATAATGTAACCATGGGTGAGTTAAGCTATCATGCTTAACTCATGTAGAGAATTAACCAAAGCATGAGGTTAAGGGTTGGGTTAACTAAATATCCATAAGAATGACAAAAGAGTTGACTTTGTCAATGTTTCCACAAGCTTCATGAAAGCTTGAGAACTTTGACAAAGTCTTTCTCTTTTGTTATTCTTAAGATATAAAAAAAAACCCTAATCTTTATCCTAATCTTGGTATAAGTCTCATACACCCATCTTTGATGTATCATCAAGCATGATACAATCATATGTACACAAATATATATCACATATACACTTATGCACAATGTAGTGAGAAAATAAATCATAAGTGAGCTAATACTAGTTAATGTAATGTAATATATCAAATATATAATTATATATTAAATTATTAAATCAACTCTTGATTTAATAATCCGGCAATAACCGACTAATATCATGTGTAACAACTTATCGAATCAACACTTGATCCGATAACCCGGCTATATCACATACAACCGATCAATGTCACGAATCGCGAGAATAGAATACGGTATCTCATATCGTATCAATCTCGGTCCCGCACATATCACATATGTGCTCCTACTCCGTTTCGCTTGAGCCAGGAAACCCCTGTGTAGGACTCTAAAGACTCGTCAATACGCCGGCAGTAGGTGATGATCATATCAAACACCCACAAGCCGCAAGCGGTCTGCAAAACGTAACGGTCACCCGGGTATTGAGCGATCAGAAGATCAACAAGCAAGCCTGTACATTCTCCTGTGAATCCAATCAGTAACACTCCCGTACAGTCCGGTCTCGTCGTCTGATATGTCGCATATCTCGCCTAGGGGTGGTAAACGTCAGACCCCAGTAGCTTGATAAGTCGTGTCGATATGAGGTCTATAACAGTTCGAGAAACTACTAGTAACACTTACCAGTAAATCTCAGCAACCCTGGCCAGGGATTTCCGGTTATAGCCAATCAAACACAACACAACATCAACTCCCTATACCGGGAGAGACGAATCCCCTCCTATCGCTCATTGCCTCCATGTGATTCGGGACTGTACCCAAAAGCCACCTTTTTGCACGCCCTCTTGGACATGGTATGATGGAAATCAAAGCACAGTGGGAATCACACAAGACTCTATGACGATCTCGGGTCAACAGACTAAGTTGTACCAGTGTCACCAGAGAACTGCTATCTGACGTAAGGTATAATACCATCTGGGAGTTCTCGGCGAGTCCGACCAGTGTACCCAGTCTCCACTGAGCACCCGTACACCATCCTTGATGTCAAACACCGAAGGATATGGGATCATCCATCGCCCATCATATGGGTCAAGATGCGTATACGCTAGTCTACTCTGGTGCATCGATGCCCTGTCTCGATACACCCTCGACTAGGAACAATTATAGGATGTACTCGTCGACTACCGTGGCCTCACTAGTATGATCTCATCATAGTCCCAGTTGTCGAGTATATATCCTAAGGGCTTTATCAATATGTAACATATAGACAATCAGAGTACATGTTAAGATAAAGTACAACCAGATAGCGTACTATCATGTCGAGCAAGAACTTCCTCCCTATATATGTCTTAGCATCCACTACAATATACATCGTATGTACAGTAATGGCCTCTAGGGCATACATATAACTAACAATCTCCCACTTGCACTAGGGCCATCTGTTGTGGTTTCACATACCCAACAATTAGCTGTGGTTGAAATATCTCATACTCAACCATCCCATAAAAGTCTCTACTGGGAAAAAGGCCTTTGTGAGTGGATCCGCGCTGTTGTCCTCTGTGTCTACTCTCCTAACCTCGATCTCCCGGGAGATCAATCATCTCCATGATCAGGTGATACTGCCAAAGAATTATATCTGGATTTCGGATGGGACGGGGGTTCCTTGGCATAAGCCACAACTCCATTGTCACACAATGGTAGGAACGAAGTTCATCTCATGAACTTATA
Organism: Agapanthus africanus; assembly: GCA_030015575.1. NCBI lineage: Eukaryota > Viridiplantae > Streptophyta > Magnoliopsida > Asparagales > Amaryllidaceae > Agapanthus > Agapanthus africanus. The sequence goes on from JASDDO010000022.1 coordinate 467,540,881, forward strand.
TATATCCAGACTGCCTCTTTGGTAGCATCCTTGGTAACGATGTATCTTGCCTTTAATCGTCTAGTAAGTCACGGTATCTAGCTTGGAACTCTTCCAACATACCGTCCCTCCACTGAGGGTAAAGACAATGCCTGCGACTGACATTCAGTCGTCCTTATCACCCTTGAACCTTTCCAGTGATTCTCCCCAGGATCGATTGATACCATCTCACTACTACTAGTGAGAATCCTAACATCCAATCAGATCTATCTCATAGATCCAAAACCCAGGATTTAGGAGGTATCACTTTGATCCTATATGGAGAATCCTTGTGATAAGCGGAGATTGACCGAGCGTAGCATAGGAAACTCCTTCCCTATCAAGAGTATGTCATCTACATACTCTACGAGGATCACCTTCATACTCTCTACTACCTTTTTGTATATACAAGGTTCATCTACCATTTTGATGAAGTCAAACTCTTTGACTACTACATCAAAACTGACGTTCCAACTCCGCGATGCCTGCTTTATCACATAAAACATCTTGCACACGTTTCCGCTGCTCCCACTGTCTAAGAAGCCCTCTGGCTGTGTACTTATAGACGCTATCTTCTAAAACATCATTTAGAAAAGCAGTCGTGACACCCAACCACCAGATATCGTAGTCATGGTATGTAGCCGTGGCAAGTAGGATCTGGATGGACTTAAGCATAGCTTTGAAAGTCTCAACTTTTCCATGTACACCAAGTAATCTTCTCAAGATATACTTGCTCCTGATGGGGATTTAACCCTTCAGATAAAGCAACCAAAGTCCATACTTTGTTGGTGTATAAGGATTCCATCTCAGATCACTAAGGATCCAACCATTCTTACAGAGTCCCACTCCTGATGGCCAGCTCGAAACTAGTTGGGTCATCACCTCATGATGCAATCCTCGCACCTACTGTCATAGAAAAACTAAAGTATCTCTCAGGTGGGTGAGGAACCCTACTAGATCGGCGGAGAGGCTGAGGTTCGTTGGTTACTATTGAATCCTTCGGTTCTACCAAATCATCTGCTGTAGTTTGTATAGCTGGAACTCCTTCCATTTCTACCTCATGACCACTAATTTCTTCATAAGAAATTCCCATTCACAAAGGTGGCATGCTGAGAAACAAAATATCTTTTGTTCCTCTGTTTGGTAGAAGATATTCCCTTGCGAATGCTTAGGATATCCAACAAACTTCTACAGAACTGACTTTACCTCGAGCTTGTCCGGATTTTGCTTTTCAGACATAGGCCGGACAACCCCAAATCTTAACATACTTAAGATATGGGCTCTTCCCATTCCATATCACATATGAAGTGGTAGGCAACTGACTTGATTTGAACCCTATTCAATAGGTATGCAGCTTCTCAAGTGCATAACTCCCAAAAGGAAATAGGAAACTCAGTATTACTCATCATAGAGCACACTATATCACATAGGGTGCTATTGCTCCGCCCCGATACACCGACGTGCTGTGGTGTATACGGAGGAGTAATGCTGAGAGAGAATCCCATTCTCCTTTAGAATAGTCCAGGAATTACGTGCTCAAGTATTCTCTTCCTTGATCTCATCAAAGGACATAATACTTATACCCGTATTTTGGTTCTCTACTTCTAACTTACATTCTGTGAATATCTCAAAAGGTTCGGACTTGTGTTCAACAGGAACATATGTCTGAATCTTGAGAGATCATCAGAGAATGTAATGAAGTACAAAGAACCGGTCTTGGCATGTGTAGACAGGATACTTTCATACATCAGCATGCATCAATCCCAAAAGTTCACTAACTCTTTCTCTGTTTCCAATAAACAGAGCTATGGTGATCTTATCTTTGTGACATGACCGGCAAGTTTCACAAGATGTAAATTCAAACAGATTTAAATATGCATCTAAATGTAACTTAGCTAGTCGGGTCGCATTGATATAACCTAGTCTACAATGCCTCAAGAAGGATTCGTTCATTTCTGAACTCTTTCTCTCGTATGTGTTCTGTATACTAAGAACTGTAGTTTGATTTAGAACGTCAATGCTTTTAGATAACGTGCCTGAACCGATCAACTCTTGATATAGGAAATGTTCAAAACATTGTCCAACAATACAAAATTATATCCTTTCTTTACTAATAAAGAGACTGATATGATGTTGTACATCAGGTTCGGTATCTAATAACATTCGTTCAGAATCAATGTATTCTGGTAATACAGGGTGATAGTGACCAACAGACTTGGCTGCAACACTTGCACCGTTTTCTGTCTCATGAAACTTATCACCCGTTCTCAGTTCTCTACCTTTCTGTAGCCCATGTAACAGATTACATATGCGGGATCCTGATCCGGTATCTCATACCCAGGATGTAAAGGATACTGAGAAACAGTTCTATGTAATGAACACACCCGAAGATGATGCATCAGCATGCACTTTCTTCGTTTGGGCCGCACGGGAATTCTGGTAATCCCTAATTTCCTGCTCTGTCTTATAACAATTATAAGTTGGAGCGGGACCAACGTTCCCCAGCTCAGTATAACAAGCGGGTTCAGTCAATATATCCGTATTATTATCTTGATTAAGGCGTGATATGGTCGCTACCTGGAGAGAGAGAGAAGAAAACACTCAGCGTATGCTCTTGCAAGATTAGATTGGTTATCTAATATATCTAATCAGGATGTCTCCCATTGTTTTAATCAAATCTTCCTTCAAACCCTAAAAGGAAAGACTAGCCGGGATTAATTACACGCTACAAGTTTGCCAATCTTTCAGCGAGGCCGGTGCCGGTACTTAGAGGGAGGTTCCCCGTGCTTTCGCACGGACCTAATTAAAGTAAACCTTGTTTTCCCAGGGGCGTAACCCCGTTAACACCTTTCTTGACACCTACTTGATTTGCTAATTGTAATGTGTAAAACTCTCCCAGGAGTAACTCTTACTCGCAACGGGTATTGGGATCCAACTATCTCATAGAAGGTATGCAATCTCATTGCAAATTTCAACACTTGAAATTCCCAATAATATTTTACCCCTAGCGTCCTATGACCTTGACGCAGGCCAACAAACCACAGTGCGCTAGTCAAGTTCAACCCGTCATTTCTTGATTGAATTAAACCCACCCGCACGACCCTTGACGCAGGCCAACAAAGTCGCACAACTACCCTAATCCAATCTGCATCATATGCATAAACAGATAAATACTAGTTAGCTACCGCACACTACGTCTTGACGCAGGCCAACAAACGTAGCACGAATACTAAGTAGGACTTATCTGAAATGACGGAGGTCTACGACAGGTTTTTATGAAAACCCTTTGCGTAATGAACTTGATATCGTTGTAGAATCGAGTGATTTTAAATGGAGTGTTTTTTAGGCTTTTCTAGTTTTGCTAAAGTGGTCACTCCCGGTGAAGGGATCGTCGGCCCTTTCCTCATCGAATAAGGTGCAGGATATATCATATATACCACTATGCAAAGCAAGAACTATAGAAGCAATAAAAAGACAAACCGAGTTTGTAGCATCTGCTAGTTTCACTAAAGAGGTCCCTCCCGGTGAAGGGATCTCGGCTCTTTCCTTATCGAATAAGGTGCTGGATGTTCTACAACGAACACCACTATGCAAAGCAAGAACTAGAGCTACCAGTTTTTAAACAAGTTTCTACAACATCTTTAGGTTTCTTTTAGTTTCATTAATCTCATTAATGAAGTCCCATTTTATTATGCTTCACAAGCATCACATTTGAAACGAAATCTGCAATATAACATATATCTCATATATATAATATAAACATTCGTCTCAGGCAGTAATATGATCTCATCACAGAACATTGCAGCAGAAGAACATATATGAAATATTGGATACACTAGGACATCCGTGTTTTCAATATGAGCCTGTACAAAACATGGATTCCACGGTCGCGATGAATAGCCAAACCCACATCCCTAGACCCCTACGAGAGCGACAAGTAACACTGCCAATTCTAGGGTTATGAGACCCGGTCTCGACTCCTCGAGATGGTCTCCCACTGGACTCTAGAACCCGGTTACTTGTGCTCCCCGCCTTGGGTCTACCTAATGCGGAAAAGTAAATAATATACAATGGTGACATCATCCTCAGCCCGGAAGTGCCCCAATAAAAGAATATTACATACAATTGAATTTTACATGAATGAAAAAGAAAAACTCTCATCTCACATAAAACCCCCGGCTATTCAAAACGCGACGATCCAATATAACATATCACAGCAATACATAATATCTCATATCATCAACATAAGCAAGTATGCATATACCGATTGTCGTTGATGTATAGCAACGAAGCCGGCGATACACCACATACTACGCTTACGGTCACAGAAAAGAAAGTGTAAAACTACTATAGTTGGAATCCGCAACCTCCTTATACATCGCATGCCTAACCAAATGAATTACTTAGACATCGCATGCCTAACAATTATAAACCCCGCATTTTAGTCTCATTATCGAAAACTCTTTTCAATATCAAGTCGGGCAATTCAACAAGATTCCCGACATCCTGATCGAATGATCGTCGCAAACTTTAGTAGACGGCCGCACCCCCGGATGCCGTCGACGAGGTGCACTAAGGCGGAACACCGCTGCCGTAAGCACCCGAACGGATGCTTTTGGCGACGGGGTTCTCCTACAGTCACTTGGTCGGGGCTATGGGGCGTGGTTGTCTATTAAGTTTACCCGGCGAGTATTCGCGTACGCTACGTGATTGCGACGGACTTTTGATCACATCAATATTCCGTGGCAACCGATCAACTGAGACCGAACTGCTAGATTTATAACATTCAAATTAGTTATCTCATAACTACTTGTGGATTCCAAATATTGTATCACATTCCAGATAAATAGACAATGTTAAACTTTCCGATCGAATAATCAAACACCCAAGATTTCCCCAATATATCTCAACACTTGAAATCAGTTTAAAAACATCCATCACATGCCACAGTACCAATGGTCCAGCCGTAGAAGGGTCAAGCCAACGCCTCATATGTGGCACGCCGTACTGCCCCAAACCCTAAGGTTTAGAAGCAGTTCAAGACGGTCACATAATCGAGTTAAGGTTTGTTGTCTTCTAGAGGGTCCACCGCGTTACTTGCACGACTTAGAAAGTTTCAAACTCGAGAAAAAAAATCCAGCTTTTGAAAAACTTTCCGACTGGGGAAAAAGTGAGTTATTGATATCCGTCCGAACTTTTTAACACGTTCTAAATATTACCCGGAAAAACTAAACAAAGTTAAATTATCCGATCGAATCAACGAGTCCCCAATACAACCCTAGAAAACTCAACACTTGAGTGGAATTAAAAAATTCCCAGAAAAAATGACAAGAAAGGACCAAGGAATAAATATATGAAATATGAGGGACTAAGTCCAAATTGTGGCCGCGGAACCGCCGCCAAACCCATGGTTTGGCCGCGGTTCCGCGGTCATGTGAGCGACTTAGTGGACCGTACTTCACAGTAATTCTTAGTTTTTCCTGCTTGTTTTTCTGAGCATTTTTAATTCAGAAAAAATCAACTTTTTGAAAATTATCCAGAGAGGGGTAAACAACGGGGTATCCGGGTTCGATTGGACTTTAAATTTCGCTCAGACTTCGCCTAAAGCTCTAGCTTGGCTCTGATACTACTGTAGGGTTGCTAGGCATGCAAACAAGGGTCTATGAGGCATCAACCATGCCCAATTAAAATTTTAGTCGTGCCGAACAACCCGATACAAGATCTTTAAACTAGAGTTTATGCGAAAACTAACATGTTAAACAGTTTAACACTAAGTGAGAGGGATTACAACCTTTGTAGATCCGGTCCTTCACTTCAATAGCTCCGTGTAGATGTCCCCTTCGCTGCGATCGTGAACTCCGGACTCTTGAGAAGCTCCACAAGAAGAACAAACGTGCTTGCTTCGATGACTTCGAGGCCGAAGATGATCTACGTCGGGGAGACACTAACTCAAGCTATTCCTTCACTAGGTCATGAAATTTGTGAAGAGAACACACTCTCATACATGGCAAGTGGTAGAGGATGAAGAAGTAGGAAGTGGGCTCACTTTAGAATTGATTTTCTCACACTTTTTCTCATGTCACCATAGGAGCTAGTAAGCTTTTCATGGAGCTTGATGAAGAAGAAGATGAAGAAAGAATAATAATCTCATATGAATTATTATCCACTCAATAATGTAACCATGGGTGAGTTAAGCTGTCATGCTTAACTCATGTAGAGAATTAACCAAAGCATGAGGTTAAGGGTTGGGTTAACTAAATATTCATAAGAATGACAAAAGAGTTGACTTTGTCAATGTTTCCACAAGCTTCATGAAAGCTTGAGAACTTTGACAAAGTCTTTCTCTTTTGTTATTCTTAAGATATAAACAAAACCCTAATCTTTATCCTAATCTTGGTATAAGTCTCATACACCCATCTTTGATGTATCATCAAGCATGATACAATCATATGTACACAAATATATATCACATATACACTTATGCTCAATGTAGTGAGAAAATAAATCATAAGTGAGCTAATACTAGTTAATGTAATGTAATATATCAAATATATAATTATACATTAAATTATTAAATCAACTCTTGATTTAATAATCCGGTAATAACCGACTAATATCATGTGTAACAACTTATCGAATCAACACTTGATCCGATAACCCGGCTATATCGCATAAAACCGATCAATGTCACGAATCGCGAGAATAGAATACGGTATCTCATATCTTATCAATCTCGGTCCCGCACATATCACATATGTGCTCCTACTCCGTTTCGCTTGAGCCAGGAAACCACTGTGTAGGACTCTAAAGACTCGTCAATACGCCGGCAGTAGGTGATGATCATATCAAACACCCACAAGCCGCAAGCGGTCTGCTAAACGTAACGGCCACCCGAGTATTGAGCGATCAGAAGATCGACAAGCAAGCCTGCTCATACTCCTGCGAATCCAATAAGTAACACTACCGTACAGTCCGGTCTCGTCGTCTGATATGTCGCATATCTCGCCTAGGGGTGGTAAACGTCAGACCCCAGTAGCTTGATAAGTCGTGTCGATATGAGGTCTATAATAGTTCTAGAAACTACTGGTAACACTTACCTGTAAATCTCAGCAACCCTAGCCAGGGATTTCCGGTTATAGCCAATCGAACACAGCACAACATCAACTCCCTATACCGGGAGAGACGAATCCCCTCCTATCGCTCATTGCCTCCATGTGATTCGGGACTGTACCCAAAAGCCACCTTTTTGCACGCCCTCTTGGACGTGGTATGATGGAAATCAAAGCACAGTGGGAATCACACAAGACTCTATGACGATCTCGGGTCAACAGACTAAGTTGTACCAGTGTCACCAGAGAACTGCCATCTGACGTAAGGTATAATACCATCTGGGAGTTCTCGGCGAGTCCGTCCAGTGTACCCAGTCTCCACTGAGCACCCTTACACCATCCTTGATGTCAAACACCGATGGATATGGGATCATCCATCGCCCATCATATGGGTCAAAATGCGTATACGCTAGTCTACTCTGGTGCATCGATGCCCTGTCTCGATACACCCTCGACTAGGAACAATTATAGGATGTACTCGTCGACAACCATGGCCCCACTATTATGATCTCATCATAGTCCCAGTAGTCGAGTACATATCCTAAGGGCTTTATCAACATGTAACATAGAGACAATCAGAGTACATGTTAAGATAAAGTACAACCGATTGCGTACTATCATGTCGAGCAAGAAAGTCCTCCCTATATATGTCCTAGCATCCACTACAATATACATCGTATGTACAGTAATGGCCTCTAGGGCATACATATAACTAACAAAGGGTTGCGTGGAAATTCCTGCATTCCCCTATCCCTTGCCCTGACTCATGACAATTTTCATAAGATAGAGCGGAACCAACGTTCCCCAGCCCAGTATAATAAACGGGTTCGGTCAATACATCCATGTTATTATCTTTATTAAGGCGTGACATGGTCGCTACCTGGAGAGAGAAAGAGAAGAAAACACTTTAGCATATGCTCTTGCAAGATTAGATTGGTTATTATTTTATCTAATCAGGATGGCTCCCAGTGTTTTTATCAAATCTTCCTTCAAACCCTAAAAGGTAAGATTAGCCGGGATTAATTACACTCCACAAGTTCACTAATATGTCTGCCAGGCTGGTGTTGGTACTCTGAGGGAGTCTCCCCGTGCTTTCGCATGGAACTAATTAAATAAGCTCATTTCCGCCGGAGCATAACCCCGTTAACACCTTTCTAGACACCTACTGGATTAACTAATTGTAAAGTGGAAAACTCTCCCAGAAGTAATGCTTACTCGCAGTGGGTATCGGGATCCAACTATTACATAGAAGGTATGCAATTTCATTGCAAATTTCAACACTTGAAATTCCCGATAATGGTTTTTACCCCTAAGGAACTATGACTTTGACGGAGGTCAACAAACCATAGGCCGCCATTCAAGTTCAACCCGTCATTTCTTGATCGATTCGAACCCACCCACACAAACCCTTGACGAAGGTCAACAAGGCTGTGTGACTGTCCCTACCGATCGCATCAACATGCTATAGATAAGTATTACCCAGCTACCGTACACGGTGCCATGACGGAGGTCAACAAACACAGCACGAATACTAAACACTATATATCTGAAATGACGGAGGGCTTCGACTGGTTTTGAAGAAAACCTTTAACGCAATGAACTTGATATTGTTGTTAAATCTAATGATTTGAAAATGAGTGGTTTAAGCTCCGCTTTAAAATCGACTAATTTTCAAAACAAATCGAGTGAATATTCATAATGGAATACCGCTATGCAAAGCAAGAACTAAAACTACCTTTTTGAAAAATTTGATTCCACAACATCTTTTAGCTCTCTTTTCTTTTCATTAATCTTATTAATGAAGTCCCATCATTTATGTTTCCTAAATATCACAGAAGAAACGAAAATAAAACACACATATATACCATCCGCATTCGCCACAGGGACCCGGGTCTTCACCGTAATGTTACTTAACTTACGGCAGGACGGGGTCAGGACTAGCGTGGATGCAAAATATATATAGCGTCTACTAATATATCATATATATAAGTAGTATTCGTCTCACGCATTTATATGATCACATCACATCACAAAACAACAGAAGAATATATGAAATATAGGATATACTAAGAAGTCCGTGTTTTAGATTAAGCCAGTAACGAAAAACACGGATTCCACGGTGTGATGAATAGCCAAGCCCACACCCCTAGACCCCTACGAGAGCGGAAAGAAACCCTGCCAATTCTAGATTTAGGTGACCAATCTCTTCTCCTCGAGATGGCCTCCCACCGGACTTTAGAACCCGGTTACTTGTGCTCTCCGCCTTAGGTCTATCCTAATACGGTAAAGTAAATAATATACATCAAACGTAGACAACAACCTCAACCCGGAAGTTTCCCAATAAAAGAAAATTACATACAATTTTTACATGAAAGAAAATTGAAAAACTCTTATCTCACATAAAAACCCCGGCTATTCAATCACGACGATCCAATATAGCATATCGATAGCAACACAATAACATCACATGTCATCAACGTAAGTAAATATGCGTATCCTTAATGTCGTTGTCGTATAGCAACAAGATCGGGGATACTACCACATATTACACTTACGGTCGCAAAAAAGAAATGAAAACTACAATAATTAGAATCCGCATGTATAGACATCATAAACCCGGATTATCACATATTCCGAATTTCATGCCTAATTCTATAAACTTTACATTTAAGCCTCGAATTGAAAACCCTTTTCAAAAATTAAGCCGGGCAATTCAACAAGATTCCCGATTAAAAGATCGAAGGGTCGTCGGAAACTTTAGTGGATGGCCGCAACTCCGAGGCCGTCAACGAAATGGACTTGGGCGGAACACCGTGACCACGAGCACCCGAGTGGATGCACTTGGCCATGGGGTTCTCCAATAGTCACTTGGTCTGTACAAAGGGGTGTGGCTCTCTTCCAGTGTCTCCCGGCGAGTATTCGCGTACGATACGAGATTACGACGAAGTTTCGATCCAAATCCAAACTCCGTGGTAATCCATCACATGAGACTAAAATGCGAGGTTTACAAATCGATAATTAGTTTTCACAAAACTAATCAATATGGATTCCAAAAATTGTATCACATAACCAAAACAATATAAACGATATTAACATTTCAATCTGTAAGTCTACGGTAGTGCCCCGGCCGTCTACAGACGCCAAATGCGGAACAAAAAACTTTTAACTGGCGCTATCGTATACTTTAACCCGGATCTGCCATTATTGCTAAACTAACAAACTGTAAAGAGAGTAGAAAGGTTATACCGAACGATCCGAGTCCTTCGTTCTTTAACCATCATCCCATGCTCCGTTGCGGCTGCTCCGATCTCGTCGATCTCCGATCTGCTCGTCCAAGTGGCACCACGTCAACGATTCTTTAAACGGGCTCCCGCCTCTGACTCGAGGCAACTCGGTCGTTAAGTTTGCTAAAAGAGACGACCAAGATTGATGTAGAGAATGAGTAGAAGACTTTGTCTCGTTCCGTCCAAAGCTATGGACGAACGGTTAATGAAGTTGCCAATTGATTCGGGTGATGGAATGAAATGAGCAATGAAATTTCCATACACCCCAAAACTTTCATAATCTTTTCACAACCATTTTCATCAAGTGAGAGAGAGAGTGAGAGTGAGGAGGGGGCCGGCCATATATAGGAATGGGGGGGTGAGTGTAGGAGGGAAGAGGGTGACCACAAGAGAAAAATATCAAGTGTGAACACAAGAAAATATCTAGTGTGAACACAATAAATGCAACCAATGAAACATCAACACCATTCTAACCTAGTCACCTCTTCTAGAACCTTCTAGAAGCATGACTCACCCTTATCCAAGAAAAGATAAATCCGTCTTTAACCGAATGTTAAAAGACAGCCGATAGAAAACTGGAAACTGGCAACTTCCAAAAGTGATCCCGAAACGAATTTCAGGATAACCCCGTAACTGTATAAATATACCCGTATTTGTATTACGACCGAATACAAATACAACTGAGACAAAGATATTATATCTACTCAATATAATACTCGGATCCGGCTTAAACCAAAGCCGACCAGTATCATCTGTCCGAAAAATGACACGTGTGTAAAGGCACGTGCATTTTCCGAACCCTGCCATAAAACCATACGGCCTCTACAACGTTTCGCCCGAACTTGGGAAACTGTCTGTGGGGGACTCTAATGACTCGTCAGTACCCTGGAAGTGGGTTTAACCATAAACCGTCAGCGGCACTAGCTATGCGTAACGGCTGCCCATGGACTGACCTCAAGGGAGGCCGATGAGCGAACTCATCCGGAAACCCTACTGAGCCTAACAGTGACAATGTATATACAGTCCGGTCCATTCGTCAATGAATAACGCAGATCTGCCTAGGGGGTTAGTAACGTCAGACCCCCAATAGCAGTATAAGTCGTGTCGGAGTGTAGCCCAATAACATCCTGAGATACTACTGGAGTACTTACCAGTAAATCTTCTTCTACGGCCGTGGGCTTTGTGTAATGGCTCTCCTAGACACAGCACGATCTCGCCACCAATACCGGGAGAGACGAATCTGTTAGTTATATGTATGCCCTAGAGGCCATTACTGTACATAGGATGTATATTGTAGTGGATGCTGGGACATATATAGGGAGGACTTTCCTGCTAGACATGATAGTATGCTATCTGGTTACTCTTTACCTTAACGTGTACATTGATTGTCTCTCTGTTACATGTTGGTAAAGCCCTTAGGATATGTACTTGACTACCTGGACTATGATGCGGATCAACTTGTGGGGACATGGTAGTCTATAAGTACATCCTTCAAGGTCCCTAGTCGTGGGTGTATCGAGACGGGGCATCGATATACCAGAGTAGACTAGCGTATACCTTCTCGACCCATACTGATGGACGATGGATGATCCCATATCCATTGGTGTTTGACATCGGAGATGATATGCGGGTGCTCAGTAGAGACTGGGTACACTGGACGGACTCGCCGAGAACTCCCAGATGGTATTATACCTTACGTCAGATGGCAGTTCTCTGGTGACACTGGTACAGAGTAGTCTGTTGACCCGAGATCGTCATAGAGTCTTGTGTGATTCCCACTGTGCTTTGATTTCCACCTTACCACGTCCAAGAGGGCGTGCAAAACGGTGGTTTTTGGGTACAGTCCCGAATCACATTGAGGCAATGAGCGATAGGAGGGGAGTCGTCTCTCCCGGTATAGGGAGTTGATGTTGCGCTGTGTTCGATTGGCTATAACCGGAAATCCCTGGCCAGGGTTGCTGAGATTTACTGGTAAGTGTTACCAGTAGTTTCTCGAACTGTTATAGACCTCATATCAACACGACTTATCGAGCGATTGGGGTCTGACGTTTACCACCCCTAGGCGAGATATGCGACATATCAGACGATCAGACCGGACTGTACGGTAAGTGTTACTGGTTGGATTCACTGGAGTGTGAGCGGGCTTGCTCGTCGATCTTCTGATCGCTCAATACCCGGGTGGCCGTTACGTTTAGCAGACCGCTTGTGGCTTGTGGGTGTTTGATATGATCATCACCTGCTGCCGGCGTATTGACGAGTCTTTAGAGTCCTACACAGAGGTTTCCTGGCTCAAGCGAAACGAAATAGGAGCACATATGAGATGTGTACGGGGCCGAGAATGATACCAGTATGTGATACTGTATTCGATTCTCGCGATTTGTGACATTGATCGGTTATATGCGATATAGCCGGGTTATCGGATCAAGTGTTGATTCAATAAGTTGTTACTGATGATATTAGCCGGTTATATGTGATATTACCGGATCATTAAATCAAGTGTTGATTTAATGATTTATTGCATAATTATATATTTGATATATTACTTTGCATTAACTGGTATCGGTTCACTTTAAATGGATTTTCTCACTTGATGTGCACATTGTATATGTGATATACTTTTGTACACTAGATTGTATCATATTTGATGATACATGATTGCTAGGGTTTGTGTAAAGAATTAAACCTTGGTTAAATAAATGGTTAGGGTTTATATTTATTTATTCATTCATTTATCTTTTTATTTTTGGATTAAAAAGGAAAAGAGAAAAGAAAACATAATGGTTGCTTTTAAAAGATGAAGCTTGTTGATGCTTCATGAAGGTTTGACCAAAGTGACCATTTTGTCTTCATCTCCTTAACCCTAACCATTCCTTTAACCTTGGTCAATTCTCTATACATAACTATAGTTAAGATTATGATAAGGATTGATTTTTCTTTTCTATTCTAACAACTTATCATAATATTATCATCTTCTTCTTCTTCTACACAAGAAGAAAAGCTTGCTTCATCAATGGTGATTTGATGAAATCAAGTGAGAAATCCAATTCTAAAGTGAACCCACCTCCTATTTCTTCATCCTCTACCTCTTGCCAAGTAGTATAGGGTGTTTTCTTCACAAGTTTCATGACTTGGTGAAGTGGGAGCTTGATCTTGTGATGCCTCGACGTAGATCATCTTCGGCATCGTAGTCGATGACCTAGCCCGCCCATTTTTCCGATGAAGCCGACGCTAGAGCCCGGGATTCGATTTGGACAGCGAGGAGACTTCATTGCGGAGCTATGGAGGTGGAGGACTGGATCTACAAAGGTTGTATTTCCGTTCTTTTAGTTAAGTTGTTAACTAGTTTCTTTTGTCGCCTAAAATTCTAGCCAACGATCCGTATTAGGGTTTCTCGGCACCCGTAAAATTTGAAATTGGCATGGTTGATGCCTTGTGAGACCTCATTAGAGTGCCTAGGAACCCTACAGTGGTATCACAGCCTAGCTAGAGCCTTAGGCGAAGCGTAGACGAAGTTTGAAACCCGATCGACCCGAAACCCTAACATCAAAGTGCTCTCTGGACTTTTTCTAAAAACAGGGATTTTTCAGAATTAAAAATTCGCAGAAAATGGAGCAGGAAATTATAAGAATTACTGCAGAAAACGAAACCCTAATTCCACTGTAGCGCCGCGGAACCGCGGCAATAGCCTCCTTTTGCGGCGGTTCCTCGGCCGTTTGTACTGGTTAGGGATTCGTTTTGATACAGTAATGCCCGTATCTGTTTCCTTTGTTCTCTGGGAAGTTTTAATCTGCATTCAAGAGTTGAATTTTCTGGGGTTGTTTTGGGGATTCGATGAATCGATCGGATTATTTAACTTTGTTTATTTGGCTTTCCGGATATTTTTTTGAATATGTTAAAAAGTTCGACCGGATATAAATACCCAACTTTTCCCCTGTTGGGGAATTTCCAAGTGTTGGATTTTTCCGTGGTTTAAAGACGTTCTAAGTAGTGCAAGTAACGCAATGGACCCTCTAGAAGACAACAAACCTTAACTCGATTATGTGACCGTCTTGAACTGCCCTTTGAACCTTCGGGTTTGGGGGAGTACGGCGTGCCACATGTGAGGCGTTGGCTTGACCCTTCTACGGCTGGACCGTTGGTACTGCGGCATGAACTGGATGTTTTTAAACCTGTTTCATGTGTTGATCTGTTTCGGGAAAACTTGGGTGTTCGATTGTTCGATCGGAAAGTTTAACATTTTCTATTTATCTGGAATGGGATACAATAATTGGAATTCACAAATAGTTATGAGATAACTGAATGAATGTTATAAACATAGCAGTTTAGTCTCACTTGATCGGTTGCCACGGAATTTTGATGTGATCAAAAGTCCGTCGCAATCACGTAGCGTACGCGGATACTCGACGGATAAACTTAATAGACAGCTACACCCCATAGCCCCGACCAAGTGACTGTAGGAGAACCCCGTCGCCGAAAGCATCCGTCCGGGTGCTCGCGGCAGCGGTGTTCCGCCTTGGTGCGCTTCGTCGACGGCGTCGGGGTGCGGCCGCCTACTGAAGTTTGCGACGAGCATTCGATCAGGATGTCGGGAATCTTGTTGAATTGCCCGACTTGATATTGAAAAGAGTTTTCGATTTTGAGACTAAAATGCGGGGTTTATAATTGTTAGGCATGCAATGTCTAAGTAATTCATTTGGTCAGGCATGCGATGTCTGTGGAGGTTGCGGATTCCAACTGTTGTAGTTTTACACTTTCTTTTCTGTGACCGTAAGTGTAATATGTGATATCGCCGGTTTCGTTGCTATATGTCAACGACAATTGGGATGCGCATATTTACTTACGTTGATGACATGTGATGTTATGTGTTGCTGGATATGTTATATTGGATCGTCCTGTTTGAATAGCCGGGGTTTTTTTATGTGAGATGAGTGTTTTTCATTTTCATTCATGTAAAAACTTGTTTGTAATATTCTTTTATTGGGGCACTTCCAGGTTGCGGAAGTTGTCACCGTTGATGTATATTATTTACTTTTCCGCACTAGGATAGACCCAAGGAGGAGGGCACAAGTAACCGGGTTCTGAAGTCCAGTGGGAGACCAACTCGAGGAGTCGAGTCCGGGTCTCCTAACTCTAGAATTGGTAGGGTTGCTTGCCGCTCTCGTAGGGGTCTAGGGGTGTGGGTATGGCTATTCATCACGACCGTGGAATCCGTGTTTTATACTGGCTCGTATTGAAAACACGGACGTCCTAGTATATCCAATATTTCATATGTTTCTTCTGCTGCGATATCTGTGATGTGATCATGTGATGTTCTGTGATAGATACAGTATATTGTATATATGATATATTATATAGACGTTACTTATGTTTTACACCCGCGCTAGCCCTGCCCCGCTCTGTCGTTAGTTACCTAACCTAACGGTGCATGAGGGGACATCGAGGCGAATGCAGATGGCATAAGTGTACGTCGTATTTATCTGTGATGTTTAGGTAACTTAAATGATGGGACTTCATTAATGAGATTAATGAAATAAAAGAAACCTAAGTTGTTTTAGAATCGAATTTCAAAATAAAACAGGTAGCTACAGTTCTTGATTTGCACAGCGGTATATATGATATATCCTGCACCTTAATCGATAAGGAAAAGACCGAGATCCCTTCACCGGGAGTGACTCCTTTATCAATAACTGGCAGATGCTACACACTCGGTTTGTCTTTTGATTGCTTTTAAGTGTTTTTGCTTTGCACAGTGATATATATGATATATCCCGCACCTCATTCGACGAGGAAAGGACCGACGATCCCTTCACCGGGAGTGAATCCTTTAGCAAAACTAGAAAAGCCTAAAAAACACTCCATTTCAAAATTCATTCGATCCTACAACGATATCAAGTTCATTACGCAATAGGTTTTCAGAAAAACCTGTCGTAGCCCTCCGTCATTTCAGATAAGTTGTATATAGTATTCGTGCTGCATTTGTTGGCTTTCGTCAAGGTGCAGTGTGCGGTAGCTATATGCTGCTTATCTGCCAGCATATGATGCGATTGGATTAGGGTAGTCGTGCGGCTTTGTTGGCTTTCGTCAAGGGTCGTGCGGGTGGGTTTAATTCAATAAAGAAATGTACGGGTTGAACTTGACTAGCAGGCTATGGTTTGTTGGCTTTCGTCAAGGTCATAGCACGCTAGGGGCAAAATATTATCGGGGATTTCAAGTGTTGAAATTTGCAATGAGATTGCATACCTTCTATGAGATAGTTGGATCCCGATACCCGCTGCGAGTAAGAGTTACTCCTGGGAGAGTTTTACACATTACAATTAGCCGATCAAGTAGGTGTCTAGAAAGGTGTTAACGAGGTTACGCCTCTGGGAAAACGAGGTTTATATTAATTAGGTTCGTGCGAAAGCACGGGGGACCTCCCTCAAAGTACCGACACTGACCTGGCTGAAAGATTGGTGAACCTGTAGTGTGTAATTAATCCCAGCTAGTCTTTCCTTTTAGGTTTTGAAGGAAGATTTGATAAAAAGCAGTGGGAGCCATCCTGATTAGATAAAAAAAAAACCAATCTGATCTTGCAAGAGCGCACGCTGAGTGTTTTCTTCTCTCTCTCTCCAGGTAGCGACCATATCACGCCTTAATCAAGATAATAATACGGAATATTAACCGAACCCGCTTGTTATACTGAGCTGGGGAACGTTGGTCCCGCTCCAACTTATAATTGTTATAAGACAGAGCAGGAAATAAGGGGAATA
Source organism: Agapanthus africanus (assembly GCA_030015575.1). Taxonomy (NCBI): domain Eukaryota; kingdom Viridiplantae; phylum Streptophyta; class Magnoliopsida; order Asparagales; family Amaryllidaceae; genus Agapanthus; species Agapanthus africanus. Next base: position 467,558,041 of record JASDDO010000022.1, read on the forward strand.
CCAGAATTCCTACGCCGCCCAAACGAAGAGAGTGCATGATGATGCATCATCTTCGGGTGTGTTCATTATACAGAACTGTTTCTCAGTATCCTCTACGTCCTGGGTATTTGATACCGGATCAGGATCCCAGACATGTAATCTGTTACATTGGGCTACAGAAAGGTAGAGAACTGAGATCGGGTGATAAGTTTCATGAGGCAGAAAACGGGGCAAGTGTTGCAGCCAAGTCTGTCGGTCACTGTCACCCTGTATTACCAATACATTGATTCTGAACGAATGTTATTAGATACCGAATCTGATATACAAAATCATATCAGTCTCTTTATTAGTAAAGAAATGATAAAATTTTGTATTGTTGGATAATGTTTTGAACATTTCCTATATCAAAAGTTGATCGGTTCAGGCACGTTATCTAAAAGCATTGATGTTCTAAATCAAACTACAGTTCTTAGTATACGGAACACACACAAGAGGAAGAGTTCAGAAATGAACGGATCCTTCTTTAGGTATTGTAGACTAGGTCATATCAATGCGACCCGACTAGCAGAGTTACATAAAGATGCATATTTAAATTAGTTTGAATTTACATCTTGTGAAACTCGCCAGTCATGTCACAAAGATAAGATGACCACAGCTCTGTTTATTGGAAACAGAGAAAGAGTTAGTGAACTCTTGGGATGATACATATTGATGTATGTAGGTCCCCTGTCTACAGATGCCAAGACCGGTTCTTTGTGCTTCATTACATTCTCTGTTAATCTCTCGAGATTCAGATCTATGTTCTTGTTGAAACACAAGTCCGAACCTTTTGAGATATTCACAGAATATAAGTTAGAAGTAGAGAACCAAAATACGGGTATAAGTATTATGTCCTTTGATGTGATCGAGGAGGAGAATACTTGTGCATGGAATTCCTGGACTATTCTAATGGAGAATAAGATTCTCTCTCAGCATTACTCCTCCGTATACACCATAGCACGATGGTATATCGGGGCGAAGCAATCACACCCTATATGATATGGTGTGCTCTATGATGAGTACTACTGAGTTACCTATTTCCTTTTTGGGAGTTACGCACTTATGAAGTTGCATACCTATTGAATAGGGTTTCGATCAAATCAGTTGCCTACCATTTCATATGTGATATGGAAAGGGAAGAGCCCATATCTTAAGTTAGTTAAGATTTGGGTTGTCCGGCCTATGTCTGAAAAGCAAAATCCGGACAAGCTCGAGGGAAGATCTGTTATGTAGAACTGGAAATGTTCCAGCTATACAGACTGCAGCTGATGATTTGATAGAACCAAAGGATTCAGTAGATTCCAACGAACCTCAGCCTCTCCGCCGATCTAGTAGGGTTCCTCACCCACCTGAGAGTTGCTTCGGTTTCTCGATGACAGTGGGAGCGAGAATTGCATCATGAGATGATGACCCAACTAGTTTCGAACTGGCCATCAGGAGTGGGACTCTGTAAGAATGGCTGGATGCTTATCGATCTGAGATGGAATCCTTATACACCAACAAAGTATGGACTTTAGTTGCTATATCTGAAGGGTTAAATCCCCATCAGGAGCAAGTATATCTTGAGAAGATTACATGGTGTACATGGAAAAGTTGAGACTTTCAAAGCTAGACTTGTTAAAGGTTTGCATCATTGACCAGGTATGGATTATGTTGAAACCTTTTCTAAGGATCTATGCTTAAGTCCATCCAGATCCTACTTGCCACGGCTACATACCATGACTACGATATCTGGTGGTTGGGTGTCATGACTATTTTTCTAAATGATGTTTTGGAAGAGAGCGTCTATAAGTACACAGCCAGAGGGCCTCGTAGACAGTGGGAGCAGCGGAAACGTGTGCAAGATATTTTATGTAATAAAAGCAGGCATCGCGGAGTTGGAACATCTATTTTGATGAGTTAGTCAAACAGTTTGACATCATCAAAATGGTAGATGAACCTTGTATAAACAAAAAGGTAGTAAGGAGTATGGTGGTGATCCTCGTAGAGTACGTGGATGACTTACTCTTGATAAGAAAAGAGTTTCTTATGCTACGCTCGATCAATCTCCGTTTATCACAAAGATTCTCCGTGTAGGATCAAAATGATACCTCCTAAATCCTGAGTTTTGGATCTATGAGATAGATTTAATTGGATGTTAGGATTCTCACTAGTTGTAGTGAGAAGGTATCAATCGATCCTGGGGAAAATCACTGGAAGGGTTCCCGGGTGATAAAGACGACTGAGTGTCAGTCACAGGCATTGTCTTTACCCTCAGTAAAGGGACGGTATGTTGGAAGAGTTCCAAGCTAGATACCGTGGCATACTAGAAGATAAAGGCAGGATACATCGCTACTTAAGATGCTACCAAAGAGGCTGTTTGGATGCATATTTGTTCATGAGATGAACTTAGTTCCTCCCATTGTGTGACAATGGAGTTGTGGCTTATGCCAAGGAACGTCCGTCCCATCAGTGATTCAGACATATTCTAGGGCAGTATCACCTGATCATGGAGATGGTTGATCTCCAGGCAGATCGAGGTTAGGAGAGCAGACTCAGAGGACAACACGGCGGATCCACTCACGAAGGCCTATTCACAGAGAGAGACTTTTATGGGATGGTTGAGTATGTGATACTACAACCACTGCTATCAGATGGCCCTAGTGCAAGTGGGAGATTGTTAGTTATATGTATGCCCTAGAGGCCATTACTGTACATAGGATGTATATTGTAGTGGATGCTGGGACATATATAGGAAGGACTTTCCTGCTCGACATGATAGTATGCTATCTGGTTACTCTTTACCTTAACGTGTACATTGATTGTCTCTCTGTTACATGTTGGTAAAGCCCTTAGGATATGTACTTGACTACCTGGACTATGATGCGGATCATACTAGTGGGGACATGGTAGTCTATAAGTACATCCTTCAAGGTCCCTAGTCGTGGGTGTATCGAGACGGGGCATCGATATACCAGAGTAGACTAGCGTATACCTTCTCGACCCATACTGATGGGCGATGGATGATCCCATATCCATTGGTGTTTGACATTGGAGATGATATGCGGGTGCTCAGTAGAGACTGGGTACACTGGACGGACTCACCGAGAACTCCTAGATGGTATTATACCTTACGTCAGATGGCAGTTCTCTGGTGACACTGGTACAGAGTAGTCTGTTGACCCGAGATCGTCATAGAGTCTTGTGTGATTCCCACTGTGCTTTGATTTCCACCTTACCACATCCAAGAGGGCATGCAAAACGGTGGTTTTTGGGTACAGTCCCGAATCACATGGAGGCAATGAGCGATAGGAGGGGAGTCGTCTCTCCCGGTATAGGGAGTTGATGTTGCGCTGTGTTCGATTGGCTATAACCGGAAATCCTTGGCCAGGGTTGCTGAGATTTACTGGTAAGTGTTACCAGTAGTTTCTCGAACTGTTATAGACCTCATATCAACACGACTTATCGAGCTATTGGGGTCTGACGTTTACCACCCCTAGGGGAGATATGCGACATATCAGACGATCAGACCGGACTGTATGGTAAGTGTTACTGGTTGGATTCACTGGAGTGTGAGCGGGCTTGCTCGTCGATCTTCTGATCGCTCAATACCCGGGTGGCCGTTACGTTTAGCAGACCGCTTGCGGCTTGTGGGTGTTTGATATGATCATCACCTGCTGCCGGCGTATTGACGAGTCTTTAGAGTCCTACACAGAGGTTTCCTGGCTCAAGCGAAACGAAATAGGAGCACATATGAGATGTGTGCGGGGCCGAGAATGATACCAGTATGTGATACTGTATTCGATTCTCGCGATTTGTGACATTGATCGGTTATATGCGATATAGCCGGGTTATCGGATCAAGTGTTGATTCGATAAATTGTTACTGTTGATATTAGCCGGTTATATGTGATATGACCGGATCATTAAATCAAGTGTTGATTTAATGATTTATTGCATAATTATATATTTGATATATTACTTTGCATTAAATAGTATCGGTTCACTTTAAATGGATTTTCTCACTTGGTGTGCACATTGTATATGTGATATACTTTTGTACACTAGATTGTATCATATTTGATGATACATGATTGCTAGGGTTTGTGTAAAGAAGTAAACCTTGGTTAAATAAATGGTTAGGGTTTATATTTATTTATTCATTCATTTATCTTTTTATTTTTGGATTAAAAAGGAAAAGAGAAAAGAAAACATAATGGTTGCTTTTAAAAGATGAAGCTTGTTGAAGCTTCATGAAGGTTTGACCAAAGTGACCATTTTATCTTCATCTCCTTAACCCTAACCATTCCTTTAACCTTGGTCAATTCTCTACACATAACTATAGTTAAGATTATGATAAGGATTGATTTTTCTTTTCTATTCTAACAACTTATCATAATATTATCATCTTCTTCTTCTTCTACACAAGAAGAAAAGCTTGCTTCATCAATGGTGATTTGATGAAATCAAGTGAGAAATCCAATTCTAAAGTGAACCCACCTCCTATTTCTTCATCCTCTACCTCTTACCAAGTAGTATAGGGTGTTTTCTTCACAAGTTTCATGACTTGGTGAAGTGGGAGCTTGATCTTGTGATGCCTCGACGTAGATCATCTTCGGCATCGTAGTCGATGACCTAGCCCGCCCATTTTTCCGATGAAGCCGACGCTAGAGCTCGGGATTCGATTTGGACAGCGAGGAGACTTCATTGTGGAGCTATGGAGGTGGAGGACCGGATCTATAAAGGTTGTATTTCCGTTCTTTTAGTTAAGTTGTTAACTAGTTTCTTTTGTCGCCTAAAATTCTAGCCAACGATCCGTATTAGGGTTTCTCGGCATCCATAAAATTTGAAATTGGCATGGTTGATGCCTTGTGAGACCTCATTAGAGTGCCTAGGAACCCTACAGAATCCCCTGCCGATCCGCTCGCGTGCCTCCATATGGCTCGGGACTGTACCCAAAAACTACCTGTTTGCACGACTCCTTTGAGCCGTGGTAGGATAGAAATCAAAGCACAGTGGGAACTCACACGAGACAAATGACGACCTCAGGTCGATGAACTAACCTGTACACATGTCACCAGGGAACTGCTATCTGACGATAGGTATAGTACTAACTAGGAGATTCCCGGCGAGTCCTGTCCGGTGTACTCATAACCCAATGAGCACCTGTATACATCTTAGGTGATCCAACTGACACCAGTGGCTTGTGAGACAGGCCACCGCCCCTCGTTGGGGTCTCGACTGTATACACTAGTCTACTCCGGAGTATCGATGCCCTGTCTCGAAACTCCCACGACTAGGGACCGCAATTAAGGATATGCTTATAAACTACCCAACTCTCACGTATATGATCGCCATCATGCTGTTGGTAGTAAAGCAAGATCCTAAGGGCTCTACAAAATGTAACATGTAATCAGTCACCTGAACATGTACACAACTGATAAAGGCAAACCAGATAGCATACTATCATCTTGAGTAAGATTGTCCTACCGGTATAGGTCCTCCGCAATCATTGCAATCACGTACCTGCGATCCAATAATTGACTCTGAGGGCACTATCTCCAACAATCTCCCACTTGCACTCAAGGCTAATTATTGCGATATCGACTACTCACAGCCCGTATGAAACCGAACATCCAACTCCTCTACTAATCAGTTTCACAAAGCCCGTTTGTAAAACTATTGTGTTCGAGAAATAGCCTCAGTGAGTGGATCTGCTTAGATGTTTCTTTATATATCTCTCTTAATCTCAAATTCGCGGAGAAAGCCATCTCCCGAATTGAGTAATACCTGTCTTAGAATATGTCTGGATATCTGATGGGACCTAGTTCATAAATGAACTCTAAATCCAAACTTCTTAGACTGTATCGATCACTGAATCTAATCAGTATCCTGCACCAAGCCTCCCACAGTATCCTCTTGGACCACCTGTCCATAATACTGTCCCTCATCAGAGGGAAAACTATAACTCTGACAATCTCTCTGTCAACCATGTCACCTTTGAAGCCTGGAATGATAACCGTCTCCCGAAGGAGGCTGCCGTCATCAAATCCGTAGAACATGTACTTATGTTCTAAAACTGCTTCCTTATGTTTCTCCAGGATTGGATTAATACAAACTTATTGCATCTAGTGCAAAAACAACATCTGGTGTGGTACTTGACATCTCACGATTGACTCAATTGCCTAAGCAAGTGATCTGCCAATCATGCCCATCCCTCTCCCCTTTAGTCTGTAAGACACCTTTAGAGAGGGTGACTCCATCACCTGCAGGTACACCACCATGCCAGGAGTCATCTATTCTAAAAACCATTAGAATACTGTCAAAGTACTCACATTGGGAAACTACCCAAATCCAGATCTAAAACCATAGATCTAGAAACCAGAATGTCAAATATTATATCCATATCCTGTCTGGAGAAACAACTGTGTGACGACCACAGTACAACCGATCGTAGTATAGGAATTTTACTTCCTACACTGTGTATGTCATCCAGATACCATGACATCACACCCTACTACCTTCTTAACAGATCCATCCCCTATTCTGATTGAAGTCAAACCCATGTCTGTCACATCAAAAATAGATGATCTATCTCCGCTATAACTGCTCAAGTCTATAAATAGACATAAGCATCTTGCCCACTATGCTTCCGATGCTCCCACTGACTACGATAACCCTCCTACCGGGTCTCATAGCCTGGAACAACAGTAGTGTCAAGTTTGGGTAAACAAGAACCTCCCTGTCACCGTCCTTGAGGCTACCGGAGTACCTCTCGGGTGTCTGAGGTTACCCATCATATCTGCGGAGTGGCTAATGGAATGTCAATCCTGATTGAATATATAGGTCCTATTAAATTTTCCGTAATCGTTCGCGATTCTGGAATCACTTCCAGTTCTACCATACTCCCACTACTGTTTTCTGAAAAAGATCCATTTTACTAAAACGGTGGCGAGTCAAGAACAATATCACTATTGATCTTCCAAATGGTAGAAAATCAACCCTCGTCATAGCCAGGGTCAACCCACAAACAGCCATTACAGAAACGTGCCCTGAGTTATCCAGAGTTTGGTTTTAAGCATAAGCTGGACAACTCCCCGTACCTTAACATCTTTTAAGGTATGAACCATTCTATATCCAATATAGAAACTTTGGCACTTATTTAATTGGAACCATATTCAAATCATGCAGCTGTCTCCAGTGCATATCATCTTAATGGAAAAAGGCTAATCAGCATTACTCAACCTAGGAATCCATCCAATTATGAGCAACCTGAAAGAGAAACAAGTTTCTCAAAACCATTACTATTATCTGAATACCAATCACAAGAATCTACATCTTCGATCTCTTTGAAGAATCCCGATACTTGTGACACCTGGTTCTCTACTTTATTCTTATACCCACAACTTCTCAAAACTTAGACCTTGTATTTCTACGAAACACTTGTCTAAAAACTAGAGAAGTCATAATTAAACAGAACATAGTACGAGGACCTACCCCTTTTGTCCTGATGGACACTGGACAACATACAATACTCTGTATAAGTCCGCTGAGTCGAGCAACTCATAACTTGTGCGTCGTAGGTTGAAAACTGTACCCTAGCGATTTCCTCAAATATCACCAATTACAACGAATTCCGATATAATGAGAATGATCACCTAATTCCCAATAACTTATTCCCACTCATCATCTGTAAAACCATACAGATATGAGAATGAAACCTGGTAAATACATACCCTTGGAGTAAGTATCTAATCGGGAAAACAGTTTTCTTTTAACAATGCACTAAAACATGAAAATGTTTCGTAGGGGTATCCTGGTATTCATAGCAATGCCTCTTCCATAATCCAATTCATGACTTTAACCGTATATTTCTTTGCCATCTCTCCAAATCCCTTTATTTGTCTTTAGTCATTACCTTCTGTACACCATTGTTAGGCTAAATGGTTTTCTTCCTTCCCTACCGTTCGGCACTAGCCTATGGTTTGGAAGAAGACTATCCAGTAAGCATAATAGGTGTACCCTCCTAAACCAAGGAGTACTCGCATCTTGAGAGAAGGTGATGATAAAAGACAACTGAATAATACCTTATTCTTTTAAAGGTGAAACAGGAGTGGCGATGAATTACGCGGTTTTGGTCATGAATGAAAACAGTCGCAATTTACTTTGCCCTCTTTCTAATCCCTTTATTTTGTCTTTACATATTACCTTCTGCACAGCCTACTTAGGCTAATTGGTTTTCTTCATTCCCTACCTTTCGGCACCTGCCTATGGTTTGGAATAAGACTATCCAATAAGCGTAATAGGTGTACTCTCCTAAACCAAGGAGCCCTCGCAACCTGAGAGAAGGTGATAATAAAAGACAACTGAATAAACCAATTCTATTTCTCCTGAACCTGGATCCATCCTCGAAGAAGTCCCTCCGAGTTCGTATATAACCATACGATGGATCTATCCAATGGAAGTGGATGTCCGTAGTAATACGGGGTGTTCTGAGAAATTCAAAGGGTAAAAGAAGGAGTGGAAATGACTTATGCAACTCAGACAATCCAAAAGCCAGTATTTTAAGAAGGTTCGGTCAACTTGGTCACTGAGTCATAGTCTAGGGTCGGTCAAAGGTCGCTGCCAAAGAGAGAGAGAAAAGAAACACTCTGCGTGCACTCTAACCTAGATCAGAATGGTTATCACTTTATCTAATCCGGAAACCTCCCACTGTCCTGTCAAATTCTCCTCCAAACCTGAAAGAAGAATCAATCGGGATCACCCGAAGAGTAAACCAACTCATCAGTGGGAATCAGGATCCAACTCTCATCGCATGATAACGTGATGGAATGCATCTACGTTACTCATACTCCAGAAGGTATGCGCATACATGGCAAGTTTCAGTTTCTTTAGAAACTCCCGATATGATTTTTGCCCCATGCTCTTATAACCTTGGCTTTGGTCAAAATGTCATAAGTCACATGCTAAGTTCTACCCGTCACTATCTTGTCAATTTGAACCCACCCGCACATGCCCCTGGCTTTGGCCAAATGGCAGAACGACTGTCCCAAACCAACTCATCTATCTATGCAACAAATGAATACCCAGCAGCTACCAAACACTATGCCTTAATTTTGGCTAAAATGCATAGCTTGAATACTACTGAATACCCAAAAGAAGTGACGGAGGGCTACGGCTGGTTTTTGGCGAAAAACCTTTAACGTAACGAACATGATATCGCTGAAGGAACCTGATAGCTTTTTAAAATATAGTGGCGAAAACCTTTTGCTAAAGAGGTCACTCCCGGTGAAGGGATCTCGGCTCTTTCCTCGTGGAATGAGGTGCAGGATATTCCACTGAATACCGCGATGCAAAGCAACTTGTAATCGACTATAGTGAAGTTATTACCCTGACGCAAACTTCTGCCCAAGGGGTCAGTCCTGGTGAAGGGATATCGGCCCTTGCCCCATCGAATGAGGTGCAGGATATTCCACTGAATACCGCTATGCAAAACAAAAGGAAACGTCTTTGCAATAACACCTTTTTAAATTTTTTCCAACAACTGCAAACAGGTTTGTTTTACTTTGCATTGATCAGAATCAACGCAGTCCCATCAATTAATCACACCAGAAAAGAACGAAAATAAAATGTACGTATATGCCATCCGCATTCGTCACTGGGTCCCGTCATCACCCGTTAGGTTACTTAACTAACGACAGAGCGAGGACTGGACTAGCGCGGGTGTAAAACATATACAACATCTAATAGTATATAAACCAATATACAGTAATCGCTCCAGGCGTGATAATATGCAACATTACAGAAAAGTAATAAGCATCACAGAACAATACAGATAAACTGGGATCCCCGGGTTTTACAGAGCCGCTGCTGAAACCCGACGTTCCCCTGTCGTGTGGATAGCCTGTGCAATGAAACCTAGACCCCTACGGGTGCGTCAAGTTACCCGCCAAAACCTGAAGCGAGGCAGCCCCTTACAGCAAAGTGAATGGACCACCCAGCACTTCACGGAATCCGGTAATCTTGGGCACCCCTCCTTGGGTCAACCTGTACCCCCTACGAGTGCGGCGAATAGTCTGCCAATTCTAGAGTGAGGCCCCTCTGCCTCTCAAAGCCATGAGATGCAGACCCGTTACCCCCCAGAACCCGGCTATCCGTGCACTCCGTCGCGGGGCAAAACCTAGTACAGTAATGAAAAATAGTACAACAGGTACATCGACCGCAACCTGGTCATGCACCAAAAGAATATTATACAACAGGCAGTGACGGTAGTCCACATGTTGGACGCTCGCCCCGCAATATCAAATGTATAAATAAACTCAAACTGCACTACCATTGCACACTGTTATCCACCACGACAAATCCGGAACATCACAGCACAACACAGAACATCAACGCGAATGTCACGTTCGCAAACCCGTCTAAAAGAACTATAGCAATCAGACGCGGTTTACCGATCAAATGACATTCCCGGTCGGAGATATAATGTAAGCACTGTAAACTAACATGTTTAAATTTCGATCGACTAAATATCACGAAGTGGGCCCCACGAACATCTGGTGAACAGTAACAAAATCTGGGCCCAAAAGATATATACCAAAAACCTCAAATTCCAACATAGAAGCTACTGTGCAAATTTGGGGGCATGATCTCACAGAATGGCCGCGGATGCGCGGTCAAACCATAGGTTTGACCGCGATTCCGCGGCAGTCTTGTCGAATCATGTGCCCAAATTTGTACGGTGTTCTTAGAAAACCCTGCACAGAATTTTGTGATATGTAAAATAATTTTTGGAACCCTTTAAAAATCAACAGAAACTGTGAACTTGAAATTTTGCAGTTTTTGATATTCGGTCCGATCGATATTTTAAACGCGTTAGCACAAGTTAGTAAAGCAAAATGGTGAGGCTCTGATACCACTGTAAGTCTACGGTAGCGCCCCGGCCGTCTACAGACGCCAAATGCGGAACAAAAAACTTTTAACTGGCGCTATCGTATACTTTAACCCGGATCTGCCATTATTGCTAAACTAACAAACTGTAAAGAGAGTAGAAAGGTTATACCGAACGATCCGAGTCCTTCGTTCTTTAACCATCATCCCACGCTCTGTTGCGGCTGCTCCGATCTCGTCGATCTCCGATCTGCTCGTCCAAGTGGCACCACGTCAACGATTCTTTAAACGGGCTCCCGCCTATGACTCGAGGCAACTCGGTCGTCAAGTTTGCTAAAAGAGACGACCAAGATTGATGTAAAGAATGAGTAGAAGACTGTGTATCGTTCCGTCCAAAGCTATGGACGAACGGTTAATGAAGTTGCCAATTGATTCGGGTGATGGAATGAAATGAGCAATGAAATTTCCATACACCCTAAAACTTTCATAATCTTTTCACAACCATTTTCATCAAGTGAGAGAGAGAGTGAGAGTGAGGAGGGGGCCGGCCATATATAGGAATGGGGGGGTGAGTGTAGGAGGGAAGAGGGTGACGACAAGAGAAAAATATCAAGCGTGAACACAAGAAAATATCTAGTGTGAACACAATAAATGCAACCAATGAAACATCAACACCATTCTAACCTAGTCACCTCTTCTAGAACCTTCTAGAAGCATGACTCACCCTCATCTAAGAAAAGATAAATCCGTCTTTAACCGAATGTTAAAAGACGGCTGATAGAAAACTGGAAACTGGCAACTTCCAAAAGTGATCCCGAAACGAATTTCAGGATAACCCCGTAACTGTATAAATATACCCGTATTTGTTTTACGACCGAATACAAATGCAACTGAGACAAAGACATTATATCTACTCAATATAATACTCGGATCCGGCTTAAACCAAAGCCGACCAGTATCATCTGTCCGAAAAATGACACGTGCGTAAACACACGTGCATTTTCCGAACCCTGCCATAAAACCATACGGCCTCTACAACGTTTCGCCCGAACTTGGGAAACTGTCTGTGGGGGACTCTAATGACTCGTCAGAACCCTGGCAGTGGATTTAACCACAAACCGTCAGCGGCACTAGCTATGTGTAACAGCTGCCCATGGACTGACCTCAAGGGAGGCCGATGAGCGAACTCATCCGGAAACCCTACTGAGCCTAACAGTGACAATGTATATACAGTCCGGTCCGTTCGTCAATGAATATCGCATATCTGCCTAGGGGGCTAGTAACGTCAGACCCCCAATAGCAGTATAAGTCGTGTCGGAGTGTAGCCCAATAACACCCTGAGATACTACTGGAGTACCTACCAGTAAATCTCCTGCCACGGCCGTGGGCTTTGTGTAATGGCTCTCCTAGACACAGCACGATCTCGCCCCCAATACCGGGAGAGACGAATCCCCTGTCGATCCGCTCATGTGCCTCCATATGGCTCGGGACTGTGCCCAAAAACTACCTGTTTGCATGACTCCTTCGAGCCGTGGTAGGGTAGAAATCAAAGCACAGTGGGAACTCACACGAGACAAATGACGACCTCAGGTCGATGAACTAACCTGTACACATGTCACCAGGGAACTGCTATCTGACGATAGGTATAGTACTAACTAGCAGATTCCCGGCGAGTCCTGTCCGGTGTACTCATAACCCAATGAGCACCTGTATACATCTTAGGTGATCCAACTGACACCAGTGGCTTGTGAGACCGGCCACCGCCCCTCGTCGGGGTCTCGACTGTATACACTAGTCTACTCCGGAGTATCGATGCCCTGTCTCGAAACTCCCACGACTAGGGACCACAATTAAGGATATGCATATAAACTACCCAACTCTCACGTATATGATCGCCATTATACTGTTGGTAGTAAAGCAAGATCCTAAGGGCTCTATCAAAATGTAACATGTAATCAGTCACCTGAACATGTACACGACTAATAAAGGCAAACCAGATAGCATACTATCATCTTGAGTAAGACTGTCCTACCGGTATAGGTCCTCTGCAATCATTGCAATCACGTACCTGTGATCCAATAATTGACTCTGAGGGCACTATCTCCAACACAATCAATGTTTCAAACAACAACAATTCAACCACTTAAGCCTTATACAAAATATCCGGAAAATCCAAAATGTGAAAAATGAAGCAGCACGAGAAAATTGGAGTTCTAACTCCACAAGTGCGCGGCGGAACCACGGCCAAGACATAGTCTAGGCGGCGGTTCCGTGGCCACTTGGGGGAATTAGATGCTCATATGTCTTGTGCCTCCATAGAATAGCCTGCACGATTTTCTAAGCATTTTTAATCTAGAAAATATTGAAGTTTGGAAAAAGTACAGAAACTAGCAAAGTTCGGAAAATGCAACATCGATCGAACAATTTAACTTCCTCTAAACTACTCCTAAGCCTCTAGTTTGGCTCTGATACCATGAAAGTATGTCTTATCACCTCTACAAGAGTTCTATGGGTATCATGTATGCAATTTTAAACATCTAGAGGGCTAAGTATACTAAACAAGAATCGAACTAGAGAATTAGGGTTTCAAAGTTATGCAAAACTAGTTCAAAACTAAGTGAAGAAAAACTACAACCTTTGTAGTCTAGTTCTTCACTTCAATATGCATATATATCAAAAACAATATGCATATATATCAAATATATATATAATGAGAATAAAAGAATCAAGTGCGCTTTATATTAGTTAATATATATATATAATATAAATATATATCAAATTATTAAATCAACACTTGATTCAATAATCCGGTTATATCATATATAACCCGGCTAATATCAAATATATATATATCAAATCATTGAATCAACACTTGATTCAATAATCCGGTTATATCATATATAACCCGGATAATATCAAATATATATATATATATATATATCAAATCATCGAATCAACACTTGATTCAATAATCCGGTTATATCATATATAACCCGGCTAATATCAATATATATATATATATATATATATATCAAATCATTGAATCAACTCTTGATTCAATAATCCGGTTATATCATATATAACCCAGCTAATATCAAAAAACGCTAGATTAGAATACGGTATCATATACTCGTATTTAATCAAGCTCCCGCACATATCTCTATATGTGCCCTACTTCATTTTGCTTGAGCTAGAAAATCTTTATGTGGGACTCTAAAGACTCGTCAATATGCCAGCAGTAGGTAATGATCACATCAGATACCTACAAGCTGTCAGCGGTACTGGCTGGACGTAACGGCTACCCAGGTATTGAACGAATAGAAGTTCAACAAGCAAACTTTTCCAAACACCCATAGAGCTTATAAGCAACACTTACCGTACAGTCCGATCTCTTCGTCTAATATGTTGCATATCGAGTCTGGGGGTGGAATCGTCAGACCCCAATAACTCGATAAGTCATGTCGATGTTTGGCCTATAACCTTTCGAGAAACTATTGATAATACTTATAAGTAAATCTCATCAGCCCTGGCCAGGAACTTGTTGTTATAGCCAATCGAGCATAGTACAATATCTACTCCTAATACCGGGAGGGACGAAACCCCTCATATCGCTCACTGCCTCCATCTGACTCGGGACTGTACCCAAAAACCATATGTTTGCATGACTCATTTGAGCCATGGTATGGAGGAAATCAAAGCACAGTGGGAACCACACAAGACACTACGACGATCTCGGGTCTAAAGACTAACCTGTATAAGTGTCACCAGAGAACTGCTATCTGACGATAGGTATGGTACCATCTAGGAGTTCTCGGCGAGTCATATCCGGTATACTCATTCTCCAATGAGCACCTGTGTACAATCTCTGATATCAAACACCAATAGCTGTGGGATCAACCATCGCCCCATAAAGAGTCAAGAAACATACACACTAGTCTACTATGGAACATCGATGCCCTGTCTCGATACTCCCTCGACTAGGAACTTTTAAGGATGTGCTTGTGGACTACTCAAGCTCCACTAGTATGATCTACATCATAGTCCTGGTAGTCAAGACAATATCCTAAGAGCTTTATCAACATGTATCAATGAGATAGTAAATTAAAACAAGTGCACATGTTAAGATATAGAGCAACCAGATAGCATACTATCATATTGAGCAAGACAGTCCTATATATATATGTCCAAGCATCCACTATAATATACAATAATGGCCTCTAGGGCATACATATTCCTAACAATCTCTTCAAGGGTAGGACCCACGCTGTCGCTATTTTGAGGACAGGTTGTTTCAGAGCCACTCATTTTTTTGAGCTTTGGCGACAAATGCCGTCTTTTCTTTGCTCTTCATATGTCTTTATCGGAAGAGAATGCGTCTTGATCCATCTGATCCAACCGAGCCATTTTATCTATGAGCTCTTGAAAGTTCATCGGCTTGAAGAGGGCCATATATGCGAACACCTTTGAATTTGTGTCAAGAGTGGATATGAACATTCTCACAGCTGGAGTTTCATCGATGCGCTGTGCGCATTTTGACCAGAAATTTCACCATCGGGTAACGTATTGAACCCAAGTCTCATTTGGTCTAACCCTTTCGTTGACCAATGTCGTCACGGTAGTGCGTTTATTCACACTGGCGAATTTCTGACAGAAGAGCATCACCATCTCGTCGAAGGTATTCATATAGTCATTTGGGAGTTCTACATACCATTCGAACGCAGTGCTCGCCAAACTGCCGACGAACAGTCCGAGGAGCAGTATATCATTTCCTCTGGTGTTGCTGCACATTGATTTAAATCGTGCGATGTGCTGACGAGGATTCCTGGTTCCTGTATACATGTGGAACGTCAGAAGTATGTATTCTGGCGGGGACTGTATTTGATTGTACCATGCTGGATACGGTCGACCAGTCTTGATCGACCTATTTGCAGCTTCACTGGCATAGTGCGCTTTGACTTGCTGAGCGATATATGCGTCCAGTTTTTCATTTGGAATCATTTCCTCCTCAGCCATTGGTGAAGCTTACAGAGGATTTGAAATGCCACCCTTATCTTTAAGAGCGGCTATCGGCGTTTTATTTGCCAGTAGTTCCGATTGGACCATCATTCCAGCCATATTCTTGATCAGAAGGGCCATCTGGTTCATTTTAGCGGACATCTCTTCCATTTCATCTCTCTTCTTGAGAGCGCGCTTCAGGAAATCAATATCCGATTTCTGCCCTACTCTTTCTTCGAGTGCGTCCTTAGGATATTCCTTAGGCAGCGGGCTAGCGAGTGCTGCCGCCTAAGCAAGCATCTTTTGCAACTTTTCACGCTGCAGTTGAGCTTTTTTCGGAGACCAAGTATGTGGTCCGTAACTAGTAGAAGCACGACCTTCGTCTTTGGAGCTCACAATGTGGACTGTATGAACTATCATACCCCCAGGCTTGGAGCGTTTGGAATCTTGACACTTGGAGTTTTCCTCGAGCGTTTGAACTTTATTGGGCCTCTCTTTTTTGTGAGAAGCCGCTTTAGGAGGAATCATCAGAGCAAGGACCGCTTTTGGATGAGTCCCCTTATGTTTGGAAGGGGAGTTATAAGAATTTGTGTGACGCTTAGGGGAGGAGCCACGGATAACGACTGAATCCATCACCTGCTTCCACACCTTATATATATGAGAAAAACTCTTGCTTCCACACCTTATATATAGATGAGGAAAGTTCGTTTAGGGAGCGAACTGTCTTCTGCTCTTCTTGGATCTTCGTGGTTTGCGAAATCTTTTTCAATACCACGATGGGGGAATTTTGCCTGATCCTCCATAGTAGTTCAAAACTGTTCCTGGTTGGAACAGTAGCATTCGCCGTTAGAGTTGGAATCATCTCGGACGGAGAGCTGCCCCCTGCTCGTCTCATTTGATGCCTGTTTCGACGTAGATGATGTCTTGCGACCGGAGATTTATCAGTCTCAATAATTTGCTGAGCTTGCCGCCTGCTTTCTTTGAGAGCATGGGTATTATGCCCACTGTGTCGACCTTGGTCTTTGGCAGGTGCCAGTTGATTGAGAACTGATTTCGTCGGCAAAGTAGCAGTTTGGAGAGCCAACCTGTGGAAGACGGACATCTTCTGGGCTTCCTCTTTCGGCGTTGAGGTACCGAGGGTAGGAGGTTGTAACATAGACCCAAAGAGAAGCCCCTTCATTTCTAGAAGAGCCGGATTGCAGAGATTTGAGATTGCAAGTGGCGCATACTTGACTGCATCAGATGTGACAGAGCCTGAGTTGCGATGAGTGGAAGCAAACACCATTCTGCATAGAGACGAAACGCCAATTTCAGTATCTCATCACCCAAAGGCAACTACAAACATATATACCGCGATTATTTGATCGCGAAAAAACACGACACATGAAGTGTGGAGTGGAAAGAGGAAAAGGTACCACCGGGCGTGCCAGAATCTGTTTACCGCCGAAAACTGGACTGAGACGTTGAGACGTCTAGCCTGAATTTGGGGACATATACTATTTGGACATATCCATCCACCTCTCCGAAAATACCAAGTTGATTTATGGCACCGTATATCGGAGGATTAGATAGATGCGACCGTTGTAGCAGATTTTATCAGATCCCCCTCGTTTATGATGGTTTTTTATTGTGGGGACATTCTTTTCTGCAGGCGCGAGCCCCTACAGTTAATTACGTTATCGCGTTGCGATAACCACTTTCTCCTGCTCCAGTAGTTCACTTCGTTTCGTGTGTTATTTTGTTTATTTTGGTTGCCCGTGGATTGTATACGGAGACTAGTTTATGTTGTCGCCCGTAGGGCGCGGATTAGTCCAAATCCGTACATATATTTTCATGATTTGGGTTTGGGTCAAGGATTTTCTTGACGGGGTCCACGTTGGCAGCATGGTTTGCCAACGGGAATGAACTTAGGACGCATTTATGACATTTATGAGGTCCATCGGTTCATAAGAAATTTAGGCTTTATCTAAGGGTCGTTAGTCTTATTTGGGACTAAGATCAACTTAGATATTTTGGGTCAAGCATTTACTTGACAAGGTCCGTGTTGGTAGCTTGGTTTGCCAACGGGATGAACTTAGGACGCATTTCTTACATTTGAGGTCCATCCGTTCACAAGATACTTGGGTTTTATCTGAGGATCGTTAGTCATGTATGAGACTGAGATCGACTTAGGAACAATGAGCATATAGGCTCGACTGATCATTAGATCATATATGAATAGCCCATGGATAGTATACAGTAGTCAGTATGGAGATAGTTCGCAGGGCAAAATATATTAGTTTAAGGACGTAGCGGTTCAGTATTAGTTTAGGGACGTTTCGGTCCAACATTCCCATGTTTGGGACGAATATTAGTTTAAGAACATTTCGGTCCATTATCGCCGTGTTTGGGATGAAATGCTAGTTTAGAGACATTTCGGTCCATCATCCCATATTTGAGACGAATATTAGTTTAAGGACATTTTGGACCAGCATTCTCATGTTCGGGGACGGATATTAGTTTAAGGGCATTTCGGTCCAACGTTCCCGTGTTTAGGGACGAAGGAATATGAGTTGTTGATTGTTGGGACCTGTCACCTCTTTGAAGACGTTGAGGAATTACAACGATATATGTTAGAGGTGTGGAAAGATGTACCCTTGAACCAAATCCCGTATTTAAGGGAAAAGATCATGGTGGACCTAAGAATCATTAGTGTTATATGAAACTAAGATTAAATTAGAAGATATGAGATGAATATTATGTTGGATATCATCGATGAGAGATCACTAATCGTATATGGGACTAAGATCAGTTTGTAAATCATGAGCATATGGACTCGGTTGATTCAAAAGCAAAAATGAAGCTCAAGCTTCACAGACTTTAGCCAATTTGGGGCTAAAATTGGGTTTTTATATTACCCAGCAGTGCTAAGCACTCAGATCTATAGCGCTCACGTGTGTTTCATGTGAGTGCTATAATAGCGCTAAGCACTAGTCTTTTCTGGCGCTCACGTGTGTTTCACGTGAGGCGCTGAGTTTTGGCGCTCACGTGTGTTTCATGTGGGGTGCTGAGTTTTTAGAGATTTAATCTCTGTTGATATTTTCTGAGAAGTTAAACCTCTGTTAATGGTTTTTTGACCATTAACGATCACCAAGATCACCATTTTGAGGATCTGAGATCGGGTTCTTTAAGAACTAAGTTCTTGATTTGTGAGAGAACTAAATTCCTGGAGTATTATGGACTCCATCTTCTACATGTTCTTTTCTTCCATGTTCTTTTTGATATTGTGCTTCCCTGAATCTTCGATTCTCAAGAATAAGATCTTCTCGATGAGAATTAAATACTCAACTTGTGAGAGACTTATCTTGTGGATCTCAGATCCAAAGAAAGAACTAAGTTCTTCAGAAGGGTTAAACCCTTAGATAGGTAAATGAGATGTTTTGATCTCTGTATTTTCTTTACCTTTGGTTTAGAGGAGGAAGATCTTCTTCTTTTATTGAAAATTAAATTCTCTGTTAATTTTTTGTGGAAGCTTGTGGAGAACCTTCTGTATATTTTTTTACAGAAGCTTATGGGGGGGTTTCTCTATATTTTGAAAGAGAGATCATTGGTCATTGGGACCCACCACCTCTCTGATGACTCTGAGAGATTACAACGCTATATATCGAAGGTGTTGAGAGATGTACCCTTTGAACCATGTCCCATTCATCAGAGGGAAGAACAGGTTGGAGCTTAAACTCTTAGCTGCTGAAAAAGGTTTCTTTGCGTTCACGCACGTGCATCGTACGTGTTCCGCACGGCATGGACGCATGTGCGTAGCATGTGTTAATAGGTCTTCGATACGCCAGTATTGTATATTACTAGTTGGAGATTGTTAGTGTATATGCCCTAGAGGCCATTATTGTATCATACTAGTTTGTATATTACTTGATGGAAGCTTGGGATATTCACAGTTGTATAGACAATCTTGCTCAAAATAGTAGTATGCTACTTGGTTTGTTTCTACTTTAATGTGTGCATGTGTTTTATAGTATATCGCCTTTACACATTAGTGGAGCCCTTAGGATCTTTGCTTGATTACCAGCGTTGTGATGGCAGTCACACTTGTGGGGGCTGGGTAATCCACAAGCACATCCTTATGCAGGTCCCTGGTCGTAGGACTATCGAGACAATGCATCGATACTCCAGAGTAGAATAGCGTATGCGCTTCTCATCCCAGCTTGGGAGACGGTCTGTCCCATAGCCGTCAGTACGTCGTACTTGAGATAGTATACGGGTGCTCGTTAGGTTGCGAGTACACTGGACAGGACTCGTCGGGAACTGTTGGTTGGTATTATACCTATCGTCAGTTATCAGTTCCCAGGTGACATGAGTACAGCTTACTCCGTTGACTTGACACTGTCACTTCGCCTCGAGTGTGTTCCCACTGTTCTTAGATTGCTACCCTACCACGGCTCAAAGGAGTCGTGCAAACAGGTAGCAGTTGGGTGCAGTCCAGAAGCACTTGGAGGCAGTGATGGTTAGACAGGATTCATCTCTCCTGGTATTGGGGGTTGATATCGTGCTGTGTCTAGGAGAGCCATTACACAAAGTCCCTGGCCAGGGAAAGCGAGATATACTGGTAGGTTTTCAGTGTTATCTCAGGGTGTTCTGGGCTACACTCCGACACGACTTGTACCGCTATTAGGGGACTGACGTTTATCGCTCTCCTAGGCCCGCCATGCGATATTCTCAGACGAACAGACCGGACTGTACGGAGACTGTCACATTCAGGCTCAGTAGGAGTTCAGATGGGTTTACCTCGTCAGTCTTCTTATCGGCATCTACCTGGAGACCGTTACGTACAGCTAGTGCCGCTTGCGGTCTGTGGTTAAACCACTGCTAGCGTAGTGTCGAGTCTTTAGAGTCCCACACAGAGGGTTATTCGCCTTTAGGCAAAACAGAGTAGAGGTCGCATGGTTTTGCGACGGGGTTCGTTCACATCCGCGCACTTATGCACGTTTGGTGTCCGGACAGCTTATACTAGCGGGCTTTGGTTTAAGCCAGATCCTAGTATATGTTTTGGGATTGGTTTTATCTCATTGTATTCGTGTTCCTCGGAACTTGGGTACGGGTGTGTATGCACAGTTTACTGAGGCAGAGGCAGAGGACTTTCATTAGGGTTGATGACCATTGTCTTTTTCCTTAACCCTAATGTTTATATGAAATATAATTATTAATATTAATTAATTATAATTATGTTATGGTTAGGGTTGTTGACCATTTGACTATGGTTGACTTGTTGACATATTGACCATCATCATTACACATGAAAGATGCTCTTTGATTCTTGCAAAATTCATTAATGTGAAATGATAATGGTCATTTCAAGTTAACCATCATAATTATCTTTAGTTAATTATTTAATTATGATAATTCACATATATGTGAGAAGGTTGATATTATCCTCTCAATTCTCTCATTCTCATTCTCTCTCATCCTCTTCCTCTCTCTCAAAGCTCTCCCTCTCATGAGTTGAGAACCATTAAGATTTTGAAATAAAACACCAAAATCATTCTCTAGTCTTTCTAAGGTTCTAGGTTTAGCACACCAAGCACCTTAGTTACTTCTAGTTTGAGGTAGGAGCCAAAGGTAGAGGCCCTCGGGTGGATCTTTCTTCGGCAAGACAAGGCGACGAGGACGACCCGTTCATCCCACTCCAAGGAGCAAGAAGAGAAGGACTTCAAGACTTAGGTATAACCCTTTTACCGAGTAGCTAAATCTCTTAGCTTGGTTGTTAGTTTATGTTTAGCAAAGATCCTCCTTTTCATAGTCCATGTTGCCTAGAGTTGTAAAAATCGATTTTTTATACCGTTTCCGCCTTCCCGTAAGCACCGGGGTAGGCAACGTGGACTTACAGTGGTATCAGAGCCTAGCTAAACATAAACTAGCAAGTTAGCAAAGTATCTAGAGATTCGATCGGAAACAAATTGCAAAATACTTTTCAGAAACCAAACTTTCTGCCGATTTTTAAACCTGCTTTAAAAATAATAAATCATACACTAAAAATCGGCTCAGGGTTTTTATAGAACACCCAAGAAAAACGAACCAGCGAGTCGACCAACTCATCGCGGAACCGCGGCAAGAGCATGTTCCTGTTAGTTATATGTATGCCCTAGAGGCCATTACTGTACATTGGATGTATATTGTAGTGGATGCCGGGACATATATAGGGAGGACTTTCTTGCTCGACATGATAGTATGCTATCTGGTTACACTTTACCTTAACGTGTACACTGATTGTCTCTCTGTTACATGTTGGTAAAGCCCTTAGGATGTGTGCTTGACTACCTGGACTATGATGCGGATCATACTAGTGGGGACAAGGTAGTCCATAAGTACATCCTTCAAAGTCCCTAGTCGTGGGTGTATCGAAACGGGGCATCGATATACCAGAGTAGACTAGCGTGTACCTTCTCGACCCATACAGATGGGCGATGGATGATCCCATATCCATCGGTGTTTGACATCAGAGATGATATACGGGTGCTCAGTAGAGACTGGGTACACTGGACGGACTCGCCGAGAACTCCCAGATGGTATTATACCTTACGTCAGATGGCAGTTCTCTGGTGACACTGGTACAGAGTAGTCTGTTGACCCGAGATCGTCATAGAGTCTTGTGTGGTTCCCACTGTGGTTTGATTTCCATCTTACCACGTCCAAGAGGGCGTGCAAAACGGTGGTTTTTGGGTACAGTCTCGAATCACATGGAAGCAATGAGCGATAGGAGGGGATTCGTCTCTCCCGGTATAGGGAGTTGATGTTGCGCTGTGTTCGATTGGCTATAACCGGAAATCCCTGGCCAGGGTTGCTGAGATTTACTGGTAAGTGTTACCAGTAGTTTCTCGAATTGTTATAGACCTCATATCGACACGACTTATCGAGCTATTGGGGTCTGACGTTTACCACCCCTAGGTGAGATATGCGACATATCAGACGATCAGACCGGACTGTACGGTAGTGTTACTGGTTGGATTCACTGGAGTGTGAGCGGGCTTGCTCGTCGATCTTCTGATCACTCAATACCCAGGTGGCCATTACGTTTAGCAGACCGCTTGCGGCTTGTGGGTGTTTGATATGATCATCACCTGCTGCCGGCGTATTGACGAGTCTTTAGAGTCCTACACAGAGGTTTCCTGGCTCAAGCGAAACGAAATAGGAGCGCATATGAGATATGTGCGGGACCGAGAATAATGCGTGTATATGATACCGTATTCTATTCTCGCGATGAATGTATCGAAAGGTTGTATGCGATATAACCTAGTTATCGAATCAAGGGTTGGTTCGGTAAGCCGATACATAGGATACTAGTCGGTTATATGCGATATGACCGGATCGTTAAATCAAGTGTTGATTTAATGATTTAATGTATAATTATATATTTGATATATTACTTTGCATTAACTAGTATTGGTTCACTTTAAATGGATTTTCTCACTTGAATTGTGCAAGTAGTATATGTGATATACTTTTGTGCACTTGATTGTATCATGTTTGATGATACATGTTTACTTGGTTAAGTGTAAAGAATTAAACCTTGGTTAAGTTAATGATTAGGGTTTTCTTTTTCTTACTAATTTATTTATTTATTTATTTTTGGAAAAGATTACAAATGAAATGGTTGCAAGTTTTGTTTCTTTCTTTGAAGCTTCATGAAGCTTTGACTTTGTGACCATTTTGTCTCATGCTTAACTCTAACCACTTCACTTAACCTTAGTTTAGTCTCTACACTTGACCATGGTTATTATTATGATAAGTATCATTTTTCTTTTCTTTTTAATTATCTTATCATAACATTATCATCTTCTTCTTCTTCTTCTTCAAGATGAAGAACCTTGATTCCATCAATGGTGATTGATGAAAATGAGTGAGAAATCCAAATCTAAAGTGAACCCACTTCCTATTTCTTCATTCTCTACCTCTTGCCAAGTAGTAGAGTGTGTTTTCTTCACAAGTTTCATGACTTTGTGAAGTGAGAGCTTGATCTAGTGATGCCTCGACGTAGATCATCTTCGGCACGAAGCCGACGACCTTGCCCGCCTATTTCTCCGATGAAGCTAACGCGAGAGTCCAAGATCGGATTTGTACAGCGGAGAGGACTTCTTCATGGAGCTATGGAGGTGGAGAAACGGATCTACAAAGGTTGTATTTCCGTTCTTTTAGTTTAGTTGTAAACTAGTTTCATGTTTCGCCTAGAATTCTAGCCAACGATCCGTAGTCTAGGGTTTCTCGGCACCGTAATTTTGAAATTGGCATGGTTGATGCCTTGTGAGACCTCTTGAGAGTGCCTAGGAACCCTACAGTTCCTGCCGCGGATCCGCGGCCGAGTTGACTCGGCCGTGGGTCGTTTCTCCTGCAGTGTTCTTATATTGAAGTTTTGGGATTTTTAGGATGTTTTTTTACTGGCCAGATTTTCCAGAGAACAAATTTGTTTTTGGGGTGGTTACAAATCCGTATTTTGATCGAACTTCTCTAGACTTTGGCTAATGGGTTATATCTATGATGTGATATATGTATTGAACGTCTGCTAATCGCTATACGTCGATTAGTGGGGGTTATACATATCTGTGATCTGTAATGTTGATGGTTTGTGTATATGAATTCGTTGGATTGTCGCGGATGAATAGCCGGGGGGTTGTGAGATGACAGTTTTCTTATTCTTTAAATTCATGTAATATTATTTATATGGCTGCACAACCGGGATGGGGTTGTAGCCGTCATTGTATAATTTCTTTTACTGTTTTTGCTCCTAGGATAGACCCAAGGTGGGGTGCACAAACTACCGGGTATCTCGAAGTGCCGAGTGGCCTACTCACGGTGTTGAGGGAGGTTGCTTCGCTTCGGGTACTTGGCGGGTAGTTTGCCGCACCCGTAGGGGTCTAAGGTGGGGTTTGGATATTCATCGCGACCGTGTAATCCGCTCTTCGTTACAGGCTCGTAAGGAATGCGGATTCCTAGTATAGCCAATGTGTTCATCTGTGATCTGGAATGGCTATCATTGCATGTGACGAATGTATATATCTATATGTAGATATCTATTTAGGCGTTGCTTATGTTTTGCATCCGCGCTAGTCCAGCCCCCGCTCTGTCGTTAGTTAAGTAACCTAACGGGTGATGACGGGACCCCGTGGCGAATGCGGATGGCATAAGCGTACGTCATATTTTCGTTGTTTTCTGCAATGGTAGGATTAATTGATGGGACGCATTAAAATTAATGCAAGAAAATAAACCAAGTAAAAGTCGTTGGAACACTTTCAAAACCACTCGGTTCTTTTCAAAAACCAACTTTTAAAAGCGGAGCTTGAACCACTCCTTTTAAAAGCTATCTAGTTCCATCGATTATATCAAGTTCACTACGTTCACGGTTTCTCCAAAACCATTCGTAGCCCTCCATCATTTCAGTTAAATATTCGGTAGTATTCAAGCTATGTATTTTAACCTCACGCCAAGGCATAGTGATTGGTAGCTGCCGGATATTTATCTGTTGCATAGATAGAATTGTTGGTTTGAGACAGTCGTACTGCCATTTTGGCCTACGTCAAGGGTAGGTACGGGTGGGTTCAAATTAACCTGGATAATGATGGGTAGAACTTGACATGTGACTTATGACATTTTGACCTCACGCCGAGGTCATAAGAGCATGGGGCAAAAATCCACATCGGGAGTTTCAAAAGAAACTGAAACTTGCTAGTGCTGCATACCATTTAGAGTGTGATGATTCTGGTAGGATTCCTTCAGTTTTGTCGCACGATGATATTTGGATCCCGATCCTACTGTGAGCATATGCTACTCCTCCGAAACTTTCTCACTTAACGATCAATGCTATAAACCAAGTAGGTCTCTAGAAAGGTGTTAGCGGGGCTATGCCCACAGGGAAAAGAGGTTATTTAATTAAGGAACTTCGTGAAAGCGTTAGAAAACCTCCCTCGAAGTACCGACACTGGCCTGGCTGAACGGTTAAGCAAGAATTGTACGGTGAGATCGATCCTGACTAATTCTTCCTTTATGGTTTGAGGAGGGATTCGAGAGACAGTGGGAGCCATCCTGTTTAGACAAATTAAAAACCACTCTAAACTTGCAAGAGCATCATTGTAAAGTGTTTCTTCTCTCTCTCCTAATTGCACCGACCAAACATCATGACTGGACTTAAGTTACTACTAGATAAAAACATACTGACAGGGCCAAACTACAAAGATTGGCTCAGGAATGTAAAAATGGCAATCACTTATGACAACTTGGGGTATCTCCTTACCACCAAAGCTCCCCCTGTCCCAGGTCCCAAAACCAGCGTCGCGGATAGGGAAATTCGTAAGACCTGGGAAATCGACTGCGCGAAGGCCAAGTGCCTCGTGCTTGCTTCTATGGACAATGAACATCAGAGGAGGCACAAGAATATGGACCTCGAATCCATATTTCTCCATACAAAAGAACTGTATGGAGAGCAATCCCGTATCGCCAGATACGAAGTCTCGAAAAAGCTGTTTTCGGCGAGATTGGCCGTCGAATCATCGGTAGCGGAACACGTGCTTAAGATGATTGGCTACATAGAAGAGCTCGCGGACCTTGGGACCACGTTAGAGAACGAGCTCTATACGGACTTGATTCTCCAATCCCTTCCTTACACTTACGCCCAGTTTATCCTGAACTTCAACTTGCAAGAAAAGGAAGTTGAACTTTCAGAACTCCTCAACATGCTGAGGAGTGTAGAGGGCACCCTACAAAAAGGTAGGGAAACATCCACTTTGTTTGTAGGAGGATCTTCCTCTTCTAGGTCCAAGGCGAAAGCCAAGGGAAAGAAGAAGAAAACCCCCACCAAACCAAGGGGCGGTGTTAGTAAAGTGGATACGAAGCGAAAGGCAAAGGCAACAAAGGTAGCGGGAAAGCTTGTGGGGAAGGAAGAGTGCTTTTACTGTCATAAGAGTGGACACTGGAAGAAAGATTGCAGGGCTTGGAAGGCCAGAAACCAGGATCTGAAGCAAGTTGCGGCTTCAGCTTCCTGTGTGTATGTTATTGAAAACTGTCTATCAATAAACTCTACTTCCTGGGTATTGGATACCGGATCAGGATCTCATATCTGTAATTCTTTGCAGGAACTGAGAAAGCGTAGGGTTTTGAAGGTAGGTGATATGACCCTCAGAGTTGCAAACGGAGCTAGCATGGATGCTGAGGCCATGGGGGACTATCACCTGGGAATGTCAGATGGACATGTTTTGGTTTTACGTAATTGTTATTTTGTACCCAATGCAACTTGTAATATCATTTCTGTATCTTTAATATCTAAAGAAGGTTATGAATTTGCATTTGTAAGTAATGTTGTAAACATTCACCTTAATCAAGTTCTGATTGGGTCAGGTACATTAAGCAATGGTATATACGTACTAAACCAACCACAGATTTTCAATGTCCAGAATACACACAAAAGAAAGTCTCCGGAAACAAATCAGGCTTTCTTATGGCATTGTAGACTGGGTCACATCAATGAGAGAAGGTTGACAAAGTTACATACAGAAGGATATTTGGATCCGTTCGAATATCAATCGTATGCAACTTGTCAATCCTGTCTCAAAGGAAAGATGACAAAGACTCCGTTCACTGGACACGGAGTAAGAGCGACCGAGCTCTTGGGACTCGTACACAGCGACGTGTGCGGTCCAATGTCTATGCATGAGCGAAGCGATTATTCTTACTTCATTACTTTTACGGATGACTTTTCAAGGTACGGATATGTCTTCTTAATGAAATATAAATCCGAAGCCTTTGGAAAATTCCAGGAATATAAGAATGAAGTAGAAAAACAAACAGGCAAAAGTATCAAGACACTAAGATCTGATCGAGGTGGTGAATACTTAAGTGCCGAGTTCCTGGATTACTTAAAAGAGAATGGAATTCTCTCTCAGCTTACTCCTCCATACACCCCGCAACATAACGGTGTATCGGAGAGACGGAACCGAACCCTATTGGTTATGGTACGGTCCATGATGAGTAATGCTGAGTTACCACGATCATTCTGGGGATATGCGCTAGAATCAGCTGCATACCTTTTGAACCGAGTTCCAACTAAGACTGTGCCTACCACACCATATGAGATATGGAGTGGGAAGAAACCCTATTTTCAATATCTGAAAATCTGGGGATGTCCAGCTTTTGTCAAAAAGCAGCATGCGGACAAACTCGAGGCACGCTCAGTACTGTGCAAGTTTGTGGGATACCCAAAGAACTCTAGGGGGTATCTTTTCTATTACCCAGAGGAACAAAAGGTCTTTGTTTCTCGTAATGCCCATTTTCTGGAACACCCGTTCTTAGAAAAGGAAATAAGTGGGAGCGCAATAGAACTGGAAGAAATTCCAGAACCACAGACTATTACTGAAAGCTTAGTAGAACCAGAGGGTTCGAAAGATCAGGACATTCCTGCGCCACTCCGCAGGAGTAGTAGGCAGTCTCATCCGCCCGAGAGAAACTACGGTTTTCTCATAGACGGGGATAGAGAGGATTGCATCATTGATAGTGATGAGCCGACTAGCTTCCAGCAGGCCATTCAGAGCATTGACTCGGTAAAATTGCTGGATGCAATGCGGACGGAAATGGAGTCCATGTACACCAACAAAGTATGGACGTTGGACGTTGCTCCAGATGGGGTAAAACCCGTAGGATGCAAGTGGATCTTCAAAAGGAAGATTGGTGTAGATGGACAGGTTGAGACCTATAAGGCTAGACTTGTTGCAAAGGGTTTTCGTCAAAGACCTGGTTTGGACTATGACGAAACCTTTTCTCCAGTGGCTATGCTGAAATCCATTCGGATCCTTCTTGCCATTGCTGCCTTCCACGATTATGAGATTTGGCAGATGGACGTAAAGACCGCTTTTCTAAATGGAAATTTAGAGGAGTGTGTCTATATGGACCAGCCAGAGGGTTTCATTCAGAGTGGGAGCAGCGGAAAGGTGTGCAAGTTGCTTAAGTCCATCTATGGACTAAAGCAGGCATCGCGGAGTTGGAACATCTGTTTTGATGAGACGGTCAAAGAACTTGGCTTTATCAAAAATCCAGATGAACCATGCATCTATAGTAGATTTGTAGCAAGAACTGTAGTATTCCTCGTTTTATTCGTGGATGATATTCTCTTAATAGGAAATGACATTCCTATGCTACAATCTGTCAAAGGGTTCTTGTCACACAGGTTCTCCGTGAAAGACCTGGGTGATGCCTCTTACATTCTGGGGATCCGGATCTATCGTGACAGATCCAAGAGGATATTAGGACTTTCACAGTCCAGGTACATCGACACCATACTGAAAAGATTCAGTATGGAAGATTCCAAGCGCGGTAATCTACCGGCTTGTCACGGGATCACCCTCTCCAAAGAGATGTCTCCCAAGACTGATTTGGAAAGGGATCGCATGTCTATTATACCCTACGCTTCTGCGGTAGACTCTATAATGTATGCGATGTTGTGTACCAGACCGGATGTAGCTTATGCACTGAGTGTGGTAAGCCGGTATCAGTCAAACCCTGGGGAGAAACACTGGATAGTGGTAAAGAATATTCTCAAGTACCTGAGAAGGACTAAGGAGATGTTCTTGGTGTATGGCGGAAAAGACCTCCAGATCGAGGCCTTTGCTGACTCCAGCTTCCAGAGTGACAAGGATGATTCCAAGTCCATGTCGGGTTATGTCTTTACCCTCAATGGAGGGGCGGTGTGTTGGAAGAGTTCCAAACAGGAAACCGTTGCTGACTCGACGATGGAAGCAGAATATATCGCTGCTGCAGATGCCGCAAAAGAAGTCGTCTGGATAAGGAAGTTCTTGACAGAACTTCAGGTGGTTCCGTCCATTGTTGATCCAGTACCTCTGTATGGTGACAACAACGAGGCTATAGCTTTAGCGAAGGAACCCAGGTCCCATCAGAAGTCCAGGCACATCTTGAGGCGGTATCACCTGATCAGGGAGATCGTGGGTCGCCAGGAGATCGAGGTTCGGAGAGTTGCTACGGAAGATAACACTGCTGATCCATTCACAAAGACCTTACCCCAGACTCAGTTCGAGCGGTTGATCGAATTGATAGGTCTTCGATACGCCAGTACATGGCCTTAGTGCAAGTGGGAGATTGTTAGTGTATATGCCCTAGAGGCCATTATTGTATCATACTAGTTTGTATATTACTTGATGGAAGCTTAGGATATTCACAGTTGTATAGACAATCTTGCTCAAAATAGTAGTATGCTACTTGGTTTGTTTCTACTTTAATGTGTGCATGTGTTTTTTATAGCATATCGCCTTTACACATTAGTGGAGCCCTTAGGATCTTTGCTTGATTACCAGCGTTGTGATGGCAGTCACACTTGTGGGGGCTGGGTAATCCACAAGCACATCCTTATGCAGGTCCCTGGTCGTAGGACTATCGAGACAGGGCATCGATACTCCGGAGTAGACTCGCGTATGCGCTTCTCATCCCATCTTGGGAGACGGTCAGTCCCACAGCCGTCAGTACGTCGTACTTGAGATAGTATGCGGGTGCTCGTTAGGCTGCGAGTACACTGGACAGGACTCGTCGGGAACTGTTGGTTGGTATTATACCTATCGTCAGTTATCAGTTCCCAGGTGACATGAGTACAGATTAGTCCGTTGACTTGACACTGTCACTTCGCCTCGAGTGTGTTCCCACTGTTCTTAGATTGCTACCCTACCACGGCTCAAAGGAGTCGTGCAAACAGGTAGCAGTTGGGTGCAGTCCCGAAGCACTTGGAGGCAGTGACGGTTAGACATGATTCGTCTCTCCCGGTATTGGGGGTTGATATCGCGCTGTGTCTAGGAGAGCCATTACACAAAGTCCCTGGCCAGGGCAAGCGAGATATACTAGTAGGTTTGCAGTGTTATCTCAGGGTGTTCTGGGCTACACTCCGACATAACTTGTACCGCTATTAGGGGACTGACGTTTATCGCCCCCCTAGGCCCGCCATGCGATATTCTCAGACGAACAGACCGGACTGTACGGAGACTGTCACATTCAGGCTCAGTAGGAGTTCAGATGGGTTTACCTCGTCAGTCTTCTTATCGGCATCTACCTGGGGACCGTTACGTACAGCTAGTGCCGCTTGCGGTCTGTGGTTAAACCCACTGCCAGCGTAGTGTCGAGTCTTTAGAGTCCCACACAGAGGGTTATTCGCCTTTAGGCAAAACAGAGTAGAGGTCACATGGTTTTGCGACGGGGTTCGTTCACATCCGCGCACTTATGCACGTTTGGTGTCCGGACAGCTTATACTAGCGGGCTTTGGTTTAAGCCAGATCCTAGTATATGTTTTGGGATTGGTTTTATCTCATTGTATTCTTGTTCCTCGGAACATGGGTACGGGTGTGTATGCACAGTTGACTGAGGCAGAGGCAGAGGACTTTCATTAGGGTTGATGACCGTTGTCTTTTTCCTTAACCCTAATGTTTATATGAAATATAATTATTTATATTAATTAATTATAATTGTGTTATGGTTAGGGTTGTTGACCATTGGACTATGGTTGGCTTGTTGACCTATGTTGACATATTGACCATCATCATTACACATGAAAGATGCTCTTTGATTCTTACAAAATTCATTAATGTGAAATGATAATGGTCATTTCAAGTTAACCATCACAATTATCTTTAATTAATTATTTAATATCATAATTCACATATATGTGAGAAGGTTGATATTATCCTCTCAATTCTCTCATTCTCATTCTCTCTCATCCTCTTCCTCTCTCTCAAAGCTCTCCCTCTCATGAGTTGAGAACCTTTAAGCTTTTGAGATAAAACACCAAAATCATTCTCTACTCTTTCTAAGGTTCTAGGTTTAGCACACCAAGCACCTTAGTTACTTCTAGTTTGAGGTAGGAGCCAGAGGTAGAGGCCCTCGGGTGGATCTTTCTTCGGTAAGAGAAGGCGACGAGGACGACCCGTTCATCCCACTCCAAGGAGCAAGAAGAGAAGGACTTCAAGACTTATGTATAACCCTTTTACCGAGTAGCTAAATCTCTTAGCTTGGTTGTTAGTTTATGTTTAGTAAAGATCCTCCTTTTCATAGTCCATGTTGCCTAGAGTTGTAAAAATCGATTTTTTATACCGTTTCCGCCTCCCCGTAAGCACCGGGGTGGGCAACATAGACTTACAGGTGTGCATGCTGAAATTACATGTGAACAAGGTAACATTTGCAACTTAGGTATATTGCACATACAACTGCAGTTACTACCATCGATGACTACGCCTTAATTTTTCCATTTTTGTCGGTCACCTGCCATTCGGACTGGCCGAATCTCCCGATCCAAGCATGCCTAGCATCAGTGGCCCTTTTTGTTTTTAATTGTTCGATCTTAGGACATAACTTTGTCGTCCATTCTTGTCCCTCCTGATGTCGTGAAAAGAAGTAGTTATTCGCCCTGTAAAAAGTCCGTCCTACTAAGGCCTGAACATGCAAAGATTGAGATCCTTTTAAGATCCCGTTAAAACTTTTTGACGCATTCGTAATCATCATGCAAAATCTCTTACCGCCATCTTTCGAAAGTGCCTATCTTTTTTCTTCATTTTTAAGACTGCTTTCAATCCAAGCATCTACTCTTGGACATATATATTTAAGTTCCTCACTCAACTCTGTACATGTCAAGTCATCTGGTACACATGCAATTTAAGAGAACAAACTCTTTAAGGTTTTGCCACTAAATCCAGAAGTTGAGAAGTTGGTTCTGATATGTCACATACAATAACGATGACTATGAGGTTCCGGTCATAATTTTCTTAGTTCGGTCGGAATCCCTTTCATCCGGTTAGATATTAAAGTGATGTGCCTTCCCCACACAGATGGAATGTAGAAATGAATGCAAGCAATGAACCACTCTCAATTTTCAGTGGTTTCACCTCCAACTACAGCATATACCAAAGGATAAAGGTTATCATTTGCATCAGCACCAGTAGTAATGAGCAAAATCCATTTGTATTTGTTGTATAAGTGTGTCCCATCAATACTGAGAACAGGACGACAATAAGTGAAACCATCAATGGCCAATCTAAATGCCCAAAATGCACCGATAAAATATCACATTCTTTCTGACATTGAAGCGTCGGTTATCTTGAAGACGGTCCCGGAATTATTAGATTTGATGGCGGTAAGGTAACGTGGCAAATGTTCATATGAATCTTCCCGATCTTCATATATTTTATACAATTCACTGTTCAACGCATTACATGTTTTCATATAATTTATTTCAATGAATAATGTATCTTTTATAAGCACTTGAATCATTTTGGGGGTCAAATCGGCATCTGCTTTCACAAAAGGCAATATCCTATTACATATGAATATAGAAGTGGCTTGCTTATGATTTGAATTCGCTACAGTATTCACACAAGTATGATTACCCGCATACTTCTTTATCTGCCAATGTCCCGTCGGGGATTTCTTCGAGATATATGTATGAAGCCTTCACGGGCAATTAGTGTCTGTTTTACGAACGATGGTGTACTTGGTCGTGGTAGTCTTGATTGGTTTAAAAGAAATTCCGTGTTTAATTGACCAAACGCTGACTACCTGAATTAACTTCTCCTTATTCTCGAACAAATCGCCGACTTTCAACCCACTTTTAATATCGACTGCCGAAAGCCTATCAGCACGAAAGTTGACATTCTCCATTACCGCTGTAGATAGCGTGTGAGAATCTGTCATGTTATCGGCAAGTGGATTTTCAAATGTAACGAAGTCATTATTAACACATGAATTAGTAATTCACTGCCATCGTCAAGTACATGTGAAATTTGCATGCTAACTTGTGCTTGAATCTCGTCCCCATCACTAGCATCACCATCATAATCATCATTTTCATCTCCATTATATTCCAACACCGATGGATCCATAGCAGGTACATCGGTTAGATGTACGGAACCAACATTATGAACTTGCATGGTACTTGATGTTCCGGTTTCATACCGAAGAAATCCCGACCTATCGTCTGCAAACGGTGTCCATCTCGTATTGTATGACTGCATGTGCTCGGTATTTTGGGGCGGAATATTGAAGCCGTAGCTTAGCGTTGGCATGCATTTAAAAGCGAAGTTTGGCGGTGACATGCAATTATAACCGACCCGTGGTACATAATAACTGCACATAAATTTATGAATACTTAGTAACTATAGCATATCTCCACTCTCAATAAATAGTGTTCCGCTAAATATACATATAGTATAAAAATATGCAAGGTAATACTTACTTCGTAAACTGCCAATTCATCGGCGTCCCGCTTGATGTGCCTTCACCTACGTAACTATGATCGCTATACTGTTCATCATTGGTGGGAGACATAAAGTTGGTAGAATCAACATTCATATTGAGCATGTGTCTCATTTCTTCTTACGGGTAATACTCGGATGCTCAAAAAGAATGATCAGGCACTTCAGAATAAGGTTCGGGCAGTTGAGCGGACGTCAATATCTCCTTCTTCATAAACAGCTCGATCGATTCCGAATCTGATGCAAACATGACTTGTCTATCATCGTCATCGGATACTTTAATGGCGGTATATTCATGCTCCGTCGGCCATTTGCATATTAAGAAGATAATGAACTCTAACGGATTGATTTTGGTAGCTTTGTACACTACTTGACATAGCTCGTTGTATGTGCTAGACTTCTTGACTCTAATCATCTTAGTTTTTTCTCCGACATATTCAGGAATATTATTTTTTCCAATCGATAATTGACCACCGAAATAGCAAACTAGATAAATCTAGTTATCCATCATTTTTCCACCTGCCAGAAAAATTGACGCATGCTTTGAGAGTTCTCATCAAACAACCTACTTATTTATCTTCATATTTATACTCATCTAATTACATAAAATTACAATAAAATCCATATTTCTAGCATGTAATAAGTTACAAGAACTTGTATCCTACTCATTAATCCATCACAAGTAAAATCGGGAAAAACCCCTAATATGTACCCAATTTTTTCGAATTGCTTTCCGAATACAAAATTTTTACCAAATAATTTTATGAATTATTTTCAAATAAAATTAGGGTTTAGCTAACCTTCTAAATGCTCACGGTGGTGATGACGATGGTGAGAATGAAGGTGATTGTTCTCCTGTGAATTTCCATCTAAACCAGCACGAGCGAGAGAATGTGAGATCGAGAGATGATACAGAGAGAAGGGATCGAGAGAGCGTGAATGAGTGAGACAGAGAGATGAGAGAGAGACGGAGGAACAGAGATGAGAGGGAGAGACTGAAGAGGAAGAGATCGTCGGATGGGAGGAGAGGTCGCGGGGGGGGGGGGGGTCGCGGGGGAAGGGAGGAAGAGAGGTCTCGGGGAGAAGAGAGGTCGAGAGAGCAGAGAGAGATCGAGAGAGGGAGAGGGAGAGAGCAGAGAGAGTACCTGAGAGAGATGAGAGAGAGAGAGAGAATAGTGAGGAATGAGAAAGTAAATAGATCGTATATATTTAAATAGGAGAATGAGGCGTATTTTGAAAGTGCGCCCCAGTTTTTTCACTACAATATATCGGTGCACTTTCAAAGTGTGCCCATTGATGAAAGCACTTGAATATTTAATGGGCACAGTTTGAAACTGCGCCCAGTACAAATGTAATAGGAGCAGTTTGAAACTGCGCCCCATACATTTATAATGAGCGCAGTTTCAAATTGCGCTCCTTAAACGAAATTTATTGACGCCAGCGCCGAGTCGGCGTCGACGTGGCGCTTACGAGGCAGCAAGTGGCATGTTTTTGTAATATTTTTTTAAAAAGTTGTTTGTTTTAAAAAATATTATTTTAATATGGTTTAATATAAAAAAAAATTGTCCTAAATTAAAAAGAATGGCCGTATGCAAATACGTACTAAGATAATATTTATAATAGAAAATGTTTCGGAAAATTTTCGTTACAAGAAAAAATGACTTATTTCGTCGGGGTATTTATACCGTCAGCTATAAGCCATCGGAATAAATGTATAAGCCGACGGAATAACCCCTAAATAAGCCAAATGGGGGCTCCGGGGGTTTTAATAATTTTATTGGGTTATTCCGTCGGCTGTAATTCGACGGAATAACCCAATAAATAAAACATGGCTCGAGCCCGAGTCTTTCCTGTCATTTTCCCCCAAATCTGAAAAAAAAAACCCTAGCCCCCCAAGACCGCCGCTCCTCTCCTCCGTTTGTCCTCCCCCTCCTCTTCTAGCGACCAGCGACCGGATCCCCAAGCCTCCGACGATGACCTCCTCTCTCTCTATACCACTCTCTCGCTCTCGCTCTCGCTCTCGCTCACACTCTCTTCTTCTCCATCTTTCTCAAGCCCCGTCGAAGACCGCCGCCGTCATATGTAGTTACGTATTTATTATTATTATTCATGTTTACGCTTTCCCTTATTCTGTTTACGTTATATTATTTTCTTTTGCGACATACATACCACGTTCCCTGTCCTTATCTTGCATGGTATCGTCTGCTAGGGCACACGCACCGTTATCGATGATGCGCATGTTGCACGTATACATACTCGCCGGCTCACACACTCATCATCGGTAATTGCTATGCCACGCACACATTAGAAACTGCTATATCGCTGTATTGTTCCTTAAATTGTACAATTATAGTTATTGTTTAGTACTTATTACCACACATGCTGGTTTAGATATTGCACTTCCTTACCTAGTTATACGACATGCTTATATGAAAACAACGGTTATACCTTGCAGTACTGTTCTGTGCTTGTACTTACTGTTCCATCGTGGTTACATGCATATGAAATTCTATTTTCATGAGATTTCTGGATTTGAGAACCGCAAATATATTTTTAAAGTTTTATGACTGTTTTAAAAACGCGGTTTCTCTTGATATGATATTTCGACGTCCACCATGAGTTTTCTCGGTGCTGAGCTATGATGATTATCCGATTCGAGGAGTGAGGAATCACCGTCTGCGGGTACACGGTGGACTCGGTACGGTACCCCTGGGCAAGAATATCGTATAGTAAGGCGTTAAGCCCAGCAAGGGAACACTACCTACCGGTGATAGTATTGGACTGGGCGGATATCCGGAGGATACCGACCGGAGCGATTGAGACAGATGGATATGAGGGCCGATCCGATGAGAAGGCGCCTGAGATATGAGGATTTACGTGTCAATACTGGACACGGGTTTTATGATGTTTTCGAGTGTCGATGCTGGGCCTTCAGGATTTTATGATAATTTGATGTGTCGTTAATGGAAACACGTTGGATGATACACATACACAGATGCTGGGCATTCAGGTTTTTATGATAATTTGATGTGTCGTTGATGGAAACACGTTGGATGACACACACACACACACACGCATATATATGATACGGATGACATGGTACCATATTATGACACGGGTACAATAATTTTATTATTATTATACTTATATATACACGATTACCCTTCTTACCACCCGGTATTATATTATTATATTACTGTATGATCTAGGAGATTGTCATACAATCGATTTCTGCCTGCTGATGTCTTCTACTCACGAGTTGGCAACTCACCCTCGTTGTGCCACAGTTTTCTTGCAAGACCGACCGCTTGAATCAGTAGCGGCTAGCTGACACACAGTTTTCTTCTGGATGATTTGCATTGGTAGGTGGGGTACACTTTGGATCGTGACCACCATTTGTATATATTTATTCAGTTGTATCTAGTTAAAATCTTTATCAACCAGATTATGTATATTTAATAGACTTAGAAACCACAGACTTATATATTCTATCAGACTTAGAGCGAGATGTGTGTATTAATCTTTATTCTGGGTTTGATGATGTTTTGGTTTCTTTACTTTCTTTTCTCTGTTTGATCTTCGCCTTGGGCGTCATATATCCTTATTTGTGTGGTTGTGATTCCACCAATTGGCAAAGAGCTAGCTTCCGTTTGGGGATGCCTATATTATTGTTATGTATTGGTTTTGGATCAAATTTACAAAGGAGGTGCTGCCCAAATTTCAAATGACGAAAATGTTTTCAAAAATAGTATACAACTCAGTTGTATTTTCATATAACATTACTTGTACTTTTCAAGAAAGAATTTGAATCCATTATATCTTTATTTCAAAACTGCACCTCCATTATTTTCCTAAAAAGGTTTAGATTTCTAGGCTTTCGGCTTACTTGGATTTCGGTAGGATCCTATCGACTCCACATGATTCAAGTGCCGGTCACGTGCTAATTTCAGGTCATGACAAAGTTGGTATCAGAGCGTTAGGTTTAACCTTGGTTCGAGTCTAGGTTTGACTATGCGAATTCTAGGGTGTATATATATTTCGGAACATAGGCTTGACCTTACGGAACTTAGACTTAACTGCGAACTTTCGTTACGTAGGTTGACCTTGGTTGATGGGAGTAGGTAACATAAGTAGAGTGACGTACCGTGTTTATGTTCCGCGGCAAACTTACGACACGCTGCTCCACTTAAGTAACCTTAAGATGTGCATTACTTTGAGACCCGTATTTCTATTCGTTCCTATGATCTATCCTCATTGATATTTGATTGCGGTTCCGGTCACTATGGCTACGAGAGCAGAGATGGCTGTGGCAAGAGATGCGGTCAGAGCGAGCTCGTCAGGGATGAGGACTGACCATGATATTCTTCCGGTGACGTAGGAACATATTGATTTGTTGATTATGCTAGGATTTCTCGTTTGAGACGAGCATTCTGGATCTGCACTGGATGATCGGGCTATCGCTTGAGGCCATCCAGATTGAGAGGACTGTCGACGTACAGCCTACTCCAGAGATCGTTATGCCATTTATCGTGCAGACTGATGAACCAACTGTTGCTGGGATTGATGAGATATCGCCTCCAGAGTTTCTAAAGCTGAAGCCACATGAGTTTACTGGCAGGGATGTGACAGAAGATTGCTAGCCATTCTTGGATTAAGTGACTAAGACAATTCATTGGTTTGGGTGCCCTGTAGCAAGATCAGTTAAGTGGAATAATTCTAGTTCGAAAGGTCTTGCTCAGACATGGCATGGACCAATCGAGAGAAGACAAACAATGTGTATTCCTCCGATAACTTGGATGAGTTTTCAAGGACGTAATCGGCCAGACGTCTTCCACAGAGTGGTGAAGATACTGAATTCGTAGCTTCGAGTCCTTGCGAGAGACTCCGGATTGACTGTCACTGAGGATGAATTGCAGTACGCAGCCATCAAGATATGATTCTGATTAAGACGATAATGAAGAAGAGTGGAGTAAGAGATTCGTGTGAGCTCTTAATGAGTCGTTCTTCTCCGTTGATGCCAGGGGCTTGATACATACGCAGAGGTGTTGGATAAGGACACATTTCCATAGGAAAGTCGTGATAAGATTGCAGTTGTCCCGGAACTTAAAAAGATTAAGTAAAGAGTGCCAGTTTCCGGGCAGTTCGGTAGAGGTGAGATTGGAAGAGACCGTGGCAGGTACTTTCCGGAGTGCTTTAGCGGCAATGATTTAGACCCAGGATCGGTTGTATGGTATGCACTCAGAGAGCCAGAGGCCTCCATCATTGACATGCTACATTACGAGTGGCCATGTAAATTGGTCAGGAGATGATCAGAGAGACGCCAGAGCGGGACGGTTTCCGTCGCTACTTCTAACCAGGCTGTCGAGCCGGGAGATTATTGAATTGGTGATCCACCTAGAAAACAAGTACCAAGAGACAGAGAACATTAGACCGTGGGCAGGAGGCAAGTAGATATTCTTGCTCTGCCAACCTTGGGTCACCGGCACCTTTCAACATTGAAGGATATATACTTCAATGTCATTTATTTTATTTGTGTTTAGTGATCCGAGTATCACGCTTATATCATTTTAGACTGTTGAGTTTTGATGATTTAGTTTCATGATTGATATTTTCATGCACCGTAGTTGCACTTGATTTATGTTTTTATACACCCATTACATTTGACTTATATTTTGTGCATATGCATTGCACTTGATATCGATTTTTGTGCATTTGTTGCACATATTTATGATTCCGTGTATCCTGATACAGTAGATTTTGTTTTTGTGCACTCCGATATATTTGATTTTGATTTCGTGCATGTTGTATACCATTGATCTTGATTCATATACTTGATATTCGTTTCCGTGCACCTATTGCACTAGATGCTTTTGTGCAGACCTGATGCACTTGATTCAGATTTTGTGCACACTTGGTGCACCTGATGTGATTTTGTGCACACCAGATGCACTTCATAGATATTCTCGTGCATATTAGTTGCACTTGGTTGAGATTTTCGTGTACTTTAGATACACTTAATATCGTTGTCGGGCACACCCATTGCACTTGACAGATGCTTTTGTACATACCTGTTGCATGCAATTTTTGCTTTCATGCACATTCGTGGCACTTGGATTTGACTTTGATTTTCGTGCGCACCAGATGCACATGGTATTTCCATATGCACCTATTAAGGTTGGTTTCTTCTTTCGAGCGTCATATTTTTATGATATATACTATATTATATAGTAATCGAGCAGGACTGGTCTGAGGACAATACCTGAGTATTTTTGCATGCATCGATATTTATCGAAGAAGTTTTCAAAAAGGAGCTATAGTCTCATTATTTTCCTACGTGTCCATGAGTGACGCGAAGTTTTACAAAGAAAACCCTTCTAAATCATTTTCAAAAAGGGTGAAACGTATATTTTAAGTAAAACGTATATAGATATATATCTACTTCTTCACAAATGAACGTCCGCTACGTGTGGCGTGATATACGCATCACACGGCGATTTGAAAAGGATTTTGCACGCATTTAATTCAGTTATTTATACGATTTCACAAGGATGCATACTATATATGTATTATAGTCTTGAGTATATGAAACTTGAATTAAATAGTAGATTTTGAAACTTGCATATACAGCATAGCTTCTATTATTGGCATGATGTTTGACGGAGTTTTGATTATTGGGTTTTGCACCCGTTTTCATGCGCATACGTTGCGCTGTGTTATTTCTGTGTATTCTGTGATTTCGGAGCCCCGTTGATTTGATTGATCTGATTTGCTGAAATGTTTTAATATTTGGTGGGTTTAAATTTAAATTCGGGGACCGAATTTATTTAAGGGGGGAAGATTGTAACATTTCAGAAAAATATAAAATATTATATTTTAAATTTAAATAATAAAATAATAAATTTCATGAATATTATGCAAGTATGGAAATAAGTTTTAGTAAAATGGTATAATTATATACCTATGTTTTGGAAAATATTTGGAAATTAATATAAATTATTAATTATGAAGGTATTTATGGGATTTGGGTATTTTATAAATTAGTATACAATTATTTATATACAAGTTTAATGTTAAACTTGATTAATATTTCCTAATTATACATTAAACCAAACTTATTTTGTTAAACCGTGTTTAACTTGCCATGACACATTTATTGTAAAGGTTAACTTTTATTCTGGGTTTCTATGCATGGTTTTCCTATTAAAAAAAAGAAAAGAAAAGATATAGAATAATATGATGAGGGGACAAGGAGGTATGGGGTGAGAGAGGGAGAAAGAGAGAATGATCCATGGTCACAAATGGTTGCTAGAGTCCATCATTTCCTTTTACCTTCATCTCTTTTTCCTTACCTCCCTCTTCTTCCTCTTCTCCTTCACCTCCACCACCCTCACTACCACCCCCACAAACACTATCAAAACCACCTCCAAACCTTACTTTACCTTCACAAAACTTGTTCACAAGATCATCCTACACCCCATGGTGGAATCAAATTGGAGTTTTAAGCATTTTGGACCACCAAGGAATTTTCTTGATGTGCTCCCTTGAGGTAAAACACTCACCTTTGTTTAAGTGTTTAGTTTCCTAACCTCCACCTTTAGTTTAGAGTTAAAAAGTTTAAGTTTTGGTGATCTTGGAAAATTCTAGGGTGAGGGTTAGTAGGTAAAACTTGTAGTAGTGCTTAGTAAAGGGTTTAGGGGGTGCATACAAGACCATTAGTGATAAGTGAGGATGATATAGTGAAGAAATCCTTGGATTCGACTAATTTGGAATTTTCCGATATTGGGTTTTGTTGAATTGTGGTGATCAATTAGAATCTGAAATGACTCGAGGACTCTGAAAATATATTGCAGATACAGTGGGATGTATAGGAAATTAGGAAGCTACCCCTGAAGCCCGACCCCTATCTCCTTATCTTGGCCGCCAAAAATATTCTTATTGGATGCAAATTGCGGCTTGAAATAGGAGTTAGGATTTGGGTTTTGTTCTGTAGCACACACATATGATAATTAGGCCAATTCTATATGCTAAAAGGTCTAATTTCACCCTAGGTAGAATCTGGGAGTGTTTTACTAAGTTTCATATTTCGTTTTGCGACTTTTTGAAAACTTTGGTTTTGATATTTGAGTTTTGACTCGGCCGCTTGACGTTCATACGTCAAGCCGGGGGTTGTTTGGTTGTTTTTGCATGCGTGGACCATAGGTTCTAACCTTGGTGCGCTTCGCGTGCCGTATCGGTTTTCGGATTTGATTTTGATTTCGATACAATATGCATTGATTTGTAGGTACATTCACTTAGAGTTCCGGGGCGATGAAAGAGAGCAAGGCGTTCATCGAGTTCGGCTAGAGCGAGGATAGTATGTGAGTAGATGCATATCTACGGGGAAAGTCGGGTGGATAGCGTATAGCACCCCCGCAACCATAGTACTAGGATACTGGGTATATAGTTAAGATACACACACACGCGCTAGATATGTTTACCTAGCTAATATGGATCTAGGATACTAAGTAACTGTAAGTATACCCGTGGAGAGGAATATCCTTAGTTCTAATCTTTCTTATGCTTTTAGCCATATGTAATTGTGCTTGTACACATACACACATAGATACATACTTATATATATGTGTGTGTGTGTAAGTTTGAGGAAAAGTTCGATACAACATCATGAGATGAGGATATGAGATACTACGATGACACGAGTCGATATAATATATATGAAGATTAGGTGATATATATATTCATGATGCGATACGAGATGATATGACATGTGACGATATGTGACTAGATGAGACGATATGATGTACGTGACCATAGATCCGTACTCTTGATTGATGATATCGTACGATAGATTATACCGTACGTGATATGATGTACAGGACGATAGATCCGTACTTTTGATTTGATCATACCGTACAATGGATTATACCGTATGTGATATTATGAGAATGGGTCGCCGACTTATGAATATATCGACTCAGAAACATATTGTTTTAAATCACTTAAATAGATATTAATATATATTTATAACCATACCTATTTTCAAAGCTAACGAATCGTTATATACTTTTAAATGACAATCTCAAGGGATGCTACGGATTTTCAAATGGTATCTTTTTCTCAAAAACACTGTAGACCCCATTTTGAAAAACAACGATTCATACTATTTTAAACCATAATCGTATGGGTCATATGTAGTTACGTATTTATTATTATTCATATTTACGCTTTCCTTTATTCTGTTTACGTTATATTATTTTCTTTTGCGACATACATACCACGTTCCATGTCCTTATCTTGCATGGTATCGTCTGCTAGGACACACGCACCATTACCGATGATGCGCATGTTGCACGTATACATACTCGCCGACTCACATACTTATCATCGGTAATTGCCATGCCACGTACACATTAGAAACTACTATATCG
Organism: Agapanthus africanus; assembly: GCA_030015575.1. Classification (NCBI taxonomy): domain Eukaryota; kingdom Viridiplantae; phylum Streptophyta; class Magnoliopsida; order Asparagales; family Amaryllidaceae; genus Agapanthus; species Agapanthus africanus. The sequence goes on from JASDDO010000022.1 coordinate 467,601,613, forward strand.
CTGTATTGTTCCTTAAATTGTAGAATTATAGTTATTGTTTAGTATTTATTACCGCACATGCTAGTTTAGATATTGCACTTCCTTACCTAGTTATACGACATGCTTATATGAAAACATCGGTTATACCTTGCAGTACTGTTCTGTGCTTGTACTTACTGTTCCATCATGGTTATATACATATGAAATTTTGTTTTCATGAGATTTCTGGATTTTAGAACCACAGATATATTTTTAAAGTCTTATGACTGTTTTTAAAACGCGGTTACTCTTGATATGATATTTCGATGTTCACCATGAGTTTTCTCGGTGCTGAGCTATGATGATTATCCGATTCGATGAGTGAGGAGTCACCGTCTGCGGGTACATGATAGACCCAGTAGGTACCCCGAGGTAAGAAGATCGTATAGAAAGGCATTGAACCCGATAGGGGAACACTACCTATGTAAGTCGATGTCGCGCACCCCACGTGTTCGCGGTGAGGCAGAATTTGCAAAAAATTATTTTTACGGGCTTCGCAACACCGACTAGAACCAAGGATCGAACATAAAACATAGCTAGCAAACTACATGAGATTTAATTACTCGAAAAGAATGTTATACCTCATGATACAAGTGTAACATTTCAAAATAATAAAATATTATTTTTGGGAATTTTTATAATTTAATATTATTTTATTGATTATTTTAATACTAAATTTATAATTAAATACCGATAAATGAGAAAAATTATGGAAAATTCTAAAATAGGGTATTTTATGGAATTATGCCATTTTAAAGTTTTTATGATCATTTATATGCTAATTTAGTGTTAATCGCGATTAAAAATCGCTAATCGGTTTTTTAGCATTTTGTGCAAAACATGCACATATCATTTTTGTTTTACACTTGTACATTTCTACCATGTTACTTTGGGTTTACTATTGATGAGAGAAGGAAAATGGAATTTGAAAAGAAAAAGAAAAGGTTTTGGATTAGAATATTAGGTATGGTGAAGAGAGAGAAAGGTGAGGGTTTTGTTGACTTGGTCTTGAGCCATCCCTCTCCAATTATTTACACATCTCTCTTCTCTTCCTCCTCCATTGCTGCTGCTGCTGCTGCCCCTCTCTCCCTCATCATAAAATCCCCCAAAACACCTCAATAAACATCTCAAAACCCCACTCCCATTTCGCAAAAATTGTACACAAGCTCACAAGCATGCCTTTGGACCAAGAAAGCAGTCATTTTGGCGCTGTTGAGGATTCATGAGGGTATTATGAGGTAATTTCTTAACAATTAGAGTGTTATTGCTTGTGCTTAAGCTTCAATTCAAGTTTCATATCGATATCGTGTAATTTGGTGTATTTTGGACCAACTTAGAGAGGGTTAGGGTAAAGTTGAGATGTTGCTTTGCAATTGGACTTAAAATGGTGACCTTAGACCCTATATTGACCAAAACACTGGCCTAGCACAACCTGAAACCCAAAAATACGGAATTACGGAACTTTTCATGTTGATTTGTGTGATCTGTGAAGGTGTTCTGGAATCTGGAGCAACCCGGGGGCACCAAAAATAAAATTGAGCTGACAGTGAGTCGTGCAGGCACCTAGGAAGCTATCACCAAGACCCGAGCCCCTAACTCAAACCTACGGCCGCAGATTTAATCATTCTGGCCGCAATTTGCGGCCAGAGTAGAAGAGAATCGGTCCATTTTTGTTCCAGGGCTCATTTTGCACTAAATTAGACCCCTCCTATATGCAGTTTTGGCTAATTGTCATCTGGGGAAAATCTGGAAGCATTTTGGTGTGTTTTAGGCGATGTTTTCCGTATTTTTAAATGCACTTTCTTGATATTTGGATTTGTATTTGGTTGTCGAGTGTTCGTACATCGACAACAGGGGTTGTTTGTTGGATTTGCATGTTTGGGCTATAGGTTCCAACCTATGAGCACACTGTGCGCTGTATCGGTTTTCTGCCTTGATATTCATACGCATTGCTATGGTTGATCATTGTAGGTACCTTCACGTGGATTCCGAGGCAACGGAGCATGGCGTTATCGACACCGACACGCAGGATGCAGGTGAGTAGATTTATATCTACGGGGAGAAGTCGGGTGGATGGCGTATAGCACCCCCGCAGTTCGTGGTGATGTATACGAATACGTATACACACACATATATATATATATATATTGTTTATATATTGTTTGAGTTATTGATGATAAATACAGATATTTGGTGTTCTTGGATGATTGAGTGTCGCGAAACCCTAGAGTAGCGATCGCACACACATGCACACACCCACCCATACTTGCATACTTTCTTCTTTCTTTTGTGCTCATACGGGAATATTTAGTTATGTGTTCACATAGGTATGGGACTATGTGTTCACATACGGATTTGGGGATAGTATTTGGAATTTGAGATGAGTCGATGAGATTGGACTTGAGGCCAGGAGATCGGTGATGTGATTTGGTTCGTATTGAGATACGACTTGATGTTTTCGCGGGTCTTTTGACGTAGTGATTCTTACACCTGCATGCATACTTAGGCGGTATCAGTATTGTACTAGCCGTAGATCAGTACCCCGATCATGATATTTGATAAAGAGGATACCAGATGAATAGTATGATGAATGTGATATTGACCCGTACCCAGATTTGGGATGTCGTACGACGGATTTACGTACGAGCTATATATTGATGATTGATCCGCACTCTTGACTTGGGATGTCTGATTGTAGATATGGTATCGGATATGATATTATTGAGGCGGGATCGCCGACTAATATATATACAGGTATGTATATATATCGACTCAGATGTTTGGCGGTTTCCTTACCTGTAGTCCAGCTTGTTAGCTTAGCCCTTTAGTTTAGTTTAGTGGTTAGATTAGATTCGACTCTTACCTATTTCAAAAGCTTACGAATCGTGGGTATTTTAAAATACAGGTCAAGGGATTCAACGGATATTTCAAAAGACGTATCTTTTCCTAAAAACACCGTAGCCCTTATTTTCAAAACACCGCGATTCGTGTTATTTCAAAGGCACTATTATAGGACTTATATTAGGATAATGCAGTTTAGTTATCGTTGTGTCTAGTATTCCGCTCATTATTACTGTTCACTCCGCATCACATACTTATTATAATTTCTTATTGCATTGTTGATATCATACTGTTAGGACACCAGCACCATTACCGATGATGCGTATGTACCACGTACACTTGCTTGCCGGCTTACACACATCTTCATCGGTAATTGCCATGTCACGCACACCTTAGAAATTATTATCGCCTAATGTAGCTTGTTAACTAATAGTTTTGACATGATAATTAGTTGCTTGCCTTATATGCTAGTTTAGACATTGTAGTTGTTACCTGTCACTTCATGCATATTGTTATTCATTATATGCCACATTCATGGGTGCTCATGCTTATATTCATGGTTTTACATGCTATTGATGATTCGGATTTCCATGATATTTTCTGGATTTGGAGAAAAACCGCAAAATATATATAAACCGTTTTCTCTCTTTTTAAATAAAAATGCGGTTTTCCCATGATGTATGAGTCGTCCACCATGAGTTTGCTGATGGATTTCGAGACCCGATTCGAGGAGATGGATGAACCGTTTCGGGTACATGGTGGGCCCGGTAAGGTACCCCGGGAAAAGAAGCGCGTGATGATGACGATGTGAGCCTGGCAGGGGAGCACTACCTACCGGTGATTTTACCCGACGCGTCGGATATCCGGAGGATACCGTCGTGGTCTTGAGATGGATGGTAGGGGCTGGTCTGGACTGACGGCGCCCTAGATATTGTGATTGAGACATTGAGATTTCGAGATATTAAGGTACAGAGACTGTGATACAGAGATATCGAGATATTGGGATTACGTTTTGTGCCGATGCTAGGCACTGTTTTATGCTGATTTCATTATGATACCTCATTTTAAAAATACAAAGGAAACTCTGCCGAAATTTTTAGAAAATACTTGTGATTTTAAAATGCACATTTCGGCGTATGTTGCAAACTACTTGATTTAAATTGGTTTTCCTCTTCTCTACTACTCTTCTTGGTTTGGATTTCTGGGTTTTCGGTTTACTTAGAATACGTACGCCTTGAGACGTTCGTAGTATAAGTGCCGATCATTTTCCGTACTTTCGGGACGTGACAAAGTTGGTATCAGAACTTTAGGTTTTACCTTCGGAGCGTAGGATGACCCTTGGTTGATGGAATAGGTGACTAAAGTAGAGTGACGTACCGTTGGTATGTTCCGCGGCATACTTACGACACGCCACTCCACTTAAGGAGCCTTAGGATGTACATTTGCTTGTTCAGTATCATATCCATTCCTGATCTAGCCTCATCTGTACCAGTTGCGGTTTTGCTGCCACGATTACGGGCAGGGAAAGCTACGGCTAGAGTTGCGGTCAGCACGAGCTCGTTACGAATGTAACGACCGTGAACCTTAGATACGTAATAAAAACATTTTATAAATTTTTCTCGATGTCAAAACAATTATTTTACTGCTTCTATTGTTAGAAAACACTTTAAAAATATTTTTCCATGTTTAAAATAAATTAATATGATTTTTAGGAATTTTTGGGAATTTTTAAGAAATTAAATGTTTTTTTTTATCGAAGGGAAAATTTTTTATAACCGATGAGAAGATTTATTTTAGACAAAATTTGGTGGTAAAATATATAAAATATCAAAATACATTTTATATAATTTTTTTATATTTTTAAAATATTTTTACTAATTTTAAATAATTTCTAGAAGCCAACAAAATAATTTTTAAAATATTTTTAAATAATAAAAAATAATTATATTGGTTGAAAAAGATGAAAAATATCAAAATACATTTTCTATAAATTTTCCAGATTTTTAAAATATATTTTACTATTTTTAAATAATTGTTAGAAGCCAAAAACATTTTTAAAACATTTCTGAATATTTAAAAAAAAAGAAAGAAATTATTTTATTTTTCGTGTGGGCCCCACACATGTGAGAGAACATGAATCCTTAGATCTGGTCGGCCAATGGCCCAGATCTGGTCGGTTACTGTAGCAATAATTAAATAAATAAAGAAATGGTTTTTTTAATCCTAGAAATCCCTATAAATAGCCCCGAACTTCTAAAATTCACCACAAATTATCTGTTCGATAAAACACTCTCAAAAAATTTCCAGATCTTCCTCTTTGCGTCCTCTATCCTCTGGGAAAAGTATCAAAGGCAGAAAAATTCTTGGCTTCAAGATATTAATTATCTCGTACAACCCGACGTTCACCGAAGTTCATTTTTCTAGATCATTTAAGGTAAGATCTCTCAACACTTGATCTCTTGTTATCTTCATCATAACAATATCTATCTGTGAAAAATATGTTAGGATATAATTCTGAATATTTAACTATATTATCTATTTTACAAGTTTTGACAATTAAAATCGATATTAAACCATGTTAATATAATGGACTTTTATCATTTATCCTTCATGATAAAATCGCGGGGTAACGGACAACCCCGGATTCTTGCTTGGACATATGGAACTAAGTCTTAAAACAACTATCATGGCCGGGACAACTTTTGCAGGAATAAATGTAATTATTTTACAGTGATAAATAAAGGTTATCGATAATTAGTTCTTTAATATTAAAACATGGAAAAATTATAGTAAATTTTTATATATTGCTAAAATTAATGATAAACCTGTAAAATCATATTTGATGCTAATTTGGGGTATTTTACAACAAATACCATGCTATATAAATTTTATTGCACTTTTACGTTTAAATACCTTTTATTTAATAAAACTGTTTTCTAAAGGATTTAGTATTTATACAAATCTTTGCAAAGCGCCGCTACAACCCATTTTGGGGAACCCGTTCGGGATGGTGCGGATTATCGCACATCCTCGGGCTTAGTAGTGCGAGATTCAGACCTCCGCAAGGAGCATTCGGTCTCGAAAGATTTAAAATACGATATCTTAAGAAAATGAGATTTTTAGAATATAAAATATATATTAAGATTATTTTTTTATAAATATATGTATATTTATCATTAAAACAACTATTTTGTTATGATATAAAAATTCCACATTTTTTCTAAAAATCGCAAGAATCAATTTACCTTAAAATACCATGAATTTTCATACAAAACCAATATTGCAAATAAATACCAATTATTATGAAAATAGAATATTTTCACTAGAAATATCACACTATAAAATCTACATTCATTACAACTCTAAAGACGATTAATAAATACTTGGGGTGTATTTTGAAAACTCTACAAAAGTATTTTTACATAAAACCCCCTCAAGTTTTATAAATTACAATAAGGACCCTAGTAAACATAGGTTTAAGCGGGACCAATCTCTTGAGCCTCAGGGAGCCGGAGAAGTGGGTGCTTGCCTATCTAAGGTAGACAACTTAACAACGGTGTTATCAATACGGTAATCGTCTTTGAAAAAGACACAAATCCTGCCGCCCATGTGCAGCGGTTACCGATAACATCAAAACAATCAGGACTTCAATTTACTTTGAGTCTCTTAATAATCTAACTTGAATATGATTCAAGTGTAATTTACAATCTACAATCTACAATATTACAAATCAACATGAATCCATGAATCCATTATTCCATATATTCAATCTATCGATCTATACAACTTGACTGAACCGAACCATGGATATACATTCCATTTACATGGCTCTTCAGATATTCCATTTACATGATTATACAGTTACATCCATTTACTGATATCATGGTTTTGGTCAGTCATCCAACTATACAATCTATACAATACAATATAACAATACAATCAAAACACTACGGGGTTTAAGGGGTAGATTGGTACGGAAGGTATTAAAAGTGGCACAAGACGGTAAGATTAAGACACCTAACCTGAATCCAATTGCCGTTGTTCCGGGTTGTATAACGGAGCCTTGTACTTCCATTTGCCCTGGTCTCTGGCATATAGAGACTCCTCTCGTATACACTGGCATCCTTCTGTACCAAGCTACAAACAACTACGTCCACATAACAATCAAACATTATAATAAATATACTTCCTTCCTGTCTATTCTATTCTCCCTCTTTCTTTGAGACTTACCGAGCGATTGTTCGCTGACGGCATTCCTATTTCTATTCTTTCTTTGGAATGTCGTCAGGAGGGCCCGACCCTGAGGAGTACGAGACCAACCAGGAGTATTTGGAGCAGACCACTGAGCAGTACGATCACTAGGCTTCACTTATACCTTTTCTTTTATTTCAGTTATGTCATTGTTTAGGCATCGCTTTCCATTCCATGTATTTACTTTTCCATGTACTGTAAAAGAATGTTAATGAATAAAGTTGCTGATATATTTTTCTCTTGTGCATTTTATTTATATTGCTTAGATACGCTTAGCGTATTTACTTCGGAGTAAATACGTAGCGGGCCTCGCCGCGTCCCCTTGCCCGTACACCGGGAAGCGGGGCGTGACAACGAACGAGGACTGACCAGGGCGTAATTCCGGCGATACACGATTGCGGAGATATGTCTTCTTATGATGTTTTCACGCCACGAGCGTTGGATGGATTGCTGTATAAGTTTACTCGAACGTGCAGATCAGCACCAGAGGATTGAGCCACTGACAAAGGCCAGCCAGATATTGATGATCGTTGATGTATTGCTCATTCAGGATGATTGAGGCACTGTTCAGCGTGCAGACGAGTGAGCCAGTTATTGCTGCGAACGACAAGCTATTACCCCAGATGATTGGAGCTATGGCAGTACGAGATTGTACTAAGAGATGATAGAAGGTCGCTAGTCACCGAGGATGAATGACTAGGACACATGGATTGTTCGCTACCCCGATGCGAGGCCATCAAAGAGATTGATTCCAGCTGAGACGACTTCACGCGGGGACGTTGAGAGTCGACAGAGACGATCGAATGTCAGAAACCTATTATTCCAAGTTTAAAGTATTCGGAAAGACATGCAGGCAATTCTATGGTCCCTCTAGAAGAATGAAACCCTAACTCGACATAATGACCGTGTGAAATCCTTTGAACCTTAGGGTTTGCGGCAGTTCCACGGCGCCATTAGTGAGGCTTGGGTTTGCCCTTCTACGGCTGGACCACCGATGCTGTGGTATGTATTCGATACTATTAAACTGTGCCCAAGATGTTGAGCTTTTGGGGGATTATGAGATTTTGACGAATCGATCGAATGGTTCGACTTCATTCGGATGCTAGGTGGCGAGATGCATTCTTGGGAGACTCCAGATACGAGGATAGTCGTTGGAGCTCAGTCCATGCATCCACGACGAGACGAGTCCGAAGCAGTCGAGATTAGAGAAAGGTGGAGTAAGCGGTTCGTACGAGATCTTGATAAGGTGACGTTCCACTCCACCGACATCAGAGATGCGATACACATGCCGAGGCATTGTACTTGGATATACCTTCCAGAAGGAGTCGCAGTGAGTATGCAGCTGTTCCGGAACAAGAAACAGATGTAGTAAAGGACGATAACTTCTGGACAGTTCGGCAGAGACGTGATTTGGGAGAGCCTCGACAGGACCTTTCTGGAATGAATTACGAGAAGACTAGGACCCAGGAGTGGTCATGTTATGCACGCCAGCAGACCAGAGTTCTTGATCATTGACGAGACATGCTATGAGTGACCACGACAGTTGGCCAGAGATTCTTGAGTATGTGCTTGAGCGGGACTATTCCGCCATACTAGATTTCGATGTTTTGGGTGAATTATTCGCATGATTTGGTTTTGATGATTGAGGATTTACAATTTCCGCACAGTCGTTGCACTTGATATCGTTTTCGTGCTTTGGTTTCATATGTTTGTGACTTTACGGTTTTAGACATTTGAGTTGATTTTGTGCGTATGCACACACACGATTTGGTTCCTGCACTCTGTATAGCTTATATATGCTTGCAGTGCAGTGATACGCCTTTTGTGCACTTAGATGCACTGGACTTCGATTTCGATTGTGATACTCGATATTTGTTTGTGCACTTTATGAACCTGATTGGATTTTACGCGTGTTTCGGCGCTTGATATTGGATTTCATGATTTCGTGCATGATGGATGCACCGGATTTGGATTTTAGCACATGTTGGGCGCATGTTATGAGATACGATTTTGGTTGCACACCAGATGCACTAAATCGGGATTTTTCGTGCATGTCAGATGCACCTGTTTTGCTGTCAGGCACATACTTTGCCCTTGACAGATGCTTCGTGCACGCCCGTTGCACCTTGATGTTGTTCATGTGCGCATATACGGTACATTCATGGATTTTGATTTCCGTGCGCACCAGACGCACGTAGTATTCATATGCACATTTTGGGATTGATTTCTTATAGAACAGTACATTTTTATGTTATGGCGTTTTGTTTTCGTACTGAGCAGGACTGGTCAGATGACAGTACCTGAGTGTGTTTTGCATGTATAGATAGTTATTGAAGGGATTTCTAAAAGCGAGCTATAGTCTCAATATTTACCTACGTGTCCGATATGACACGAAACGTTTAAAACAAGGAAACCCTTCTAAATTGTTTTTAAAACGGCGGAACGTGTATATTAAACAAAAGGTATATACGTATATGGTTATTTTCTTATAAGAGACGTCCGCCACTGTGCAGTGTTATGCGCATTGCACAACGACTTTAAAAGATTTGGCATGCATTTCCTTTAGAAACTTACATGTATAGGTTTGATATCTACATGTATAGTTCTGATTTATATCATATTGGTTTTGCTGTGGATTTGGCATTCGTGTCTTTACCATGACTCCGATGATTGCAGGATGCTTCATGGAGTTTCGATTTTCAGTTATCTACTCATTTCTCATGCGCATGCATTGCGCTACGATGCGTTTTATGTATTGATGATTTCGGAGCCCCGACGACCTGGACTTCTTATTGAAATGTTTTAGAAATTGGGGGTTTAAATATAAATTCGGGGACCGAATTTATTTAACGGGGGAAGATTGTAACATTTCAAAATAATAAAATATTATTTTTGGGAATTTTTATAATTTAATATTATTTTATTGATTATTTCAATACTAAATTTATAATTAAATACCGATAAATGAGAAAAATTATGGAAAATTCTAAAATAGGGTATTTTATGGAATTATGCCATTTTAAAGTTTTTATGATCATTTATATGCTAATTTAGTGTTAATCGCGATTAAAAATCGCTAATCGGTTTTTTAGCATTTTCTGCAAAACATGCACATATCATTTTTGTTTTACACTTGTATATTTCTACCATGTTACTTTGGGTTTACTATTGATGAGAGAAGGAAAATGGAATTTGAAAAGAAAAAGAAAAGGTTTTGGATTAGAATATTAGGTATGGTGAAGAGAGAGAAAGGTGAGGGTTTTGTTGACTTGGTCTTGAGCCATCCCTCTCCAATTATTTACACATCTCTCTTCTCTTCCTCCTCCATTGCTGCTGCTGCTGCTGCCCCTCTCTCCCTCATCATAAAATCCCCCAAAACACCTCAATAAATATCTCAAAACCCCACTCCCATTTCGCAAAAATTGTACACAAGCTCACAAGCATGCCTTTGGACCAAGAGCAGTCATTTTGGCGCTGTTGAGGATTCATGAGAGTATTATGAGGTAATTTCTTCACAATTAGAGTGTTATTGCTTGTGCTTAAGCTTCAATTCAAGTTTCATATCGATATCGTGTAATTTGGTGTATTTTGGACCAACTTAGAGAGGGTTAGGGTAAAGTTGAGATGTTGCTTTGCAATTGGACTTAAAATGGTGACCTTAGACCCTATATTGACCAAAACACTGGCCTAGCACAACCTGAAACCCAAAAATACGGAATTACGGAACTTTTCATGTCGATTTGTGTGATCTGTGAAGGTGTTCTGGAATCTGGAGCAACCCGGGGGCACCAAAAATAAAATTGAGCTGACAGTGAGTCGTGCAGGCACCTAGGAAGCTATCACCAAGACCCGAGCCCCTAACTCAAACCTACGGCCGCAGATTTAATCATTCTGGCCGCAATTTGCGGCCAGAGTAGAAGAGAATCGGTCCATTTTTGTTCCAGGGCTCATTTTGCACTAAATTAGACCCCTCCTATATGCAGTTTTGGCTAATTGTCATCTGGGAAAAATCTGGGAGCATTTTGGTGTGTTTTAGGCGATGTTTTCCGTATTTTTAAATGCACTTTCTTGATATTTGGATTTGTATTTGGTTGTCGAGTGTTCGTACATCGACAACAGGGGTTGTTTGTGTAGGGTTCCTAGGCACTCTAAGGAGGTCTCACAAGGCATCAACCATGCCAATTTCAAAAATTACGGTGCCGAGAAACCCTAGACTACGGATCGTTGGCTAGAATTCTAGGCGAAAAAGAAACTAGTTAACAAATTAACCAAAGGAACGGAAATACAACCTTTGTAGATCCGGTCCTCCACCTCCATAGCTCCGCAATGAAGTCTCCTCGCTGTCCAAATGGAATCCCGGGCTCTTGCGTCGGCTTCATCGGAGAATGGACGGGCTAGGTCATCGACTAGCATGCCGAAGATGATCTACGTCTAGGCATCACAAGATCAAGCTCTCACTTCACAAAGTCATGAAACTTGTGAAGAAAACACACTCTACTACTTGGCAAGAGGTAGATGATGAAGAAATAGGAAGTGGGTATACTTTAGAATTGGATTTCTCACTTGATTTCTTCACTTGCCATTGATGAGGCAAGCTTTCTTCATATGAAGAAGAAGAAGAAGATGATGATATTTTTTATGATAAGTTAATCACAAATAGAAAATAAAAGGAATATTTATCATAATCTAACCATGGTGAAGTGTAGAGAATCAACTAGGGTTAAGTGGAGTGGTTAGGGTTAAGCATGAGACAAAATGGTCACTTGGTCAAAGCTTCATAATACAAACAAAGTTAGCAACCATTTTCTCTTTATGCTTTTCATTTTCCAAAATGAATAAATAGATAAATAAATGAGAAAAGGAAATGAAACCCTAACCACTTAAGTAACCATGGTTTAATTCTTTACACAAACCCAAACTAGCATGTATCATCAAACATGATACAATCTTGTGTACAAAAGTATATCACATATACAATGTGCACAAACCAAGGGAGAAAATCCATTTAAAGTGAACCAATACTAGTTAATGCAAAGTAATATATCAAATATATAATTATACATTAAATCATTAAATCAACACTTGATTTAACGATCCGGTCATATCGCATATAACTGACTAATATTCAATGTATCGGCTTATCGAATCAATTCTTGATTCGATAACTAGGTTATATCGCATACAACCATTCGATACATTCATCGCGAGAATAGAATACGGTATCACATACTCGAATCATTCTCGGTCCCGCGCATATCTCATATGCGCTCCTATTTCGTTTCGCTTGAGCCAGGAAACCTCTGTGTAGGACTCTAAAGACTCGTCAATACGCCGGCAGCAGATGATGATCATATCAAGCACCCAAAAGCCGCAAGCGGTCTGCTAAATGTAACGGCCACCCGGGTATTGAGCGATCAGAAGATCGACGAGCAAGCCCGCTCACACTCCAGTGAATCCAACCAGTAACACTACCGTACAGTCCGGTCTGATCGTCTGATATGTCGCATATCTCGCCTAGGGGTGGTTAACGTCAGACCCCAATAGCTCGATAAGTCGTGTCGATATGAGGCCTATAACAGTTCGAGAAACTACTGGTAACACTTACCAGTAAATCTCAGCAACCCTGGCCAAGGATTTCCGGTTATAGCCAATCGAACATAGCGCAACATCAACCCCCTATACCGGGAGAGACGAATCCCCTCCTATCGCTCATTGCCTCCATGTGATTCGGGACTGTACCCAAAAACCACCGTTTTGCACGCCCTCTTGGACGTGGTAAGATGGAAATCAAAGCACAGTGGGAACCACACAAGACTCTATGACGATCTCGGGTCAACAGACTACTCTGTACCAGTGTCACCAGAGAACTGCCATCTGACGTAAGGTATAATACCATCTGGGAGTTCTCGGCGAGTCCGTCCAGTGTACCCAGTCTCTACTGAGCACCCGTATATCATCTCTGATGTCAAACACCAATGGATATGGGATCATCCATCGCCCATCTGTATGGGTCGAGAAGGTATATGCTAGTCTACTCTGGTATATCGATGCCCCGTCTCGATACACCCACGACTAGGGACTTTGAAGGATGTACTTATGGACTACCATGTCCCCACTAGTATGATCTGTATCATAGTCCAGGTAGTCAAGTACACATCCTAAGGGCTTTACCAACATGTAATAGAGAGACAATCTGTGTACACGTTAAGGTAAAGAGCAATCAGATAGCATACTATCATGTCGAGCAAGAAAGTCCTCCCTATATATGTCCCAGCATCCACTACAATATACATCCAATGTACAGTAATGGCCTCTAGGGCATATATATAACTAACAATCTCCCACTTGCACTAGGGCCATCTGTAGCAGTGGTTGTAGTATCTCATACTCAACCATCCCATAAAAGTCTCTCTCTGGGAATAGGCCTTCGTCAGTGGATCCGCCGTGTTGTCCTCTGAGTCTACTCTCCTGACCTCGATCGCCTGGAGATCAACCATCTCCATGATCAGGTGATACTGCCTTAGAATATGTCTGGATCACTGATGGGACCTTCGTTCCTTGGCATAAGGCACAACTCCATTGTCTCACAATAGGAGGAACGTAGTTCATCTCATGAACAAATATACATCCAGACTGCCTCTTTGGTAGCATCTTAAATAGCGATGTATCCAGCCTTTATCGTCTAGTATGCCACGGTATCTAGCTTGAAACTCTTCCAACATACCGTCCCTTTACTGAGGGTAAAGACAATGCCTGTGACTGACACTCAGTCGTCTTTATCACCCTGGAACACTTCCAGTGATTCTCCCCAGGATCAATTGATACCATCTCACTACAACTAGTGAGTATCCTAATATCCATTTAGATCTATCTCATAGATCCAAAACCCAGGATTTAGTAGGTATCATTATGATCCTATATGGAGAATCATTGTGATATGAGGAGATTGATCGAGCGTAGCATAGGAAACTCCTTCCCTATCAAGAGTATGTCATCCACGTACTCTACGAGGATAGTCACCATACTCCTTACTACCTTTTTGTTTATACAAGGTTCATCTACCATTTTGATGATGTCAAACTCTTTGACTAACACATCAAAACAGACGTTCCAACTCCGCGATGCCTGCTTTATCCTATAAAGCATCTTGCACACGTTTTCGCTGCTCCCACTGTCTATGAGGCCCTCTGGCTGTGTACTTATAGACGCACTCTTCTAAAACACCATTTAGAAAAGCAGTCATGGCACCCAACCGCCAGATATCATAGTCACGGTATGTAGCCGTGGCAAGTAGGATCCGGATGGACTTAAGCATAGGTACTGGAAAAGGTTTCATCATTATCCACGCCTGGTCGATGACGAAAACCTTTAACAAGTGTAGCTTTGAAAGTCTCAACTTTTCCATATACACCAAGTAATCTTCTCAAGATATACTTCCTCCTGATGGGGATTTAACCCTTCAGATATAGCAACCAAAGTCCATACTTTGTTGGTGTATAAGGATTCCATCTCAGATCGCTAAGCATCCAGCCATTCTTACAGAGTCTTACTCCTGATGGCCAGCTCGAAACCAGTTGGGTCATCATCTCATGATGCAATCCTCGCTCCCACTGTCATAGAGAAACCAAAGTATCTCTCAGGTGGGTGAGGAACCCTACTAGATCGGCGGAGAGGCTGAGGTTCGTTGGAATCTACTGAATCCTTTGGTTGTACCAAATCATCTGCTGTAGTTTGTATAGCTGAAACACTTCCAGTTCTACATAACTGACCTTGCCTCGAGCTTGTCCGTATTTTTCTTTTTAGACATAGGCCGGACAACCCCAAATCTTAAGGAACTTAAGATATGGGCTCTTCCCTTTCTATATCACATATGAAGTAGTAGGCAACTGATTTGATTTGAACCCTAATTCAATAGGTATGCAGCTTCTCAAGTGCATAATCCCCTAAAAGGAAATAGGTAACTCAGTAGTACTCATCATAGAGTGCACCTTATCATATATGGTCTATCTGCTCCGCCCCGATATACCATCGTACTATGGTGTATACGGAGGAGTAATGCTGAGAGAGAATCTCATTCTCCTTTAGAGTAGTCCAGGAATTCCATGCACAAGTATTCTCCTTCCTGATCTCATCATAGGACATAATACTTATACCCGTATTTTGGTTCTCTACTTCTAACTTATATTCCGTGAATATCTCAAAAGGTTCGGACTTGTGTTTCAACAGGAACATATGTCTGAATCTTAAGAGATTATCAGAGAATGTAATGAAGTAGAAAGAACTAGTCTTGGCATGTGTAGACAGGGGACCTACATACATCAACATGTATCATTCCCAAGAGTTCATTGACTCTTTCTCTGTTTCCAGTAAACGGAGCTATGGTCATCTTATCTTTGTGACATGACTTGCGAGTTTCACAAGATGTAAATTCAAACTAATTTAAATATGAATCTTTATGTAACTCTAACTAGTCGGGTCACATTGATCTGACCTAGTCTACAATACCTCAAGAAGAATTTGTTCATTTCTGAACTCTTCCTCTTGTGTGTGTTCCATATACTAAGAACCATAGTTTGATTTAGAACATTAATGTTTTTAGATAACGTGCCTGAACCGATCAACTTTTGATATAGGAAATGTTCAAAACATTATCCAACAATACAAAATTTTACCATTTCTTTGCTAATAAAGAGACTGATATGATTTTGTATATCAGGTTCGGTATTTAATAACATTCGTTCAGAATCAATGTATTGGTAATACAGGGTGACAGTGACCAACAGACTTGGCTGCAACACTTGCCCCGTTCTCTGCCTCATGAAACTTATCAGCCGTTCTCAGTTTTTCTACCCTTTTGTAGCCCTATGTAACTGATTACATATCTGGGATCCTGATCTGGTATCATATACCAAGGATGCGGAGGATACTGAGAAACAGTTCTGTATAATGAACACACCCGAAGATGATGCATCAGCATGCACTCTCTTCGTTTGGGCGGCACGGGAAATCTGGCATTCCCCTATTTCCTGCTCTGTCTTATAACAATTATAAGTTGGAGCGGGACCAACGTTCCCCAGCTCAGTAAAACAAGCGGGTTCGGTCAATATTCCGTATTATTATCTTGATTAAGGCGTGATATGGTCGCTACCTGGAGAGAGAGAGAGAAGAAAACACTCAGCGTGCGCTCTTGCAAGAATAGATTGGTTATTATTTTATCTAATCAGGATGGCTCCCATTGCTTTTTATCAAATCTTCCTTCAAACCTTAAAAGGAAAGACTAGCCGGGATTAATTACACACAACAAGTTCGCCAATCTTTCAGCCAGGCCAGTGTCGGTACTTTGAGGGAGGTCCCCCGTGCTTTCGCACGAACCTAATTAATGTAAACCTCGTTTTCCCAGAGGCGTAACCCCGTTGACACCTTTCTAGACACCTACTTGATCGGCTAATTGTAATGTGTAAAACTCTCCCAGGAGTAACTCTTACTCGCAGCGGGTATCGGGATCCAACTATCTCATAGAAAGTATGCAATCTCATTGCAAATTTCAACACTTGAAATTCCCGATAATATTTTACCCCTAGTGTCCTATGACCTTGACGAATGCCAAACAACCCATAGTCCACTAGTCAAGTTCAACCCGTACATTTCTTGATCGAATTAAACCCACCCGCACGACCCTTGACGAATGCCAAACAACGCCGTACGAATACCCTAATCCAATCTGCATCATATGCATAAGCAGATAAATACTAGTTAGCTGCCGTACACTACGCCTTGACGAATGCCAAACTACCGCAGCACGAATACTAACTAGTACTTATCTGAAATGACGAAGGGCTACGACAGGTTTTTCTGAAAACCTATTGCGTAATGAACTTGATATCGTTGTAAGATCGAATGAATTTTGAAATGGAGTGTTTTTGAGGCTTTTCTAGTTTTGCTAAAGGAGTCACTCCCGGTGAAGGGATCGTCGGTCCTTTCCTCGTCGAATGAGGTGCGGGATATATCATATATATCACTGTGCAAAGCAAAAACTCTTAAAAGCAATCAAAAGACAAACCGAGGGTTGTAGCATCTGCCAGTTATTGCTAAAGGAGTCACTCCCGGTGAAGGGATCTCGGTCCTTTCCTTATCGAATAAGGTGCAGGATATATCACATATACCGCTGTGCAAAGCAAGAACTGTAGCTACCTGTTTTATTTTGAAATTCGATTCTACAACATCTTAGGTTTCTTTTATTTCATTAATCATATTAATGAAGTCCCATCATTTAAATACCTAAACATCACAGATAAATACGACGTACACTTATGCCATCCGCATTCGCCTCGATGTCCCCTCGTGCACCGTTAGGTTAGGTAACTAACGGCAGAGCGGGTCAGGGCTAGCACAGGTGTAAAACATAAGTAACGTCTATATAATATATCATATATACTATATATTGTATCTATCACAGAACATCACATGATCACATCACAGATATCGCAGCTGAAGAATCATATGAAATATTGGATATACTAGGACGTCCGTGTTTTCAATACGAGCCAGTATAAAACACGGATTCCACGGTCGCGATGAATAGCCAAACCCACACCCCTAGACCCCTACGAGAGCGGCAAGCAACCCTACCAATTCTAGAGTTAGGAGACCCGGACTCGACTCCTCGAGTAGGTCTCCCACTGGACTCCAGAACCCGGTTACTTGTGCCATCCTCCTTGGGTCTATCCTAGTGCGGAAAAGTAAATAATATACATCAACAGTGACAACTTCCGCAACCTGGAAGTGCCCCAATAAAAGAATATTACATACAAGTTTTTACATGAATGAAAATGAAAAACACTCATCTCACATAAAAAACCCCGGCTATTCAAACACGACGATCCAATATAACATATCCATCAACACATAACAACACATGTTATCAACGTAAGTAAATATGCGCATCCCAATTGTCGTTGACATATAGCAACGAAACCGGAGATATCACATATTACACTTACGGTCACAAAAAAGAAAGTGTAAAACTACAACAGTTGGAATCCGCAACCTCTTTAGACACCGCATGCCTAATCAAATGAATTACTTAGACATCGCATGCCTAACAATTATAAACCCCGCATTTTAGTCTCAAAATCGAAAACACTTTTCAATATCAAGTCGGGCAATTCAACAAGATTCCCGACATCCTGATCGAATGCTCGTCGCAAACTTCAATAGGCGGCCGCACCCCCGACGCCATCGACGAAGTGCACCAAGGCGGAACACCGCTGCCGCGAGCACCCGAACGGATGCTTTCGGCGACGGGGTTCTCCTACAGTCACTTGGTCGGGGCTATGGGGTGAGGCAGTCTATTAAGTTTACCCGGCGAGTATCCGCGTACGCTACGTGATTGCGACGGACTTTTGATCTCATCAAAATTCCGTGGCAACCGATCAAGTGAGACTAAACCGCTAGATTTATAACATTCATTCAGTTATCTCATAACTACTTGTGAATTCCAATTATTGTATCACATTCCGGATAAACAGAAAATGTTAAACTTTCCGATTGAACATTCGAACACCCAAGTTTTCCCGAAATAGCTCAACACATGAAATAAGTCTAACAACATTCAGTTCGTGCCTCAGTACCAACGGTCCAGCCGTAGAAGGGTCAAGCCAACGCCTCACATGTGGCACGCCGTACTGCCCCAAACCCGAAGGTTCAAAGGGCAGTTCAAGACGGTCACATAATCGAGTTAAGGTTTGTTGTCTTCTAGAGGGTCCATCGCGTTACTTGCACTACTTAGAACGTCGTTAAACTACGGAAAAATCCAACACTTGGAAATTTCCCGACAGGGGAAAAGGTGGGTATTTATATCCGGTCGAACTTTTTAACATATTCTAAAATTTATCCGGAAAGCCACATAGACAAAATCTGATACCCCGATCGAAACACCGAATCCCCAAAACAACCCCAGAAAATCCAACTCTTGAATAAAATTTAAAAATACCTAGAAAACAGCGCATTAAAATAAAGAAATTACTGTGCCAAAATCGTTGACTGATGAGACATGTTGACCGCGGAACCGCCGCATAAGCCATGCTTATGCCGCGGTTCCGTCGCGCCTTGGAGGAATCATGAGTCCCGTTTTGTACAGTAATTCTTAGAATCTCCTTCTTAGTTTTCTGCATATTTTTAATTTCGAAAAATCCACAAATACAGAAAAAGTCCAGAGAGCATTTTGGAGATGGGGTTTCGGTTCGATCGGACTTCAAACTCCGTCTAGACTTCGCCTAAGGCTCTAGCTAGGCTCTGATACCACTGTAGGGTTTCTAGGCACTCTAAGGAGGTCTCACAAGGCATCAACCATGCCAATTTCAAAAATTACGGTGCCGAGAAACCCTAGACTACGGATCGTTGGCTAGAATTCTAGGCGAAAAAGAAACTAGTTAACAAATTAACTAAAGGAACGGAAATACAACCTTTGTAGATCCGGTCCTCCACCTCCATAGCTCCGCAATGAAGTCTCCTCGCTGTCCAAATGGAATCCCGGGCTTTTGCGTCGGCTTCATCGGAGAATGGACGGGCTTGGTCATCGACTAGCATGCCGAAGATGATCTACGTCGAGGCATCACAAGATCAAGCTCTCACTTCACAAAGTCATGAAACTTATGAATAAAACACACTCTACTACTTGGCAAGAGGTAGAGGATGAAGAAATAGGAAGTGGGTATACTTTAGAATTGGATTTCTCACTTGATTTCTTCACATGCCATTGATGAGGCAAGCTTTCTTCATATGAAGAAGAAGAAGAAGAAGATGATATTTTTTATGATAAGTTAATCACAAATAGAAAATAAAAGGAATACTTATCATAATCTAACCATGGTGAAGTGTAGAGAATCAACTAGGGTTAAGTGGAGTGGTTAGGGCTAAGCATGAGACAAAATGGTCACTTGGTCAAAGCTTCATAATACAAACAAAGTTAGCAACCATATTCTCTTTATGCTTTTCATTTTCCAAAATGAATAAATAGATAAATAAATGAGAAAAGGAAATGAAACCCTAACCACTTAAGTAACCATGGTTTAATTCTTTACACAAACCCAAACTAGCATGTATCATCAAACATGATACAATCTTGTGTACAAAAGTATATCACATATACAATGTGCACAAACCAAGTGAGAAAATCCATTTAAAGTGAACCAATACTAGTTAATGCAAAGTAATATATCAAATATATAATTATACATTAAATCATTAAATCAACACTTGATTTAACGATCCGGTCATATCGCATATAACCGACTAATATTCAATGTATCGGCTTATCGAATCAATTCTTGATTCGATAACTAGGTTATATCGCATACAACCATTCGATACATTCATCGCGAGAATAGAATACGGTATCACATACTCGAATCATTCTCGGTCCCGCGCATATCTCATATGCGCTCCTATTTCGTTTCGCTTGAGCCAGGAAACCTCTGTGTAGGACTCTAAAGACTCGTCAATACGCCGGCAGCAGATGATGATCATATCAAGCACCCACAAGCCGCAAGCGGTCTGCTAAACGTAACGGCCACCCGGGTATTGAGCGATCAGAAGATCGACGAGCAAGCCCGCTCACACTCCATTGAATCCAACCAGTAACACTACCGTACAGTCCGGTCTGATCGTCTGATATGTCGCATATCTCGCCTAGGGGTGGTTAACGTCAGACCCCAATAGCTCAATAAGTCGTGTCGATATGAGGCCTATAAAAGTTCGAGAAACTACTGGTAACACTTACCAGTAAATCTCAGCAACCCTGGCCAGGGATTTCCGGTTATAGCCAATCGAACACAGCGCAACATCAACCCCCTATACCGGGAGAGACGAATCCCCTCCTATCGCTCATTGCCTCCATGTGATTCGGGACTGTACCCAAAAACCACCGTTTTGCACGCCCTCTTGGACGTGGTAAGATGGAAATCAAAGCTCAGTGGGAACCACACAAGACTCTATGACGATCTCGGGTCAACATACTACTCTGTACCAGTGTCACCAGAGAACTGCCATCTGACGTAAGGTATAATACCATCTGGGAGTTCTCGGCGAGTCCGTCCAGTGTACCCAGTCTCTACTGAGCACCCGTATATCATCTCTGATGTCAAACACCAATGGATATGGGATCATCCATCGCCCATCTGTATGGGTCGAGAAGGTATACGCTAGTCTACTCTGGTATATCGATGCCCCGTCTCGATACACCCACGACTAGGGACTTTGAAGGATGTACTTATGGACTACCATGTCCCCACTAGTATGATCCGCATCATAGTCCAGGTAGTCAAGTACACATCCTAAGGGCTTTACCAACATGTAATAGAGAGACAATCTGTGTACACGTTAAGGTAAAGAGCAACCAGATAGCATACTATCATGTCGAGCAAGAAAGTCCTCCCTATATATGTCCCAGCATCCACTACAATATACATCCAATGTACAGTAATGGCCTCTAGGGCATACATATAACTAACAGTTTGTTGGATTTGCATGTTTGGGCTATAGGTTCCAACCTATGAGCACACTGTGTGCTGTATCGGTTTTCTGCCTTGATATTCATACGCATTGCTATGGTTGATCATTGTAGGTACCTTCACGTGGATTCCGAGGCGACGGAGCATGGCGTTATCGACACCGACACGCAGGATGCAGGTGAGTAGATTTATATCTACGGGGAGAAGTCGGGTGGATGGCGTATAGCACCCCCGCAGTTCGTGGTGATGTATACGAATACGTATACACACATATATATATTGTTTATATATTGTTTGAGTTATTGGTGATAAATATGGATATTTGGTGTTCTTGGATGATTGAGTGTCGCGAAACCCTAGAGTAGCGGTCGCACACACATGCACACACCCATCCATACTTGCATACTTTCTTCTTTCTTTTGTGCTCATACGGGAATATTTAGTTATGTGTTCACATAGGTATGGGACTATGTGTTCACATACGGATTTGGGGATAGTATTTGGAATTTGAAATGAGTCGATGAGATTGGGCTTGAGGCCAGGAGATCGGTGATGTGATTTGGTTCGTATTGAGATACGACTTGATGTTTTCGCGGGTCTTTTGACGTAGTGATTCTTACACCTGCATGCATACTTAGGCGGTATCAGTATTGTACTAGACGTAGATCAGTACCCCGATCATGATATTTGATAAAGAGGATACCAGATGAATAGTATGATGAATGTGATATTGACCCGTACCCAGATTTGGGATGTCGTACGACGGATTTACGTACGAGCTATATATTGATGATTGATCCGCACTCTTGACTTGGGATGTCTGATTGTAGATATGGTATCGGATATGATATTATTGAGGCGGGATTGCCGACTAATATATATACAGGTATGTATATATATCGACTCAGATGTTAGGCGGTTTCCTTACCTGTAGTCCAGCTTGTTAACTTAGCCCTTTAGTTTAGTTTAGTGGTTAGATTAGATTCGACTCTTACCTATTTCAAAAGCTTACGAATCGTGGGTATTTTAAAAGACAGGTCAAGGGATTCAACGGATATTTCAAAAGACGTATCTTTTCCTAAAAACACCGTAGCCCTTATTTTCAAAACACCGCGATTCGTGTTATTTCAAAGGCACTATTGTAGGACTTATATTAGGATAATGCAGTTTAGTTATCGTTGTGTCTAGTATTCCGCTCATTATTACTGTTCACTCCGCATCACATACTTATTATAATTTCTTATTGCATTGTTGATATCATACTGTTAGGACACCAGCACCATTACCGATGATGCGTATGTACCACGTACACTTGCTTGCCGGCTCACACACATCTTCATCGGTAATTGCCATGTCACGCACACCTTAGAAATTATTATCGCCTAATGTAGCTTGTTAACTAATAGTTTTGACATGATAATTAGTTGCTTGCCTTATATGCTAGTTTAGACATTGTAGTTGTTACTTGTCACTTCATGCATACTGTTATTCATTATATGCCGCATTCATGGATGCTCATGCTTATATTCATGGTTTTACATGCTATTGATGATTCGGATTTCCATGATATTTTCTGGATTTGGAGGAAAACCGCAAAATATATATAAACCGTTTTCTCTCTTTTTAAATAAAAATGCGGTTTTCCCATGATGTATGAGTCGTCCACCATGAGTTTGCTGATGGATTTCGAGACCCGATTCGAGGAGATGGATGAACCGTTTCGGGTACATGGTGGGCCCGGTAAGGTACCCCCGGGCAAGAAGCACGTGATGATGACGATGTGAGCCTGGAAGGGGAGCACTACCTACCGGTGATTTTACCCGACGCGTCGGATATCCGGAGGATACCGTCGTGGTCTTGAGATGGATGGTAGGGGCCGGTCTGGACTGACGGCGCCCTAGATATTGTGATTGAGACATTGAGATTTCGAGATATTAAGGTACAGAGACTGTGATACAGAGATATCGAGATATTGGGATTACGTTTTGTGCCGATGCTAGGCACTGTTTTATGCTGATTTCATTATGATACCTCATTTTAAAAATACAAAGGAAACTCTGCCGAAATTTTTAGAAAATACTTGTGATTTTAAAATGCACATTTCGGCGTATGTTGCAAACTACTTGATTTAAATTGGTTTTCCTCTTCTCTACTACTCTTCTTGGTTTGGATTTCTGGGTTTTCGGCTTACTTAGAATACGTACGCCTTGAGACGTTCGTAGTTTAAGTGCCGATCATTTTCCATACTTTCTGGACGTGACAACAAGTCCTTCGGGTCTTCTCCGCTGTCCTCCTCATCATCGTAGGCTCCAAGGATCGATCCGGATCGTAGCTTCCTCGTCGTCTTCCTCGAGTCAAAGACGATCCACCCGAGAGTTTGTACTCCGAGCTCCAACCTCAAATCCGAGGTAACTAGGGCAACTGGCTTGCTAAACTAGATGGCATAGGTGATGTAGAGAACGAAGATCGATTTATTTGTCTCTTGGAACCCTGTTTACTCAACTCATGAGACCTTAAGGGTTGTTGTTGAAAGGAAGAAAAAGAGAGCTAACTTGAGGAGAGAGAAATGTTTTTTGATAATGATAATGATAAATGAGATGGCTCCCTTGACTTGACTATAAGTATGGCAAGAAAATATCTCACCCAAAATATCTAGTGCCAGAAAATATCTCACAAGAAATATCTAGTCAAAGAGTCAAACAAAGTCAAGTGGTCAAACCAAGTCAAATGGTCAAAAAAAGTCAAGTAGTCAAAATAAGTAGCCATGCCTCAATTATCATTTACAAAAATAACAAATACTTCCTCCACCTCATAATTGTTTTAATCAAGTTAATGGTCAAAATCCTAATTAGGTGTCTCCTTCTATGCCCCTCTCATCCGTATATACATACCCGCATTTGTGTTCCGAGAAACACGAATATAAAGAGACGAAACTGATCAATCAATATAATACTAGGATCCGGCTTAAACCAAAGCCCACTAGTATTATCCGCCCGAACATCATACGCGAACATATGTACATACGTGATCGATAAGAAGGCCGATGAGGAAACCCATCAGAACTCCTACTGAGCCTGAATGTGACAATCTCTGTACAGTCTGGTCTGTTCGTCTAAGAGTATTGCATATCGGGCCTAGGGGCGGTAATCGTCAGACCCCTAATAGCGCAATAAGTCGTGTCGGAGAGTAGCCCAATACACCCTGAGAAACTACTGGAATACGTACCAGTAAATCTCGCTTGTCTTGGCCAAGGACTTTGTGTAATGGCCTTCCGAACACAGCGCGATATCAACCCCCAATACCGGGAGAGACGAATCCTATCTAACTGCAACTGCCTCCAAGTGCTTCGGGACTGTACCCAACTACTACCTGTTTGCACAAATCCTTTGAGCCGTGGTAGGATAGTAATCAAAGTACAGTGGGAACACACTCGAGGAGAAGTAGCAGTGTCAAGTCGACGGAATAAGCTGCACTCATGTCACCTGTGAACTGCTACCCGACGACAGGTATAATACCTACCAACAGTTCCCGATGAGTCCTGTCCAGTGTACTCATAACCTAATGAGCACCTGCATACTATCTCCAGTACGGCGTACTGATAGCTGTGGGACAGACCATCCCCTTGCTGGGATGAAAAGCGTATACACTAGTCTTCTGTGGAGTATCGATGCCCCGTCTCGATAATCCTACGACTAGGGACCTGTATAGGATGTACTTATAGACTACCCAGCCCCCAATAGCATGACTGCCATCACAACGCTGGTAATCAAGCAAAGATACTAAGGGCTCTACCAATATGTATAAGCGATATGCTAAGAAAACACATGCACATATTGAGGTAGAAAAAAACCAGGCAGCATACTACCATTTCGAGTAAGACTGTTACTATATCCGTGTATATCCCAAGCTCCCATTAATATACAATCCAGTATGATACAATAATGGCCTCTAGGGCATATATCACTAACAATCTCCCACTTGTACTAAGGCCATATACTGGCATATCGCAGATCGAAGATCTCGAATAGCCTCTCGAACACTGTCTGAAGGATAGCCTATGTGAGTTGATATGCAGTGTTTTTCTCCGTATCTAATCTCCTCACCTCGATCTCCTAGGATCAACGATCTCCCTGATCAGGTGGTGCCGCCTCAAGATATGTCTGGACCTATGATGGGACCTTGGTTCCTTCCCTAAAGCTATAGCGCCGTATGTTGTCACAATACTAAAGTATTGGACCAACAATGGAAGGAACCACCTGAATTTCAATTAAGAACTTCCATATCCAGACCGCCTCTTTTGTGGCGTCTCATGAAGCGAACTACTCCGTTTCCATCATCGAGTCTGCAACGGTGTCCTGCTTGGAGCTCTTCCAATAGACCACCCTCCCTTGAGGGTAAAGACATAACCTGACATGGACTTGGAGTCATCCTTATCACTCTGGAAGCTAGAGTTAGCAAAGGCCTTGATCTGGAGGTCCTTTTCTGCCATACACCAAGAACATCTCCTTAGTCCTTCTCAGTTACTTGAGAATGTTCTTTACTGCTTCCCAGTGCTTCTCCCCTGGGTTTGACTAATACCGTCTTACCACGCTTAGTGCGTAAACTACATCTGGTCTGGTACACAACATCGCATACATTATAAAGCCTACCGCAGAAGCGTAGGGTATAATCGACATGCGAGCCCTTTCCAAATCAGTCTTGGAAGACAACTCTTTGGAGAAGGTGATTCCGTGACAAGCCGGTAGACTACCGCGCTTAGAATCGTCCATACTCAATATTTTTAGTATGGTGTTGATGTACCTTGACTGTGAAAGTCCCACTATCCTCTTTGATCTATCACGATAGATCTGGATCCCCATAATGTAGTTGGTATCTCCTAGGTCTTTCATGGAGAACCTCTGTGACAAGAATCCTTTGACTGATTATAGCATAGGAATGCCATTTTCTATCAAGAGAATGGTATCCACGTACTCAACGATGAATTCTACAGTTCTTGCTACAATCTTACTATAAATGCATGGCTCATTTGGATTTTTTGATAAAGTCGAATTCTTTGATTGTCTCAATAAAAACAGATGTTCCAACTCCGCGATGCCTGCTTTAGTCCATAAATGGACTTAAGCAACTTGCACACTGTCCCGCTGCTCCCACTCTGATTGAAACTCTCTGGCTGATCCATATAGACGCACTCTTCCAAATTACCATTTAGAAAAGCCGTCTCTATTTCCATCTGCCGGATCTCAAAATCTTGGAAGGCAGCAATGGCAAGAAGGATCCGAATGGATTTGAGCATAGTCACCGGAGAAAAGGTTTCACAAAAAACCTTTTGCAACAAGTCTAGCCTTATAGGCTTCAACATATCCATCTACACCAATCTTCTTTCTGAAGATCCATTTGAAGCCTACGGGTTTTACCCCTTCTGGAGCAATGTTTAAAGTGCATACTTTGTTGGTGTACATGGACTCCATTTCGGTCCGCGTTGCATCCAGCCATTTTACCGAGTCGCCGCTCTGAATGGCTTACTGGAAGCTAGTTGGCTCATCATTGTCAATGATGCAATCCTCTCGATCCCCAACTATGAGAAAACCGTAGTATCTCTCGGGCGGATGAGACTGCCTACTAGTCCGGCGGATTGGCGTAGGGATGTCCGGTTCTTTTGAAACCTCTGGTTCTACCATACTTTCAGTAATAGTTTGTGGTTCTGGAATTTCTTCCAGTTCTATTGCGCTCCTACTATTTCCTTTTAAAAAATTGATTTTCTAAAAAGTGGGCATGACGAGGAACAAAAACCTTTTGTTCCTCTGCGTAATAGGAAAGATACCCCTTGGAGTTCTTTGGGTATCCCACAAACCTATACAGTACTGAGCGTGCCTCGAGCTTGTCCGTATACTACTTTTCATCAAAAGCTGGACATCCCTATATCTTCAGATACTGAAGATAGGGTTTCTTCCTACTCCACATCTGATATGGTGTAGTAGGCACAGTCTTGGTAGGAACCTTATTTAAAAGATATGCAGCTGATTCTAGTGTATAACTTCAGAAGGATCGCGACAACTCAGCGTTACTCATCATGGAACGAACAATATCCAATAGGGTTCTGTTCCGCCTTTCCTATACACCGTTTTGTTGTGGTGTGTATGGAGGAGTAAGCTGAGAGAGAATTCTATTCTCTTTTAGGTAATCTAGGAACTCGGCAATTTAAGTATTCACCACGTCGATCAGATCTCAGTGTCTTGATACTTTTGCCTTTTTTTTTCCACTTCATTCTTATATTCCCGGAATTTTTCAAAGGGTTCGGATTTATGCTATCAAAAGAAGACATGTCCTAACCTAGAGAAATTATCCGTAAAAATAATGAAATTGGAATAACCACTTCGTGCATCTGTAGATATTGGACTACACACATCGCTGTGTATGAGTCCCAAGAGCTCGCTCGCTCTTACTCCGTGTCCAGTGAACGGAGTCTTTGTCATCTTTCCTATGAAACTGTTAGTTATATGTATGTCCTAGAGGCTATTACTGTATATACGATGTATATTGTAGTGGATACTTGGACATATATAGAGAGGACTTTCTTGCTCAACATGATAGTATGCTATTTGGTTGCTCTTTATCTTAACATGTACTCTGATTGTCTCTATGTTTCATGTTGATAAAGCCCTTAGGATGAGTACTTGACTACCAGGACTATGATGCAGATCATACTAGTGGGGACAGTGTAGTCATTAAGTACATCCTTCAAATGTTCCTAGTCGTAGGTGTATCGAGATAAGGCATCGATATACCAGAGTAGACTAGCGTATAGCTCTTCGACCCATGTAGATGGGCGATGGATGATCCCATATCCATTGGTGTTTGACATTAGAGACAGTATACGTGTGCTTAGTCGAGACTGGGTACACTAGACGGACTCGCGGAGAACTCCCAGATGGTATTATACCTCACGTCAGATGGCAGTTCTCTGGTGACACTGGTACAGGTTAGTCTGTAGACTCTAGATCGTCATAGAGTCTTGTGTGGTTCCAACTGTGCTTTGATTTCCACCATACCACGTTCAAGAGAACGTGCAAAACGGTGGCTTTTGGGTACAGTCCCGAGTCACATGGAGGCAATGAGCGATAGGAGGGGTTTCGTCTCTCCCGGTATAGGGAGTTGATGTTGCGCTGTGCTCGATTGGCTATAACAGGAAGTCCTTGGCCAAGGCAGCTTCAGAGATATACTGGTAAGTGTTATCAGTAGTTTCTCGACCCGTTATGAGCCTCATATCGACACGACTTATCGAGTTACTGGGGTCTGACGTTTACCGCCTCTAGACGAGATATGCGACAAATCAGACGAAGAGACCGGACTGTACGGTAGTGTTACTGATTGGATTCGCAGGAGTGTGAGTAGGCTTGCTTGTTGATCTTCTGATCGCTCAATACCCGGGTGGCCGTTACGTTTAGCAGACCGCTTGCGGCTTGTGGGTGTTTGATATGATCATCACCGACTGCCGGCGTATTGACGAGTCTTTAGAGTCCTACACAGGGGTTTCCTGGCTCAAGCGAAACGGAGTAGGAACACATATGTGATATGTGCGAGACCGAGATTGATACGATATGAGATACCGTATTCAATTCTCTTGATTTGTGACATTGATCGGTTGTATGCAATATAGCCGGGTTATCGGATCAAGTGTTGATTCGATAAGTTGTTACACATGATATTAGTCGGTTATAGCCGGATTATTAAATCAAGAGTTGATTTAATTATTTAATGTATAATTATATATTTGATATATTACATTACATTAACTAGTATTAGCTCACTTATGATTTATTTTCTCACTTTTTGTACATAAGTGTATATGTGATATATATTTGTGTACATATGTTTGTGTCATGCTTGATGATACATATAAGATGGGTGTATGAGATTTATACCATGTTTAGGTTAAATTAGGGTTTATTTATTATCTTAAGATTTAACAAAAGAGTTACACTTGGTCAATGTTATCAAGCTTGAAGAAGCTTGGAGAAACTTCGACAAAGTCCACTCTTTTGTCATTTCTCTTGATATTCTTTAACCCAACCCTTAACCTCGTACCTTGGTCAATTCTCTACATGAGTTAAGCATGATAGCTTAACTCACCCATGGTTACATTATTGATGGGGATTAATTCATATGATGAATTATTCTTTCTTCTTCTTCTTCATCAAGCTCCATGAAAAGCTTGCTAGCTCTAATGGTGGAATGAGAAAAAGTGTGAGAAAATCAAATCTAAAGTGAGCCCACTTCCTACTTCATCATCCTCTACTACTTGCCATATATTATAGGGTGTTCTCTCCACAAAGTTCATGACCTAGTGAAGGAATAGCTTGAGCTAGTGTCTCCCCGACGTTGATCATCTACGGCCTCGAAGTCTTCGAAGCAAGCACATTCATTTCTTTAACGGAGCCTCTCTAGAGTCCGAAGCTTGAGATCGCAGTGGAGGGGACTACTACACGGAGCTATTTGAAGTGAAGGATTGGTCTACAAAGGTTGTATTCCTTGCTCACTATCTTTTTCAAAGTGTTTGCATTGATATCCCGTATTATTTCTAGTTAACGATTCTAGTTAGGGTTAGCTAAAACATCAATTTTTAAATTTGGCATGGACGATGACTCCCGAAACCTTGCTTCCGTCATAGGTAACCCTTCAGTGGTATCAGAGCCATGCTAGAAATTTATACGGATTTTGTTAAGATCACGAAACCGAAACAACTCCTTAACTTGAAACAGAAAATTGAAGTTTCTGTCGATTTTAAAAGTTGTCAAAATTTTTTTAAACAAGTACAGAGTGATGTATATGATATATCATGAACACTGTAAAAATTTCAGGGGGTTTCATGTAAAAGTGGCCTGCCACCATAGGTCCCATATCGGCCAAATCCGAGCCCCCCCCGAAATTTTGCCTGTGTTCCAGTGACTTGGTTTTGATGTTTCAGGTGTTGTTTATTTTGGCTAATTTTGCATGTGATGTAATCTTACACTATAAGCAAGTCGGAGTGTTTCGTATTCGTAGTTTTAATATTGTTTCGGGTGTTTCTCATGTTGTCTAGACGAAGTTAAAAAGTTCGATCGAATTTCAAAAACCCATTTTTCCTAGTTTAACGTATTCGGAAAAACATGCAAGTGATTCTTTGGACCCTCTAGAAGAACGAAACCTTAACTCGATTATGTGGCCGTCAAAACCACCACTTGAACCCTAGGGTTTGTGGTAGTTTAGCGTTTCACATTTGAGGCGTTAGTTTGACCCTTCTACGGCTTGTTCATAGGTACTGTGGCATCTTCTGGGTATTACTAAAACTGTGCTCAAGTGTTGAGCTGTCGGGAAATTGTGGGACTTTGATGAATCGATCGAAGAGTTTAACTTCGTCCGGATATTATGTGATGGGATACAATATTTGGAATCCACATGTAGTTATGAGATAACTAATTTGAATGTTATAAATCTAGCAGTTTAGTCTCAATTGATCGGTTGCCACGGGATTTTGATGTGATCAAAAGTTTGTCGCAATCACGTAGCGTATGCGGATACTCGTCGAGTAAACTTAATAGATAGCCACGCCCTATAGCCCCGACCAAGTGACTGTAGGAGAACCACGTCGCCAAAAGCATCCGTTCAGGTGCTCGCGGCAGCGGTGTTCCGCCGTAGTGCACTTCGTCGACAGCATCGGGGGGTGTGACCGTCTACTAAAGTTTCCGACGAGCATTCGATCAGGATGTCGGGATTCTTGTTGAATTTCCCGACTTGATATTGAAAATTGTTTTCGAGATCGAGACTAAAATGCGGGGTTTATTGTAACGTTTTGGAAATCGTTATGCGATTTCGTCCGTTTTAGGGTAAGTTTGTCGGTATTTTCCGTTTTTACCCGACTGTGAACAAACGACCATATAGACTTGCCAGCACCTAGATTAGCTAAAATAAAGCTAGTGCGCGAACTTTGGGAGTATATGGGACGTTTTGGTTCAATTTGGTTTTTCCCAATTTTTAATATTATTTTAATGCGGTATTTAAATTTTGGGAAAATTTCCGTTTGCGATCTTTTCTTTAAAACCTCTAAGTTAATGAAATCCTTCTCACTTCACCTAGGAATATATTGTGTGGACTAGGATTTAAGTTAGGATTTAAATCAAAAAGAAAAGAAAAGAGAAGGAAATAGATGCATGCATGTGTGTGTATGTGTGCAAGTTTATTAATGAGCAATAAATGGAGGAAATTGCTAGGAAAGCCTCTTGAACCCTCCACCTCACTCCCTTGGCCGAATTCCTTCATCCCCTACTGCACTTGAACAATTCCCATATCATTTTATATCAATTCTATCACAAAACTTCTCCAAAATTCTGAAACCTAACACAAAAATACCAAAAAGCTTTGGATTTCTTGATCTTGATCACTTGGGATAGGATAAAGCTTGGAACTTGAGAGCAATATTGTTAGGTATAACCCCTTTACTGATAATTTGTAGTTTTTGTGTAGTTTTGATCGTTAATTTCTGCGTAGATCGTAGTTTGTATCGATTGAGGCGATATCGGGTTTTTAGTGTATTTTTAGTGATATTGGTATCTGCTATGATCTGGGGAGTTTAGTGATTGAGGAAACAACTTTAGAGAGATGTGCAGGTTAACCTGAGACACCACCCAGGAGACGGGGACCACCCCGCCGGTCTGGGCCGGCGAGCTTTGAAGAGGGGGCCGGCGACGCCGGCCGACTTGGTGAGGGTTGGGGTGGGTTTTCTGTGGGTGTTATCTGCTATGGTTTTGGGTTGTTTGGTACTGTTGAATTTGTTAGTAAATGCAGTATTCAAAATCTGGGATCGATTACCTATAATCGTGTGTTTTGAGTTCGCGTGATACGTGTTGCGACACGAGTCGTGTGTCGTGCTGCGACGTACTCAGTTTGGGTTTAGGTATCGTTTCGTGTGTTTGCGCTAGACGTGTATTCGTGATATGGTTTAGTGCGTTGTTGCGTTTTATATTACGTAGTTTTACGTTATTGAGATTGCTTCTAAGATATTCGCATTATTTCTTGTGTTTGTGATATTATAGCGTCGCAAGCGGGGACTTCAGACGCTGCGAACAAAGGGAAGCAGGTGGTCGGATCTTCATAGCTGGAGACCACAGTATGAGTAGATTTAACATCTACGGGGAATCGCCCGTATGGCGCTACGCGTCGGGGCTAGACATGATATATATTAGCCGTATGCTTATTTGCTTATATAGAGATATTGCATGATTCACATTGCGTATAGTTACTTGTAGTGCATGATATTATATCTGATGTACACTGCACTATTATCGACAGTCCATGTTGCACGAGCACCAATGATATGCTACACACACCCTGTTGATAATTGACATGATAGGCACAACACAATTGCTCATTCATATACCTTGCTATCGGTTAGCGACATTAAACAGTTATACTTGTGCGACAATGCATATTACATAGAACATACCTGTATACCTACATGCTCATATGTATACCATGCTATATTACTTGTTCGCACATATACCATGCTATATTATTTGTTAGCACATATACTTTGCTATTGTTATATGATCAGTTGTTATTGCATATATATCAGTGGTATGGGACGCTGTGTATATATGTATTCTGGATTTGGATATTACAGTTTTTATTTCATATATATCGGTGGTATGGGACGCCGTATATATATGTATTTTGGATTTGGATTTATATGATTTGTATTGCATATATATCAGTGGTATGGGACGCTGTATATATATGTATTCTGGATTTGGATTCTTGGGATCCGCGAGATACATTATATGGACTTATGCATTTGAGATGCGATATGGGAAATTAAGGTGTCGATGTGGGCACTTAATTTCCGAGAGATATATGGGGTTTGACAGACCGATACGTGGAAACGCAAGTATCGAGGTGGGATACTTGGTTTCGAGGAACGTATGAATATCAGAAAGACCGATACGTGAAAACGCAAGTATCGAGGTAGGGTACTTGGTTTTCGAGGAACGTATGGATATCAGTATTTTTGAGTGTCGATGTTTGGCACTCAGGTTTCATGAGACGTACAGGATTTGAGGGGCCGATCTGAAGGCCGATCTGAGTATTTTGGGGATTTGGGTGTTATTGAGATACACCGTATTTTTCATGCTTATGATATGTGCATGAGATTATTTACTATTCCGCACTCAGTATTCAATTGATATGGATATCATGATAGTTTCATATTCATATTGTCATACTCATGCTATCAGTTCACATGTTATTGATCATTGCTGTTAGTGCATACTTGCGATTACTGTATGATGTTATTTACTATTCACGAGTTGGCAACTCACCCCCGTTGTGCCACAGTTTTGCAGGACTTACCCTCTGAGTAGTCGCGGCGGGGCAGCTTATCATCATTACTTTTGGGGATACCGCTACCTTTGGCAGTGAGGCCGTTGCATTATAGGTGGGTTTGCGGTTATCCGTTGTATATTGTATATCATTTGTTGGATCTAGTATTCTCCATCTACCCTTGTTGTATATGACTTAGAGACGACTTGTGAGAGATCAGTGTTGTATATTGGTTTTGAGAACCGTGCTCGTAGAAGTAGGTTATTTTGGTGATGTTTATTTCTTTATATAGTCGTTCTCTTTGATATTTCTTCGCTTTGGCGTCGTATACTTGTTGTGGTGATTGTCTCCGCCGGTGGGCGTGATTTTTCTCCCACTTGGGATGATTTATATATACTATCTGTGTTGTACCCGTTTACGGGGCTAGTTTTACAAAGGAGGTGCTGCCGAAATTTTTATGAAAGAAAACTAGAGTTAGAAATTTTAAATGGCGACTCCTAAAACTTTTAAATTATGTTTTCTCCGTTGATCCAGTTTTGGGTGGTTTAGATTTCTGGGTTTTCGGCTTACTTGAGTTACGTACGCCTGTAGACGTTACGTAGTTTAAGTGCCGGTTACGGGCCGAATTGCGGGTCGTGACAAAGTTGGTATCAGAGCGTTAGGTTTTACCTTTCGGAGTCTAGGATGACCTTGGTATGATGGAGTAGGTGGCTTAAGCAGAGTGACGTAGCGTGTGTATGTTCCGCGGCATACTTACGACACGGTACTCCGCCTAAGTGACCTTAGGACTTGTTGATTGATATTCCTTCCGTGATTGATATACATCTTGTGATTCGATTTCCATTTCCTTATCGAATCTTGTTTCAATTTATAGCCCATATGCCGCCGAAGACTACGAGGGCTCAGAGAGCGGCCGCGAGGGCCGAGGTCAGAGTTGACTCGCCTGAGGCGAGGACTGACCGGGATGGTACGCCTGTTGTACCGGAGTATATTGCTATGATTGGAGCTGGTATGCAGGATCTGCGCCAGATTGTGGGGACTTTGGTAGAGACCATCCGAGCGCAGGGGCAGGCAGTTGTTCCACCTACTGCGGAGGCTACGATGGTACCTACGGTTCCGATAGTCGCAGTTGCAGCTCCGGGGGTTATTGCGGTGTCGTTGACGGATTTCATGAGGCTGAGACCTCCGGTGTTTACGGGTACAGATGTTACCGAGGATCCGCAGTCGTTTATCGACCGGATGGCCAGGATTTGTCGCTCACTCCGATGTTCCGACGAGAGATGGGTGGAGTTTGCCAGTTTTCGTCTGGAGGGTATGGCCCAGAAGTGGTGTGAGTCGTTGGAGAGAGGCAGAGCCGCTGGTCTTGCTCCTATGACCTGGGCTGAGTTTGTGACGTCTTTTCTCGTTCGTTTTCTTCCACCGAGCGTCAGAGATGCGCGAGCGCGCAGATTTGAGTCTTTACGTCAGACGCCGGGGATGACGGTGTCGGATTATGATGTTTTGTTTACTGAGCTGTCGATATATGCTCCATACGTGGTGGCGACTGAGGAGATGAGGGTGAAGAGGTTTGTTCGAGGCCTACTTACCCAGATATTCTTAGCCATCAGTGTTCAGCATTGTGACACGTATGCGGCAGCGGTGGATGCAGCTCTTTCGGTAGAGGAGCGTCTAGCTGAGTTATCAGTTGTTCCGGGACCGAAGAGAGTTCGTATAGGTGATTCGGCAGCGAGGCAGACGTTTAGACGTCGAGACAGTTTCCGTTCGGATAGTGGCGGTTCGGGACGAGGTCGACTTTATGGTTCTTACCCTCAGGATGATCGGCAGTTTGCTTCGGGGTGTTACCGGTGCGGTAGTTTGGGTCATCGGGTTCGAGATTGTATAGAGCCACGTGTGAACGAGTCAGCTGTACCGCAGGTTACCTTACCACCTTCTCCACCTCAGAGAGCGTTGCCTCTTGTTCCTGTAGTTGCGCCGCGTCAGACTCCTGTTCAGCGAGGTCGTGGTCGCGGAGGTTTTGTACCGAGAGGTCGAGGTGGCAGAGGCAGAGGACAGCCAGTAGCCGGTAGAGGTCAGGCTAGGGTTTTTGCCTTGACTCACCAGGACGCTCAGGCGTCTAATGCCGTGGTTTCAGGTACTCTTTCTGTATGTTCTTTTGAGGCGCATGTTCTTTTTGATCCGGGATCCACGCATTCGTATGTTTCTACGCACTTCGTGCCGAGGTTAGGCCGAGAGTCTTGTTTGCTGGATCAGCCGCTGATCGTGACTACTCCTATGGGAGAGTCGTTTGTTGAGCGTTATGTGTTTCGATCTTGTGTCGTCCATATTGGTGACAGAGATCTGCCCGTCGACTTGATCCTTCTGGAGATGTTGGACTTCGACGTTTTGTTGGGCATGGATTGGCTAGCTACTTGCTATGCGTCCGTGGACTGCCGCGAGAAGACAGTTAGATTTTGTTTTCCCGGCGAGTCGGTGTTGGTTGTGCAGGGGGACCGTAGTGCCGCCCCTCACAGCTTGATTTCTGTTTTGTGCGCTAGTCGGCTTTTGAGGAGGGGATGTCGGGGATTCTTGGCGTTCATTCATGATACTGGAGCCACAGTGGAGTTGTTGGACCAGGTTTCTACCGTGCGAGAGTTTCCCGATGTTTTTCCCGATGAGTTACCTGGGATGCCGCCAGAGCGCGATATTGAGTTTTGCATTGATCTGATTCCTGGCACGGAGCCTATTTCTATACCACCTTATCGGATGGCTCCGGCAGAGCTTAGAGAGCTTAAAGATCAATTGCAAGAGTTGCTTGATTTGGGACTTGTGCGTCCGAGTGTTTCGCCGTGGGGAGCTCCTGTTCTGTTCGTCAAGAAGAAGGACGGCAGTTTGAGGTTATGTGTGGATTATCGTCAGTTGAACCGTGTTACGGTGCGGAACAGGTATCCTTTACCCCGTATTGACGATTTATTCGATCAGCTCCAGGGTGCGAAACATTTTTCGAAGATTGATTTGCGTTCGGGTTATCATCAGTTGCGGGTTCGGGATGATGACATTCCGAAGACTGCTTTTCGTATGCGCTATGGGCATTATGAGTTTTTGGTGATGTCGTTCGGACTCACCAATGCGCCAGCAGCGTTCATGGATCTGATGAACCGGATTTTCAGGCCGTTCCTCGACCAGTTCATTATCGTGTTTATTGATGACATACTGGTTTACTCTAGGAGTCGAGAGGAGCATGAGCAGCACTTGGGGATTACTTTGCAGATATTGAGAGAGCACCAGTTGTATGCTAAATTCTCAAAGTGCGCGTTTTGGCTTGATCGAGTGGACTTCCTGGGTCATGTGGTGACTAGTGATGGGATTCTTGTAGACCCGAGGAAGATCGAGGCTGTACAGCTTTGGCCCAGACCTGGATCGGTGACTGAGGTCCGCAGCTTTTTGGGCTTAGCTGGTTATTATCGCCGTTTTGTGCAGGATTTTTCGAGTATCGCTGCACCGCTGACTGGACTGACCCGGAAGGGGGTTCCTTTTCTCTGGACTGATGCGTGCGAGCAGAGTTTTCAGGAGTTGAAGACTCGGTTGACGACAGCACCAGTTCTTTCTTTACCTTCTGGATCGGGAGGCTACGTTGTGTATTGTGATGCTTCTCGAGTGGGACTCGGCTGTGTTTTGATGCAGCATGATAGGGTGATTGCATATGCTTCCAGGCAGTTGAAGAAGCACGAGCAGAATTACCCCACTCACGATCTGGAGAGATGGCTGCGGTAGTATTTGCGTTGAAGATCTGGAGGCACTACTTATATGGAGAGTCGTGTCAGATCTTCACGGATCACAAGATTCTGAAGTACATCTTCCAGCAGCGAGATCTGAACCTGAGACAGCGCCGATGGATGGAGCTAGTAAAGCATTATGATTGTGAGATCCTTTATCACCCGGGCAGGGCGAATGTGGTAGCCGATGCTTTGAGTCGTAGGCCCGTGGGTAGCTTGTCCCAGCTGAGCGCCGTTCAGTGTCAGTCTTCTGCAGATTGGCAGCTCTTGTGTGATAGTAGAGTGCAGTTCGAGTTCACCTCCACTGGGGGACAGTTTGCTCATGTTCGTGCCCGTCCACTACTTGTTGATCGTATTCGTGAGGCGCAACCCAGTGATGTTCGTTTGTCTGAGATTCTTGAGCTTGTTCGACGAGGTACAGTTACGGAGTTCATGATTGATGACCAGGGTGTGCTACGATGCGGGACTCGCTTGTGTGTACCGGATGTTGATGGGTTGAGACGCGAGATCCTAGAGCAGGCACATCAGTCGACTTTTAGCGTTCATCCAGGTTCCACCAAGATGTACAGAGACTTGAGAGACTACTACTGGTGGGAAGGGATGAAGCGCGATATTTCGGACTTCGTTTCGAGGTGCCTGACTTGTCAGCAAGTCAAGGCTGAGCATCAGAGACCGGCTGGAGAGTTGCAGCCTTTACCCATTCCGGAGTGGAAGTGGGAGCAGATTTCCATGGACTTCATTGTGGGTCTACCCAGGACCAGTAGAGGGTATGACTCCATTTGGGTTGTTGTAGACCGGTTGACGAAAGCGGCTCACTTCCTTCCAGTGAAGACCACT
This sequence comes from Agapanthus africanus, assembly GCA_030015575.1. Classification (NCBI taxonomy): domain Eukaryota; kingdom Viridiplantae; phylum Streptophyta; class Magnoliopsida; order Asparagales; family Amaryllidaceae; genus Agapanthus; species Agapanthus africanus. The sequence continues at coordinate 467,640,173 of JASDDO010000022.1, forward strand.
TTCGTCTATGCTCAGTACGCTCAGCTTTATATAGATGAGATTGTGCGTTTGCACGGTGTTCCCACATGCATAGTATCCGACAGAGGTACCCAGTTTACTAGCCGTCTATGGCAGAAGCTTCAGGAAGCTTTGGGTACCAGATTGAGTTTTAGCACCGCTTTTCATCCGCAGACAGATGGTCAGACGGAGCGGACTATTCAGACTCTGGAGGATATGCTCCGTGCATGTGTGCTTGATTTTGGGGGCAGTTGGGATCGTCACTTGCCGTTGATTGAGTTCTCCTATAATAACAGCTTTCAGGAGACTATTCAGATGGCACCTTTTGAGGCGTTATATGGTAGGAAGTGTCGATCGCTAGTCTGTTGGACCGAGCTTAGTGAGAGTTTGGTGTTGGGACCCCAGCTTGTTCAGGAGACTACGGAGAAGATCCAGCTGATTCAGGACAGGATGAGAACAGCCCAGTGCAGGCAGAAGTCTTATGCCGACCGTCGTCGTCGCAGACTTGAGTTCGCAGTGGGAGATCATGTATTCCTGAAGATTTCTCCGATGAAGGGCGTTATGCGATTTGGGAAGAGAGGGAAGCTCAGTCCCAGATTTGTAGGTCCTTTCGAGATCCTCGAGCGAGTGGGTTCGGTTGCTTATCGTTTAGCGCTCCCGCCTAGTTTTCCAGATGTTCACCCCGTTTTTCATGTGTCGATGCTTCGTAGATACCTTCATGATCCTTCTCATATGATTCAGCACGAGACCGTTCAGCTTGAGCGTGATCTTTCTTTCACCGAGCAGCCGATAGTTATTTTGGATCGGCAGGTGAAGAAACTTCGGTCTAGGGACTTGCCTTCTGTAAAGGTTCTGTGGCGTAGTCCGACTGGTGAGGAGATCACTTGGGAGATCGAGAGCGAGATGCGGGAGAGATTCCCTTATCTTTTTGAAGGTACGTTTTAGTATGAAATTGTAATTCGGGGACCGAATTTCTATAAGGGGGGGAGATTGTAACGTTTTGGAAATCGTTATGCGATTTCGTCCATTTTAGGGTAAGTTTGTCGGTATTTTCCGTTTTTACCCGACTGTGAACAAACGACCATATAGACTTGCCAGCACCTAGATTAGCTAAAATAAAGCTAGTGCGCGAACTTTGGGAGTATATGGGACGTTTTGGTTCAATTTGGTTTTTCCCAATTTTTAATATTATTTTAATGCGGTATTTAAATTTTGGGAAAATTTCCGTTTGCGATCTTTTCTTTAAAACCTCTAAGTTAATGAAATCCTTCTCACTTCACCTAGGAATATATTGTGTGGACTAGAATTTAAGTTAGGATTTAAATCCAAAAGAAAAGAAAAGAGAAGGAAATAGATGCATGCATGTGTGTGTATGTGTGCAAGTTTATTAATGAGCAATAAATGGAGGAAATTGCTAGGAAAGCCTCTTGAACCCTCCACCTCACTCCCTTGGCCGAATTCTTTCATCCCCTACTGCACTTGAACAATTCCCATATCATTTTATATCAATTCTATCACAAAACTTCTCCAAAATTCTGAAACCTAACACAAAAATACCAAAAAGCTTTGGATTTCTTGATCTTGATCACTTGGGATAGGATAAAGCTTGGAACTTGAGAGCAATATTGTTAGGTATAACCCCTTTACTGATAATTTGTAGTTTTTGTGTAGTTTTGATCGTTAATTTCTGCGTAGATCGTAGTTTGTATCGATTGAGGCGATATCGGGTTTTTAGTGTATTTTTAGTGATATTGGTATCTGCTATGATCTGGGGAGTTTAGTGATTGAGGAAACAACTTTAGAGAGATGTGCAGGTTAACCTGAGACACCACCCAGGAGACGGGGACCACCCCGCCGGTCTGGGCCGGCGAGCTTTGAAGAGGGGGCCGACGACGCCGGCCGACTTGGTGAGGGTTGGGGTGGGTTTTCTGTGGGTGTTATCTGCTATGGTTTTGGGTTGTTTGGTACTGTTGAATTTGTTAGTAAATGCAGTATTCAAAATCTGGGATCGATTACCTATAATCGTGTGTTTTGAGTTCGCGTGATACGTGTTGCGACACGAGTCGTGTGTCGTGCTGCGACGTACTCAGTTTGGGTTTAGGTATCGTTTCGTGTGTTTGCGCTAGACGTGTATTCGTGATATGGTTTAGTGCGTTGTTGCGTTTTATATTACGTAGTTTTACGTTATTGAGATTGCTTCTAAGATATTCGCATTATTTCTTGTGTTTGTGATATTATAGCGTCGCAAGCGGGGACTTCAGACGCTGCGAACAAAGGGAAGCAGGTGGTCGGATCTTCATAGCTGGAGACCACAGTGTGAGTAGATTTAACATCTACGGGGAATCGCCCGTATGGCGCTACGCGTCGGGGCTAGACATGATATATATTAGCCGTATGCTTATTTGCTTATATAGAGATATTGCATGATTCACATTGCGTATAGTTACTTGTAGTGCATGATATTATATCTGATGTACACTGCACTATTATCGACAGTCCATGTTGCACGAGCACCAATGATATGCTACACACACCCTGTTGATAATTGACATGATAGGCACAACACAATTGCTCATTCATATACCTTGCTATCGGTTAGCGACATTAAACAGTTATACTTGTGCGACAATGCATATTACATAGAACATACCTGTATACCTACATGCTCATATGTATACCATGCTATATTACTTGTTCGAACATATACCATGCTATATTATTTGTTAGCACATATACTTTGCTATTGTTATATGATCAGTTGTTATTGCATATATATCAGTGGTATGGGACGCTGTGTATATATGTATTCTGGATTTGGATATTACAGTTTTTATTTCATATATATCGGTGGTATGGGACGCCGTATATATATGTATTTTGGATTTGGATTTATATGATTTGTATTGCATATATATCAGTGGTATGGGACGCTGTATATATATGTATTCTGGATTTGGATTCTTGGGATCCGCGAGATACATTATATGGACTTATGCATTTGAGATGCGATATGGGAAATTAAGGTGTCGATGTGGGCACTTAATTTCCGAGAGATATATGGGGTTTGACAGACCGATACGTGGAAACGCAAGTATCGAGGTGGGATACTTGGTTTCGAGGAACGTATGAATATCAGAAAGACCGATACGTGAAAACGCAAGTATCGAGGTAGGGTACTTAGTTTTTGAGGAACGTATGGATATCAGTATTTTTGAGTGTCGATGTTTGGCACTCAGGTTTCATGAGACGTACAGGATTTGAGGGGCCGATCTGAAGGCCGATCTGAGTATTTTGGGGATTTGGGTGTTATTGAGATACACCGTATTTTTCATGCTTATGATATGTGCATGAGATTATTTACTATTCCGCACTCAGTATTCAATTGATATGGATATCATGATAGTTGCATATTCATATTGTCATACTCATGCTATCAGTTCACATATTATTGATCATTGCTGTTAGTGCATACTTGCGATTACTGTATGATGTTATTTACTATTCACGAGTTGGCAACTCACCCCCGTTGTGCCACAGTTTTGCAGGACTTACCCTCTGAGTAGTCGCGGCGGGGCAGCTTATCATCATTACTTTTGGGGATACCGCTACCTTTGGCAGTGAGGCCGTTGCATTATAGGTGGGTTTGCGGTTATCCGTTGTATATTGTATATCATTTGTTGGATCTAGTATTCTCCATCTACCCTTGTTGTATATGACTTAGAGACGACTTGTGAGAGATCAGTGTTGTATATTGGTTTTGAGAACCGTGCTCGTAGAAGCAGGTTATTTTGGTGATGTTTATTTCTTTATATAGTCGTTCTCTTTGATATTTCTTCGCTTTGGCGTCGTATACTTGTTGTGGTGATTGTCTCCGCCGGTGGGCGTGATTTTTCTCCCACTTGGGATGATTTATATATACTATCTGTGTTGTACCCGTTTACGGGGCTAGTTTTACAAAGGAGGTGCTGCCGAAATTTTTATGAAAGAAAACTAGAGTTAGAAATTTTAAATGGCGACTCCTAAAACTTTTAAATTATGTTTTCTCCGTTGATCCAGTTTTGGGTGGTTTAGATTTCTGGGTTTTCGGCTTACTTGAGTTACGTACGCCTGTAGACGTTACGTAGTTTAAGTGCCGGTTACGGGCCGAATTGCGGGTCGTGACATTTATAATTGTTAGGCATGCGATGTCTAAGGAATTCATATGGTTAGGCATGAAATCCAATATATGTGATACATTGGGTTTATGATGTCTAAGGTGGTTGCGGATTCCAACTGTTGTAGTTTTTCACTTTCTTTTCTGCGACCGTAAGTGTAATATGTGGTGTATCGCCGGTTTCGGTGCTATATGTCAACGACAATTGGATTACGCATATTTACTTACGTTGATGACATGTGATGTTATGTGTTGCTTGTATAAGTTATATTGGATCGTCGTGATTGAATAGCCGGGGGTTTATGTGAGATGAGAGTTTTTCATTTTCATTCATGTAAAATTCATTGTATGTAATATTCTTTTATTGGGGCACTTCCGGGTTGAGGATGATGTCACCATTGTATATTATTTACTTTTCCGCATTAGGATAGACCCAAGGCGGGGAGCACAAGTAACCGAGTTCTGGAGTCCAGTGGGAGACCATCTCGAGGAGTCGAGACCGGGTCTCCTAACTCTAGAATTTATAGGGTTGCTTTCCGCTCTCGTAGGGGTCTAGGGGTGTGGGATTGGATATTCATCACGACCGTGGAATCCATGTTTTATACAGGGTTAAAATAAAACACAGAAATCCTAGTATATCCAATATTTCATATGTTGTTCTTCTGCTGCGTTATCTGTAATGTTATCATTTGATATGTTGATATGGATACAGGATATAGTATATGTGATATATTATATAGACGTTGCTTATGTTTTACACCCGCGGTAGCACTTCCCCGCTCTGCCGTTAGTTACCTAACCTAACGGTGCACGAGGGGACATCGAGGCGAATGCGGATGGCATAAGCGTACGTTGTATTTATCTGTGATGTTTAGGTAAATTATATGATGGGACTTAATTAATGAGATTAATGAAATAAATGAAACCTAAAGATGTTGTGGAATCGAATTTTCAAAAATAGGTAGCTCTAGTTGTTGTTTTGCATAGCGATGTTCCTTGTAGAACATCCAGCACCTTATTCGATAAGGAAAGAGCCGAGATCCGTTCACTAGGAGTGACCTCTTTAGAAATAACTGGCAGATGCTACAACCCTCGGTTTTTTCTTTTGATTGCTTTTCTAGTTCTTGCTTTGCATGGTGGTATTTGTGAAATATCCTGCACCTTATTCGATAAGGAAAGAGCCGACGATCCCTTCACCGGGAGTGACCTCTTTAACGAAACTAGCAAAGGAGTAAAAAACACTCAATTTTAAATCATTTGATTCTACAACGATATCAAGTTCATTACGCAAAAGGTTTTCATAAAAACCTGTCGTAGCCCTCCGTCATTTAAGATATGTACTTCATAGTATTCGTGCTGCGTTTGTTGACCTTGTCAAGGCGTAGTGTGCGGTAACTATTTATACTTATCTGCATAAGCATATGATGCGATTGAGTTAGGGTAGTCGTGTGACCTTGTTAACCTTGTCAAGGGTCTTGCGGGTGGGTTTAATTCAATCAGGAAATGACGGGTTGAACTTGACTTGCGGTCTATGGTTTGTTGACCTTGTCAAGGTCATAGATCGCTCGGGGCAAAATATTATTCGGAATTTCAAGTGTTCAAATTTGCAATGAGATTGCATACCTTCTATGAGATAGTTGGATCCCGATACCCACTACGAGTAAGAGTTACTCCTGGGAGAGTTTTACACATTACAATTAGCCGATAAAGTAGGTGTCTAGAAAGGTGTCAACGGGGTTACGCCTCTGGAAAAACGAGGTTTATTCTAATTAGGTCCGTGCGAAAGCACGGGGAACCTCACTCAAAGTACCGGCACTGGCCTGGCTGAAAGATTGGCGAACTTGTAGGGTGTAATTAATCCCGGCTAGTCTTTCCTTTTAGGGTTTGAAGGAAGATTTGACTAAAATAGTAGGAGACATCCTAATTAGATATATTAATAACCAATCTAATCTTGCAAAAGCATACGCTGAGTGTTTTCTTCTCTCTCTCTCCAAATAGCGACCATGTCACGCCTTAATCAAGATAATAATACGGATGTATTGACCGAACCCGCTTGTTATACTGCGCTAGGGAACGTTGGTCCCGCTCCAACTTATAATTGTTATAAGACAGAGCAGAAAATAGGGGATTACCAGATTTCCGTGCCACCCAAACTAAGAAAGTGTATGTTGATACATCATCTTCGGGTGTGTTCATTACAGAGAACCGTTTCTCAGTATCCTTTACGTTCTGGGTATGAGATATCGGATCAGGATCCCACATATGTAATCTGTTACATGGGCTACAGAAAGGTAGAGAACTGAGATTAGGTGATATGTTTTAAGAGTTAAAAATGGTGCAAGTGTTGCAGCCAAGTCTGTTGGCAGTTATCACCCTGTATTACCAAATACATTGAATCTGAATGAATATTATTAGATACCGAACCTGATATACAACATCATATCAGTCTCTTTATTAGTAAAGAAGGATATAATTTTGTATTGTTGGATAATGTTTTGAACATTTCCTATATCAAGAGTTGATAGGTTCAGGCACGTTATCTAAAAGCATATACGTTCTAAATCAAACTACAGTTCTTAACGTACAGAACACGCACAAGAGGAAGAGTTCCGAAATGAACGAATCCTTCTTGAGGCATTGTAGACTAGGTCATATCAATGCGACCCGACTAGCAAAGTTACATAAAGATGCATATTTAAATCAGTTTGAATTTACATCTTGTGAAACTTGCCAGTCATGTCTCAAAGATAAGATGACCATAGCTCCGTTTATTGGAAACAGAGAAAGAGTTATTGAACTCTTGGGATTGATACATGATGATGTATGTAGGTCCCCTGTCTACACATGCCAGCACTGGTTCTTTGTACTTCATTACATTCATTGATGATCTCTCAAGATCCGCACATGTGTTCTTGTTGAAGCACAAGTCTGAAACTTTTGAGAAATTCAATGAATATAAGTTAGAAGTAAAGAACCAAAATGGGTATAAGTATTATGTCCTTTGATGAAATCAGGGAGGAGAATAATTGAGAACGGAATTCCTGGACTATTCTAAAGGAGAATGAGATTCTCTTTCAGCATTACTCCTCCGTATACACCACCGCACGTCGGTGTATCGGAGCAGAGCAATCGCACCCTATTTGATATGGTGTGCTCTATGATGAGTACTACAGAGAAGCCTATTTCCTTTTGGGGGTTATGCAATTGATAATCTGCATACCTATTGAATAAGGTTCCAACCAAATCAGGTGCCTGCCACTTCATATGTGATATGGTATGGGAAGAGTCCATCTCTTAAGGAAGTTAAGATTTGGGGTTGTCCGGCCTATGTCTAAAAGCAAAATCCGGACAAGCTCGAGGCAAAGTCAGTTCTGTGGAAGTTTGTTGGATATCCCAAGCATTCGCAAGGGAATATCTTCTACCACACTGAGGAGCAAAAGGTGTTTTGTTTCTTAGCATACCACCTTTAGGAAAGGGAATTTCTTGTGAAAAAAATTAGTGGTTATGAGGTAGAACTGGATGGAGTTCCAGCTATACAAACTGCAGCTGATGATTTGGTAGAACCAAAGGATTCAATAGTTCCCAACGAACCTCAGCCTCTCCGCCGATCTGGTAGGATTCCTCATCCACCTGAGAGATACTTCGGTTTCTCTATGACAGTGGGAGCAAGGATGGCATCATGAGATGATGACCCAACTAGTTTCGAGCAGGTTATCAAGAGTGGTGACTCTGTGAGAATGGCTGGATGCTAAACAATCTGAGATGGAATCTATATACACCAACAAAGTATGGACTTTGGTTGCTTTATCTGAAGGGTTAAATCCCCATCAGGAGAAAGTATATCTTGAGAAGATTACTTGGTGTACATAGAAAAGTTGATACTTTCAAAGGTAAGACTAGTTGTAAAAGGTTCTCGTCATCGACCAGGTGTGGATAATGATGAAACATTTTCTAGTGCTTATGCTTAAGTCCATCCAGATCCTACTTACCATTGCTACACACCATGACTATGATATCTGGCGGTTGGGTGTCATGACTGCTATTCTAAATGATGATTTAGAAGAGAGCATCTATAAGTACACAGTCAGAGGGCTTCGTAGACAGTGGGAGCAGCGGAAACGTGTTCAAGTTGCTTTATGAGTTAAATAATGCATCGCGGAGTTGGAACATCTGTTTTGATGTGGTAGTCAAAGAGTTTGACTTCATCAAAATGGTAGATGAACCTTGTATATACAAAAAGGTAGTAGGGAGTATGGTGATGATCCTTGTATTGTACGTGGATGACATACTCTTGATAGAAAAGGAGTTTCCTATGCTACACTCGGTCAATCTCCTCTTATCACATGGATTATCCATATAGGATCAAGGTGATACCTCCTAAATCCTGGGTTTTGGATCTATGAGATAGATCTAAATGGATGTTAGGATTCTCACTAGGTGTAGTGAGATGGTATCAATCGATCCTGGGGAGAATCACTGGATAGGATCCTGGGTGGTAAGGACGACTGAATGTCAGTCACATGCATTGTCTTTACCCTCAGTGGAGGGACGGTGTGTTGGAAGAGTTCCAAGCTAGATACCGTGGCATACTAGACGATAAAGGCTGGATACATTGTTACCTAAAATGCTACCAAAGAGTCAGTCTGGATGTATATAAGTTCATGAGATGAACTTCGTTCCTACCATTGTGAGACAATGGAGTTGTGGCTTTAGCCTAGGAACCCCCGTCCCATCAGAGATCCAGACATATTCTTAGGCAGTATCACCTGATCGTGGAGATGGCTGATCTCCAGGGAGATCGAGGTTAGGAGAGTAGACACAGAGGACAGCAGCGCGGATCCACTCACAAAGGCCTATTCCCAGGAGAGACTTTTATGGGATGGTTGAGTATGAGATACTTCAACCACTGCTGATTGTTGGGTATGAGATACTAAAACAAATGGTCCTAGTGCAAGTGGGAGATTGTTAGTGATATATATGCCCTAGAGACCATTACTGTACATACGATGTATATTGTAGTGGATGCTTAGACATATATATGGAGGACTTTCTTGCTCAACATGATAGTATGCTATCTGTTTGCTCTTTATCCTAACATGTACTCCGATTATCTCTATGTTACATGTTGATAAAGCTCTTAGGATGAGTACTTGACTACTAGGACTATGATGTAGATCAAACTAGTGGGGACATTGTAGTCATTAAGTACATCCTTCAAATGTTCGTAGTCATAGGTGTATCGAGACAGGGCATTGATATATTAGAGTAGACTAGCATATAGCTTCTCGACCTATGTAGATTGGCGATGGATGATCCCATATCCATTGGTGTTTGACATCAGAGACAATATACGGGTGCTCAGTGGAGACTGGGTACACTGGTCGGACTCGCCGAGAACTCTCAGATGGTATTATACCTCACGTCAGATGGCGGTTCTCTGGTGACACTGGTACAGGTTAGTCTGTAGACCCTAGATCGTCATAGAGTCTTGTCTGATTCCTACTGTGCTTTAATTTCTACCATACCACGTTCAAGAGAACGTGCAAAATGGTGGCTTTTGGGTACAGTCCCGAGACACATGGAGGCAATGAGCGATAGGAGGGGTTTCGTCTCTCCCAGTATACGGAGTTGATGTTGCACTGTGCTCGATTGGCTATAACAGGAAGTCCTTGGCCAAGGCAGCTTCAGAGATATACTGGTAAATGTTATCAGTAGTTTCTCGACCCGTTATGGGCCTCATATCGACACGACTTATCGAGTTACTGGGGTCTGACGTTTACCACCCCTAGACGAGATATGCGACATATCAGACGAAGAGACCGGACTGTACGGTAGTGTTACTGATTGGATACACAGGAGTGTGAGCATGCTTGCTTGTTTATCTTCTGATCGCTCAATACCCGGGTGGCCGTTACGTTTAGCAGACCGCTTGCGGCTTGTGGGTGTTTGATATGATCATCACCTACTGCTGGCGTATTGAAGAGTCCTACACAGGGGTTTCCTGGTTCAAGCGAAATGGAGTAGGAGCACATATGTGATATGTGCGGGACCGAGATTGATACGATATGAGATACCGTATTCAATTCTCGTGATTTGTGATATTGATCGGTTGTATGCGATATAGCCGGTTTATCGGATCAAGTGTTGATTCGATAAGTTGGTACATATGATATTAGTCGGTTATAGCCGGATTATTAAATCAAGAGTTGATTTAATAATTTAATGTATAATTATATATTTGATATATTACATTACATTAAGTAGTATTATCTCACTTGTGATTTGTTTTCTCACTTTTTGTGCATAAGTGTATATGTGATATATATTTGTGTACATATGTTTATGTCATGCTTGATGATACATACAAGATGGGTTTATGAGATTTATACCATGTTTAGGTTAAATTAGGGTTTATTTATTATCTTAATATTTAACAAAAGAGTTACACTTGGTCAAAGTTATCAAGCTTGAAGAAGCTTGGAGAAATTTTGACAAAGTCCACTCTTTTGTCATTTGTCTTGATATTCTTTAACCCAACCCTTTGTTGGAGATAGTGCCCTCAGAGTCGATTATTGGATCACAGGCACGTGATTGCAATGATTGAGGGAGGACCTATCCCGGTAGGACAGTCTTACTCGAGATGATAGTATGCTATCTGGTTTACCTTTATCATCGTGTACTGCTTTAGGTGACCTGACATGTCACTATTGCACGTTGATAGAGCCCCTAGGATTCTTGCTTGACTGCCAGCAGTATGAAGGCGATCATATAAGTGAGAGCTGGAGTCTATAAGCGCATCCTTAAAAGGTCCCTAGTCGTAGGAGTTTCGAGACAGGGCATCGATTCTCCAGAGTAGACTAGTGTATACAGTCGAGACCCCGACGAGGGGCGGTGGCTGGTCTCACAAGCCACTGGTGTCAGTTGGTTCACCTAAGATGTATACAGGTGCTCATTGGGTTATGAGTACACCGGACAGGACTCGCCGGGAACATGCTAGTTGGTCTTATACCTGACGTCAGATAGCAGTTCCCAGGTGACATGTATACAGGTTAGTTCATCGACCCGGGGATCGTCATTTGTCTCGTGTGAGTTCCCACTGTACTTTGATTACTACCCTACCACGGCTCAAAGGAGTCGTGCAGACAGGTTTTAGTTAGGTACAGTCCCGAGCCACATGGAGGCAGTGAGCGGATCTTCAGGGGTTCGTCTCTCCCGGTATTGGGGGTGAGGTCTCGCTGTGTCTAGGAGAGCCATTACACAAAGACCTTGGCCAAGGCAGGAGATTTACTGGTAGGTATTCCAGTAGTATCTCAGGGTGTTCTGGGCTACACTCCGACACGACTTGTACCGCTTTTGGGGGTCTGACTTTTACCAACACCCTAGGCCCGACATGCGATGCTCATAGACGAACGGACCGGACTGTACGGATATTGTCACTGACAGGCTCAGTAGGGTGTAAGGATGAGTTCGCTCATCGACGTCCCTTTTAGTCAATAGCTGGTGGCCCGTTACGTATTGGCATATACCTCTGACGTGCTAGTGGTTAAATCCACAGCCATAGTATTGACGAGTCTTTAGAGTCCACCACACTTTCAGTTACTCAAGCTTTCGGGCGAAACGCTGTAGAGGCCGTATGAAGATATGGCAGGGTCCGATCAGATACGTGCGGTATTGCACGGATCAGGATCGGACAGTTTTGTACTAGTGGCCGTATGGTTATATGGCAGCGTTCGATCAGATACGTGCGGTATTGCATGGATCAGGATCGGACGGATATTACTAGCCGGCTTTGGTTTTAAGCCGGATCCTAGTATAGTACAGTGTAGATTTTGTCTCACTGCATTTGTATCTGGACGGAATACAGATGTGAGTGTGTATGCACAGTATGGGGGTTTTCCTATAATTTATTACGGGACCAGTTTTCTGGAGTTGCCAGTTTGCATTCCGTTCCGGCCGGTTTTCCTTTGTTCTTTCCCGGCCGGACTTTTCCGATGGAGGGGGTTATTTGCAATTGTGCAAATACACATGTTGTGGAGGGGGTTTCTTGAAAATGTATTCATTATGATATCTTTCATCCATCACTTGCATTAAATGTGATTAGAAAGGGTATAGGTTTGATGTGAATGAAGTATGGTTGATGTTTTGTTTAAGGTTACCACTTGCTTTATCCTACACTTACCTCCCTTCATGATTTGCTTTGATCCCTCCACCATTTCCTAGCAAGAAAATGGCCGGCCACATTTTGGTAGAGAGGGGAGAAAATGAGAGCTTTGATTTTGGTGGTTTGGAAAATTTCATTCATCTCATTTTTGATACAAGGAAAAATGAAAGCACCATTTTTCATACCATTCATTCCTCCATCTTCAAAAGGCAACCAACAAACCCCAAAGTGAGACATGCACTCTACACTACACTTCCTACAGCAAATCTTGGACGCGTCGATTCGCCAGCTTCGCGCCCGAGTTGCCTCGGTATTGAGGTGGGAGCCCGTAAAAGCTACAGGCGATGTGGTGCCCTTTCCGACGAGGAGGAGATGGACGGGGATCCCGCGAGGAGATCGGAGTAGAGATGAAGACCGGAGGACTCGGATCAGTCGGTACATCTCTAACCCATCTTCTAGTTAGCTTAGACTTGTTAATGGTTACGATCCGGGTGTTTAGTGCGCGGTGGTGCCGGTTTGCTAAGTCCGCAAAATTTAAGTTTATCACCGCTTCCGCGTTTGGCCGTCGGGTTGACGGCCGGGGCGCCGCCGTGCACTTACAGTGGTATCAGAGCCTCGCCATTAACTTCGTCTAGCTTTCGTTTGATGTGTTTTTCAGTTCCGATCGACCAAAATCCCGAAAACCCAATTTGTGCTCACATCAGTTTTCTGTTAAGATTTTTTGGTGTCTAAAAATTTTTCAGGTGGTCTCAGATTGATGTGCAGGGAGTTCTAAGAACTCTGAGAAAATTCGAGACAGTGATCCCTCAACCAGAGCGTGGAACCGCGGCAGAAACAACCTTGTTGCCGCGGTTCCGCCGCAGGTTGGTGGGCTCACTGCTTCGAAGTTTTCCAGTAGGCTTCTGGGCTTATTTTGGGTGTTTTGGAATATTAAAATTGGGCCAATTATTTCTGTGAGTGCTACAGTATTGCTTGGGGCCCACTTGTTAATTTTTGATTGATCGGATATTTTAAACACATTTTTCACAGTATTTACATTATATCTGCGACCGTGAATGTCACTCGATCGGTAAATCCGGTCTGACTGCTATAGCCCGGTTAGACGGATTTGCGAACGTGACTTTCACGTTGATGTTCTATGTATTTGCTGTGTTGTTGCGGATCGGTCGTGGGGGATAGCCTGGATGCAATGCTAGTACAGTTTTGTTGTATCATGTACATTTGTTGTTGCGGGGCGAGCGTCCGACATGTGGACTGCCGTCACTGCCTGATTGTATTATTCTTTTGGGGCACGACCTGGTTGCGGTCGATGTACCCGGTGTATGTATATTTTATTTTCTGTACTAGGATTACCCCGCGGAGGGGTGCACGGATAGCCGGGTTCTGGAAGGCAACAATCCCGCATCTCATGGCATTGGGACGGAGGGGGCTTCACTCTGGGATTGGCGGGCTATTCGCCGCACTCGTAGGGGGTACAGGTTGACCCAGGAGGGGTGCCCAAGTTGCCGGATTCCGTGGAGTGCTGGGTGGTCCATTCACGGCACTGAAGGGGGCTGCCTCGCTTCAGGTTTTGGCGGGTAACTTGCCGCGCCCGTAGGGGTCTAGGATTTCATTGCACAGGCTATCCACGCGACCAGGGGAACGTCGGGTTTCAGTAGTGGCTCTGTGAAACCCGAGGATCCCAGATATCTGTATTGTTCTGTGATGCTGTACATTTCTGTGATGTTGCATTTCTTTTCACGCCTTGAGCGAAATATAATATATTGGTATATATATTAGTAGATGTTGTATATGTTTTTCATCCGCGCTAGTCCAGTCCCCGCTCTGCCGTTAGTAAGCTAACCTAACGGGTGATGACGGGACCCAGTGGCGAATGCGGATGGCATATACGTACGTCAGTATATTTTCGTTCTTTGTGGTGTGATCAATTGATGGGACTGCATTGATTCGGATCAATGCAAGTTAGACAAACCTATTCTGATGTTGTTGGAACACTTTTCAAAAAGCTGTTATTGCAAGGGCGTTCTCTTTTGTTTTGCATCGTGGTATTCAGTTGGAATATCCTGCTCCTCAGTCGACGAGGCAAGGGCCGAGATCCCTTCACCGGAAGTGACCCCTTGGACTTAAGTTTGCGTCAGGGCATTAACTTCACTATAGCCGATTACTTTTGCTTTGCATCGTGGTATTCATTTGGGATATCCTGCACCCCATTCTACGGGGAAAGAGCCGAGATCCCTTCACCGGGAGTGACCTCTTTAGTAAAGGTTTTCGTCACTATGTTTTCTAAAAAGCTATCCGTTCCTTCAACGATATCAAGTTCACTACGTTAAAGGTTTTCGCCAGAAACCATTCGTAGCCCTCCGTCGTTTCATATGGGTAGTCAATAGTATTCAAGCTGTGTTTGTTGGCCTTAGTCAAGGCACAGTGTTTGGTAGCTATTGGGTATTCATATGCTGCATAGATAGATGTGTTGGTTTGGGACAGTCGTATAGCCTTGTTGGCCTTAGTCAAGGGCTTGTACGGGTGGGTTCAAATCAACCTGGACAATGACGGGTAGAACTTGACATGTGACTTATGATTTGTTGGCCTTAGTCAAGGTCATAAGAGCATGGGGCAGAAATCACATCGGGAGTTTCAAAAGAACTGAAACTTGCCAGATATGCGCATACCTTCTGGAGTGTGATACCGTGAGCGGATTCCGTCACGTTATCATGCGATAAGAGTTGGATCCCGATTCCCACTGATGAGTTGGTTTACTCCTCGGGTGACCCCGACTAATTCTTCTTTCAGGTTTGGAGGAGAATTTGAGGTACAGTGGGAGGTTTCCAGATTAGATAAATTGGTAACCATTCTGATCTAGGATAGAGTGCACGCTGAGTGTTTCTTTTCTCTCTCTCTCTGGCAGCGACCATTGACCCGACCCTAAGACTATGACTCAGTGACCAAGTTGACCGAACCTTCTTAAACACTGGCTTTTGGATTGTCAGAGTTGCAAACCTCATTGCCACTCCTACTTTTACCCTTTTCTCCAGGACACCCCGTATTACTGCGAACGTCCACTTCCATTGGACAAAACCATCGTATGGTTATATACGAACTCGAAGGAATTCGAGGATGGTTTCTGGTTCTGGAGAAAACGAATAGGATTATTCAGTTGTCTTTTCTTTTCACCTTCTCTCAGGTTGCGAGTACTCCTTGGTTTAGGAGTAGTACACCTATTACGCAAATTGGTTAGTCTTCTTCCAAACCATAGGCTGGTGCCGACCGGTAGGGAATGAAGAAAACCAGTTAGCCTAAACGGTGTACAGAAGGTATTAAGTTCAGACAAAGTAAGGGATTAGTAAGAGGGCAAAGTAAATTGCGACAGCTATTCACGACCAAACCAAGTATTTCTTCGCCAATCCTAAATCACCTTTGTATTTCTCCAGGACACTCCGTATCACTACGAAGATCCCATTTTATTGGATAATCCATCGTATGGTTATATACGAACTCGAAAGGAACTTGTTCCAGTTCGGGGATGGATCCTGGTTCAGGAGAAATAGGAATAAAGTACATTCAGGTGTCTTTTATCTTCACCTTCTCTCGCGTTGCGAGTGCTCCTAGGATTAGGACAGTACACCCTTTATGCTTTTTGGATAGTCTTCTTCCAAACCATAGGCTGGTGCCGAACGGTAGGGAAGGAAGAAAACCGATTGGCCTGAAGGGGTGTGCAGAAGGTAATGACTAAAGACATATAAAGGGATTTGGAGAAGTAGCAAAGAATTATACGGTTATAGTTGTGAATCTGGATAATGGAAGAGGCATTACTAAGAATACCGGGATACCCCACCGAAACATTTCAATGTTTCAGTTTCACTGTGTACTGTTAAAAGAAAACTGATTTCCTGATTAGACACTTGCTCCAGGGTATGTATTTACCAGGTTTGATTCTCACATCTGGATGGTTTTACAGATGGTGAGTGGGAGTAAGTTATTGGGAATTGGGTGATCATCCCCATTATATCGGGATTCATTGTAATCGGTGATATTTGAGGAGATCATCTGGGCTGTTTGCCGGTCGGCAAATATTTGGTTTTGAATATCCGCTGTTGTGCACCAATTTCAAATTGATATATCTGTACGTCTATTTTCATAGAGTGAGATATACCTTTTGATATTATGTCGATGACATTTACCTATATCAGTGGATGGTTAGGTAAGGAGCATTAAACAGCGGTGTAATTCTTCTTAACCATAAGTACAGTTTTCAACCTACGACACACAGTGAAAGAGTTATTAGACTCAGTGGACTTATACAGAGTATTGTATGTTGTCCAGTGTCCATTAGGACAGAGGGGTTGGTCCTCATACTATATTCTGTTTACTTTTAACTTTTCTAGTTCTTAGACATGTGTTTCGTTGAAACACAGGGTCTAAGTTTTGAGGAGTTATAGGTATTTGAATAGAGTAGAGAACCAGGTGTAGCAAGTATCGGGATTCTTCAAAGTGATCGAAGATGTAGATACTTGTGTATGGTATTCAGTTGATAGTAATGATAAAGAGAAATTGCTTCTCTTTCAGGTTACTCATAATTGGAAGCATTCCTAAGTTGAGTAACGCTGATCGGCCTCTCTCCATTTAGTTGACATGCACTGGAGATAGCTGCATGATTTGAATCTGGTTCAATTAAATCAGTGCCTCTGGTTCTATATTGGATATAGTACAGTTCATATCTTAACATTGTTAAGGTACGGGGAGTTGTCCGGCTTATGATTAAAACCAGACTCTGGATAACTCAAGGCACGTTTCTGTAATGGCTGTTTGTGGGTTGACCCAGGCTATGACGAGGGTTGACTTTCTACCATCTGGGAGATCAATAGAAATATTGTTCAAGACTCGCCACAGTTTTATTAAAAATGGATTTTTTCAAAAACAGCAGTGGGAGTATGGTAGAACTGGAAGTGATTCCAGAACCGCAAACGATTACTGAAGATTTGATAAGGAACCTAAAGATTCAATCTGATTTGACATTCCATTGGCCACTCCGCAGATAAGGTGGGTAACTTCAAGCACCCGAGAGGTACTCCGGTAGCCTCAAGGATGGTGACAGGGAAGTTCTTGTTAACCCACACTTGCCATTGTTGTTGTTCCAGGCTGCGAGACCCGGCAGGAGGATGAGTATAGCGTCGTTCTAAACTAGCTTTAGAAGTGCACATCTATATGACTCTGCCAGAGGGTTGTCGTAGTCAGTGGGAGCAGCGGAAGCATTGGTGGATATCAGGGTTATGTCTATTTATAGACTAAAGCAGATATAGCGGAGATAGATCATCTATTTCTGATGTGACAGTCATGGGTTTGACATCATAAGAATAGGGGATGGATCTGTTGAGAAGGTAGTAGGAAGTGATATTCCTATACTACGATCGGTTATACTTTGGTCGTCACACAGTGTTTTCTCCACATGGGACTTGGACATTATATCAGACATACTGGTTACTAGATCTATGGTTTTAGATCTAGATTTGGGTGGTTTCCCAATCAGGGTACTTTGACAGCATTCTAAGAGTATTTAGAATGGACGACTCTTGGCACGGTAGTATACCTGCAGGTGATGGAGTCACCCTCTCTAAAGGTGTCTTATAGACTAAAGTAGAGAGGGATGTACATGATTGGCAGATCACTTGCTTAGGCAATTGAGTCAATCATGAGATGTCAAGTACCACACCAGATGTTGTTCTTGCACTAGATGCAATAAGTTGATATTGATCTAATCCTGGAGGAACAGTCGGAAGCAGTTTTAGAACATAAGTGGATGTTCTAGGGATATGATAACGACAGCCTCATTCGGGAGACAGTTATCATTCCAGGCTTCCAAGGTGACATGGACGACAAGGAGGTTGTCAGAGTTATAGTTTTCCTTCTGACGAGGGGCAGTATTTTGGACAGGTGGTCCAAGGCAATACTGAGGGTGGCATGGCGCAGGATAATGATTAAGTTCAGTTGACGATACAGTCTAAGAAGTTTGGATTTGGAGTTCATTTATGAGCTAGGTCCCATCAGACATCCAGACATTCTAAGACAGGTATTGCTCATTTCGGGAGATAGCTTTCTCCGCGAACTTGAGACATAGAGAGACATAGAAAGAAACATCAAGGCGGATCCACTCACTGAGGCTATTCCTCGAACGCAATAGTTTCGCAAACGGATTTTGTGAAACTGACTAGTAGGGGAGTTGGGTGTTCGGTATCACACGGGCTGTGAGTATGCGACATCGCAATAATTAGCCTTGAGTGCAAGTGGGAGATTGTTGGAGATAGTGCCCTCAGAGTCGATTATTGGATCACAGGCACGTGATTGCAATGATTGAGGGAGGACCTATCCCGGTAGGACAGTCTTACTCGAGATGATAGTATGTTATCTGGTTTACCTTTATCATCGTGTACTGCTTTAGGTGACCTGACATGTCACTATTGCACGTTGATAGAGCCCCTAGGATTCTTGCTTGACTGCCAGCAGTATGAGGGCGATCATATAAGTGAGAGCTGGAGTCTATAAGCGCATCCTTAAAAGGTCCCTAGTCGTAGGAGTTTCGAGACAGGGCATCGATTCTCCAGAGTAGACTAGTGTATACAGTCGAGACCCCGACGAGGGGCGGTGGCCGGTCTCACAAGCCACTGGTGTCAGTTGGTTTACCTAAGATGTATACAGGTGCTCATTGGGTTATGAGTACACCGGACAGGACTCGCCGGGAACATGCTAGTTGGTCTTATACCTGACGTCAGATAGCAGTTCCCAGGTGACATGTGTACAGGTTAGTTCATCGACCCGGGGATCGTCATTTGTCTCGTGTGAGTTCCCACTGTACTTTGATTGCTACCCTACCACGGCTCAAAGGAGTCGTGCAAACAGGTTTTAGTTGGGTACAGTCCCGAGCCACATGGAGGCAGTGAGCGGATCTTCAGGGGTTCGTCTCTCCCGGTATTGGGGGTGAGGTCGCGCTGTGTCTAGGAGAGCTATTACACAAAGACCTTGGCCAAGGCAGGAGATTTACTGGTAGGTATTCCAGTAGTATCTCAGGGTGTTCTGGGATACACTCCGACACGACTTGTACCGCTTTTGGGGGTCTGACTTTTACCAACCCCCTAGGCCCGACATGCGATGCTCATAGACGAACGGACCGGACTGTACGGATATTGTCACTGACAGGCTCAGTAGGGTGTAAGGATGAGTTCGCTCATCGACTTCCCTTTTAGTCAATAGCTGGTGGCCCGTTACGTATTGGCATATACCTCTGACGTGCTAGTGGTTAAATCCACAGCCATAGTATTGACGAGTCTTTAGAGTCCACCACACTTTCAGTTACTCAAGCTTTCGGGCGAAACGCTGTAGAGGCCGTATGGAGATATGGCAGGGTCCGATCAGATACGTGCGGTATTGCACGGATCAGGATCGGACAGTTTTGTACTAGTGGCCGTATGGTTATATGGCAGCGTTCGATCAGATACGTGCGGTATTGCATGGATCAGGATCGGACGGATATTACTAGCCGGCTTTGGTTTTAAGCCGGATCCTAGTATAGTACAGTGTAGATTTTGTCTCACTGCATTTGTATCCGGACGGAATACAGATGCGAGTGTGTATGCACAGTATGGGGGTTTTCCTGTAATTTATTACGGGACCAGTTTTCTGGAGTTGCCAGTTTGCATTCCGTTCCGGCCGGTTTTGCTTTGTTCTTTCCCGGCCGGACTTTTCCGATGGAGGGGGTTATTTGCAATTGTGCAAATAACATGTTGTGGAGGGGGTTTCTTGAAAATGTATTCATTATGATATCTTTCATCCATCACTTGCATTAAATGTGATTAGAAAGGGTATAGGTTTGATGTGAATGAAGTATGGTTGATGTTTTGTTTAAGGTTACCACTTGCTTTATCCTACACTTACCTCCCTTCATGATTTGCTTTGATCCCTCCACCATTTCCTAGCAAGAAAATGGCCGGCCACATTTTGGTAGAGAGGGGAGAAAATGAGAGCTTTGATTTTGGTGGTTTGGAAAATTTCATTCATCTCATTTTTGATACAAGGAAAAATGAAAGCACCATTTTTCATACCATTCATTCCTCCATCTTCAAAAGGCAACCAACAAACCCCAAAGTAAGACATGCACTCTACACTACACTTCCTACAGCAAATCTTGGACGCGTCGATTCGCCAGCTTCGCGCCCGAGTTGCCTCGGTATTGAGGTGGGAGCCCGTAAAAGCTACAGGCGATGTGGTGCCCTTTCCGACGAGGAGGAGACGGACGGGGATCCCGCGAGGAGATCGGAGTAGAGATGAAGACCGGAGGACTCGGATCAGTCGGTACATCTCTAACCCATCTTCTAGTTAGCTTAGACTTGTTAATGGTTACGATCCGGGTGTTTAGTGCGCGGTGGTGCCGGTTTGCTAAGTCCGCAAAATTTAAGTTTATCACCGTTTCCGTGTTTGGCCGTCGGATTGACGGCCGGGGCGCCGCCGTGCACTTACACCCTTAACCTCATACCCTGGTCAATTCTTTATATGAGTTAAGCATGATCGCTTAACTCACCCATGGTTACATTATTGATGGGGATTAATTCATATGATGAATTATTCTTTCTTCTTCTTCTTCATCAAGCTCCATGAAATGCTTGCTAGCTCTAATGGTGGAATGAGAAAAAGTGTGAGAAAATCAATTCTAAAGTGAGTCCACTTCCTACTTAATCATCCTATACTACTTGCCATGTAGTATATGGTGTTCTCTTCACAAAGTTCATGACCTAGTGAAGGAATAGTGTTCACACCAGAATATTGCTTTTACTACCGTCCATTCTTCTGCTCGTTTGTTTATAGGTAGGTGCTTTTAATCCGTGTTTGCTACATATTTATAGGCTACAGGTTCCTTGTCCAAAATAATGCAAATCATACAAAATCTCCACTGTTACGCCAAAATCCAGAACATCTGTTGACAACAGATAAAAGCCGGGTTCCGGTCATCCGTATCCGTCCAGTGCCGCGTACCAGTTTCAGAGACAAGACATATGACAGTGGTCATTCGTGTCTCGGACAAGCACAGAGCATGAGAGGGGCAGCACAAGAATCAATGGGTGCGCGGGGCTCGAGGGAGAAAGGTCAAATCAATCAAAAGTGAAGCTATGTTTGGACTGTGCAGAGCTGAAGAAATTGTGAAAGCAATTTGCAATTCGGAACATGTAGAACAACAGAGGAGGGCAACACAGGGAAACCCACAAAATACCACGACCTAACTCCCCAAAACGGCCGCGGATCCGCGGCCGAGTTGACTCGGTGGAATCTGAATTTTTAGGGGCAGTTTGGTAATTTCATTTGCGGCCAGAATGTGGCCCTAGGGTTTCAGCACTCAGCCTATAAATAGCCCAGTTTTGTGCCAAGCCAAGGGTCTTCTCGATGTCTTCTTTTCCCATCTCTTTTAGTGTAGTTTAGCTTAGCTTCTTCTTCTTCATGTCTTCCTCCATTAAAATGTAGTGAGAGTATTGAGTGGATGATGAAATGAAGATGATGGTTATTTTTATCTTGTCTCTTTTATTTATTGTCTTGTAATTTTATTATCTTGTATTGTAATTTTAATTCTTGTTGTTAAGTAGTTGTTGTTATTTATTTGCTTGCTCTCTTTTCCTTTCTTCTTATCCGTATTTTCTAGCGATGATACTTGACGGAATTCCTTGCTAAGGTGAGGACCCAAGAGTTAGCTTGCTTCACTTGTAAACCCGTATTTTCCTTTCCTTTCCTCCTTCTTGTTTTGTTTTCTTTTCTTTTATGATGTGTGAATAATTTCCCTCTTGTTAAGGCTAAGGAAGGTGGTATGAGGGACGGAGAAATCCCGTGTGCTTCTCTTCGCCAAACATCTTGAAACGAACCCCGACCAAACAACCGCAACCCCCTCGCTTAGGCGCGCTATACGTGACATGTAGCCGCGACCTAAGTTGAGAAGTCCTTTAAGCGCACTACAACGTGACATGTAGTTGTGACTTAATTGGATACATGGTTGCGGGTGTTTGGCCGAGGGTTGGAAATAAGCGTATTTAGCGGACGGACAAGGGGCACTAGGAATGGATTTAGCGTTGGAAAGCTTGCTTACACTCGCAAATCCCATTCCTATGTCCTCCTAATCCCCGCTACTTTCGATTATCCCAACATCGTCTTAAGGATGGCAAAAGACAAGCACAAGACTAATCCTAACTCTACTAACCGACCTTAACCTTAAGAAGCTTACTTGAACATAAATACGAACACTTAGGATAGATTTGAACATACATATACACATTCTTCGTTGACTCGTCTAAAACTCGAACGGACATACAACCATCTCCCTGTGGATCGACCCGTGCTCAACCGGCTAGCTGCAAAGCGAAACCGTCCTGATCGTGGTTATAACTTTAAAACTTTGAACATCCGACACGCCAAAAGCGTGCAATCAAATGGCGCCGTTGCCGGGGAGACGGTAACGAATTTTCTTTCTTGTTATTCGGGTTAATATTCTTTTTGTGTATATATATATAAAATAAAATCTTTTTGTTATTTTTGATAATTTTTGTGTGCAAGTGTGCAGGATAATCTGGAGCAAGTACAGTAATCAAATCAAGAAACAGAGGTTTTTATTAGCGTTTACAGAGAAGGGCACGTGTATTGACCTAAGGTTTAGGCGCCAGCTCATCAATTTGACCGCGGAACCACGGTCAAAGAGGGGATTCGGCGGCGGTTCCGCGGTCATATTGAGGCTTCTGAGACCCAAATTTTTTCTGCCCTTTCTCTATCCTCTAGTTCCCTCTCTGAATTCCACTATACTGTATTTTCTGCAGGTATCTTTGCACAGAATTGCACAGCCGCCAAATAAATTTTTGTTGTTTTAGATTTTGCTTGTTTACCGCTTTGCATATATTAATACGGACATTAAGGAGTTATAACACCAATTCAGATTGGGTGGGGATTTCATCAACCTTCCTAAGACCCCACAAATCACTAATTGCATGCGCATCACCTTGAGCTAATAAAAAATATCTAGACCAAACCTATAAGGACTTGTCGCGCTCAATTAGGACAAGTGAAGGTTGCGGGGAATCGGTCGTTTATCTAAACTTGACTTTGTGGTGCCTAGGCTAGACAAGTGAGGAGGTAATTTTAAAAGGCCTGTCTTACGGTGATTCGTGAGCGGAACCCTCCTTACCTCACTTATGCTTACCTGGCCACAATTGGCAGTGAAGAGGAGATTCGAGGGTTATCCTGCAATTTGTCGCTTGGAAGTCTAGGAGCGGTCTAGTTGGACTTTGAAGACCCTAGCTCTAGGTGTGTTTGTGCATATTGTGATTGTGATTGTGCTTGTATAAACTTTAGTCCCATAATTCCGTATTCTTTCAAAAACAAACAATTTCAAAAACTCCAAAAACAATCATTTTTAAAAAAATATAAAAATATATAAAATATAAAAATAAAAATATATATATATATAAAAAAATATATCCACATTCTTTTTCCACTCCTTTTCTTCTTCTTCTCTTCATATCATGGGTACTCCACCTAGAAAAACTCTTGCCGAACTTTGGTACCCACAACCAGACATAACATCCTACGGTTCTTGTTTTGGCCGAACTTCGAACGACCCCTCCATGCCCAAAATCTCTTTGAAAGATCGGATAGACGCGTCTAGGACGAACAATTTAACTCCGCAATCCACTTCGTATCAACCGTTTCAAACATTCACCCCTTCTTACGTTGATACTTATTTTTCGAGTCCTGTTGCAACTCCAAGCCCCATGAACAACGCTGAACATATTGAACAATCCCGTAGCCGATCTTTCACTCCTTTCACCACTACAAATTCTTGGGATCAACAATTCCATTCACCTTCATATCCAAATGTTGATCCTGCTCCTGTCCATCCATTCAATTCCTACCAGTCCTACCCGACTTTTGCACCTTCCCTAGACATTGCTTATGAACCATCTTTTGGGAGTATCCAGTATCCAAACAACTTCGAATCTTT
Source organism: Agapanthus africanus (assembly GCA_030015575.1). Lineage (NCBI taxonomy): Eukaryota > Viridiplantae > Streptophyta > Magnoliopsida > Asparagales > Amaryllidaceae > Agapanthus > Agapanthus africanus. Next base: position 467,664,500 of record JASDDO010000022.1, read on the forward strand.
TACTGAAACCCCTTCACAACCCATGTCTAGTCTTGAACAGTCGTTGGAAGACTTTAGGGTAGCGTCGTACCAACAGATGATGGATTTGAATGCGTCCATGGTTGCCCTAATACAACCTAGTCAACCGGTAGCTTGTTTCCAACTAGCTCCACATTTTCCAATGTATGAAGAGGCGGTAGGACAGGCTGCTAATTTGAGTGGAGAGAGTGAGATATACACCCTTCCAAATCAAACCTACCCATTGCAAATTGAAACCCATAACTCCGATTTTGAATGTCTATCTAGTGTTCCAAACGATTCATTGATTAAAGATAGAACAGATAATGAGTTGTGTGACTTTGTAGTGTTTGATTTGCCTGATTGTGAAGGGTCCTTTTCGAGTGAAACCGCACCCAACCCTTTTGACCTCTACACCTCCATCTTAGAACCAAAATTGATTGAAATTCATGCTTTTGATGAGGTGTCTGAGAAAATTGATTTTCACTTGATTGAGGATATTGACGCTGGAAATATTTTGGATGATGAACCCATAGATTTGGCTGAGTTTTTCTCTCCAATTCATCATCCCGAGTCATTAAATGTTTTTCCCGAACCCCATATGCGTCTGGATTTTGAGGATAAATGCATGGATGTGCTGAATTTTGAGGAGAATATTGAGGATGGTTTTGAGGATGAACCAGTTTTAATTGATGAGTCGGATTTTCCAATTCATCATGTTCCTTTCACCGACTATGTACACCCTCCAGAACCATTAACCGATACCCTTCCTCAATCACTTCCCCCCACCCTTTCCATCGTTCCGACCATGCAAGAAACCGTATCACTTTCATTTCATATGTCTGGTTTACCAAGCTCGGCTTACCCATGGTTTCTCACGAATCTTGAGGGATTTGACCCAATTTCTCGACGGGTTAATAGATTAGCACAATCACTTTTTACCCATCAGTCATCATAAATTGTGCTAATTTATTCACTCCATTTTCACCCTCAAGTTCGTATTCCACTTCTTTCTTCCTTCCGCCATACACCGAGACCGTATCCCGCTTCTATCTCCTACGGTCTCGCGTATTCTCCATTTCTTACCTCTCCGCATTCTTTCACCAACCAGCACATTATAGAGATAAAATCTTTGAATGGTTGATACTAACTTTTGGCCTGTGTAAGGCCTTGTATAGCTTGATACTGTTCTTTACCCCCTAATCCTGAACTTCACCGCTTAAACAGTGGAAACACTGTTTCACTTAAGTTTGGGGGGAACCTTTTTGTTTTATATATAATTTGTTTTTTTGGAGCGCCGACAATTTTGACCCTCTTGGTATAGCCTGACAGTGAGGGCACTGTCAAGTTTAAGTTTGGGGGTGTGGTCGGTAAGCTTTCTTCCTTCGCATTCATTTGTATATTTTGCATTTGCATACTTATTTTAAAACCCATAAAAATCGAAAATTTTCCAAAAAAATATTAAAACTTTGTCGTCAAGGTAGTTAATAGGGTAACTTAGATTTTTAGTCTGAAAGCTTAGTTGATACATTAGAAATAACTAAATCCTAGGCTTAGGAATTGAAAACCCTAAAAATAACCCTCATTCTGTTTAACTTTGGTAAGTATACGTCCTTACAGTTTTTTTTAGAAATAGGTAATCTTGAGTTCAGTTCTTGAGTTAAGTTAAGATGAAGGGAAAGTATTGATACTTTACTGAAAGATATGTCTGAAAAATAGTTTCTATTCTTGAGTTCAACTTAGAAAGTATATACCGTACAAACTGCACTTACACGCACCTTGAAACTTAGGATAGTAGAGGATACCTAGAAATACTCTTGCCTGAAAACCTAGTATGAAAGAAAAAACGGTAAGTAAATCTAAACACCAAAAAAGCATATTGAAAAATATATCCGGTCTTGAAAAGAAAAAGAAAAAAGAAAAAGAAAAAAAATAGAATAAAGTCAAGACCTGGAAAGTGCTATTTACGTTTTAAGCTCACACATTCAGTAATCGGCCGTTAGTACCTCAAGAAGCATTGATAGTCGCATGAAAGGTGTGTGAGCAAATCCGTCCATCACGTAATGAAAAGAAGTAGTATTAGGTATTAGGGCAAGGGTACTGTAGCTTGAATTGAATTCTTGAGTGTAGGGGTGCAAATTTACACACACACGTAAGGGTATACAATCGATGTTTGGATAAAAGATAGAAATGAAGAATAAGAATTATGTTATCTGTAAAGTTGATAAACAAATCCCTGATTTGAGACCGCACTTTTAGAAGAAAAACTCAGGAGATACCAACATCTTTCTAAACTTTTTTTGGAACGTATAGGATCTGAAGTTAAATAGAAAGGAGGTGTGAAGCATAAGGGTTGGATATTTCTAACTTAGGATGATAGAATTTCTAACGTAAATACTAAACTGTAGGAGTAGAATCGATGTTAACTTATGACACTAGCTTGACAGGATTTTGTGGGTGTAATCTGCTGAAAACCCTCAGAAGACAACACTCCTCCTACTAGGGACACCTAGAGGTTTAACGGCTTGTTGCACGAGCTCGGTGCAATCGCGTTCCCTGCGAAAGTGAGGTTATGACTTTTTGTGAATAATTTGTTTTTGCTCGGGACGAGCAAAAGTTAAGTTTGGGGATATTTGTTCACACCAGAATATTGCTTTTACTACCGCCCATTCTTCTGCTCGTTTGTTTATAGGTAGGTGCTTTTAATCCGTATTTGATACATATTTACAGGCTACAATTTCCTTGTCCAAAATAATGAAAATCATACAAAATCTCCACTGTTAAGCCAAAATCCAGAACATCTGTTGACAATAGATAAAAGCCGGGTTCCGGTCATCCATATCCGTCCAGTGCCGCGTACCAGTTCCAGAGACAAGACATATGACAGTAGTCATTCGTGTCTCGGACAAGCACAGAGCACGAGAGGGGCAGCACAAGAATCAATGGGTGCGTGGGGCTCAAGGGAGAAAGGTCAAATCAATCAAAAGTGAAGCTATGTTTGGACTGTGCAGATCTGAAGAAATTGTGAAAGCAATTTGCAATTCGGAACATGTAGAACAATAGAGGTGAGCAACACAGGGAAACCCATAAAATACCACGACCTAACTCCCCAAAACGGCCGCGGATCAGCGGCCAAAATGGCAACTCGGCCGCGGATCCGCGGCCGAGTTGACTCGGTAGAATCTGGATTTTTAGGGGCAGTTTGGTAATTTCATTTGGGGCCAGAATGTGGCTCTTGGGTTTCAGCACGCAGCCTATAAATAGCCCAGTTTTGTGCCAAGCCAAGGGTCTTCTCGATGTCTTCTTTTCCCATCTCTTTTAGTGTAGTTTAGCTTAGCTTCTTCTTCTTCTTCATGTCTTCCTCCATTAAAATGTAGTGAGAGCATTGAGTGGGTGATGAAATGAAGATGAGGGTTATTTTTATCTTGTCTCTTTTATTTATTGTCTTGTAATTTTATTATCTTGTATTGTAATTTTAATTCTTGTTGTTAAGTAGTTGTTGTTATTTATTTGCTTGCTCTCTTTTCCTTTCTTCTTATCCGTATTTTCAAGCGATGATACTTGACGGAGTTCCTTGCTAAGGTGAGGACCCAAGAGTTAGCTTGCTTCACTTGTAAAACCGTATTTTACTTTCCTTTCCTCCTTCTTGTTTTGTTTTCTTTTCTTTTATGATGTGTGAATAACATCCCTTTTTGTTAAGGCTAAGGAAGGTGGTATGAGGGACGGAGAAATCCCTTGTGCTTCTCTTCGCCAAATATCTTGAAACGAACCCCGACCAAACAACCGCAACCCCCTCGCTTAGGCGCGCTATACGTGACATGTAGCCGCGACCTAAGTTGATAAGTCCTTTAAGCGCACTATAACGTGACATGTAGTTGTGACTTAATTGGATACATGGTTGCGGGTGTTTGGCCGAGGGTTGGAAATAAGGGTATTTAGCGGACGGACAAGGGGCACTAAGAATGGATTTAGCGTTGGAAAGCTTGCTTAAACTCGCAAATCCTATTCATATGTCCTCCTAATACTCGCTACTTTCGATTATCCCAACATCGTCTTAAGGATGGCAAAAGACAAGCACAAGACTAATCCTAACTCTACTAACCGACCTTAACCTTAACCTTAACAAGCTTACTTGAACATAAATACGAACACTTAGGATAGATTTGAACATACATATAAACATTTTTATTGACTCGTCTAAAACTCGAACGGACATACAACTATCTCCCTGTGGATCGACCCGTGTTCAACCGGCTAGCTGCAAAGCGACACCGTCCTGATCGCGGTTAGAACTTTAGAACTTTGAACATCCGACACGCCAAAAGCGTGCGATCAAATAGCTTGAGTTAGTGTCTCCCCGACGTAGATCATCTTCGGCCTCGAAGGTTGTATTCCTTGCTCACTATCTTTTGCAAAGTGTTTGCATTCATATCCCGTATTATTTCTAGTTAACGGTTCTATTTAGGGTTAGCTAAAACGGCAATTTTTTAATTTGGCATGGACGATGACTCCCGAAACCTTGCTGCCGTCGTAGGTAACCCTTCAAAGACAAGATTGACAAGTTGCATAAGACTGATATTCGAACAGATCCAAATATCCCTCTCTATGTCACTTCGACAACCGTGTTTCATTGATGTGACTCTGTCTACACTGCCATAAGAAAGTTTTATTTAGTTATGGAGACTTTTTTAAGTGTGTTCTGGACGATTGAAAACCTGAGCTTGATTCAATATATATTGTCCTCAGTGTACCTGACCCAATCAAACTTTGATTTAGGTGGATGTGAACCACATCGCTTACATACTAGACTTGGTACATACAAACAGTTACGTTGAATCAATATCTGCCCACTTGTCAATTCTAGGTGATATACCCTACGGATGCAGTGTCCACGCTCATTCCGTTAGCAACCCTGAGAGTCATATTACCTGCCCTGATAACTCTACGGTTTATCAAAGCCTGTAATGAATTACAGATATGAGATCCTGATCCGGTATCTAGTACCCAGGAAGTAGAGTTAATTGACAGACCGTTTTCAATCATAAACACACACGAAGTCGAAGCCACAACATGCTTCGGATCCTGGATTCTGGCTTGCCAAGCCCTGCATCCCTTCTGCCAATGCCCTTTCCCGTAACAATAGGAACATCCCTCCTTCCCTACAGTTAACCCCGAAACTTTTTCCCTTCCCTTTTCTTCTACCTTACCGACATCGCCTATCGGCTTTATGGAGGTCTTATTCTTCTCACCTTTGGCATCCGCCTTAGATCCAAAAGAGGAAGATTCCCCAATAAGCAGAGCGGGTGTCTCCTTGGTTTCCTTTAGGGTGCTCTCAACTGGAAGTATAACTTTCTTCCCCTGGGCGCAAGTAGGAGGTACGGACTATAGAATCAAGCCAGCATATGTCTCGTTCTCCAACATGGTCTCCAGGTCCATGAGCTTTTTAATATAGCTAATCATTGTAGGTACGTGATCCCCTACAGATGATCCAACAGCCAACCTCGCTTGAAACAATTCCTTCGAGCAATCATATCTTGCGATACGAGATTGCTCTCCATATAAAACATTGTTATAGAGGAAGATGGAAACTAAGTCCATCTTCTCGTGCTGCCTCTGGTATACACCATCAACTGAGGCCAACACGAGGCACTTGGAATTCACATTGTCCTTTTCCCTTGTCTTACGGATATCCTTATCCGCGACGGTGGAAACTAGACCTGGGACGGCGGGGGCTTGAGTAGTAATGAGGTGGTCCATCTTGTCATAGGTAATGGACATCTGGACAAACCTTTGCCAGTCATTATAGTATAACTCGGTCATTTTATTATCTATCTGTAACCTAATCTGGTCACCTGGTCGCTGCAATTAGGAGAGAGAGAAGAATACACTCAGCATGATGATCTTGCAAGTTTATATTGGTTTTTAATTTATCTAAACAGGATGGCTCCCACTGTTTCTCGAATCCTTCCTCAAACCATAAAAGAAGAATTAGTCAGGATTAATCTTACCGTACAATACTTGCTTAACCGTTCGGCCAGGCTAGTGTCGGTACTTTGAGGGAGGTTTTACGATGCTTTCGCGAAGTTCCTTAATTAAATAACCTCTTTTCCCTGGAGTCGTAGCCCCACTAACACTGTTCTAGACACCTACTTGGTTTATAGCATTGATCGTTAAATGAAGAATCTCCCAAGGAGTAGCGGATACTCACAGTAGGATCGAGACCCAAATATCATTGTGTGATAATGCTGAAGGAATCTTACCAACATTATCAAACTCCAAATGGTATGCAGCACTAAAAAATTTCAATTTCTTTAGAAACTCCCGATGTGGATTTTTGCCCCATGCACTTATGACCTTGACTAAGGCCAACAAATCATAAGTCGCATGTCAAGTTCTACCCGTCATTGTCCAGGTTAATTTGAACCCACCCATACATACCCTTGACTAAGGCCAACAAAGTAGTACGACTGTCCCAAACCAACGCATCTATCTATGCAACATATGAATACCCAGCAGCTACCAATCACTATGCCTTGACTAAGACCAACAAACATAGCTTGAATACTATTGAATATTCATATGAAATGAAGGAGGGATACAAATGGTTTTGGCGAAACCGTGAACGTAGTGAACTTGATATAATCGAAGGAACCTGATAGCTTTTAAAAGAAGTGTTTTAAGCTTCGCATTTAAAAGTTTTGCTGTTTTGAAAAAACCGAGTGGTTTTAAAATTGTTCCAACGATTCAGCTTTGGTTTGTTTGCTTTGCATTAATTTAATGCAGTCCCATCAATTAACAGACTATTGCAGAAAACAACGAAAATACAACGTATGCTTATGCCATCCGCATTCGCCACGGGGCCCCGTCATCACCCGTTAGGTTACTTAACTAACGACAGAGCGGGGGCTGGACTAGCGCGGATGCAAAATATAAGCAACGTCTATTATATAATATATATATATAATAATATCCATTCGTCAGATGCAATGATAGGTATTCCAGATCATAAATGAACACATTGGATATATTAGGAATTCCGCGTTTCGTTTGAGCCTGTAACGAAAGACGGATCCCACGGTCGTGATGAATAGCCAAACTCAACCGTAGACCACTACGGGTGAGGCAAACTACCCGCCACATACCCTAAGTGAAGCAACCTCCCTCAACAAAGTGAGTAGGCCACTCGGCACTTCAAAGTACCCTGTAGTTTGTGCACCCCACCTTGGGTCTATCTTAGGAGTAAAAACAGTAAAAGAAATAATACAATGGTGGCTACAACCTCAACCCGGATGTGCCCCGCAAAATAATATTACATCACTTTACAAAATTTACATCGAATAAAAGAATGAAAACCATCATCTCACATCCCCGGCTATTCATCCACGACGATCCAACAAGTTCATATATACAAACCAACATAATATCATCACAGATATGTGCAACCCCGACTAATCGACGTATAGCAATTAGTCGACGTTTCCAAACACATATATACAACACAAAACTTGTAAAGTAACTACGACATTAGAATTCCACTCGCAATTAGCAAACTTAACTAATTTTCCAAGACATGAAAATCCAGTGAGCTAAAGTTCTAAATCGATCGTTTTGAGCCAATCCGGGAGTCGAAACGAACTCGAAACCCTCCTGAATATTCACGGAGAGTTAGAGCACGAAATTAACTTCGAGTTGGGAGGCCTATAGGGGGTACCCCACCCTCAAGGCCACCACGAGGTGGCCAAGGGGTGAGGCAGACCCGAAAATGCCCAAGGTGGGGAAGTTTCGGGTCCCCACCGCCAAAGCACCTTATGGTGGTCTTGGGGAGTGGTCCCAGCCGTTCGGCCCCCCTAGGAGGGTCCCCGGGATGTGTACGCTCTACCACGAGGCTTCTCGGTTCAAACCGTGAGCCCGCGGGGTGTGCAAACAACTCAAAACATCAATTTTGGAAACTATTTTTTCGGCAGTTTTTGCACGACAAAAACGGTGGATTTCTAACGTCGCTACAAGCTATCTAAGGTTTATGAGAGGCTATGATACCACTGTAAGTCGATGTCGTGCACCCCACATGTTCACGGGGAGGCGTAATTTGCAAAAAATTATTTTTACGGGCTTCACAACACCGACTAGAACCAAGGATCGAACATAAACCATAGCAAGCAAACTACATAAGATTTAAGTACTCGGAAAGAATGTTATACCTCATGATACAAGTCCTTCGGGTCTTCTCCACTGTCCTCCTCATCATTGTAGGCGCCAAGGATCGATCCGGATCGTAGCTTCCTCGTCGGCTTCTTCGAGTCAAAGACGATCCACCCGAGAGTCTATAGTCCGAGCTCCAACCTCAAATCCGAGGTAACTAGGGCAACTAGCTTGCTAAACGAGATGGCCTAGGTGATGTAGAGAATGAAGATGGATTTATTTGTCTTTTGGAACCCTAGTTTACTCAATTCATGAGACCTTAAGGGTTGTTGTTGAGAGGAAGAAGAAGAGAGCTAACTTGAGGAAAGAGAAATGGTTTTTGATAATGATAATGATAAATGAGATGGCTCCCTTGACTTGACTACAAGCATGGCAAGAAAATATCTCAGCCAAAATATCTAGTGCCACAAAATATCTCACAAGAAATATCTAGTCAAAGAGTCAAACCAAGTCAAGTGGTCAAACCAAGTCAAATGGTCAAATCAAGTCAAGTAGTCAAAACAAGTAGCCATGCCTCAGTTATCATTTACAAAAATAATAAATACTTTCCTCCACCTCATAATTTTTTTAATCAAGTCAATGGTCAAAACCCTAATTAGGTGTCTCCTTCTATGCCCCTCTCATCCGTATATACATACCCGCATTCGTGTTCCGAGAAACACGAATATAAATAGACGAAACTGATCAATCAATATAATACTAGGATTCGGCTTAAACCAAAGCCCACTAGTATTATCCGCCCGAACATCATACGCGAACATATGTACATACGTGATCGAAGCCCTGTCGTAAAACCATACTGCCTCTACACCTTTTGCCCGGTGCAGGGAAACTCTCTGTGTGGGACTCTAAAGACTCGACAGTACGCTGGCAGTGGGTTTAACCACAAGCCGCTGTTGGAGATAGTGCCCTCAGAGTCAATTATTAGGTCACAGGTACGTGATTGTAATGATTGAGGGAGGACCTATCCCGGTATGACAGTCTTACTCGAGATGATAGTATGCTATCTGGTTTACCTTTATCATCGTGTACTGCTTTAGGTGACCTGACACGTCGCTATTACACGTTGATAGAGCCCCTAGGATTCTTGCTTGACCACCAGCAGTATGAGGGCGATCATATAAGTGGGAGCTGGGGGTCTATAAGCTCATCCTTAAAAGGTCCCTAGTCGTGGGAGTTTCGAGACAGGGCATCGATACTCCAGAGTAGACTAGTGTATACAGTCGAGACCCCGACGAGGGGCGGTGGCCGGTCTCACAAGCCACTGGTGTCTGTTGGTTCACCTAAGATGTATACAGGTGCTCATTGGGTTATGAGTACACCGGACAGGACTCGCCGGGAACCTGCTAGTTGGGATTATACCAGACGTCAGATAGCAGTTCCCTGGTGACATGTGTACAGGTTAGTTCATCGACCTGAGATCGTCATTTGTCTCGTGTGAGTTCCCACTGTACTTTGATTACTACCCTACCACGGCTCAAAGGAGTCGTGCAAACAGGTTTTAGTTGGGTGCAGTCCCGAGCCACATGGAGGCAGTGAGCGGATCTTCAGGGGTTCGTCTCTCCCGGTTTGGGGGTGAGGTCGCGCTGTGTCTAGGAGAGCCATTACACAAAGACCTTGGCCAAGGCAGGAGATTTACTGGTAGGTATTCCAGTAGTATCTCAGGGTGTTCTGGGCTACACTCCGACACGACTTGTACCGCTTTTGGGGGTCTGACTTTACCAACCCCCTAGGCCCGCCATGCGATGCTCATAGACGAACGGACCGGACTGTACGGATATTGTCACTGACAGGCTCAGTTGGGTGTCGGGGTGAGCTTCCTCATCGACGTCCCTTTTGGTCAATAGCTGGTGGCCCGTCACGTATTGGCTTATACCTCTGACGTGCTAGTGGTTAAATCCACAGCCATAGTATTGACGAGTCTTTAGAGTCCACCACACTTTCAGTTACTCAAGCTTTCGGGCGAAACGCTGTAGAGGCCGTATGGAGATATGGCAGGGTCCGATCAGATACGTGCGGTATTGCACGGATCAGGATCGGACGGTTTGTACTAGTGGCCGTATAGTTATATGGTAGCGTTCGATCAGATACGTGCGGTATTGCACGGATCAGGATCGAACGGATTTTACTAGCCGGCTTTGGTTTAAGCCGATCCTAGTATAGTACAGTGTAGATTTTGTCTCATTGCATTTGTATCCGGACGGAATACAAATGCGGGTGTGTATGCACAGTGTGGGGTTTTCCTGTAATTTATTACGGGACCAGTTTTCTAGGGTTGCCATTTTGCTTTCCGTTCCGGCCGGTTTTCCTTTGTTCTTTCCCGGCCGGACTTTTCCGATGGAGGGTGTTATTTGCAAGTTTGCAAATAACACTTTGTGGAGGGTTTTATTGCATAAGGTTTGATATGATAAGCATCTTTGCTTTTCATGCACTTATGGTGATAAGAAAGGATTAGAGTTGATGTTATGTTTAGTGATGATTATGCTTTATGTTGTGGTCACCCCTTCTTGCTCCTACCATCACCTCCCTTATTGCTTCATATTAGTTTTTCCTCCACCATTTTCAAAGAGATAGAGATTATTATCATGGTTGAAAAAGAAAGAGAGAAGACGAAAAAGAAAAGAGAGAAAGAAAATGAGAGGTTCATCTTGAGAGTTCATTCTTGATCTCATTCTCTTGCAAGAAAAATGCAAGCACCATTTTTCTATTCTTTGATTCCTCCATCATCCTCAAATGGCAACCAAACCCCAAAAGAGAGACTTTGATTCTACACTATATTCCTACAGCATATCTTGAGCATGTCGAGTAGCCGGCTTCATGCGCGAGTTGCCTCAGTATCGAGGTGGGAGCCCGTAAAAGTACCCGGCTTCGTGGTGCCCCTTTCCGACGAGGAGGAGATGGACGGAGATCCCGCGAGGAGATCGGAGCGGAGATGAAGACCGGAGGACTTGGATCGTCGGTATATCTCTAACCATTCTCTTTAGTTGCTAGAATAAGTTTAATGGTAACGATCCGGGGTTTAGTGCGCGGTGGTGCCGTTTTGCCAAGTCCGCAAAAATTTAAAGTTTACCACCGTTTCCGCGTTTGGCCGTCGGGTTGACGGCCGGGGCGCCGCCGTGCACTTACAGTGGTATCAGAGCCTCGCCATTAACATTGTCTAGTTTTGTGTGATGTGTTTTACGTTTCCGATCGAACAAAATCCCGAAAACACGTATTTCAGTTCACATCAGTTTCTGTTGAAATATTTTGTTCTCGAAAAATTTTTCTGGTTGTCTCAGAGTGATGTGCAGGGAAATAGAAGCATACTGTAAAAATTTGGCACCATGATCTCACTATTCCGCCGCGGAAGCGCCGCGAAACCCCACCTCGTGCGGCGCTTCCGCCGCGGAATTTACTGTTCACCCCCCCAAATTTTTCCAGTATGTTCCTGAGTTGAAAATGTGGTTTTTGGAATATTAAAATTGGGCCCAGGTTTTCTGTGAGTACTACAGTTTTTGTTTGAGGGCCCACTTGTTAATTTTTGATCGATCGGAATATTTTAAAACACATTTTTCACAGTTTTTACATTATATCTGCGACCGTGAATGTCACTTGATCGGTAAATCCTGTCTAACTGCTATAGCCCGGTTAGACGGATTTGCGAACGTGACTTTCACGTTGATGTTCTGTGATTTTACTGTGTTGTTGCGGATCGGTCGTGGGGGATAGCCTGGTTGCAGTGGTAGTACAGTTCTGTTTTATATGTACATTTGATTTTGCGGGGCGAGCGTTCGACATGTGGACTGCCGTCACTGCCTGTTTGTATTATTCTTTTGGGGCACGACCAGGTTGCGGTCGATATACCCGTTGTATGTATATTTTACTTTCTGTACTAGGATTACCCCGCGGAGGGGTGCACGGATAGCCGGGTTCTAGAGGGCAACAAGCCCGCATCTCATGGCGTTGAGACGGAGGGGGCTTCACTCTAGGATTGGCGGGCTATTCGCCGCACTCGTAGGGGGTACAGGATGACCCAGGAGGGGTGCCCAAGTTACCGGATTCCGTGAAGTGCTGGGTGGTCCATTCACGTAGCTGAAGGGGGCTGCCTCGCTTCAGGTTTTGGCGGGTGACTTGCCGCGCCCGTAGGGGTCTAGGTTTTCATTGCACAGGCTATCCACACGACCAGGGGAACGTCGGGTTTCAGCGGCTCTGTGAAACCCGGGGATCCCAGATATCTGTATTGATCTGTGTTGCTATACATTTCTGTGTTGCTGCATTTTTATCACGCCTTGAGCGAAAATTATATTTTATATATATACTAGTAGATGTTGTATATGTTTTTCATCCGCGCTAGTCCAGTCCCCGCTCTGTCGTTAGTTAGCTAACCTAACGGGTGATGACGGGACCCAGTGGCGAATGCGGATGGCATATACGTACGTCAGTATATTTTCGTTCTTTGTGGTGTGATCAATTGATGGGACTGCGTTGATTCGGATCAATGCAAGTTAAACAAACCTAATTCTGATGTTGTTGGAACACTTTTTCAAAAAGCTGTTATTGCAAAGGCGTTCTCTTTTGTTTTGCACAGTGGTATTCAGTTGGAATATCCTGCTCCTCAGTCGACGAGGCAAGGGCCGAGATCCCTTCACCGGGAGTGACCCCTTGGACAGAAGTTTGCGTCAGGGCAATAACTTCACTATAGCCGTTTACTTTTGCTTTGCATCGTGGTATTCAGTTGGAATATCCTGCACCTCATTCTACGGGGAAAGAGCCGAGATCCCTTCACCGGGAGTGACCTCTTTAGCAAAGGTTTTCGTCACTATATTTTTATAAAGCTATCAGTTCCTTCAACGATATCAAGTTCATTACGTTAAAGGTTTTCGCCAGAAACCATTCGTAGCCCTCCGTCGTTTCATATGGATAGTCAATAGTATTCAAGCTGTGTATGTTGGCCAAAGTCAAGGCACAGTGTTTGGTAGCTGTTGGGTATTCATATGCAGCATAGATAGATGCGTTGGTTTGGGACAGTCGTACTGCCATTTTGGCCAAAGTCAAGGGTAGGTACGGGTGGGTTCAAATTAACCAGGAAAATGACGGGTAGAACTTGACATGTGACTTATGATATGTTGGCCAAAGTCAAGGTCATAAGAGCATGGGGCAGAAATCCACATCGGGAGTTTCAAAAGAACTGAAACTTGCCAGATATGCGCATACCTTCTGGAGTGTGATACCGTGAGCGGATTCCGTCACGTTGTCATGCGATGAGAGTTGGATCCCGATTCCCACTGATGAGTTAGTATACTCCTCGGGTGACCCCGACTAATTCTTCTTTCAGGTTTGGAGGAGAATTTGAGGTACAGTGGGAGGTTTCCAGATTAGATAAATTGGTAACCATTCTGATCTAGGTTAGAGTGCACGCTGAGTGTTTCTTTTCTCTCTCTCTTTGGCAGCGACCATTGACCCGACCCTAAGATTTTGACTCAGTGACCAAGTTGACCGAACCTTCTTAACACTGGCTTTTGGATTGTCAGAGTTGCAAACCTCATTGCCACTCCTGCTTTTACCCTTTTCTCCAGGACACCCCGTTTTACTACGAACGTCCACTTCCATTGGACAAAACCATCGTATGGTTAGATACGAACTCGAAGGGATTGATTCGAGGATGGTTTCCGGCTCTGGAGAAAACGGATAGGACTATTCAGTTGTCTTTTCTTTTCACCCTCTCTCAGGTTGCGAGTACTCCTTGGTTTAGGAGTAGTACACCTATTACGCAAATTGGATAGTCTTCTTCCAAACCATAGGCTGGTGCCGACCGGTAGGGAAGGAAGAAAGCCAATTAGCCTAAACGGTGTACAGAAGGTATTAAGTTAAGACAAAGTAAGGGATTAGTAAGAGGGCAAAGTAAATTGCAACAGATATTCACGACCAAACCATGTATTCCTTCGCCAATCCTAAATCACCTTTGTATTTCTCCAGGACACTCCGTATCATTACGAAGATCCCATTTTATTGGATAATCCATCGTATGGTTATATACGAACTCGAAAGGAACTCGTTCCAGTTCGGGGATGGATCCTGGTTCAGGAGAAATAGGAATAAAGTACATTCAGGTGTCTTTTATCTTCACCTTCTCTCGCGATGCGAGTGCTCCTAGGATTAGGACAGTACACCCTTTATGCTTTTTGGATAGTCTTCTTCCAAACCATAGGCTGGTGCCGAACGGTAGGGAAGGAAGAAAACCATTTGGCCTAAAGGGGTGTGCAGGAGGTAATGACTAAAGACATATGAAGGGATTTGGAGAAGTGGCAAAGAATTATACGGTTATAATTGTGAATCTGGATAATGGAAGAGGCTTTACTAAGAATACCGGGATACCCCATCGAAACATTTCAATGTTTCAGTTTCACTGTGTACTGTTAAAAGAAAACTGATTTCCTAATTAGACACTTGCTCCAGGGTATGTATTTACCAGGTATGATTCTCACATCTGTATGGTTTTACAGATGATGAGTGGGAGTAAGTTATTGGGAATTATGTGACCATCCTCATTATATCGGGATTCGTTGGAATTGGTGATATTTGAGGAAGCCACCTGGGTTGTTTGCCGGTCGGCAAATATTTGGTTTTGAATATCCATTGTTGTGCACCAATTTCAAATTGATATATCTGTACGTCTATTTTTATAGAGTGAGACATACCTTTTTGAAATTATGTCTATGACATTTACCTATACCAGTGGATGGTTAGGTAAGGAGCATTGAACAACGGTGTGATTCTTCTTAACCAAAAGTACAGTTTTCAACCTACGACACACAGTGAATGAGTCACCAGACTCAGGGGACTTATACAGAGTATTGTATATTGTCCAGTGTCCATTAGGACAGAGGGGTTGGTCCTCGTACTATATTCTGTTTACTTTTAACTTCTCTAGTTCTTAGACATGTGTTTCGTAGAAACACAGGGTCTAAGTTTTGAGGAGTTATAGGTATAAGAATAAAGTAGAGAACCATGTGTTGCAAGTATCGGGATTCTTCAAAGTGATCGAAGATGTAGATACTTGTACATGGTATTCAGTTGATAGTAATAGTTAAGAGAACTTGCTTCTCTTTCAGGTTACTCATAATTGGAAGCATTCCTGAGTTAAGTAACGCTGATCGGCCTCTCTTCCATTTAGTTGACATGCACTGGAGACAGCTGCATGATTTGAATCTGGTTCAATTAAATCAGTGCCTCTGGTTCTATATTGGATGTAGAACAGTTCATATCTTAACGTTGTTAAGGTACGGGGAGTTGTCCGGCTTATGCTTAAAACCAGACACTGGACAACTCAAGGCACGTTTCTGTAATGGCTGTTTGCGGGTTGACTTTCTACCATCTGGATGATCAATAGAAATATTGTTCTAGACTCGCCACAGTTTTACTAAAAATGGATTTTTTCAAAAACAGCAGTGGGAGTATGGTAGAACTGGAAGTGATTCCAGAACCGCAAACGATTACTGAAGATTTGATAAGGAACCTAAAGATTCAATCTGATTTGACATTCCATTGGCCACTCCGCAGATAAAGTGGGTAACTTCAGGCACCCGAGAGGTACTTCGGTAGCCTCAAGGACGGTGACAGGGAAGTTCTTGTATACCTACACTTGCCATTGTTGTTGTTCCAGGCTGCGAGACCCGGCAGGAGGATGACTATAGCGTCGTTCTAAACTAGCTTTAGAAGTGCACGTCTGTATGACTCTGCCAGAGGGTTGTCGTAGTCAGTGGGAGCAGCGGAAGCATTGGTGGACATCAGGCTTGTGTCTATTTATAGACTAAAGCAGATGTAGCGGAGATAGATCATCCATTTCTGATGTGACAGTCATAGGTTTGACGTCATCAGAATAGGGGATGGATCTGTTGAGAAGGTAGTAGGAAGTGACATTCCTATACTACGATCGGTTATACTTTGGTCGTCACACAGTGGTTTCTCCACACAGGACTTGGATATTATATCTGACATACTGGTTACTGGATCTATGGTTTTAGATCTAGATTTGGGTGGTTTCCCAATCAGGGTACTTAGACAGCATTCTAAGAGTATTTAGAATGGACGACTCCTGGCACGGTAGTGTACCTGCAAGTAATGGAGTCACCCTCTCTAAAGGTGTCTTTTAGACTAAAGTAGAGAGGGATGTGCATGATTGGCAGATCACTTGCTTAGGCAATTGAGTCAATCATGAGATGTCAAGTACCACACCAGATGTTGTTCTTGCACTAGATGCAATAAGTTAATATTGATCCAATCCTGGAGAAACAGTCGGAGGCAGTTTTAGAACATAAGTGGCTGTTCTAGGGATATGATAACGACAGCCTTATCCAGGAGACAGTTATCATTCCAGGCTTCCAAGGTGACCTGGACGACAAGGAGGTTGTTAGAGTTATAGTTTTTCCTTCTGACGAGGGGCAGTATTTTGGACAGGTGGTCCAAGGCAATACTGAGGGTGGCATGGCGCAGGATACTGATTAAGTTCAGTTGACGATACAGTCTAAGAAGTTTGGATTTGGAGTTCATTTATGAGCTAGGTCCCATCAGACATCCAGACATTCTAAGACAGGTATTGCTCATTTCGGGAGATAGCTTTCTCTGCGAACATGAGATATAGAGAGACATAGAAAGAAACATCAAAGCGGATCCACTCACTGAGGCTATTCCTCGAACGCAATAGTCTCGCAAACGAGCTTTGTGAGACTGACTAGTAGAGGAGTTGGGTGTTCGGTATCACACGGGCTGTGAGTATGCGACATCGCAATAATTAGCCTTGAGTGCAAGTGGGAGATTGTTGGAGATAGTGCCCTCAGAGTCAATTATTAGGTCACAGGTACGTGATTGTAATGATTGAGGGAGGACCTATCCCGGTATGACAGTCTTACTCGAGATGATAGTATGCTATCTGGTTTACCTTTATCATCGTGTACTGCTTTAGGTGACCTGACACGTCGCTATTACACGTTGATAGAGCCCCTAGGATTCTTGCTTGACCACCAGCAGTATGAGGGCGATCATATAAGTGGGAGCTGGGGGTCTATAAGCTCATCCTTAAAAGGTCCCTAGTCGTGGGAGTTTCGAGACAGGGCATCGATACTCCAGAGTAGACTAGTGTATACAGTCGAGACCCCGACGAGGGGCGGTGGCCGGTCTCACAAGCCACTGGTGTCTGTTGGTTCACCTAAGATGTATACAGGTGCTCATTGGGTTATGAGTACACCGGACAGGACTCGCCGGGAACCTGCTAGTTGGGATTATACCAGACGTCAGATAGCAGTTCCCTGGTGACATGTGTACAGGTTAGTTCATCGACCTGAGATCGTCATTTGTCTCGTGTGAGTTCCCACTGTACTTTGATTACTACCCTACCACGGCTCAAAGGAGTCGTGCAAACAGGTTTTAGTTGGGTGCAGTCCCGAGCCACATGGAGGCAGTGAGCGGATCTTCAGGGGTTCGTCTCTCCCGGTTTGGGGGTGAGGTCGCGCTGTGTCTAGGAGAGCCATTACACAAAGACCTTGGCCAAGGCAGGAGATTTACTGGTAGGTATTCCAGTAGTATCTCAGGGTGTTCTGGGCTACACTCCGACACGACTTGTACCGCTTTTGGGGGTCTGACTTTACCAACCCCCTAGGCCCGCCATGCGATGCTCATAGACGAACGGACCGGACTGTACGGATATTGTCACTGACAGGCTCAGTTGGGTGTCGGGGTGAGCTTCCTCATCGACGTCCCTTTTGGTCAATAGCTGGTGGCCCGTCACGTATTGGCTTATACCTCTGACGTGCTAGTGGTTAAATCCACAGCCATAGTATTGACGAGTCTTTAGAGTCCACCACACTTTCAGTTACTCAAGCTTTCGGGCGAAACGCTGTAGAGGCCGTATGGAGATATGGCAGGGTCCGATCAGATACGTGCGGTATTGCACGGATCAGGATCGGACGGTTTGTACTAGTGGCCGTATAGTTATATGGTAGCGTTCGATCAGATACGTGCGGTATTGCACGGATCAGGATCGAACGGATTTTACTAGCCGGCTTTGGTTTAAGCCGATCCTAGTATAGTACAGTGTAGATTTTGTCTCATTGCATTTGTATCCGGACGGAATACAAATGCGGGTGTGTATGCACAGTGTGGGGTTTTCCTGTAATTTATTACGGGACCAGTTTTCTAGGGTTGCCATTTTGCTTTCCGTTCCGGCCGGTTTTCCTTTGTTCTTTCCCGGCCGGACTTTTCCGATGGAGGGTGTTATTTGCAAGTTTGCAAATAACACTTTGTGGAGGGTTTTATTGCATAAGGTTTGATATGATAAGCATCTTTGCTTTTCATGCACTTATGGTGATAAGAAAGGATTAGAGTTGATGTTATGTTTAGTGATGATTATGCTTTATGTTGTGGTCACCCCTTCTTGCTCCTACCATCACCTCCCTTATTGCTTCATATTAGTTTTTCCTCCACCATTTTCAAAGAGATAGAGATTATTATCATGGTTGAAAAAGAAAGAGAGAAGAAGAAAAAGAAAAGAGAGAAAGAAAATGAGAGGTTCATCTTGAGAGTTCATTCTTGATCTCATTCTCTTGCAAGAAAAATGCAAGCACCATTTTTCTATTCTTTGATTCCTCCATCATCCTCAAATGGCAACCAAACCCCAAAAGAGAGACTTTGATTCTACACTATATTCCTACAGCATATCTTGAGCATGTCGAGTAGCCGGCTTCATGCGCGAGTTGCCTCAGTATCGAGGTGGGAGCCCGTAAAAGTACCCGGCTTCGTGGTGCCCCTTTCCGACGAGGAGGAGATGGACGGAGATCCCGCGAGGAGATCGGAGCGGAGATGAAGACCGGAGGACTTGGATCGTCGGTATATCTCTAACCATTCTCTTTAGTTGCTAGAATAAGTTTAATGGTAACGATCCGGGGTTTAGTGCGCGGTGGTGCCGTTTTGCCAAGTCCGCAAAAATTTAAAGTTTACCACCGTTTCCGCGTTTGGCCGTCGGGTTGACGGCCGGGGCGCCGCCGTGCACTTACAGCCGCAAGCGGTACTAGCTGAACGTAATGGCTACCCAGATATCTGTCGATAAGACGGCCGATGAGGAAACCCATCCGAATTCCTACTGAGCCTGAATGTGACAATCTCTGTACAGTCTGGTTTGTTCGTCTAAGAGTATCGCATATCGAGCCTAGGGGCGGTAATCATCAGACCCCTAATAGCACAATAAGTCGTGTCGGAGAGTAGCCCATACACCCTGAGAAACTACTGGAATACCTACCAGTAAATCTCGCTTGCCATGGCCAAGGAATTTGTGTAATGGCCTTCCGAACATAGCACGATATCAACCCCCAATACCAAGAGAGACGAATCCTATCTAACCGCCACTGCCTCCAAGTGCTTCGGGACTGCACCCAAATACTACCTATTTGCACGACTCCTTTGAGACATGGTAGGGTAGTAATCAAAGTACAGTGGGAACACACTCGAGGCGAAGTAGCAGTGTCAAGTCGACGGACTAAGATGCACTCATGTCACCTAGGAACTGCTACCCGACGACAGGTATAATACCCACCAACAGTTCCCGACGAGTCCTGTCCAGTATACTCATAACCTAATGAGAACCTACATACTATCTCCAGTACGACGTACTGATGGCTATGGGACAGACCATCTCCCTTGCTGGGATGAGAAGCGTATACACTAGTCTACTGTGGAGTATCGATGCCCTCTCTCGACTACCCAGCCCCCACTAGCATGACTGCCATCACAACGCTGGTAATCAAGCAAAGATCTTAAGGGCTCTACCAATATGTATAAGCGATATGCTAAGAAAACACATGCACATATTGAGGTAGAAACAAACCGGGCAGCATACTACCATTTCAAGCAAGACTGTTACTATATCCGTGTATATCCCAAGCTCCGATTAAGTAATATACAATTCAGTATGATACAATAATGGCCTCCAGGGCATATATCACTAACAACCTACCTATGATAGTATTGGACTCGGCGGATATCCGGAGGATACCGACTGGAGCGATTGAGACAGTTGGATATGAGGGCCGATCCGATGAGACGGCACCTGGGATATGAGGATTTACATGTCGATGCTGGACATGGGTTTTATGATAATTTCGAGTGTCAATGCTGGGCACTCAGGTTTTTATGATGATTTGATGTATCGTTGATAGACACACGTTGGATGATACACATATATACATATATATGATACAGATGACATGGTACCATATTATGACACGGGCACGATAATTTTATTATTATTATACTTATGTATACACGATTACCCTTCTTACCACCCGGTATTATATTATTATATTACTGTATGACCTAGGAGATCGTCATACATTCGATTTCTACCTGCTGATGTTTTCGACTCACGAGTTGGCAGTTCACCCCCGTTGTGCCATAGTTTTCTTGCAGGACCGACCGCTCGGATCAATAGCGGCTAGCTGGCACACAGCTTTCTTCTGGGTGATTTGTATTGGTAGGTGGGGTACACTTTGGATCGTGACTGCCATTTGTATATATTTATTCAGTTGTATCTAGTTAAAAGCTCTATCAACCAGATTATGTATATTTGGTAGACTTAGAAACCACAGACTTGTATATTCTTTCAGACATAAAGCGAGATGTGTGTATTAATTTTTATTCTGGGTTTGATGATATTTTGGTTTCTTTACTTTCTTTTCTGTATTTGATCTTCGCCTTAGGCGTCGTATATCCTTATTTGTGTGGTTGTGATTCCGCCAATTGGCGAAGAGCTAGCTCCCACTTGGGGATGCCTATATTATTGTTATGTATTGGTTTTGGATCAAATTTACACAGGAGGTGCTGCCCAAATTTCAAATGATGAAAATATTTTCAAAAATAGTATACAACTAACCTATATTTTCATATAACATTACTTATACTTTTCAAGAAAGAATTTGAATCCATTATACCTTTATTTCAAAACTGCACCTCCATTATTTTCCTAAAAAGGTTTAGATTTCTGGGCTTTCGGCTTACTTGGATTTCGGTGGGGTCCTATAGACATCACGTGATTCAAGTGTCGGTCACGTGCCAATTCCGGGTCGTGACACATTCCTACATACAGATGCCATTGTTGATCCCCAGAAGTACCTCTCCTTCAAATAACATCGATGTATACTTGAGGCCATTAATTGAGGAGCTGAAGAAGTTGTGGGAGCCAGGTATAGAGGTATACAATTCCCACAAGAAGCAGACATTTACACTTCGTGTAGCGATCTTGTGGACAAGCAACGATTTTTCAGCATACGTTATGTTGTCTGGATGGAGCACTAAAGCTTAGAAAACTTGCTTGATATATCTAGAGGAAAACGTATATGATCCTAAAGTAGGGGCGCGGAAGATCAAGTACTACACATGCCACCGTCTATGGTTGGCATAAATCATTCATATCATCGTAATTGTAGCAAGTTTAATGGTAGACAGGATCATAGGCGTTCCCCATCTGAGCCGACGGGTTTGAAGTTGCGGGAGGCAACACAAGGTTTTAATAATGTTGTTTTCAGGAGAACGACAGAGTATACAATTTCATGAGTTGCTGGAAGTCACTGGAGGAAGAATCACATTTTCAACTAGCTAGCCTATTGGCACGATCTCAGTCTGCGTCATAATTTTGTCTTCATGCACATCTAAAAGAACGTATGTGAGGTACTCCTTAACACCCTATTGAATGTGAAATCCAAATCTAAGGATACACTTGCGGTTCGACAATAGTACTTGAAGGAGAGGTTACGTCCTGAATTGCATCCACGAGAAGCAGGGAATGGTAGATGGTCAATTCCTGCAACGAAGTACACGATGTCTGCTAGCGAGAAGGGTGCTTTCCTAAGAGTTTTCTTGTTAGTCATATGTATGCCTTAGATGCCATTATTGTATATTATAGTGGAAGCTTGGATATATATATATGACTTTCTTGCTCGACATGATAGTATGCTATCTGGTTGCCCTTTATCTTAACATATACACTAGTATTATTATACTGTCTGTAACATTTCAGAGGAATAAAAAATTATTTTAGGAATTTATATAATTAAATAATAAATATTACGAATATTTTAATGTGTAGAGATTGGTTTTAATGATATGGTATAATTATATACTGATAAATTAGGAAATATTTGGAAATTTATAAAAATTACTGAAATGAGGGTGTTTTATATGATATGAGCATTTATAGATTTTTAAATACTCATTTGTAAAAGGGTTAAGTGCTAAACTCGATTAATTTTCACTAATCTTGCGTTAATCCGGTTTATTTGCATATGACATGCACCATGACATGTTTCAAAACACATTTTGTTAACTTGTATGAACCATGGCATCTTGTGTTTCTTTTATATGTATAAGGTTTTATTTGTTTTTGGTTTTAAAAGAAAAGAAAAGAATAAAAAAAGGGATATGGGAAAGAGAGAGAAGAGAGAGAGAGGTGAGGGGTTCATTGACCATGGCCTCATTTGTTCATTTCATTTTCTTTATTCCTCTTCCTCTTCCTCCTTGGCTACCCTCTCCCTCCACCTCCTCTACCCCCTCACAACACCACCAAAAACAACTCAAAACCTTGCATTCCCTTCATTTAAAGCATGCACAAGCTCACTACAAGCATGGAGAACCAAGCAAGTTTGGATTTTGAGGACTTGGGGCAACTCAAGAAAGTTCTTGAGTTGCCAAATGAGGTAATCCTTTCACCATTTGTGTAGTATTTGAGTTCCTTTAGACTCTATTCTAGTTTAACATTGTTTAAGTGAGGTTTTGTGACATATGAAAATTCCTAGAGGATGTTTAGGGGATTCTTGAGTTGTGATGGTGAACTTGAGTGTAATTAGTGACTACAAACCCCCCTTAGTGTTAAAAACCCAAACCAAACCAGTGACAAACCCAAGACTTGGACTTTAGATGTTCGATGTCGGTTTTGTGAGAATTTGAGGCCTACAGGGAATCTGGATTAACCTGGGAACTTTACTGGAAAAACAAGCAACTCCATTGACCTAGATTGGACACTAAGAGGCCACCCTGAGAATACAAAACCCTAACTCCCTGCTTTAGTCGATCTAGCCGGATTTTAGGGTAGAGTGGCCGGCCACTTTGTGGTGTTTGGTTCTAGGATTTGTTCTGTAGCTCATATAACTCCTATACAATACCCAAGTGCTGTTTGTTTATCCCTATTTCACCTGAACCAAAATATGGGACAAGTTTTCATGAGTTGCTGCTTTGTTTTTGTAACTTTTCTAGATTTGTAGTTTTGATATTTGGTTTTGTATCGGTCACTTGATATTTATACGTCGATATCCGGTGTTGTTTGGTTGATTTGCATGAGTAGACCATAGGTTTTAACCTATATGTGATACATGTGCCGTTTTGGTTTTCGTGCACGATTTCGGTTTACGATACCTTGTGTTTATATGTGTAGGCACCCTCACGTGGACTTCGGACGACGAGGAAGAGAATGGAGACATCGACTTCGGCAACAAGGATCAAGGTGAGTAGATATATATCTACGGGGGAAGTCGGGTGGATGGCGTATAGCACCCACGCAGTTTCGTAGTATAGCATACGAATGTGTTATATCTATATACTTATGCGTTATTATGAGATGTGTATACTTAGCAAGAAATGCTTTAGGTGACTTTGGGTTAGTGTTAGCGTATTTGGAAGTTAATGCCTTAGTTTAGTTTTTAGTCGCGAAACCTTAGAGTATAGTTGTTACACACAAACACATGCACACACGTGATATGTATGGGGTGTATATGGTTATGTGTGTGTGTGTGTGTGGATGCGTTGGTGTTTGTGTGTGTGTATATACATACATACACGTATACACGGATGATGAGGATAGTATATGATACTTGGAGATGAGTCGATGTGATTGGACATGATGTCGTGAGATCAGTGATGTGATTTGGGTCGTATGATGAGACACGACATGATATTATAGCGGATCGTTGGGCAATGTGTTTTATTCACACACGGATATATACGTTGATGGTATCGAAATATACTAGACTTTAGATCAGTACCCCTAATTCAGAATACAATGATAATGATACCCGATAAATTATAAGTTATATGTGATATTGACCCGTACCCCGATTTGGGATGCCGTGCGATGGATTTTTCCATACGATGTACAAATATGATGATTGATCCGCATTCTTGACTCGAGGATGTCATATTATATATTTTATCGTACGTGACGCTATTGAGGCGGGATCACCGACTACTAGATATATCGACTCGGACTTAGGTGGTTTTCTTTACCCTTTTTATTAGTCTCCTAGCTTCGTACTGCAGTTTACTTGGTAGATGTTAGACTGGGCTCAAGTAATACTTATTTTTAGAAACTAACGAATCGTGAGTATTTCCAAAAGGCAACCAGGGGGATATTATGGATTCTCAAAGGACGTACCTTTTCTTAAAAACACTATAGCCCTATTTTCTAAAAACCACGATTCGTGCTATTTCAAATGCCAAAACTGTATTGTTCGGGTAAAAATTTGCACCCCGGTTGACCGAGTCAAAGTCAAGGTCAACTTCAAGCCAGGTGGGTCCAAGCCCAGGTTAAGTGGGCCCATGCCCAGGTCGAGTTCGAACTTGAAGCGGCCGACCCTCCTCCATGCCAAAATAAAAAGTCATGTAATAAATAATTTTTATGTAATTTTTTATGCATGAATGTAAACAAAATGGGCATAAAGCCAAATTTTTGTAAGCCCATGGCTTATGTGCAAAAAGAAATAGCACATGAGCCATGGGATGGGCAAAATGCCATTTTGTAAAGCCCAAAGGGCTATATGTAAATGTGTAAGCCTATAAGAGGCAACATGATGAAAATATCTAATATACTTTTCATTCCTCTAAAAACTAGGGTTCATTGTGCCTCCTGCTCCTTCTCCAAGGTTCTAAACCTTCTCATTTCTTTTGAATTAAATCAAGAGTTGTACTCTTTCTTTTCCAAAACTAAGTAGTTTTCCACCACAAAACCCATAAAGGAGAACTCAGATATTCCATCAGATCTCAAAAAGAAGAGATCTTTAAAATCTCATACTTCTTGTTCTTCAAGACCCAGCCAATAGAGGAGGAAGGAGGAGACCCATCTCCAAAAATCCCATCTTGGGAAGATCCAGAGCCAAAGGGAGAAACAAAGCAACCCCATTTGATCATTTCTAAACCTTTTAGGAGTTTAACTCCACAAATCGGGAGCACAGCTCCCAGTGCAAGGACCAAAGTCCGATTTCTGTTTGACGCCCAGCGTCCAGCGCCCAGAGCGCCGGCGCCCACGTGCCGAGCATGTGGTGCGCCCAGTGCCCAGAGCGCTCGCGCCCACATGTCGAGCACGTGGTGCGCCCAGCGCCCAGAGCGCTTGCGCCCACGTGCCGAGCACGTGATGCTCTAGCGCCCACGTGCCGAGCACGTAGTGCGCCGAACGTCCAGTGTGCCAGCGCCCACGTGCCGAGCACGTGGTGCACCCCAGCACCCATTTGCCGAGAACGTGGTGCGCCCATCGCCCAGAGCTCTCGCGCCCAGCGCCTACGTGCCGTGCACGCGAAGCGCTGGCCCCCACGCATCCTTTGGATGCCCTTTCCCTTATATATATATATATATGTGTGTGTGTGTGTGTGTGTGTGTGTGTGTGTGTACATACACACACACATACTCCACGACACTGTCTCCTGCTAGAAAAAATTTCTAACGGGGCGCTGCCCCGCACCCCGTAAGGGGGCTGCTAGCCCCCTTGACCCCCAACCCGCTATCCGGGTAGCGGAACCCCCGTAAAAACACTGCGGGGCCCCCGATATATCCAAAACACCTTCAAAACACAACACTACACATTGAGTTTGCATGACCAGTTTAACCCATTAATCGGAGGTTCTCTCGCTCCAAAAGACGAGTGGTAATTAACGGCAGCTTAGTTCACGGCTGCCGGAGATTCGGATCCCCACAATCAATAAACCCCAGCCTACCCTAGGCAGGGGGAATCTATAATGCGCCTGACAAGCACGAGCGTATTCCCATCTCAATGGGGTGATGAAAAACACCCTACAGATTCTGGCACGCCCGGTGGGACCTATCTCTCCTCCCATATTTCGGGTTAAACGTTCATGCGAACTCAATCAATATACATATATATATATTTATACTAAAGTAACGCTCATTCATTCAGGTTTTCAAGCAATCATTTCTCAACGATGTCTCCAAAGATGAACTCATCTATCGGCACGGCTCCTATCTCCTACACGATGAAGATGGACGCCAGGACAGTCCTTCCGGCAAGTCTTAGGCGACAGTGGAAGGAGCCGCCGCTACCATTCGGCTCTATTCTGTTCGTGTCAGCTAACGCCATCCCAGCTCCTCAAGCCCCAGTGACAGACAAACCGGTCTCGAAAAGAAAGAGGCTAAATGTGGTGGTCTCGAAGGCGCCCCAACTCAAACGCAAGTCGGTGTTTGAACGACTTTCTTTGGCTCCAGCTGGGGGCAAGGACCACCACGTCATTAAACTGGGAACACCAGCTGACCACCATGTCATTAAACTTGGAACAATCGACCTCTAAGTCTTTAAACTTGGAATGTAAAAAAAATGTGTGTAAATAAAAAAAGGAATGTGTAATTAAATAAATAAAAAGAAAAGCCGAAATGATAGGGCAACTCGCAATAAAAATCAGCGAGTAAAATAAAGATGAAAAATAAAGCCGAAATGATAGGGCGACCGCGAATAAAAGCTGAAATGATAGAGCAATAGCGGTAAAACAAAAAAATATATATACAAAAATAACAACAATAAAAACGGCGAATGATGAGTCGCTCCTGGTACCATATTCTAGTGCAACGATGCGGACGCCAACCAAAATCCAATTTTCCAAAATTCTCCTAGCCCTACTGTTGGTCCCCAAGTTGACTACCGTTTACAATCCACGGGCTCAAATAATTCTCATCATACCCATGCCCCACCGCAATCACCAGTCCCGTGGCTGGTCTCCGTCCTTGGAATTATGCTCCACTGGGAAGACCCACTCATGTGTCCTCACGATACATGAGGAGAACAAACCTTCGTGGGATCCTTACGACTCACGAAGGAAAAACACACTTAGGAGTCCTCACGACTCCTAAGGAGAAAATACACCTGCGGGATCCTTACGACTCGTAGGGAGAAAATGCTTTTATGGGACCTTCACGGTCCATAAAATTGAAAAGCCTTAGGTGATAAGGATCTAAACCTGTCTCCTAAGCCATCACTTCCCCATACCACAACGGCGAATGATGAGTCGCTCCTGGTACCAAATCCCAGTGCAGCGATGCAGACGCCAACAAAGTCCCGGAATATTTTCGGCCCTACGGTCTAGATCATACATCCTGCAAAACCATATACAATCCACGGGCGTAAAACAAACCCAATCTCTCCTAAGTCCTACCGGTGAGACCACATTCAAAGTCCCACCAAAAATTAAAAAAAATAAAAAAAAATGGTATGTCCACAAGCAAAATGGGCACGGATGAAAACCCGAAAGGGTTCCGTGAGTAAAAACAGCAGGACTGCCGGCGAGTTTGTGAAAACCCAAAAGGGAGAAACTCGTAAAAAAGAGATGAAATGCACTCGTAAAGTCCTCTCGACTTTATGAGGAGAAAATTCCCGCGTGAGATCCTTACGACTCACAAAGGAGCAACACACTTAGGAGTCCCCACGACTCCTAAGAAGAAAATACACCTACGAGATCCTTTCGACTCATAGGGAGAAAATGCTTTTATGGGACCCTTACGGCCCATAAAATTGAAAAGCCTTAGGTGATAGGGATCTAAACATGTCTCATAAGCCACCAATTCCCAAATCCCCCCGGGGCAAATGATGAGTTGCTCCTGGTATTATTCCAGTGCAACAATGCAGATGCCAAACAAAAACCAAAATCCCCAAATCCACTCATGGCAAATGATGATTCGCTCCTGGTACCATATTCCAGTATAGCGATGCCGATGTTAACCCAAATCAAATCAAACCAACAACCTCAGCGGCGGAATCATGCTTCGTCCTAGAATTTGCCCCGTGTAGAAATCATGCTTCGCCTCGGGATATCTACCTTCCCTGTCGGAATTATGCTTCGGCTCGGAATCAACCAGCGACCTCCTCGTCGGAATTAAGCTCCGCCTCGGATTCAAGTCAATCAGCAACCTCTGCGGCGGAATCATGCTTCGTCTAAGAATGTACCCCGTGTCGAAATCATGCTTCGCCTCGGAGTACGTGCCTTCCCTATCGGAATTACTGGGAATCAACCTCTGCATCGAAATTATGCTTCGGTCAGAATGTCTGCTGCTCGCTGGAATTATGCTCCGATCCCTGGAATCATGCTACGCTCTTCGGAATGATGCTCTGATCCCTGGAACCATGCTCCGCTCTTCGGAATGATGCTCCGATCCCTGGAACCATGCTCCGCTCTTCGGAATGATGCTCCGGTCCCTGGAATCATGTTCCGCTCTTCGGAATGATGCTCCGGTCCTTGGAATCATGCTCCGGTCTTCGAAATGATGCTCCGGTCCTTAGAATCATGCTCCGCTCTTCGCAATGATGCTCCGGTCCTTGGAATCATGCTCCGCTCTTCGGAATGATGCTCCGGTCTTTGGAATCATGCTCTGCTCTTCGGAATGATGCTCCGATCCTTAGGATCCTGCTCCGCTCTTCGGAATGATGCTCTGATCTTTGGAATCATGCTCTGCTCATCGGAATGATGCTCCGATCTTTGGAATCATGCTCCGCGCTTCGAAATGATGCTCTGATCCCTGGAATCATGCTCCGCGCTTCGGAATGATGCTCCGATCTTTGGAATCATGCTCCGCTCTTCAGAATGATGCTCCGATCCCCGGGAATCATGCTCCCCGAGGGATACTCCGAGCCTAGAATTATGCTCCGCAAATCGGAATGATGCTCCGATCCCCGGGAATCATGCTCCCCGGGATGATGCTCCGCCCCTGGAATGATGTTCCACCTCGAACTCCAGGTTCAAGATCTATCAATTTCATGCACACAACTCAAATGTGCGGTGTGCATTTATTGATGGGGGGCACTTTGTTGGGGTCAAAATTTGCACCCCGGTTGACCGAGTCAAAGTCAAGGTCAACCCCAAGCCAGGTGGGCCCAAGCCCAGGTCAACCCCAAGCCAGGTGGGCCCAAGCCCAGGTCAACTCCAAGCCAGGTGGGCCCAAGCCCAGGTCAAGTGGGCCCATGCCCAGGTCGAGTCCGAACATGAAGCGGCCGGCCCTCCTCCATGCCAAAATAAAAAGTCATGTAATAAATTAATTTTATATAATTATTTATGCATGAATGTGAACAAAATGGGCATAAAGCAAAATTTTTGTAAGCCCATGGCTTATGTGCAAAAAGAAATAGCACATGAGCCATGGGATGGGCAAAATGCCATTTTGTAAAGCCCAAGAGGCTATATGTAAATATGTAAGCCTATAAAGAGGCAACATGATGAAAATATCTAATATACTTTTCATTCCCCCCAAAACTAGGGTTCTTTGTGCCTCCTGCTCCTTCTCCAAGGTTCTAAACCTTCTCATTTCATTTGAATTAGATCAAGAGTTTTACTCTTTCTTTTCCAAAACTAAGTAGTTTTCCACCACAAAACCCACAAAGGGGAACTCAGATCTTCCATCAGATCTCAAAAAGAAGAGATCTTTAAAATCTCATACTTCTTGTTCTTCAAGACCCAGCCAATAGAGGAGGAAGAAGGAGACCCATCTCCAAAAATCCCATCTTGGGAAGATCAAGAGCCAAAGGGAGAAACAAAGCAGCCCCATTTGATCATTTCTAAACCTTTTAGGAGTTTAACTTCACAAATCGGGAGCACAGCTCTCAGTGCAGGGACCAAAGTCCCCTTTCTGTTTGACGACCAGCGTCCAGAGCGCCAGCGCCCACGTGCCGAGCACGTGGTGCGCCCAGCGCCCAGAACGCTAGCGCCCACGTGCCGAGCAAGTGGTGCGCCCAGCGTCCAGAGCGCTCGCGCCCACGTGCCGAGCATGTGGAGCGCCCAGTACGCTTGCGCCCACGTGCCGAGCACGTGGCGTGCCCAGCGCCCAGAGCGTTTGCGGAAACATGCCGAGCACGTGATGCGCTAGCGCCCATATGCCGAGCATGTGGTGCGCCCAACGCCAAGTGCGCTAGCGCCCAAGTACCGAGCACGTGGTGTGCCCAGCGCCTGCGTGCCGTGCACGCGAGGCGCTGGCCCCCATGCATTCTTTGGCTGCCATTTCCCTTATATATATAAATATATATATATATATATATATATATGTGTGTGTGTGTGTGTGTGTGTGTGTGTGTGTGTGTACATACACACACACACACATACTCCACGACACTGTCCCCCGCTAGAAACTTTGCGGGACCCCCGATATATCCAAAACCCTATCAAAACACTACACTGCACATTGAGTTCGCATGACCAGTTTAACCCGCTAATCGGAGGTTCTCTCGCTCCAAAAGGCGAGGGGTAATTAATGGCAGCTTAGTCCGCGGCTTCCGGAGATTTGGATCCCCACAATCAATA
This sequence comes from Agapanthus africanus, assembly GCA_030015575.1. Classification (NCBI taxonomy): domain Eukaryota; kingdom Viridiplantae; phylum Streptophyta; class Magnoliopsida; order Asparagales; family Amaryllidaceae; genus Agapanthus; species Agapanthus africanus. Next base: position 467,695,270 of record JASDDO010000022.1, read on the forward strand.
AACCCCAGCCTACCCTAGGCAGGGGGAATCTGTAATGCGCCTGACAAGCGCGAGCGTATTCCCATCTCAATGGGGTGATGAAAAACACCCTGCATGTATGACTCGTATATGCACATGTATATTCTTCATTATTGCGATTACTATTCATTCTCCGTCTATTCATGTTGTTCATATCGCATTGCATGCTTATACCTGCGTTGTCTTTAGTTATCATAAAACCCATGTTGTCAGGACACCGACACTATTACCGATGATGCGTATGTCTGCGAACACTTTGTTAGTGTTTATGCCCTAGAAGGCCATTACTGTATCATACTAGTTTGTATATTACTTAATGGAAGCTTGGGATATTCACATGTATATAACAGTCTTTCTAAACATGGTAGTATGCTACTTGGTTTTTCTATCTTAATATGTGAGTGTACGTATTGATAGAGCTCTTAGGATCTTGCTTGTCTACCAGCGTTGTGATGGCAGTCACACTAGTGGAAGCTGGGTAGTCTACAAGTACATCCTTATTCAGGTCCCTGGTCGTGGATTATCGAGACAGAGCATCGATACTCCGGAGTAGACTAGTGTGTACGCTTCTCATCCCAGTTGGGGAGATGGTCTGTCCCACAGCCGTCAGTACGTCGTACAGGAGATAGTATGCAGGTGCTCGTTAGGTTACAGGTACACCGGACAGGACTCACAGGGAACTGTTGGTTGGTTTGATACCAGTCGTCAGTGAGCAGTTCCCAGGTGACATGAGTACAGCATAGTCCGCAGACTTGACACTGCTACTTCGCCTCGAGTGTGTCCCACTGTTCTTAGATTGCTACCCTACCACGGCTCAAAAGAGTCGTGCAAACAGGTAGCAGTTGGGTGCAGTCCCGAGCACTTGGAGGCAGTGGCGGTTAGATAGGATTCGTCCCTCCCGGTATTGGGAGTAGATATCGTGCTGTGTCAGAGAGCCATTACGCAAAGTCCCTGGCCAGGGCAAGCGAGATTTGCTGGTAGGTTCCAGTAGTTTCTCAGGGTGTAATGGGCTTCCCTCCGACACGACTTATACCGCTATTAGGGGACTGACGCTTGCCGCCCCCCTAGGCCCGATATGCGATAGTCTTGGACGAACGGACCGGACTGTATGGAGATTGTCACATCAGACTCAGTAGGAGTTCGGATGGGTTTTCTCATCGGCCTTCTTATCGACAACTACCTGGGGACCGTTACGTACAGCTAGTGCCGCTTGCGGTCTGTGGTTAAACCCACTGCCAGCGTAGTAGTCGAGTCTCTAGAGTCCCACACAGAGAGTTTCCTACTCCAGGCGAAACGATATAGAGGTTGCATGGTTTTGCGACAAAGGGTTCGGACGCATACGTGCGTTTACGCGCGTACGACTTTCGGACAGTTTTTACCAGTCGGCTTTGGTTTAAGCCAGTTACTGGTATCCGGTTATTGGATTTTTACAGTCTAAAGTTTTTCCGTATTTTTGCGAATCGGAGGGGCGTTCTCGTAATTGCTCGAGAAGCTTCTAGAAGATGGTGACTAAGGAGGGTTATGTGTCATATTCATTGAATGAGGTTATGAGTCATGGTGGTGATTCATTCATTTCATTAATGCACATTTATTGCTTAATGACTCATGCTAATGAATCACCACTAGATATTTTATGAAGCATGATTAATCATCACTCTTTATTCTTTTCTTATTATTGGAAAATGCTTCATATATGATATGATACTCATAAACTTATATCATAATATTATTCACATTCTCTCTCCTCAAGCTCTCTCTCTTCAAAAGACTAATCCTCACCCTCATGTGTTGAGATCTAGGATTAGTTAGACTAATCAATCCATAACCATCACTCTATTTCATCTATATTCTTTGATTAGCAATCCAAGAAGGTTAGTTGCCTCAAGTTTAGAGGTTTAGCTTGGAGTTTTGCTCTCGGGTGGATCGTCTACTACCTAGAGAAGGCCGAGGAGAACAAGGAGATCGTAAAGACGAAGGACTAGTTTCGATAGGTATAATCCCTAAGCATAGTAGTTTAGAACAACTATATGTTTGGTTAGTTATCGTTTAGCTTCGATTTAAGCGGTTAGTCGATGTTCGTTCTTTAAACATGATCGTTTTCGAAAATTCCGCCTCCCCACAAGTACTGGGGTGTACTACATCGACTTACAGTGGTATCAGAGCCTCGCTAAAAAATAAATAACTTAATTGCAAATTTGTACGAATTTCGAACGGAAAAACGAAGCCGGAAAACCCTAATTCTGTTCAGTTTCTGTCGAACTTAAAATGAAGTCCAAAAATTTTTCAGGTGTGATCAGAGAGCTTGAAAAGACCACAGAAGAACACCCAAGAAAAATAGGCCCCTGAATCGCCTAACTCGCCGCGGAACCGCGGCCTCAGCCTACTGAGTCGCCGCGCTTCCGCCGCCGAGTTGGCGAGTCAGGAGCCCAATTTTCTTCTGTTGCTTCTCTGTGTAATTAGGGGTTTTCTGGAATATTTTAATTTTGCTCAGGTTTCCAGTATACAGAGCAGATTTTGGAGCAATATTAAAGATGTTTAATCGATCGAAATTGTACAGTATTTGCATATTGGATTATATCTGTGATTGTTTAATGTGTTCGTAAACCTCCCCTAACTGCTAGTATGTCGGTTGGCTGGGGGTTGCACATTTCTGCAATGGTTATATCTGTTTGTGCATATAAACTGTATTGGACTGTTGTGGTGTTTAGCCGGGGTTTAGCAATGGGTTATTGTTTAATTCATTTGTTGTAAATGTAATTTGTTGTAATATTATTTTGCGGGGCACATCCAGGTTGCGGTTGTAGCCACCGTTGTATTATTTCATTTTACTGTTTTTGCTCCTAGGACTGACCCAAGGTGCGGTACACAGACTGCCGGGTGGGTAGTTTGCCGTACCCGTAGGGGTCGAGGGTGGGGTAACGGCTATTCATCACAACTGTGTAATCTGTCTTTTTCTTGCAGGCTCAAAAGAAATACAGATTGCTTGCAAATCCAATATTGTTTATCTGTGTTCTGGAATGAATATCATTGCGTCAGACGAATGTAAAATATCTATATATAATGTAGCTATTTAGACGTCACTTATGTTTTACACCCGCGCTAGCCCAGCCCCCGCTCTGTCGTTAGTTAAGTAACCTAACGAGTGATGACGGGACCCCGTGGCGAATGCGGATGGCATAAGAGGACATTGTATTTTCGTTGTTTTCTGCAATGATAGGTTAATGATGGGACGCATTATCTATAATGCAAAGAAAATAAACCAAGTTTAAATCGTTGGAACAATTTAAAAGAAACCACTCGGTTATTTTTAAAACAGATATTTTTAAATGCGGAGATTTAACCACTCCTTTTAAAAGCTATCAGGTTCCTTCGGTTATATCAAGTTCACTACGTTCACGGTTTCTCCAAAACCAGTCGTAGCCCTCCGTCATTTCTTATGGATGGTCAGTAGTATTCAAGCTATGCTTGTTGGCTTTCGTCAAGGCATAGTGTTTGGTAGCTGCTGGGGTATTCATTTGTTGCATAGATAGATGAGTTGGTTTGGGACAGTCGTATAACCTTGTTGGCTTTCGTCAAGGGTATATACGGGTGGGTTCAAATTAACAAGATAATGATGGGCAGAACTTGACATGTGTTATATGATTTGTTGGCTTTCATCAAGGTCATAAGAACATAGGGCAAAAATGTATATCGGGAATTTCTAAAGAAACTGAAATTTGCAAAGAGATGCATACCATTTTGAGTTTGATGAATGTTGGTAGCATTCCTACAACATTATCAGACGATGATATTTGGATCCCGATCCTACTGTGAGTATATGCTACTTATCAGGATATTCGTCACTTAACGATCAATGCTATAAACCTAGTAGGTGTCCAGAAAGGTGTCAGCGGGGTTACGCCCCCAGAGAAAAGAGGTTATTTAATTAAGGAACTTCGCGAAAGCATTGGAAAACCTCCCTCGAAGTATCGACACTGGCCTGGCTGAACGGTTAAGCAAGTATTGTACGGTGAGAATAGTCCTGGCTAATTCTTCTTTTATGGTTTGAGGAAGGATTCGAGAAACAGTGGGAGCCATCCAGTTTAGATAAATTAAAACCACTCTAAACTTGCAAGAGCATCATGCTAAAGTGTTTTCTTCTCTCTCTCTCATTGCAGCGACCTTGTGACCATGACTAGGTTACATCTAGATAACAAGATGACTGAATCTAACTTATTTGACTGGCAAAGGTCTGTCCAGATGACCATTGCCTATGACAAGCTGGACCACCCTATTACTACTCAAGATCCCACCGTCCCAGGTCCAGTTTCCACCGTCGCGGATATGGATATCCGTCAGACAAAGGAAAAGAATAAAGCGAAAGCCAAGTGCCTCGTGTTGGCTTCAGTTGATGGTAGATACCAGAAGCAGCACGAGAAGATGGACTCTGGTTCCATCTTTCTCCATAACAAAGATTTATATGGAGAGCAATCTCATATCGCAAGATATGAGGCCTCGAACGAATTGATTCAAGCGAGGTCGGTTGACGGGTCATCTGTAAGGGACGACGTCCTTACGATGACTAGCTATATTGATGAGCTCAAGGACCTGGAGACCACGTTGGGAAACAGGTCATATACTGACTTATTTCCACAGTCCCTACCCTCTACTTACACCCTGAAAGAAACCAGGGAGACACAAGCTCTGCTTAATAGGGGACCTTCTTCCTCTTCATCCAAGGCGAAAGCAAAGGGTGAAAAGAAGAAGACCTCTACAAAGCCGATATACGGTGTCAGCAAAGTAGGAGGAAAGGGAAAAGAAACAGTTTCGGGACTTGGTATAGGTAAGGAGGGATATTCCTATTGTTATGGGAATGGACATTGGCAGAAGGATTGCAGGGCTTTGGAAGCCAGTAGCCAGGATTCGAAGCATGTTGTGGCTTCAGCCTCAAGTGTGTTTGTAATTGAGAACTGTTTGTCAATTAACTCTACTTCCTGAGTACTAGATACCGGAGCAGGATCTCATATCTGTAATTCGTTACATGCTTTGAGAAACCGTAAAGTTATAAGGATAGGTGATTTGTCTCTCAGAGTTGCAAACGGAATGAGCGTGGATGCTGAATCCGTGGGAGAATATCGCCTGGGTTTGACAAGTGGGCAGATATTGATTCTACGTAACTGTCTGTATGTACCTAGTTTGACTTGTAATATCATATCAGTGTCCTCACTTTCAAGAGAGGGATATGACTTTACATTCGTAAGCGATGTAGTTCACATCCACCTAAATCAAGTTCTGATTGGGTCCGGTACATTAGATGACGGTATATACGTATTGAATCAAGCTCAGGTTTTCAATGTCCAGAACACACTTAAAAGAAAGTCTCCAGAAGTAAATCAGGCTTTCTTATGGCATTGTAGACTAGGTCACATCAATGAAACACGGTTAACAAAGTTACATAGAGAAGGATATTTGAATCCGTTCGAATATCAATCTTATGCCACTTGTGAATCTTGTCTCATGGGAAAGATGACAAAGACTCCGTTTTCTGGACACGGAGTAAGAGCGAGCGAGCTCTTAGGACTCGTACACAGTGACGTGTGCGGTCCAATGTCTACACATGCGCGAGGTGGTTATTCCTACTTCATTACTTTTACGGATGATTTCTCTAGGTATGGACATATCTTCTTGATGAAGCATAAATCCGAGGCCTTTGAGAAATTCCAAGAATACAAGAATGAAGTGGAAAACCAAACAGGCAAAAGTATTAAGACACTGAGATCTGATCGAGGTGGTGAATACTTAAGTACCGAGTTCCTGGGTTACTTAAAAGAGAAAGGAATTCTCTCTCAGCTTACTCCTCCATACACACCACAACACAACGGTGTATCGGAAAGGAGGAATCGAACCCTATTAGATATGGTTCGTTCCATGATGAGTAAGGCTGAGTTACCGTGATCATTCTGGGGTTATGCGCTAGAATCAGCGGCATATCTTTTGAACAAGGTTCCAACCAAAACTGTGCCTACCACGCCATATCAGATGTGGAGTGGGAAGAAACCCCATCTTCAGTACCTGAAGACATGGGGATGTCCAGCTTTTGTAAAAAAGCAGCATCCGGACAAGCTCGAGGCACACTCAGTAGAGTGTAAGTTTGTGGGATATCCAAAGAATTCCATGGGATATTGCTTCTACTACGCAGAGGAACAAAAGGTTTTTGTTTCTCGTCATGCCCGCTTCTTAGAAACTGAATTTTTAGAAAATCAGAAGAGTGGGAGCGCAGTAGAACTGGAAGAAATTCCAGAACCACAAACTGTTACTGAAAGTTTGGTGGAACAAGAAGTTTCAGAAGAAAGGGACATACCAGCGCCTATCCGCAGAAGTAGTAGGCAGTCTCATCCGCCCGAGAGATACTACGGTATTCTCATAGACGGGGATAGAGAAGATTGCGTCATTGATAATGACGACCCTACTAGCTTCCAGCAAGCCATTCAGAGCGGTGACTCGGTAAAATGGCTGGATGCAATGCGGACCGAAATGGAGTCCATGTACACTAACAAAGTATGGACTTTGGACACTGCTCCAGATGGGGTGAAACCCGTAGGATGCAAGTGGATCTTCAGAAAGAAGATTGGTGTAGATGGACAGGTTGAAACCTATAAAGCTAGACTTGTTGCAAAGGGTTTCCGTCAAAGACCTGGTTTGGACTATGACGAAACCTTTTCTCCTGTAGCTATGCTGAAATCCATTCGGGTCCTTCTTGCTATTGCTGCCTTCCATGATTATGAAATCTGGCAGATGGACGTAAAGACGGCCTTTCTAAATGGAAATTTAGAAGAGAGCGTCTATATGGATCAGCCAGAGGGATTCATTCAGAGTGGGAGCAGCGGTAAAGTATGCAAGCTGCTTAAATCCATTTATGGACTAAAGCAGGCATCGCGGAGTTGGAACATCTGTTTTGATGATACTGTCAAAGAATTCGACTTTATCAAAAATCCAGATGAACCATGCATATACAGTAAGATTGTAGGGAGAGTTGTTGTATTCCTCGTCTTGTACGTGGATGACATTCTCCTAATAGAAAATGATATTCCAATGCTACAGTCAGTCAAAAGATTCTTGTCACAGAAATTCTCCATGAAGGACCTGGGTGATGCCACCTACATTCTGGGGATCCAGATCTATCGTGATAGATCAAAGAGGATGTTGGGACTTTCACAGTCCAGGTACATAGACACCATATTGAAAAGATTCAGTATGGAAGATTCTAAGAGCGGTAACCTACCGGCTTGTCACGGAATCACCCTCTCCAAAGAGATGTCTCCCAAGACTGATTTGGAAAGGGAACGCATGTCGATTATACCCTACGCTTCTGCGGTAGGCTCTATAATGTATGCGATGTTATGTACCAGACCAGATGTAGCGTACGCATTGAGCGTTGTAAGCCGGTATCTGGCAAACCCAGGGGAGAATCACTGGATAGCAGTAAAGAACATTCTCAAGTACCTGAGGAGGACTAAGGAGATGTTCTTGGTTTACGGCGGAAAGGACCTCAAGATGGAGGCCTATGCTGATTCCGGCTTCCAGAGTGACAAGGATGACTCCAAGTCCATGTCGGGTTATGTCTTTACCCTCAATGGAGGGACGGTCTGTTGGAAGAGTTCCAAGCAGGACACCGTTGCTGACTCAACGATGGAAGCGGAGTACATAGCTGCTTGCGATGCCGCAAAAGAAGCTGTCTGGATGAAGAAGTTCCTAACAGAACTTCAGGTTGTTCCTACCATAGTTGATCCAATACCTCTGTATTGCGACAACAACGGAGCTATAGCTTTAGCGAAGGAACCAAGGTCCCATCAGAAGTCCAGACACATCTTGAGGTGGTATCACCTGATCAGGGAGATCGTAGATCGCCAGGAGATCGAGGTAAAGAGAGTAAATACGGAGGATAACATTGCTGATCCATTCACTAAGGCCCTTCCTCAGATTCAGTTCGAGAGGCTGCTCGAGATCATTGGTCTACGATATGCCAGTACATGGCCCTAGTGCAAGTGGGAGATTGTTAGTGTTTATGCCCTAGAAGGCCATTACTGTATCATACTAGTTTGTATATTACTTAATGGAAGCTTGGGATATTCACATGTATATAACAGTCTTGCTAAACATGGTAGTATGCTACTTGGTTTTTCTATCTTAATATGTGAGTGTACGTATTGATAGAGCTCTTAGGATCTTGCTTGTCTACCAGCGTTGTGATGGCAGTCACACTAGTGGGAGCTGGGTAGTCTACAAGCACATCCTTATTCAGGTCCCTGGTCGTGGATTATCGAGACAGAGCATCGATACTTCGGAGTAGACTAGTGTGTACGCTTCTCATCCCAGTTGGGGAGATGGTCTGTCCCACAGCCGTCAGTACGTCGTACTGGAAATAGTATGCAGGTGCTCGTTAGGTTACGGGTATACCGGACAGGACTCACAGGGAACTGTTGGTTGGTTTGATACCAGTCGTCAGTGAGCAGTTCCCAGGTGACATGAGTACAGCATAGTCCGCAGACTTGACACTGCTACTTCGTCTCGAGTGTGTCCCACTGTTCTTAGATTGCTACCCTACCACGGCTCAAAGGAGTCGTGCAAACAGGTAGCAGTTGGGTGCAGTCCCGAGCACTTGGAGGCAGTGGCGGTTAGACAGGATTCGTCCCTCCCGGTATTGGGAGTAGATATCATGCTGTGTCAGAGAGCCATTACGCAAAGTCCCTGGCCAGGGCAAGCGAGATTTGCTGGTAGGTTCCAGTAGTTTCTCAGGGTGTAATGGGCTTCCCTCCGACACGACTTATACCGCTATTAGGAGACTGACGCTTGCCGCCCCCTAGGCCCGATATGCGATAGTCTTGGACGAACGGACCGGACTGTATGGAGATTGTCACATCAGACTCAGTAGGAGTTCGGATGGGTTTTCTCATCGGCCTTCTTATCGACAACTACCTGGGGACCGTTACGTACAGCTAGTGCCGCTTGCGGTCTGTGGTTAAACCCACTGCCAGCGTAGTAGTCGAGTCTCTAGAGTCCCACACAGAGAGTTTCCTACTCCAGGCGAAACGATATAGAGGTTGCATGGTTTTGCGACAAAGGGTTCGGACGCATACGTGCGTTTACGCGCGTACGACTTTCGGACAGTTTTTACCAGTCGGCTTTGGTTTAAGCCAGTTACTGGTATCCGGTTATTGGATTTTTACAGTCTAAAGTTTTTCCGTATTTTTGCGAATCGGAGGGGCGTTCTTGTAATTGCTCGAGAAGCTTCTAGAAGATGGTGACTAAGGAGGGTTATGTGTCATATTCATTGAATGAGGTTATGAGTCATGGTGGTGATTCATTCATTTCATTAATGCACATTTATTGCTTAATGACTCATGTTAATGAATCACCACTAGATATTTTATGAAGCATGATTAATCATCACTCTTTATTCTTTTCTTATTATTGGAAAATGCTTCATATATGATATGATACTCATAAACTTATATCATAATATTATTCACATTCTCTCTCCTCAAGCTCTCTCTCTTCAAAAGACTAATCCTCACCCTCATGTGTTGAGATCTAGGATTAGTTAGACTAATCAATCCATAACCATCACTCTATTTCATCTATCTTCTTTGATTAGCAATCCAAGAAGGTTAGTTGCCTCAAGTTTAGAGGTTTAGCTTGGAGTTTTGCTCTCGGGTGGATCGTCTACTACCTAGAGAAGGCCGAGGAGAACAAGGAGATCGTAAAGACGAAGGACTAGTTTCGATAGGTATAATCCCTAAGCATAGTAGTTTAGAACAACTATATGTTTGGTTAGTTATCGTTTAGCTTCGATTTAAGCGGTTAGTCGATGTTCGTTCTTTAAACATGATCGTTTTCGAAAATTCCGCCTCCCCACAAGTACTGGGGTGTACTACATCGACTTACACACTTGCTTGCCGGCTCACACACATCTTCATTGGTAATTTCCATGTCACGTATACTTTAGAGAATATTACTTTATTGACATCGCTTGCTAGCTGATAGTTCCGATATATCATTACTGTGCTAAATTAGATATTGCATTCGTCATTTAGATACCCGTGCATATATATATATATATATATATATATATATATTCATTGTTATGCAATATTATGGGGCTTTATGCCGGTATTTCACTGTTATTTACTTTGAAGTTTGGGATTCGGACTTTCCATGAGATTTCTGGATTTGGAGAAACAGCAAGGATTTATAAACTTATTTTCATTTCAAAAGATAGAAATTTGCGGTTTTCTCGTGATATGATATTTGAGATGTCTACGATGAGTTTTCTCGGTTCTCGAGTGGTATCATACACCCGATTCGAGGTAGGAGGAGGGACCGTCTGCGGGTGCATGGTGGACTCGGTGCGGTACCCCGGGACAAGAAGATCGTATAGAAAGGCGTTTGAGCCCGGCAGGGGAGCACTATCGACCGGTTATTGTATGAAAACTCGACGGATATCTGGAGGATACCATTCGGAGTTATGAGAGAGATTGGATATGGGCCGATCCTGATCATGCGAGGCCCGAGATAGTGAGATTTGATGATTTGGGCCAGTCCGGATTGCCGTAGCCCGAGATTTGAGATATTGGGATATATGTCGATGCTTGACACAGATTCCATGTGATTTCATTGATGATACATCGGTTTTTCTACAGAAATCTCACTGAGATATTAAAACAGTTTTCTCATTCAGTTGCATTCTGTTTTCATGCATTCATACATATATATATATATATTATGTTGCTACCTGAGGCACTGACTTGAGCACTTGGTATTACACTTCTGTTAGATGTTTATCCTGGCTATTAGCAGATGTTTCGGGTTATATATTAAATGGATATTATCGTATGACCTAGGATAGAGTCATACATGTGATTTCTGCTCTGTGATATTTTCTACTCACGAGTTGGCAACTCACCCCCGTTGTGCCATAGTTCTTGCAGGTTTTGCCGTACAGGTTTTCTTGGCGGCTTTGCTGGCACGCTGCTTCTTTCCGGGTGATTTCTTTGGTAGGTGGGTTCACTTGCATCGTGCCTACCGCAGTACTTTATTTATTTCAGTTGTATCCAGTAAACTCCATCAACCAGACTTGTGTATTTGATAGACTTAGAAGACCAGTTGTATATTCTTTCGACCTTAGAGTCGGGCTTGTATTATTATGGTTTTCTGGAGGATATTGGTTTTCTTCTGAGTTTTGATCCTCGCTCTTCGGCGTTGTATATTATATTGCATTGCGTGATTGTGTCCGCCAATTGGCGAAGAGCTAGCTCCCGCTTGGGGATGCCTTAATTCACCATTTATATGTATTTCATGTGTTGTACCCGTTTGGGGCCAGTTTTTACAAAGGAGACTCTGCCGAAATTTTCGGGAAAATACGATGTTGCTTTTAAATGTTTAATACCACTTATTTGTTAAAACCACTTGCTTAAAACAAGTTTCCTTCACTTCTTCTTTTGAATGTTTTAGATTTCTAGGCTTTTGGCTTACTTGAATTAGGTGGGGTCCTATAGACATCACATGATTCAGGTGCCAGTCACGTGCTATTTCCGGGTCGTGACAAAATTGGTATCAGAGCGCTAGGTTTAATCTTGGTTGGAGTCTAGACTACGCGGAGTCTAGGGCGTATATATTTGTTCGGAACCTAGGCTTGACCTTACGGAACTTAGACTAGGTCGAGGGGGTATTAGACCTGAACTTTCGTCGCATAGGTTGACCTTGGTTGATGGAGTAGGTGACTTTAGTAGAGTGACGTACTGTGTGTATGTTCCGCGGCATACTTACGATATGCTACTCCGTTTAAGAAGCCTTAGGATGTATATTTCTTTGCACCGTATTTTTATTCGTTCATATGATCTATCCTCATCGATATCGGTTGGTGATTTTTGTTACTACGATTGCACAGACAGAGAGTTGCGGCTAGAGTTGAGGTAAGCATGAGCTCGTCATGGACGAGGACTAACCAGGGCGTAATTCCAGTGACACACGATTGCATAGATGTATCGTTTTATTGTGTTTTTCGCGCCATAAGCGTTTGATGGATTGATTTTACTAAAATTTCTTGAACGTGCAGATCAGCACCAGAGGATTGGACCACTGATAGAGGATGACTATAATGTGATGAACGTCAATGCACCGTTATTCTTGATGATTGAGGCACTGTTTAGCGTGCGGACGAATGAGCCAAATGTTGCTGTGACTGACAAGATACTGCCCTAGATGTTTGAAGCTATTGCAGCACGAGTTTATACTTAGAGATATGATAGAAGATTGCTAGTCACCAAAGGATGAATGACTAGGACATGTGGTTCGTTTGCTTACCCCGATACGAGGTCATCAGATTGATTTATGTCAGAAACCCATTTTTCCAAGTTTAAGATATTCGGAAAAACATGCAAGTAATTCTGTGGACCCTCTAAAAGAATAAGACCCTAACTCGACATAATGACCATGTAACCGCTTTTGAACCCTAGGGTTTGCGGCAGTTCAGCGGTGCCATTAGTGAGGCTTGGGTTTTGTCACGACCTGAATATTTCGACTCATGACCGGCACTTAACCACGCAACGTCTACAGGCTTAATGCGACTAAGTAAGCCGAACCCAGAAATCAAAACCATTTAAAAGTAGTGAGTGTTGAAAACATTTAGAAACTTTAAATAGTTCAATAAAGTTCTTTTTAAAGTTAAGTTATCCTTATAATAATTTTGGCAGCATTTCCTTTGTAAAAGAGACCCCGAAATCGGGTACAAAACAGGGTATAAGTGAAATGATATATATAATGAAATAAAGCACCCCCAAACAGGAGCAATCACGCCCAACGGCGGAAACCATCACCACAAAAATAATATACGACGCCGTAGCGAAGAATGAGCAATAAGTAAACATCACAGAATAATAAACTGCAGATATAAAGTCGGCTCCCACGAGCTCGACACCAGAATACAAAAATATACATCATCGTCCTCACACTCTCTCTAAGTCCAGTACATATATGCTAGATGGAGAATACTAGATACAAGAGGGTGTACAATAAAAGTAAGCAGATACCACAACCCACCTAATAGCAAAACAGCTCTCGCACCAACTGTAGTGGTATCTGTAACCAAAAGATGCAAAAGGCAGCCTGCCGTGACTACTCTAAGGGAGCAACCTGCAAATACTGTGGCACAACGGGGGTGAGTTGCCAACTCGTGAATAGAGATAACATATAAAGGTAATCGCGAGCATGTACGTACTGCGCTACTCTATCATATGCCAGTAGGTAATTCTATATGCGACAAGCAGTTGGTGCAATAATCATGCAAATACTCTATCAGGTAAAATAACTACAGGATGAGATACATGATAATCAATGCTGAGTATGGGATAAACAACATCTACACGGAATATCAATCGTGGAAAATAATCGGTGCCCAAAACTGCACCCAAATCCCAAATAAACTCAGGCGCCAGCACTCTCCTCGGCCCTCAAATCCTGTAAATCTCTGAGAATCACGAGTGCCCAACATAGACACTCAAAATATCATAAAATACTCGTGTCCAGTATCGACACGCAAATCCTCATATATCGGGCTCCGTAAGTCCGGATCAACACACGGGCTCCGTCTGCGGTATCGGCCCTCGGCCCCGGCAGTACGGATCATCCCGCAATCCATCTCTCGACTCTGGTCAGTATCCTCCGGATAACCGCCAGGTCCAACCAATCACCGGTAGGTACTCGCCCACCTCCAGGCTCAATCGGCAAAGTCCATCGATCATCTTGCCGAGGGGAACCATACCAGGTCCACCACGAACCCGCAAACGGATCATCCACTCCACGAATCGGGTTTCAAGCACACGCCTCAGCACCGAGAAAACGCGTGGTGGACGCACCAAAATATCATATCACGAGGAACCGGGTTTTCAAATAGTGCATCTTTTCTTAAATAATCCCACGGTCCTCTAAACCAGAAATCACATGAAAATCCAACACCAATGAGTTAATCAAATGCGATGTGTTATGTACATCAAGCCATAATATAGGTACAAGGGAGAAACCGCTTTTCTTAAAATAAATTTCAGTTTTCAAAGACAGCATGCGGCTCCCAATTTCTATGAAGATCATATCGAATCATAGGTGAAATGAACTACAACATAATAACCATTGCAATTCTACAGTGAGTGTGTCATGGCAATTACTAACGGTGTGTGTGTAACATGCAGATTAGTGCTCGTGCAACATGAACCGTTAGTAATAGTGCGGTGTTCTATCAATTCTAAGTTTACATACATATAGCAGGGAATGCAGTATGCAACAACAGTATCCATGACAGTCAATATAGGTAAATGCAACATATAGCTATAAGGTCCTATCAGCCCTGACGCATAACGCCATGCGGGCGATATCCCTGTAGATGTTAAATCTACTCACCGAAGTCTCGCGCTAAGTGTAGCCGACGACTTGCTTCCCCTTCTTCGCAGTGTCCGTCTCACTCGCCTGCGAACCTAGAATTACACAATATATCACGCATAAGCTCAAATTCACAAAAACACGATATTAAGGTCAAACTAGAAACCCGTGTCGCAAACCAAGCGCGCGTGTGCGCGATACGCTAAAACGTGTGATTACGCGCCTGAAACTACCCCGACGCGTCGCGATACGCAGAAACCCCAAACCCAAACACGTATCACGCGTGTCGCGAAGATTTAAAATACGGGAAATAGGGTAATTGGTCCCAGATTTTGATACAGAAAGAGTTTTATAAAACTATATTTATCATAATACTCCACACAGCAGCAGACACCCATCACCCAAACCCCAACCCACAAATCCCTCATCTGGCCGTAATTTGTTGCCAGAAATCTTTTTCCGGCGGCCTTGGTTGGGAGGTGGGCCCACGGGTTTGGTGTGTGCACTCCATACATACTGTATATTCCCCAGTAATTACAATTTTAATTTACAGCAACTCGGGTTGCAGCAGATTCCTCAGAGCCCAATTTCAAGTTAAAATCACACTTTTGCACAAAAAAGGTACTTTATGGTATTTTTGTGCAAACTGAAAGCAAAACCTGGTTTAAATAGCTCTAATACCACATAATAGAGTTAACTAAGCCAACAAAATCCCAATCTAACATATGCTTCACAAATATCCTTTAATATCACTAAAAAGGCACACAAAACATGATTTTTAGCTAAGATACTACAAGATATGAAAAAGGATGTTGAGTGTGAGATAATTACCTTCCCAAAAACCCTATAGAATCAATTTTTCAGCGTTTTCCCTCAAGTCACTGCCTTGACACCAAGATCCCCCAAAAGAGCCATTTTTTCCAAAGTTTTTATGAAGGGAAGTGGAATTTTTGTGTAGGGTTTTGTGTAGATATCAAAGAGGGTGAAAAGAGAAGAGAATAGGGTGTTGCTGCTGCTGGAATTGTTGTTTTTCTGCAGAAATTTCCAGCCAAGGGAGAGAGGGGGAAAATGGGTCAAGAAGTCAAACTTTCCTTACCTAACACGATGCTTCATTTTTCTATTTGGATTTTTTGAATTATTAGAAGGGTTGACTTAGTAAAAAGAAAAATGGGTGGGGATAAAATGAACCATGCAAAAAGAGGAATGGTTATCATGCTAACACTTTTTAACCAAGTCACAAACTATGATAAGTGTGCATGTGTGCACTAACACAAGGGATTCCTAATTAGGGTAAACATGATATAAATACAATTAATAACCCTACATATAAATATAAATATATGTATTCAAACTCGCACAATTGCTAATTAACACGAAAATATTCTAAACGAAATTTCAAGGCATTACAATCTACCCCCTTAAAGAAATTCGGTCCCCGAATTTAAAAATCTAACCATACGTACCTTCGAAAAGATGGGGATACCTCTTCCTCATCTTGCTGTCGGTCTCCCAAGTGACCTCCTCGCTGCTCTGACCACACCAAAGTACCTTGACGGACGGTATCTCTTTCGACCTCAATTTCTTCACTTGTCGATCCAAGATGATCACCGGCTGCTCTACATAAGAAAGGTCACGCTCAAGCTGGATCGTCGGGTGCTGAATCGCATTCGAAGGATCATAAAGATACTTGCGGAGCATCGAAACATGAAATACGGGGTGCACGTCTGGGAAACTGGGCGGAAGGGCTAAACG
Organism: Agapanthus africanus; assembly: GCA_030015575.1. Lineage (NCBI taxonomy): Eukaryota > Viridiplantae > Streptophyta > Magnoliopsida > Asparagales > Amaryllidaceae > Agapanthus > Agapanthus africanus. The sequence continues at coordinate 467,711,449 of JASDDO010000022.1, forward strand.
ATACGCAACCGCACCAACACACTCGAGAATCTCGAAGGGGCCCACATATCTGGAATTAAGCTTCCCCTTCTTCCTAAATCTCATCACACCTTTAATTAGGGAGACCCTCAAGAAAACATGATCACCAACAGAAAACTCAAGTCTGCGCCGACGACGGTCCGCATAAGATCTCTGCCTACTCTGGGCTGCTCTCATCCTATCACGAATCAACTGGATGTTCGCGGTCGTCTCCTCAACAATCTGTGGCCCTAAGATACCGCTCTCACTGAGCTCGGTCCAACAGGTGGGCGATCTGCATCTCCTCCCATAAAGAGCCTCAAACGGTGCCATCTGAATGGTCTGCTGGTAGCTGTTGTTATAGGAGAACTCTACTAAGGGTAAATGATGGTCCCAGCTACCCCTAAAGTTTAAGACGCATGCTCTGAGCATGTCCTCGAGAGTCTGAATAGTCCGCTCTGACTGTTCGTCGGTCTACGGATGAAATGATGTGCTGAAACTCAAGCGGGTGCCCAAAGCCTCCTGAAGCCTCTGCCATAGTCGACTGGTAAACTGGCTGCCTCTGTTGGACACGATACATGTCGGAACTCCGTGTAGTCGTACAATCTCATCAATGTAAATCTGGGCATACTGAGCAAATCCGAAAGTCGTCTTCACCGGTAGGAAGTGAGACGCTTTGGTCAAACGATCCACGATCACCCATATGGAGTCATACCCTCGACTAGTCCTTGGTAGACCCATAATGAAGTCCATAGAAATTTATTCCCATTTCCACTCCGGAATGGGCAACGACTGTAACTCTCCCGTGGGCCTCTGGTGCTCGGCCTTGACTTGCTGACAAGTCAGGCATCTCGACACGAAATCTGCGATGTCCCTCTTCATTCCGTCCCACCAGTAACCATCTCTCATATCATGGTACATCTTGGTGGAACCCGGATGAACACTATACACCGATCGATATGCCTCCTCGAGAATCTCACGCCGCAGTCCCTCAGCATCTGGTACGTACAATCTGGTCCTAAATCGTAGTATCCCCTGATCATCGATCACGAACTCGGAAAATCTTCCCTGACCTATCTGTGCCATGATCTCTGAACATCGGTCATCACTGTGATGTGCCTTATGTATACGGTCAAGCAACTGTGGGCGTGCACGAACATGCGCAATCTGTCCTCCGATCGGCGTGAACTCGAACTGTACCCGGCTGTCGCATAATATCTACCAATCTGCCGACGACTGCCCCTGTACTGCGCTCAAACAAGATAGACTACCCCCGGGCCTCCTGCTCAAAGCATCCGCCACTACATTCGCCTTGCCCGGGTGATACAAGATCTCGCAGTCATAATCCTTCACTAGCTCCATCCATCGGCGCTGTCTAAGGTTCAGGTCTCGCTGCTGAAATATATACTTTAAACTCTTGTGATCGGTGAATATCTGGCACGACTCGCCGTATAGGTAATGTCGCCAGATCTTAAGTGCAAAGACCACTGCAGCCATCTCCAAATCATGAGTGGGGTAGATCTGTTCATATTTCTTTAATTGCCGCGAAGTATACGCGATCACCCTATCATGCTGCATCAATACGCACCCTAGCCCCACTAGAGAAGCATCACAATATACCATAAATCCGCCTGATCCTGAAGGCAATGATAACACTGGCGCCGTAGTCAATCGAGCCCGTAGCTGCTGAAAACTGTGCTCACACTTCTCCGTCCAAACGAAAGGAACTCCCTTCCGGGTCAACCCGGTCAAAGGTGTAGCAATACGGGAGAAGTCCTGCACGAATCGCCGGTAGTAGCCGGCCAGCCCTAGAAAGCTGCGAATCTCCGTAACTGATGTGGGTCTGGGCCAACGCTGAACGGCCTCGATCTTCCTCGGGTCTACACATATACCGTCTCGTGAAATCACATGCCCCAAGAAGTCTACGCTGTCCAGCCAGAAAGCACACTTGGAGAATTTCGCATAAAGCTGGTGCTCCCTCAAAGTCTGCAGTGTAATCCGCAGGTGCTGCTCGTGCTCCTCACTACTCCGGGAATACACCAAGATATCGTCAATGAATACTATGATGAACAGATCCAGATATGGCCGGAAAATACGGTTCATCAAGTCCATGAATGCTACTGGGGCATTGGTGAGTCCGAACGACATCACCAAAAACTCATAATGGCCGTAGCGCGTACGGAAAGCTGTCCTAGGAATGTTCTCCTGTCGAACCCGCAGCTGATGATAGCCCGATCGTAAATCGATCCTCGAAAAGTATCCTGCCCCCTGAAGCTGGTCGAACAAATCGTCGATACGTGGCAAGGGATATCTGTTCCTCACTGTCACCCTGTTCAGCTGGCGGTAGTCGATACACAGACGCAAACTGCCGTCCTTCTTCTTGACGAACAGGACTGGAGCACCCCAAGGAGAAACACTGGGTCGAATAAGTCCCTTATCCAGCAAATCTTGCAACTGACCCTTCAATTCTCGAAGTTCCGCCGGGGCCATCCGATAAGGCGGTATGGAAATAGGCCCCGTGCCAGGAACCAAATCAATACAGAAAGAAATGTCGCGCTCGGGCGGTAGCCCAGGAAGCTCGTCAGGGAACACATCAGGAAACTCGCTAACAACCGGAACCTGATCCAACGGAACCCCTGTAGCGCTAGCATCGCAAACATAGGCGAGAAATCCCTGACATCCCTTCCTCAAAAGCTATCCAGTGCGAAAAGAAGAAATCACACTGTGAGGGGCGGCACCACGGTCCCCCAACACAACAAAAACCGACTCGCCGGGAAAACAGAATCTAACTGTCTTCTTACGGCAGTCCACAGAAGCATAGCACGTGGCTAACCAATCCATTCCCAAAAGAACGTCGAAGTCCAACATCTCAAGAATGATCAAATCGACAGGCAACTCTCTCTTGCCAATACAGATGGTACAGGATCGGAACACGTGCCTAGCAACAAACGACTCTCCTACAGGAGTAGTCACAACAAGTGGCTGATCAAGCAAACCAGACTCTCTACCCAAACTCGGCACAAAGTGTGTGGATACGTACGAGTGCGTGGATCCGGGATCGAACAACACGTGTGCATCAACAGAACATACTGGAAGGATACCTGAGACCGCCGCATTGGACGCCTGCGCATCCTGATGCGTCAAAGCAAAAACTCGTGCCTGTTTTCCACCTGTAACTGACTTTCCTCTGCCTCGGTCATCCCGTCCTCTCTGAGCAACTCCTCCACGCCCACGACCTCTCTGTGTATGAGTCTGACGCGGAGTAACAGTAGGAACAACAGGCAACGCCCTCTGGGGTGGTGAAGGTGGTAAGGTGACGTGCGGTGTTGCTGTCTCCCTCCGGTGTATCTCAGGACAATCTCTGATGAGGTGAAGTAAACTGTCGCATCTATAGCAACCTCGCGACGACTGCTGACTCTCCCGTGGATACGAACTAAACATCTGACCTCGTCCTGAATCTCTGCCACTCCCCGTACCTGAACAATACCTGTCGCGGCGTCTGAATGTCTGTCTCCGTGCTGATATACCAGTAAGAACTCTCTTCGGCTCTGGAACTACCGAAGTCTCAGCAAGGCGCTCCTCGACTAATAGAGCTGCATCTACCGCTGCTGCATATGTCTCGTAATGCTGCACGCTGATCGCAAGGAATAGTGGTGTAAGCAAGCCTCGGACAAATCTCTTGACTCGCAACTCCTCAGTAGCCACTAAATACGGGGCATAGATAGATAGCTCTGTGAACAGCACATCATACTCTTCCACTGACATCTCCGGAGTCTGGCGTAAAGACTTGAACCTGCGTGCTCTAGCATCTCTGACGCTCAGTGGAAGAAAGCGGGCAAGGAATAGTGCCACGAACTCTGTCCAGGTCATAGGAGGAAGACCTGCTGCTCTGCCCTTCTCGACTGATTCGCACCATTTCTACGCAAGACCTTCCAGGCGAAAGCTCGCGAACTCAACCCATCTCGCATCTGCGCATTTGAGGGAACGACATATCCGAGCCATCCTATCAATGAAGGACTGTGGGTCCTCGGCTGCATCGGTGCCTGTGAAGACCGGAGGCTTCAGCCTCATAAACTCTGATAGTGATACTGTAATCACCTCCGTGGCTGCAGAGGCAACTGGCTGTACGGTAGGTACCATCGCAGTTTCTGTAACGGGTGGAGCTACCTCTGGTCACCGCGCTCGAAGCGTCTCGACTAGCGATCCTATCATCTGGCGCATCTCCTGCATGCTGGATCCTACCGTCTGGCGCATCTCCTGCATACCAGCCCATAGCGTGGCGATCTGATCTATCATGGGAGGAATAGCCTGCTCGGGTACAACCGGTGTACTGCCCGGATCAGTCCTCGTCTCAGACGAGTCAACTCGAATCTCGGCCCTCACGGCCGCTCTCTGCGCCCTCGTAGTCTTTGGCGGCATAATGGCTGAAAGGAAAATAGGATTTGATAAGGATGCAGAAATCGAATCGCAAGAATGTATATACTCAAGAAGGAATTTAAATCAATAAGTCCTAAGGTCGCCTTAGCGGAGTACCATGTCGTGAGTATGCCGCGGAACATATGCACGCTACGCCACTCTGCTTCAGCCACCTACTCCATCATACCAGGATCATCCTACACTCCGAAAGGTAAAACCTATGCTCTGATACTAACTTTGTCATGACCCGAATATTTCGACTCGTGACCGGCACTTAACCACGCAACGTCTACAGGCGTAACGCGACTAAGTAAGCCGAACCCAGAAATCAAAACCATTTAAAAGTAGTGAGTGTTGAAAACATTCAATTAAAACATTTAGAAAATTTTAATAGTTCAATAAAGTTCTTTTTAAAGTTAAGTTATCCTTATAATAATTTTGGCAGCATTTCCTTTGTAAAAGAGACCCCGAAATCGGGTACAAAACAGGGTATAAGTGAAATGATATATATAATGAAATAAAGCACCCCCAAACGGGAGCAATCACGCCCAATGGAAGAAACCATCACCACAAAAGTAATATACGACGTCGTAGCGAAGAATGAGCAATAAGTAAACATCACAGAATAATAAACTGCAGATATAAAGTCGGCTCCCACGAGCTCGACACCAGAATACAAAAATATACATAATCGTCCTCAAACTGTCTCTAAGTCCAGTACATATATGGTAGATGGAGAATACTAGATACAAGAGGGTGTACAATAAAAGTAAGCAGATACCACAACCCACCTAATAGCAAAACAGCCCTCGCACCAACTGTAGTGGTATCTGTAGCCAAAAGATACAAAAGGCAGCCTGCCGCGACTACTCTGAGGGAGCAACCTGCAAATACTGTGGCACAACGGAGGTGAGTTGCCAACTCGTGAATAGAGATAACATATAAAGGTAATCGCGAGCATGCACGTACTGCTCTACTCTATCATATGCCAATAGGTAATTCTATATGCGACAAGCAGTAGGTGCAATAATCATGCAAATACTCTTTCAGGTAAAATAACTACAGGATGAGATACATGATAATCAATGCTGAGCATGGGATAAACAACACCTACACGGAATAGCAATCGTGGAAAATAATCGGTGCCCAAAACTGCACCCAAATCCCAAATAAACTCAGGCGCCGGCACTCTCCTCGGCCCTCAACTCCTGTAAATCTCTGAGAATCACGAGTGCCCAACATCGGCACTCAAAATATCATAAAATACTCGTGTCCAGCATCGACACGCAAATCCTCATATATCGGGCTCCGTAAGTCCGAATCAGCCCACGGGCTCTGTCTGCGGTATCGGCCCTCGGCCCCGGCAGTACGGATCATCCCGCAATCCATCTCTCAACTCTGGTCAGTATCCTCTGGATAACCGTCAGGTCCAACCAATCACCGGTAAGTACTCGCCCACCTCCAGGCTCAATCGGCAAAGTCCATCGATCATCTTGCCGAGGGGAACCATACCGGGTCCACTACGAACCCGCAAACGGATCATCCACTCCACGAATCGGGTTTCAAGCACACGCCTCAGCACCGAGAAAACGCGTGGTGGACGCACCAAAATATCATATCACGAGAAAACGGGTTTTCAAATAGTGCATCTTTTCTTAAATAATCCCACGGTCCTCTAAACCAGAAATCACATGAAAATCCAACACCAATGAGTTAATCAAATGCGATGTGTTATGTACATCAAGCCATAATATAGGTACAAGGGAGAAACCGCTTTTCTTAAAATAAATTTCAGTTTTCAAAGACAGCATGCGGCTCCCAATTTCTATGAAGATCATATCGAATCATAGGTGAAATGAACTACAACATAATAACCGTGGAAATTCTACAGTGAGTGTGTCATGGCAATTACTAACGGTGTGTGTGTAACATGCAGATTAGTGCTCGTTGATTGGTTCGAAAGAGTGTGTATGTAGTTAACCGCAATCAGAACGGTGTCGCGTGTAGCTAGACCGAGGTGAGTACGGGTCGTCCTCAGGGAAACATTGAATATTTTAATCTTACTTTAGATGTGTTGAAAAAGGGAGGAGGAATAAAGAATTTTGTGGAAAGGTTTCTAGATCTACGTTAAGCAAGAATGCAAAATATATAGATCTAGATTATTTTAGGGATGTAGTTAATATAATAAGAGGGCTTGTAGGGTTCGTTAGGATTTAGTAGTTATGGACGATTAATTAAAAGTTACCGTTTTTATCCTTTAATAGATTTAAAACTAGAATGACGGTGATGCGTGTAGATTAGGATTTCTGGAGGGAAAAGGAATCCCACTCTTAACCCTTAGCTCGACACGGAACTCCGTTCATATCTAGCCTTTACCAAAACAATCATTAATCTAATCTCTAATCGCGGTCGGAACTAACAAAGAATTATTAGCGCGCCCGATTAGGATGTTAATGATTCTTTTGATAAAGTTCATAAACTGAGATGTTCATCATCCATTAGCCTACCATAATCCTACGAACCCTAACAAGCGGAGAATTACTCGTGCATGTTGGGAGAAAAAGAGATGGAGAGAAAATGCATAATTAAACTACTAAGAAATAGAATAAGAAAAAGAACTACCTTTATTAATCAACAAAATTCATTACACTTTGATCCTTAGAAAATGATTACAAAGACTGGCTTGCTTCTCGATCTCTTCCAAGGAGGTAGACGAACAGTTGATGATCAGTCTGGATGCGTGAGCCGTCTTGGACTTCGTGATCGCGTCGACTTGATGAATTTTCCAAGAGGCTCTCGGTCTTTATTTATAGCCCAAAGGCCAGAACTCTTGCTTCCAAATATGGAAGCTAACTATAAAGATTCTCCACAAAAAAATGCAACTTCTAACTCCTCTTGACTGCCGCGGATCTGCGGCCCAAAGGGGGGTATGGCCACGGATCCGCGACCATTTAATCTGGTCCCTTGATCAAGTTTTTGGAGCTTCATCTGTATGACATGTGGGGTTCTCTGGAATCTTTGGAATTTGGAAATCTTCTCGTAGTTGCTGCCAGACTTGGTCTCCAAGTTTTGCTTTCTTAATTAGGCAAGTTTCCTTTAACAACTTGATTTCTTGGAAAATTCTGCACAACAACTTGGAAAAATTCTGCACAACAATTTAAATAATATTTAGTAGACTTTGTTCTACTAGGATTTGGTCAATGATATTATTTGCATACATTTTCCTACAAAATGCTAATTATAATATATGAACACATGGAAAATAGTATTTTTACACATAAACCCTCATATGTATGATATATTATAATAAAGACCCTTTTAATATGAAAATGGTAGGAAAAATGTAATAACAAATGTGTAGTTTTATCAACTGAACAAATACCCCCAAACTTATCTTTGATCGTCCCGAGCAAACTAGTTTATTCAAGAGAAGGAGAAAAAGAAAGGAGAGAACTAAGCACACTTTCGTAGGCAAACACGATTGCACTGAGCACGTGCAACAAGCCGTTAAACCTCTAGGTGTCCCTAGTAGGAGGAGTGTTGTCTCCTGAGGGTTTTCAGTGGATTACACCCACAAAATCATATAACAGAAGAGAGATAGTGAAATTTACATATAAAGATAAGAACCATAAAAGAAATACTTTGAAAATTTAGAGTTTCCAACTACACTAGCTTTTCAATTGTCATGAGCCCTATCTTAATAGTCATGAAAAAATGTTAGAAATCACATCATCTCTCAATAAAACATCATCTTTATTTTTCGTTCCTACCTTTCATCCAAACATCGATCATATACCCCTACGTGTGTGAATAGAACATCCCTACACTCGAAGAATTCAATTCAAGCTATCATACTCTTGTCCATCTGCCGTAGTACTTTTTAATTTGATGAATATTTAGATTTGCTCTCACATTTTCATGCGACCGTTAATACTTCTTGAGGTACTAACCGACCGATTACTCATGTGCTTGTTGATTAGGTGATAGTATTTTCCTCGTCTTGCACAACCTAAGGCTTAACAGTGACTCCCAGACCAGTTGGCCTTAGGGCACTAGGTGAAGAGGCACCCTCGCTATATTTTTTTATTGCTGCCTTGACGATAACAAAACCAGTGATCATTTTTCTTTTCACCATTTTTGTATTTTCTTCATTTTTTTTATTTCCTTCATACTTGGGCTTTTAGACAAGAGCATTTCAAGGTATCCTCTACTATCCCGAGTTTCAAGACGTGTGTAAGTGCATATAGTAGGGTATCGACATTCAAATGTTTGGCTTCCAGAATAAGGACTATTTTTCAGACTTATTTTTATCCTCAGATTAGTGACTTCCTTCATCTTACTAACCCTTGGGACAACAGCTCATAACTACTTATTACCAGTTCGTATAAGAAAACTTCTAATTTTCTTGGTTTTCTTAAACTATTTCTATCTTTTGGGTGTAATTTTTCACTTTCTACTCTTTTGTTATAAAAGAATTTTTTTTTTGAAAATGTTGTGCTTATGCAAAGTATGATGCAAATTGATGCGTAAATAAACACAAACCTCCACCAAACGTGTTTTCAACAGTGTTCTCACTGTTGCTATCTGCTGGATTACAAAAACCTGTAAACTTGGGAGGACATTATTAATGGTGGCAAGAATATATAAAGTGAAAATCCTCCCCCAAACTTATTTTTGGCTCACAAATTTGAGGACAAAAGTTATGTTCAAGAGCCAAAAATATACCCCCCCTCAAACATGAGTTAGACAATACGAAGCATTTTAAGAGGGGGTGAGTCATTTGGTCAAAGTAAGACTTTACAAAGACCAAAAGTTAACACCAACCATTCAAAGATTTTATCAGTATAGCGTATAGGTTGGTGGAAGAATGTGTTGTCTCGAGTCAAGAAAAAATGGGGAAGGGATAAGAGGTGGTCTGGAAAGAGTTTGAAATTAGAGAAAAGAAAGAATGAGGATGAATGTGAATGATTAGGAAGAAGGAATGGTGACGGTTCAACCTCTATAGGTGGAGATTGATTAATCATAAAATCGGTATTGTTTAAAAATTCAAGTTCGTCAGCAAAAAACTCTTCAAAACTTTTATCAATGGTGTGATTGAACATTTTGCTGTCAAAGAGTTTTGTGCCAGAATTTATTCTACTTGATTCATCAAAAATCATTGAGGTAGAGGACTCGAAAAACTCATCTACCTCATTTTCAAAAATATCCAAATCAAGTTGAATTTCTGGTATTATTGAACTTGAATTAATAGATTGTGATTTATCAAAACTCACTGAAACTATAGGAACAGAAGAAGAACCGGAGAAAGTAGAAGGTGAAATGGGTAAACAAATTGGTGTGTCGAGTGTTGCTGAACCAGATGTGGAAGATGGAGGCTGTATTTCTTCGGGTATACCTTTATCAATAACTTCAAGACATATTTGGGGTTTGGGAAGAATTAAAAGCTTAAGATGACCACAAGGAAGTGAAAGGATTTGATGAATTGGTGGGACAAAATCATCCAAAATTTCGGGTTCATCAATCAATATATCCCCAATGTCAATCACCTCATTCAAGTGAAAGTTAAAATTCTCAAACACCTCATCAAAAGTATGGTTTTCAATCAGTTTTGGTTCAAGAGTGGAGGTGTAGAGATCACAAGGGTTGGGTATGGTTTCACTTGAAATGGACCCTTCACAGTCGGGTAGATCAAACACTACAAAGTCACACAACTTATCAGACATTCTATTTGGTGTACTTGATGAATCTATGAAACTGGAGTTGTGGGTTTCAGTTTGGAATGGGGAGGTTTGATTAGGAAGGGTGTATAGTTCTGTCTTACTACCCAAATCCTTCCTAATTTGGTTCGACAGTTCCAGAAATTTTTCTAATGTCTGCTCCAGACTAGTCTTGGGTTGATAAGGGGTTTCAGTATAAGATTGAAATTCCTGTGTATAATTAAAACTCCCAAATGACTGATTAGAAGAACTGTCTAGAGTAGGTGGAAAAGTCGGATTGGATTGATAGGAATAGAATGGTTGCGGAACTTGGGTAGGAATAGGATCAATATTATGATAAGAAGAATATTGATATGGGTTGGTTGGTTGGCTATTTTCAACAGACATCTTATATGCCACAAACCGCATATCAAACTCTTCTCCGGACAGTGGTGGTGATGGTTGATATTGGTATGGGTTGAAACTTTGGCCTCTAGACCTAGCTATATGCTCAGCAATGGACATTCGTCTAGGGGCTTCCTCACTCTGGGTATGAAATGAAACAGGTGTAGGATTAGGATACAGTTGATAAGACCTAGACTCAGGTGGCCAACTGTTTCTTCCTTCTTGTTCTATATGATCTCTTAAGGACATGGAAGAGCCGGACGGTATACCGAAGGGATTACGAAAACAAGAGATATCTGGTTGTGGACAGCAAAACTCGGCAAGTGTTCTTCTGTTTAGGTCACCCATTATAAGAAGAGAAGAAAGGGGGAAGGGTAAAAAGGGGAGAAAATAATTGGTTTGTTTTGAAAAATGACGGATTTAGACAAATCACACAAAAATGCACAAACAACCCTAGAACTATGGTTACCTAGGTCCAGTCTAGACCGCTCCTAGACTTCTAAAGGACAAGCCGTACGATCAATCCTCTAACGCCTCTTTTCTACCCTTGTAGCCAGGTAAGTGCCAGGTAAATGGGAGGTTGTCCACTACGTAAGTAGTAGTCCTAATTAAGTAACCACTTACCTTAGACACACTTGCCTAGACACCACAAAAGTAATGCGGATAAGCGATAGATTGCCCACGACCTTCCTCTGTCCTTACTGAGCGCGACAGTCCTTAGAGTCTGGTCTAGATATTTTTTAAATTAATGTAAGGTTGATGCAGATTCTTGGTTTGTGATTTGTGGGGATTAGGAAGGGTGATGAAATCCCCACCTAATCTGGATTTGGTCTTTGCCCCTTAAAATTCCGTATTAAAATATGCAAAAACAAACTGCAAAACAGAACTTGCAAAAAGATTTTTGAGCGGCGATATTTTGCAAAGAATCCTGCAGAAAAGATATTTTTGTTGGATTTCAGAGGAGAGAGAAGGAGGTTAGAATCTTACCAGAGAAGATTGAAGCCCTAGATCTCCTAACTGGCCGCGCTTCTGCCGCCGATGTGCACTTTCGGCCGCGGTTCCGCCGCAAGAGGGAGAGATCAATTGATGAATTTTTTCTGTGGCCTTCACTAATTCTCTGGATCTCAATGAATGTATCTGTCTCCTGTTTTCTCAAGTCTGTGACTCAAGATTCCCTCGCAAAATTCACACAATAATCGTTATATATACAATTTGCAGTTTTGTTTTATTTATGATACAGATCGTATAAGAATTCAACATAAATAGTGTTAGTGTATATGCCCTAGAGGCCATTACTGTATCATACTAGCTTGTATATTACTTAATGGAAGCTTGGGATATTCACAGTTGTATAGACAGTCTTGCTCAAAATGGTAGTATGCTACTTGATTTGTCTCTACTTCAATATGTGCATGTGTTTCTTTTAGCATATCGCTTATATACATATTAGTAGAGCCCTTAGGATCTTTGCTTGATTACCAGCGTTGTGATTGCGCTCACACTCGTGGGGGCTGGGTAATCCATAAGCACATCCTTATACAGGTCCCTAGTCGTAGGACTATCGAGACAGGGCATCGATACTCCGGAGTAGACTAGCGTACGCGCTTCTCATCCCAGCGGGGGAGACGGTCTGTCCCACAGCCGTCAGTACGTCGTACTTGAGATAGTATGCGGGTGCTCGTTAGGTTACGAGTACACTGGACAGGACTCGTCGGGAACTGTTGGTTGGTATTATACCTATCGTCAGTTATCAGTTCCCAGGTGACATGAGTACAGCTTAGTCCGCCGACTTGACACTGTCACTTCGCCTCGAGTGTGTTCCCACTGTACTTAGATTACTACCCTACCACGGATCAAAGGAGTCGTACAAACAGGTAGTAGTTTGGTGCAGTCCCGAAGCACTTGGAGGCAGTGACGGTTAGACAGGATTCGTCTCTCCCGGTATTGGGGGTTGACATCGCGCTGTGTCTAGGAGAGCCATTACACAAGTAGTCCCTGGCCAGGGCAAGCGAGATATAGTGGTAGGTTTCCAGTATTATCTCAGGGTGTTCTGGGCTACACACCGACACGACTTGTACCGCTATTAGGGGACTGACGTTCACCGCCCCCCTAGGCCCGCCATGCGATGTATCAGACGAACAGACCGGACTGTACGGAGATTGTCACATACAGGCTCAGTCGGAGTTCGGATGGGTTTACCTCATCGGCCGTCTTATCGACATCTACCTGGGGACCGTTACGTACAGCTAGTGCCGCTTGCAGTCTGTGGTTAAACCCACTGCCAGCCTAGTGTCGAGTCTTTAGAGTCCCACACAGAGAGTTTCCCTGCACTGAGCGAAACGTGTAGAGGCCGTATGGTTTTACGGCAGGGCTACGATCACTTACGTGCACTTGTGTGCGTATGCTGTTCGGGCAGGCAATACTAGTGGGCTTTGGTTTAAGCCAGATCCTAGTATTGCACAGATGGATTTGTTTTGTCTTCTGTGCATTCGCATTCTACGGAATGCGGATGCAGGTGTGGATGCACAGTTTCGAGGAGCGATGAAGGAGGACCTGCCCCATTAGGGTTTTGGCAGATGGTTCGGCCAAAACCGTAATGTGGCAGACTCATTAGGGTTTTGACAATTCGTTTGGTCAAAACCATTATGAGCCGGAGACATTGTTTACTAATCCTTTTAGTGATAGATTAGTGATGGCTAATTGCATTGACGATTTGACCACTTAGACCTCTCTTGACTTTGTTGACCCGTTGACCGTGTTGACCATTGACCTTCAAGAGAGATCTACACTCTTCCTTGATTTTCTTTTTAATTCTTGAGTTATGAAAATGGTCAATTCAATGTGCCATCAACTTTATCATGATAGGATTAGTAATGATGGTTTGTGTGTATTATTGCAACCAAGGTTCATTTGCTTTAGTTAATCCTTTTTCATTATTCTCTTCTCATTCTCTCTCTTGAAATGAGAAGAAAAGAAAAGCACCATGGTTGCTAAGTTTTCTCCTTCATCTTCCTCCTCTTGATAATTCTTTTGATCTCATGTGTTGAGAGAAAAAGAATCCACATAGACAAACACTTCCATCTTTCTCTTCTACACAACCTAGAGCATCTAGATTAGCGATCTCGTTGCCCTAGTTGCCTCGGCTTGAGGTGGAGCTTAGTGTACAACTCTCGGGTGGATCGTCTTCGACTCAAGAAGGCCGCGGAGGTGACCAAGATCCGGATCGACCCTCGGAGCGTGGATGGACGAGCCGGACAGCGGAGAGAAGACCCGAAGGACCGGTTCCGTGAGGTATATTTTCTACAGCATAGTAGTTAAAGCCTCTTGTTGTTTGCTAGTTTCTAGTTTAGCCTAGATCCTTGCTTTTGAGTCCATGTTGCCTTGCGCCAAATCATTGTTTTTCGCCGTTTCCGCCTCCCCGTAAGAACCGGGGTGAGCAACGTGGACTTACAGTGGTATCAGAGCCTAGCTAAACATAAACTAGCAAGTTAGCAAAGTGTTTAGAATATCGATCGGACAAAAAGTCGCAAAACACATCCGACAAAAACCAACTTTCTGTCGATTTTTTATACTGTTCAAAAATTATTTGACATACATGAAAAATCGTCTTAGGGTTTTTATAGAACACACAGCAAAACTGAGCCTCTGACTCGGCCAACTCACCGCGGAAACGCGGCCAAACCATGGGTTTGGACGCGGATCCGTGGCCGAGTTGACTCGGCCGCGACTCCGTTTTGCTGCAGTGTTCTTAGCTTGCTATTTTGAGATTTTTAATACATGTTTTTCCCACCCAGAATTTCCAGAGAGCAAATTGACTTTTGGGGTGGTTATAAATCCGTATTTTGATCGATATTCCGTAGACTTTGACTAATGCATATTATCTGTGATGTGATATATGTATTGAACGTCCGCTAATCGCTCTACGTCGATTAGTGGGGGTTATACATATCTGTGATTTGTAATGTTGATGGTTTGTGGATATGAACTCGTTGGACTGTCGCGGATGAATAGCCGGGAATGGGTGTGAGATGAGAGTTTCTTTTTCTTTCATTCATTGTAAAACTTGTAAATTGATGTAATATTATTTGTTTGGCCGCACAACCGGGTCGGGGTTGTTGCCGTCATTGTATAATTTCTTTTTACTGTTTTTGCTCCTAGGATAGACCCAAGGAGGGGTGCACAAACTACCGGGTATCTCGAAGTGCCGAGTGGCCTACTCACGGGTTGAGGGAGGTTGCTTCGCTTCGGGTACTTGGCGGGTAGTTTGCCGCACCCATAGGGGTCTAGGGTGGGGTTTGGCTATTCATTGCGACCGTGTAATCCGCTTTTCGTTGCAGGCTCGAACGAATCGCGGATTCCTAGTATATCCAAAGTGTTCATCTGTGATCTGTAATGGCTATCATTGCTATATATCTATATATGATATCTATTTAGGTGTTGCTTATGTTTTGCATCCACGCTAGTCCAGCCCCCGCTCTGTCGTTAGTTAAGTAACCTAACGGGTGATGACGGGGCCCCGTGGCGAATGCGGATGGCATAAGCGTACGCCATATTTTGGTTGTTTTCTGCAATGGTAGGTTTAATGATGGGATGCATTAGTATTAATGCAAGAAAATAAACCAAGTAACAGTCGTTGGAACACTTTGAAAACCACTCGGTTCTTTTCAAAAAACCAGCATTTTAAATGCGGAGCTTGAACCACTCAAAGCTATCTCGTTCCATCGATTATATCAAGTTCACTACGTCCACGGTTTCGCCAAAACCATTCGTAGCCCTCCGTCATTTCGTATGGATATTCAATAGTATTCAAGCTATGTTTGTTGACCTTCATCAAGGCATAGTGATTGGATGCTGTTGGGTGTTCATATGTAGCATAGATAGATGCGTTGGTTTGGGACAGTCGTATTACCTTGTTGACCTTCGTCAAGGGTATGTATGGGTGGGTTCAAATTAATCTGGACAATGACGGGTAGAACTTGACATGTGACTTATGATTTGTTGACCTTCGTCAAGGTCATAAGAGCATGGGGGAAAAATCCACATCGGGAGTTTCAAAAGTACTGAAACTTGCTAGCGCTGCATACCATTTGGAGTGTGATGATTCTGGTAGGATTCCTTCAGTTTTGTCTCGCGATGATATTTGGATCCCAATCCTACTGTGAGTATATGCTACTCCTCGGGAACTTTCTCACTTAACGATCAATGCTATAAACCTAGTAGGTGTCTAGAAAGGTGTTAGCGGGGCTACGCCCACAGGGAAAAGAGGTTACTTAATTAAGGAACTTCGCGAAAGCGTTGGAAAACCTCCCTCGAAGTACCGACACCAGCCTGGCTGAACGGTTAAGCAAGTATTGTACGGTGAGATTGATCCCGACTAATTCTTCCATTATGGTTTGAGGAGGGATTCGAGAGACAGTGGGAGCCATCCTGTTTAGATAAATTAAAAACCAATCTAAACTTGCAAGAGAATCATGCTAAGTGTTTTCTTCACTCTCTCTCTTAATTGCAGCGACCCAGTGACCGCACCTAGGTTACATCTAGATAATAAAATGACTGAATCTGACTGTTATGACTGGCAAAGGTCTGTCCAGATGTCCATTGCCCATGCCAAGCTGGGACACCTCTTGACTGATCCAACCCCTGCCGTCTCAGGTCCAGTTTCCCCTGTCACGGATATTGATATCCGTAGGACATCGGAAGAAGACTGTACGAAAGCCAAGTGCCTCGTGTTAGCCTCAGTTGATGGTGCATACCAGAGGCAGCACGAGAAGATGGACTCAGTTTCTATCTTCCTCCATAACAAAGATTTATATGGAGAGCAATCTCGTATCGCAAGATATGAGACCTCGAACGAATTGCTTCCAGCGAGGTTGGCTATCGGGTCATCTATAGGGGGCAACGTCCTTACAGAGGCCAGCTCTTTTGAGCTCTCGGACCTGAAGACCATGTTGAAGAACGGGTCAGATGCTGACTTAGTTCAACAGTCTCTACCTACTACCCTGAAGGAAACCAGGGAAGTAGAAAGAAAGGGAAGGGCAGAAGTTTCAGGAACAGATGTAGTAAAAGAGGGATGTTCCTATTGTTACGGGAATGAACATGGACAGAAGGATTGCAGGGCTTGCAAAGCCAGTAGCCAGAATTCGAAGCATGTTGTGGCTTCGGTTTCGGGTGTGTTTGTAATAGAGAACTGTATGTCAGTTAACCCTACTTCCTGGGTATTGGATACCGGATCAGGATCTCATATCTGTAATTCGTTACAGGCTTTGAGAAACCGTAGGGTTATCATGAAAGGTGATATGACTCTCAGGGTTGCTAACGGAATGAGCATGTATGTTGAATCCATAGGGGAATATCATCTAGGACTGACAACCGAGCAGATATTGATTCTGCGTAACTGTTTTTATGTACCAGGTATGACTTGTAATATCATATCTGTATCCTTAATTTCTAAGGAAGGATATGATTTTACTTTTATAAGCGATGTAGTCAACATCCACCTAAATCAAGTTCTGATTGGGTCAGGTACATTGCAAAACGGAATATACGTATTGAATCAAGCTCAGATCTTCAGTGTCCAGAACACACTTAAAAGAAAGTCTCCGGAAACAAATCAGGCTTTCTTATGGCATTGTAGACTGGGTCACATTAATGAGACACAATTAACAAAGTTACATAAAGTGGGATACTTGAATCCATTTGAGTATCAGTCTTATGCCACTTGTGAATCTTGTCTCATGGGAAAGATGATAAAGACTCCGTTCACTGGACACGGAGAAAGAGCGAGCGAGCTCTTGGGACTCATACACAGTGATGTGTGTGGTCCAATGTCTACACATGCGCGAAGTGGTTATTCATACTTCATTACTTTCACAGATGATTTCTCTAGGTATGGGCATGTCTTCTTGATGAAGCACAAATCCGAGGCCTTTGAGAAATTTCAGGAATATAAGAATGAAGTTGAAAAACAAACAGGCAAAAGTATCAAGACACTGAGATCTGATCGAGGTGGTGAATACTTGAGTGCCGAGTTTCTGGGCTACTTAAAAGAGAATGGAATTCTCTCTCAGCTTACTCCTCCATACACACCACAACACAACGGTGTATCAGAAAGGCGGAATCGAACCCTATTGGATTTGATTCGTTCCATGATGAGTAAGGCTGAGTTGCCGCGATCTTTCTGGGGTTATGCGCTAGAAACAGCTGCATATCTCTTGAACAAGGCTCCAACCAAGACTGTTCCTACCACCCCATATCAGATGTGGAGTGGGAAGAAACCCTGTCTCAAGTACCTTAAGACATGGGGATGTCCAGCTTTTGTAAAAAAGCAGCATGCGGACAAGCTCGAGGCACACTCAGTACTGTGTAAGTTTGTGGGATACCCAAAGAACTCCAGGGGGTATCTTTTCTATTCTGCAGAGGAACAAAAGGTTTTTGTTTCTCAGCATGCCCACTTCTTGGAAACTGAATTTTTAGAAAATCAGATAAGTGGGAGCGCAATAGAACTGGAAGAAATTCCAGAACCACAAACTATTACTGAAAGCTTGAAGGAACCAGAAGTTTCAAGAGAACCAAACATCCCAGCGCCACTCCGCAGGAGTAGTAGGCAGTCTCATCCGCCAGAGAGATACTACGGTTTTCTCATAGACGGGGATAGAGAAGATTGCACTATGGATTATGGTGAGCCTACTAGCTTCCAGCAAGCCATTCAGAGCGGTGACTCGGTAAAATGGCTGGATGCAATGCGGACCGAGATGGAGTCCATGTACACCAACAAAGTCTGGACTTTGGACTTTGCTCCAGAAGGGGTAAAACCCATAGGCTGCAAATGGATCTTCAGAAAGAAGATTGGTGTAGATGGGCAGGTTGAGACCTATAAAGCTAGACTTGTTGCAAAGGGTTTTCATCAAAGACCTGGTTTGGACTATGATGAGACCTTTTCTCCAGTGGCTATGCTGAAATCCATTCGGATCCTTCTTGCCATTGCTGCCTTCCACGATTATGAAATCTGGCAGATGGACGTAAAGACGGCTTTCCTAAATGGAAATTTGGAAGAGTGCGTCTATATGGATCAGCTGGAGGGATTCATTCAGAGTGGGAGCAGCGGTAGAGTGTGCAAGTTGCTAAAGTCCATCTATGGACTTAAGCAGGCATCGCGGAGTTGGAACATCTGCTTTGATGATACTGTCAAAGAATTCGACTTTATCAAAAACCAAGATGAACCATGCATTTACAGTAAGATTGTAGGGAGAACTATAGTATTCCTCGTCTTGTACGTGGATGACATTCTCCTAATAGGAAATGATATTCTTATGCTACAGTCAGTCAAAGGATTCTTGTCGCAGAGGTTCTCCATGAAGGACCTGGGCGATTCCAACTACATTCTGGGGATCCAGATCTATCGTGATAGATCTAAGAGGATGTTGGGACTTTCACAGTCAAGGTACATCGACACCATACTGAAAAGGTTCGGTATGGAAGATTCCAAGCGCGGTAATTTACCGGCTTGTCACGGGATCACCCTCTCCAAAGAGATGTCTCCCAAGACTGATTTGGAAAGGGATCGCATGTCTATTATACCATACGCTTCTGCGGTAGGCTCTATAATGTTTGCGATGTTATGTACCAGACCAGATGTAGCATACGCATTGAGCGTTGTAAGCCGGTATTAGTCGAACCCAGGGGAGAAACACTGGATAGCGGTAAAGAACATTCTCAAATACCTGAGAAGGACTAAGGAGATGTTCCTGGTGTATGGAGGAAAAGACCTCCAGCTCGAAGCCTTTGCTAACTCCAGCTTCCAGAGTGACAAGGATGACTCCAAGTCCATGTCTGGTTATGTCTTTACCCTCAATGGAGGGGCGGTTTGCTGGAAGAGTTCCAAGCAGGAGACCGTTGCAGACTCAACTATGGAAGCAGAGTACATAGCTGCTTGCGATGCCGTAAAGGAAGCTGTCTGGATGAAGAAGTTCCTCACGGAGCTTCAGGTGGTTCCTACCATTGTTGATCCAATACCGCTGTATTGCGACAACAACGGCGCTATAGCTTTAGCGAAGGAACCCAGGTCCCATCAGAAGTCCAGGCACATTTTGAGGCGGTACCACCTGATCAGGGAGATCGTAGATCGCCGGGAGATCGAGGTGAAGAGAGTAAATACGAAGAACAACACTGCAGATCCACTCACGAAGGCCCTACCACAGACTCAGTTCGAGCGGCTGATCGAGATGATAGGTCTTCGATACGCCAGTACATGGCCATAGTGCAAGTGGGAGATTGTTAGTGTATATGCCCTAGAGGCCATTACTGTATCATACTAGCTTGTATATTACTTAATGGAAGCTTGGGATATTCACAGTTGTATAGACAGTCTTGCTCAAAATGGTAGTATGCTACTTGGTTTGTCTCTACTTCAATATGTGCATGTGTTTCTTTTAGCATATCGCTTATATACATATTAGTAGAGCCCTTAGGATCTTTGCTTGATTACTAGCGTTGTGATGGCGCTCACACTCGTGGGGGCTGGGTAATCCATAAGCACATCCTTATATAGGTCCCTAGTCATAGGACTATCGAGACAGGGCATCGATACTCTGGAGTAAACTAGCGTATGCGCTTCACATCCCAGCGGGGGAGACGGTCTGTCCCACAGCCGTCAGTACGTCGTACTTGAGATAGTATGCGGGTGCTCGTTAGGTTACGAGTACACTGGACAGGACTCGTCGGGAACTGTTGGTTGGTATTATACCAATTGTCAGTTATCAGTTCCTAGGTGACATAAGTACAGCTTAGTCTGCCGACTTGACACTGTCACTTCGCCTCGAGTGTGTTCCCACTGTACTTAGATTACTACCCTACCATGGCTCAAAGGAGTCGTGCAAACAGGTAGTAGTTGGGTGCAGTCCCAAAGCACTTGGACGCAGTGACGGTTAGACAGGATTCATCTCTCCCGGTATTGGGGGTTGACATCGCGCTGTTTCTAGGAGAGCCATTACACAAGTAGTCCCAGGCCAGGGCAAGCGAGATATACTGGTAGATTTCCAGTGTTATCTCAGGGTGTTCTGGGCTACACTCCGACACGACTTGTACCGCTATTAGGGGATTGACGTTCACCGCCTCCCTAGGCCCGCCATGCGATGTATCAGACGAACAGACCGGACTTTACGGAGATTGTCACATACAGGTTCAGTAGGAGTTCGGATGGGTTTACCTCATCGGCCTTCTTATCGACATCTACTTGGGGACCGTTACGTACAGCTAGTGCCGCTTGCAGTCTGTGGTTAAACCCACTGCCAGCGTAGTGTCGAGTCTTTAGAGTCCCACACAGAGAGTTTCCCTGCACTGAGCGAAACATGTAGAGGCCGTATGGTTTTACGGCAGGGCTACGATCACTTACATGCACTTATGTGCGTATGCTGTTCGGGCAGGCAATACTAGTGGGCTTTGGTTTAAGCCAGATCCTAGTATTGCACAGATGGATTTTTTTTATCTTCTGTGCATTCGCATTCTACGGAATGCGGATGCAGGTGTGTATGCACAATTTCGAGGAGCGATGAAGGAGGACCTGCCCCATTAGGGTTTTGGCAGATGGTTCGGCCAAAACCGTAATGTGGCAGACTCATTAGGGTTTTGACAATTCGTTTGGTCAAAACCATTATGAGCCGGAGACATTGTTTACTAATCCTTTTAGTGATAGATTAGTGATGGCTAATTGCATTGACCATTTGCCACTTAGACCTCTCTTGACTTTATTGACCCGTTGACCGTGTTGACCATTGACCTTCAAGAGAGATCTACACTCTTCCTTGATTTTCTTTTTAATTCTTGAGTTATGAAAATGGTCAATTCAATGTGCCATCAACTTTATCATGATAGGATTAGTAATGATGGTTTGTGTGTATTATTGCAACTAAGGTTCATTTGCTTTAGTTAATCCTTTTTCATTATTCTCTTCTCATTCTCTCTCTTGAAATGAGAAGAAAAGAAAAGCTCCATGGTTGCTAAGTTTTCTCTTTCATCTTCCTCCTCTTGATAATTCTTTTGATCTCATGTGTTGAGAGAAAAAGAATCCACATAGACAAACACTTCCATCTTTCTCTTCTACACAACCTAGAGCATCTAGATTAGCGATCTCGTTGCCCTAGTTGCCTCTGCTTGAGGTGGAGCTTAGTGTACAACTCTCGGGTGGATCGTCTTCGACTCAAGAAGGCCGCGGAGGTGACCAAGATCCGGATCGACCCTCGGAGTGTGGATGGACGAGCCAGACAGTGGAGAGAAGACCCGAAGGACCGGTTCCGTGAGGTATATTTTCTACAGCATAGTAGTTAAAGCCTCTTGTTGTTTGCTAGTTTCTAGTTTAGCCTAGATCCTTGCTTTTGAGTCCATGTTGCCTTGCGCCAAATCATTGTTTTTCGCAGTTTCCGCCTCCCCGTAAGAACCGGGGTGAGCAACGTGGACTTACAAATAGTAAGAATAAAAATTACGCACGTTTCCCCGGCAATGACGCCATTTGATTGGTTCGAAAGAGTGTGTATGTAGTTAACCGCAATCAGAACGGTGTCGCGTGTAGCTAGACCGAGGTGAGTACGGGTCGTCCTCAGGGAAACGTTGAATATTTTAATCTTACTTTAGATGTGTTGAAAAAGAAAGGAGGAATAAAGAATTTTGTGGAAAGGTTTCTAGATCTACGTTAAGCAAGAATGCAAAATATATAGATCTAGATTATTTTAGGGATGTAGTTAATATAATAAGAGGGCTTGTAGTGTTCGTTAGGATTTAGTAGTTATGGACGATTAATTAAAAGTTACCCTTTTTATCCTTTAATAGATTTAAAACTAGAACGATGGTGATGCGTGTAGATTAGGGTTTCTGGAGGGAAAAGGAATCCCACTCTTAACCCTTATCTCGACACGGAACTCCGTTCATATCTAGCCTTTACCAAAATAATCATTAATCTAATCTCTAATCGCGGTCAGAACTAACAAAGAATTGTTAGCGCCCGATTAGGATGTTAATGATTCTTTTGATAAAGTTCATAAACTTTATAGGACTTAAAAAGGGTTTAGAGATGTTCATCATCCATTAGCCTACCATAATCCTACGAACCCTAACAAGCGGAGAATTACCCGCGCATGTTGGGAGAAAAAGAGATGGAGAGAAAATGCATAATTAAACTACTAAGAAATAGAATAAGAAAAAGAACTACCTTTATTAATCAACAAAATTCATTACACTTTGATCCTTAGAAAATGATTACAAAGACTGGCTTGCTTCTCGATCTCTTCCAAGGAGGTAGACGAACAGTTGATGATCAGTCTGGATGCGTGAGCCGTCTTGGACTTTGTGATCGCGTCGACTTGATGAATTTTCCAAAAGGCTCTCGGTCTTTATTTATAGCCCAAAGGCCAGAACTCTTGCTTCCAAATATGGAAGCTAACTATGAAGATTCTCCCCAAAAAAATGCAACTTCTAACTCCTCTTGACTGCCGCGGATCCGCGGCCCAAAGGAGGGTATGGCCGCGGATCCGCGGCTATTTAATCTGGTCCCTTGATCAAGTTTTTGGAGCTTCATCTGTGTGACATGTGGGGTTCTCTGGAATCTTTGGAATTTGGAAATATTCTCGTAGTTGCTGCCAGACTTGGTCTCCAAGTTTTGCTTTCTTAATTAGGCAAGTTTCCTTTAACAACTTGATTTCTTGGAAAATTCTGCACAACAACTTAAATAATATTTAGTAGACTTTGTTCTACTAGGATTTGGTCAATGATATTATTTGCATACATTTTCCTACCAAATGCTAATTATAATATATCAACACATGGAAAATAGTATTTTTACACATAAACCCTCATATGTATGATATATTATAATAAAGACCTTTTTTAATATGAAAATGGTAGGAAAAATGTAATAACAAATGTGTAGTTTTATCAACTGAACACTCGTGCAACTTGAACCGTTAGTAATAGTACGGTGTTCTATCAATTCTAAGTTTACATACATATAGCAGGGAATGCAGTATGCAACAACAGTATCCATGACAGTCAATGTAGGTAAATGCAACATATAGCTATAAGGTCCTATCAGTCCTGACGCATAATTCCATGCGGGCGATATCCCCGTAGATGTTAAATCTACTCACCGAAGTATCGCACTAAGTGTAGCCGACGACTTGCTTCCCCTTCTTCCCAGTGTCCATCTCACTCGCCTGCGAACCTAGAATTACACAATATATCACACATAAGCTCAAATCCACAAAAACACGATATTAAGGTCAAACTAGAAACCCGCGTCGCAAACCAAGCGTGCGTGTGTGCGATACGCTAAAACGTGTGATTACGCGCCTGAAACTACCCCGACGCGTCGCGATACGCAGAAAGCCCAAACCCACACACGTATCACGCGTGTCGCGAAGATTTAAAATACGGGAAATAGGGTAATAGGTCCCAGATGTTGATACAGAAAGAGTTTTATAAAACTATATATACCATAATACTCCACACAGCAGCAGACACCCATCACCCAAACCCCAACCCACAAATCCCTCATATGGCCGCAATTTGCGGCCAGAAATCTTTTTCCGGCGGCCTTGGTTGGGAGGTGGGCCTCGGGTTTGGTGTGTGCACTCCATACATACTGTGTATTCCCCAGTAATTACAATTTTAATTTACAGCAACTCGGGTTGCAGCAGATTCCTCAGAGCCCAATTTCAAGTTAAAATCACACTTTTGCACAAAAAAGGTACTTTATGGTATTTTTGTGCAAACTGAAAGCAAAACCTGGTTTAAATAGCTTTAATAGCACATAATAGAGTTAACTAAGCCAACAAAATCCCAATATAACATATGCATCACAAATATCCTTTAATATTACTAAAAAGGCACACAAAACATGATTTTTAGCTAAGATACTACAAGATATGAAAAAGGATGTTGAGTGTGAGATAATTACCTTCCCAAAAACCCTATAGAACTCAATTTTTCAGCCTTTTCCCTCAAGTCACTGCCTTGACACCAAGATCCCCCAAAAGAGCCATTTTTTCCAAAGTTTTGATGAAGGGAAGTGGAATTTTTATGTAGGGTTTTGTGTAGATATCAAAGAGGGTGAAAAGAGAAGAGAATAGGGTGTTGCTGCTGCTGGAATTGTTGTTTTTCTGTAGAAATTTCCAGCCAAGGGAGAGAGAGGGAAAATGGGTCAAGAAGTCAAACTTTCCTTACCTAACACGATGCTTCATTTTTCTATTTGGATTTTTTGAATTATTAGAAGGGTTGACTTAGTAAAAAGAAAAATGGGTGGGGATAAAATGAACCATGCAAAAAGAGGAATGGTTATCATGCTAACACTTTTTAACCAAGTCACAAACTATGATAAGTGTGCATGTGTGCACTAACACAAGGGATTCCCAATTAGTGTAAACATGATATAAATACAATTAATAACCCTACATATATATATAAATATATGTATTCAAACTCGCACAATTGCTAATTAACACGAAAATATTCTAAACGAAATTTCAAGGCGTTACAGGTTTGCCCTTCTACGGTTGGTCCACAGGTACTGTGGCATGTATTGGATATTATTAAACTGTACTCAAGTGTTGAGCTCTTGGGGAATTATGGGACTTTGATGAATCGATCGAGAAGTTTAACATCATCCGGATATCATGTGATGGGATGCAATAATTGGACCTAGGATCGGTCGTATTACGCACACCCAGTAGGCCAGAGTTCGGCATCATCGACGAGACATGTTATGAGTGACCATGATAGTTGGCCAAAGATCTTTTGAGGATGTGCCAGAGCGGGACTGTTTCCGTCATCATTTCCATATTGGGCCGTTAAGCCGAGGAGCTATGTAACTAGCAATTCGCAGTGAGAGACGAGAGCCTAAAGGGCACAAGGCGCCAGACCATGAAAAGGAAGCAAGTAGATATCTTGCTCTGCTAGCTTTGGATGCACCGACACCTTCCTGACTTGAAAGAAGTACATATCAACGACAGTGTTTACGATTTGGGATTTGGTGATTCGAATATCACGTATCCGTCATTTTGGATTTCGGTATTTTAGGCCGTTTATTTGCATGATTGAGATTTTGTGCACCACAGTTACACTCGACTTCGATTTGATGTCGTTCGAGATGTTTGATTTTTATTTCATGCATATGGTATGTATGTGATTTGACTTATGCCTTTGGTATAGTTTTCATGTACTTTAGTACTTTGATTCGATTTTGTGCACGCTGATGCACGTGGTTGTGAGATTATATACCACGGTATACCTGATTTGGATTGAGATATGTTGTATACCGTCGATTTCGATTTTGATACTCGATATTTGTTTTCATGCACCTTGTGCACTTGATTTGGATTCTTGCGCATACTTGGCGCGCTTGATGTGATTTTGGTGCACACCAGATGCACTAAATCGGGATTCTTCGTTCATATCAGATGCACCAGATATTGCTGTCAGGCACACTCGTTGCCCTTGACCGGTGTTTTCGTGCACACCCGTTGCACGTAGTTTTGGTTTCTGTGCACATGTATGGCACATTCAGTAATTTCGATTTCTGTGCGCACCAGACGTGCATGGCATTCTTGTACACATTTTGGGCTTGATTTCTTTTGGAGCAGTATGTTTTATGATATTTACTATTTGGAATAGTGGCTGAGCAGGACTAGTCCGAGGACAGTACCTGGATATATTTTTGAATGCATCGATAGTTATCGAAGGGATTTCCAAAAAGGAGCTATAGTCTTAGTATTTTCCTGTGTGTCCGAGATGACACGAACGTTTTACAAAGGAAACCCTTCTAAATTATCTTCAAAACGGCGGGACGTGTATGTTAAACAAAGGATATATGTACATAGAATTATTTTCTTACAATAAACGTCCACTACTTGTGCTGTGATACGCGCATCACACAGCGATTTAAGAAAGAGTTTGGCATGCATTTCTTTCAGATGTTTTGACGAGTTACAATGATGTGTACTATGTACATGTTATAGTTTTGATGTATATCATGTTGGTTTTCGTTTTGGACTTTAACATTGGTATCTTCACCATAACTCCGAGGATTGCGTGATTCTTGACGGAGTTTTGATTTGAGGTATACACTTGTTTTTCATGCGCATGCATTGCGCTACGATATGTTATGTGTGTATGATTTCGGAGCCCCGGCGACTTGAACATTTTACTGAAATGTTTTAGTATTTGAGGGGTTTAAATTTAAATTTGGGGACCGAATTTATTTAAGGGGGGAAGACTGTAACATTTCAGAAGAATACAATATTATTTTTGGGAATTTATATAATTAAATAATAAATTTTACGAATATTTTAATGTGTAAAGATTGGTTTTAATGATATGGTATAATTATATACTGGTAAATTGGGAAATATTTGGAAATTTATAAGAATTACTGAAATGAGGGTGTTTTATATGATATGAGCATTTATAGATTTTTAAATACTCATTTGTAAAAGGGTTAAGTGCTAAACTCGATTAATTTTCACTAATCTTGCGTTAATCCGGTTTATGTGCATATGACATGCACCATGACATGTTTCAAAACACATTTTGTTAACTTGTATGAACCATGGCATCTTGTATTTCTTTTATATGTATAACGTTTTATTTGTTTTTGGTTTTAAAAGAAAAGAAAAGAATAAAGAAAGGGGTATGGGCAAGAGAGAGAAGAGAGAGAGAGAGAGAGGTGAGGGGTTCATTGACCATGGCCTCATTTGTTCATTTCATTTTCTTTATTCCTCTTCCTCTTCCTCCTTGGCTGCCCTCTCCCTCCACCTCTTCTACCCCCTCACAACACCACCAAAAACAACTAAACCTTGCATTCCCTTCATTAAAAGCATGCACAAGCTCACTACAAGCATGGAGAACCAAGCAAGTTTGGATTTTGAGGACTTGGGGAAACTCAAGAAAGTTCTTGAGTTGCCAAATGAGGTAATCCTTTCACCATTTGTGTAGTATTTGAGTTCCTTTAGCCTCTATTGTAGTTTAACATTGTTTAAGTGAGGTTTTGTGACATATGAAAATTCCTAGAGGATGTTTACGGGATTCTTGAGTTGTGATGGTGAATTTGAGTGTAATTAGTGACTACAAACCCCCCTTAGTGTTAAAAACCAAGACCAAACCAGTGACAAACCCAAGACTTGGACTTTAGATGTTCGATGTCAGTTTTGTGAGAATTTGTGGCCTACAGGGAATCTGGATTGACCTGAGAAATTTACTGGAAAAACAAACAACTCCATTGACCTAGATTGGACACTAGGAGGCCACCCTGAGAATATGAAACCCTAACTCCCTGCTTTGGCTGATCTGGCCGGATTTTAGTGTAGAGTGGCCTGCCACTTTGTGGTGTTTGGTGCTAGGATTTATTCTATAGCTCATATACCTCCTATACAACACCCAAGTGCTGTTTGTTTATCCCTATTTCACCTGAACCAAAATCTGGGACAAGTTTTCATGAGTTGCTGCTTTGTTTTTGTAACTTTTCTAGATTTGTAGTTTTGATATTTGGTTGTGTATCGGTCACTTGACGTTTATACGTCGATATCCGGTGTTGTTTGGTTGATTTGCATGAGTAGACCATAGGTTTTAACCTATGTGTGATACGTGTGCCGTTTTGGTTTTCGTGCACGATTTCGCTTTACGATACCTTGTGTTTATATGTGTAGGCACCCTCACGTGGACTTCGGACGATGAGGAAGAGAATGGAGACATCGAATTCGGCAAGCAAGGATCAAGGTGAGTAAATATATCTACGGGGGAAGTCAGGTGGATGGCGTATAGCATCCCCACAGTTTCGTAGTATAGCATACGAATGTGTTATATCTATATACTTATGTGTTATTATGAGATGTGTATACTTAGCAAGAAATGCTTGAGGTGACTTTGGGTTAATGTTAGCGTATTTGGAAGTTAATGCCTTAGTTTAGTTTTTAGTCGCGAAACCCTAGAGTATAGTTGTTACACACACACATGCACACACGTGATATGTAGGGGGTGTATATGGTTATATGTGTATGTGTGTGTGTGTGTATGCGTTGGTGCATATATATATCTACATATACGTATACACGGATGATGAGGATAGTATATGATACTTGGAGATGAGTCGATGTGATTGGGCATGATGCCATGAGATCGGTGATGTGATTTGGGTCGTGTGATGAGACACGATATGATATTGTAGCGGATCGTTGGGCGATGTGTTTTATTCACAAGCGGATATATACATTGATGGTATCGAAATGTACTAGACTTTAGATCAGTACCCCTAATTCAGAATATGATGATAATGATACCAGATAAATTATAAGTTATATGTGATATTGACCCGTACCCCGATTTGGGATATCGTGCGATGGATTTTTCCGTAAGATGTACAAATATGATGATTGATCCTCACTCTTGACTCGAGAATGTCATATTATATATTTTATCGTACGTGACGCTATTGATGCGGGATCACCGACTACTAGATATATCGACTCGGACTTAGGTGGTTTTTCTTACCCTTTTCATTAGTCTCTTAGCTTCGTACTGTAGTTTACTTGGTAGATGTTAGACTGGGCTCGAGTCATACTTATTTTCAGAAACTAACGAATCGTGAGTATTTCCAAAAGGCAACCAGGGGGATATTATGGATTCTCAAAGGACGTACCTTTTTCTTAAAAACACCGTAGCCCTATTTTCTATAAACCACGATTCGTGCTATTTCAAATACCAAAACTGTATGACTCGTATATGCACATGTATATTCTTCATTATTGCGATTAGTATTCATTCTCCGTTTATTCATGTTGTTCATATCGCATTACATGCTTATACCTGCGTTGTCTTTAGTTATGATAAAACCCATGTTGTCAAGACACCGACACCATTACCGATGATGCGTAAGTCTACGAACACTTACTTGCTGGCTCACACACATCATCGTCGGTAATTTTCATGTCACCTACACTTTAGAGAATATTACTTCATTGACATCGCTTCCTAGCTGATAGTTCCGATATATCATTACCGTGCTAAATTAGATATTGCATTCTTCATTTAGATACCCGTGCATGTGTATATATATATATATATATATATATATATATATATATTCATTGTTATGCAATATTATGGGGATTTATGCCGGTATTTCACTGTTATTTACTTTGGAGTTTAGGATTCTGACTTTCCATGAGATTTCTGGATTTGGAGAAACCGCAAGGATTTATAAACTTATTTTCATTTCAATAGATAGAAATTTGCGGTTTCTCGTGATATGATATTTGAGATTTCCACCATGAGTTTTTTTGGTTCTCGAGTGGTATCATACACCCGATTCGAAGTAGGGGAGGGACCGTCTGCGGGTGCATGGTGGACCCGGTGCGGTACCCCGGGGCAAGAAGATCGTATAGAAAGGCGTTTGAGCCCGGCAGGGGGGTGTTAGTGTATATGCCCTAGAGGCCATTACTGTATCATACTAGTTTGTATATTACTTAATGGAAGCTTGGGATATTCACAGTTGTATATACAATCTTGCTCGAAATGGTAGTATGCTACTTGGTTTGTCTCTGCTTTAATATGTGCATGTGTTTCTTTTAGCATATTGCAGATATACATATTAGTAGAGCCCTTAGGATCTTTGCTTGATTACCAGCGTTGTGATGGCGCTCGCACTCGTGGGAGCTGGGTAATCTATAAGCACATCCTTATACTGGTCCCTGGTCGTTGGACTATCGAGACAGGGCATCGATACTCCGGAGTAGACTAGCGTATGCGCTTCTCATCCCAGTGTGGGAGACGGTCTGTCCCACAGCCGTTAGTACGTCGTACTTGGGATAGTATGCGGGTGCTCGTTAGGTTACGAGTACACTGGACAGGACTCGTCGGGAACTGTTGGTTGGTAATATACCTATCGTCAGTTATCAGTTCCCAGGTGACATGAGTACAGCTTAGTCCGCTGACTTGACACTGTCACTTCGCCTCGAGTGTGTTCCCACTGCACTTTGATTACTACCCTACCACGGCTCAGAGGAGTCGTGCAAACAGGTAGTTTTTGGGTGCAGTCCCGAAGCACTTGGAGGCAGTGACGGTTAGACAGGATTCGTCTCTCCCGGTATTGGGGGTTGACATCGCGCTGTGTCCAGGAGAGCCATTACACGAGTAGTCCCTGGCCAGGGCAAGTGAGATATACTGGTAGGTTTCCAGTGTTATCTCAGGGTGTTCTGGGCTTCACTCCGACACGACTTGTACCGCTATTAGGGGACTGACGTTCACCGCCCCCCTAGGCCCGCCATGCGATGTATCAGACGAACAGACCGGACTGTACGGAGATTGTCACATACAGGCTCAGTAGGAGTGCAGATGGGTTTCACCTCGTCAGTCTTCTTATCGACATCTACCTGGGGACCGTTACGTACAGCTAGTGCCGCTTGCGGTCTGTGGTTAAACCCACTGCCAGCGTAGTGTCGAGTCTTTAGAGTCCCACACAGAGAGCTATTCGCCTTTAGGCAAAACGAGTAGAGGTCGCATGGTTTTGCGACAGGGTTCGTTCGCATCCGCGCACTTGTGCACGGTTGCTGTCCGGACAGTTTATACTAGCGGGCTTTGGTTTAAGCCGGATCCTAGTATATGATTTGAGATTGGTTTTTCTCATTGTGTTCGTGTTCCTCGGATCACGAATGCGGGTGCGTATGCACGGTTGCTTGGGATTGAGGGAGAGGACCTTGTTTAGGGTTAATGACTTTTGTCATTTTATTAACCCTATTGTTTTTGTGTGTGTTATTGTTAATTAATAATTAGCTTAATTATTGTGCATGGTTGTTGTTGTTGACACTTTGACTTTGTTGACTTGTTGACCAAGTTGACAATTTGACCATGATCATTTCATTTGGAAGATGCTCTTTGATTCTTGCAATTTGCATTAATAATGAAATGATAATGGTCACCTCATGATTTACCATGACAATTTTCAAGCTAATTATACAATTAAAATAACTCACACATATTAGTGAGAATGGCTCACTAATTTATCATTCTATCATATCTTTTCTCTCTCTTGCTCATCCTCTCCCTCAAGCTCTCTCCCTCTCATGTGTTGAGAAACAAAAGCTTGAGAAAAACCTTCACTTGATCTTCTCTACTCACTTCTAGGGTTCAAGTCTTAGCATTTCTTGCACTTTAGTTACTCCTAGCTTGGAGTTGAAGCCAAAGGTCGAGGCTTTCGGGTGGATCGTTCTTTGACGGAAGGAGACAAGCAAGGTGAGGCCTTTCTACCACTCCGACGAGCAAGGAGAGAAGGACTAAAGACCAAAGGTATAACCTTTCCATCACTTAGCTACTTTGTAGTTAGGGTTAGCTAGTTTTAGTTTAGCAAAGATCCTCATAAGCTTGGTCCATGTTGCCTAAGTCATTAAAAATCCGTTTTTTATTATCTTTTCCGCCTCCCCGCAAGTACCGGGGTGGGCAACGTGGACTTACAGTGGTATCAGAGCCTAACTAAACTCAAACTAGCTAGGTAGTGAAGTGTAACGAAGTTTCGAAACCGAAAAATCCAAAAACCGAACTTTGAAAAACCCTAGTTTCTGTTGAAATTTTTTCTGCTCAAAATAGAAAACTTTATATTTGTAAATTCATCTCAGGGTTTTTTAAAAACACCCATGAAAAACGAGACAGAGAATCATCCAAACCGCCGCGCTTCCGCCGCACGAGGTAGGCTCGTGCCGCGGAAGCGCCGCGGTTTGATGACGTCACTGCATCGTTTTTCGTGCAGTGTCTTTCTGTATTGTTTTTGGGATTTTTAGGATATATATTATATGCCCAGATTTTCCAGAACTAAAATTTGCTTTTGTGGGCCTATAAATCCGTATTTTTCGGAACTTCACTACACTTTAACTACATCGGTTATATCTGTAATGCTTGCATGTATTGAACGTCGGCTAATCGCTATAAGACGATTAGTCGGGGTTATACATGATCTGTGATTGCTATTGGTTTGTGGATATGAATGGATTGGATTGTCGCGGGTGTATGGCCGGGGTGGATGTGAGATGAGCGTTGTTTTTTCTTTCATTCATTTGTAACATGTAAATTGATGTAATAATATTCTTTGTATGGCCGCACAACCGGGTCGGGGTTGTAGCCGTCATTGTATTATTCTTTTTACTGTTTTTGCTCCTAGGATAGACCCATGGAGGGGGTGCACAAACTACCGGGTACTCGAAGTGCCGAGTGGCCTACTCACGGTGGTGAGGGAGGTTGCTTCGCTTCGGGTGCTTGGCGGGTAGTTTGCCGCACCCGTAGGGGTCTTGGGTGGGGTATTGGCTATTCACCGCGACCGTGTAATCCGCTTTGCGTTGCAGGCACGAACGCATTGCGGATTCCTAGTATATCCAATGTATTCATCTGTGATCTGTAATGTCTATCATTGCTGTATATATATATATAAATAACTATTTAGGCGTTGCTTATGTTTTACAGCCGCGCTAGCCCAGCCCCCGCTCTGTCGTTAGTTAAGTAACCTAACGGGTGATGACGGGGCCCCGTGGCGAATGCGAATGGCATAAGCGTACGTCATATTTTGGTTGTTTTCTGCAATGGTAGGGTTAAAAGATGGGACGCATTAAAAGAACTAATGCAAGAAATAAACCAAGTAAAAGTCGATTGGAACACTTTGAAAACCACTCGGTTCTTTTCAAAACTAAACTTTTAAACGCGGAGCTTGAACCACTCCTTTTAAAAGCTATCTCGTTCCATCGATTATATCAAGTTCACTACGTTCACGGTTTCGCCAAAACCATCCGTAGCCCTCCGTCGTTTCATATGAATATTCAACAGTATTCAAGCTGTGTTTGTTGGCCTTAGTCAAGGCACAGTGTTTGGTAGCTGGTGGGTATTCATATGTTGCATAGATAGAATGCGTTGGTTTGAGACAGTCGTATTGCCTTGTTGGCCATAGTCAAGGGTGGATACGGGTGGGTTCAAATTAATCTGGATAACGACGGGTAGAACTTGACATGTGACTTATGATTTGTTGGCCTTAGTCAAGATCATAAGAGCATGGGGCAAAAATACACATCGGGAGTTTCATAAGTACTGAAACTTGCTAGTATTGCATACCATTTGGAGTGTGATGATTCTGGTAGGATTCCTTCGGTTTTATCACGCGATGATATTTGGATCCCGATCCTGCTGTGAGTATATGCTACTCCCCGAGAAAACTCTCACTTAACGATCAATGCTATAAACCTAGTAGGTGCCTAGAAAGGTGTTAGCGGGGCTACGCCCACAGGGAAAAGAGGTTACTTAATTAAGGAACTTCGCGAAAGCGTTGGAAAACCTCCCTCGAAGTACCGACACTGGCCTGGCTGAACGGTTAAGCAAGTATTGTACGGTGAGAATGATCCCGGCTAATCCTTTTCTTTATGGTTTGAGAAGGGATTCGAGAAACAGTGGGAGCCATCCAGTTTAGACAAACTAAAAACCACTCTAAACTTGCAAGAGCATCATGCTAAAGTGTTTCTTTTCTCTCTCCTAATTGCAGCGACCATTCAACATGACCGGACTTAAGTTACTGTTAGATAAAAATAAATTGACAGGGCCAAACTACAAAGATTGGCTCAGGAATGTCAAGATTGCAATCACCTATGACAAGCTGGGGTATCTTCTTACCACCAAAGCTCCCCCTGTCCCTGGTCCAACTTCCAGTATCGCGGATAAGGAAATCCGCAAGACTTGGGAGATTGATAGCGCGAAGGCCAAGTGCCTCCTGCTTGCCTCGATGGACAACGAACATCAGAGGAGGCATGAGAATATGGACATGGAATCCATATTGCTCCATACAAAAGAACTGTATGGAGAGCAATCACGTATCGCAAGATACGAAGCTTCGAAAAAGTTATTTTCGACAAGAATGGCCGTCGGATCATCAGTAGCCGAGCATGTGCTAAAGATGATCGGCTACATTGAGGAGCTCGCTGACCTAGGGATCACATTGGAGAGTGAGCTATATACGGATATAGTTCTCCAGTCCCTTCCTTCCACTTACGCCCAGTTCATACTGAACTTTAACCTACAAGAAAAAGAGGTTGAACTTTCAGAGCTCCTCAACATGCTGAGGAGCGCAGAGGGCACCCTACAGAAAGGTAGGGAAACATCCACTTTGTTTGTAGGAGGATCATCTTCTTCTAGGTCCAAGGCGAAAGCCAAGGGAAAGAAGAAGAAAGCCCCCGCCAAACCAAGGGGCGGTGTTGGTAAAGTGGATACGAAGGGAAAAGGTAAAGCAACAAAGGTAGCGGGGAAGCTTGTGGATAAGGAGGAATGCTTCTTTTGTCATAAGAAAGGACACTGGAAGAGTGATTGCAGGGCCTGGAAGGCCAGAACACAGGAATTGAAGCAGGTTGCAGCTTCAGCTTCAGGTGTGTATGTTATTGAAAACTGTCTATCAATAAACTCTACTTCCTGGGTATTGGATACCGGATCAGGATCTCATATCTGTAATTCTTTGCAGGCGTTGAGAAAGCGTAGAGTTTTGAAGGCAGGTGACATGACCCTCAGAGTTGCGAACGGTGCTAGCATGGATGCAGAGGCCGTGGGGGACTATCACCTGGGATTATCTGATGGACACTTTTTGGTTTTGCGTAGTTGTTATTATGTACCAAATGCAACCTGTAATATCATTTCTGTATCTTTATTATCTAAAGAAGGTTATGAATTTGCATTTGTAAGTAATGTAGTGAACATTCACCTTAATCAAGTGTTGATTGGGTCAGGTACATTAAACAACGGTATTTACGTTTTAAACCAACCACAGGTTTTCAATATCCAGAATACACACAAAAGAAAGTCTCCAGATATTAATCAGGCTTTCTTATGGCATTGTAGACTGGGTCACATCAATGAGACACGGTTAACTAAGTTACATAAAGAAGGATACTTGGATCCGTTCGAGTATCAGTCTTATGCCACTTGTGAATCTTGTCTCATGGGAAAGATGACAAAGGCTCCGTTTACTGGACACGGAGAAAGAGCGAGCGAGCTCTTGGGACTCGTACACAGCGACGTGTGCGGTCCAATGTCTACACATGCGCGAAGCGGTTACTCTTACTTCATTACTTTTACGGATGATTTTTCAAGGTACGGTTATGTCTTCTTAATGAAACATAAGTCCGAGGCCTTTGAAAAGTTCCAGGAATATAAGAATGAAGTAGAGAAACAGACCGGCAAAAGTATCAAGATTCTAAGATCGGATCGAGGTGGAGAATACTTAAGTGCCGAGTTCCTGAATTATTTAAAAGAGAATGGAATTCTCTCTCAGCTTACTCCTCCATACACTCCGCAACATAACGGTGTATCGGAGAGACGGAACCGAACCCTATTAGATATGGTACGGTCCATGATGAGTAAGGCTGAGTTACCGCGATCATTCTGGGGATATGCGCTAGAATCAGCGGCATACCTTTTGAACCGAGTTCCAACTAAGACAGTGCCTACCACACCATATCAGATGTGGAGTGGGAAGAAACCCTGTCTTAAATCCTTTAAGACATGGGGATGTCCAGCTTTTGTAAAAAAGCAGCATGCGGACAAGCTCGAGGCACGCTCAGTACAGTGCAAGTTTGTGGGATACCCAAAGAACTCCAAGGGGTATCTCTTCTATTACGCAGAGGAGCAAAAAGTCCTTGTTTCTCGTCATGCCCGCTTCTTGGAAACTGAGTTTTTAGAAAATCAGATAAGCGGGAGCGCAGTAGAACTGGAAGAAATTCCAGAACCACAAACCATTACTGAAAGCTTAGAGGAACCAGAAGGTTCGAAAGAACAGGACATTCCCATGCCACTCCGCAGGAGTAGTAGGCAGTCTCATCCGCCCGAGAGGTACTACGGTTTTCTCATTGACGGGGATAGAGAAGACTGCATCCTAGATTGTGATGAGCCTACTAGCTTCCAGCAAGCCATTCAGAGCGTCGACTCGGTAAAATGGCTGGATGCAATGCGGACCGAGATGGAGTCCATGTACACCAACAAAGTATGGACGTTGGACATTGCTCCAGACGGGGTAAAACCCGTAGGATGCAAGTGGATCTTCAAAAGGAAGATTGGTGTAGATGGACAGGTTGAGACCTATAAAGCTAGACTGGTAGCAAAGGGTTTTCGTCAGCGACCTGGTTTGGACTATGACGAAACCTTTTCTCCAGTAGCTATGCTGAAATCCATTCGGATCCTTCTTGCCATCGCTGCTTTCCACGATTATGAGATTTGGCAGATGGACGTAAAGACAGCTTTTCTAAATGGTCATTTAGAGGAGTGTGTCTATATGGACCAGCCAGAGGGTTTCATTCAGGGTGGGAGCAGCGGAAAGGTGTGCAAGTTGCTCAAGTCCATTTATGGACTCAAGCAGGCATCGCGGAGTTGGAACATCTGTTTTGATGAGACGGTCAAAGAATTTGGCTTTATCAAAAATCCAGATGAACCATGCATCTATTGTAGATTTGTAGCGAGAACTGTAGTATTCCTCGTTTTATACGTGGATGACATTCTCTTAATAGGAAATGACATTCCTATGCTACAATCTGTCAAGGGGTTCTTGTCACACAGGTTCTCCATGAAAGACCTGGGTGATGCCTCTTACATTCTGGGTATCCGGATCTACCGTGACAGATCCAAGAGGATATTAGGACTCTCGCAGTCCAGGTACATCAACACCATACTGAAGAGATTCAGTATGGAAGATTCCAAGCGCGGTAATCTACCGGCTTGTCACGGGATCACTCTCTCCAAAGAGATGTCTCCCAAGACTGATTTGGAGAGGGATCGCATGTCTATTATACCCTACGCTTCTGCGGTAGGCTCTATAATGTATGCGATGTTGTGTACCAGACCGGATGTGGCTTATGCACTGAGTGTGGTAAGCAGGTATCAGTCAAACCCAGGGGAGAAACATTGGATAGCAGTAAAGAACATTCTCAAGTACCTGAGAAGGACTAAGGAGATGTTCTTGGTGTATGGCGGAAAAGACCTGCAGATTGAGGCCTTTGCTGACTCCAGCTTCCAGAGTGACAAGGATGATTCCAAGTCCATGTCGGGTTTTGTCTTTACCCTCAATGGAGGGGCGGTGTGTTGGAAGAGCTCCAAACAGGAAACCGTTGCTGACTCGACTATGGAAGCGGAATACATCGCTGCATCTGATGCCGCAAAAGAAGCTGTCTGGATGAGGAAGTTCTTGAAAGAACTTCAGGTGGTTCCGTCCATTGTTGACCCAATACCTCTGTATTGCGACAACAACGGGGCTATAGCTTTAGCGAAGGAACCCAGGTCCCATCAGAAATCCAGACACATCTTAAGGCGGTATCACCTGATCAGGGAGATCGTGGATCGCCAGGAGATCGAGGTCCGGAGAGTTGCATCAGAGGATAACACAGCAGATCCATTCACCAAGGCCTTGCCCCAGACTCAGTTCGAGCGGCTGATCGAGATGATAGGTCTTCGATACGCCAGTACATGGCCTTAGTGCAAGTGGGAGATTGTTAGTGTATATGCCCTAGAGGCCATTACTGTATCATACTAGTTTGTATATTACTTAATGGAAGCTTGGGATATTCACAGTTGTATATACAATCTTGCTCGAAATGGTAGTATGCTACTTGGTTTGTCTCTGCTTTAATATGTGCATGTGTTTCTTTTAGCATATTGCAGATATACATATTAGTAGAGCCCTTAGGATCTTTGCTTGATTACCAGCGTTGTGATGGCGCTCGCACTCGTGGGAGCTGGGTAATCTATAAGCACATCCTTATACTGGTCCCTGGTCGTTGGACTATCGAGACAGGGCATCGATACTCCGGAGTAGACTAGCGTATGCGCTTCTCATCCCAGTGTGGGAGACGGTCTGTCCCACAGCCGTTAGTACGTCGTACTTGGGATAGTATGCGGGTGCTCGTTAGGTTACGAGTACACTGGACAGGACTCGTCGGGAACTGTTGGTTGGTAATATACCTATCGTCAGTTATCAGTTCCCAGGTGACATGAGTACAGCTTAGTCCGCTGACTTGACACTGTCACTTCGCCTCGAGTGTGTTCCCACTGCACTTTGATTACTACCCTACCACGGCTCAGAGGAGTCGTGCAAACAGGTAGTTTTTGGGTGCAGTCCCGAAGCACTTGGAGGCAGTGACGGTTAGACAGGATTCGTCTCTCCCGGTATTGGGGGTTGACATCGCGCTGTGTCCAGGAGAGCCATTACACGAGTAGTCCCTGGCCAGGGCAAGCGAGATATACTGGTAGGTTTCCAGTGTTATCTCAGGGTGTTCTGGGCTTCACTCCGACACGACTTGTACCGCTATTAGGGGACTGACGTTCACCGCCCCCTAGGCCCGCCATGCGATGTATCAGACGAACAGACCGGACTGTACGGAGATTGTCACATACAGGCTCAGTAGGAGTGCAGATGGGGTTCACCTCGTCAGTCTTCTTATCGACATCTACCTGGGGACCGTTACGTACAGCTAGTGCCGCTTGCGGTCTGTGGTTAAACCCACTGCCAGCGTAGTGTCGAGTCTTTAGAGTCCCACACAGAGAGCTATTCGCCTTTAGGCAAAACGAGTAGAGGTCGCATGGTTTTGCGACAGGGTTCGTTCGCATCCGCGCACTTGTGCACGGTTGCTGTCCGGACAGTTTATACTAGCGGGCTTTGGTTTAAGCCGGATCCTAGTATATGATTTGAGATTGGTTTTTCTCATTGTGTTCGTGTTCCTCGGATCACGAATGCGGGTGCGTATGCACGGTTGCTTGGGATTGAGGGAGAGGACCTTGTTTAGGGTTAATGACTTTTGTCATTTTATTAACCCTATTGTTTTTGTGTGTGTTATTGTTAATTAATAATTAGCTTAATTATTGTGCATGGTTGTTGTTGTTGACACTTTGACTTTGTTGACTTGTTGACCAAGTTGACAATTTGACCATGATCATTTCATTTGGAAGATGCTCTTTGATTCTTGCAATTTGCATTAATAATGAAATGATAATGGTCACCTCATGATTTACCATGACAATTTTCAAGCTAATTATACAATTAAAATAACTCACACATATTAGTGAGAATGGCTCACTAATTTATCATTCTATCATATCTTTTCTCTCTCTTGCTCATCCTCTCCCTCAAGCTCTCTCCCTCTCATGTGTTGAGAAACAAAAGCTTGAGAAAAACCTTCACTTGATCTTCTCTACTCACTTCTAGGGTTCAAGTCTTAGCATTTCTTGCACTCTAGTTACTCCTAGCTTGGAGTTGAAGCCAAAGGTCGAGGCTTTCGGGTGGATCGTTCTTTGACGGAAGGAGACAAGCAAGGTGAGGCCTTTCTACCACTCCGACGAGCAAGGAGAGAAGGACTAAAGACCAAAGGTATAACCTTTCCATCACTTAGCTACTTTGTAGTTAGGGTTAGCTAGTTTTAGTTTAGCAA
The DNA here is from genome assembly GCA_030015575.1 of Agapanthus africanus. Classification (NCBI taxonomy): domain Eukaryota; kingdom Viridiplantae; phylum Streptophyta; class Magnoliopsida; order Asparagales; family Amaryllidaceae; genus Agapanthus; species Agapanthus africanus. The sequence continues at coordinate 467,751,419 of JASDDO010000022.1, forward strand.
AGATCCTCATAAGCTTGGTCCATGTTGCCTAAGTCATTAAAAATCCGTTTTTTATTATCTTTTCCGCCTCCCCGCAAGTACCGGGGTGGGCAACGTGGACTTACAGGGGGCACTGTCGACTGGTGATTGTATGGAAACTCGACGGATATCCGTAGGATACCGTTCGGAGTTATGAGAGAGATTGGATATGGGACGATCCTGATCATGCAGAGCCCGAGATAGTGAGATTTAATGATTTGGGCCAGTCCGGATTGCCGGAGCCCGAGATTTAAGATATTGGGACATATGTTTTGTGTCGATGCTTGACACGGATTCCATGTGATTTCATTGATGATACATCGGTTTTTCTACAGAAATCTCACTGAGATATGAAAACAGTTTTCTCATTCAGTTGCATTCTGTTTTCATGCATTCATACATCATATATGTATTGTTGCTACCTGAGGCACTGACACGAGCACTTGGTATTACACTTCTGTTAGATGTTTATCCTGGCCATTAGCAGATGTTTCGGGTTATATATTATATGGATATTATCGTATGACTTAGGATAGAGTCATACATGAAATTTTTGCTCTGTGATATTTTCTACTCACGAGTTGGCAACTCACCCCCGTTGTGCCACAGTTCTTGTAGGTTTTGCCATACAGATTTTCTTGGCGGCTCTACTGGCATACTGCTTATTTTCGGGTGATTGCTTGGTAGGTGGGTTCACTTGTATCGTGCCCACCGCAGTACTTTATTTATTTTAGTTGTATCTAGTAAACTCCATCAACCAGACTTGTGTATTTGATAGACTTAGAAGACCAGTTGTATATTCTTTCGACCTTAGAGTCGCCCTTGTATTATTATGGTTTTCTAGAGGATATTGGTTTTCTTCTGAGTTTTGATCCTCTCCCTTCGGCGTTGTATAATATATTGCATTGCGTGGTTGTGTCTGCCAATTGGCGAAGAGCTAGTTCCCGCTTGGGGATGCCTTTATTCACCATTTATATGTATTTCATATGTTGTACCCGTTTGGGGCTAGTTTTTACAAAGGAGACTCTGCCGAAATTTTTAGGAAAATACGATGTTGCTTTTAAATGTTTAATACCACTTATTTATTAAAACCACTTGTTGAAAAGTGGTTTCCTTCACTTCTTCTTTTAAATGGTTTAGATTTCTGGGCTTTTGGCTTACTTGAATTAGGTGGGGTCCTATAGACTTCATATGATTCAAGTGCCAGTCGCGTGCTATTTCCGGGTCGTGACACTGTCTCTCTGATACATGTTGATAAAGCCCTTAGGATGTTAGCTTGACTACCAAGACTATGATGCAGATCATACTAGTGGGGCTTGGGTAGTCCGCAAGCACATCCTTTAACCGTTCCTGGTCGAGGGAGTATAGAGACAGGGCATCGATATTCCAGAGTAGACTAGTGTGTACGTTTCTTGACCCTGTATGGGGCGATGGTTGATCCCACATCCATTGGTGTTTGACATCAAAGATTGTACACAGGTGCTCTTTAGAGAATGGGTACACCGAACAGGACTCGTCGAGAACTCCTAGATAGTACTATACCTATCGTCAGATAGCAGTTCTCTAGTGACACCAGTACAGGTTAGTCTGTAGACCCGCGATCGTCATAGAGTCTTGTGTAGTTCCTACTGTGGTTTGATTTCCTCCCTACCACGGCTCAAAGGAGTTATGCAAACAGGTGGATTTTGGGTACAGTCCCGAGTCACATGGAGGCAATGAGCGATAGGAGGGGTTTCGTCTCTCCCGGTATTAGGAGTTGATGTTGCGCTATGCTCGATTGGCTATAACAGGAAGTCCCTAGTTAGGGCTGTTGATGAGATTTACTAGTAAGTGTTATCGGTAGTTTCTCGACCCGTTATGAGCCTCACATCAGCATGACTTATCAAGTTACTAGAGTCTGACGTTTAAAACTCCTAGACTTGATATGCGACATATCAGAAGAAGAGTCCGTACTGTACGGTAAGTGTTGCTTATAGGCTTTATAGGAGTTTGGACAAGTTTGCTTGTTGATCTTCTATTCACTCAATACCTGGGTAGTCGTTACGTCCAGCTAGTACCGCTGACGGCTTGTGGATGACTGATGTGATCATTACCTACTGCTGGCGTATTAACGAGTCTTTAGAGTCCCACACAAAGGTTTCCTAACTCAAGCGAAACGAAGTAGGGCACATATGTGATATGTGCGGGACCTTGATTAAATACGTGTATGTGATACCGTATTATAATCCCGCGATATATTATATTGATCGGTTATATGTGATATGACCGAGTTATTGAATCAAGTGTTAATTCTATAATGTGATATACATATAAATGATATTAGTCGGTTATATGTGATATAACCGGATTATTAAATCAAGTGTTGATTTAATAATTTGATAAATATTAATATATTTGATATATAAATATATATTAACTAATATAATGCTCACTAAAGATTTTCTTCTCTTTCAAATGCATTTAATATATATGTGATATATATTTATATATTGTGTCATAGTGGATGATATATTGGACATGGGTGTATGAGACTCACACCAAACTAAAGATAATAAGGGGTTTTATTTATTAAGAGTTAATTCAAAATTAGGTTGGCATGGCTTGGATGCTTGTGGAAGCATGTAGAAGCCTTGACTAATTCCACTAATTTTTGTTTTACTCTAAATATTTTATAATCCAACCATTATCTTTAGCCATGGTTAACTCTCTACAAATATCTTGGTGATATTTTCCTCACCCTAGTTCACACAAGAGTTCATATTCTTGATTTCATTCTTGCTCTCTAGCTTTTCATAAGGTGATAAAAGAAAAAGAGAAAGAAATTCTAAAGTGAGCAAAATTCCTACTTCATCAACCTACTCTCATATAGCCCATTAGTGTAGGTTGTTTGCTTCACTAATTTCTTAATTACTGAAGAGGTAGCTTGAGTTAGAGATACTTCAAGATGGATCATCTTCGACCTCGAAGATCCTTGAGCAAGCTCATTCCTTTCATCTAGTGGAGCCTACGAAGAGTTCTAGGGACTACTACTTGGAGCTTTAGAAGTGAAGGACCGGTCTACAAAGGTTGTATTCCTTATTCACTTAATGTAAAATTAGTTTACATGCATTTATACCCTAATTCTCTAGTTCGATTCTAGGATTGTATGCCTTAGCCCACCAAATTTTTTTAAATTGCATACTTGATGCCTCTAGAAACCTAGTAGTGGTGCTAAGACATACTTTCATGGTATCAGAGCTAAGCTAGAGCATTAGGAGTAGTCTAGACGAAGTTAAAGTGTTCGATCAACTTTTCGAAACCCAAGTTTCATAGTTTCTAGAAATTTTTTCAAAAGTTGGAATTTTCAAGATTAAAAATATGCAGAAAATCATTCAGGTTAAATAATGGAGCCCCAAGAAAAATGAATTCCTGACTCCATTGAAACGCCGCGGAACCGCGGCCCAAACTCCTGTTTGGCCGCGGTTCCGCCGCATTTTCATGGAGTTGTGGGTTCCAATTTCTTTTGCTGCTCCGTTTTGCTATTTTATCACCTTCTGTGTATTTTTAATAAGACTCAAGTGTTGAGGTCTCTGTGATTTGTGGGTGTTTGAGATATCGGTCGAAATTTTTAACATCGTCTAGGTATATTTGATATGTGATACAATATTTGGAATCCACAATAATTAGTTTTGTGAAAACTAGTTAGTGTTTTGTAAATCTAGCAATTTATTCTCTTTTGATAGATTGCCATGGAGTTTCGATTCGGATCAAAACTCCGTCGCAATCTCGTATAGTATACGAACATTCACCGGGTAACACTAGTAAATAGCCACGCCCAATAGCCCCGACCAAGTGACTATAGGAGAACCCCGTTGCCAAAAGCATCCGCTCGGGTGCTCGCGGCCATGGTGTTCCGCCTAAGTGCACTTTGTCGACAGCATTGGGGGTGCGGCCGTTTACTAGAGTTTCCGACGAGCGTTCGATCATATGTCGAGAATCTTGTTGAATTAACCGGCTGGATATTGAAAAGAGTTTTCAATCCGAGACTAAAATGCGAGGTTTATAATGTTAGGCATGAAATCTGGAGTATGAAATATTCCGGGTTTATGATGTCTAAAGTGGTTGCGGATTCTAATTATTGTAGTTTTCATTTTCTTTTCTGCGACCGTAAGTGTAATATGTGGTGTATCACCGATTTCGTTTCTATGCGTCAACGACTTTCGGGATACGCATATTTACTTACGTTGATGGCATGTGATGTTATGTGTTGCTGGGATATGTTATATTGGATCGTCGTGTTTTGAATAGCCGGGGGTTTTATGTGAGATAAGAGTTTTTTCATTTTCATTCATGTAAAAGCTTGTATGTAATATTCTTTTATTGGGGCACTTCTGGGTTGAGGATGATGTCACCATCGATGTATATTATTTACTTTTCCGCATTAGGATAGACCCAAGGAGGGGAGCACAAGTAACTGGGTTCTAGGGTCCAGTGGGAGACCATCTTGAGGACTCGAGACCGGGTCTCCTAACTCTAGAATTGGTAGGTTTGCTTTCCTCTCTCGTAGGGGTCTAGGGATGTGGGTTTGGCTATTCATTATGACCGTGGAATCCATGTTTTTCATTACTGTCTTAATTTAAAACACGGACCTCCTAGCATATCATATATTTCATATATTGACTTCTGCTGCAATGTTCTGTGATGTGATCATATAACTGCGTGAGACGGATGCTTTATATTATATATATGATATATAATAAACGTTGCATGTGTCCTGCCCCCGTTCTAGTCCTGCCCCCGCTCTGCCATTAGTTAAGTAACCTAACGGTGCATGATGGGGCCCCGTGGTGAATGCGAATGGCATAAGCGTACGTTCTATTTTCGTTTCTTTTGTGATGTTTAGGAAACATAAATGATGGGACTTCATTAATGAGATTAATGAGAAAGAAAGAAACCTAAAGTTGTTGCAGAATCAAAATTTTCAAAAAGGTAGCTCTAGTTCTTGCTTTGCATAGTGGTGTTCCTTAATGAATATCCAGCACCTCATTCGATGAGGAAAGAGCCTAGTTCCCTTCACCGGGAGTGACCTCTTTAGCAAAAGCGAGCAAATGCTGCAACTCACTCAGTTTGTTTTGAAAACTATTCGATTTTAAAAGCGGAGCTTAAACCACTCATTTTCAAATCATTCGGTTCTACAACGATATCAAGTTCATTAGGCAAAAGGTTTTCTTAAAACCTGTCGTAGCCCTCCGTCATTTCAGATAAGGACTATTTAGTATTCCTGCTGCGTTTGTTGACCTTGTCAAGGCGTAGTGTGCGGTAGCTGATTGTGCTTATCTGTAACCATATGATGTGATTGTATTAGGGTAGTCGTACGGCCTTGTTGACCTTGTCAAGGCTCGTACGGGTGGGTTTAATTCAATCAGGAAATGAACGGGTTGAACTTGACTAGCGGACTATGGTTTGTTGGCCTCCGTCAAAGTCATAGGACGCTAGGGGCAAAAACATCTATTGGGAATTTCAAGTGTCGAAATTTGCAATGAGATTGCATATCTTCTATGAGATAGTTGGATCCCAATACTCACTGCGAGTAAGTGTTACTCCTGGGAGAGTTTTGCACTTTACAATTAGCTGATTCAATAGGTGTCTAAGAAAGGTGTTTACGGGGTCATACCCTGCGGAAACGAGGTTACTTAATTAGTTCCATGCGAAAGCATGAGGAGACTCCCTCGGAGTACCAATACCTGCCTGGCTGACCGATTGGCAAACTTTTAGGGTGTAATTAATCCCGGCTAATCTTACCTTTTAGGGTTTGAAGGAAGATTTGATAAAAACAGTGGGAGCCATCCTGATTAGATAAGATAATAACCAATCTAATCTTGCAAGAGCATACGCTAAAGTGTTTTCTTCTCTCTCTCTCCAGGTAGCGACCATGACATGCTTTAATCAAGATAATAATATGGATGTATTGACCGAACACGCTTATTATACTAGGCTGGGGAACGTTGGTTCCGCTCTATCTTATAATTGTCATAAGTCTGGGCAAGGAATAAGGGAATATCAGGATTCCCATGCAACCCGAACGAAGAAAGAGCATGATGATGCATCTTCTTCGGGTGTGTTCGTAACCGAGAACTGTTTCTCAGTATTCTCTACATCCTGGGTATTGGATACCGGATCAAGAACCCACATATGTAATCTGTTACATGGGCTAAGGAGAGGTAGAGAACTGGGAATGGGTGATAAGTCTCTCACAATAGGGAATGGTGCAATGGTTGCAGCCAAAGCAGTTGGCATATATCACCTTATATTACCTAATGGTAATATATTGATTCTGAACGACTATTATTACGTACAAAAAATGATGTGCAATATTATATCAGTGTCCATATTACATAAAGATGGATATAATTTTGTATTAGAGGATAATATTATGAACATTTTCAAAAATCAAGTGTTGATTGGGTTTAGTACGTTAACGGTATATACGTTCTGAATCAAACAACGGTTCTTAACATACAGAACACACACAAGAGGAAAAGTTCAAAAATGAACGAATCCTTCTTGTGGCACTGTAGACTAGGTCATATAAATGCGACAAGACTAGCTAAGTTGCATAAAGATGGATATTTGAACCAGTTCGAATTTACATCTTATGAAACTTGCCAGTCATGTCTCAAAGGCAAAATGACTAAAAATCCGTTTACAGGACACGGAGATAGAGCTACTGAACTCTTAGGACTGATACATAGTGATGTATGCGGTCCTATGTTTACACATGCCAGGAATGGTTCCTCGTACTTTATTACATTCACCGATGATCTCTCAAGATACGGACATGTGTTCCTATTGAAACATAAGTCTGAGGATTTTAAGAAATTCAAGAAATATAAGTGCGAAGTTGAGAACCAAACGGGTAAAAGTATCAAAATCCTTCGATCTGATCGAGGAGGAGAATACTTGAGCACGGAGTTTCTGGATTATTTAAAAGAGAATGAGATTCTCTCTCAGCTTACTCCTCCATATACACCACAGCACAACGGTGTATCGAAGCGGAGGAATCGCACCCTATTAGATATGGTGCGCTCTATGATGAGTACTGCTGAGTTACCTATTTCATTTTGGGGTTATACACTTAAAACAGCTGCATACCTATTGAATAGAGTTCCAACCAAATCATTGCCTACCACTCCATATGGGATATGGGAGGGGAATAGACCATTTCTTAATTTCATTAAGATATGGGGTTGTCCGGCCTATGTTAAAAAGAAAAATCCGGACAAACTCGAGGCAAGGTCTGTTCTGTGTAATTTTGTTGGATATCCCAAACATTCGCGAGGGTATATATTCTACCACACCGAGGAAAAAAAAGTGGATGTTTCTCCGAATGTCATCTGTTTAGAAAGGGAATTTCTTGTGAAAGAAATTTATGGTAATAAGGTAGAACTGGAAGAAGTTTCGGCTACATAAACTACGACTGATGATTTTGTTGGAGATAGTGCCCTCATAGTCAATTATTGGATCGCAGGTACGTGATTGCAATGATTGCGGAGGACCTATCCCGGTAGCACAGTCTTACTCGAGATGATAGTATGCTATCTGGTTTGCCTTTATCAGTCATGTACATGTTCAGGTGACTGATTGCATGTTACACTTTGATAGAGCCCTTAGGATCTTGCTTTACTACCAACAGTATGATGGCGATCATATACGTGAGAGTTGGGTAGTTTATATGCATATCCTTAATTGTGGTCCCTAGTCGTGGGAGTTTCGAGACAGGGCATCAATACTCCGGAGTAGACTAGTGTGTACAGTCGAGACCCCGACGAGGGGCGGTGGCCGGTCTCACAAGCCACTGGTGTCAGTTGGATCACCTAAGATGTATACAGGTGCTCATTGGGTTATGAGTACACCGGACAGGACTCGCCGGGAATCTGCTAATTAGTATTATATCTACCGTCAGATAGCTGTTCCCTGGTGACATGTGTACAGGTTAGTTCATCGACCTGAGGTCGTCATTTGTCTCGTGTGAGTTCCCACTGTGCTTTGATTTCTACCCTACCACGGCTCAAAGGAGTCGTGCAAACAGGTAGCTTTTGGGTACAGTCCCGAGCCATATGGAGGCACGTGAGCGGATCGGCAGGGGATTCGTCTCTCCCGGTATTGGGGGCGAGGTCGTGCTGTGTCTAGGAGAGCCATTACACAAAGTCCATGGCCATGGCAGGAGATTTACTGGTAGGTACTCCAGTAGTATCTCAGGGTGTGATTGGGCTTCACTCCGACACGACTTATACTGCTTTTTGGGGGTCTGACGTTACTAGCCCCCTAGGCGGATATGCGATACTCATAGACGAACGGACCGGACTGTATATACATAGTCACTGTTAGGCTCAGTAGGGTTTTCGGAGGAGTTCGTCATCGGTCTCCCTTGAGTTCGCTCCTCGGCCACCCTTGAGGTCAGTCCATGGGCAGCCGTTACGCATAGCTAGTGCCGCTGACGGTTTGTGGTTAAACCCACTGCCAGGGTGCTGACGAGTCATTAGAGTCCCCCACAGAAAGTTTCCCAAGTTCGGGCGAAACGTTGTAGAGGCCGTATGGTTTTATGGCAGGGTTCGGAAAATGCACGTGCGTTTACGCACGTGTCAGTTTTCGGACAGGTGATACTGGTCGGCTTTGGTTTAAGCCGGATCCGAGTATTATATTGAGTAGGTATAATATCTTTGTCTCAGTTGCATTTGTATTCGGTCATAATACAAATGCGGGTATATTTATACAGTTTCGGGGTTATCCTGAAAGTCGTTTCAGGATCACTTTTGGAAGTTGCCAGTTTCCAGTTTTCTATCAGCCGTCTTTTAACATTCTGTTAAAGACGGATTTATCTTTTCTTCAGATGGAGTGAGTCATCATTCTAGAAGGTTCTAGAAGTGATGAAGTGGCTTAGTGACTCATCTTTACATTAATGGTTCTTTAATGTTAAAGCATGACTAGGTTTGTTCTAATTGGTTCAAATTTGTGATTCATTCTTTCATAATTGTTTAGATAACTATGATTGTGATATGGTTACCCTCCCTCCTCCTACGGTCACCTCCCTCTTCCTTATAAGATGGCCAGCCCCTCTCTCTCTCTCTCACTCTCACTTGAGTTTTCATTTTGGTTAGAAAAGATATGATAGTTTTGGGGTGTATGGAATTTACAGTTCATTTCATTCCATCACCCGATTTCCACGGCAACTTCATTAACCGATCGTCCACGGACTTGGACGAAGTGAGACAAAGTCATCTACTCATTCTCTACATCAATCTTGGTCGTCTCTTTTAGCAAACTTGACGATCGAGTTGCCTCGAGTCAGAGGCGGGAGCCCGTTTAAAGAACCGATCATGTGGTGCCACCTCGACGAGGAGATCGGCGATCGACGAGATCGGAGCAGCCGCAACGGAGCGTGGGATGATGGTTGAAGAACGAAGGACTCGGATCGTTCGGTATAACCATTCTACACTCTTTACAGTTTGTTAGTTTAGCAATAATGGCAGATCCGGGTTAAAGTATACGATAGCACCAGTTAAAAAGTTTTTGTTCCGCATTTGGCGTCTGTAGACTGCCGGGGTGCTAGCGTAGACTTACAGATTTGGTCGAACCAGAGGATTCAATAGTCTCCAACGAACCTCAGCCACTCCGCAGATCTAGTAGGGTTCCTCATCCACCCGAGAGATACTATGGTTTTCTCATATACGGTGGAACTGATGATTGCATCATGGAAGATGATGACCCAACTAGTTTCGAGCAGGCCATCACGAGTGGGTACTCTGTGAAATTGATGGATGCTATGCTATCTGAGATGGAATCCATGTACACCAACAAAGTATAGACTTTGGAAGTTGCTCTTGAAGGGGTAAAACTCATTGGGAGCAAGTGGATCTTTAAGAAGAAACTTGGTGTAGATGAAAAAGTTGTGACTTTCAAAGCAAGACTTGTAGGAAAAGGTTTTCATCAACGACCTGGTGTCGATTATGATGAAACTTTTTCTCCAGTAGCTATGCTTAAGTCCATCAGGATCCTACTTGCTATTGCTGCATAGCATGACTATGAAATCTGGCAGATGGACGTCAAGACCGCTTTTCTAAATGGTGATTTAGAAGAGAGTGAGTACATGACACAGCCAGAAGGCTTCGTAGACAGTGAGAACAGCAGAAATGTGTGCAAGCTGCTTAAATCAATCTACGGATTAAAGCAGGCATCGCGGAGGCGGAACATCGGTTTTAATGTGGCAGTCAAACAGTTTGACTTCATCAAAAACGTAGATGAACCTTGTATATACAAGAAGGTAGTAGAGAGTAAGGTTGTCTTCCTCGTATTGTACGTGGATGACATACTCTTGATAGGAAATGATGTTCCTATGCTACACTCAGTTAAGCTTTTCTTATCACAAAGGTTCTCCATGAAAGATCTAAGTGATGCCTCCTACATCCTGGGGATTAATATCTATAGAGATAGATCTAAACGGATGTTGGGATTGTCCCAATCCAGGTACATTGACACCATACTAAGAAGGTTTAGTATGGAAGATTCTAAGCATGGTAATTTACCCACTTGCTCAGGAATCACTCTCTCCAAAGAGATGTCTCCTAAGACTGATTTGGAAAAGGCTCACATGCAAGGGATACCCTATGCTTCGGCAGTCGGGTCTATCATGTATGAGATGTTATGTACCAGACCATATGTAGCTTATGCACTTAGTGTAGTAAGTAGGTATCAATCTGATCCTGGGGGCACTGGACAGCTGTGAAGAACATTCTTGAGAAGGACTAAAGAAATGTTCTTGGTGTATGGTAACGATGAACTCCAGGTGGAGTCCTTTACCGATTCGAGCTTCCAGAGTGATAAAGACGACAGTAAGTCGGTTTCGGGATTTTTCTTTACCCTCAATGGAGGAGCGGTATGTTGGAAGAGTTCCAAGCAAGATATCGTAGCAGACTCGGCGATGGAGGCTGAATACATCGCTGCCAACGATGCTGCAAAAGAAGCTGTCTGGATGAAGAAGTTCATTGCTGAACTTGGTGTGGTTCCATCCATTGAGCATCCAATACCCCTGTATTGTGATAACAATGGAACTGTTTCTTTAGCCAAAGAACCCCGGTCCCATCAGCGATCCAGACATATTCTTAGGCGGTATCACCTGATCTGGGAGATAGTTGATCGTCAGGAGATCGAGGTCAGAAGAGTTGACACGAAAAATAACACCGCGGATCCACTCACGAAGGGCCTCCCCCAAACCTCAATTGGAGAGACCTTTTGGGATGTTGGGTATGAGATACTACAACAACTGGCCTTAGTGCAATTGGGAGATTGTTAGTCATATGTATGCCCAAGAGTCCATTATTGTACATTATTGTATATTATAGTGGAAGCTTGGACATATATATAGAGAGGACTTTCTTGTTCGATATGATAGTATGCTATCTGCTTGCTCTTTATCTTAACATGTATATTAGTATTATTATACTGTCTCTCTGATACATGTTGAAAAAGCCCTTAGGATGTTAGCTTGACTACCAAGACTATGATGCAGATCATACTAGTGGGGCTTAGGTAGTCCGCAAGCACATCCTTTAACCGTTCCTAGTCGATGGAGTATCGAGACAGGGCATCGATATTCCAGAGTAGACTAGTGTGTACATTTCTTGACCCTGTATGGGGCAATGGTTGATCTCACATCCATTGGTGTTTGACATCAATGATTGTACACAGGTGCTCATTAGAGAATAGGTACACCGAACATAATTCGTCGAGAACTCCTAGATGGTACTATACCTATCGTTAGATAGCAGTTCTCTGGTGACACTGGTACAGGTTAGTCTGTAGACCCGAGATCGTCATAGAGTCATGTGCGGTTCCCACTGTGCTTTGATTTCCTCCCTACCATGGCTCAAAGAAGTCGTGCAAACAGGTGGATTTTAGGTACAGTCCCGAGTCACATGGAAGCAATGAGCGATAGGAAGGGTTTCGTCTCTCCCGGTATTGGGAGTTGATGTTGCTCTATGCTCGATTGGCTATAACAGGAAGTCCCTGGCCAGGGCGGTTGATGAGATTTACTGGTAAGTGTTATGAGTAGTTTCTCGACCCGTTATGAGCCTCACATCGGCATGACCTATCAAGTTACTGGGGTCTGACGTTTACTACTCCTAGACTTGATATGCGACATATCAGACGAAGAGACGGACTGTACGGTAAGTGTTGCATATAGGCTTCATGGGAATTTGGACAACTTTGCTTGTTGATCTTCTATTCGCTCAATACCTGGGTAGCTGTTACGTCCAGCTAGTACCGCTGACGGCTTGTGGGTGACTGATGTGATCATTAGCTACTGCTGGCATATTGATGAGTCTTTAGAGTCCCACACAGAGGTTTTCTAGCTCAAGAGAAACGAAGTAGGGCACATATGTGATATGTGCGGGACCTTGCTTAAATACGTGTATGTGATACCGTATTGTAATCTCGCGATATATTATATCGGTCGGTTATATGTGATATGAACAGGTTATTGAATCAAGTGTTGATTCGATAATGTGATATACATATAAATGATATTAGTCGGTTATATGTGATATGACCGGATTATTAAATCAAGTGTTGATTTAATAATTTGATATATATTAATATATTTGATATATAAATATATATTAACTAATATAATGCTCACTAAAGATTTTCTTCACTTTCAAATGCATTTAATATATACGTGATATATATTTATATATTGTGTCATGGTGGATGATAAATTGGACATGGGTGTATGAGACTCACACCAAACTAAAGATAATAAGGGGTTTTATTTATTAAGAGTTAATTCAAAATTAGGTTGACATGGCTTGGATGCTTGTGGAAGCATGTAGAAGCCTTGACTAATTCCACTAATTTTTGTTTTACTCTAAATATTTTATAATCCAACCATTATCTTTAGCCATGGTTAACTCTCTACAAATATCTTGGTGATATTTTCCTCACCCTAGTTCACACAAGAGTTCATATTCTTGATCTCATTCTTGCTCTCTAGCTTTTCATGAGATGATAAAAGATAAAGAGAAAGAAATTCTAAAGTGAGCAAAATTCTTACTTCATCAACCTACTCTCATCTAGCCCATTAGTGTAGGTTGTTTGCTTCATTAATTTCTTAATTGGTGAAGAGGTAGTTTGAGTTAGAGATACTTCAAGGTGGATCATCTTCGGCCTCGAAGATCCTTGAGCAAGCTCGTTCCTTTCGCCTAGTGGTGCCTATGAAGAGTTCTAGGGACTACTACTTGGAGCTTTAGAAGTGAAGGACTGGTCTACAAAGATTGTATTTCTTATTCACTTAGTGTAAAATTAGTTTACATGCATTTATACCCTAATTCTCTAGTTCGATTCTAGGATTGTATGCCTTAGCCCACCATATTTTTTAAAATTGCATACTTGATGCCTCTAGAAACCTAGTAGTGGTGCTAAGACATACTTTCATTTCGAGCAAGTAAGAGTTCCTAACGGTTACTCATCAAATCTATCTAAGTGCATGGACATGAGGCATAAAAAATTTTGTCACCTTAAAAGTCACGACTACCACACGATCATGCAACAGTTACTCCCCATTTCAATTAGGGCATTAAAGGATAAAGATGTTACCTCAGTTGTGACAGATCTTTGTCACTGCTTTCTGTAAGTTGATGTCGCACATTCCACAGAGTTTGTAGAGAGGCAGAATTAACAAAAAAAAATTTATTGCAAGTAACATCGACTAAACTTCCAAGATAGACCATAAGCCCTAACTAGCAAAACATACAAAGGTTCTGATCTACTATGAAGTTGTTTATAGCTTTGTGTTCAAGTCCTTTGGGTCTTCTTATCCTTTTCTTAATCTTCTCGTTTGTACGGATCGAGCTTGGTTATCAGCCTCCTCGTATCAAAGAAGATCCACCCAAGAGTCTATGGTTCAAGCTCTAACATCTAGAATGAGGTAAGTAAAGTACCTAGTTTGCTAATCTAGGTAGCTTAGGAGATGTAGAGAATGTTTATTGGATTAATTTGTCTCAATAACCCTAGGTTTCTCAACTCATGAGAGTGTTTATGGTTTGAGGAAGAAGAAGAGAGCAAAGGAAGAAAGAGAGTGTCAAGTGAAGAATGAATTGAAGAATGGCTAAGTGTGATAATATCTAGCATATCATTTTCATTAAAAAATAATGTGACATGCTTCAATAGTTATCCAAATGAGTGAGTCATCTAATGTAGCCATGCTTCAACCATACTTAAAAAAGACATCATACCTCCACCTCATTATACATTTAAACAAAATGGATTTATCACAAATGAGGTGTCTTATTCTAGAAGCACTCTTATGAAAATACAAGAATACCCCTCACCATATATACATACCCGTATCCGTACTACAAATACCAAGATATGAAAATAATCCAATATTATAATACTAAAATTCGGCTTAATCCTAAGCCCGCTAGTATTATCCATCCGATTAAAAATACGTGTAGCTAGTACACGTATACGATCGAAACCCTGCATGTAATACCATACGGCCTCTACATCGTTTCGCCTGAACCAGAAAAACCCTCTGTGTGGGACTCTAAAGACTTAACAGTACGCTGGCAGTGGGTTTAACCGCAAGCACGTTAGTGGCACTAGCTGTATGTAACGACTACCCAGGTATCTGTCGAAAAGAAGGCCGACGAGAAAACTCATCCGAACTCCTACTGAGCCTGTCCGTGACAATCTCCGTACAGTCTGGTATGTTCGTCTGAGAATATCGTATGCCAGGTTCGCGATATAATACCATCTAGCCAGTTCTCGGCGAGTCCGTCCAGTGCACTCACCCCCAGTGAGCACCTGTATACAATCTTAGGTGCATCACACCAATGGCTACGGGACCAACCATCGCCCCTCGTCAGGGTCTAGAAATGTATACACTAGTCTACTCTGGAGTATCGATGTCCAGTCTCGATACTCCCATGGCTAGGGACATTTAAGGATGTGCTTATCGACTACCCAGCTCCCACAAGTATGATTGCCATCATAATGCTGATAGTCAAGCAAGGATCCTAAGGGCTTTATCAACATGTATAAGAGATATTAAATAACAAGTAAAATATATCACATGTTAAGATAAAGGCAAACCAAATAGCATACAATCATATTGAGCAAGATTGTTCTGTACATACATATCCCTAGCATCCTATACAATGAAGGCCTCTAGGGCATACATATCCAACAATCTCCTACTTGCATTAAGGCATGTTATTGGCGTATTGAGTACATAACGTCTGCACTAAAGCCAGTTGCTGGCGTACCGCATACCCAATATCTCGAACAGTCTCTCGAACTAGACTTATGGGATGGCCTTGGTGAATGGATCTGCCATGTTGTTCTTTGTATCTACTCTCCGCACCTCGATCTCCCGGCAATCCATGATCTCCCTGATCCAGTGATACTGCCTCAAAATATGTCTGGATTTCTGACGGGACCGTGGTTCCTTTGCCAAAGCCATGGCTCCATTGTTATCGCAATATAAAGGTATTGGATCAGCAATGGATGGAACCACATGAAGTTCAGAAATGAACTTCCTCATCCAGACTGTCACGCCCCGAAAGAGCACGTGACTAGCACTTGAACCATATGAAGCCTATAGGACTCCATCTGATCCAAGTAAGCCAAAAGCCCAGAAATCTAAAACCATTTTGAAGAATAAATAAGGAAAACTGGTTTAAAGAAGTGAAGAAATACAGGTTTGAAATCAAGGTTTTTAAATAGCTAAGCCGAAGGTACGTTTGAAAACAATAAGTCTTTTCTAAAAATTTCGGCAGAGTTTCCTTTGTAAAACTGGCCCCGAATGGGGTACAACATGAATAACACTATATAAAATGATAAAGGCATCCCCAAGCGGGAGCTAGCTCTTCGTCAATCGACGGTCACAACCACGCAATGATATGATAATATACAACGCCAAGTGGCGAGGATCAAAAGAAAAAGAAAGCTCAACAGCAACAAGAAACCGCAATACTACTAAGCGCGACTCTAAGGTCAAAATATACAACACTGATATCTAGGTCTGAAAGAATATACAAGTTTTGGTTGATGGACATTTCTAGATACAATGAATAAATAAGTACAAAATGGGGATTCTTGATGCAAAAGAATCCACCTACCAATAGCAAATCACCCGCAAGAAGGTAGTGTGCCAGAAATGCCGCAATAGAACCTGTACGGCAAAACCTGCAAGAACTGTGGCACAACGGGGGTGAGTTGCCAACTCGTGAATAGAAACATCTACAAGGATAAATCGAATGCAAGACATAATCCTAAGTCAACAATCAGTAATATGTCCACAAGAGTACATCTGAGTGTAATAAGGTGGCAAGGTAACATCTAATCATGTATATAGTGCCAGGTACTCAGGTAATAACATGTCATCAGTGTAAGGTATGTCTGCATGAAGTAACTATGAAGAAATATCAATAATATCAATACACATATATTAGCGTCCCATACCACTAATATTGGTGTAAGATAAGTGTAAATCCAGTCTGTATATGAACCATGTCTGTATATATGTGGAACCCGTCCACCTGTCACCCACTGACAGCAAGCATCATGTATGCAATGTGAGGATATAACCAAAATCATGGAAAACTCATCATGAAACCCGTGCCAAACACCGACACGTAAATCCTCATCCGTATGGGGCTCCGTCTGCGGATATCGGCCCTCGGCCCCGGCAGTATGAGTCAACCCATGTCCATCTCTGGGCTCCGTCTGCGGATATCGGCCCGTCGGCCCCAGCAGTATGCCCATCTCTCGGCTCCAGGCGGTATCCCCCGGATATCCGCCGAGCTCAGGTAAAATCACCGGTAGGTACTCGCCCGCCTCCAGGCTCAATCGGCATAACCCATCGATCATCTCGCCGAGGGGAACCATACCGGGCCCACCACGAACCGCAAACGGTACATCACCTCCTCGAATCGGGTTTCAAGCACACGTCTCAGCACCGAGAAAACGCGTGGTGGACGCACCGAAATATCATATCACGAGGTACCGGGTTTTCATAAAGTGCCTCTTTTCTTAAATAACCCCACGGTCCTCAAAACCAGAAATCACATGAAAATCCAACATCCAGCAGTAAATCCAATGCGATGTACTATGCAATCAATCCATGATATATGCGACATGTAAAGAGAGTAATCATATCGGAAATCATGCAACATGGAATAGGAATGCGCATATGTCTAAGGAAGCATCATATCACGAATGTAATAGTACTACTGTGTAGTGACATGGCAATTATCGATGATGAAGTGTGTGAGCCGGCAAATAGTGTACGTGAAACATACACATCATCGATAATGGTGCTGGTGTCCTAACAGCATGATAATAGCATAATAATGAACATATGCCAGCAATGCGAATAGTATGAATATGCGGAAATCTAGTAATCAACAGCACAGTGAAGTATCTACTATGCAACTACACCTAAGTATCCTGTCAATCAGGAGGGGTAGGTGTGGAAACCACCTAAAACTGAGTCTAAGCATATATGTAGATATATAGTCGGTGATCCCGCCTCAATGTCATATCGTAAGATATCCTCTAGCTATGAGTGCGGATCTATCATCAATATCAGCTCGTACGGTAAATCATCGTACGGCATTCCCAAAAGCTGGGTAGGGGTCAACATCTCACTGTCTCATCACATAACAAATATCACCATCATCAGATCATATAGTCTGGAGTACTACTCTATGTCTAGTACAAACGGTAACATCGGTAAAGTATGCATGCGGGGGTAAACACACATCCCAAGCCCGCAAGAACCACAAGTCATATCCCACATATGAATCGTATCAAATCACCGATCTCAGGGCACCAAGCCCACATTATCGACTCATCTCCAAAGTCGTCACATATCATCAATCACAGTGTAAGTACATGTGAAAAGCAAGGGTATATATATATAGGTGTAATTCTATCCTAGGGTTCGCGACTATGAACTACACTAGTCACTTCTAACCCTACATAACCAAAATACACCTAATATCACAATACTATATAATAAGCTATCTACGGACTGCGGGGGTGCTATACGCCATCCACCCGACTTTCCCCCGTAGATATAATCTACTCACCTTGCATCATCATTTGCGGACATCACCATGCATTTGCTTGTCGTCCGAAGTCTTCATGGGTACCTACACATCAAAATATCGTATATGCGCATTAAAACCAAATCCAATCTAAAACGGCGCATAAACTCCAAAACGATACGATAAGGGGGCCTATAGGTGAGAACCTATGGCACGCCTTCAAAACCATCCATAATCCTCTATATCGTCGTATAAACGACAATAGTCGAGGCAAAACACATTCCACCATTTCAGAATCCAAAAATACGGAATACGGAAACACGAATCCAAAACGACAACATAGGATATATGTCCCAGATTTCACCCTAGGAAGAATCTGTCAAAACTAGAAGTACCCAGGGCCAAGAATTGATGAAATGGGGCCAGGCACGCAAAACGAGGAATTTCCTCTCAGGTCTGGCCGCAATTTGCGGCCAGAAAAGGGATTTTGGCGGCCTGAAGAAGGAGTGGGGAGCTAGGGTTTTGGGTGTTGCCTCTATGTTGCCTGCACATCTCAATTTCCACTCAATATTATTTTAGGGTTCTCGGGGTGTTAGCAGATTCCAATAACAGTGGCAGATTCCAGGTTTTTCCCCGATATCGGTTTCTAAAATCCGTATTCTAGTTCTAGCATCAGGTTTGGGGTTCCAATTCAAACACTAGGGTGTTGGTAAGATCAATACTGAGCCCAATTTCATAATGCAACACCAATTCACTCAAACCCTAACTAGGTTTCTCTCAATTCCACTAAAATCCACAATATCGATAAAATCTTGACATGGGGTTAAAGGAAAGGCTATAATTAAGCAAATGGTTCAGAAATTACCTTCATTAGCAACTCAAGAAAATTCTTGAGTTGCCCTCTAGTGGCCAAATCCATGCTTCTTTAGCTCCATGCATAGATCTAGGGATTTTGCACATTTTTAATGAAGTGAGTGTGATGTTTTGGGGTGTTTTTAGAGATGATATGAGGAGTTGAAGAGGGGAGAAAGGGGCTAGGCAGCAGCAGCAGCAATTATGGGAGAGAGGGAAAGAAATGAGAGTGAAGGAATGATGGAAGCATGGTGCAAAAAGGTAGGGTTGACCTTGTCCCTCTCTCTCTCATCATTACCTACTCTTTCCTTTTCTTTTCCCTTTTCTTTTAATCCCTATACCTTCTCACAAGAATAGTGATCCCAAATGAAAAACCATGGCAAGAAAAGTGTACAAGTGTAGAAAATGTGATATGTGCAAGTTTTGCACAAAATTACCGAAAAACCCGATTAGCGATTTTAATCGCGATTAGCACCAAATTAGTGTCAAAATGATCACAACAACTTAAAAATGTCATAATTCCAATAAATAACTCATTTTAGAATTTTCCACAATTTTTCATAATTTTCCTCCATTTATTTGCATTTAAAAATAGATTTAATATTAAAATAATCAATAAAATAATATTAAATTATAAAAATTCCCAAAATTAATATTTTATATTTTTAAAGATGTTACAATCTACCCCCCTTAAAGAAATTCGGTCCCCGAATTTAAATTTAAACCCCCAATACTAAAAACAATTTCAGTAATAATCCAATTTGTCGGGGCTCCGAAAATATCATTAAACAGAACGTCATAGCGCAATGCATGCGCAAGGGTACTGAGAAGATAACTCAAAATCAAAACTCCGTCAAGCATCCCGCAATCATCGGAGTCGATGTAAAAACACAATGTCAAATCCAATACAAAACCGATACGATATGGATCGAAACTACACATGTAGACATCCAATCTATACACGTAAAAAGCTGATGTAAAGCATGCAAAAGTATATCCAGGTACCGTCTACCGACTAGTCCTGCTCAGCATGAAAGCAAAAACCCAACATCATAAAAGGTACTGCTCCAAAGGGAATAAATCTCTAAAATGTACATAACACAATCCTGTGCGTCTGGTGCGCACGGAAATCAAAAATCCAATATGTGCTAAACAAGTGCACAAAGCAACATCTAGGTGCAACGGGTGTGCACGAAACCTCTGTCATGGGCAACGTATGTGCCTGACAGCCAAGGTCCGGTGCATCTAACATGCACGAAGAAATCTCGATTTAGTGCATCGGGTGCGCACCAAAATCGTATCTAAAAACATGCGCCCAACATGCGCGAAAATCCAAATCTGTGCATCCATCGTGCACGAATGAAAATCTAAACCCTGCACACTCAACATGCACGAAATCACGAAATCCAATAGCGAACACCGAATAGGTGTAAAGCACATCACCAGCACGGAGTGCAAAACCAACCATCAAAATCCGGGTCAAAATCAACGATAAAATGCGTCTCAAACCAAAATCAGGTGTACCGCAAAGGGAATCTCACAATCGTGTGCATCAGCGTGCACGAATCAAAGCATAACACCAAAATGCATGAAAACCATGCTGGAAGCATAAATCGAATCACTGAATACTGTGGGCATGAAATCTCAATCAATACCTCAATGTAATAACTCTGCGCAAAATATATAAATATCCAGTGGGTGTATGAAACCAAAATCATGAAACTCAGTCATCAAAACTAAATCATGCCAACAGAACGCCCAAGATACCGAAATCCCCAAATGACGGATACGTGATAATCGAATCACAAAATCACAAATCATAAATACCGTCGTCGGTAGATCCTCCTTCCAGATCGAGAAGGAGTCAGTGCACTCCACTGCTAGCAGCGCAGGATATCTACCTGCCTTTTTCCCACGGTCTGGCGTCCTCTGACTCTCTGGGTCCTTATCTTCTCTGTGGGTTACCAAACTCACAGTCTATCGGCTCATCGGCCCTGTCAGGGGTGCTAACGGGGACGATTCCGTTCTGGCACTTCTCTGGTCACCTCTCTGGTCACCTCTCGGTCAAACCTCACGACCGCTCGTAAGGCAGCAAGTCACTGGCGTCGGCCTCTGGCTCTCTGAAAGCACGTCACACATCTGATCCTGGGTGCCAACATCGTTGCAACAATGTCCTGGAAGGAATCCTGCTCAAGGTCTCTTCCAATCATGCCTATGCCGATCTGTACAGAGGCTAGCTCTCCTGCATAACCTCTTCTCGCTCAAAGGGCATCTGTGTCCTCAGCACAATATTTCTCCAGAAACTGGTCACATCGCAACGTCTCTGTAAGCATCTCAGGTCTCTAGTCTCGACGGAAAGCAATGACAGCTCGTCAGGGTCTCACACGAACCTCTTGTTCCAACTGTCTCTATCGTCGTCCACTATGACGTCACGCCAAGCTACTATGCACTGCACTGTCTCGGCCACGGTCAATCTGAAGTCTCTCACACGGACTCGAAATCTCGTACTCTGTAGCTTCATCGCTCTGTAGCAGATGTCAGGCCGAATTGGTCCTCGGAAACACGTCTCAACCATCGGAGGAATACTTAAGTTCCTCTATCCGAACTTGGTCATCTACCTCGTCGAAAATGCTGAACTCTGTTCTGCTGGGTGCGCACAAAATGACCACTCTGGGTCTAAGTCTTCTCGTATCGTACTCCAGAAAGGTCCTGTCGAGGTTCCTTTATCAAATCTCAATCCTGCCGAAATGCCCGGAAGTCATCATCCAATGCTGAAGCTAAAGCTCATTCCGGAACGGCTGCATACTTATCACGCTTCTTTCTGGAAGATATATCCATAAACCACGCCTCGGGGTGCGTATCACATCTCTAATATCAGCGGAGGGGAACATCATCTCGTCGAAATCTCGTACGAACTCTTTTCTTCACTCTGCTCAAATGTCGACTGATTCGGACTCGTCTCATCATGACTGCACGAACTGCGCTCCGACGGCTATCCTCGCATCTGGAGTCTCCCAAGCAGTGTCCCGTCACGATATCCGAAAGATGTCGAACCATCCGATCGACTCGTCAGATCCTCATAATCCCCCAAGAACTCACATCTCGGGTACAGTTTAATAGTATCGAGTACATGCCACAGCGTCGGTGGTCCAGCCGTAGAAGGGCAAACCCAAGCCTCACTAATGGCGCCGCGGAACCGCCGTAAACCCTAAGGTTCAAAGGCTATCACACGGTCATTAAGTCGAGTTAGGGTTTCATTCTTCTAGAGGGTCCATAGAATCACCTGCATGTCTTTCCGTATACTTTAAACTTGGAAAATGGCTCCTGACATTCGATCGTCTCTATCGACTCTCAACGAACCTGCGTGAAGTCGTCTCTAGCTGGAAACAATCAATCTGATATCCACGCATCGGGGTAAGCGAACTCACCACACGTCCTAGTCATTCATCCTTGGTGACTAGCGACTCGCTATCATCTCTCTAAGTACATGCTCATGCTGCAGTAGCTCCAATCATCTGGGCGATATTTCATCATTTGCAGCAACAACTGGCTCATACACCTGTACGCCGAACAATGCCTCAATCCTCCAGGAAAGGCAATACATAAGCGGTCATCTCTGAATCAGCCTGCTCTAGGTCTGAGTAAGACTCTCCACACTGGAAATCTTCAACTCAACTGGGCCCGCTCTGGCGCCAAAACCGGACGAATCACATTCGTCTCTCAAATCTGGTAGACTAGCTATCATCTGTCGTATATCTGCCTGAAAGCTCCGGCAAATCTCAGCTCGCAAGCTCCGAAAGCAACATCCTGTCGGTCTCAGCAACAGCTGGTCCATCTGTCTGCACGATAGGCGACATCACAATCCCTGAGGTATACTGTACATCAACAGTCCTCTCTCAACTGGCAGCTCTAACAAAGGCACGATCATCCGGTGCAAACCAAGCACTCGCCTCCACTAGAGGTCACAATCACCAACACAAACTCGAGACGTTCCCATGTCACCAGAAAACACAAAGGTCGGCCCTCGTACCACACGAGCTCACACCGGCCGTAACCCTAGCAGCAGCCCAAACTGCGCTCAAACATGGTGACAGGGATCTCAATCGAGTATCCAAGAGAGCACATCAAAGGCAAGAAAGGAAACAACAGATCCAAAGGGAATACATGATCATAGGAAGGAACGGCATCAATGAAGATATGATCATGAAACTAATAGAATCGGGGATCTCAAATGGATGTATAATCCTGGATAGGAAGAGAATCACTGATCTCAAAACAAATGTCCATCCTAAGGTTCCTTAAGCGGAGTGGCGTGTCGTAAGTATGCCGCGGAACATACCAACGGTACGTCACTCTACTTTAGTCACCTAATCCATCAACCAAGGGTCATCCTAAAACGACGAAAGTTCGGGTTTACACCCCCTCAACCAAGTCTAAGTTCCGTAAGGTCAAGCCTAAGTTCCGTATATAAACAACTCCCTAGGCTCCACATAGTCGAACTTAGACTCGAACCAAGGTCAACCTAGCGCTCTGATACCAACTTTGTCACGCCCCGAAAGAGCACGTGACTGGCACTTGAACCATATGAAGCCTATAGGACTCCATCTGATCCAAGTAAGCCAAAAGCCCAGAAATCTAAAACCATTTTGAAGAATAAATAAGGAAAACTGGTTTAAAGAAGTGAAGAAATACAGGTTTGAAATCAAGGTTTTTAAATAGCTAAGCCGAAGGTACGTTTGAAAACAATAAGTCTTTTCTAAAAATTTCGGCAGAGTTTCCTTTGTAAAACTGGCCCCGAATGGGGTACAACATGAATAACACTATATAAAATGATAAAGGCATCCCCAAGCGGGAGCTAGCTCTTCGTCAATCGACGGTCACAACCACGCAATGATATGATAATATACAACGCCAAGTGGCGAGGATCAAAAGCAAAAGAAAGCTCAACAGCAACAAGAAACCGCAATACTACTAAGCGCGACTCTAAGGTCAAAATATACAACACTGATATCTAGGTCTGAAAGAATATACAAGTTTTGGTTGATGGACATTTCTAGATACAATGAATAAATAAGTACAAAATGGGGATTCTTGATGCAAAAGAATCCACCTACCAATAGCAAATCACCCGCAAGAAGGTAGTGTGCCAGAAATGCCGCAATAGAACCTGTACGGCAAAACCTGCAAGAACTGTGGCACAACGGGGGTGAGTTGCCAACTCGTGAATAGAAACATCTACAAGGATAAATCGAATGCAAGACATAATCCTAAGTCAACAATCAGTAATATGTCCACAAGAGTACATCTGAGTGTAATAAGGTGGCAAGGTAACATCTAATCATGTATATAGTGCCAGGTACTCAGGTAATAACATGTCATCAGTGTAAGGTATGTCTGCATGAAGTAACTATGAAGAAATATCAATAATATCAATACACATATATTAGCGTCCCATACCACTAATATTGGTGTAAGATAAGTGTAAATCCAGTCTGTATATGAACCATGTCTGTATATATGTGGAACCCGTCCACCTGTCACCCACTGACAGCAAGCATCATGTATGCAATGTGAGGATATAACCAAAATCATGGAAAAATCATCATGAAACCCGTGCCAAACACCGACACGTAAATCCTCATCCGTATGGGGCTCCGTCTGCGGATATCGGCCCTCGGCCCCGGCAGTATGAGTCAACCCATGTCCATCTCTGGGCTCCGTCTGCGGATATCGGCCCGTCGGCCCCAGCAGTATGCCCATCTCTCGGCTCCAGGCGGTATCCCCCGGATACCCGCCGAGCTCAGGTAAAATCACCGGTAGGTACTCGCCCGCCTCCAGGCTCAATCGGCATAACCCATCGATCATCTCGCCGAGGGGAACCATACCGGGCCCACCACGAACCCGCAAACGGTACATCACCTCCTCGAATCGGGTTTCAAGCACACGTCTCAGCACCGAGAAAACGCGTGGTGGACGCACCGAAATATCATATCACGAGGTACCGGGTTTTCATAAAGTGCCTCTTTTCTTAAATAACCCCACGGTCCTCAAAACCAGAAATCACATGAAAATCCAACATCCAGCAGTAAATCCAATGCGATGTACTATGCAATCAATCCATGATATATGCGACATGTAAAGAGAGTAATCATATCGGAAATCATGCAACATGGAATAGGAATGCGCATATGTCTAAGGAAGCATCATATCACGAATGTAATAGTACTACTGTGTAGTGACATGGCAATTATCGATGATGAAGTGTGTGAGCCGGCAAATAGTGTACGTGAAACATACACATCATCGATAATGGTGCTGGTGTCCTAACAGCATGATAATAGCATAATAATGAACATATGCCAGCAATGCGAATAGTATGAATATGCGGAAATCTAGTAATCAACAGCACAGTGAAGTATCTACTATGCAACTACACCTAAGTATCCTGTCAATCAGGAGGGGTAGGTGTGGAAACCACCTAAAACTGAGTCTAAGCATATATGTAGATATATAGTCGGTGATCCCGCCTCAATGTCATATCGTAAGATATCCTCTAGCTATGAGTGCGGATCTATCATCAATATCAGCTCGTACGGTAAATCATCGTACGGCATTCCCAAAAGCTGGGTAGGGGTCAACATCTCACTGTCTCATCACATAACAAATATCACCATCATCAGATCATATAGTCTGGAGTACTACTCTATGTCTAGTACAAACGGTAACATCGGTAAAGTATGCATGCGGGGGTAAACACACATCCCAAGCCCGCAAGAACCACAAGTCATATCCCACATATGAATCGTATCAAATCACCGATCTCAGGGCACCAAGCCCACATTATCGACTCATCTCCAAAGTCGTCACATATCATCAATCACAGTGTAAGTACATGTGAAAAGCAAGGGTATATATATATAGGTGTAATTCTATCCTAGGGTTCGCGACTATGAACTACACTAGTCACTTCTAACCCTACATAACCAAAATACACCTAATATCACAATACTATATAATAAGCTATCTACGGACTGCGGGGGTGCTATACGCCATCCACCCGACTTTCCCCCGTAGATATAATCTACTCACCTTGCATCATCATTTGCGGACATCACCATGCATTTGCTTGTCGTCCGAAGTCTTCATGGGTACCTACACATCAAAATATCGTATATGCGCATTAAAACCAAATCCAATCTAAAACGGCGCATAAACTCCAAAACGATACGATAAGGGGGCCTATAGGTGAGAACCTATGGCACGCCTTCAAAACCATCCATAATCCTCTATATCGTCGTATAAACGACAATAGTCGAGGCAAAACACATTCCACCATTTCAGAATCCAAAAATACGGAATACGGAAACACGAATCCAAAACGACAACATAGGATATATGTCCCAGATTTCACCCTAGGAAGAATCTGTCAAAACTAGAAGTACCCAGGGCCAAGAATTGATGAAATGGGGCCAGGCACGCAAAACGAGGAATTTCCTCTCAGGTCTGGCCGCAATTTGCGGCCAGAAAAGGGATTTTGGCGGCCTGAAGAAGGAGTGGGGAGCTAGGGTTTTGGGTGTTGCCTCTATGTTGCCTGCACATCTCAATTTCCACTCAATATTATTTTAGGGTTCTCGGGGTGTTAGCAGATTCCAATAACAGTGGCAGATTCCAGGTTTTTCCCCGATATCGGTTTCTAAAATCCGTATTCTAGTTCTAGCATCAGGTTTGGGGTTCCAATTCAAACACTAGGGTGTTGGTAAGATCAATACTGAGCCCAATTTCATAATGCAACACCAATTCACTCAAACCCTAACTAGGTTTCTCTCAATTCCACTAAAATCCACAATATCGATAAAATCTTGACATGGGGTTAAAGGAAAGGCTATAATTAAGCAAATGGTTCAGAAATTACCTTCATTAGCAACTCAAGAAAATTCTTGAGTTGCCCTCTAGTGGCCAAATCCATGCTTCTTTAGCTCCATGCATAGATCTAGGGATTTTGCACATTTTTAATGAAGTGAGTGTGATGTTTTGGGGTGTTTTTAGAGATGATATGAGGAGTTGAAGAGGGGAGAAAGGGGCTAGGCAGCAGCAGCAGCAATTATGGGAGAGAGGGAAAGAAATGAGAGTGAAGGAATGATGGAAGCATGGTGCAAAAAGGTAGGGTTGACCTTGTCCCTCTCTCTCTCATCATTACCTACTCTTTCCTTTTCTTTTCCCTTTTCTTTTAATCCCTATACCTTCTCACAAGAATAGTGATCCCAAATGAAAAACCATGGCAAGAAAAGTGTACAAGTGTAGAAAATGTGATATGTGCAAGTTTTGCACAAAATTACCGAAAAACCCGATTAGCGATTTTAATCGCGATTAGCACCAAATTAGTGTCAAAATGATCACAACAACTTAAAAATGTCATAATTCCAATAAATAACTCATTTTAGAATTTTCCACAATTTTTCATAATTTTCCTCCATTTATTTGCATTTAAAAATAGATTTAATATTAAAATAATCAATAAAATAATATTAAATTATAAAAATTCCCAAAATTAATATTTTATATTTTTAAAGATGTTACACAGACTGTCTTTTTTGTGGCATCGTTAGCAGCGATATACTCAGCCTCCATCGTCGAGTCTTCTACGGTTTCCTGTTTGGAGCTCTTCCAACAGACCGTCCCTCCGTTGAGGGTAAACACATAACCGGAGACGGATTTAGAGTCATCCTTATCACTTTGGAAGCCACAGTCGGTAAAAGCCTCGATCTGGAGGTCCCCATTACCATACACTAAGAACATCTCCGTAGTCCTTCTCAGGTACATAAGATTGTTCTTTACTGCTATCCAATGTTTCTCACCTGGGTTGGACTGATACCTACTTACGACGATGAGTACATAAGCTATATCTGGTCTGGTACACAACATCGCATACATTATCGACCCCACTGCTAAAGCATAGGGTACAATGCTCATGCGATCCCTCTTCTCAACAGTCTTAGGAGACATCTCTTTAGAGAGGGTGATTCCATGACAAGAAGGTAAATTACCCTGCTTGGAATCTTCCATACTAAACCTCTTTAGTATGGTGTCTATGCACCTAAACTGTGAAAGTCTCAACATTCTTTTAGATCTGTCATGGTAGATCTTAATCCCCAGAATGTGTTGGGTTATGCCAGCGCCCTGGCCATCAAACCGTGGTCGATTGCGGAACAAATTTTTTATAAAACTGGCGCTAGAACAACCCGATGCTACGGATCGACCATTAACCCTAAGCTAGCAAACATAAAGAGAGTCTATGATCCATGTCTTTCGGTCTTTGACCACCATCCCAAGCTCCTAGAGGCCTCCATGATCAAACTTGATCTCCGGTCTCCCTCCATCGAAGATGATCCACCTGAGAGTCTATGAAACGAGCTCCAACCTCATAGCCGAGATAACTAGGGTACCTAGTTCGCTAAACTAGATAGCTTAGAAGATGCAGAGTCTAATGATGGGTTGATTTGTCTCTAAACACCCTAGGTTTCTCAACGCATAATAATTTTAGGGTGGAGGTAGAGGAAGAAGAAGCATGAGGATGAGAGTGTGAAGCAACTCAAGAAAAATGGCTAAGTGTTGTGAGCTATAATGAAGCATCCAATAAATATCTCAAGTCTCCAAAATATCTCACAACCCAAACAAATATCAAGCATGCCTCAATAGTGAATCCATGAGTCACCCCATGAGTCATGCTTGAATTAATGCCAAACACACCTCATCATCCACCTCATTAACCATTTAATCCTAAATGGTTAAAGCTAAATGAGGTGGCATCTTCTAGAAGCAACTTGTAAGAAATTACAAGAATACCCCTCATCCGTATATACATACCCGTATCCGTATTCCGAAAAATACGAATACAAAGAGACGAAAATAATCCAACAATATAATACTAGAATCCGGATTAAACCAAAGCCCACTAGTATTATCCGTTCGAATCATGATACGTGCACAAGTGTATGTATATGATCGAACCCTGCCGTAAAACAATACGACCTCTACATCGTTTCACCCAAAGCAGGGAAACCCTCTATGTGGGACTCTAAAGACTCGTCAATACGCTGGAAGCGGGTTTAACCACAAGCATGTCAGCGACACTAGCTGTACGTAACGGCTACCCAGGTATTGAGAGAATGGAAGGCCGACGAGCAAACTCATCTGAACCCCTACTGAGCCTGTCCATGACAATATCCGTACAGTCCAGTCTATTCGTCTAAGAGTATCGCATATCGGGTCTAGTGGGTGGATAAAGTCAGACCTCTAATAACGCAACATTTTGTGTCGATATCAAGCCCATCACCTACTGAGAAACTACTGATCTAAATCAGTAATTCTCGACTACCTTGGCAAAGGATTTCTGGTGATGGTCACCCGTGCACTGCGTGACATCAACCCCCAATACTGGGAGAGACGAATCCTCGATGATCCGCTCACTGCCTCCACGTGGCTCGGGACTGTACCCAACTAAAACCTGTTTGCACGACTCCTTTGAGCCGTGGTAGGGTAGTAATCAAAGCACAGTGGGAACTCACACGAGATAAATGACGATCTCAGGTGGACAGGCTAACCTGTACACATGTCACATAAGAACTGCTATCTGACAATAGGTATAGTACCAACTAGCAGGTTCCCGGCGAGTCCGTCCAGTGTACTCATAACCCAATGAGCACCTGTATACTATCTTAGGTGAACAAACTAACACCAATGACTTGTGAGACCTAGCCACCGCCCCTCGTCGGGGTCTCGATAAGTACACACTAGTCTACTCTGGAGTATCAATGCCCAGTCACGATACTCCCACGACTAGGGACATTTAATAATGTGCTTATAGACTACCTAGCTCCCACGTATATGATCGCTATCATAATGCTGGTAGTCAAGCAAGAATCCAATAGGCTCTATCAATATGTAATACTGATCTGTAATACCATATAATGCATGTACATGATGATAAAGACAAACCAGATAGTATACTATCATTTTGAGTAAGATTGTTCTATCCGTATAGGTCCTCCCTTAATCATCATAATCACATGCCTGCGAATATGATAATTGCCTTGAGGGCACTATAGAAAACAATCTCCCACTTGCACTTAAGGCTAACTATTACGGTGTCGCATACTCATAGCCCGTGTGATACCGAACACCCAACTTCTCTACTAATTAGTCTCACAAAGCTCGTTTTTGAAACTATTGTGTTCGAGAAATAGCCTCAGTGAGTGGATCCTCTCCAGTGTTTCTATCTTTATCTCTCTATATCTCAACTTCGCGGAGAAATACTATCTCCCGAAATGAGCAATACCTGTCTTAGAATTTTTCTGGATATCTGATGGGACCCAGTTCACAAATGAACTCCAAATCCAACAAACTTCTTAAACCATATCATCTACTAAATTTAATCAGTATCCTACGCCATGCCTTCTACAGTATCCACTTGGACCACTTGTCCAACATACTGCCCCTCGAAAGAGAGGGAAAACTATAACTCTGACAGTCACTCTGTCATCCAGGTCACCTTGGAAGCCTGAAATGATAACCGCCTCCTGAAGAAGGCTGTCGTTACCATATACCAAGAACATCATCTTATGTTCATAACTGCTTCCTAATGTTTATCCAGGATTGGATTAATATATACGCTTATTGCAGCCAGTGCAAAAGCAATATCTGGTGTTGTACCTGACATCTCATGATTGACTCAATTGCCTAAGCAAGTGATATGCCAATCATGCAAATCCTTCTCCTCATCAGTCTAGAAGACGTCTCTTTAGAGAGGGTGACTCCATCACCTACGGGTACACCACCATGCCAGGAATCATCCATTCTAAAACACTTTAGAATAGTATCTAGTGCCCGAATTGGGAAACTTCCCAAATCTAGATCTAAAACCATAGATCTAGTCACTAGAATACCTGATATTTTATCCATATCCTTTATGGAGAAAATCCTTGTGACAACCACAGTATAACCGATCGTAGTATAGGAATATCACTTCCTATCAAGAGCATGTCATCCAAATACCAGGACACCCTACTACCTTCTTACCAGATCTATCTCTTATTCTGATGCAATCAACCTTTATGACTGTTACAAAAATAAATGATCTTTCTCTGTTGTATCTGCTTTAGTCTATAAATAGACGTAAGCAACTCGCCCACCATGTTTCCGCTGCTCCCACTGACTACAACAACTCTCTGGCAGAGTCATATAAACGTGCACTTCTAAAACTAATTTAGAACGACGTTATACTCATCCTCATGCCAGATCTCATAGTCTAGAACAGCAATAATGGCAAGTTTGGGTAATCAAAAACCTCCCTGTCACCGTCTTTGAGGAGACCGAAGTACCTATCAGGTGCCTGAGGTTACCTACCAAATCAGCGGAGTGGCTAATGGATCGTCAAAACCATTTGAATCCTTAGGTTCTATTAAATTTTCAGTAATCGTTTGTGGTTTTGGAATCACTTCCAATTCTACCATACTCCCACTAATGTTTTCTGAAAAGAATCCATTTTACTAAAACTGGTGGCGAGTCAAGAACAATATAACTATTGATCTTCCAGATGGTAGAAAATTAACCCTCGTCAAAGGCCGGGATAACCCACAAACTGCCATTACTGAAACGTGCCTTGAGTTTGTCCATATTCTGGTTTTAAGCATCAGCCAGACAACTCCATATACCTTAACATCGTTAAGATAAGAATTCATTCTATATATCCAATATAGAAACAAAGGCATTAATTTAATTGGAACCAGATTCAAAAATCATGCAGCTATTTCTAGTGCATATCAACCAAATAGAAGAAGGACATACAGTATTACTCATCCAGGATTACATCCACGTATGAGTAACCTGAAAGAGAAGCAATTTCTCAAAACCATCACTTACAACGGAACACCAAACACAAGTATCTACATCTTCGATTACCTTGAAGAATCCTGATACTTGCTACACATGGTTCTCTAGTTTATTCTTATACTTATATCTTCTCAAAACTTGGACCTTATATTTCAACGAAATACTTGTCTAAAACTAGAGAAGTCATGAGTAAACTGAATATAGTATGAGTACCAACCCCTTTGTCCTAACGAACATCGGACAACATACAATACTTTGTAGAAGTCCGCTGAGTTTAACAACTCAAACCCTGTGCATCGTAGGTTGAAAAACTGTACTATGGTTAAGAAGAATTACACCATTGTTGAATGCTCCTTACCTAATCATCAACTGATACAGGTAAATGTCATAGACATAATTTCAAAAGGTTGTATCTCACTTTATAAAATAAACGTACAGATATATCACTTTGAAATTGGTGCATAACGATGGATATTCAAAACCAAATATTTGTCGTCAGGCAAAACCCAGGTGATTTTTTCAAATATCACCAATTACAAAGAATTCCAATATGATGAGGATCAAATCACCCAATTCCTAATATCTTACTCCCACTCACCATCTGTAACGCCATACAGATGTGAGAATCAAATCTATTAAATACATACTCTGGAGTTAGAATCTAATTGGGAAAACGGTTTTCAATTAACATCAGACAGTCAAACTGAAACACGAAAATGTTTCGAAGGGTTAACCGGGTATTCCTAGTAATGCCTCTTCCACTATTTAGATTCATGACAGTAACCGTATACTTTCTTTCCCTCACTCCAATCCCTTTATATGTCTTTACTTATTACCTTCTGTACACCATACTTAGGCAAATTGATTTTCTTCCTTCCCTACCCTTCGGCACCAGCCTAAGGTTTGGAAGAAGACTATCCAATAAGCGCAATAGGTGTACTCTCCTAATACTAAGAGCCCTCGCAACCTGAGAGAAGGTAAAGAGAAAAGACAACTGAATAATCCTATTCTATTTCTCTTGAACCAGAATCCATCCTCGAACTGGAACAAGTTCCTTCGAGTTCATATGTAACTATACGATGGAATATCCAAGCAATATGGATCTTCGTAGTGATACGAAGTGTTCTAGAGAAATGCAAAGGTGAAGTAGAAGTGGCAGGGGTATTCGCGGTTTTGTCGTGAATGATAGCAGTCGCAATTTCCTTTTCCCTTACTCTAATCCCTTTATATGTCTTTACTTATTACCTTCTGTACACCACACTTAGGCTAATTGGTTTTCTACCTTCCCCACCTTTTGGCACCTGCCTATGGTTTGGACAAAGACTATCCAATAAGCGCAATAGGTGCACTCTTCTAATACTAGGAGCTCTCGCAACCTGAGAGAAGGTAAAGGGAAAAGGCAACTGAATAATCATATTCAATTTCTTCAGAACCAGAATCCATCCTCGAACTGGAATAAGTTCTTTCGAGTTCATATATAACTATACGATAGAATATCCAAGCAATATGAATTTTCGTAGTGATACGAAGTGTTCTGGAGAAATGCAAAAAAGGGATGTAGGATTGGCAATAATATATGCGACTCTGTGACAATCCAAAAGCCAAAGTGTTTTAAGAAGGTTCGTTTAACTTGGTTCATGAGTTTTAGTCTAGGGTCAGGCCATGGTCGCTACCAAAGAGAGAGAGAAAAGAAACACTCAGCATGCACTCTAACCTAGATCAGAATGGTTAATCACTTTATCTAATCAGGATGTCTCCCACTGTTTCCTCGAATTCTCCTTCAACCTAAAAGGAGAATTAGCCAGGATCATCTAAAATCACCCGAGAAGTAACACCTACTCATCAATGGGAATCGGGATCTAACTATCATCGCATGATAACTTGATGGAAGCCACTCAAGTCACCACACTCCAGAAGGCATGCGCATACCTGGCAAGTTTCCTATATGTTTGAAACTTCCGATGTGGTTTTTACCCCAAGCGCGTATGACCTTGACTTTGGCCAACAAATCATAACACGCAAGTCAAGTTCTACCCATCATTATCCTGATTAATTTAGACTCACCCGTACACACCCTTGACTTTGGCCAACAAAGTGGTACGACTGTCCTAAACCAATGCATTTATCTATGCTGCGGATAAGCAACACACGGCTATCGTTCACGATGCCTTGACTTTGGCCAACAAACACCGCACGAATACTATGTGCTACTTTTCCGAAACGACGGAGGGTTACGGCTAGTTTTTGGCGAAAAACCTTTAACGTAATGAACTTGATATCATTGAAGGAATCCGAGTGGTTTTACAAATATATAGTGGAGAAAACTTTTGATAAAGAGGTCACTCCATGTGAAGGAATCTTGGCTCTTTCCTTGTCGAAAGAGGTGCAGGATATTCCAAATTGAATACCATGGTGCAAAGCAAAAGAATCGACTATAGTGAAGTTATTACCCTGACGCAAACTTTTGCCTAAGAGGTCACTCCCTGTGAAGGGATCTCAGCTCTTGCCTCGTCGAATGAGGTGCCAGGTATTCATAACCGAATACCGTTGTGCAAAGCAAATGAGAACATCTATAATGTCAGTTTTTTAAAAAAAAACTTGTTTCCAACAACATCATATAGATTTGTTTTCCTTGCATTGATCAGAATCAACGCAGTCCCATCAATTAAACATATCACACCAGATAAAGGAACGAAAATAAAATGTACGTATATGCCATCCGCATTCGCCACTGGGCCCCGTCATGCACCGTTAGGTTACTTAACTAACAGCAGAGCGGGGGCTGGACTAGCGTAGGTGAAAAACATATACAACATCTACTAGTATATATATAAATATATATAACATTCGTCCCAGGCATGATATAAGCAACATCACAGAATAGCGATAAGCATCACAGAATCACGGATAATCTGGGAGCCCCGAGTTTCCTTTGAGCCACAAGTGAAACCCGACGTTCCCCTGGTCGTGTGGATAACCTGTGCAATGTAAACCTAGACCCCTATGAGCGCGGCAAGTTATCCGCCAATCCCAGAAGTAAGGCGACCCCAATCAACAAAGTGAATGGGCCACCCAGCACTTCACGGGATCCGGTAACTTGAGCACCCTTCCGTGGGTCATCATGTACCCCCTACAAATGCGGCGAATAGCTCGCCAATTCTAGAGCAAGGCCCCCTCCATCTCAACACCATGAGATGCGGGCCCGTTGCCCTCTAGAACCCGGCTACTCGAGCACTCCACCGCGGGGTAATCCTAGTACAGAAAATAAATATATATGTACAAGGGTGACATCGACCTCAATCCAGTCGTTCCCCAAACAAATAATATACAAACTGGCAGAGACGGCAGTCCACATATCGGACGCTCGCCCCGCAATATCAAACGTACAAATAAATTTGAACTGTACAACTACCAATGCACCACTGGCTATCCACCACGACAATCCAACCACAACCTCAGCACAATCCAGAAGATCAACGTGAATGCCATGTTCGCAAACCCGTCTAAAAGACATATAACAATTAGACGAGTTGTACCGCTCTAATGACAATCACGGTCGCAGATAGTAATGTATGTACTGAAAACTTGTAAACAATGTTAAAAATAGCGACTTCGAAATACTCCGTATTGCCCCCAAACTAAAGATAACAAAATATGCAATATGGGAAAAATCAAACAATACCAATATTCAAGAACCCAGAACACAGACAAAACACCAAGACCCAAGTCCTTCACAAAACCTGTGACGCCGGGTTTTTGGCCGGTCTCGCCGGCCGTACGATGGAGTTTATGTCTCGTTTTTGGCGTATGTTCTAGTAGTCACAAGAGTAGTCTTCGGCAATTGTTTAAAAAAATTTAGAAGACAATTTGAAAATTGATAGAAACTTGAAGATCGTTGGCATTGTTTCGAAGTTGTTTCGGTTTCGATACTTCAAACATCGTTTAAACTGCTAGCATAGGGTTTATGGGTTGGCTCTGATACCATGTTGGGTTATGCCAGCGCCCTGTCCATCAAACCGTGGCCGATTGCAGAACAAAAATTTTATAAAACTGGCGCTAGAACAACCCGATGCTACGGATCAACCATTAACCCTAAGCTAGCAAACATAAAGAGAGTTAAGAATGGTTATACCGAATGATCTGTGTCCTTTGGTCTATAATCATCATCCCAAGCTCCTAGAGGTCTCCATGATCATGCTTGATCTCCGGTCTCCCCATCGAAGATGATCCATCTGAGAGTCTATGAAACGAGCTCCAACCTCATAGCCGAGATAACTAGGGTATCTAGTTCCCTAAACTAGATAGCCTAAAAGATGTAGAGTCTAATGATGGGTTGATTTGTTTCTAAACACCCTAGGTTTTTCAACACAAGAGACTTTTAGGGTGGAGGTAGAGGAAGAAGAAGCATGAGGATGAGAGTGTGAAGCAACTCAAGAAAAATGGCTAAGTGTTGTGAGCTATAATGAAGCATACAATAAATATCTCAAGTCTCCAAAATATCTCACAACCTAAGCAAATATCAAGCATGCCTCAATAGTGAATCCATGAGTCATCCCATGAGTCATGCTTGAATTAATGCCAAACATACCTCATCCTCCACCTTATTAACCATTTAATCCTAAATGGTTAAAGCTAAATGTGGTGGCATCTTATAGATGCAACTTGTAAGAAATTACAAGAATACCCCTCATCCGTATATACATACCCGTATCCATATTCCAAAAAATACGAATACAAAGAGACGAAAATAATCTAACAATATAATACTAGAATCTGGCTTAAACCAAAGCCCCCTAGTATTATCCGTCCGAATCATGATATGTGCACAAGTGTACGTATATGATCGAACCCTGCCGTAAAACCATATGGCCTCTACATCGTTTCTCCCAAAGCAGGGAAACCCTCTGTATGGGGCTATAAATACTAGTCAATACGCTGGCAGCGGGTTTAACCACAAGCACGTCAGCGGCACTAGCTGTACGTAACGGCTACCTAGGTATTGAGCGAAAGGAAGGCTGACGAGCAAACTCATCCGAACCCCTACTGAGCCTGTCCGTGACAATATCCGTATAGTCCGGTCTGTTTGTCTAAGAGTATCGCATATCGGGTCTAGGGGGTGGATAAAGTCGGACCCCTAATAATGCGACATTTCGTGTCGGTATGAAGCCCATCACCTACTGAGAAACTGCTGATCCAAATTAGTAATTCTCGACTACCTTGGCCAAGGATTTCTGGTGATGGTCACCCGTGCACTACACGACATCAACCCCCAATACTGGGAGAGACAAATCCCCGAAGATCCGCTCACTACCTCCATGTGGCTCGGGACTGTACCCAACTAAAACCTGTTTGCACGACTCCTTTGAGCCGTGGTAGGGTAGTAATCAAAGCACAGTGGGAACTCACACAAGACAAATGACAATCTCAGGTTGACATGCTAATATGTACACATGTCATCTGGGAACTGCTATCTGACAATAGGTATAGCACCAACTAGAAGCTTCCCGGCGAGTCCGTCCAGTGTACTCATAACCCAATGAGCACATGTATACTATCTTAGGTGAACAAACTAACACCAATGGCTTGTGAGACCTGTCCACCGCCCCTCGTCGGGGTCTCGATAAGTACACACTAGTCTACTCTAGAGTATCAATGCCCAGTCTCGATACTCACACGACTAGGGACATTTAAGGATGTGCTTATAGACCACCCAGCTCCCACGTATATGATCGCCATCATAATGCCGGTAGTCAAGAAAGAATCCTATGGACTCTATCAACATCTAATAGTGATCAGTAATACCACATAATGCATATACATGATGATAAAGACAAACTAGATAGCATACTATCATTTTGAGTAAGATTGTTCTATCCATATAGATCATCCCTCAATCATCATAATCACCTGCCTGCGACTACGGTAATTGCCTTGAGGGCGCTATAGCCAACAGAATGTATGAGGCATCGCCCATGTCTTTCATAGAGAACTTCTATGACAAGAACAACTTGGCCGATTGTAGCATAGGAATATCATTTTCTATCAGGAGAATGTCATCTACGTATAAAATGAGGAATACCACAGTACTCCCTACAATCTTCTTATAAATACAAGGTTCATCTGCATTTTTGATAAAGTCGAATTCCTTGACCATCTCATCAAAACAGATGTTCCAACTCAGCGATGCCTGCTTTAATCCATAAATGGATTTAAGCAACTTGCACACATTTCCGCTTCTCCCACTGTCTATGAAACCCTCTGGTTGATCCATGTAAACACACTTTTCTAAATTTCCATTTAGAAAAGCGGTTTTAACATCCATCTGCCAGATGTCATAGTCATAGAAGGCAGCAATGACATATAGGATCCGAATGGATTTAAGCATAGCAACTGGTGAAAAAGTTTTATCACAGTCTAATCCTGATCTTTGACGAAAACCTTTAGCAACAAATCTAGCTTTGTAGGTTTCTACCTGTCTATCTGCACCAATCTTATTTTTGAAAATCCATTTGCATCCTATGGGTTTTCCCCCAGAAGGAGCAACATCCAAAGTCCATACTTTATTGGTGTACATGGATTCCATCTCGGATCTCATAGCATCCAGCCACTTCACTGAGTCTCTATTCATGATGGCTTGCTGAAAATTAGTCGGCTCATCATCATCGATGATGAAATCCTCTCGATCCCCGTCTATGAGAAAACCCTAGTATCTCTCGGGCGAATGAGACTGCCGACTAGATCTGCGAAGTGGCGTAGGTACGTCTGGTTCCATTGAAACTGCAAGTTCTACTAAGTCTTCAGTAATAGTTTGTGGTTCTAGAATTTCTTCCAGTTCCATTGCACTCCCACTAATCTCTTTTTCAAGAAATTGAGTTTCCATAAAGCGGGCTTGATGAGAAACAAAGACCTTTTGTTCCTCAGCACAATAGAAATAATACCCCTAGAGTTCTTGGGGTATCCCACAAAATTACACAATACTGAAAGTGCCTCGAGTTTTCCCGGATGAACCTTTTTGACAAAATCAGGACAACCACATATCTTAAGATACTTAAGATAGGGTTTCTTCCTACTCCACATTTCATATAGAGTGGTAGGCACAGACTTAGTTGGAACCTTATTCAATAGGTATGCAGCAGATTCTAGTGCATAACCCCAGAAGGATGGTGACAACTCAATATTACTCATCATGGAACGCACCATATCAAGCAGGGTGCGATTCCGTCTTTCTGATTCACCGTTGTGTTGTGGTGTGTATGGAGAAGTAAGTTGAGAGAGAATTCCATTCTCTTTTAGATATTCCAGGAACTCGGCACTTAAGTAAGCATCACTCCGATCAGATCGGAGCATCTTGATACTTTTGCCGGTTTGCTTTTCCGCTTCATTCTTATACTCCTGGAATTTCTCAAAGGTCTCGGATTTATGATTCATCAAGAATACATGGCCATACCTTGAGAAATCATCGGTAAAAGTAATAAAGTAGGAATAGCCACTTCTTGCATGTGTAGACATTGGCCCACACACGTTGTTGTGTATGAGTCCCAGGAGCTCAGTGGCTCTTTCTCCGTGTCCAATGAACGGAGTTTTGGTCATCTTTCCTCTGATATATGATTGACAAGTTTCCTATGATTGATATTCAAACGGAACTAAATATTCATTTTTATGTAACTTAGTTAATCGTGTTTCATTGATATGACCAAGTCTATAATACCATAAGAAAGCTTGATTTGATTCTTGAGCCTTTCTTTTTAGCGCGTTTTGGACGTTGAAAACTTGATGTTGATTGAGAACGTATATTCCATTATTCAGTGTACCCGACCCAATCATTTCATGATTTAGGTGAATGTTTATGATATTGCTTTCAAGTGCAAAATTATATCCTTCATTAGATAAAAAAAATACAGATATAATATTACACATCATACTGGGTACACAAAAGCAGTTATGTAACAACAAAATATGTCCACTCGTCAATCCAAGGTGATATTATCCTACTGCAACAGCATCCACACTGGTTCCGTTGCCAACCCTGAGGATCATATCACATTTCCTCAAAACTCTACGGCTTCTCAGGGCCTGCAAAGAATTACAGATATAAGATCCTGATCCGGTATCCAATACACAGGAAGTAGAGTTAATAGAGAAACAGTTTTCAATCACGAACACACCTGAAACCGAAGCCATAACTTGCTTCGTGTCCTGATTCTTGGCTTTTAAAGCCCGACAATCCTTCTTCCAATATCCTTTCTTGTGATAGTAGAAGCACTCTTCCTTTGTGGCTGCTCCCCCAATATTTTCCTTTCCTTTGCCCTGCACCTTCTGCACACCTCCTCTCGGTTTGGTGGGGGCCTTCTTCTTCTTCCTCTTATCCTTAGCCTTAGCCTTAGATTTAGCAGAAGAAAATTCCCCAATAAACAGAGCGGATGTTTCCTTGGATTTCTTCAAGGTGCCATCTGCCACCCTCAACATGTTGAGGAGCTCAGGAAGTGAAACTTCCAGCTTTTGCATATTGAAATTCAATATAAATTGGGCATAGGTGAAGGGTAGGGACTGTAGAATTAAGTCGGTATACAACTCATTCTCCAATATAGTTCCCAGGTCCGCGACCTCTTCAGTGAGAGTAATCATCTTCAGGACGTGGTCCCCAACAGATGATCCGACAGCCAACCTCGCTTGAAACAATTTTTTCGAGGTCTCGTATCTTGCGTTACAAGATTGCTCTTCATATAAATCTTTGGTATGGAGAAAGATGGAAGCAAGGTCCATCTTCTCGTGCCGCCTCTGATGTTTGTTATCCATGGAGGCCAGCACGAGGCACTTGGCTTTCGCGTAATCCAGATCCCAAGTCTTACGGACCTCAATGTCCGCGACCGAGAATGTTGGACATAGAACAGGGGGCTTTAACCGTGATGATATATGCAACTTTATCATAAGTAAGGGCCATTTGGACGTTCCTTAGACAGTCTTTATAGTTTGGCCCAGTCAGTTTGTTTTTATCTAGTATAAGCTTAAGTCCCATAATGGTCGCTGCAATTAGGAGAGAGAGAAAAGAAACGCTCGGCATATACTCTTGCAAGTTTAGATTGGTTATTAGTTTATCTAAACATGATGGCTCCCACTAGTTCTTCGAATTCTCCTTCAAACTCTAAAAGAAGAATTAGTCAGGATTAATCGCACCCTACAAGTTCGTTTATCTTTCGGCCAGGCCAGTGTTGGTACTTCGAAGGGAGGCCTCCCATGCTTTCGCATGGACCAAATTAAATACCTCATTTTCCCACAGGCGTAACCCCGCTAACACTTTTCTAGACACCTAGCAAATTGCAAAGTGAAAAATTCTCCCGAAGAGTAGCGGATACTCACAGTAGGATCAGGACCCAACTATCATTGTGTGTGAAGGAAGCCTACCAAAACTACCACACTCTAGAAGATATACAACACTAGCAAGTTTCTTATATGTTTGAAACTCCCGATGTGGTTTTTACCCCGATCGCTTATAATCTTGACGAAAGTCAAAAAATTATAAGTCGCAAGTCAAGTTCAACCCGTCATTATCCAGATTAATCTAGACCCATTCATACAAGCCCTTGACGGAGGCCAAAACAGATGTATGCATGTCCTAGATTAATGCATCTATCTATACTACAGATAAGCACCCACTAGCTACCAAACACTATGCCTTGGCGAAGGTCAAAACACATAGCATGAATACTAGTAGATACCTATCTGAAATGATGGAGGGCCACGACTGTTTTTGGCGAAAACCATTAACGTATTGAGCTTGATATAGTCGAAGGAACCGGATAGCTTTTGAAAAGGAGTGGTTTAAGCTCCGCTTTTAAAACTTGTTTATGAAGAAAACCGAGTGGTTTTGCAATTGTTCCAATGAAATCAGATATTAGGTTTATTACTTTGCATTAAGTGAGATTAATTTGGTCTCATCAATTAACCTTATCACACCACAAAAAGAACGAAAATAGAATGTATGTATATGCCACCCGCATTTGCCACGGGGCCCCGTCATGAACCGTTAGGTTACTTAACTAACGGCAGAGCGGGGGCAGGACTAGTGTGGATACAAAACATATACAACATTTATTTATGCATACACACACACACACACACACACACACACACACACACATATATATATATATAGATATATATCCATCACAGGCATGATAAGCAATACAGGCAGATATAAGCATCACAGAGAATGGAAAAATAGATCAACTAGGATAATTTGCATTTCAATGAGTCATCTATATGAAATACAGTCCTCCAGGGTCGTGTCAATAGCCGAGTGTGAATCATCCTAGACCCCTACGAGTGCGGCAAGCCACCCGCCAATCCTAGAATTGGGGGATCCGGGTCTCGACTCCTCGAGATGGCCACCCTCTAAATCCTAGAACTCGGTAGCTTGTGCACCCCTCCGTGGGTCAAACCTAGATGCGAAAATGAAAAGTAATATACAGCCGGTGACTACATCCTCAACCCGGATGCACCCCAATAAAAGAATATTACAAGAATTATTAAATGAATTACAAAAAATCCACTCACATCACACATCTAGATTCACATCGGGCCATTCACACGACGATCCATGAAACCATTTGCATCCGAACATCACAAGATATGTGCAACCCCTTCTAATCGATGTATAGCGATTAAAAGATGTTTATGAACACATATACACATCAACAAAGCAAGTAAATAAAACCATTATGTTAAAATTCCGCGCACAATTAGCGAACGAAACTAATTTTTCAAGACATGAAAAACTATCTACTAAAGTCACCAAAAATTTCGTTTTAAGCCAATCCGGGAGTCGAAACAAACTCGAAACCTGTCCGAATCTTCGCGGAGGTGAAGGGGATAAAATTAACTGTCAATCTAGGGGCCTAAGGGGGTACCCACCCCTAGGGGCCACCATGAGGTGTCCCCCAAAGGTAGGCAG
This sequence comes from Agapanthus africanus, assembly GCA_030015575.1. Taxonomy (NCBI): domain Eukaryota; kingdom Viridiplantae; phylum Streptophyta; class Magnoliopsida; order Asparagales; family Amaryllidaceae; genus Agapanthus; species Agapanthus africanus. The sequence goes on from JASDDO010000022.1 coordinate 467,794,220, forward strand.
GCCCGAGAGCACCCTATTGGTGTGCTCACGGGTCACCACCCCCCAAGGCCGCCTTTTGGTGGTCTTGGAGGGTGGGCCCGAACTTTTGCCCCCCCGGCATATCCCCGAGGTGCCCATTCTTCACCATGTGGCTTCTTGGTTCAAACCGTGAGCCCACTGGGTGTGCAAACATCTCAAAATTTTATTTTTAGGGACTGTTTTTATCGGCAGTTTGTGCGCGACAAAAATGGCGGATTTCAAACATCGCTATGAGCTATCTAAGGCTTATGGAGTGGCTCTGATACCATGTAAGTCGATTACGCACACTCCACAGAGTTTTTAGAGAGGAGGAATTAACAAAAAATAATTTTATTGCAAGTAACATCGACTAAGCTTCCAAGATCAACCATAAGCCCTAGCTAGCAAAACTTACAAAAGTTTTAATCTACTATAAATGATTTATACCTTTGTGTTCATGTCCATCGGTCCTTCTTATCCTTTTCTTAAGCTCCTCGTTTGTATGGATTGAGCTTTGTTATCGGCCTCCTCGTGTCGAAGAAGATCCACCCGAGAGTCTATGGTTCAAGCTCTAACCTTTAGAATGAGGTAACTAAAGTACCGAGTTTGCTAATCTTGGTAGCTTAGGAGAGGTATAGAATGTTTATTGGATTAATTTGTCTCAATAACCCTAGGTTTCTTAACTCATGAGAGTGTTTAGAGTTTTAGAAAGAAGAAAAGAGCAAAGGAGGAAAGAGAGTGTCAAGTGAAGAATGAGTTCAAGAATGGCTAAGTGTGATAATATCTATCATATCATTTTCATTAAAAAATAATGTGACATACTTCAATAGTTATCCAAATGAATGAGTCATCTAATGTAGCCAGGCTTCAACCATGCTTAAAAATCACCTCATACCTCCACCTCATTATCCATTTAAACAAAAAGGATTTATCACAAATGAGGTGTCTTCTTCTAGAAGCACTCTTGTGAAAATACAATAATGCTCCTCACCATATATACATACCCGTATTCATACTACGAATACCAAGAGATGAAAATAATCCAATATTATAATACTAGAATGCGGCTTAATCCTAAGCCCGCTAGTATTATCCGTCCGATCAAAAATACGTGTAGCTAATACATGTATACGATCGAAACCCTGCACGTAAAACCATACGGCCTCTACATCGTTTCGCCTGAACCAGAGAAACTCTCTGTGTGGGACTCTAAAGACTCAACAGTATGCTGGCAGTGGGTTTAACCACAAGCACGTCAGTGGCACTAGCTGTACGTAACGACTACCCAGGTATCTGTCAAAAAGAAGGCCGACGAGCAAACTCGTCCGAACTCCTACTGAGCCTGTCCGTGACAATCTCCATACAGTCCGGTCTGTTCATCCGAGAGTATCGCATGCTTGGTCTAGGGGGTGGAAAACGTCAGACCCCTAATAACCTGACAAGTCGTGCCGATGTGGCTCAAGACCATTCGAGAATCTACTGATCTAACTATCAGTATTTCTCAATTCGCCCTAACCAGGGACTTATGGTGTTGGCCAACCGAACAAAGCGCGATATCGACTCCCTATACCGGGAGAGACGAATCCCCAACAATCGCTTACTGCCTCCATATGGCTCGGGACTGTACCTAACTAAAACCTGTTTGCACGACTCAGTAGAGCTGTGGTAGGGTAGTAATCAAAGCACAGTGGGAACTCATACGAGATAAATGACGACCTCAGGTCGACAGACTATCTGTACTCATGTCACCTGAGAACTTCTATCTAACGATAGATATAATACCATCTAGCCAGTTCTCGGCGAGTCCGTCCAGTGTACTCACCCCCAGTGAGCACCTGTATACAATCTTAGGTGCATCACACCAATGGCTGCGGGACCAACCATCACCCCTCGTCAGGGTCTAGAAATGTATACACTAGTCTACTCTGGAGTATCGATGCCCAGTCTCGATACTCCCACGACTAGGGACATTTAAGGATGTGCTTATCGACTACCCAGCTCCCACAAGTATAATTTCCATCATAACGCTGGTAGTCAAGCAAGAATCCTAAGGGATTTATCAACATGTATACGCGATATGAAATAACAAGTAAAACATATCACATGTTAAGATAAAGACAAACCAAATAGCATACTATCATATTGAGCAAGATTGTCCTGTACATACATATCCCTAGCATCCTATACAGTGAAGGCCTCTAGGGCATACATAGCCAACCCTTTTAAGATTTAAGCTCTAATAAATATAGGGTAGATGATTTTAGAAACCTGGAGAAAAAAGTTCATATCATTCTATGTATATTGGAGATGTTGTTTCCGCCTACGCTTGTCACAATCATGTTGCATCTCACAGTTCATCTTGTAAGAGAGAGGCGTTTAGGTGGACCGGTTAATTATCGGTGGATGTATCCATTCGAGAGGTACGTGTTTACCGCCGAAGGCCAGACTAAGACGCGGAGGTCGTCTAGCCTGAATTTGTGGGAAGATTCTATTTGGAAATATCCACCCACCTCTATGAAGATACAAAGTTGATTTATGGCACCGTATATCGGAGGTTTGGATAGATGCGACTGATGTAGCAGCCATTATCAGAGCCCCTATCATTTATGAGGGTTTTTTTATTGTGGGAACGCTCTTCCCTACAGGCGCAGGCCCCTGCAGTTAATTACGTTATCGCGTTACGATAACCACTTTATCCTGCTCCAGTAGTTCACTTCGTGTCATGTGTGTTTTGTTTATTTTTGGTTGCCCGTGGATTATATACAGAGACTGATTGATGTCGTCGCCCGTAGGGCGTGGATTGGTCCAAATCCGTATATTTTAGATTTGGGTTTGGGTCAAGGATTTGCTTGACGGGGTCCACATTGTTAGCTTGGTTTGCCAACGGGAATGAACTTAGGACGCAGATCTCATATAAATGAGGTCCATCAGTTCATGGGATATTTATGTTTGATCTAAGGATCGTTAGTCATATTTGAGACTAAGATGAACATAGAAACAAATGAGCATATGGGCCCAATTATATTAGTGTAAGGACATCACGGTCCATTATCGTCGTGTTTGGGACGAATATTAGTTTAAGGACATTTCGGTCCATCGTTCCCTATTTGAGACGAATATTAGTTTAAGGACGTTTCGGTCCAACATTCCCGTGTTTGGAACGAATATTAGTTTAAGGACATTTTGGTCCATTATCGCCATGTTTGGGGAGAATATTAGTTTAAGAATATTTCGGTCCATTATCGCCGGGTTTGAGGCGACGAATATAAGTTTAGGGACATTTCGGTTCAACATTCCCATGTTGGGGATGAAGGAAGAGGAGTTGTTGGTTATTGGGACCCGTCACTTCTCTGAAGACGTTGAGGAATTACAACGACATATATTAGACGTGTGAAGAGATGTACTCTTGAACCAAATCTGGTATTTGAAGGAAAGAATCATGGTGGATCATCTAAGAATCGTTAGTCTTTTTTGAGACTAAGATTAACTTAGAAGGTATGGGATGAAGATCATTAGTCATGTATGAGACTAAGATCAGTTTGGATATCACGAACATAGGGGCTTGCTTGATTTAAAATAAAAAAGAAAGCACAAGCTTCACAGACTTAGCCAATTTGGGTTACGATTGGGTTTCTATACTACCCAGCAGTACTAAGCACTCAATTACGTAATGCTCACGTGAGGCACTATGTAACTCGGCGCTCACATGTTATCACGTGATATGCTCTGGTAGTGCTAAGCACTAATTGTGCTCACTTAAGTTTCACGTGAGGCACTGGGCTTTTAGCCTTGGGCGCTTACGTGCTTTTCATATGAGGTGCTGGGCTTTTGGCCTTGGGCGCTCACATGATTTTCACTTGAGGCGCTGGTTCTTTTGGAGATTTAATCTCTGTTGATGTTTTTAGAGAGGTTAAACTTATGTTAATGGCATTTTGACCATTAATGATCACCAAGATCACTATTTTGAGGATCTGGAATCAGGTTCTTAAAGAATTCAGTTCTTGATTTGAAGGAACAAAGTTCCTTGAGTATTATGGACTCCGTCTTCTCCATATTCTTGTATCCATGTTTTTATGTTCATATTTTCAGAGAGGTTAAACCTCTGTTAATAGTATTTTGACCATTAACGATCACCAAGATCACTAGTTTAAGGATCTTGGATCGGATTTTTAAAGAACTAAGTTCTTGATTTGAAGGAACTAAGTTCATGGAATATTATGGACTCAATCTTCTTTCTTTCCAACTTTGTTCTTTCCTGAATCTTTGATTCTCAAGAACAAGATCTTCCCGATGATAATTAAATTCTTAACTTGTGGGAGGCTTATCTTTTGGATATCAGATCCAGTGAAAGAACTAAGTTCTTGAGAAGGGTTAAACCCTTAGATAGGCAAAAGAGATATTTTTATCTCTGTGTTTTCTTTATCTAGGGTTTTTGAGGAGGAAGATCTTCTTCTTTGAGAATTAAATTCTCTTTTTTTTTGTGGAACCTTGTGAGAAACTTCTGTATATTTTTTTTATAGAAGTTTATGGGGTGGTCTCCTCTCTTTTTTAGATTTAATTTCTTTCCACGACTTATCGAGTTACTGGGGTCTGACGTTTACCACCCTAGACGAGATATGCGTCGTATCAGACGAAGAGACCGGACTGCACGGTAGTGTTACTGATAGGATTCGCAGGAGTATGAGTAGGCTTGCTTGTTGATCTTCTGATCGCTCAATACCCGGGTGGCCGTTACGTTTAGCAGACCGCTTGCGGCTTGTGGGTGTTTGATATGATCATCACCTACTGCCGGCGTATTGACGAGTCTTTAGAGTCCTACTGTAACGTTTCAAAATAATAAAATATGATTTTTGGGAATTTTTATAATTTAATATTATTTTAATGAATATTTTAATATTCTGGTATAATTAAATACAAATAAATGGGAAAAATTATGGAAAATTCTAAAATAGGGTATTTTATGGAATTATGCCATTTTTAAGTTTTTATGATTAGTTATGTGCTAATTTAGTCCTAATCGCGATTAAAAATCGTTAATCGGATTTTTAACATTTTTTTGCAAAAGTGTGCACATATCATTTTCCACACTTGTTACACTTGTTACATGTTTTGGGGATATGGTTGCTTAGGGTTTTGCCTTGAGTGAGAAGGAGAAGGAAAGGAAAAGAAAAAGAAAAGATAAAGGCTTCATGATGAGAGAGAGAGAGACCAAGTCAACCTTCACCTTTTTGAACCATACTCCCATCATTTTGCTTCTCATTTTCTCTCCCCTCTTCATGAAGAGCTGCAGCTGCTCCTGCTCCTCCCTCATCTCCCTCCCCTTCACTCCATATTTCCCTCTCATTTCCCTCACCAAAACCTTATTCCCACTTCACAAAACTTGCTCCCAAGCTCACTAGCTATACATTGAACCTAGCAAGATTGGATTTGGAGGACTTTGAGCAACTCAAGAAAATTCTTGAGTTGCCAAAGGAGGTAAATTCTGGACCTATTAAAGTAATATTTCATTTCTTGTGCATCAATTCTAGTTTCATGTCGATATGGTGTCGTTTGGTGGATTTGTGAAACTTCAAGTTAGGGTTTATGCGAGATCTGAAATTAAAGATGAAATTGAGGATTGTGGTGACCTTAGAACCCCTGGTGTGATGTTATTTTGGATCAAACTAGAGACTAGAAAACAAAATACGGATTTATGAGACGATGTCGGGAAAAACTGTGAATCTGTGATCGTATTTGGGAATCTGCTATCACCCCGAGAACCCAAAAATAAAATTGAGTTGACAGTGAGATGTGCAGGCACCCTGGAACCACCACACCAAACCCTAGCCCCCAACTCCAATTCCCTGCCACCAATGTATTCCTTCTGGCCGCAATTTGCGGCCAGAGCAGGAGGGATTTGGTTCGTTTTTGGTGCATGGCCCTATTTCCAGTAGTCTTGACCCATGGCATATGCAATTTTGTCTGATTCCATCTAGGGTAAAATCTGGGTTGATTTTCCTATGTTAGCGCAAGATTTACGACTTGTCTTAGCATGGATTTTGGTATTTGGTGATTCGTTCCTGTCGGGTGGCGTTTGGACGTCAACGACAAGTGGATATTGATCGTGTTTACATGCGAGACGATAGGTTTTTACCTATGCGAGTAGCGTGTGCTGTCTTGGTTTTCCGATGTTATTTTCATGTGCTTTAGCGTTTGTGATATACTTGTAGGTACCCTACGTGATATTGAGGCGAAGAAGATGAAGATGGCGACATTGGCATCGGCACACGAGAAGCAAGGTGAGTAGATTTATATCTACGGGGAGAAGTCGGGTGGATGGCGTATAGCACCCCCACAGTTCGTGGTGATGTATACAAATACGTATACACACATATATTTATTATGTGTTGTTAGGATTATTGATGGTAATAATGGAATTATTGATGATAAGAATGTATTGGTTTAGTATAGTGCGAACCCTAGAGTAGTGGTTGCACTCACACATACACTTACATATATACTTGCATACATTCTTTCATTTATCTGTGCGCATATGGAGGTGTGTATATCTACACATGGGTATGGGACTATGTGTTCATATACGGGATTTGAGGATGATACGTGGGATTGAGATGAGTCGATGAGATTTGATTTGAGGCCGTGAGATCGGCGATATGACAGAGTTTGTATTTGAGATGTGATATGATGGTAGTGATACCTGTTATGTGATGAGATAATGTATATATTGACTCAGATTTAGGTGGTTTTCGTACCCCTCCCGATTGACTTGATTGTTGGATCCGTAGTTTGCATAGTAGGCGTTAGACTAGACCCGAGTCATACCTATTTCAAAACTAACGAATCAGAGATATTTTAAAGATAGGAAAAAGGGATTCTACTGATATTTTCAAACGACACATCTTTTCTTAAAACACCGTAGCCCTTATTTTACCAAAAACCCTGATTCGTCTTTTTTCAAAAGGCAAGGCTGCATGATATATTTATTGAGGCGGGTTCTTTACATTGCTTGTGTTCATATTCATGCTATTTGCATTGCATTGCTTGTGTTTATTGATTTATTACAGTCTTGCTGCTAGAACACCAGCACCATTATCGATGATGCGTATGTTCCACGTACACTTGTTGCCGGCTCACACACTTCATCATCGATAATTGCCATGTCACTACACTGTAGTACTGTTGCATTCAGGATATGATTCTTGCATGACAGACAGATGTGATTACATTTCTTTTACATGTCACATACATCATGCTTTCTGATTATACGCATTAAGAGTTGATGTTTCCATGATATTTCTGGATTTTGGGAACCGTGGGTATTTCAAAAGAGAATATGCCATTACTTTAAAAACCCGGTTATCCTTGATATGATATTTCAGTGCGTCCACCATGTGTTTTCTCGGTGCTGAGAGCGGCATGTGAAACCCGATTCGAGGAGTGGACGAGCCGATTGCGGGTACATGGTGGACCCGGTATGGTTCCCCTCGCCAAGATGATCGAAAGACTTTGCCGATTGAGCCTGGAGGCGGTCGAGTACCTACCGGTGTGTGGTTGGACCTAGCGGTTATCCGGAGGATACCGACCAGAGTCGATAGATGGATATGGGCGTACTGCTGGGGCCGAGGGCCGATTCCGCAGATAGAGCCCGATATATGAGGATTTACGTGCCGATGTTGGACACAGTTTTCATGATGTTTTCGAGTGTCGATGCTGGGCACTCCGCTTCCATGATTTTGACGTGTCGCGAGGGACACAGGTGGTTTATATCCTCATATTTTCATGCATATGCTAATGATATTTACATGCATGATGGTTATTGTCATTGGGTGACGAGTGGACGGGATCCACGTACATGCAGATTGATTTCATTGATCATACCTCACATTTATGATATGTTATTACCTGAGGCACTGGCACGAGCACTTGGCACTACACTCATGTATAGAGATTACATTGCCAGTTTAGCATGCTTCAGACTTGTTCATATTGAGGTTTTTATATATATCTGATCGTATTGACCCAGGACGGGTCATACATTCGATCTCTGCTTGTAGATATTTTCTATTCACGAGTTGGCAACTCACCCCCGTTGTGCCACAGTCCTTGCAGGTTTTTGCCGTACATATTACATAGCGGCATTTCTGGCACACTGCTTCCATATGGTTGACTTGCTTGGGTAGGTGGGTTCTTCTGTATCAGAACCGCCATTGTTCCTATATTATTCATTGTATCTAGAAATTCCATCAACCAAAACTTGTATATTGTTTCAGACTCAGAGACAGTGATGTATTATTTCGACCTTAGAGTCGCGTTTGTAGTATTATGGTTTTCTGGCTGTTTTGAGTCTCTTTTTGGGTTTTGATCCTCGCCCTTTGGCGTTGTATATTATTATTGATTGCATGGTTGTGACCGTCGATTGACGAAGAGCTAGCTCCCGCTTGGGGATGCCTTTTATCACTTCATATATATTATTCTTGTTGTACCTCGTTTGGGGCCAGTTTTTACAAAGGAAACTCTGCCGAAATTTTCAGAAAAGACTACACATTTTTAAAATGCATTTCGGCTTAGTTATTTGAAAACTTTTATTTCAAACATGTTTTCTTTACTTATTAAAAACCTATTTCTTTATTTACTCCTTAAATGGTTTTAGATTTCTGGGCTTTTGGCTTACTTGGATCAGATGGAGTCCTATAGACTTCATAGGATTCAAGGGCCAGTCACATGCTCTTTCGGGTCATGACAAAGTTGGTATCAGAACGCTAGGTTGACCTTGGTTCTAGTCTAAGTTTGACTATATGGAGCCTAGGGCGTTATCTATATACGGAACTTAGGCTTGACCTTACGGAACTTAGACTTAGTCGATGGGGTATTATACCCGAACTTTAATCGCATAGGATGACCCTTGGTTGATGGAGTAGGTAGCTTGAGTATAGGGACGTACCGTACGTATGTTCCGCGGCATACTTACGACACTCCACTCCGCTTAAGAAACCTTAGGATGTACATTTCCTTGCACCGTATTATATTCCTTCCTATGATTTATCCTTATCGATACTGGTTATGGTTTTGCTGCCACGATTGCACGGGCAGAGTGAGCTAGGGCTCGAGTTGCGTCAGCATGAGCTCGTCGTGGACGAGGACTGACCAGGGCATGTTTCCAGAGACATACGATTGCATATAGAGGCGTCGTCTTATTGTGCTTTCACGCCATGAGCATTGGACTGATCGCTTTTGCGAGATTTCTCGGGCGTACCGATCGGTACCAGAGGATTGAGCCACTGATAGAGGCCAGCCAGGATTTGATGACCATTGATATGTCTCTTATTCATGTTGATTGAGGCGTTGTTCAGCGTACGGACGAATGAGCCAGTTGTTGCTACGAATGATGAGATATCGCCCAGATGATTGGAGCTACTGCAGCATGAGCATATTCTTAGAGATATGATGGTGAGTCACTAGTCACCGAGGATGAATGACTAGTACATGTGGTTCGTTCGCTTACCCGATGCGAGGTCACCAGATAGATTAATTCCAGCTAGAGGCAACTTCACGCAGATTCGTTGAGAGTCGATTGAGACGATCGAATGTCAGGAAACCATTTTCCAAGTTTAAAGTATTTGGAAAGACATGCAAGCGATTCTATGGACCCTCTAAACCCTAACTCGACATAATGACCGTGTGAAAGCCTTTGAACCTTAGGGTTTGCGGCAGTTCCGCGGCGCCATTAGTGAGGCTTGGGTTTGCCCTTCTATGGATGGACCACCGATGCTGTGGTATGTACTCGATACTATTAAACTGTACCCAAGATGTTGAGCTCTTGGGGGATTGTAAGGTTCTGACGAGTCGATCGGACGATTCGACATCATTCGGATATCATGTGATGGGACACTGCTTAGGAGACTCCAGATACGAGCATAGCCGTTGGAGCGCAGTCCGTGTAGCCACGATGAGATGAGTTCGAATCAGTCGATATTGAAGCAGAGTGGAGTAAAGAGTTCGCATGAGATTTTGACGAGATGACGTTCCACTCCGCTGACATCAGAGATGCGATATGCACGCTGAGGACGTGTTCGGCTAGATATCTCCTACTGAGTGATGAAGATACCGAGTTAGTGATTTCGTGTCCGTGTGAGGGACTTCGGATGGACCGTAGCCGAGGGGATTGCAGTGCACAGATAGAGACACGACGTTGAAATGGACGATGATACAGACAAGCGGGATAAGAAGTTCGTGCGAGATGCAGACGAGCTGTTACTACTCCCCGTTAAGATTAAAGGTCGGATATGCATACAGAGACGATGGGATGCGACCAGCTTCCGAGTAGTTGTTGTACTAAGGACGCGGATGTCCAGAGAGAGAGAAAAGATTATGCCAGAGTACCAGCCTCCGTACAGTTTGGCTTAGGCGAGATCAGAAGAGACATTGAGCAGGATTCCTTCCAGTACACTGCTGCAATAAGATTTGCACCAGGAGCCGATGTGTGATGTACATTCAGAGGACCAGAGGTCGGCGCCAGAGATGTGCTGCTTTACGAGCGGTCGTGAGGATTGACCGAGAGATGACCAGAGAAGTTCCAGAACGGAATCATTCCCGTTAGCACACCTGACAGGGCCGATGAGCCGATGGATTGCGAGATTAGTAATCCACAGGGAAGATAAGGAACCAGAGGCAGAGGACGCCAGCCGCAAGCAAGAGGCAAGTAGATATCTTACGCCGCTAGCATTGGATGTACCGGCACCTTCTCGACTTCGAAGGAGGATATACCGACGGCGGTATTTATGATTTGTGATTTTGTGGTTTGACTATCACGTATCCGTCACTTTGGATTTCGGTATTTTGGGCGATCTATTCACATGATTTAGTCTTGATGACTGAGTTTCATGGTATTTGTTTTCTTGCACCATGGTTGCACCTACTGGGTACTTATACCTTGCGCATAGTTATTACTCTTGAGATATTGATTGTGATTTCATGCCTATTTTATGCCGGTGATTTGATTTACACTTCCAGCATAGTTTTCATGTACTTTTAGTGTTTTGATTTGATTTGTGCACGCTGATGCACGCGGTTGTGAGATTTTCCAACGCAGTACACCTGAATTTGATTAAGCCGCATTATATATCGTTTCGTGCCTTGGCTGCACCTGCTTATGACTTCATGGATTTCATACGGTTGATTTGATGTTATGCATATGTTATGCACACGATTTGATTTTGCACTCGGTATAGCTTATATGTGCTTGTAGTGCATTGATATGTGTTTTGTGCATACAGTTGCACACGTTTATGATTTCCTTTATACCTGGGTACACTTGGTGTTGTTGCTTACGCATTTGAGTTATTGCTTGGTATTTGTGCATGGGATACACCAGTTCTATACTTCGTGCGTTTGTCGCACCAGTTTTATGTTTCTTGCGTTTATCGCATCAGATTTATATTTCGTGCCTTTATTGCACCGGATTTATATTTTGTGCACTACGGTTGCACCTGACTTCGATTTGATGTCATTCGATATGTCGATTTTGATTCTGATATTGATGTTGATTCTTACACTCCGTGCTTTTGACTAGACTTACGCATGTTCGGCGTTTGCCATTGGATTTCGTGATTCCGTGCATGTTGAGTGCGCAGGGTTTAGATTTTCATTCGTGCACGATGGATGCACCGATTTGGATTTTCGCGCATGTTGGGCGCATGTTTTGAGATATGATTTTGGTGCACACCAGATACACTAAATCGAGATTCTTCGTGCATGTCAGATGCACCTGATTTGGCTGTCAGGCACACACGTTGCCTATGACAGATACTTCGTGCACACCCGTTGCACCTAGATGTGGTTTTGTGCACCTGTATGACACATATATAGATTTTGATTTCCGTGCACACCAGACGCACACGGTGGTGTTATGTGCATTTTTGGGATTTATTCCTTTGGAGCAGTACATTTTTATGATATTTGATATTCGTTTTGTACTGAGAAGGACTAGTCAGAGGACAGTACCTGGATATATTTGGCATGCATTGATAGTTATCGAAGGGATTTCAAAAAAAAAAGAGGCGAGCTATAGTCTCAGCATATATACCTACGTGTCCGATATGACACGAAACGTTTTAAAAATAAGAAACCCTTCTAAATTGTTTTCAAAATGGCGGAACGTACCTATTAAACAAAGGATATATACGTATATAGTTATTTTCTTATGAAAGACGTCCGCCACTGTGCAGTGTTATGCGCATCGCACAACGACTTTAAAAAGATTTGGCATGCATTTACATCAGCTATTCACATGTATAGATTGGATGTCTACATGTATAGTTCTGATCTATATCATATTGGTTTTGTATTGGATTCGACATTTGTGTATTTACCATGACTCCGATGATTGCGGGATGCTTGACCGAGTTTTGCTTTTGAGTTATCTGCTCAGTACTCATGCGCATGCATTGCGCTATGATGTTTTATGTATTGATGATTTCGAAGCCCCGATGACTTGGAATTTGTATTGAAATATTTTAGTATTTGGGGGTTTAAATTTAAATTCGGGGACCGAATTTCTTTAAGGGGGGTAGATTGTAACGTTTCAAAATAATAAAATATGATTTTTGGGAATTTTTATAATTTAATATTATTTTAATGAATATTTTAATATTCTGGTATAATTAAATACAAATAAATGGGAAAAATTATGGAAAATTCTAAAATAGGGTATTTTTATGGAATTATGCCATTTTTAAGTTTTTATGATTAGTTATGGGCTAATTTAGTACTAATCGCGATTAAAAATCGTTAATCGGATTTTTAGCATTTTTGTGCAAAAGTGTGCAATATCATTTTCCACACTTGTTACACTTGTTACATGTTTTGGGGATATGGTTGCTTAGGGTTTTGCCTTGAGTGAGAAGGAGAAGGAAAGGAAAAGAAAAATAAAAGATAAAGGCTTCATGATGAGAGAGAGAGAGACCAAGTCAACCTTCACCTTTTTGAACCATACTCCCATCATTTTGCTTCTCATTTTCTCTCCCCTCTTCATGAAGAGCTGCTGCTGCTCCTGCTCCTCCCTCATCTCCCTCCCCTTCACTCCATAGACCCCTCTCATTTCCCTCACCAAAACCCCATTCCCACTTCACAAAACTTGCTCCCAAGCTCACTAGCTACACATTGAACCTAGCAAGATTGGATTTGGAGGACTTTGAGCAACTCAAGAAAATTCTTGAGTTGCCAAAGGAGGTAAATTCTGGACCTATTAGAGTAATATTTCATTTCTTGTGCATCAATTCTAGTTTCATGTCGATATGGTGTCGTTTGGTGGATTTGTTAAACTTCAAGTTAGGGTTTATGTGAGATCTGAAATTAAAGATGAAATTGAGGATTGTGGTGACCTTAGAACCCCTGGTGTGATGTTATTTTGGATCAAACTAGAGACTAGAAAACATAATACGGATTTATGAGATGATGTCGGGAAAAACTATGAATCTATGATCGTATTTGGGAATCTGCTATCACCCCGAGAACCCTAAAATAAAATTGAGTTGACAGTGAGATGTGCAGGCACCCTGGAACCACCACACCAAACCCTAGCCCCCAACTCCAATTCCCGGCCACCAATTTATTCCTTCTGGCCACAATTTGCGGCCAAAGCAGGAGGGATTTGGTTCGTTTTTGGTGCATGGCACTATTTCCAGCAATCTTGACCCATGGCATATGCAATTTTGTCTGATTCCATCTAGGGTAAAATCTGGGTTGATTTTCCTATGTTGGCGCATGATTTACGACTTGTCTTAGCATGGATTTTGTTATTTGGTGATTTGTTCCTGTCGGATGGCGTTTGGACGTCAACGACAAGTGGATATTGATCATGTTTATATGCGAGACGATAGGTTTTTACCTATGCGAGTAGCGTGTGCTGTCTTGGTTTTCCGATGTTATTTTCATGTGCTTTAGCGTTTGTGATATACTTGTAGGTACCCTACGTGATATTGAGGCGAAGAAGATGAAGATGGCGACATCGGCATCGGCACACGAGAAGCAAGGTGAGTAGATTTATATCTACGGGGAGAAGTCGGGTGGATGGCATATAGCACCCCCGCAGTTCGTGGTGATGTATACGAATACGTATACACACATATATTTATTATGTGTTGTTAGGATTATTGATGGTAATAATGGAATTATTGATGATAAGGATGTATTGGTTTAGTATAGTGTGAACCCTAGAATAGTGGTTGCACTCACACATACACTTACACATATACTTGCATACATTCTTTCATTTATCTGTGCGCATGTGGAGGTGTGTATATCTACACATGGGTATGGGACTATGTGTTCATATACGGGATTTGAGGATGATACGTGGGATTGAGATGAGTCGATGAGATTTGATTTGAGGCCGTGAGATCGGCGATATGACAGAGTTCGTATTTGAGATGTGATATGATGGTAGTGATACCTGTTATATGATGAGATAATGTATATATTGACTCAGATTTAGGTGGTTTTCATACCCCTCCCGATTGACTTGAATGTTGGGTCCGTAGTTCGCATAGTAGGCGTTAGACTAGACCCGAGTCATACCTATTTCAAAACTAACGAATCAGAGATATTTTAAAGATAGGCAAAAGGGATTCTACGGATATTTTCAAACGACACATCTTTTCTTAAAACACCGTAGCCCTTATTTTACCAAAAACCCTGATTCGTCTTTTTTCAAAAGGCAAAGCTGCATGATATATTTATTGAGGCGGGTTCTTTACATTGCTTGTGTTCATATTCATGCTATTTGCATTGCATTGCTTGTGTTTATTGATATATTACAGTCATGGTGCTAGGACACCAGCACCATTATCGATGATGCGTATGTTCCACGTACACTTGTTGCCGGCTCACACATTTCATCATCGATAATTGCCATGTCACTACACAGTAATACTGTTGCATTCAGGATATGATTCTTGCATGACAGACTGATGTGCTTATATTTCTTTTACATGTCATATACATCATGCTTTCTGATTATACGCATTAAGAGTTGTTGTTTCCATGATATTTCTGGATTTTGGGAACCGTGGGTATTTCAAAAGAGAATATGTCATTGCTTTAAAAACCCGGTTACCCTTGATATGATATTTCAGTGCATCCACCATGTGTTTTCTCAGTGCTGAGAGCGACATGTGAAACCCGATTCGAGGAGTGGACGAGCCGATTGCGGGTACATGGTGGACCCGGTATGGTTCCCCTCGGCAAGATGATCGAAGGACTTTACCGATTGAGCCTGGAGGCGGACGAGTACCTACCGGTGAGTGGTTGGACCTGGCGGTTATCCGGAGGATACCGACCAGAGTCAATAAATAGATATGGGCGTACTGCTGGGGCCGAGGGACGATTCTGCAGATGGAGCCCGATATATGAGGATTTACGTGCCGATGCTGGGGACAGTTTTCATGATGTTTTCGAGTGTCGATGCTGGGCACTCCGCTTCTATGATTTTGACGTGTCACGAGGGACACAGGTGGTTTATATCCTTATATTTCCATGCATATGCTGATGATATTTACATGCATGATGGTTATTGTCATTGGGTGACGAGTGGACGGGATCCACGTACATGCAGATTGATTTCATTGATCATACCTCACATTTATGATATGTTATTACCTGAGGCACTGGCACGAGCACTTGGCATTACACTCATGTATAGAGATTACATTGCCAGTTTAGCATGCTTCAGACTTGTTCATATTGAGGTTTATATATATATATCTGATCATATTGACCTAGGACGTGTCATACATTCGATCTCTGTTTGTAGATATTTTCTATTCACGAGTTGGCAACTCACCCACATTGTGCCGCAGTCCTTGCAGGTTTTTGCCATACAGATTACATAGTGGCATTTCTGGCACACTGCTTCCATATGGGTGACTTGCTTGGGTTGGTGGGTTCTTCTGTATCAGAACCGCCATTGTTCCTGTATTATTCATTGTATCTAGAAATTCCATCAACCAAAACTTGTATATTGTTTCAGACTTAGAGACAGTGATGAATTATTTCGACCTTAGAGTCGCGCTTGTAGTATTATGGTTTTCTGGCTGTTTTGAGTCTCTTTTTGGATTTTGATCCTCGCCCTTTGGCGTTGTATATTATTATTGCTTGCGTGGTTATGACCGTCGATTGACGAAGAGCTAGCTGCCGCTTGGGGATGCCTTTTATCACTTCATTTATATTATTCTGGTTGTACCCCGTTTGGGGCCAGTTTTTACAAAGGAAACTCTGCCGAAATTTTCAGAAAAGACTACACATTTTTAAAATGCATTTCGGCTTAGTTATTTGAAAACTTTGGTTTCAAACATGCTTTCTTTACTTATTAAAAACCAGTTTCTATATTTACTCCTTAAATGGTTTTAGATTTCTGGGCTTTTGGCTTACTTGGATCAGATGGAGTCCTATAGACTTCATAGGATTCAAGGGCCAGTCACGTGCTCTTTCGGGTCGTGACACCTACACAGAGGTTTCCTGGCTCAAGCGAAACGGAGTAGGAGCACATATGTGATATGTGCGGGACTAAAATTAATACGATATGTGATACCGTATTCTATTCTCGCGATTTGTGTTATCGGTCGGTTATATGTGATATAGCCGGGTTATCGAATCAAGTGTTGATTCGATAAGTTGATAGACATGATATTAGTCGGTTATATGTGATATAGCCGGATTATTAAATCAAGTGTTAATTTAATAATCTAATGTATAATTATATATTTGATATATTAATTTACATTAACTAGTATTGGCTCGCTTAAGTTTTTTTTACTCACTTGATTGTGTGCATTAGTGTATATGTGATATATATTAATGTACATGTTTTTGTGTCATGTTTGATGATACATGCTTCATGGGTGTGTGTGTGACTTACACCATACTATGTATAATGTAGGGTTTTTTAATTGATTAAGTAATTCAAAAATGCTTGGATATTGGTCATGGCTAGAAGCTTGTAGAGCTTGGATAACCATTGACTAAAGTCCACAAGTTTTGTTTTGCTTGAGATATTTTATAAACCCAACCATTATAATTAGCCATGGTTAACTCTCTACAATTGTTAGTATATGATACTAACTCACCAATGGCTGCCATTCTCCACTTGATTTTCATAATGAGAGATTTCTTCATCTCCTTCCTCAAAGCTCACTAGCTTTTGGGAAATGAAGAAAAATGAGTGAGAACATTATTTCTAAAGTGGGTAAAATTCCTACTTCATCATCCTCTACTACTAGCCATTTAGTATAGGGTGTTTGCTTCACTAATTTCACAATTAGTGAAGAGGTAGCTTGGGCTAGTGTCTCCTCGATGTAGATCATCTTCGGCCTCGAAGACTTCGTGCAAGCTTGTTCATTTCATCAAAGGAACCCTTTCTAGAGTTCGGGTGTTTGTGATTTGCAACAAACGGACTACTACACGGAGCATTAGAAGTGAAGGACCGGTCTACAAAGGTTGTATTCCTCATTCACTTGTATGTAAAATTGTTTACATATCGTTTCGTCGGATTTTCTAGTAAAGATTCTAGGGTTAGGGTTAGCTTGAATGGAAAATTTTTGAAATTGGCATGGATGATGCCACCCGAAACCTTGTTGTCGTGCTAGGTAACCCTGCAGTGGTATCAGAGCTATACTAGAAAATTAGACGATGTTTGTTAGATTACGAAACAGAAACGACTCTGAAACTTGAAACACTTAAACTTAGTTTCTGTCGATTTTAAAAATTCTTCAAAAAAAATTTTTTAGCAACTGCAGAATGTTATATGTGATATAACATGAACACCATACAAATTTGAGGCATTTCCACTGACTTTTGGCCGGCCACATAGGCTCAAAAACCGAGCTCCTCGGTTTTGTTTGGGTATTCTGCCTTCAAATTTACATGGTGTTCCAGTCTCTGGGTTTTGATATTTCAGGTGTTGCTAGTTTTTGCTAAATTTTCATGTGATGTTAATTTTTTGCAAAGGCAATTCGAAGTGTTTCGTAATCGTAATTCTAACATCAATTCGGGTTATTTAGACGATGTTAAAATGTTTGAACGGATATCAATAACCCATATTTTCACTCGGTGGAAATTTTCAAGAGTTGGATTTTTCCTGAGTTTAAAATCTTCAGAAAATCTTGCAAGCGATTCTGTGGACCTTCTAGAAGAACGATACCCAAACTCAACTTTTTGGATCGCGGAACCGCAGACATACCCTAGGGTTTGCCGCAGTTCCATGGAGACATGAGTGAGGCATGGGTCGGCCCTTCTACGGATGGTTCATAGGAGCTGTGGCAGTTTCTGGGTACTTTTTGAACTCCGCTCAAGTGTTGAGCTTGTTGGGAAATTTTGGGTGCTTGCTTATTCGATCGAAAAGTTTAACGTCGTCTGGATATCATGTGATGGGATACAATACTTGGAATCCACAAGAAAACTAATTTAAATTTTGTAAATCTAGCAATTTAGTCTCAGCTGATCGGTTGCCATGGGATTTTGATGTGATCAAAAGTCCGTCGCAATCACATAGCGTACGCGGATACTCGTCAGGTAACCTTGCTAGATAGCCACTCCCCATAGCCCCGACCAAGTGACTGTAGGAGAACCCCGTTGCCAAAAGCATCTGTTCGGGTGCTCGCGGCCGTGGTGTTCCGCATAAGTGCACTTCGTCGACGGTATCGGGGGTGCGGCCGTCTACTAAAGTTTTCGACGAGAATTCGATCAGGTTGTCGGGAAACTTGTTGAATTGCCCGACTTGATATTGAAAAGTGTTTTCGATATCGAGACTAAAATGCGGGGTTTATAATTGTTAGGCATGCGATGTCTAAGGAATTCATTTGGTTGGGCATGAAATCTAAAGTATGTGATACCTTGGGTTTATGATGTCTAAGGTGGTTGCGGATTCCAATTGTTGTAGTTTTTCACTTTCTTTTCTGCGACCGTATGTGTAATATGTGGTGTATCTCCGGTTTCGTTGCTATATGTCAACGACAATTGGGATACGCATATTTACTTACGTTGATGATATGTGATGTTATGTGTTGTTGTGATATGTTATATTGGATCGTCGTGTTTGAATAGCCGGGGGTTTTATGTGAGATGAGAGTTTTTCATTTTCATTCATGTAAAAAACTTGTATGTAATATTCTTTTATTGGGGCACTTCCGGGTTGAGGAAGATGTCACTGTTGATGTATATTATTTACTTTTCCGCATTAGGGTAGACCCAAGGAGGGGAGCACAAGTAACCGGGTTCTAGAGTCCAGTGGGAGACCATCTCGAGGCGTCGAGACCGGGTCTCCTAACTCTAGAATTGGTAGGGTTGCTTGCCGCTCTCGTAGGGGTCTAGGGATGTGGGTTTGGCTATTCATCACGACCGTGGAATCCGTGTTTTATACTGGCATAATTTAAAACCCGGAAATCCTAGTATATCCAATATTTCATATGTTGATTTCTGCTGCGATATTTTGTGATGTGATCACTTGATATGATGAGAAAGATACTGTATATAATATATGTGATATATTATAGACGTTGCTTATGTTTTTCACCTGCGCTAGCCCTGCCCCGCTCTGCCGTTAGTTACCTAACCTAACAGTGCATGACGGGACATCGAGACGAATGCGGATGGCATAAGCATACGTTGTATTTATCTATGATGTTTAGGTAACTTAAATGATGGGACTTCATTAATGAGATTAATGAAAGAAAGAAAACCTAAAGATGTTGTGGAATCGAATTTTCAAAAAAAGGTAGCTCTAGTTATTGCTTTGCATAGCGGTATTCCTTGTAGAATATCCTGCACCTTATTCGATAAGGAAAGAGCCGAGATCCCTTCACCGGGAGTGACCTCTTTAGCAAATAACTGGCAGATGCTACAACCCTCAGTTTCGTTTTTTGATTGCTTTTTAAGTTCTTGCTTTGCATAGTGGTATTGTGAATATCCCGTACCTCATTCGACGAGGAAAGAGCCGAAATCCCTTCACCGGGAGTGACCTCTTTAGCAAAACTAGTAAAAGCCTCAAAAACACTCCATTTAAAATCATTTAATTCTACAACGATATCAAGTTCATTACGCAAAAGGTTTTCTTAAAAACCTGTCGTAGCCCTCCGTCATTTCAGATAAGTACTACATAGTATTCGTGCTATGTTTGTTAGCCTCGGTCAAGGCGTAGTGTGTGGTAGCTATTTAGTGCTTATCTTCTTAAGCATATGATGCGATTGAGCTAGGGTAGTCGTGCGACTTTGTTGGCCTCCGTCAAGGGTCGTGCAGGTGGGTTTAATTCAATCATGAAATGTACGGGTTGAACTTGACTAGCGGACTATGGTTTGTTGGCCTCCGTCAAGGTCATAAGACGCTAGGGGAAAAATTATCGGGAATTTCAAGTGTTGAAATTTGCAATGAGATTGCATACCTTCTATGAGATAGTTGGATCCCGATACCCACTATGAGTAATTGTTACTCCTGGGAGAGTTTTACACTTTACAATTAGCCGATCAAGTAGGTGTCTAGAAAGGTGTCAACGAGGTTACGCCCCTGGGAAAACGAGATTTATTCTAATTAGGTCCGTGCGAAAGCACGGGGAACCAACCTCAAAGTACCGCCACTGGCCTGGCTGAAAGATTGGCGAACTTATAGGGTGTAATTAATCCCGGCTAGTCTTTCTTTTTAGGGTTTGAAGGAAGATTTGATAAAACCAGTGGGAGCTATCCTGATTAGATAAAATAATAACCAATTTAATCTTGCAAGAGCATACGCTGAGTGTTTTCTTCTCTCTCTCCAGGTAGCGACCATGTCACGCCTTAATCAAGATAATAATATGGATGTATTGACCGAACCCGCTTGTTATACTGAGCTGGGGAACGTTGGTCTCTCTCTACCTTATAATTGTTATAAGACCGAGCAGGAAATAGGAGATTACTAGGATTCCCTTGCCGCCCAAACGAAGAAAGTGCATGATGATGCATCTTCTTCGGGTGTGTTCATTACTGAGAATTGTTTCTCAGTGTCATCTACGTCCTGTGTATGAGATACCAGATCAGGATCCCATATATGTAATCTGTTACATGGGCTACAGATAGGTATGGAACTGGGAATGGGTGATAAGTTTCAAGAGTTGGAAACAGTGCAATTGTTGCAGCCAAGGTGTTGGCAGTTATCACCTTGTATTACCAAACAGTAATACATTGATTCTGAACGAATGTTATTAGATACCGAACCTGATATACAACATCATATCAGTCTCTTTATTTAGTAAAGAAGGATATAATTTTGTATTGTTGGATAATGTTTTGAACATTTCCTATATCAAGAGTTGATCGGTTCAGGCACGTTATCTAAAAGCATATACGTTCTAAATCAAACCACGGTTCTTAACGTACAGAACACACACAAGAGGAAAAGTTAAGAAATGAACGAATCCTTCTTGAGGCATTGTAGACTAGGTCATATCAATGCAACCCGACTAGCTAAGTTACATTAAGATGCATATTTAAATCAGTTTGAATTTTACATCTTGTGAAACTTGTCATTCATGTCACAAAGATAAAATGACCATAGCTCCATTTACTTGAAACAGAGGAAGAGTTAGTGAACTCTTGGGACTGATACATGATGATGTATGTGGTCCCCTGTCTACACATGCCAGGACTGGTTCTTCATACTTCATTACATTCACTGATGATCTCTCAAGATTCGGAGATGTGTTCATGTTGAAACACAAGTCTGAAGCTTTTGAGAAATTCAAAGAATATAAGTCCGAAGTAGAGAACCAAAACGGGTATAAGTATTATGTCCTTTGATGTGATCGGGGAGGAGAATACTTAAGCAAGGAGATCCTGGACTATTCTAAAGGAGAATGAGATTCTCTCTCAGCATTACTCCTCTGTATACAACACAACACGTTGGTGTATCGAGGCGGAGCAATCGCACCCTATTTGATATGGTGCGCTCTAGGATAAGTACTACTGAGTTGCCTATTTCCTTTTGGGAGTTATGCACTTGAGAAGCTGCATACCTATTGAATTGGGTTCCAACCAAATCAGTGCCTACCACTCCATATGCGATATGATATGGGAAGAGCCCATCTCTTAAGTAAGTTAAGATTTGGGATTGTCCAGCCTGTGTCTAAAAGCAAAATCCTGACAAGCTCGATGCAAGGTCAGTTCTGTGGAAGTTTGTTGGATATCCCAAGCATTCGCAAGGGAATATATTCTACCGCACCGAGGAACAAAATGTGTTTTATTTCTCGGCATGCCACCATTTTAGAAAAGGATTTTTTTATGGAAGAAATTAGCAGTCATGAGGTAGAACTGGAAGGAGCTCCAGCTATACAAACTACAGCTGATGATTTCGTAGAACCGGAGGATTCAATAGTTTCCGACGAAGCTCAGCCTCTCCGCCGATCTGGTAGGGTTCCTCATCCGCCTGTTAGATACTTCGGTTTTCTCAATGACAGTGGGAGTGAGGATTGCATCATGAGATGATGACCCAACTAGTTTTGAGCAGGCCATCAAGAGTGGGGACTCTATAAGAATGGATGGATGCTAAGCGATCTGAGATGGAATCCATATACACCAACAAAGTATGGACTTTGGTTGCTTTATCTGATGGGTTAAACTCCCATTAGGAGAAAGTATATCTTGAAAAGATTACTTGGTGTACATGGAAAAGTTGAGACTTTCAAAGCTAGAATTGTTGTAAAAGGTTCTCGTCATCGATCAGTTATGGTTTATGATGAAACATTTTCTTTAGTAGCTATGCTTAAGTCCATCCGGATCCTACTTTCCATTGCTACATACCATGACTACGATATCTGGTGGTTGGGTGTCATGATTACTTTTCTAAATAGTGATTTAGAAGAGAGCGTCTATAAGTACACAGCCAGAGGGCTTCGTAGACAGTGGGAGCAGCGGAAACATGTGCAAGTTGCTTTACAGGTTAAAGCAAGCATTGCGAAGTCGGAACATCTGTTTTGATGTAGTAGTCAAAGCGTTTAACTTCATCAAAATGGTAGATGAACCTTGTATATACAAAAAGGGTAGTAGAGAGTATGGTGGTCATCCACGTATTGTACGTAGATGACATACTCTTGATAGGGAAGGTGTTTCCTATGCTACGCTCGGTCAATCTCCTCTTATCACAGGGATTCTCTATATAGGATCAAAGTGATACCTCCTAAATCCTGGGTTTTGGATCTATGATATAGATCTAAGTGGATGTTAGAATTATCACTAGGTGTAGTGAGATGGTATCAATAGATCCTGGGAAGAATCACCGGATATCTTCCAGGGTGGTAAGGTCGACTGAATGTCAGTCACAGGCATTGTTTTTACCTTCAGTGGAGGGACAGTATGTTGGAAGAGTTCCAAGCTAGATACCGTAGCATACTAGACGATAAAGGCTGGATACATTGCTACCTACGATGCTACCAAAAAGGCTTTCTGGGTGTATATTAGTTCATAAGATGAACTTCGTTCCTACCATTGTGTGACAATGGAGTTGTGGCTTATGCTAAGGTACCCCCGTCCCATCAGTGATCCAGATATATTCTAAGGCAGTATCACCTGATCATGGAGATGGTTGATCTCCAGGGAGAATGAGGTTAAAGAGAGTAGACTCAGAGGACAACACGGCGGATCCACTCACAAAGGCCTTTTCCCAAGAGAGACTTTTATGGGATGGTTAAGTATGGGATACTACAACCACTAATGATTGTTGGGTATTGGATACTACAGCATATGGCCCTAGTGTAAGTGGAAGATTGTTAGTTATATGTATGCCCTAGAGGCCATTATTGTACATGAGATGTATATTATATTGGATGCTTGGACATACATAGGGAGGACTTTCTTGCTCGATATGATAGTATGTTATCTGGTTACTCTTTATCTTAACATGTACACTGATTGTCTCTTTGTTACATGTTGGTAAAGCCCTTAGAATGTGTACTTGGCTACCTGGATTATGATGCGGATCATACTAGTGGGACAAAGGTAGTCCATGAGTACATCCTTTAATTTCCCTAGTCGTGGGTGTATCGAGACAGTGCATCGATATACTATAGTAGACTAGCGTATAGCTTCTCGACCCATGTAGATGGGCGATGGATGATCCCATATCCATTGGTGTTTGACATCAGATATGGTAAACGGGTGCTCAGTGGAGACTGGGTATATTGGACGGACTCGCCGAGAACTCCCAGATGGTATTATACTTTATGTCAGATGGCAGTTCTCTGGTGACACTGGTACAGGGTAGTCTGTCGGCCCGAGATCGTCATAGAATCTTGTGTGATTCCCACTGTGCTTTGATTTCCACCATACCACGGTCAAAAGATCGTGCACAAAGGTGGTTTTTGGGTACAGTCCCGAGTCATATGGAGGTAGTGAGCGATAGGAGGGGATTCGTCTCTCCCGGTATAGAGAGTTGATATTGCGCTGTGCTCGATTATCTATAACAGGAAGTCCCTGGCCAGGGGTGATTCAGAGATGTACTGGTAAGTGTTATCAGTAGTTTCTCAACCCGTTATAAGCCTCATATCGGCACGACTTATCGAGTTACTGGGGTCTGACGTTTACCACCCCTAGACGAGATATGTGACGTATCAGACGAAGAGACCGGACTGTATAGTAGTGTTACTGATAGGATTCGCAGGAGTATGAGTAGGCTTGCTTGTTGATCTTCTGATCGCTCAATACCCGGGTGGCCGTTACGTTTAGCAGACCGCTTGCGGATTGTGGGTGTTTGATATGATCATCACCTACTGTCGGCGTATTGACGAGTCTTTAGAGTCCTACACAGAGGTTTCCCGGCTCAAGCGAAACGGAGTAGGAGCACATATGTGATATGTGCGGGACCAAAATTAATATGATATGTAATACCGTATTCTATTCTCACGATTTGTGTTATCGGTCGGTTATATGTGACATAGCCGGGTTATCGAATCAAGTATTGATTCGATAAGTTGATACACATGATATTAGTCGGTTATATGTGATATAGCCGGATTATTAAATCAAGTGTTGATTTAATAATCTAATGTATAATTATATATTTGATATATTAATTTACATTAACTAGTATTGGATCGCTTAAGTTTTCTTTTCTCACTTGATTGTGTGCATTAATGTATATGTGAAATATATTAATGTACATGTTTTTGTGTTATGATTGATGATACATGCTTCATGGGTGGGTGGGTGACTTACACCATGCTACGTATAATGTAGGGTATTTTAATTGATTAAGTAATTCAAAAATGCTTGGATATTGGTCATAGCTAGAAGCTTGTAGAGCTTGGATAACCATTGACTAAAGTCCACAAGTTTTGTTTTGCTTGAGATATTTTATAAACCCAACCATTATAATTAGCCATGGTTAACTCTCTACAATGGTTAGTATATGATACTAACTCACCCATGGTTGCCATTCTCCACTTGATTTTCATCATGAGAGATTTCTTCATCTCCTTCCTCAAAGCTCACTAGCTTTTGGTAAATGAAGAAAAATGAGTGAGAAAATTATTTCTAAAGTGAGTAAAATTCCTACTTCATCATCCTCTACTACTAGCCATTTAGTATAGGGTGTTTGCTTCACTAATTTCACAATTAGTGAAGAGGTAGCTTGGGCTAGTGTCTCCTCGACGTAGATCATCTTTGGCCTCAAAGACTTCGTGCAAGCTTGTTCATTTCTTCAAGGGAACCCTTTCTAGAGTTCGGGTGTTCATGATTTGCAGCGAAGGGACTACCACACGGAGCATTAGAAGTGAAGGACCGGTTTACAAAAGTTGTATTCCTCATTCACTTGCATGTAAAGTTGTTTACATATCGTTTCGTCGTATTTTCTAGTAAAGATTCTATGGTTAGGGTTAGCTAGAATGGAAATTTTTTGAAATTGGCATGGACGATACCTCCCGAAACCTTGCTGCCGTGGTAGGCAACCCTGCAATTTGGACTTCCTGGTAGGGCCACAATGCTTAGCAAACAGGTTGATATCCCCGTCGCCTAAAGCTTTTTCACCTTTATGAGCCTTTAGGGTCCTATAAAGATGTTTTTCCCTACAAGTCGAGACGAGTAGAGAGGATCTCATAGGTGTATCCTAACGTAAAATGTAGATGACCCCCTTTTTTGATTGGGGTCTGTTAGGTTAGTAGTACTAGGTTTAAGTCCATCATAACGTCGTGTTGGCTTATGTATCCTCGATATGCAGTCCCTTAGGTTACTGCTCGAGTAGCCCCGTGTCTGATGTGTCTCTGATCCATTCTGAGGATCGACAAGACGTCTTCAAGTAATCTTCCTAGGTCGGAATATCCATTTTACCGTCGGAAAAACAAGCGTTAGGTATTTGCCGTGGTGCTTTTTACTTGAGGTTAGGCTTAATTTGAAACCCCGATGAGTCATAACCGCACCTTTCTGGGGTGGGATGATCTCCAATGGTCTTTAGGCTTTTAATGTGTTGCCGTCAAGACCCGAAGTTATGAATATGCCATCACTTCGCTTTTTCTTTGTTGATACCGCGCCAATTCTTTGGTGAAGTAGGGTAGACATCCGAATGACCTCTATGCTGTATATATTGCAATCGAGATCTGGAGCTAGGATTTTGTCATCACTCCACTTTTATTTGACTGTTGCGTCCACACCCTGCTGGAATGAGGAGGAACGTCGAGATGTTCCCTAGGTTATAGATGTGCCATCGAGATCTGGAGCTAGGAATATGTCATTGCTTTACTTTTGTTTGGCCCTTGGGTCCTTGTTGACGTCACATCTGCACTGAGAAGGAACGTCGAGCTAGAGCTAGGACTTTGCCATTACTCCGTTTTGATTTGGCTCATTGGAGCTTTGTCGACACCACGTCTGTACTCTACTGGGGTAAGAGAGATGTCGAATTAGTCTCTAGGTTGTATACGTGCCATCAAAACTCGGTTCTTCTTTTGACAAAACATGGTGGGAAAATATGGTTCCCCTTTCTTTCATTTGAGCCCATGGATTGTACACAAGAGTCGGTATGGATCTATTTGCAAGGCAAAAAAAGTTTCATTTTCACATTTTTTTTATTTATTTCCGAGATGCTCTATCTTTTCAGCTTTTCATATCGCGAAAGTCGCGACTGCCCAATCATTTCGGCTATTTTTTTCGCAGTGCACAATCATTTCGGTTATGTCATTTTATTTTATTTTTACTCGCTGTTTTTTATTGCGAGTTGTCCAAACATTTCGGCTGTTTCATATGCATATATTTTTTGCTCGCCGATTTTTATTGCGAGTTGCCCTCGGCTATATCATATGCATTTTTTTGCGACTCGCTGAGTTTTATTACAAGTTAGGAACTTAAGATCTAATACCAATCTTAGCATCAGTATCGCTGCAACTGGAATATTGCCAAGGGCGGATCATCATTTGCCGTGAGAGGACATAAAGTTTAATACATGTTTATACATCAGCATCGCTACAACTGGGATGTTGCCAGGAGCAAATTATCATTTGTCTTTGTTGATTTGGAAAAAGGTGGCTTAGCAAACAGGGTTAGGAGCCTGTCGACTAAGGCTTTTTGAGTTTATGAGCCGTAAGGGTCTTATAAAGGTATTTCTCATGATGAGTCGTGAGGATCTCGTAAATGTATTTTCTTCTTAGGAATCGTGGGGATTTCTAAGTGATATTTTCTCTTGTAAGTCGTAAGGATCTTACAAGAGTATTTTCTCCTTGCAAGTCGAGAGGACTTACAAGTATTGTTCACCATATGTGGATATTTCTCGCCATTGGTGAAACTCGGTTGGGACATATTTTGTTCGTGCCCGTGGATTGTATACAAGAGTCGATATCGAACTACTTGTAGGGCAATTTGGTGAATATGAAGGCTTAAGAACAGGTTTAGATCTCTGTAATTTAAGGCTTTTGAATCTCCATAATGAAGCTCTCAAGAGAAAGCTTCAAGAGGGAAGAAGAAAAAGAGACCAAGTTAAAGCCCACTCACTCTCAAGCCTAAACCAAAAACAAAAGAAATTATCAAAAATTGTTATATTTTGTGAGACCCACTCCCTTGCTCACTGATCTGGCTTTTATAGGCACCAAAAAAGATTAAACAAGTAATAAAAATAAGGTGATGTGACTGCAAGAGAGGGACAGAAGAAAGTTGGGGACAAACGGGGCAAGGGGAGCCGGCGAGCTCGGATGTTCATGGGGTCTCACCGGTTTTATTATGGAAAAATAGGCACGTATTGATGTGGTGGTCTTGTGTCTACTCCAACATCATCCTGGTGTTGTTTGATTTGTCTAAAATAACCTGGTTTGCATGCAGAGTTTGGAGGGAAACTTGAAGCAATGTATCACATCAAAACTTTTAGCATTTATCACACATGTCTCCCCACTTGCACAAGCTATCATTTGTGTGTGCCATGGGCATCCCCACCATGGTCCAAGCCATCAAAGATTCATATGCACACTTGTATTTGTTGGACCAAAATTGTGTGCACACATTTATTTTGCAAAAGCTCTTTGGATATCGGTCGGTTTCCTGTTCTGATTGCAGTGTTGGCTCCCAAGCGTTATATCCGTGATATTAAGTGTGTTTCCAGTATTTAATCACGATTACCTGTAAACTGTAATTACTGAGCAGACACTGATTAATAATTCCGATATATAATAAAATAGATAATGAATGAGCGGTATTAAAATGCAGTTTTCAGTGATGAACAAATACCCCCAAACTTATCTTTTGCTCGTCCCGAGCAAAACAAAATCCTAACCTCACTTTCGCAGGGAACGCGATTGCACTGAGCATGTGCAACAAGTCGTTAAACCTCTAGGTGTCCCTAGTATGAGGAGTGTTGTCTCCTGAGGGTTTTCAACGGATTACACCCACAAAATCCAGTCAAGTTAGCGTTGTGGAGAAACTATTGATTCTAATCTTAATGTTAAGAATCAAAGCTAGAAGTTCTATTATCCAAGTTAGAAACGTTAAACCCAATTTTTCACTCCTCGCAATTTGTTTAACATAAGCCCATACGCGTCTTTACGTGATTGTGCGGATAGTTTCCATAAGGTTTTAAGAACTTTGATTAGGGTCATCATGTCATAATTACAGACCAGGATAAACTTCTGAAGGATCACATGAGTTTGAAAGGGGTTAAGATTTTCTCAAGTTTTTGTTCTCAAGTTAGGTTTCAAATCAGAATTTCAATCGTTTTTAACAGAGAACCTAAGTCTTATTCTTCACTCCTACCTTTCACCTGTTTTTGTTCATACACACCCTTCGTTATTGTGCAAAACATCTTTATAAATATAAACTTTCATATCTCCGTAAAAAAAACTGTTTTATAAGAAAACTTGTCTCCGCCAAGATTATTCTCCTATAAAGAACCATGAGGACTTTTAACTCGGAGAGAAGACTTGCTTAGCTTGATTTATTTAGCGATTGGAAACTTAGTGAGCTTTGGGTCAATGACTCCCAAACCAGATGGTGTTAGGGCATTAGGTGTGAAGACACCCCAAAAACTTAATTACCCAAGTTACCAAGGACACAAAACAAAAGGCTCGTTTTATTTTAAAATATTCGGAACTCAGTGAAAACGGAGATATAACCAGCATTTCTTTTAAATCCAAAGACGTTACATGTGGATAAGGTGTGTAATCACTCCAACAAGGTTCCAGATGGGTTATTTTTCAGACTTGTAGCTTCATAGTAAAACCTCAATAATACCCTTCATATTCACCTTACTTTATGAACTATTCTTGATATTACTTAACTCAGAACAAATATGTTTGATCCTAAAGGTGTTTATCAATTTTAAAAGTTTTACAGACATGTCATACTTTCATCAAATTCTCAAAAACATACGACACGTGTAAAGTGTTATAAAAGACGTATATCAGCTATTGTTAAACACAAAGGAGGGTTATCTTTCGGGTTTTCAGTCTCATGAAAAGGATTTAGGTATTCCTAACTTATCAACCGAACCGTCAGACATCGAGTCAAAGTTCCCCCCGCTAGCTAACATGACAAAGTTTTTATATTTTTGGGGAAAAATTTCATTTTTTATGAGTTTTTTAATATGTATGCAATGCAGAATATACACATGATGCAGCAAAATAAACGCAGTGCTCACCCCCAAACCTGAGTTTTACGACGTCCTCATCGTTGTCCCCATCTCCGGTAGCTAGACTTAGACATCAGGGTGAGAATTTTATTCAAAGAAAAAGAAAAAACCTAAGACTAATTCCAACATTTACATGTTAAAAGACTGGGTTAGTCCAGAAATTAATACCATCCATTTAAAGATTTTGTCTATATAGTGTAATGGCTGGTAAAAGAATATGTATATAAAAAAGAAAAAGAAAAAGAAAAGGTATATGTTAGATATTAGTGAAGGGCATGGGTGTGTAAAAGTATGGATCAGAAGACGTTGAAAGTGAAAATGAAGTTTTGAAGAGGTCAAAGAATTGTTTTCTGAATGAATTGAATGTTCAAGAAGCACGTGTTGAGTTCTGAAGTCAAGTTCGTTTTAATACTGGAGTACATTTGCAAAAAGTTCAAAAAAAGAAAGGTTTTTAGGATGTTCCCAAATTGATCCTGACTCAAACTCACCAAGGATATCAAGTTCATCCGCAAAAATTTCCTCAAAACTCGAAATGAAAGAATATTTTTCAATGTTGCCTTCCTCCCTATGATTTTTCACAATCTTATTCTTATCATTATAGCCCCATATCTCTCCTAATACAATTTTTCCCTCATCACATTCACAATTGGGTAGGTTCATGTCATCTAAAAAAGTAGGTTCCCACCCTAACGTTTCTTCCGAAACAATTGTTAATTATGTATACGCCCTAGAGGCCATTATTGCACATATGATGTATATTATAGTGGATGCTTGGATATATATAAAGGGGACTTTCTTGCTCGACATGATAGTATGCTATTATATTGCTCTTTGTCTTAACATGTAGACTTGTATTGTGATACTGTCTTGCTATCACATGTTGATAAAGCCCTTAGGATGGTACTTGACTACTAGGACTATGATGGAGATCATACTAGTGGGGCCAGGGTAGTTCACAAGTACATCCTATAATTGTTCATAGTCGATGGTGTATCGAGACAGGGAATCGATACTCCAGAGTAGACTAGCGTATACGCTTCTTGACCCATATGATGGGCGATGGATGATCCAACATCCATTGGTGTTTGACATCAAAGATGGTATACGGGTGCTCAGTGGAGACTGGGTACACTAAACGGACTCGCCGAGAACTCCTAGTTGGTATTATATCTATCGTCAGATAGCAGTTCTCTGGTGACACTAGTACAGGTTAGTCTGTAGACCCGAGATCGTCATAGAGTCTTGTGTGATTCCTACTGTGCTTCGATTTCTACCTTACCACGTTCAAGAGAATGTGCAAAACGGTGGCTTTTGGGTACAGTCCCGAATCACATGGAGTCAATGAGCGATAGGAGGGGTTTCGTCTCTCCCGGTATTGGGGGTTGATGTTGCGTTGTGCTCGATTGGCTATAACAGGAAGTCCCTGGCCAGGGCTGATATGGAGATCTACTGGTAAGTGTTATCAGTAGTTTCTCGACCCGTTATGAGCCTCACATCGGCATGACTTATCGGTTACTGGGGTCTGACGTTTACCACTACTAGACTGGATATGCGACATATCAGACGAAGAGACCGGACTGTACGATAGTGTTACTGACAGGCTTTACAGGAGTTAGAGCGGTCTTGCTTGTTGATCTTCTGATTGCTCAATACCCGGGTAGCCGTTACGTCCAGCTAGTACCGCTGACGGCTTGTGGGTGGTTGATATGATCATCACTACTGCCGGCGTATTGACAAGTCTTTAGAGTCCTACACAGAGGTTTACTGGCTCAGGCAAAACGAAGTAGGAGCACATATGTGATATATACGGGACCGAGATTAATACGTGTATGTGATACCGTATTCTATTCTCGTGATATGTGATATCGGCCTGTTATATGTGATATAGCCGGGTTATCGGATCAAGTGTTGATTCGATAAAATGATACATATGATATTAGTCGGTTATATGTGATATAGCCGGATTATTAAATCAAGTGTTGATTTAATAATTTAATGTATAATTATATATTTGATATATTCAGTTACATTAACTAATGCATGCTCACTTCGGATTTCTTTTTCTCACTTGTGTGTGTATTAAGTATATATGTGATATATATTTGTGTACATTATTTTGTGTCATGCTAGATGATACATGTAACATGGGTGTGTGAGACTCACACTATGATTATGATAAGATTAGGGTTTTATTTATTTTAGTAATTCAAAAATTGGTTGGATTTTGTCATGGCAAGAAGCTTGTGAGTTCCTTGACTTAGTCCACTTGTTTTGTTTTACTCAAGATATTTGTTAACCCAACCATTATCCTAAGCCATGGTTAAGTCTCTACAAGGGTTAGTATATGTTATGAACTCACCCATGGTTGCATTTCTAAACTCACTCTTATTCATTCATCACTTGATCTTCTTCTTCATCTCATTCTAGCTCTCTTGCCTTTTGTGAAGTGAAGAAAAATAGTGAGAAAATAAAATATGAAGTGAGCAAAATTCCTACTTCATCATCCTCTACTAGATTAGCCATTTAGTTTAAGGTGTTAGCTTCACTAATCCATAATTAGTGAAGAGGTAGCTTGAGTTGGTGTCTCCTCGACGTAAATCATCTTCGGCTTTGAAGACTTCAAGCAAGTTTTCATTTTTCACCTTGTGAAGGCTCTCAAGAGTTCGGTAGATCATTACTCGCAGCGAAGGAACTTCTACACAGAGCATTTGAAGTGAAGGACCGGTCTACAAAGATTTTATTCCGCATTCACTTAGTTGTAAAGATGTTTGCATATCGTGTCGTCTAAATCTTTAGTTAAGATTCTAGGGTTAGGGTTAAGCAGCATGGCAATTTTTTGAAAATTGCAAGGACGATGCCTCCCGAAACCGTGTTGTCGTGCTAAATAACCCTACAGTGGTATCAGAGCCAAGCTAGAGAATTAGACGATATTTGTTAGATTACGAAACCGAAACTACTCCGTAACTTGAAACATTAAAACCCAGTTTCTGTAAATTTTTTAAGTCGTCGAAAAAAAAATTTAGCAACTGCAGAATGTTATATAAGATGTAACATGAACACTGAACAAATACGTGTTAGTGTGATATGCCCTCGAGGCCATTATTGTATAGTACTAGTTTGTATATTATATTTTGGAAGCTTGGGATATATACACGGTTGACATTCTTGCTCAATATGGTAGTATGCTACTTGGTTTGTATCTATCTTAATATGTGTATGTGTTTCTTTTAACATACGCTGAAACATATTGATAGAGCCCTTAGGATCTTTGCTTGACTACCAGCGTTGTGATAGCAGTCACACTAGTGGGGGCTGGGTAGTCTACAAGCACATCCTTATACTGGTCCCTGGTCATAGGTTTATCGAGACAGGGCATCGATACTCCTGAGTAGACTGGTGTGTACACTTCTCATCCCAAGAGGGGAGATGGTCTGTCCCACAGCCATCAGTACGCCGTACTTGAGATAGTATGCAGGTGCTCGTTAGGTTACGAGTACACTGGACATGACTCGCTAGGAACTGTAGGTTGGTACTATACCTATCGTCAGTTAACAGTTCCCAGGTGACATGAGTACAGCTTAGTCCGTCGACTTGACACTGCTGCTTCGCCTCAAGTGTGTTCCCACTGTTCTTAGATTACTACCCTACCATGGCTCTATTGAGTCGTGCAAATAGGTAGTAGTTGGGTGCAGTCCTGAAGCACTTGGAGGCAGTGGCGGTTGGATAGGATTCGTCTCTCCTGGTATTGGGGGTTGATATCGCGCTGTGTTCAGAATGCCATTACACAAAGTCTCTGGCCAGGGCAAGTGAGATTTACTGGTAAGTACTCCAATAGTTTCTCAGGGTGTTTTGGACTGTACTCTAATACAACTTATACCGCTATTAGGGGACTGATGTTTACCGCCCCCCTAGGCCCGATATACGATTCTCTTAGACGAACAGACCGGACTGTACGAAGATTGACACATTCAGTCTCAGTAGGAGTTCGGATGGGTTTTCCTCATCGGCCTTCTTATCGACATCTACCTGGGGACCGTTACGTACAGCTAGTACCGCTTGCGGCCTGTGGTTAAACCCACTACCAGTGTAGTGTCGAGTCTTTAGAGTCCCACACAGAGGATTGTTCACCTTTGGGCGATATGAGTAGATGTCGTATGATTTTACGACAGTGTTCGTTCACACACGCGCACTTGTGCATGTTCGGTGTTCGGGCAGTAGATACTAGTGGGCTTTGGTTTAAGCCAGATCCTAGTATTGGATTTTGGATTGGTTTAGTCTCATTGTATTCGTGTTTCTCGGAACACGGATACGGGTATTTACATACAGTTGACAGAGGCGGAGGAGGTGACACCTCATTAGGGTTTTGACCATTAACTTGATCAAAACCATAATGAGAAGGAGGAAATTGATTAATAGTTTTAATTAGAGATAATTGTTTCATGGCTAATGTTGGTTTGACCATTTGACTTGTTGACTCATGTTGACTTAGATATTTTTTGTTAAGCATGAGATATTTTCTTTGAGCATGCTTAGCATTAATTGTGACATGACAAAGGTCAAATCAATACACCATCACAATTATCTTAATTAATATTATTATTATCATATTTCCTCATATGAGAGCTTTTTCCTCTCATTCTCATATTATCTTTCTCTCTCATGGTTTGCTCTCTCCTCTTCCTCTCTCAAAAGGCTCTATTGTTTCATGTGTTGAAAAACAAGAGCCTTTGAGATAAAACAACCAAAACACTTCTCTACTTACTCTAGGGTTCTTAGTCTAGCAAGCCAAGCACTCTAGTTACTTCATTGTTGAGATTGGAGCTCAAGGTAGAGGCCTTCGGGTGGATCTTCTATGATATAGAAAAGCCGGTGAGGAGGAGCCATTCACACCATTCCAAGGAGCTCACAACAAGGAGAAGAAGGAGTTCAAGACTTAGTTATAACCATCTAACATAATAGTTAAAACCCTAAGTTAGTTTGTTAGTTAATGTTTGGTAAAGATCCTAATGCATAGTCTATGTTACCTTGTGATAAAAATTCGTTTTTTACTCTTTCCACCTCCCCGTAAGTACCGGGGTGGGTATCATAGACTTACAATACGAACTCAATTGGACGGATTTGACCCGAGCACATTGCCCTAAAAACCAAGCAGGCCGGCCCCATGAAGAGTTCTGGGCTTCGTATTTGTTTGGTGTTCTGTTCTCTGGGTTTTGGTGTTTCAGGTGTTGCTTGTTTTTTCTAAAATTGCATGAGATGTTTATTTTCAATAAAGGCAATTCGGAGTGTTTCATAGTCGTAATTCTAACATGTTTTCGTATTATTTAGACGGCGTTAAAAAGTTCGAACGGATATCAAATACCCACTTTAACCATTGCGGGAAATTTTCCAAGAGTTGGATTTTTTCCAAGTTTGAAACATTCAAATATCGTGCAAGTGATTCGATGGACCCTCTAGAAGAACGAAACCCTAACTCGATTCTATGACCGTAAGAACTGCCGCTAAACCCTAGGGTTTGCGATTGTTCTGCGGCGCCGTAGGTGAGGCAAGGGTTGACCTTCTATGGTTGGTCCATAGGTATTGTTGCATGTAATGGGTACTTTTAAACTACGCACAAGTGTTGAGCTTTTTGGGAAATTTTGGGTGTTTGTTGATTCGATCAGAATGTTTAACGTCGTCTAGATTTTTCTGGAATGTGATACAATATGTGGGATTCATATAGCTAGGCATGAAATCCGAAGTATGTGATATTTCGGGTTTATGATGTCTAAGGTGATTGTGGATTCCAAATGTTGTAGTTTGACATTTTCCTTTCTGCGACCGTAAGTGTAATATGTGGTGTATCCCCGGTTTCATTGCTATATGTCAACGACAATTGGGATACGCATATTTACTTACGTTGATGACATGTGATGTTATGTGTTGCTGTGATATGTTATATTGGATCGTCATGTTTTGAATAGCCGGGGGTTTTATGTGAGACGAGAGTTTTTATTTTCATTCATGTAAAATTCATTGTATGTAATATTCTTTTATTGGGGCACTTCCGAGATGAGGATGATGTCACCATTGTTGTATATTATTTACTTTTCCGCATTAGGATAGACCCAAGGTGGGGAGCATAAGTAACCGGGTTCTAGAGTCCTGTGGGAGACTATCTCGAGGAGTCGAGACCGGGTCTCCTAACTCTAGAATTGGTAGGGTTGCTTGCCGCTCTCATAGGGGTCTAGGGATGTGGGTTTGGCTATTCATCACTGTTGGAGATGGTGCCCTCAGAGTCAATTATTGGATCACAGGCACGTGATTGCAATGATTGAGGGAGGACCTGTCCCAGTAGGACAGTCTTACTCAAGATGATAATATGCTATCTTGTTTATCTTTATCATCGTGTACTGCTTTAGGTGACCTTACAGGTCACTATTGCGTGTTGATAGAGCCCCTAGGATTCTCGCTTGACTGCCAGCAGTATGAGGGCGATCATATACGTGGGAGCTGGGGTCTCTAAGCACATCCTTAAAAGGTCCCTAGTCGTGGGAGTTTCGAGACTGGGCATCGATACTCCAGAAGAGACTAGTGTATACAGTCGAGACCCTGACGAGGGGCGGTGGCCGGTCTCACAAGCCACTGGTGTCAGTTGGTTCACTTAAGATGTATACAGGTGCTCATTGGGTTATGAGTACACCGGACAGGACTCGCCGGGAACCTGCTAGTTGGTATTATACCTGACGTCAGATAGCAGTTCCCTGGTGACATGTGTACAGGTTAGTTCATCGACCTGAGATCGTCATTTGTCTCGTGTGAGTTCCCAATGTTCTTTGATTACTATCCTACCACGCTCAAAGGAGACGTGCAAACAGGTTTTAGTTGAGTACAGTCCCGAGCCACATGGAGGCGGTGAGCGGATCTGCAGGGGTTCGTCTCTCCCGGTATTGGGGGTGAGGTCGCGCTGTGTCTAGGAGAGCCAGTACATGAAAAGTCCTTGGCCAAGGCAGGAGATTTACTGGTAGGTATTCCAGTAGTATCTCAGGGTGTTCTGGGCTATACTCCGACACGAATTGTACCGCTTTTGGGGGTCTGACTTTTACCAACCCCCTAGGCCCGCCATGCGATGCTCATAGACGAACGGACCGGACTGTACGGATATTGTTACTGACAGGCTCAGTAGGGTGTCAGGATGAGTTCGCTCATCGACGTCCCTTTTGGTCAGTAGCTGGTAGCCCGTCACGTATGGCTAATACCTCTGACGTGCTAGTGGTTAAATCCACAGCCATAGTATTGACGAGTCTTTAGAGTCCACCACACACAGTTACTCAAGTTTCGGGCGAAACGCTGTAGAGGCCGTATGGAGATATGGCAGGGTTCGATCAGATACGTGCGGTATTGTACGGATAATACCAGCGGATTTTGGTTTAAGCCGGATCCTAGTATTGTACAGTGTAGATTTTATCTCTTTGCATTTGTATTCAGTGGGAATACAAATGCGGGTATGTATATACAGTCGCGGGGTTTTCCTATAATTTATTATGGGATCAGTTTTCTGAAGTTGCCAGTTTGCTTTCCGTTCCGGCCAGTTTTCCTTTGTTCCTTCACGGCCGGACTTTCCGTTGGAGGGGGTTATTTGCAAGTTTGCAAATTAGTTATTGTGGAGGGGGTTTCTTGCATATGAGGCATCATGATTGTTCTTTCATCATGAGATTCTTTTTGGGTCATTTCCTTTGCATTAAATGTGATGGGGTTTAGATTAGAAATTGGTGTGACCATTTTCTACACATATTGATTCCTTTTCTTCTCTTGAGATTTTCATTCTTTTTCCTCCCATCATGAGGTAGGGGCCGGCCACATTAGGAGAGAAGGGGGAGATTCATTTTGTGGTGGTGGGAAAATTATCTCATCTTTTTGCTTGTTACAAAATTCCAAACCCCTCTCCAAAAGCTCATCTCTTCTCCAATCCATCAAAGGCAACTTCACAACCCCAAAGAGACAAACCATTCTACACTTCTCTACTTCAACCTTGGACGCGTCGGCTTGCCAACTTCGCGCCCGAGTTGCCTCGGTTCATAGGTGGGAGCCCGTAAATAATTCGGCTACGTGGTGCCCTTTCCGACAAGGAGGTGACGAACGGAGATTCCGCGGGAGATCGGGACGACGGCGAGAAGACCGAAGAACACGGATCGCTCGGTATATCTCTCTACCCATCTTTTAGTTTGCTAGTAGTTAGGTTAATGGCCCGATCCGGGATTTTAGTGCGCGGTGGTGCTGGTTTCTAAGTTTTAGAAAAATTTTGTTTCCGCATTCCGGCGTCGGATTGACGACCGGGGCGCCGTCGTGCACTTACAGTGGTATCAGAGCCAAGCCATCAACCTAGTTTATCTTGCTCTAACGTGTTTACAAGTTCGATCGAATGAATTTCCAAAAACCGCGTTTCCATGTCGTAGTTTCTGTCGAATTTTTCTGTGCTCTAAAAATTATTTGGTACATTGGAAAATTACGTGCAGGGTTTTTTATGAATTCTGTGAAAATTTGGTACGCTGATGTTACTGTAGCTCGGCGGTTTAGCTGCCAAAACCATGTTTTGGCCGTGGAACTGCCGCCGTTTCGTGGCCAAACCGTACCAAATTTTCACAGTAGGCTTCCGACATGGAAATAGGGTTTCTGGTATATTCTTTTTGGGCCTAGATGTTTTTGAGTGCTGCAGTTGTGCTTGGGGCCCAGTTCGGAAAATTCAGTCGATCGAAAATTTTAAACATGTTAGTTCACAGTATTTATATTATATCTGCGACCGTGAATGTCATTCGATCGGTAAATCCAGTCTATCTGCTATAGCCCTTTTAGACGGATTTACGAACGTGACATTCATATTGATTTCTGTGTTGTGCTGTGATGTTGCAGATTGGTCGTGGGGGATAGCCTGGATGCAATGTTAGTACAGTTTCGTTTTATATGTACATTTGATATTGCGGGGCGAGCGTCCGACATGTGGACTGCCATCACTGCCTGTTTGTATATTATTCTTTTGGGGCACGACCAGGTTGAGGTCCATGTACCCGTTGTATGTATATTTTACTTTCTGTACTAGGATTACCCTAAGGAGGGGTGCACGGATAGCCGGGTTCTAGAGGGTAACGGGCCCGCATCTCATGGCATTGAGACGGAGGGGGCTTTACTCTAGAATTGGCGGGCTATTCGCCGCACTCGTATGGGGTACAGGTTGACCCTGGAGGGGTGCCCAAGTTACCGGATTCCGTGAAGTGTTGGGTGGTCCATTCACGTTGCTGAAGGGGGCTGCCTCGCTTCAGGTTTTGGCGGGTAACTTGCCGCGCCCGCAGGGGTCTAGGATTTCATTGCACAGGCTATCCACACGACCAGGGGAACGTCGGGTTTCAGTAGCGGCTCTGTGAAACCCGGGGATCCCAGATATCTGTATTGTTCTGTGTTGCTTATTACATTTCTGTGATGTTGCATTTTATCACGCCTTGAGCGAATATTATATATTGATATATATACTAGTAGATGTTGTATATGTTTTGCACCCGCGCTAGTCCAATCCCCGCTCTGTCGTTAGTTAAGTAACCTAACGGGTGATGACGGGACCCAGTGGCGAATGCGGGTGGCATATACGTTCATCGTATTTTCGTTCTTTATTGGTGTGATCAATTGATGGGACTGCATTGATTCGGATCAATGCAAGCTAAACAAACCTATTCTGATGTTGTTGGAACATTTTTCAAAAAGCTATTATTGCAAGGACATTCTCTTTTGTTTTGCATCGTGGTATTCAGTTGGAATATCCTGCTCCTCAGTCGACGAGGCAAGGGCCGAGATCCCTTCACCGGGAGTGACCCCTTGGACAGAAGTTTGCGTTAGGGCAATAACTTCACTACAGTCGTTTACTTTTGCTTTGCATCGTGGTATTCAGTTGGAATATCCTGCACCTCATTCTACGGGGAAAGAGCCGAGATCCCTTCACCGGAAGTGATCTCTTTAGCAAAGGTTTTCGTTACTATATTTTTATAAAGCTATCCAGTTCCTTCAACGATATCAAGTTCATTACGTTAAAAGTTTTCGCCAGAAACCATTCGTATCCCTCCATCATTTCAGTTAAATATTCGGTAGTATTCAAGCTATGTATTTTGACCTCACGCCAAGGCATAGTGATTGGTAGCTGCCGGATATTTATCTGTTGCATAGATAGATGCGTTGGTTTGGGACAGTCGTACTACTATTTTGGCCTTCGTCAAGGGTATGTATGGGTGGGTTCAAATTAACTTGGACAATGATGGGTAGAACTTAACATGTGACTTATGATATTTTGACCTCACGCCAAGGTCATAAGAGCATGGGGCAAAAATCACATCGGGAGTTTCTAAAGAAACTGAAACTTGCCAGATATGCGCATACCTTCTGGAGTGTGATAATGTGAGCGGATTCCGTCACGTTATCATGCGATGATGGTTGGATCCCGATTCCCACTGATGAGTTGGTTTACTCCTCGGGTGATCCCGACTAATTCTTCTTTCGGGTTTGGAGAAGAATTTGAGGTTACAGTGGGAGGTTTCCTGATTAGATAAAGTGATAACCATTCTGATCTAGGTTAGAGTGCACGCTGAGTGTTTCTTTTCTCTCTCTCTTTGGCAGCGACCATGACCCGACCCTTGACTATGACTCAGTGACCAAAATTAACCGAACCTTCTTAAACACTGGCTTTCGGATTGTCAGAGTTGCAAACCTCATTGCCACTCCTACTTTTACCCTTTTCTCCAGGACACCCCGTGTTACTACGAACGTCCACTTCCATTGGACAAAAACCATCGTATGGTTATATACGAACTCGAAGGAATTTATTCGAGGATGGTTTCCGGTTCTGGAGAAAACGAATAGGACTATTCAGTGTCTTTTCCTTTTACCTTCTCTCAGGTTGCGAGTACTCCTTGATTTAGGAGATAGTACACCTATTACGCAAATTGGATAGTCTTCTTCCAAACCATAAGCAGGTGCCGACATTAGGAGATTCCTTTTCTTCTCTTGAGATTTTCATTCTTTTTCCTCCCATCATGAGGTAGGGGCCGGCCACATTAGGAGAGAAGGGGAGATTCATTTTGTGGTCGTGGGAAAATTATCTCATCTTTTTGCTTGTTACAAAATTCCAAACCCCTCTCCAAAAGCTCATCTCTTCTCCAATCCATCAAAGGCAACTTCACAACCCCAAAGAGACAAACCATTCTACACTTCTCTACTTCAACCTTGGACGCGTCGGCTTGCCAACTTCGCGCCCGAGTTGCCTCGGTTCAGAGGTGGGAGCCCGTAAAAGAATTCGGCTACGTGGTGCCCTTTCCGACAAGGAGGTGACGAACGGAGATTCCGCGGGAGATCGGGACGACGACGAGAAGACCGAAGGACACGGATCGCTCGGTATATCTCTCTACCCATCTTTTAGTTTGCTAGTAGTTAAGTTAATGGCCCGATCCGGGATTTTAGTGCGCGGTGGTGCCGGTTTCTAAGTTTTAGAAAATTTTCGTTTCCGCATTCCGGCGTCGGATTGACGGCCGGGGCGCCGTCGTGCACTTACAATCACGATCGTGGAATCCGTGTTTTTTTACAGGCTTAATATAAAACACGGACCTCCTAGTATATCCAATATTTCATATGTTATCTTCTGCTGCTGATATTCTGTGATGTGATCACTTTATATGCGTGAGACGAATGCTTTATTATTATATATATGATATATAATAAACGTTGCTTATGTTTTGTACCCGCGCTAGTCCCGCCCCGCTATGCCGTTAGTTAAGTAACCTAACGGTGTATAACGGGACACTGTGGCGAATGCAGGTGGCATAAGCGTATATTGTATTTTCGTTTCTTCTGTGATGCTTAGGAAGCATAAATGATGGGACGTCATTAATAAGATTAATGAAATAAAAGAAACCTAAAAGATGTTGTAGAATCAAATTTTCAAAAAGGGTAGCTCTAGTTTTTGCTTTGCATAGCGGTATTCCTTCTAGAATATCCAGCACCTTATTCGATAAGGAAAGAGTCGAGATCCCTTCACCGGGAGTGACCTCTTTAGCGAAACTAGCAAATGCTACAACTCACTCGGTTTTGTTTTTGATTGCTTCTATAGTTCATGCTTTGCATAGTGGTATTTATGAAATATCCTGCACCTTATTCGATAAGGAAAGAGCTGAGATCCCTTCACCAGGAGTGACCTCTTTAGCGAAACTAGTAAAAGCCTCAAAAACACTCCTTTTCAAAATCACTCCATACGCAAAAGGTTTTCATAAAAACCTATCGTAACCCTCCGTCATTTAAGGAAGTAGAGTAATTAGTATTCGTGCTGCGTTTGTTGACCATAGTTAAGGCACAGTGTACGGTTGCTGAGTGATGTCATAGCATATGATGTGATTAATTAGGACAATCATATGACTTTGTTGACCATAATTAAGGGTATGTGGGTGGGTATAATAAATCAAGAAATGACGGGTAGAACTTGACTAGTGCTTATGATTTGTTGACCATAGTTAAGGTCATAAGTCACTAGGGGTGAAAGTATTATCGGGAATTTCAACTGTTGAAATTTGCAATGAGATTGCATACCTTCTATGAGATAGTTGGATCCCGATACCCACTACGAGTAAGAGTTACTCCTGGGAGAGTTTTACACATCACAATTAGCCGATCAAGTAGGTGTCTAGAAAGGTGTTAACGGGGTTACGCCCCTGGGAAAATGAGGTTTATTTTAATTAGTTCCATGCGAAAGAACGGGGAACCTCCCTCAAAGGACCAACACTAGCCTGGCTGAAAGATTGGCGAACTTGTAAGGTGTAATTAATCCCGGCTAGTCTTACCTTTTAGGGTTTGAAGGAAGATTTGATAAAAACGGTGGGAGCCATCCTGATTAGATAAGATAATAACCAATCTAATCTTGCAAGAGCATACGCTAAAGTGCTTTCTTCTCTCTCTCCAGGTAGCGACCATGTCAGGACTTAATCAAGATAATAATATAGATATATTGACCGAACCCACTTATTATACTGAGCAGGGGAACGTTGGTTCCGTTCTTTCTTATAATTTTTATAAGACTGAGCAGGTAATAGGAGAATATCCGGATTCCCACACCGCCCAAACGAAGAATAAGCATATTGATGCATCTTCTTCGGGTGTGTTAGTTACCGAGAACTGTTTCTCA
Source organism: Agapanthus africanus (assembly GCA_030015575.1). Classification (NCBI taxonomy): domain Eukaryota; kingdom Viridiplantae; phylum Streptophyta; class Magnoliopsida; order Asparagales; family Amaryllidaceae; genus Agapanthus; species Agapanthus africanus. The sequence continues at coordinate 467,837,505 of JASDDO010000022.1, forward strand.
GTTCACTCTACGTCCTGGGTATTAGATACCGGATCAGGATCCCACATATGTAATATGTTGCATGGGCTACGGAAAGGTAGAGAACTGGGAATGGGTGATCATTCTGTAAGAGTAGGGAATGGTGCAAATGTTGCAGCCAAAACAGTTAGCGAATATCACCTTGTATTACCAAATGGTAATACATTGATTTTGAACGAATGCTATTACATACCGACCCTGATATGCAATCTTATATCAGTTTAATTATTAAGTAAAGATGGATATAATTTTGTAGTACAGGATAATGTTATTAACATCTTCCTGAATCAAAAGTTGATTGGATCAGGCTCGTTAAATAATGGCATATACGTTCTAAATCAAAGCACAGTTCTTAACATACAAAACACACACAAGTGGAAGAGTTCAAAAATGAACGAATCCTTCTTGTGGCATTGTAGACTAGGTCATATCAATGGGACACGACTAGCTAAGTTACATAAGGATGGATATTTGAATCCGTTCAAATTTTCATCTTATGACACTTTCCAGTCATGTCTCAAAAGCAAGATGACCAAAACTCCGTTTAGTGGACACGGAGAAAGAGTTACGGAACTTTTAGGACTGATACATAGTGATGTATGCGGTCTCATGTCTACACATGCCAGGAATGGTTCCTCGTACTTCATTACATTCACTGACGATCTCTCAAAATACGAACATGTGTTCCTGATGAAACACAAGTCTGAAGCTTTTGAGAAATTCAAATAATATAAGCACGAAGTCGAGAACCAAATGGGTAAAAGTATTAAAATCCTGCGATCCGATCGGGGAGGAGAATACTTGAGCAAGGAATTCCGTGACTATCTAAAAGAGAATGGGATTCTCTCTCAGCTTGCTCCTCCGTATACACCACAGCACAACGGCGTATCGGAGCGTAGGAATCACACCTTATTAGATATGGTGCGCTCTATGATGAGCACCGCTGAGTTGCCTATTTTCTTTTGGGGTTATGCGCTTAAGACAGCAGCATACTTATTGAATAGAGTTCCAACCAAATCGGTGCCTACCACTCCATATGAGATATGGAATGGGAAGAGACCATCTCTTAAACGAGTTAAGATATGGGGTTGTCCGGCCAATGTTAAAAAGCAAAATCCGAACAAGCTCGATGCAAGATCAGCACTGTGTAAGTTTGTGGGATATCCAAAGGATTCCTATGGATATATCTTCTACCACGATGAGGAACAAAAGGTGTTTGTTTCTCAATATGCCACCTTTTTAGAAAAGAAATTTCTTGTAAAAGAAATTAGTGGCGAAGAGGTAGAGCTGGAAGAAGTTCCAGTAGCACAAACTACAACTGATGATTTATTGGAACCAGAGGATTCAGTAGTTCCCAAAGAACCTCAGCCTCTCCACCGATCTAGTAGGGTTCCTCATCCACCTGAGAGATACTACGGGTTTCTCATTGATGGTAAGAGCGAGGATTGCATAATGGAAGATGATGACCCAACTAGCTTCGAATAGGCCATCACGAGTGGGGACTCTGTGAAATAGCTGGATGCAATGCGATCTGAGATGGAATCCATGTACACCAACAAAGTATGGACTTTGGAAGTTGCTCCTGAAGGGGTAAACCCCATTGGGAGAAAATGGATCTTTAAGAAGAAATTTGGTGTAGATGGAAAAGTTGAGACTTTCAAAGCTAGACTTGTTGCAAAAGGTTTTCGTCAATGACCAGGTGTGGATTATGATGAAACCTTTTATCCAGTGGCTATGCTTAAGTCCATCCAGATCCTACTTGCCATCGTTGCATACCATGACTATGAAATCTGGCAGATGGATGTTAAAACCGCCTTTCTAAATGGTGATTTAGAAGAATGTGTGTACATGACTCAGCCAGAGGGCTTCGTGGACAGTGGGAGCAACGGAAAGGTGTGCAAGCTGCTTAAATCCATCTACGGGTTAAATCAGGCATCGCGGAGTTGGAACAACTGTTTTGATGTTGTAGTCAAATAGTTTGACTTCATCAAAAACGTAGATGAACCTTGTATATACAAGAAGGTGGCAGAGAGTAAGGTTGTCTTCCTCGTATTGTACGTCGATGACATACTCTTGATAGGAAATGATGTTCCTATGCTGCACTCGGTCAAGCTCTTCTTGTCACATAGATTCTCAATGAAAGATCTAGGTGATGCCTTCTACATCTTGGGGATTAAGATCTATAGAGATAGATCTAAACGGATACTCGAATTGTCCTAATCCAGGTACATTGACACCATACTAAAGAGGTTTAGTATGGAAGAATCCAAGCGTGGGAATTTACCCACGATCACAAGACTCACTCTCTCCAAAGAGATGTCTCCCAAGACTGATTTGGAGAGAGCTCGCATGAAAGGGATACCCTATACTTCGGCAGTAGGCTCTATCATGTACGTGATACTATGTACCAGACCCGATGTAGCATACTCGCTATGTGTGGTGAGTAAGTATCAAGCAGATCCAGGAGAGAGTCACTGGACAGCTCTGAAGAAAATTCTCAAGTACTTGAGAGGGACTAAAGAGATGTTCTTGGTGTATGGTAACGGTGAACTCCAAGTGGAGTCCTTTACCGATTCGAGCTTCCAGAGTTATAAGGACGACTCCAAGTCGTTCTCGGGATTTGTCTTTACCCTCAATGGAGGGGCGGTTTGTTGGAAAAGTTCCAAACAGGAAATCATAGCAGACTCGACGATGGAGGCCGAATACATCGCTGCCAACGATGCTGCCAAAGAGGCTGTCTAGATGAAGAAGTTCATAAATGAACTTGGAGTGGTTCCGTCCATCGAGCATCCAATACCTTTGTATTGTGATAATAATGGAGCAGTGGCTTTGGCCAAGGAACCCAGGTCCCATCAGAGATCCAGGCATAATCTGAGGCGGTATCACCTGATCCGGGAGATAGTTGATCGCCGAGAGATCGAGGTCAGGAGAGTTGACACGAAGAACAACACAGCGGATCCAATCACGAAGGCCATACCCCAGATACAATTTGAGAGACTCTTCGGGATGTTGGGTATGAGATACTACAACAACTGGCCTTAGTGCAAATGGGAGATTGTTAGTTATGTATATGCCCTAGAGGCCATTATTGTACATATGATGTATATTATAGTGGATTCTTGGATATATATAGAGAGGACTTTCTTGCTCGACTTGATAGTATGCTATCTGGTTGCTCTTTGTCTTAACATGTAGACTTGTATTGTGATATTGTCTTGCTCTCACATGCTGATAAAGCCCTTAGGATTGTACTTGACTATTAGGACTATGATGGAGATCATACTAGTGGGGCCAGGGTAGTCCACAAGTACATCCTATAATTGTTCCTAGTCGAGGGTGTATCGAGACAGGGCATCGATACTCCAGAGTAGACTAGCGTATACGCCCATATGATGGGCGATGGGTGATCCCCCAGCCATTGGTGTTTGACATCAAAGATGGTATACGGGTGCTCAGTGGAGACTGGGTATACTGAACGGACTCGCCGAGAACTCCTAGTTGGAATTATACATATCGTCAGATAGCAGTTCTCTGGTGACACTGGTACAGGTTAGTCTGTAGACCCGAGATCGTCATAGAGTCTTGTGTGATTCTCACTGTGCTTTGATTTCCACCTTACCACGTTCAAGAGAACGTGCAAAACGGTGGCTTTTGGGTACAGTCCCGAATCACATCGAGGCAATGAACGATAGGAGGGGTTTCGTCTCTCCCGGTATTAGGGGTTGATGTTGCGCTGTGCTCGATTGGCTATAACAGGAATTCCCTGGCCAGGGCTGATATTGAGATCTACTGGTAAGTGTTATCAGTAGTTTCTCGACCCGTTATGAGCCTCACATCGGCACGACTTATCGGTTACTGGGGTCTGACGTTTACCACCCCTAGACTGGATATGCGACATATCAGACGAAAATACCGGACTGTACGGTAGTGTTACTAACAGGCTTTACAGGAGTTAGAGCGGGCTTGCTTGTTGATCTTATGATCGCTCAATACCCGGGTAGCCGTTACGTCCAGCTAGTACCGCTGACGGCTTGTGGGTGATTGATATGATCATCACCTACTGTCGGCGTATTGACGAGTCTTTAAAGTCCTACACAAAGGTTTACTGGCTCAGGCAAAATGAAGTAGGTGTAAGTTCACGGCGGCGCCCCGGCCGTCAACCCGACGGCCAAACACGGAAACGGTGATAAACTTTAAATTTTTGCGGACTTAGCAAACCGGCACCACCGCGCACTAAACCCCGGATCGTGCCATTAAACTAGTCTAAGCTACTAACAAGAAAGGGAAGAGATGTACCGACTGATCCGAGTCCTCCGGTCTTCATCTCCACTCCGATCTCCTCGCGGGATCTCCGGTCGTCGCCTCTTCGCCGGAAGGGCACCACGTCGCCTGCATCTTTTACGGGCTCCCGCCTCTATACCGAGGCAACTCGGGCATGAAGCCGGCAACTCGACATGCTCAAGATATGCTGTAGAATGTGTAGTGTAGAATCATAGTCTCACTTTTGGGGTATTGGTTGCCTTTTGAAGATGGAGGAATGAAGGTATGAAAAATGGTGCTTTCATTTTTCCTTGTATCAAAAATGAGATGAATGAATGCTACTCTCTCAAAGATGAAGATGAAGCTCTCTCATTTTCTTCTCTTTTCTTCTTCTCACTTTCTTTTCTTAACCATGAATAATAATCTCTCCTCATTAGAAAATGGTGGAGGAAAACAATATGAAGCAAGAGGGAGGTGAGTGTAGGAGAATGGAAGAGGTGACCACATCCAAAGACAAAGAAACATCAACCATAACAAAACCCATACCTAAATCAAATCCATTCACTTCACAATAAATGCAAGAATGGTGCAAAAGAAAAGATGCTCTCATAATAAATCCTTTTTCAAGAAACCCCCTCCACAAATGTTATTTGCACAATTGCAAATAACCCCCTCCATCGGAAAAGTCCGGCCGGGAAAGAACAAAGGAAAACCGGCCGGAACGGAATGCAAACTGGCAACTCCAGAAAACTGGTCCCGTAATAAATTACAGGAAAACCCCGATACTGTGCATACACACCCGCATCTGTATTCCGTCCGGATACAAATGCAAAGAGACAAAATCTACACTGTACTATACTAGGATCCGGCTTAAACCAAAGCCGGCTAGTAATATCCGTCCGATCCTGATCCGTGCACTACCGCACGTATCTGATCGAACGCTGCCATATAACCATACGGCCACTAGTACAAAACTGTCCGATCCTGATCCGTGCAATACCGCACGTATCTGATCGGACCCTGCCATATCTCCATACGGCCTCTACAGCGTTTCGCCCGAAAGCTTGAGTAATTGAAAGTGTGGTGGACTCTAAAGACTCGTCAATACTATGGCTGTGGATTTAACCACTAGCACGTCAGAGGTATATGCCAATACGTAACGGGCCACCAGCTATTGACTAAAAGGGACGTCGATGAGCGAACTCATACTTACACCCTACTGAGCCTGTCAGTGACAATATCCATACAGTCCGGTCCGTTCGTCTATGAGCATCACATGTCGGGCCTAGGGGGTTGGTAAAAGTCAGACCCCCAAAAGCGGTACAAGTCGTGTCGGAGTGCAGCCCAGAACACCCTGAGATACTACTGGAATACCTACCAGTAAATCTCCTGCCTTGGCCAAGGTCTTCGTGTAATGGCTCTCCTAGACACAGCGCGACCTCACCCCCAATACCGGGAGAGACGAACCCCCGAAGATCCGCTCACTGCCTCCATGTGGCTCGGGACTGTACCCAACTACAACCTGTTTGCACGACTCCTTTGAGCCGTGGTAGGGTAGTAATCAAAGCACAGTGGGAACTCACACGAGACAAATGACGATCCCCAGGTCGATGAACTAACCTGTACACATGTCACCTGGGAACTGCTATCTGACGTCAGGTATAAGACCAACTAGCATGTTCCCGGCGAGTCCTGTCCGGTGTACTCATAACCCAATGAGCACCTGTATACATCTTAGGTGAATCAACTAACACCAGTGGCTTGTGAGACCGGCCACCGCCCCTCGTCGGGGTCTCGACTGTATACACTAGTCTACTCTGGAGAATCGATGCCCTGTCTCGAAACTCCCACGACTAGGGACCTTTTAAGGATGTGCTAATAGACTCCAGCTCTCACTTATATGATCGCCCTCATACTGCTGGCAGTCAAGCAAGAATCCCAGGGGCTCTATCAACGTGTAATAGCGACCTGTCCCGTCACCTAAAGCTGTACACGATGATAAAGGTAAACCAGATAGCAAACTATCATTTCGAGTAAGACTGTCCTACCGGGATAGGTCCTCCCTCAATCATTGCAATCACGTGCCTGTGATCCAATAATCGACTCTGAGGGCACTATCTCCAACAATCTCCCACTTGCACTCAAGGCTAATTATTGCGATGTCGCATACTCACAGCCCGTGTGATACCGAACACCCAACTCCTCTACTAGTCAGTCTCACAAAACTCGTTTGTGAAACTATTGCGTTCGAGGAATAGCCTCAGTGAGTGGATCCGCCTTGATGTTTCTTTCTATGTCTCTCTATATCTCAAGTTCGCGGAGAAAGCCATCTCCCGAAATGAGCAATACCTGTCTTAGAATGTCTGGATGTCTGATGGGACCTAGCTCATAAATGAACTCCAAATCCAAACTTCTTAGACTGTATCGTCAACTGAACTTAATCAGTATCCTGCGCCATGCCACCCTCAGTATTACCTTGGACCACCTGTCCAAAATACTGCCCCTCGTCAGAGGGAAAACAATAACTCTGACAACCTCCTTGTCGTCCATGTCACCTTGGAAGCCTGGAATGATAACTGTCTCCCAAATGGTGCTTTCGTTATCATATCCCTAGAACAGCCACTTATATTCTAAAACTGCTTTCGACTGTTCCTCCAGGATTGGATCAATATCAACTTATTGCATCTAGTGCAAGAACAACATCTGGTGTGGTACTTGACATCTCATGATTGACTCAATTGCCTAAGCAAGTGATCTGCCAATCATGCACATCCCTCTCCCCTTTAGTCTGTAAGACACCTTTAGAGAGGGTGACTCCATCACCTGCAGGTACACTACCGTGCCAGGAGTCGTCCATTCTAAATACTCTTAGAATGCTGTCAAAGTACCCTGATTGGGAAACCACCCAAATCTAGATCTAAAACATAGATCTAGTAACCAGTATGTCTGATATAATGTCCAAGTCCAATGTGGAGAAAACACTGTGTGACGACCAAAATATAACCGATCGTAGTATAGGAATGTCACTTCCTACTACCTTCTCAACAGATCCATCCCCTATTCTGATGACGTCAAACCCATGACTGTCACATCAGAAATAGATGATCTATCTCCACTACATCTGCTTTAGTCTATAGATATAAGCCTGATGTCCACCAATGCTTCCGCTGCTCCCACTGACTACGATAACCCTCTGGCAGAGTCATATAGACGTACACTTCTAAAGCTAGTTTAGAACGACGCTATACTCATCCTCCTGCCGGGTCTCGCAGCCTGGAACAACAACAATGGCAAGTGTGGGTAAACAAGAACTTCCCTGTCACCGTCCTTGAGGCTACCGGAGTACCTCTCGGGTGCCTGAAGTTACCCACCTCATCTGCGGAGTGGCCAATGGAATGTCAAATCAGATTGAATCTTTAGGTTCCTTATCAAATCTTCAGTAATCGTTTGCGGTTCTGGAATCACTTCCAGTTCTACATACTCCCACTACTGTTTTCTGAAAAAATCCATTTTTAATAAAACTGTGGCGAGTCTAGAACAATATTTCTATTGATCTGCCAGATGGTAGAAAGTCAACCCTCGTCATAGCCTGGGTCAACCCACAAACAGCCATTACAGAAACGTTCCTTGAGTTATCCAGAGTCTGGTTTTAATCATAAGCCGGACAACTCCCCGTACCTTAACAATGTTAAGATATGAACTGTACTATATCCAATATAGAACCAGAGGCACTGATTTAATAGAACCAGATTCAAATCATGCAGCTGTCTCCAGTGCATGTCAACTAAATGGAGAGAGGCCGATCAGCGTTACTCAACTTAGGAATGCTTCCAATTATGAGTAACCTGAAAGAGAAGCAATTTCTTTTTATCATTACTATCAACTGAATACCATACACAAGTATCTACATCTTCGATCACTTTGAAGAATCCCGATACTTGCTACACCTGGTTCTCTACTCTATTCAAATACCTATAACTCCTCAAAACTTAGACCCTGTGTTTCTACGAAACACATGTCTAATAACTAGAGAAGTTAAATGTAAACAGAATATAGTATGAGGACCAACCCCTGTGTCCTAATGGACACTGGACAACATACAATACTCTGTATAAGTCCGCTGAGTCTAACAACTCTTTCACTGTGTGTCGTAGGTTGAAAACTGTACTTATGGTTAAGAAGAATTACACCGCTGTTCAATGCTCCTTACCTAACCATCCACTGATATAGGTAAATGTCATCGACATAATATCAAAAGGTATATCTCACTCTATGAAAATAGACGTACAGATATATCAATTTGAAATTGGTGCACAACAGCGGATATTCAAAACCAAATATTTGCCGACTGGCAAACAGCCCAGGTGATCTCCTCAAATATCACCGATTACAACGAATCCCGATATAATGAGGATGATCACCCAATTCCCAATAACTTACTCCCACTCATCATCTGTAAAACCATACAGATGTGAGAATCAAACCTGGTAAATACATACCCTGGAGCAAGTGTCCAATCGGGAAATCAGTTTTCTTTTAACAGTACACAGCTGAACTGAAACATTGAAATGTTTCGATGGGGTATCCTGGTATTCCTAGTAATGCCTCTACCATTATCCAGATTCACAACTATAACCGTATAATTCTTTGCCACCTCTCCAAATCCCTTTATATATCTTTAGTCATTACCTTCTGCACACCCCTTAGGCCAAATGGTTTTCTTCCTTCCCTACCGTTCGACACCAGCCTATGGTTTGGAAGAAGAATATCCAATAAGCATAAAGGGTGTACTGTCCTAATCCTAGGAGCACTCGCAACGCGAGAGAAGGTGAAGATAAAAGACACCTGAATGTACTTTATTCCTATTTCTCCTGAACCAGGATCCATCCCCGAACTGGAACAAGTTCCTTTCGAGTTCGTATATAACCATACGATGGATTATCCAATAAAATGGGATCTTCGTAGTGATACGGAGTTTCCTGGAGAAATACAAAGGTGATTTAAGATTGACGAAGAAATACTTGGTTTGGTCGTGAATAGCAGTCGCAATTTACTTTGCCCTCTTACTAATCCCTTGCTTTGTCTGAACTTAATACCTTCTGTACACCGTTTAGGCTAACTGGTTTTCTTCATTCCCTACCGGTCGGCACCAGCCTATGGTTTGGAAGAAGACTATCCAATTTGCATAATAGGTGTACTACTCCTAAACTAAGGAGTACTCGCAACCTGAGAGAGGGTGAAAAGAAAAGACAACTGAATAGTCCTATCCGTTTTCTCCAGAACCGGAAACCATCCTCGAATAAATTCCTTCGAGTTCGTATCTAACCATACGATGGTTTTGTCCAATGGAAGTGGACGTTCGCAGTAATACGGGGTGTCCTGGAGAAAAGGGTAAAAGTAGGAGTGGCAATGAGGTCTGCAACTCTGATAATCCAAAAGCCAGTGTTAAGAAGGTTCGGTTAACTTGGTCTCTAAGTCATAGTCTAGGGTCGGGTCAATGGTCGCTGCCAGAGAGAGAGAGAAGAAACACTCAGCGTGCACTCTAACCTAGATCAGAATGGTTACCAATTTATCTAATCTGGAAACCTCCCACTGTACCTCAAAATCTTGTCCGAACCTGAAAGAGGATTTAGTCGGGGTCACCCGAGGAGTAAACTAACTCATCAGTGGGAATCGGGATCCAACTATCATTGAATGATAACGTGACGGAATCCGCTCACGGTGTCACACTCCAGAAGGTATGCGCATATCTGGCAAGTTTCAGTTCTTTTGAAACTCCCGATGTGATTTCTGCCCCATGCTCTTATGACCTTGACGAAGGTCAACAAATCATAAGTCACATGTCAAGTTCCACCCGTCATTGTCCAGGTTAATTTGAACCCACCCGTACAAGCCCTTGACGAAGGTCAACAAGGCTATACGGCTGTCCCAAACCAACACATCTATCTATGCAGCAGAAAGGCAACAAGCAGCTACCATGCACTATGCCTTGACGAAGGTCAACAAACATAGCATGAATACTACGTGCTACCCGTCTGAAACGACGGAGGGCTACGAATGGTTTCTGGCGAAAACCTTTAACGTAATGAACTTGATATCGTTGAAGGAACGGATAGCTTTTTAGAAAATATAGTGACGAAAACCTTTACTAAAGAGGTCACTCCCGGTGAAGGGATCTCGGCTCTTTCCCCGTAGAATGGGGTGCAGGATATTCCAACTGAATACCACGGTGCAAAGCAAAAGTAATCGGCTATAGTGAAGTTAATGCCCCGACGCAAACTTCTGTCCAAGGGGTCACTCCCGGTGAAGGGATCTCGGCCCTTGCCTCGTCGACTGAGGAGCAGGATATTCCAAATGAATACCACGATGCAAAACAAAAGAGAACGTCCTTGCAATAACAGCTTTTAGAAAAGTGTTCCAACAACATCAGAATAGGTTTGTTTAACTTGCATTGATCCGAATCAATGCAGTCCTATCATTGATCACACCACAAAGAACGAAAATATACTGACGTACGTATATGCCATCCGCATTCGCCACTGGGTCCCGTCATCACCCGTTAGGTTAGCTAACTAACGGCAGAGCGGGGACTGGACTAGCGCGGATGTAAAACATATACAACATCTACTAATATATATACCAATATATTATATTTCGCTCAAGGCGTGAAAAGAAATGCAACATCACAGAAATGTACAGCATCACAGAACAATACAGATATCTGGGATCCTCAGGTTTCACAGAGCCACTACTGAAACCCGACGTTCCCCTGGTCGTGTGGATAGCCTGTGCAATGAAATCCTAGACCCCTACGGGCGCGGCAAGTTACCCGCCAAAACCTGAAGCGAGGCAGCCCCCTTCAGCTCCGTGAATGGACCACCCAGCACTTCACGGAATCCGGCAACTTGGGCACCCCTCCTGGGTCAACCTGTACCCCCTACGAGTGCGGCGAATATCCCGCCAATCCCAGAGTAAAGCCCCCTCCGTCTCAATGCCATGAGATGCGGGCTTGTTGCCCTCCAGAACCCGGCTGTCCGTGCACCCCACCGCGGGGTAATCCTAGTACAGAAAGTAAAATATACATACACCGGGTACATCGACCGCAACCAGGTCGTGCCCCAAAATAATAATACAAACAGGCAGTGACGGCAGTCCACATGTCGGATGCTCGCCCCGCAATATCAAATGTACATATAAAACGAAACTGCACTAGCATTGCATCCAGGCTATCCCCACGACCGATCTGCAACATCACAGCATAAACATAGAACATCAACGTGAAAGTCACGTTCGCAAATCCGTCTAACAGGGCTATAGCAGTTAAACCGGGTTTACCGATCGAGTGACATTCACGGTCGCAGATATAATGTAAATACTGTGAAAAATGTGTTTAAAATTTTCCGTTTGACCAAAAATTAACAAGTGGGCCCCCAATCAAAACTGTAGCACTCACAGAAAACCTGGGCCCAATTTTAATATTCCAAAACCCATATTTTAAGCCCAGAAGGCCTCTGAAAAAAAATGGTGAAGTGATCTCCACAGTGTGCGGCGGAAGGGCGGCGGGAAGGGGTTTTCGCGGCGCTTCCGCGCTCCCACTGTGGAGTTACATCGTCGAATTTTTACAGAGTTCTTAGATTTTCCAGTGCATCAATATTTTACAACCTGAAAAATTTTTAGACTTCAAAAAAATTCAACAGAAACTGATGTGAAGGAAAAATACGGTTTTTGGAATTTTGGTCGATCGGAACTGAAAAACACATCAAACGAAGCCAGACGAAGTTAATGGCGAGGCTCTGATACCACTGTAAGTTCACGGCGGCGCCCCGGCCGTCAACCCGACGGCCAAACGCGGAAACGGTGATAAACTTTAAATTTTTGCGGACTTAGCAAACCGGCACCACCGCGCACTAAACCCCGGATCGTGCCATTAAACTAGTCTAAGCTACTAACAAGAAAGGGAAGAGATGTACAGACTGATCCGAGTCCTCCGGTCTTCATCTCCACTCCGATCTCCTCGCGGGATCTCCGGTCGTCGCCTCTTCGCCGGAAGGGCACCACGTCGCCTGCATCTTTTACGGGCTCCCGCCTCTATACCGAGGCAACTCGGGTATGAAGCCGGCAACTCGACATGCTCAAGATATGCTGTAGAATGTGTAGTGTAGAATCATAGTCTCACTTTTGGGGTATTGGTTGCCTTTTGAAGATGGAGGAATGAAGGTATGAAAAATGGTGCTTTCATTTTTCCTTGTATCAAAAATGAGATGAATGAATGCTACTCTCTCAAAGATGAAGATGAAGCTCTCTCATTTTCTTCTCTTTTCTTCTTCTCACTTTCTTTTCTTAACCATGAATAATAATCTCTCCTCATTAGAAAATGGTGGAGGAAAACAATATGAAGCAAGAGGGAGGTGAGTGTAGGAGAATGGAAGAGGTGACCACATCCAAAGACAAAGAAACATCAACCATAACAAAACCCATACCTAAATCAAATCCATTCACTTCACAATAAATGCAAGAATGGTGCAAAAGAAAAGATGCTCTCATAATAAATCCTTTTTCAAGAAACCCCCTCCACAAATGTTATTTGCACAATTGCAAATAACCCCCTCCATCGGAAAAGTCCGGCCGGGAAAGAACAAAGGAAAACCGGCCGGAACGGAATGCAAACTGGCAACTCCAGAAAACTGGTCCCGTAATAAATTACAGGAAAACCCCGATACTGTGCATACACACCCGCATCTGTATTCCGTCCGGATACAAATGCAAAGAGACAAAATCTACACTGTACTATACTAGGATCCGGCTTAAACCAAAGCCGGCTAGTAATATCCGTCCGATCCTGATCCGTGCACTACCGCACGTATCTGATCGAACGCTGCCATATAACCATACGGCCACTAGTACAAAACTGTCCGATCCTGATCCGTGCAATACCGCACGTATCTGATCGGACCCTGCCATATCTCCATACGGCCTCTACAGCGTTTCGCCCGAAAGCTTGAGTAACTGAAAGTGTGGTGGACTCTAAAGACTCGTCAATACTATGGCTGTGGATTTAACCACTAGCACGTCAGAGGTATATGCCAATACGTAACGGGCCACCAGCTATTGACTAAAAGGGACGTCGATGAGCGAACTCATCCTTACACCCTACTGAGCCTGTCAGTGACAATATCCATACAGTCCGGTCCGTTCGTCTATGAGCATCGCATGTCGGGCCTAGGGGGTTGGTAAAAGTCAGACCCCCAAAAGCGGTACAAGTCGTGTCGGAGTGCAGCCCAGAACACCCTGAGATACTACTGGAATACCTACCAGTAAATCTCCTGCCTTGGCCAAGGTCTTCGTGTAATGGCTCTCCTAGACACAGCGCGACCTCACCCCTAATACCGGGAGAGACGAACCCCCGAAGATCCGCTCACTGCCTCCATGTGGCTCGGGACTGTACCCAACTACAACCTGTTTGCACGACTCCTTTGAGCCGTGGTAGGGTAGTAATCAAAGCACAGTGGGAACTCACACGAGACAAATGACGATCCCCAGGTCGATGAACTAACCTGTACACATGTCACCTGGGAACTGCTATCTGACGTCAGGTATAAGACCAACAAGCATGTTCCCGGCGAGTCCTGTCCGGTGTACTCATAACCCAATGAGCACCTGTATACATCTTAGGTGAATCAACTAACACCAGTGGCTTGTGAGACCGGCCACCGCCCCTCGTCGGGGTCTCGACTGTATACACTAGTCTACTCTGGAGAATCGATGCCCTGTCTCGAAACTCCCACGACTAGGGACCTTTTAAGGATGTGCTAATAGACTCCAGCTCTCACTTATATGATCGCCCTCATACTGCTGGCAGTCAAGCAAGAATCCCAGGGGCTCTATCAACGTGTAATAGCGACCTGTCAGGTCACCTAAAGCTGTACACGATGATAAAGGTAAACCAGATAGCAAACTATCATCTCGAGTAAGACTGTCCTACCGGGATAGGTCCTCCCTCAATCATTGCAATCACGTGCCTGTGATCCAATAATCGACTCTGAGGGCACTATCTCCAACAGTAGGAGCACATATGTGATATGTGCGGGACCGAGATTTTTACATGTATGTGATACCGTATTCTATTCTCACGATATGTGATATCGGCCGATTATATGTGATATAGCCGGGTTATCGAATCAAGTGTTGATTCGATAAAATGATACATATGATATCAGTCGGTTATATGTGACATAGCCGGATTATTAAATCAAGTGTTGATTTAATAATTTAATGTATAATTATATATTTGATATATTAAGTTACATTAACTAATACATGCTCACTTAGGATTTCTTTTTCTCACTTGTGTGTGCATTAAGTATATATGTGATATATATTTGTGTACATTATTTTGTGTCATGCTAGATGATACATGCAACATGGGTGTGTGAGACTCACACTATGATTATGATAAGGTTAGGGTTTTATTTATTTTAGTAATTCAAAAATTGGTTGGATTTTGTCATGGCAAGAAGCTTGTGAGTTCCTTGACTTAGTCCACTTGTTTTGTTTTACTCAAGATATTTGTTAACCCAACCATTATCCTAAGCCATGGTTAAGTCTATACAAGGATTAGTATATGTTATGAACTCACCCATGGTTGCATTTCTAACCTCACTCTTATTCATTCATCACTTGATCTTCTTCTTCATCTCATTCTAGCTATCTTGCCTTTTGTGAAGTGAAGAAAAATAGTGAGAAAATAAAATCTGAAGTGAGAAAAATTCCTACTTCATCATCCTCTACTAAATTAGCCATTTAGGTTAGGGTGTTAGTTTCTCTAATCCCTAATTAGTGAAGAGGTAGCTTGAGTTGGTGTCTCCTCGACGTATATCATCTTCGGCTTTGAAGACTTCAAGCAAATTTGCATCCTTCACCTTGTAAAGCCTCTCAAGAGTTTGGGAGATCATTACTCGCAGCGAAAGGACTTCTACACGGAGCATTTGAAGTGAAGGACCGGTCTACAAAGGTTGTATTTGAAAGGTTCCTAAGCACACTATAGAGATCTCACAAGGCATCAACCATGCCAATTTCAAACATTATGGGTGCCGAGAAACCCTAATACGGATCATTGACTAGAAATCTAGGCGAAAAAGGAATCTAGTTAACAATTTAACTAAAGATCAGAAGCTACAACCTTTGTAGATCCGAATATCCACTTCCTTAGCTCCACGTAGGCGTCCTCTCGCTGTCCATCTTGAATCCCGAACTCAATCGTCGGCTTCATCGGGAAAATGGGCGGACTAGGTCGTCGGCTTCGTGCCGAAGATGATCTACGTCGAGGCATCACAAGTTCAAGCTCCGACTTCACAAATTTGTGAAACTTGTGAAGAAAACACCCAAAACAACTTGGCAAGAGGTAGAGGGTGAAGAAATAGGAGGTGGGTTCACTTTAGAATTTGATTTCTCACTTTAGAACTCAAGTTGCCATTGATGGCATCAAGCTTTTTCTTTTAAGATGAAGAAGAAGATGAAGCTAGAATATGATGAGTATTATTTTAAAATGAAAAGTAAATGAATACTTATCATATACTAACTAGGGTAGAGTGTAGAGAATAGACCATGGTTACTTGGATGAGTTAGGGTTAAGCATGAAGACAAGAATGGTTAAGAAGTCAAAGCTTCATGAAGCTTCAACTAGAAACAAAAGAAGCCACCATTCTTATCTAAATCATTTCCAAATAAACAAACAAATAAATAAATGAAAAAGCAAAACCCTAATCATCTCTTAACCATGGTTTAATCCTTTACACTTAACCACATGATCAAGTATCATCAAACATGATACAAAAATGTGCACAAAAGTATATCACATATACTTCTTGCACATCAAGTGAGAAAATCCATTTAAAGTGAACCAATACTAGTTAATGCAAAGTAATATATCAAATATATAATTATACATTAAATCATTAAATCAACACTTGATTTAACGATCCGGTCATATCGCATATAACCGACTAGTATCCTATGTATCGGCTTATCGAATCAATCCTTGATTCGATATCTAGGTTATATCGAATATAACCAATCGATACATCCATCGCGAGAATGGAATACGGTATCACATACACGCATCATTCTCGATCCTGCACATATCTCATATGCACTCCTATTTCGTTTCGCTTGAGCCAGGAAAACTCTGTGTAGGACTCTAAAGACTCGTCAATACGCCGGTAGCAGATGATGATCATATCAAGCACCCACAAGCCGCAAGCGGTCTGCTAAACGTAACGGCCACCCGGGTATTGAGCGATCAGAAGATCGAC
This sequence comes from Agapanthus africanus, assembly GCA_030015575.1. Classification (NCBI taxonomy): domain Eukaryota; kingdom Viridiplantae; phylum Streptophyta; class Magnoliopsida; order Asparagales; family Amaryllidaceae; genus Agapanthus; species Agapanthus africanus. The sequence continues at coordinate 467,854,094 of JASDDO010000022.1, forward strand.
GTGCCTGCCCGCTCACACTCCTGTGAATCCAACCAGTAACACTTACCGTACAGTCCGGTCTGTTCGTCTGATATGTCGCATATCAAGTCTAGGGATGGTAAACGTCAGACCCCAATAACCGATAAGTCGTGCCGATGTGAGGCTCATAACGAGTCGAGAAACTACTGGTAACACTTACCAACAAATCTCTGATCAGCCCTGGCCAGGGACTTCCCTGTTACGGCCAATCGAGCACAGCGCAACATCAACCCCCAATACCGGGAGAGACGAAACCCCTCCTATCGCTCATTGCCTCCATGTGACTCGGGACTGTACCCAAAGACCACCGTTTTGCACGCCCTCATGGACGTGGTAAGGTGGAGATCAAAGCACAGTGGGAATCACACAAGACTCTATGACGATCTCGGGTCTACAGACTAACCTGCACAAGTGTCACCTGAGAACTGCCATCTGACGTAAGGTATAATACCATCTGGGAGTTCTCGGCGAGTCCGTCCAGTGTACCCAGTCTCCACTGAGCACCCGTATACCATCTCTGATGTCAAACACCAATGGATATGGGATCATCCATCGCCCATCCCATGGGTCGAGAAGCGTATACGCTTGTCTACTCTGGTATATCGATGCCCCGTCTCGATACACCCACGACTAGGGACCTTGAAGGATGTACCTATGGACTACCATGTCCCCACTAGTATGATCTTCATCATAGTCCAGGTAGTCAAGTACACATCCTAAGGGCTTTACCAACATGTAACTATAAGACAGTATAAAGAGACTAGTATACATGTTAAGATAAAGAGTAACCAGATAGCATACTATCATATCGAGCAAGAAAGTCATCTCTATATATGTCCAAGCATCCAATATAATATACATCATCTGTACAATACTGGCCTCTAGGGCATACATACAACTAACAGTATTCCGCATCCACTTATTTGTAAAGATGTTTACATATCGTGTCGTCTAAATATTTAGTCAAGATTCTAGGGTTAGGGTTAAGTAGCATGGCAATTTTTTGAAAATGGCATGGATGATACCTCCCGAAACCTTGCTGTCACGCTAAGTAACCCTTAAACAATATCACTAGGTGATACAAAAATTGTGGGTTCCTGTTCATTGATCTCTTCTAACAATCTATCCCAACCATACCCGTCAAATGCACAAACTCCCTCCTTTAAAATTGGAGTACAAAAATCAGTCGGTTCAAGATTTTCCTCATCAAGTATTATTTCAGTTAAATCAACCTCAAAATCATAAGTGACAGGAGGTTTATTGGGTACTTGAAGGTTAGTGGTAGACTGACTTAGAGGGTTTTCATGTATGTCCTGATAACACTTAGTCAATTCATTTGCATCGTCATCTATGAAATCATCAAAATTCAATTTATCGTTTATCTTACTTGGGTGACTTCCTAGATGACGGATATTGACACTATGTGGTTCTAATTGACCGTGTTCACTCTTTAGAATCACTACAACTACATGCTCTTTAATTCTAGCCAAAGATTGAGCTTGAGCGTGAAACAATTGCTCAGATTGTTATATACACAAGGCTGGCGTAGCAGCTGTTTGATTCTCGACCGCAGTCATCACTTCAATACATTTTTCTAAAGCGGTCAACCTAGCATCCATCTCACCATCATTCCCTAAGGATGGGTCAGTTGTTTCAGAAAGGGAGGGTTGTGACGGTGGTGATGCTAAAGCAGTTACCCTGTCGACCTCTTTCTCTAAATCTTCAATCATTAGGTCTATAATTGAAATGGGACTGGGTTCAAGAGTGTTAGGTGGGTGACCATTATCAAAAATCTGGGACGGTTGGTCACCCCCTAGAAAAGGACAATTATTATAAATGTGGGAAGAATCGTGGCAATTTGAACAAAAGAATTGGGACTGAGTATAAGAATCGTGAAAAATTGAATTAAATCGTGTATCACCCATATTAACAAGAATTCACAAATGTCACAAAAATAAAGAATATCACACTCCTAGCAGTTTATGATATGCTAGTCAACTAGACCTGCTCAAGAACCTGATTGTCGAAATAAAACTGTGTTGAGAAACGGGCTCAAGATATACGGATCACAAAGTCAGGTAAGTGCAAGAGATAAGGGGAGGTTTTTCAACGCTTTTACGAAGTTCCTTAATTAGATAACCCTTTCTCTTGAACACTTGCCTAGACACCCCGTGAACAATATACCGTTAAGTGGTGTTCTAAACATAGTCAACTTCTCCTAATGAGCGCGAAATCCATAAAGTCAAAATTCTAGTTGATTTTAAATTACTGTGGGTATGCAAGAATGTAGTTTTGTGATTTGTGGGCTACGGAAAAAAGTGATAAAATCCTTTACCGTATCTTGTTTGGTCGTGCCCTTAAATCCGTATTAAGATGCAAATGCGCAATCAATTAAAGAATTCAAAAAAAATCAAGCAATTAAGCAATTCTTTTTCTGTTTAAGTTTAAGCGCTGCAATAAATACGGTTAGTTCTCTGTACAATTGGTAGCAAAATTGTGCGAAGAATCCTGCAGAAGAAAGAAATATTGGAATGCGTCGGATTCGAGAAGAATGTTTTAGGAAATACGTACCGATGCGATTTGGGTTAAGAAACCCCTTTGAAGTGATTACGGGTATTTGAATGTTCTCTTCCGCGGGTTAAACTACCCGGATCTTTGGCACTATACTTCACCAACATTTTGCAATTGAATTTGATCCTCGTTCCGTACGATCGCTGGTCGTAATTCCTTAAAAATCTGAAATGTCGGAAAATACGATATTTAGTGTGAAAAGCGATTTATCTGCCCCAATTCCTGCACACTTAAAATTATAAAAATCAAACAATACCACTAGAATACCAACACTGCACTGGAGATCACACAAAACAAAAAATCCCAAAACACCACTCTGGACCCGGCGGCGCCAGATATTACAGTGATGTCGCCGGTCAGTTTTAGGAGTTGGGTGCTCGAATTTTGTGTGTACTATCTAGGCTATATTAGTATTCAAAATAAAATTCAGGGTGTTAGCAGGTTTAGCAACAGAGAGCAAAGTCAGAAAATTGTGTGTTATGTTAGTTTTGAAAAAAAAATTTGAGTTAGAAGTTAATTTGTTAGTATGAACCAGAAATAACAATAACTAATAACTACCAACTCCCCGGAAACGGCGCCAAAAACTTGTTGGGAATTCACCCGCGCGCGCAAACGCGTATGTTTTGGAAACGGATATGATTTTAAGGAAATGGAATGCGCACGCGAGATCGTTCTCGTTTTAAAATTTATAAACCGCAAGTGCACGGCACATTGTAGCAAGCCGACAGATACGGATCGATCCGCAGGGAATTATCTATTAGGTCTTATTTTTTAAGGTTCAAAAAATAACGAATGGTTTGGTTTGTCATAAAAAAATGAAAGAATACGAAAACAAAGAAAAGCAAGCAAAGAAGGAAGTGGTTGTGGCTTTGGCTCGGAAGGTCGAATCGCGACGATTCCTTCGACACTCCATTGATCATGAGTTGTCCGCCCTTACGTCGATCCCGGCATGAAGCATGACTTGTCAACGCGGTTGTGAAGCACAAATCATCAAATTCCTATATTCGATGCAACTACGAAACGATTCCGTTACGTTCTTACTTACCATCTTTATGTTCAGGCATGATGTATCAATACTAAGCACACGGGTTAGCAAGCATACAATATCAATACACATCAATTTGCAAATAAGAAGTAAAAGTAGGTATTACACTTGCCAAGTAGGTTGGTGAGAGTATATGGTATATGCTTGAATGAAAGGTGTCAAGAAACATAAGCAACATATTATATCTCAACTACCTTGTAAGTTTAACACACAATTGATTCTAAGCTTAACCTTGCGAATGGTGATATGAAGGAATAGGATATGAGATAAAGGTTACAAATAACCATCAAAATTATCATATCATATCGAAGATTTCCATTTAGCAATCTTAAGCTTACAATCAAAATTAAGCACTTTAAACAATCACAAGAGGAGGAGGAGGCAGAGCCTTTCATCTCATTTCCTCACCATTACAACAACCAAAGAAGATTAGTTACACATAATAATGAAAAGAAAAGCAAAGCAAGTAAAGAAAAGAAAGCAAATAACAAAGCAATATATTAACACTTGAAGTTGAGGTACAAGATATTGGTAACTTGTTCAACCTTCATAATGAAGCTCTCAAGAGAAAACTTCAAGAAGGAAGAAGAAGAGGAGACCAAGTTAAAGCCCACTCACTCTCAAGTCTAAACCAAAAACAAAAGAAACTATCTATTTTGTGAGACCCACTCCCTTTCTTACTGATCTGGCTTTTATAGGCACCAAAAAAGATTAAACAAGTAATAAAAATAAGGTGATGTGACTGCAAGAGAGGGACAGAAGAAAGATGGGGACAAACGGGGTAAGGGGGCCGGCGAGCTCGGATATTCATGGGGTCTCGCCGGTTTTATCGTGGAAAAATGGTCACGTATTGATGTGGTGGTCTTGTGTCTACTCCAACATCATCCTGGTGTTGTTTGATTGTCTAAAATAACATGGTTTGCATGCAGAGATTTGGAGGGAAACTTGAAGCAATATATCACATCAAAACATTTAGCATTTATCACACATGTCCCCCCCACTTGCACAAGCCATCATTTGTGTGTGCCATGGGCAGCCCCACCATAGTCCAAGCCATCAAAGAGTCGTGTGCACACTTGTATGTGTTGGACCAAAATTGTGTGCACACATTTCTTTTGCAAAAGCTCTTTGGATATCGGTCGGTTTCCTGTTCTGATTGCAGTGTTGGCTCCCAAGCGTTATATCCATGATATTGAGTGTGTTTCCAGTATTTAATCACGAATACCTGTAAACTGTAATTACTGAGCAGACACTGATTAATAATACTGATAAATAACAAAATAGATAATGAATGAGCGGTATTAAAATGCAGTTTTCAGTGATGAACAAGTAGGCAGACATCCGAATGACCTCTATGCTGTATATATTGCAATCGAGATCTGGAGCTAGCATTTTGTCATCATTCCACTTTTATTTGACCGTTGCGTCCACACCCTGCTGGAATGAGGAGGAACGTCGAGATGATCCCTAGCTTGTAGATGTGCCATCGAGATCTGGAGCTAGGAATATGTCATTGCTCTACTTTTGTTCGGCCCTTGGATCCTTGTTGACGTCACATCTGCACTGAGAAGGAACGTCGAGCTGGAGCTAGGACTTTGCCATTACTCCGTTTTGATTTGGCTCATTGGAGCTTTGTCGACACCACGTCTGTACACCGCTGGGGTAAGAGAGATGTCGAATTAGTCTCTAGGTTGTAGACGTACCATCAAGACTCGGTTCTTCTTTTGACGACACATGGTGGGAAAATATGGTTCCCCTTTCTTTCATTTGAGCCTATTGATTGTACACAAAGTCGGTATAGACCTATTTGCAAGGCAAAAAAAGTTTCATTTTCACATTTTTTTATTTATTTCCTAGATGCTCTATCTTTTCAGCTTTTCATATCGCGAAAGTCACGACTGCCCAATCATTTCGGCTATTTTTTTCGCAGTGCCCAATCATTTCGGTTATGTCATTTTTTTTATTTTTACTCGCTTTTTTTTATTGCGAGTTGTCCAAACATTTCGGCTGTTTCATATCCATATATTTTTTGCTCGCTGATTTTTATTGCGAGTTGCCCCATCATTTCGGCTATATCATATGCATTTTTTTGCGACTCGCTGAGTTTTATTACAAGTTAGGAACTTAAGATCTAATACCAATCTTGGCATCAGTATCGCTGCAACTGGAATATTGCCAAGGGCGGATCATCATTTTCCGTGAGAGGACATAAAGTTTGATACATGTTTATACATCAGCATCGCTACAACTGGGTTGTTTCCAGGAGCGAATTATCATTTGTCTTTGTTGATTTGGGCAAAGGTGGCTTAGCAAACAGGGTTAGGAGCCTGTCGACTAAGGCTTTTTGAGTTTATGAGCCGTAAGGGTCTTATAAAGGTATTTCTCCTAATGAGTCGTGAGGATCTCGTAAATGTATTTTCTCCTTAGGAATCATGGGGATTTCTAAGTGATATTTTCTCTTGGAAGTCGTAAGGATCTTACGAGAGTATTTTCTCCTTGCAAGTCGAGAGGACTTACAAGTATTGTTCACCATATGTGGATATTTCTCGCCATTGGTGGAACTCGGTTGGGACTTATTTTGTTCGTGCCCGTGGATTGTATACAAGAGTCGATATCGAACTACTTGTAGTGCAATTTGGGGAATATGACGGCTTAAGAACAGGTTTAGATCTCTGTAATTTAAGGCTTTTGAATCTCATGAGCAGTGAGGGTCTCATAGGGGAATTCTTCTTACGAGTCGTGAGAATCTCGCAAGTGTGATTTCTCCATAGGAATCGTGGGGATTCCTAAGTGTGTTTCTCCTTTGTGAGTCGTAAAGATCTCACGCAGGTGTTTTCTCCTTACAAATGCGTGAGGAGTTTGCAAGTGCATTTTTTTAACGAGTTCGCGCCCTTTCAGGTTTTCACATACTCGCCGGCAGTCCTGCTGTTTTTTACTCACGGTGCCCTTTCAGGTTTTCATCCGTGCCCATTTTGCTTATGGACATACCATTTTTTTGAACGATAGAACTCTTGAAAGTTTGTTCGCCGCAGGTGACCCATCTATTTTCCAGTGGGACTTGGGGTGGCTTCATTGCTGGAGTAGCTGTGTAGCCGGTGGGACTTGAGTTAGGACATCAATTGCAATGTAGATTTCATGGAGCATATCACCGTATTTAGATTGACACGCTAGTTTAGGGACATTTCGGTCCATCATCGCCGTATTTGGGGCAATGCGCTAGTTTAGGGACGTTCCGGTCCATCATTCCCATGTTTAGGACGAAATGCTAGTTTAGGGACATCTTGGTCCAACATCGCCGTGTTTGGGGTGACGCGCTAGTTTAGGGACTTCTCGATCCATTATCACCATGTTTATGGCGAAATGCTAGTTTAGGGACGTTCCGGTCCAATATTATCATTTGGTCGGGGGGTTGCACAACTCATTCATTTCAACACTTGTTTGCTTAGGCGTTGATGCTTGTCCTTTGTATGTATGGACACTTCACACCTTAAGCTATTTTCATCCTTTTGTACTGCTTCATTTATCATCGTACAAATCGGGTTGTTTTTGCGGGAAATACAGGGCATTTTACACGGCACCTGCACCCTATTCATCAGTGTCTCTTTTTGACGCTGACAAAATATCTTCACATACGAAGGAACAAGATATCTTGTCACTCCTTCTGCTGAATTTTCTTTTTCCTTGGAAGAATGAACTTGACTTGGGGGCTTTTCCCCTCATCGCCTGATTCGAAATGGGACATGGATTTCACATCCCTCCCATGATTTTTTTGGTTCAAGCGGAATATTCCACTAGATTGTAGGGCCTGTTTGTAGGTCCTTTAATATCCTTCCTGTTTTTTGAAGAAAGGACTATCTGACGTAGAGATTATTCCGCCAGTGAGCAATATGCCCCCTGCATATATCCCGGGGGAGTGAGTATTCGCGCCCCAATCTTTTGAAGGATAGAACCCGTGTTGTCGCTATTTTGGCGACATGTTGCTTCGGAGCCGCTCATTCTTTGTTGAGCGTTGGCGACAAATACCACCTTATCTTTGCTTTTCATAAATCTTCATCAGAAGAGGAAAGGTCTTGACCCATCTAATCCAATCGAGCCATTTTATCTATGAGCTCTTGGAAGGTCGTCGGCATGAAGAGGGCCATATATGGGAACATATTTGAATTTGAGTCAAGGGTGGATATGAACATTCCCATGGCTGGAGCTTCATCGATGTGTTGCTTGTATTTTGACCAGAGATTTCGCCATCGGGTAGCATACTGAACCCAAGTCTCATTCAGTCTAACCCTTTCATTGACCAACGTCGTTACAGTAGTGCATTTATTCATAGTAGAGAATCTCTGACAGGAGAGCATCTCCATCTCGTCTAAGGTATTCATAGAGTCATTTAGGGGTTCTGCATGCCATTCGATCGCAGTGCCCGCCAGACTGCTGACGAACTGTCGAAGGAGCAATATATCATTTCCTCCAGTGTTGCCGCACATAGATTTAAATCGCGTGATGTGCTGGCGAGGATTCCCGGTTCCTTTGTATATGTGGAACGTCGAAAGTATATATTCTGGAGGGTACTGTATTCGATCGTAGCACGCCGGGTACAGTCGACCAGTCTTGATTGACCTATTTGCGGTGTCACTGGCATAATGAGCTTTGATTTGATGAGCGATGTATGCGTCCAGCTTTGCTTTTGGGATCATTTCCTTCTCAGATGTTGATGATGTAGGGTTAGCTTAGCACCTTAGCAAGGTTTTGGCAAGCATCAAACATGCTATATTAAAATTTTTGGGGTGCTAAACAAACCAACCAAGTAATCGAACTAGAGAATTAGGGTTAACTATGCATGTAAACAACTTTACATCTAAGTGATAGGGATTACAACCTTTGTAGTCTGTTCCTTCGCTTCAAAAGCTCCGAGTAGTAGTCCCTTCGCTGCGATCCATAAGCTCCCAAACTCTTGAGAGGCTCTATAAGATGTACGATGCATCCTTGCTTGAAGTCTTCAAAATCTGTGATGATCTACGTCGAGAAAACACGGACTCAAGCTCACTCTTCAGTAATATGGAATTAGTGAAGCTAACACGCTAATCTATATGGCTAGTATAGAAGAGGATGATGAAGTAGGAATTTAGCTCTCTTTAGTTTTCTTTTTCTCAATTTATTTCATCACAAATGAAAAAGCTAGCAAGCTTTTGAGGAATAAGAAGATGAAGTGATGAGAATAATTGTTGTGTGCTTAGAAATGCAACCATGGGTCAAGTATATCATCCTTAACCCTTGTAGTGACTTAACCATGAGCTATGGTTAAAGGTATGGTTGATAAATATCTTATGCTAGACAAAAAGAGTGGACAAAGTCAAAGAAGACTACAAGCTTCTACAAGCTTCAACCATGACAAAAATCCACAATCTTTGAATTACTTAATGATAAATATAAACCCTAATCTTAACCCTAGTATGGTTTAACTCTCATAAACCCTAGTTGCATTTATAACCAAGCATGTCACTATATTATATATCATATATATAATATTTATGTAACAAAAGAAAACAATACAATAAACATATATCACATATATGTTAAATGTATTATAAGTAAGAATAATAAATACTTAAGTGAGCATATAATATATATATATATATATATATATATATATATATATATATTACATCATTTCATCGAATCAACACTTGATCTGATAACCCGGCTATATCACATATAACCGGCCGATATCATATATCGTGAGAATGGAATACGGTATCACATACTCATATTAATCTCGATCCCGCACATATCACATATGTGCTCGTACTCCATTTCTCCTGAGCTAGGAAACCTCTGTGTAGCACTCTAAAGACTCGTCAATACGCCGGCAGTAGGTGATGATCATATCAAAAACCCGCAAGCTGCAAGCGGTCAGCTAAACGTAACAGCCGCCCGGGTATTGAGCGACCAGAAGATCAACAAGCAAGCCTGTACATACTCCTGCGAATCCAATCAGTAACACTACCGTACAGTCCGGTCTCTTCGTCTGATATGTCGCATATCACAGCCTGGGGGTGGTAAATGTCAGACCCCAGTAACCGATAAGTCGTGTCGATGTGAGGCTCATAACGGGTCGAGAAACTACTGATAACACTTACCAGTAGATCTCCATATCAGCCCTGGCCAGGGACTTCCAGTTATAGCCAATCAAACACAGCGCAACATCAACTCCCAATACCGGGAGAGACGAAACCCCTCCTATCGCTCATTGCCTCCATGTGATTCGGGACTGTACCCAAAAGCCACCGTTTTGTACGTCCTCTTGAACGTGGTAAGGTGGAAATGAAAGCACAGTGGAAATCACACAAGACTCTAAGACGATCTCGGGTGTACAGACTAACTTGTACCAGTGTCACCGGAGAACTGCTATCTGACGATAGGTATAATACCAACAAGGAGTTCTCGGCGAGTCCGTTCAGTATACCCAGTCTCCACTGAGCACCCGTATACTATCTTTGATTTCACACACTAATGGATGTGGGATCATGCATCGCCCATCATATGGTTCATGATGCGTATACGCTAGTCTTCTCTGGAGTATCGATGCCCTATCTCGATACACCCTCGACTAGGAACAGTTATAGGATGTACTTATGGACTACCCTGGCCCCACTAGTATGATCTGTGTCATAGTCCTAGTAGTCAAGTACATATCCTAAGGGCTTTATCAACATGTGAAAGTAAGACAGTAACTCAATATAAGTCAACATGTTAAGATAAAGAGCAACAAGATAGCATACTATCATATCGAGCAAGAAAGTCTTCTCTATATATATCCAAGCATCCACTATAATATACATCATATGTACAACAATGGACTCTAGGGCATATACATAACTAACAATCTCCCACTTGCACTAAGACCAGCAGTTATTGTTGGATATAGTGCCATCAAAGTCAATTATTGGATCGCAGGTACGTGATTGCAATGATTGAGGCAGGACCTATACCGATATGACAGTCTTGCTCGAGATGATAGTATGCTATCTGGTTTTTCTTTATCATCGTATGCATGATTTAGTTCACTATTGCATAATGATAGAGCCCATAGTATTCTTGCTTGACTGCCAGCAGTATGATGGCGATCATATACGTGGGAGCTGGGGTCTGTAAGCACATCCTTAAAGTGTCCCTAGTCGTGGGAGTTTCGAGACAGGGCATCGATACTCCAGAGTAGACTAGTGTATACAGTCGAGACCCCGATGAGGGGCGGTGGCCGGTCTCACAAGCCATTGGTGTCAGTTGGTTCACCTAAGATGTATACAGGTGCTCATTGGGTTATGAGTACACCGGACAGGACTCGCCGGGAACATGCTAGTTGGTATTATACATATCGTCAGATAGCAGTTCCCAGGTGACATGTGTACAGGTTAGTTTGTCGACCTGAGATCGTCATTTGTCTCGTGTGAGTTCCCACTGTGCTTTGATTTCTACCCTACCACGCTCAAAGGAGATGTGCAAACATGTATTTTTTGGGTACAGTCCCGAGCCACATGGAGGCAGTGAGCGGATCATCGGGGATTCGTCTCTCCCGGTATTGGGGGTTGATGTTGCACAGTGCACGGGTGGCCATCATTAGAAATCCTCGGCCGAGCTAGTGGAGAATTACTGATTTGGATCAGTAGTTTCTCATGTGGTGATGGGCTTCATGCCGACACGATTTATCGCGTTATTAGGGGTCTGACTTTATCCACCCCCTAGACTCGATATGCGATACTCTTTAGACGAACGGACCGGACTGTACGGATATTGTCACTGTTAGGCTCAGTCGGGTTTCTGGATGAGTTCGCTCGTCAGCTTCCCTTCCAATCAATACATAGGCAACCGTTACGTACAGCTTGTACCTCTGATGTGCTAGAGGTTATACCCAGTGCCAGTGTATTGATGAGTCATTAGAGTCCCCCACAGACAGTTTCCCAAGTTCGGGCGAAACGTTGTAGAGGCCATATGGTTTTATGGCAGGTTTCGGAAAATGCACGTGCGTTTTCGCACGTGTCATATTTTAGGCAGATAATACTGGTAGGTTTTGGTTTAAGCCGGATCCGAGTATTATACTGTGTAGAAATAATATCTTTGTCTCAGTTGCATTTGTATTCGGTCGTAATACAAATGTGGGTATGTTTATACTGATACGGGGTTGCCCTGAAATTCGTTTCGAGATCGCTTTTGGAAGTTGCCAGTTTCCAGTTTTCTATCTCCCGTCTTTAACATTCGGTTAAAGACTGATTTATCTTTTCTTGAGGTGAGTCATGAGTGTCTAAAAGCATCTAGATGGTGACTATGATGATGAGGTGGCTAGTGAGTCATTAGTGCATTTAATGTTCATTTAATGTTTGTGGTGACTAGGTTAATGACTCTTCATTTACAATTAATGGTATGCAAGGTGTTTATTGTGACTCATTGTTCACACCGTAATATTGTATTCCCCATTCTTATTCTTTTTACAAATAAACAGGTGCTTTTGACGCATGTCTGCTACATATTACAGGTTCTTGAAGCGAAAACAGTGAAAAAGACAAAAGACGACACAAAAATGGGACTTTGACCAACAAATAGAAGGATCTTAATCAAGCCTACACAAAAGATCAGGACAAGGCAACGCAAGGTCCAAGATTACAAAGCAAACAGTTAAAAGTTCACTGCAATTGTTCACTGGAGATCTGGAAGAAATAGAGAAGCCAAATTGAATAAAGATCCAAAGAAATAAAAAGCCCAAGAAGCCCAGAATCAGTTCCAAAATTTCCAGACATAGAATTTTACCAAAGCTTGAAGTCTACTTTGACTAGGTCTTTCTAAGGATATTTTGGTAAATGTAGACATGCGAATCAATTGTAACCTAGGGTTTCCTATCCTCTATAAATAGGAACTCTTAATCATTGTAAAGGCTATGCCTCCCTTCATTAATAAATTTTAGAATTCTTTTAGAGAGCATCGGTGCCTCTTTTCAATTCATGAATTCAGATCTGAAAACCCTGTGTTGATGTTTGGAGAGAGGCATCTGTAAGTAGTTTTATTTAATTGCTCTAGTTTAGATTTTAATTCCTTGCCTTAGATGTTAGCTTTGGGGAAGGCTTTTTAGAGATGAGATCTCTTGTCCCTTTCTTACCCATCACATATAATCAATAGGACTCCATGCATACACGCACACACCGCGCCCTACGGCACCCTATCCCTCGAGGTAGCAGTGATACCGTAGTATAAAGGCCCGGTTGCGCGCGTTTTCCATGGAGGTTAGGGTAAGGATCTCTAAAGGAAGGACAAGAACCTAGAGGAAGGAACACCTTCCCGAATGGATCTAATCCCTTTTATTGATAATTACCATAACTCCTCATAGATCTTCATTTGGGTATAGAAAGCGTTGAGATTTATTTACATTTCCAAACCATTCCTAAACCTAACCCTAGCAAGATTTAGATCTAGATTAATTAGTTTTTAGATAGATTTAGTTTTAGATTTAATAATCAATCCAAACACCCTTCGGAATTAACTCGTTAGCGTGACTAGGAGATTCACAACATCCCTGTGGACCGACCCGTACTCACCGGCTAGCTGCAAAGCGACGCCATTCTTGATTGCGGTTAATAGATAGTTTTTGAGATCGATCAAATGGTGCCGTTGCCGGGGATGGCGTAAAGTTTCCTTTTTGCAATTTCGGGTTAATCAAAATTCAAAAAATCAAAAAAAATCAAAAAAATCAAAAAAATATAAAAATATATCATCTATTATTTTTGGGAAGGGTATTTTTGTGTGAATTTTGCAGGATCTACGAACAAATTCGGATCTGGAAATCTATAGAGATCAAAACAGCAAATACCAAATTCGAACAAACAGAAAATCACAACAACCGAGGAACAGAAGAAATTTGGAGGACTGGGTCAACAAGAAGAACCACGGCGATCTGGTAAGAGCAAAAAAAAACTGCCGAAGGCACCAACCCGCGGCGGATCCGCGGTCGGAGGTGGCACTTCACGGCGGTTCCGCGGTGGAGGCAACAAATCGGTTGCTCAGAAAAAAGGCAGAAGCGCGGTATAAAAAAAAACCAGTTCCGCCACTGCAAATCTCTGTGTGTTTTCTCTCTCCTCCTTTGCAAATCTCCGATATATCTTCTGAAAAATCTCCTGCAGGATTCTTTGCGCTTAAAAAAAATCTTTCCCCTTCCAAATAACAATCTTGTGAAGGATTCTTTGCGCCGCGCATAAAATAAAAAGATTTGATTGCAAGTGATTTTTCTGTTTTGCATATCTTTAAAACTGACTTTAAGGGGTTTTTGACCAATTCAAATTGGGTGGGGATTTCATCACCCTTCCCAGGACCCCAGAAATAACATAAGGCATATGCATTGGCCATCTATTAATTAAAAAATACTAGACTCAGCCCTAAGGACTTCGAGCTCAATAGGACAGAGGACTAGTTATAGGCATCAGCCGTTTATCCTAACCTGACTTTGCGGTGTCTAGGCAAGTGTGTCAAGGCAAGTGGATACTTAATTAGGACCGCTACTTGTAGCGGGGAGCCTCCCACTTACCTGGCACTTACCTGGCCGCAATTGGCGGTGAAGAGACGGTTTGAGGTCCTATCTCTAGCCCTTTGGAACAGTTAGGAGCTGTCTAGCTGACCTAGGTGACTCTAGAGTTAGGCCTGATTGTGCATTTCTAGTTGATTGCATTTGTGTCTTAGCCCGTTATCAAAAATCATTTTTGCAAAACAAATAAAAAAAATAAGAGAAAATTTTTTATAAAAAGACTTGCAACTTTTTCGCTAAGAAATCCTTGCACTACCCTACGTTCTTTCTCTTCTCTTTCTTTTATCATGGGTACCCCACATCATAAATCTCTTGCCGAACTTTGGTATCCCGAACCTAATTTTGCCTCGTACGTCAATTGTTTCGGTCGATTTAAGGAAGATCCCTCTGTGCCCAAAATATCTTTGAAAGATCAAATAGAAACGTCTAGGAGAAACAGTTCGACTTTGCAACCCACTTTGTGTCAACCAAGTCAACCTTTACCACCTTCATATGTTGATACCACTTTTTCAAGTCCTGCTGTAACTCCTAAACTGATGTCCATTGCTGAGCATATTGCTCAATCTCGTAGCCGATCGTTCACCCCTCTCCTCTCATCTAGTTCTAGGAATCAACAAGTCCATCCACCTTTTTATCCACATGTTGATCCTAATCCTGTCCAACCACCCACTTCCTACCAGTCCTACCCGACTTTCCCACCGTCACTATACACTGTTTCTACACAACCTTTTGGGAGTTTCACATATCCACACAATTTCGAATCTTTTACCGAAACCCCCTTACCACCCAAGTCTAGTTTGGAACAGTCGTTGGAAGCTTATATTGCAGCAACAAACAAAATGACTAGGAATGTGGAAGCGTCCATAGCCGTCCTTATGCAACCTGCTGAACCGGTAGCTAGTTTCCAACTAGCTTCAAATTTTTCAATGTATGAGGAGGCGGTTAGACAGAGTGAGAATGTGAGAGGATTTCCAAATCAAACCTACCCATACCTAATTGAATCCAACAACTCCAATTTTCAAACATGTGTCCAAAATGATGAGTTGTGTGACTTTGTAGTGCTTGATTTGCCAGATTGTGAAGAACCCCTTTCGAGTGAAACCACACTTAATCCTTTCGATCTTTACACCTCCACTCTAGAACCTAAATCGATAAATATCCATGATTTTGATGAGGTGTCGGAAAATGTTGATTTTCACTTGATTGAGGATATAGACACCGGGAATATTTTGGATGATGAACCCGTAGATTTGAATGATATTTTATGTCCAATTCATCATCCCGAGTCATTAAATGTTTCTCCTGAACTTCATATGCGTCTTGATTTTGATGATAATGGCATGGATGAGTTAAATATTGAGGAGAATTATGAGGATAGTATTGAGAAGAGTATTGAGGATAATATTGAGGTTGAACCATTTTTGTTTGATGTGTCGGATTTTCCAATTCATCCTCTTGAACCTTTAACTAAATCACCCTCTCTCCTTTCCATCGTCCCGGCCTCGCACAAGATCACGCTTGACGACTGTGAGCTTGAAAACTTTTCCTTTGAATCTGACACAGTTCTCACAGTCGATAACACGTATGAGTGTTTCACTTTTCCGGACGATGTTGATGACTCACCGTCCGAGTTTGAGTCCTTTACATTTTCAGATGAGTTAGTTGAACCATCAGACTCGGTTGCTTACAGTTGTTTCTAACCATTGATGGAATCTTTCCAATTCGAGACAGTTTACTACGGTGAGAATGAGACTATCCCTAATTCACTCCCTTTCCTACCTTCCATTGTTCCGAACGTGCAAGTGACTGTTACGCTTTCATCTTCTATACCAAGTTCGGAGTACCCATGCTTTCTTGCGAATCTTGAGGGATTTGACCCCATTTCTCGACGGGTTGATAGGTTAGCACAATCGCTTTTAACACATCGGTCATCACAAATTGTGCTAATTTATTCACTCAATTTACACCCTCAAGATCGTGCTACCCTTCTTTCTCTTTTCCGCCCCTCTTCTCCTCCACCGAGACCGTATACCGTTTCTACCTCCACACGGTCTCGTGTGCTTCTCATCTCTTTTCTTTTCACTCCATTCTTTCACCAACTCGACCATTACCACGATAAGATTTTTGAATGGTTGGTGTTAACCTTTGGCTTGTGTAAGGCCAAGCTTAAGTTTGGGGGAACCCTTGTTGTATGTATGTATGTATGTGTGTGTGTGTGTGTATATATATATATATATATTGTTTTCTTTTTAATAAAAAAATAAATTTCAAAACAATAAAAATTCAAATTTTTTTTTTATAAATAAATAAACAGGGGAGTGCCGACATTTTGACCCTCTTGGTGTAGCATGACAGTGAGGACACTGTCAAGTTTAAGTTTGGGGGGTATGCTCGGTACGTCTTCTTCCTTCGCATTCATTTGTATATATTTTTTGCATTTGCATACTTATTTTAAAAACCCATAAAAAATTGAAAAATTTCAAAAATTATAAAAATTATTGTATTTAATTTTGGCTTATTTGACTCGAGTTTGACAGATAGGTTAACTAGCTAGGAACAACTAGATCTTAGACTTAGTAAATTAAAAACCCTAAAAATAACCTTCTTTAGAGTTTAACGGTAGAAAGTGTATGTCTTTGTAGTTTATTTAGAAATAGGCAAATTTTGAGTTCACTTCTTGGGCTAAGTCAAAGAAGAGGAAAATTATTGATATTTTTATTAGAGTATAAGTTTGAAAAATAATTCCTAGCTTAAGTCTAGATTTTGAAAATGTATACCCTACAATTTGCACAATCAGGCACCTTGAAACTTGGAATAGTAGAAGAGACCTTGAAATGCTCTTGTCTAAAGTCCTTAGTACGAAGAAAATGAAAAAAAATACAAGTGTGAATAAAGAATAAAAAATGAACACTGGTTTTTGTGATTACTTAAGGCTGTAAAAATAGAAAAATATTTAGCGAGGGTGCTTCATCACCTAGTGCCTTAGACCAACTGGTTTGGGAGTCACTGCTAAAAAGCATTGGGTGTTGCAAGACTAGGAATTACGCTTTAAAGTGCAAACGCATTTTGTAATCGGTCGTTGGTACCTCAAGAAGTATTAACGGTCGCATGAAGGATGTGTAAGAAAAATTCATAAAAATTCACCAATTAAGAAGTGCTTTGGACAACGGACAAGAGTATGATTGCTTGATTTGAATTTCCGAGTGTAGGGGTGATATATACACACACGTAGGGATATGTGATTGGAGTTTAGATGAGAGAAAGGAGTGAAGAATAGAACTTGTATCTTTAATAGAGTTGATAAAAATTCCTAAGTGGAGATGGAACCCTTGAAGGAAAACTTAAGAAATGCCGAAAGCTAAGTAGGTCTGCAGAACATATATAATCTTAAGTTAGATGATGAGGAAGTGTGAAGAATATGGGTGGATAATTTGCAAATAGAAGATAATAGAGTTCCTTGTTAGAAACCCTAATTGGAGAACAAAAGTCGAAAAAGTCAAATTGATAGGATTTTGTGGGTCCGCTGAAAACCCTCAGGAGACAACACTCCTCCTACTAGGGACACCTAGAGGTTTAACGGCTTGTTGCACGAGCTCAGTGCAATCGTGTTTTCCTGCGAAAGTGAGGTTAGGTTTTTTGTAGAGAATAAAAATAAGTTTGCTCGAGGACGAGCAAAAGATAAGTTTGGGGGTATTTGTTCACACCGTAATATTGTATTCCCCATTCTTATTCTTTTTACAAATAAACAGGTGCTTTTGACGCATGTCTGCTACATATTACAGGTTACAGGTTCTTGGAGAGAAAACAGTGAAAAAGACAAAAGACGACACAAAAAGGGGACTTTGACCAACAAATAGAAGGATCTTAATCAAGCCTACACAAAAGATCAGTACAAGGCAATGCAAGGTCCAAGATTACAAAGCAAACGGTTAAAAGTCCACTGCAATTGTTCACTGGAGATCTGGAAGAAATAGAGAAGCCAAATTGAATAAAGATCCAAAGAAATAAAAAGCCCAAGAAGCCCAGAATCAGTTCCAAAATTTCCAGACATAGAATTTTACCAAAGCTTGAAGTCTACTTTGACTAGGTCTTCCTAAGGATATTTTGGTAAATGTAGACGTGCGAATCAATTGTAACCTAGGGTTTCCTATCCTCTATAAATAGGAACTCTAAATCATTGTAAAGGATATGCCTCCCTTCATTAATAAATTTTAGAATTCTTTTGGAGAGCATCGGTGCCTCTTTTCAATTCATGAATTCAGATCTGACAACCATGTGTTGATGTTTGGAGAGAGGCATCTGTAAGTAGTTTTATTTAATTGCTCTAATATAGATTTTAATTCCTTGACTTAGATGTTTGCTTTGGGGAAGGCTTTTGAGAGATGAGATCTCTTATCCCATTCTTACCCATCACATATAATCAATAGGCCTCCATGCATACACGCACACACCGTGCCCTGCGGCACCCTATCCCTCGAGGTAGCAGTGATACCGTAGTATAAAGGCCCGGTTGCGCGCGTTTTCCATGGAGGTTAGCGTAAGGATCTCTAAAGGAAGAACAAGAACCTAGAGGAAGGAACACCTTCCCGAATAGATCTAATCCCTTTTATTGATAATTACCATAACTCCTCATAGATCTTCATTTGGGTATAGAAAGCGTTGAGATTTATTTACATTTCCAAACCATTCCTAAACCTAACCCTAGCAAGATTTAGATCTAGATTAATTAGTTTTTAGATAGATTTAGTTTTAGATTTAATAATCAATCCGAACACCCTTCGGAATTAACTCGTTAGCGCGACTAGGAGATTCACAACATCCCTGTGGACCGACCCGTACTCACCGGCAAGCTGCAAAGCGACGCCGTTTCTGATTGCGGTAAAATATTTTTGGTGATCGTAAAATCTCTTTCAATTACTCATTCTCTTCTTTATTGTTATGGTCAACTCTTCCACTCCTACACTCACCTCCCTCCCTCTTAAAATGTGGCCGGCCATTCCTTGTGAGGAATAAGGTTGCTTGTAAAATGATTATGATAGTTTTAGACTCATGGAAATTTGATAGATACTGATTTCTCATTTCCACCCGATCCAAAAGGCAACTTCATTAACCGTTCGTCCATGGCTTTGGACGAAGCGAGACAAAGTGTTCTACTCATTCTCTACATCATCTTGGTCGTCTCTTTTAGCAAACTTGACGACCGAGTTGCCTCGGTTCAGAGGCGGGAGCCCGTTTAAAGATCCGTCGACGTGGTGCCACCTGGACGAGGAAACTGGAGATTCAAGAGATCGGAGCAGCCGCAACAAAGCGTGGGATGATGGTTGAAGACCGAAGGACTCGGATCGTTCGGTATAACATTTCTACCCACTTTGTAGTTTGTTAGTTTAGCTTTAATGGCAGATCTGGGTTATAGTACGTGATAGCGCCAGTTGTAAAAGTTTTTGTTCCGCATTTGGCGTCTATTAGACGGCCGGGGCGCTACCGTGGACTTACAGTGGTATCAGAGCCTCGCCATTAAGCTTTACTAACTTATGCTAACGCGTTTAAAATATCGATCGAACGGATTTTCGCAAAACTACAATTTTCTGTTCAAACTTTCTGTCGATTTTAAATCAGGCCTAAAAATTATTTTGAGCATCTCAGAAAATAAAGCAGGGTTTTCTTAGAACACTGGAGAAAATTGGCTCTGTGATCTCTCTGTACGGCCGTGGATCCGCGGCCTAAGCTAGGGTTTGGCCGCGGATCCGCCGCAGCATTAGGAGATCAATTAGCCAAATTTCTATAGTAGCTTCTACAGATAAAATTGTGGTTTTTGGTATATTTCTTTTGGGCCCAGAAATTTTTTCTGTACAGCAGATGTACGTGGGGCCCACTTCGGGAATTTTTGTCGATCGAAATTTTAAACTTGTTAGTATGCAGTATTTACATTATATCTCCGACCGTGAATGTCATTCGAGCGGTAAACCGTGTCTAATTGCTATAGTCCTTTTAGACGGGTTTGCGAACGTGACATTCGCGTTGATGTTCTGTGTTGTGCTGTGATGTTGCGGATATGTCGTGGTGGATAGCAGTGTGCAATGGTAGTGCTTTTTGGATTTATTTGAACATTTGTTATTGCGGGGCGAGCGTCCAACATGTGGACTGCCGTCACTGCCTGTTTGTATAATATTCTTTTGGGGCACGACCGGGCTGAGATCGATGTACCCGTTGTATATATTTTTCGTTTCTGTACTAGGTTTACTCCGCGATGGAGTGCACGGATAGCCGGGTTCTGGAGGAAAACGGGTTCGTATCTCATGGCTTTGAGAGGCAGAGGGACCTCACTCCATAATTGGCAAACTATTCGCCGCACTCGTAGGGGGTACAGGTTGACCCAAGGAGGGATGCTTAAGTTACCGGATTCCGTGAAGTGCCGGGTAGTCCATTCACTATGTTGTAGGGGGTTGCCTCGCTTCAGGTTTTGGCGGGTAACTTGCTGCACCCGTAGGGGTCTAGGTTTCATTGCACAGGCTATCCACACGACCAGGGGAACGTCGGGTTTCAGTAGCGGCTCTATGAAACCCGGGGATCCCAGATTATCTGTATTGTTCTGTGATACTTATTACTTTTCTGTAATGTTGCATATTATCACGCCTGGAGCGATTACTGTATATTGGTATATATACTATTAGATGTTGTATATGTTTTACACCCGCGCTAGTCCAATCCCCGCTCTGTCGTTAGTTAAGTAACCTAACGGGTGATGACGGGACCCAGTGACGAATGCGGATGGCATATACGTACATTTTATTTTTCGTTCTTTTCTGGTGTGATTGATTGATGGGACTGCGTTGATTCTTATCAATGCAAGGATAAAACAAACCTATATTTGATGTTGTTGGAATAAATTTTAAAAGTGTTATTACAAAGACGTTTCTTTTTGTTTTGCATAGTGATATTCAGTTTAGAATATCCTACACCTCATTCGACAAGGCAAGGGCCGAGATCCCTTCACCGGGAGTGACCCCTTGGGCAGAAGTTTGCGTCAGGATAATAACTTTACTATAGTCGATTACAAGTTGCTTTGCATCGCGGTATTCAGTTAGAATATCCTGCATTTCATTCCACGAGGAAAGAACCGAGATCCCTTCATCGGGAGTGACCTCTTTAGCAAAAGGTTTTCGTCACTATATTTTTATAAAAAGCTATCAGGTTCCTTCAACGAGATCAAGTTCATTACGTTAAAGGTTTTTCGCCAAAAATCAGCCGTAGCCCTCCGTCATGTCTTATGGATGGTCAGTAGTATTCAAGCTATGTTTGTTTAGCCAAAGTCAAGGCATAGTGTTTGGTAGTTGCTGGGTATTCATCTGTTGCGTAGATAGATGCGTTGGTTTGGAACAGTCGTATTACCTTGTTGGCCAAAGTCAAGGGTATGTACGGATGGGTTCAAATTAACCTGGATAATGACGGATAGAACTTGGCATGTGACTTATGATGGGTTGGCCAAAGTCATGATCATAAGAGCATGGGGCAAAAAATAACATCGGGAGTTTCAAACATAATGAAACTTGCCAAGTATGCGCATACCTTCTGGAGTGTGATAACATGAGTGGATTCCGTCACGTTATCATGCGATGAGAGTTGGATCCCGATTCCCACTGATGAGTTGGTTTACTCCTCGGGTGATCCCGACTAATTCTTCTTTCAGGTTTGGAGGAGAATTTGAGATTACAGTGGGAGGTTTCCTGATTAGATAAAGTAATAACCATTCTGATCTAGGTTAGAGTGCACGCAGAGTGTTTCTTTTCTCTCTCTCTCTCTCTCTCTCTCTTTGGCAGCGACCTTTGACCGACCCTAGACTATAACTCAGTGACCAAGTTGACCGAACCTGCTTCAAAATACTGGATTTTGGATTGTCCGAGTTGCATAAGTCATTGCCGCTCCTTCTTTTACCCTTTGCATTTTTCAGAACAACCCGTATTACTACGGATATCCACTTCCATTGGATAGATCCATCGTATGGTTATATACGAACTCGAAGAGACTTCTTCGAGGATGGATCCAGGTTCAGGAGAAACAGAATTGGTTTATTCAGTTGTCTTTTATTATCACCTTCTCTCAGGTTGCGAGGGCTCTTTAGTTTAGGAGAGTACACCTATTACGCTTATTGGATAGTCTTATTCCAAACCATAGGCTGGTGCTGAAAGGTACGGAATGAAGAAAATCAATTAGCCTAAGTAGGGTGTACAGAAGGTAATAACTAAAGACAAAATAAAGGGATTAGAAAGCGGGCAAAGTAAATTGCGACTGCTATCATTCACGACCAAACCACGTACATCATCGCCACTCCTATTTCACCTTTAATAGAATAAGGTATTATTCAGTTGTCTTTTATCATCACCTTCTCTCAAGTTGCGAGTACTCCTTGGTTTAGGAGAGTACACCTATTATGCTTACTGGATAGTCTTCTTCCAAACCATAGGCTGGTGCCGAACGGTAGAGAAGGAAGAAAACCACTTAGCCTAAAGGGGTGTACAGAAGGTAACGAATAAAGACAAATAAAGGGATTTGGAGAGGTGGCAAAGAAATATATGGTTAAAGTCATGAATTGGATTATGGAAGAGGCATTACTAGGAATACCAGGATACCCCTACGAAACATTTTCATGTTTCAGTGCATTGTTAAAGGAAAAACAGTTTTCCCGATTACATACTTACTCCAGGGTATGTATTTACCAGGTTTCACTCTCATATCTGTATGGTTTTACAGATGATGAGTGGGAGTAAGTTATTGGGAATTAAGTGATCATCCTCATTATATCGGAATTCGTTGAAATTAGTGATATTTGAGGAAATCGCCTGGCTACAGTTTTCAACCTACGATGCACACGTTTTGAGTTATTCAACTCAGCGGACTTATACAGAGTATTGTATGTTGTCCAGTGTCCGTCAGGACAAAGGGGTAGGTCCTCATACTATGTTCTGTTTACTTATGACTTATTGTCACGACCCAGAAGTGGCCCGTGACGGCCCTAATACTACGCAACGCCTAAAGACGCAACGTAGTAAAAGAAAGCCAAAACCCAGAAATCTAAACCATAAAAATACGGAAAAGATAATATAAGTTTAGAAACAATTGAAATCGCAACCCAAATTCTTTAAAAGTCTTACTTTCTTTCTTTAAAATTTTAGCAACACCCCATTTTTATAAAGACTAGTCAATATGAATACAACAGAAGAATAAGGACAGTAGAGAAAAAGCTGTATATATAAGGACATCAAATCCACCATAATACACACTAACGTCCTCACCAAGTCTCTATGTCAAATATACAATAGTAGATGGAGAGAAAGTACAATATACAATGAAGGTAGAATATGAAATACAGATAACCGTCTAACCCACCTAAGCAAAAAGGTACTGTGAGCTGATGCGGTGTCTGTAGCAAAAGGTGGTAGCTGGATAGCTGAATGAAGGAATAGCCTGCCTCGACTACTCTGGGGAAAAAAACCTGAAACACCTATGGCACAACGGGGGTGAGTTGCCAACTCGTGAATAGTATAAAACATATGCAGGTAATCGCAGGAATGTACGTACAGCATGAATCTAAGATATGCGATTACAGTAATAATATATCATGCAATGCTGAAATAGGGAGAGTACACTAGCAGGTACAATCAATATGTGGAGCATGATGGCATGATAGTAGTATGCAATGTCCATGCAATAGAGATATGAGAAAGCAAATATGCAACTATCATAAGGGTACACTACAAGTACTACCAATATATGAATCCGTGCATAAGATAGGTAATGGTGAGGTGTAGGGTGGAACACGTCATTTTCCACGGAAACCTGACGTCGTGGCAGGATCACAATCCACTAAGATACTCCAATCCCAAATCCTCAAACCAGGCCCCACACTGGGCACTCACATCAAATAAGTCTCACATCTCCTCAATGTACAATGTCGAGTAATCTCCTATATCCCGAATGTACAAGTCACCAATTACATAGGTATATCCAATGTCCAAATCCCAATGAATCACCTAGTATCCCAAGTCCAATCTCAAGTAAGTTTCTAGCATCCTAAAGATAAATATATGTACAGAAATAAATATGATGGGGGCAATACACATATATTAGCGTCCCATTCCACTAATATTGGTGTAAGGGTATATATAACAACGGCTAAGTCCCCTGTTATATATACAAGAGGAGTTAAAGAAATATCATGAAACCGTGTGCCAAGCATCGACACAGAAATCCTCGTATATGGGGCTCCGTTAGTCCGGATCAGCCCACGGGGTCCGTCTGCAGTGTCGGCCCTCGGCCTCGACAGTACAGGTCATCCCGCATCCATCTCTCTACTCTGGCCAGTAGCCTCCAGACAACTGCCAGGTCCAAACAATCACCGGTAGGTACTCGCCCGCCTCCAGGCTCAATCGGCAAACCCATCGATCTTCTTGCCGAGGGGAACCATACCGGGCCCCACCATGTACTCTCATACGGCAACCACACATCGTATGGAGCATAAAATCAGCACCGATAAAACTCATGGGGGACGCTCGAAATATCATGTCAAGGAAACCGGGTTGTTACATGTATGCATAATTTCATGAACTCCCGCGGTTCCCAAATCCCGAAAACATCATGAAAAATCCAGATAAACAATGCGCAATCCAGGAATAATGTATGCGATATATCTGAATGCGAGCAGGTAAACACAAGTATATAGCTGAACCAGATGTATGCGAAATCATGATAAGGTACAGCTAAGTAACATCAGTAAATGTGAATATGCGACAACAACTGAATATGTATCTAACATACAGGTGTAGCAAAGTATAGGTATCTACCTATAGGAACTGATGTCGTATACCCCCTGGGTATAAGTAACATATGTAGGAAATCCCTCCCGGTGTAGGTAAAATATGTAGGAGGTATACCTGTAGCTGTATCGCAAAGTGAAAATATACCTATCACTAAAGGTATGATACACTATAGGTATACCGATAAGCTAGATGTCAAGTGTGGCAAGCAATGGTAGCTATAAGGGGTAGTGTGTGACATGGCAATTATTGACGGTGTGTGTGTAGCATGCAATCCGTGCTCGTGCAACATGAACCGTCAATAATGTGTGCAGTGTCCTACGGCTGCTAGTCACAGTATATAGCTATATCTAGGAAATGCAGTAAAGGCGCGATTCTACAATGACGTAGAATGTGCGACAGGAAATTGAATCCTAGCCCAGACGCATAACGCCATGCGGGCGATTCCCCTGTAGATGTTATATCTACTCACCTATACTCCACGCTGGGTGAATCCTATCACCTGCTCCCCCTGGCTGTGTCCGTCTGCAAACCTGCAAATACGACAAGAAATCACATATAAGTCAAATATCCCGCGAAACACGATACCGAATCGAAACGAGAAACTCGCATCGCGAACTAAACGCGCGTGTGCACGATACGCTGAATCGTGTGTGTACGCGTCTAAAACCCATCGCGACACGCCGCGATACGCTGGATCACAGAACCCACTCACGTATCGCGCGTGTCGCGCAAACACAAATAACACCAAAACGACATATAGTCCCAGATTTTCCTACAGGTAAGATATTAGAAAACTAGACATGCCAAAGACCTAGACAACACAGCAGGGACCCATAGCCAAAAACCCAACACCCAATTCCCCAACTTGGCCGCAATTTGCGGCCAAACCGAAGAAATTGGCGGCCACAGTAGGGAATGGGGGTCTCGTCTTCTGGTGGTGTATTCTAGACCTAGGTATCATGTCCCAGTCCTCTCAATTTTATTCTGTAGGCATCGGGTCACCAGCAGATCACAAATGTCACAAATATCGCTTAAAAACGACAATTTGCACCAAACACAAACTATATGGTATTTTAGTGAAATCTGTGGATTTCTCAGTTGAAGTGGCCTAAATAGCACTTAAATGAGCTAAAGTAACTAGCACAATCAACAATTTACCAAAATCCCACATAATTACCATAATTTAGCACTAATCTAGCAATTTAACACAAACCGACACTATCAATCACACAACTAAACAAACTAGGGCTAGAGCTCAGAATTATACCCTAGGGAACCCAAGGAGTCAAGAGAAGAAGTGTGTGCAGGTGCTGGGGTTGCTGCTGCTGCTGCTGCCTTGCTTGTTGTTGTTATTGCTGTTGTTGTTGTTGTTGTCTGTTGTTGTTGTTGTTAATGATGATGATGCTGATGATGTTGTAGTGGTTGTTGTTGTTGTTGCCCTTGCTATTGCTGCTGCTGCTGTCTCCTGCTCCTGCTGCTGCTGATCCTGTTGCGGCTCCTGCTGCTGATGCAGCTTGCTGCTGCTGCTGCCACTGCCTCTCTCTCTCTCTCTCTGTGTGCAGCAGTGTGTGTGTGAGTGTGTGTGTTTGTGAGAGAGAGAATGAGGCAAAAGAGAATGAGAGTGAGTGCATGTCACGACCCGCAGGGTACGGAACGTGACTGGCACTTAAGTTTACGAAACGTCTAAAGGCGTCCGTAAAATAAGTAAGCCAAAGCCCAGAAAACAAAACCAATGAAGCAAAAGAGTGAAGAAAACCCAATCAATTGAAAGCGAGTTATCAAATAAGTCATGTAAAACACTTTTTAAAAACAATACAAATTTTTCCCGAAAATTTCGGCAGAGTCTCCTTTGTAAAAACTAACCCCCAAAAATGGGTACAACAAAATATATACATGAATCCACAAAATAGGGCATCCCCAAGCGGGAGCTAGCTCTTCGCCATACGGCGGTCACAAATCCCACGCAATGTAAATGACAACAAGCATAATAAAGCATAAGGAAGCATGAAAAAGTAGCATGTCGGCTCAAGTGAGCTCGACCCCAAATACAGTATAAAATCCACAAACCTCACAGTCTCATTTCTAGGTCAATATACAATAATCTGGTAGAACAGTAGATGGAGTACACTAGATACAAGAATATACAAGGTGGTACAAAAGAAATAACATAACCCACCTATGAGCAAATCTCGAGCTCAGGCAAAAGAGGCAAAAGACAAGTGCGCCCGCCGCTACTGAACTGACGGAGCGGACCTGCAAAAGACTGTGGCACAACGGGGGTGAGTTGCCAACTCGTGAGTAATAAATAACATCTACAAAGGCTATCGTATGCATGCACACAAGCATCCTAGCATCTAAAATACAGGTATGACTGGATGCACTAGCAGGTGTGTATAC
The DNA here is from genome assembly GCA_030015575.1 of Agapanthus africanus. Lineage (NCBI taxonomy): Eukaryota > Viridiplantae > Streptophyta > Magnoliopsida > Asparagales > Amaryllidaceae > Agapanthus > Agapanthus africanus. The sequence goes on from JASDDO010000022.1 coordinate 467,881,497, forward strand.
AATATCAGTGTGCTAATATGTATGCAACATGAAAATCTGAGGTCTCAATAGGTATATATAAGAAATATTTTATCTCTTTTTGTTTTTGAAACTCTTTTAGAATGCCAGCATAATGTCAATGAATCGACGAAAATCGGTGTCCAGCAACGACACCCAAAAGCTGTCTCAAATCTCATAAATGTATCTCTGGCCTCAGCCGTCCGGCTGACCCATCTCAAATCTCAATATCTCATCATCTAGCGGCCATGGTCGGTATCCTCTGGATATCCGCCGTCCCAAACAGTCACCGGTAGGTAATTCGTCCCCTGCCAGGCTCAACGTCATCACCACATTCCTCTTGCCCCGGGGTACCTTACCGGGCCCACCATGTACCCGTGCCGGTTCCTCCACTCCTCGACACGGATTTCCAAATCCATAGCAAACTCATGGTGGACGACACTTACATCACTAGAAAACCGCAATTTACATATTTTAAAAATATAATAAGTTTAGAAATTTTGCGGCTTTCCCCCGAAATCCAGCAATATCATAAAATCTCAAGAAATCCTCATAAGTGCATATATCAATGCTAATGAATGCGTATGATATCAATAATCAAGTTGCGATGTGTGATTAATGTATTAAGCATGAACAATTAATATGATGAAGTACATGCACATGAATAGCAATACTACGGTTTCATTTTTAAGGAATTAAAGGCAATAGTACCAGTTTAAGTATCAATTAGTAAAAAGTTTCAATTTAAAAGTTATCTAGTGTGGTGGCATGGCAATTACCAGGGTGTGTGTGTAAGCATGAATAGTGCTCGTGCTGCATATAAAAACCTGGTAATAGTGCATGTGTCCTACAATTGAGTTTGCGTATATGGGTATAACATATTGATCTAATTGCAGCAATTATCATGCAAGTATTATTATTCTAATGTCACAAGTGATTATCCAATTTACTATTTTCCAGTTTACTAAATCTATCGGGCGACTTGCGCCATCCAAACGATCGTCCCCCGTAGATGTTAAATCTACTCACCGGGATCCCTGGCTAGCTGTGTCCAATCACCGCCTTTCCCTTTCGCGCCGCGTCTGACGTTTCCGCGACCGAACCTGGAATTTACATCAGTATCAAATATAAGGTTACATATCAAGAACGACGCAAAACCCTAACGAAACTACTAAAGTTCGCTAGCTAGGTACAACGTGCACAAAGTGCGCGGACACACGTGAAAATCGCAAAAACTGCCGAAAAACGCCGATTTGGGTCGCCCGGCAAAACTAAAACCCGACTACCCAAAAACCGCACTCACGCATCCTAAAAGTCGTAGGACAAGCCATTACAATCATCAAGATATCAAAAATAGTCCATCACATAATTTATATAAAAATCTAGTAAGCATATACATTCCAAAAATCGGTGCAACGTCGCCGATTTGCAACAAAACGACTACAATAAAGCATACTCACCCAAGCACACTACAAGCAATCCACACCCACTAATTACAACACATTAACCATGCTCCAAAACCTATATTCCACAACCAAACCCTTTCTTGATTTTTATGAATAGCAATAGCAAATCAAAATCCACACTTGAAAAACATAATTAACACTAATTTCAACCCCAATTAGCAAGTTCACCTCTTAGATTTAGGTTAGCAAAATACTAGATAACAAATTAGGTTTAATTAACTAAATAATGGTTTCTAAACCTTAATCAACTCACTAATCAAGTTTCAAATATCATTTCCATACAAAAACCTCCTCTTGAAATCCTAAAACAACAATTTCACACTTCTAAAATTAACTAAATTAGCATAATTGAAAACTACATCAACAAGGTAACCATAGAGATTAGTTCACTAACAACTAGATTAACTAATAAACAACTTAATTAATTATCATGGCTTTCAAACCCTAGTTAGAATTTTCAAACAAAATCTAAGAAAACTAGATTAAACTACACTAAATTAACACTAAACCATATAACATAAGCACTTAAACAAAGAATTTAACATGATAGAAATTATACCTCTTGATCAATGGATCAAGAAAGAAAATTTGCTCCAAAAATGCCTCCTTTCCACATGATTTCAACTATATTAGGCTTGAGAAGAGGTAGCACAAGGATTTTATGTTGAAAAAGAGAAGGATTTGTGGATTTTTATTGAATTTTGTTGCAAATTTTGAAGAAAATGAGAGAGAAAGAGAAGGAAAATAATGGAGGTGGGAAATGGTGCAGGTTTCGGCCAGAATGGAGGGATGGGGGAGGGTGTGGGCAAGTGGGGAAAGTCATGGTCAAGTTTCCAAAGTCAAATGTATCATAACTTATTCATTATATTAAAATAAAGCCATAAATTAACAAAACAACTCAAGAAGCAACCAAAGAAAAGAGAGGCCAGAAATTTCTGGTCTTGGCCAAGGTTTGGGCTGTTCTTGGGCTGAGGGAAAAGATAGAGGGGTTTTACAAAAGAAATTTTATGCAAAAAGGCCCCCTACAACTCAAAAATTGCAAGTTTTAGCCCAAAAATTCAATAATTTCGTTTCAAATCATAAAAATTTGAAAAAAATCAAAATAAATTACTAAAAATTCATGTTATCACTAGAATATAATTATCATAATTTTAGAGATTAAAATTAGCCCGGAAAAATTTGTATTTATCGCTTATTTAATGTATTTTCTTACCGGCTTAAAATAATATTAAAAAATTGAAAAATAGGGAAAAATTTTTAAATGACCAAAATTTCATAAATAACTCATTAGATACTAAAAACAAGAAATTACCTATCCATTTTAGGTATAATTAGCCCTAAACTGCAAAATATCGAGAAAGACGGTTTTCGGAAAAATACCGAATTTTCACCGAATTTCAGGAAAACACCAAAACGACTTATCAAGACGCTACAATGCAAGGCTACAACCCCTCCCTCTCTCCCTCTCTCTCATCAATAATGAGGCATGGTTCACCCCATGCTCACCATGTCCTCTCTCTCACCCAAGTCAACAATTCAAAACAACTTTAAGGCCCATTTTAAAATTCATTTTCATTAAAACAACCATGCACCATTAAACACAAAACATTTAAACAAAGCCTAATACTAGATTAGGAGATGGTTAAACCTTAAAATAACCCTAGTTATCATGCACAAGTGTGTGTGTGCCTAACAAAAATATAATAAAATACACATTAAATAAGATAAAATATTTAAAATTTAATTTGGTAAACTTTTTATTAAAAAGCACATTTTAAAATATAATTAGCTACAAAACACATTCTAAGGTGTTACACTTATCTAGTTTTTAGACAATTATTTCGTAGAAATACAATGTCTAAGTTTTGAGAAGTTGTGGGTATGGGAATAAAGTAGAGAACTAGGTGTCGCAAGTATCAGGATTCTTCAAAAAAATCGAAGATGTAGATTCTTGTGATTGGTATTCAGTTGATAGTAATGGTTTTGAGAAATTTGTTTCTCTTTCGGGTTACTCATAATTGGATGGATTCCTAAGTTGAGTAATGCTGATAAGCCTCTCTCCATTAAGTTGATATGCACTGGAAACAGCTGCATGATTTGAATCTGGTTCCAATTAAATTAGTGCATCTATTTCTATATTGTATATAGAATGGTTCATATCTTAACGATGTTAAGATACGGGGAGTTTTCCAGCTTATGCTTAAAACCAGACACTGGATAACTCAAGGCACGTTTCTGTAATAGCAGTTTGTGGGTTGACCCTGGCTTTGACGAGGGTTGATTATCTACTATCTAGAAAATCAATAGTGATATTGTTCTTAACTCGCCACAGTTTTAGTAAAATGGATTTTTTCATAAAACAGTAGTGGGAGTATGATAGAACTGGAAGTGATTCCAGAACCGCAAACGATTACGGAAAATTTAATAGGACCTATATATTCAATCAGGTTTGACAATCCAATAGTCACTCCGATATGGTGGGTAACCTCAGACACCCGAGAGGTACTCCGGTAGCCTCAAGGACGGTGACAGGGAGTTTCTTGTTTACCCAGACTTGACACTACTGTTGTTCCAGGCTATGAGACCCGGCAGGAGGTTAAGTATAGCGTCGTTCTAAACTTGGTTTAGAAGTGCACGTATATATTATTCTGCCAGAGGGTTATCGTAGTCAGTGGGAGCAGCAGAAGCATAGTGGGCAAGTAGCTTATGTCTATTTATAGGCTTGAGCAGATATAGCGGAGATAGATCATCTAATTTTGATGTGACAGTCATAGGTTTGACTTTATCAGAATAGGAGATGGATCTGTTGAGAAGGTAGTAGGGTGAGATGTCCTAGTATTTGGATGACATAAACAGAGTAGGAAGTAAAATTCATATACTACGATCGGTTGTACTGTGGTCGTCACACAGTTGTTTCTCCACAAAGGATATGGATATAATATCTGACATTCTGGTTACTAGATCTATGGTTTTAGATCTAGATTTGGGTAGTTTCCCAATGTGGGTACTTTGACAATATTCTAATAGTATTTTAGAATAGATGACTCCTGGCATGGTGGTGTACCTGCAGGTGATGGAGTCACCTTCTCTAAAGGTGTCTTATAGACTAAAGGGGAGAGGGATGTGCATGATTGGCAGATCACTTGCTTAGGCAATTGAGTCAATCGTGAGATGTCAATTACCACACCAGATGTTGTATTTGCACTAGTTGTGATAATTTTATATTAATCCAATCCTGGAGAAACATAAGGAAGCAGTTTTAAAACATAAGTCCGTGTTCTACGGATTTGATAACAACAGCCTCCTTCGGGAAACGGTTATCATTCCAGGCTTCAAGGGTGACATGTATGACAGAGTGATTGTTAGAGTTATAATTTTCCCTCTGACGAGGGACAGTATTATGGACAGATGGTCCAAGTGGATACTGTGGGAGGCATGGTGCTAGATACTGATTAGGTTCAGTGATCACTACAGTCTAAGAAGTTTGGATTTGGAGTTCATTTATGAACTAGATCCCATCAGATATTCAAACATATTCTAAGACAGGTATTACTCAATTCGGGAGATGGCTTTCTCCGCGAACTTGAGATTAAAAGAGACATAGAAAGAAACATCAGGGCTGATCCACTCACTGAGGTTATTTCTCGAACACAAGAGTTTTACAAACTAGCTTTGTGAAACTGATTAGTAGAGGAGTTGGGTGTTCGGTATCACACGGGCTGTGAGTATGCGACATCGCAATAATTAGCCTTAAGTGCAAGTGGGAGATTGTTGGATATAGTGCCCTCAAAGTCAATTATTGGATCGCAGGTACGTGATTGCAATGATTGAGGCAGGACCTATACCGATATGACAGTCTTGCTCGAGATGATAGTATGCTATCTGGTTTGTCTTTATCATCGTATACATGCTTTAGTTCACTATTGCATGATGATAGAGCCCATAGGATTCTTGCTTGACTGCCAGCAGTATGATGGTGATCATATACATGGGAGCTGGGGTCTGTAAGCACATCCTTAAAGTGTCCCTAGTCGTGGGAGTTTCGAGACAAGGCATCGATACTCCAGAGTAGACTAGTGTATACAGTCGAGACCCCGACGAGCGGCGGTGGCCGGTCTCACAAGCCATTGGTGTCAGTTGGTTCACCTAAGATGTATACAGGTGCTCATTGGGTTATGAGTACACCGGACAGGACTCGCCGGGAACATGCTAGTTGGTATTATACATATCGTCAGATAGCAGTTCCCAGGTGACATATGTACAGGTTAGTTTGTCGACCTGAGATCGGCATTTGTTTCGTGTAAGTTCCCACTGTGCTTTTATTTCTACCCTACCACGCTCAAAGGAGACGTGCAAACAGGTATTTTTTGGGTACAGTCCCGAGCCACATGGAGGCAGTGAGCGGATCGTCGGGGCTTCGTCTCTCCCGGTATTGGGGGTTGATGTCGCACAGTGCACGGGTGGCCATCACTAGAAATCCTCGGCCGAGGTAGTGGAGAATTACTGATTTAGATCAGTAGTTTCTCAGGTGGTGATGGGCTTCATGCCGACATGATTTATCGCGTTATTAGGGGTCTGACTTTATCCACCCCCTAGACTCGATATGCGATACTCTTTAGACGAACGGACCGGACTGTATGGATATTGTCACTGTTAGGCTCAGTAGGGTTTCTGGATGAGTTCGTTCGTCAGCTTCCCTTCCAATCAATACATAGGCAACCGTTACGTACAGCTTGTACCTCTGACGTGCTAGAGGTTGGAAGTCCACGTTACCTCTCCCGGTACTTACGGGCTTGCGGAAATGATGAAAAACGATTTTTCAAGAGGTGGTAACATGGACTCAAAATACGGATCTTTGTTAAACAACTAACTAACAAACCTAACAAGAGTTTTACGTACTCGGTTAGGGGGTTATACCTTTCTTGAAATCCTTCGTCTTCAACTATTTTCGGTGTACGGATCGGCCTCACCTCGTCGTCTCCTTGCGCCGAAGATGGATCCACCTGAAAGCTTCTACCTTTGGCTTCTTCTTCGAACTTGAAGAAACTAGAACACTTGGTTTGCTAAACCTTGTGAACTAGGATGAGTAGAGAAGTGATATGGATTTTCTTTTATCTCTAAGGCAATGTTTCTCAACTCATGAGAGGGTGTTGCCTTGAGCTAGAGAGAGAGCAAGAGGAAGAGGAAAAGCACGAGGGAGAGCTCAAGCAAGAGAGAGAAATGAAATGAGAGAATGAGTAAGTCTTTTGCCATCCAAGCTCTCATAATCCAAAACCATGATTACTCATAATAGTAATTGAGTATTATATGATGGTTCAAGTCAAAATGGCCATATCATTTCATACACTCATTTTGCAAAAACAAACAAGCAAGCAAAAGTCTTTGCTATGAAATGATAGCCATTGTAATGATGATGGTCAACTAGTCCAACCTAGTCAACCGGTCAACAAAGTCAACAAGTCAACAAAGTTAACCCCTCATCTCAACCATGACACAATAATACTTAATTAATATTATCATTAATCATATTTCTTATTCTCATTAGGGTTTAGCAAAAAGTCAACAGTCAACAGTCAACAACCCCAATGAGAATCCTCTGCCTCTGTCTCTCTGTCAACTGTGCATACACACCCGCATCCGCGTTCCGAGGAACACGAATACAAACGAGATAAAACCAATCTCAAAATGTACACTAGGATTTGGCTTAAACCAAAGCCTGCTAGTGTTAACTGTCCGGACACCAAACGTGCACAAGTGCACGGATGTGACCGAACCCTGTCGCAAAACCATGCGACCTGTCGCAAAACCATACGACCTCTACTCTTTTTCCTAAAGGCGAATAGCTTTCTGTCTGGGACTCTAAAGACTCGACACTACGCTGGCAGTGGTTTTAACCGCAGACCACAAGCGGCACTAACTGTGCGTAACGGTCCCCAGGTAGATGCCGACAAGAAGACGGACGAGGTGAAACCCATCTGAACTCCTACTGAGCCTGAATGTGACAATCTCTGTACAGTCCGGTCTGTTCGTCTGATAACATCGCATGGCAGGCCTAGGGGCGGTAAACGTCAGTCCCCTAATAGCGGTACAAGTCGTGTCGGAGTGTAGCCCAGAACACCCTGAGATAACACTGGAAACCTACCAGTATATCTCGCTTGCCCTGGCTAGGGACTACTCGTGTAATGGCTCTCCTAGACATAGCGCGATGTCAACCCCCAATACCGGGAGAGACGAATCCTGTCTAACCGTCACTGCCTCCAAGTGCTTCGGGACTGCACCCAACTACTACCTGTTTGCATGACGCCTTTGAGCTGTGGTAGGATAGTAATCTAAGTACAATGGGAACACACTCGAGACGAAGTGACAGTGTCAAGTCAGCGGACTAAGATGTACTCATGTCACCTGGGAACTGATAACTGACGATAGGTATAGTACCAACCAACAGTTCCCGACGAGTCCTGTCCAATGTACTCGTAACCTAACGAGCACCCGCATACTATCTCAAGTACGACATACTGACGGCTGTAGAACAGACCGTCTCTCACACTGGGATGAGAAGCGCATACGCTAGTCTACTCCGGAGTATCGATGCCCTGTCTCGATAGTCCTACGACTAAGGACCTGCATAAGGATGTGATTGTGGATTACCCAGCCCCCACTAGTGTGACTGCCATCACAACGCTGGTAATCAAGCAAAGATCCTAAGGCTGCACTAATGTGTATAGGTGATATACTAAAATAAACACATGTACACATTAAAGTAGAAACAAACCAAGTAGCATACTACTATATTGAGCAAGATTGTCTATACAAGGTGAATATCCCAAGCTTCCATTAAGTAATATACAAACTAGTATGATACAGTAATGGCCTCTAGGGCATATACACTAACAATCTCCCACTTACGCTAAGGCCATGTACTGGCGTATCGAAGACCTATCATCTCGATCAGCCGCTCGAACTGAGTCTGGGGTAAGGCCTTTGTGAGTGGATCAGCAGTGTTATCTTCCGTAGAAACTCTCCGAACCTCGATCTCCTGGCGACCCACGATCTCCCTGATCAGGTGATACCGCCTTAAGATGTGTCTGGACTTCTGATGGGACCTTGGTTCCTTCGCTAAAGCTATAGCCCCGTTGTTGTCGCAATACAGCGGTATTGGATCAACAATGGACGGAACCACCTGAAGTTCCGTTAAGAACTTACTTATCCAGACGACTTCTTTTGCGGCTTCTGCAGCAGCGATATATTCCTCTTCCATCGTCGAGTCAGTAACGGTTTCCTGTTTGGAACTCTTCCAACACACCGCCCCTCCATTGAGGGTAAAGACATAACCAGACATGGACTTGGAATTATCATTGTCACTCTGGAAGCTGGAGTCAGCAAAGGCCTCGATCTGGAGGTCTTTTCCGCCATACACCAAGAACATCTCCTTAGTCCTTCTCAGGTACTTGATAATGTTCTTTACCGCTATCCAGTGTTTCTCTCCAGGGTTTTACTGATACCGGCTTACCACACTAAGTGTATAAGCTACATCTGGTCTGGTACACAACATCGCATACATTATAGAGCCTACCGCAGAAGCGTAGGGTATAATAGACATGCGATCCCTTTCCAAATCAGTCTTGGGAGACATCTCTATGGAAAAGGTGATCCCGTGACAAGCCGGTAGATTACCGCGCTTGGAATCTTCCATACTGAATCTTTTCAGTATGGTGTCGATGTACCTGGACTGTGAGAGTCCCGGTATCCTCTTGGATCTGTCACGATAGATCCGGATCCCCAGAATGTATGAGGCATCACCCAGGTCTTTCATGGAGAACCTGTGTGACAAGAACCCTTTGACAGATTGTAGCATAGGAATGTCATTTCCTATTAAGAGAATGTCATCCACGTATAAAACGAGGAATACTACAGTTCTCGCTACAAATCTACTATAGATGCATGGTTCATCTGGATTTTTGATAAAGCCAAATTCTTTGACCGTCTCATCAACACAGATGTTCCAACTCCGCGATGCCTGCTTTAGTCCGTAGATGGACTTAAGCAACTTGCACACCTTTCCGCTGCTCCCACTCTGAATGAAACCCTCTGGCTGGTCCATATAAACACACTCCTCTAAATTTCCATTTAGAAAAGCGGTCTTTACGTCCATCTGCCAAATCTCATAATCGTGGAAGGCAGCAATGGCAAGAAGGATCCGAATGGATTTCAGCATAGCCACTGGAGAAAATGTTTCGTCATAGTCCAAGCCAGGTCTTTGACAAAAACCCTTTGCAACAAGTCTAGCTTTATAGGTCTCAACCTGTCCATCTACACCAATCTTCCTTTTGAAGATTCACTTGCATCCCACGGGTTTTACCCCATCTGGAGCAACGTCCAACGTCCATACTTTGTTGGTGTACATGGACTCCATTTCGGTCCGCATTGCATCCAGCCATTTTACCGAGTCAACGCTCTTAATGGCCTGCTGGAAGCTAGTCGGCTCATCATAATCAATGATGCAATCCTCTCTATCCCCTTCTATGAGAAAATCGTAGTATCTCTCGGGCGGATGAGACTGCCTACTACTCCTGCGGAGTGGCGAAGGAATGTCATGTTCTTTTGAACCCTATGGTTCTACTAAGCTTTCAGTAATAGCTCGTGGTTCTGGAATTTCTTCCAGTTCTATTGCGCTCCCACTTATCTGATTCTCCAAAAACTGAGTTTCCAAGAAGTGGGCATGCCGAGAAACAAAAACCTTTTGTTCCTCTTCGCAATAGAAGAAATATCCCTTAGAGTTCTTTAGATATCCCATAAACGTGCACTGTACTGAGCGTGCCTCGAGCTTGTCCGCATGCTGCTTTTTGACAAAAGCTGGACTTCCCCATGACTTAATGTGATTAAGATAGGGTCTCTTCCCACACCACATCTGATATGGTGTAGTAGGCACAGTCTTAGTTGGAACTCGTTTCAAAAGGTATGCAGCTGATTCTAGTGCATATCCCCAGAATTATCGCGGTAACTCAGCGTTACTCATCATGGACCGTACCATATCCAATAGGGTGCGGTTCTGTCTCTCCGATACACCGTTATGTTGCGGGGTTTATAGAGGAGTAAGATGAGAGAGAATTCTATTCTCTTTTAAGTAATCCAGGAACTCGGCACTTAAGTATTCACCACCTCGATCAGATCTCAGTGCTTTGATACTTTTACCGGTTTGTTTTTCTACTTCATTCTTATATTCCTGGAATTTTCCAAAGGCTTCGGATTTATGTTTCATTAAGAAGACATAACCGTACCTTGAAAAGTCATCCGTAAAAGTAATGAAGTAAGAATAACCGCTTCATGCATGTGTAGACATTGGACCGCACACGTCGCTGTGTACGAGTCCCAAGAGCTTGCTCGCTCTCACTCCGTGTCCAGTGAACGGAGTCTTTGTCATCTTTCCTTTGAGACAGGATTGACAAGTTGCATATGATTGATATTCGAACGGATCCAAATATCCTTCTGTATGTAACTTCGTCAACCTTCTCTCATTGATGTGACCCAGTCTACAATGCCATAAGAAAGTCTGATTTATTTCCGGAGACTTTCTTTTGTGTGTATTCTGGACATTGAAAATCTGTGGTTGGTTTAATACGTATATACCATTGCTTAATGTACCTGACCCAATCAGAACTTGATTAAGGTGAATGTTTACAACATTACTTACAAACGCAAATTCATAACCTTCTTTAGAAATCAAAGATACAGAAATGATATTACAAGTTGCGTTGGGTACAAAAAAGCAATTACGTAAAACCAAAACATGTCCATCTGACATTCCCAGGTGATAGTCTGCCACGGCCTTAGCATCCATGCTAGCTCCATTTGCAACTTTGAGGGTCATGTCACCTGCCTTCAAAATCATACGGTTTCTCAACGCCTGCAAAAAATTACAGATATGAGATCCTGATCCGGTATCCAATACCCAGAAAGTAGAGTTTATTGATAGACAGTTTTCAATAACATACACACCTGAAGCTGAAGCCGCAACTTGCTTCAGATCCTGTGTTCTGGCTTTCCAAGCCCTGCAATCTTTCTTCCAGTGCCCACTCTTATGACAGTAAAAGCACTCTTCCTTCCCCACAAGTTTCCCCGCTATCTTTGTTGCTTTTGCCTTTCCCTTCGTATCCATTTTACTAACACCGCCCCTTGGTTTGGCGGGGGCTTTCTTCTTTTTTCCTTTGGCTTTCGCCTTGGACCTAGAAGAGGAAGATCCTCCTACAAACAAAGTGGATGTTTCCCTACCTTTCTGTAGGGTGCCCTCTGCACTCCTCAGCATGTTGAGGAGCTCTGAAAGTTCAACTTCCTTTTCTTGTAAGTTGAAATTCAGGATGAACTGGGCGTAAGTGGAAGGAAGGGACTGAAGAATCAAGTCCGTATAGAGCTCATTCTCCAACGTGGTCCCAAGGTCCGCGAGCTCCTCTATGAAGCCAATCATCTTAAGCACGTGTTCCGCTACCGATGATCCGACGGCCAACCTTGCCGAAAACAGCTTTTTAGACACTTCGTATCTGGCGATACGAGATTGCTCTCCATACAGTTCTTTTGTATGGATAAATATGGATTCGAGGTCCATATTCACGTGCCTCCTCTGATGTTCGTTGTCCATAGAGGCAAGCACGAGGCACTTGGCCTTCGCGCAATCAATTTCCCAGGTCTTATGGATTTCCCTATCCACGACGCTGGTTTTGGGACCTGGGACAGGGGGAGCTTTGGTGGTAAGGAGATACCCCAACTTGTCATAAGTGATTTCCATTTTGACATTCCTGAGCCAATCTTTGTAGTTTGGCCCTGTCAGTATGTTTTTATCTAGTAGTAACTTAAGTCCGGTCATGATGTTTGGTCGCTGCAATTAGGAGAGAGAGAAGAAACACTTTAGCATGATGCTCTTGCAAGTTTAGAGTGGTTTTTAATTTGTCTAAACAGGATGGCTCCCACTGTCTCTCGAATCCCTCCTCAAATCAAAAAGGAAGAATTAGTCAGGATCAATCTCACCGTACAATACTTGCTTAACCGTTCAGCCAGGTGTTAGTGTTTATGCCCTAGAAGGCCATTACTGTATCATACTAGCTTGTATATTACTTAATGGAAGCTTGGGATATTCACATGTATATAACAGTCTTGCTAAACATGGTAGTATGCTACTTGGTTTTTCTATCTTAATATGTGAGTGTACGTATTGATAGAGCTCTTAGGATCTTGCTTGTCTACCAGCGTTGTGATGGCAGTCACACTAGTGGGGGCTGGGTAGTCTACAAGCACATCCTTATTCAGGTCCCTGGTCGTTGGATTATCGAGACAGAGCATCGATACTCCGGAGTAGACTAGTGTGTACGCTTCTCATCCCAGTTGGGGAGATGGTCTGTCCCACAGCCGTCAGTACGTCGTACTGGAGATAGTATACAGGTGCTCGTTAGGTTACGGGTACACCGGACAGGACTCACAGGGAACTGTTGGTTGGTTTGATACCAGTCGTCAGTGAACAGTTCCCAGGTGACATGAGTACAGCGTAGTCCGCAGACTTGACACTGCTACTTCGCCTCGAGTGTGTCCCACTGTTCTTAGATTGCTACCCTACCACGGCTCAAAGGAGTCGTGCAAACAGGTGGCAGTTGGGTGCAGTCCCGAGCACTTGGAGGCAGTGGCGGTTAGATAGGATTCGTCCCTCCCGGTATTGGGAGTAGATATCGTGCTGTGTCAGAGAGCCATTACGCAAAGTCCCTGGCCAGGGCAAGCGAGATTTGCTGGTAGGTTCCAGCAGTTTCTCAGGGTGTAATGGGCTTCACTCCGACACGACTTATACCGCTATTAGGGGACTGACGCTTGCCTCCCCCTAGGCCCGATATGCGATAGTCTTGGACGAACGGACCGGACTGTATGGAGATTGTCACATCAGACTCAGTAGGAGTTCGGATGGGGTTACTCATCGGCCTTCTTATCGACAACTACCTGGGGACCGTTACGTACAGCTAGTGCCGCTTGCGGTCTGTGGTTAAACCCACTGCCAGCGTAGTAGTCGAGTCTCTAGAGTCCCACACAGAGAGTTTCCTACTCCAGGCGAAACGATATAGAGGTTGCATGGTTTTGCGACAAAGGGTTCGGACGCATACGTGCGTTTACGCGCGTACGACTTTCGGACAGTTTTTACCAGTCGGCTTTGGTTTAAGCCAGTTACTGGTATCCGGTTATTGGATTTTTACAGTCTAAAGTTTTTCCGTATTTTTGCGGATTGGAGGGGCGTTCTCGTAATTGTACGAGAAGCTTCTAGAAGATGTGACTAAGGAGGTTTCTTTTGGATAAGAAAGTGAGTCATGGTGGTGATTCATTCATTTCATTAATGCACATTTATTGCTTAATGACTCATGCTAATGAATCACCACTAGATATTTTATGAAGCATGCTTATTCATTTCCTTTATTCATTATTCTAAAATAAGAATGCTTCATAATATTATGATACACTCTCTCTCTTCTCTCATTATCTTATCCCACATTCTCTCTCCTCAAGCTCTCATCTTCAAACCCTAATCCTTAATCCTCATGTGTTAAGATCAAAGGATTAGTTAGACTAAACAATCCATAACCTTTACTCTACATCATCCTTTCATCTTTGATTAGCAATCAAAGTTGATTAGTTACCTCAAGTTAGAGGTTTAGCTTGGAGTTTCGCTCTCGGGTGGATCGTCTACTACCTAGAGAAGGTCGAGGAGAACAAAGGAGGACGTAAAGAAGAAGGACCGGTTTCATTAGGTATAATCCCTAATCACAAGTGAAATGAAACTCTTAGAATACGGTTATTTATAGTTTAGCTTCGATTCAAGCGGTTAGTCGATGTTCGTTCTTTAAACTTGATTGTTTTTGAAAATTCCGCCTCCCCATAAGTACTGGGGTGTACTACATCGACTTACAGTGGTATCAGAGCCTCGCTAAACACTAAATAACTTAATCGCAAATTTGTACGAATTTCGAACGGAAAAACGAAACCGGAAAACCCTAAAAAATACTAGTTTCTGTCGAATTTAAAACGATGTCAGAAAATTTTTCAGGTGTGTTCAGAGAGCTAGAAAGGAGTCCAGGAGAACACCCAAGAAATTCGAGCCCATGAATCGGCAACTCGGCCGCGGAAGCGCGGCGGATCGGTGGGATCCGCCGCCCTTCCGCGGCGCTTTGGCCGAGTCATGGACTCATCTTTCTTGTGTGGGTCCCCTGTGAAATTTGGGGTTTTCTGGAATATTTAATTATTGCTCAGGTTACTGTTTAACAGAGCAGATTTTGGAGCAATATTGATGTTGTTTATTCGATCGAATTGTACAGTATTTGCGTATTGGATTATATCTGTGATTGTTTAATGTGTTCGTAAACCTCCCCTAACTGCTAGTATGTCGGTTGGCAGGGGGTTGCACATTTCTGAAATGGTTATATCTGTTTGTGCATATAAACTGTATTGGACTGTTGTGGTGTATAGCCGGGATTCGCAATGGGTTATTGATTAATTCATTTGTTGTAAATGTAATTTGTTGTAATATTATTTTCGCGGGGCACTTCCAGGTTGCGGTTGTAGCCACCGTTGTATTATTTCATTTTACTGTTTTTGCTCCTAGGACTGACCCAAGGTGGGGTACACAGACTGCCGGGTGGGTAGTTTGCCGTACCCGTAGGGGTCGAGGGTGGGGTAACGGCTATTCATCACAACTGTGTAATCTGTCTTTTCTTGCAGGCTCAAAAGAAATACAGATTGCTTGCAAATCCAATATTGTTTATCTGTGTTCTGGAATGAATATCATTGCGTCAGACGAATGTAAAATATCTATATTTATGATAGCTATTTAGACGCCACTTATGTTTTACACCCGCGCTAGCCCAGCCCCCGCTCTGTCGTTAGTTAAGTAACCTAACGGGTGATGACGGGACCCCGTGGCGAATGCGGATGGCATAAGAGGACGTTGTATTTTCGTTGTTTTCTGCAATGATAGGTTAATGATGGGACGCATTATCTATAATGCAAAGTAAAATAAACCAAAGTTTAAATCGTTGGAACAATTTAAAAGAAACCACTCGGTTATTTTTAAAAACAGATATTTTTAAATGCGGAGATTTAACCACTCCTTTTAAAAGCTATCAGGTTCCTTCGGTTATATCAAGTTCACTACGTTCACGGTTTCGCCAAAACTAGTCGTAGCCCTCCGTCATTTCTTATGAATGGTCAGTAGTATTCAAGCTATGTTTGTTTGGCCCTTAGTCAAGACATAGTGTTTGGTAGCTGCTGGGGTATTCATTTGTTGCATAGATAGATGAGTTGGTTTGGGACAGTCGTATTACTTTGTTTGGCCCTTAGTCAAGAGTATACGGATGGGTTCAAATCAACAGGATAATGATGGGCAGAACTTGACATGTGACGTATGATTTGTTGGCCCTTAGTCAAGATCATAAGAGCATGGGGCAAAAAAAACTTATATCGGGAATTTCTAAAGAAACTGAAATTTGCAAAGAGATGCATACCATTTGGAGTTTGATGAATGTTGGTAGGATTCCTTCAACATTATCATACGATGATATTTGGATCCCGATCCTACTGTGAGTATATGCTACTTATCAGGATATTCGTCGCTTAACGATCAATGCTATAAACCTAGTAGGTGTCCAGAAAAGTGTCAGCGGGGTTACGCCCCCAGAGAAAAGAGGTTATTTAATTAAGGAACTTCGCGAAAGCGTTGGAAAACCTCCCTCGAAGTATCGACACCGGCCTGGCTGAACGGTTAAGCAAGTATTGTACGGTGAGAATAGTCTTGGCTAATTCTTCTTTTATGGTTTGAGGAAGGATTCGAGAAACAGTGGGAGCCATCCAGTTTAGATAAACTAAAAACCACTCTAAACTTGCAAGAGCATCATGCTAAAGAGTTTTCTTCTCTCTCTCCTAATTGCAGCGACCCTGAAAATGACTGGACTTAAGTTACTTTTAGAGAAAAATATACTGACGGGGCCAAACTATAAAGATTGGCTGCGGAATGTCAAGATGGCTTTGACCTATGACAAACTGGGTACGTCCTCACCGCTACAGCACCTGCTGTCCTTGGTCCCAAATCCAGCAATGCGGATAAGGAAATCCGCAAAACCTGGGATTTAGATTGCGCGAGAGCCAAGTGCATCGTGCTTGCCTCGATGAACAATGAACATCAGAGGAGGCACGAGGATATGTCCCTAGATGGCATATTTCTCCATAGAAAGGAACTTTATGGAGAGCAATCTCGTATAGCAAGATACGAGACCTCTAAGAAATTGTTTCGAGCGAGGTTGGCTGTCGGGTCATCGGTAGGTGAACATGTCCTACAGATGATCGGCTATATTGAAGAGCTCGCGGACCTTGGGACGACTTTGGATAATGAGCTCTATACAGACCTTGTTCTCCAGTCCCTTCCTCCCACCTACGCCCAGTTTATCCTCAACTTCAATCTTCAAGGAAAAGAAGTTGAACTTGCGGAACTCCTGAACATGTTAAGGAGTGCAGAGGGCACCTTGCAGAAGGCAAGGGAAACACCCGCTATGTTTGTTGGCGGTTCATCTTCTTCCGGGTCCAAGGCTAGGGCCAAAGGAAAGAAGAAGAAGGCCGCACCCAGACCTAGAGGAGGTGTTAGTAAGGTGGGAAAGAAGGGAAAGAAAAAGTTTACAGCACCGGTAGTTGGCCTGGATGAGTGCTTCCATTGTCACAGGAAAGGGCACTGGAAGAAGGATTGCAAGGCGTGGAACGCCAAGAACCAGGAACCGAAGCAAGCTGTGGCTTCGACTTCAGGTGTGTTTGTAATTGAGAATTGTCTGTCGATCAACTCTACTTCCTGGGTATTGGATACCGGATCAGGATCTCATATTTGCAATTCTTTGCAGGCACTGAGAAACCGTAGAGTGCTGAAGGAAGGTGATATGATCCTCAGGGTTGCTAACGGAGCTAGCGTGGGAGCTGCGTCCGTCGGGGATTATCACCTAGGATTGACGAGTGGACACATTTTGGTTTTACATAACTGTTATTTTGTACCCAGCTTAACGTGTAATATCATATCAGTTTCCTTGTTATCAAATAAAGGTTATGATTTCACGTTTGTAAGAGATGTTGTCAACATCCACCTTAATCATGGTTTGATTGGGTCCGGTACTCTAAATAACGGCATATATGTGTTAAACCAACTCCAAATTTTCAATGTCCAGAACACACTAAAAAGAAAGTCTCCAGATTTAAATAAAGCTTTCTTATGGCATTGTAGACTGGGTCACATCAATGAGAGAAGGTTGACTAAGTTGCATAGAGAAGGATATTTGGACACGTTCGAATATCAAACCTATGACACTTGTCAATCTTGTCTCAAAGGAAAGATGACAAAGAATCCATTTACTGGACAAGGAGTAAGAGCGAGCGAGCTCTTAGGACTCATACACAGTGATGTATGTGGTCCAATGTCTACACATGCAAGAGGTGGTTATTCCTACTTCATTACTTTTACAGATGATTTCTCTAGGTATGGATATGTTTTTCTTAATGAAGCATAAATCAGAGGCCTTTGAGAAATTCCTGGAATTCAAGAGTGAAGCGGAAAACCAAACAGGCAAAAGTATTAAGACACTAAGATCTGATCGAGGTGGAGAATACTTAAGTGCCGAGTTCCTAGGTTACCTAAAAGAGAAAGGAATTCTCTCTCAGCTTACTCCTCCATACACTCCACAGCACAACGGTGTATCGGAGAGACGGAATCGAACCCTATTGGATATGGTACGATCCATGATGAGTAATACTGAGTTACCGCGATCTTTCTGGGGTTATGCGCTAGAATCAGCGGCATATCTTTTGAACCAGGTTCCAACCAAGACTGTGCCTACCACACCATATCAGATGTGGAGTGGGAAGAAACCCTGTCCAAAACATTTTAGGACATGGGGGTGTCCAGCTTTTGTAAAAAAGCAGCATGTGGACAAGCTCGAGGCACGCTCAGTACTGTGTAAGCTTGTGGGATATCCAAAGAACTCCAAGGGATATTATTTCTATTACGCAGAGGAACAAAAGGTTTTTGTTTCTCGTCATGCCCACTTCTTAGAAACTGAATTTTTAGAAAATCAGAAGAGTGGGAGCGAAGTAGAACTGGAAGAAATTCCAGAACCACAAGCTGTTACTGAAAGTTTGATAGAACCAGAAGTTCAAGAAGAACAGAACATTCCCGCACCCCTCCGCAGGAGTAGTAGGCCGTCTCATCCGCCTGAGAGATACTACGGTTTTCTCATAGACGGGGATAGAGAGGATTGCATCATAGATGATGATGAACCTACCGACTTCCAGCAGGCCATCCAGAGCGGCGACTCGGTACGATGGCTAGATGCAATGCGGACCGAGATGGAGTCCATGTACACCAACAAAGTATGGACTTTGGACTTTGCTCCAGATGGGGTAAAACCCATAGGATGCAAATGGATCTTCAAGAAAAAGATTGGTGTAGATGGACAGGTGGAAACCTATAAGGCTAGACTTGTTGCAAAGGGTTTTCGTCAAAGACCTGGTTTGGACTATGACGAAACCTTTTCTCCAGTGGCTATGCTCAAATCCATTCGGGTCCTTCTTGCTATTGCTGCCTTCCATGATTATGAAATCTGGCAGATGGACGTAAAGACGGCTTTTCTGAATGGAAATTTAGAAGAGAGCGTCTATATGGATCAGCCAGAGGGTTTCAATCAGAGTGGGAGCAGCGGGAAAGTATGCAAGCTGCTTAAGTCTATTTATGGACTAAAGCAGGCATCGCGGAGTTGGAACATCTGTTTTGATGAGACAGTCAAAGAATATGACTTTATCAAAAATCCAGATGAACCGTGCATATATAGTAAAGTTGTGGCCAGAAGTGTCGTATTCCTCGTCTTGTACGTGGATGACATTCTATTGATAGGAAATGACATTCCTATGCTACAATCTGTCAAAGGATTCTTGTCACACAGGTTCTCCATGAAAGACCTGGGTGATGCCTCTTACATTCTGGGGATCCGGATCTATCGTGATAGATCCAAGAGGATGTTGGGACTTTCGCAGTCCAGGTATATCGACACTGTACTGAAAAGATTCAGTATGGAAGATTCTAAGCGCGGTAATCTACCAGCTTGTCACGGAATCACCCTCTCCAAAGAGATGTCTCCCAAGACTGATTTGGAAAGGGAACGCATGTCTATTATACCCTACGCTTCTGCGGTAGGCTCTATAATGTATGCGATGTTGTGTACCAGACCAGATGTAGCTTACGCACTAAGCGTGGTAAGCCGGTATCAGTCAGACCTAGGGGAGAAACACTGGATAGCAGTAAAGAACATTCTCAAGTACCTGAGGAGGAATAAGGAGATGTTCTTGGTTTACGGCGGAAAAGACCTCAGGTTGGAGGCCTTTGCTGATTCCGGCTTCCTGAGTGATAAGGACGATTCCAAGTCCATGTCGGGTTATGTCTTTACCCTCAATGGAGGGGCGGTGTGCTGGAAGAGCTCCAAGCAGGACACCGTTGCTGACTCGACGATGGAAGCGGAGTATATAGCAGCTTGCGATGCCGCAAAAGAAGCAGTCTGGATGAAGAAGTTCCTAACAGAACTTCAGGTGGTTCCTACCATAGTTGATCCAATACCTTTGTATTGCGACAACAACGGAGCTATAGCTTTAGCGAAGGAACCAAGGTCCCATCAGAAATCCAGACACATCTTGAGGCGGTATCACCTGATCAGGGAGATCATTGATCGTCAGGAGATCGAGGTTCGGAGAGTTGCTTCAGAAGAGAACATTGCTGATCCATTCACGAAGGCCCTTCCTCAGATTCAGTTCGAGAGGCTGCTCGAGATCATTGGTCTACGATATGCCAGTACATGGCCCTAGTGCAAGTGGGAGATTGTTAGTGTTTATGCCCTAGAAGGCCATTACTGTATCATACTAGCTTGTATATTACTTAATGGAAGCTTGGGATATTCACATGTATATAACAGTCTTGCTAAACATGGTAGTATGCTACTTGGTTTTTCTATCTTAATATGTGAGTGTACGTATTGATAGAGCTCTTAGGATCTTGCTTGTCTACCAGCGTTGTGATGGCAGTCACACTAGTGGGGGCTGGGTAGTCTACAAGCACATCCATATTCAGGTCCCTGGTCGTTGGATTATCGAGACAGAGCATCGATACTCCGGAGTAGACTGGTGTGTACGCTTCTCATCCCAGTTGGGGAGATGGTATGTCCCACAGCCGTCAGTACGTCGTACTGGAGATAGTATACAGGTGCTCGTTAGGTTACGGGTACACCGGACAGGACTCACAGGGAACTGTTGGTTGGTTTGATACCAGTCGTCAGTGAACAGTTCCCAGGTGACATGAGTACAGCGTAGTCCGCAGACTTGACACTGCTACTTCGCCTCGAGTGTGTCCCACTGTTCTTAGATTGCTACCCTACCACGGCTCAAAGGAGTCGTGCAAACAGGTGGCAGTTGGGTGCAGTCCCGAGCACTTGGAGGCAGTGGCGGTTAGATAGGATTCGTCCCTCCCGGTATTGGGAGTAGATATCGTGCTGTGTCAGAGAGCCATTACGCAAAGTCCCTGGCCAGGGCAAGCGAGATTTGCTGGTAGGTTCCAGCAGTTTCTCAGGGTGTAATGGGCTTCACTCCGACACGACTTATACCGCTATTAGGGGACTGACGCTTGCCTCCCCCTAGGCCCGATATGCGATAGTCTTGGACGAACGGACCGGACTGTATGGAGATTGTCACATCAGACTCAGTAGGAGTTCGGATGGGGTTACTCATCGGCCTTCTTATCGACAACTACCTGGGGACCGTTACGTACAGCTAGTGCCGCTTGCGGTCTGTGGTTAAACCCACTGCCAGCGTAGTAGTCGAGTCTCTAGAGTCCCACACAGAGAGTTTCCTACTCCAGGCGAAACGATATAGAGGTTGCATGGTTTTGCGACAAAGGGTTCGGACGCATACGTACGTTTACGCGCGTACGACTTTCGGACAGTTTTTACCAGTCGGCTTTGGTTTAAGCCAGTTACTGGTATCCGGTTATTGGATTTTTACAGTCTAAAGTTTTTCCGTATTTTTGCGGATTGGAGGGGCGTTCTCGTAATTGTACGAGAAGCTTCTAGAAGATGTGACTAAGGAGGTTTCTTTTGGATAAGAAAGTGAGTCATGGTGGTGATTCATTCATTTCATTAATGCACATTTATTGCTTAATGACTCATGCTAATGAATCACCACTAGATATTTTATGAAGCATGCTTATTCATTTCCTTTATTCATTATTCTAAAATAAGAATGCTTCATAATATTATGATACACTCTCTCTCTTCTCTCATTATCTTATCCCACATTCTCTCTCCTCAAGCTCTCATCTTCAAACCCTAATCCTTAATCCTCATGTGTTGAGATCAAAGGATTAGTTAGACTAAACAATCCATAACCTTTACTCTACATCATCCTTTCATCTTTGATTAGCAATCAAAGTTGATTAGTTACCTCAAGTTAGAGGTTTAGCTTGGAGTTTCGCTCTCGGGTGGATCGTCTACTACCTAGAGAAGGTCGAGGAGAACAAAGGAGGACGTAAAGAAGAAGGACCGGTTTCATTAGGTATAATCCCTAATCACAAGTGAAATGAAACTCTTAGAATACGGTTATTTATAGTTTAGCTTCGATTCAAGCGGTTAGTCGATGTTCGTTCTTTAAACTTGATTGTTTTTGAAAATTCCGCCTCCCCATAAGTACTGGGGTGTACTACATCGACTTACACCAGGCTAGTGTCGGTACTTCGAGGGAGGTTTTCCAACGCTTTTGTGAAGTTCCTTAATTAAATAACCTCTTTTCCCTGGGGGTGTAGCCCCGCTAACACCTTTCTAGACACCTACTTGGTTTATAGCATTGATCGTTAAGTGAGAAATTTCCCGAGGAGTAGCATATACTCACAGTAGGATCGGGATCCAAATATCATCGCGTGACAAAACTGAAGGAATCCTACCAGAATCATCACACTCCAAATGGCATGCAGTGCTAGCAAGTTTCAGTTCTTTTGAAACTCCCGATGTGGATTTTTGACCCATGCTCTTATGACCTTGACTTTGGCCAAAATATCATAAGTCACATGTCAAGTTCTACCCGTCATTCTCCACGTTAATTTGAGCCCACCCGCACATACCCTTGACTTTGGCGAAAATGGTAGAACGACTGCCCCAAACCAACACATCTATCTATGTTGCACATGAATACCCAATAGCTACCAATCACTATGCCTTGACTTTGGCCAACATACATAGCTTGAATACTTATTGACCATTCATGTGAAACGACGGAGGGCTACGAATGGTTTTGACGAAACCGTGAACGTAGTGAACTTAATATAATCGAAGTAACGAGATAGCTTTTAAAAAGAGTGGCTTAAGCTCCGCGTTTAAAAGTTATTTTTGAAAAGAAACCGAGTGGTTTTGAAAGTGTTCCAACGACTTTTACTTGGTTTATTTTTTCTTGCATTAATTCCAATGCGTCCCATCATTTAATCCTACCATTGCAGAAAACAACCAAAATATGACGTACGCTTATGCCATCCGCATTCGCCACGGGGCCCCGTCATTACCCGTTAGGTTACTTAACTAACGACGGAGCGGGGGCTGGACTAGCGCGGATGCAAAACATAAGCAACGCCTAATAATATCATATATAAATATATTGCAATGATAGCCATTTCAGATCACAGATGAACACATTGGATATACTAGGAATCCGCAATTCGTACGAGCTTGTAACGAAAAGCGGATTACACGGTCGCGATGAATATCCAATACCCCACCCTAGACCCCTACGGGTGAGGCAAAATACCCGCCAAATATCCGAAGCGGAGCAACCTCCCTCAACGACGTGAGTAGGCCACTCGGCACTTCGAGATACCCGGTAGTTTGTGCATCCCACCTTGGGTCTATCCTAGGAGCAAAAACAGTAAAAGAAATTATACAATGACGGCTACAACCCCGACCCGGTTGTGCGGCCAAAAATAATATTACATCAATTTACATATTACATGAATTGAAAGATAAAAGGAAAAACTCTCATCTCACAACCCCCGGCTATTCATCCGCGACAATCCAATGAATTCATATACACATACCATCAACATTACAGATCACAGATATGTATAACCCCCACTAATCGACGTATAGCGATTAGCGGACGTTCAATACATATAACACATCACAGATATATACCCGTCAGCTTAAGTATTTAGAAGTTCGATCAAAATACGGATTTTCAAGCCCCAAAAACTAATTTTGCTTTCTGGAAAATCTGGGCAGAAAAAACATATTGTAAAAATCCAAAAACAACCCCAGAAACACTCTGCAAGAAAACAGTGCCACGACCGAGTCAACTCGGCCGCGGTTCCGCGGCGGGAGCAAGCTCCTACCGCGGTTCCTTGGCGCTTTGACCGAGTCAGTGGACCTGTTTTCTTGGGTGTCTTAACAAAAGCCAGAGCCGATTTTTCATGTATGATTTATTATTTTTTGAACAGAGGAAAAAATCGGCAGAAACTATGCTATTCGGGTATGTTTCGTGATATTTTCTCCGATCGAACTTCTACTTACTTTGCTAACATGTTAGATAGTGTTTAACCTGGCTCTGATACCACTGTAAGTCCACGTTACCTCTCCCGGTACTTACGGGCTTGCGAAAATGATGAAAAACAATTTTTCAAGAGGTGGTAACATGGACTCAAAATACGGATCTTTGTTAAACAACTAACTAACAAACCTAACAAGAGTTTTACCTACTCGGTTAGGGGGTTATACCTTTCTTGAACTCCTTCGTCTTCAACTCTTTCCGGTGTACGGATCGGCCTCACCTCGTCGTCTCCTTGCGCCGAAGATGGATCCACCTGAAAGCTTCTACCTTTGGCTTCTTCTTCGAACTTGAAGAAACTAGAACACTTGGTTTGCTAAACCTTGTGAACTAGGATGAGTAGAGAAGCGATATGGGTTTTCTTTTATCTCTAAGGCAATGTTTCTAAACTCATGAGAGGGTGTTGCCTTGAGCTAGAGAGAGAGGAAGAGGAAGAGGAAGAGGAAGAGCAAGAGGGAGAGCTCATGCAAGAGAGAGAAATGAAATGAGAGAATGAGTAAGTCTTTTTCCATCCAAGCTCTCATAATCCAAAACCATGATTACTCATAATAGTAATTGAGTATTATGTGATGGTTCAAGTCAAAATGGTCATATCATTTCATACACTCATTTTGCAAAAACAAACAAGCAAGCAAAAGTCTTTGCCATGAAACGATAGCCATTGTAATGATGATGGTCAACTAGTCCAACCTAGTCAACCGGTCAACAAGTCAACAAAGTCAACCCCTCATCTCAACCATGACACAATAATACTTAATTAATATTATCATTAATCATATTTCTTATTCTCATTAAGGTTTAGCAAAAAGTCAACAGTCAACAGTCAACAGTCAACAACCCCAATGAGAATCCTCTGCCTCTGTCTCTCTGTCAACTGTGCATACACACCCGCATCCGCGTTCCGAGGAACACGAATACAAACGAGATAAAACCAATCCCAAAATTTACACTAGGATCTGGCTTAAACCAAAGCCTGCTAGTGTTAACTGTCCGGACACCAAACGTGCACAAGTGCATGGATGTGACCGAACCCTGTCGCAAAACCATGCGACCTGTCGCAAAACCATGCGACCTCTACTCTTTTGCCTAAAGGCGAATAGCTTTCTGTGTGGGACTCTAAAGACTCGACACTACGCTGGCAGTGGGTTTAACCACAGACCGCAAGCGGCACTAGCTGTGCGTAACGGTCCCCAGGTAGATGTCGACAAGAAGACGGACGAGGTGAAACCCATCTGAACTCCTACTGAGCCTGAATGTGACAATCTATGTACAGTCCGGTCTGTTCGTCTGATAACATCGCATTGCGGGCCTAGGGGCGGTAAACGTCAGTCCCCTAATAGCGGTACAAGTCGAGTCGGAGTGTAGCCCAGAACACCCTGAGATAACACTGGAAACCTACCAGTATATCTCGCTTGCCCTGGCCAGGGACTACTCGTGTAATGGCTCTCCTAGACACAGCGCGATGTCAACCCCCAATACAAGGAGAGACGAATCCTGTCTAACCGTCACTGCCTCCAAGTGCTTCGGGACTGCACCCAACTACTATCTGTTTGCACGACTCTTTTGAGCCGTGGTAGGGTAGTAATCTAAGTACAGTGGGAACACACTCGAGGCGAAGTGACAGTGTCAAGTCAGCGGACTAAGATGTACTCATGTCACCTGGGAACTGATAACTGACGATAGGTATAGTACCAACCAACAATTCCTGACGAGTCCTGTCCAGTGTACTCGTAACCTAACGAGCACCCGCATACTATCTCAAGTACGACGTACTGATGGCTGTGGGACAGACCGTCTCCCATACTGGGATGAGAAGCGCATACGCTAGTCTACTCCGGAGTATCGATGCCCTGTCTCGATAGTCCTACGACTAGGGACCTGCATAAGGATGTGATTGTGGATTACCCAGCCCCCACTAGTGTGACTGCCATCACAACGCTGGTAATCAAGCAAAGATCCTAAGGGCTCCACTAATGTGTATAGGTGATATACTAAAATAAACACATGTACACATTAAAGTAGAAACAAACCAAGTAGCATACTACTATATTGAGCAAGATTGTCTATACAAGATGAATATCCCAAGCTTCCATTAAGTAATATACAAACTAGTATGATACAGTAATGGCCTCTAGGGCATATACACTAACAGAGGTTATACCCAGTGCCAGTGTATTGATGAGTCATTAGAGTCCCCCACAGACAGTTTCCCAAGTTCGGGTGAAACGTTGTAGAGTCCATATGGTTTTATGGCAGGGTTCGGAAAATGCACGTGCGTTTTCGCACGTGTCATATTTCGGGCAGATAATACTGGTAGGTTTTGGTTTAAGCCGTATCCGAGTATTATACTGTGTAGATATAATATCTTTGTCTCAGTTGCATTTGTATTCGGTCGTAATACAAATGCGGGTATGTTTATACTGATACGGGGTTGTCCTGAAATTCGTTTCGGGATCGCTTTTGGAAGTTTCCAGTTTTCTATCGTCCGTCTTTAACATTCGGTTAAAGACGGATTTATCTTTTCTTGAGGTGAGTCATGAGTGTCTAGAAGCATCTAGATGGTGACTAAGATGATGAGGTGGCTAGTGAGTCATTAGTGCATTTAATGTTCATTTAATGTTTGTGGTGACTAGGTTAATGACTCTTCATTTAAAATTAATGGTATGAAAGGTGTTTATTGTGACTCATTCTCTTCATTATTGTTATGGTCACCTCTTCCACTCTTACACTCACCTCCCTCCCTCTTAAAATGTGACCGGCCATTCCTTGTGAGGAATAAGGTTTCTTGTAAAAAGATTATGATAGTTTTAGACTCATGGAAATTTGATATATACTGATTTCTCATTTCCACCCGATCCAAAAGGCAACTTCATTAACCGTTCGTCCATGGCTTTGGACGAAGCGAGACAAAGTGTTTTACTCATTCTCTACATCATCTTGGTCGTTTCTTTTAGCAAACTTGACGACCGAGTTGCCTCGGTTCAGAGGCGGGAGCCCGTTTAAAGATCCGTCGACGTGGTGCCACCTGGACGAGGAGAATGGAGATTCAGGAGATCGGAGCAGCCGCAACAAAGCGTGGGATGATGGTTGAAGACCGAAGGACTCGGATCGTTCGGTATAACATTTCTACCCACTTTGTAGTTTGTTAGTTTAGCTTTAATGGCAGATCCGGGTTATAGTACGCGATAGCGCCAGTTGTAAAAGTTTTTGTTCCGCATTTGGCGTCTGCTAGACGGCCGGGGCGCTACCGTGGACTTACAGTTGTAGTATCTCTTACCCAACATTCCGAAGAGTCTCTCAAATTGTATCTGGGGAATGGCCTTCGTGAATGGATCCGCGGTATTTTCCTTCATATCTACTCTCCTGACCTCGATCTCTCGGCGATCAACTATCTTCTGGATCAGGTGATACCGCCTCAGAATATACCTGGATCTCTGATGGGATCTGGGTTCCTTGGCCAAAGCCACAGCTCCATTGTTATCACAATACAAATGTATTGGATGCTCAATGGACGGAACCACACCAAGTTCGGTGATGAACTTCTTTATCCAGACAACCTCTTTGGCAGCATCGTTGGCAGCGATGTATTCAGCCTCCATCGTCGAGTCTGCAACGGTTTCCTGTTTGGAACTCTTCCAACACACCGCCCCTCCATTTAGGGTAAAGACAAATCCCGAGTGGGGCTTAGAGTCGTCCTTATCACTTTGGAAGCTCGAATCGGTAAAGGACTCCACCTGGAGTTCTCCGTTACCATACACCAAGAACATCTCCTTAGTCCTTCTCAAGTACTTGAGAATGTTTTTCACAGCTGTCCAGTGATCCTCTCCAGGATCTACTTGATACCTACTCACTACACTTAGTGAGTATGCTACATCGGGTCTGGTACACAGCATCGCATACATGATAGAGTCTACTGCCGAAGCATAGGGTATCCCTTGCATGCGAGCTCTTTCCAAATCAGTCTCAGGAGACATTTCTTTGGAGAGAGTGAGTCCAGAGATCGTGGGTAAGTTCCCACGCTTGGATTCTTCCATACTAAACCTCTTTAGTATGGTGTCAATGTACTTGGATTGGGACAATCCCAGTATCCGTCTAGATCTATCTCTATAGATCTTAATCCTCAAGATGCAGGAGGCATCACCTTGATCATTCATTGAGAATCTTTGTGATACGAAGAGCTTGCCCGAGTGCAGCATAGGAACATCATTTCCTATCAATAGTATGTCATCCACGTACAATACGAGGAAGACAACCTTACTCTCTGCAACCTTCTTGTAAATACAAGGTTCATCTACATTTTTTATGAAGTCAAACTCTTTGACTACAACATCAAAACAGATGTTCCAACTCCGCGATGCCTGCTTCAACCCGTAGATGGATTTAAGCAGCTTGCACACCTTTCCGCTGCTCCCACTGTCTACGAAGCCTTCTGGCTGAGTCATGTACACGCACTCTTCTAAATCACCATTTAGAAAGGCGGTCTTAACATCCATTTGCCAGATTTCGTAGTCATGGTATGCAGCAATGGTAAGTAGGATCCGGATGGACTTAAGCATAGCGACTGGAGAAAAGGTTTCATCATAATCCACACCTGGTCATTGACGAAAACCCTATGCAACAAGTCTAGCTTTGAAAGTCTCAACTTTTCCATCTACACCAAGTTTCTTCTTAAAGATCCATTTGCTCCCAATGGGTTTTACCCCTTCAGGAGCAACTTCCAAAGTCCATACTTTGTTGGTGTACATGGATTCCATCTCAGATCGCATTGCATCCAGCCATTTCACAGAGTCCCCACTCATGATGGCCCGCTCGAAGCTATTCGGGTCATCATCTTCTATAATGCAATCCTCGCTCCCACCATATGAGAAACCTTAGTATCTCTCAGGTGGATGAGGAACCCTACTAGATTGGCGGAGAGGCTGGGGTTCGTTGGGAGCTATCGAATCCTCTGGTTCTACTAAATCTTCAGTTGTAGTTTGTGCTGCTGGAACTTCTTCTAGCTCTACATCTTCGCCACTAATTTCTTTTGCAAGAAATTCCTTTTTCTAAAAAGGTGGCATGTTGAGCAACAAACACCTTTTTCTCCTCAGTG
This sequence comes from Agapanthus africanus, assembly GCA_030015575.1. Classification (NCBI taxonomy): domain Eukaryota; kingdom Viridiplantae; phylum Streptophyta; class Magnoliopsida; order Asparagales; family Amaryllidaceae; genus Agapanthus; species Agapanthus africanus. The sequence goes on from JASDDO010000022.1 coordinate 467,910,720, forward strand.
TGGTAGAAATAATATCCTTGAGAATTCTTTGGATATCCCACAAACTTGCAAAGAACTGATAGTGCCTCGAGCTTGTCCGGATTTTGCCTTTTGACATAGGCCGGACAACCCCATATCTTAACTCTTTTAAAATATGGTCTCTTCCCACTCCATATCTCATATGGTGTGGTGGGTACCGATTTAGATGGAACTAGATTCAATAGGTATATGGCTGTCTCAAGCGCATACCCCCAAAAGGAAATAGGCAACTCAGCAGTGCTCATCATAGAGCGCACCATATCTAATAGGGTGCGATTCCTCCGTTCCGATACACCGTTGTGCTGTGGTGTATATGGTGGAGTAAGCTGAAAGAGAATCCCATTCTCTTTTAGATAATCCCGGAACACATTGCTCAAGTATTCTCCTCCTCGATCAGATCGAAGGATTTTAATACTTTTACCCATTTGGTTCTCTACTTCGTGCTTATATTCTTTGAATTTCTCAAAAGCTTCAGATTTGTGTTTCAACGGGAACACATGTCCGTATCTTGAGAGATCGTCAGTGAATGTAATGAAGTACGAGGAACCATTCCTGGCATGTGTAGACATGGGACCACATACATCACTATGTATCAGATCCAAGAGTTCTGTAACTCTTTCTCCGTGTCCACTAAACGGAGTTTTGGTCATCTTGCCTTTGAGACATGAATGGAAAGTTTCATAAGATGATAATTCGAACGTATTCAAATATCCATCTTTATGTAACTTAGCTAGTCGTGTCGCATTGATATGACCAAGTCTACAATGCCATAAGAAGGATTCGTTTATTTCTGAACTCTTCCTCTTGTGAGTGTTTTGTACATTAAGAATTGTGGTTTGATTTAGAATGTATATGCTATTAAGTAACGAGCCTGATCCAATCAACTGTTGATTTAGGAAGATGTTCATAACATCATCCTGTATTACAAAATTATATCCTTCTTTACTTAATAAAGAAACTGATATAAGATTGCATATCAAGTTCGGTAAGTAATAGCATTCGTTCAGAATCAATGTATTACCATTTGGTAATACAAGGTGATATTCACCAACTGCTTTGGCTGCAACATTTGCACCATTCCCTACTCTTACGGAATGATCACCTATTCCCAGTTCTCTACCTTTCCTTAGCCTATGCAACATGTCGCATATGTGAGATCCTGATCCGGTATCTAATGCCCGGGACATAGAGTGAACTGAGAAACGGTTCTCAATAACTAACACACCCGAAGAAGATGCATCAACATGTTTTTTCTTCATTTGGGCGGCGTGGGAATCCGGACATTCCCCTATCTCCTGTTCAGTCTTATAACGTTTATAAGAAAGAACGGGACCAACGTTCCCCTGCTCAGTATAACAAGCGGGTTCGGTCAATACATCAATGTTATTATCTTGATTTAGGCTTGACATGATTGCTACCTGGAGAGAGAGAGAAGAAAACACTTTAGCATATGCTCTTTCAAGATTAGATTTGGTTATTATCTTATCTAATCAGGATGGCTCCCACTGTTTTTATCAAATCTTCCTTCAAACCTAAAAAGGTATGACTAGCCGGGATTAATTACACCATACAAGTTCGCCAATCTTTCAGCCAGGTCAGTGTTGGTACTTTGAGGGAGGTTCCCCGTGCTTTCATACGGACCTAATTAAAATAAATCTCGTTTTCCCAGGGGCATAACCCCGTTAGCACCTTTCTAGACACCTACTTGATCGGCTAATTTGTCATGTGTAAAACACTCCCAGGAGTAACTCTTTCTCGCAGTGGATATCGGGATCCAACTATCTCATAGAAGGTATGCAATCTCATTGCAAATTTCAACACTTGAAATTCCCGATAATACTTTTACCCCTAGCGATTTATGACCTTGACTAAGTCAGCAAACCATAAGTCGCAAGTCAAGTTCAACCCGTACATTTCCCGATTGAATTAAACCCACCCGTACGACCCTTGACTAAGTCAACAAGGCCGTACGACTACCCTAATCCAATCGCATCTCATGCTTTACCAGATAAACACTATTTAGCTACCGTACACTACGCCTTGACTAAGTCAACAAACGTAGCACGAATACTAAATATTACTTATCTGAAATGACGGAGGGTTACAACAGGTTTTTCAGAAAACCTTTCGCGTAATGAACTTGATATCGTTGTAGAAACAAGTGATTTTGAAAAGGAGTGTTTTTTAGGCTTTTACTAGTTTCGCTAAAGAGGTCACTCCCGGTGAAAGGATCTCGGCTCTTTCCTTATCGAATAAGGTGTTGGATATTCTACAAGGAATACCGCTATGCAAAGCAAGAACTAGAGCTACCCTTTTTATAAATTTTATTTTACAACATCTTTTAGGTTTCTTTTTCTTTCATTAATCTCATTAATGAAATCCCATCATTTAAATGCTTCCTAAGCATCACAGAAGAAACGAAAGCTGTAATATTTATATATCATATATATATATAGTATAAGCATTCGTCTCACGCATACTAAATGATCACATCACAGTATATCAGCAGCAGAAGATAACATATGAAATATTGGATATACTATGAGGTCCGTATTTTATTTTGAGCCTGTATAAAACACGGATTCCACGGTCGCGATGAATAGCCAAACCCACACCCCTAGACCCCTACGAGAGCGGCAAGTAACCCTCCCAATTCTAGGGTTAGGAGACCCGGTCTCGACTCCTCGAGATGGTCTCCCACTGTACCCTAGAACCCGGTTACTTATGCTCCCCTCCTTGGGTCTATCCTATTGCGGAAAAGTAAATAATATACAATGGTGACATCATCCTCAACCCGGATGTGCCCCAATAAAAGAATATTACATACAATGAATTTTACATGAATGAAAATAAAAACCCTCATATCACATAAAACCCCCGGCTATTCAAAATACGACGATCCAATATAACATATCACAGCAACACTTAATCATCACAGATAACCAGGCGAAGTTAGACAATTCGATCGATTCAACGAATTTCCAAAAATTCCCAGAGAGCTCAACACTTGAGCACAGTTAAAATTAACCGGAGACATACCACGGTACCTACGGACCAACAGCTGAAGGGCCGACCCAAGCCTCTCAAGTGGCGCCGTGAATCCGCGGCCAAAACTGGCCGCGGATCCGCGGTCACTTAGACGAGTTAGGGTTTTGTTCTTCAGGTGTGTCCATAGAATTCCCTGCATGATTTTCTGAGTATTTTTAATATGAAAAATTTCAACTTTTTGAAAAATTTCCAGAAAGTGGGAAATTTAGGGTTTACGGAGTTCGGTCGGACTTCTAACTTCGTCTAGACAACGCCTAATTCTCTAGCTTGGCTCTGATACCACTGTAGGGTTAGCTTAGCACCTTAGCAAGGTTTTGGTAAGCATAAAACATGCTATATTAAAAATTTTGGGGTGCTAAACAAACCAACCAAGTAATCGAACTAGAGAATTAGGGTTAAATATGCATGTAATCAAATTTACATCTAAGTGATAGGGATTACAACCTTTGTAGTCCGTTCCTTCGCTTCAAAAGCTCCGAGTAGTAGTCCCTTCGCTGCGATCCATGAGCTCCCGAACTCTTGACAGGCTCCACAAGATATACGATGCATCCTTGCTTGAAGTCTTCAAACTCTGTGATGATCTACGTCGAGGAAACACGGACTCAAGCTCACTCTTCACTAATACGGAATTAGTGAAGCTAACACACTAATCTATATGGCTAGTATAAAAGAGGATGATGAAGTAGAATTTAGCTCTCTTTAGTTTTCTTTTTCTCAATTTATTTCATCACATATGAAAAAGCTAGCAGGCTTTTGAGGAAGAAGAAGATGAAGTGATGAGAATAATTGTTGTGTGGTTAAAAATGAAACCATGGGTCAAGTATATCATCCTTAACCCTTGTAGAGACTTAACCATGAGCTATGGTTAAAGGTATGGTTGATAAATATCTTAAGCTAGACAAAAAGAGTGGACAAAGTCAAAGAAGACCACAAGCTTCTATAAGCTTCAACCATGACAAAAATTAGTTGCATTTATAACCAAGCATGTCACAATATTATATATCACATATATAATATTTATGTAACAAAAGAAAATAATACAATAAACCTATCTCACATATATGTTAAATGTATTATAAGTGAGAATAATAAATACTTAAGTGAGCATAATATATGTGTGTGTGTGTGTGTGTGTGTGTGTGTGATAGTTATATGTATGCCCTAGAGGCCATTACTATACATACGATGTATATTGTAGTGGATGCTTGGACATATATAGGGAGGACTTTCTTGCTCGACATGATAGTACGCTATCTGGTTGCTCTTTATCTTAACATGTACTATGATTGTCTCTATGTTACATGTTGATAAAGCCCTTAGGATATGTACTCGACTACTGGGACTATGATGAGATCATACTAGTGGGGCCACGGTAGTCGGCGAGTACATCCTATAACTGTTCCTAGTCGAGGGTGTATCGAGACAGGGCATCGATGCACCAGAGTAGACTAGCGTATACGCATCTTGACCCATATGATGGGCGATGGATGATCTCATATCCATCGGTGTTTGACATCAAGGATGGTGTACGGGTGCTCAGAAGAGACTGGGTACACTGAACGGACTCGCCGAGAACTCCCAGATGGTATTATACCTCACGTCAGATGGCATTTCTCCGGTGACACTGGTACAGAGTAGTCTGTTGACCCGAGATCGTCATAGAGTCTTGTGTGATTCCCACTGTGCTTTGATTTTCATCATACCACGTCCAAAAGGGCGTGCAAAAAGGTGGCTTTTGGGTACAGTCCCGAATCACATGGAGGCAATGAGCGATAGGAAGGGATTCGTCTCTCCCGGTATAGGGAGTTGATGTTGTGCTGTGTTCGATTGGCTATAACCGAAAATCCCTGGCCAGGGTTTCTGAGATTTACTGGTAAGTGTTATCAGTATTTTCTCGAACTGTTATAGACCTTATATCGACACGACTTATCAAGCTACTGGGGTCTGATGTTTACCACCCCTAGGCGAGATATGCGACATATCAGACGACGAGACCGGACTGTACGAGAGTGTTACTGTTTGGATTCATAGGAGAATGTATAGGCTTGCTTGTTGATCTTCTGAGCGCTCAATACCTGGATGGCTGTTACGTTTAGCTGACCGCTTGCAGCTTGTAGGTGTTTGATATGATCATCACCTACTGCCGGCGTATTGATGATTCTTTAGAGTCCTACACAGAGGTTTCTTGGCTCAGGCAAAACAGAGTAGGAGCACATATGTGATATGTGCGGGACCGAGGATAATACGATATGAGATACCGTATTCTATTCTCGCGGTATTTGATATCAGCCGGGTCATCGGATCAAGTGTTGATTCGATGAATCGGTACGGATAAATATTAATCGGTTATATGCGATATAGCTGGATTGTCGGATCAAGTGTTGATTCGATAATTTAATGTATAATAATATATATGATACATTAAATTACATTAACTAATATTTGCTCACTAAAATATTCTTTTTCTCACTCGGGTAATACATTGATATATATATGTGATATATGTTAATTGTATTATTTTATTTTGTTACGATAAATATTATATATGTGATATATAATATTGTAACATGATATGATAACTAATGCAACTTGTTTAGTGGAGTTTAAACATGATTAGGGTTTGGATTAGGGTTAAGACTTCTAGTAGATTCTAGAAGTTTTCATTTTGTCATGATAAAGATATTTGTGTTGATATTTATCAATGACTCATTCTTAACCCAACCCAAACCCTAGCCTTTGGTTAATTCTCTACAATGGTTTAGTCAACCATGGTTGCATTATTCATCATATTAATTCTTTCATTATTCATCACAAAAGGATTTGATCACTATTCTTCTTCTTCTTCCTCTTTTGCAAAGCTTTCTTGCTTTGATTTGGTGATGAAAAATAAGTGAGAATAAGAAAACAAATGAGAGAAAAAATCCCACTTCATCATTCTCATCTATCCTTGCCCTTTAGATGAGAGTGTTCACTTCATATTATGAGTGTTAGCTTGTGTTAACGAAACTTCAAGGTAGATCATCTTTGTATCGAAGATCGGAAGCAAGACTGCATCTTTCTCTTCGTGGAACCTCTCGAGAGTCCGGAACACGATGATCGCAGCGAAGGGACCTCAACATGGAGCTTAAGAAGTGAAGGACCGAATCTACAAAGGTTGTAATCTCTCTCACTTAGTGTTAAAGTGTTTAACATGTTCGTTTTCGCCTAAACTCTAGTTTAAAGATCCGGCTTCGGGTTGTTCGGCACGGCTAAAATTTTAATCGGGCATGGTTGATGCCTCGTAGACCCTTGTGAGCGTGCATAGCAACCCTACAGTGGTATCAGAGCCAAGCTAGAGGTTTAGGCGAAGTCTAGACGAAGTTTAAAGTCCGATCGAACCCGAGAACCCCGATAAAACCCCTTCTCTGGATTTTTTTTCAAAATATTGTTTTTTATGAATTAAAAATACGCAGAAAAATCAGCAGGGAAATATAAGAATAACAGTAAAAAAACGACTTCCTAAAGCCACTGTAGCGCCATGGAACCGAGGCCATACCCTGGTTTTAGCGGCGGTTCCGCGGCCGTATGTGGAGATTAGGGAATCTTTTTTATACAGTTATCTCCGTAGGTGATTCCTGATTCTTCTGGGAATTTTTATTTTCACTCAAGTGTTGAGTTTTCTGGGTTGTATTGGGAACTCGTTGATTCGATCGGATAATTTAACTTTGTTTAGTTTGTCCGGGTAAATTTTAGAAACTGTTAAAAAGTTCGAACGGATATCAATAACTCACTTTTTCCCCTGTCGGAAAATTTTCAAAAGTTGGATTTTTCTCGAGTTTAAGAATGTTCTAAGTCGTGCAAGTAACACGGTGGACCCTCTAGAAGACAACAAACCTTAACTCGATTATGTGACCGTCTTGAACTGCCTATAAACCTTAGGGTTTGGGGCAGTACGGCGTGCCACATGTGAGGCGTTGGCTTGACCCTTCTACGGCTGGACCATTGGTACTGTGGCATGTGATGGATGTTTTTAAACTGATTTCAAGTGTTGGGAAATATTGGGGAAAACTTGGGTGTTTGATTATTCGATCGGAATGTTTAACACTGTCTATTTATCTGGAATGTGATACAATATTTGGAATCCACATGTAGTTATGAGATAACTAATTTGAATTTTATAAATCTAGCAGTTTAGTCTCAAATGATCGGTTGCCACGGAATTTTGATGCGATCAAAAGTCCGTCGCAATCACGTAATGTACGCGGATACTCGCCGGGTAAACTTAATAGACAGCGAAGCCCTATAGCCCCGACCAAGTGACTGTAGGAGAACCCCGTCGCCAAAAGCATCCGTTTGGGTGCTTGCGGCAGCGGTGTTCCGCCTTAGTGCACTTCGTCGACGGCATCCGGGGGTGCGGCCGTCTACTAAAGTTTGCGACGAGCATTCGATCAGGATGTCGGGAATCTTGTTGAATTGCCCGACTTGATATTGAAAAGAGTTTTCGATAATGAGACTAAAATGCGGGGTTTATAATTGTTAGGCATGCGATGTCTAAGGAATTCATTTGGTTAGGCATGCGATGTCTAAGAAGGTTGCAGATTCCAACTGTTGTAGTTTTACACTTTCTTTTCTGTGACCGTAAGCGTAGTATGTGGTGTATCGCCGGCTTCGTTGCTATACATCAACGACAATCGGGATACGCATACTTGCTTACGTTGATGATATGAGATATTATGTGTTGCTGTGATATGTTATATTGGATCGTCGCGTTCTGAATAGCCGGGGGTTTTATGTGAGATGAGAGTTTTTCTTTTTCATTTATGTAAAATTCATTTGTATGTAATATTCTTTTATTGGGGCACTTCCGGGCTGAGGATGATGTCACCATTGTATAGTATTTTCTTTTCCGCATTAGGTAGACCCAAGGCGGGGAGCACAAGTAACCGGGTTCTAGGGTCCAGTGGGAGACCATCTCGAGGAGTCGAGACCGAGTCTCCTAACCCAAGAATTGGCAGTGTTGTTTGCCGCTCTCGTAGGGGTCTAGGGATGTGGGTTTGGCTATTCATCACGACCGTGGAATCCGTGTTTTATGCAGGCTCAAAATAAAACACGGACGTCCTAGTATATCCAATATTTCATATGATATTTTCTGCTGCGTTATCTGTGATGTGATCATGTGATATGTTCAGATAGATATTGTATATAGTATATATGATATATTATATAGACGTTACTTATGTTTTGCACTCGCGCTAGCCCTGCCCCGCTCTGTCGTTAGTTACCTAACCTAACGGTGCACGAGGGGACATCGAGGCGAATGCGGATGGCATAAGTGTACGTCGTATTTATCTGTGATGTTTAGGTGATTTAAATGATGGGACTTCATTAATATGATTAATGAAATAAAAGAAACCTAAGATGTTGTAGAAACTTGTTTAAAAACTGGTAGCTCTAGTACTTGCTTTGCATAGCGGTGTTCCTTGCCGAACATCCAGCACCTTATTCGATAAGGAAAGAGCCGAGATCCCTTCACCGGGAGTGACCTCTTTAGTGAAACTAGCAGATGCTACAAACTCGGTTTGTCTTTTGATTGCTTCTATAGTTCTTGCTTTGCATAGTGGTATATATGATATATCCTGCACCTTATTCGATGATGAAAGGGCCGACGATCCCTTCACCGGGAGTGACCCCTTTAGCAAAACTAGAAAAGCCTAAAAAACACTCTATTTAAAATCACTCGATTCTACAACGATATCAAGTTCATTACGCAAAGGGTTTTCTTAAAAACCAGTCGTAGCCCTCCATCATTTCAGATAAGTAATAGTTAGTATTCGTGCTGCGTTTTTGACCTTGTCAAGGGGTAGTGTTCAGTAGCTGATTACTGCTTATCTGTATAAGCATATGATGCGATTGGATTAGGGTAGTCGTGCGACTTTGTTGACCTTGTCAAGGGTCGTACGGGTGGGTTTAATTCAATCAGGAAATGACGGGTTGAACTTGACTTGCGGTCTATGGTTTGTTGACCTTGTCAAGGTCATAGATTGCTTGGGACAAAATATTATTGGGAATTTCAAGTTTCGAAATTTGCAATGAGATTGCATACCTTCTATGAGATAGTTGGATCCCGATACCCGCTGCGAGTAAAAGTTACTCCTGGGAGAGTTTTACACATTACAATTAGCCGATCAAGTAGGTGTTTAGAAAGGTGTTAACGGGGTTACGCCTCTGGGAAAACGAGGTTTACTTTAATTAGGTTCGTGCGAAAGCACGGGGGACCTCCCTCAAAGTACCGACACTGGCCTGGCTAAAAGATTGGCGAACTTGTAGATTGTAATTAATCCCGGCTAGTCTTTCCTTTTAGGGTTTGAAGGAAGATTTGATTAAAAAAGTGGGAGACATCCTGATTAGATATATTAGATAACCAATCTAATCTTGCAAGAGCATACGCTGAGTGGTTTCTTCTCTCTCTCTCCATGGTAGCGAACATATCACGCCTTAATCAAGATAATAAAACGGATGAATTAACCGAACCCACTTGTTATACTGAGCTGGGGAACGTTGGTCCAGCTCCAACTTATAATTGTTATAAGACAGAGCAGGAAATTAGGGAATACCAGATTTCCCGTGCCGCCCAAACGAAGAAAGTGCATGCTGATGCATCATCTTCGGGTGTGTTCATTACAGAGAACTGTTTCTCGGTATCCTTTACTTACTAAGTATGTGATACCGGATCAGGATCACGCATATGTAATCTGTTACATGGGCTACAGAAAGGTAGAGAACTGAGAACGGGTGATAAGTTTCATGAGATAGAAAATGATGCAAGTGTTGCAGCCAAATCTGTTGGTCACTATCACCCTGTATTACCAGAATACATTGATTCTGAACAAATGTTATTAGATACCGAACCTGATATACAACATCATATCAGTCTCTTTATTAGTAAAGAAAGATATAATTTTGTATTGTTGGATAATGTTTTGAACATTTCCTATATCAAGAGTTGATCGGTTCAGGCACGTTATCTAAAAGCATTGTCGTTCTAAATCAAACTACAGTTCTTAGTATACAGAACACACACGAGAGGAAGAGTTCAGAAATGAACGGATTCTTCTTGAGGCATTGTATACTAGGTCATATCAATGCGACCCGACTAGCAAAGTTACATTTAGATGCATATTTAAATTTGTTTGAATTTACATCTTGTGAAACTTGCCAGTCATGTCACAAAGATTGTTAGTTATATGTATGCCCTAGAGGCCATTACTATACACAGGATGCATATTGTAGTGGATGCTTGGACATATATAGGGAGGACTTTATTGCTCGACATGATAGTATGCTATCTGGTTGATCTTTACCTTAACATGTACACGAATTGTCTCTCTGTTACATGTTGGTAAAGCCCTTAGGATGTGTACTTGACTACCTGGACTGTGATGCGGATCATACTAGTGGGGACATGGTAGTCCATAAGTACATCCTTCAAGGTCCCTAGTCGTGGGTGTATCGAGACGGGGCATCGATATACCAGAGTAGACTAGCGTATACCTTCTCGACCCATACAGATGGGAGATGGATGATCCCATATCCATTGGTGTTTGACATTAGAAATGATATACGGGTGCTCAGTGGAGACTGGGTACACTGGACGGACTCGCCGAGAACTCCCAGATGGTATTATACCTTACGTCAGATGGCAGTTCTCTGGTGACACTGGTACAGAGTAGTCTGTTGACCCGAGATCGTCATAGAGTCTTGTGTGGTTCCCACTGTGCTTTGATTTCCATCTTACCACGTATAAGAGGGCGTGCAAAACGGTGGTTTTTGGGTACAGTCCCGAGTCACATGGAGGCAATGAGCGATAGGAGGGGATTCGTCTCTCCCGGTATAGGGAGTTGATGTTGCGCTGTGTTCGATTGGCTATAACCGGAAATCCCTGGCCAGGGTTGCTGAGATTTACTGGTAAGTGTTACCTGTAGTATCTCGAACTGTTATAGACCTCATATCGACACGACTTATCGAGCTATTGGGGTCTGACGTTTACCACCCCTAGGCAAGATATGCGACATATCAGACGACATGACCGGACTGTACGGTAGTGTTACTGGTTGGATTCACTGGAGTGTGAGCGGGCTTGCTCGTCGATCTTCTGATCGCTCAATACCCGGGTGGCCGTTACGTTTAGCAGACCGCTTGCGGCTTGTGGGTGTTTGATATGATCATCATCTGCTGCCGGCGTATTGACGAGTCTTTAGAGTCCTACACAGAGGTTTCCTGGCTCAAGCGAAACAAAATAGGAGCGCATATGAGATATATGCGGGACCGAGAATGATACCAGTATGTGATACTGTATTCGATTCTCGCGATATGTGACATTGATCGGTTATATGCGATATAGCCGGCATATCGGATCAAGTGTTGATTCGATAAGTTGTTACTGTTGATATTAGTCGGTTATATGCAATATGACCGGATCATTAAATCAAGTGTTGATTTAATGATTTAATGCATAATTATATATTTGATATATTACTTTGCATTAAATAGTATCGGTTCACTTAAGATGGATTTTCTCACTCGCATGTGCACATTGTATATGTGATATATTTTTGTGCACTTGATTGTATCATGTTTGATGATGCAATATTGCTAGGGTTTGTGTAAAGAGTTAAACCTTGGTTAAGTAAATGGTTAAGGTTTTCTTTTATTCATTCATTTATCTTTTAATTTGGATTAAAAGAAATGAAATGAGAAAAGAAAAACAAAAGGGTTTCATTCTTTCATGAAGCTTGTTGAAGCTTCATGAAGCTTTGACCAAAGAAACCCTTTTGTCTTCATCTCATTAACCCTAACCATTCATTGAACTATAGTTAGCTCTCTACACTTTACCATGGTTACTATTATGATAAGATTTCATTTTCTTTTCTATTCCATTAACTTATCATAACATTATCATCTTCTTCTTCTTCTTCTTCAAGAAGAGAAACTAGATTCCATCAATGGTGATTGATGAAAAAGGGTGAGAAATCCAATTCTAAAGTCTACCCACTTCCTATTTCTTCATCCTCTACCTCTTGCCAAGTAGTAGAGTGTGTTTTCTTCACAAGTTTCATAACTTGGTGAAGTGGGAGCTTGATCTTGTGATGCCTCGACGTAGATCATCTTCGGCATGCTAGTCGATGACCTAGCCCGTCCATTCTCCGATGAAGCCGACACAAGAGCCCGGGATTCCATTTGGACAGCGAGGAGACTTCATTGCGGAGCTATGGAGGTGGAGAAACGGATCTACAAAGGTTGTATTTCCGTTCTCTTAGTAAAATAGTTTACTTGTTTTCTTTTGTCGCCTAAACTTCTAGCCAACGATCTAGTCTAGGGTTTCTCGGCACCGGATAATTTTTGAAATGGGCATGGTTGATGCCTTGTGAGACCTCTTGAGAGTGCCTAGGAACCCTACAGTGGTATCAGAGCCTAGCTAGAGCCTTAGGCGAAGTCTAGACGACGTTTTAAATCCGAACGAATCGAAACCCTAATCCCAAACTTGCTCTCTGGACTTTTTCTAAAAACTGGGTTTTTTCCAGATTAAAAATTGCTAAAAAATTCAGCAGGAAGATCTAAGAGTTCTGGTGCAAGACGAGATCCTAATTCATCTAAATCGCCGCGGTTCCGCGGCATGAGCATGGCTCATGCGGCGGTTCCGCGGCCGTACGGTCGACTCTCACAGTAACTGTTGCACAGTAATTCCTATTTTCTGATGCTGGATTTTATGGGAATTTTTAATATTTATTCAAGAATTGAATTTTCTGGGGTTGTTTTGGGGATTCGGTGTTTCGATCGGAGTATCAGATTTTGTCTATGTGGCTTTCCGGATAATTTTTGAATATGTTAAAAAGTTCGACCGGATATAAATACCCACCTTATCCCTTGTCGGGAAATTTCCAAGTGTTGGATCTTTCCGTAGTTTAACGACGTTCTAAGTAGTGCAAGTAACGCGATGGTCCCTCTAGAAGACAACAAACCTTAACTCGATTATGTGACCGTCTTGAACTGCCCTTTGAACCTTCGGGTTTGGGGCAGTACGGCGTGCCACATGTGAGGCGTTGGCTTGACCCTTCTACGACTGGACCGTTGGTACTGAGGCACGAACTGAAAGTTGTTAGACTTATTTCATGTGTTGATCTGTTTCGGGATAACTTGGGTGTTCGATTGTTCGATCGAAAAGTTTAGAATTTTCTATTTATCTGGAATGTGATACAATAATTGGAATTCAAAAATTGTTATGAGATAACGGAATGAATATTATAAACGTAGCAGTTTAGTCTCACTTGATCGGTTGCCACGGAATTTTGATGTGATCAAAATTCCGTCGCAATCACGTAGCGTACGCGGATACTCGCCGATAAACTTATTAGACAGCCTCGCTCCATAGCCCCGACCAAGTGACTGTAGGAGAACCCCGTCGCCGAAAGCATCCGTTCGGGTGCTCGCGGCAGCGGTGTTCCGCCTTGGTGCACTTCGTCGACGGCGTCGGGGGTGCGGCCGCCTACTAAAGTTTGCGACGAGCATTCGATCAGGATGTCGGGAATCCTGTTGAATTTCCCGACTTGATATTGAAAAGAGTTTTTGATAATGAGACTAAAATGCGGGGTTTATAATTGTTAGGCATGCGATGTCTAAGTATTTCATTTGATTAGGCATGCGATGTCTAAAGATGTTGCGGATTCCAACTGTTGTAGTTTTACACTTTCTTTTCTGTGACCGTAAGTGTAATATGTGATATCGCCGGTTTCGTTGCTATATTTCAACGACAATTGGGATACGCATATTTACTTACGTTGATGACATGAGATGTTATGTGTTGCTGGATATGTTATATTGGATCGTCATGTTTGAATAGCCGGGGGTTTTTATGTGAGATGAGTGTTTTTTCATTTTCATTCATGTAAAAACTTGTATGTAATATTCTTTTATTGGGGCACTTCCAGGTTGCGGAAGATGTCACCCTTTGTATATTATTTACTTTTCCGCACTAGGATAGACCCAAGGAGGGGAGCACAAGTAACCGGGTTCTGGAGTCCAGTGGGAGACCAACTCGAGGAGTCGAGTCCGGGTTTCCTAACTCTAGAATTGGTAGGGTTGCTTGCCGCTCTCGTAGGGGTCTAGGGGTGTGGGTTTGGATATTCATCGCGACCGTGGAATCCGTGTTTTATACTGGTTCGTATTGAAAACACGGACGTCCTAGTATATCCAATATTTCATATGTTTCTTCTGCTGCGATATCTGTGATGTGATCATGTGATGTTCTGTGATAGATACAGTATATAGTATATATGATATATTATATAGGTGTTACTTATGTTTAACACCCGCGCTAGCCCTGCCCTGCTCTGCCGTTAGTCACCTAACCTAACGGTGCATGAGGGGACATCGAGGTGAATGCGGATGGCATAAGTGTACGTCGTATTTATCTGTGATGTTTAGGTACTTAAATGATGGGACTTCATTAATGAGATTAATGAAATAAAAGAAACCTAAGATGTTGTAGAATCGAATTTCAAAAATAAAACAGGTAGCTACAGTTCTTGCTATGCACAGCGGTATATACGATATATCCTGCACCTTATTCGATGAGAAAAGGACCGAGATCCCTTCACCGGGAGTGACTCCTTTAGCAATAACTGGCAGATGCTACACACTCGGTTTGTCTTTTGATTGCTTTTAAGTGTTTTTGCTTTGCACAGTGATATATATGATATATCCCGCACCTGATTTGACGAGGAAAGGACCGACGATCCCTTCACCGGGAGTAATTCCTTTAGCAAAACTAGAAAAGCCTCAAAAACACTCCATTTCAAAAATTCATTCGATCCTACAACGATATCAAGTTCATTACGCAATAGGTTTTCAGAAAAACCTGTCGTAGCCCTCCGTCATTTCAGATAAGTAGTAGTTAGTATTCGTGCTGCGTTTGTTGGCCTTTGTCAAGACGCAGTGTGCGGTAGCTAACTGGTGCTTATCTGCTTATGCATATGATGCAGATTGGGTTAGGGTAGTCGTGCGACCTTGTTGGCCTTTGTCAAGGGCCGTGCGGGAGGGTTTAATTCAATCAGGAAATGACGGGTTGAACTTGACTAGCATCCTATGGTTTGTTGGCCTTTGTCAAGATCATAGGAGGTTAGGGGTAAAATATTATCGGGAATTTCAAGTGTTGAAATTTACAATGAGATTGCATACCTTCTATGAGATAGTTGGATCGCGATACCCGCTGCGAGTAATTGTTACTCCTGGGAGAGTTTTACACATTACAATTAGCCGATCAAGTAGGTGTCTAGAAAGGTGCCAATGGGGTTACGCCTCTGGGAAAACGAGGTTTACATTAATTAGGTTCGTGCGAAAGCACGGGGGACCTCCCTCAAAGTACCGACACTGGCATGGCTAAAAGATTGGCGAACTTGTAGCGTGTAATTAATCCCGGCTAGTCTTTCCTTTTAAGGTTTGAAGGAAGATTTGATAAAAAGTAGTGGGAGCCATCCTGATTAGATAAATTAATAACCAATCTATTCTTGCAAGAGCGCACGCTGAGTGTTTTCTTCTCTCTCTCTCCAGGTAGCGACCATATCACGCCTTAATCAAGATAATAATACGGAATATTGACCGAACCCGCTTGTTATACTGAGCTGGGGAATGTTGGTCCCGCTCCAACTTATAATAGTTATAAGACAGAGCAGGAAATTGGGGAATACCAGATTTCCCATGCCGCCCAAACGAAGAGAGTGCATGCTGATGCATCATCTTCGGGTGTGTTCATTACAAAGAACTGTTTCTCTGTATCCTCTACGTCCTGGGTATGTGATACCAGATCAGGATCCCAGATATGTAATCTGTTACATAGGGCCAAAGAAAGGTAGAGAACTGAGAACGGGTGATAAGTTTCATGAGGCAGAAAACGGGGCAAGAGTTGCAGCCAAGTCTGTCGGTCACTGTCACCCTGTATTACCGATACATTGATTCTGAACGAATGTTATTAGATACCGAACCTGATATACAAAATCATATCAGTCTCTTTATTAGTAAAGAAAGGATATAATTTTGTATTGTTGGATAATGTTTTGAATATTTCCTATATCAAAAGTTGATCGGTTCAGGCACGTTATCTAAAAGCATTAATGTTCTAAATCAAACTACAGTTCTTCGTATACAGAACACACACAAGAGGAAGAGTTCAGAAATGAACGGATCCTTCTTGAGGTATTGTAGACTAGGTCATATCAATGTGACCCGACTAGCTAGAGTTACATAAAGATGCATATTTAAATTAGTTTGAATTTACATCTTGTGAAACTCGCCAGTCATGTCACAAAGATAATATGACCATAGCTCTGTTTATTGGAAACAGAGAAAAAGTTAGTGAACTCTTGGGATAATACATGTTGATGTATGTAGGTCCCCAGTCTACACATGCCAAGACCGGTTCTTTGTACTTCATTACATTCTCTGATAATCTCTCGAGATTCAGACATATGTTCCAGTTGAAACACAAGTCTGAACCTTTTGAGATATTCACAGAATATAAGTTAGAAGTAGAGAACCAAAATACGGGTAAAAGTATTATGTCCTTTGATGAGATTAAGGAGGAGAATACTTGAGCACGGAAATTCCTGGACTATTCTAAAGGAGAATGAGATTCTCTCTCAGAATTACTCCTCCGTATACACCATAGCATGATGGTATATCGGGGCGGAGCAGATACACCCTATTTGATATGGTGTGCTCTATAATGAGAACTACTGAGTTACCTATTTCCTTTTGGGTGTTATGCACTTATGAAGCTGCATACCTATTGAATAGAGTTCAAATCAAATCAGTTGCCTACCACTTCATATATGATATGGAAAGGGAAGAGCCCATATCTTAAGATAGTTAAGATTTGGGGTTGTCCGGCCTATGTCTAAAAGCAAAATCCGGACAAGCTCGAGACAAGGTCTGTTATGTACAACTGGAAAGGTTCCGGCTATACAAATGACAGCAGATGATTTGACAGAACCAAAGGATTCAGTAGATTCCAACGAACCTCAGCCTCTCCGCCGATCTAGTAGGGTTTCTCACCTACCTGAGAGATACTTTGGTTTCTCTATGACAGTGGGAGCGAGGATTGCATCATGAGATGATGACCCAACTGGTTTCGAGCTAGCCATCAGGAGTAAGACTCTGTAAGAATGGCTGGATGCTTAGTGATCTGAGATGGAATCCTTATACACCAACAAAGTATGGACTTTGGTTTCTATATCTGAAGGGTTAAATCCCCATCAGGAGCAAGTATATCTTGAGAAGATTACTTGGTGTACTTGGAAAAGTTTAGACTTTCAAAGCTAGACTTGTTAAAGGTTTGCATCATTGACCAGGCGTGGATAATGATGAAACCTTTTCAGTGCCTATGCTTAAGTCCATCCAGATCCTACTTGCCATGGCTACATACCATGACTACGATATCTGGTGGTTGGGTGTCTTGACTGCTTTTCTAAATGATGATTTGGAAGAAAGCGTCTATAAGTACACAGCCAGAGGGCTTCGTAGACAGTGGGAGCAGCGGAAACGCGTGCAAGATGTTTTATGTGATAAAGCAAGCATCGCGGAGTTGGAACATCTGTTTTGATGGACTAGTCAAAGAGTTTGACATCATCAAAATGGTAGATGAACCTTGTATAAACAAAAAGGTAGTAGGGAGTATGGTGACGATCCTCGTAGAGTACGTGGATGACATACTCAAGATAGGGAAGGAGTTTCCTATGCTACGCTCAGTCAATCTCCGCTTATCACAATGATTCTCCATATAGGATCAAAGTGATACCTACTAAATCCTGGAGTTTGGATCTATGAGATAGATCTAAATGGATGTTAGGATTCTCACTAGTTGTAGTGAGATGGTATCAATCGATCCTGGGGAGAATCACTGGAAGTGTTCCAGGGTGATAAAGACGACTGAATGTCAGTCGCAGGCATTGTCTTTGCCCTCATAAAAGAGACGGTATGTTGGAAGAGTTCCAAGCTAGATACCGTGACATACTAGACGATAAAGGCTGGATACATCGCTACTAAAGATGCTACCAAAGAGGCTGTTTGGGTGTATATTGGTTCATGAGATGAACTATGTTCCTCCCATTGTGTGACAATGGAGTTGTGGCTTATGCCAAGGAACGCAGGTCCCATCAGTGATCCAGACATATTCTAAGGCAGTATCACCTGATCATGGAGATGGTTGATCTCTAAGGGATCGAGGTTAGGAGAGTAGACTCAGAGGATAACACGGCGGATCCACTCACGAAGGTCTATTCCCAGAGAGAGACTTTTATGGGATGGTTGATTCTGAGATACTACAACCACTGCTACAGATGGCCCTAGTGCAAGTGGGAGATTGTTAGTTATATGTATGCCCTAGAGGCCATTACTATACACATGATGTATATTGTAGTGGATGCTTGGACATATATAAGAAGGACTTTCTTGCTCGACATGATAGTATGCTATCTGGTTGATCTTTACCTTAACATGTACACGAATTGTCTCTCTGTTACATGTTGGTAAATCCCTTAGGATGTGTACTTGACTACCTGGACTGTGATGCAGATCATACTAGTGGGGACATGGTAGTCCATAAGTACATCCTTCAAGGTCCCTAGTCGTGGGTGTATCGAGACGGGGCATCGATATACCAGAGTAGACTAGCGTATACCTTCTCGACCCATACAGATGGGCGATGGATGATCCCATATCCATTGGTGTTTGACATCAGAGATGATATACGGGTGCTCAGTGGAGACTGGGTACACTGGACGGACTCGCCGAGAACTCCCAGATGGTATTATACCTTACGTCAGATGGCAGTTCTCTGGTGACACTGGTACAGAGTAGTCTGTTGACCCGAGATCGTCATAGAGTCTTGTGTGGTTCCCACTGTGCTTTGATTTCCATCTTACCACGTACAAGAGGGCGTGCAAAACGGTGGTTTTTGGGTACAGTCCCGAGTCACATGGAGGCAATGAGCGATAGGAGGGGATTCGTCTCTCCCGGTATAGGGAGTTGATGTTGCGCTGTGTTCGATTGGCTATAACCGGAAATCCCTGGCCAGGGTTGCTGAGATTTACTGGTAAGTGTTACCTGTAGTATCTCGAAATGTTATAGACCTCATATCGACACGACTTATCGAGCTATTGGGGTCTGACGTTTACCACCCCTAGGCAAGATATGCGACATATCAGACGACATGACCGGACTGTACGGTAGTGTTACTGGTTGGATTCACTGGAGTGTTAGCGGGCTTGCTCGTCGATCTTCTGATCGCTCAATACCCGGGTGGCCGTTACGTTTAGCAGACCGCTTGCGGCTTGTGGGTGTTTGATATGATCATCATCTGCTGCCGGCGTATTGACGAGTCTTTAGAGTCCTACACAGAGGTTTCCTGGCTCAAGCGAAATGAAATAGGAGCGCATATGAGATATGTGCGGGACCGAGAATGATACCAGTATGTGATACTGTATTCGATTCTCGCGATATGTGACATTGATCGGTTATATGCGATATAGCCGGCATATCGGATCAAGTGTTGATTCGATAAATTGTTACTGTTGATATTAGTCGGTTATATGCGATATGACCGGATCATTAAATCAAGTGTTGATTTAATGATTTAATGCATAATTATATATTTGATATATTACTTTGCATTAACTAGTATCGGTTCACTTAAGATGGATTTTCTCACTCGCATGTGCACATTGTATATGTGATATATTTTTGTGCACTTGATTGTATCATGTTTGATGATGCAATATTGCTAGGGTTTGTGTAAAGAGTTAAACTTTGGTTAAGTAAATGGTTAATGTTTTCTTTTATTCATTCATTTATCTTTTAATTTGGATTAAAAGAAATGAAATGAGAAAAGAAAAACAAAAGGGTTTCATTCTTTCATGAAGCTTGTTGAAGCTTCATGAAGCTTTGACCAAAGAAACCCTTTTGTCTTCCTCACATTAACCCTAACCATTCATTGAACTTTAGTTAGCTCTCTACACTTTACCATGGTTACTATTATGATAAGATTTCATTTTCTTTTCTATTCCATTAACTTATCATAACATTATCATCTTCTTCTTCTTCTTCTTCAAGAAGAGAAACTAGATTCCATCAATGGTGATTGATGAAAAAGGGTGAGAAATCCAATTCTAAAGTCTACCCACTTCCTATTTCTTCATCCTCTACCTCTTGCCAAGTAGTAGAGTGTGTTTTCTTCACAAGTTTCATAACTTGGTGAAGTGGGAGCTTGATCTTGTGATGCCTCGACGTAGATCATCTTCGGCATGCTAGTCGATGACCTAGCCCGTCCATTCTCCGATGAAGCCGACGCAAGAGCCCGGGTTTCCATTTGGACAGCGAGGAGACTTCATTGCGGAGCTATGGAGGTGGAGAAACGGATCTACAAAGGTTGTATTTCCGTTCTCTTAGTAAAGTAGTTTACTTGTTTTCTTTTGTCGCCTAAACTTCTAGCCAACGATCTAGTCTAGGGTTTCTCGGCACCGGATAATTTTTGAAATTGGCATGGTTGATGCCTTGTGAGACCTCTTGAGAGTGCCTAAGAACCCTACAAAGATAAAATGACCACAGCTCTGTTTATTGGAAACAGAGAAAGAGTTAGTATACTCATAGGATTGATACATGCTGATGTATGAAATTCCCCTGTCTACACATGCCAAGACCAGTTCTTTGTACTTCATTACATTCTCTGATGATCTCTCAAGATTCAGACATATGTTCCTGTTGAAACACAAGTCCGAAGCTTTTGAGATATTCACAGAATATAGGTTAGAAGTAGAGAACCAACAACGGGTATAAGTATTATGTCCTTTGATGAGATCAAGGAGGAGAATACTTGAGCACGGAATTCCTGGACTATTCTAAAGGAGAATGAGATTCTCTCTCAGCATTACTCCTCCGTATACACCACAGCACGTTGGTGTATCGGGGCGGAGCAATAGCACCCTATGTGATATGGTGTACTCTATGATGAGTACTACTGAGTTTCCTATTTCCTTTTGGGTGTTATGCGCTTGAGAAGCTGCATACCTATTGAATAGGGTTCAAATCAAATCGGTTGCCTACCACTTCATATGTGATATGGAAAGGGAAGAGCCCATATCTTAAGTTTGTTAAGATTTGGGGTTGTCCGGACTATGTCTAAAAGCAAAATCCGGACAAGCTCGAGGCAAGGTCTGTTATGTAGAACTGGAAAGGTTCCAGCTATACAAACTGCAGCTGATGATTTGGTAGAACAAAAGGATTCAATAGTTTCCAACGAACCTCGGCCTCTCCGCCGATCTAGTTGGGTTCCTCATCCACCTGAGAGATACTTCGGTTTCTCTATGACAGTGGGAGCGAGGATTGCATCATGAGATGATGACCCAACTAGTTTAGAGCAGGCTATCAGGAGTGGGACTCTGTAAGAATGGCTGGATGCTTATCGATCTGAGATGGAATCCTTATACACCAACAAAGTATGGACTTTGGTTGCTCTATCTAAAGGGTTAAATCCCCATCAGGAGCAAGTATATCTTGAGAAGATTACTAGGTGTACATGGAAAAGTTGAGACTTTCAAAGCTATGCTTAAGTCCATCCAGATCCTATTTGCCACGGTTACATACCATGACTACGATATCTGGCGGTTGGGTGTCATGACTGCTTTTCTAAATGATGTTTTAGAAAAGAGCGTCTATAAGTACACAGCCAGAGGGCTTCTTAGACAGTGGGAGCAGCAGAAACGTGTGCAAGATGTTTTATATGATAAAACAGGCATCGCGGAGTTGGAACATCTGTTTTGATGTGGTAGTCAAAGAGTTTGACTTCATAAAAATGGTAGATGAACCTTGTATATACAAAAAGGTAGTAGGGAGTATGGTGGTGATCCTCGTAGAGTACGTGGATGACATACTCTTGATAGGGAAGGAGTTTTCTATGCTACGCTCGGTCAATCTCCGCTTATCACAAGGATTCTCCATATAGGATCAAAGTGATACCTCCTAAATCATGGGTTTTGGATCTATGAGATAGATCTAATTGGATATTAGGATACTCACTAGTTGTAGTGAGATGGTATCAATCGATCATGGGGAGAATCACTGGAAAGCTTCCAGGGTGATAAGGACGACTGAATGTCAGTCGCAGGCATTGTCTTTACCCTCAGTGGAGGGACGGTATGTTGGAAGAGTTCCAAGCTAGATACCGTGCCTTACTAGACGATTAAAGGAAAGATACATCGTTACCAAGGATGCTACCAAAGAGGCAGTCTGGATATATATAAGTTCATAAGATGAACTTCGTTCCTACCATTGTGTGACAATGGAGCTGTGGTTTTAGCCAAGGAACTACCGTCCCATCAGAAATCCAGATATAATTCTTAGGCAGTATCACCTGATCATGGAGATGGTTAATCTCTAGGGAGATCGAGATTAGGAGAGTAGACACAGAGGACAACAGCGCGGATCCACTCACAAAGGCCTTTTTCCCAGTAGAGACTTTTATGGGATGGTTGAGTATGAGATACTTCAACCGCAGCTAATTGTTGGGTATGTGATACCACAACAGATGGCCCTAGTGCAAGTGGGAGATTGTTAGTTATATGTATGCCCTAGAGGCCATTACTATACATACGATGTATATTGTAGTGGATGCTTGGAAATATATAGGGAGGACTTTCTTGCTCGACATGATAGTACGCTATCCGGTTGCTCTTTATCTTAACATGTACTCTGATTGTCTCTATGTTACATGTTGATAAAGCCCTTAGGATATGTACACGACTACTGGGACTATGATGAGATCATACTAGTAGGGCCACGGTAGTCGGCGAGTACATCCTATAACTGTTCCTAGTCGAGGGTGTATCGAGACAGGGCATCGATGCACCAGAGTAGACTAGCGTATACGCATCTTGACCCATATGATGGGCGATGGATGATCCCATATCCATCGGTGTTTGACATCAAGGATGGTGTACGGGTGCTCAGTAGAGACTGGGTACACTGAATGGACTCGCCGAGAACTCCCATATGGTATTATACCTCACGTCAGATGGCAGTTCTCCGGTGACACTGGTACAGAGTAGTCTGTTGACCCGAGATCGTCATAGAGTCTTGTGTGATTCCCACTGTGCTTTGATTTCCATCATACCACGTCTAAGAGGGCGTGCAAAAAGGTGGCTTTTGGGTACAGTCCCGAATCACAGGGAGGCAATGAGCGATAGGAGGGGATTCGTCTTTCCCGGTATAGGGAGTTGATGTTGTGCTGTGTTCGATTGGCTATAACCGGAAATCCCTGGCCAGGATTGCTGAGATTTACTGGTAAGTGTTATCAGTAGTTTCTCGAACTGTTATAGACCTTATATCGACACGACTTATCAAGCTACTGGGGTCTGACGTTTACCACCCCTAGGCGAGATATGCGACATATCAGACGACGAGACTGGACTGTACAGGAGTGTTACTGTTTGGATTCATAGGAAAATGTATAGGCTTGCTTGTTGATCTTCTGAGCGCTCAATACCTGGGTGGCTGTTACGTTTAGCTGACCGCTTGCAGCTTGTAGGTGTTTGATATGATCATCACCTGCTGCCGGCGTATTGACGATTCTTTAGAGT
This sequence comes from Agapanthus africanus, assembly GCA_030015575.1. Lineage (NCBI taxonomy): Eukaryota > Viridiplantae > Streptophyta > Magnoliopsida > Asparagales > Amaryllidaceae > Agapanthus > Agapanthus africanus. The sequence continues at coordinate 467,934,446 of JASDDO010000022.1, forward strand.
CCTACACAGAGGTTTCTTGGCTCAGGCAAAATGGAGTAGGAGCACATATGTGATATGTGCGGGACCGAGGATAATACGATATGAGATACCGTATTCTATTCTCACGATATTTGATATCAGCCGGGTCATCGGATCAAGTGTTGATTCGATGAATCGGTACGGATAAATATTAGTCGGTTATATGCGATATAGCTGGATTGTCGGATCAAGTGTTGATTCGATAATTTAATGTATAATAATATATATGATATATTAAATTACATTAACTAATATTTGCTCACTAAAAGATTCTTTTTCTCACTCGGGTAATACATTGATATATATGCGATATATGTTAATTGTATTATTTTATTTTGTTACGATAAATATTATATATGTGATATATAATATTGTAACATGATATGATAACTAATGCAACTTGTTTAATGGAGTTTAAACATGATTAGGGTTTGGATTAGGGTTAAGACTTCTAGTAGATTCTAGAAGGTTTCTTTTTGTCATGATAAAGATATTTGTGTTGATATTTATCAATGACTCATACTTAACCCAACCCAAACCCTAGCCTTTGGTTAATTTTCTACAATGGTTTAGTCAACCATGGTTGCACTATTCATCATATTAATTCTTTCATTATTCATCACAAAAGGATTTGATCACTATTCTTCTTCTTCCTCCTCTTTTGCAAAGCTTTCTTGCTTTGATTTGGTGATGAAAAATAAGTGAGAATAAGAAAACAAATGAGAGCAAAAATCCCACTTCATCATTCTCATCTATCCTTGCCCTTTAGATGAGAGTGTTCACTTCATATTATGAGTGTTAGATTGTGTTAACGAAACTTCAAGGTAGATCATCTTTGTATCGAAGATCGGAAGCAAGACTGCATCTTTCTCTTCGTAGAACCTCTCGAGAGTCCGGAACACGATGATCGCAGCGAAGGGACCTCAACACGGAGCTTAAGAAGTGAAGGACCGGATCTACAAAGGTTGTAATCCCTCTCACTTAGTGTTAAAGTGTTTAACATGTTCGTTTTCGCCTAAACTCTAGTGTAAAGATCCGGCTTCAGGTTGTTCGGCACGGCTAAAATTTTAATCGGGCATGGTTGATGCCTCGTAGACCCTTGTGAGCGTGTATAGCAACCCTACAATATATATATATATATATATATATATATTATCATTTCATCGAATCAACACTTGATCCGATAACCCGGCTATATCACATATAACCGGCCGATATCATATATCGTGAGAATAGAATACGGTATCATATACTCGTATTAATCTCGATCCCGCACATATCACATATGTGCTCCTACTCCGTTTCTCCTGAGCTAGGAAACCTTTGTGTACGACTCTAAAGACTCGTCAATACGCCGGCAGTAGGTGATGATCATATCAAACACCCACAAGCTGCAAGCGGTCAGCTAAACATAACAGCCACCCGGGTATTGAGCTTCCAGAAGATCAATAAGCAAGCCTGTACATACTCCTGGAAATCCAATCAGTAACACTACCGTACAGTCCGGTCTCTTCGTCTGATATGTCGCATATCTAGTCTAGGGGTGGTAAACGTCAGACCCCAGTAACCGATAAGTCGTGTCGATGTGAGGCTCATAACGGGTCGAGAAACTACTGATAACACTTACCAGTAGATCTCCATATCAGCCCTGGCCAGGGACTTCCAGTTATAGCCAATCGAACACAGCGCAACATCAACTCCCAATATCGGGAGAGACGAAACCCCTCCTATCGCTCATTGCCTCCATTTGATTCGGGACTGTACCCAAAAGCCACCGTTTTGCACGTCCTCTTGAACGTGGTAAGGTGGAAATCAAAGCACAGTGGGAATCACACAAGACTCTATGACGATCTCGGGTCTACAGACTAACCTGTACCAGTGTCACCGGAGAACTGCTATCTGACGATAGGTATAATACCAACAAGGAGTTCTCGGCGAGTCCGTTCAGTGTACCCAGTCTCCACTGAGCACCCGTATACCATCTTTGATGTCATACACTAATGGATGTGGGATCATCCATCGCACATCATATGGGTCATGATGTGTATATGCTAGTCTACTCTGGAGTATCGATGCCCTATCTCGATACACCCTCGACTAGGAATAGTTATAGGATGTACTTATGGACTACCCTGGCCCCACTAGTATGATCTGCATCATAGTCCTAGTAGTAAAGTACATATCCTAAAGGCTTTATCAACATGTAAGAGTAAGACAGTAACTCAATTAAGTCAACATATTAAGACAAAGAGCAACCAGATAGCATACTATCATATCGAGCAAGAAAGTATTCTCTATATATATCTAAGTGTTGGGGTCAAAATTTGCACCCCGGTTGACCGAGTCAAGGTCAAGGTCAACCCCAAGCCAGGTGGGCCCAAGCCCAGGTCAAGCTGGCCCATGCCCAAGCCAAGCCCACGGCCAAGCCTCCCCACGCCAACAACAAAATCATGTAATAAATAATTTTTATGTAATTTTTTATGCATGAATAGGCATAAAGCCAAATTTTTGTAAGCCCATGGCTTATGTGCAAAAAGAAATGGCACATGAACCATGGGATGGCTAAATTGCCATTTTTGTAAAGCCCAAGGGGTTATATGTAAAGTGTATAGCCTATAAAGGCCAAGATAATGAAAATATCTCAACAACTTTTTCTCTCTCCAAAAAAAAATTTAGATCTGAGATCTTTTCTCCTTCCTCAAGGTTCCAAAACCTTCTTCTTTCTTTTGAATTAAATCAAGAGTTTTACTCTTCATTTTATAAAACTAAATAGTTTTTCACCACAAAACCCATAAAGGGGAACTCAGATCTTCCATTAGATCTCAAAAAGAAGAGATTTTTAAAATCTCATATCTCTTGATCTTCAAGATCCAGCAACCAGAGGAGAAAGAAGAAGAACCCCTTTCATCAACCCCAAAACATCTTAGGAGTTTAACTCCACTCTGATTTCTCTTTCGAGAATTTCTGGGGCTAAAAGCCTCTTTTTCTCGCCGGCGCCCAAGCGCCAAGCACCCACGTGCCGACACGTGGCGCGCTAGCGCTCGAGCGCAACGTGCCCACGTGCCGGCACGTGGCGCCCTGGCGTCCGAGCGCCTGGCGCTCCAGCGCCCTGCGCTCAAGCGCAAAGCGCCTACATGCCGACACGTGGCGTGCTTGCGCTCCAGCGCCCTGCGCTCAAGTGCAAAGCGCCCACGTGCCGACACGGGGCGCCCAGCGCTCAAGCGCAAAGCGCCCACATGCCGACACGTGGCGCGCTTGGGCTCCAGCGCCCTGCGCTCAAGCGCAAAGCGCCCACGTGCCGACACGTGGCGCGCTTGCACTCAAGCGCCCACATGCTGACACGTGGCGCGCTAGCGCTTAAGCGCTCAGCACCTAAGCGCACAGCGCTCAAGGCGCTGACCCCACACGTCCTTTGGGCGCTTTTTCCCTTTTATATATATATACATACATGTATATATATGTACAGATACACACACACTCCACAACACAGTCCCCCCAAAAAAATTTTGGGCCGGGGCGCTGCCCCGCACCGTGCAAGGGGGCTGCTGGCCCCCTTGACCCCGAGCCCGCTATTCGGGTAGCGGGACCTGTAGGGTTCCTAGGCACTCTCAAGAGGTCTCACAAGGCATCAACCATGCCAATTTCAAAAATTACGGTGCCGAGAAACCCTAGACTACGGATCGTTGGCTAGAATTCTAGGCGAAAGATGCAACTAGCTAACAAAATAACTAAAGGAACGGAAATACAACCTTTGTAGATCCGGTCCTCCACCTCCATGGCTCCGCAATGAAGTCTCCTCGCTGTCCAAATCGAAATCCGGGCTCTAGCGTCGGCTTCATCGGAGAAATGGACGGGCAAGGTCGTCGGCTTCGTGCCGAAGATGATCTATGTCGAGGCATCGCTAGATCAAGCTCCCACTTCACCAAGTCAAGAAAAATTGTGAAGGAAACACACTCTACTACTTGGCAAGAGGTAGAGGATGAAGAAATAGGAGGTGGGTTCACTTTAGAATTGGATTTCTCACTCATTTCATCAAGTTGCCATTGATGAGGCAAGCTTTCTTCAAGTGAAGAAGAAGAAGATGATGAAGATGATAATATAATAAGTTTTTTCAAAATGAATAATAAAATCAATACTTATCATATGGCAATCATGATTAGGTGTAGAGAATAGACCATGGTTAATTGCAAGGGTTAGGGTTAAACATGAAGACAAAATGGTCACTAGGTCAAAGCTTCAAGAAGCTTCATAAACAAACAAAGAAAGCCACCATTTTCTCTTCATCAATTTCTTTTGCTAAAATAAACAAAATGGATAAACAAATGAATAAATAAACAAGTAAATGAAGCAAAAGAAACCCTAACCATTGACCAACCATGGTTTAAACCATACACCAATCTATCATGTATCATCAAACATGATACAATCTTGTGTACAAAAGTATATCACATATACAATGTGCACAATCCAAGTGAGAAAATCCATTTAAAGTGAACCAATACTAGTTAATGCAAAGTAATATATCAAATATATAATTATGCATTAAATCATTAAATCAACACTTGATTCAATGATCCGGTCATGTCGCACACAACCGACTAGTATACAATGTATCGGCTTATCGAATCAACGCTTGAATCGATAACTAGGTTATATCGCATACAACCATTCGACACATTCATCGCGAGAATAGAATACGGTATCACATACACGTATTATTCTCGGTCCCGCACATATCTCATATGCGCTCCTATTTCGTTTCGCTTGAGCCAGGAAACCTCTGTGTAGGACTCTAAAGACTCGTCAATACGCCGGCAGCAGGTGATGATCATATCAAACACCCACAAGCCGCAAGCGGTCTGCTAAACGTAACGGCCACCCGGGTATTGAGCGATGAGAAGAACGACGAGCAAGCCCGCTCACCCTCCTGTGAATCCAACCAGTAACACTACCGTACAGTCCGGTCTGATCGTCTGATATGTCGCATATCTTGCCTAGGGGTGGTAAACGTCAGACCCCAATAGCTCGATAAGTCGTGTCGATATGAGGTCTATAACAATTCGAGAAACTACTGGTAACACTTACCAGTAAATCTCAGCAACCCTGGCCAGGGATTTCCTGTTATAGCCAATCGAACACAGCGCAATATCAACTCCCTATACCGGGAGAGACGAATCCCCTCCTATCACTCATTGCCTCCATGTGACTCGGGACTGTACCCAAAAACCACCGTTTTGCACGCCCTCTTGGACGTGGTAAGATGGAAATCAAAGCACAGTGGGAACCACACAAGTCTCTATGACGATCTCGGGTCAACAGACTACTCTGTACCAGTGTCACCTGAGAACTGCCATCTGACGTAAGGTATAATACCATCTGGGAGTTCTCGGCGAGTCCGTCCAGTGTACCCAGTCTCCACTGAGCACCCGTATATAATCTCTGATGTCAAACACCAATGGATATGGGATCATCCATCGCCCATCTGTATGGGTCGAGAAGGTATACGCTAGTCTACTCTGGTATATCGATGCCCCGTCTCGATATACCCACGACTAGGGACTTTGAAGGATGTACTTATGGACTACCATGTCCCCACTAGTATGATCCGCATCATAGTCCAGGTAGTCAAGTACACATCCTAAGGGCTTTACCAACATGTAACAGAGAGACATCCAGTATACACGTTAAGGTAAAGAGCAACCAGATAGCATACTATCATGTCGAGCAAGAAAGTCCTCCCTATATATGTCCCAGCATCCACTACAATATACATCCAATGTACAGGAATGGCCTCTAGGACATACATATAACTAACAATCTCCCACTTGCACTAGGGCCATCTGTACAGCAGTGGTTGAAGTATCTCATACTCAACCATCCCATAAAAGTCTCTCTTTGGGAATAGGCCTTTGTGAGTGGATCCGCTGTGTTGTCCTCTGAGTCTGCTCTCCTAACCTCGATCAGCCTGGAGATCAACCATCTCCATGATCAGGTGATACTGCCTTAGAATATGTCTGGATCACTGATGGGACCTGCGTTCCTTGGCATAAACCACAACGCCATTGTCACACAATGGTAGGAACTAAGTTCATCTCATGAACTAATATACATCCAAACAACCTCTTTGGTAGCATCCTAAGTAGCGATGTATCCAGCCTTTATCGTCTAGTATGCCACGGTATCTAGCTTGGAACTCTTCCAGCATACCGTCCCTTTACTGAGGGTAAAGACAATGCCTGCGACTGACATTCAGTCGTCTTTATCACCCTGGAACACTTCCAGTGATTTTCCCCAGGATCAACTGATACCATCTTACTACAGCTAGTGAGTGTCCTAACATCCATTTAGATCTATCTCATAGATCCAAAACCCAGGATTTAGTAGGTATCACTTTGATCCTATGTGGAGAATCATTGTGATAAGCGGAGATTGATCGAGCGTAGCATAGGAAACTCCTTCCCTATCAAGAGTATGTCATCCACGTACTCTACGAGGATCGTCACCATACTCCCTACTACCTTTTTGTTCATACAAGGTTCATCTACCATTATGATGATGTCAACTTCTTTGACTAATCCATCAAAATAGATGTTCCAACTCCGCGATGCCTGCTTTATCATATAAAGCATCTTACACACGTTTCCGCTGCTCCCACTGTCTACGAAGCCCTATGGCTGTGTACTTATAGACGCACTATTCTAAAACATCATTTAGAAAAGCAGTCATGGCACCCAACCGCCAGATATCGTAGTTATGGTATGTAGCCGTGGCAAGTAGGATCTGGATGGACTTAAGCATAGTCACTGGAAAAAGGTTTCATCATTATCCACGCCTGGTCGATGACGAAAACCTTTAACAAGTCTAGCTTTGAAAGTCTCAACTTTTCCATGTACACCAAGTAATCTTCTCAAGATATACTTGCTCCTGATGGGGATTTAACCCTTCAGATATAGCAACCAAAGTCCATACTTTGTTGGTGTAGATGGATTCCATCTCAGATCGATAAACATCCAGCCATTCTTACAGAGTCTCACTCCTGATGGCCAGCTCGAAACTAGTTGGGTTATCATCTCATGACGCAATCCTCGCTCCCACTGTCATAGAGAAACCGAAGTATCTCTCAGGTGGGTGAGGAACCCTGCTAGATCGGCGGAGAGGTTGAGGTTCGTTGGTTACTATCGAATCCTTTAGTTCTACCAAATTAGCAGCTGCAGTTTGTATAGATGGAACCTTTCCAGTTCTACATAACCAACCTTGCCTCGAGCTTGTCCGGATTTTGCTTTTAGACATAGGCCGGACAACCCCAAATCTTAACTAGCTTAAGACATGGGCTCTTCCCATACCATATCTTATATGGAGTGGTAGGCTATGATCTGATTCGAACCTAATTCAATAGGTATGCAGCTTCTCAAGTGCATAACTCCCATAAGGAAATAGGTAACTCAGTAGTACTCATCATAGAGCACACCTTATCATATAGGGTGTTTCTGCTCCGCCCCGATATACCATCGTGCTATGGTGTATACGGAGGAGTAATTCTGAGAGAGAATCTCATTCTCCTTTAGAATAGTCCAGGATTTCCGTGCTCAAGTATTCTCCTCCTCGATCACATCAAAGGACATAATACTTATACCTGTATATTGGTTCTCTACTTCTAAATCATATTATGTGAATATCTCAAAAGGTTCGGACTTATGTTTCAACAGGAACATATGTCTGAATCTAAAGAGATCATCAGAGAACGTAATGAAGTACAAAGAACCGGTCTTGGCATGTGTAGACAGGGGACCTTACATACATCAACATGTATCATCCCAAAAGTTCACTAACTCTTTCTCTGTTTCCTGTAAACGGAGCTATGGTCATCTTATCTTTGTGACATGACTGGCGAGTTTCACAAGATGTAAATTCAAACTCTTTTAAATATGCATCTTTATGTAACTCTAGCTAGTCGGGTCACATTGATATGACCTTGTCTACAATGCCTCAAGAAGAATTCGTTCATTTCTGAACTCTTCCTCTTGTGTGTGTTCCATATATTAAGAACTGTAGTTTGATTTAGAACATCAACGCTTTTAGATAACGTGCCTGAACCGATCAACTTTTGATATAGAAAATGTTCAAAACATTATCCAACAATACAAAATTTTATCGTTTCTTTACTAATAAAGAGACAGATATGATTTTGTATATCAGGTTCGGTATCTAATAACATTCGTTCAGAATCAATGTATTACAATACAGGGTGACAGTGACCAACAGACTTGGCTGCAACACTTGCCCCGTTTTCTGTCTCATGAAACTTATCACCCGTTCTCAGTTTTTCTACCCTTTTGTAGCCCTATGTAACAGATTACATATCTGGGATCCTGATCCGGTATCATATACCAAGGATGCGGAGGATACTGAGAAACAGTTCTATATAATGAACACACCCGAAGATGATGCATCAGCATGCACTCTCTTCGTTTGGGCGGCATGGGAAATGTGGTATTCCCCAATTTCCTGCTCTGTCTTATAACAATTATAAGTTGGAGCGGGACCAACGTTCCCCAGCTCAGTATAACAAGCGGGTTCGGTCAAATATCCGTACTATTATCTTGATTAAGGCGTGATATGGTCGCTACCTGGAGAGAGAGAGAAGAAAACACTCAGCGTGCGCTCTTGCAAGAATAGATTGGTTATTATTTTATCTAATCAGGATGGCTCCCACTGCTTTTTATCAAATCTTCCTTCAAACCTTAAAAGGAAAGACTAGCCGGGATTAATTACACACTACAAGTTCACCAATCTTTCAGCCAGGCCAGTGTCGGTACTTTGAGGGAGGTCCCCCGTGCTTTCGCACGAACCTAATTAATGTAAACCTCGTTTTCCCAGAGGCGTAACCCCGTTGACACCTTTCTAGACACCTACTTGATCGGCTAATTGTAATGTGTAAAACTCTCCCAGGAGTAACTCTTACTCGTAGCGGGTATCGGGATCCAACTATCTCATAGAAGGTATGCAATCTCATTGCAAATTTCAACACTTGAAATTCCCGATAATATTTTGCCCCTAGCGTCCTATGACCTTGACGCAGGCCAACAAACCATAGTCCGCTAGTCAAGTTCAACCCGTCATTTCCTGATTGAATTAAACCCACCCGCACGACCCTTGACGCAGGCCAACAAAGTCGCACGACTACCCTAATCCAATCACATCATATGCTTATGCAGATAAGCACCAGTTAGCTACCGCACACTACGCCTTGACGCAGGCCAACAAACGTAGCACGAATACTAACTACTACTTATCTGAAATGACGGAGGGCTACAACAGGTTTTTCTGAAAACCTATTGCGTAATGAACTTGATATCGTTGTAGAATCAAATGAATTTTGAAATGGAGTGTTTTTGAGGCTTTTCTAGTTTTGCTAAAGGAGTCACTCCCGGTGAAGGGATCGTCGGTCCTTTCCTCGTCGAATGAGGTGCGGGATATATCATATATATCACTGTGCAAAGCAAAACTCTTAAAAGCAATCAAAAGACAAACCGAGTGTGTAGCATCTGCCAGTTATTGCTAAAGGAGTCACTCCCGGTGAAGGGATCTCGGTCCTTTCCTCATCGAATAAGGTGCAGGATATATCATATATACCGCTGTGCAAAGCAAGAACTGTAGCTACCTGTTTTATTTTGAAATTTGATTCTACAACATCTTAGGTTTCTTTTATTTCATTAATCATATTAATGAAGTCCCATCATTTAAATTACCTAAACATCACAGATAAATACGACGTACACTTATGCCATCCGCATTTGCCTCGATGTCCCCTCGTGCACCGTTAGGTTAGGTTACTAACGGCAGAGCGGGGCAGGGCTAGCGCGGGTGTAAAACATAAGTAACGCCTATATAATATATCATATATACTATATACTGTATCTATCACAGAACATCACATGATCACATCACAGATATCGCAGCAGAAGAAACATATGAAATATTGGATATACTAGGACGTCCGTGTTTTCAATACGAGCCAGTATAAAACACGGATTCCATGGTCGTGATGAATAGCCAAACCCACACCCCTAGACCCCTACGAGAGCGGCAAGCAACCCTACCAATTCTGGAGTTAGAAGACCCGGACTCGACTCCTCAAGTTGGTCTCCCACTGAACCCCAGAACCCGATTACTTGTGCCCTCCTCCTTGGGTCTATCCTAGTGCGGAAAAGTAAATAATATACAAAGGGTGACAACTTCCGCAACCTGGAAGTGCCCCAATAAAAGAATATTATATACAGTTTTTACATGAATGAAAATGAAAAACACTCATCTCACATAAAAAAAACCCGGCTATTCAAACACGACGATCCAATATAACATATCCAGCAACACATAACATCACATGTCATCAACGTAAGTAAATGTGCGCATCCCAATTGTCGTTGACATATAGCAACGAAACCGGCGATATCACATATTACACTTACGGTCACAGAAAAGAAAGTGTAAAACTACAACAGTTGGAATCCGCAACCTCCTCAGACATCGCATGCCTGACCAAATGAATTACTTAGACATCGCATGCCTAACAATTATAAACCCCGCATTTTAGTCTCAAAATCGAAAACACTTTTCAATACCAAGTCAGGCAATTCAACAGGATTCCCGACATCCTGATCGAATGCTCGTCGCAAACTTCAGTAGGCGGCCGCACCCCCGACGCCGTCGACGAAGTACACCAAGGCGGAACACCGCTACCGCGAGCACCCGAACGGATGCTTTCGGCGACGGGGTTCTCCTCCAGTCACTTGGTCGGGGCTATGGGGTGTAGCTGTCTATTAAGTTTACCCGGCGAGTATCCGCGTACGCTACGTGATTACAACGGACTTTTGATCACATCAAAATTCTGTGGCAACCGATCAAGTGAGACTAAACTGCTATGTTTATAACATTCATTCAGTTATCTCATAACTTCTTGTGAATTCCAATTATTGTATTACATTCCAGATAATTAGAAAATGTTAAACTTTCCGATCGAACATTCAAACACCCAAGTTTTCCCGAAACAGCTCAACACATGAAATAAGTCTAACAACATTCAGTTCGTGCCTCAGTACCAATGGTCCAGCTGTAGAAGGGTCAAGCCAACGTCTGACATGTGGCACGCCGTACTGCCCCAAACCCGAAGGTTCAAAGGGCAGTTCAAGACGGTCACATAATCGAGTTAAGGTTTGTTGTCTTCTAGAGGGTCCATCGCGTTACTTGCACTACTTAGAACGTCGTTAAACTACGGAAAAATCCAACACTTGGAAATTTCCCGACAGGGGAAAAATTGGGTATTTATATCCGGTCGAACTTTTTAACATATTCAAAAGTTATCCGGAAAAACACATAGACAAAACTTGATAATCCGATCGAATCAGCGATTCCCAATACAACCCCAAAATACTCAACTGTTTAATAAAATATTAAAATTATCCAGAAAACAAAGGAGTAAAATATAACAATTACTGTGCAAACAAAAGTCAAAGATTCAACATATAGACCGCGGAACCGCCGCGCCACGTGGGGTAAGGCCGCGGTTCCGCGGTGGGTTGACGGAGTTAGGGCTCCGTTTTGCACAGTAACTCATAAAAAACCCTGCTTGATTTTCTGCATATTTTTAATATGGAAAAATCCAGATTTTTAAAAATTGGACAGAGAGCATTTTGGAAAATGGGTTTCTGGTTCGTTCGGATTTCAAACGTCGTTTAGACTTCGCCTAAGGCTCTAGCTAGTCTCTGATACCACTGTAGGGTTCCTAGGCACTCTCAAGAGGTCGCACAAGGCATCAACCATGCCAATTTCAAAAATTACGGTGCCAAGAAACCCTAGACTACGGATCGTTGGCTAGAATTCTAGGCGAAAGATGCAACTAGCTAACAAAATAACTAAAGGAACGGAAATACAACCTTTGTAGATCCGATCCTCCACCTCCATGGCTCCGCAATGAAGTCTCCTCGCTGTCCAAATCGAAATCCGGGCTCTAGCGTTGGCTTCATCGGAGAAATGGGCGGGCAAGGTCGTCGGCTTCGTGCCGAAGATGATCTATGTCGAGGCATCGCTAGATCAAGCTCCCACTTCACCAAGTCAAGAAAAATTGTGAAGGAAACACACTCTACTACTTGGCAAGAGGTAGAGGATGAAGAAATAGGAGGTGGGTTCACTTTAGAATTGGATTTCTCACTCATTTCATCAAGTTGCCATTGATGAGGCAAGCTTTCTTCAAGTGAAGAAGAAGAAGATGATGAAGATGATAATATAATAAGTTTTTTCAAAATGAATAATAAAATCAATACTTATCATATGGCAATCATGATTAGGTGTAGAGAATAGACCATGGTTAATTGCAAGGGTTAGGGTTAAACATGAAGACAAAATGGTCACTAGGTCAAAGCTTCAAGAAGCTTCATAAACAAACAAAGAAAGCCACCATTTTCTCTTCATCAATTTCTTTTGCTAAAATAAACAAAATGGATAAACAAATGAATAAATAAACAAGTAAATGAAGCAAAAGAAACCCTAACCATTGACCAACCATGGTTTAAACCATACACCAATCTATCATGTATCATCAAACATGATACAATCTTGTGTACAAAAGTATATCACATATACAATGTGCACAATCCAAGTGAGAAAATCCATTTAAAGTGAACCAATACTAGTTAATGCAAAGTAATATATCAAATATATAATTATGCATTAAATCATTAAATCAACACTTGATTCAATGATCCGGTCATGTCGCACACAACCGACTAGTATACAATGTATCGGCTTATCGAATCAACGCTTGAATCGATAACTAGGTTATATCGCATACAACCATTCGACACATTCATCGCGAGAATAGAATACGGTATCACATACACGTATTATTCTCGGTCCCGCACATATCTCATATGCGCTCCTATTTCGTTTCGCTTGAGCCAGGAAACCTCTGTGTAGGACTCTAAAGACTCGTCAATACGCCGGCAGCAGGTGATGATCATATCAAACACCCACAAGCCGCAAGCGGTCTGCTAAACGTAACGGCCACCCGGGTATTGAGCGATGAGAAGATCGACGAGCAAGCCCGCTCACCCTGCTGTGAATCCAACCAGTAACACTACCGTACAGTCCGGTCTGATCGTCTGATATGTCGCATATCTTGCCTAGGGGTGGTAAACGTCAGACCCCAATAGCTCGATAAGTCGTGTCGATATGAGGTCTATAACAATTCGAGAAACTACTGGTAACACTTACCAGTAAATCTCAGCAACCCTGGCCAGGGATTTCCTGTTATAGCCAATCGAACACAGCGCAACATCAACTCCCTATACCGGGAGAGACGAATCCCCTCCTATCGCTCATTGCCTCCATGTGACTCGGGACTGTACCCAAAAACCACCGTTTTGCACGCCCTCTTGGACGTGGTAAGGTGGAAATCAAAGCACAGTGGGAACCACACAAGACTCTATGACGATCTCGGGTCAACAGACTACTCTGTACCAGTGTCACCTGAGAACTGCCATCTGATGTAAGGTATAATACCATCTGGGAGTTCTCGGCGAGTCCGTCCAGTGTACCCAGTCTCCACTGAGCACCCGTATATCATCTCTGATGTCAAACACCAATGGATATGGGATCATCCATCGCCCATCTGTATGGGTCGAGAAGGTATACGCTAGTCTACTCTGGTATATCGATGCCCCATCTCGATATACCCACGACTAGGGACTTTGAAGGATGTACTTATGGACTACCATGTCCCCACTAGTATGATCCGCATCATAGTCCAGGTAGTCAAGTACACATCCTAAGGGCTTTAGCAACTTGTAACAGAGAGACATCCAGTATACACGTTAAGGTAAAGAGCAACCAGATAGCATACTATCATGTCGAGCAAGAAAGTCCTCCCTATATATGTCCCAGCATCCACTACAATATACATCCAATGTACAGTAATGGCCTCTAGGGCATACATATAACTAACAGGATCCCCGTAAAAACTCTGCGTGGCTCCCGATATATCCAAACCTTTTTCCAAAATAACACACACGTACACTGCACATTGAGTTCGCATGACCAGTTTAACCCGTTAATCGGAGGTTCTCTCGCCCCAAAGGCGAGGGGTAATTAACGGCAGCTTAGTCCGCGGCTGCCGGAGATTCGGATCCCCACAATCAATAAACCCCGGCCTATCCTAGGCAGGGGGAATCTGTAGTACGCCTGACAAGTGCGCGCGTATTCCTATCTCAATGGGGTGACAAAAAACACCCTACAGATTCTGGCACGCCCGGTGGGACCTATCTCTCCTCCCATATTTCGGGTTAAGCCTTCATGCGAACTCAATTAATATGCATATCAATTACCTATACTATAATCATGTTTTTTTGTTGTACAGGTTCACGTTCTCCAATTGCAATCTTCGGACGCAGCAAAGATGTCTCCAAGGATCAGCTCAACTCTCGACACAGCTCCCATCTTCTACACAATGAAGATGGATGCCAGGACGGTCCTCCTGGCCAATCTTGGGCGACAATGGGAAGAGCCGCCACTACCATTCAGATCTATTCTGTTTGTGTCAGCTAACGCCATCCCAGCTCCTCAAGCTCCGGTAACAGACAAGCCGGTCTCAAAAGGGAAAAGGCCAAATGTCATGGTCGTGAGGGCACCTCAGCCCAAGCACAAGTCTGTTTCCGGACGACTCTCCATTGCTCCAGCTGGGGGCAAGGCCATCAACGCCAACAAAGCAACAGGGCGTCTCGAGCAAGCTCCAGCGGTGCACCTGACAACTGCTCGACCGGGTGTCTTCTCTAAGCTCCCCGCTAATCGACTCACGATGGCTTCCCAGGAAATGGATGCCCGCCAAGACCTTAAAATTGAGAAGCTAAGGCAAAAAAGGCTCAGATATAGAGCCAACAAAAGGGCTAGGGCTCCTTCTAGGCTGAACCTCATGAGGTTCGAGGAACAGGGTTACCCCGCCAAAGATGAGGGGATGGCTGAATGTGTTATCCACACCGTCTACATGGTGGGCACGCGTCCCAGCGACAACCTTCGCAGCAAAAGCAAGGATGGGACCACCACATCTCAAATCCAACCCGGTGTGAATATAGCTGTCACTTCTCAAGACCAGCATCCTCCGGAGGGTGATGAAAATCCTCCCAGTGAGGCTGATAGGCAGAGAGAGCTCTCAGTTCATGAGGAGTCGGGCTCGGAAAGCGAAGATGAGCCAACTTTCCATTCTAAGACCGCAGAGCAGCAACTTCTCCAAGAGCTCCGAAAATAGCTCAGAAGCAAAGATAAGGAGATGGCCAAGCTCTACTCAAAAATTGACGACTTGACGAATGTCGTGATGCAGCTCACGGCCTGACTTGCCACTCAGCCGCCTAATCAAGCGCAGGGCTCTGCTCGTGAACCGGGAAACGCTGTCCCAAGGCAGCCGACGCCTATTCCCTCAAATCCAAAGGTGGGCGGACCGCACAAAAGTCAGTCGCATCCTATCTCGGGAAATGTCTTGGTTGCCGATGACAGTAGCCCGCTAACCCAAGATCAAATTATGGATTTGGTTGCCGACAAAGTCAAAACCTTGGTAGCCGAAGCCGAAGCGCAAAAAGATGTCAGCAGTAGCGGGAGACCATATCCTGCTCGGTACGATCTTGTGGAGTTTCCCACTGGCTATGTTGTCCCCAAATTTGAAAGGTTCGATGGGACGGGAAATGCGAACCGGCACATTGCCCAATTCAAAGCATCATGCGCAAATACTGGGGGCAATGATGCGCTCCTTCTCCGTCAGTTTGTTAATAGCTTGACGGATGTTGCTTTCGATTGGTATGCAAGCATACCAGATGACTCGATCACGACGTTCGCCCAGATAGAATCCATGTTCAAGCAAAGGTTCATGAGTGTCAGCGATAAAATCACCATTGCCGACCTCGTAAGGACAGAGCCAAAGAACAACGAAAGCAACATGGATTTTATAGTCCGATGGCACAATCTCTCTGTCAAATGCGAACCGCCGTTGGAGCAAGACCAATCCGTCAGTCTTCTTATAAAAAATATAAAGGACTGGATGAAACCTTTCCTGTGCACCGCAAGCCTTAAAACATTCCAAGAGCTGACCAAAAAGGTCCAAACGTTGGAACGCTCAAAACCCGAGTCCACTCAGGATCTTCAGTTCACAAACAGACCGAAGCCTTGGAGGGACGACAACCGAAAAGGCGGAAGTTCTAACAACACCGATTCTCTAAATAAGCAGAGAGTGGGCGGAGCCAAAACTAACAAAACTCGAGAGCCAACTTTGGAGGAAAGAAGAAATAAGGTCTACTCATTCCGAAGGGACAAGGTCCACAAAATTTTTAAAGATGCTCTGAAGAATGGCCTGCGGCTACCAGAACCAAAAAGGCTAAGTGAAGCGTACAGGACTGACCATCCCAACTTTTTCCCATACCACCGAGTGCTGGGACACACTATTGAAGACTGCTGTATCTTCAAGGATTGGGTCGAGAAACAATACAAAGCGGGAGAAATATCATTGTCCCCAGGCGTGTTAACAAACAATCAAGCTGCGACCGCCAATTTTATACAAACGGAGACCGAATTCCTTCGGGGACCTGATTCTCTCAGAAACCTGCTTTTCTCTAAAAAGAGTAGACCAAGGCAACAAGCTAAGAACCAAGCGAGCCACATTGCCAATGAAGAAGGAATAGACGGGTACACAACCCATACGGTCTATATGATGGAGCTCAGAGGAGCAGTCCTCCTACGCCTTATAACCATGACAATGACGCGATTGTTGCCATCCAACATCGGCCCGATCCAAATGATGAAGAGCTCGCTCAGGCCATTGAGCCAAAGGAACCCGTGGTTCATGCTGATCAAGTTCAGGCGGTAGGGATGACCCCGTTGTCATACCCGGAACTATAGAACAAGCATTATTCCAATGGCTTCAAAGGCAACTTCAGGACAGGGATGAGAAGATGGCCAAGGTCCATTCTAAAGTCGACGAGCTGGCAAATGTCGTGGCGGATCTCACAACCCAATTCACCCGATTGCAATTATAGCAAAATCAAATTTTGGTTCATGAGCTAGGGATTGATATCCGGAAGCAGCCGACCGATGTTCCCTCCAGCCCGAGAGCGGAACACCTTTGTGAAAAACGGACGCGATCAGCCTCCAGTCCCTCCGATGCGTACACTGAACGTGTTAAGCGGACAGTAAGAGAACTAAAGACTGGTCTTCCTCAGGGTCCAGCATCAGTAAGGGCACCTCCTCCAATGGAGAGAAAGAAGAAAGTATACTCCTTCAGGAGGGATAAAGTCCGTGAAATATTCGTGGACGCCTTGAACAACGGTATTCAATTGCCTGTTCCAAAGAGGCCACATGAAATGAACATGACCGGCAATCCCATATACTGCCCATATCATAGAATGGTGAATCATACCATCGAAGACTGCTATATTTTCAAAGATTGGGTGGAGAACCAATACAGACTTTGGAAAGCCCCACAATCGTCAGATGTACCGACAAGCCACAGAGCTACGGTCATCAACACAACTCCGCCAAGATCAAAGTTCAAGGAGCTGGGATAAGCAAGCAGACCACCACGTCGTTAAACTGGGAATGACAGACCACCAAGTCTTTAAACTGGGAATAATCGACCACCGCGTCATTAAACTGGGAACAATCGACCTCTGAGTCGTTAAACTGGGAATGTAAAAAATATATATATATGTAAATAAACAAAAAAAAACGTGTAAATAAAAGAAAAATAAAGAAAAGCCGAAATGATGGGGAAACTCGCAATAAAAATCAGCGAGTAAAATAAAGATGAAAATAAAGCCGAAATGATGGGGCAACCGCGAATAAAAGCCGAAATGATAGGGCAATCGCGATCTTCACGATAAAAAAAGCTGAAATGATAGAGCAATCACGGTGAAACAAAACAAAAAAAACAAAAAAAAACTGGTGAATGATGAGTCGCTCCTGGTACCATATTCCAGTGCAGCGATGCAGATGCCAACCAAAATTCAATTTCCCAAAATTCTCCGGCCCTACGGCCAGTCCCTAAATTGACTACCGTATACAATCCATGGGCTCAAATAATTCTCATCATACCCATATCCCACCGCAATCACCAGTTACGCGGCTGGTCTCCGCCTTTGGAATTATGCTCCATTGAGAAGACCCACTCATGTGTCCTCACGATACATGAGGAGAACAAACCATTATGGGATCCTTACGACTCACAAAGGAAAAACACACTTAGGAGTCCTCATGACTCCTAAGGAGAAAATACACCTGCGGGATCCTTACGACTCGCAGGGAGAAAATGCTTTTATGGGACCCTCACGGCCCATAAAATTGAAAAGCCTTAGGTGATAGGGATCAAAACCTGTCTCCTAAGATATCGCTCCCCAATCCCCAAGTGGCGAATGATGAGTCTCTCCTGGTACCATATTCCAGTGCAGCGATGCAGACGCCAACCAAATTCCAACTCCCCTCCCCCAACGGCGAATGATGAGTCGCTTCTGGTACCATATTCCAGTGTAGCGATGCAGACGCCGACAAAGTCCCAAAATTTTTTCCGGCCCTACGATCTGGATCATACATCCTGCAAAACCGTATACAATCCACGGGCGTAAAACAATCATAATCTCTCCCAAGTCCTACTGGTGAGGCCACATTCAAAGTCCCAACAAAAAAATGGTATGTCCACAAGCAAAATGGGCACGGATGAAAACCCGAAAGGGCTCCGTGAGTAAAAACAGCAGGACTGCCGGCGAGTTTGTGAAAACCCGAAAGGGAGCAAACTCGTAAAAAAGAGATGAAATGCGCTCGCAAAGTCCTCTCGACTTTGTGAGGAGAAAATTCCCGCGTGAGATCCTTACGACTCACAAAGGAGAAACACACTTAAGAGTCCCCACGACTCCTAAGGAGAAAATACACCTACGAGATCCTTTCGACCCGTAGGGAGAAATGCTTTTATGGGACCCTTACGGCCCATAAAATTGAAAAGCCTTGGGTGATAGGGATCTAAACATGCCTCCTAAGCAACCAATTACCAAATCCACTCAAGACAGATGATGATTCGCTCCTGGTACCATATTCCAGTGTAGAGATGCTGATGTCAACTCAAATCAAACAAATCAAACCAACCAATTCGAACATCGACCTCTGCGTCAAACAACAGACACCCCGTGCCGGGGACACGTCAACCAGCCGATACTCCGCCTCGAAGAAACGTCAAGCAGACACTCCGGGCCGGGGGCACATCGACAACAGACACATCGTCTCGGGGACACGTCAACCAGCAACACTCTGCATCGGGGAAACGTCCAACAACGACAATCCGTAATGGGGAAACGTCAAGCAGACACTCCATCTCGGGGACACGTCAACCAGCGACACTCTGCATCGGGGAAACGTCCAAACACAGACACTCCGCATCAGGGAAACGTCCAACAACGACACTCTGTAACGGGGAAACGTCAAGCAGACACTCCGTCTCGGGGACACGTCAACCAGCGACACTCTGCAACGGGGAAACGTCCAAACACAGACACTCCGCATCAGGGAAACGTCCAACAACGACACTCCGTAATGGGGAAACATCAAGCAGACACTCCGTCTCTGGGACACGTCAACCAGCGACACTCTGCATCGGGGAAACGTCCAAACACAGACACTCCGCATCAGGGAAACATCCAACAATGACACTCCATAACGGGGAAACGTCAAGTAGACACTCCGTCTCGGGGACACGTCAACCAGCGACACTCTGCATCGGGGAAACGTCCAAACATAGACACTCCGCATCAGGGAAACGTCCAACAACGACACTCCGTCTCGGAGAAACGTCAACCAACGACACTCTGCATCAGGGAAACGTCCAACACAGACACTCTGCATCAGGGAAACGTCCAACCACGACACTCCGTAATGGGAAAACGTCAAGCAGATGCTCTGTCTCGGGGACACGTCAACCAGCGACACTCTGCATCGGGGAAACATCCAACACAGACACTCCACATCAGGGAAACGTCCAACAACGACATTCCGTAACGGGGAAACGTCAAGCAGACACTCCACGCCGGGGACACGTCAACCAACAGACAGTCCGCCTCGGGGAAACGTCGACCAGCGACACTCAATGCCGGGGGCACGTTTACCAAATCACTCAGGGCCAGAGAAACGTCTACCACAGACACTTCATCTCGAAGATGCGTCAAGCGTCGACCGTCCATGTCGTAAAAAGGGCAGTGCATCCCAAAAAGTGGGAACCAAAGCAAGTCTCCTCCACGCGAAAGAAGATCCATCAATTTCATGCACACGACCTACATATGTGGTGTGCATTTATTGATGGGGGGCACATTGTTGGGGTCAAAATTTGCACCCCGGTTGACCGAGTCAAAGTCAAGGTCAACCCCAAGCCAGGTGGGCCCAAGCCCAGGTCAAGCGGGCCCATGCCCAAGCCAAGCCCGCGGCCAAGCCTCCCCACGCCAACAACAAAATCATGTAATAAATAATTTTTATGTAATTTTTTATGCATGAATAGGCATAAAGCCAAATTTTTGTAAGCACATGGCTTATGTGCAAAAAGAAATGGCACATGAGCCATGGGATGGATAAAATGCCATTTTTGTAAAGCCCAAGGGGCTATATGTAAAATGTATAGCCTATAAAGGCCAAGATAATGAAAATATCTCAACAACTTTTTCTCTCTCCAAAAAAAATTTAGATCTGAGATATTTTCTCATTCTTCAAGGTTCCAAAACCTTCTTCTTTCTTTTGAATTAAATCAAGAGTTTTACTCTTCATTTTATAAAACTAAATAGTTTTTCACCACAAAACCCATAAAGGGGAACTCAGATCTTCTATTAGATCTCAAAAAGAAGAGATTTTTAAAATCTCATATCTCTTGATCTTCAAGATCCAGCAACCAGAGGAGAAAGAAGAAGAACCTCTTTCATCAACCCCAAAACATCTTAGGAGTTTAACTCCACTCTGATTTCTCTTTCGAGAATTTCTGGGGCTAAAAGCCTCTTTTTATTGCCGGCGCCCAAGGGCTTAAGCGCCAAGCGCCCACATGCCGACACGTGGCGCGCTAGCTCTCGAGCGCAACGCGCCCACGTGCCGACACATGGGCGCTGTCGTCCGAGCGCCTGGCGCTCCAGCGCCCTGCGCTCCAGCGCAAAGCGCCCACATGCCGACACGTGGCGCGCTTGCGCTCAAGCACCCAGCGCAAGCGCAAAGCGCCCACGTGCCGACACATGGCGCACTTGCGCTCCAGCGCACTTGCGCTCCAGCGCCCTGCGCTCAAGTGCCAAGCGCGCCACGTGCCGACACGTGGCGCGCTTGCGCTCAAGCGCCCAACGCTCAAGCGCCCAGCACTCAAGCGCAAAGCGCCCACATGCCGACACGTGGCGTGCTTGCGCTCAAGCGTCCTGCGCGCAAGCGCAAAGCGCCCACCTGCCGACACGTGGCGTGCTTGCGCTCAAGCGCAAAGCGCCCACGTGCCGACACGTGGCGCGCTTGCGCTCCAGCTCCCTGCGCTCAAGCGCAAAGTGCCCACGTGCCTACACGTGGCGCGCTTGCCCTCCAGCGCCCAACGCTCAAGCGCAAAACGTCTACGTGCCGACACGTGGCGCGCTAGCGCCTAAGCGCTCAGTACCTAAGCGCATAGCGCTTAAGGCGCTGACCCCACGCGTCCTTTGGGCGCTTTTCCTTTTTTTTATATATATACATACATGTATATATATGTACAGATACACACACACTTCACAACACTGTCCCCCTCCAAAAAAAAATTTTGGGGCGGGGCGCTGCCTCTCACCCCACAAGGGGGTTACTAGCCCCCTTGACCCCCAGCCCGCTATCCGGGTAGCGAGACCCCCGTAAAAACTCTGCGTGGCTCCCGATATATCCAAACACCCCCTCCAAAATAACGCACACGTACACTGCACATTGAGTTCGCATGACCAGTTTAACCCGTTAATCGGAGGTTCCCTCACCCCAAAGGCGAGGGGTAATTAACGGCAGCTTAGTCCGCGGCTGCCGGAGATTCGAATCCCCACAATCAATAAACCCCAGCCTATCCTAGGCAGGGGGAATCTGTAGTACGCCTGACAAGCGCGCGCGTATTCCCATCTCAATGGGGTGACGAAAAACACCCTACACTAAGCATCCACTATAATATACATCATATGTATAACAATGGCCTCTAGGGCTTATACATAACTAACAGATGAGGCTCACAGAGAATTTGAAATGTTACCCTTTTTCTTTAAGAGCGACTACCGGCGATCCATCTGCTAGTGGTTCCGAATGAACCATCATTCCAGTCATATTCTGGATCAGAAGGGCCATCTGGTTCATTTTAGCGGACATCGTTGTCGCTTCTTCATCTCTCTTCTTGAGAGAGCGCTTTAGGAAATCAATATCCGACTCCTGCCCTGTCCTTTCTTCAAGTGCGTCTTCGGGGTTTGCCTCAAGCAGTGAACTAGCAAGTGTCGCCGCTTGAGCAAGCATCTCCTCCAGCTTTTCACATTGCAGTCGAGCTTTTGTCAGAGACCGAGTATGCGGTCCGTGACTAGTAGGGGCTCAATTTTCATCTTCGAAGCTCACCAAATGGGTTGTGTGAACTACCATGCCCCCAGGCTTAGGGCGTTTGGAGTCTTGGCCTTTGGAATTTTCCTCAGACACTTAAGCTTTATCTGGCCTCTCTTTTTGGTGAGAAGCTGTTTTGGGAGTGGCCATCATATCAGGACCTGCCATAGGATGAGTCTTCTTGTATTTGAAAGGGGATTTGTCAGAATTTGGTTGACGTTTAGGGGAAGAGCCATGGTTGATGACTGAGTTCTTCACCTACTTCCACACCTAATATATAGATGAGGAAAGTTCTTTTAGGGAGCGAACTGGTTTCTGCTCTCGTTGGATTTCCACGGACTGCGGAGTTTTCTTCAATACTGCGGTGGGAGAATTTTGTCTGACCCTTCGCAGTAGTTCAAAACTGTTTCCGGTTGGAACAGCAACATTCATCATTAGAGTTGAAGCAGGTGGAGTCAACGCTGATGGAGAACTGCCCCCAGCTCATTTTGTATGATGCCAATATCGACGTCGACCGTTTCTTATTGCCGGAATTTGATTAGTCTCGGGATTTTGCTGAGCATGTCCCCTGTTTTCTTTGAGAGCTTGAATATGCTGCTCCTGTGTTGACCTTGGTCCTCAGCTGGTGCCAGTCGTATGAAGACTAATGTTGTTGGCAGAACTGGAGCTTGAGGAGTCAGCCTGTAAAAGACAGACTTCTTCTAGGCTCTCCCGTTTGGCGTTGAGGCACTGAGGGTGGGAGGTGGGACCATTGTCCCAAAGAAAAGCCAACTGATTTCTTGAAGAGACGGACTGCAGAGATTTGAGCCTGCAAGTGGCGCATACTTGACTCCACCAGATGTGACAGAGCCTGAGTTGCGGTGAGTGGAAGCAAACGCCATTCTACATAGAGACGAAACGCCAGCTTCAGTATCTTACTACCCAAGGGCAACTACAAACATATATACCGTGGTTATTTGATCGCGGAAAAATGCGACACACGAAGTGTGGAGCGGAAAGAGGAAAATGCCCCATCGGGCGTGCTAGAATCTTTTTACCGCCGAATACCAGACTGAGACAAGGAGGACGTCTAGCCTGAATTTGGGGGTAGATGCTATTTAGACATATCCACCCACCTCTCCAAAGATACAAGTTGATTTATAGCACCGTATATCGGTGGTTTGGATAGATGTGACCGATGTAGCAGACTTTATCAGATCACCCCTCATTTGTGAGGGGTTTTTGATTGTAGGGATGCTCTTCCCTGCAGGCGCAAAGCCTTGCAGTTAATTACGTTATCACGTAACGATAACCACTTTTTTCTGCTCCAGTAGTTCACTTCGTGTCGTGTATATTTTGTTTATTTTTGGTTGTCCGTGGATTGTATACGGAGACTAATTTATGTCGTCTCCCGTAGGGCGCGGATTAGTCCAAATCCATATATTTTAGATTTGGGTTTGGGTCAAGGATTTTCTTGACGGGGTCCATGTTGGTAGCTTGGTTTGCCATCGGGAATGAACTTAGAAAGCAGATCTCATATAAATGAGGTCCATCAGTTCATGAGATATTTGGGTTTGATCTAAGGATCGTTAGTCATATTTGAGAATAAGATCAACTTAGAAAAAATAAGCATATGGGCCCAATTATACCAGTTTAAAGACATCACGGTCCATTATAATCGTGTTTGGAGCGAATATTAGTTTAAGGACATTTCGGTCCAACGTTCCCTATTTGGGACGAATATTAGTTTAAGGACATTTCGGTCCAACATTCCCGTGTTTGGGACGAATATTAGTTTAAGGACATTTCGATCCATTATCTTCATGTTTGGGGCGAATATTAGTTTAAGGACATTTTGGTCCATTATCGCCATATTTGAGGCGACGAATATTAGTTTAGGGACATTTCAGTCCAACATTCCTATTTTGAGGATAAAGGAAGAGGAGTTGTTGGTTATTGAGACCCGCCATCTCTCTGAAGCGTTAAGAAATTACAATGACATATATTAGAGGTGTGAAGAGATATACTCTTGAACCAAATCTCGTATTTAAAGGAAAGAATCATGGTGGATCATCTAAGAATCATTAGTCTTATTTGAGACAAAGATTAACTTAGAAAGTATGGGATGAAAATCGTTAGTCATGTATAGGACTAAGATTAGTTTGGATATCATGAACATAGGGACTTGCTTGATTTAAAATCAAAGAAGAGGCATAAGCTTCACGGACTTAGCCAATTTGGGCTAAGATTGGGTTTCTATACCACCCAGCAGTGCTAAGCACTCAATTACGTAGCGCTCATGTGAATATCACATGAGGCGCTATGTAACTCGGCGCTCACATGTTATCACGTGAGACGCTCCGGTAGTACTAAGCACTAATTTTTTTGGCTCTCACGTGTGTTTCATTTGAGGCACTGAGCTTTTACTCTTGGGCGCTCACGTGCTTTTCACGTAAGGCGCTGGGCTTTTGGCCTTGGACACTCACGTGCTTTTCATGTGAAGAACTGGTTCTTTTGGATATTTAATCTATGTTGATATTTTTAGAGAGGTTAAACCTCTGTTAATGGCATTTTGACCATTAACGATCCCCAAGATCACTATTTTGAGGATCTGGGGTCAGGTTCTTAAAGAACTAAGTTCTTGATTTGAAGGAACCAAGTTCCTGGAGTATTATGGACTCCATCTTCTCCATATTCTTTTATCCATGTTTTCCTGTTCATATTTTCAGAGAGGTTAAACCTCTGTTAATGGTATTTTGACCATTAATGATCACCAAGATCACTATTTTGACGATCTTGGATCGGGTTTTTAAAGAACTAAGTTCTTGATTTAAAGAAACTAAGTTCCTGGAGTATTATGAACTCCATCTTCTTCCTTTTCAATTTTGGTCTTTCCTAAATCTTTGATTCTCAAGAAAAAGATTTTCCCAATGAGAATTAAATTCTCAACTTGTGGAAGACTTGTCTTGTGGATCTCAGATCCAGCGAAAGAACTAAGTTCTTGAGAAGGGTTAAACCCTTAGATAGGTAAAATAGATTTTTTTATCTCTGTGTTTTCTTTACCTAGGGTTTTGAGGACGAAGATCTTCTGCTTTGAGAATTAAATTCTCTGTTGTTTCATGGAAGCTTGTGAGAACCTTCTGTATATTTTTTTACAGAAGTTTATGGGATGGTTTCCTCTCTTTTTTAGATTTGATCTCTTTTCTCCTTTATATGGGAGAAGAGAAAAATCCATTTTGTTGAGAAAATCTCCCATTGAGATATCGTGATTGATTTCATAATCAATCAAAATGATCTCAAAGATCAACCGATGAATTCTATTCACTGTTAGATTTTTAATTCAAGGGCTCTTTGTTTAACAGAGATGATCTTTCTAGTTTGAGAAAGATCGGGGAAATATTTCCCAAATAGAATTTAATTCTATCATATAGAATTTAATTCTATCGAATGGTTTAATTGGTGATTTTATAATCACCGTTGGATTTTTGATCCAAGGGTTCTCTGTTTAACAAAGAGGATCTTTCTAGTTTAAGAAAGTTCAAGAAAATATTTCCCCCGTAGAATTTAATTCTACCAAAAAGAACACTCACGTGCATTGCACGTAGGGTGTTGGCCTATATCGCTCACGTGGATATCACGTGAGGCGCTGCCAAGAGACTGGCAAGTGTGCTCATGTGAATATCATGTGAGGTGCTACCAAGATACTAGCACTGGCGCTCACGCGAATATCACGTGAGACGCTTACGTGTTTAACACATAAGAACCAATCTAGGATTTGATCCTATCTGAAGCGGCAGTTGAATGTTTTGCATGTGGATGCGCACGTGTTTTGCACGTGGGGGTTGTCCTCTAGTTTTATAAAAGGGACATCGGGTTTTGAACCAAAATTTTTAGCAGGGACAGTACGCAAATTATAGTTGAATTTAACATTCAAATAATATTTGTTAATTTCATCAATTTCATCAATCAAACATAGCCGAACAAAATACACACGTTTATGTTTAAGATAAAATGATATATTCGTAATAAATCTAGACCTGAAGGATCGATTGCCGAAGGGTTTCTCGCCGAAGAATGCATGAAATTTTGTTCTATGTACCTTGAGGGGACCGAGACTGCATTCAACAGGTCGCGCCGTAATGAAGACGTGGGTAACGAGAGACGGGGATTAATATCCGTCTTCCGTGGAGGCGGAAACATAATAGGTGCCGTGAAACATGTTGCACTTCGTAGTCAGGAGCTTGACACAATACATAAATATGTATTGTTTAACTCTTCCGAGGTCGACGTATTTCAAGAGTATGTATAAACTGATATTTTTCTCAACACGCAAATATGAAATTATCTAACTGTATTGTTTAATACTTAGATTATAGAGAGCTCGGTATAGACTACCGAGGGGTCAATCGCTACAGAGGCATGTTGAAAATGCTCGAAATTGAGAATTTTCGTCATGATTTATCCAATTTGTAAGTTTAATGCTAAAATATATTCAATTATATAATTCATGTTTATCCCTTAAATTAAATGCGATTTTTTTAAATCTTATCGTGCCTTATTAGGGTCATACAGCCGTAGATGCCAACATAACAGAAGATATAAGAATACTTGTCTCCGAACCAGATCCAGTAGTTGAGCGTCTAACTGGTTATGTCGTTAATAGATATAGATTTCATACATAAAATAGAGATGCACGTAGAAAGTTCCAAAATTGCTGTGTTTTTTTTACTTCAACCACAACAAGTTACGCATCGTCTAAAGATATCAATCCAACTACGGGTCAACTTAACTACTATGGTGTGCTGCAAGATATATTGCAAGTACATTATCATGCACATAGAGTTGTCGTATTCAAAGGTATGTGGCATGATACCAAGATAAATGGACGAGGATACAAAGTAGAAAACGGGCTACTCCTACTGAATTCTGAGAAACTCGTGTTCACGAATGAGCCTTACATATTAGCGAGTCAAGCACGTCGGTGTTTTTATGTCGAAAACTCTAGGGATGCTATCTGGCATGTTGCTATCACCAAAAATCCGCGAGATTATTTTAACATGGGAAATTCTGATGAAAATATTGAAATTAGCTACCCATATACGCTAGTAACGCCGTTACAAGACCTGAATATGAATTCATACGACGTTAGCTTTTGTAGGGCTGACATCGATCCGAAGATTATTGTAGAAGACAGATCATCAAGATCGGTTGCCCGTGACTAAAAACGATCAACGCGTAAACTGTTACAAAATTCAGCGAGTGAGAATAATGTTACAGAGGATGATGATTAACACTGGCTTTTGTATCGCACTTTTATTGCTCGTTTATTTACATGTTGCTTTCAGATATGCAGAATTTATTTTATGTATTGAATATCTTGAATGTTATTGGCTTAATTTCATTTACAGCTATTTAATTTTGCTTAACTATTGCTTGAATTTGTTACTGTATATGTATGTTGCATTAGTTATTTTTTCAGGAGATGGTCTCCAGTTCTGGTCATGGTCGTGGTCGTGGACAACCTGAGGGGGAGGTGGCATCCACTTCCTCTGGTTCCACGGCCCAGGGCCAGAGCTGTGGTCAGGGTCAGGGGCTAGGTCTTGGGAAAGGGGCCCGACAGAGGCAAAGAAAATATGGATCCATGGTCGAAACGGCCTGAAGATCGATGTGCACTTGTCGGCGAACCGGGACTTCGTTGAACCCGGGACGAAGGACCTAAAGGCATTTTGTGCATCGATATGCAATAATGAGGAACGCATGACACACGTCATGAAAGAGGGTTCCAGATACATGGCGGTGGACTGGACTGCTTTGGAGACCAAGAAATAAACGGCCTTGGATGAGATTTTGGTAAGGTTATTTTATTAAGTCATCGTTTATTACTTTGTAAATATATATTTGATGGTAATACATCATCGGTTGTAGACCAAGAAATATCTTTGTAGGCGTGCTTTTCCATAGTGTGGTGGATCGACAGCTCTCACATATCTCTGCACGTCGTCAGAGGCCAAATATTTATATACATGTCGAAGAGTCGGCGCGATCACGAACACTGGGTCCACAGGAAATGGAAGAAGGCCAATACCGATGAGGCGAAATTGGCGTCACGACCCGAAATTGGCACGTGACGGCCCTTAAACTACGCAACGTCTACAGGCGTAATGCAATTTAAGTAAGCCGAAAACCCAACAATCAAAACCATCAAAAGTAGTAAGAAATAAGAACATTGTTAAAACTTTTGAAAATCTCGCCTACAAATTCTTTAAATTCAAATTTTAGTTTAAAAATTTTGGCTGCACCTCCTTTGAAAAACTAACCCCAAAAATGGGTACAACAAAAATATAAGTAAAGCATCCCCAACGGAAGCAAATCCACGCCCAACGGCGGAAAACAACCACCACAACAGATATACGACGCCGTAGCGAAGAAATAAAAGACGATAGAAGTAAAACTGCATAAAAGACCTCCAAGTCACAAAATAATATACAATATCGTCCTCACATCAAGTCTCTAAGTCATAAAAGATAATGGTACATAGAGAGTACAGGATACAACGAATATACAATAAACATGAACGGATAACCATAAAACCCACCTAAAGCAAAACTGCACACTGTGAGCCGAAGCGGTATCCGCAGCAAAAGATGATATGATAGATGAATAGCCTGCCTCGACTACTCTGGGGAACAACCTGCAAACACTGTGACACAACGGGGGTGTGTTGCCAACTCGTGAATAGTAAATAACATATGCAGGTAATCGCAAGTATGCACGTACAACGCGAATCTAACATAGGCAAGCTAATAGCAATAAAAGGTCATATGTATGCAATAGTCATGAAAGGTACACTAGCAGGTACAACTAATACATGAAGCAATAATATGACAATATGTAAGCAACAGTCATGTAAGGTACTCTATCAGGTACTACTAATACATGAAGCAATGATATGACAATGTATATATGCAACAATCATGAAAGGTACTCTAGCAGGTACAACTAATACATGAAGCAATGCATATAAAATAAATGCGGAGTATGGGGTAAAACATGTCATTCCCACGGAATCCTGACATCGTGGTAGGACCCAAAGTCCATCAAGACAATCCAAATCCCAATTTCCTCAAATCAGCCCCCAAATTGGCTCTCATATAATGTAAGTCTCATAAATCCTGAATGTACAATATCAAGTAAATCTCATATATCCTGAATGTATAATATCAAGTCAATCTCATATATCCTGTATCCAATATCAAGTCAATCTCATATATATTTTGTATCCAATTATCAAGTAAATCTCGTATATCCTAAGTGTTCAATATCAAGTAACTCTCATATATCCTGTAAGTCTCAGCGAATCCTAAGTGCCAAACACCGACACTCATGATCCAAAACAGCGAATCTTAAGTGTCCAACATCGACACTTATGATCCAAAACAGATTTATACGTCCTTCGAATCTTAAGTGCCAAACACCGACACTCTCGATCCGTATCGGTATTATACGTCTTTCGAATCTTAAGTGCCCAATATCGACACTCTCGATCTCATATCGGTATTATACGTCCTTCGAATCTTAAGTGCCCAACATCGACACTCTCGATCCCGTATCGGTATTAAAACAAATCTCTGAGTGGATGCATACAAATATCAAGTAAAGAATAAGAATACTTGCATAATTTCATGAAACCACCACGGTCCTCAAATCCAGAAAATATCAAGTAATGAATAAGTATAAATGCATGAATCAATACACATATATTAGCGTCCCATTCCACTAATATATGTATATAGGCATATATAACAGCGTCCCATTCCACTGTTATATATACTTAGGAGTAAAAATATCAGAGAACATCATATGAAGTCTATGAATGTAATATATGCAACATGAAACAGTAATATGAGCATGTAAAGGAAAAACCGCTATTTAACTGTAACAAGTTAATATATATATCATGGGGTTCCTAATTTCCTCAAAGCCCATATAACATCAAATAAAGGTGAACATGTAGCTATAGCCAGGTATGCGTAACCATGTTGGTATAGCAAGATATGTGTATCTACCTATCAATAATGATGTAATACCCTCCAGGTATAAGTGAAGTATGTATGCAAGGTATACATGTAGCTATGTCATTACGTGTGAAATATACCTATCACAAATGGTAACTAGCATGTAAGCATGTCAAGGCATATGTGTAAGCATGTAGATATACAGGTATGCTATATGTCATATACATAAAGAAATATGAATCAATGTCTCAATGTCCCTAACCAAACAATATCATATAGGTATGTGTGTTGTGCGTGTCATGGCAATTATTGACGGTGTGTGTGGCATACAATCAGTGCTCGTGCAACATGAGCCGTCAATAATAGTGCAGTGTCCTAAGGGTACAAGTCCACGCACAACAAATAACTAGGCAATAAGGTGTATGCGCAACTCTATATATGAAATAGAATATGCGACAATATCATGTCATCTCTAGTCCAGACGCATAACGCCATGCGGGCGATTCCCCTGTAGATGTTAAATCTACTCACCAACCATCCTGGCTAAGTAAAGCCAACTACTCGATTTCCCCTGTTCGCAGCGCCCGAAGTCCCCGCCTGTGATCCTGAAAACATATAACAATATAACAAGTATATATTGGCAATCGACCAATAACACGTACCAACTACGTTTGACCGACGCATCAACTCCAAACATACTCTCAAGTGTTCGTCAAGTGGCTAACGCGCGTAGCGACACTACGAAACTAACTCAAGAGCAAAACCTACACAAAGACACGAACGACATCGGCATTTTTTCCCGCCAAAAATTTCTGCGCAAAGGAGTCCAAGGTATCAAATGGTAACGATACGCTTAAGGAAATGCGAACCAGTATCTTCCGTCCTGTATTTTGATAAACTCCCGAAGGAGAAACTATTAAATTCTGATGGTATTGGAAGCATCTCGAAAAACCCTTCGATTTGAAATATTATGGGCATCATAATTCATCCGGGATCAAAAGTTATGAGGTATCACGTGTCCACACGTGATGGACCTTTAAGAACCCGCTGGAGGAGTTAAAAGATATAATAAAAACACAAAAAAGACCCCCAATAGGGCATCACGTGCTCACACGTGACCATGGGTCACGTGCAGACACGTGATGGGCTCTTAAGGCTTATAAAATAATGAATAGAATTAAATTCTAAAATCTGTTCCCTGATTAAAAATCAGAAGTTACCTCAATGAGGTATCACGTGCTCACACGTGACCAATGGTCACGTGTTGACACGTGATGGTTAAAACTGAAGCATAAACAAGCGGCCGTTAAAGAACTCAATTGGGGGTCACGTGCTCACACGTGACCAAGGGTCACGTGTCAGCACGTGACTGGCTTCGAAAGCCTTACAGTTTAATAAAATTAAATTTTAAAAGCTTCTAAATCTTTCCAAATAGAATTAAAAATTTTAAATCTTTCCAAATGGAAAAGGATTATGGGGACCGTTGGATTAAAGATCCAAGGGTGATTAAAAATCACCAATTTATGGAAAGATTTGATACAAGGAAAGATTTACCCTATCTCACCAGAAATAACAAACAGAATATCTTTGGATTTAAAATCCAACGGTGAATAAAATTCACTGAGTGATCTAAACGATCATATTAAATATGAAAATAAATCAAATCTTTCAATGAGAGATTTGCTGAACAAATTGATTCTTTTCCTTCTCCTATAAATAGGAGCCAAGAAAAGAAGAGAAGGGGACCTTTTTTTTGGAGAGAAAAACAGAGAGAGGAGAATTTAATTCTCAAGAAGGAAGAAAAGAAAGGAGAATTTAATTCTCAACAAAGAAACCTCTAGGTGAGAAAAGGGAAAAAGATCAACTTTAAAAAGAGAATTTAATTCTCAAAATTTAAGAGTTTAACTCTTCTGCAAATAAAGAAATTAGTTCTTCTTCTGGTTGAAGATCTGTACAGAGCACATCTCCCCATAGGATGAGAATTTAATTCTCATCGGGTCGAGATCCTGCCATGCAGATCCTAAACTTAGAAGGGGAATTGAGTTTTGAGAATTTAATTCTCCCAAACTCACAGGAATTTAATTCCTCCTAAAATGAAACTAGGGTTTAACCTTAATCAAGAATTTAATTCTTTTACATATCTGGGAATTTAATTCCTTTAAAAAGAAATTAGGGTTTTACCCTAAATAAGAATTTAATTCTTTCACAATAGGAATTTAATTCCCCCAAAACAAAATTAGGGTTTAACCCTACAGAGAATTTAATTCTTAAAATAAAGAGACTTGAAAGATCTCCATGCACATAAAGAATATTGGTCACGTGATGACACGTGACCCAAATCCGCAGTGATCAGAAAAGAAAGAATAAAACCAAGGTCACGTGTCCCCACGTGACCCATGAAAAGATCCCAAAAAAATGATAAGGAAAGAGCTCAGAGGCAACGCCTCACGTGCTCCACGTGACCCCCGAAACACAGAAAGGAAAAGTAAAAGGAATAAAGGCCTTGGGCGCTCTCACGTGCTCCCACGTGACCCCTTGGCTGATGTTCTAACAATCGGCGCACTAATCCTCCTCACGTGTCAGCACGTGTGTTAGTGTTTATGCCCTAGAAGGCCATTACTGTATCATACTAGCTTGTATATTACTTAATGGAAGCTTGGGATATTCACATGTATATAACAGTCTTGCTAAACATGGTAGTATGCTACTTGGTTTTTTCTATCTTAATATGTGAGTATACGTATTGATAGAGCTCATAGGATCTTGCTTGTCTACCAGCGTTGTGATGGCAGTCACACTAGTGGGGGCTGGGTAGTCTACAAGCACATCCTTATTCAGGTCCCTGGTCGTTGGATTATCGAGACAGAGCATCGATACTCCGGAGTAGACTAGTGTGTACGCTTCTCATCCCAGTTGGGGAGATGGTCTGTCCCACAGCCGTCAGTACGTCGTACTGGAGATAGTATACAGGTGCTCGTTAGGTTACGGGTACACCGGACAGGACTCACAGGGAACTGTTGGTTGGTTTGATACCAGTCGTCAGTAAACAGTTCCCAGGTGACATGAGTACAGCGTAGTCCGCAGACTTGACACTGCTACTTCGCCTCGAGTGTGTCCCACTGTTCTTAGATTGCTACCCTACCATGGCTCTACAGAGTCGTGCAAACAGGTAGCAGTTGGGTGCAGTCCCGAGCACTTGGAGGCAGTGGCGGTTAGACAGGATTCGTCCCTCCCGGTATTGGGAGTAGATATCGTGCTGTGTCAGAGAGCCATTACGCAAAGTCCCTGGCCAGGGCAAGCGAGATTTGCTGGTAGGTTCCAGCAGTTTCTCAGGGTGTAATGGGCTTCACTCCGACACGACTTATACCGCTATTAGGGGACTGACGCTTGCCGCCCCCCTAGGCCCGATATGCGATAGTCATGGACGAACGGACCGGACTGTATGGAGATTGTCACATCAGACTCAGTAGGAGTTCGGATGGGTTTACTCATCGGCCTTCTTATCGACAACTACCTGGGGACCGTTACGTACAGCTAGTGCCGCTTGCGGTCTGTGGTTAAACCCACTGCCAGCGTAGTAGTCGAGTCTCTAGAGTCCCACACAGAGAGTTTCCTACTCCAGGCAAAACGATATAGAGGTTGCATGGTTTTGCGACAAAGGGTTCGGACGCATACGTGCGTTTACGCGCGTACGACTTTCGGACAGATTTTACCAGTCGGCTTTGGTTTAAGCCAGTTACTGGTATCCGGTTATTGGATTTTTACAGTCTAAAGTTTTTCCGTATTTTTACGGATCGGAGGGGCGTTCTCGTAATTACTCGAGAAGCTTCTAGAAGATGTGACTAAGGAGGTTTGTTTTGGAAAGAGAGTGAGTCATAGTGGTGATTCATTCACTTCATTAATGCACATTTATTGCTTAATGACTCATGTTAATGAATCATCACAAGATATTTTGTGAAGCATGCTTATTCATTTCCTTTATTCATTTATTGAATATAAGAATGCTTCATAATAATATGATACACTCTCTCTCTTCTCTCATTATCATATTATCATTCTCTCTCCTCAAGCTCTCATCTTCAAGATACTAATCCTTAATCCTCATGTGTTGAGATCAAAGGTTTAGTTAGACTAAACAATCCATAACCCACACTCTATATCATCCTCTCATCTTTGATTAGCAATCAAAGTTGATTAGTTACCTCAAGTTAGAGGTTTAGCTTGGAGTTTCGCTCTCGGGTGGATCGTCTACTACCTAGAGAAGGCCGAGGAGAACCAAGGAGGACGTAAAGAAGAAGGACCGGTTCATTAGGTATAATCCCTAATCACTTATGTAATGAAACTCATAAGAATACGGTTTTTAGGGTTTAGCTTCGATTCTTGCGGTTAGTCGATGTTTGTTGTTTAAACTTGATAAGTTTTTGTAAATTCCGCCTCCCCATAAGTACTGGGGTGTACTACATCGACTTACAGTGGTATCAGAGCCTCGCTAAACACTAAATAACTTAATCGCAAATTTGTACGAATTTCGAACGAAAAAACGATCCCGGAAAACCCTAGTTCTGTTAAGTTTCTGTCGAACTGAAATTGAAGTCCTAAAATTTTTCTGGAGTGTTCAGAGAGCTAGAAAGGGGTCCAGGAGAACACCCAAGAAATTTGAGCCCATGAATCGGCAACTCGGCCGCGGAACCGCGGCGGATCGGTGGGATCTGCCGCGCATCCGCGGCGCTTTGGCCGAGTCATGGACTCGTCTTTCTTGTGTGGGTCCCCTGTGACATTTGGGGTTTTCTGGAATGTTTAATTATTGCTCAGGTTACTGTTTAACAGAGCAGATTTTGGAGCAATTTTGAAGTTGTTTATTCGATCGAAAAATACAGTATTTGCGTATTGGATTATATCTGTGATTGTTTGATGTGTTCGTAAACCTCCCCCAACTGCTAGTATGTCGGTTGGCAGGGGGTTGCACATTTCTGAAATGGTTATATCTGTTTGTGCATATAAACTGTATTGGACTGTTGTGGTGTATAGCCGGGGTTGACAATGGTTTATTTATTTATTCATTTGTTGTAAATGTAATTTGTTGTAATATTATTTTCGCGGGGCACTTCCAGGTTGCGGTTGTAGCCACCGTTGTATTATTTCATTTTACTGTATTTGCTCCTAGGACTGACCCAAGGTGGGGTACACAGACTGCCGGGTGGGTAGTTTGCCGTACCCGTAGGGGTCGAGGGTGGGGTAAACGGCTATTCATCACAACTGTGTAATCTGTCTTTTCTTGCAGGCTCAAAAGAAATACAGATTGCTTGCAAATCCAATATTGTTTATCTGTGTTCTGGAATGAATATCATTGCGTCAGACGAATGTAAAATATCTATATTTATTATAGCTATTTAGACGTCACTTATGTTTTACACCCGCGCTAGCCCAGCCCCCGCTCTGTCGTTAGTTAAGTAACCTAACGGGTGATGACGGGACCCCGTGGCGAATGCGGATGGCATAAGAGGACGTTATATTTTCGTTGTTTTCTGCAATGATAGGTTAATGATGGGACGCATTATCTGTAATGCAAAGTAAAACAAACCAAAGTTTTAATCGTTGGAACAATTTAAAAGAAACCACTCGGTTATTTTTAAAACAGATATTTTTTAAATGCGGAGATTTAACCACTCCTTTTAAAAGCTATCAGGTTCCTTCGGTTATATCAAGTTCACTACGTTCACGGTTTCGCCAAAACCATTCGTAGCCCTCCGTCATTTCATCTGGGTATTCAGTAGTATTCAAACTATGTATTTTGACCTAACGCCAAGGCATAGTGTTTGGTAGCTGCTGGATATTCATTTGTTGCATAGATAGATGAGTTAGTTTGGGACAGTCGTATTATCATTTTGGCCGAACGTCAAGGATATATACGGATGGGTTCAAACTGACAGGATAATGATGGGTAGAACTTGACATGTGACTTATGACATTTTGACCTAACGCCAAGGTCATAAGAGCATGGGGCAAAAATTTATATCGGGAATTTCTAAAGAAACTGAAATTTGCAAAGAGATGCATACCATTTGGAGTTTGATGAATGTTGGTAGGATTCCTTCAACATTATCATACGATGATATTTGGATCCCGATCCTACTGTGAGTATATGCTACTTATCAGGATATTCGTCGCTTAACGATCAATGCTATAAACCTAGTAGGTGTCCAGAAAAGTGTCAGCGGGGTTACGCCCCCAGAGAAAAGAGGTTCTTTAATTAAGGAACTTCGCGAAAGCGTTGGAAAACCTCCCTCGAAGTATCGACACCGGCCTGGCTGAACGGTTAAGCAAGTATTGTACGGTGAGAATAGTCTTGGCTAATTCTTCTTTTATGGTTTGAGGAAGGATTCGAGAAACAGTGGGAGCCATCCAGTTTAGATAAACTAAAAACCACTCTAAACTTGCAAGAGCATCATGCTAAAGAGTTTTCTTCTCTCTCTCCTAATTGCAGCGACCCTGAAAATGACTGGACTTAAGTTACTTTTAGAGAAAAATATACTGACGGGGCCAAACTATAAAGATTGGCTGCGGAATGTCAAGATGGCTTTGACCTATGACAAACTGGGGTACGTCCTCACCGCTACAGCACCTGCTGCCCTTGGTCCCAAATCCAGCAATGCGGATAAGGAAATCCGTAAAACCTGGGATTTAGATTGCGCGAGAGCCAAGTGCATCGTGCTTGCCTCGATGAATAATGAACATCAGAGGAGGCACGAGGATATGTCTCTAGATGGCATATTTCTCCATACAAAGGAACTTTATGGAGAGCAATCTCGTATAGCAAGATACGAGACCTCTAAGAAATTATTTCGAGCGAGGTTGGCTGTCGGGTCATCGGTAGGTGAACATGTCCTACAGATGATCGGCTATATCGAAGAGCTCGCGGACCTTGGGACGACTTTGGATAATGAGCTCTATACAGACCTTGTTCTCCAGTCCCTTCCTCCCACCTACGCCCAGTTTATCCTCAACTTCAATCTTCAAGGAAAAGAAGTTGAACTTGCGGAACTCCTGAACATGTTAAGGAGTGCAGAGGGCACCTTGCAGAAGGCAAGGGAAACACCCGCTATGTTTGTTGGCGGTTCATCTTCTTCAGGGTCCAAGGCTAGGGCCAAAGGAAGGAAGAAGAAGGCCGCACCCAGACCTAGAGGAGGTGTTAGTAAGGTGGGAAAGAAGGGAAAGAAAAAGTTTACAGCACCGGTAGTTGGCCTGGATGAGTGCTTCCATTGTCACAGGAAAGGGCACTGGAAGAAGGATTGCAAGGCGTGGAACGCCAAGAACCAGGAACCGAAGCAAGCTGTGGCTTCGACTTCAGGTGTGTTTGTAATTGAGAATTGTCTGTCGATCAACTCTACTTCCTGGGTATTGGATACCGGGTCAGGATCTCATATTTGCAATTCATTGCAGGCACTGAGAAACCGTAGAGTGCTGAAGGAAGGTGATATGATCCTCAGGGTTGCTAACGGAGCTAGCGTGGGAGCTGCGTCCGTCGGGGATTATCACCTAGGATTGACGAGTGGACACATTTTGGTTTTACATAACTGTTATTTTGTACCCAGCTTAACGTGTAATATCATATCAGTTTCCTTGTTATCAAATAAAGGTTATGATTTCACGTTTGTAAGAGATGTTGTCAACATCCACCTTAATCATGGTTTGATTGGGTCCGGTACTCTAAATAACGGCATATATGTGTTAAACCAACTCCAAATTTTCAATGTCCAGAACACACTAAAAAGAAAGTCTCCAGATTTAAATAAAGCTTTCTTATGGCATTGTAGACTGGGTCACATCAATGAGAGAAGGTTGACTAAGTTGCATAGAGAAGGATATTTGGACACGTTCGAATATCAAGCCTATGACACTTGTCAATCTTGTCTCAAAGGAAAGATGACAAAGACTCCATTTACTGGACAAGGAGTAAGAGCGAGCGAGCTCTTAGGACTCATACACAGTGATGTATGCGGTCCAATGTCTACACATGCGAGAGGTGGTTATTCCTATTTCATTACTTTCACGGATGATTACTCAAGATACGGATTTATTTATCTGATGAAACATAAATCCGAGGCTTTTGAGAAATTCCAAGAGTATAAGAATGAAGTAGAAAACCAAACCGGCAAAAGTATAAAGACACTTAGATCTGATCGAGGTGGTGAATACTTAAGTGCCGAGTTCCTAGGTTACCTAAAAGAGAAAGGAATTCTCTCTCAGCTTACTCCTCCATACACTCCACAGCATAACGGTGTATCGGAGAGACGGAATCGAACCCTATTGGATATGGTACGATCCATGATGAGTAATACTGAGTTACCGCGATCTTTCTGGGGTTATGCGCTAGAATCAGCGGCATATCTTTTGAACATGGTACCTACCAAGACTGTGCCTACCACTCCATATCAGATGTGGAGTGGGAAGAAACCCCATCTACAGTATGTAAAGATTTGGGGATGTCCAGCTTTTGTTAAAAAGCAGCATGTGGACAAGCTCGAGGCACGATCAGTAAAATGTTTGTTTGTGGGATATCCAAAGCACTCCAGGGGATATCTATTCTATTACGCAGAGGAACAGAAGGTATTTGTTTCTCGTAATGCCCATTTTCTAGAACATCAGTTTTTAGAAAAGGAATCAAGTGGGAGCGAAATAGAACTGGAAGAAATTCCAGAACCACAAACTGCTGCTGAAAGTTTGGTAGAACCAGAGGTTCAAGAAGAACAGAACATTCCCGCACCCCTCCGCAGGAGTAGTAGGCCGTCTCGTCCGCCTGAGAGATACTACGGTTTTCTCATAGATGGGGATAGAGAGGATTGCATCATAGATGATGATGAACCTACTGACTTCAGGCAGGCCATCCAGAGCGGCGACTCGGTACGATGGCTAGATGCAATGCGGACCGAAATGGAGTCCATGTACACCAACAAAGTATGGACTTTGGACTTTGCTCCAGATGGGGTAAAACCCATAGGATGCAAATGGATCTTCAAGAAAAAGATTGGTGTAGATGGACAGGTGGAAACCTATAAGGCTAGACTTGTTGCAAAGGGTTTTCGTCAAAGACCTGGTTTGGACTATGACGAAACTTTTTCTCCAGTGGCTATGCTCAAATCCATTCGGGTCCTTCTTGCTATTGCTGCCTTCCATGATTATGAAATTTGGCAGATGGACGTAAAGACGGCTTTTCTGAATGGAAATTTAGAAGAGAGCGTCTATATGGATCAGCCAGAGGGTTTCAATCAGAGTGGGAGCAGCGGGAAAGTATGCAAGCTGCTTAAGTCCATTTATGGACTAAAGCAGGCATCGCGGAGTTGGAACATCTGTTTTGATGAGACAGTCAAAGAATATGACTTTATCAAAAATCCAGATGAACCGTGCATATATAGTAAAGTTGTGGCCAGAAGTGTCGTATTCCTCGTCTTGTACGTGGATGACATTCTATTGATAGGAAATGACATTCCTATGCTACAATCTGTCAAAGGATTCTTGTCACACAGGTTCTCCATGAAAGACCTGGGTGATGCCTCTTACATTCTGGGGATCCGGATCTATCGTGATAGATCCAAGAGGATGTTGGGACTTTCGCAGTCCAGGTATATCGACACTGTACTGAAAAGATTCAGTATGGAAGATTCAAAGCGCGGTAATCTACCGGCTTGTCACGGAATCACCCTCTCCAAAGAGATGTCTCCCAAGACTGATTTGGAAAGGGAACGCATGTCTATTATACCCTACGCTTCTGCGGTAGGCTCTATAATGTATGCGATGTTGTGTACCAGACCAGATGTAGCTTACGCACTGAGCGTGGTAAGCCGGTATCAGTCAGACCCAGGGGAGAAACACTGGATAGCAGTAAAGAACATTCTCAAGTACCTGAGGAGGACTAAGGAGATGTTCTTGGTTTACGGCGGAAAAGACCTCAGGTTGGAGGCCTTTGCTGATTCCGGCTTCCAGAGTGATAAGGACGATTCCAAGTCCATGTCGGGTTATGTCTTTACCCTCAATGGAGGGGCGGTGTGCTGGAAGAGCTCCAAGCAGGACACCGTTGCTGACTCGACGATGGAAGCGGAGTATATAGCTGCTTGCGATGCCGCAAAAGAAGCAGTCTGGATGAAGAAGTTCCTAACAGAACTTCAGGTGGTTCCTACCATAGTTGATCCAATACCTCTGTATTGCGACAACAACGGAGCTATAGCTTTAGCGAAGGAACCAAGGTCCCATCAGAAGTCCAGACACATCTTGAGGCGGTATCACCTGATCAGGGAGATCATTGATCGTCAGGAGATCGAGGTTCGGAGAGTTGCTTCAGAAGAGAACATTGCTGATCCATTCACGAAGGCCCTTCCTCAGATTCAGTTCGAGAGGCTACTCGAGATCATTGGTCTGCGATATGCCAGTACATGGCCCTAGTGCAAGTGGGAGATTGTTAGTGTTTATGCCCTAGAAGGCCATTACTGTATCATACTAGCTTGTATATTACTTAATGGAAGCTTGGGATATTCACATGTATATAACAGTCTTGCTAAACATGGTAGTATGCTACTTGGTTTTTTCTATCTTAATATGTGAGTATACGTATTGATAGAGCTCATAGGATCTTGCTTGTCTACCAGCGTTGTGATGGCAGTCACACTAGTGGGGGCTGGGTAGTCTACAAGCACATCCTTATTCAGGTCCCTGGTCGTTGGATTATCGAGACAGAGCATCGATACTCCGGAGTAGACTAGTGTGTACGCTTCTCATCCCAGTTGGGGAGATGGTCTGTCCCACAGCCGTCAGTACGTCGTACTGGAGATAGTATACAGGTGCTCGTTAGGTTACGGGTACACCGGACAGGACTCACAGGGAACTGTTGGTTGGTTTGATACCAGTCGTCAGTAAACAGTTCCCAGGTGACATGAGTACAGCGTAGTCCGCAGACTTGACACTGCTACTTCGCCTCGAGTGTGTCCCACTGTTCTTAGATTGCTACCCTACCATGGCTCTACAGAGTCGTGCAAACAGGTAGCAGTTGGGTGCAGTCCCGAGCACTTGGAGGCAGTGGCGGTTAGACAGGATTCGTCCCTCCCGGTATTGGGAGTAGATATCGTGCTGTGTCAGAGAGCCATTACGCAAAGTCCCTGGCCAGGGCAAGCGAGATTTGCTGGTAGGTTCCAGCAGTTTCTCAGGGTGTAATGGGCTTCACTCCGACACGACTTATACCGCTATTAGGGGACTGACGCTTGCCGCCCCCCTAGGCCCGATATGCGATAGTCATGGACGAACGGACCGGACTGT
The DNA here is from genome assembly GCA_030015575.1 of Agapanthus africanus. NCBI lineage: Eukaryota > Viridiplantae > Streptophyta > Magnoliopsida > Asparagales > Amaryllidaceae > Agapanthus > Agapanthus africanus. The sequence continues at coordinate 467,976,376 of JASDDO010000022.1, forward strand.
ATGGAGATTGTCACATCAGACTCAGTAGGAGTTCGGATGGGTTTACTCATCGGCCTTCTTATCGACAACTACCTGGGGACCGTTACGTACAGCTAGTGCCGCTTGCGGTCTGTGGTTAAACCCACTGCCAGCGTAGTAGTCGAGTCTCTAGAGTCCCACACAGAGAGTTTCCTACTCCAGGCAAAACGATATAGAGGTTGCATGGTTTTGCGACAAAGGGTTCGGACGCATACGTGCGTTTACGCGCGTACGACTTTCGGACAGATTTTACCAGTCGGCTTTGGTTTAAGCCAGTTACTGGTATCCGGTTATTGGATTTTTACAGTCTAAAGTTTTTCCGTATTTTTACGGATCGGAGGGGCGTTCTCGTAATTACTCGAGAAGCTTCTAGAAGATGTGACTAAGGAGGTTTGTTTTGGAAAGAGAGTGAGTCATAGTGGTGATTCATTCACTTCATTAATGCACATTTATTGCTTAATGACTCATGTTAATGAATCATCACAAGATATTTTGTGAAGCATGCTTATTCATTTCCTTTATTCATTTATTGAATATAAGAATGCTTCATAATAATATGATACACTCTCTCTCTTCTCTCATTATCATATTATCATTCTCTCTCCTCAAGCTCTCATCTTCAAGATACTAATCCTTAATCCTCATGTGTTGAGATCAAAGGTTTAGTTAGACTAAACAATCCATAACCCACACTCTATATCATCCTCTCATCTTTGATTAGCAATCAAAGTTGATTAGTTACCTCAAGTTAGAGGTTTAGCTTGGAGTTTCGCTCTCGGGTGGATCGTCTACTACCTAGAGAAGGCCGAGGAGAACCAAGGAGGACGTAAAGAAGAAGGACCGGTTCATTAGGTATAATCCCTAATCACTTATGTAATGAAACTCATAAGAATACGGTTTTTAGGGTTTAGCTTCGATTCTTGCGGTTAGTCGATGTTTGTTGTTTAAACTTGATAAGTTTTTGTAAATTCCGCCTCCCCATAAGTACTGGGGTGTACTACATCGACTTACAACGTGATGCTCCAAAGAAAATATAAAAGTGTTTAACACTTAATGGCAGAACGAAGAAAGGAGTTTCGGCCCAATCTCAGGCGCCTCACGTGCTCCCACGTGACTCCCAAAACGCAGAAAGAAAAAACAAAGGAAATGAAAGCTTTGGGCGCTCTCACATGTTAACACGTGACCCCTCAGCAAATGCTTTAAAAATTGGCGCACAGATCCCCATCACGTGCCAACACGTGATGCTCGAAAATAAAAATAAAAGTGTTTAAAACTTATTCGCGGATTTGAGGATAAAACAAAAGGAGATCTGGCTCCACATTTAGGGCGCCCTCACGTGTCCCCACGTGACCCCTAACAAATCCCTTTAATATCCAATGGATGGATGCCTATCACGTGCCCACACGTGATGGCCAGGAAATGAAAAGTGTTTAACACTTAATTACAGAACGAAGAAAAGGGATCTGGTCCCCCCTTTGGGCGCTCTCACGTGTCCATACGTGACCCCTCTGTCTTTAGTGTTTAACACTAATTTAGGGATTTTATTTTCAGTGTTTAACACTGATTGTTTCTAGTGTTTAACACTAAATTAAAGATTACATTTACAGTGTTTAACATTGATTGTCTTTTAGTGTTTAACACTAATTTGAGAGTTCTATCTCCAGTGTTCAACACTGTTGTTCTCTAAGTGTTTAACACTACTTTTAGCCAAATTAGCTAATTTTCCAGAGGCAAAAGTCCCTCCTCCAAATGAATTTCAAAATTGAGGAAATCAAAGACAAAATGTTGTCAGAGCCCCCAAACCTCTGTTTAACACTGCTGAATGATGAGGGGCTGAACCCAGACAAATGTCTAATGGCCCAAAGGGCTAATATTTCAAACATAATTGGACTTAGCCCAAACTGGCCATAAGTCCTCAAATCATCTTGAACTGAGCACATCTGCTCTTTCAACCAACTCATTGGTTCAAGGGTACATCTCTGAGCTCCTCTGATATTTGTCGTTGTAATCCTTCAACGTCTTCCGAGAGGTGACGGGTCCCGACAACCACACATTAATACGGACTGTGAGGTCCTTAAACTCATGGACTAATGCGTCCTTAAACTAACATTTATCCCCAAAACGGGAATGATGGACCACTATGTCCTTAAACTGGCAATGGACCACTATGTCCCTAAACTGGAACAATAGAGCCCAAATGCTCTTTTGTCGAATCTAAACGATCCCGTTAAGTTGATCTTAGTCTCAAACTGGACTAACGTATCCTTAACAAACGTTTAAGTTGATCTTAGCCTCAAATAGGGCTAACGTATCTTTAAACCCTCAAACAGACTTTAGTCCCAAATTGGACTACAGGTCTCCCAACCAACTCTGGTTCAAGGGTACATCTCTGAACTCCTTTGATATCTGTCGTTGTAATCCTTCAATGTCGTCAGAGAGGTGACGGGTCCCGACGGCCATACATTCAATGGACCACTATGTCCCTAAACTGGAACAATAGAGCCTAAACGCTCTTTTGTCGGATCTAAACGATCCTGTTAAGTTGATCTTAGTCTCAAATTAGACTAACGTATCCTTAACAAACGTTCGAGTTGATCTTAGCCTCAAATATGGCTAACGTATCCTCAAACCAAAACCCCAAACCCAAATCTACGAAAATACGGATTTGTACTAATCCACGTCCTACGGGCGACGACATAAATTGCTCTCCGTATACAATCCACGGGCAACCACAAACAAAACAAACACCCACGACACGAAGTGAAATTCTGGAGAAAGAGAAAGTTGTTAACGCGATGCGGTAGCGTAATTAACTGCAGGGGCTTGCGCCTGCAGGGAAGAGCGTCCCCACAATCAAAAACCCCTCAAGCGAGGGGCAATCTGACGAAGTCTGCTACATCGACCGCATCCGTCTAAACCTCCGATACACGGTGCTATAAATCAACTTGGCATCCTCGGAGAGGTGGACGGATAAAACCAATTAGCATCTGCCCCGAACCTCAGGCAAGACGTCCCGTGTCTTGGCCGCCATTCGGAGGGGAACAGATTCTGGCACACCCGGTGGGACCTTTTCCTCTTTCCACTCCACACTTCGTGTGTCGTGTTCGCGAACCAATCGCGGTTTACTGTGGTTGCCTGTGGATTCGAGGTACTAAGATTTGGTGTCTTTCTCCGTGCAGAAAACAGAAGATCAATGGCTTCAAACTGCACTGCCTGCAATTGCAACTCTCGCTCGGTCCTTGCTGGAGGAGCGACTTATGGGCCCCAAGCGGCCTCCCCTTTCAAGATGCCAGTAGAGCAGGTAACTCAGGCCACCACTGGATTATTCTTCGGGACCATGCTCCCACCGTTGAGCTTCAATGCCAGAATGACGTTGCAAGAATCCCCAAAGAAGTCGGTCTTTGATCGGCTTACCACTGCCGCGACCCCTCTCAACGGGTCGCTCAACTTCAATACCTCAGTTTTCAACAGATTGGGCCAGAGCGTCTACAAGCCCGTGATACCCGAAGTTGCCATCCCAAAGCGGATAGCCATCCCGGCTCTAGCGGACGAAAACATTGGAAAGGCTTCTCCTTCCAAAAAGTCAGATTTTACAAGGATGGCCATTCCGGCTTCTGCTCCAGGCGAGGTCCTCAAAGCTGCTTCCTCTGCCCAGAGGTCTGTCTTTGACAGATTAGACATTGCTTCTCAACGGGTGTCAGTCTTCGACAGGCCAGCACCAATAACGATCTCTCCTCAAAGCAGGGGGCATGAGGAGGTCACCCCTACGGCTGAGACAACTCCATCCACACGACACGCTCAACGTCGCGACTGGCGCCGAGTGAGAAAGGCTGGGGGCAACTCCCCATCTGGGATAACTCCGCTAACTCCAACGGTGGGGATCGATGCTGCTGTTCCAACCGGGAACAGCTTTGAATTGCTGAACACGGTGCGTAGAAACTCTCCTACTGCGATGCTGAAGAGAACTCCTTCACCTGTGGAGGATACTCCAGAGAAGAAGCTGGAGTAGCCCCCTCAACGGCTACCCTCTAAAATTTACAAGGTCTGGCGACAGATCCAGGAGTCGGTGATTGATCAAGACTATCTCCGCCGACAGAAAACGATGAAGGTTCGGCATGGGAAGGATTATTCCGTCAAGCCACAAAAAGCAACGGCTACTTGGGCGCCCACTACAACGGCCCCCTCAACTTCAACCACTCAAAAGAAAAGGAGGCCGCAAAAAGCCCCTGTGAACATGGCAAACCGTAAACGCGCTGAGCACAAACACCCCAAGTCTGGGGGCATGGTGGTGCACACTGTTTATATGGCTTCTGGAAAGGAGGAAAGCCGTGCTTCGACGGGTCACCGACCGCTCACCCGATCCGTAACGAAAGCCCAGGAGCAGCAACAGAAGCTTCAGGAGATGATGACTGCAATGGACGCACTTACCGGGCCAAAAGAAAGCTCGGGGGCATCATCAGAGCAGCGTCATGAACAAGAAACTGACGCTGACTACCTACGCAGAGTCCTCGAAAAGAAGGACAAAGAAGCCGCAGAGCTAGCGGCTAACATAAAACAAATGGCGCTTCTCTTCCAAGATATGGTAGGGATGATGATCCAGCAAGATCCTCCTGCTGAAGATCCTCCGATTGTCCTTGAAGATGACAAAGGAGAGACATCGAATCCTCCTCCGGCTCTTTCAGCAGCCAAGGAAGAAACCATTTCCAAGGCCGCACTGGATGACCATATAGCTCAGCAAATACGAGCTCACCAGGCAAATGAAGCGGCTGGGCAAATTGCTAGAACCGGACGACCCTACCCGGGTTGGTATGACCAAATTAGTTACCCGTCGGGATATACGATCCCTAAGTTCCACGTATATAAGGGGATGGGAAATCCGCATCAGCACGTCGCTCAATTTAGAGCCATGTGCGGCAACACTAGAGGTGATGATAAATTGCTGCTCCGCCAGTTTGTTGGCAACCTGTCGGAAACGGCATTTGAGTGGTACTCTGAACTCCCAAATGACTCTATCAAGATATTTACGGAGATGGAGCTGCTGTTTACACAGAGATTCGCGAGTGCTAGTGGACGCACCCCGATAACAGCACTGATTAATGCCAGGATAAGGCCAGGCGAAACGTGGGTCCAATACGCAACACGATGGCGGAACCTATAGTCGAAATGCGAACAACGCATAGAAGAGGCTCCTGCAGTAGGCATGTTTGTGGGTACCCTTGATCCGCAAGCGACCATCTCACAGTTCATGATGTTCTTCAAGCCGACCATCTTCCAGGCCTTGATTGACAAGCTGGCCCAAATGGACCAGATGGGCCATAGGCCTTCCTCTTTAAAGACGGAGCTTTGGAATGAAAAGGGCAAAGGGAAAGCAACCTTCGTCGCCAACGCTCAACAACAACTGAGCAACTTAAAGCCGGTTGTTCGCCAAAATAACGTGCTTCCACGCCCATCCCTCGAGGAGAGACTGGGACGTCCTTACTCGTTTCCATAGGATAAAACAAGGAAACTGTTCGAACTGGCAGTGCGCAACAGACTCATCAATCTGCCGGATCCAAAACGTACGTTGCAGCCAGGCGATGTCAACAATCCCAATTATTGCCCTTACCACCAAACGGTAAGCCACCCGATCGAGGATTGCTTCGTTTTTAAGGGATGGATCAAGGATCAGTACCTACAAAGCAAGTTTGCGCTGTCTGAGAAGTGGAAAGTAAACCCACCACAACCGCACACTCCTAAGAAGACAGACACACCGGGGGAAACTTGTTCTTTTGTTGAAGAAGCCCCATGGGAGGTCGTGCTTTCATCCAAAACCAAAAGGATGCTGAGTGATCTTCATACGCGCCTGGCGGTCAGATGGAAGAACCCGCTCGAACCTCAAATCATCGAGGGGATGCTGAAACCGCGCCCAATTCCAAAGATCAGTGATGATAGCCAAAGCGCTCACACTCAGCCGTCAAAGTCGTCGAAGAAGAAGACCAAAAAGCCTGTGAAGCCTAGTGACAAGTTCACGGACATGCAAAAGCAGATTGACGCGTTGGAAGAATACAATCAAAAAGCGTGGACTCCAATCACACGCCAAGAATTTCTCAGCCACGTCATTAAGGACGGAGATGATGACAATGGAGAAAACTCGTCGGATGAATCTGAAGATTATGTGGCGAGCTGCCATGTGATCTCTCACTCGTTGATAAACGACGAAGGAGCTCCTTACACAGAGAAGCTGGGGGCAGATCCTGAGCCAGAACTTCTAGGACCATCAGACGAAATGATTGGTGCATTCTTGAACGAAGCCCGTCTTAAAATAAAAGCTGATCGAGAGCGCGAGATGGCCATATTCAAGAAAGCCAAACGCCGGCGACTAGATGAAAGGGTCGAAACACTCCCACCGGATCAAAGTACATCCGCCGCAACTAAAAGCAGGTTCAAGATGAGGAAAAGGTTCGCCAAAGCCATATCGATGGGAATGAAGCTCCCCTCTTTCAGAGGAAATTCTCCCACCGATATATATCTTGATGAAGCGGACATGCATCTTAACTTCTGCTTATATCATCAGAAGATTGCACACCCTACTGAAGAATGCAATGCCTTTAAAAACTGGTGGCAGGGATACGTTGCTCACCGACAGCACGTTCAGCGATTGAAGCGCGAAGCTCGTTGGAAACAGAGCACGACAAATGAGCATATGAAAACTGTCGGCAGCGGTTACATGGTTGACGGCAGAAGATCGCAAGCTCTCACCTTCGGGAGCAATTCTGAAGAAGAAATGACTCTCAGCCCTCTTTTTAAAGAATCCACCTCAGGAAAAGAGGAAGAAAAGAAGAGCTGCGAGAACGTTCAGCTGCGCAATTGCACGCTACCCGAAAAGAATCTCAGACCTGCAAACAAGGGATCGAACAAAAGGGATAAGGGGAATGGAAAAGCGACCTCCGTCGCCAATGCTCAACAACAGCCGAGTGACTCGAAACCGTTTGGTCGTCAAAACAACAAGCCGCGATACCTCAATGAGAAGTTGAAACGTCCTTACTCGTTTCCCAGAGATAAAACAAAGAGATTGTTCGAGCTAGCGGTGTGCAGCGGGCTCATCACTCTACCAGATCCAAAACATCTGTTGCAGCCAGGTGACGTTGACAATCCTAACTATTGTCCCTACCACAGAGTAATGGGTCACCCACTCGAAAATTGCTATATCTTCAAAGGCTGGATTGAGGATGAATACCAACAGGGCAAATTCGCGTTGTCTAACAACTGGAAGGTGAGCCCGCCACAACCACATGCTCTGAAAAAGATGGACATGCCGGGGGCATCGTGTTCTTTCATAGAGAAAGCCCCATGGACCGAAAATTCCATAAACTAGAAACTCGCCTCAAATATAGCAACGATAGACCGAAACGTCGTTAAACTAACGATGGACCACTATGTCCTAAAACTGGCTGTAGACCAAAACGTCGTTAAACTAACGATGGACCACAATGTCCTAAAACTTGCAAATGACCGAAACGTCGTTAAACTACTATCAACCTGCGGCATCCTCAGGCTGCCGTGGTTAAAAAAAATAGTATGTCCATAAGAAAAATGGGCACGGATGAAAACCCGAAAGGGCTCCGTGAGTAAAAACAGCAGGGCTACCGGCGAGTATTTGTAAAAACCCGAAAGGGCGCAACCTCGTTAGAAAAAAAGAATAAAAAAAAAGAAGACGGTATGTCCATAAGCAAAATGGGCACGGATGAAAACCCGAAAGGGCTCCGTGAGTAAAACCAGCAGGGCTACCAGCGAGTGTTTGTGAAAACCTGAAAGGGCGCAACCTCGTTAAAAGACACTTACAGGGTCCTCTCGACCTTGTAAGGAGAAACCACCCGTGTGAGATCCTTACGACTCACAAGGGAGCAATACACTTAGGAACCCTCACGATTCCTAAGGAGAAATAACACTTGCGAGATCCTCACGACTCGTAAGGAGAACTCTCTTATGGGACCCTCACGGCTCATAAGATTTGAAAGTCTTAAGTTACAGAAACCATAACCTGTTCTTAAGCAACCCCCACAACCTTCGATAGTGCCCTACAAGAGGCTCAGTGCTGACCCTTGTATACAATCCACGGACGCGAATAAACATTTCCCTAACAAAGTCCCATCCGTGACTAGGGATATGTTCATATGGTGAACAACCCTTGTAAGTTCTCTCGACTTATAAGGAGAAAACCTTTTTGTAAGATCCTTACGACTTACAAGAGAACATGCACTTAGGAATCCTCACGATTCCCAAGGAGAAAACACACCTACAAGATCCTCATGACTTGTAGGGAGAAATACCTTTATGAGACCCTTACGGCTCATGAAGTCAAAAGCCTTAGCCGACATGACCCTTAACCCTGTTTACTAAGCCACCTTTGTTCAATGTCGACAGAGGAAAATGATGATTCGCTCCTGGCAATATCCCAGTTGTAGCGATGCTGATGCCTAGACCGGTATCAAATTCCAAGTCCTGTCATGGCAAATGATGATTCGCTCCTGGCAATATTCCAGTCGCAACGATGCTGATGCTAAGATTGGTATCAGATCCCAAATCCCCTACTTGCAAAAAAAAAATTATCAGCGAGCCAAAAAAAAATGCATATGAAATAGCCGAAATGATGGGGCAACTTGCAACAAAATCAGCAAGTAAAAATGTATGCATACAAAAATAGCCGAAATGATTGGACAACTCGCAATAAAAAGCAGCGAGTAAAAAGAAAAATAGCCGAAATGATTGGGCACCGCGAAAAATAGCCGAAATGATTGGGCAATCGCGATTTTCGCGATATAAAAAGCTGAAATGATAGAGCATCGCGGAAAGAAAAAAAATGAAAGAATTAAATTTTTTGCCTTACAGGTGAGATCACATCGATCCCTGTATAAAATCCAGGGGCACAGATAAAGTGGAAACCATACCTTCCGAATAGGCTCCATCAGAAAGCGTAGCCAAATCTCGACGGTTCATAGACAACCTCGACATTTTTCGCAATATTACAGACACAATGTCAGCAAATGAAGCAAAGGACGATCCCTAGCTTCGGGGTCTCGACGTCAACATCGACGACTTAGAGATCAACACCAGCGTTCTTCATCCCTCCAACCTGATGCAGACGTGACGTCAACAACCGACCTCAGAGTCGCAACGAAAGGGAGCCATGGCAAAGGCCCTAGTTCCAAATCTCAATAGCCACATCTGCAGCCTGGAAACCAACAACGGTGTGCCTTCTCATTCCAGCAGGACACAGATGTTACACCATCAAACGGAGTGACGACGAAATCCCAGCTCCACCTCAGCATTCGTCTCGTTACAGCAGACGAGATGTCAACAACGACGTTCCTTCGCAGTCCAGCAGGATGCAGATGCAACGTCAACGAAAGACCTCACGGTCGAAACAAAGCGGAGCGACGGCAAAATCCCAGTTCCATCTCATCATTCGTCTCGATACAACAGACGAGATGTCAACGACGGCGTTCCTCCGCAGTCTAGCAGGATGCAGACACAACGTCAACAAAAGACCTCACGGTCGAAAAAAAGCGGAGTGACGGCGAAATCCCAGCTCCACCTCAGCATTTGTCTCGATACAGCAGACGAGATGTCAACGATGGCGTTCCTCCGCAGTCTAGCAGGATGCAGATGCAACGTCAACAAAAGACCTCACGGTCGAAACAAAGCTGAGCGATGGCAAAATCCCAGCTCCACCTCAGCATTCGTCTCATTACAGCAGACGCAATGTCAACAACGGCGTTCCTTCGCAATCCAGCACGATGCAGACGCAACGTCGGCGAAAGACCCCATGGTCAAAAAAAAGCGGAGTGACGGCAAAATCCCAGCTCCACCACGACATTCGTCTCGATACAGCAGACGCAATGACAACAAACGAAGTGAAGGCCAAATTCCTAGCTTCAGGGTCTTGACAGTAAGTCATATAAAGCCTGAAAGACAATCGGAGATTATCTCGCACCAGTGCGGAATGGTCACCACCTCGACGTTCGTCTCGACACAGCAGACGCAACATCACCAAAAGGAGCCACGGCAAAATCTCTAGTTCCAAACCTCGACGGTTCACCAGCAACCTAGAGACAACCGCGACATTCGTCTCGATACAGCAGACGCGATGCCAGCAAACGAAGCAAAGGCCAAATTCCTAGCTTCAGGGTCTTAAAGGCAAGTCATATAAAGCCTGAAAGACGATCAGAGATCATCTCGCACCAGTGCGGAGTGGTCACCACCTCGACGTTCGTCTCGATACAGCAGACGCAACATCACCAAAAGGAGCCACGGCAAAATCCCTAGTTCCAAACCTTGACGGTTCACCAGCAACCTAGAGACCACCACGACATTCGTCTCGATACAGAGGACGCAATGCCAGCAAACGAAGCAAAGGCCAAATTCCTAGCTTCAGGGTCTTAACGGCAAGTCATATAAAGCCCGAAAGACTATCGGAGATCATCCCACACCAGCGCGGGGTAGTTATGACTCATCGAGGCTCTCCAAAATGAGCCTAACCTCAAGTAAAAAAGCGGCATGGCAAATTCCTAACGCCTTCTCTTCTGACGGTCAAACTGCCTAAGAAGATTGCTTGAAGACGTCTTGTCCAGCCCCCGAAGGGATCAGAGACATGACAGTCGCAAGGCTACTCGAACAGCAAGATTGCCTATCGAGGAATACATCAGCCAACGCAACGGTACGACGGACAAAATCCTAGTACCACAGACCCTAACGGACCTTTGTCGTAAAGAGAAGAGGTTAACTGTGACGTTAGGACATCCTTGCGAGAAATGCTCAATTCGTCTCGACTCGTAGGGAAAAGCCTTAGGCATCGGGATAAGAACCGGTTTCCTAAGCACTGGGACCCTGCAAGTCGATCCAAAACAGTCTCTTGCATACTATCCACGGGTCACACTCTCCAAAGTCGAATCTCGACAAGGAGGGAAACAACCACTTACGAGTCCTCTCGACTTATAAGCGGGAAAATTCTTTTGTGGGATCCTTACGACTTTCAAAAGAAAACACACTTAGGGGTCCTCACGACCCCTAAGGAGAAAATACACCTGCGGGATCCTCTCGACTCGTAGGGATAAAAGTCTTTATGAGACCCTCACGGCTCATAAAGTTGAAAAGTCTTAGATGGCAGATCCTAACCATGTCTCCTAAGCCATCACCGCCCTGCAAAGAGGTCAAGATGGACCATCTATGAGCCACACTTACCAAAGCTACATGCCACTGAAATGGAGAAGTTACTCATGAGCGTATAAATTACTTCACGCCAGAGTAAGATATAAAGAAATAGAAGGGTGCGGCTCATGGAGTTGAGAGTTTGGAACTATATCTCTTAAGAGTCGAGATTTGAGTCAATGATAAATGACGATGCTTGTGTCCGCTCGTTATCTTCTCAGATCAAGATTCTGAAAGTTATATACCAACCCGAAACTGGTCATACGCTATGCATGACTCTGCACTACTTCACCCACGTACATACTTACGTGGGCAAAGTAGTGGGGGGCATTTGTTCCCGCCAAAAATTTCTGCGCAAAGGAGTCCAAGATATCAAATGGCAGCGATACGCTTAAGGAAATGCGAACCAGTATCTTCCGGCCTGTATTTTTATAAACTCCCGAGGGAGGAACTATTAAATTCTGATGGTATTGGAAGCATCTCGAAAAACCCTTCGATTTGATATATTATGGGCCTCATAATTCATCCGGGATCAAATGTTATGAGGCATCATGTGTCCATACGTGATGGACCTTTAAGAACCCGCTGGAGGAGTTAAAAGATATAATAAAAACTCAAAAAAGACCCCAATAGGCCATCACGTGCTCACACGTGACCATGAGTCACGTGCAGACACGTGATGGGCTCTTAAGGCCTCTAAAATAATGAATAGAATTAAATTCTAAAATCTGTTCCCTGATTAAAAATCAGAAGTTACCTCAATGAGGTATCACGTGCTCACACGTGACCAATGGTCGCGTGTTGACACGTGATGGTTAAAACTGAAGCATAAACAAGCGGCCGTTAAAGAACTCAATTGGGGGTCACGTGCTCACACGTGACCAAGGGTCACGTGTCAGCACGTGACTGGCTTCGAAAGCCTTACAGTTTAATAAAATTAAATTTTAAAAGCTTCTAAATCTTTCCAAATAGAATTAAAAATTTTAAATCTTTCCAAATAGAAAAGGATTATGGGGACCATTGGATTAAAGATCCAAGGGTGATTAAAAATCACCAATTTATGGAAAGATTTGATACAAGGAAAGATTTCCCCTATCTCACCAGAAATAACAAACAGAATATCTTTGGATTTAAAATCCAACGGTGAATAAAATTCACTGAATTATCTAAAGGATCATATTAAATATGAAAATAAATCAAATCTTTCACTGAGAGATTTGCTGAACAAATTGATTCTTTTCCTTCTCCTATAAATAGGAGCCAAGAAAAGAAGAGAATGGGACCTTTTTTTTGGAGAGAAAAACAGAGAGAGGAGAATTTAATTCTCAAGAAGGAAGAAAAGAAAGGAGAATTTAATTCTCAACAAAGAAACCCCTAGGTGAGAAAAGGGAAAAAGATCAACTTCAAAAAGAGAATTTAATTCTCAAAATTTAAGCGTTTAACTCTTCTATAAATAAAGAACTTAGTTCTTCTTCTGGTTGAAGATCTGTACAGAGCACATATCCCCATAGGATGAGAATTTAATTCTCATCGGGTCGAGATCCTGCCATGCAGATCCTAAACTTAGAAGGGGAATTGAGTTTTGTGAATTTAATTCTCCCAAACTCACAGGAATTTAATTCCTCCTAAAATGAAAATAGGGTTTAACCCTAATCAAGAATTTAATTCTTTTACATATCTGGGAATTTAATTCCTTTAAAAAGAAATTAGGGTTTTACCCTAAATAAGAATTTAATTCTTTCACAATAGGAATTTAATTCCTCCAAAACAAAATTAGGGTTTAACCCTACAGAGAATTTAATTCTTAAAATAAAGAGACTTGAAAGATCTCCATGCACATAAAGAATATTGGTCACGTGATGACACGTGACCCCAATCCGCAGTGATCAGAAAAGAAGGAATAAAACAAAGGTCGCGTATCCCCACGTGACCCCTGAAAAGATCCCAAAAAAATGAGAAGGAAAGAGCTCAGAGGCAACGCCTCACGTGCTCCACGTGACCCCCGAAACACAGAAAAGAAAAGTAAAAGGAATAAAGGCCTTGGACGCTCTCATGTGCTCCCACGTGACCCCTTGGCTGATGTTTTAACAATCGGCGCACTAATCCTCCTCACGTGTCAGCACGTGATGCTCCAAAGAAAATATAAAACTGTTTAACACTTAATGGCAGAACGAAGAAAAGAGTTTCGACCCAATCTCAAGCGCCTCACGTGCTCCCACGTGACTCCAAAAACGCAGAAAGAAATAGCAAAGGAAATGAAAGCTTTGGGCGCTCTCACGTGTTAACACGTAACCCCTCAGCAAATGCTTTAACAATTGGTGCACAAATCCCCATCACTTGCCAACATGTGATGCTCTAAGATAAAAATAAAAGTGTTTAACACTTATTCGCGGATTTGAGGATAAAACAAAAGGAGATCTGTCTCCACATTTAGGGCACCCTCACGTGTCCCCACGTGACCCCTAATAAATCCCTTTAATATCCAATGGATGGATGCCTATCACGTGCCCACACGTGATGGCCAGGAAATGAAAAGTGTTTAACACTTAATTACAGAACGAAGAAAAGGGATCTGATCCCCCCTTTGGGCGCTCTCACGTGTCCACACGTGACCCCTCTGTCTTTAGTGTTTAACACTAATTTGGGGATTTATTTCCAGTGTTTAACACTGATTGTTTCTAGTGTTTAACACAAAATTAAAGATTACATTTCTAGTGTTTAACACTGATTGTCTTTTAGTGTTTAACACTAATTTGAGAGTTCTATCTCCAGTGTTCAACACTGTTGTTCTCTAAGTGTTTAACACTACTTTTAGCCAAATTGGCTAATTTTCCAGAGGCAAAAGTCCCTCCTCCAAATGAATTTCAAAATTGAGAAAATCAAAGACAAAATGTTGTCAGAGCCCCCAAACCTCTGTTTAACACTGCCGAATGATGAGGGGCTGAACCCAGACAAATGTCTAATGGCCCAAAGGGCCAATATTTCAAACATAATTGGACTTAGCCCAAATTGGCCATAAGTCCTCAAATCATCTTGAACTGAGCACATCTGCTCTTTCAACCAACTCATTGGTTCAAGGGTACATCTCTGAGCTCCTCTGATATTTGTCGTTGTAATCCTTCAACGTCTTCAGAGAGGTGACGGGTCCCGACAACCACACATTAATACGGACTGTGGGGTCCTTAAACTCATGGACTAATGCGTCCTTAAACTAACATTTATCCCCAAAACGGGAATGATGGACCACTATGTCCCTAAACTGGCAATGGACCACTATGTCCCTAAACTGGAACAATAGAGCCCAAATGCTCTTTTGTCGAATCTAAACGATCCCGTTAAGTTGATCTTAGTCTTAAACTGGACTAACGTATCCTTAACAAACGTTTAAGTTGATCTTAGCCTCAAATAGGGCTAACGTATCTTTAAACCCTCAAACAGACTTTAGTCCCAAATTGGACTACAGGTCTCCCAACCAACTCTGGTTCAAGGGTACATCTCTGAACTCCTCTGATATCTGTCGTTGTAATCCTTCAACGTCGTCAGAGAGGTGACGGGTCCCGACGGCCATACATTCAATAGACCACTATGTCCCTAAACTGGAATAATAGAGCCCAAACGCTCTTTTGTCGGATCTAAACGATCATGTTAAGTTGATCTTAGTCTCAAATTAGACTAACGTATCCTTAACAAACGTTCGAGTTGATCTTAGCCTCAAATATGGCTAACGTATCCTCAAACCAAAACCCCAAACCCTAATCTACGAAAATACGGATTTGTACTAATCCACGTCCTACGGGCGACGGCATAAATTGGTCTCCGTATACAATCCACGGGCAACCACAAACAAAACAAACACCCACGACACGAAGTGAAATTCTGGAGAAGGAGAAAGTTGTTACCGGGATGCGGTAGCATAATTAACTGCAGGGGCTTGCGCCTGTAGGGAAGAGCGTCCCCACAATCAAAAACCCCTCAAGCGAGGGGGAATATGACGATGTCTGCTACATCGGCCGCATCCGTCTAAACCTCCGATACACGGTGCCATAAATCAACTTGGCATCCTCGGAGAGGTGGACGGATAAAACCAATTAGCATCTGCCCCGAACCTCAGGCAAGACGTCCCGTGTCTTGGCCGCCATTCGGAGGGGAACAACCCTTAGTAGAAATTCTAAATAGGAATTTAAAAGCTTGATTTAAACATCTAAATAAGCTAATTAATGTATTAAAACCACAAAAGAGATTAGGTTTAGGGTTTTATACCTCACTAGAAACACAACTTGAAACTTGAAAATCAAATGATTAGCCTCCAAAATCCTCACTTGAATGAAGAACAAAGCTTGATTTGGGTTAAGGAATGAAGGGTTTTGATTTATAAATGAGTTTGTATGATTTTATTTGGATTTTTTATGGATTTATTTGTGCTAGAAGTGAAGAAATGAGGCAAAAGAGAACAAAGGGCAGCAAGCAAGAAGATTTCGGCCATGCTAGAAAAAGGCTAGGGTTTGTGGAATTGTGGAGAAATTTCTAGAAGAAAAGATCAATAATTGCTTAATAAAACAAAATACCTTTATGTCTTCTTTAATCTTTTCTTTTAAAAATTCATTTTAATTACTTAAATATCTAGATATTTTGGGAAGAGAAGTTTCTAGCTTAATCTAGTGATAACTTAGCATAAAACCACATTAGTAGTAATTAACCCAATCCAAATTGTAATTACCACTAATAAAGTGCACAAATAAAGTATTAAAATAATATTTAATTAGGAAATATTCTATGTGAACCAAAACTTCCAATTGACCCCTAAACCCCGCGCACTAGCTTTATTCTAGCTAAACTAGGTGCCGACAAGTCTATACAGAAGTTTGATCACAATCGGGTTAAAACGGAAAACACCGACTATTTTTCCCTAAAAACGGAAAATTCGCAAAACGGTTTCTAAAACGTTACAGGCGGCGAAGCCCGCCAATTAGTCGAACGAGTATTGGGCTGCCATGATTGATCTCTTCGGATCGCCTGAGTTCTTGGTACGTAGATCGCTGATAACTATAATAGTTTTAGGCGTTAATCCTAAATGTTAGGCTATGAGATATTAAATCATTTCTAAATGGCAGGTTAGGAGCCAGGAAGCAGTGGCGCAGAGTCGCAATACTGATCGTTGATTGGGCGGAGGGATGAACACCTCCCAATATGGAGTTACTCATGTAAATTGACAAATCAAAATATTATGAATTTGTCAACTTTCTAAATTTTCGACGGAAATCAATTTTTTGTCTAAATTGCAGGCGAGATGGACGGGAAAGATGCCCTGTCGCGTAGAGCTTTATGGTATAGGGTTTGCACGTTCCACCAGCTGCCTTACCTCACAACTGGCAACTGAGCATTATGTAAGTATGCTCACACACGATTTATTGTAGTTATTTAAATTACTTAATATCTTTTTCAATAATTGACTTAATGTGATTCATACTGTAATTTCTTGCAGGAATGGAAGAACCGCAAGATTGAGTAGCGAGCGATTGCGTTTATTGAGAAGCATGGTCAACCTCCTTCGGACGTGGTGCTTCATACGATCAACAAGGACGTCATCTAGCAGCACAACCAGGACCGACACGGGAGAGTTCACTTGAGCAGCCAAGACATATCGCATACGGTATATCACGCCCATCGCAGTCCGGAGTTGCATCCTCTTCGCGTTTCCTGGGGGATATTGATCCAGGAGCCCGAGCCTTCTGTGGCACCCGCGCCCTCTGCTCCCTCTCCGTCCACTGCGGCACCAGCTCCCTCTCCGTCCACGCTGATATACCATGCAGATGGGTCTCCTCATACTCCCGCGGATGATCGAACACGCGTCTTCTCGGCCCCTTCTTCATCTGATCACGCGTCGGCTTCGAGTTCACAGAGGACGTTTACCAAAACAGAAGCCAGCGCCGATATTGAGGCGAGGACAATCTTAATCTGTCAGCTGGTGCTTCAAGGCCGAGAAATACCGGCTGTAAGTTTAGTTAATAATATTTCGTTTCAATAGAACTTTCATATAGTTTAATATCGTGAATATCATATTGCCAATTTCGTTTCAATACAAAATTCATATAGTTTATTGTCGTGAATATCATATACACATCATACCGTGACTTATCATATATATATGATATCGTGAATATCATATCTATATCATATCATGAATATCATATCTATATCGTGAATAACATATCTATATCATACCATGATATTTTCGTTAATTTATTTTGGTTTTGGGACGATTTGGATGAATATATTGTTTCATGGCGATTTGGATGGATATATTGGTTTGGTGGCAAATTGTCGTAAATTGAATATATATATATATATATATATATATATATATATATATATATATATATATATTGTATTGTATTGTATATGTATGGATCTAGATATAAGCTGGAATTTTTTTCTCTGTATGTTATTTTTTCCGTCGAGCCATAACTGACGGAATAAGTGTGAGTCTAACGAATTAAATTCATATAACCAACGAAATAAGTGAGAAATCTGGGTGATTCTGAGTTAAAATTTCCCAGTTTCTCAACGTTTTTCTTTCTGCTATCAATCGACATAATAATATACCCGACGGAATAAATATTGAGCCCGACGAAACACACTCTATTGCGTCGCAATTTTATCCGTCGGAATAAAGCCAACTGAACATCTTAATTTCATCAAGCAATTGATTTTGCCGTCGGCTAACACCTGACGAAATAATCCTTCATTTCTTGAAGTGTTTCTCCGTAAATAAAATGGATGAGAGGGATAGTGCTCCATAATCAATGGATTTCTTCTACATATATATCATCTTTTCTTGATATACATATTAGCTATTTCCACTTTGGACCAAACATTAATAACATATAAGCAATTTTTTCAACCATTGATATACAATTGGATCTCTTACATATGTGCATGAAATTTCCGTTCATCACCTCAAGCTAAATTTCTAAAATTCTCACTAATTATCCTCACGATAACTCTAATTACAATAATTAATTACCTATATTCCCATTTTTCCACTCCATTAATTTCTAATTATACAAATCCAAATAACTACATCTAACCACACTAGGTTTTAGCTAAAAGTCTGAGATAGATATATCTTCAACATTTTCATCTTAATGACATGAACATCTCTATCTCTCTCTCCTCTCTTCCCATTTTCTTTCAGTAGAAGTTATTATTCAGAGATCCTTAAAACAATTTTCTAATAGTTTTTTGTTTCATCGTTATTTAATCAGGTTGTATCAAATATATATCAGGTTTTTTGTTTCATCGTCATTATGGATGGGGTATGACCCATTGCATAAGAATAGCTTTTTGTATCATCTCATGTTCCCTCGTGAACAAAATGAGTGGCATAAGAATATATACTACTACATAGACATTATGGAGCAGGATCCAAAAATTAAATTTTAGATCCATAATTTATTCTAAAGAAACTTTTGATTAGGAAGTAAGGTATAAAATTAATAAAAATTCTACTACTTAGTAAATATTAATAAGATTTTTTTTGATATTATACTAATTAAAATTTAAAATTCAAAAAATGCAAGATAAAATAAGAAGCAGTTGTTATTATATGATTTGAATAGTATTAAATTCAATGTTCACGAACGAGAGAGAGGGCAATTATATATTTATTTATATGAGGGCATAAACAGGCTTTCAACATAGACGGGTTCTATCCAACAAGACTCAAACCTTATTGAGGTTAGTTCCATCTTATATTTTATACCTATGTACCCTCTCGTAGTTTTTCCTATGGGACCATGTTATCCACATATCTCAACATTCTCTGGCCTTCACGTGCAACGAGCTTGTCATGCGAACCGTACAACATATGTAGAGACTAATCTCTTAGAGGCAAGTAGAGGGCTCTCTCAAAGATGCAACAAAGGCACAAAAAGGCTAGTCTATTAAAGGCATATAGACGGCTCTCTCACAAAGGTGTTATTAAGTAGCGTTTTAAATGGCGGAGGCGTGAGGCGTGGGGCGTGAGGCGAAACTTTCAACCCTTGGCAAGGTGAGGTGTTAGGCCTCGAGACGTAAGACGTAAACTTCACGATTTTCGTATTTTTATTAATTATAAATATAAATAAATAAAGAAAATTCAGAATATAAGATAATATTATGGTCTTGATTAACTCATATGCCAAAACAAACATATACTTAACATAATAAATTATGGATATTAGTTAATATTTAATAATAATATAGTTTTATAGTGTAGTTTTAATTTTTAAATTATCAATGACAACTGAATTTTTGCTTAGTTATGTAGGGACAGAGAAGTAGAATAATTGAAATGTTATGTGATGTCTTATTAACCCAAAGCCCAAACCTAATAACCTATCCCTTTGTAACTCTTTTATTACCGTGCCACAAAGGAAAAAAAACCCAGTGCTTTCTTGCGTGGGTTCTCTGCACCGCCAACAATGGAAGAACGAAACTTTTTTTTCTCGCAGCACCTTTGATCATCGCACTCTAACTTTGATCTCGCTGCCAACTTCAACAGCACTTTCGATTCTCGCCGTCAACTTGCACAGCACCTTCCATTCTCGTCTCCTGATCTCGATTTCGCTACCAACTTGCAATTTAGAAAACAAAATCCACGATCCAGGTTAGAATTTAAGCTTTTTATCCTTTTTTTTTCCAAACAGAAGAAGCGTACGGTTCACGATTGAAGCGCATGCTTCTAGAGAAGGTCTTGCCTCTCCACTGAGCTTCAGGACGAAACCCTAGCCATTCACCCTGAGTTAAAAAAAACACTGTTATTAAGTCTAAATCCACGAATGCTCAACCTAACTCCGATACCATATTAAATTTAATGTTCATGAACGAGAAGGACGATTATATATTTATTTATATGAGGACACAAACGAGCTTTCAATATAAACGGATTCCATCCAATAAGATTCAAATCTTATTGAGGTTTGTCCCAACTTATGTCTTATATCCATGTATCTTTCATAGTTTTTCCAACGATGTGACCATGTTATACACATATCTCAACAAATAGTTTGTTAGCTTGTAACAAACTAATTGACTAAAAGATGCAAACATAAATTGATGTCTAATTTAAAATTTTCTAATCTATGAAGAGATGTATGTGATTAAATATAATTTTCGTGTTATAAGAATATGGCAAATAAATATTATACGGATTTTAGAACACCTTATAGTTATGAATAGTGTTGAATATATTTTGTTCTGAACTTTGAGCTTGCGTTGTTGATAAAATAACTTTAGTATTTGAGCATGTTGTTATTTATGTATATGCGTTAAAGGCCATTATTGTACATATGATGTATATTGTAGCGGATGCTTGGATATATATAGAGAGGACTTTCTTTCTCAATATGATAGAATGCTATCTGGTTGCACTTTGTCTTAATATGTTGACTTGTATTGTGTTACTGTCTTACTCTCACATATTGATAAAGCCCTTAGGATGTGTACTTGACTACTAGGACTATGATGGAGATCATACTAGTGGGGCCAAGGATAGTCTACAAGTACATCCTATAATTGTTCATAGTCGAGGGTGTATCGAGACAGGGCATCGATACTCCAGAGTAGACTAGCGTATACGTATCTTGACCCATATGATGGGCGATGGATGATCCCGCATCCATTGGTGTTTGATATCAAAGATGGTATATGGGTGCTCATTGGAGACCGGGTATACTGAACGGACTCGCCGAGAACTCCTAGTTGGTATTATACCTATCGTTAGATAGCAGTTCTCTGGTGACACTGGTACAAATTAGTCTGCAGACCCGAGATCGTCATAGATTCTTGTGTGATTCCCACTGTCCTTTGATTTCCACCTTACCACGTTCATGAGAACGTGCAAAACGGTGGCTTTTGGTTACAGTACCGAATCACATAGAGGCAATGAGCGATAGGAAGGGTTTCGTCTCTCCCGGTATAGGGGGTTTATGTTGCGCTGTGTTCGATTGGCCATAACTAGAAGTTCCTAGCCGGGGCTGATATGGAGATCTACTGGTAAGTGTTATCAGTAGTTTCTCGACCCGTTATGAGCCTCACATCAACACGACTTATCGGTTACTGGGGTCTGGCATTAACCACCCCTAGACTAGATATGCAATATATCAGACGAAAAGACCGGACTGTACGGTAGTGTTACTGATTGGATTCGCAGGAGTATGTATAAACTTGCTTATTGATCTTCTGATCGCTCAATACCCGGGTGGCC
The DNA here is from genome assembly GCA_030015575.1 of Agapanthus africanus. Taxonomy (NCBI): domain Eukaryota; kingdom Viridiplantae; phylum Streptophyta; class Magnoliopsida; order Asparagales; family Amaryllidaceae; genus Agapanthus; species Agapanthus africanus. Next base: position 467,997,827 of record JASDDO010000022.1, read on the forward strand.
GTTACGTTTAGCTGACCGCTTGCGGTTTGTGGGTGTTTGATATGATCATCACCTACTGCCGGCGTATTGACGAGTCTTTAGAGTCCTATACAGAAATTTCCTGGCTCAGGCGAAACGAAGTAGGAGCACATATGTGATATGTGCGGGACCGAGATTGATACATGTATGTGATACCGTATTCTATTCTCACGATATATGATATCGGCCGATTATATGTCATATAACCGGGTCATCGGATTAAGTGTTGATTCGATGAAATGATACATATTATATTAGTCGGTTATATATAATATAGCCGGATTATTAAATCAAGTGTTGATTTAATAATTTAATGTATAATTATATATTTGATATATTAAATTAAATTAACCAATATATGATCACTTAAGTATTTCATTTTCTCACATTTGGATACATTTAACATATATGTGATATATGTTTAATGTATTCTTTTCTTTTGTTACAAAATTATATATATGTGATATGTATAATTGTAACATGCTAGGTTATACATGCAACTTGGGTATATGAGAATCATACCATGATTTTTGATAATGGTTGGATTTATATTTATTCTTGATAATTCAAAATTGTGTGGATTTTTAGCTAAAATATTTTATGTTGACTAAGTCTACCAATTTTGATGTTTTCTAAGATATTTATTAAGCTAACCCTAATCACTAGCCATGGTTTATTATCTACATGAGTTGGCCATGACATAACTCACCATGGTTGCATTTCTAACCTCACAAATTTTATTCATTCATCACTTTATGTTCTTCTTCCTCATGAAAGCTTGCTAGCTTTTTTCATGTGATGAAATAAAGTAGGAAAAAGAAAACTAAAAAGAGCTCATTTCCTACTTCATCATCCTCTTCTATACTAGCCATTTAGATTAGGGTGTTAGCTTCACTAATTCCACATTAGTGAAGAGATAGCTTGAGTCCGTATTTTCTCGAAGTGGATCATCTTGGATTTCGAAGACTACAAGTAAGGATGCATCATACATCTTGTGGAACTTCTCAAAAATCCGGGAATTCATTGATCGCAGCGAAGGGACCACTACTTGGAGCTAATGAAGTGAAGAAATGGACTACATAGGTTGTAATCCCTAATCACTTAGTTGTAAAGTTGTTTATATTTTGTTTTCGTATGATTCTTTAGTAAAAGATCTAGGTTAGGGTTCTTTTAGCATGGCAAAAAATTTATTTGACATGGATGACACCACCCGAAACCTTGTTGTCATGCTTAGGAACCCAACAGTGGTATCAGAGCCTAGCTAGAGAATTAGACGGATTGTGTAGGATTACGAAACCGAAACAACTCCGAAACACCCGATTCTAAACCCTAGTTTCTGTCGAAATTTTCTGAGAGTCAAAATTTTTTTTAAACAACTGCAGAATATTGTATGAAATACAATTTGAACACTGTAGAAAATTCAACCCCCCCAACATTTTTTGGGCCGGCCACTTTGCATGAAAAACCGGCCAGATCGGTCAAATGGAGGAATTCAGTGTTCAATTTTTTACAGTGTTCCAGTCTATGGGTTTTGGTATTTCAGGTGTTGTTTGTTTTTACTAAATTTGCATGTGATGTTATCTTTGCACAAAAGCAATTCGAAATGTTTCATATTCATAATTCTAGTTTTGTTTCGGGTTATTTAGAAAGTGTTAAAAAGTTCGAACGGATATCAAATACCCACTTTAACCCTCGCTGGAAATTTTCCCAGAGTTGGAAATTTTTCAGGTTAAAGAACATTCTAAAATCATGCAAGTAATGCGGTGGACCCTCTAGAAGAACAAAACCCTAACTCGATTCTGTGACCGTAAGAACCGCCGCCAAACCCTAGGGTTTGCGGTAGTTCCGCGGCACCACAGGTGAGGCATTGGTTGACCCTTCTACGGCTGGTTCATTGGTACTGTAGCATGTACTGAGTATTTTTAAACTACGCTCAAGGCTTGAGCTTTAGGGAAATTTTGGGTATTTGTTGATTCGATCGGAATGTTTAACGTCGTCTAGCTTTTCCTGGAATGTGATACAATATGTGGAATTCATATAGTTAGGTATGAAATCCGAGATATGTGATATTCCGGGTTTATGATATCTAAGGTGATTGTGAATTCCAAATGTTGTAGTTTGACATTTTCTTTTTTGCGACCGTAAGTGTAATATGTGGTATATCTCCGGTTTCGTTGTTATATGTCAACGACAATTGGGATACTCATATTTACTTATGTTGATGACATGTGATGTTATGTGTTTCTGTGATATGTTATATTGGATCGTCGCTTTTGAATAGCCGGGGGTTTTATGTGAGATGAGAGTTTTTATTTTCATTCATATAAAATTCATTGTATGTAATATTCTTTTATTGGGGCACTTTCGGGTTGAGAATAATGTCACCATTGTTGTATATTATTTATTTTTCCACATCAGGATAAACCCAAGGAGGGGAGCACAAGTAACCGGCTTCTAGAGTCCAGTGGAAGACCAACTCGAGGAGTCGAGTCTGGGTCTCCTAACTCTAGAATTGGTAGGGTTGCTTGCCCTCTCATAGGGGTCTAAGAATGTGGGTTTGGCTATTCATCGCGACCGTGGAATCCGTATTTTATATAGTCTCAAAATAAAATACGGACCTCCTAGTATATCCAATATTTCATATGTTATCTTCTGCTGCTGATATTCTGTGATGTGATCATTTTATATGTGTAAGATGAATACTTTATTATTGTATATATGATATATAATAAACGTTGCTTATGTTTTGCACCCGCGCTAGTCCTTCCCCGGTATGCCGTTAGTTAAGTAACCTAACGGTGCATAACGGGACACTGTGGCGAATGCGGATGGCATAAGTGTACGTTGTATTTTCGTTTCTTCTGTGATGCTTAGGAAGCATAAATGATTGGACTTCATTAATAAGATTAATGAAAGAAAAGAAACCTAAAATTTGTTGTAGAATCAAATTTTCAAAAAGGGTAGCTCTAATTTTTGTTTTACATAGCGGTATTCCTTGTAGAATATCCAGCACCTTATTCGATAAGGAAAGAGCCGAGATCCCTTCACCGGGAGTGATCTCTTTAGCGAAACCAGCAAATACTACAACTCACTCGGTTTTGTTTTTTATTTCTTTTATAGTTCTTGCTTTGCATAATAGTATTTGTGAAATATCCTGCACCTTATTCGATAAGGAAAGAGCCGAGATCCCTTCACCGGGAGTGACCTCTTTAGCGAAACTAGTAAAAACCTCAAAAACACTCCTTTTCAATCATTTGTTTCTACAACGATATCAAGTTCATTACGCAAAAGGTTTTCAAAAAAAACTGTCATAGCCCTCCGTCATTTCAGATAAATCCTACTTAGTATTCGTGTTGCGTTTGTTGACCTTGTCAAGGCGTAGTGTGCGGTAGCTAATTAGTGTTTATCTGCTATAGCATGAGATGCAATTGGATTAGGGTAGTCGTACGGCCTTATTGACCTTATCAAGGGTCGTGCGAGTGGGTTTATTTCAATCATAAAATGTACGGGTTGAACTTGACTTGCGATTTATGGTTTATTGACCATGTCAAGGTCATAGATCGCTAGGTGCAAAAGATATTATCGGGAATTTCAAGTGTTGAAATTTTCAATGAGATTGCATACCTTCTATGAGATAATTGGATCCCGATACCCACTGCGAGTAAGTTACTCCTGGGAGAGTTTTACACATGACAATTAGCCGATCAAGTAGGTGTCTAGAAAAGTGTTAACGAGGTTACGCCCATGGAAAAACGAGGTTTATTTTAATTAGGTCCGTGCGAAAGCATGGGGAACCTCCCTCAAAGTACCAACTGTTGGGGTAAAAATTTACACCCCGGTTGACCAAGTCAAAATCCAAGTCAACCCCAAGCCAAGTGGGCCCAAGCCCAGACCCAGTGGGCCCATGCCCGGGTCGAGCCCGAACATGAAGCGGCCGGCCTCCCCCCATGCCAAGATAAAAATTTTGTAATAAATAATTTTGTTGCATTTTGTTTTATTTTATTTTCGGATAAATGTAAGAAAAATAGGCATAAAGCCAAATTTTTGTAAAGCCCATGGCTTATGTGCGAAAAGAAATGGCACATGAGCCATGGGATAGGCAAAATGCCATTTTGAGAAGCCCAAGGGGCTATGTGTAAAGTGTATAGCCTATAAAGGCAAAAGATAATGAAAATATCTCATAACTTTTTCTCTCTCCAAAAAAGTTTCAGAGCTGAGCTCTTTCTTCCTTCTCCAAGGTTCCAAAACCTTCTTCTTTCTTTTGAATTAAATCAAGAGTTTTACTCTTCCTTTTTCAAAACAAATTAGTTTTTCACCACAAAACCCATCAAGGGGAACTCAGATCTTCCATCAGATCTCAAAAAGAAAAGATTTTGAAATCCCACATCTCTTGATCTTCAAGATCCAGCTAACAGAGGAGGAAGAAGAAGAACATCTTTCACTAAACCCTCAAAAAAAGAAGAAAAACACATTCAGGAGTCCAACTCCTCTCTGATTTCTCTTCTGAGAAATTTTTTTTTTAGGCTAAAAGCCTGTTGTGCCTCATCTGCGCGCTTGCGCAAGTGCGCAAGTCGCCCGCGTGCCGACACGTGGCGCGCGCGCTTGCGCAACTGCGCAAGTCGCCCGCGTGCCGACACGTGGCGCGCGCTTGCGCAACTGCGCAAGTGCGCAAGTCGCCCGCGTGCCGACACGTGGCGCGCGCGCTTGCGCAACCGCGCAAGTGCGCAAGTCGCCCGCGTGCCGACACGTGGCGCGCGCTTGCGCAACTGCGCAAGTCGCCCGCGTGCCGACACGTGGCGCGCGCGCTTGCGCAACTGCGCAAGTGCGCAAGTCGCCCGCGTGCCGACACGTGGCGCGCGCTTGCGCACCTGCGCATCCCTTGGATGTCTTTTCCCCCTCTTTTTGTGTACATATATACATATATACATATGTATACAAATTTATACATACACGTACTCCACGACACTGTCCCTGTTAGAAAAAAATTTCTAACGGGGCGCTGCCCCGCACCCCGCAAGGGGGCTGCTAGCCCCCTTGACCCCCAGCCCGCTATCCGGGTAGCGGGACCCCCGTAAAAACTCTGCGTGGCTCCCGATATATCCAAAACCCCCCTTTTCAAAACACAACACACGTACACTGCACATTGAGTTCGCATGACCATTTTAACCCGTTAATCAGAGGTTCTCTCGCCCCAAAGGCGAGGGGTAATTAACGGCAGCTTAGTCCGCGGCTGCCGGAGATTCGGATCCCCACAATCATTAAACCCCGGCCTACCCTAGGCAGGGGGAATCTGTAGTACGCCTGATAAGCGCGCGCGTATTCCCATCTCACTGGGGTGACGAAAAACACCCTACAGGTTCTGGCACGCCCGGTGGGACAAATCTCTCCTCCCATATTTCGGGTTAAACGTTCATACGAACTCAATCAATATACATATCGATTGCCTATACTGAAATGATGTTTTTTTTCATGCAGCAATCGACCTTCGACGACAATGTCTCCCCAGATGAATTCAGCTTCCAACGTGACCCCAATTCCGTACGTGGTCAAGATCAACGCTCGTGTGGTTCTCCCCGCAAGCCTCAGTCGACAATGGGAGGAACCGCCCCGCCAGTTTGGCTCTGTCATCATCTACCCTGCCGGAAGCGCTCATCTGGCAGAGATCCCAGCGGAACAGGTGGCCAAGCCGGTCTCAAGGGGTAAGAGGCCGAATGTCGTGATCGCCAAGGCACCACAACCGAAACTTAAGATGGTGTCTGAACGAGTCCCTGGTGCTCTGGCTGGGGGCAAGACTTCCGATGTGAAGGGCAACATTAAAAGTTGCGGACGAGCTCAGGCGATGACTCTAACAAATGCACAATCGGGCATATCTCCAAGGCCCTCCATCAACCGGTCTGCGGCATCTTCCCAAAAAGCCGAAGTCTGCCAGGTGCTTAGAACAGAAAAGTTAAGGCAGAAGCGGCTCAGGTATCGAGCCAACAAGAGGGCCAAGGCTTCGGCCAAATGGAATCGTGCGAAGTTCCAAGTGCAGGGTTGCCCGGCGACGATGGCCGAGTCGGACGTAAGAATTAGCAATTCCTTCGAGCCCCTGAAGTGGGTTCAGAAAAATGCCATGACCGCCAGAATCAAGAAGACAGCGGTCCGAACAGTGCCACAAAGAGACGTGTCCCGGCCCCAACAGAAAAAGTATGACACTGTCTCTTCAAGAGTCTATCAAGCACTCTGTGCCGCGCGAAAGCAGCGGGACAAACCCAGAAAAGAAGCGCCAGCACCATTCAAGAACCTGGTTAGGCCGGCCGCCTTCAATCGACTACCGGCTACCGAAGCAAGCGGGTCAAGACAGCGATCCGTGAAATCAGCTGCCAATGATAGAAAGACGGCCGGATATATCGTCCATACGGTCTATATGGCGGGCGGGCGCCCTAGCGACAACCTTCGCAGCAAAAGCAAGGACGGGGCCACCACATCCCAAGCCCAATCTAGCCTGAATGTGGTTGCCGCCGCCCAAGAACAGCCGCCCCTGCTGGATGAAGAAGACCCTCTCGATGAGGATGATAGGCAGATAGACCCCTCGATCCATGCAGAGTCGAGCTCGGACAGCGAGGAAGAGCCGACTTTCCGCCCTAGGACCGCGGAGCAAGAGTTGCTTCAAGAACTTCGAAAACAGCTCAGGAGCAAAGATAAAGAAATGGCCAAGCTCTATTCAAAGATTGACGACTTAACGAACGTGGTGATGCAGCTTACGGCTCAAATTGCTCGAGCGCCTCCTAATCAAGCACAAGCCGCTACTAATCAGCCGGGTGATGACAATCCGAGGCAGCCAATGCCTGTTCCTTTGGGACCAAGACTGGTCGAGCCGAATGAAAGTCGGCTACATTCCGCTTCTGGGGACGCCTTGGCCCCAGATAGCACTATCCCGCTAACACAGGATCGGATAATGGATTTGGTCACCAGCAAGGTTAAAACATTGGTGGCCGAAGCTGAAGCTCAGAAAGAAATCGGCAGTAGTGGGCGGCCATATCCCGCGCAGTACGATCTGATTGAGTTCCCAAGCGGCTACGTCATTCCTAAGTTCGGAAGATTTGATGGAACGGGGAATGCAAACCAGCACGTCGCCCACTTCAAAGCATCGTGCGGAAATACAGGGGGCAACGATGCGCTCCTTCTTCGTCAGTTTGTCAACAGTCTGACCGGCGTCGCCTTCGACTGGTATGCGAGTATACCGGATGGGTCCGTCATTACCTTTGCCCAAATGGAGTCCCTGTTCCGGCAAAGATTCATGAGCGTCAGTGATAAAATCTCCATTGCCGACCTTGTGAGGACCAAACCGGGGAAGAATGAAAGCAACACTGACTTTATCGCCCGATGGCGTAATCTCACAGTTAAGTGCGAACCGCCGCTGGAGCAGGACCAGTCCGTCAGCCTTCTCATTGGGAACCTCAGCAATTGGATGGTCCCCTTCTTGTGTACAGCGGGCCTCAAGACGTTTCAGGAGCTAACCAAGAAAGTCCAAATGCTGGAACGCTCGAAGCAAGAGTCCCCGCCGGACTCTCAGAGAGACAAAACCTGGAAAAGCAAGCGGGACGACAACCGTAGAAGCGGGAGTTCCAGCAGTACCAATGTCTTCAATGCCTCCGACAATGAAGAAAAGCGAAGGGCGGGCGAATCCAAAACCAACCGGTCTCGAAAGCCATTGCTGGGAGGAGATGGGCCTTCCCTAGAGGAGAAAAAGAACAAGGTTTACTCTTTCAGAAGGGACAAGGTCCGCAAGATATTTAAAGATGCCTTGAACAATGGCCTACAACTGCCGGAGTCGAAAAGACCCCAAGAAGCAAAAATGACCGACAATCCCCTGTATTGCCCGTACCACCGAGTAGTGAGCCATGCGATCGAGGATTGCTATATCTTCAAGGATTGGGTCGAGAAGCAGTACAGGGCTGGGGAGATCGAGCTGTCCAAAAGCGTGTTGGTGAACAATCAAGTTGCAACCGCCAACTTTATACAGACGGAAGTTGAAGCCTTCTGGGAGCAGACAGCCGAACCCGCTGCCCTGACAAACGAAACTGACTCATCGCGGCCTCCGTGGAGTACGCACATATCTAATAAGACGAATAAGATGGTAAAGCTACTTCAGAAAGAGCCCAGGATGGAATGGGAAGGACAGAAGAAACCTACCAGTACAGCTGCCAATGCGGCTCCATCAGGCTCAAAATCCAAGAAGCTCAAGAAGAAGAAAAGTGCAGCTCGGCGCGAAAAAGTGTCTGCAGGGAGATCGACCATTCAAAAGTATATCGATTCCCTCGAAGAATATGAACAACAGGAAAGAACATTGATTCAATTGAAGGAGTTCTTCCCTGTACAAGCGGCTGAAATTCTGGAGGAGTTAGAAGAAGACTCCAATGAAGAGATCCCAGTAGTGACCTGCTACGCCATCCGTCTTGGCAGCGACTCCGAGGATGATCTCTGTTTTCCGGAAGAGGACGAGGAGCTCACCACAACGACCAATCAAATCCAGCTCAGAAGCGGCAGGGCTCTACCGCCAAATCAGGGCAACGCCCCAAGAGGGAAGGAAAAACAAGTCACTAATGAAGAAGATGGCAGAGAACCGGCTGATGAAAACATAAGTCCTTCCTCGGTGGACTATAATGTCTTGGCGCATCTCCGGAAGCTTCCGTCTCTCCTGAGCATCTACGACGCCTTGGTCCTATCTAAGGAGCTTAGAGATGTTCTCATCCACGCTCTACAAAACCCCGAGCGGTATCAGGCCCACTTTGCGGAAATTAATATGAAAGAAGCCCAGCACGCTTTGCATACCGCCGCAGTCACATTTAAGGATGAAGACTTGCTACTGGGAACGGCAGAGCATAATCGGCCGCTTTACGTGACCGGGTACAGCGACGGAGATCGAATTAATCGTATATTGATTGATCCGGGATCCTCAGTGAACATCATGAACTTGCGAACTCTGAAGAGTTTGTCAATGGACGTCCGACACCTGTCAAGGGAAAGGATTGTCATTCAAGGCTTCAACCAAAATTGTCAGCAAGTTCTGGGGTCTATAGCTCTGCCAATCAAATTCGGGGATCTGCAAACTGAAGCTAAGATATACGTGATCGACGCAGACACGTCTTATAAGATTCTCTTGGGGCGGCCGTGGCTCCACGATTACGGCATCATTCCGTCAACTCTCCATCAATGCATGAAGTACACTAAAAATGGCGAAGAAAGACGCATTGACGGAGACATCCAGCCGTTCGGTGTGCATGAAGTCCGATATGAAGATTCTTGGTACTTTACGAACCACCAAAATGCTAAGCCACAACTAACTGAAGATAGAACGGCCCCAAGACTCAAAAGCAAATCTGCGCCGGCTATCACTTTCAAAAGCAAAAATACCCAAGTGCGCCCGCATTTCGGCAGCGACTCTGATGAGTCCGACGCTGGAAGCCCGTCCTTCCGCAAAACTCGCCCTCATTTCGGCAGCGATACGGACGAATCTGTTACTGAAGGCCCATCTAGCAGCAAAGTCCGCCCTCATCTTGGCAGTGACACTGAAGAGTCAGAGGAGGAGGACCTGTCGTGCAACAGCGGTGCAGATTGGACCCCCACGCAACAAGCGAAACTACGAGAGACCTTCGAAGTTGCAGAAGGGTCCCTAGCCGTTACAAGGGTACCAGAGCAAATGTGCAAAGAGCTCGATGCATTATCAATCTCCACCGTGGACCAGCTGAAAACTTTCTACGTTCCCGGGAGGAAAAGTGGACAGAAGGGCATCTTGTTTTACGAGAGACCTTCGAAGTTGCAGAAGGGTCCCTAGCCGTTACAAGGGTACCAGAGCAAATGTGCAAAGAGCTCGATGCATTATCAATCTCCACCGTGGACCAGCTGAAAACTTTCTACGTTCCCGGGAGGAAAAGTGGACAGAAGGGCATCTTGTTTTATGGGTCAAACCCCGTTGTGCACCCGGACGACCTTTCTGTCGCGTGCCTTCCTTATGAGAGGGGCATAAGAGCCGTCCTCAATCCCAGATACTATGCGCCCGAGATGCGGGAATACTTTAAGAAGTGCGGATGCCGGTTATATCAAACGGAGTCCGAAGCAAAGTTTTATGAAGGGCTATGGTATCCTCCCCAGGTCCGAGCACTCATCGATGGACGGATTCCAGATAGACGGGGCATAGGCTACATTCAACCTGATCCCAAAGCGTGCTACATGATCCATGTTGGTGAGGCCAGCGAAAGATCAAATGATGATGACGAGATAGCCGAGCCAGAAGAAGCTCCTCAAGAGCTCGAAGATGGCGGACAAGCAACCTTTGATGAGCTAACCGAGATTGACTTAGGAACGCCCGATAATCCAAGGCCGACCTACATCAGCTCACTCTTGTCGGAGGAAATGAAAGAGCAGATAATTGCCCTGCTGCGTGAGTTCGTCGACTGCTTCGCGTGGACGTACAAAGAAATGCCTGGCCTTTCCCCTGAGGTAGCCGTGCATAAGCTGGCTATATCTCCTGATGCTAAGCCAGTCAAACAAGCTCCTCGAAGAATGAGAAGGGAGTTGGAAGAAAAGGTCATCGAGGAAACCAAGAAGCTCATCGATGCCAGCTTCATCAGGGAAGAGAAATATGCAGACTGGATCGCATGCATAGTCCCAGTGAAGAAGAAAAATGGGCAGATCCGAGTTTGTGTCGATTTCAGGGACCTCAATAAGGCATGTCCTAAAGACGACTTCCCGCTACCGGTCATGGAAATGATGGTCGACGACACCTCAAATTACGAACTGTTCACCTTTATGGACGGCTCATCTGGATACAATCAGATCAAGATGTCGCCTGAGGATGAGAAGCACACAGCATTTCGAACCCCGATCGGAATATATTGCTACAAGGTAATGCCATTCGGACTGAAGAATGCAGGTGCTACATATCAAAGGGCAATGACTAATATCTTTGATGATCTAATCCATAAAGTCGTCGAATGCTATGTTGATGATCTGGTCGTCAAGACTAAAGCCAAGGCCGATCATATCCAAGATCTCAGGACTGTTCTCACCAGACTGAGGGAATACGATCTGAAGATGAATCCTCTGAAGTGCGCTTTTGGCGTGTCATCAGGAAAATTCCTGGGCTTCATAGTCCGACATCGAGGGATCGAAGTTGACCCGTCAAAGATAAAGGCCATCATGGAGATGCCCCCTCCGAAGAGTCTGACGCAGCTAAGATCTTTTCAAGGCAAGCTTGCTTATATACGGAGGTTTATCTCAAATTTATCAGGGAGATGTAGGCCCTTCTCAAAGCTCATGAAGAAAGGAGCTCCTTTTATCTGGGATGCCGAATGTCGAGCAGCGTTCGAAAGCATTAAACAATACTTGTTGCACCCTCCAGTGCTGGCCGCTCCCATTCCGAATAAACCGCTGATTCTCTACACTGCCGCGCTGGACGAGTCACTCGGTGCGCTCCTTGCCCAGAATAATGAGGAAGGAAAGGAAAATGCCCTCTACTACCTCAGTCGAACTCTAGTCGGGGCGGAACACAACTACTCCCCAATCGAAAAGCAATGCCTGGCTCTAATATTCGCTGTGAAGAAGCTGAGGCACTATCTGCTCGCTCATCGGGTTATGCTGATCTCCAAGGTCGACCCGCTCAAACACTTGATGACCAAAACAAGCCTAGCCGGCAGAATGGCAAGATGGGCTGTCATGCTACTTGAGTTCGACATAGTTTACACTCCTCAGAAAGCAGTAAAAGGGCAAGCTCTTGCAGACTTTCTCGCTGCTCATCCCATACCAGAAGGGTCGCCACTAAATTGTGAGTTACCCGACGAACAAGTGCTGCATCTCGAGAATGACGAGCCATGTTGGGAGCTCTACTTCGATGGGGCCTCATCGATAAGAACCTCTAGTAAATCAAGCGTCCCGGAGATAAAAGCAGGGATAGGATTGGTGTTCATCACACCATCAATGGGAACCCTACGGCGTTCTTTTGCTCTCACCGAGCCTCGGACAAACAATGAAGCTGAGTATGAAGCTCTGATAGCTGGTTTGGAGCTCGCCATAGAAATGGAAATCCGTCGGCTACGAGTTTACGGTGACTCCCAGCTCGTCGTCAACCAAGTAAGCGGCGACTATAAGATATACAAACCCGAGTTAGCTCGGTATAGAGGTCGAGTGGTGGAACTCATGAAACGGTTCACTCGTATTGAACTAACGAGAGTCCCTAGAGCGTTGAACGGAAAGGCTGATGTACTCGCTCGCTTGGCAAAGGAACTGGCTGATCCTGAAATGGACAAAATTCTGATCACAGTCAGGAGCCGGCAAATTCTACCCCCAGTCTCTCTACGAGAAGAGGAGAGCGCGGAACAGAAGAGCAGTCCTGCAGAAGAAGCTTTGATCATCCAAGACGAGCCCGATTGGAGAGAACCCTTCATAGAGTACCTCCGATACGACAAGCTGCCCGAAGAAAAATCTGCGAGGATTCAGCTGAAGAAAAGAGCTCTCCGATACGTGTTTGTAAATGACACGTTATACCGCAGGTCATATGACCAACTCTGGCTCAGGTGTCTGTCATCGGCCGAAGCCCAAAAAGTCATGAAAGAAGTTCACTCAGGCGTTTGCGGTGCTCACCAATCTGGCCCCAAGATGCGACTGCAAATCAAACGGCTTGGGTATTACTGGCCCACCATGATACGGGATTGCGGAGAGTATGCAAAGAAATGTTATATCTGCCAAATTCACGGTGATTTTATTCACAAGCATCCCAACCCATTGCATCCTACAGTGGCGTCGTGGCCCTTCGAAGTTTGGGGCACCGACATTGTTGGCCCAATTGATCCTCCGTCATCTAAAGGCCACCGGTTCATACTGGCCGCGACAGACTACTTCTCCAGATGGGCTGAAGCTGTCCCGCTAAAAGAAGTCAAGACAAAGGATATTCTGACATTCTTCCAGCATAATATTCTATACCGCTTCGGTACACCAAGAAGAATCATTTCTGACAACGGGCCTTCTTTCAAGAGCTTCAATGTCTCAAGGTTCGCTACTCAGCACAAGATAGACTGGAGATATTCCTCCATCTATAATCCAAGAGCCAATGGGCTAGCCGAAGCCTTCAATAAGACTCTATGCAAGCTCCTGAGAAAAAATGCTTCAGCCAACAAGAGAGACTGGAATCTCAAGCTTCACGAGGCATTGTGGGCATATCGTACCACGCACCGTACTCCAACTCAGTCCACTCCATACTCATTGCTCTTCGGAGTGGAGGCGGTCCTCCCCCTCGAAGTCGAAGTTCCAAGCTTAAGAATGGCCGTTCAGCATGAGTTGACAGAAGAGGAAAACGTGCTCCTTCGACTTGAAGAACTCGATGCCCTCGAAGAAAAGAGACTCGCGGTGCAGCAAAATCTGGAGCTATACCGAGCCCAAATGTCACGGGCCTATGACAAGATAACTCGTCTCCGCGCTTTCAAGAAAGGTGAATTGGTGTTGGTCCTTAAAAGACCGATCATCCCCAATCGACATGCCAAGGGAAAATTCGAGCCGAACTGGGAAGGACCATACGTCATCGAGAAAGTGTTCGACGGAGGATCCTACCAACTAATAAGTGCCGAGGGAGAAAGGCCCATGCCGCCCATCAATGGCCGATATCTCAAGAAATACTACACATGAATGCTCCAAGTCGCAGGCGAATTGAGCACATCAGCCCTACGGTGTGGATCAGACATCCTGCAAAACCGTATACAATCCACGGGCGTAAATAACCCCTATTTCTCCCAAATCCTGCCGGTGAGACTACTTTTAAAGTCCCACCAGCGGCAAAAAAAAAAGAGAAAAAGAAAAGGCAAAAAAAAAAAAAAAAAAAAAAAAAGGGAAAAGAAGAAGAAGAAAAAAAAGAAGAAGAAATAAACGGTATGTCCACAAGCAAAACGGGCACGGATGAAAACCCGAAAGGGCTCCGTGAGTAAAAACAGCAGGACTACCGGCGAGTCTGTGAAAACCCGAAAGGGCGCAAACTCGTGAAAAGAGATGCAATACACTCGCAAAGTCCTCTCGACCTTGTGAGGAGAAAACCCCTGCGTGAGATCCTTACGACTCACAATGGAGCAACACACTTAGGAATCCTCACGATTCCTAAGGAGAAAATACACCTGCGGGATCCTTACGACTCGTAGGGAGAAAATGCTTTATGGGACCCTCACGGCCCATAAAATTGAAAAGCCTTAGGTGATAGGAACCCAAACCTGTCTCCTAAGCCATCGTTCCCCAACGGGCAACGGCAAATGATGAGTCGCTCCTGGCATTTCGCTTCAGTGTTAGCGGTGCTGATGCCGGCCAAAAACCCAAATCCCAAGTCCTCCCAAGGCAAATGATGAGTTGCTCCTGGCATTATTCCAGTGCAGCAATGCTGATGCCAAACAAGATCCAAATTCCAAGTCCCCAAACGGCGAATGATGAGTCGCTCCTGGTACCATATTCCAGTGCAGCGATGCAGACGCCAACCAAAATCCAATTTCTCAAAATTCTCCCGGCCCTGCGGTGGGTCCCCAAATTGACCATCGTATACAATCCACGGGCTCAAATAATTCTCATCATACCCATGCCCCACCGTAATCGCCAGTTACGCGGCCGGTCTCCGCTTTGGGAATGATGCTCCATTGATAAGACCCACTCATGTGTCCTCACGATATATGAGGAGAACAAACCTTTGTGGGATCCTTACGACTCATAAAGGAAAAACACACTTAGGAGTCCTCACGACTCCTAAGGAGAAAATACACCTGCGAGATCCTTACGACTCGTAGGGAGAAAATGCTTTTATGGGACCCTCACGGCCCATAAAATTGAAAAGCCTTAGGCGATAGGGATCTAAACCTGTCTCCTAAGCCATCGCTCCCCAACCCCCAAATGGCGAATGATGAGTCGCTCCTGGTACCATATTCCAGTGCAGCGATGCAGACGCCAACCAAATTCCAAATCCCATACCCCAACGGCGAATGATGAGTCGCTCCTGGTACCATATTCCAGTGCAGCGATGCAGACGCCGACAAAATCCCGAAATTTTTCCGGCCCTACGGTCTGGATCATACATCCTGCAAAACCGTATACAATCCACGGGCGTAAAACAATTCCAATCTCTCCCAAATCCTCTCGGGGCAAATGATGAGTTGCTCCTGGCATTATTCCAGTGCAGCAATGCAGATGCCAAACAAAAAAAACAACCAATCCCCAAATCCTCTCGGGGCAAATGATGAGTTGCTCCTGGCATTATTCCAGTGCAGCAATGCAGATACCAAACAAAAACCAAAATCCCAAAATCCTCTCCATAACAGATGATGATTCGCTCCTGGTACCATATTCCAGTATAGCGATGCTGATGTCAACCCAAATCAAAATCAGCAAGTCAACTTCTACTCCGACACCGCAGAAAGCGGAGCAAGTCAGAATCCAATCTCGACACCGCAAGAAGCGGAGCAAGTCAAGTCTACCCCTGACACTGCAAGAAGCAGAGCGAGTCAAATCAAGCACCGACCGTCCAAGTCGCTAAAAGGGCAGAACCGACCGTCCACGTCGCTAAAAGGGCAGCATCGACCGTCCAAGTCGCAAAAAGGGCAGCATCGACCGTCCACGTCGCTAAAAGGGCAGAACCGACCGTCCACGTCGCTAAAAGGGCAGCATCGACCGTCCACGTCGCTAAAAGGGCAGCATCGACCGTCCAAGTCGCAAAAAGGGCAGCATCGACCGTCCACGTCGCTAAAAGGGCAGAACCGACCGTCCACGTCGCTAAAAGGGCAGCACCGACCGTCCACGTCGCTAAAAGGGCAGCATCGACCGTCCAAGTCGCAAAAAGGGCAGCATCGACCGTCCACGTCGCTAAAAGGGCAGCATCGACCGTCCAAGTCGCAAAAAGGGCAGCATCGACCGTCCACGTCGCTAAAAGGGCAGAACCGACCGTCCACGTCGCTAAAAGGGAAGCACCGACCGTCCACGTCGCTAAAAGGGCAGCACCGACCGTCCACGTCGCTAAAAGGGCAGCACCGACCGTCCACGTCGCTAAAAGGGCAGCACCGACCGTCCAAGTCGCAAAAAGGGCAGAACCGACCGTCCAAGTCGCAAAAAGGGCAGCGCAGGATTCCTACAAAGCGGGAACCAGATAACTCCGGCCAGGGAAAACGTCTATCACAAACACTCTGTCTCGGATACATGTCAAGCAACGACCGTCCATGTCGTAAAAAGGGCAGTGCCAGCTTCCCAAAAAGCGGGGACCAAATCAAGTCGCCTCCACGTGAAAGAAGATCCATCAATTTCATGCACACGACCCACATATGTGGTGTGCATTTATTGATGGGGGGCAATTTGTTGGGGTAAAAATTTACACCCCGGTTGACCAAGTCAAAATCCAAGTCAACCCCAAGCCAAGTGGGCCCAAGCCCAGACCCAGTGGGCCCATGCCCGGGTCGAGCCCGAACATGAAGCGGCCGGCCTCCCCCCATGCCAAGATAAAAATTTTGTAATAAATAATTTTGTTGCATTTTGTTTTATTTTATTTTCGGATAAATGTAAGAAAAATAAGCATAAAGCCAAATTTTTGTAAAGCCCATGGCTTATGTGCGAAAAGAAATGGCACATGAGCCATGGGATAGGCAAAATGCCATTTTGAGAAGCCCAAGGGGCTATGTGTAAAGTGTATAGCCTATAAAGGCAAAAGATAATGAAAATATCTCATAACTTTTTCTCTCTCCAAAAAAGTTTCAGAGCTGAGCTCTTTCTTCCTTCTCCAAGGTTCCAAAACCTTCTTCTTTCTTTTGAATTAAATCAAGAGTTTTACTCTTCCTTTTTCAAAACAAATTAGTTTTTCACCACAAAACCCATCAAGGGGAACTCAGATCTTCCATCAGATCTCAAAAAGAAAAGATTTTGAAATCCCACATCTCTTGATCTTCAAGATCCAGCTAACAGAGGAGGAAGAAGAAGAACATCTTTCACTAAACCCTCAAAAAAAGAAGAAAAACACATTCAGGAGTCCAACTCCTCTCTGATTTCTCTTCTGAGAAATTTTTTTTTTAGGCTAAAAGCCTGTTGTGCCTCATCTGCGCGCTTGCGCAAGTGCGCAAGTCGCCCGCGTGCCGACACGTGGCGCGCGCGCTTGCGCAACTGCGCAAGTCGCCCGCGTGCCGACACGTGGCGCGCGCTTGCGCAACTGCGCAAGTGCGCAAGTCGCCCGCGTGCCGACACGTGGCGCGCGCGCTTGCGCAACCGCGCAAGTGCGCAAGTCGCCCGCGTGCCGACACGTGGCGCGCGCTTGCGCAACTGCGCAAGTCGTCCGCGTGCCGACACGTGGCGCGCGCGCTTGCGCAACTGCGCAAGTGCGCAAGTCGCCCGCGTGCCGACACGTGGCGCGCGCTTGCGCACCTGCGCATCCCTTGGATGTCTTTTCCCCCTCTTTTTGTGTACATATATACATATATACATATGTATACAAATTTATACATACACGTACTCCACGACACTGTCCCTGTTAGAAAAAAATTTCTAACGGGGCGCTGCCCCGCACCCCGCAAGGGGGCTGCTAGCCCCCTTGACCCCCAGCCCGCTATCCGGGTAGCGGGACCCCCGTAAAAACTCTGCGTGGCTCCCGATATATCCAAAACCCCCCTTTTCAAAACACAACACACGTACACTGCACATTGAGTTCGCATGACCATTTTAACCCGTTAATCGGAGGTTCTCTCGCCCCAAAGGCGAGGGGTAATTAACGGCAGCTTAGTCCGCGGCTGCCGGAGATTCGGATCCCCACAATCATTAAACCCCGGCCTACCCTAGGCAGGGGGAATCTGTAGTACGCCTGATAAGCGCGCGCGTATTCCCATCTCACTGGGGTGACGAAAAACACCCTACACCAACACTAGCCTGGCTGAAAGATTGGCGAACTTGTAAGGTGTAATTAATCCCGGCTAGTCTTACCTTTTAGGGTTTGAAGGAAGATTTGATAAAAACAATGGGAGCCATCCTGATTAGATAAGATAATAAACCAATCTAATTTTGCAAGAGCATACGCTAAAGTGTTTTCTTCTCTCTCTCTCCAGGTAGCGACCATGTCAGGCCTTAATCAAGATAATAATATGGATGTATTGACCGAACCCGCTTGTTATACTGAGCAGGGGAACGTTGGTTCCATTCTTTCTTATAATTGTTATAAGACTGAGCAGGAAATAAGGGAACATCCGGATTCCCACGCTACTTAAACGAAGAATAAGTATGTTGATGCATCTTCTTCGGGTGTGTTAGTTATCGAGAACTGTTTCTCGGTTCACTCTACGTCCTGGGTATTAGATACCGGATCAGGATCTCACATATGTAATATGTTACATGAGCTAAAAAAAGGTAGAGAACTGGGAGAGGGTGATCATTCCGTAAGAGTAGGGAATGGTGCAAATGTTGCAGCCAAAGCAGTTGGCAAATATCACCTTGTATTAACAAATGGTAATACATTGATTCTGAACGAATGCTATTACATTCCAACCCTGATATGCAATCTTATATCGGTTTCTTTATTGAGTAAAGAAGGATATCATTTCGTAGTACAGGATAATGTTATGAACATCTTCCTGAATTAAAAGTTGAGTGGATCAGGCTCGTTAAATAATGACATATATGTTCTAAATCAAACCACAGTTCTTAATGTACAAAACACATACAAGAAGAAGAGTTCAAAAATGAACGAATCATTCTTGTGGTATTGTAGACTAGGTCATATCAATGCGACATGACTAGCGAAGTTACATAAGGATGGATATTTGAATTCGTTCGAATTTTCATCTTATAACGGTTGCCAGTCATGTCTCAAAGGCAAGATGACCAAAACTCCGTTTAGTGGACACGGAGAAAGAGTTACGAAACTCTTAGGACTGATACATAGTGATGTATGCGGACCCATGTCTATACATGCCAGGAATGGTTCCTCGTACTTTATTATATTCACTGACGATCTCTCAATATACGGACATGTGTTCCTGTTGAAACACAAGTCTGAAGCTTTTGAGAAATTCACAGAATATAAGCAAGAAGTCGAAAACCAAACGGGTAAAAGTATTAAGATCCTTTGATCTGATCGAGGAGGAGAATATTTGAGCAATGAGTTTCTGGATTATCTAAAAGAGAATGGGATTCTCTCTCAGCTAACTCCTCCATATACACCACAGCACAACGGTGTATCGGAACAGAGGAATCGCACCCTATTAGATATGGTGCGCTCTATGATGAGCACCGCTGAGTTGCCTATTTCCTTTTGGGGTTATGCGCTTGAGACAGCAGCATACCTATTGAATCAAGTCCCATCTAAATCTGTACCTACCACACCATATGAGATATGGAGTGGGAAGAGACCATATTTTAAACGAGTTAAGATATGGGGTTGTCCGGCCTATGTCAAAAGGAAAAATCCGGACAAACTCGAGGCACGATCAGTTCTTTGCAAGTTTGTGAGATATCCAAAGAATTCATATGGATATTTTTTCTACCACAGTGAGGAACAAAAGGTGTTTGTTGCTCAACATGTCACCTTTTTAGAATAGGAATTTCTTGTAAAGGAAATTAGTGGCAAAGAGGTAGAACTGGAAGAAGTTCCAGCTACACAAACTACAACTGAAGATTTAGTGGAACCAGAGGATTCGATAGTTCCCGAAGAACCCCGGCCTCTCGGCCGATCTAGTAGGGTTCCTCATCCACCTGAGAGATACTACGGTTTCTCATTGATGGTGGGAGCGAGAACTGCATCATGCAAGATGATGACCCGACTAGCTTCGAGCAGGCCATCACGAGTGGGGACTCTGTGAAATAGTTGGATGCAATGCGATCTGAGATGGAATCCATGTACACCAACAAAGTATGGACTTTGGAAGATGCACCTGAAGGGGTAAAATCCATTGGGAACAAATGGATCTTTAAGAAGAAATTTAGTGTAGATGGAAAAGTTGAGACTTTCAAAACTAGACTTGTTGCAAAAGGTTTTCGTCAACGACCAGATGTGGATTATGATGAAACCTTTTCTCCGGTAGCTATGCTTAAGTCCATCCGGATCTTACTTGTCATTGCTGCATACCATGACTACGAAATCTGGCAAATGGATGTTCACACCGCCTTTCTAAATGGTGATTTAAAAGAGAGCTGCTTAAATCCATCTACGGGTTTAAGCAGGCATCGCGGAGTTGGAACATCTATTTTGATGTGGTAGTCAAAGAGTTTGACTTCATCAAAAACGTAAATGAACCTTGTATACACAAGAAGGTGGCAGAGAGTAAGGTTGTCTTCCTCGTATTATACGTGGATGATATACTCTTGATAGGAAATGATGTTCCTATGCTGCACTCGGTCAAGCGCTTCTTATCACAAAGATTCTCAATAAAAGATCTAGGTGATGCCTCATGCATCTTGGGGATTAAGATCTATAGAGATAGATCTAAACGGATACTGGGATTGTCCCAATCCAGATACATTGACACCATACTAAAGAGGTTTAGTATGGAAGAATCCAAACGTGGAAATTTACCCACGATCTCTGGACTCACTCTCTCCAAAGAGATGTCTCCTAAGACTGATTTGGAGAGAGCTCGCATGCAAAGGATACCCTATACTTCAGCAGTAGGCTCTATAATGTACGCGGTACTATGTACCAGACCCGATGTAGCATACTCACTAAGAGTAGTGAGTAAGTATCAAGCAGATCCAGGAAAGAGTCACTGGACAGCTGTGAAGAACACTCTCAAGTACTTGAGAAGGACTAAAGAGATGTTATTGTTGTAAGGTAACGGAGAACTCCAAGTGGAGTCCTTTACCGATTCGAGTTTGCAGAATGATGTTGGGGTAAAAATTTACATCCCGGTTGACCAAGTCAAAATCAAAGTCAACCCCAAGCCAGGTGGGCCTAAGCCCAGGTCAAGCGGACCCATGCCCAAGTCAAGCCCACGGCCAGCCTCCCCAAGGCAACGACAAAATCATGTAATAAATAATTATTATGTAATTTTTTATACATGAATGTATGCAAAAGGGGAATAAAGCCAATATTTTGTAAGCCCATGGCTTATGTGCAAAAATGAAATGGCACATGAGCCATGGGATGGCTAAAATGCCATTTTTGTAAAACCCAAGGGGCTATATGTAAATATGTAAGCCTATAAAAGGCAACATGATGATGAATAAAGTATACACATTTCATTCCCCCAAAAACTAGGGTTCTTTGTGCCCCCTGCTCCTTCTCCAAGGTTCTAAATCTTCTCATTTCTTTTGAATTAAATCAAGAGTTTTACTCTTTCTTTTCCAAAACTAAGTAGTTTTCCACCACAAAACCCACAAAAGGGAACTCAGATCTCCCATCAGATCTCAAAAAGGAATGATTTTTAAAATATCCTACTTCTTGATCTTCAAGATCCGGCCAAACAACAGGAGGAAGAAGAAGAACCCCCTTCATCAGCTTCAAAACATCCTAGGAGTTTTAACTATATATATATATATATATAACAATAAATATTTCCTTTCTGAAGCATAGCTTCTGTTTCTTAGGATAAAAGCCTCCTTTTCTCGCCGGCGCTCAAGCGCGGAGCGCCCGCGTGCCGACACGTGGCGCGCTCGTGCTCCAGCGCTCAGCGCTCGAGTGCAAGCGCCCACATGCCGACACGTGGCGCGTTTGCACTACAGCGCCCTGCGCTCAAGCGCAAAGCGCCCACGTGCCGACACGTGGCGCGCTTGCGCTCCAGCGCAAGCGCTCGAGCGCAAGTCGCTCCGGTGCCGACACGTGGCGCGCCTGCGCTCGAGCGCAAGTCGCCCCGGTGCCGACACGTGGCGCGCCTGCGCTCGAGCGCAATTCACCCCGGTGCCGACACGTGGCGCACTTGCGCTCAGGCGCAAGTCGCCCCCGTGCCGACACGTGGCGCACTTGCGCTCGAGCGTCAGGCGCTGAAGCGCAAAGCGCCCACGTATCGACACGTGGCGCGCTTGTGCTCCAGCGTCCAGCGCTCAAGCGCAGAGCGCCCACGTGTCACTCTAGCGCCTGAGCGCACAGCACCTGGACGCACAGCGCCCAAGGTGCTGCCCCCACGCATCCTTTGGATGCCTTTTCTTCCTTTTTTTCTTCTCATATATATACATATATATATATATATATATATATATACATATGTGCATACACACATACACCACGACACTGTCCCTGTTAGAAAAAAATTTCTAACGGGGCGCTGCCCCGCACCCCGCAAGGGGGCTGCTAGCCTCTTGACCCCCAGCCCGCTATCCGGGTAGCGGGACCCCCGGTAAAAACTCTGCGTGGCTCCCAATATATCCAAAACCCCCTTTCAAAACACATCACACGCACACTGCACATTGAGTTCGCATGACCAGTTTAACCCGTCAATCAGAGGTTCTCTCGCTCCAAAGGCGAGGGGTAATTAACGGCAGCTTAGTTTGCGGCTGCCGGAAATTCGGATCCCCACAATCATTAAACCCCGACCTACCCCAGACAGGGGGAATCTGTAGTACGCCTGACAAGCGCGCGCGTATTCCCATCTCAATGGGGTGACGAAAAACACCCTACAAGTGATAAGGACGACTCTAAGTCGCACTCGGGATTTGTCTTTACTCTCAATGAAGGGGCGTTTGTTGGAAGAGTTCCAAACAGGAAACCGTGGCAGATTCAATGATGGAGGCTGAATACATTGCTGCCAACGATACTGCCAAAGAGGCTGTCTGGATAAAGAATTTCATAAACGAACTTGGAGTGGTTCTGTCCATTGAGCATCTAATACCTTTGTATTGCGATAACAATGGAGCTGTGGTTTTGGCCAAGGAACCCAGGTCACATCAGAGATCCAGGGATATTCTGAGGCGGTATCACCTGATCCGGGAGATAGTTGATCGCCGGGAGATCGAGCTCAGGAGATTTGACACGAAGGACAATACTGCGGATCCACTTACGAAGACCATACTCCAGATACAATTTGAGAGACTCTTCGGGATGTTGGGTATGAGATACTACAACAGCTGGCCTTAGTGCAAGTGGGAGATTGTTAGTTATGTAGAGGCCATTATTGTACATATGATATATATTATAGTGGATGCTTGGATATATATAGAGAGAATTTTCTTACTCGATATGATAGTATGCTATCTGGTTGCACTTTGTCTTAACATATTGACTTTTATTGTGTTACTGTCTTACTCTCACATGTTGATAAAGCCCTTAGGATGTGTACTTGACTACTAGGACTATGATGGAGATCATACTAGTGGAGCCAAGGGTAGTCCACAAGTACATCCTATAATTGTTCATAGTCGAGGGTGTATCGAGACAGGGTATCGATACTCCAGAGTAAACTAGCGTATACGCATCTTAACCCATATGATGGGCGATGGATGATCCCACATCCATTGGTTTTTGACATCAAAAATAGTATACGGGTGCTCAGTGGAGACTGAGTATACTGAACGGACCCACCGAGAACTCTTAGTTGGTATTATACCTATCGTCAGATAACATCTCTGGTGACACTGGTACAGGCTAGTCTGTAGACCCGAGATCGTCACAGAGTCTTATGTGATTCCCACTGTGCTTTGATTTCCATCTCACCACGTTCATGAGAACGTGCAAAACAGTGGCTTTTGGGTACAGTCCCGAATCACATGGAGGCAATGAGCGATAGGAGGGGTTTTGTCTCTCCCGGTTTAGGGGGTTGATGTTGCGCTGTGTTCGATTGGCCATAACTGGAAGTCCCTGGCCAGGGCTGATATGGAGATCTACTGGTAAGTGTTATCAGTAGTTTCTCGACCCGTTATAAGCCTCACATCGACACGACTTATCGGTTACTGGGGTCTGACGTTAACCACCCCTAAACTGGATATGCGACATATCAGACGAAAAGACCGGACTGTACGGTAGTGTTACTGATTGGATTCGCAGGAGTATGTACAGGCTTGCTTGTTGATCTTCTGATCGCTCAATACCCGGGTGGCCATTACGTTTAGCTGACCGCTTGCGGTTTGTGGGTGTTTGATATGATCATCACCTACGGCCGGCGTATTGACGAGTCTTTAGAGTCCTACACAGAGATTTCCTGGCTCAGGCGAAATAGAGTAGGAGCACATATGTGATATGTGCATGACCGAGATTGATACGTGTATATGATACCGTATTCTATTATCGCAATATGTGATATCGGCCGGTTATATGTGATATAACCGGGTCATCGGATCAAGAGTTGATTCGATGAAATAATACATATTATATTAGTCGATTATATATAATATAGCCGGATTATTAAATCAAGTGTTGATTTAATAATTTAATGTATAATTATTTGTTTGATATATTAAATTACATTAACTAATATATGCTCACTTAAGTATTTCATTTTCTCACATTTGGATACATTTAACATATATGTGATATATGTTTAATGTATTCTTTTCTTTTGTTGCAAAATTATATATATGTGTGATATGTATAATTGTAACATGGTAGGTTATACATGCAACTTAGGTATATGAGAATCATACCATGATTTGTGATAATGGTTGGATTTATATTTATTCTTGATAATTCAAAATTGTGTGAATTTTTAGCTAAGATATTTTGTTGACTAAGTCCACCAATTTTGATATTTTCTAAAATATTTATTAAGCCAACCCTAATCACTAGTCATGGTTTATTCTCTACATGAGTTAGACATGACATAACTCACCATGGTTGTATTTCTAACCTCACAAGTTTTATTCATTCATCACTTCATTTTCTTCTTCCTCATGAAAGCTTGCTAGATTTTTTCCATGTGATGAAATAAAGTGAGAAAAAGAAAACTAAAAAGAGCTCATTTCCTATTTCATCATCCTCTTCTATACTAGCCATTTAGATTAGGGTGTTAGCTTCACTAATTCCACATTAGTGAAGAGATGGCTTGAGTCCGTGTTTTCTCGAAGTAGATCATCTTGGATTTCGAAGACTACAAGTAAGGATGCATCATACATCTTGTGGAGCTTCTCAAAAGTCCGGGAGTTCTTTGATCGCAGCGAAAGGACCACTACTTGGAGCTAATGAAATGAAATAACAGACTATAAATGTTGTAATTCCTAATCACTTAGTTGTAAAGTTGTTTACATTTTGTTTCCGTATGATTCTCTAGTAAAAGATCTAGCTTAGGGTTCTTTTAGCATGCCAAAATTTTATTTGGTATGGATGATGCCATCCGAAACCTTGCTGTCGTGCTTAAGAACCCAACACATGCATTGTTGATAAAATAACTTAAGTATTTGTGATGTCTTCTTGGATGTACTGTATGCGTTTAAACTCTAAAGCACTCTTAGTTCTGCAAGTAATGAATGATTATTGTATTTTGTAATGAAGTTGAGCCTTCAATTATGTTGAATGAATCTGTTATTTGAATAAGTATGTTCATGGTCTGTTTAATAATGTGTTTATGTGTGTGCATGTTTTATATTTCATTTGTTTTGTGGATGTTCTATGAATCTATATTTCATGTGTTTTGCTTATAACTTGTCCATGTTGGATATAAACATTGGATTGTGTTCAAATTTGTTTGGAGAAAAATTCGGTTTTGATTTTGATTGAATTGGATTTGTAAAGCTTATGTATATCATTTTATAGTCTATTGAGTTTTAAATGAAAGATTCATTATCAGACTGTGAAGTGCTTGTCAAGATTAGATATTTTAAGTCGTCATGTGTTCATTTTGTTTCTTCTTAGAAAAATTAGGGGCACTATTTTTTTAGCGTTAAATAAGTAAACACAATATTTTTTGAATTAAATAAGTAAACACTATTGATTAGTTGGTATCAAATCTCGTGTGTGTAGCACCCGCAAAATACTAGTATATACAGAATTATTTTTCCATATCCCTGCATACAAAAAAAATAAATTGAAAATTTTTAATCTTTGAATTTTTAAATATATTTCAATATTTCATGATTTTGGAAATCATTTTATATTTTTATTCAGATTTATTTTACCATATTCCAACCAAAAATAATAATTAATTAAAAAATTCAAATGTTCGCAATTTTTTTTATCTTTGAATATTTTCATTTCGTTGTATGTGCTTATATTTTCATAGGTTTGAATTTTTTAGACCTTTGTATATATTTTTGTATTTTTAGGTTTTTGTAATAATTTTCTATTTTCATTTTCATATTTATTTTTTCCATATCCCAACTAAATAATAATAATAATAATAATAATAATAATAATAATAATATAAAAAAAATTAAAAATTAAAAAATTCAAATCTTTCGCAAAAAAATTTAGACTTTTTGTGCATGATTTTTTTTTTATAGATTTTTTGTTTTATATAGATTTTTGTAATATTTCTATATTTTCATGTTCTTATAAATCATTTTATATTTTAGTTCCAGATTTATTTTTTTCCATATCCTGCTAAAAAACAGTAATCTATCGCTCTCTTAAAACAAATTAATAATGTTGATATATCAATTTTCTAAAATTTCAAATCTTCCAAATTTCACTTAGCTTTTACTTGTTTAGATTTTTTATGCATTAGTTAAGGAGATGAATTTTTTTTCACTCGACCGTAAGCTTTAACCTATGCACACAACATAAATAAGCACACAACACACGCATCCAGGCATTCATGAATTTTCTCCGGAAGTGTTAATTTGTGGCCAATTATCAATTTTGTTTGTTTTTATTGGTCAAACCTCGTAATTTGCAAATCCAGCTTTGGGATTGAAGAGTCCATCTTCTCCCTTTTGTTATGGTTTAGTTGAAGATATAAATTATAAATGAATTCATGCTCAAATCCGATTTTGTTTGCTTAAGCTCCATCAATTTTGTTTCTTCAAAGTATTCCCCATAATTTTGATGGAAAAAATTCTAATGATTAAAAAACTTGAAATAAAAGCTGAAAAGAGTCAAATTTGAAAATAATAATAAATAAAATCCAAAAATTATTTGAAATTGATTTTTAGTTTTTAAATACATCCACAACAACAACAACAACTACTGAGCCTTTTATCCCAAGCATATGAGGTAGGCTACATGAACCAACATGAGAATCACGCCGGATCCAGCACATGAATCCTCTGTCTCCACTCACTTCTATCGAGCAATATACTTTCATTGAGTCCTTTGGCAACCATATCGTTTCGTATCACCTCCATCCATGTTTTCTTCGGTCTTCCTTTTGCCCTTTTGCCATTGCCCTAGTTTTTAAATACATCCAAAACTAAAAATTTAAAAAGATTTAAAAACACTTATAAAGATTGTTAAGTATGAAAATAAATTTAAAAAAATAAAAGATTTTGAAAGATTTTTAAATCCCAAATAAAAAATAAAAAGAGATGGATTTAAAAAAATATTAATTAATAAAAACTAAAAAGATTTGTTCTTAATTTTTAATGCATCCAAAAATAAAAATATTAGAAGATTTACAATTTTAAGTCCGAAAATACAAGAAAAATTAAAAGATTTTTAAAGCTTTAAAATTCCAAAAATAAAAACGAAAAGGATTTACGATTTGAAAAATATAATAGTTGAGATAAACATTAACTTTTTGATATACAACAACTAAAAATCTCATATTTAAAAAACAACCATAAAAAACAATATTTTTAAAAACAACCAGCAAAACCCAACTATTAACTAAATGCAATCTTTTGTTAGTTTAACTTAGATTCAACCCTGGTTATGAGATGGCTGTGGTTAGTCACTGTCCCAAATACCCCCATCTTTCTTTCTCTCTCAATCTTGGGTTTAAACTTAAGAATGCCCTAAAAATTCACCCACTATATTTCTTCTTTCGTCTATCAATCTCATCTTCATCTCCTTTCCTCCCTCCCTCCTCTCCTCTCCTCTCCGCTCTCTCTCTCTCTCTCACAAAGTGAAGTACAATACAACCAAATTCATCCAATCTTGATTTATCAATTCTTCACAATACAAGATAATTTGGAACAAGTTTTAT
Source organism: Agapanthus africanus (assembly GCA_030015575.1). Classification (NCBI taxonomy): domain Eukaryota; kingdom Viridiplantae; phylum Streptophyta; class Magnoliopsida; order Asparagales; family Amaryllidaceae; genus Agapanthus; species Agapanthus africanus. The sequence goes on from JASDDO010000022.1 coordinate 468,025,810, forward strand.
TGTTTTGTAGGCAAAGTGCTATTTTTTTATTGCATGTGTGCTTAAACCTTTTACTATATCAATGAAAGTCATTATTAGCAAAGTCTAAGTGAACGGTGGCATCGCTGAGGTATTTGATCAAACACTTAGAGGGTCATGCATCAATTTGGGTGATAATGCCAAAATTGTAGCGGGGTTCAGGCCAATGAGCTCAACGACCTTAGAGCCAACTTGATTTAGCTGCGGGATTTCTGTGGTAAGACCACAAGCGGGAGTGACATTACCGAATATTGTTATTCTTGCAATTTGAGAAAGGAAGACGGAAGCTATTGTGTTTTAATGAGAGAATATAGCATTGGAATGGTAAGATAGTCATTTTGCCTCCATCTAACGGGAAAATCAAACGGAGTTAGCACTCATATTAACGGTTGCATTTAGTTAGTTTAAAGGTTTTAGTGGTTGTTTTTAAAAATACTGTATTTTCTGGTTGTTTTTAAAAATATGAGATTTTCTGTGGTTATATATAAAAAAAATGACTTATTTACCGAAAACTACCCGTTGCATGGCTTTCGAGAAAATTACCCTAAAGTTTCAAAATGACGGATAACCCCCATTTTTAACGGTTGAGTTTGTTAGTGATATGTATACCCTAGAGGCAATTATTGTATGATATAGTGGATGCTTGGACATATATATGGAGGACTTTCTTGCTCGACATGATAGTATGCTATGTGGGTTCCTTTATTTTAACATGTTCACTGGTATTATTATACCGTCTGTCATATACATGTTGATAAAACCCTAAGCTTGACTACCAGGACTATAATGCGAATCATACTACTGGGACCTGAGTAGTCTACAAGCATATCCTTCAATAGTTCCTAGTCGAGAGAATATCGAGACATGGCATCGATATTCCAGAATAGACTAGTGTGTACGTTTCTTGACCCTGTATGGGGCGATGGTTGATCTCATATCCATTGGTGTTTGACATCAAAGATTATATACAGGTGCTCATTAGAGAATGGGTACACAGAACTGGACTCGCCGAGAACTCTTAGATGGTACTATATGTATCGTCAGATAGCAGTTCTCTGGTGACACTCGTACAGATTAGTTTGTAGACCCGAGATCGTCATAGAGTCTTGTGTGGTTCACACTATGCTTTGATTTTCTCCCTACCACGGCTCAAAGGAGTCGTGCAAACAGGTAGATTTTAGGTACAGTCCCAAGTCCCATGGAGGCAATGAGCGATAGGAGGGGTTTCGTCTCTCCCGTTATAGGGAGTTGATGTTGCGCTATGCTTGATTGGCTATAACAGTAAGTCCCTAGCCAGGGCTATTGATGAAATTTACTGGTAAGTGTTATCAGTAGTTTCTCATACCATTATAGGTCTTAATATCGGCATGACTTATCAAGTTATTGGGGTCTGACGATACCACACTCAGACTCGATATGCGACATATCAGATGAAGAGACCGGACTGTACGGTAAGTGTTACATATAGGCTTCTTGGGAGTTTGGACAAGTTTGCATGTTGATCTTCTAATCGCTCAATACCTGGGTAGCTGTTACGTCTAGCTAATACCGTTGACGGCTTGTGAGTGACTGATGTGATCATCACCTACTACTGGCGTATTGACAAGTCTTTAGAGTCTCACAAAAAAGTTTCCTGGTTCAAGCGAAACGAAGTAAGGCACATATGTTGATATGTGCGGGGGCCTGATTAAATACGAGTATGAGATACCGTATTCTAATCTGACGGTTATTTGTTGTCAGTCAGGTTATATATGATATAACCAGATTATCGAATCAAGTGTTGATTTGATAATGTGATATACAGATAAATGATATTAGTCGGTCATATGTGATATAACCGGATTATTAAATCAAGTGTTGATTTAATAATATGATATATATTTATATTTGATATAATTATATATTAACTAATATTAGTAGTTCACTAATTATTTTCTTTATATATATGTATTAATATATATATATATATATATATATATATATAATGAAGCATGGTGTATTTTCTATTTTGAGAAAATGGAAAAATAAGGTGGATAATGAGGAGAATGGAGTGAGGTATGGCTTGATGAATATTATATTCATCTTACTTCACTATTAAAGTATGGCTTCATTTTATTATTGAATAAAATGAATGCTTCAATAAGTGAACCTTAGCCATTCTACACTTGGCCTTCTTCTTGAGTTCATTTTTCTTCATATGAGCTCATTAGCTCTTTAACTCTCTTCTTCTTACTTTTGATGCTTCAAGCTCCAACCCCTCACATGTGATGTGAACCATAGAGCTTAGATAATATCTAGTGAGCAAAAAAAATCCGTACTTCACCATCCCACATTAGATTGGCACTTTGATGTGGTGTGTTTCCTTCACTAAAAAGTTTAGTGAAGAGGTAGCTTGGATTGGCGGACTTCGGATGGATCATCTTCGGCACGAAAGTCGTCAGAGGAGGTTCGTTCAACTTTCAAGTGGAGCCTACTGGAGTCGCGTGAACTACAACCCGGGGCATAAGAAGAGAAGGACACGGTGTACAAAGGTTGTAGCCATCCATCTCTTAGTGTAGTTTTAGTGATATCATGTTTAAACCCTAATATTCTAATTAGATTTTGGTAAGTGTTCATTAGCACCTCTAAAATTTGAAAATTGCATGTGTGATTCCTGTTTTAACCCTACCGTAGTGCTAATAGACACTTTCATGGTATCAGAGCCAAGTTAGAACATTAGGGTAGATCTTTACGGTGTTAAAGTGTTCAATCGATTTTTCGAAGCCAAAACTAGTGAAGTTTTTATCGATTTTTTCAAAATTTGAAATTTTCGTAATTAAAAATATGAAGAGAATCGTGCAGGCTTTTTTATGGAGCCCCAGAAAATTCAAACCCCTGACCTTTTCAAACCAACGCGGAACCGCGGCCCAAACCCTAGTTTGGCTGCGGTTCCGCCACACTTTTGTGAAGTCATGGTTTGAATTTTTCTGTGCTGCTCCATTGGTAAATTTGGCACTCTCTGGATGTTTTTAATGATGCTCAAGTTGTTGAGGTTTCTGGAATTTGTTGGTGTTCGATAAATCGATCGAAATGTTTAACGTTGTATAGATCTTGATAATATGTGAAACAATTTTTAGAATCCAAATAATTAGTTTTGTGAAAACTAGTTAGTATTTTGTAAATCTAGCATTGTAGTCTCTTTTGATCGATTGCCACGAATTTACGATTCGGATCGAAACTCCGTCGCAATCGTGTATCGTACGCGAATACTCGCCGAATAACTTTACTAGATAGCCACGCCCTATAGCCCCGACCAAGTGACTATAGGAGAACCCCGTTGCCAAAAAATATCCACTCGGGTGCCCGCGGCCACGGTGTTCCGCCTAAGTGCACTTTGTCAAAGGCATCGGGGGTGCGGCCATCTACTAAAGTTTCTGACGAGCATTCGATCGAGTAGTCGGGAATCTTGTTGAATTGCCTGACTAAGTTATTGAAAAGTGTTTTCGATTTGAGACTAAAATGCAAGGTTTATAGGTTAGGCATGAAATTCGGAATATGAGATATTCCGGATTTATGATGTCTAAGGAAATACGGATTCTAATTATTGTAGTTTTTCATTTCTTTTCTGCGACCGTAAGTGTAATGTGTGGGGTATCTCGATCTCGTTGCTATATGTCAACGACTTTCGGGATACCCATATTTACTTACGTTGATGATATGTGATATTATGTGTTGCTATGATGTGTTTTATTGGATCGTCGTTAATGAATAGCCAGGGTTTTTTATATGAGATGAGAGTTTTACTATTTTCATTCATGTAAAATTTGTATGTAATATTCTTTTATTGGGACACTTCCGGATTGAGGATGATGTTACCATTGATGTATATTATTTACTTTTCCACATTAGGATAGATCCAAGACGGGGAGCATAAGTAACCGGGTTCTAGAGTCCAGTGGGAGACCATCTCGAGGAGTCGAGACTGGGCCTCCTAACTCTAGAATTGGCAGGGTTGCTTGCCGCTCTCATAGAGGTCTAGGGATGTGGGTTTGGCTATTCATCACGACTGTGGAATCCATGTTTTTCATTACTGGCTGAATTTAAAACACGGACCTCCTAGTATATCCAATATTTCATATGTTGACTTCAGCTGCTTGGTTCTGTGATGTGATCATATAACTGCGTGAGACGAATGCTATATATATATAATATATATAATAAACGTTACTTATGTTTTGCACCCGCGCTAGTACAGCCCCCGCTCTGCCGTTAGTTAAGTAACCTAACGGTGCATGACGGGGCCCCGTGGCGAATGCGGATGGTATAAGCGTACGTTCTATTTTCGTTTCATTTTCTTTGATATTTAGGAAACATTAAATGATGGGACTTCATTAATGAGATTAATGAAAAGAAAAGAAATCTAAAGATATTGTAAAATCAAAAGTTTTTTAAAAAGGTAGCTCTAGTTCTTGCTTTGCATAGTGGTATTACTTGATGAATATCCATCACCTCATTCGATGAGGAAAGAGCCGAGATCTCTTCACCGAGAATGATCTCTTTAGCAAAACTAGCAAACGCTATAACCCACTCGGTTTATCATCATAGCTTCTGTAGTTCTTGCTTTACATAGTGGTATTCCTTGAAGGATAACCACACCTCATTCGATGAGGAAAGAGCCGAGATCCCTTCACCGGAAGTGACCACTTTAGCAAAAGCTAGTAAAAGTTATTTGGTTTATTTTTGAAAACTACTCGATTTTAAAAGCGGAGCTTAAACCATTTCTTTTCAAAATCACTAGATTCTACAACGATATCAACTTCATTACGTTAAAGATTTTCTTAAAAACCAGACGTAGCCCTCCGTCATTTCAGATAAGTACTATTTAGTATTCGTGTTGCGTTTGTTGACCTCCATCAAGGCGTAGTGTGCGGTAGCTAATTAGTACTTATTTGCTGAATGTGATGCAATTGGATTAGGGTAGTCATACGGGTCTTGTTGACCTCCGTCATGGATCGTGCGGATGGGTTTAATTCAATCAAGAAATGAACGGATTAAACTTGACTAGCGGCCTATGGTTTGTTGACCTCCGTCAAGGTCATAGGAAGTTAGGGGTAAAAACAGATATTGGGGATTTCAAGTGTTGAAATTTGCAATGAGATTGCATACCTTCTATATGATAGTTGGATCCCGATATCCACTGCGAGTAAGAGTTACTTCGGAGAGATTTTTCCACTTTACTATTAGCTGATCCATTAAGTGTATAAGAAAAGTGTTAACGGGGTGATACCCCTGCGGAAACGAGATTATTTAATTAATTCCATGTGAAAACATAGGGAAACTCCCTCGGAGTACCAATACTTGCCCGGCTGACCGATTGGCGAACTTGTAGGGTATAATTAATCCCGGCTAATCTTACATTTTAAGCTTTGAAGGAAGATTTGATAAAAACAATGGGAGCCATCCTGATTAGACAAAATAATAACCAATCTAATCTTACAAAGAGCGCACGCAAAGTGATTATCCTTCTCTCTCTCCTGGTAGCGACCAATGACACGCCTTAATCAAGATAATAATATAGATGTATTGACCGAACCCACTTATTATATTGGGATAGGTTCCGCTTTTTATTATGATTGTCATAAGTCTGAGCAAGGAATAAGGCAATATCCGGATTCCCATGCCACCCAAACGAAGAATAAGCATGTTGATGTATCTTCTTTGGGTGTGTTCGTTATCAAGAACTGTTTCTCAGTTAACTCTACGTCCTGGGTATTGGATACCGGATCAAGATCCCATGTATGTAATTTATTGCATGGGCTATAGAGAGGTAGAGAACTGGCAAATGGTGGCATGTCTCTTGTAATAGGGAATGGTACAATTGTTGTAGCCAAAGCAGTTGGCGAATATCACCTTATATTACCAAGTGGTAACACAATGATTCTGAGCGACTGTTATTTCGTACCAAAAATATTGTGAATGTTTTCCTGAATCAAGTGTTGATTGGGTATAGTACATTGTATAATGGTATAAATGTTCTAAATCAAACTACAGTTCTAAGTATACAAAACACACACAAGAGAAACAGTTCAGAAATGATCGAAAACTTCATGTGGCATTGTAGACTAGGTCATATCAATGCGACAAGACTAGATGAGTTGCATAAGGATGCATATTTGAATCCGTTCGAATTTACATCTTATGAAACTTGTCAGTCATGTCTCAAAGGCTAGATGACCGAATCTCCGTTTACTGGACACGGAGAAAGAGCTACTGAACTCTTGGACAAATACATAGTGATGTATGCAGTCCTATGTCTACACATGCCATGAATGGTTTCTTGTAAATTATTACATTCACTGATGATCTCTCTAGATTCGTACATGTGTTCTTGTTGAAACACAAATATGAATCTTTTGAGAAATTCAAGAAATAAAAGTACGAAGTTGAGAACCGGACGGGTAAAAGTATTAAAATTCTTCGATATGATCGGGAAGGAGAATACTTGAGCACGGAATTCAAAGACTACTTAAAAGAGAATGGGATTCTCTCTCAGCTTACTCCTCCGTATACACCACAGCTGTCACGCCCCACTTCCAGAGTGCGCTAAGATCGGCACGTGACAGAGCCAACCATGCTACCTGTGGCTAGAAAACATCACTCCACAGATATCAAGAACAGTAAAATAAAATAAACTATCTAGTACATGTCCATATGTCAGAATAAACGAGTCAAGAAATAATATGCGGAAGAAATAAATCCAATAAACAATAACATCTAGAAAGTACGTCCCAAATACGGGCTCACATCAGGAAATGAAAGTACGGAAATAGAACTAAACTAAACTAGATACTAACAGGATCCTCACTGCTCGGCATGTCGGCTGAAGTACTACTGGTCGGCCTGTGAAAAAGATAAAAGATCTGGGCCATGCAAAACCCAGACGTCAGTGCGTCATAATATCAATAATAATAAGCAACCAGGATGTAACGAGATATGCAGGCATGAATTATTAATAGTAACATGAATATAATAAGTAAACACGGATATAAAATAGTGAAGTGTATCAGTATATGTGACGTGCAGTGATCAATCTAAACTGTGCTACTGGGTTATCTATTCTAAAGTTTGTTTGAAATCAATTAGTGTACTCCTCCATGTAACTCAAAAGAATATGTCCCGTTATCCCCCGGGACCACGGATCAGGTAGTGGGAGTCACGAATGACTCTATCCCGTTATCCCCCGGGACCACGGATCAAGTAATACCCTTTTAAGCTACACTTCAATTACACTTTTGATTTCCCCATACCCCAAAGGTTATGTGTTCAAGTCAGGTATTGATAATCTGGAGCTAATGCCAACACAGGATCAAGCAGGTACAGGTTTGTCTATGTAGACAACAGGATACGTCCGTCAGGACGACAAGTCAGGATTGTCGGCATTAGGAACAGGATCAGGTATCAATTCAAGCAGTGGTATATCAAGTCATGTCAGGTAGTGCACATGTATCAAATGGATGCCCAACAGTAAAATGAAATAAGTATCGAATCACGGTAAAAGTACGGATGCACAGTAAAACATAGATGCACAAATGTCTATCAGGGATTACATCTACAATTCTATGACTACGTATGATGTACATTATCAAGCATGGGGTGCTAATGTAACGATAACATGAAATAATATGACATGGCATGCAATTAGATATATAATCAATAACACGGGTATCGAAAAAACGGTAAAACTGTAACATGGATGTACAATGCAGTAAACATGTGATATTTTTATTCATATGGATGTAAATGAAGGGTTCCTTATGACGACAGCAAGGTTTCGGGGGGCATCGTGCATGCCGTTTTAAAATTTTTGCCGTTACAAAGAACCCTACGCTAGAATCGTTAACTAGAGATTTAGACGGAATAGAATGTAAACAACTTTTACGTCTAAGAGAATAAGAATACAACCATTGTAGACGGTCCTTCTCTTCAATATGCTCCGTGTAGTAGTCCCACGACTCCACAAGGCTTCTCTTGAGACTTTGAACAAGCTTCCTTCGTAGCTTTCGCGCCAAAGATGATCCACCTCGAAGCTCCTACTAGTTCAAGCTACCACTACACTAAACCCTTTAGTGTATGAAACACATCACACTAATTTGCTAAAATGGTGTGAGATGATGAAGTAGGGGATGTTAAGAGCTCACTAATTTTTGCTCAAGCTTCATGATTCGCATCACATGTGAGGGTTGAAGCTTGAGGCAAAGCAAGAGGAGGAAGAAGAAGCAAGAGAGCAAGCATGAAAGAAAAAATGGCTAAGTCTTTTGCAATGAGCATGAACGAAAATAATATCAAGACCCCTCACTCATTCAAGCATAGAATTATGCAATATTAAATTGCAACCATGCTTGAATAGTGAGTCAAGAAAGAATAAACAATATAAAACACCATGCTTACAACCATGCTTCAACTTTACACCTCATTTCTATTTTCACAAAATAGAAAAGAAAATGCCATGCTTCATTTTAATATATATATATATATATATATATATATATATATATATTTAATGAAGATTAATTAGTGAGCTAATGATATTAGTTAATATGTAATTGTATCACATATAATTTATATCATATTATTAAATCAACATTTGATCTAATAATCCGGTTATATCATATACGACCGACTAATATCATTTATCTGTATATCACATTATCGAATCAACACTTGATTCAACAATCTGTTTATATCACATATAACCGCACCGATAACAGATGACTGCCAGACTACAATACGGTATCACATACTCGTATTTAATCAGGCCCACACACATATCACATATGTGTCCTACTTCGTTTCGCTTGAACCAGGAAACTTCTGTGTGGGACTCTAAAGACTTATCTATATGCCGGCAGTAGGTGATGATCATATCAGTCATCTACAAGCCGTCAGCGGTACTAGCTAGACGTAACGGCTACCCGGGTATTGAGCGATATGAAGATCAACAAGCAAGCATGTCCACAGTCTCCATGAAGACTATTAGTAACACTACCGTACAGTCCGGTCTATTCGTCTGATATGTCGCATATCATGTCTAGGGGTGGAAATCGTCAGACCCCAGTAACGTGATAAGTCATGCCGATGTGAGGCCTATAACGGTTCGAGAAACTACTGATAACACTTATCAGTATATCTCGGCAGCAGCCCTAACCAGGGACTTCCAGTTATAGACAATCAAATATAGCGCAACATCAACCCCCAATACCGGGAGAGACGAAACCCCTCCTATCGCTCATTGCCTCCATACGAATCGGGACTGTACCCAAAATCCACCTGTTTGCACGACTCCTCTTGAGCGTGGTAGGGAGGAAATCAAAGCACAGTGGGAGCCGCACAAGACTCTATGACGATCTCGGGTCTACATATTAACATGTACCAGTGTTACCAGAGGACTGCTATCTGACGATAGGTATACTACCACATAGGAGTCCTCGGCGAGTCCTATTCAGTGTACCCAGTCTCCACTGAGCACCCGTATACAATCTCTGATGTCAAATACTAATAGATGTGGGATCATCCATCGCCCATCATATGGGTCAAGAAGCGTATACGCTAGTCTACTCTGGAATATCGATGCCCTGTCTCGATATTCCCTCGACTAGGAACAATTGAAGGATGTACTTGTGAACGACCCTGGCCCCACTAGTATGATCTACATCATAGTCCTGGTAGTCAAGTACATATCCTAAGGGCTTTATCAACACGTGAGACAAGACAGTATCACAATACAAGTCTACATGTTAAGATAAAGGTAACCAGATAGCATATTATCATGTCGAGCAAGAAAGTCCTCTCTGTATATATATATATATATATCCAAGCATCCACTATAATATAAATCATATGTACAATAATGGCCTCTAGAGCATACACATAACTAACAATCTCCCACTTGCACTAAGGACATGTATTGTAGTATCTCAAACCCAATATCCCGAAAAGTCTCTCAAATTACGTCTGAGGGAGGGCCTTCGTGAGTGGATCCACTACGTTGTCCTTCGTGTCAACTCTCCTGATCTCGATCTCCCGGCGATCCACTATCTCCCGGATCAGGTGATACCGCCTCAGAATATGTTTGGATCTCTGGTGGGACCTGGGTTCCTTGGCCAAAGTCACCGCTCCATTGTTATCACAATACACGGGTATTGGATGATCAATAGATGGAACCACACCAAGCTCAGTAATGAACTTCTTCATCCAGACAGCTTCTTTGGCAGCATCGTTGGCAGCGATGTATTTAGCCTCCATCATCGAGTCTGCAACGATGTCTTACTTTGAACTCTTCCAACACACCGCCCCTCCGTTGAGGGTAAAAACAAAACCCAAGACCGACTTACTGTCGTCCTTATCACTCTGGAAGCTCGAGTCGGTAAAGGACTCCACTTGGAGTTCACCGTTACTGTACACTAAGAATATCTCCTTAGTCCTTCTCAAGTACTTGAGAATGTTCTTAACAGTTGTCCAGTGATTCTCTCCTGGATCTGCTTGATACCTACTCACTACACTTAGTGAGTACGCTACATCGGGTCCGGTACATAACATCGCATATATGATAGAGCCTACTGCCGAAGCATAGGGTATCCCTTGCATTCGAGTTCTCTCCAAATCAGTATTGAGAGATATCTCTTTGGAGAGAGTGAGTCCAGAGATCGTGGGTATGTTCCCACGTTTGGACTCTTCCATACTAAACCTCTTCAGTACGGTGTCTATGTACCTGGACTGGGACAATCCCAGTATCCGTTTAGATCTATCTCTATAGATCTTAATCCCTAAAATGTAGGAGGCATCACCTAGATCTTTCATTGAGAATATTTGTGATAAGAAGAGCTTGACCGAGTGCAGTATAGGAACATCGTTTCCTATCAAGAGTATGTCATCTACGTACAATACGAGGAAGACGACCTTACTCTCTGCAACCTTCTTGTATATACAAGGTTCATCTATGTTTTTGATGAAGTCAAACTCTTTGACTACCTCATCAAAACAGATGTTCCAACTCCGTGATGCCTGCTTTAACCCGTAGATAGATTTAAGCAGCTTGCACACTTTTCCACTACTCCCACTGTCTACGAAGCCCTCCGGCTGAGTCAAGTACACGCTCTCTTCTAAATCACCATTTAGAAAGGCGGTCTTAACATCCATTTGCCAGATTTCGTAGTCATGGTATGCAGCGATGGCAAGTAGGATCTGGATGGGCTTAAGCATAGCCACTAGAGAAAATGTTTCATCATAATCCACACCTGGTCGTTGACGAAAACCTTTTGCAACAAGTCTAGCTTTGAAAGTCTCAACTTTTCCATCTACACCAAGTTTCTTCTTAAAGATCCATTTGCTCCCAATAGGTTTTACCCCTTCAGGAGCAACTTCTAAAGTCCATACTTTGTTGGTGTACATGGATTCCATCTCAGACCGCATTGCATCCAGCCATTTCACAGAGTCCCCACTCATGATGGCCTGCTCGAAACTAGTCGGGTCATCATCTTCCATGATACAATTCTTGCTCCCACCATCAATGAGAAAACCGTAGTATCTCTCAGGTGGATGAGGAACCCTACTAGATCTACGGAGAGGCTGGGGTTCGTTTGAAACTACTATTCTCTGGTTCCGCTAAATCTTCAGTTATAGTTTGTTCTGCTGGAGCTTCTTCCAGCTCTACCTCTTCGCCACTAATTTATTTTGCAAGAAATTCCTTTTCTAAAAAGGTAGCATGTTGAGCAACAAACACCTTTTGTTGTTCACTGTGGTAGAATAGATATCCATTTGAATGTTTAGGATATCCAATAAAAACATACAAAGAACTGATCGTGCCTCGAGTTTGTCCGGATTTTGCTTTTTGACATAGGCCGGACAACCCCATATCTTAACTCGTTTAAGACATGGTCTCTTCCCACTCCATATCTCATATGGTGTGGTAGGTACAGATTTTGATGGAACTTGATTCAATAGGTATGCGGCTGCTTCAAGCGCATAACCCCAAAAGGAAATAGGTAACTCAGCAGTGCTCGTCATAGAGCGCACCATATCTAATAGGGTGCGATTCCTCCATTCCGATACACCATTGTGCTGTGGTGTATATGGAGGAGTAAGCTGAGAGAGAATCCTATTCTCTTTTAGAAAGTCCACGAACTCCGTGCTCAAGTATTCACCTCCTCGATCAGATTGAAGGATTTTAATACTTTTACCCGTTTGGTTCTCGACTTCGGATTTATATTCCTTGAATTTCTCATAAGTTTCAGACTTGTGTTTCAATAGGAACACATGACTGAATCTTGAGAGATCGTCAGTGAAAGTAAAGAAGTACGAAAAACCATTCCTAGCATGCGTAGACATGGGACCGCATACATCACTATGTATTAGTCCCAAGAGTTCAGTAGCTCTTTCTCCGTGTCCTGTAAACGGAGTTTTGGTCATCTTGCCTTTGAGACATGACTGGCAAGTGTCATAAGATGAAAATTCGAATGGATTCAAATATCCATTTTTATGAAACTTAGCTAGTCGTGTCGCATTGATATGACCTAGTCTACAATGACACAAGAAAGATTCGTTCATTTCTGAACTCTTCCTCTTGTGTGTGTTCTGTACGTTAAAAACTCTGTTTTGATTCAGAACGTACAATCCATTACATAATGCACCAAACCCAATCAACACTCGATTTAGGTAAAAGTTCATAACATTATTCTCTACTACAAAGTTATATCCTTCTTTATCTAATAAAGAGATTGATATTAAATTGCATATCATAGAGGGTACATAGTAACAGTCGTTCAGGATCAATGTACTCCCTGTTGGCAATACAAGGTGATATTCACCAACTGCTTTGGCTGCAACATTTGCACCATTCCCTACTTTTAGGGAATGATCATCTTTTCCCAGTTCTTTACCTTTCCTTAGCCCATGCAACATATTGCATATGTGGGATCCTGATCCGGTATCTAATACCCAGGACGTAGAGTGTACCAAGAAACAGTTCTCTGTGACTAACACATATGGAGAAAATGCATCAACATGCTTATTCTTCGTTTGGGTGGCGTGGGAATCCGGATATGTTCCTATTTCCTGCTCGGACTTATAACACTTATAAGTTGGAGCGGGACCAACGTTCTCCTGCTCAGTATAACAAGCGGGTTCGGTCAATACATCTATATTATTATCTTGATTAAGGCGTGACATTGGTTGCTGCCTGGAGAGAGATAGAAGGAAACGTGTTAGCGTGTGCACTTTGCAAGATTAGATTGGTTATTATCTTATCTAATCAGGACGTCTCCCACTGGTTTTATCAAATCTTCCTTCAAACCGTAAAAGGTAAGACTAGCCGGGATTAATTACACCTTACAAGTTCGCCAATTTTTCAGCCAGGCTAGTGTTGGTACTTTGAGGGAGGTTCCCCGTGCTTTCGCACGGACCTAATAAACCTCATTTTCCCAGGAGCGTAACCCCGTTAACACCTTTCTAGACACCTACTTGATTGGCTAATTGTGATGTGTAAAACTCTCCCAGGGGTAACTCTTACTCGCAGTGGGTATTGGGATCCAACTATCTCATAGAAGGTATGCAATCTCATTGCAAATTTCAACACTTGAAATTCCCGATAATACCTTTACCCCTAGCACACTATGACCTTGACAGAGGTCAACAAATCATAATGCAATAGTCAAGTTCAACCCGTCATTTCAGATTGAATCAAACCCATCCGCACGACTCTTGACAGAGGTCAACAAGGTCGTACGACTACCCTAATCCAATCGCATCACATGCTTTACAGATAAGCACTAATCAGCTACCGCACACTACGCCTTGACAGAGGTCAACAAACGCAGCACGAATATTAAATAGTACCTATCTGAAATGACAGAGGGCTACGCAGGTTTTTAGGAAAACCATGAGCGTAATGAACTTGATGTCGTTGTAGAATCGAGTGATTTTGAAAAGGAGTGTTTTTGAGGCTTTTACTAGTTCCGCTAAAGAGGTCACTCCCGGTGAAGGGATCTCGGCTCTTTCCTTATCGAATAAGGTGGTGGATATTCTACAAGGAATACTGCTATGCAAAGCAAAAATTATAGAAGCAATCAAAAACTAAACTGAGTGAGTTGTCGCATTTTCTAGTTTCGCTAAAGAGCTCACTCTCGGTGAAGGGATCTCGGCTCATTCCTAATCGAATAAGGTGCTGGATATTCTATAAGGAATACCGATATGCAAAGCAAAAACTAGAGCTACCCTTTTTGAAAATTTGATTCTACAAAATCTTTAGGTTTCTTTTCTTTCATTAATCTCATTAATGAAGTCCTATCAATTAAGCTTCCTAAGCATCACAGAAGAAACGAAAATACATCGCACATATAAAGTGATCACATCACAGAATATCAGCAGCAGAAAATAACATATGAAATTTTGGATATACTAGAAATTCCGTATTTTAAGTTAAGCCAGTATAAAACACGGATTTCACGGTCATGATGAATAACCAAACCCACACCCCTAGACCCCTACGAGAGCGGCAAGAAACCCTACCAATTCTAGAGTTAGGAGACCCGGACTCGACTCCTCGAGTTGGTCTCCCACTGGACTCTAGAACCCGGTTACTTATGCTCCCTTCCTTGGGTCTATCCTAATGCGGAAAAGTAAAAAATATACAACAATGGTGACATCATCCTCAACCCGGAAGTGCCCCAATAAAAGAATATTACATACAATGAATTTTACATGAATGAAAATAAAAACTCTCATCTTACATAAAAAAAAACCGGCTATTCAAAACGCGACGATCCAATATAACATATCCAAGCAACACATAACATCACATGTCATCAAATCATTAGACGATGTTAAACATTCCGATCGAATCAACAAACACCCACAATTACCCAATAATCTCAACACTTGAGCGTAGTTTGAAAGTATCCATCACATGTGTAATACCCAGCCCCTTTTATACCAAAACCTGTATTTTATTACTCTAGAATTCTATTTATTTTTATTTATAATTCTATTTATTTTATTTATAATTTTATTTATTCTAAACCCCATTTTTTCTTTTATCAATTAAACCCAAACCCTTCAATTTATTCATTCAAATCCCAGCCAAATTTTCCCCCAGCAGCCCACACTCTTTTTCCCACCATTTTTCCTTTTCATTTCACTGAGCCCAGAAGCCCGGCCCTCTTCCAATATTTATAATCCTTTTTCTTGTGATGAACCCAGCCCACCAACCCGGCCCACCCTATATTTTTCCCATCATCTTCTTAATTTTTCTTCAGCCCTGGCCCAGCATCCTCATTCAACCCAGCCCACACGAAAATAAAATGAAAATTCTTTTTATTTATTAAAGCCCGGCCCTCACTCTCTTTTCCTCACAATTCTTTTAATTTCCAAAACCCCGGCCCAGCCCTCTTTTTCCATTTCCTTTAATTCTTTCTATTTTTAATTGCCAGCCCAACTCCCTTGGCCCGTGACCCGCGCCGATCCGACCCGGCCCACTACCCCTTCCCTTCTTCCCCAACGGCTTTCCCCTTCTCCCGCCCACGCCATTGATTCCTCGATCCGCTTCCTCCGCCCACACCCACGTCGCAGCGCGCGTTTCCCCACGACCCGCTCCCCAACGCTTCGCACCTCCTTCTCCCTCACACCCTCTCCTCACACTCTCTGTTTCCCTCTCAACCTCGTTCTCTCTCTTATTCTCTCTTGAACCCTATCTCTCCTCTCACTGTCTCGCCATCGCTGGCCACCCCCATCGCCGTCAGCTCACCCTTACAACCCTTCTCGACACCCTCGACGAGCCCCAGCTCTCCTACTCCTTCTCAACCGAACCCAGCCACCTCCATCAACCTCCAAGCTTCGACCACCATCGTCGACCGCAGCTCGTCGTCATCATCGTCATCGCCATCACCTCTCACTCTCCCAACCTCCACCTTCGACCACCCCTGGTAACTCACCAAACACCCATACACCCACTGCCCCGAGCTCCCCTCCACTGCGCGCCAGCCACCACCTTCACCTCCGGCCTCCCTCACCCGACCTCCTTTCTCACTGCTCCTTCTCTCTCTCTCACTGATCTCTCTCTTCCCCTGCTTCTCTTTCCCTCTCTCTGTTGTTCCTGCAACCTCTCTCTCTCTCTCTGTTTCTCTCTCTTCCTCTCAAATCTCTCTTTTCCTTCTACTCTCTCTTCCTCTCAAATCTCTCTTTTCCCTTTACTCTCTCTCTCTCAGATCTCTATCTCTGCATCTCTCTCTTTGATCTCTCTGTGTGTTCTTTCTCTCTCTCACTTCCACTCCAACTCTCTGTCTCTTCTCTTCTCTCTATATTTCCCCTCTCTGTTTCTCTCTCCCTCCTTCTTTCTCCCTATTCTATTAAGCAACCACCTCACTCCCAACCGCAGCCGTCGGCCATCGCCTGAGCACCGCTGCAACCATCGACGGAGCCACAACATCGCCTGAGCACACAGCGAGCCCCAACTTCTACGAGTCTCGACTGCATCCTAGCCGAGCCCAAGCTTGTGGTCATCGTATCGCGTTCGTGACGTTACCATCACCGTACAACCCCGAGACGTTCCCAGGCAAGTATTTTACTTGCTTACATGCTATATACTCAAGTTACAATTTTAGATTACTTAAATTATAAAGTTACAATTTTAGATCAATAGTGTGCCATACCTGTTCGACGTGTGTTCCCAATGAAAATACTCATCAAATTTGACGGAACTAAATGGTATAATCTGGCCCGTATGGCTGTGAATGTAGTGTGTGAATTTCGTTGGATAATATGACCGTTAATGACCAAAACGACTACCCCCAAGTTTAACCGTAAAACTGGAATTTTCTTGTACCTGAAAACCGTTAAAATTACCATAAATTATATACATTCTGTAATGATGCGCTCGAGGGCTCAAATCGAAGCCGACTCGACGAACTTTAATCCTATACAAGTTTCTATTAGTTTCTGTACTTAAATGGTGACAAGATTTGGATCGGAGTGCGACTCTGGACTGCAGTCCAGAGCGACTCCAGTTGTTGTTCACTGTCCTGTAATGGGTACCACCCTGTTTCTCTTAACTCGTAGGTTGTGGAACTCCGTTGTTTATTATAGGTGAATTTGTTGGCTAGACAATACAAGTGGTTTCATCTTGTTTTGTTATAGTTTGTTATTTAATCTGCAATTTAATAGATGTGGACGTATAACAGTCCAGAACAGATTCTGAGATGACATATTAATGTTAAACAGTGTATAACTCCTGATGTACAGATGAGATTGAATATACGTCTATTGCGTTGAAAACCTTACTGAAAACCCTAGATTTCATTCAACTGTAGCGTCGCTAAAATCTGATCCCAACTGGGATTAAAATGCGTTGCGAAACGGACTTCCGATTCTGAAACCAGATTTCCAGCCGTGAACGCTTAAAATGAAATGGCTATAATTAATGATCCTGGAATCCGATTAGCATGAAACTAAATTCAATGGATAGATAACTGAACATACTAATTATTACCTGTTTATCGTTTCGCTAAACTGTAACCGTAGGATTTATGATACATTATTCAAGTGGTAGATTACTAATTCATGACATCCTAAACATGCTTTATATACTGTTCATGCATCATATCATACACATTTCATTGCATCGATAACCCAGTGATAACGTGCATTACCCAGTGTTAGGTATTAGTGATGATTGTGGCAAGTACGTTAGTGTTCGTATATCCGTGAATAAGTGAAAGTGACACGTACTTGTACACAATCAATGAACCTTATTATCCTATTGCATTGTCGACGTCTGTGGGACGCGTGTACGTGTAACTATAAGTGGTATGGGACACTTATGGAAGCTCTTGCACGGGTGTCACAGATAAGGCACCAGACACTGCCATTTATCTTAGGTATTAGTCGGGACGTGCTTGATGGAGGTCCTGCCTCCAGTTCTCGCGCAGACTTGTCACAGACCGATTGGTATTTAGGGTTATGGTTAGCGTTTGATGTAGACCACGGGGTGTGGGGTAGTTTGAGTGTGAGTTCAACAGAATCTCGGGAGTCCCATGCCGGCTTATATATATTTAGGGAGATATATGGAGATTTACAGGGTACATGATTATTACCGTGATATACATGTTGGGCCCGTGGTCCCTTGCCCTTGGGTTCTACCCTTGGGTGGAGGACACTCGCGAGTGGTTGACTCTCACACTTGGACTGACGATAGGCTTAGTGACCTATACAGTGAGACTTAGAGACTGATAGGGATACTGGCATGGATATATCTTACTTACTGTGTTGACATACGTGGCATATCGTTCTACTGCTTTTACTGTTCCGCTGCATTGATTACTGCATGTTCATACCCATACTACCATTGATCTACTGTCATATATATCTAATATCACTGTTAGAATTGTCACATGATTTTTTATATATTATATTGCCATTGTGTCGCTCTGACGACCTGAGTATGCATGCTCAGTGTGAGGAGAAGATTTAGCCTGGACCAGGACTAGACGCACATCACGGACATCTTGATTTACCATCCAGGGCTATACCCTTTTGTTTCCCATCAGGTCAGTTCTTTATATTGTTTTGTTTCAGTTACTGCATTTCTCATTACCTGCGTGTTATTTACTGATTACCAGTTAAAACTAGAAGCCGAAGTGTGACTACGACAGGACATTTCCTTGACCGTAGGAGCATGGCTGGCCTTGTCAACCCCTCGTATTCCGTATTTTGGGAAGCGGGGCGTGACAACATTCCACAGTACCAACGAACCAGCCGTAGAAGGGCCAACCAATGCCTCACATGTGGCACCGCTGAACCATCACGAACCCTAAGGTTCAGTGGCGGTTCTGACGGTCACATAATCGAGTTAAGGTTTCGTTCTTCTAGAGGGTTCATCGAATAACTTGCACGATATTTGAATATTTCAAACTACGGAAAAGATCCAACTCTTGAATAAATTTCCAGCGAGGGTCAAAGTGGGTATTTGCTATCCGTTCGAACTTTTTAACACTGTCTAAAATAGCCCGAAAACAGTTAGAATTACGACTACGAAATACTCCGAGTTGCTGTTTTGGTAAATAAACATCACATACAAATTTAGCAAAAATAAACAACACCTGAAACACCAAAACCCAGAGACCAGAACACACAACAAAACACAACCCCAGAAACCCAGGAAAATCCGGCGTCGCCGGAATTTTGTGCTTTGTTGCCGGCCCAGGTCCGAGGGCATGGGGTGAGTTTTGTGCTGTGTTCATATACTGTCGCATACTACATTCTGCACTTGTTTAAATAATTTTTTGACAACTTTTAAAATTCGACAGAAACTGGAATTTTAGAGTTTCAAGTTTCGGAGTTTTTCGGTTTCGTAATTCTACGCAATCCGTCTAATTCTCTAGTTTGGCTCTGATACCACTGGAGGGTTCCATATGACGACGGCAAGGTTTCGGGGGGCATCGTGCATGCCGTTTTAATATTTTTTCCGTTATAAAGAACCCTACGCTAGAATCGTTAACTAGAGATTTAGACGGAATAAAATGTAAACAACTTTTACATCTAAGAGAATAAGAATACAACCTTTGTAGACAGTCCTTCTCTTCAATATGCTCCGTGTAGTAGTCCCGCGACTCCAAAAGGCTTCTCTTGAGACTTTGAACAAGCTTCCTTCATAGCCTTCGCGCCAAAAAAGATCCACCTCGAAGCTCCTACTAGTTCAAGCCACCACTACACTAAACCCTTTAGTGTATGAAACACATCACACTAATTTGCTAAAATGGTGTGAGTTGATGAAGTAGGGGATGTTAATAGCTCACTAATTTGTGCTCAAGCTTCATGATTCACATCAGATGTGAGTGTTGAATCTTGAGGCAAAGCAAGAGGAGGAAGAATAAGCAAGAGAGCAAGCATGAAAGAAAAAATGGCTAAGTCTTTTGGAATGAGCATGAATGAAAATAATATCAAGACCCCTCACTCATTCAAGCATAGAATTATGCAATATTAAATTGCAACCATGCTTGAATAGTGAGTCAAGAAAGAATAAACAATATAAAACACCATGCTTGCAACCATGCTTCAACTTTACACCTCATTTCTATTTTCACAAAATAGAAAAGAAAATGCCATGCTTCATTTTAATATATATATATATATATATATATATATATATATATCATATATATTAATATATATTTAATGAAGATTAATTAGTGAGCTAATGATATTAGTTAATATGTAATTATATCACATATAATTTATATCATATTATTAAATCAACATTTGATCTAATAATCCGGTTATATCATATACGACCGACTAATATCATTTAATTGTATATCACATTATTGAATCAACACTTAATTCAACAATCTGGTTATATCACATATAACCGCACCGATAACAGATGACTGCCAGACTACAATACGGTATCACATACTCGTATTTAATCAGGCCCACACACATATCACATATGTATCCTACTTAGTTTCGCTTGAACCAGGGAAGTTCTGTGTGGGACTCTAAAGACTCGTCTATACGCCGGCAATAGGTGATGATCATATCAGTCACCCACAAGCCGTCAGCGGTACTAGCTGGACGTAACGGCTACCCGGGTATTGAGCGATATGAAGATCAACAAGCAAGCATGTCCACAGTCTCTATGAAGCATATCAGTAACACTACCGTACAGTCCGTTCTCTTCGTCTGATATGTCGCATATCATGTCTAGGGGTGGAAATCGTCAGACCCCAGTAACGTGATAAGTCATGCCGATGTGAGGCCTATAACGGTTCGAGAAACTACTGATAACACTTATCAGTATATCTCGGCAGCAGCCCTGTCCAGGGACTTCTAGTTATAGCCAATCGAACATAGCGCAACATCAACCCCCAATACCGGGAGAGACGAAACCCCTCCTATCACCCATTGCCTCCATATGACTCGGGACTGTACCCAAAATCCACCTGTTTGCAAGACTCCTCTTGAGCGTGGTAGGAAGGAAATCAAATCATAGTGGGAGCCGCACAAGACTCTATGACGATCTCGGGTCTACAAACTAACCTGTACCAGTGTCACCAGAGGACTGCTATCTGACGATAGGTATACTACCATATAGGAGTCATCGGTGAGTCCTGTTCTGTGTACCCAGTCTCCACTGAACACCCATGTACCATCTCTGATGTCAAACACCAATGGATGTGGGATCATCCATCGCCCATCATATGGGTCAAGAAGCGTATACGCTTGTCTACTCTGGAATATCGATACCCTGTCTCGATATTCTCTCGACTAGGAACAATTGAAGGATGTACTTATGAACTACCCTGGCCCCACTAGTATGATCTACATCATAGTCCTAATAGTCAAGTACATATCCTAAGGGCTTTATCAACACGTGAGAGCAAGACAGTATCACAATACAAGTCTACATGTTAAGATAAAGGTAACCAGATAGCATACTATCATGTCGAGCAAGAAAGTCCTCTCTTTGTGTGTGTGTGTGTATGTGTGTGTGTGTGTGTATCCAAGCATCCACTATAATATACATCATATGTACAATAATGGCCTCTAGGGCATACACATAACTAACAATAAATATAATAGTATAGCATGTAGCAAGATAAACTTGCATGCGACTATATATGTGATAAATGATATGGATACGAACGGCTATCCGAAAACAGTATAACCGTAACATGGATGTACAATGCAGTAAACATGTGATATTTTTATTCATATAGATGCAAATATAATAACATAGCATGTAGCAAGATAAACTTGCCTGATCGGATCTCAATACGGGGTACGTACGCAGCGTCCGACGTCAGGTAAACGTCGCAATGCATACGCGCGTACAGAACAGGACCAGGCAAAGCAAGAACATGACCACGCTGGCTGGGAACGTCCACTGGGTTGCTCGGATCGGCGGCGGCGGCATGGCTCTGGCGATGATCGGAAAACCAAGAATCCAAGAGAAAGAGAAGAGAAGAGGAATAAGAAGAAGTTGTTCTGCGGTTTGGTGTTTGGGGACAGAGGCGAGGCAGGCAAGACGACGACGACGATGATGGGGGTTTTCCGGCGAAGTACACGGTGAAGGCAGTGGGATTTCTTGATCATAGGGGATTAGGGTGGTGCAGGGGTTGTGGGTTTGAAAGTGAGATGAGAGGAGAATGGGTTGAGGTGGTGTTGAGTGAACGGAGGCGACGGGGTCGGAGCTCCGGCAAGGGTGCAGGCGAGGTTGGAGGTACTGGCGTTGGCTTGCAGGGTTTCTTGGGTTGTGCAGGGGATGAGTCGGGAAGGAGGGGAGAGGAAGGTGATGAGGTGGTTGAGGAGAGGAGGAGAGGTCGACGACGACGAGGGCGTCGGGGTGAGGCGACGACGAGCGGTGGGTTCTTTGGTTCGTCGTCGGGGTTCTGCAGCGGGGAAGGAGAGTCGTTGGGAGGTGAGGAGTGGAGGATAAAAAGAGAAGGTGGTAATGAGGGTGTTGAGGCGTGGTTGTTGGCGGCGACGGTGGACGAAGGCTAGGGTTAGGGTTTCAGGTTCGCGGAGGCGGGAAGGGAAAAAATTGAGAAGATGAAGAGGGAAGGAGAGAGACGTAGGTATTAAAAGGTTAGGTTCTTTTATAAAAAAAAATATTATATATATAATTATTTAATATAGGGAGAGAATCAGGATTGGTTCAGATTGGTAGGATAAAAAAAATATATTAGTTAAAGAATAAATCGTATATATATATATATATATTAAACAGTTTAAAATACGTTAGAATATAATATTAGTTAAATTTGAGATTTTGGCTAATACAAAATTGCTTCAAAACATACCCGGGTCGGGTCTAAAATTACGGTTTGAAAATACGGATAATATACGTGTTAACCAAAACCAAAATAGGATATCCGGATAACGGAAATGCATACCCCCAAGAACGGATACACGTAGCGTGCATGTAGCTATCCAAACAAGTCCGTTTCACTGAACGGGTCGAGAACACGATGTACGGATACTACAACAGAGTTAGGGGTATGATGCAGGCCATGCTAGATATTTTTAAAATATTTTATTAGACTTTATATGTTATATTAAAAAAAATGCAGATACCAGATATAATACAGATGAACAGGTTATACAACAAGATAATGCACGGATCCTCATAACTAGCCAGGATGGATCCAAAACAGGAATCAAGAGGGGTTTCCAACATGCGGGTCGGGTCGGATGCAAATACGGATACCAATTATACTCTTCGCACCCAAAACACAATAAATCAAGAATAGTAATTCAATATATAAATTAATCAAATCAAGCATGGTATAACGAACTAGGGTGTTACAACAGTACAATAGAGTTTCAGAGCGGAGGAATCACAGCCTATTACATATGGTGCGCTCTATGATGAGTAATGCTGAGTTGCCTATTTCCTTTTGGGGTAATACACTTGAGATAGCTGTATACCTATTGAATAGAGTTCCGACCAAATCCGTGCCTACCACTCCATATGAGATATGGAATGGGAAGAGACCATCTCTTAAATGAGTTAAGATATGGGGTTGTAACACCCTAGTTCATTTATATCGGTTCTGTTTTGGGTATTCCTTTATTTATGGCTATTTTTTTATTTATTGTGTTTTGGGTGCGAATAATATAATTGGCATCTTTATTTGCATCCGACCCGACCCGCTTGCTGGAAACCCATCTTGATTCCTGTTTATGATTTATCCCGGCTAGTTACGAGGATCCGTGCACTTTTAATATTGTTTATACTGCATACTGGCATTATATCTGGCATATGCATTTTTTTAGTATAACAAATAAAGTCAAATAAAATATTTTAAAAATATCTAGCATGGCCTGCATCATACCCCTAATCCTGTTGTAGCATCTGTATATCGTGTTCTCATTCCGTTCAGTGAAACAGACTTGTTTAGATGGCTACGTGTACGCAACGTGTATCCGTTCTTGGGGGTATGCATTTTCGTTACTCGGATATCCTATTTTGATTTTGGTTGACACGTACATTATCCGTATTTTTAAACCATAATTTTAGACCTGGCCCGGGCATATTTTGGACTATTTTTGTATTAGCTAGAAAAGTCAAATTCACCCAATATTATATTCTTTATATAAACGGTTTCATATAAACTGTTTAACAAAATATATATTTTTAAAATAATTTTCCTAAAATAAAATCCTATTCTATCCTAACTGAAACCAAACTCTCTCTCTCTGGCTCTTCATATATATATAGTATTCTTTTTATTTTTTTAATCAAACCTATTTTTTTTATTAAACCCCAGCCCACGTCTTCTCTCTCTCCCTCCTCTTCTTTATTTCCTTTCCCGCTGCCTTCCTCATGCTCAAACCCTCACGAGAACCCACGCTCGCGCTCGTGTCGGCGCTGTCGCCACCACCGCCGCGCCGCTCTCTCGCCTCCACCGTCGTCGACACCACCTCCGCTCACCTCACCTCTCCCTCTCCCTTCATTTCAACCCCGCGTTCTCTTTCCCCCTGACACCCGTCGCAAACCGCGACGAACCCCACCAAGCAACCCTCGGTGCCATCACCGCACCCTAATCGATGGAGCCCCGATCACCCTTGTCGACCTCCCCTCCTCGACCACCTCCTCACCTCCCTATCCCTTCTCCCCGCTGCAAACCCACATCCCCGAATGCTCAACCCGACCTTCACCTCACCTATCTCACCTCGCCGCCGGCGATCACCTCGTCGTCGCCTCATCACCTCCTCTCCTCTCTCCTCTCCTGCCCTACAAGCCCATGACCCTGCACTGAACCCTGTGCAGAACCCGACAGCAAAGAACTCTCCTGCACACCGCGGCTTCTACCATCGCCGTGGATCTCGCCGTCGTCGTCTCGCCTGCCTTGCCTCTGTTCAAAACCACCAAAACCCCAGTCCTTCTCTTCATCCTTCTTCTTCTTCTTCTACTTATCTTTTCTTCTTCTTGTTTCTTGTTTTCCGGTCATCACCGGAGCTGTGCCGTCGCCAACGACCCGGGCGACCTAGTGGACGTTCCCGGCCAGCGTGGTCACCTTCTTGCTTTGCCTGGACCTGTCCCGTGTGCCGTGTGTGCTTTACGGCGTTTACCCGACATCGGACGCAGCGTACGCACCCCGTCGTGAGATCCAATCAGGCAAGTTTACCTTGCTACATGTTATGATACATATTTTGCATCCATATGAATAAAAATATCACATGTTGACTGTATTGTACATACATATTATTGTTTTACTGTTTTCGGATATCCGTACACATCCATATAATTAATTACATATCCGGTTGCATGCAAGTAGCTTGATACAGGCTATATTATTATACTCGCATCTATATTAATAATAATATTACATGTTCATTGCATTGTGCATCCTATGCTACAGTTTTACAGTTTTACAATATCCGTTCGTATCCGTACTGTATATTACATATTTAGTTGCATGCCGGAACCTGATTGCTTCATGTTACTGCTAGATTCATATATCATGCTTGCTAGTATGCATCATACGGCTCATGAACTCATTATATGTTATCACTGATTACTATTCATGCATCCGTGCTTTTACCATGTTTCGATACTTGTTACATTTTACTGTTGGGCATTCACTTGATACATATGCACCACATAACATGACCTGATACATCACTGTTTGACCTGTTACTTGATCCTGTTACTAATGCCGACAATCCTGACTTGTTGTCCCGACGGACATATCATGTTGTCTATTCAGACAAAACCTGTACCTGCTTGATCCTGTGTTGGCATTAGCTCCAGATTTATCAACACCTGACTTGAACACATAACCTTGGGGTAAGGGGAAATCAATGATGAAACCTGACTTGTAGCTCAACAGTTCGACGCTTATACTGATCAGTTATACGGGTTAGGCCAGCCCCGGGATGATGCTGCTGACATCATTCATCTGTACATGTTGTTAGTGTATATGCCCTAGAGGCCATTACTGTATCATACTAGTATGTATATTACTTGATGGAAGCTTGGGATATTCACAGTTGTATATACAATCTTGCTCGAAATGGTAGTATGCTACTTGGTTTGTCTCTGCTTTAATATGTGCATGTGTTTCCTTTAGCATATTGCTGGTATACATATTAGTAGAGCCCTTAGGATCTTTGCTTGATTACCGGCGTTGTGATGGCGATCACACTCGTGGGAGCTGGGTAATCTATAAGCACATCCTTATACAGGTCCCTGGTCGTTGGACTATCGAGACAGGGCATCGATACTCCGGAGTAGACCAGCGTATGCGCTTCTCATCCCAGTCTGGGAGACGGTCTGTCCCACAGCCGTTAGTACGTCGTACTTGGGATAGTATGCGGGTGCTCGTTAGGTTACGAGTACACTGGACAGGACTCGTCGGGAACTGTTGGTTGGTAATATACCTATCGTCAGTTATCAGTTCCCAGGTGACATGAGTACAGCTTAGTCCGCTGACTTGACACTGTCACTTCGCCTCGAGTGTGTTCTCACTGCTCTTTGATTGCTACCCTACCACGGCTCTACTGAGTCGTGCAAACAGGTAGCAGTTGGGAGCAGTCCCGAAGCACTTGGAGGCAGTGACGGTTAGACAGGATTCGTCTCTCCCGGTATTGGGGGTTGACATCGCGCTGTGTCTAGGAGAGCCATTACACGAGTAGTCCCTGGCCAGGGCAAGCGAGATATACTGGTAGGCTTCCAGTGTTATCTCAGGGTGTTCTGGGCTTCACTCCGACACGACTTGTACCGCTATTAGGGGACTGACGTTCACCGCCCCCCTAGGCCCGCCATGCGATGTATCAGACGAACAGACCGGACTGTACGGAGATTGTCACATACAGGCTCAGTAGGAGTGCAGATGGGGTTCACCTCGTCAGTCTTCTTATCGACATCTACCTGGGGACCGTTACGTACAGCTAGTGCCGCTTGCGGTCTGTGGTTAAACCCACTGCCAGCGTAGTGTCGAGTTTTTAGAGTCCCACACAGAGAGCTATTCGCCTTTAGGCAAAACGAGTAGAGGTCGCATGGTTTTGCGACAGGGTTCGTTCGCATCCGCGCACTTGTGCACGGTTGCTGTCCGGACAGTTTATACTAGCGGGCTTTGGTTTAAGCCGAATCCTAGTATATGATTTGAGATTGGTTTTTCTCATTGTGTTCGTGTTCCTCGGATCACGAATGCGGGTGCGTATGCACAGTTGCTTGAGATTGAGGGAGAGGACCTTCTTTAGGGTTAATGACTATCGTCATTTTATTAACCCTATTGATTTTGTGTGGATTATTGTTAATTGATAATTAGCTTAATAAATTGTGCATGGTTGTTGTTGACATTTTGACTTCGTTGACTTGTTGACCTTGTTGACTACTTGACCATCATCATTTGTTTTGGAAGATGCTCTTTGATCTTTGCAAAATTGAAATGATAATGGTCATGTCAAGATTTATCATGACAATTTTCAAGCTAATTATCTAATTAAAATTATCCACACATATTAGTGAGAATGGCTCACTAATTGATCATTCTATCATATCTTTTCTCTCTCTTGCTCATCCTCTCCCTCAAGCTCTCTCCCTCTCATGTGTTGAGAAACAAAAAGCTTGAGAAAAACCTTCACTTGATCTTCTCTACTCACTTCTAGGGTTCAAGTCTTAGCATTTCTTGAACTCTAGTTACTCCTAGCTTGGAGTTGAAGCTAAAGGTGGTGGCTTTCAAGTGGATCTTTCTTTGACGGAAGGAGACTAGCAAGGTGAGGCCTTTCTACCGTTCCGACGGGCTAGGAGAGAAGGACTAAAGACCAAAGGTATAACCTTTCCATCACTTAGCTACTTTGTAGTTAGGGTTAGCTAGTTTTAGTTTAGCAAAGATCCTCACAAGCTTGGTCCATGTTGCCTAAGTCATTAAAATCCGTTTTTATTATGTTTTCCGCCTCCCCGCAAGTACCGGGGTGGGCAACGTGGACCCAACAGTGGTATCAGAGCCTAACTAAACTCAAACTAGCTAGGTAGTGAAGTGTAACGAAGTTTCGAAACCGAAAATCCAAAAACCGAACTTTGAAAAACCCTAGTTTCTGTTGAAATTTTTTCTGCTCAAAATAGAAAACTTTATATTTGTAAATTCATCTCAGGGTTTTTTAAAAACACCCATGAAAAACGAGACAGAGAATCATCCAAACCGCCGCGCTTCCGCCGCACGAGGTAGGCTCGTGCCGCGGAAGCGCCGCGGTTTGATGACGTCACTGCATCGTTTTTCGTGCAGTGTCTTTCTGTATTGTTTTTGGGATTTTTAGGATATATATTATATGCCCAGATTTTCCAGAACTAAAATTTGCTTTTGCGGGCCTATAAATCCGTATTTTTTCGGAACTTCACTACGCTTTAACTACATCGGTTATATCTGTAATGCTTGCATGTATTGAACGTCGGCTAATCGCTATAAGACGATTAGTCGGGGTTATACATGATCTGTGATTGCTATTGGTTTGTGGATATGAATGGATTGGATTGTCGCGGGTGAATGGCCGGGGTGGATGTGAGATGAGCGTTGTTTTTCTTTCGTTCATTTGTAACATGTAAATTGATGTAATAATATTCTTTGTATGGCCGCACAACCGGGTCGGGGTTGTAGCCGTCATTGTATTATTCTTTTTACTGTTTTTGCTCCTAGGATAGACCCATGGAGGGGGTGCACAAACTACCGGGTACTCGAAGTGCCGAGTGGCCTACTCACGGTGGTGAGGGAGGTTGCTTCGCTTCGGGTGCTTGGCGGGTAGTTTGCCGCACCCGTAGGGGTCTTGGGTGGGGTATTGGCTATTCACCGCGACCGTGTAATCCGCTTTACGTTGCAGGCTCGAACGCATTGCGGATTCCTAGTATATCCAATGTATTCATCTGTGATCTGTAATGTCTATCATTGCTGTATATATATATATAAATAACTATTTAGGCGTTGCTTATGTTTTACAGCCGCGCTAGCCCAGCCCCCGCTCTGTCGTTAGTTAAGTAACCTAACGGGTGATGACGGGGCCCCGTGGCGAATGCGAATGGCATAAGCGTACGTCATATTTTGGTTGTTTTCTGCAATGGTAGGATTTAAATGATGGGACGCATTAAAAGAACTAATGCAAGAAAATAAACCTAAAAGACGTTGTTGGAACGATTTTTCAAAAAGCTGTTATTACAAGGACGTTCATTTTTGTTTTGCATCGCGGTATTCGGTTATGAATGCCCTGCACCTCAGTCGACGAGGCAAGGGCCGAGATCCCTTCACCGGGAGTGACCCCTTGGACAAAAGTTTGCGTCAGGGTAATAACTTCACTATAGTCGATTATTCTTGCTTTGCATCGAGGTATTCTTTTTAGAATATCCTGCACCTCATTCGACGAGGAAAGAGCCGAGATCCCTTTACAGGGAGTGACCTCTTTAGCAAAAAGTTTTCGCCACTATATTTTCAAAAAGGGTGCAATCATGTTCCTTCAACGACATCAAGTTCATTACGTTAACGGGTTTTTCGCCAAAAACCCAGCCGTAGCCCTCCGTCATTTCCTACAAGTACTACTCAGTATTCGAGCTGCGTATTTTGGCATTGTCAAGGCGTAGTGATCGGTAGCTAAGTATTGCTTGTTTGCAGCTTTATTTTTCGGATTATTTAGGACAGTCGCATAGCTATGTTGGCATTGTCAAGAGTTATGCGGGTGGGTCTAAGTTAATCAAGATGATGACGGGCCGAACTTGACTAACAGTTCATGATATGTTGGCATTGTCAAGGTCATGAATGGTTAGGGGCAAAAACCACATCGGGAGTTTCAAAAGAACTGAAACTTGCAGATTTAGCATACCTTCTGGAGTGTGGTGACTAGAGTGGATTCCATCTAGGTTATCACACAATGACAGTTGGATCCCGATCCCACTGATGAGTTGGTTTACTCTCGGAAGATTATTTCACTTAACGATCAATGCTATAAACCTAGTAGGTGTCTAGAAAGGTGTTAGCGGGGTTACGCCCCCAGGGAAAAGAGGTTCTTTAATTAAGGAACTTCGCGAAAGCGTTGGAAAACCTCCCTCGAAGTACCGACACTAGCCTGGCTGAAAGGTTAAGCAAGTATTGTGACGTGAATTAATACCCGGCTAATTCTTCTTTTAAAGGTTTTAAGAAGGATTTGAGGAAACAGTGGGAGACATCCTGGTTAGATAAATTAATAAACCAATCTAATCTTGCAAGAGCATACGCTGAGTGTTTCTTTTCTCTCTCTCCAGGCAGCAACCATTTCACGCCCTAATCAAGATAATAAAATGTATTGCTTGACCGATCCGAATTCTTATTCGGGACTGGGGAAAGTTGGTTCAGCTCTAACTTATGACAACAGTCATGAGTATGAGAATGGGAAAGAGGAAAGTATGGATTTCCAGGATACCCAGGCGAAGAAGAAGCATGGTTTTGCATCTACTTCAGGTGTTCTTGTAATTGAGAACTGTTTTACGGTCAGCCCTACCTCCTGGGTACTTGATACCGGATCAGGATCTCATATCTGTAATTTATTACAAGGACTGAGAAAAAGTAGGAAAGTTGCACCGGATGATATGTCGCTCAGAGTAGCGAACGGAGCACAAGTTTATGCGGCAGCCGTCGGTGAATATCACCTAGTATTGCCAAATGGCAAGACTATGATTTTGAACGATTGCTACTATGTACCCTCCATGGTTTGCAACATAATATCAGTTTCTTTACTCGATAAAGAAAGATATAAATTTGTTCTTGAAAAGAATATCATGAACATTTACCTTGATAAGGTACTGGTTGCAGAGGGTACACTGTTTAATGGTATCTACGTTCTAAATCAGAATACAGTTCTCAATATACAAAACACACGCAAGAGGAAGAATTCAGATACGAATGAATCCTACTTGTGGCATTGTAGACTTGGTCATATCGGAGAGAAAAGACTGAGTAAGTTGCATAAAGATGGACTCTTGAATGTGTTCGAGTTTTCATCTTATGAAACTTGTCAGTCTTGTCTCAAAGGGAAGATGACCAAATCTCCGTTCACCGGACATGGAGAAAGAGCAAGAGAGCTCTTGGGACTCATACACAGTGATGTGTGTGGTCCGATGTCTATACATGCAAGGGGAGGGTTCTCGTACTTCATCACATTCACTGACGATCTCTCTAGGTTTGGATATGTGTATCTGATGAAACACAAATCTGAAACTTTTGAGAAATTCAAGGAATTCAGAAACGAAGTAGAGAACCAGACAGGCAAAAGTATCAAGATCCTCCGGTCTGATAGAGGAGGGGAGTACTTAAGCACGGAATTCCGAGATTACTTAAAAGAGAATGGTATTCTCTCTCAGCTCACTCCTCCTTATACACCACAGCACAACGGTGTGTCGGAGAGAAGGAATCGTACCCTATTGGATATGGTTCGATCCATGATGAGTGATGCTGAGTTACCTCTTTCATTCTGGGGACTTGCGCTAGAAACAGCGGCATACTTACTGAATCAGGTTCCGACTAAATCCGTGCCTACGACTCCATATGAAATATGGAGTGGTAAGAAACCATATCTAGAACGAATTAAGATATGGGGCTGTCCGGCCTATGTAAAAGTACAAAAACCAGACAAGCTTGAGGCACGGTCAGTTTTATGTAAGTTTGTGGGATATCCTAGAAATTCTCTGGGATATCTGTTCTACCACACTGAGGAACAGAAGGTGTTCGTTGCTCGCCGCGCCACCTTTTTAGAGTGGCAATTTCTTGCAAAAGAAATAAGTGGGAGCACGGTAGAACTGGATGAAATATCTGATCCACAAAATCAAACTGAGGATTTAGTAGAACCAGAAAGTTCAGTGACCCCAAACGAACCTCAGCCACTCCGCAGATCTGGTAGGATTTCTCATCCGCCCGAGAGATACTACGGTTTTCTCATAGACGGGGATCGAGAGGATTGCATCTTGGAAGAAGATGACCCTACCAGTTTCAGGCAGGCCATTATCAGTAGGGACTCTGATAAGTGGCAGGAAGCAATGCAATCCGAAATGGAGTCCATGTACGCCAATAAAGTGTGGACCTTAGATATTGCTCCAGACGGGGTAAAACCCATAGGATGCAAATGGATCTACAAAAGGAAACTTGGTGTAGATGGGCAGGTGGAGACCTATAAAGCTAGACTCGTTGCAAAAGGTTTTCGTCAAAGACCTGGTTTGGACTATGACGAGACTTTTTCTCCGGTGGCTATGCTCAAATCCATTCGAATCCTACTTGCCATTGCTGCCTTCCATGACTATGAAATCTGGCAGATGGATGTTAAAACGGCTTTCCTAAACGGTTGTTTGGAAGAGTGCGTTTACATGGATCAACCAGAAGGTTTCGTAGACAGTGGGAGCAGCGGAAAGGTGTGCAAGTTGCTTAAATCCATTTATGGATTAAAGCAGGCATCGCGGAGCTGGAACATCTGTTTTGATGAGGTAATCAAGGAATTTGATTTCATCAAGAACGAAGATGAACCCTGTGTATATAAGAAGATTGTAGGACGAACTGTCGTATTCCTAGTCTTGTACGTGGACGACATTCTTTTGATAGGAAATGACATTCCTATGCTACAATCGGTCAAGCTGTTTTTGTCACAAAGGTTCTCCATGAAGGACCTGGGTGATGCCTCGTACATTCTGGGGATCAAGATCTATAGAGATAGATCCAAGAAACTGTTGGGACTTTCACAGTCCAGGTACATAGAGACCGTACTAAAGAGATTTAGTATGGAGGGTTCCAAGCGCGGTAACATACCCGCAGTGCACGGAATTACCCTCTCCAAGAAGATGTCTCCTAAGACTGACGAGGAGAGGGTTCGCATGAGCACTATACCCTACGCTTCGGCGGTAGGATCTATAATGTATGCGATGCTATGTACAAGACCAGATGTAGCTTACGCGTTGAGCACGGTAAGCCGGTATCAGTCAGACCCAGGGGAGGACCACTGGACAGCAGTGAAGAACATTCTCAAGTACCTGAGAAGGACTAAGGAGATGTTCCTGGTTTACGGTAATGGAGACCTCAGGGTCGAGTCCTTTACCGATTCAAGCTTCCAGAGTGACAAAGATGACAGCAAGTCCGTCTCGGGTTTTGTGTTTACCCTCAACGGAGGGGCGGTATGTTGGAGGAGTTCCAAGCAGGATACCGTCGCAGACTCAACGATGGAAGCTGAATACATTGCTGCTAGCGATGCCGCAAAAGAGGCGGTCTGGATTAAGAAATTCATTAGTGAACTTCAGGTGGTTCCGTCCATTGTTGACCCAATACCTTTGTATTGCGATAACAATGGGGCTATAGCTTTAGCGAAGGAACCGAGGTCCCATCAGAAATCCAGGCACATCTTAAGGCGGTATCACCTGATCAGGGAGATCATTGATCGACAGGAGATCGAGGTACGGAGAGTGGACACAAAGGACAACACTGCGGACCCATTCACGAAGGCTTTACCCCAGACTCAGTTCGAGCGGCTGATCGAGATGATAGGTCTTCGATACGCCAGTACATGGCCTTAGTGCAAGTGGGAGATTGTTAGTGTATATGCCCTAGAGGCCATTACTGTATCATACTAGTATGTATATTACTTGATGGAAGCTTGGGATATTCACAGTTGTATATACAATCTTGCTCGAAATGGTAGTATGCTACTTGGTTTGTCTCTGCTTTAATATGTGCATGTGTTTCCTTTAGCATATTGCTGGTATACATATTAGTAGAGCCCTTAGGATCTTTGCTTGATTACCGGCGTTGTGATGGCGATCACACTCGTGGGAGCTGGGTAATCTATAAGCACATCCTTATACAGGTCCCTGGTCGTTGGACTATCGAGACAGGGCATCGATACTCCGGAGTAGACCAGCGTATGCGCTTCTCATCCCAGTCTGGGAGACGGTCTGTCCCACAGCCGTTAGTACGTCGTACTTGGGATAGTATGCGGGTGCTCGTTAGGTTACGAGTACACTGGACAGGACTCGTCGGGAACTGTTGGTTGGTAATATACCTATCGTCAGTTATCAGTTCCCAGGTGACATGAGTACAGCTTAGTCCGCTGACTTGACACTGTCACTTCGCCTCGAGTGTGTTCCCACTGCTCTTTGATTGCTACCCTACCACGGCTCTACTGAGTCGTGCAAACAGGTAGCAGTTGGGAGCAGTCCCGAAGCACTTGGAGGCAGTGACGGTTAGACAGGATTCGTCTCTCCCGGTATTGGGGGTTGACATCGCGCTGTGTCTAGGAGAGCCATTACACGAGTAGTCCCTGGCCAGGGCAAGCGAGATATACTGGTAGGCTTCCAGTGTTATCTCAGGGTGTTCTGGGCTTCACTCCGACACGACTTGTACCGCTATTAGGGGACTGACGTTCACCGCCCCCCTAGGCCCGCCATGCGATGTATCAGACGAACAGACCGGACTGTACGGAGATTGTCACATACAGGCTCAGTAGGAGTGCAGATGGGGTTCACCTCGTCAGTCTTCTTATCGACATCTACCTGGGGACCGTTACGTACAGCTAGTGCCGCTTGCGGTCTGTGGTTAAACCCACTGCCAGCGTAGTGTCGAGTTTTTAGAGTCCCACACAGAGAGCTATTCGCCTTTAGGCAAAACGAGTAGAGGTCGCATGGTTTTGCGACAGGGTTCGTTCGCATCCGCGCACTTGTGCACGGTTGCTGTCCGGACAGTTTATACTAGCGGGCTTTGGTTTAAGCCGAATCCTAGTATATGATTTGAGATTGGTTTTTCTCATTGTGTTCGTGTTCCTCGGATCACGAATGCGGGTGCGTATGCACAGTTGCTTGAGATTGAGGGAGAGGACCTTCTTTAGGGTTAATGACTGTCGTCATTTTATTAACCCTATTGATTTTGTGTGGATTATTGTTAATTGATAATTAGCTTAATAAATTGTGCATGGTTGTTGTTGACATTTTGACTTCGTTGACTTGTTGACCTTGTTGACTACTTGACCATCATCATTTGTTTTGGAAGATGCTCTTTGATCTTTGCAAAATTGAAATGATAATGGTCATGTCAAGATTTATCATGACAATTTTCAAGCTAATTATCTAATTAAAATTATCCACACATATTAGTGAGAATGGCTCACTAATTGATCATTCTATCATATCTTTTCTCTCTCTTGCTCATCCTCTCCCTCAAGCTCTCTCCCTCTCATGTGTTGAGAAACAAAAAGCTTGAGAAAAACCTTCACTTGATCTTCTCTACTCACTTCTAGGGTTCAAGTCTTAGCATTTCTTGAACTCTAGTTACTCCTAGCTTGGAGTTGAAGCTAAAGGTGGTGGCTTTCAAGTGGATCTTTCTTTGACGGAAGGAGACTAGCAAGGTGAGGCCTTTCTACCGTTCCGACGGGCTAGGAGAGAAGGACTAAAGACCAAAGGTATAACCTTTCCATCACTTAGCTACTTTGTAGTTAGGGTTAGCTAGTTTTAGTTTAGCAAAGATCCTCACAAGCTTGGTCCATGTTGCCTAAGTCATTAAAATCCGTTTTTATTATGTTTTCCGCCTCCCCGCAAGTACCGGGGTGGGCAACGTGGACCCAACACATGTTTCCTGTTTAATGTCTAGCGTCATGTCTCGAATTTCAGCCCGAGAATCTGGACCGTGGTCCTGGGCACGCACGGGATACTATTGAGTTGCATTGACGATTCATTAAATTGATTTCAAAGACTTGAGAGTAACTAACCCAGTAGTATAGATTAATCACCGCACGTCACATACACTGATACACTTCACCGTTCCATATTCATGTTACTGTTATACACTCATTACTGTTCATAATCATGCCTGCATATCTCGTGTATCCTGTTCATTGATTATTGTTTGATATTATGACGCACTGACGTCTGGGTTTTGCATGGCCCAGATCATCTACCTTTGTCGCAGGCTGACCAGGAGTACTTCAGCTGACAGGCCGAGCAGTGAGGATCCTGTTAGTATCTAGTTTAGTTTAGTTTTATTTCCGTACTTTCATTTCCTGATGTGAGCCCGTATTTGGGGCGTACTTTCCAGATTGTTATTGTTATTGTTCTTTGGATTTATTGCTTCCGCATATTATTTCTTGACTCGTTTATTCTAGCATATGAACATGTACTAGATAGTTTATTTTTATTTTCCTGTTCTTGATATCTTCTAGACAGCCGTAATGTGACTGTAGAGGGATGTTTCCTGGCTACAGGTAGCATGGTTGGCTCTGTCACGTGCCGATCTTAGCGCACTCTGGGAAGCGGGGCGAGACAGGGTTTGTTTAGTATCAGAGACATAGGATTTAGGTTAATCGGGTTTGATTCTTTTGTAGTTGGGTATTGGACCCAATACACGAATCTAAATACCCGTAATTAGGAACATGTCCTGTCATATTGTTATCGTGATTCTTGAATCATATCTTTCTCTTGACCCTTGTCTTGATGATATGCAAACAGCTTTGCATCTCGACTTGAATCCTTCTGGTTCCCTATTGTTTCTCTCTATTCTGATACTAGGATTTGAGCGACTTGAACGGAGTTATGTGATTGTAACTATGAACTGCATCATGGTTACAATGCGGTACTCTATTTAAGTAACTTGGAGTCCTAGTCTTGATTCATCTCCTTGTTTTTGGTCGTGATATTACCTTGCTTCTCTCGGTTTCATTATTTACCAGTTCATGTTTTATCGCAAACTTGAATCCTGTTTACCATGCTTATCTTCTTCAGTGTCTTAGCTTCAGATGAAGTCGTTTTTGGTATCCTGCTTGTTCATAGTTTTCCCGCATTAGCATTATTCGATTCTGGTGCATCCCATTGTTGTATGTCGTCCAAGTTTATTGCTGCACGCTCAATTTCTTGCACGGACCTGTCTAGTTGTTGGGACATACACACTGGGAACGGGAAGATCGTATCCAGTAGTGAGTGCCAGGATTGTTCAGTTGTTATCTGCGGACGGGAGTTATTTGCAGATATCTTGGTGATCGATACCGGCAGTTATGATGTCGTCTTGGGAATGGATTTTCTCGGCACTTTCCACGCTCACATTGATTGTAGGGCAAAGAAAGTGATTTTCCAGATTCCCGAACATCTGGAGTTTGTTTTTGCTGGAGGTAGCAGTTCTGTCGGGCTAGTCGAGTTTAGGGTTAGGCCGACAAACAGTGTTATTTCATTGATGGAAGTTGATAAGGAGGAAGCGCCAGCTGTAGTTCGAGAGTTCATAGACGTGTTCGAGAACATCTCGGGTTTACCACCAAAACGATATGTGGAGTTCGCGATCGATCTTGTTCCTAGTGCAGCGTCAATCTCAAAGGCGTACTATCCGATGGCACCAGTGGAGTTGGAAGAAGTCAAGAAGCAGGTTACCGAATTTCTAGAGAAGGGTTGGATTCGCAGCAGCAATTTACCTTGGGGAGATCCAGTTCTTCTAGTTAAGAAGAAAGATGGCACAAGGAGGATGTGCATCGATTATCGAGAATTAAACCGGGTGACTATTAAGAACAAGTACCCGATCACTCGCATTGGCAAATTATTCGAGCAACTCTGTCACGCCCCGCTTTCTAGAGTGCGCTAAGATCGGCATGTGACAAAGCCAACCATGCTACCTGTGGTTAGAAAACATCCCTCGACAGTCACATTACAGCTGTCTAGAGATATCAAGAACAGTAGAGTAAAATAAACTATCTAGTACATGTCCATATGCCAGAATAAACGAGTCAAGAAATAATATGTGGAAGCAATAAATCCAAGTAACAATAACAATCTGGAAGGTATGTCCTAAATACGGGCTCACATCAAGAAATAAAATGCTGAAAGGAAACTAAACTAGAATACTAACAGGTCCTCACTGCTCGGCCTGTCGGCTGAAGTACTCCTGCTCGGCCTGCGACAAGGGTAGCGGATCAGGGCCATGCAAAATCCAGACGTCAGCGCGTTACAATATCAACAATAATATAATCAGGGGTAACAGGATATGCAGGCATGAACTATAAACTGGTAACATGAATGTAATAAGTGAGCAGGGATATCGAACAGTGAAGTGTAATAGCATAGGTGAAGTGCAGCGATAAAACTAAAATGTGATGCTGGGTTAACTACTCTCAAGTTTGTGAAATCAATTTAATGAATCATCGATGTAACTCAATAGTATCCCGTGCGTGCCCAGGACCACGGTCCAGATTCTCGGGCTGAATCCGAGACATGCCGCTAGGCACTAAACAAGAAACATGTACAGATGAATGTCAACAGCAGCATCCCCAGGCTGGCCTAGCCCGTAAAACTAATCAGTATAAGCATCGAACTGTCGAGTTACAAGTCAGGTTTCATCATTGATTTCCCCATACCCCCAAGTTATGTGTTCAAGTCAGGTATTGATAAATCTGAAGCTAATGCCAACACAGGATCAAGCAGGAACAGATTTGTCTATACAGACAACAGGATATGTCCATCGGGACAACATGTCAGGATTATCGGCATTAGAAACAGGATCAGGTAACATGTCAAGTAATGGTGTATCAGGTCATGTCAAGTAGTGCACAGTGAATCAAATGGGTGCCCAACAGTACAATATAGCAAGTATTGAATCAGGGTAAAAGTACGGATGTACGATAAAAGCATGGATGAACAAATATCTATCAGGGGTTACATCATGACTATGTAGGATGCACGTTATCAAGCATGGGGTACTAATGTAATAATAATATGAGTCAATGTAATATGGCATGCAATTAGGTACATAATTAATGGTATGGATGCACAAATATCGATCAAGGGATACAGTTACAGCTCCAAGTCTAAGTAGGATGCACATTATTAATCATGGGGTGTTACTACAACAATAACATGAATTAATATGATCTATAGATGCAGTTATATATATTTTAAATGATATGGATGCAAACGGGTATCCGAAAATGGTAAAACTTTAATATGGATGTTTTATGTGATAAACGGGTAACATTTTACTCATATGGATGCATAATAATATACCTAGCATGAAGCAAAATGAACCAGCATGCGACTAGATATATAAATAACGATATGGATGCATACAGATATCCGAAAACAGTAAAACTGTAAAATGGTAATGTGGGATGCATAACTATACATTATGTGATGTTATTATTCAAATGGGTGTAGTATTTTGTAGTATACATGTAGCAAGATTAACTTGCCTCGATGGATCACAATACGGATACGTACGGCACGTCGGTAAATCGTCGCAACGTACACACGGCAAGGTACGTTCACTGGATCGCCTGGATCGGTAGTGTCGATACGACTCCGGCGATGTCCGGAAAAATCAAGATTCAAGAAAAGAAAAGGAAAAAGAAGAAGAGGAAGAAGAAGAAGAAGAGAGGGGATTGGTGCTCACTGGGGTTGGTGCACAGGGGTCAGCGACGACGAGGTGATGGTGTCGGGGTCACCGGCGGCGAGGTGCAGGTGAGATGAGGGTTCCTGGGATCGGCAGTGAGGAGCTAGGTTTGGTGTGCAAGTTGGGTTCTGGGTGCAGGGATCTTGGGTAGCGCTCGGGGTTGGAGAAGATGGAGATGGAGGAGAGAAGAAGGTGCTGGAGACGACGAGGAGATGAGGGCCGTCGACGGTGGAGGGTTGAGGAACTAGGGTTCTCGGGGTTTTGGAAGAAGAGGAGAGGAAGAGGAAGATGATGGAGATGAGAAGGAGAAGGAGATGATGACGAGGGTTGAGAAGCGAGGTCGAGGGCAGAGGAGTTAGGGCTAAGGTTTGAGGAGGAGGCGGAGTTTGCATGGGTTTCTCATGGAGGCTCGGGGATGTTAAATAGAGAATAGAGAAAGGAGAGAAGGGAGGTGAGCGTAAGGAGAGGGGCGGTGACCAGAGTCGAGAAGCGAACAGTGTTCGCGAGAGGGGGGAGAGAGGCGTTCGAGAGGAGAGAGAAAGGGGGAGAGAGAGAGAGTGAGTGGGGAAAGAGAGAGAGAGAGAGTGTGTGTGTGTGCTGCGGGAGAGAGTGTGTGTGTGTGCTGCGGGAGAGAGAGATAGAGAGAGGCAGAGAGAAGAGAGAGAAAGAGAGAGCGATGGGAGAGAGGAAAGAGAGTGTCAGTGAGATAGAGAGTTAGTTAGTGCTGTTAAAAGTTAAGATTTTAAATTTAAAAAAAAAATCTTTTATGTTATATAAATTTTAAACTGTTATTAAAATTTTAAATATTGTATTAATAAAATTTTATATTCTAGTAAATACAAATATAGTCCAAAACACGCCCGGGTCGGGTCTAAAAATCCAGTTTTAAAATATGAAAAATATACATGTCAACCAAAACCAAAATCGGATATCCGGGTAACGAAAATGCATACCCCCAAGAACGGATGCACGTACGTGCGTGTAGCCATCCAAACAAGTCTGTTTCACTGAACGGGACGAAAACAAGATGTGCGGATGTTATCACAGGGTTAGGGGTATCATGCAGGCCATGCAATATATTTTTAAACTATTTTATGTGAAATGTTATATTAAAATGCAGATGCCATGTAAAATGCTAGTATGCAAATGAAAGTGCACGAGTCCACGTATCAAGTCAGGATAAATCATAAACATAAATCAAGACAGGTTACAAGCATGTGGGTCGGGTCGGATGCAAATACAGATGTCAAAATACTATTCGCACCCAAAACACAGTAAACCAAGAAACTACCATAAATAAAGAAATACTTGACTAGAACTGATATAAATGAACTATGTGTTACATTATATCCAACTACAAAAAGAATTTCGTCCTCGAAATTCCCAAGACAAGAAAAGATAAACAATCAAGAATCTATAAGAATAGGTGTGGAAAATTTTGTCGAATCTCGTATTCTCATTCCCAAGTCGATTCTCCGTGCGAGCGATTTCCCCAAGAAACAAGTACGAGAGGGATAACCTTGTTCTTAAGGATCTTTTCTCTTCGATCAACAATTGACATCGGTCGTTACTAATAGGTCAAATCCTCTCTTACAGTCAGCTCCGAATGATCCAGCACGTGTGTTTCATCTCGAACATACTTACGGAGTTGAGATACATGAAACACGTCATGAACATTTGCCAAAGATTGTGGTAATGCCAATCGATAAGCCACTTCTCCAACACGCTCCATAATCTCGAAAGGCCCTATGAATCAAGGACTAAGCTTTCCTCGACTCCCAAAACGAATCACTACTCTAGTAGGTGATAACTTCAAGAATACCTGATCACCAACAGCGAACTCTAGAGGTCTTCTCGATGTGTCGGCCCAACTCTTCTGCCGATCTTGTGCTGTCTTCATGTGATTTTGGATAGTATTAACTTTCTCCATGGTTTGCACAATCAAATCCGGTACCAACACTCTTCGTTCTCCGACATCATCCCAACAAATGGGTGAACAACACTTGCGACCATACAACGCTTCAAATGGAGCCATCTGAATAGTCGCCTGAAAACTGTTATTGTAAGAAAACTCCACCAAGTGTACATGATCCTCCCATGAACCCTTAAAGTCTAACATGAAAGCTCTCAACATGTCTTCAAGAGTTTGGATCGTTCTCTCCGACTGGCCATCTGTCTGAGGATGATAAGCTATGCTAAACTTCAATCGCGTCCCCAAACTTTCCTGTAAACTCCTCCAGAAGTGTGATAAGAATCGGATGTCACGATCGGAAACGATACTCACAGGTACTCCATGCAATCTCACAATCTCCTGCATGTACCGTTCTGCTAACGCTTCCATTGATTGACTAACTAGAAATGATATAAAATGAGCTGCCTTGGTCAATCGATCAACAATCACCCAAACTGCATTGTTGCCCTATTGGACTCCGCGGTAAAGCTGTCACGAAATCCATGGTTATATGTTCCAACTTCCATTGAGGAATCGGAAGTGGTTGCAATAAACCAGCAACTCTTTGATGTTCAGCCTTAACTTGTGTAACGTTTTAAAAAATAAATAATTAATTAATTAAATAAATAAAACTCTTTAGGTGAATTTTCTGATAATCGGTAAAATAAACCGTATTTTCCGCAAAACTCAACTACAATTATTTTTTAATATTGATTTAAATACGCCTATTTTAACTATGTAATTGCTAGTATTTGGTATTTATTTAGTCACTTATAAATTATTAGTTTACCTAAATATTTTTCCTTAAGTAATTATTTTTAATATTAACATAAGTTTTTAATTATACATTAAATGGGTGCAAATTATAAATTGCAATGGGTTTATTTTTCAAAAGTGAACCATGACATATTAGAATTAGGTTTGTAGCATGTTATTCTCTTCTTGAAATGTCTTTAAAATTCTAGAGTTTTCTAGGTTGGAAAATGAAATAAAATAAAATAATTAAAGAAAAGACTAAAATAAAGAGGCATTAATTTATGAAGTTTCTACACACCCCCACACATTTCTTTTTCTCTCTCTCCTCTCACCAAATTCTAGCCGAAACTAGGGGGGTGTCATTCTCCAATTTCCCCACTTCATTTTCTCTCCAAAATTCTTCAAAAATTCATCCAAAATCAAAACAAAAACCTCACAAATTGCTAATCCAATCTCTACCCATTTTCCATTGACCTATCAAGTTTGGATATTGGAGCAAACTTAGCACTTTGGAGACTAGGTTGCATGTTGGGTTTCTTGTTGTGGAGATATAATCCTAACCCAAGTGTTTAATTGTTGTTATAATACTTCAAATTAAGCAAATTAGAAGTGTAATTATGGTTTTAATCTTTGTGATTCAAAATTCAAGAATGGGTTATTAAA
Source organism: Agapanthus africanus (assembly GCA_030015575.1). Classification (NCBI taxonomy): domain Eukaryota; kingdom Viridiplantae; phylum Streptophyta; class Magnoliopsida; order Asparagales; family Amaryllidaceae; genus Agapanthus; species Agapanthus africanus. Next base: position 468,068,575 of record JASDDO010000022.1, read on the forward strand.
TAAAATTAGGGTTTTTATCATTGGATATTGATCTTAAGGTGTAGTTTAACATGTTGAGACATGGAAAACTTAATCTAATTGTTAATTTGTTAGGTGTTACTTTAAAATTGTTAAAATTAGGAAAAATTGTGCAAACTAGGTTTTTGTAGAATATGTATATGGGTGAGATAAAATTCTAGAGAGAATTTTTATAAATTATTCATGGTTTTAATGACGAGATTAACATGTTAATTGAATGCAAAACCTAATTTGGTTACTAGTTGCTAATTGTTAGTTTAAAAATTGTGATAAATATGCTAATTTTGCTAACTAGGTTTTAGAAATTAATTTAAAATGTGGGATTAAAATCTAGTTAGGGTTTTTAGCACATCATTAAGGTTGCCGTGAGTGGTTTAACATGTTAAAATATGCAAAACCAAACTTAGTTGTTGAATTGTGAATTTTGCTTTAAAAAGTGTTTAAATTGGATATTTTTGCAAACTTGAATTTTAGATTTAATACAAATTGATGAGATTAAATTATGGTAATGGTTTGTATGACTTAGTTATGATATTTAGTGAATATTATGGCCATTAGTTTTTTTAAAACATCATGTTTCGAATTAAAACGGTTATTTAAGACTTTCTAGATTTTCGGAAATAAATCGATTTGATTTATTTTGAGTTTTTAATGAGTTGCAATCTATTTCATATTATAATTAGTGATTTGTGAAACCCCGATTGGTGTGTTTTGGTTTTTCTCGATCAATCGGCGTTTGTACGCCGATATCGAGGGTAATTTGGTTATTTTGCATGAGCGGGTCATAGGTTTTAACCTATGCGCGTTTCGTACGCCGTTTTGGTTTTGTCCGCGATTCCGGTTTACGATATTATATGTTTGCGTATAGGTGCCCCTCAAATGGACTTCGGACAATGAAGAAGAGAATGGCGGCGACGATTTCGGCAGACAAGGACCAGGTAAGTAGATGTATATCTACGGGGGAAGTCGGGTGGATGGCGTATAGCACCCCCGCAAGCGTAGAATAAGGATATTATGTACTATTATTAGGAAGTTGGACATGACCTTAGATTCTTGACGAGTAGGGTATTATTGAAGACTTTAGGTTGGATTAGACTGATCTAGAAAGACTTAACCAGAAGATGACTGCCTTGGAGGGAATTCGTAGGTTTCATGTAGACACACGCACACACACGCACACACATAAACATGACTTGGTGTATGTGTGTGTGTGTGTGTATAGGAATGTGTGTCGGTATACACACACACACACATACAACATATACATGTGATATGAGGAAGTTATAAGATACATGGGGATGAGTCGATATGACTAGGCTTGATGCCGTGATTTATTGGATATATGATCGAGTTATGACATGAGATATGTTATGATAGTAGCGGATCGTTGGGCAATGAGATTATATAAAATATATTTATATAAACGATAATATGTGTTGATGACATTAGAATGAACGAGACTCTAGAATTGAACCCAGATTGTAATATGTTACTTAATCATGATATAACATATGACATGATATTTTAGTGGATCATTTGACAATGTATATTTACACAGACGATGATATATGCTTGATGATACTGGGATGTATGCGATTATAGTACAGTACCCTTGATCATGATATTGTTTGATGATGATACTATTCGAACGATGATGTATATATGTGATAGTTGACCCGTACCCCGATTTTGGGATGCCGTACGATGGATTTTACCGTACGAGTCATGTATGTGATGATTGATCCGCACTCTTGACTTGAGAAAGTCGTACTATGTACATGACGCTATTGAGGCTGGATCGCCGACTACTTGAGATATCGACTCAGACTTTAGGAGGATTCTTCTTACCTTTCGACTAGTATCTTTAGTTAGTTCCTTAGTTGGTTAGGTAGATCTTAGTTTAGGCTCGAGTCATACTTATTTTCAAAACTAATGAATCGTGCTTTTTCAAACAACAAATTGTATGACTCGTAATTAGTATGTATTTTCTAGTTGTGCGTTTACTACACATTCACCGTTATATTCATGTTGTATGCATCGTATTGCATATTCATACATATGTTTCTTTAGCTAGTATGAAACTCTGCTTGTTAGGACACCAGCACCATTACCGATGATGCGCATGTTCCACGTACACTTATTTGCCGGCTGATACACATCATCATCGGTAATTGCCATGTCACGTACACTTTAGAACATATTATCTTTTATTGATAGAATCAGCTAAAAGCTAAATCAATATAATATTGTGTGATTACTCTCATGTGCTAGTTAGACATTGCATTTATTACTTAGACACTTCATGCATTCACATTTTCATGTTATCATGCAGTATTGTGGGGCTTATGCCGATACTCATTATTTACTTACTCATGATTTTGGGATTTTGGATTTCTATGAGATTTCTGGATTTTGGGGAAAACCGCAAGAATATATATAAAAACTTCTCTCTCTTTCTCCCTCTCATTTTAAAATAGAAGTTGCGGTTTTCCCGTGATGTATGTGTCGTCCACCATGAGATTTTATGTTTTCTGTTGGATTTCGAGACCCGATTCGAGGAGTGGATGAACCGTCTCGGGTACATGGTGGGCCCGGTATGGTACCCCGGGGCAAGAAGCTCGAGTTGTAGACGATGGGCCTGGCAGGGGAAGACTACCTACCGGTGATGTCTGGCGCGGCGGATATCCGGAGGATACCGACCGTTGTCGTGAGATTTGATGATATGGGCCGATCCGGACTGACGGAGCCCGAGATATTGAGACTATGAGATATTGAGACTATGAGGTATTGAGGCTTTGAGATTTACATGTTTTTTGTCGATACTTGATACGGATTTCCATGGATTTCATTGATGATGTTTCAGATTACCATACAAGTTTTACTATGATAAAAGTTAAAGATTTCTTATACAGATATATCCAGATTTCATGATTGATTGTTTCACATTCATGGTGCATGCATACTCATACACATGACATGTTACTACTTGAGGCACTGACACGAGCACTGAGCATTTCACTTACGCATAGATTTTTACCCTTCCACTACTAGATGACTAGGGTTATATTAAGTATATTATTATGACCTAGTAGAGCGTCGTGCATGCAATTTCTTCTCGCAGATGTCTTCTACTCACGAGTTGGCAACTCACCCCCGTTGTGCCAAATTTTCTTACAGGTTTCGATGTACAGGTTTCCTTGGCAGCTTGCTGGCACATCATTTCATTCAGGGTGATTTTCTTGGTAGGTTGGTTCACTTGTATCTGGATCGCCGTTGTACTTTTATTATTTCATTTGTATCTAGTAAGCTCCATCAACCAGACTTGTATTACTGGATAGATTTAGAAGACCAATTGTTTTATTTCGACCTTAGAGTCACGCTTGTATTATTATGGTTTTTTGTGGATTTGGTTTTCTTTTGAGTTTTGAGCCCCGCCCTTCGGCGTTGTATATTTTAGTGCATTGTGTGGTTGTTTCCGCCTTTTGGCGTAGAGCTAGCTCCCGCTTGGGGATGCCTTTTTATTGCTTGTATATATTATTCTTGTTTGTACCCGTCTGAGGCCGGTTTTTACAAAGGAGACTCTGCCGAAATTTTTGAGAAAATTTGATGTTGCTTTTAAAACTTGTTTTCCTACACTTCTTCTTTTAAATGGTTTAGATTCTGGGCTACGACTTGCTTAGATTACGTTACGCCTCTAGACTTTTCGTAATTTAAGTGTCGGTCACGTTCCGTACCTTCGGGTCGTGACAAATTGGTATCAGAGCGCTAGGTTTAACCCTTGTCTAAGTCTAGGATGACCCTTGGTTGATGGAGTAGGTGATTTAGGTAGAGTGACGTACCGTGGGTATGATCCGCGGCATACTTACGATACGCTACTCTGCTTAAGAAACCTTAGGATGTAGATTTCTTTGCATCGTATTCTATTCGTTCCTATGATCTATCTTCGTCAATGTCGGATGGTCGTTTCTGTTACCACGGTCGCACGGGCAGAGGGAGTTGCGGCTCGAATGCGATGACCGTTAGGGTATCGCCTATTCTCGAGGATTGAAGCATTGTTTAGCGTACGGACGAAAGGTATTCACATGTCATCCAGACGAAGCTAAAAGGTTCGAACGAATGTCAGAAACCCATTTTCCTAAGTTTAAGGTATTCGGAAGAACATGCAGGTATTTCTATGGACCCTCTAGAAGAATGAAACCCTAACTCGACATAATGACCATGAGAACGCTGGTGAACCATAGGGTTTGCGGCAGTTCCGCGGTGCCATTAGTGAGGCTTGGGTTTGCCCTTCTACGGCTGGTCCGCAGATACTGGGGCATGTACTGGATATTTTTAAACTGTACTCGAGTGTTGAGCTCTCGGGGGATTTTGATGAATCGATCGAAAAGTTTAACGTAGTCCGGATATCAGGCGAAGGGATAGATTACTTGGGAGACTCTAGATATGAGCATAGCCGTTTGTAGTGCGGTCAGCACAGCTATGAGGAGACAAGTCTGAATCAGTCGACATTAGAAAAGGCGCACATTGACGATAGTGTTTACGATTGCAATTTGGTGATTTGAATTTCATATTTCCGTTGTTTGGATTTTGGTATTTTGAGGATTTTATTCTATGATTGGTATTTCCTATGTGTACATTCATTACACTCTATTCGTGTTTCATATATCAGTGGTATTGATGTTGTTTTGTGCATACCCAGTGCACTCGATTTGGTCTTATACATTTTGAGATATTGGTTTGATTTCGTGCATATGGGTTGCACATGATTTTGACGTATGCTTCGACATAGTTTTCATGCACTTTTCATATTGTGATTTCGATTTTGATATTAGGTATACGTTTTCGTGCACCATGTGCACTTGATTGAGATTTATGTGCACACTTGGCGCACTTGATGCGATTTTGTACACACCAGATGCACTAAATCGGGGTTTTGTGCAGATTAGATACACCTGATATTATTGTCGTGCACGCCCGTTGCACTTGACAGATGTTTATAGTGCACACCCATTGCACTCAGTTTTATTTCTATACGTATTCATGGCATCTGTATTTGATTTCGATTTTCGTGCGCACCGGACGCACGTGGTACCTCGTATACTATATTTGAGATTGATTTCATTTTGAGCAGTACGTTTTTTATGATATTTACTATTTGGTTTAATAATCGAGCAGGACTGTCCTGAGACCAGTACCTAGGAGTTTTTGCATGCTTCTCTATTCAGATGTTTGGACGATTTTACTACGATGCGCACTATATACAAGTTATAGTTTTGATGTAATTCATGTTGGTTTTCGTATTGGACTTTGACATTGTATTTTCACCATAACTCCGATGATTGCGTTATGCTTGACGGAGTTTTGATTTTGAGATATGTACTTTTTTTTCATGCGCATGCATTGCGCTAAGATGTGTTTTATGTATTGATGATTTCGGAGCCCCAACGATTTGAGTGTTTTGCTAAATGTTTTAGTATTTGGGGGGAGTTTTTAATTTAAATTCGGGGACCGAATTTGTTTAAGGGGGAAGATTGTAATGTTTTAAAAAATAAATAAATAAATAAATAAAACCCTTTAGGTGAATTTTCTGATGATCGGTAAAATAAACCGTATTTTCCGTAAAACTCAACTACAATTATTTTCAATATTGATTTAAATACACCTATTTTAACTATGTAATTACTAATATTTAGTATTTATTTAGTCACTTATAAATTATTAGTTTACCTAAATATTTTTCCTTAAGTAATTATTTTTAATATTAACATAAGCTTTTAATTATACATTAAATGGGTACAAATTATAAATTGCAATGGGTTTATTTTTCAAAAGTGAACCATGACATATTAGAATTAGGTTTGTAGCATGCTATTCTCTTCTTGAATTGTCTTTAAAATTCTAGAGTTTTCTAGTTTGGAAAATGAAATAAAATAAAATAATTAAATAAAAGACTAAAAAAAAGAGGCATTAATTTATGAAGTTTCTACACACCCCCTCACATTTCTTTTTCTCTCTCCTCTCACCAAATTCGGGCCGAAACTAAGGGTGCCATTCTCCATTTTCCCCACTTCATTTTCTCTCCAAAATTCTTCAAAAATTCATCCAAAATCAAAACAAAAACCTCACAAATTTCTAATCCAATCTCTAGCCATTTTCCATTGACCGATCAAGCTTGAATCTTGGAGCAAAGTTAGCACTTTAGAGACTAGGTTGCATGTTGGGTTTCTTGTTGTAGAGATATAATCCTAACCCAAGTGTTTAATTGTTGTTATAATACTTCAAATTAAGCTAATTAGAAGTGTAATTATGGTTTTAATCTTTGTGATTCAAAATTTAAGAATGGGTTATTAAATCAAATTAGGGTTTTCATCATTGGATATTGATCTTAAGGTATAGTTTAACATGTTGAGACATGGAAAACTTAATCTAATTGTTAATTTGGTAGGTGTTACTTTAAAATTGTTAAAATTAGGAAAAATTGTGCAAACTAGGTTTTTGTAGAATATGTATATGGGTGAGATAAAATTCTAGCGAGAATTTTTATAAATTATTCATGGTTTTAATGAGGAGATTAACATGTTAATTGAATGTAAAACCTAATTTGGTTACTAGTTGCTAATTGTTAGTTTAAAAATTGTGATAAATATGCTAATTTTGCTAACTAGGTTTTAGAAATTAATTTAAAATGTGGGATTAAAATCTAGTTAGGGTTTTTAGCACATCATTAAGGTTGCCGTGAGTGGTTTAACATGTTAAAATATGCAAAACCAAACTTAGTTGTTGAATTGTGAATTTTGCTTTAAAAAGTGTTTAAATTGGATATTTTTGCAAACTTGAATTTTAGATTTAATACAAATTGATGAAATTAAATTATGGTAATGGTTTGTATGACTTAGTTATGATATTTAGTGAATATTATGGCCATTAGTTTCGTTAAAACATCATGTTTCGAATTAAAACGGTTATTTGAGGCTTTCTAGGTTTTCGGAAATAAATCAATTTGATTTATTTTAAGTTTTTAATGAGTTGCAATCTATTTCATATTATAATTTGTGATTTGTGAAACCACGATTGGTGTGTTTGGGTTTTTCTCGATCAATCGGCGTTTGTACGCCGATGTCGAGAGTTATTTGGTTATTTCGCATGAGCGGGTCATAGGTTTTAACCTATGCGCGTTTCGTGCGCCGTTTTGGTTTTGTCCGCGATTCCGGTTTACGATATTATATGTTTGCGTATAGGTATCCCTCAAGTGGACTTCGGACGATGAAGAAGAGAATGGCGACATCGATTTCGGCAGACAAGGACCAGGTGAGTAGATATATATCTACGGGGGAAGTCGGGCGGATGGCGTATAGCACCCCCGCAAACGTAGAATAAGGATATTATGTACTATTATTAGGAACAAAATGGCTAGTTGTATCAAGAAAGTAGTTAGAGATCTACTTGGTGAGTCGAGAGGTGGTGCTCCACCATCTAAGGACATATCATGGTGGAATGAAGATGTAAAGGCTGCTATTAAAATTAAAAGGGATTCTTATAAAGATTTGAAGAAAAGTAGAGATGTGGAGAGATTTGAGAAGTACAAAATGGCTAAAAAGGAAGTTAAGAAAGCTGTTCGGGAAGCTAAATCTAAGGTTTACAAGGAGGTGTACGAGAAATTAGACACTAAAGAGGCTGCAAATGATATATACCGGATTGCTCGAATGCGGGAAAGGAAGACCAGAGACTTATGTGCGGTGAAGTGTGTCAAAAATGAAAATCAGAATGTTTTAGTTCGAGATGAGGATATCAAGGAAAGATGGAGAGATTATTTTGACAAATTGTTCAATGAGAGCTTTACTAAGAATTTGGATGGACTTGTCATTCAATCTCAAGATATAAATCGTGATTTCATACGTAAAATAAGACTTACTGAGGTTAAAGAAGCTTTGAACAGAATGGGTTTAAGAAAAGCGGTTGGTCCTGACGGGATTCCTATCGAGATTTGGAGATGCTTAGGCGAAATAGGCGTTAAATGGCTGACAGATCTGTTTAATAAGATTTGGCAGACAAAAAAGATGCCAAATGAATGGAGGAAAAGTATCCTTGTACCTATCTACAAGAATAAGGGTGACATTCAAAGTTGCTCAAACTACCGTGGAATAAAACTAATGTGTCACACCATGAAACTTTGGGAGAGGGTGATTGAACACAGGCTAAGGAAGGATATTAAGATAACAGAGAACCAATTTGGGTTCATGCCTGGACGATCGACGACAGAGGCGATTCATTTGCTTCGTCAACTTGTCGAGCGCTTTCGAGAGAGGAGAAGAGATTTGCATATGATATTTATTGATTTAGAAAAAGCGTACGACAAGGTACCTAGAGAGGTATTATGGGGGACAATGATGAAAAAGGGGGTCCCCGTCAAGTATATTGACATAATCAAGGATATGTACGACGGAGTAGTGGCAAATGTCAGAACTTGCGGTGGCTTAACAAGTGATTTTCCGATTACTATTGGTTTACATCAAGGATCTGCATTAAGTCCTTTCCTGTTTACCATCGTGATGGATGAGCTTACTAGAACTATCCAAGATGAAGTCCCTTGGTGCATACTATTCGCTGATGATATTGTTCTAGTAAATGAGACGAAAGCAGGGGTTAATGCCAAATTGGAATTATGGAGACAAACATTGGAATCTCGGGGATTCAGATTGAGCAGGTCCAAGACAGCATATATGCACTGCAAATTTAGTAGCCAGAGAAATCAAAACCATATTGGTATAACATTGGAAGGGCAAGAGATATCACCGAGCGACCAGTTTAGATATCTAGGTTCCATCATCCAAAGGAATGGGGAGATCGATAGTGATGTTAATCAAAGGATCCAAGCTGGTTGGTTGAAATGGAGGAGTGCAACAGGGATTTTGTGTGATCGTAACTTTCCGTTAAAATTGAAAGGGAAGTTTTATCGGAGCGCTATTCGGCCTGCCTTATTATATGGTACAGAATGCTGGGCTCCTAAGAAGCATCATACACAGAAGATGCACGTAGCGGAGATGCGCATGCTTCGTTGGATGTGCGGTAACACTAGAAAAGACAAGGTACGAAATGAGGATATCCGTGCAAAAGTTGGTGTAGCACCCGTGGAGGAGAAGATGCGGGAAAACCGGCTTAGATGGTTTGGTCATGTGCGACGCAGACCTATGGAAACACCGGTTCGACGAATAGATACTCTCGATATGGGTAATGGCAAAAGGGCAAAAGGGAGACCGAAGAAAACATGGATGGAGGTGATACGAAATGATATGGTTGCCAAAGGACTCAATGAAAGTATATTGTTCGATAGAAGTGAGTGGAGACAGAGGATTCATGTGTTGGACCCGGCGTGATTCTCATGTTGGTTCATGTAGCCTACCCCTTATACTTGGGATAAAAGGCTCAGTTGTAGTTGTTGTTGTATGTACTATTATTAGGAAGTCGGACGTGACCTTAGAATCTTGACGAGTAGGGTATTATTGAAGACTTTAGATTGGATTAGACTAATCTAGAAAGACTTAACCAGGGGATGACTGCCTTAGAGGGAATTCGTAGGTTCTATGTAGACACACACACACGCACACACATAAACATGACTTGGTGTATATGTGTGTGTGTCTATATATATGTCACGCCCCGCTTCCCAGAGTACGCTAAACTGGGCACGTGATATAGCCAACCATGCTACCTGTAGGTAGGAAGTATCCATCCACAGTCACATTACGGCTGTAGAGATATCAAGAACAAAATGTAACTATCGAATACATGTCCATAAGCCAAGATAACATGAGTCAAGAATAATAAAAGTGCGGAAGCAAAAGATCCAATACAAATAACTGGAATGTATGTCCCATAATGCGGGCTCACATCAGGAATAAAGTGCAGAAAACAAAAGAACTAACTACTGCTGACACCTCACAGCTCAGCCTGCTGGCTGAAGTACTCCTGCTCGGACTGCAACAAAGATACGGAATCTGGGCCATGCAAAACCCAGACGTCAGCGCGTCGTGTCATCAAGTAATAAAATATAAACAGGGTAACAGGCAATGCAAATATAAACATGAATGAAAAGCAGGGGTAACAGTAATATAAATCAGACATTGCAGGGTAGTGTGCAGTGAGTAAACTAAACTGTTCTATAGGGTTTTCTACTCTAAAGTCTTTGAAATCAATCTGATGAATCATCGATGTAACTCAATAGTATCTCATGCATGCCCGGGACCATGGTCTACAGACTCTCGGGCTGAAACCAAGACGTGCTGCTAGGCAGTAAAAGGTAGCAGGTACAGACGAGTGATGTCAGCATCATCACTCCGGGGCTGGCCTAGCCCGTAAGACTGATCAGAACAGATATCGAACTGTTGAGTTACAAGTCAGGTTTCATCATTGATTTCCCCATACCCCTAAGCTATGTATGTCAAGTCAGGTATTCAGCGACCAAGAACTAATGCCCACGGGATCAGGTAAGAGCAGGTTTGTCTGGAGACAACAGGAACGGTCCGTGAGGACTACATGTCAGGTTTGTTAACATTAGACACAAGATCAGGTAACGGGTCGATCCATGGTACAACAGGTCAAGTCAAGTAGTGTACGGTACCTTATCGGGTCAATCGATATGTGTGTAGAAAGTCAGGCCAGGGTGTAAAAGACAACATGTGGGTGCTCATAAACAGTTAGCATAATCATGGTTCTAAGTAATCAAGCATAGTTATCAACAACATAATCTAAGCAATGAATTAAACAATAAAGCAGATTCAATTTATTAGTAGTACAGTTATCAGTTGTGGTTCAGATACGGTTTCAACATTATATGAATACAGGGTGGCATTCATGGCCGTTAAATCATGTTAACCAATATTAAGAATTTCCAGGGATGCAATAATCTATAAATAGGTTCGCTGGATGAAGTCACAGCTAAAAACTGGTTTAAATGCGCACAAGCGTCCGCTGGATTAAAACTATAGAAAGATGTCATAGGCTATGTCAAAATGTGATTAAGCATATGATTGTGGTTATGAGATTTAACATTTAAATATGATCATGTATGCAATAATTACCTTTCGAGTTCTAGATCTAAAATAACATAAACCGATGCAAACGGAACATCGAAATGATATAAAACGATACATGGGGTACTATATTTAAACTACGGGTATTAGAATATGTATAAAATGATTTAAATAGCATGTAGCAAGATTAACTTGCCTCGACGGGTCGGGAAACGGAAAACGGAACGTTACGCGTCGGCGGGGAAATCTCGCGACGTGCGCACGGTTCACAGAATGAACCCAAACGACGAACAGTGGAGCCACACGGGTCAGGGTTCCTCGCTGGATCGTCGGGAAATGTCGTCGGCACCATCGGATTCCGGCCACGAGGAAAATAGTAAGTATTATAATCGACAAGAGACGCATGGAAACGAAGCAAGAAGAAGGCAAGAGAATGGAGGGAATTAATGAAGGAGACTTACTCACTGCAGGAGATGACAGCGTCGTCGGCGCGTCGTCGGCGGGGCTCCGGCGATCTACAGAGGATCACAAAATTTAACAGAGAAGAAAAACTGAGATGAAAAGAAGAGAAAGAGGAGGAAGAGAAAGAAGAAGAAGAGGAAGGAGAAGAAGAGGAGGGTTGCTTACGGGGTTCGGGAGACGACTGTGCTACCAAGGTGGGTAGTCGTCGGCAAGGATCGCCGGCGAGATCACGGCAAGGCGACAAATTCCAACTGCGGGGAAAAATGGCTCGGCTAAGGTTTTGCGTTTGGTGGGGTTACGTTGCAGGGTTGGGTGCTCGGGAAAGTGCAGAGGGAAAAAGCAGAGGAAGAGGGAGGTGGTGACGGCGAGAAGAGGGAGTCGGCAGCGACAAGATGGCAGTGTCGGTTATGGCCGCAATGGGTTTTATTCTGGGTTTAGTGAGTTTCTTTTGAGGGAGGAAGAAGGAGAAGAGACGATGGAGAAGAGGGGCTGCAGAGGGTGTCGACGAGGAGCAAGGTTAGGGTGATGAAGGCGGTGAGGAGTTGGGTTCGTGGAGGCGAGGGTTGTGCATGGGCTGATAACGAAAGGGAGAAGAAAAAGAAACGTAGAGGGAGGTGATGAGATCCACGCGGGGTTGACAAGATTCGAGGAGTGCACAGTGATCGCGAGATCTGCGAGAAAGGGCGCGAGAGGAGAGAGAAAGTGAAGAGAGAGAGAGAAAGAGACTCGCAGCAGAGGGAAAAGAGAGAGGGAAAGAGAGAGAGAGGGAAAATGTGGGGCCCAGTGAAAGGAATGGAGAGCTGCGATTGGCTCGTGGCGATTTTAGGAGAAGGAAGAGAAAAGATTCGGTGGAAGAAATGAAACGTGTGGGGCCCGGTGTTTAGTAAGGGAGAATTGTGATTGGCTGGATAAAATTTGTGAAGGATTTGTGGGGTTGATCAGTTAGGGAAAAACTTTAAAAGATTTTAAAGAAAAATGGGAAAAATATTTTCTGGGGTTTTGAATTCAATTTCGTTGGTTTTAAAAATATTAGAAAATAGGATTTGGCACAAATGCAAAATATTTCAGAATTGCGCCCGGGTCGGGTCCAAAAATTTGAATTCGAAAAATGAAAATTATTAGCGGGTTCCAAAAATTAAAATGAAGGATTTTATAATTAAAAAGCATACCCCCAAGAACGGACGCACGTACGTGCGCGTAGCCGTCCAAACACGTCCGTTTCACTGAACGGGACGAGGACATGATGCAAGGACGCTACCACAGGGTTAGGGGTGCCAAGCAGGCCATGTCAAACATTTTTAATTTACTTTAGATGACTTAAATTGTTATGTGCAGAATATGACATGTCGGTGCAAACTGTAACTGGTAACAGTAAAAGCAGTATAAATGAAATAAATACTACACACCACACATACGGTAACTGAAATTTGTAGAACTGGACTCGGTTGTTACATTATACCCAACTACAAAGAGAATTTCTTCCTCGAAATTCCAAGAACACAAAAGATAGACGAAATCAAACTATAAGAAAAGATGAGGAAACTTCTGCCGGATTTCATCTTCACGTTTCCAGGTGGACTCTCCATGCGAGCGATTACCCCAAGAAACAAGTACAAGAGGGATAACCTTGTTCTTAAGAACCTTTTCCCTTCGATCCACAATTTCACCCGGTCGCTCCTCAAAAGTCAAGTCTTCTCGTACCGTCAGCTCCGAATGATCCAATACATGCGTTTCATCCCGAACATACTTACGGAGTTGTGATACGTGAAATACATCGTGCACATTTGCCAAGGACTGCGGTAACGCCAAACGGTACGCTACCTCACCAACACGCTCCAAGATCTCAAAGGGTCCAACGAATCGAGGACTGAGCTTTCCTCGACTTCCAAAACGAATCACCCCTCTAGTCGGTGATATCTTCAAGAATACCAAATCACCTACGGCGAATTCTAGAGTCCTTCTCGATGTATCTGCCCAACTCTTATGTCTGTCTTGAGCTGCTTTCATATGATTTCTGATAGTGTTAACTTTCTCTACTGTCTGCACAAGCAAATATGGTCCCAACAATCTTCGTTCACCGACATCGTCCCAACAAACGGGCGAACGACATTTGCGACCGTACAGAGCTTCAAATGGAGCCATCTGAATAGTTGCCAGGAAACTGTTGTTGTTAGAAAACTCCACCAAATGTAGATGATCCTCCCAAGAACCCTTGAAGTCCAACATGCACGCCCTCAACATATCTTCAAGAGTTTGGATCGTTCTCTCCGACTGACCATCAGTTTGAGGATGATAAGCTGTGCTAAACTTCAATCGAGTCCCCAAACTTTCCTGTAAACTCCTCCAGAAGTGTGATAAAAACCGAGTGTCACGATCGGACACGATGCTCACCGGTACTCCATGCAATCTTACAATCTCCTGCATGTACCGCTCCACCAAAGTTTCTGTTGATTGACCAACCCAAAAAGGAATGAAATGAGCTGCCTTGGTCAAACGATCAACAATCACCCATACTGCATTGTTGCCTTTTGGACTCCGCGGTAGAGCTGTCACGAAATCCATGGTTATATGTTCCCACTTCCACTGAGGAATCGGAAGTGGTTGCAATAAACCAGCAACCCTTTGATGTTCAGCCTTAACTTGCTGACACACCAAGCACTTTGCCACAAAGCGAGCAATCTCCCGCTTCATGCCTTCCCACCAGAAATGTTGTCGTATATCTGGGTACATCTTCGTGCCTCCTGGATGTACGGAATAAGCTGAAATGTGTGCCTCCTTCATAAGTTCTTCATGAATATCTCCCTTCGACACACACAAACGGCTACCATATCTCAACGAACCATCTCCGTGGATCAATAAATCTGTTCGTAGTCCGGCTTCAACCTGTTCTCGAAACTTTTGCAATCTAGGATCCTGCGATTGCGCTGATTTAATATTCTTGATCAACGATGAATGTACTTGCAACTGCATCAACTGTCCCGAAGAATGCGGTAGCACAACCTCCAAATCAAATCTTCGAAAGTCTTCCATGAGTCCCTTCTGCGTAGTCAACATCTGAATTGCTGGTAACCGACTGAGCGCATCCGGCACGACATTAACTTTCCCCGGATGGTACTTAAGATCAAGATCGTAGTCAGCCATCAGCTCCAACCATCTGCGTTGCCTCATATTAAGCTCCTTCTGCGTGAACACATACTTCAAGCTCTTATGATCAGTAAAAACTTCGACCCTTTCGCCCAAAAGGTAGTGTCTCCAAATCTTTAAAGCGAAAATCACAGCCGCAAGCTCCAAGTCGTGAGTTGGGTAATTCTTCTCATGGGTCTTCAACTGTCTTGATGCGTACGCTACAACCTTCCCATGCTGCATCAAAACGCATCCCAATCCTTTCCCAGATACGTCGCTGTGAATCACCAATCCTCCGGAATTGTCTGGCACGGTCAGAATAGGGGCGGTTATCAATTTCTGCTTCAACATCTCAAAAGCTGACGCACATCTATCCGTCCACACAAAAGGTACCTCTTTGCGCGTAAGCTTGGTCAACGGCTCCGCCAGACGAGCAAAGTTCTCCACAAATCTTCTGTAATACCCGGCGAGTCCAAGAAAACTTCTTATCTCCGCAACATTCTTTAGAATCGGCCAATCTCGAACTACTGCAATCTTTTCTGGATCGACGGCGATTCCATCGCCAGACACAACATGCCCCAAAAACTTTACTTCCTCAGCCAAAACTCGCACTTGCTCATCTTCGCATATAACTTCTCTTGTCTCAACGTCTATAATGCGATCTTCAAATACTCAGCATGCTCTGCAAAACTCTTCGAATAGACCAGAATATCGTCAATGAACACCACAATAAACTGGTCCAAGAATGGTGAAAAGATCCGGTTCATCAAGTCCATGAATATCGCCGGTGCATTCGTTACTCCGAAGGGCATCACTAAGTACTCGTAATATCCATACCGAGTTCGGAACGCCGTCTTGCAGATATCATCTGCTTTCACTCAGACCTAATGATATCCGGATCGCAAATCCATCTTCGAGAATACCCTCGCGCCACTAAGCTGCTCAAATAGTTCGCCAATGCGAGGGATCGGGTACTTGTTCTTAATAGTCACCCGGTTTAATTCTCGATAGTCGATGCACATCCTTCTCGTGCCATCTTTCTTCTTAACTAGAAGAACTGGAGCTCCCCAAGGCGAGTTACTGCTTCGAATCCAACCCTTCTCAAGAAATTCAGCAACCTGTTTCTTGACTTCTTCCAACTCCACTGGTGCCATTGGATAATACGCTTTAGATACTGGCGCTGCACCAGGAATAAGATCAATTGCGAACTCCACGTCCTGCTTCGGCGGTAATCCCGATATATCTTCAAACACGTCCATAAAATCACGAACAACAGCTGGCTCTTCACTTTCATCAATCTCCAATGATGCTAGAATATTAGTTGTCGGCCTAGCCCTAAACTCGACTGGCCCGACAGAACTGCTTCCTTCAGTGAAGGTAAACTCGGGATGTCCGGGAATCTGGAAAATTACTTTCTTTGCCCTACAATCAATGTGAGCGTGGAAAGTGCCAAGAAAATCCATTCCCAAGACGACTTCGTAGCTGCCCGTATCGATCACCAAGAAATCTGCAAAAAGCTCTCGTCCGCACAAAACAACTGTACAATCTTTACATTCCCTACTAGATATGATTTTCCCATTCCCAGTGTGTATGTCCCAGAAACTAGACAGGGTCCTGCAGGTAATCGAGTGTGTAGCTATAAACATGGACGACATAAAACAATGGGATGCACCAGAATCAAATAACGCTAATGCGGGAAAACCATGAACGAGTAGAATACCTGAAACAACTTCTCCTGACGCCTTAGCTTCCTCAGCTGTCAACGTAAAAGCTTGAGCCTGATTAGGTCCTTGAGTCAGCTGCTTCTGTCCCAGAAATGGTCTCTGCGGAGGCTTCTGAACATCATCCCTTGAACGAAGCTTCGACGGACAAGCGCTGACAGTGTGATCTGCCGCTCCATAAACTAAACAGAGTCCCCGCCTCCTTCGACACTCCTTTTGCACGTGTCCAGGTAAATGGCAGTAGTCATAAATCACGCTCCTTCTTCGATCAACTACAACAGGCTTCTTCATCGGTGTTACGTCACGACGGTCCACTGGAATACCTCTGCGTCCATGAGCTCGGTTTGGTACAAATGCTGGCTTCCTTACCGCAACCGCTGTCTGCTGTGAACTCCCAGTCCTCCCCGATAGGTTCTGCTGTTCTCGGGCTGCCGTAAGTACCTGTAAGAAAGTGGTCAAACCCAGGGAGACAATCTGCCTCTGGATGTCCGCATCCAAGCTGCGCATGAACCTCCTTGCCCTGTCTGCATCGTTGGCAACTAAAGGTCCAGTGAATCTACTGAGCCGTGTCCACTCAGCTGCATGTACATCTACGGCCACACCATTCTGCTTTAGACTGATGAACTTCTCTTCCATTTGCTCCCGTGCAGTCCGCGGGAAGAACTTCTTCAGGAAACTCTTCGAAAAATCCGCCCACTTGATCGGCTTGGGCAAGCGGGTCTCCTCCACAAGCTACCACTCATGGGCATAGTCTACTAACTGAATGCGCACCACATCAACTCTTTTATCATCTGGAATCTGTGCCGCAATAAGTAAGTTCTCTGTGTCAACTAGCCACTACTCCGCTGGCAACGGCTCCTCCAAACCAGTAAAGACAGACGGACCCAAACGCCTGAAATTTGCTACGGTCCCCACGCGATCAACTGGTTTAGCTCCAACATTGTCCACGGACTGCTGAACGGCCTGCAGACCTTCCTGAAATGATTCAGCTTGCTGCTGGATCAGCTCGGTCTGCCTCTTTTGATTCTCCAGCATTCCCCGTATCACTCCAAGCATGGCGGCTTCGTCAACACGCCTTTGGTACGTCTTAAGATTCTTGCCTGCCATACTCCTGAAATCAAAACACCCAAGATTAGCATGATAACAAATTTATAATATAAATCAAGGCTAGAACTCCAAGTTACTTAAATAGAGTACCGCATTGTAACTATGCCGCGGTATCATAGCTACAATTACATAACTCCACCCAAGTCGCCTAAGCTCTAGAGATAACAAGGAATTAGGTTTCGAGTCGATATGCAAAGAAAGTTTGCACATCGTAAAAGATATAATCAGGAAGGAGTTGATTCAAGAACGGTAAACGGTAAGGTGGCAGGACATATTTCCTAAACACGGGTATTCTGATTCGTGTATTGGGTACAATACCCAACTACAAAAAAAATCAACTCGACTAACCTATGGCTCTGATACCAAAAGAACAATGTCATGCCCCGCTTCCTAGAGTACGCTAAATTGGGCACGTGACATAGCTAACCATGCTACCTGTGGGTAGGAAGTATCCATCCACAGTCACATTACGGCTGTAGAGATATCAAGAACAAAATGTAACTATCTAATACATGTCCATAAGCCAAGATAACATGAGTCAAGAATAATAAAAGTGCGGAAGCAAAAGATCCAATACAAATAACTGGAATGTATGTCCCATAATGCGGGCTCACATCAGGAATAAAATGTAGAAAATAAAAGAACTAACTACTGCTGACACCTCACAGCTGAGCCTGCTAGCTGAAGTACTCCTGCTCGGACTGCAGCAAAGGTACGGAATCTGGGCCATGCAAAACCCAGACGTCAGCGCGTCGTGTCATCAAGTAATAAAATATAAACAGGATAACAGGCAATGCAAATATAAATATGAATGAAAAGCAGGGGTAACAGTAATATAAATCAGACAGTGCAGGGTAGTGTGCAGTGAGTAAACTAAACTGTTCTATTGGGTTTTCTACTCTAAAGTCTTTGAAATCAATCTGATGAATCATCGATGTAACTCAATAGTATCCCGTGCATGCCCGGGACCACGGTCTACAGACTCTCGGGCTGAAACTGAGACGTGCCGCTAGACAGTAAAAGGTAGCAGGTACAGACGAGGGATGTCAGCATCATCACTCCGGGGCTGGCCTAGCCCGTAAGACTGATCAGAAAAGATATCGAACTGTTGAGTTACAAGTCAGGTTTCATCATTGATTTCCCCATACCCCCAAGCTATGTATGTCAAGTCAGGTATTCAGCGACCAAGAACTAATGCCCACAGGATCAGGTAAGAGCAGGTTTGTCTGGATAGACAACAAGAACGGTCCGTGAGGACTACATGTCAGGTTTGTTGGCATTAGACACAAGATCAGGTAACGGGTCGATCCATGGTACAACAGGTCAGGTCAAGTAGTGTACGGTACCATGTCGGGTCAATCGATATGTGTGTATGTCACGACCCAAAATTGGCTTGTGACGGCCCTAATACTACGCAACGCCTAAAGACGTAACGCAGTAAAAGAAAGCCAAAACCCAGAAATCTAAACCAAGAAAATACGGAAAAGATAATATAAGTTTTTGAAACACTTGAAATCGCAACCCAAATTCTTTAAAAGTCCTACTTTCTTTCTTTAAAATTTTGGCAACACCCCCTTTTTTGTAAAAACTAGCCAAGATAAATACAGTACAAATATACGACGCCGTAGCGAAGAATAAGGACAATAGAGAGAAAGATGTATATAAAAGACAACAAATCCATAATAATATACAATATAGTCCTCACCGAGTCTCTAAGTCAACAACATAATAGTAGATGGAGGGTACAAGATACAACGAATGTACAATATGAAATACAGATAATCATCTAACCCACCTAAGCAAAATAGTATACTGTGAGCCGATGCGGTATCTGTAGCAAAAGATGATAGCTGAATAACTGAATAGCCTGCCACGACTACTCTGGGGAACAACCTGAAACACCTGTGGCACAACGGGGGTGAGTTGCTAACTCGTGAATAGTAGATAACATATGCAGGTAATCGCAGGAATGCACGTACAGCATGAATCTAAGATATGCGATTACAGTAATAACATGTCATGCAAATGCTGAATAATGGAAAGTACACTAGCAGGTACAATCAATATGTAAAGCAATAATAACATGACAATAGTGTGCAATAACTATGCAATAGGGATATGAGAAGGCAAATATGCAGCTATCATGAAGGGTACACTAACAGGTACTCCTAAAACATGGAACAGTGCATAAGTGAAAAGGTACGAGGTATGGAGTGAAATATGTCATCCACGGAATCCTGTCATCGTGGTAGGATCACAATCCATCAAGACACTCAAATCCCAATTCCTCAAATCAGCCCCCACATTGGGCTCTCACATCATATAAGTCTCGCATCTCCTCAATGTACAATATCGAGTAATCTCCTATATCCCGAATGTACAAATCAGTAATCACATAGGTATGTCCAATATCCAATCTCAATGAATCACCTAATATCCCAAGTCAAAACTCAAGTAAGAATCTAACATCCTAAAGGTAAATATATACAGAAATAAGTATGATGGGGGCAATACACATATATTAGCGTCCCATTCCACTAATATTGGTGTAAGGGTATATATAACAACGGCTAAATCCCCTGTTATATATACATAGGTGTTAAAGAAATATCATGAAAACCATATGCCAAGCATCGACACAGAAATCCTGATCACGTATCATACGCTATCCCGAAAGCACGAGTGCCTAGCTCTGACCCTTGCCTTTCGACGTATGCATACGTACATGACTCCCAACGGTATCTCCATGATCCCCGCCGAGTCATCAGTACTGTCACCGGTAGGTACTCGCCCGCCTCCAGGCTCAATCGGCAACATCCATCGATCTTCTTGCCGAGGGGAACCATACCGGGCCCCACCATGTACCCTCATACGGCAACCACACCTCGTATGGAGTATATAATCCGAACTGATAAATCTCATGGTGGCTGCGCAAATATCATATCAAGGAAACCGGGTTTTTCAATGTATGCATAATTTCATGAACTCGCGCGGTTCCCAAATCCAGAAAACATCATGTAAAATCCAAATAAACAATGCGCAAATCCAGGAATAAATATATGCGATATATCTGAATGCGAGCATATAAATGAGAATATGTAGCTGAAACCAGATGTATGCGAAATCAATAAGGTACAGCTAAGTATAGGTGTCTACCTATAAGTAAAAGATGTCGTATACCCCCCCTGGGTATAAGTAAAATAGGTGCAAGGTATACCTGTAGCTGTATCGCAAGGTGTAGATGTATCTATCACTAATGGTAAGATACACTACAGGTATACCGATAAGCTAGATGTCATGTATGATAAGCAATAAAGTATCTATAAGGGGTTGTGTGTGACATGGCAATTATTGACGGTGTGTGTGTAGCATACAATCCGTGCTTGTGCAACATGAACCGTCAATAATATGTGCAGTGTCCTACGGGTGCTAGTCACGGTACAACTACATCAAGGAAATAAGGTAAAGGCGCAATTCTAACAATGACGTAGAATATGCGACAGGTATTTGAATCCTAGCCCAGACGCATAACGCCATGTGGGCGATTCCCCTGTAGATGTTAAATCTACTCACCTACGCTCCACGCTAGGTGAATCCTACCATCTGCTCCCCCCTGTAGCAGTGTCCGTAGTCCCTGCCTGCAAACCTGCAAATAAGACATGGAAATCATATATAAGCCAATTATTCCGCAAAACGCGATATCGAACCCAAACGAGAAACTCGCGTCGCGAACTAAACGCGCGTGCACGATACGCTAAAACGTGCGTATACGCGTCTAAAACCATCGCGACACGCCGCGATACGCTGGATCACAGAACCTACTCACGTATCGCGCGTATCGCGCAAACACAGCGGACATGAAAATTGGTATATTGTCCCAGATTTTCCTACAGGTCAAATCTTACAAAACTAGATATGCCACAACACTACACATAACAGTAGACTACCCCCACACAAAAACCCAATACCCCGTCCCCTACTTGGCCGCAAATTGCGGCCAGAACTAATAAACCGGCGGCCCAAGTTAGGAGATAGGGTCTCGTGCTCAGGTGGTGTTGTCTAAACCTAGTAAGCATGCTCCAGTTTCCTCAATTTTACTCTGAAGGGTCCGGGTCAATAGCAGATCACAGGAAGGCTAAATTTTACTTAAAAACACTAAATTTAGCACAATTAGAAACCCTATGGTATTTTGGTGTAATCTAGGGTTCAACTAGGTTTACATGGCCCTAATAACACCTAATTAGTCTAGGTTAACCAACACTTAAATCACATGCACAAAACTTCACACCAATCACTAAAATAGCACAAAATCTCACTTTTATCCCAAACCGAAGCTACTTCTACACAAACTTAGCAAACAAGGAAGTAGGTTAAGGATTAAACCTCACACGACCCTACGATGCAAGGAGAAAGGAGGAGGAGAAGATCTGGAGTTGTTGTGGCTGCTGGAGCTGCTACTGCTGCTGCTGCTCCATGCTACTGCTGATGCTGCTGCTTCTGCTGAGCTGCTGCTGCTTCAGATGCTGCTGCTTCTTCTGCTGTTGCTGCTGCTGGGGCTGAGTGAGTATGGGTGTGAGTGTGTGATAGTATGAGTGAGTGAGAGAATGAGAGAAGTGATAAGAGAAAATGAGAGGAAACAAAATGATGGCATCAAGTGTCAACCCCTCTCCCTCTCTCATCATTTAATACAAGCATAGCCTTTGCCATGATGCCCATTCTCACACTCTCTCTCTCTCACCAAGGTCAACACAAGAAAGTCAAATATAAATCCCCTTTTTAAAAGCATTTTTCATTTTAAAACAATCATCATACTTAAAACCCATAACACTTAAAACAAAACGATAAAGCTAGATTAGGGAAAATGGTTAGTTAACCATGATTGCTAATCATGTTTAACCCCAAAAACAATCCTAGTTTACATGCACAAGTGTGTGTGTGCCTAGAAAAATTCTAATAAAATACTCAATAAATAGGATAAAATAATTGAAAACTAATTTGGTAAACTTTTTATTAAAAACCAAACATTAAAATATAATTAGCTACAAAACACATTCTAAGGTGTTACAATGTAGCAAGTCAGGCCAAGGTGTAAAAGACAACATGTGGGTGCTCATAAACAGTTAGCATAATCATGGTTCTAAGTAATCAAGCATGGTTATCAACAACATAATCTAAGCAATGAATTAAACAATAAAGCAGATTCAATTTATTAGCAGTACAGTTATCAGTTGTGGTTCAGATACGGTTTCAACATTATATGAATACAGGGTGGCATTCATGGCCGTTAAATCATGTTAACCAATATTAAGAATTTCCAGGGATGCAATAATCTATAATTAGGTTCACTGGATGAAGTCACAGCTAAAAACTGGTTTAAATGCGCACAAGCGTCCGATGGATTAAAACTATAGAAAGATGCCATAGGCTATGTCAAAATGAGATTAAGCATATGATTGTGGTTATGAGATTAACATTTAAATGTGATCATGTATGCAATAATTACCTTTCGAGTTCTAGATCTAAAATAACATAAACCGATGCAAACGGAACATGGAAATGATATAAAACGATGCATGGGGTACTATATTTAAACTACGGGTATTAGAATATGTATAAAATGATTTAAATAGCATGTAGAAAGATTAACTTGCCTCGACGGGTCGGGAAACGGAAAACGGAACGTTACGCGTCGGCGGGGAAATCTCGCGACGTGCGCACGGTTCACGGAATGAACCCAAACGACGAACAGTGGAGCCACACGGGTCAGGGTTCCTCGCTGGATCGTCGGGAAATGTCGTCGGCACCATCGGATTCCGGCCACGAGGAAAACAGTAAGTATTATAATCGACAAGAGACGCATGGAAACGAAGCAAGAAGAAGGCAAGAGAATGGAGGGAATTAATGAAGGAGACTTACTCACTGGATTGCAGGAGATGACAGCGTCGTCGGCGCGTCGTCGACGGGGCTCCGGCGATCTACAGAGGATCACAAAATTTAACAGAGAAGAAAAACTGAGATGAAAAGAAGAGAAAGAGGAGGAAGAGAAAGAAGAAGAAGAGGAAGGAGAAGAAGAGGAGGGTTGCTTACGGGGTTTGGGAGACGGCTGTGCTACCAAGGTGGGTAGTCGTCGGCAAGGATCGCCGGCGAGATCACGGCAAGGCGACAAATTCCAACTGCAGGGAAAAATGACTCGGCTAGGGTTTTGCGTTTGGTGGGGTTACGTTGCAGGGTTAGGTGCTCGGGAAAGTGCAGAGGGAAAGAGCAGAGGAAGAGGGAGGTGGTGACGGCGAGAAGAGGGAGTCGGCGGCGACAAGATGGCAGTGTCGGTTATGGCCACGATGGGTTTTATTCTGGGTTTAGTGAGTTTCTTTTGAGGGAGGAAGAAGGAGAAGAGACGATGGAGAAGAGGGGCTGCAGGGGGTGTCGACGAGGAGCAAGGTTAGGGTGATGAAGACGGTGAGGAGTTGGGTTCGTGGAGGCGAGGGTTGTGCATGGGCTGATAACGAAAAGGAGAAGAAGAAGAAACGTAGAGGGAGGTGACGAGATCTACGCGAGGGGTGACGAGATTAGAGGAGTGCACAGTGATCGCGAGATCTGCGAGAAAGGGCGCGAGAGGAGAGAGAAAGTGAAGAGAGAGAGAGAAAGAGACTCGCAGCAGAGGGAAAAGAGAGAGGGAAAGAGAGAGAGAGAAAATGTGGGGCCCAGTGAAAGGAATGGAGAGCTGCGATTGGCTCGTGGCGATTTTAGGAGAAAGGAGAGTAAAGATTTAGTGGAAGAAATGAAACGTGTGGGGCCCGGTGTTTAGTAAGGGAGAATTGTGATTGGCTGGATAAAATTTGTGAAGGATTTGTGGGGTTGATCAGTTAGGGAAAAACTTTAAAAGATTTTAAAGAAAAATGGGAAAAATATTTTCTGGGTTTTGAATTCAATTTCGTTGGTTTTAAAAATATTAGAAAATAGGATTTGGCGCAAATGCAAAATATTTCAGAATTGCGCCCGGGTCGGGTCCAAAAATTTGAAATCGAAAAATGAAAATTATTGGCGGGTTCCAAAAATTAAAATGAAGGATTTTATAATTAAAAAGCATACCCCCAAGAACGGATGCACGTACGTGCGCGTAGCCGTCCAAACACGTCCGTTTCATTGAACGGGACGAGGACATGATGCAAGGACGCTACCACAGGGTTAGGGGTGCCAAGAAGGACATGTCAAACATTTTTAATTTACTTTAGATAACTTAAATTGTTATGTGCAGAATATGACATGTCGGTGCAAACTATAACTGGTAACGGTCAAAGTAGTATAAATTAAATAAATACCACACACCACACATACGGTAACTGAAATTTGTAGAACTGGACTCGGTTGTTACAATATATATATATATATATATATATATATATATATATATATATATATATATATATTGTAAGTCTACGGTAGCGCCCCGGCCGTCTACAGACGCCAAATGCGGAACAAAAAACTTTTAACTGGCGCTATCGTATACTAAAACCCGGATCTGCCATTATTACTAAACTAACAAACTGTAAAGACAGTAGAAAGGTTATACCGAACGATCCGAGTCCTTCGTTCTTTAACCATCATCCCACGCTCCATTGCGGCTGCTCCGATCTCGTCGATCTCCGATCTGCTCGTCCAGGTGGCACCACGTCAACGGTTCTTTAAACGGGCTCCCGCCTCTGACTCGAGGCAACTCGGTCGTCAAGTTTGCCAAAAGAGACGACCAAGAATGATGTAGAGAATGAGTAGAATACTTTGTCTCGCTTCGTCCAAAGCCATGGACGAACGGTTAATGAAGTTGCCAATTAATTCGGGTGATAGAATGAAATGAGCTATGAAATTTCCATACACCCCAAAACTATCATAATATTTCAACCAAATGAATCAATCAAGTGTGTGTGTGAGAGGAGGGGGCCGGCCACACTTATATGAAGAGGGAGGTGAGGGCAGGAGCAAATTTGTGACAATAAGAATGAAGCTTATCATGAAAGAATGAGTCATGTATGAACACAAAGTATTAACACAATAAATGCACCATTAAAGCGCCATTAATGAATAAATGAGTCACAAGCCTAATCACCTCTTCTAGAACCTTCTAGAAGCATCCACACTTATCCAAAGAAAAGATAAATCCGTATTTAACCGAATGTTAAATACGGCTGATAGAAAACTGGAAACTGGCAACTTCCAAAAGCGATCCTGAAACGAATTTCAGGACAACCCCGAAACAGTATAAATATACCCGCATTTGTATTACGACCGAATACAAATGCAATTGAGACAAAGATATTATATCTACTCAATATAATACTCGGATCCGGCTTAAACCAAAGCCCACCAGTATTATCTGCACGAAAAATGACACGTGCGTAAACGCACGTGCATTTTCCAAACCCTGCCATAAAACCATACGGCCTCTACAACGTTTCGCCCGAACTTGGGAAACTGTCTGTGGGGGACTCTAATGACTCGTCAGTATCCTGGCAGTGGGTTTAACCACAAGCCGTCAGCGGCACTAGCTGTGCGTAACGGCTGCCCATGGACTGACCTCAAGGGAGGCCGATGAGCGAACTCATCCGGAAACCCTACTGAGCCTAACAGTGACAATGTATATACAGTCCGGTCCGTTCGCCTATGAGTATCGCATATCTGCCTAGGGGGCTGGTAACGTCAGACCCCCAAAAGCAGTATAAGTCGTGTCGGAGTGTAGCCTAAAAACACCCTGAGATACTACTGGAGTACCTACCAGTAAATCTCATGCCACGGCCGTGGGCTTTTTGTAATGGCTCTCCTAGACACAGCACGATCTCACCCCCAATACCGGGAGAGACGAATCCCCTGCCGATCCGCTCACGTGTCTCCATGTGGCTCGGGACTGTACCCAAAAACTACCTGTTTGCACGACTCCTTTGAGCCGTGGTAGGGTAGAAATCAAAGCTTAGTGGGAACTCACACGAGACAAATGACGACCTCAGGTCGATGAACTAACCTGTATACATGTCACCAGGGAACTGCTATCTGACGATATGTATAATACCAACTAGCAGGTTCCCGGTGAGTCTTGTCTGATGTACTCATAACCCAATGAGCACCTGTATACATCTTAAGTGATCCAACTGACACCAGTGGCTTGTGAGACCGGCCACTGCCCCTCGTCGGGGTCTCGACTGTATACACTAGTCTACTCCGGAGTATCGATGCCCTGTCTCGAAACTCCCACAACTAGGGACCACAATTAAGGATATGCTTATAAACCATCCAACTCTCACGTATATGATCGCCATCATACTGTTGGTAGTAAAGCAAGATCCTAAGGGCTCTATCAAAGTGTAACAGTGATCAGTCACCTGAACTTGTACACGGCTGATAAAGGCAAACCAGATAGCATACTATCATCTCGAGTAAGACTGTCCTACCGGTATAGGTCCTCCGCAATCATTGCAATCACGTACCTGCGATCCAATAATTGACTCTGAGGGCACTATCTCCAACAATCTCCCACTTGCACTTAAGGCTAATTATTGCGATGTCGACTACTCACAGCCCGTGTGAAACCGAACATCCAACTCCTCTACTGATCAGTTTCACAAAGCCCGTTTGTAAAACTATTGTGTTCGAGAAATAGCCTCAGTGAGTGGATCCGCTTAGATGTTTCTTTCTATATCTCTCTTAATCTCAAGTTCGCGGAGAAAGCCATCTCCCGAATTGAGTAATACCTGTCTTAGAATATGTCTGGATATCTGATGGGACCTAGTTCATAAATGAACTCCAAATCCAAACTTTTTAGACTGTATCGATAACTGAACCTAATCAGTATCTAGCACCATGCTTCCCACAGTATCCTCTTGGACCATCTGTCTATAATACTGCCCCCTTCGTCAGAGGGAAAACTATAACTCTGACAATCACTCTGTCATCTATGTCACCTTTGAAGCCTGGAATGATAATCGTCTCCCGAAGGAGGCTGTCGTCATCAAATCCGTAGAACATGCACTTATGTTCTAAAACTGCTTCCTTATGTTTCTCCATAATTGGATTAATACAAACTTATTGCATCTAGTGCAAAAACAACATTTGGTGTGGTACTTGACATCTCATGATTGACTCAATTGCCTAAGCAAGTGATCTGTCAATCATGCACATCCCTCTCCCCTTTAGTCTGTAAGACACCTTTAGAGAGGGTGACTCCATCACCTGCAGGTACACCACCATGCCAGGAGTCATCTATTCTAAAAACCATTAGAATACTGTCAAAGTACCCACATTGGGAAACTACCCAAATCCAGATCTAAAACTATAGATCTAGAAACCAGAATGTCTAATATTATATCCATATCCTGTCTGGAGAAACAACTGTGTGACGACCACAGTACAACCGATCGTAGTATAGGAATTTTACTTCCTACTCTGTGTATGTCATCCAAATACCATGACATCACACCCTACTACCTTCTTAACAGATCCATCCCCTATTCTGATGAAATCAAACCCATGACTGTCACATCAAAATTAGATGATCTATCTCCGCTATAACTGCTCAAGTCTATAAATAGACATAAGCATCTTGCCCACTATGCTTCCGCTGCTCCCACTGACTACGACAACCCTCTGGCAGAATAATATATACGTGCACTTCTAAAGCTAGTTTAGAACGACGCTATACTTAACCTCCTGCCGGGTCTCACAGTCTGGAACAACAGTAGTGTCAAGTCTGGGTAAACAAGAACCTCCCTGTCACCGTCCTTGAGGCTACTGGAGTACCTCTCGGGTGTCCGAGGTTACCCACCATATCTGCGGAGTGGCTAATGGAATGTCAAACCTGATTGAATATATAGGTCCAATTAAATTTTCCGTAATCATTCGCGGTTCTGGAATCACTTCCAGTTCTACCATACTCCCACTACTGTTTTCTGAAAAAAAATCCATTTTACTAAAACTGTGGCGAGTTAAGAACAATATCACTATTGATCTTTCAAATGGTAGAAAATCAACTCTCGTCATAGCCAGGGTCAACCCACAAACAGCCATTACAGAAACGTGCCCTGAGTTATCCAGAGTCTGGTTTTAAGCATAAGCTGGACAACTCCTCGTACCTTAACATCGTTAAGGTATGAACCATTCTATATCCAATATAGAAACTTTGGCACTTTATTTAATTGGAACCAGATTCAAATCATGCAGCTGTCTCCAGTGCATATCAACTTAATGGAAAGAGGCTAATCAGCATTACTCAACTTAGGAATCCATCCAATTATGAGTAACCTGAAAAAGAAACAAGTTTCTCAAAACTATTACTATCATCTGAATACCAATCACAAGAATCTACATCTTCGATCTCTTTGAAGAATCCCGATACTTGTGACACTTGGTTCTCTACTTTATTCTTATACCCACAACTTCTCAAAACTTAGACCTTGTATTTGTACGAAACACTTGTCTAAAAACTAGAGAAGTCATAAGTAAACAGAACATAGTACGAGGACCTACCCCCTTTGTCCTGATGGACACTTGGACAACATACAATACTCTGTATAAGTCCGCTGAGTTGAACAACTCAAAACCTGTGCGTCGTAGGTGGAAAACTGTACCTTGGCGATTTCCTCAAATATCACCAATTACAACGAATTCCGATATAATGAGGATGATCACCTAATTCCCAATAACTTACTCCCACTCATCATCTGTAAAACCATACAGATATGAGAATGAAACATGGTAAATACATACCCTTGGAGTAAGTATCTAATCGGGAAAACAGTTTTCTTTTAACAATGCACTGAAACATGAAAATGTTTCGTAGGGGTATCTTGGTATTCCTAGTAATGCTTCTTCCATAAACCAATTCATGACTATAACCGTATATTTCTTTGCCATCTCTCCAAATCCCTTTATTTGTCTTTAGTTGTTACCTTCTGTACACCATCGTTAGGCTAAATGGTTTTCTTCCTTCCCTACCGTTCGGCACCAGCCTATGGTTTGGAAGAAGACTATCCAGTAAGCATAATAGGTGTACCCTCCTAAAACAAGAAGTACTCACATCTTGAGAGAAGGTGATAATAAAAGACAACTGAATAATACCTTATTCTTTTAAAGGTGAAATAGGAGTGGCGATGAAGTACGCGGTTTGGTCGTGAATGATATCAGTCGCAATTTACTTTGCCCTCTTTCTAATCCCTTTATTCTGTCTTTACATATAACCTTCTGTACACCCTACTTAGGCTAATTGGTTTTCTTCATTCCCTACCTTTCGGCACCTGCCTATGGTTTGGAAAAAGACTATCCAATAAGCGTAATAGGTGTACTCTCCTAAACCAAGGAGCCCTCGCAACCTGAGAGAAGGTGATAATAAAAGACAACTGAATAAACCAATTATATTTATCCTGAACCTGGATCCATCCTCGAAGAAGTCCTTTCGAGTTCGTAGATAACCATACGATGGATCTATCCAATGGAAGTGGATGTCCGTAGTAATACGGGGTGTTCTGAGAAATGCAAAGGGTAAAAGAAGGAGCGGCAATGACTTATGCAACTCGGACAATCCAAAAGCCAGTATTTTAAGAAGGTTCGGTCAACTTGGTCACTGAGTCATAGTCTAGGGTCGGTCAAAAGTCGCTGCCAAAGAGAGAGAGAAAAGAAACACTCTGCATGCACTCTAACCTAGATCAGAATGGTTATCACTTTATCTAATCCGGAAACCTCCCACTGTACTGTCAAATTCTCCTCCAAACCTGAAAGAAGAATCAATCGGGATCACCCGAAGAGTAAACCAACTCATCAATGGGAATCAGGATCCAACTCTCATCGCATGATAACGTGATGGAATCCACTCACGTTATCACACTCCAGAAGGTATGTGCATACTTGGCAAGTTTCAGTTTCTTTAGAAACTCCCGATATGATTTTTGCCCCATGCTCTTATGACCTTGGCGTTAGGTCAAAATGTCATAAGTCACATGCCAAGTTCTACCCGTCACTATCTTGTTAATTTGAACCCACCCGCACATGCCCTTGGCGTTAGGTCAAAATGGCAGAACGACTGTCCCAAACCAACTCATCTATCTATGCAACAAATGAATACTCAGCAGCTACCAAACACTATGCCTTGGCGTTAGGTCAAAATACATAGCTTGAATACTACTGAATACCCAAAAGAAATGACGGAGGGCTACGGCTGGTTTTTGGCGAAAAACCTTTAACGTAACGAGCTTGATATCGCTGAAGGAACCTGATAGCTTTTTATAAAAATATAGTAGCGAAAACCTTTGCTAAAGAGGTCACTCCCGGTGAAGGGATCTCGGCTCTTTCTTCATGGAATGAGGTGCAGGATATTCCAACTGAATACCGCGATGCAAAGCAGCATGTAATCGACTATTGAGAAGTTATTACCCTGACGCAAACTTCTGCCCAAGGGGTCAGTCCCGGTGAAGGGATATCGACCCTTGCCCCGTCGAATGAGGTGCGGGATATTCCAACCGAATATCACTATGCAAAACAAAAGGAAACATCTTTGTAATAACACTTTTTAAATTTGTTCCAACAACATTCAAACAGGTTTGTTTTTCCTTTGCATTGATCAGAATCAACGCAGTCCCATCAATAATCACACCAGAAAAGAACGAAAATAAAATGTACGTATATGCCATCCGCATTCGTCACTGGGTCCCGTCATCACCCGTTAGGTTACTTAACTAACGACAGAGCGGGGACTGAACTAGCGCGGGTGTAAAACATATACAACATCTAATAGTATATATACCAATATACAATAATCGCTCCAGGCGTAATAATATGCAACATTACATAAAAGTAATAAGCATCACAGAACAATACAGATAATCTGGGATCCCCGGGTTTCACAGAGCCGCTGCTGAAACCTGACGTTCCCCTGGTCGTGTGGATAGCCTGTGCAATGAAACCTAGACCCCTACGGGTGCGGCAAGTTACCCGCCAAAACTTGAAGCGAGGCAGCCCCCTACAGCAAAGTGAATGGACCACCCTGCACTTCACAGAATCCGGTAGCTTGAGCACCCCTCCTTCGGTCAACCTGTACCTCCTACGAGTGCGGCGAATAGTCTGCCAATTTTAGAGTAAGGCCCCTCTGCCTCTCAAAGCCATGAGATGCGGACCCTTTGCCCTCCAGAACCCGGCTATCCGTGCACTCCGTCGCGGGGTAAAACCTAGTACAGAAATGAAAAAAATGTACAACAGGTACATCGACCTCAACCCGGTCGTGCCCCAAAAGAATATTATACACCTGGCAGTGACGGCAGTCCACATGTTGGACGCTCGCCCCGCACTATCAAATGTACAAATAAATCCAAACTACACTACCATTGCACACTGCTATCCACCACGACAAATCCGCAATATCACAGCACAACACAGAACATCAACGCGAATGTCACGTTCGCAAACCCGTCTAAAAGAACTATAGCAATCAGACGCGGTTTACCGATCAAATGACATTCACGGTCGGAGATATAATGTAAGTACCGTAAACTAACATGTTTAAATTTCGATCGACTAAATATCGTGAAGTGGGCCCCACGTACATCTGCGGTACAGTAACAAAATCTGGGCCCAAAAGATATATACCAAAAACCACAATTTCCACTCAAGAAGTCACTGTGCAAATTTGGAGCACAGATCTCACAGAATGGCCGCGGATGCGCGGTCAAACCCTAGGTTTGACCGCGATTCCGCGGCGGTCTAGTAAGGTCACATGACCAAATTTGTACGGTGTGCTTAGAAAGCCCTGCTGAATTTTCTGTGATATGTAAAATTATTTTTAGAACCCTTTTAAAATCGACAGAAACTCAGAACTTAAAAATTGTAGTTTTTGATATTCGGTCCGATCGATATTTTAAACGCGTTAACACAAGTTAGTAAAGCAAAATGGTGAGGCTATGATACCACTGTAAGTCTACGGTAGCGCCCCGGCCATCTACAGACGCCAAATGCGGAACAAAAAACTTTTAACTGGCGCTATCGTATACTAAAACCCGGATCTGCCATTATTACTAAACTAACAAACTGTAAAGAGAGTAGAAAGGTTATACCGAACGATCCGAGTCCTTCGTTCTTTAACCATCATCCCACGCTCCGTTGCGGCTGCTCCGATCTCGTCGATCTCCGATCTGCTCGTCCAGGTGGCACCACGTCAACGGTTCTTTAAACGGGCTCCCGCCTCTGACTCGAGGCAACTCGGTCGTCAAGTTTGCCAAAAGAGACGACCAAGAATGATGTAGAGAATGAGTAGAATACTTTGTCTCGCTTCGTCCAAAGCCATGGACGAACGGTTAATGAAGTTGGCAATTAATTCGGGTGATGGAATGAAATGAGCTATGAAATTTCCATACACCCCAACACTATCATAATCTTTCAACCAAATGAATCAATCAAGTGTGTGTGTGAGAGGAGGGGGCCGGCCACACTTATATGAAGAGGGAGGTGAGGGCAGGAGCAAATTTGTGACAATAAGAATGAAGCTTATCATGAAAGAATGAGTCATGTATGAACACAAAGTATGAACACAATAAATGCACCATTAAAGCACCATTAATGAATAAATGAGTCACAAGCCTAATCACCTCTTCTAGAACCTTCTAGAAGCATCCACACTTATCCAAAGAAAAGATAAATCCGTATTTAACCGAATGTTAAATACGGCTGATAGAAAACTGGAAACTGGCAACTTCCAAAAGCGATCCTGAAACGAATTTCAGGACAACCCCGAAACAGTATAAATATACCCGCATTTGTATTACGACCGAATACAAATGCAACTGAGACAAAGATATTATATCTACTCAATATAATACTCGGATCCGGCTTAAACCAAAGCCCACCAGTATTATCTGCCCGAAAAATGACACGTGCGTAAACGCACGTGCATTTTCCAAACCCTGCCATAAAACCATACGGCCTCTACAACGTTTCGACCGAACTTGGGAAACTGTCTGTGGGGGACTCTAATGACTCGTTAGTATCCTGGCAGTGGGTTTAACCACAAGCCGTCAGCGGCACTAGCTGTGCGTAACGGCTGCCCATGGACTGACCTCAAGGGAGGCCGATGAGCGAACTCATCCGGAAACCCTACTGAGCCTAACAGTGACAATGTATATACAGTCCGGTCCGTTCGCCTATGAGTATCGCATATCTGCCTAGGGGGCTGGTAACGTCAGACCCCCAAAAGCAGTATAAGTCGTGTCGGAGTGTAGCCTAAAAACACCCTGAGATACTACTGGAGTACCTACCAGTAAATCTCCTGCCACGGCCGTGGGCTTTGTGTAATGGCTCTCCTAGACACAGCATGATCTCACCCCCAATACCGGGAGAGACGAATCCCCTGCCGATCCGCTCACGTGCCTCCATGTGGCTCGGGACTGTACCCAAAAACTACCTGTTTGCACGACTCCTTTGAGCCATGGTAGGGTAGAAATCAAAGCACAGTGGGAACTCACACGAGACAAATGACGACCTCAGGTCGATGAACTAACCTGTACACATGTCACCAGGGAACTGCTATCTGACGATATGTATAATACCAACTAGCAGGTTC
Source organism: Agapanthus africanus (assembly GCA_030015575.1). Classification (NCBI taxonomy): domain Eukaryota; kingdom Viridiplantae; phylum Streptophyta; class Magnoliopsida; order Asparagales; family Amaryllidaceae; genus Agapanthus; species Agapanthus africanus. The sequence goes on from JASDDO010000022.1 coordinate 468,102,618, forward strand.
CCGGTGAGTCCTGTCCGGTGTACTCATAACCCAATGAGCACCTGTATACATCTTAGGTGATCCAACTGACACCAGTGGCTTGTGAGACCGGCCACCGCCCCTCGTCGGGGTCTCGACTGTATACACTAGTCTACTCCGGAGTATCGATGCCCTGTCTCGAAACTCCCAAGACTAGGGACCACAATTAAGGATATGCTTATAAACCACCCAACTCTCACGTATATGATCGCCATCATATTGTTGGTAGTAAAGCAAGATCCTAAGGGCTCTATCAAAGTGTAACAGTGATCAGTCACCTGAACCTGTACACGACTGATAAAGGCAAACCAGATAGCATACTATCATCTCGAGTAAGACTGTCCTACCGGTATAGGTCCTCCGCAATCATTGCAATCACGTACCTGCGATCCAATAATTGACTCTGAGGGCACTATCTCCAACACACATATATATATATATATATATATATATGAGGAGGTTATAGGATACATGGGGATAAGTTGATATGACTAAACTTGATGCCGTGGTTTATTGGATATATGATCGAGTTATGACATGAGATGTGTTATCATAGTAGCAGATCGTTGGGCAATGAGATTATATAAAATATATTTATATAAACGATAATATGTGTTGATGACATTGGAATGAACGGGACTCTAGAATAGAATCCAGATTGTAATATGTGACTTAATCATGATATAACATATGACATGATATTTTAGTGGATCATTTGACAATGTATATTTACACAGACGATGATATATGTTTGATGATATTGGGATGTATGCGATTATAGTACAGTACCCTTGATCATGATATTGTTTGATGATGATACTATTCGAACGATGATGTATATATGTGATAGTTGACCCGTACTCCGATTTTGGGATGTCGTACGATGGATTTTACCGTACGAGGCATATATATGATGATTGATCCGCATTCTTGACTTGAGGAAATCGTACTATGTACGTGACGCTATTGAGGCTGGATCGCCGACTATTTGAGATATCGACTCAGACTTTAGGAGGATTCTTCTTACCTTTCGACTAGTATCTTTAGTTAGTTCCTTAGTTGGTTAGGTAGATCTTAGTCTAGGCTCGAGTCATACTTATTTTCAAAACTAATGAATCGTGCTTTTTCAAACAACAAACTGTATGACTCGTAATTAGTATGTATTTTCTAGTTGTGTGTTTACTACACATTCACCGTTATATTCATGTTGTATGCATCGCATTGCATATTCATACATATGTTTCTTTAGCTAGTATGAAACTCTGCCTGTTAGGACACCAGCACAATTACCGATGATGTGCATGTTCCACGTACACTTACTTGCTGGCTGATACACATCATCATCGGTAATTGCCATGTCATGTACACTTTAGAACATATTATCTTTTATTGATAGAATCAGCTAAAAGCTAAATCAATATAATATTGTGTGATTACTCTCATGTGCTAGTTAGACATTACATTTATTACTTAGACACTTCATGCATTCACATTTTCATGTTATCTTGCAGTATTGTGGGGCTTATGCTGATACTCATTATTTACTTACTCATGATTTTGGGATTTTGGATTTCTATGAGATTTCTGGATTTTGGGGAAAACCGCAAGAATATATATAAAAACTTCTCTCTTTCTCCCTCTCATTTTAAAATAGAAGTTGCGGTTTTCTCGTGATGTATGTGTCGTCCACCATGAGATTTTATGTTTTCTGTTGGATTTCGAGACCCGATTCGAGGAGTGGATGAACCGTCTCGGGTACATGGTGGGCCCGGTATGGTACCCCGGGGCAAGAAGCTCGAGTTGTAGACGATGGGCCTGGCAGAGGAAGACTACCTACCGGTGATGTCTGGCGCGGCGGATATCCGGAGGATACCGACCGTTATCATGAGATTTGATGATATGGGCCGATCTGGACTGACGGAGCCCGAGATATTGAGACTATGAGATATTGAGACTATGAGGTATTGAGACTTTGAGATTTACATGTTTTGTGTCGATACTTGACACGGATTTCCATGGATTTCATTGATGATGTTTCAGATTACCATACAAATTTTACTATGATAAAAGTTAAAGATTTCTTATACAGATATATCCAGATTTCATGGTTGATTGTTTTACATTCATGGTGCATGCATACTCATACACATGACATGTTACTGCTTGAGGCACTGACACGAGCAGTGAACATTTCACTTACGCATAGATTTTTACCCTACCACTACTAGATGACTAGGGTTATATTAAGTATATTATTATGACCTAGTAGAGCGCCGTGCATGCGATTTCTTCTCGCAGATATTTTCTACTCACGAGTTGGCAACTCACCCCCGTTGTGCCAAATTTTCTTACATGTTTCGATGTACAGGTTTCCTTGGCATCTTGCTGGCACATCATTTCATTCAGGGTGATTTGCTTGGTAGGTTGGTTCACTTGTATCAGGACCGCCGTTGTACTTTTATTATTTCATTTGTATCTAGTAAGCTCCATCAACCAGACTTGTATTACTTGATAGATTTAGAAGACCAGTTGTTTTATTTCGACCTTAGAGTCACGCTTCTATTATTTTGGTTTTTGGTGGATTTGGTTTTCTTTTGAGTTTTGAGCCTCGCCCTTCGGCGTTGTATATTTTAGTGCATTGTGTGGTTGTTTCCGGCTATTGGCGTAGAGCTAGCTCCCGCTTGGGGATGTCTTTTTATTTCTTGTATATATTATTCTTGTTTGTACCCGTTTGGGGCCAGTTTTTACAAAGGAGACTCTGCCGAAATTTTTGAGAAAATTTGATGTTGCTTTTAAAACTTGTTTTCCTACACTTCTTCTTTTAAATGGTTTAGATTCTGGGCTTCGGCTTGCTTAGATTATGTTACGCCTCTAGACGTTTCGTAATTTAAGTGTCGGTCACGTTCCGTACCTTCGGGTCATGACAACTTGCTGACACACCAAGCACTTCGCTACAAAGCGAGCAATCTCCCTTTTCATGCATTCCCACCAGAAATGCTGTCTTAGATAGTAGTACATTTTCATGCCTTCTGGATGTACGGAATATGCGGAACTGTTCGCCTCTTTCATAACTTCTTCGCGAATATCTCCTTTTGGCACACACAAACGGCTACCATATCGCAGCGAACCATCTTCATGAATCAACAAGTCCGTTCGAAGTCCTGCTTCAACTTGTTCTCGAAACTTCTGCAATCTTGGGTCCTATGACTGCACTGCTTTAATATTATCGATCAACGACAACTGTACTTGCATCTGCATCAACTGTCCCAAAGAATGCGGTAGTACGATCTCCAGCTCGAATCTCCGAAAGTCTTCGATAAGCTCCTTCTGTGCAGTCAACGTCCAAATTGCTGGCAACCGACTAAGCGCATCCGGCACAACATTAACTTTCCCCGGATGGTACTTAAGATCAAGATCGTAGTCAGCCATCAGCTCCAACCATCTACGCTGCCTCATGTTAAGCTCTTTCTGCGTGAACACATACTTTAGGCTTTTGTGATCAGCGAATACTTCAACCCTTTCGCCCAATAAGTAGTGTCTCCAAATCTTCAGAGCGAAAATCACTGCTGCTAGCTCTAAATCATGAGTTGGGTAATTCTTCTCTTGAGTCTTCAACTGTCTCGATGCATAAGCTATAACTTTCCCATGCTGCATCAAAACACATCCCAAACCTTTCCCAGATGCGTCGCTGTGAATCACCAATCTTCCGGAACCGTCTGGTACGGTCAAAATAGGAGCGGTTATCAAACTCTGCTTCAACGCCTCAAAAGCTAACGCACATTTATCCGTCCATACGAACGGTACTTCCTTACGCGTAAGCTTCGTCAAAGGCTCAGCCAATCGAGCAAAATTCTCCACGAACCTTTTGTAATACCCGGCAAGTCCAAGAAAACTTCTGATCTCTACTACGTTCTTCGGAATCGGTCAATCTTGAACTGCTGCAATCTTCTCGGGATCAACGGCGATTCCATCTCCGGATAAGACATGCCCCAAAAACTTCACTTCTTCAAGCCAAAAGTCGCACTTGCTCATTTTCGCATATAATCTTTCTTGCCTCAATGTCTGCAGTGCGATCTTCAAGTGTTCCGCATGCTCTTCTAGGCTCCCCGAGTAGACCAGAATATCATCGATGAACACCACTATAAACTGGTCCAAGAACGGTGAAAAGATTCGGTTCATCAAGTCCATAAATATCGTCGGTGCATTCGTGACTCCGAATGGCATCACTAAATACTCGTAATGTCCATACCGAGTTCGGAACGCAGTCTTGCAAATATCTTCTGATTTAATTCGAACCCGATGATATGCGGATCGCAAATCCAGCTTCGAGAATACCCTCGCACCACTAAGTTGCTCGAACAATTCACCAATGCGAGGGATCGGGTACTTGTTCTTAATAGTCGCCCGATTTAATTCTCGATAATCGATGCACCTCCTTCTTGTGCCATCTTTCTTCTTGACTAGAAGAACTGGAGCTCCCCAAGGTGAATTGCTGCTGCGAATCCAACCCTTCTCAAGCAATTCGGTAACCTGCTTCTTGACTTCTTCCAACTCCACTGGTGCCATTGGATAGTACGCCTTTGAGATTGACGCTGCACCAGGAACAAGATCGATCGCAAACTCCACATCTCGTTTTGGCGGTAAACCCGAGATGTCCTCGAACACGTCCATGAACTCTCGAACTACAGTTGGCGCCTCCTCCTTATCAACTTCTATCGACACAAGAACGGTGCTTGTCGGCCTAGCCCTAAACTCGACTGGCCCGACAGAACTGCTTCCTCCAGCGAAAACAAACTCCGGATGTCTGGGAATCTGGAAAATCACTTTCTTTGCCCTACAATCAATGTGAGCGTCGAAAGTGCTGAGAAAATCCATTCCCAAGATAACATCATAGCTGCCGGTATCAATCACCAAAAAATCTACAAATAACTCCCGTCCACAAATAACAACTGAACAATCCTTGCATTCGCTACTAGATATGATCTTCCCATTCCCAGTGTGTATGTCCCAACAACTAGATAGGGACGTGCAAGAAATCGAGTGTGCAGTAATAAACTTGGACGACATAAAACAATGGGATGCACCAGAATCGAATAATGCTAATGCGGGAAAATCATGAACAAGTAGGATACCTGAAATAACTTCCTCTGAAGCCTTGGCCTCTTCAGCCGTCAGGGTAAAGGCTCGGGCTTGATTAGGTCCTTGAGTTAACTGCTTCTGCCCCTGAAACTGCCTTTGCGGTAGCCTCTGAACATCATCCTTCAAACGGAGCTTCGACGGACAGGCGTTGATAGTATGATCCGCCGATCCGCAAACCAAACAAAGTCCCAGCATCCTTTGGCAATCTCTCTTCACGTGTCTGGGTAAATGGCAGTAGTCACAAATCACGCTCTTTCTCTGATCAATGATGGGTTTCTTCATCGGTACTACGCCACGTCGATTCACTGGAATTCCTCTATGTATAGGCGCTCGGTTCGGCGCAAACGCCGGCTTCCGTACCACAACTGCCTGCTGCTGCGTACCCCCAGTCTTCACTGATAATCTCTGCTGCTCTCGGGCTGCTTTAAGAACTTGCGAGAAAGTGGTCAAACCCAGAGATATAATGTGCCTCTGGATTTCCACGTCCAAACTGTGCATAAACCTTCGTGCCCTATCAGCTTCTTTGGCCACCAAAGGTCCAGCGAATCGACTGAGCCGTGTCCACTCAGCCACATGCGCATCCACGGATCCGCCATTCTGCTTCAGACAGATAAACTTTTCTTCCATTTCTTCCTGGGCAGTCTGCGGAAAGAACTTCTCCAAGAAACTCTGCGAGAAAGTTGCCCTACTGATCGGCTTGGGCAAGCGGGTCTCTTCCACGAGCCACCACTCGCGGGCATAATCCACCAGTTGCATGCGTACGACATCCACTCTCTTGTCCTCTGGAATCTATGCTGCAACGAGCAGATTCTCCGTATTAACCAGCCACTGCTCTGCTGGTAACGGCTCCTCCAAACCAGTGAAAATGGACGGACCAAGTCTCCTGAAATCCGCCACGATTCCCACACGCTCGACTAGTATGGCTGCAACATTGTTTACGGACTGCTGGACGGTCCGCAAACCTTCCTGAAAGGCTTCAACTTGCCGCTGGTTCTGCTCGGTTTGCCGCTTCTGGTTCTCCAGCATCCCATGAATTACTCCAAGCAAAGCGGCATCATCGACACGCCTCTGGTACGATCGCAGATTTCTATCCGCCATGTTCCTGAAACCAAGACACCAAAAGGATTAGTATGATAAACAAGATTCAAAACTTGCGATGAATAATGACCATAAATCAAGGATATGAATCAAGACTAGAATTCCAAGTTACTTAAATAAAGTACCGCATTGTAACCATGCCGCGGTACATAGTTACAATCACATAACTCCACTCAAGTCGCCCAAATCCTAGTATCAGAATAAAGAGAAACAATAGGGAACCAAAAGTTCAAGTCGAGATGCAAAGTTGTTTGCATATCGTCAAGACAAGGATCAAGAGAAAGATATGATTCAAGAATCACAATAACAATGTGGCAGGACATGTTCCTAATTACGGGTTTTCCGATTCGTGTATTGGGTCCAATACCCAACTACAAAAAGAATCAAACCCGATTAACCTAAATTCTATGGCTCTGATACCAAACAAACCCTGTCACGCCCCGCTTCCCAGAGTGCGCTAAGATCGGCACATGACAGAGCCAACTATGCTACCTATGGCGAGGAAACATCTCTCCACAGTCACATTACGACTGTCTAGAGATATCAAGAACGGTAAAGTAAAATAAACTATCTAGTACATGTCCATATACCAGAATAAACGAGTCAAGAAATAATATGCGGAAACAATAAATCCAAGTAACAATAACAATCAGGAAGGTACGTCCCAAATACAGGCTCACATCAGGAAATAAAATGCTGAAAGGAAACTAAACTAAAATACTAACAGGTCCTCACTGCTCGGCCTGTCGGCTGAAGTACTCCTGCTCGGCCTGCAACAAGAGTAGTGGATCTGGGCCATGCAAAACCCAGACGTCAGCGCGTCACAATATCAACAATAATATAATCAGGGGTAACAGGATATGCAGGAATGAACTATAAACTGGTAACATGAATGTAATAAGTGAGCAGGGATATCGAACAGTGAAGTGTAATAGCATAGGTGAAGTGCAGCGATAAAACTAAACTGTGCTACTGGGTTAACTACTCTCAAGTTTGTGAAATCAATTTAATGAATCATCAATGTAACTCAATAGTATCCCGTGTGTGCCCGGGACCACGGTCCAGATTCTCGGGCTGAATCTGAGACATGCCGCTAGGCACTAAACAAGAAACATGTACAGATGAATGTCAACAGCAGCAGCAGCCCCGGGCTGGCCTAGCCAGTAAAACTGATCAGTATATGCATCGAACTGTCGAGTTACAAGTCAAGTTTCATCATTGATTTCCCCATACCCCCAAGTTATGTGTTCAAGTCAGGTATTGATAAATCTGAAGCTAATGCCAACACAGGATCAAGCAGGAACAGGTTTGTCTATACAGATAACAGGATATGTCCATCGGGACAACATGTCATGATTATCGGCATTAGAAACAGGATCAGATAACATGTCAAGTAATGGTGTATCAGGTCATGTCAAGTAGTGCACAGTGAATCAAATGGGTGCCCAACAGTACAATGTAGCAAGTATTGAATCAGGGTAAAAGTACGGATGTACGATAAAAGCATGGATGCACACATATCTATCAGGGGTTACATCATGACTATGTAGGATGCACGTTATCAAGCATGGGGTACTAATGTAATAATAATATGAGTCAATGTAATATGGCATGCAACTAGGTACATAATTAATGGTATGGATACACAAATATCGATCAGGGGTTACATTTACAACTCCAAATCTAAATGGGATGCACATTATTAAGCATAGGGTGTTACTACAATAATAACATAAATTAATATGATCTATAGATGCAGTTATATATATTTTAAATGATATGGATGCAAACGGGTATCCGAAAAACGGTAAAACTTTAATATGGATGTATAATGTGATAAACGGGTAACATTTTACTTATATGGATGCACAATAATATACCTAGCATGAAGCAAAATGAACTAGCATGCGACTAGATATGTAAATAACGATATGGATGCATACGGATATCCGTAAACAGTAAAACTGTAAAATGGTAATGTGTCATGCATAACTAAACATTATGTGATGTTATTATTCAAATGGGTTCAGTATATTGTAGTATAGCATGTAGCAAGATTAACTTGCCTCGATGGATCATAATACGGATACGTACGGCATGTCCGACGTCGGTAAATCATCGCAACGCACACACGGCACGCGGGACGGGTCTAGGCAAGACGAGAGGGTGATCACGCAGGCAAGGTACGTTCACTGGATCGCCTGGATCGGCAGCGGCGATACGACTCCGGCGATGTCTGGAAAAATCAAGATTCAAGAAAAGAAAAAGAAGAAGAGGAAGAAGAAGAAGAAGAAGAAGAGAGGGGATTGGTGCTCACTGGGGTTGGTGCACAGGGGTCAGGGACGACGAGGTGAGGTTTTGGGGTCATCGGCGGCAAGGTGCAGGTGAGATGAGGGTTCCTGGGATCGACAGTGAGGAGCTAGGTTTGGTGTGCATGTTGGGTTATGGGTGCAGGGATCTTGGGTAGCGCTCGAGGTTGGAGAAGATAGAGATGGGGGAGAGAAGAAGGTGCTGGCGACGACGAGAAGATGAGGGTCGGTGGCGGTGGAGGGTTGAGGAGCTAGGGTTCTCTGGGTTTTGGAAGAAGAGGAGAAGAAGAGGGAGATGATGGAGATGAGAAGGAGAAGGAGATGATGACGAGGGTTGAGGAGCAAGGTCGAGGGCAGAGGAGTTAGGGTTAGGGTTTGAGGAGGCGGCGGAGTTTGCATGGGTTTCTCGTGGAGGCTCGGGGATGTTAAATAGAAAGGAGAGAAGGGAGGTGAGCGTAAGGAGAGGGGCGATGACTAGAGTCGAGAAGCGAACAGTGTTTGCGAGAGGGGAGAGAGAGGCGTTCGAGAGGAGAGAGAAAGGGAGAGAAAGAGAGAGTGGGTGGGGAAAGAGAGAGAGAGAGAGAAAGAGATAGCGATAGGAGAGAGGAGAGAGAGTGTCAGTGAGATAGAGAGATTGTTAGTGCTGTTAAAAGTTAAGATTTTAAATTTTAAAAAAAATCTTTTACGTTATATAAATTTTAAACTGTTATTAAAATTTTAAATATTGTATTAATAAAATTTTATATTCTGGTAAATACAAATATAGTCCAAAACACGCCCGGGTCGGGTCTAAAAATCCAGTTTTAAAATATGAAAAATATACATGTCAACCAAAACCAAAATCGGATATCCGGGTAACGAAAATGCATACCCCCAAGAACAGATGCACGTACGTGCGTATAGCCATCCAAACAAGTTCGTTTCACTGAACGGGACGAGAACAAGATGCGTGGATGCTACCACAGGGTTAGGGGTATCATACAGGCCATGCAATATATTTTTAAACTATTTTATGTGACTTAAATGTTATATTAAAATGCAGATGCCAGGTAAAATTCTAGTATGCAAATGAAAGTGCACGAGTCCACGTATCAAGTCAGGATAAATCATAAACATGAATCAAGACAGGTTTCAAGCATGTGGGTCGGATCGGATGCAAATACAGATGTCAAAATACTATTCGCACCCAAAACACAGTAAACCAAGAAACTACCATAAATAAAGAAATACTTGACAAAAACTGGTATAAATGAACTAGGGTGTTACAAACTCAGTGGCGCGAGAGTATTCTCGAAGCTGGATTTGCGATCCGAATATCATCAAGTTCGAGTTAAATTAGAGGATATTTGCAAGACTGCATTCCGAACTCGATATGGACATTACGAGTATTTAGTGATGTCATTCGGAGTCACGAATGCACCGGCGATATTTATGGACTTGATGAACCGAATCTTTTCACCGTTCTTAGACCAGTTTATAGTGGTGTTCATCGATGATATTCTGGTCTACTCGAGGAGCCTAGAAGAGCATGCAGAACACTTGAAGATCGCATTGCAGACGTTGTGCAAAGATGAGCAAGTGCGAATTTTGGCTTGAAAAAGTGAAGTTTTTGGGGCATGTCGTATCCGGAGATGGAATCGCCGTTGACCCTTAGTGTAGTTTTAGTGATATCATGCTTAAACCCTAATATTCTAGTTAGATCTTGGTAAGTGTTTGTCATGCCACATCCCCAGTACAGAGAGTTGTCCGCTCTGACCGAAGCCGCACGGTTTTGTGGTTTTGTCCTTCGGAACGAACCGGACCCGACCAGACCCCACTTCCCAGGAGGTCACCCATCCCAAAACATCCCTGGCTCGAGCACGCTTAACTACGGAGTTCTTAAGCTCCTGTAGTACCTGTTCACTTAAAAGGCGCCTCTATATTGAGAAATGGTATCATTCCATTTATAGTACAGATCTGCCCTCTTCGGAATAAAGTGGGTACCACGGGCTCAAGAGGTGGCCCCCACGGATTCAAGAGGTGACCCCCGCCCACTTAACATGTCACTTGGCGTGGCACTTTGCTCCGTGACCAAGAACCGGGTCCCGACATTCTCCCCACCTTTGAATAATGGTTCGTCCTCGAATCACAGACCTACTATTGAGAGACCGGCTCTGATACCATTCTGTCATGCCCCATCCCCAGTATAGAGAGTATTGTCCGCTCTGGCCAAAGCCGCACGGTTTTTTCCTTCGGGGCGAACCGGACCCGGCCAGGGGCCACTTCCCAGGAGGTTACCCATCCCAGAACTTCCCTGGCTCGAGCACGCTTAACTACGGAGTTCTCAAGCTCCTGTAGTACCGGTTCACTTAAAAAGCGCATATGTATTGAGAAGTGGTATCATTCCATTTATAGTACAGATCTGCCCTCTTTCAGAATGTATTCCGAAGAGTCCCCATTGTTCTATAGTGGGTCCCACGGACTCAAGAGGTGGCCCCTACGGATTCAAGAGGTGGCCTCCGCCCACTTAACATGACACTTGACGTGGCACTTGTTGGATATATGTATGCCCTAGAGGTCATTATGTAATGTGTGTGTGTGTGTATAATATATATATATATATAAATATATATATATATATATATTCGGAGAACAGTCTTGCTCGACATGATAATATGATATATGGTTTCTCTTTATCATATGTTCACTTGATCATGTTTTTATTCATTTGGTACATGTTGATAAAGCCCTAAGGATATTGGCTTAACTACTGGGATTATGATGTGGATCATACTAGTGGGACATCTGTAGTTTATAAGCATATCCTTGAAATGTTCCTAGTCGTGGGTATTGTAGGGTTCCTAGGCACTCTCAAGAGGTCTCACAAGTCATCAACCATGCCAATTTCAAATATTAACGGTGCCGAGAAACCCTAACAAGATCGTTGGCTAGATTTTTAAGCGAACACATACAACTAGTTAACAATTTAACTAAAAGAACGGAAATACAACCTTTGTAGATCCGGTCCTCCACCTCCATAGCTCCGCAATGAAGTCTCCTCGCTGTCCAAATGGAATCCCGGGCTCTAGCGTCGGCTTCATCGGAGAAATGGGCGGGCAAGGTCGTCGGCTTCGTGCCGAAGATGATCTACGTCGAAGCATCACAAGATCAAGCTCCCACTTCACCAAGCCATGAAAACTTGTGAAGGAAACACCCTATACTACTTGGCAAGAGGTAGAGGATGAAGAAATAGGAGATGGGTTCACTTTAGAATTGGATTTCTCACTCTTTTCATCAAATCACCATTGATGAAGTCTAGGTTTTCTTCTTGAAGAAGAAGAAGAAGATGATGATAATAATATGATAAGTTAATTAAAACCAAAAGGAAAAAGAATACTTATCATAATATGAACCATGGTTATGTGTAGAGAGTTAACTTGAGTTAGGTTGAATGGTTAGGGTTAGAGAAGAAGACAAGAATGGTTGCTTTGGTCAAAGCTTCATGAAGCTTCAACAAGCTTCATGAAAGAAAGAAAGAAACCATTTTTGTTTTTCTTTTATCTATTTCTCAAAAATGAATAGATAAATAAATAAATGAATAAAACCAAAACCCTAACCATTAACATAATAATGGTATAAGTCTTTACACAAACCCTAGCTATCATGTATCATCAAACATGATACAATCAAGTGCACAAAAATATATCACATATACGATGTGCACATGCGAGTGAGAAAATCCATCTTAAATGAACCGATACTAGTTAATGCAAAGAAATATATCAAATATATAATTATGCATTAAATCATTAAATCAACACTTGATTTAATGATCCGGTCATATCGCATATAACCGACTAATATCAACAGTAACAACTTATCGAATCAACACTTGATCCGATAACCCGGCTATATCGCATATAACCGATCAATGTCACAAATCGCGAGAAACGAATACAGTATCACATACTGGTATCATTCTCGGTCCCGCACATATCTCATATGCGCTCCTATTTCGTTTCGCTTGAGCCAGGAAACCTCTGTGTAGGACTCTAAAGACTCGTCAATACGCCGGCAGCAGGTGATGATCATATCAAACACCCACAAGCCGCAAGCGGTCTGCTAAACGTAACAGCCACCCGGGTATTGAGCGATCAGAAAATCGACGAGCAAGCCCGCTCACACCCCTATGAATCCAACCAGCAACACTTACCGTACAGTCCGGTCTGATCGTCTGATATGTCGCACATCTCGCCTAGGGGTGGTAAACGTCAGACCCCAATAGCTCGATAAGTCGTGTCGATATGAGGTCTATAACAGATCGAGAAACTACAGGTAACACTTACCAGTAAATCTCAGCAACCCTGGCCAGGGATTTCCGGTTATAGCCAATCGAACACAGCGCAACATCAACTCCCTATACCGGGAGAGACGAATCTCCTCCTATCGCTCATTGCCTCCATGTGACTCGGTACTGTACCCAAAAACCACCGTTTTGCACGCCCTCTTGGACATGGTAAGGTGGAAATCAAAGCACAGTGGGAATCACACAAGACTCTATGGCGATCTCGGGTCAACAGACTACTATGTACCAGTGTCACCAGAGAACTGCCATCTGACGTAAGGTATAATACCATCTGGGAGTTCTCGGCGAGTCCGTCCAGTGTACCCAGTCTCTACTGAGCACCCGTATATTATCTCTGATGTCAAACACCAATGGATATGGGATCATCCATCGCCCATCTGTAAGGGTCGAGAAGGTATACGCTAGTCTACACTGGTATATCGATGCCCCGTCTCGATACACCCACGACTAGGGACCTTGAAGGATGTACTTATGGACTACCATGTCCCCACTAGTATGATCCGCATCACAGTCCAGGTAGTCAAGTTCACATCCTAAGGGCTTTACCAACATGTAACAGAGAGACAATCAGTGTACACGTTAAGGTAAAGATCAACCAGATAGCATACTATCATGTCGAGCAAGAAAGTTCTCCCTATATATGTCCAAGCATCCACTACAATATACATCCTGTGTATAGTAATGGCCTCTAGGGCATACATATAACTAACAGGTATATCGAGATAGGGCATCGATATTCCAGTGTAGACTAGCGTATACCATTCTTGTTCCATATGATGGGCGATGGATGATCCCATATCTGTCTGGTGTAGTGACACCAAAAATTGTATACAGGTGCTCAGTGAGACTGGGTATACTGAACGGACTCACCGAGAACTCCTATGTGGTATTATATCATACGTCGGATAGCAGTTCTCAGGTGATACTGGTACAAGTTAGTCTGTAGACCCGAGATCTCCATAGAGTCTTGTGTGTCCTCCCACTGTACTTTGATCTCCACCCTACTACGGCTCTACTGAGTCGTACAAACAGGTGGATTTTGGGTACTGTCCCGAGGCATATGGATGCAATGAGCGATAGGAGGGGTTTCGTCTCTCCCGGTATTGGGGGTTGATGCTGTGCAGTGCACGATTGGCCATAACAGGAAGTCCCTGGCCAGGGCTGCTGAGATATTACTGATAAGTGTTATCATTAGTTTCTCGATCTGTTGTAGACCATATACCGGCATGACTTATTGAGTTATTAGGGTCGACGATTCCATCCCTAGACTTGATATGCAGCATATCTGACGAAGAGACCAGACTGTACGGTAAGTGTTGCCAGTTGGATTGACGGGAGTTTTGACAGGTTCGCTTGTTCTTCTTCTGATCGCTCAATACCCGGGTGGCCGTTACGTTTAGCTGACCGCTTGCGGCTTGTAGGTGTTTGATATGATCATCACCTACTGCCGGCGTATTGACGAGTCTTAGAGTCCCACACAGAAGTTTCCTGGCTCAGGCGAAACGATGTGGTGTACATATGAGATATGTGCAGGAGCTCGATTAAATACGTGTATATGATACCATATTTTAATCGGTCATTTTATATTGGTCGGGTCGTATGAGATATGATCGCTTTATTAAATCAAGTGTTGATTTAATATTGACTTTTATCTCATTTAAATAAACCCTTTTCTTTTGATGGATGCATGCATGTATATGTACATGTTGATGTGCATACACACATACATACATGCATTTGTATCATGGTTGATGATACAACAAAGATGGCAATGCAAGACTCGTATGGTTAATATTTATATATATATATATAGATTTTTTTTCTTTTAAGTTAAAAGATAAAGGAAATTAGCTAATGACTCATTATTTACAAATGACTCATAGTTTCCACACTCTTCCTTGTTTGACCATTAACTCACCCATGGTTAATTTCCTTTGCTCTTTAACTCATCACAAAATATCTAGATATTTATATTAACCATGGTTTGTTGTGAGAAGGTCTCACATATAAATCCTTCTGTTTTATTTTTAAAACACAAGAATTATCATTATCTTTAAAAAAAAGCTTTGCCATCTTCATCTTCCTCCTTCTTCAAGCTCATTTGAGATTTGTTTAAAGTGAGGAAAATAAAAAGAGAGGGTTTTTAAGTGAGAACATAAACCACTTCATCATCCTACACATCTCTGGCTCTTTTGTGTAGGGTGTTTGCTCCACCGATTTGAAAGAACAAGTGAAGCAACAAGCTTTGAGCAAAGGACTTCGGGTGGATCGTCGTGGACTCGGAAGTATTCAAGCGAGCCGTTCCAAACCTTAGGAGATCCAAGGAGTCACCCTAGGAGGTCTACAAAGGTTGTAGTCTCTCCACTTAGTGATAGATAATCTTTTGTATGTGATACTATTAGTTGTTACTCAATATTTCTAGTTCGATTCCTAGTTAAGTTTTCTTAGCACCTCTTAAAATCAAAATTGTGGCATGTGTGATGCTTCCAAACCCTATATGAGGTGATAAAGAAACCCTACAGTGGTATCAGAGCCAAGCTAGAGCTTTAGAGTAATCTAGATGACGTTAAAAACCTCAAACAAACGAAATACGACTCCCGGAGGGTGCTCTCTGGACATTTTTCAAAAACGTGGATTTTTTCACATTAAAAATACTCAGAAAATCGTGCAGGGTATTTTATGGGCCCACAAGAAGAACGAAGCCCTAACTCGACTATACGATCGCGGAACCGCGGCATGAATGGTCATTCTGCGGCGGTTCCGCGGCGCCGTTGGTGAGGCTTGGACTGTGCCTTCTTGCGCTGGCCCGTATGTACTTATAGCACTTTCTGGTAAATTTTAAAACTGCTCAAGTGTTGAGCTTTCTGAGAAGTCTTTGGGTGTTCAATCATTCGATCGAATGTTTTAACTGCGCCTAGTTTATTAGTATGTGATACAATAATTGAAATCTACAAATTTGTTTGTTGCGTGTAAATCTAGCAGTTCGGTCTCGGGTGTAATCGGAAATCTTGTTGAATTATCCGACTTATTTTGAAAAGGTGTTTTCATGGTGAGACCAAAATGCGAGCTTTACATTGTTAGGCATGAAATCTTGGATATGTGAAATTCCGGGTTTGTGTTGTCTAAGGGCAGTTATGATTCCGATTGTTGTAGTTTTTCATTTTATTTCTCTGTGACCGTAAGTGTATTATGTGGTGTATCGCCGGTTTCGTTGCTATACATCAACGACAATCAGGGTACGCATACTTACTTACGTTGATGATATGTGATATTATGTGTTGCTGAGATATGATGTGCAGGATTGTCGCGATTGAATAGCCGGGGGTTTTATGTGAGATGAGAGTTTTCTTTTCATTCATGTAAAATTAAATTGTATGTAATATTCTTTTATTTGGGACACTTCCGGGTTGAGGATGATGTCACCAGTGTTGTATATTATTTATTTTTCCGCATTAGGATAGACCCAAGAAGGAGGGCACAAGTGACCGGGTTCTAGGGTTCAGTGGGAGGCCATCTCGAGGAGTCGAGACCAGGTCTCCTAAACTCCAGAATTGGTAGGGTCACTTGCCGCTCTCGTAGGGGTCTAGAGGTGTGGGCTTGGCTATTCATCGCGACCGTGGAATTCGTATTTTCTATTGCTGGCTAAATACAAAATACGGAACTTCTAGATATCCTATATTAAATGTGCTTCTGCTGCTTATTTTATGTGATGTGATCATTTAATTTATATCTGAGACGAATGCAATATTATATATATGATATATAATAAACGTTGCTTATATTTTGCACCCGCGCTAGCCCCGTCCTGTTATGCCGTTAGTTAAGTAACCTAACGGTGCATAACGGGACACTGTGACGAATGCGAGTGGCATAAGCGTACGTTATATTTTCGTTTCTTTCTGTGATGGCTTTAGGAATTAAATGATGAGACTACATTAATGAGATTAATGTAAAGAAAAAATGAACCTAAAAAGATGTTGTAGAATCGGATTTGAAACACACTCGGCCTTTTATGAAAAAGCAAGTTTCAAAATGCGGAGCTTAAGCCACTCCTTTTAAACCCATTGGATTCTACAACGATATCAAGTTAAAAGTTTTCTTAAAAACTATCCGCAGCCCTCCGTCATTTTAGGAAGTAGAGTACTTAGTATTCGTGCTGCGTATTTTGACTTTAGTTAAGGCGCAGTGTACGGTAGCTAAGTGATGCCTTCCTACACTGCATATGATGCAGATTAGTTAGGACATTCATATGATTATGTTGACTTTAGTTAAGGGTCATATGGGTGGGTCTAGTTAATCATGAAATGACGGGAAAAACTTGACTAGTACTTATGATATGTTGACTATAGTTAAGGTCATGAGTACTAGGGGTAAAAATAATATCGGGAATTTCAAGAGTTGAAATTTGCAATGAGATTGCATACCTTCTATATGATAGTAGGATCCCGATCCCGCTGCGAGCAAAAGCTGCTCCCGGGAGAGTTTTGCACTTTACAATTAGCTAACCCATTAGGTGTATAGAAAGGTGTCAAACGGGGCTACGCCTCTAGGAAGACGAGGTTTATTTTAATTAGGTCCGTGCGAAAGCACGGGGAACCTCCCTCAAGTATCGGCACTGGCCTGGATGAACGGTTAGCGAAGTTGTAGAATGTAATTAATCCTGGCTGGTTTTCTTTTTAAAAGGTTTTAAAGAAAATTTGATAAAAACAGTGGGAGACATCGATTAGACAAGATAATAACCAATCTGATCTTTGCAAGAGCTTTCGCTGAGTGTATTCTTTTCTCTCTCTTAATGGTAGATACCTATGACAGGCCTTAAGCTTCTATTAGATAAAAACAAGCTGAATGGGACCAATTATAAAGACTGGCTGAGCAATCTAAACATTGCCTTAACTTATGATAAGGTATCATATGTCCTCAGGGCTTCAACCCCGCCCATCCTAGATCCTAAACCTTCAGTTGCGGATAAGGAAATCCGCAAGACATGGGACGCTGACTGTGCCATGGCTAAATGCCCCGCGCTTGCATCGATGGATAACACACATCAGAAGCAGCACGAGAATATGGACGTACAAGCCATATTCCTCCATACAAAAGAGTTGTATGGAGAGCAATCTCGCGTATTACGATACGAAGCATCCAGAAAACTGTTTCATATGCGAATGGCCCCTGGTACACCAGTAGGAGACCATGTTCTGAAGATGATAGATCTCATAGAAGATCTTGAGGATCTTGGGTGGACAATGAGCAATATACGGATATTATTCTGCAGTCTCTCCTCTCCACCTTTGCTCAATTTATAATTAATTTCAACATGCACAACATGGAGAAGGAACTAACTGAACTCCTTAATATGTTAAGGAGTGCAGAGAGCACGCTGAAGTCAGTAAAGACTCCCGCTTTGGGTGTTAGGCCATCTTCCTCCTTTCACCCGAAGGCTAAGGCCAAGGGAAAGATGATGAAGAAACCCACCAAACCTAAGGGTGGAGTCAAAAAGGTTAAGGGGAAAGACAAGTCCAAGGCTGGGGAATCGGGGAAAGGAGAATGTTTCCACTGCAAGAAGACGGGACACTGGAAGCGGAACTGTACTGAGTACCTTGAACTCAAGAAGAAGCATGGTGATGCTTCAGCTTCAGGTGTGTTCGTAATTGAGAACTGTTTTTCTATTAACTCTGCTTCCTGGGTATTAGATACCGGTTCAGGTTCTCATATTTGCAATTCTATGTAGGCGTTGAGAAATAGCAGAGTTTTGAAGAAAGGTGATCATACTCTCCAGGTTGGAAATGGTTCCAATGTAAATGCAGTTTCAGTGGGAGAGTATCACTTAGGGTTGCCATCGGGTTGTATATTGGTTTTGAACCCATGTTATTTTATGCCAAGTATGCTTTGTAATATTATATCCGTTTCTTTGTTAGACAATGAAGGATATTATTTTGGTTGTGCAACACAATGTTATGAATATTAGACTTAATCAAGAGTTGATTGGTTGTGGTACACTAAATAACGGGATATACGTCCTTAATCATCACACAGTTTTCAACATTCAACGCACAAATAAAAGAAAATTTTCAGATATAAATGAAGTTTTTCTTTGGCATTGTAGACTTGGTCATATTAATGAAACAAGACTAAACAAGCTTCATAAAGATGGATATTTAAATTCTTTTGAGTATAAATCTTATGCAACTTGCCAGTCTTGTATCAAAAGTAAAATGACCAAAACTCCGTTTACTGGACACGGAGAAAGGGCTACTGAGCTCCTAGGCCTCATACATAGTGATGTATGTGGGCCAATGTCTACACATGCAAGAGACGGTTTTTCTTACTTCATAACTTTTACTGATGATTTCTCAAGATTCGGTCATGTGTTTTTAATAAAGCATAAGTCTGAAGCTTTCGAGAAATTCAAGGAGTACAAACTTGAAGTAGAAAACCAAACAGGAATGAGAATCAAGATACTTCGATCAGATCGAGGTGGAGAGTACTTAAGTACTGAGTTCTTGGACTTCCTAAAAGAGAATGGGATTCTCTCTCAGCTCACTCCCCCTTACACACCACAGCACAACGGTGTGTCAGAGCGCCGGAATCGTACCCTATTAGATATGGTACGATCCATGATGAGTGATTCTGAGTTACCCCTCTCATTTTGGGGGCATGCATTGGAAACTGCAGCTTTTCTATTAAACAAAGTTCCAACCAAGTCCGTGTCTACCACTCCATATAAGATATGGCATGGAAAGAGACCATCTCTTAAAAGAGTTAAGATTTGGGGTTGTCCGACTTTTGTCAAAAAGCAGAATCCAGACAAACTCGAGACACGATCAGTCAAATGTATATTTGTGGGATATCCAAAACATTCGTTTGGGTATCTTTTCTACCACAAGGAGGAACAAAAAGTGTTTGTTTCTCAGTATGCCACATTTTTAGAAAATGAGATTTTTCCAAATGATACTGATGGTAATGTGGTAGATCTAGAAGAGGTTCTAGAAACACAAGTTGCAAATGATGACTTGGCTGAAACTGATGTTGCAACAGAATCTAATGAACCTCAGCCACTCCGTAGATCTGGTAGGACTTCTCGCCCACCGGAAAGATACTATGGTTTTCTCATTGATGGTGATAGAGAAGATTGCATTATGGATGATGATGATCCTGCCAGTTTTCATCAAGCTATCACGAGTGGTGACTCTATGAAATGGCTGGATGCCATGAGATCCGAAATGGAGTCCATGTACACCAACAAAGTATGGACTTTGGAGGATGTACCCTCCGGGATAAAACCTGTATGCTGCAAATGGATCTTTAAAAGAAAGATCGGTGTAGATGGATAGGTAGAGACCTATAAGGCAAGGTTGGTAGCGAAAGGTTTTCGTCAAAGACCAGGTTTGGACTATGACGATACTTTCTCTCCGGTAGCCATGCTTAAATCCATTCGGATCCTACTTGTCATTGCTGCTCACTACGACTATGAAATATGGTAGATGGACGCTAAAACTGCATTTCTAAATGGTGATTTAGATGAATGCATTTATATGGATCAGCCAGAGGGCTTCATTGACAGTGGGAGCAGCGGAAAAGCATGTAAGTTGCTTAAATCCATTTATGGATTAAAGCAGGCATCGCGGAGTTGGAACATCTGCTTTGATGATGTTATCAAAGAGTTTGATTTCATCAAAAATCCATATGAACCTTGTGTTTATAAGAAGACTGTAGGGAGATCTGTCGCATTCCTCATATTGTACGTGGATGACATACTTCTGATAGGAAATGATATTCCTATGCTACAGTCGGTCAAATCATTCTTATCACAAAGGTTCTTCATGAAGGACCTGGGTGATGCCACGTACATATTGGGCATACGGATCTATAGGGATAGATCCAAACGGTTATTGGGATTGTCCCAAACCAAGTACATAAACACCATCCTAAAGCGGTTTAGTATGGAAGACTCCAAGCGGGGTGCCTTACCCGCTTGCTACGGGTCACTCTCTCCAAGGACAATTGCCCAAAGTCTGATAAAGAGAGAGCTCGCATGAGCATTATTCCCTATGCTTCGGCAGTAGGATCGATAATGTATGCGATGTTATGTACACGCCCTGATGTTGCTTGTTCACTTAGTGTAGTAAGCAGGTATCAGTCAAACCCAGGGGAGAATCACTGGACTGCTGTGAAGAACATTCTTAAGTACTTGCGAAGGACTAAAGAATTGTTCTTGGTGTATGGTAACGGGAATTTCCAAATGGAGGTCTTTACCAATTCAAGCTTCCAGAGTGATAAGGATGACAGCAAGTCTATCTCAGGGTTAGCATTTACCCTCAATAGAGGGACGATAAGTTGGAAGAGTTCTAAACAGGATACCGTTGCAGACTCAACGATGGAAGCTGAGTACATTGCTGCAAATGATGCTGCCAAGGAAGCCGTCTGGATGAGGAAGTTCATCTCGGAGCTAAGAGTAGTTCCAACCATTATTAATCCAATACCTTTGTATTGTGACAATAATGGGGCTATGGCGTTGGCCAAAGAGCCCAGGTCCCATCAGAAATCCAGACACATCCTGAGACGATATCATGTGATCCGGGAGATAGTTGATCGCCACGAGATCGAGATTAAGAGAGTAGATACAAAGAACAACACTGCGGATCCATTCACCAAGGCCCTCCCTCAGCCGCAGCATGAGTGACTTTTTGAGATGTTGGGTATGAGATACGCCAATAATTGGCCTTAGTGCAAGTGGGAGTGTTGGATATATGTATGCCCTGGAGGACATTATGTGATAGTATATGATGTGTGTGTGTGTGTGTGTGTGTGTGTATTCGGAGAACAGTCTTGCTCGACATGATAGTATGCTATCTGGTTTCTCTTTATCATATGTTCACTTGATCATGTTTTTATTCATTTGGTACATGTTGATAAAGCCCTAAGGATATTGGCTTGACTACTGGGATTATGATGTGGATCATACTAGTGGGACATCTGTAGTTTATACGAATATCCTTGAAATGTTCCTAGTCGTGGGTATATCGAGACAGGGCATCGATATTCCAGTGTAGACTAGCGTATACCATTCTTGTTCCATATGATGGGCGATGGATGATCCCATATCTGTCTGGTGTGGTGACACCAAAGATTGTATACGGGTGCTCAGTGAGACTGGGTACACTGAACGGACTCACCGAGAACTCCTATGTGGTATTATATCATACGTCGTATAGCAGTTCTCAGGTGACACTGGTGCAAGTTAGTCTGTAGACCCGAGATCGCCATAGAGTCTTGTATGTCCTCCCACTGTACTTTGATCTCCACCCTACTACGGCTCTACTGAGTCGTACAAACAGGTGGATTTTGGGTACAGTCCCGAGGCATATGGAGGCAATGAGCGTTAGGAGGGGTTTCGTCTCTCCCGGTATTGGGGGTTGATGCTGTGCTGTGCACGATTGGCTATAACAGGAAGTCCATGGCTAGGGCTGCTGAGATATTACTGATAAGTGTTATCAGTAGTTTCTCGATCTGTTGTAGACCATATACCAGCATGACTTATTGAGTTATTATGGTCGACGATTCTATCCCTAGACTTGATATGCGGCATATCTTACGAAGAGACCGGACTGTACGGTAAGTGTTGCCAGTTGGATTGACGGGAGTTTTGACAGGTTCGCTTGTTCTTCTTCTGATCGCTCAATACCCGGGTGGCCGTTACGTTTAGCTGACCGCTTGCGGCTTGTAAGTGTTTGATATGATCATCACGTACTGCCGGCGTATTGACGAGTCTTAGAGTCCCACACAGAAGTTTCCTGGCTCAGGCGAAACGATGTGGTGTACATATGAGATATGTGCAGAAGCTCGATTAAATACGTGTATATGATACCGTATTTTAATCGGGCGTTTTATTTTGGTCGGGTCGTATGAGATATGATCGGTTTATTAAATCAAGTGTTGATTTAATATTGACTTTTTCTCATTTAAATAAACCCTTTTTCTTTTGATGGATGCATGCATGTATATGTACATGTTGATGTGCATACACACATACATGCATGCATTTGTATCATGGTTGATGATACAACAAAGATGGCAATGCAAGACTCACATGGTTAATATTTATATATATAGATTTTTTTGTTTTAAGTTAAAAGATAAAGGAAATTAACTAATGACTCATTATTTACAAATGACTCATAGTTTCCACACTCTTCCTTGTTTGACCATTGACTCACCCATGGTTAATTTTCTTTGCTCTTTAACTCATCAAAAAATATCTAGATATTTATATTAACCATGGTTTGTTGTGAGAATGTCTCACATATAAACCTTTTTGTTTTATTTTAAAACACAAGAATTATCATTATCTTTAAAAAAGCTTTGCCATCTTCATCTTCCTCCTTCTTCAAGCTCATTTGAGATTTGTTTAAAGTGAGGAAAATAAAACGAGAGGGTTTTTAAGTGAGAACATAAACCACTTCATCATCCTACACATTTCTGGCTCTTTTGTATAGGGTGTTTACTCCACCGATTTGAAAGAACAAGTGAAGCAACAAGCTTTGAGCAAAGGACTTCGGGTGGATCGTCGTGGACTCGGAAGTATTCAAGCGAGCCGTTCCAAACCTTAGGAGATCCAAGGAGTCACCCTAGGAGATCTACAAAGGTTGTATTCTCTCCACTTAGTGATAGATAATCTTTTGTATGTGATACTATTAATTGTTACTCAATATTTCTAGTTCGATTCCTAATTAAGTTTGCTTAGCACCTCTTAAAATCAAAATTGTGGAATGTGTGATGCTTCCAAATCCTATATGAGGTGATAAGGAAATCCTACAGCACTTTGTTCCGTGTGGCACTTTGCTCCGTGAGCAAGAACCGGATCCCGACAGTGTTCATTAGCACCTCTAAAATTTGAAAATTGCATATGTGATGCCCGTTTTAACTTTACTGTGGTGCTAGTAGACACTTTCAGAGTTTAACACCGTTAGTTCCATATCAAAAGTCTATTTCGCCCCTGTCATAATACGTTATTAATGATTTTAAATCATTAAATATTAATTAGTTAATATTAATCAAATAAGTGATTAGTTTGGGGTGAGACAGGGGGCTGGGGGGCGACGGAGGGAGGAGACGGTGTTGGGGAGAGGATGAGGTGGCGGAGGGTGGGGGACGGGAAGGTCAGCAAGAAGGCAGGGTGGAGGGAAGTAGAAGAAGAAAAAGAAAATCGGTGATGATGAAAATGATGGGTAAGAAGGGAGGGATGGTGGGGTGATGGTCATGGTGATAGCGGTTGGGACGCCGCCGAGAGGATGAAGAAGATTCTGATGATGACGGTGTTGATCGGGAGTGGAGGAAAAAGAAGAGAGACGAAAGAGGTGTAGGGATGAAGAAGATGATGGTGATGGTGATTGTTATGATTGATTTTGATGGTGAAGATGGTGGTGAAGCGGTGAGAGAGCAGGACTGGGAGGGAAGGAGAAAAGGGTAGGGGGCGGTGGGGTGGGGAAATGATGATGGTGGCGGTGATCGGGAAAGACGGTGGGGGGTGAAGAAGATGATTGTGATGACGGTGATGGTGACGAAGGAGGGGGTAAAAAGGATGGAGGAGAGGGCGGCGTTGTTGGAAGCCGGTGGTGGTGCCGACAAAGGGAGGAGGTCAAAGGCAGGATGAGTTTTTTTTTTAAATTTAATTTTTAATTTTTTAAGAAATTGTTTTGGGTTAGATGAAGGTATTTTTGGATTTTTTTTAATATTTTTGCGGACGCGGCGAGTTAGTTTACGTAGCACAAACGGCGTTAAATTTTACCGTTAAAGAAGATACTTATCCATCATTTTCAAACTTTATGATGGTTTTATGAAAAAACCCTGAAAAGAATAGATTTTGGTAAATAAGCCTAAAATAACCATTTATTTAATTCTTTTCAATCACTGCTTGGAATGAAATGAAAGATCAATTTAAGTCCCCGGCTATTCCGATTTAAAAGGGTGAGGATATAAAATATATTTTCTGGGTAAATTAACAAAACCCCTCAAGCGGTTTTTCCTGCTGTCAAAAACCCCCTAAAAATGTTTTCATGCAGCATTTGTAGTTTCCTACTATGTCTAAATAGGTTATAAATATAGCACGCAACTGCATAGATATTACAGGCAACTGCATAGATATCCCAGGAAACTGTATAAATATCGCATAATAACTAGATATAGCAAGTTACTATATAGATACCGCATGCAGGGATTTGTTTTGACACCTGAAAAATTTCCCGGGGGTATTTTACCACCGTTTCGAGGCCAAGGGGTTTTTGACAGCTGAAAAAATTGCTTGGGGAATTTGACAATTTACCCTTTGTTTTAATGCTAGTTTCCAAATATTTGAGAAGATTTTCTTCAAAAAATATTTGAGAAGATTTTAATTAAAATTTTAAATATAAGTATATTCTTTAAATTACGAAATTTAAGAGATAAACTTTCTAATTAAAATAACCAAGCAATAAAAATATTTTTGAGATATGTTTTAAACGGTTTACAAAAATTCTAATAGTTTGAAAATTAAATATGATATGAGTTTTTCATGCCATGTATGGTTAGAAGCCAATCTACAATTCAATTCTAAAATGGTTTAAAGGATAGAACAAAGAAGAAGAAGAAGAAGAAAATATTACTCGAGTTTGATTTTACAAATATCTTACAAATATCTATAGATTTATATTATTTTGATAGAAACTATCATTATCAATATATACATTAATTTTAATTTCTTACATGAGCTTTATCATTATACCCAGGGCATGTCTAGTTTTGATTCCTCATAAGAAATTCTCTTTGGCAAAGATTTGGCTCTTGGCTGCGCAGTTCGAGTTGAGACAAAAAAAAATTAATCAAGGGTGCACACCAAATCTTAGGTAATGCAATTGGAAGAGCCCCATACCACAAACTATATAACAAGTATATAGAATTTGAGCTTCGGATTGGTCAAACCAACCGTTGCAGAACCCTATCGAAGGCGCGGCTTTGGAAATTAATCTTGGGGATATTAGCATAGTGCAGAACAATTTGCCGAGGAAAGTGAAGAGGAAGAGGGCCATATATCCAATCTGAGGAGGCTGGTATGGAACCATGTATATTATGTTATTCATTTTCTTTAATTTTATATATATATATATATATATATATATATATATAATGAAGGAAAGATGCCATACGAGGAATGCATGCACAGACCATGCATTCCCTGATGAAGTGGCGACGATGGCTCTCAGTTTCTAATGAAGGAAGCCCACAGGTGGAAGAAACAACAATCAGCAACTGATGACATCTGTATTTGCTAACACTGCGATGAGCTTTGTTTTTTATTTCCATCCTAAGATGCATGTCGTTTATAATGTATATACACTATGTAAATATGTTAGGGAGTTGCAATTTTCCCAAGTTGAGGATAGAAGGAGGCACTGTGGTGTAACTTGTTGAAAAGTTAATTGGGTATTTATCATACATGTCTAAGCTTTATTTCAAAAAATATTTCTCTGAGCTTTAGCTCATTTGGAGTTGGTACTCTTCTCTTAGCTGCAGACCAACAACCTTGTTCATATTGACACTCTTCTATGAACTTTATTTTCCGAAGTAACTCATTAATCAGACGTTTTTAATTTACATTGTGACTGGATGACAATTTTCATGCTCGTTTTGGTTACACATTTGGTTGTTTGTAGCTGGAGACGTAGTTGTCGATCTTACTGCTACCGTTCAAACACTTTCTTTTTTAATAAATAAGTATTGAAACTAATAAGGTTTTGTTTAGCAACAAGAATTCTCAAACATGGTTTTGTTTTAGGGTTTCGCGGAGTTTAGGTCTCCTAAAGTAGCAAGGCTTTTATCTTATATAACATAAAACCAAGGTTTTATGCTACTTAATTGCTGCGCGGGTTTCGGGTTTACTTTGCAAAACTCCTCTCTTTTTAGAGTTTAGGAGGTTTTGAGCGTACGGAGCTTTTTTAAACTACGGTTTGGAATCCATTTTGGTTGCCGACCAGGTTACCGTTTCAGTTTTTTTTTTTTTTTTTTTGTAATTGGCATCGAAACCCATCCCAACCCCACAAAAACTAGAATCCAGGAACCCCCACAAAAACTAGAATCCAGGAACCCCTATCCCACAAAAACTAGAATCCAGGAACCCCTATCCCACCCAACCCAAACTAGAATCCAGGAACCCCAACCCCACAAAAACTAGAATCCGGGAACCCCAAACCAAACTAGAATCCAGGAACCCAAACCCCACAAAAACTATAATCCGGGAACCCCCACAAAAACTAGAATTCAGGAACCCCGACCCAACGCCAAAAGGAAGCCTGGCATGTTTTAGAAAAGTTGCATTTAGTTGGTGGTTGTTACAGCACCACAACCACGGTTCTCTCAATTATTTTTCCATTACTACCTTCACATAATTTTGTAGCGTCTAAATTGAAAATACACTTGAACAATACAGACACATAATTATGGGGAAAATAGGGTTGTGAACGTTCACAGCCCCGTTGGCTATGAACGCACTCACAGCCTCCCTATGGGCTCTCTTGCAACTTAAACGGAAAGATCAATGGACTTTGTGTGCGTTCACAGCTAATACGGCTATGAATGTTCACAACCCCATTAACCTCAAGAAATATATATTTACTGTTAACCCAGCAGATTTAAAATTTGAAGAATCTTCAGCAAATTGCCTATGTTTATGTAACACTTGCTACATCTCGGACTAGGCAGTCTTTCTTTTCAAAATACAAACACCTCAGCTAAAATTGCAGAATCCTAATGTATCTTCTATTAGGTCCATGTAGATTCATTCAATCCATACAATAATTAGAGAGGGCAGCACAGAAAAAATTAAATTATATTAAAAGACGAAAAGTTTACAGTAAGTTGATTTTGGGACATGTGAGAATTTCACGAGCTAATCTGTACATGGATGTATGCTTAATGTTGTACGTCGCCAAAAAAAGAAAAACCTAAAAATTTGCCTTGTCGAATATTATGGTTGCTAGAATAAGTACTCAAGAACCTTTGGATGTACTTGTCAAAGGCATCGAACTATCTGGCATATCGGTTTCCCCAAAATCTTCATCTTCAATCGATGAGCCATTGCTTGTATCCAAGCGGCAATACTTAACACCATTGTCGCTCTCCAAAATGTAAGTTTGATCAGATGAGGATTGATTCTCTGCTGCAGAGATAGAAGCAGCAACCTGAGATACATCTGGGCGTTTCAGGCTTAGGGTTGGCTCGCTGGCTGACTTTAGTGCATTGCCTCCGCCGGTCTGAACCATGTCAGTCACTCGTACCTGATGCATTGACGTTAGCTTTTTCCTTCATGTCAAACTAGTTATTTCGACCATGTGATGCACATGAAATCAAATATTAATATTGTATATTGGAAGGCTATATTGCGTGGACTTTACTTATTGAGTTTATTATGCAGAAATAAATTTGTTGCGCATATTGTAACTGCTTAGCAAAGTGCTTACTGAAAATGTAGATGGTCCATATTTTCCAAAGCTCAAGGAGAGGTATGCAAAAGAAAATACATAGTTAAGAATTTTTGCCTAATTTGAAAAATAAAAGAGAGGGACACATGGCACTTAAGCTTTCTTTCTTCTTTTTTCCGTCGAGTCCATCGTTCCTCAAAAAGAAAAAATATGTTTGAATTTTGAATCCCCAAAAAGAAAAGCTGAACGGAAAAGAAGGGTGTGACTGTTTCTCTAGACAACACATGGTATTCTTCGAGAGAATGGACTTGAGACCATAAATACAAACCACCAAAAAAAAGGATAAATAAAAAGACGAAAGAAGAGAAGTTTACTGGGATATTCTATGAGTGATCAAGTACCTGCAATGGCTTCAGAACATCATTTTCTCGGTCCTCGGTTCTAGTGAGAGCCTCTAGAGCTTGAAGCTCCATAGAATCTCTCACAAGCTGACTTAAAAAGGTCACATCATCGGACATGACTCCGAGTCCTTTTAAAAGCTTTGATCCAAGTTGTAAACTGGTCTGCAGCGATACTATAACGGTTCAAGAAATGCATAATGGCAGACTCGGCCTTGTAAGGTTTAATGGTAGATCTTCTAGCAAATTTACCTCAGCATTTTCAATAATAGCATCTGTTGCACCTGCTTTTTTCAGTTCTAACAAATGAGCGAGATCTTCAGCTCTGGCATATATAGGGATCTGCCAAAAACCTTCCATAAGAGCAAATAAACTAGCTAATTACATTAGCCTCAAATTTTGTGTTATATCTTTGGTTTAATTCCAAAAAAACTCTCAAAATTATGAGAAACCGCCATGCTTTGAAAGTAGTGATAGTTTCTTGCAATTATTGCTGACATGGCATCTTATTTACGGTAGTTTTTCATAGTTTTTGAAAGTTTTGTGGTAGTTTCTTGTGTTTAACAAGAATTTTGGTAGTTTCGTAATTAGGCCAAAGTTTTTGGTAGTTTTTTTGGAATTAAGCCAAAAAACAGATCATAGTATTTTAGTGTAATTTATAAAGGTCAACCATCATAGATACTCAGGGCAACTTACTGTAAAGTCAACCTGATCTCTAACTTCAGATAATTTTATTTAAATTATGTGACTAAAAAGTAATGCATCATTACAAAGTAAAACAAGAATTAAGTAACATAGTCAAAAACGATTATCCACAAAGTAATGCATCATTAGGAAGTAAAACAACGAATTAGTAACTCGCAAGAAATAAATGGTTGCATAAATCAGTTATTACCGCAGGGAATGCTAGCCGAATCCTTTGAACAGCCTCAGTTGCCCGTGTTTTGCCTGTATACATGATCATGACGGCTTTAGGAGCAGAAATACCAGCAGACTGTAGAACTGCCGGGCGTGATCCATCTCCATAAAGTATTGAAAAGCCTGATTTTCTAGCTGCCTGTTTAAAGCAGGACGAAATATCCTCAGATCATCATGTGACACTAAAAAATACTTGACTCAATACAATAACCCAAGAGATTGCTACCATTATAAATTTTATAATACAAAACTTTGCGTGGTATGTTATTTGGGATGAGAAATTGTCCTCAAATGCACTTTATAGAATGCCATCTGACTATGGCATGCAGCACTATATACAAAAATGATTCCACTGATGGAAAGCAAATACCTATTGCTATTTTCATACAAGTCTTTCAAATATTATATATTTGCAACAATCAAATTAATTTACATATAAAATCTTGAAATAGTTAAATATATCTCTACTATTATAATACTACATTGCAACTTCACATGGACCCCGTCAAATTTACAATCAATTGTGTAGCTAAGTTGATGGCCTCTCTTTTTTTTATAAAAAGTTAAAAGAACAAGAAGAATTATCACTAATTTATTGCACTCTTCCAACTTTTCCTTATTTTAAAATTTTAAAGAGTATTCATCTTCCTAAAAAACGTTTCTTTTTCCAATCTCTCTCTCTCTCTCTCTCTCTCTCTATATATATATATATATATATATATATAAAGAGAGAGAGAGAATAATGGAAGAAAGGTGCCATAGAAGGGAATTTCCTCCTATGGCGTCGAAAAAATACATCCTCCACGATTTTTTCAACGATCGACGATCACCATCATCTTCATATCTAAGATGTAGATAAACCAAATTTCATGTAATTCTACCACTTTTTCACCGTTGATTTAGTGGGTGCAAAATTAACGGTTTACCGACAATATAACTTTTTACAATGCTAATTCAACGGTGAAAAAGTGATGGAATCACATGAAATTTGGTGTATCTACATCTTAGATGATAAAGATGATGTGGATGGATGCCGATCGTCAAATAAAATGGTTGAGGGTATAGATTTTTTATGCCGCCCAACGAAAAAGCCTTTTAAGACCTCTTTTCTTCATTATTATCTCTCTCTCACACACACACACACACATATATATATATATGAGGAAAGTGTTTATGAGATTGCACCTCATTCTAAAAAATGAGGCGTCATCGTAAAATTTGACTATTCACTCATTTTGTGAATGATCTACACCGTTCATCTTATTTTCCAAGGTGTAAAATATGGGTATACTAAATTCCATGCGATTTTGATAACATTTGCCTATTGATCTAGCTTTGTCAAATGTTCAATTATTGGAAAACCATTAATTTTGCAACCACCCGATGCGAGGGTAAAGCTTACGAAAACATATGAAATTCGGTGTACCTATAATCTAAATCTTGGAGATCTAGTTGAATGGTGCCAATCATCGGAAAATATAGTGTAAAGTCAAATTTTAAGGCGACGCCTCATTTTTTTAGAATGAGGTGCCACCATATAAACTAACTCTCTCTCTCTCTCTTTATATATATATATATATATATATATATATATATATATATATATATAGTGTGGGAATCCGTCAAGGCGGGTTCGTGTTTTTCAAATTCATGAACTTTTCGTGCGGCGTCTTGTGAGCGATCCATTCCGTTCAAGTTGTTTTACACGTCTTAGATCACATCGATCGGAAATGTTTTGCGTGTGTAGAAAACACAAACCTGACCCAAGGCCCCTAACAGATCCGCACTGTGTGAGAATAATCAAGAAAAGAGGCCTCATGAGGCTTTTCGTTAGGTGGCGTCAAAAATCTATATCCTCCATTTTATTCGACGATTGACACCCATCATCATCTTTATCATTTAAGATGTAGATACACCAAAATCATGGAGGATGTATTTTTTCAACAGCATAAAAGGAAATTACCTCCTATGGCACCTTTCCTCCATTATTCTCTCTCTATATATGAGTGCTCCATTGCAAATCGGTCCGTGTTTTTAAAAAAATGAGAACTCTTGATCCAAGACATATTTGAACGATCTGAACCATTCTGGTTGATCGCCCTACCTTCAAACGCTCCATTGTAAACCGGTTCAACTCTTGATCTACGACATATTTTAACGATACGATCTGTTTAAGTTGATCATCCTACCCTCAAATATATATGCATGAAAAATCAAAGGATTTGAAGACCTCAAACCAACGCGTCACATGTAGTTTATGTTGCAATATCGAAAGACGTTCATTTTTCACTCATTCGATGCATGTGATAAAGATCTTCAAATCCTTTGATTTTCATACACATACATTTAAGGATAGGGTGATCAACTTGAACGGATCGGATCATTAAAACATGTTGTAGATCGAGAGTTCCCGTTTTTCAAAAACGGGAACCAGTTTGCAATAGAACGCGCGCACACACATATATGAGAATAATGGAGAAAAGAGGTCATGGGAGGCTTTTTCATCAGGTAGTGTCAAAATACTACATCCTCCACCATTTTATTCGACGATCGGTACCCATCATCTTTATCTTTATCATCTAAGATGTGGATACACCGAATTTCATGTGATTCTACAACTTTTTCACTATTGATTTAGCAATATAAAAAGTTATATTGCCGGTAAACCGTTAATTTTGCAGCCACAAATCAACGGTAAAAGTGTTAGAATCACATGAAATTTAGTGTATCGACATATTAAACAATGAAGATCAAGACAAAAGGTGTCGATCACCGAATAAAATGATGAAGGGTGTTCTTTTTGACGCCACCTGACGAAAAAAGTCTCTCTCTCTCTCTCTCTCTCTCTCTCTCTCTCTATATATATATATATATATATATAAGGATAGTGGAGGAAAGGTGTATATATTCCTACCTATGACACCTATAGAGAGAGAAAATAATGGAAGAAAGGTGCCTTAGGAGGAAATTTACTCCTATGGCGTCGAAAAAATACATCCCGTTATTTTTTTCGACGATGGACACCCATCATCATCATCTTTATTATCTAAGATGTGGATACACCAAATTTCATGTGATTCCATCACTTTTTCACCGTTGATTTAGTTTGTGCAAAATTAACGGTTTACCGACAATAGAATTTTTTACATTGTTAATTTAACGGTGAAAAAATGGTGGAATCACATGAAATTTGGTGTATCCACGTTTTACATGATAAAGATGATGAGTGCCGATCGTCGAAAAAAATCGTTGAGGATATAGATTTTGACGCTACCTAACGAAAAGCCTCATAGGGCCTCTTTTCTCCATTATTCTCATATATATATATATATATATATAATAATTTTTTATATTTTCAAATCCACATTCCACATGCATTGCATGTGCAAAATACTTGTTTCTATAAAACCAATCTTACAATTTTCCAAGAATTAATAAGTCCGCCATTTACATGTAGCAGAAAAGTAGAGAACTTGCGTATGTATACCTTTACCACCCCAGGATTAAGATCAAATGCAACATAAGGCCAGCCCACCTTGTCGCCATCTAAGCCAGAGGCCAATGGCGTGGACAAGAAATTAGCCAGGACCTGTATTATTAAGCATGAAAATACATAGAACTTGCAGGTAGGATTTCGAATATAGCTAATTTAAGAATCAGGATAGTGATAATAATACCTGGCCCATTTGCCCAAACCCGAGGATGACAACAGGTTCGGTAGCATTAAAGTCCACCATCTCAGCTTCTTTCTGCCAAAACAGTATTAGTAAATTTAGTTCAATTAACAAAAAGCCATTTTACAATGCAATACTCATAACAAATGTGAATCTAGTACATACTTCTTTCACTTCTGACTTCTCATCAATGATTTTCGCAGCTTTTCTTCCAATTTCATTCAGCAAAGGGGTCAATGCCATTGACAGCACAACTACAATTATGAGAAGTTTATTCAACTCGAGTGGCAGGACTCCGAGCCTGTTTGAGAACAAAGAGAAAACTGAACATCGAGCCAATAAGCCAAATATATGTTTTATTATCGGCAGGTTGTTATGAGCTGACCTGTTTGCCAAAGAAAAGACCACGAATCCAAATTCTCCTCCTTGAGAAAGAAGCAGGCCTATTCTCACACTTTCTTGGAAAGTCAAGCCAACACGTGGACCTATTGCCGTTATTATCAGCGTCTTGATAACAATTAAACCTGACAAGAGGGAAAGAACATTTGGCCATTCTCTGAATAGGAGCTGCATAGCAGAAAAAGGTCAAATGAGTGCAAAATCTTCTTGAATTTTCTTTTTGAAAAAGCCACACAAAAAAAAAGAAAAAAAGACCTCCTAAACTGTAAGTCTGTAACTGTTCATATATTATCTAGTTTCATTCAGCTGATGGAACAAGGGATTTTCCCTTCCCATCATTCATTGTGTATTTTACGTCCCCACCTCGGGAGTGTTTGAGTTGGTTTGGTTTTCGATGGCCTTTTGTAAAAGAGGAGGCTTCCTTTACTGTTTCCTTTTTCTTCTTGATCTTCTTTATATCCTTGGATGTTGACGACGGGTTATCAAAGAGAGTGAATGAAAAAAAAAATTGGCGCTGATACCATGAAGCGTTTGATATATTTATTTTACTCAATCATCCACCTACTAGTTAGATCACATGCATATAGATATGGAGTGCCTTTTTACATTAAATTCAATATATTATCAGTTTAATAGAAGTTCAAGTTGTAATGTTTCAAGTTGAATTGACCCTGGGTCTGACATCGTGTAAGCGCACAGGTGATTTATACAGTAAGCAGCTTAAAGGCATGCGTCACTGATAAAATTAAAGTACAACATAAAATCATGTCTTTAAAGTCCTATCCGTGGTGAAACACTACTTGATTGAGCCATTTGCTCACATCCGGTACTCATGAAAATCACCCCAAGCTGCATACTCAATTAGAGCTGCATCTGCATACCATCAGCAACCAATAAAACAAACATCTGATATACAGCAATAAGACCACCCGTTACAAATATTTTCAGAATGCAAAGAAAATTTATCATTGAATTATCAAGAAGTTCTCTATCGGTTAACAGTAAGCATATATCTGTTAAATATTCTTAAACAAGGGGGAAAAATAATACCTGCATGTCAATGGATGTCCCCGTGGTTACAAAAAATAAGCCAAGCAGTAAGCCTCTAAATGGCCTTATATCAGCTTCAATCTGCGTTCGGAAATTTGTTTCCGCAAGAATAGCTCCTGCTAGAAATGCTCCTAGCTATGTGGCAACAGATTTATAATGTCAGGAAAAAAATTTTGCAGGGATATAAAATCAAGAAAAAAATAACCTACTGTGTCACTAAAACCCAGTTTCTGAGTGAGGAGTGATGTCCCCGAAACTGTAAGCAAACAAAGAGCAACAAAAGCTTCTGAACTCCGTGACTCTGCAACAACCTGTACCGGGCATTGATGATTAGAAAAATCAATATCGAGCATCAGATGACCAATCTTGAAGAAGAGCTGGAATTGTCATGGAAGTTTAATACAAACTTCAAAGATACGCCTCAGCAAGAATTTTCCCCCCAGGGAGAGCAGACCAAGTCCACCTAAGGCTTTCAAGCTTTCAGCTGCCAGCATTGGCCATATACTTTCCTTTACAAGATTCTGTAAGCAAAACAAACAACAATAATTTTAATAAATCTAATTTTATAACCCTATGGAGAAGTGCTAATAAATATTAAGCATGGCTTAACTGTCAAGTATTATAAATTTGAACCCAACATCTGTGCGCACAAAGCACACGCAAAAAAGGAGGAGAAATAGAGACAATGAAATTTTGTTGTCAATTTCAGGGAACCTTGTATAAATATGTGCTTCTGCTTTATGATAAAGAAATTATAAGCACTTGCAAAAGAAACTGACATAACAGATTTACTTAAATTGGCGTATAGCATCAGAATTTCTATGGAAAAATAATCCACATCAGATATGGATGAGCTAGGTGTTGGAAACACACGCGCGCGCACACAAACAAACAAACAAACAAAAAGAAAGCTGTATAATACTTACCGAATTACTATTATTAATGATATAAAGGAAAAGATATTACACTCATTTGCTTATCACCTATCTATCTACTGATTTCTGACTATGGAAGGAAACAACTGTATATCTGGATCTGTTCCACAATAACATTAGAAGAAATGTAAACCGATCACAAATAATCCGCTGCCATTAAATGGCACTCACACCCCTTCATAAAACTCATGTTTCTTTGAATCTTTAACAATAGCAAGATATTCAGAGATGGCAGTTGGATGAGTGGCAAGTGTAGACTCAGATTCAACACAATTTGATACAGTTTAGCTCAATAATTTGGAGGGAAGAAACAATCAAATAAGGTAAAAATAATAGTTCATCAGGTGTGGCCAACAATTGACAAACTTAAACAGACATCGAAAGGACTTCAAAGAAAGCCTTATAGTCCCTTTCTAAAGCCTTGAAGTTGCATTAGGGTATGAAGGATGCAGTTTGTACAAAATGTTGCTGGTTGAATGCAAACATATATGTCTAGAAAAGTATCCATGCCTAAATAAATGTACCAACAAAAAAGAACAGTTGAGCGCGATTGCCGTCAAGTTAGGAATGTGATTAAGCTCTGGTGTTATTTTACATAGTGGGGTTTGGGGGGAGAATTGTATGATAATTCAAATAGTGGGCTGTTGGGGCGTTCAGCTTGAAGCAATATACGGGCTCTCTATCAATACCATGATTTCCAAGATTTGTTATATATGTATCCCATATGTTGTCGTAACCACATCCTATATACGTGCCTATGCAAATGTGTTTAAAATCTCGTCCGATCCCGATCCGAGATGGCTGAATCCGATCCAACAAAACGAATGTCCGAGATGCATACCGATACCTTCCGAGACAGAGTTATATTAGGTTTACCATTTGATTATTCAGTGTATTGATGGGTTAGTGCGGGTTTATTAATAGGTTATTGGTTTATGGTTAATTTGACATCGTTAATTACTTAAAAATAAATAAAAAAACGTTACTTATTTTTACCGAGCATTAAAACAACCATTGTTATCATCAATTGTTAAAGAGTGTCAAATCATTTATAGTTGATAGTAAAATTTATTTAAAGAAATTCATAATTTACCAAAAAAATTGTCATACAATATAGAATCGGATATTTATAATCTAGATCGGCCTATAGGGCTGAGATGGCCTATTCGGATCCTAAAATTGACCACCCGATATGAATTGTGATATCGAGATTTAAACCTTGCATTCAACATAGATCAGAAGCCAAACCTGTTGACCTTAAGAACATTCCTAACCAAACTTTCTCTTCTTGTCTTTCACTTGATCCAAATTGAAAACCTAGTGCTAGATAGGGTGAGGGGGGTCGTCAAGGAGGTAAAGTTCTGGAAAAATAATAAGAGCAACAAGTTTCTCAAAAGATTTGATGAGAATCAGGTTCTGAAATTATCAAAGGTTTCCACGTCAGTTCTCTCGTTTACTTCTTCCCTTGTCCTCTCTTTTCTCCATCAATATCTACCATTTAATTTTCTGGGATTCAAAGATTGGACGAGGGTTTCCTTGTTTTCTGCAACATATCCAATGTCATTTTCATCTATTTGGACTATTATAAGTCCGAAAAGTACCCAAACCATAATAGTTTTGCCAGAACCAAAGCCATACCATAAGGACTCTAAACATCACCTTGTTTTACATTGTCAAGCCGAAATTTCGATCATATGTGTGTAGTGCACATTGCTTCTGCTCACAACAGTATGTTTGATAAAAGAATTACAAAGTTGAGCCAAAGGTTCTTGGCACAGTCGAGAAGGGGAACATAAGGAAAGGGCGACCAAGGTGTAGACAGACGGTGAACCCAAGTCGGTATCCTAATCTCTACAGAAAAGCATTATGGAGCATCTACTACTCTGATTACAATAATTTTCTTAAGGCATGGACTTAATGAGTTGGACGAGTTGGAAATATCTGGGAACAATAATGTGACAATACTATTCATCCTTGGCCATCCTGTTGCATAACAAGTTATTCTTCGCAATACCAGTCATATCCTGCCTCATTTGGAAGGTATCGGTATGCATAACTCCTGGTCTGCCTAATATAACTATTAATAATTTTGTCTATCCTGTTGCATAATAATTATTAATAGTTATTCTTCGCAATACCAGTCATATCCTGCCTCATTTGGAAGAGTACGTAGATAACTATTAATAATTTTGTAGACCATGATGTTTCGTTCTTCAAGGCAAAATTATTAATAGTTATCTACATACTCTTCTCAGTGTGAGAAGCCTTTGAAACAAAGACATGGAAAACTTACAGCATGTTAAGTTGGCATATTCCTAGTTTCTTTGTTTCTTAAGCATTTGAAGGTTAACTGGAACAAATAAAAACAGTTTCTAACATCAAACACATTCACAAATAAAAGCTAATAAAAGTGTTCGGCATGTGAAATATCAATTGGTTAAGAAAGTCCAGACTGAAAGAGTTATAACTAATAAATAATAATATTGGGAAGAATAATATGAAGAAATTATGAAAACTAGAATATATATCTATTAGAGTAAGTTTTCTTTAGTGA
Source organism: Agapanthus africanus (assembly GCA_030015575.1). Taxonomy (NCBI): domain Eukaryota; kingdom Viridiplantae; phylum Streptophyta; class Magnoliopsida; order Asparagales; family Amaryllidaceae; genus Agapanthus; species Agapanthus africanus. The sequence goes on from JASDDO010000022.1 coordinate 468,140,904, forward strand.
TGGCAAGCAGTTGTCTAACCTGGCTCTCTAGCACTGGAAGTATCACTAAGAGAGGAACCACTGCTATATCCTGAAAAAATCAACCAAGCAGGACACGGTTTGTTGCAAATAGACACACAATATAATGCGCAGAGACATCATAGGTAATTTATATGGTTCAATGAATGAAAGAAAACTGACCTGGAGGAGAAGAATTCCCAGAGTTGCGGAGCCAAATCGTGTTGGGAGCTCACCTTTTTCTGCAAGAAGCTACATGAGAAGTTATGTGACTAATGCATTTCATAGCCAACTTGAAATCATGAGCTTTACATATTAAACTACCAGTAATTGGATTGAAATGGGAAATACTGATCAGAGTATCCATACACATCACATTAACAATATCTTGTGAAGGTTTGGTTATGAAAAAGGCTTTTACATTATTTTCCAAAGGGAAGGTAAGTTGGTGCATTTGTGCTGCATCAGTGCCTATGTATGCGGGTGTGTCATGCGTACAAAGGACAAGATATAGCAAGGATGCCTACAACAAGCATGGTATGAAACTTAAAATGCGAACAATGGTTATAATTATAGCAAGCAGAGATGTCTTTAGGTGTATAACTATTCCTTTAGTATGAGAAAAGTAAGCTAAACACTTAATAAATAGCAAAAGGTAACTACGAACCTACATGCACTGGTGTGGGAAATGATCCTTCCAATGGAAATGCTATAAAAAATATCATCTACTATAGCTGATTTTTTTCCCCAAGCAGAAAGTTTGAGCACTATTTTAGAAACCATCAAAATCTTGACCAGCATTCATCCTTGCCATTGTAAAGGCCATGCATAATCACTAACTATGCTTCTTATTTCTGAAACTCAAAAGCAACTAAACAAGTTTTATAGTGTTCCGTTGACCTTTAGATAATGTTTCAATATCCAATCTTGCTTACAATTGATGAGACCTATAAGGAACGGAAAAGGAACATGTTTGTCAAGATATAGTCTCATTACCTACCCTTGGAACCATCTATCAAAAACTTGAAAATTTAAAACTCAGTTGGTTCGCTGCTTTGCTAGAGTAGATTGTTGAATAAGATGCAAACCTGTAGTACAAATGCTGAAGAGGATAATGAAAGAGCAGCTCCAATCACTACAGCTTCGTCAACGCTTCTAATGTTTACCTGTGCACTTAAATCGACAATTCAGAGCCAGTGAATGCAAAATCAAATTCTAAACCTAGAATTCTAATGGCTATAATTTCTCGTATCCACACAGCATTTTCAGAATGTCATATATTTCAGATATTTTCAAAGAATTTAAAGATAACATGTCAAAGAACGTAAGCCTCAATTGCTTGGCAATGCAAGATTTCCATTTTCAAAGCGGATTATTTGAGGATTGTCTGCACAATAACCAATTACCAACGCAAACATTGGAATCACATATCGCGATGCAAATATACTGAAAGATTAGCACCCCCTAATGCCAATGTAATCTCTCCACCCTCTCATTCGGACTCTTTATTTCTCTAAAAAAACTTTGAAGGGTTGTTCCTTGTTATATGAGCATGATATATGTACAATAAGGTAGAGTATCTGCATAAAATAAATTATTTGCATAAAAAACTACCCAGCACCCAATTAGACACTGCGGCAAGGCTCTCTCTTTGTCCATTGTTTCCTTGATGAGAAATTTGACACTGAAACTCAGAGGATTAAGATCAGATCTACAGACGGTTGTAAACGGACTTCTTGTTAAGCCTTCACAATTTTGGAGTTGTACTCTCCATAGAACCCCATTTCATGGTAAAAGGCTTAGATGACAACGACATGATGATAATGTATAATGTGGTATATGTGTTCTGCATCTTGTTGATGCAAGACGTGTAAGCAATTAAGAGTGTGTAAAGAGCAATAATCACAAGATTGATCATATATCTTGGCCCAAAAGTGTTTCATTATGCAGCACATCATAAGCCAACAGTTGGTGAACCAAATTTTATTGATACCATCCATATTCCAAATTAAAGTAATGTAATAGATACAATTTAAATATCTTTCAATGAGCAAGGCAAAGAGAAGATGTTCACATTTTTAATGCCCACAAACTTCCATGAGAAAATGAGTATGCATGTGTGCATCTTCACCTGTAATTTGTAATGTTTAATTAACTAGCATCCAACTAATTTACAATGTTTGGGAATTTACATTTAACACAAATGCAAAGCAATCATCGTTTTTGTGTCCAAGTTTGCAACATATTGAAGTTTTGGAATATGGGAAACAACATTGACCATTATGTTTACAATAAAGTAACATGTAACCTTAATTGAAAGAGAGAACAGTTAAGTGATGCAAATCAAATTAACAGAGAAAACATCACTTGGTTTTGGTATTTTAGAAAGTACTATGAGTAGAATCTTACTAGGTCAGGTCTTGAGTGAAAAAGGAACTCCAGAATTTTGGTTCCTATAGCCCCATTAGGTGGAAGTTCAAATGCTGTAAAAGCAAGGGTAGACAATACAACCTTCAAAAGACAAAAAAGAAACCAAAACTAGTTAGCATCATAGGATTGGTAAGCAGTACTTGTCCAGGCACGCACGCACGCGTGCGTGTGTGTGTGTGGGTGGGTGGGTGTGTGCGCGCGCGTGAGAGAGAGAGAGAGAGAGAAGAGAGAGAGAGAGAGAAGCATGGGCTGAACCAGAAACTACAAAATTAAGGCAGTTGGGGGCCTATCAACATAACTAAACGTTCTTTCAATTTCAAGAACAGTATCATCAATGCACTGGAACAGGTTTACCTTTGTCCAATTCTTAGGACCAAGAAACCCTTATCTTGTTTGATGGATTAAGATAATCGAAGCTGGAATCGTGAACCAAGATAAGGTCGATAGGTAAACCAAAATCAACCCTTCAAACTTCTATATTCATAGTCAATCACAAACCTATCTGCACCATCGCTTCTTCTGGTTCACTAGCCTATAAACCTTATTTAAATAGCTCATTTATCAAACATCATTGCATCTTAAACAATCATAAAAGACTACTCCCCTTATATGCCTCCATCATGATGACATGATGAAAACAATAATGGAGGTTAAGTTGAATGTTAGCCAATTTGGGCCAAATATTAGGATTATAGGCTTCAATCCCTTCCCATACTTGATATCATCATATAACTACCTTGGATGGTATGGTATGCCAGAGAAGAAGGTACAATCATGAGAGCCAAGCTTCAGGGACTAGAAGCCTTGGTGCAACTATAAAGCTGAATGCAAGAGCTTTAAATGTTGAATCCCAAATTACTCTATTCAAGCGATTAGGAAAGAATGCTGATGTCAGGAATATATAAATAGAACTGGGTAAATTTTAGAAAACGCCATCGACTTTTCTAGGTTTTTGAGATAACACCTCTAAGCTTTAAAAATTCCATAATGCCCCCTGAAAGGCATTTTCGTCAAAAATTTGAAGAGTATTTTTGTTAAAAAGTGTCATATTCCGTTCATTTTGAGGCTATTCAATCTATACATTTTGGGGTTATTCAGTCCAACCGTGCCTTGCACGAGTTAATCAAACTAACAATTTCAGACAACATAACATTGGTAGTTCAGTGGGGCTTTGCAGTGCTTTTAAAGTTCAATGGTGTTATCTCAAATACCCCGAAAAGTCAATGGTGTTTAATTAAATTTAGAACAAATGATGAACAGATGGCACATAGAAGCAAGGTACATAATAGTACCTATGCTGGGAGATTGTGTAAGGGAATGCCTCTATCGACTTCAAATGGGCCACTTGTAGTTGCTGTGAAGTATCTTGTGAGAATCTATTATTATTGAAAAGAAGCCAAAAAAGAACCCAGAGACTAAAGAAACAACAAGGAGAATGATGCAGATCCAGAAGCCGCCATATACTCTACTGAATCAAAAGTTCAATTACAACAACGAAAGCAATGACGTGATGGTATCTCAAGCGCTATTTGGGTAAGTTTACCATAAGTATTTGCTTGATCTATTAAAGATATCTTGCCTCATATATTTTCTATAAATTTGTTGCATTATTTTATAGGAAAAAGGAAAAAGATACCAATAGAAGAATGAAGTTTGAATTCATGAATATATCCCCTTGTTAGATTTTGTGTATGAATTAACTTACGAACATATCTATTCTTGTATCATTATGTTAACTACCAAAATCATATATTTGATCACGGTTTACACGCTTCAGTAAAGAGTGAGCAATATATATCTGCAAGCTCAATGCTTAGCAATTATGGGTGAAGTGTCAACAATACCATACCTGGGTCAATCCCAGCCCAAATGCAAATTTGGCAAGAGCTTTAAGGCGCGCCAGTGAAAGCTCTAACCCCATCTCAAAAAGCTGCAGTTCTCTAAATTAAACACCATAAATATCAAAATGAAAGAAGATGCATCATAGAATTTATCAAACATCATTATAAGTTGGCTGTTCTACAATTAGAATAAAAAGACCAAGGCCATATGGAACTTAAGAGTTAACACAAAACAGGACAAAGGAATCCATCATCATAAAAAGAGAAAAATCAATCACTGAGACAGCTTTAGTGCTTGAATCATAATCAAAATACTAATAAGTTTGGATGCTTGGTCATGGAGTCAATGAGATTAGCTTTATCGACGAGAAATTATTTGAATGCTCCCTACAGCTGCAGACTGCTAAATTTGACAACAAATTATGCACATAGTATCAAAAAGTTTATGATATCTCCAATTTAAGAACATTTAAGACAGCGGTGTATTTACTATTTGAGACATTTAAATATAAGAGTAGTACATGCATTTACCGTGAATTTCCAAGAGCATACCCCTTGTTATATTATTGTTCATGAATATTTTCTTGCAGTTCAGAATATAAATCAATAATTTCTAAATTGAAAGTGTGAAGGACTTTAGCAAACAAAGGTTTGAAAAGTTAAGTTATCCAGCAAAGTACTTAAATTGCACATTTCAGGGACTTGGTAGAGTATTGAGATATCATCATCCAATTCTTTTCCCATCAAAATGGTCCAGCAATGGCACACAACTATATAGTAAGAGAAGTCCCAAAAAATATTACACTTTAAGAAATATAAATAAAACTGGGTGTGAACCAGACACCAACCTTCTCGGTTGGTGAGAAGTTCCCGGCCAAAGAAACTACTGAAAATAGAAGGGCATACCATAAAACCAACCAATAAGTTACTTGATCAGAAGGAAAACTATAGTATTTATTGTTGTTAAAGTTTTTGATTATTTAAAGTTGAAGGGGCGATTATATATTTTATTTTATATGAGTGTACGCGGGCTTTTGATATAAATGGGTTCCAACAATAAGACTGAAGCCTTATTGAGGTTTGGCCCATCTTATATTTTATACTCATGCCCCTCTCATACTTTTTCCAATGTGGGACTATTTTAATCCTATCATTTGGTTTTTACTTTCAACGCTCCCCCTCACGTGCAATCATCACTTTTTTTGGTAGTTGTCACGTGGATTGCACAATACTTGTAGAGCTAGTCTCTACAGAGACACTTCATCTCAACACACCTCTCACATGCAACCGTCACTTTTTCTTGGTGTGGTTGTCACGTGGATTGCACAACACTTGTAGAGATCTCTCAGAGGCACTTTACATGTGTTTCTTTTGTTGTTTCCAATGTGGGACTATCTTTAAAATTCCATCATTTGGTTTTTTTACTTTCAACACTCCCCCTCACGTACAACCATCACTTTTTTTGAGTATGGTTGTCACGTGAAAAGTACAACACTTGGTAGTATTGTCAAGTCGAGTTTGGATCGAGCCATTGGCTCTGATACCATGTTAAAATTATTTTTAAAGTAGAATAGAGTTTAAAATTAGAGAAGAGTTGGGCTTTTACATATGGGTTTTTAATGATAAGTAGGTTCCAATAATAAGACTCAAGTCTTGTTGAGATTTGGCCCATTTATATAAAATACCCATGCACCTCTCATATTTTTTTTTCAATATGGGACTATTTTAATCCCATCATTGGTTTTTACTTTCAACAATTGCCATGCAGAGTACAAAGCAATTGGAAATTAAGGTAGCATGTTCATAACAATGCTGTATACGCACCCTATTCAAAAATGAACAAAGAGAAGAGAGAGAGATCAAAGACTGATTCACAAAGAGTTAATGGAACGTGGATGAATTTTGATAGTCACCTCTAAAATGAAGTGGTTTTAAACTGTAGCAGAGTCTTTGTAAATTAAAATATTAGGTTGGGAGTTAGATGTGAAAACTTAACCTAGTAAAAGAAAAGGAAGTGTTTTCTACATTGATGGTAAAGAAAAGTCATGAAATAGGATGAAGATTGAGAAGACTTTAATTTGGACGATACAACCACATGTAGAATAGACCAAAAGCATATGAATGATGGTTTTAACATCCAGATCGAATACTTGCTCTGACAGAAAAGATAAGCCGAGAGTATAAGGTGGTTGCATCACATAGTTAAAGTATTTGGATTGCACTTCAGTTAGAGTATTTGGATGTGAGATGAAAAGCATGATTAACTGCAACTCGCATACCAGTCCCCAAATGCACAGGGTTCGGGGAGTCTTATTTTATGGATTGTAAACATAACAAGATACTTAACAAAACTAGTTATTGTGCTCATTGGAATGCTTAAGATTCATAGCACCACTTAAGCAATTACCGCTTTTCTTCTTCGTGCCATCTCTTCTTTAAGCAGTTATAAGTTGAAGGGTCAGATGAATCCCTTCTTGGATCTATGTGAATAAAATCAAGAATAGACCTAGTGCCTAAAGAATTCTCAAAGAGGATAGGTTAAATAAGAACTCGAAGTTACTCCAAGCTTCGCCTTTTTTATGTCGCTAGGGTGAGTCAAGAAAACAAGGCAATCAAAGGCCATGTCCAACCATTGTCCAGTTCACAAATTCAATTTTTTAAGAAAATGACTACTGTGCTCTAATATAACCAGTTCGAAAATGGCTCAAAAAGATCAAATCAGATGCACAAAAGAAATAATAAGACAACCACATGCAATCTGGGTTGTATTCTATGTGCATAACTTGTCATGGATAGTCACTCAACTAAAAATTTCCAATCCTTCAAAAAGAAGAGCAAGAAGGAAACATACCAAGAAAAGAATGCCCCACTCTGACAAAACTTTAACATCAGTAATGTTTCTGATAAGGCCAAATTGGTTGAGTACAACACCAGCACAGAAGAAACCAAGTATCTGAAAGTAAATGTGAGAGCTTAGTCGGCCATGCAAATAGACAAGATTACAATAAGAAAATGCAATAACATTAAAATCCTGGAACTCCCAAATAAACAACTGCTAAACTTTTTGCCTCATTTGAAATAGAAAAGAATCTAATAAGTAAATACACATCATCAGACATATATTACTTCCCGATCCTAAATAGCTGACTACCGCTTAGTACTCATATTATACTGAATAGCTATATAAACAAAATGAGTTTATAAGTGACGATATTTAATCATTTTAATTATATTATTTCTAAGATAAATCTTTAAAAGGTGTTAAAAATCCATGATCACCAAAGCTTATGCTAGATACCATGACTTGGCTTTGGAAGTCCTCCTTATCTCAACTGTAGTCCACCAGCGAAGTAAGAAAGATGCATAGGCATCCAGTTGATAAGCAGTTAACGACAAGGTTTCACTATGACTACAAGTCTACAACCATCAAGCCTTCACTCAACTCTTTGGCGTTCGCCTTTTGGAAACCTTCTCCACCAAAGAGTCCTGATAAGGGAAATATTTCAATCCATGAAGCTGTTAATTCAGTTCTTATTGGCTTTTCTAGCTATATTTAGGTTGTTCTACTGGTATTTGGTCACTCCTTTTTTCAAACCTTTCAACATAAATCCAACAAACTCTAGATAGTAGCATTTCTTCAGATGGTATGTTGCATTCTCACTAATTGGTCCAAGTCTCTCACTAAGAGTTCGTCTTTCAAGGACCATGTAAAAGGGCTTGTTAAGGAAGGGCTCAAATTAGTTTGTATCCAGTATAATTACATAGCACACTAAGCTTGAAAATAGTTTGCTACTCTTTAGTTGTAAATGAAAAACTTCACCCAACCTCTTTGGAATAGATACCAACCAAATCTCCACCTGCTGAAAGTAAGACTTCTAAACTTTGGAGTTATGTTGAATTGGTTTAAGTCTACCTCCAACAATTATTCCATATATGAAAAATAGAGAATTTAGGAGTGTTATTTATACCCTTCAAATAGAGATAGAAAAAAACCATCAGGTTACTCTATTCAACAATTCAAATTTTTTAGCTTATACTGATTGAACTCTGCTATAGTTGATATTTCCCAAGATGTCTGTCAGATTTCTTGAAATATTTTATGGCTTTATTAAATTGTTTGTTAAACTGGCATGCCTGGTGAACAAATATATTTTTGGTTTATGTTCTTAAGTTGCATTCTCACCTAAGGGGGCACTATATCATCATCATCATCATAAACATAATAAACCTTTTCAGGAACAATGCAGGCACAGTATCTAGTTTACGAAGACCTTTTCTGATAAACTAAGTTCATAATTTGGAAGAAGGTGCCATATGTTACCTTCAAGCACCGTGTACTTGCAGGGAAGAAGTCAAGGGAAGACTTGTGATACAGGTGTTGTAATCATAGTTTTGGAGGCAAAGCAACTCAAAAGATGAGATGAAGACCCGTGATCATCATCATCAGTATTTGATAAATGGTAGGTTTTCAACATATTTCCTAAAATACCTAACTACCCTCATACTTCTCTTAACAATAAGAACCTGTTCATGTATGTATTGTTCATGTTGACTCCTTGTGAGGTTCATAATTTCCTCAACCAGGAACAAGAGCTAATTAAAGAGGGCTGGAATCAAATCAGGAGATGGTAATAAAACTCTGGATTGCTGCTTCATAGTCAACTCATTTTGATTGGAAAGGGTTAGATATGATGACGATGCCTCTGTGTGATGTCCTTTAGTCGCAACCTACCTTTGCAAACTGCTTTCTCATACTTTAACACGAAAAAACTCCCATTTGTTGCCATGACATGTTAGTTAAAGTGTATTGAGTCATGTAGCAAGAGAGATGCCGCTGTGGAGGACACACACTTGAGCATCAGAGTATGTGCTCATGTTTTCAATAAGCACAAAACAAATGTATGTTTTTGGCCAAACGAATCAATTATTATGGAAAAAATACATTTATATAAGTTGATATTGGCACCACTAATAGTTAAGCATAGCCTCCAAAACTAGCTTTAAACTATGAAAACCTAGGTGTTTCAAATTTTCGATCTATGTGATTTCCTTAAGGCCTGCATCACTATCAAAACTCAATGAAGAATATCTTCAATCAAAGAAAAAGATTTCAAAACCATGAAAGTGAAACTAAGTAACTAATATGTGAAATTATTGGGTAATTGCTCACTGGACTAGCTTTAAGTATCTTAAATGCTGGTACAACCGTAACCGTAACCACCAAGAATGTAAGTGTATCCAATCCTAGATCATTGATGACATCAATAGCACTGGCGACATCGAGCTCAGCATATATCCGAAAATTTTTCCCGAAAGATTTTCTGCAGCTGTGTGAATGACCTCTCAAGTCATAAAACATATGGTGTGACTTCATGTTGAGGCCCTTGGAACTATGTATATGCATATATCTTGGCTGACCACATTTTGGAGATATAAAAGGTGGAAGAGACATTCGCCGTTTTGAGTAAGAGGAAATACTATAGATTCTCCTTTGATGACTAGAGAAAGTATACTGATAACCTCTATTAGAACAAATCTGATATCCAAGAACATCTCCCTGCAATTAAGACGCCATTTGGGTAAGATTAGAATTTTTACAAACTGGTACTACAAAATGCATGCATAGTAAATCTGAAGAAAGTTGCCTAGGATTGTCAGATATTCCTACTAACGATCAGAACACTCTAGATGTTAAAACTATTGATGCACAGAGGGAAGTAACCTGAAGAAATAGTGACAAGGGCATTTTAATGATTGCCTTGTATTCAAGAAAAATATATTATCGATGGAGTCAAGGAAGTAGCCGACCAAAGTGGAGACCACAGATAAAGAAAAACAGAGGTACAAAGAGGGAATAAGGGTCTACGATATAATTCGGTAGCAAAATGGAAATTGGTTTAACTGCTATCCCATAGCGGCTTCAAGTAAATTAACCGGATCCTCTCTGGTCAATTTCAGCAAGTTCCATACCGATAATATATAACTATAACCAGGCATGGATTTAGATGGGGCCAATATCACAGCAAGTTTCCATTGAAAAGCCCAATGACCTCTGTATATAAGAAAAATATTTTATAAATTAACCACTAGATGATAATTTTTTTAATTAATTTAACATATACAAAAATAAATATTGTTTATAATAACATTTTTCAAGGCTTTATATCTTGGAATGATTCATGAATGATCTAGGATTTTGATGTTTTTATGGAACAGGAAAATGTTCAAATATGGGCCAAACTTTTTTTTTCTTTTTTTTTTGGGAGCTAAAGGGCCTGACTATTGTTATTTACCAAAGAGCAAAATAGAATCCTTGCCTGTTTATATAGAATCCTTGCCTGTTTATATAGAACAAAAAGGGAAATTTGAATGGTCGGTAATGAAACTTGAACCTCCAACCTTTGTTATTGAGCAAAACCAGTATACCAATTTAGCTAGACACTCGTTTTAATGTCATTGATATAAACATATCTAGCATACCAAAAACTGCAAACATTATCACGAGTAGTGATAGTTTTTCTTATAATTAAATTTCAGATTAGGCACATGCCCCCCTTATCTTGGGGTTCCAATTCGCCCTTGGATGAGAGAACTTTTCTGTTATCTAATCTGCTAGATTCAGTAATTTTGTAAATCCATATATGGAAAGCATTATTATGAGTAACTTTCTAATAATTATGAACTAGAAGATGCTATGAATGTTTAATATTACATTTTTACTCTTTTTTCAATTGTCAATTAGATCCGCAAATCAATTTGGCTTTAGTTAAGAACTATCTTCGTAATAAAATATCAAGTTATTAGTCTATCCTTTCTAAGAGATGATATATTAGGCAATGATATACTAAATGCATAGAAGATGTTGGATTTTGGCCTACAGATAATTACAATTTTATTCTGAACTTTATTGATGTTTGGTTTGGTACATTGAAAAGTATGGTCTTGTAAACTTTCCCATAAATGTGAGGGGAATCTTGAATAGCTATCCCCCCATGAGCGTTTTAATGTTAAAAATAGTGTTATTTCTAATGTACTGCTAAATAGCATAATAAGCACCCCATGACGCTAAATGTATATATGTAGCCCCACAAGCACTATAACATAAACCCTCATGAGCATTGAAATCTTGAGGGTTATGTTTTTATTTCATGAAATGACAGTAACTGCAAAATGATCATGCTGGGGAATCACATAATTAACATTATAGCAATGCAAATTTTAAACCTTCAAGTCATACATTTTTAATGATATTCAATAATAAATTCATCTTAATGCGAACAAATCAAAAGGTTAATATATGCAAGAAAAGGTGATCACAACTAACATAGAGTTGATTTTATCTTCAATTACATCACAAGTAATAATTTTATTTGATCCAAAAATGTATCATCGGTAAATTACATTTTCTAATTTATAAACTTAATAAATAATTTATAACATGATATTATATGATGTGTGATATTGGAGATAACCACAATTAGTTCATTATTAAATGGCATGCCACAAATTGCTAAAAGTAAAAGGCATCATTTAAATTTTAAGCATGCCAATAGAAATGGTGTCTTTAAACTCACTGGTCGCCGAGAAGCAACCAAGCTGATCGAGATGTCAAGTTGACGTCCTACATTGTTTTATTTCTTATTATGGATTTACTAGAACATTTTGATACTTCTTGTTCCTGTTCTTAAAATTATCAATCATATTGTATATGTTTATTGAATGGATATCGCTTTCATTGCTCACGAGATCTTTTTTTCTTCATCTTTTAATGTTTTTATCTTATTGAAGTGTTTGGATTGTTTGGGATAACAGTTTAATCAAACAAATAAAAAAAGGAAAATATTAGGCTCTTAAACCTAGTAAATTCTGGATTCAATATGATAACAACTAAATAGGTATAGGGCATATGCAATCTCAAGCCCGGATCTTCCTAAAAAGTGAGTGATTGTACTATATCTCACAAGGAAGTTCATGTGCTAACCAACTGTATCGAACAGTATTAAGCTAAGATATTAGAGAAACAGGATCACAGAGTGATTGGAGAACAGAAAATTTATGAAGCGGCCCCAAACAATCAAAAGCCCTATAGGCTTGAGTATCACAATATTCCTAGAACTTGGCTTGACAAATAATCAAAAACCTGGTGAGCCAGCTGAGCAGCAGCAGCATGATCATCTACAATTCTACATGTATGTATGGCACTAGAATCTAGAGCCTATATAAAAAACTCACCTTGACAATACATCTGCAATCCGCCATTGGTCTAAGCTAACCTGAAAAATCAAGCGATCGAGAGGGATTGTTTGGAGCTAAAGAGTCGTGCTGATTTATTTGTGCGCTAATCCCCAAAAGATCATAGTGGAAGAGAGAAAGTGGGAGAAGCGATGAGAGCTGTGGGGCCACCAGGAAACGGGAGGCGGAGATGCCAGGGAGTAAGAGATAAGGACGAAGAAACAAAAAGAGAAGGGAGAGGTGACGCGGCGTCCGCGCGTACATCCGCTAATTTCTCTGATGAATCCGTTTTCTACAGGCGCACGGCTCCGAGTTTGTGGAGTGGATTTTATTTATCAGAAGATTTTTTTGGATTTATACTGTTAAAACCTATTATTAAAATGCAACTATATTTAAGCACAGTCCCAAAAAGCTACAATCCTAATGTAATTTAAGGCCGATGAGCACCACACAAACTCATTAACAAATTCAGAAGAATTAATGCTATTTATCTTGACATAAAAATTTCATTTTTCATATAAGGGTTCACAAATTTCATTTGTTAAATAAGGCTTCTTCTTTATATATTTCATATCTTAATGTTGGATATTTCGAATAGATAAAAAAAAAACCAAATTTCTATGAAAGAAGAAAAAAAAAAGAGTAGGAAAACCCTTGCTTAGAAATTAATATGGGAAAATTGGTTCTTGGCCTTAGAAAGGATTAACATTACGTAAACAAAGAAGAATTATAGTCCATTGGTAATGTTATTGACACTGGCTTTGGCTCCTGAAGTCCTAGATTTGAACCTTGATGGTTTGTGTTTTTAATTTTATTTTATTTTTTTTTTGTTTTTGAGATCAGTCTTAAATACTTTAACAAGAAAATCTATTATTGTCACCATCCGAAAAATACGGAGCGTGACTGGCACTTAAATTACGAAACGTCTCAAGACGTACGTAATCTAAGTAAACCAAAGCCGAGAAATCAAAACCAAATAAAGAAGTAGAGTGCAGAAGTAGAGTGGAGGAAAACCAAATTAAAGAAAGTGATTTTTAACCAAATAAGTCACATCAAGCTTTTAAAAGCAACATCACATTTTTCCGAAAAATTCGGCAGAGTTTTCTTTGTAAATACTGGCTCCAAACGGGTACAAAATAAGAATACATGTACATAATGAAATAAGGTATCCCTAAGCGGGAGCTAGCTCTTCGCCAATGGCGGAATCACAATCGCACGCAATATATCATCACCGTGCAAAATAAGCATATAAAGGCCATAATCACAAATTCGTCGTTCGGGTATAATTCGGCGAGGTCGAAAATTCAGATTTGGCGAACTATTCGGAAAAAATTGGCAGATATTCGGGAAAAATTCGGTAAGTGTTCGGGAAATATTCGGGAAGGATTTCGAGCAAGAAATTAATATATGAGACGCTGGGTTTTGATTTTGTGAATTATTTGCTGTTTTTTAATTATTCGCTGTTTTTTCACATAATTCGGGGATAATCCGCGAATTATCCGCGAATAATTCGGCCCGCCGATTAATTCGGCGATTAAGTCGGCTGATCAAAAATTCGCGAATTATTCGCGAGTTCGGCGAATAATTCACGAATTATGTGACTATGATAAAGGCACAAAAGTAAGAAAGTATCACGTCGGCTCAAGTGAGCTCAACCTCAGAGAAACAACATATATATACAAATATCACGGTCCCATCTCTAAATCGCAAATACAATTGTAAAAGTGGTAGGTACGGTAGATGGAGTATACTAGATACAATAATAGTACAGTTGGAAACAAAATATCCTCGCAACCCACCTATGAGCAATGATGCAAGTCCAAGTAAAAGGAACAAAATAAGGTAGTGCGCCCGCTGCTACTGTGCTGACGGGTCGGATCTGCAAAACACTATGGCACGGCGGGGGTGAGTTGCCAACTCGTGAGTAATAAGTAATAGCTAATAAGACTATCGTAAACATGCACGCAATTTCGTCACAGCCTAAATATACTAACGTGATGCAATGCACTAGTATGTATGCAACATGAATGCATAAACAACACGAGATCTGAATATGTTTAGCACAAGAAAATCTGTAATCTTATCTTAATAAAACTTCTGTAATTTAACTGTAGTGTCATCAATGAAATCAATAGAAATCCGTGTCCAATATCGGCACCAAATATGAATATCTCAATGTCTCGACATCTCAAGTCTCAATACCTCGATGTCTCAATGTATCAATAGCTCAAATATCTCGGACTCCGGTAATCTGGACTGGCCCATACCATCTAATCTCCGGCTCCGGCAATCCGGACTGGCCGATATCATCTAATCTTGAGACTATGTCGGTATCCTCCGGATATCCGCCGTGTCACAATATAACCGGTCGGTAGTGCTCCCCTGTCGAGCTCAACGCCATTATCTGTGACCATCTTACCCCAGGGTACCGCACCGGGTCCACCATGCACTCACAGACAGTTCCTCCTCCTCCTCGAATCGGGTGTATGATACGCTCAAGAACCGAGAAATCTCATGGTGGACGACCCATACATCATATCAGGAGAAAACCGCAACTTGCATTATTAAAATGATAATAGCTTTATAAAATTATTGCGGTTTTTCCCAAAAACCCATAAATCTCATAATACTGAAATTCTCAAGGAAAATCACCATATTTACACATGTCAGAGATGATGAATATCTAAGGTATCAACAATATGAAATATGATGTGTGACTAAAAAAACTATGCATGAACAATGATGCAATGAGGTATATGCATATGACTAGCAATCCGTATCCATCCTGATGAATCGAATATACAAGTACAGGTTTACAAATCATATATGATGCAATTGTTTAAATTCAGATTTAAACAAGTTATATAGTGTTTGTGGCATAGCAATTACCAAGGCGTGTGTGTCCCCATGAATAGTGCCCATGCAGCATAAACCAATGGTAATGGTGCCAGTGTCCTATGAGATGATATCACACACACACACACACACACACACACACACATAAAGAATATACGATGCAATGAGATGAATAATTAGGAACTACGCATATAAGTGCAAGTACTGATCGAAATTCTAACTATCTGGTATCTTGCGCCATCCAAACGACCCCCCCCCCCGTAGATGTGTACATCTACTCACCGGAACGCCTCCGCTAGTCTGATCCAATCACCGCTTTTCCTTTTCGTGCCTTGTCTGATGTCTCCCCGACCGATCTTAGAATCACACAATGCAACACACATAAGGTTAATATCCTGCAAAACGCGATATCAAAACCATACGAGAAAACTAGCGTCAAAAGCTAAACGCGTGTACACTCGAAGCACCAAAACGTGTGCGCTAACGTCTGAAACCACCCCAACTGACTGTGATACACGGCAAACACCAACCCAGAATCAGAACGTACGAGTCGCGCAAATCACACTGTTAAACATATAAGTAATTGGTCTCAGATTTTATCTGGAGCAGAAACCAAGAAAACAAGCAATACCAAATACCATAAAATACATACAGACATCTGTCTGCAAAGCACCAACTCCCAACTCCACCAAGGGGCCGGGGAGCTCGGAAAACATGGAGGTTTCGCCGGATCAAGTGGGGTAAAACGGGCTCGTATTTCAACACAACACTCTAATCACAAAGTATAGTCTACAGTATATGTGTGTTTAATCTAAAAATAACCACAGAAATAGCAAATACTCTGTATCCTAAAACTTGATTTAAAACTGTTGCTAATTAGCGATATTAAGGTATTTTAGTGTAAACCTGTGACAAGACTTGGATTATTAAGTACTAACTACACTTAGTTACCCTATTCAAGCCATAAAAACCCTAAATTATCTTAATCTCCGCTTAAAACTCAAAATTAGCACTAAAAACCACTTAAACACTAATTTAAGCTAAATAAACTAAAAGTTTAGCAAATAAGTAATTAAGTTTGGCTTTATACCTCAAGTTGGTCTAAGAATGGTTCAAACTTGTTGATCTTGCCTCCTAAAGCTAAGACTTGCATCAAGAACCAAAAGGATTTGTTTTGAAGTGTTTTAGATTAGCTTTTGTGGTGTTTTGAAGGATTTTTTATGGAAATGGATGCTTTACAAATGAATGAAGAAGAAGAAGATGAAGGGGGAGAGGGCTACTAGGGCTCTGGCCGAGAGCTGGGGGGGAGTGAGGGAGAGAGAGAGGGGGTGTGTGTGTTTGTGCTCAAAGTCAAAGTCCCCCATGTCTCATAAATGTCCCATGCTACCCTTTTTCATTTCTTTTCTCCATTTTTTTAAAAAGGAATTTTAGAACCATAGAAAGAATTAGAAGGAAAAGTATGTTACAATATTAGTGTTGAGTTGCCATGCTTGCTAAAACACATATTAACCTAGGGTAATACTAGATTTTTGCATGTTTATTTAAAAATTTAGCTTAGTAATTAATAATTACGAAAAATAGATAACTAAGTGAACAATAATTTAAATGTTAATTAATAAAACACAATTATATATGTAATTACATAATTTTACAATTAAAATAGATTTATTCCAGTCGATGCGGAAAATAATTATTAATTAGGTTTTTATGAAAATCATGTATTATCACTAATTAACATATAATAGACCTAAACGAATTTTCAAAGCGTTACAATCTTCCCCCCTTAAAGAAATTCGGTCCCCGAATTTAAAAATCTAGCTACACATACTTTCGAAGAGATGGGGATATTTCTTCCTCATCTCGTCCTCGGTCTCCCAGGTGACCTCTTCGCTGCTCGGGCCACGCCAAAGAATCTTTACGGACAGTATAACCTTTGACCTCAATTTCTTCACCTGCCGATCCAGAATGACCACCAGCTACTCGGTGGAAGAAAG
Source organism: Agapanthus africanus (assembly GCA_030015575.1). NCBI lineage: Eukaryota > Viridiplantae > Streptophyta > Magnoliopsida > Asparagales > Amaryllidaceae > Agapanthus > Agapanthus africanus. The sequence goes on from JASDDO010000022.1 coordinate 468,158,254, forward strand.
ATCGCGCTCTAGCTGGATCGTCTGGTGCTGAATCGCATGAGAAAGGCCATGAAGGTACTTGCAGAGTATCGATACATGGAATACGAGGTGAACATCTGGGAAACTGGGCGGAAGAGCCAACCGATAAGCAGCTGCGCCAATACGCTCGAGGATCTCGAAGGGACCCACATATCTTGGACTAAGGTTCTCTTTCCTCCCAAATCTCATCACGCGCTTCATCGGAGAGACCCTTAAGAAAACATGATCGCCTACAGTAAACTCAAGACTGCGCCAGTGTCGGTCCGCATAAGATTTCTGCCTACTCTGGGCCGCTCTCATCCTATCACGAATCAACTGAATCTTTTCGGTCGTCTCCTGCACAATCTGCGGCCCCAAAATACTGCCCTCACTGAGCTCTGTCCAATATACGGGCGATCGACATCTCCTCCCATATAACGCTTCGAAGGGTGCCATCTGAATCGTCTTCTGGAAGCTGTTATTGTAGGAGAACTCTATCAAGGGCAAATGATGATCCCAGCTGCCACCGAAATCTAAAATGCACGCTCGGAGCATGTCCTCAAGAGTCTGAATAGTACGCTCTGACTGACCGTCGGTCTGCGGATGGAAAGCTGTACTGAAACTCAATCGGGTGCCCAAAGCCTCCTGAAGTTTCTGCCATAGTCGGCTAGTGAACTGGGTGCCTCGGTCGAACACAATACAAGTCGGGACGCCATGCAGTCGCACAATCTCGTCAATGTATATCTGGGCATACTGAGCAAATCCAAAAGTGGTCTTCACTGGCAGAAAGTGAGTCGCTTTAGTCAATCGATCCATGATCACCCAAATAGAGTCATTGTTGGAGATAGTGCCCTCAGAGTCAATTATTGGATCGCTGGTACGTGATTGCAATGATTGCGGAGGACCTATACCGGCAGGACAGTCTTACTCGAGATGATAGTATTGTTGGAGATAGTGCCCTCAAAGTCAATTATTGGATCACAGGTACGTGATTGCAATGATTGAGGTAGGACCTATACCGATATGACATTCTTTCTCAAGATGATAGTATGCTATCTGGTTTGACTTTATCATCGTATATATGCTTTAGTTCGCTATTGCATGATGATGGAGCCCATAGGATTCTTGCTTGACTACCAGCAGTATGATGGCGATCATATACGTGGGAGCTGGGGTCTGTAAGCACATCCTTTAAGTGTCCCTAGTCGTGGGAGTTTCGAGACAGGGCATCGATACTCCAGAGTAGACTAGTGTATACAGTCGAGACCCCGACGAGGGGCGGTGGCCGGTCTCACAAGCCACTGGTGTCAGTTGGATCACCTAAGATGTATACAGGTGCTCATTGGGTTATGAGTACACCGGACAGGACTCGCCGGGAATCTGCTAGTTGGTATTATACATATCGTCAGATAGCAATTCCCTGGTGACATGTGTACAGGTTAGTTCATCGACCTGAGGTCATCATTTGTCTCGTGTGAGTTCCCACTGTGCTTTGATTTCTACCCTACCACGGCTCAAAGGAGTCGTGCAAACAGGTCTTTTTTGGGTACAGTCCCGAGCCACATTGGAGGCAAGTAAGCGGATCGTCGGGGATTCGTCTCTCCCGGTATTGGGGGTTGATGTCGCGCAGTGCACGGGTGGCCATCACTAGGAATCCTCGGCCGAGGTAGTGGAGAATTACTGATTTGGATCAGTAGTTTCTCAGGTGGTGATGGGCTTCATGCCGACACGATTTATCGCGTTATTAGGGGTCTGATTTTATCCACCCCCTAGACTCGATATGCGATACTCTTTAGACTAATGGACCGGACTGTATATACATTGTCACTGTCAGGCTCAGTAGGGTTTAGAGATGAGTTCGCTCGTCAGCTTCCCTTCCAATCAATACATAGGCAAAACGTTATGTGCAGCTTGTACCTCTGACGTGCTAGGGGTTATACCCAGTGCCAGTATATTGATGAGTCATTAGAGTCCCCCACAGACACTTTCCCAAGTTCGGGCGAAACGTTGTAGAGGCCGTATGGTGTTATGGCAAGATTCGGAAAAAGCACGTGCGTTTTCGCACGTGTTGTTTTTCGGGCAGATAATACTGGTAGGCTTTGGTTTAAGCCGGAACCCAGTATTATACTGTGTAGATATAATATCTTTGTCTCAGTTACATTTGTATTCGGTCGTAATACAAATGCGGGTATGTTTATACCGATACGGGGTTATCCTGAAATTCGTTTCAGGATGATTTTTGGAAGTTGCCAGTTTCCAGTTTTCAATCAGCCGTATTTTGACATTCGGTTAAATACGGATTTATCTTTTTGGGTGAGTCATGAGGAGATGTGTGTGGATGCTTCTAGAAGTGATGACTAAGCTAGTGACTCATTAGTGTCATTAATGGTTCATTAATGATGGAGGATGACTAGGTTTATGATGATTGGTTTGCATTTAATGCTAGTTAGTGATTCATTCTTTGTTGATAAGTATCCTTGTTATGGTCACCCTCTTTCCCTCTCCTACACTCACCCTCCTCTTGATAAATTGTGGCCGGCCTCCTCTTGAAAGGAGAGAGATTCATTTTTTATTAAAAAGATTATGGTTTTGGCCTCATGAAAATTAGATAGTCTCTTTCTCATTTCACCCGATCCAAAAGGCAACTTCCATAACCGTTCGTCCATGACCCTGGACGTAACGAGACAAAATGTTTTACTCATTCTCTACTTCATCTTGGTCGTCTCTTTTGGCAAACTTGACGATCGAGTTGCCTCGGTTCAGAGGCGGGAGCCCGTTTAAAGATCCGTCGACGTGGTGCCACCCAGACGACAAGATTGGAGATCGAGGAGATCGGAGCAGCCACAACAAAGCGTGGGATGATGGTTGAAGACCGAAGGACTCGGATCATTCGGTATAACGTTTCTACCCATTTGTAGTTTGTTAGTTTAGCTTTAATGGCAGATCCGGGTTACGGTACACGATAGCGCCAGTTCGTTAAAAGTTTTTGTTCCGCATTTGGCGTCTGTTAGACGGCCGGGGCGCTACCGTGGACTTACAAGTATGCTATCTGGTTTGCCTTTATCAGTCGTGTACATGTTCAGGTGACTGATTACATGTTACACTTTGATAGAGCCCTTAGGATCTTGCTTTACTACCAACAGTATGATGGCGATCATATACGTGAGAGTTGGGTGGTTTATACGCATATCCTTAATTGTGGTCCCTAGTCATGGGAGTCTCGAGACAGGGCATCGATACTCCGGAGTAGACTAGTGTATACAGTCGAGACCCCGACGAGGGGCGGTGGCCGGTCTCACAAGCCACTAGTGTCAGTTGGTTCACCTAAGATGTATACAGGTGCTCATTGGGGTATGAGTACACCGGACAGGACTCGCCGGGAATCTGCTAGTTAGTACTATACCTATTGTCAGATAGCAGTTCCCTGGTGACATGTGTACAGGTTAGTTCATCGACATGAGGTCGTCATTTGTCTCGTGTGAGTTCCCACTGTGCTTTGATTTCTACCCTACCACGGCTCAAAGGAGTCATGCAAACAGGTAGTTTTTGGGTACAGTCCCGAGCCACATGGAGGCACGTGAGCGGATTGGCAGGGGATTCGTCTCTCCCGGTATTAGGGGCGAGAGCGTGCTGTGTCTAGGAGAGCCATTACACATAGCCCACGGCCATGGCAGGAGATTTACTGGTAGGTACTCCAGTAGTATCTCAGGGTGTTATTGGGCTACACTCCGACACGACTTATACTGCTATTGGGGGTCTGACGTTACTAGCCCCCTGGCAGATATGCGATACTCATTGACGAACGGACCGGACTGTATATACATTGTCACTGTTAGGCTCAGTAGGGTTTCCGGATGAGTTCGCTCATCGGCCTCCCTTGAGGTCAGTCCATGGGCAGCCGTTACGCATAGCTAGTGCCGCTGACGGTTTGTGGTTAAAACCACTGCCAGGGTACTGACGAGTCATTAAAGTCTCCCACAGACAGTTTCCCAAGTTCGGGCGAAATGTTGTAGAGGCCGTATGGTTTTATGGCAGGGTTCGGAAAATGCACGTGTGTTTACGCACGTGTCGGATTTCGGGCAGATGATACTGGTCGGCTTTGGCTTAAGCCGGATCCGAGTATTATATTGAGTAGATATAATATCTTTGTCTCAGTTGCATTTGTATTCGGTCGTAATACAAATGCGGGTATATTTATACAGTTACGGGGTTATCCTGAAATTCGTTTCGGGATCGCTTTTGGAAGTTGCCAGTTTCCAGTTTTCTATCAGCCGTCTTTTAGCATTCGGTTAAAGAAGGATTTATCTTTTCTTGAGATGAGTGTGGAAGGTTCTAGAAGTTTCTAGAAGAGGTGACTGGGTTAGAATGGTGTTGATGTTTCATTGGTTGCTTTCTTTGTGTTCACACATGATATTTTATCTTATGGTCACCCCCCTCCTACACTCACCCTCCTCGTTCTTATAAGTGGCCGGCCCCCCCATTGTGAGAAAAAAGAGAGCTTGATTCATTTGTTAAAAGATTATGATAGATTTTGGGGTGTATGGAATTTCACAGCTCATTTCATTCCATCACCCGATTCCTATGGCAACTTCATTAACCGTTCGTCCATTGCCTTGGACGGAACGAGACAAAGTCTTCTACTCATTCTCTACATCAATCTTGGTCGTCTCTTTTAGAAAACTTGACGACCAAGTTGCCTCGAGTCAGAGGCGGGAGCCCGTTTAAAGAATCGTTGACGTGGTGCCACCTGGACGAGCAGATCGGAGATCGACGAGATCGGAGCAGCCGCAACGGAGCGTGGGATGATAGTTAAAGAACGAAGGACTCGGATCGTTCGGTATAACCTTTCTACACTCTTTACAGTTTGTTAGTTTAGTAATAATGGCAAATCCGGGTTAAAGTATACGATAGCGCCAGTTAAAAAGTTTTTGTTCCGCATTTGGCGTCTGTAGACGGCCGGGGAGCTACCGTAGACTTACAGTGGTATCAGAGACTCACCATTTTGCTTTACTAACTTGTGCTAATGCATTTAAAATATCGATTGGACCGGATATCGAAAACCGCAAAAATTCAAGTTCACAGTTTCTGTTGATTTTTAAAGGGTTCCAAAAATTATTTTACATATCACAGAATTCTGTGCAGGGTTTTCTAAGAACACCGTACAAATTTGGGCACATGATTCGACAAGACTGCCGCGGAATCGCGGTCAAACCTATGGTTTGACCGCGCATCCGCGGCCATTCTGTGAGATCATGCCCCCAAATTTGCACAGTAGCTTCTACGTTGGAATTTGGGGGTTTTGGTATATATCTTTTGGGCCCAGATTTTGTTACTGTTCAATAAATGTTCGTGAGGCCCACTTCATGATATTTAGTCGATCGAAATTTAAACATGTTTGTTTACAGTGCTTACATTATATCTCCGACCGGGAATGTCATTTGATCGGTAAACCGCGTCTGATTGCTATAGTTCTTTTAGACGGGTTTGCGAACGTGACATTCGCGTTGATGTTCTGTATTGTGCTGTGATGTTGCGGTTTTGTCGTGGTGGATAGCAGTGTGTATTGGTAGTGCAGTTTGAGTTTATTTGTACATTTGATATTGCGAGGCGAGCATCCAACATCTGGACTGCCGTCACTGCCTATTGTATAATATTCTTTTGGGGAACGACCAGGTTGCGGTCGATGTACCTGTTGTACTATTTTTCATTACTGTACTAGGTTTTGCCCCGCGACGGAGTGCACAGATAGCCGGGTTCTGGAGGGCAACGGGTCCGCATCTCATAGCTTTGAGAGGCAGAGGGGCCTCACTCTAGAATTGGCAGACTATTCGCCACACTCGTAGGGGGTACAGGTTGACCCAAGGAGGGGTGCCCAAGATTACCGGATTCCGTGAAGTACAGGGTGGTCCATTCACTTCGCTGTAGGGGGCTGCCTCGCTTCAGGTTTTGGCGGGTAACTTGCCGCACCCGTAGGGGTCTAGGTTTCATTGCACAGGCTATCCACACGACCAGGGGAACGTCGGGTTTCAGCAGCGGCTCTGTGAAACCCGGGGATCCCAGATTATCTGTATTGTTCTGTGATGCTTATTACTTTTCTGTAATGTTGCATATTATCACGCCTGGAGCGATTATTGTATATTGGTATATATACTATTAGATGTTGTATATGTTTTACACCCGCGCTAGTCCAGTCCCCGGTCTGTCGTTAGTTAAGTAACCTAACGGGTGATGACGGGACCCAGTGACAAATGCGGATGGCATATACGTACATTTTATTTTCGTTCTTTTCTGGTGTGATTAATTGATGGGACTGCGTTGATTCTGATCAATGCAAAGTAAAACAAACCTGTTTGCTGTTGTTGGAACAAATTTAAAAGTGTTATTGCAAAGACGTTTCCTTTTGTTATGCATAGCGGTATTCAGTGGAATATCCTGCACCTCATTCGACGGGGCAAGGGCCGATATCCCTTCACCGGGACTGACCCCTTAGGCAAAATTTTGCGTCAGGGTAATAACTTCACTATAGTCGATTACAAGTTGCTTTGCATCGCGGTATTCAGTGGAATATCTTGCACCTCATTCCACGAGAAAAGAGCCGAGATCCCTTCATCGGGAGTGACCTCTTTAGCAAAAGGTTTTTCGCCACTATATTTTAAAAAAAGCTATCAGGTTCCTTCAGCGATATCAAGTTCGTTACGTTAAAGGTTTTTCGCCAAAAACCAGCCGTAGCCCTCCATCATTTCTTTTGGGTATTCAGTAGTATTCAAGCTATGCATTTTAGCCAAAGTTAAGGTATAGTGTTTGGTAGCTGCTGGGTATTCATTTGTTGCATAGATAGATGAGTTGGTTTGGGACAGTCGTTCTGCCATTTGGCCAAAGCCAGGGGCATGTGCGGGTGGGTTCAAATTGACAAGATAGTGACGGGTAGAACTTGGCATGTGACTTATGACATTTTGACCAAAGCCAAGGTTATAAGAGCATGGGGCAAAAATCTTATTGGGAGTTTCTAAAGAAACTGAAACTTGCCAAGTATGCGCATACCTTCTGGAGTATAAGTAACGTGGATGCATTCCATCACGTTATCATGCGATGAGAGTTGGATCCCGATTCCCACTGATGAGTTGGTTTACTCTTCGGGTGATTCCGATTCATTCTTCTTTCAGGTTTGGAGGAGAATTTGACAGGACAGTGGGAGGTTTCCGGATTAGATAAAGTGATAACCATTCTGATCTAGGTTAGAGTGCACACAGAGTGTTTCTTTTCTCTCTCTCTTTGGCAGCGACCTTTGACCGACCCTAGACTATGACTCAGTGACCAAGTTGACCGAACCTTCTTAAAATACTGGCTTTTGGATTGTCTGAGTTGCATAAGTCATTGCCACTCCTTCTTTTACCCTTTGTATTTCTCAGAACACCCGTATTACTACGGACATCCACTTCCATTGGATAGATCCATCGTATGGTTATATACGAACTCGAAGGGACTTCTTCGAGGATGGATCCAGGTTCAGGAGAAATAGAATTGGTTTATTCAGTTATCTTTTATTATCACCTTCTCTCAAGTTGCGAGTACTCCTTGATTTAGGAGAGTACACCTATTACACTTATTGGATAGTCTTATTCCAAACCATAGGCAGGTGTCGAAAGGTAGGGAATGAAGAAAACCAATTAGCCTAAGTAGGGTGTGCAGAAGGTAATATGTAAAGACAAAATAAAGGGATTAGAAAGAGGGCAAAGTAAATTGCGACTGTTATCATTCATGACCAAAACCGCGTACTTCATCGCCACTCCTATTTCACCTTTAAAAGAATAAAGGTATTATTTAGTTGTCTTTTATCATCACCTTCTCTCAAGATACGAGTACTCCTTGGTTAAGGAGGGTACACCTATTATACTTACTGGATAGTCTTCTTCCAAACCATAGGCTGGTGCCGAATGGTAGGGAAGGAAGAAAACCATTTAGCCTAACGATGGTGTACAGAAGGTAACGACTAAAGATAAATAAAGGGATTTGGAGAGATGGCAATAAAATATACGGTTGAAGTCATGAATTGGATTATGGAAGAGGCATTGCTATGAATACCTGGATACCCCTACGAAACATTTTCATGTTTCAGTGCATTGTTAAAGAAAAACTGTTTTCCCGATTAGATACTTACTCCAAGGGTATGTATTTACCAGGTTTCATTCTTATATCTGTATGGTTTTACAGATGATGAGCGGGAGTAAGTTATTGGGAATTAATCCTCATTATATCGGAATTCGTTGTAATTGGTGATATTTGAGGAAATCGCCAGGGTACAGTTTTCAACCTACGACGCACAGGTTTTGAGTTGCTTAAACTCAGCGGACTTATACAGAGTATTGTATGTTGTCCAGTGTCCATCAGGACAAAGGGGTAGGTCCTCGTACTATGTTATGTTTACTTATAACTTCTCTAGTATTTAGACAAGTGTTTCGTAGAAATACAAGGTCTAAGTTTTGAGAAGTTGTGGGTATAAGAAAAAAGTAGAGAACCAGGTGTCACAAGTATCGGGATTCTTCAAAGAGATCGAAGATGTAGATTCTTGTGATTGGTATTCAGATGATAGTAATGGTTTTGAGAAACTTGTTTCTCTTTCAGATTACTCATAATTGGATGGATTCCTAAGTTGAGTAATGCTGATTAGCCTCTTTTCATTAAGTTGATATGCACTGGAGACAGCTGCATGATTTGAATCCGGTTCCAATTAAATAAGTGCCAAAGTTTCTATATTGAATATAGAATAGTTCGTACCTTAAAAGATGTTAAGGTACGGGGAGTTGTCCAGCTTATGCTTAAAACCAGACTCTGGATAACTCAGGGCACGTTTCTGTAATGGCTGTTTGTGGGTTGACCCTGGCTATGACGAGGGTTGATATTCTATCATTTGGAAGATCAATAGTGATATTGTTCTTGACTCGCCACAGTTTTAGTAAAATGGACTTTTTCAGAAAACAGTAGTGGGAGTATGGTAGAACTGGAAGTGATTCCAGAATCGCGAACGATTACGGAAAATTTAATAGGACCTATATATTCAATCAGGTTTGACATTCTAATAGCCACTCCGCAGATATGGTGGGTAACCTCAGACACCCGAAAGGTACTCTGGTAGCCTCAAGGACGGTGACAGGGAGGTTCTTATCTACCCAGACTTGACACTACTGATGTTCCGGCTGTGAGACCCGGTAGGAGGGTTGTCGTGGTCAGTGGGAGCAGCGGAAATTTAGTGGGCAAGTAGCTTATGTCTATAGACTTGAGCAGACATAGCGGAGATAGATCATCTAATTTTGATGTGACAGTCATGGGTTTGACTTCAATCAGGATAGGGGATAGATCTGTTAAGAAGGTAGTAGGGTGTGATGTCATGGTTGTTCCCCTCCGAATGGCGGCCTAGACTTTGCGTCTCGCCTGAGATTCGGGGCAGATGTTATTTGGTTTTATCCGTCTACCTCTCCGAAAATGCCAAGTTGATTTATGGCACCTTGAATCGGAGGTTCAGACGGATGCGGCCGATGTAGCAGACTTCGTCAGATTCCCCCTCGCTTGAGGGGTTTTTGATTGTGGGGACGCTCTTCCCTGCAGGCGTAATCCCCTGCAGTTAATTACGCTACCGCATCGCGGCAACAACTTTCTCCTTCTCCAGAATTTCACTTCGTGTCGTGTGTGTTTGTTTTGTTTGTGGTTGCTCGTGGATTGTATACGGAGACTGAGTAATGCCGTAGCCCGTAGGACGTGGATTAGTCCAAATCCGTATTTACTTAGATTTGGGTTTGGTGTTTTTAGTTTAAGGATACGTTAGTCGTATTGAGACTAAGATCGACTTAAACGTTCGTCAAGGATACGTTAGTCCTGTTTTGGACTAAGATCAACTTGACGTGGTGATCCATTTAATATATGGCCGTCGGGACTCATCACCTCTCTAACGTCGTTGAAGGATTACAACGATGTATGTCAGAGGAGTTCAGAGATGTACCCTTGAACCAAAGTTAATTTGGAGTTTTATCATTCATTTAAATGTCTAAGGATACGTTAACCGTATTTGGGGCTAAGATCTACTTAAACGGGACCGTTTAGATCCGTCAAAAGAGCATTTGGAGGCTCTATTGTTCCAGTTTTAGGGACGTAGTGGTCCATGTTCAAGTTTAGAGACGTGGTGGTCCATCGCCAGTTTAGCGTGGTGGTCCATATTCCAGTTTAGGGACATGATGGTCCATCGCCAGTTTAAGGACATGGTGGTCCATCATTAGTTTAGGGATGTCTCGGTCCGATATTAGTTTAGGGACGTCTCGGTCCGATATTAGTTTAAGGATGTCTCGGTCCGATATTAGTTTAAGGACGTCTCGGTCCAATATTAATGTATGGTCGTCGGGACTCGTCACCTCTCTGACGACGTTGAATGATTACAACGACAGATGTCAGAGGAGTTCAGAGATGTACCCTCGAACCGAAGTGAATTGATTTAAGAGAGCAATCTTGCTCAGTCAATTTAATTTAAGGACTTATGGCCAAAATTGGGCTAAGTCCAGTTTCATCATTTTTTGTCTTTGGCCTGTGCTAGGGCTTCACCCCTTTTTAGTAATGCACCGCATTATTCTTGTTTTGGTTGGGCTTTGCCCTTTTATAAATGATGCAGAGCATCTATTTTTTTGTTTGGGCTTTGCCCCCCTTTTAAAATGCATAGCATTTTTTATTAGGCCTGTTAGGCCTTTTAATTGGGCTCTGTCCCTTTTCTTTAACAATGCAGAACAATAAATACTCTGACAGTGCCCCACATGGCTTGTCAGGCGCTTTGCGCTAAGTAAGGAGCGCAAACTCGTATGATGGTGACACGTGTCACTTTCTGGTGAGCGCAAGCGTACTAGCGCAGTGCGTTGCGCTAGTGCGCTGCGCTGTTGCGCTGCTGACACGTGGCGCGCTCTGGTGAGTTGTGCCAATTCCAGAGAGCAAAGCTCTATTTCAAGAGCGCGTAGCGCAAGCGGTTCTATGGCTGACACGTGTCGCGCTCTGGTGAGCGCAAGCGCAATAGCGCAGTGCGCTGCGCTGTTGCGCTACTGACACGTGGCGCGCTATGGTGAGTTGCGCCAATTCCAGAAAGCAAAGCTCTATTTCAAGAGCGCGTAGCGCAAGTGATTCTATGGCTGACACGTGGCGCTCTTAAGAGCGCAACAACGCAGTTTGTAAGTGTAGAGCACTAAGAATCTTTTAGATTCAAGAAAAGAAGTGCAAAACACTATTTTTTTTATTTTATTGTTTTCTTGTTTTAAAGAACCAGAGGTTCCTAAGAAGTGCAAAGCACTGTTTATTATGTAAAGATCATTGATCTTATTTTTAGATCAATGATCCATTAGAAGAAATTTCTTCTATTTCATGAAGGTTCTTTACCTTTTTCTTGGAATTTTCTCAGAGCTCTCTCTGTTTGAAGCTCTTGACTTTTTTCAAGAAATGTTGATCCCCTTTTTTTTATTTTAGAAAGAAGGATCATTGGTCGTTGGGACCTACCACCTCTTCGACGACACTGAGAGATTGCAGTGTCATATATCGAAGGTGTGGAGGGATGTGCCCTTTGAACCATGTCTCACTCATTAGGGGGGAAGAACAGGCTGGAGCTTAAGCTTCTCGCTACTGAAAAAGGCTTCTTTGCGTTCGCGCACGTGCGTCACACGTGTGTCGCACGTGTTGGGCGCTCATATTTGCACGTAGCGCACATGGATCTTGCGCATATGCGCATTATGGGGGGGAGCAAGCTCCTATGGAGAACGAGTCTCCTTTGAATATTCTCATGTGGTGCGCACGTGCGTTGCACGTGGTGCGCACGTGGCGGGCACACGTGCGTTGCACGTGGCGCACATGCGCATTATGAGGAGAAGCAGAGCTTCTATATACGGAGAACATGCTCCTTGTAATATTATTAAATGTTCTCATGTGGTGCGCACGTGCGTTGTACGTGGTGCCGCATGGCGGGCACACGTGCGTTGCACGTAGCGCACATGGCGCTTGCGCATATGCGCATTATGGAGGAGCATGCTTCTATCTTGGAGAACTAAGCTTCTTTGGAGAACTAAGCTCCTTTGAGTATTAAATCCTTTGAGGATTTAACTCTACCCTTTCTAAGAGGTATCCCCTCTTATTTATATGGGAGTGGTAGAGAAGCCATCTCTCCTTTTCCCGATGTGGGACTAAAAAATGCATTCCCCATGTAGTAGAGCATTACTTTAGATTACACGTGCATAACACATTTGCTCATAACTTTTGATCCCGGATGAATTATGAGGCCCATAATATATCAAATCGAAGGTTTTTTCGAGATGCTTTCAACACCATCAGAATTTAGCCATTTCTCATTCCGGAGTTTGTCAAAATACCGCTCGGAAAATACTGGTTCGCATTTTCTTCCTTAGATCACATGTGCATAGACATTTGCTCATAACTTTTGATCCCGGATGAATTATGAGGCCCATAATATATCAAATCGAAGGTCTTTTCAATATGCTTTTAATACCATTAGAATTTAGCTGTTTCTCATTCCGGAGTTTGTCAAAATACAGCTCGGAAAATACTGGTTCGCATCTTCTTCCTTAGATCACATGTGCATAGACATTTGCTCATAACTTTTGATCCCGGATGAATTATGAGGCCCATAATATATCAAATCGAAGGTTTTTTCGAGATTCTTTCAATACCATCATAATTTAACAATTTCTCATTGGGGAGTTTATCAAAATACAAGCCGGAAGATACTGGTTCGCATTTTCTTAAGCGTATCGCTGCCATTTGATATCTTGGACTCTTTTGCGCAGAAATTTTTGGTGGGAACAAATGCCCCCCACTACTTTTCCCACGTAAGTATATATGTGGGTGAAGTAGTGCAGAGTAATGCATAGCGTATGACCAGTTTCGGGTTGGTATATAACTTTCAGAGTCTTGATCTGAGAAGATAACGAGTGGACACGAGTGTCGTCATTTATCATTGACTCAAATCTCGACTCTTAAAAGATATAGTTCCAAACTCTCAATTTCATGAGCCGCGCCCTTCTATTTCTTTATGTTTTACTCTGGTGTGAAGTAGTTTATACGCTCATGAGTAACTTCTCCATTTCAGTGGCATGTACCTTTAGCAAGTGTGGCTCGTAGATGGTCTATCTTAACCTCTTTATAGAGCAGTAATGGCTTAGAAGACAGGGGTAGGATCTGCCACCTAAGACTTTTCAACTTTATGAGCCGTGAGGGTCTCATAAAGACTTTTCTCCCTACGGATCGAGAGGATCTCGTAGGTGTATTTTCTCCTTAGGAATCGTGAGGATTCTTAAGTACGTTTTCTCTGATAAGTCGTAAGGATCCTATAAGAGAATTTTTCCCTCCTACGAGTCGAGAGGACTCGTAAGCGGTTGTTTCCCTCCTTGTCGAAACTCAACTTCGGAGAGTGAGACCCATGGATAGTATGCAAGAGACCGTTTTAGATCGACTTGCCGGGTCCCATTGTTCAGGAAGCAAGTTTTTTAGTCCCTGCTGCCTGAGGCTTCATCTTGCAAGTTGAGACGAATCGGGAATTTTTCCGCGGAGACACTGGTTTCTCTGCGAGCCGACGCGAATCAGGAGGCTTTCGTCAAGGATTGTTTGTTTCCTTGAGTTGAGGTATCTGCTAAGGATTATTTGCTTCCCTAACGCCAATGATTATTTGTTTTCTTGGTGTTGAAACGGATCGAGAATTTCCCACGGAGGCACTGGTTGCTCTGCGAGTCGACGCGAATCAGGAGGCTCTCGTCAAGGAGTGTTTGTTTCCTTGAGTTGAGGTGTTTGCTAGGGATTATTTTTTTCCCTAGCGCCAAGGATTATTTGTTTCCTTGGGGTTGAAACGAGTCGAGAATTTCCCACGGAGGCACTGGTTGCTCTACGAGCCGACGCGGATTAGGAGGCTCTCATCAAGGAGTGTTTGTATCCGTGAGTTGAGGTGTTTGCTAAGGATTATTTGTTTCCTTAGCGCCAAGGATCATTTGTTTCCTTGGGGTTTGAAACGAGTCGAGAATTTCCCACGGATGCACTGGTTGCTCTGCGAGTCGACGCGGATCAGGAGGCTCTCGTCAAGGAGTGTTTGTATCCGTGAGTCAAGGAGTTTGCTAGGGATTATTTGTTTCCCAAGCGCCAAGGATTATTTGTTTCCTTGGGGTTTGACACGAGTCGAAGATTTCCCACGGAGGCACTGGTGGCTCTGCGAGTCGACGCGGATCAGGAGACTCTCGTCAAGGAGTGTTTGTATCCGTGAGTCGAGGAGTTTGCTAGGGATTATTTGTTTCCCAAGCGCCAAGGATTATTTGTTTCCTTGGGGTTTGACACGAGTCGAAGATTTCCCACGGAGGCACTGGCGGCTCTGCGAGTCGACGCGGATCAGGAGGCTCTCGTCAAGGAGTGTTTGTATCCGTGAGTCGAGGAGTTTGCTAGGGATTATTTGTTTCCCAAGCGCCAAGGATTATTTGTTTCCTTGGGGTTTGAAACGAGTCGAGGATTTCCCACGGAGGCACTGGTGGCTCTGCGAGTCGACGCGGATCAGGAGGCTCTCGTCAAGGAGTGTTTGTATCCGTGAGTCGAGGAGTTTGCTAGGGATTATTTGTTTCCCACGCGCCAAGGATTATTTGTTTCCTTGGGGTTTGAAACGAGTCGAGAATTTCCCACGGAGGCACTGGTGGCTCGGCGTGTCGACGCGGATCAGAAGGCTCTCGTCAAGGAGTGTTTGTATCTGTGAGTCGAGGAGTTTGCTAGGAATTATTTGTTTCCCAAGCGCCAAGGATTATTTGTTTCCTTGGGGTTTGAAACGAGTCGAGAATTTCCCACGGAGGCACTGGTGGCTCTGTGAGTCGACGCGGATCAGGGGGCTCTCGTCAAGGAATGTTTGTATCCGTGAGTCGAGGAGTTTGCTGAAGACACTGGTTTTTTCAGAGTTGGACTGAACCGTCGAGATTTGGCTTCGTCTTTTGGCGAAGCCTGTTAGGAAAGTACGGTTCCCTCTTTGTTTACGCCCTTGGATTGTATACAGGGATCGATGTGATCTTAACTGTAGGGCCAAAGTTTTATCATCATTTTTTTTGTTTTATCTCCGTGATGCTCTATCATTTCAGCTTTTATATCGTGAAGGTCGCGATTGCCCAATCATTTCGGCTATTTTTTCGCGGTGCCCAAACATTTCGGCTTTTTATTTTTTTTATTTTTACTCGCTGCTTTTTATTGCGAGTTGCCCAATCATTTCGGCTATTTTGCATGCATACATTTTTACTTGCTGCTTTTTATTGCAAGTTGCCCCATCATTTCGGCTATTTCGTATGCATGTGCGGCCTACTGGCTTTTCGCCGTAAGCCGATTTCGGCATCAACACCGCTACAACTGGGATATTAACAGGAGCGAATCATCATCTGCTTCCGTCAATGTCGAACAAAGGTGGCTTAGTGAACAGGGTTAGGGTCCTGTCGACTAAGGCTTTGACTTCATGAGCCGTAAGGGTCTCACAAAGTTATTTCTCCCTACAAGTCGTGAGGATCTTATAGGTGTATTTTCTTCTTAGGAATCGTGAGGATTCCTAAGTGTTTGTTTCCTCTGTAAGTCATAAGGATCCTACATGAGGGTTTTCTCCTTGTAAATCGAGAGGGCTTACAAGGGTTGTGCGAACATATCCCCAGTCACGGATGGATCTTGGTTAGGAAAATGTTTATTCGCGCCCGTGGATTGTATACAAGGGTCAGTATTGAGCCACTTGTAGGGCAATATCGAAAGTTGTGGGGGTTGCTTAAGCACAGGTTTAGGTCTCTGTAACTTAAGACTTTCAACTCTTATGAGCCGTGAGGGTCCCATAAGAGAGTTTGCCTTACGAGTCGTGAGGATTTCGCAAGTGTATTTTCTCCTTAGGGATCGTGGGGATCCCTGAGTGTATTGCTCCTTTGTGATTCGTAAGGATCTCACGCGGGTGGTTTCTCCTTACAAGGTCGAGAGGACCCTGTAAGTGTCATTTAACGAGGTTGCGCCCTTTCAGGTTTTCACAAACACTCGCCGGTAGTCCTGCTGTTTTTACTCATGGAGCCCTTTCGGATTTTCATCCATGCCCATTTTTCTTATGGACATACCGTTTTTTTTATTCTTTTTATTTTTATATATATATATATATATTTTTTACGAGGTCGCGCCCTTTCGGGTTTTCATGAACACTCGCCGGTAGCCCTGCTGTTTTTACTCACGGAGCCCTTTCGGATTTTCATCCGCGCCCTTTTTGCTTATGGACATACCGTCTTTATTTATTATATTTTTTTTTATTTTTTTATTTTTTTTATTCATCTCGTCAGCCTAAGGATGCTACGGTATTAGTTTAAAGACGTTTCGGTCTGCTATTAGTTTAAGGACATTTCGGTCCGGCGTTGAGAGGCTGGCTACTGCTTATAAAGCTTGAGCTTAGGAAGATAGCGAGCGGACGTAGTCGTCGTCATCTATCATTGACCTAGGTTGTGGCTCATTAAGCGTAGTATTTCTTTAGAAAGAGACCGTTTATCGGCCTGAAAGGCCTTTCACCGTGCATGTCCATGAGTAGATAGGCCCCACCCTGGTATACCTTATCTATGATGTACGGGCCTTCATAGTTTGGCTCGAATTTTCCCCGCTTGGCGCGATTGGGAATCATAGGCCTTTTGACCACTAACACGAGTTTGCCTTGGCGGAATGTCCTCGGTCGGGTCAATTTTTCATATGAGCGCGTCATCTTTGCTTTATAGGCCTCCAGATTCTGTTGCGCTGTGAGCCGAGTTTCATCAAGGGCGTCAAGCTCCTCAAGCCGAAGGTGAGCATTTTCTTCGTCCGTCAGCTCGTAATGGACTGCCACTCGTAGAGAGGGTAACTCTATCTCGAGGGGGAGTACTGCTTCGGTACCGAACACCAACGCGTACGGCGTTGTGTTCATGGCCGTCTTGAACGTAGTTCGATATGCCCAAAGAGTTTCTTGCAGTCTTTCGTGCCAGTCTTTCTTATTTCGGGACACCGTTTTCTTTATGGTCTTTGTCAAGGTCTTGTTGAAGGCTTCAGCTAGACCATTGGCTCGCGGATTATAAACCGAGGAATATCTCCAGTCTATATTGTGCTGCTGTGCAAAGCGACTGATCTTGTGGCTTCTATAAGCTGGCCCGTTATCGGAGATGATTCGCCTTGGCGTTCCAAACCGATATATGACATGCGTCTTGAAGAAGTGGAGGATATTTTCCGTCTTCACTTCTCTTAACGGTACCGCTTTGGCCCACTTAGATAAATAGTCGGTCGTCGCTAGGATGAAACGATGTCCTCTAGACGATACTGGTTCGATGGGGTCGACTATATCAGTCCCCCACATTTCGAATGGCCAGCTAGCCACCGTTGGATATAGTGGATTCGGATGCTGATGGATGAAATCCCCATGAATTTGGCATGAGTGGCATTGCTTCGCATATTCGAGGCAGTCCTGGATCATCGTGGGCCAATAGTAGCCCATGCGTTTGATCTTCAACTTCATCTTTGGGCCTGCTTGGTGAGAACCGCAGAGTCCGTCATGAACTTCCTGGACGACCCTTCTTGCTTCGTCAGGTCCTAAGCATCTCAGCCACAGAGAATCAAATGACCTCTTGTACAGAGTATCATTGACGAAGGCGAAAGACAGAGCTCGTTTCATGAGCTAATGTCTTGTGGACGCTTCTTCAGGCGTTCGGTGGGACTTGAAGTAATCTATGAAGACTTCTCTCCAATCCCCGGTATTTTCCCAATCTTTTACTTGCAGGGTCGTCTGCTCGCTCGCTCCTTTTCCTTCGGATGATTCCGGAGATACTTCTGTTGGGGCAAGCACCCGACGGCTTTGCATCACGATTCTAACGTCATCGAGGTTTTCGTCAGCCAGTTCTTTAGCAAGTTTGGCCAACGCGTCTGCTTTGCTGTTTTCCGCGCGCGGTATGTTTTCCAAAATATAAGAGGGGATTTGGGTCAACAGCTGTTGCACCTTTTCGCCATACTTCACCAATTCTGGTTTGCATGTTTGGTAGTCGCCGTTTACTTGACTAACGACCAGTTGGGAGTCTCCATATATGAGGAGATTTCCAATTCCCATGTCGATGGCGATCTCGAGGCCTGCTATTAGAGCTTCGTATTCGGCTTCATTATTTGTTCTCGGCTCTGTTAGGGAGAAAGCAAAGCGCATTATCCCTCCTTGTGGAGTCACAAAGATGAGCCCTACGCCCGATTTGATTATAGGGGTACTTTGTTTGCGCTTCTTCACGGAGGATGCTCCGTCGAAATAAAGCTCCCATCGGGTATTATCACCGTCGATCGCATCAAATGCATGTTCATCTGGAAGATCGCAATTTAGAGGAGAATCGGCGGGTATGGGATGCTCAGCGAGGAAGTCGGCGATGGCCTGGCCTTTCACTGCCTTGAGAGGTTGATACGTTATTGAAAACTCCATCAAGAGTAGGGCCCATTTAGCGAGTCGTCCCGTCAATATAGCCTTTGACATCAAGTATTTAAGGGGGTCCACCCTTGAGATGAGACGGACCTCATGCGCCAACGCATAGTGCCTGAGCTTTGTTATCGCGAAGATCAACGCCAGGCAGTGTTTTTCAATGGGGGAGTAGTTGCTTTCTGCCCCCAGTAGAACTCGACTTAAGTAGTAGAGTGCTCTTTCTTTCCTTTGGTCGTTCTCTTGTGCCCATAATGCGCCTAAAGAACCTTCGAGGGCGGTCGTGTAAAGAATGAGAGGCTTTTCCTTAACTGGAGCAGCCAACACTGGAGGGTTTTGCAGCTATTGCTTGATCTCGTCTAGTGCGCTTTGGCATTTTTGATCCCAGACGAACGGGGTTCCCTTCTTCATCAAGTGACTATAGGGACGGCACTTGCCTGAAAGATTGGCTATAAATCGCCGAATATATGCGAGTTTTCCTTGGAGAGATCGCAACTGTTTGAGAGTTCTCGGCGGAGGCATTTCCATGATCGCTTTGATCTTTGACGGATCTATTTCAATACCTCGGTGTCGAACAATGAACCCCAGGAATTTGCCCGAGGAAACCCCAAATGCACACTTGAGCGGGTTCATTTTCAAGTTGTATTGTCGAAGGCGTTGAAATACAGTCTTCAAATGCTCGAGATGTTCCTCGTATGATTTGCTTTTAACCACGAGATCGTCGATATAGCATTCGACGATTTCGTGTATAAGGTCATCAAAGATCTGCGTCATGGCTCTTTGATAAGTGGCACCGGCATTCTTTAAACCGAAGGGCATCACCTTGTAGCAGAATATACCTAAAGGAGTCCTGAAGGCGGTATGCTTCTGGTCTTTTGGATGCATCTTTATCTGGTTATACCCTGATGAGCCGTCCATAAAGGAGAAAACCTCATGAGTGGACGTATTGTCTATCATTAGTTCGGTGACTGGCACTGGAAAATCATCCTTCGGGCAAGCTTTATTGAGATCCCGAAAGTCCACGCATATGCGCACCGTCCCATTTTTCTTCATCACCGGGACGATGTTGGCGATCCATTCAGGGTATTGAACTTCCTGGATGAAGCCAGAGTCGATCAGCTTCTTGACCTCGGCATTGATACTCATCTCAAGCTCGAGCCGCATTCTCCTCGGCGCCTGTTTGACTGGCTTGATGTTCGGGGATATCGCCAATTTGTGTACAGCAATTTCTGGATCTAGTCCCGGCATTTCGGAATAGTTCCACGCGAAGCAATCTCTATGCTGCAGAAGCACATCCTTTAACGCAGCTACCCTTTCTTCAGATAGTAACTCGCTGATGAATGTCGGTCGCGGGTCATTTGCTGTTCCCAACTCAATTTTCTTGAGGTTATCTGCAGTGGTATGGATTCCATCTTCCAGCTCTTTTAGTGCTGGTGGAAATTCTGAGATTATCTCGTCGTTGCTGTTTTCAAAGCACCAGGGAAGGTCATCCATGTTCTCGGGCTCTTCCCTTGATATCATTATCACGTGACAAGTACGAATCCGTTTCCAATCCCAATGCAGAACTGGTTCTTCTTTCGTGGCCTTGGGCTCGTGCTTTTGTGGCGGTGCTACCCTCCAGTTGTCGGACAGAGTAAACTTGCCAAGCTGATACTGATCTTCGACCCAATTCTTGAAGGTGAAGCAGTCCTCGAGAGGGTGTCCTATTACTCGATGGTAAGAGCAATAGTCTGGGTGTGAGACTTCGCCCGCTTGTTCGGGGTGTTTAGACTCCGGCAATGTAAGAATTTGATGTTTTAGAGCAAGATCAAGTATCTTCTTCGTCTTGTCCCGAGGAAACGAGTACGCTCGACCCATTTTCTTCATGAGGGACAGATCAATAACGCTCGACTCCCGTTTGCGTGGCTTCTTATCCCTGCTTTGTTGTTGTTGAGCGCCTTTTTGGCCTTTCGACTTATTTCTGCTTTTACGCCGAGCCTTCTTTATAACAGGTTGACAAGGAGCGGCATTTTCATCTTTCACGGCCTGTTGGAGAAGGCGTTGCGTTCTGGCTTTCTCGTAAATGACCATTTCGCGGTTATGATCTTCTCGGACTTTTTGACCCGCTTCCCTTATAAGCTTGTCCATTTGTTCCTCGAACGACGGACTGGGCTCCTTTGTATCTGGAACTTTCACTGGCTTAGGATTAGCGTCCTCCCATTGAGCATCCGCTTCTTCATCGAAGTCGTACACGACATAGCAGCTGTTTAGTAGCTCCCGTTTCTTTGACCGGACGTATCCAAGCCCAATTGTTTCCATTCTCCCATTAGGCAGTTTGCGTTGAGTCCCGGGAACGTTCCAGAATTTGTCATAGAACTTGGCTTTTCGAACGGTTTGCTTGAAGGATATCCCCTGGCGTTTCAGCAGCTTTTTCAAACCCTCTGTATAATATCTGGGAAGACGGATAGGCTGAAGCCTGTCGAGCGTAGGATCCGCGCCATGCCAGACTTCTTTTTCCACCTTGGTTTCTTCAGAGCGGTAGAACAGAATTGCTTTCTCGCTCTCTCACTTAGGAGGGATGTAGAATGTTTGTAGCTCTTCTACGTTGTAAATATTAAGAGCATCTAGTTCTTTAAGGTGTTTAAGCGGCATCATGGCGACTTGCAGACTTTGCTCTTCATCAGCGAACGTTCGTATTGAAGGTCGAGCAGAGAATACAGCATGGACTTCATCTTCCGAGTCGCTGCCAAAGATCAATGTAGGAGCCGATGGTCCCGGCTTGTTGTGTTGGGACGGACCCGAATAAACTACCTCCTCTTCCTCCTCGGTATCACTGCCGAAGACAGGGATGGTGGCATTAGCTTTATTCTCCGGTTTGTGACACTTCTCCGTATCTTCGAAATCCGGTAAGAAATATTTGGCGTCTTCATATTTGCGGACTTCATTCACAGAGAATGGGTTCAGTTCTCCCGTCACGGTATACTCGAAACCATCCTTAAAATACTTCATACACTGATGTTGTGTAGAAGGGATGATGTTGTACTCGTGTAACCATGGTCGGCCGAGCAAAGCGTTGTAGCATGTCTTGGCGTCTATGACGTGGAACTTAATGTCCGTGACGAGTAGCCCGAAGCGCAGCGTCAGTATCACAGATCCAAGAGTCTTTGACGATTGGGAGTCGAACCCGGAGATGGTGATCTTGTCCCGAGCAAGGTGCTGAACGCATATGCAGATTTCCTTCAACACCCGCACGTTGAGTAGGTTAACAGACGACCCGTTATCGATTAGGATTTTGCCTATCTTTATATCATGGCAGTATCCCGAGACATAGAGAGAGCGATTGTGTTCGCACGTCCCAAGTAGAAGGTCTTCATCGCCAAAAGTGACATCGGCCGTGTGCACTTCTTCCAATTCATCCTTCATCTTTTCCTCGGCCAGGCATGCTTGGAATTGTTCTGGATCTCGGAGTGCCTTAATCAACGAATCTCTCGCCTCCTTTGATAGCAAAAGGGCGTCAAGAATGCTGAGCTGTGAGGGTAGTTTCCTCAGGTGCGCTAGGACGTTGTAATCCACCTTATTCTTCTTCGGCGGGTCCTTGGCGCTTAGCTCTTCCACCGCTTGGTCATCTAAGACGATATCTTCAGAGACCTTTTCTTTCCCTTTATCTTTTCTGTTTGAGGATCCGAGATTCTTTTCGGGCAGCGTTCGATTCCGCAGCCGAATATTTTCGCAGACCTTCGGCTCTTCTTCTTTTCCCGAAGTTGACTCTTTAAAGAGAGGGGCGAGTTCCAGCTCCTCATCAGAATCGCTCCCGAATGTAGGCACTTGTGTTCCGCCAGTGTTAACTATGCGACAATCGCCGGTAGTTCTTTCAAGCCCTTCGGTCGTATTTCTTTGCTCCCGACGAGTTTCGCGCTTTTCCCGCTTAAAGCGTTGTCGATGAGCAACGTATCCTCGCCACCATTTATCGAAAGCTTTGCACTCTTGAGTGGGGTGCTAAACCTTCTAATGATATAAGCAATAGGAGGGGTGCATTTCTATTTCACTAGTAATTTTTCCTTCAGAGGATGGTAGCTTCATGCCCATTGATATGGCCTTAGCAAACTTTTTCCTCATCTTGAATTGGCTTTTGTCAGCGGTGGAGGCATTTGGCTCCAGCGGGATCATCTCAGCTCTTTCATCAAGTCGCTGGCGCTTGGCCCTTTCAAATATAGCCGTCTCGCGTTCTCGATCAGCTTTACTTTTCAATCGAGCTTCGTTAAGGAACGCGTCAATCATTTCAACTGATAGCTCCGGAATTTTTGATTCGGTATCTGCCCCCAGCGTTTTAGTGCCAGGAGTCTCCTCATTGTTCGTGATCGAATGGGAAATCATATGACGGCTCGCCACATATTCCTCGGATTCATCCGATGAACTTTCTCCCTCATCTTCTTCTTGAAAGACGTGATTGAGGAACTCTTGGAGCGTAATGAGAGTCCGTGCCTTTTGGTTGTATTCATCCAGCGCGTCAATTTGCTTTTGTAAGTCCGTGCGCTTGTCGCCAGGCTTCACGGGCTTCTTAGATTTCTTCTTCTTCTTTTTCGAATATTTTGACGGCTGGCTGCAGTTGCTTGAACCACCACCATTGGTCTTTGGAGTTGGACGTGGCTTCAACATCCCCTCAATGACCTGCGGTTCCAACGGGTTCGTCCACTTGATTGCTGGACATGTCTGAAGATCGTTTAGCATCCTCTTTGTCTTGGCTGATAATACAACCTCCCAAGGAGCTTCTTCAATGACGGAGCATGTTTCCCCCGGCGTATTCGTCCCTTTAGAGGTGTGGGGCTGCGAGGGATTCACCTTCCATTTGTCAGATAACGCGAACTTGCCCTGTCGGTACTGGTTTTCAAGCCAATTCTTGAAAACGTAGCAATCTTCGATCGGATGGCCTAGTACTCGATGATAAGGACAGTAGTTGGGCTCGTTGACGTCACTTGGTTGCAACGGACGTTTTGGATCCGGCAGATTTATGAGTCTGTTGCGCAACGCCAGCTCGAATAACCTCCTCGTTTTATTGCGCGGAAAGGAATAAGGACGTCCCATCCTATCCTCAAGGGGTACGTACGGGCGCATATTATTTTGACGAGCAACCGGCTTCGAGTCGCTTGGTTTTTGTTGAGCATTAGCGACGACGATCGCTTTTCCCTTCCTTTTATCATTTCGGGAGTCCAGCTTTGGAAGAGGAGGTTTATGGCCCATCTGATCCATCTGTGCTGGTTTGTCGATCAAGGCTTGGAAGGTAGTCGGCTTGAAAAACATCATAAACTGCGAGATGGTTGCTTGTGGATTGAGGGTTCCCACAAACATACCCACTGCGGGAGCTTCTTCAATGCGCTGCTCGCACTTCGACCATAAGTTCTGCCATCGTATAGCGTACTGAACCCACGTCTAGCCAGGTTTTACCCTGGCGTTAATCAGTGCTGTCATCGGGGTACGTTCACTGGCGCTTGCAAAACGTTGAGTAAATAGTAGCTCCATCTCTGCGAAGGTTTTGATAGAGTCGTTCGGGAGCTCAGAGTACCACTCGAACGCCGTATCTGATAAGCTTCCAACGAACTGGCGAAGCAACAGCTTATCATCACCACCGGTATTGCCGCAGAGTGCCCTGAACTGGGCGACATGCTGGTGAGGATTGCCCGTCCCTTTGTAGATATGGAACTTAGGAATTGTGTAACCTGGCGGGTACTTAATCTGATCATACCAACTCGGATATGGCCGTCCTGTTTTTACGACCTAGCCAGCTGCTTCGGTCGCATGATGAACCCGTATTTGTTGGGCGATGTACTCGTCCAAATCAGCTTTGGAGATTGCATCCTCTTTAGCCGTCGACAGAGCTGGTGGAGGATTTGATGTCTCTCCCCTATTGTCTCCAAGGATGATCGGGGGCTCTTCAGCCGGAGGATCTTGTTGTATCATCATCCCTATCATGTCTTGGAAGAGGAGGCCCATACGCTGTATATTGGGTGCTTGTTCAGCAGCCTCTTTGTCCTTCTTCTCCAATATCCGGCGAAGGAATTCGGCGTCGGTTTCTTCCTCCTGGCGCTCATCTGAGGACGTTTCAGGGTTCTCTTTTGTCCCGGTAAGTGCAGCCATAGCATTCGTCATTTCTTGGAGCTTTTGCTATTGCTCCTGTGCCTTGGTCACTGATCGGGTGAGCGGTCGATGACCTGTAGATATGCGGCTATCTTCTTTTCCTGATGCCATGTAAACCGTATGAATTGTTATGCCCCCTGACTTGGGGCATTTAGGTTCACCATTTTTAACTTTTGCCATTGGCGCGGGGGTTTTCTCCGGCCTCCTTCTTTTGTGGGCCATTGAAGTTGAAGGGGCCGTTGCAGTGGGTACCCTAGCGATCGTTGTCCCCTGCTGTTTAATAGGACGGTCTTTTTCTTTTTGCACCTTCATATTCTTTTGTTGATGAGAGTGATCTGGGTCGATCACGGAGTCCTGAACCCTTCGCCAAACCTTGTATATTTTTGAGGACAGTCGTTGAGAGGGCTGTTCTTGTTTTGTTTCCGGAACTCTCTCCGCGGGCGGAGGAGATCTTTTCAATGTAGCGGTTAGAGAATTCTTACGTACCCTCCTCAGCAGTTCAAAGTTGTTCCCAGTTGGAACAGCAGCGTTGACTTCTACCACTGGAGCCGGTGGAGTTAGCCCTGAGGGGGAGTTGCCCCCTGCCTTCCTCACTCGTTGCCAATGGCGACGTCGAGCATGACGAGCCGTTGGGACTGGCCCGGAGATTGAGACATCTTCTTTTTGCCCCCTGTCTGAATGAGGCGCCGCCGGTGTTAACCTCTTAAAGACTGAGGTTGTCTTTTGAGGGGCGATATTCAACCTGTCGAAGACGGATCCTCGAGCAGGGGCAGGAGCAGGAGCAGGAATCGTCAGTCTTGAAAAGACTGACTCTTTGACAGGGAAAGCCGCCTTGATGACTTTTGGAGCAACAGTTATTGCTTTCCTTGGGACAACCAGTTTAGAGTTCTGATTTAGCCTGGTGAAAACCGAAGCTGTTGGTTTGGTAGTGGGCGACCCGTTGACAGGGGCCGTCGTAGCAGTGAGCCGGTCGAAGACCGACTTCTTGTTCACTTCCGGTGCAGGTATTGGCATAGAGAAGCTTGTAGGTGGGATCATAGTCCCGAAGAACAGGCCAGTGGTGGCTTGGGTCACCTGGTCTACCGGCAGAGGAAGCCGCTTGGGGCCCATATGCTACACCTCCCGGTGAGGTGGAGCGTCCGTTGCAGTGGCACTTCGAGCAGTTGGTGCAGTTAGAGGCCATTGATGCTTGAGTTCTGCGCCAGGCAAAAGACCAAATCTTAGTAACTTGAAATCCAAAGGCAACCATTTAACAAACCGTGATTGGTTCGCGAGGACGACACACGAAGTGTGGAGTGGAAAGAGGAAAAGGTCCCACCGGGCGTGCCAGAATCTGTTCCCCTCCGAAAGACGGCCGAGGCTTTGCGTCTCGCCTGAGATTCGGGGCAGATGCTATTTGGTTTTATCCGTCTACCTCTCTAAAAATGCCAAGTTGATTTATGGCACCTTGCATCGGAGGTTTAGACGGATGCGGCCGATGTAGCAGACTTCATCAGATTCCCCCTCGCTTGAGAGGTTTTTGATTGTGGGGACGCTCTTCCCTGCAGGCGCAAGCCCCTGCAGTTAATTACGCTACCGCATCGTGGTAACAACTTTCTCCTTCTCCAGAATTTCACTTCGTGTCGTGTGTGTTTGTTTTGTTTGTGGTTGCCCGTGGATTGTATACGGAGACTGAGTAATGCCGTTGCCCGTAGGACGTGGATTAGTCCAAATCCGTATTTACTTAGATTTGGGTTTGGTGTTTTTAGTTTAAGGATACGTTAGTCGTATTGAGACTAAGATCGACTTAAACGTTCGTCAAGGATACGTTAGTCCTGTTTTGGACTAAGATCAACTTGACGTGGTGATCCATTTAATATATGGCCGTCGGGACTCATCACCTCTCTAACGTCATTGAAGGATTACAACGATATATGTCAGAGGAGTTCAGAGATGTACCCTTGAACCAAAGTTAATTTGGAGTTTTATCATTCATTTAAATGTCTAAGGATACGTTAGCCGTATTTGGGGCTAAGATCTACTTAAACGGGACCGTTTAGATCCGTCAAAAGAGCATTTGGAGGCTCTATTGTTCCAGTTTTAGGGACGTAGTGGTCCATGTTCCAGTTTAGAGACGTGGTGGTCCATCGCCAGTTTAGGGACGTGGTGATCCATATTCCAGTTTAGGGACATGATGGTCCATCGCCAGTTTAGGGACGTCTCGGTCCGATATTAGTTTAGGGACGTCTCGGTCCGATATTAGTTTAAGGACGTCTCGGTCCAATATTAATGTATGGTCGTCGGGACTCGTCACCTCTCTGACGACGTTGAATGATTACAACGACAGATGTCAGAGGAGTTCAGAGATGTACCCTCGAACCGAAGTGAATTGATTTAAAAGAGCAATCTTGCTCAGTCAATTTAATTTAAGGACTTATGGCCAAAATTGGGCTAAGTCCAGTTTCATCATTTTTTGTCTTTGGCCTGTGCTAGGGCTTCACCCCTTTTTAGTAATGCACTGCATTATTCTTGTTTTGGTTGGGCTTTGCCCTTTTATAAATGATGCAGAGCATCTATTTTTTTGTTTGGGCTTTGCCCCCCTTTTAAAATGCATAGCATTTTTTATTAGGCCTGTTAGGCCTTTTAATTGGGCTCTGTCCCTTTTCTTTAACAATGCAAAACATTAAATACTCTGACAGTGCCCCACGTGGCTTGTCAGGCGCTTTGCGCTAAGTAAGGAGCGCAAACTCGTATGGTGGTGACACGTGTCACGCTCTGGTGAGCGCAAGCGCGCTGCGCTGTTGCGCTGCTGACACGTGGCGCGCTCTGGTGAGTTGCGCCAATTCCAGAGAGCAAAGCTCTATTTCAAGAGCGCGTAGCTCAAGTGGTTCTATGGCTGACACGTGTCGCGCTCTGGTGAGCGCAAGCGCAATAGCGCAGTGTGCTGCGCTGTTGCGCTACTGACACATGGCGCGCTTTGGTGAGTTGCGCCAATTCCAGAAAGCAAAGCTCTATTTCAAGAGCGCGTAGCGCAAGTGATTCTATGGCTGACACGTGGCGCTCTTTAGAGCGCAACAACGCAGTTTGTAAGTGCAGAGCACTAAGAATCTTTTAGATTCAAGAAAAGAAGTGCAAAGCACTATTTTTTTTTATTTTATTGTTTTCTTATTTTAAAGAACCAGAGGTTCCTAAGAAGTGCAAAGCACTGTTTATTATGTAAAGATCATTGATCTTATTTTTAGATCAATGATCCATTAGAAGAAATTTCTTCTATTTCATGAAGGTTCTTTACCTTTTTCTTGGAATTTTCTCAGAGCTCTCTCTGTTTGAAGCTCTTGACTTTTTTCAAGAAATGTTGATCCCCCCTTTTTTTATTTTAGAAAGAAGGATCATTGGTCGTTGGGACCCACCACCTCTTCGACGACACTGAGAGATTGCAGTGCCATATATCGAAGGTGTGGAGGGATATACCCTTTGAACCATGTCTCACTCATTAGGGGGGAAGAACAGGCTGGAGCTTAAGCTTCTCGCTACTGAAAAAGGCTTCTTTGCATTCGCGCACGTGCGTCACACGTGTGTCGCATGTGTTGGGCGCTCATATTTGCACGTAGCGCACATGGATCTTGCGCATATGCGCATTATTGGGGGGGGGGGGAGCAAGCTCCTATGGAGAACGAGTCTCCTTTGAATATTCTCATGTGGTGCGCACGTGCGTTGCACGTGGTGTGCACGTGGCGGGCACACGTGCGTTGCACGTGGCGCACATGCGCATTATGAGGAGAAGCAGAGCTTCTATATATGGAGAACATGCTCCTTTTAATATTATTAAATATTCTTATGTGGTGCGCACGTGCGTTGTACGTGGTGCCGCATGGCGGGCACACGTGCATTGCACGTGGAGCACATGCGCATTATAAGGAGAAGCAGAGCTTCTATATATGGAGAACAAGCTCCTTTTAATATTATCAAATGTTCTCATGTGGTGCGCACGTGCGTTGCACGTGGTGCCGCATGGCGGGCACATGTGCGTTGCACGTGGCGCACATGCGCATTATGAGGAGAAGCAAAGCTTCTATATATGGAGAATAAGCTCCTTTTAATATTATTAAATGTTCTCATATGGTGCGCACGTGCGTTGCACGTGGTGCCGCATGGCGGGCACACGTACGTTGCACGTGGCGCACATGCGCATTATGAGGAGAAGCAAAGCTTCTATATATGGAGAACAACTCCTTTTAATATTATTAAATATTCTCATGTGGTGCACACGTGCGTTGCACGTAGTGCCGCATGGCGGGCACACGTGCGTTGCACGTAGCGCACATGGCGCTTGCGCATATGCGCATTATGGAGGAGCATGCTTCTATCTTGGAGAACTAAGCTCCTTTGGAGAACTAAGCTCCTTTGAGTATTGAATTCTTTGAGGATTTAACTCTACCCTTTCTAAGAGGTATCCCCTCTTATTTATATGGGAGTGGTAGAGAAGCCATCTCTCCATTTCCCGATGTGGGACTAAAAAATGCATTCCCCATGTAGTAGAGCTTTACTTTAGATTACACGTGCATAACACATTTGCTCATAACTTTTGATCCCGGATGAATTATGAGGCCCATAATATATCAAATCGAAGGTTTTTTCGAGATGCTTTCAACACCATCAGAATTTAGCCATTTCTCGTTCCGGAGTTTGTCAAAATACAGCTCGGAAAATACTGGTTCGCATCTTCTTCCTTAGATCACATGTGCATAGACATTTGCTCATAACTTTTGATCCCGGATAAATTATGAGGCCCATAATATATCAAATCGAAGGTCTTTTCAAGATGCTTTTAATACCATCGGAATTTAGCTGTTTCTCATTCCGGTGTTTGTTAAAATACAGTTCGGAAAATACTGGTTCGCATCTTCTTCCTTAGATCACATGTGCATAGACATTTGCTCATAACTTTTGATCCCGGATGAATTATGAGGCCCATAATATATCAAATCGAAGGTTTTTTCGAGATGCTTTCAATACCATCATAATTTAACAGTTTCTCATTGGGGTGTTTATCAAAA
Source organism: Agapanthus africanus (assembly GCA_030015575.1). NCBI lineage: Eukaryota > Viridiplantae > Streptophyta > Magnoliopsida > Asparagales > Amaryllidaceae > Agapanthus > Agapanthus africanus. The sequence continues at coordinate 468,187,864 of JASDDO010000022.1, forward strand.
TACAGGCCGGAAGATACTGGTTCGCATTTTCTTAAGCGTATCGCTGCCATTTGATACCTTGGACTCTTTTGCGCAGAAATTTTTGGTGGGAACAATGGTATCTGGATGACATACACAGAGTAGGAAGTAAAATTTCTATACTACGATCGGTTGTACTGTGGTCGTCACACAGTTGTTTCTCCAGACAGGATATGGATATAATATTTGACATTCTGGTTTCTAGATCTATGGTTTTAGATCTGGATTTGGGTAGTTTCCCAATGTGGGTATTTTGACAGTATTCTAATGGTTTTTAGAATAGATGACTCCTGGCATGGTGGTGTATCTGCAGGTGATGGAGCCACCCTCTCTAAAGGTGTCTTACAGACTAAAGGGGAGAGGGATGGGCATGATTGGCAGATCACTTGCTTAGGCAACCGAGTCAATCATGAAATGTCAAGTACCACACCAGATGTTGTTGTTCCCCTCCGAAAGGCGGCCGCAGGACCGCGATGTCCTGACGCTGAGATTCGGGGCAGATACTATTTGGTTTTATCCGTCCACCTCTCCGAAGATGCCAAGTTGATTTATGGCACCGTGTATCGGAGGTTTAGACGGATGCTGCCGATGTAGCAGACTTCGTCAGATTCCCCCTCGCTTGAGGGGTTTTTGATTGTGGGGACGCTCTTCCCTGCAGGCGCAAGCCCCTGCAGTTAATTACGCTACCGTATCGCGGTAACAACTTTCTCCTTCTCCAGAATTTCACTTCGTGTCGTGTGTGTTTGTTTTGTTTGTGGTTGCCCGTGGATTGTATACGGAGACCGAGTAATGCCGTCACCCGTAGGACGTGGATTAGTCCAAATCCGTATTTACATAGATTTGGGTTTGGTGTTTTTAGTTTAAGGATGCATTAGTCGCGTTGCGGCTGAGATCAACTTAAACGTTCGTTAAGGATACGATAGTCCTGTTTGAGACTAAGATCAACTTAACGTGATAATCCATTTAATATCTGGCCATCGGGACTCGTCACCTCTCTAACGTCGTTGAAGGATTCCAACGGCAGATGTCAGAGGAGTTCAGAGATGTACCCTCGAACCAGAGTTGATTGGGAGTTTTATAATCTATTTGAATGTTTAAGGATACGTTAGCCGTGTTTGGGGCTAAGATCGACTTAAACGGCATCATTTAGATTCGGTAGAAGAGCATTTGGAGGCTCTATTATTCCAGTTTAGGGACGTGGGGGTCCATGTTCCAGTTTAAGGACATGGCGGTCTATATTCCAGTTTAAAGACGTGGTGGTCCGTATTCCAGTTTAGGGACGTGGTGGTCCGACATTAGTTTAGGGACGTTTCGGTCCGATATTAGTTTAAGGACGTCTCGGTCCGATATTAGTTTAAGGACGTCTCGGTCCTACATTAGTTTAAGGACGTCTCGGTCCGACATTGAAGGGTGTGGTCGTCGGGAGCCGTCACCTCTCTGACGACGTTGAGTGATTACAACGACGTGTGTCAGAGGAGTTCGGAGATGTACCTTCGAACCGGATATAAATTGATTTAAGAGAGAGCTATGCTCAGTCAATTTAATTTGAGGACTTACGGCCAGAATTGGGCTAAGTCCCATTGAGAATATTCAAGATTTTTCTTGATCTTTGGCCTATTAGGCCTATGCTAGGGCTTTGCCCATATTTAATAATGCACTACATTTTATTCTGGCCTGCTAGGCCTTTTTGATTTGGGCTCTGTCCCTTTATTTATGATGCAGAGCATCTGTTTTGGTTTAGGCTCTGCCCTTTTTTTTTTAAATAATGCATTGCCTTTTATTAGGCCTGTTAGGCCTTCTTTAATTGGGCTTGGCCCTTTTGTAAGCAATACAGTGCATTTGTCTGGCATTTTGCGCCAAGTAATGAGCGCAAGCTTATATGGTGATGACACGTGTCATGCTCTGGTGAGCGCAAGCGCAACAGCGCAGTGCGCTGCGCTAGTGCGTTGCGCTGTTGCGCTGCTGACACGTGGCGCGCTCTGGTGAGCGCAAGCGCAACAGCGCAGTGCGCTGCGCTAGTGCGTTGCGCTGCTGCGCTGCTGATACATGGCGCTCTCTGGTGAGCGCGCCAACAAAGGAGCGCAACAGAGCAATTTTTCAAGTGCAAAGCACTATTTGATTTCTTGATCTAATTTAGATCAAAGAAAAATATGTTTTTTCTTGTTTTTCTTATCTCAGAGAACCAAAGGTTCATGAAAAGTGGAAAGCACTATTTTATTTTTATTAAAGATCATTGATCTTGTTTTTAGATCTATGATCTGTTCATAAGAGAACTTTCTCTTTTTCTAAAGGTTTTTACCTTTTTTATTCTTGGGGAGTTTCTCAAAGTTCTCTCTCTCCTTTTTTTTTTAGAAAAATGTTGATGATTTTGAATTGAGGCCTAGGGTCCTTTTTATAGTACCCATAAATTAGTTAAATTTGTTAAAGAGATCCTTCTCTGAGTGATTTGGGGAATTTTCCCCACCGTTGGATCTTTGATCCAAGTGCTTCTGCTTTGCAGAAGAAAATCTTCTTATTTTAACAAGAACAGAAAAGATTTCTTAGAAATTTAATTCTGTTTGGCGCAGATGCCCCAGCGCGTGACACGTGTCGTGCAGCGCACAGCGCAGCGCAACTGCGCTAGCGCGTCTGCGCTGACACGTGTCGCGCAGCGCAGAGCGCAGCGCACCTGCGCTGGCGCATCTGCGCTGACACGTGTCGCGCAGCGCAGTGCTTGCGCAGCTGAAGCGTTGCTTCATTAAAATAGAGCTTTGCTCTGATTGGGCGCGCCTTCTTGGGCGCTGCGCTGACGTATCAGCGCCGGACATGTGGCGCGTTGCGTCCGGGATTTGAAGCGTTGCTTCAAAATTTGAATTTTGAATTTTCAGCAGAGCTTTGCTCTGATTGGGGGAAACAAATGCCCCCCCACCGTTGCGCTCACGTGGCGCGCACGTGAGTGCAGCGGTGGCAAGCCCCTGACTGTTGGATCAAGGGGTGAGCTGAAGGGGCGCAAGCGCCTTATAAATAGGACCTATGGCCCTTTAGAAAACTTCACCATTTTCTAGATTTTGATTCCAGAGCTTTGCTCTTGCTTAGAACTGTTAGTTGTATGTATGCCCTAGAGGCCAGTATTGTACAGATGATGTATATTATATTGGATCCTTGGACATATATAGAGATGACTTTCTTGCTCGATATGATAGTATGCTATCTGGTTGCTCTTTATCTTAACATGTACACTAGTCTCTTTAAACTGTCTTTTAGTTACATGTTGGTAAAGCCCTTAGGATGTGTACTTGACTGCCTGGACTATGATGCGGATCATACTAGTGGGGACATGGTAGTCCATAAGTACATCCTTCAAGGTCCCTAGTCGTGGGTGTATCGAGACGGGGCATCGATATACCAGAGTAGACTAGCGTATATGCTTCTCGACCCATGAGATGGGCGATGGATGATCCCATATCCATTGGTGTTTGACATCAGAGATGGTATACGGGTGCTCAGTGGAGACTGGGTACACTGGACGGACTCGCCGAGAACTCCCAGATGGTATTATACCTCACGTCAGATGGCAGTTCTCAGGTGACACTTGTACAGGTTAGTCTGTAGACCCGAGATCGTCATAGAGTCTTGTGTGATTCCCACTGTGCTTTGATCTCCACCTTACCACGTCCATAAGGGCGTGCAAAACGGTGGTCTTTGGGCACAGTCCCGAGTCACATGGAGGCAATGAGCGATAGGAGGGGTTTCGTCTCTCCCGGTATTGGGGGTTGATGTTGCGCTGTGCTCGATTGGCCGTAACAGGGAAGTCCCTGGCCAGGGCTGATCAGAGATTTGCCGGTAAGTGTTACCAGTAGTTTCTCGACCCGTTATGAGCCTCACATCGGCACGACTTATCGGTTATTGGGGTCTGACGTTTACCACCCCTAGACTTGATATGCGACATATCAGACGAACAGACCGGACTGTACGGTAAGTGTTACTGGTTGGATTCACAGGAGTGTGAGCGGGCTGGCTCGTCGATCTTCTGATCGCTCAATACCTGGATGGCCGTTACGTTTAGCAGACCGTCTGCGGCTTGTGGGTGCTTGATATGATCATCATCTGCTACCGGCGTATTGACGAGTCTTTAGAGTCCTACACAGAGGTTTCCTGGCTCAAGCGAAACGAAATAGGAGCACATATGAGATATGTGCGGGACCGAGAATAATGCGTGTATGTGATACCGTATTTCATTCTCGCGATGAATGTTTCGATTGGTTGTATGCGATATAACCTATTTATCGAATCATTGATTCGATAAATCGATACATTGTATACTAGTCGGTTATGTGCGACATGACCGGATCATTGAATCAAGTGTTGATTTAATGATTTAATGTATAATTATATATTTGATATATTAATTTACATTAACTAGTATTGGTTCATTTTAAAAGGATTTTCTCACTTGAAGTGCACATTGTATATGCGATATGCTTTTGTGTGCACTTGATTGTATCATGTTTGATGATACATATTTACTTGGGTTTGTGCAAAGAATTAAACCATGGTTATGATAATGGTTAGGGTTTTGAGTTATTCATCTATTTATTTATCCATTCTTTATTTATTTAAATAGATAAAAGAAAAGAAAATGGTTTCTTTTTATCATGAAGCTTGTTGAAGCTTCATGAAGGTTTGACTAATGTGACCATTTTGTCTTCATACTTAACCCTAACCATTCTCACTTGACCATGGTCTATTCTCTACACTTAACCAAGGTTAGAAGATGATAAGTATTCATTTTTATTATTCTTTTTCCAATACTTATCATATTCTAGCTTCATCTTCTTCTTCATCTTCAAAAGAAAGAAAGCTTGATGCCATCAATGGCAACTTGAGTTCTAAAGTGAGAAATCCAATTCTAAAGTGAACCCACCTCCTATTTCTTCACCCTCTACCTCTTGCCAAGTTGTTTTGGGTGTTTTCTTCACAAGTTTCACAAATTTGTGAAGTCGGAGCTTGAACTTGTGATGCCTCGACGTAGATCATCTTCGGCACGAAGCCGACGATCTAGTCCGTCCATTTCTCCAATCAAGCCGACGATTGAGTCCGGGATTCGAGATGGACAGCGAGAGGACGCCTACGTGGAGCCAAGGAAGTGGATATCCGGATCTACAAAGGTTGTAGCTTCTTATCTTTAGTTAAGTTGTTAACTAGTTTCGTTTTTTAAATTTCTAGTCGACGATCCGTATTAGGGTTTCCCGGCACCCGTAAAATTTCAAATTGGCATGGTTGATGCCTTGTGAGACTTCATTAGCGTGCCTAGGAACCCTACACTGGTATCAGAGCCTAGCTAGAGCCTTAGGCGAAGTCTAGACGACGTTTGAAACCCGAATACACATCGAAACCCTAACACATCATGCTCTCTGGACTTTTTCTAAAAACTGTGATTTTTCTAGATTAAAAATGCTTAAAAAATTCAGCAGGGAATTCTAAGAATTACGGTGCAAATTTTTTTCCAATGAACAGTATAGTGTGCGGCGGAACTGCGGCAGAAGCATGGATTCTGCGGCGGTTCCGCGGCCTAATGATGACGTCAGCCTTCCTCCTCTGCACAGTAATTCATCATTTCAGCAGCTGAGTTTTATGGGTATTTTTAATATTTATTCAAGAGTTGAATTTTCTGGGGTGTTTTAGAGCTTCGATGTTTCGACCGGATTATCAAATTTCGTCTTTGTGTATTTCCGGATGACTTTAGAATATGTTAAAAAGTTCGACCGGATGTAAATACCCAATCTTTCCCCTGCCGGGAAATTTCCAATTGTTGGACTTTTCCGTAGTTTAAAGACGTTCGAAGTAGTGCAAGTAATGCGATGGTCCCTCTAGAAGACAACAAACCTTAACTCGATTATGTGACCGTCTTGAACTGCCCTTTGAACCTTCGGGTTTGGGGCAGTACGGCGTGCCACATGTGAGGCGTTGGCTTGACCCTTCTACGGCTGGACCGTTGGTACTGAGGCATGAAGTGAATGTCTTTGAACCTATTTCATGTGTTGAACGGTTTCGGGAAAACTTGGGTGTTCGAATGTTCGATCGGAAAGTTTAATATATTCTATTTATCCGGAATGGGATAAAATAATTGGAATTCACAAACAGTTATGAGATAACTGAATGAATGTTATAAATCTAGCAGTTTAGTTTCACTTGATATTGAAAAGAGTTTTCGATAATGAGACTAAAATGCGGGGTTTATAACTGTTAGGCATGTGATGTCTAAGTATTTCATTTGATTAGGCATGTGATGTCTAAAAGGGTTGCGAATTCCAACTGTTGTAGTTTTACACTTTCTTTTCTGTGACCGTAAGTGTAATATGTGATATCGCCGGTTTCGTTGCTATATGTCAACGACAATTGGGATGCGTATATTTACTTACGTTGATGACATGTGATGTTATGTGTTGCTGGATATGTTATATTGGATCGTCGTGTTCGAATAGCCGGGGTTTTTTATGTGAGATGAGCGTTTTTCATTTTCATTCATGTAAAAACTTGTATGTAATATTCTTTTATTTGGGGCACTTCCAGGTAGCGAAAGATGTCACCTTTTGTATATTATTTACTTTTCCGCATTAGGATAGACCCAAGGAGGGGAGCATAAGTAACCGGGTTCTGGGGTCCAGTGGGAGACCATCTCGAGGAGTCGAGTCCGGGTCTCCTAACCCTAGAATTGGCAGGGTTGCATGCCGCTCTCGTAGGGGTCTAGGGGTGTGGGATTGGCTATTCATCACGACCGTGGAATCCGTGTTTTATACTGGCTCGTATTGAAAACACGGACGTCCTAGTATATCCAATGTTTCATATGTTTATTCTGCTGCGATATCTGTGATGCGATCATGTGATGTTCTTTGATAGATACTTTATATAGTATATATGATATATTATATAGACGTTACTTATGTTTTACACCCGCACTAGCCCTGCCCTGCTCTGTCGTTAGTTACCTAACCTAACGGTGCACGAGGGGACATCGAGGCGAATGCGGATGGCATAAGTGTACGTCATATCTATCTGTGATGTTTAGGTATTTAAATGATGGGACTTCATTAATGTGATTAATGAAAGAAAAGAAACCTAAGATGTTGTAGAATCAAATTTTAAACAAAACAGGTAGCTACAATTCTTGCTTTGCATAGCGGTATATATGATATACCCTGCACCTTATTCGATGAGGAAAGGACCGAGATCCCTTCACCGGGAGTGACTCCTTTAGAAATAACTGACAGATGCTACACACTCGGTTTGACCTTTGATTGCTTCTATAGTTTCTGCTTTGCACAGTGATATATATGATATATCCCGCACCTCATTCGACGAGGAAAGGGCCGATGATCCCTTCACCGGGAGTGACCCCTTTAGCAAAACTGGAAAAGCCTCAAAATCACTCCATTTCAAAACTTCATTTGATTCTACAACGATATCAAGTTCATTACGCAATAGGTTTTCAGAAAAACCTGTCGTAGCCCTCCGTCATTTCAGATAAGTTACATATAGTATTCGTGCTACATTTGTTGGCTTTTGTCAAGGTGTAGTGTGCGGTAGCTATGTGCTGTTTATCTGCTGCATATGATGCGACTGGATTAGGGTAGTCGTACGGCTTTGTTGGCTTTCGTCAAGGGTCGTGCGGGTGGGTTTAATTCAGTCAAGAAATGTACGGGTTGAACTTGACTAGCGGGCTGTGGTTTGTTGGCTTTCGTCAAGGTCATAGCATGCTAGGGGCAAAAACATTATCGGGAGTTTCAAGAGTTGAAATTTGCAATGAGATTGCATACCTTCTATGAGATAGTTGGATCCCGATACCCACTGCGAGTAAGAGTTACTCCTGGGAGAGTTTTACACATTGCAATTAGCTGATCAAGTAGGTGTCTAGAAAGGTGTCAACGGGGTTACGCCTCTGGGAAAACGAGGTTTACATTAATTAGGTTCGTGCGAAAGCACGGGGGACCTCCCTCAAAGTACCGACACTGGCCTGGCTGCAAGATTGGCGAACTTGTAGTGTGTAATTAATCCCGGCTAGTCTTTCCTTTTAGGGTTTGAAGGAAGATTTGATAAAAAGCAGTGGGAGCCATCCTGATTAGATAAGATAATAACCAATCTGATCTTGCACGAGCATACGCTAAAGTGTTTTCTTCTCTCTCTCTCCAGGTAGCGACCATTTCATGCCTTAATCAAGATAATAATATGGATGTATTGACCGAACCCGCATGTTATACTGTGCTGGGGAACGTTGGTTCCGTTCTTTTCTATAAGGGTTATAGGACTGAACAGGATATAGGGGAATACCAGGATTCCCATGCCAACCGATTGAAGAAAGTACATGTTGATGCATTTTCTTCGGGTGTGTTCGTTACTGAGAACTGTTTCTCCATTTGCTCTACGTCCTGGGTATTGGATACCGGGTCAGGATCCCATATATGTAATCAGTTACATGGGCTAAGGAAAGGTAGAGAACTTGGAGAAGGTGATAAAGACATTAGAGTTGGAAATGGTGCAATTGTTGCAGCTAAGACTGTCGGGGAATATCACCTTGAATTACCAACTGGTAATACATTGGTTCTGAACGAATGCTATTACATGCCGAACCTGATATGCAACATTATATCAGTTTCTTTGTTGACTAAAGAGGGATATAATTTTGTATTACAGGACAATGTTATGAACATTTTCCATAACCAAAAGTTGGTTGGATCAGGCACGTTGTGCAATGGCATTTATGTTCTTAATCAATCAACAGTTCTGAGTATAACAAACACACACAAGAGGAAGAGTTCTGAACTGAACGAATCCTTCTTGTGGTATTGTAGACTGGGTCACATCAATGCGACACGACTGGCTAAGTTGCATAAGGATGGGTATTTGAAACCATTCGAATTTTCATCTTATGACACTTGCCAGTCATGTCTCAAAGGCAAGATGACCAAAACTCCGTTTACGGGATACGGAGAAAGAGTTACCGAACTCTTGGGACTAATACATAGTGATGTATGCGGTCCCATGTCTACACATGCCAGGGATGGTTCTTCGTACTTCATTACATTCACTGACGATCTCTCAAGATACGGACATGTGTACTTGATAAGACACAAGTCTGAAGCTTTTGAGAAATTTAGAGAATATAAACAAGAAGTCGAGAACCAAACCGGAAAAAGTATAAAAATCCTTCGATCTGATCGAGGAGGTGAATACTTGAGCAATGAATTCCTGGACTTCCTAAAAGAGAATGGGATTCTCTCTCAGCTGACTCCTCCATATACACCACAGCACAACGGTGTATCAGAACGGAGGAACCGCACCCTATTAGATATGGTGCGCTCTATGATGAGCACAGCTGAGTTACCTATTTCCTTCTGGGGGTATGCGCTTGAGACAGCCATACATCTATTGAATATGGTCCCAACCAAATCTCTGCCTACCACTCCATATGAGATATGGAAAGGAAAGAGACCAAGTCTTAACTATGTTAAGATATGGGGTTGTCCAGCCTATGTCAAACGACAAAATCCGGACAAACTCGAGGCACGGTCTGTTCTATGCAAATTTGTAGGATATCCCAAGAATTCTCAAGGGTATATCTTCTACTACCCTGAGGAACAAAGAGTGTTTGTTTCTCGGCATGCCACCTTTTTAGAAAAGGAATTTCTTGAAAAAGAGATTAGTGGTCATGAGGTAGAACTGGAAGAGGTTCCAGCTGCAGAAGCTACAACAGAAGATCTGGTGGAACCAGAGGATTCCGTAGTTCCCGATGAACCCCAGCCACTCCGCCGATCTAGTAGGGTTCCTCGCCAACCTGAGAGATACTACGGTTTTCTCATGGATGGAGGGAGCGAGGATTGCATCATGGAGGATGATGACCTAACTAGCTTCGAGCAAGCCATCACGAGTAGGGACTCAGTGAAATGGCTGGATGCTATGCGGTCCGAGATGGAATCCATGTACACCAACAAAGTATGGACTTTGGAAGTTGCTCCTGAAGGAGTAAAACCCATTGGGAGCAAGTGGATCTTCAAGAAGAAACTTGGTGTAGACGGGAAAGTGGAGACTTTCAAAGCTAGACTTGTAGCAAAGGGTTTTCGTCAAAGACCAGGTGTGGACTATGACGAGACCTTTTCTCCAGTGGCTATGCTTAAATCCATCCGGATCATGCTTGCCATCGCTGCATATCATGATTACGAAATCTGGCAAATGGATGTTAAGACCGCCTTTCTAAATGGTGATTTAGAAGAGTGCGTGTACATGACTCAGCCAGAGGGCTTCGTAGACAGTGGGAGCAGCGGGAAGGTGTGCAAGCTGCTTAAATCCATTTATGGATTAAAGCAAGCATCGCGGAGTTGGAACATCTGCTTTGACGTCGTTATCAAAGAGTTTGATTTCGTCAAAAACCCAGATGAACCTTGTATTTACAAGAAGGTGGCAGAGAGTAAGGTTGTCTTCCTCGTATTGTACGTGGACGACATACTCTTAATAGGAAATGATATTCCTATGCTGCAATCGGTCAAGCTCTTCTTATCACAAAGATTCTCAATGAAAGATCTTGGTGATGCCTCCTGCATATTGGGAATTAGGATCTATAGAGATAGATCCAAACGGATATTGGGATTGTCCCAATCCAGGTACATTGACACCATACTAAAGAGGTTTAGTATGGAAGAATCCAAGCGTGGGAACTTGCCCACGATCTCTGGAGTCACTCTCTCCAAAGAGATGTCTCCCAAGACTGATTTGGAGAGAGCTCGCATGTAAGGGATACCCTATGCTTCTGCTGTAGGCTCTATCATGTATGCGATGCTATGTACCAGACCCGATGTAGCATACTTACTAAGTATAGTGAGCAGGTATCAAGCTGATCCTGGAGAGAGTCACTGGACACCTGTGAAGAGCATTCTCAAGTACTTGCGAAGAACTAAAGAGATGCTCTTGGTGTATGGTAACGGAGAACTCCAAGTGGAGTCCTTTACCGATTCGAGCTTCCAGAGTGATAAGGACGACTCTAAGTCGCAGTCGGGCTTTGTCTTTACCCTTTACGGAGGGGCGGTTAGCTGGAAGAGTTCCAAGCAGGAAACCATGGCAGACTCGACGATGGAGGCTGAATACATCGCTGCCAACGATGCTGCCAAAGAGGCTGTCTGGATCAAGAAGTTCATTACTGAACTTGGAGTGGTTCCATCCATTGAGCATCCAATACCTTTGTATTGTGATAACAATGGAGCGGTGGCTTTGGCCAAGGAACCCAGGTCCCATCAGCGATCCAGGCATATTCTGAGGCGGTATCACCTGATCCGGGAGATAGTTGATCGCCGGGAGATCGAGGTCAGGAGGGTTGACACGAAGGACAACACGGCGGATCCACTCACGAAGGCCATTCCCCAGATACAGTTTGAGAGACTTTTCGGGATGCTCGGTATGCGATACTACAGCAGCTGGCCCTAGTGCAAGTGGGAGATTGTTAGTTGTATGTATGCCCTAGAGGCCAGTATTGTACAGATGATGTATATTATATTGGATGCTTGGACATATATAGAGATGACTTTCTTGCTCGATATGATAGTATGCTATCTGGTTGCACTTTATCTTAACATGTACACTAGTCTCTTTAAACTGTCTTTTAGTTACATGTTGGTAAAGCCCTTAGGATGTGTACTTGACTGCCTGGACTATGATGCGGATCATACTAGTGGGGACATGGTAGCCCATAAGTACATCCTTCAAGGTCCCTAGTCGTGGGTGTATCGAGACGGGGCATCGATATACCAGAGTAGACTAGTGTATATGCTTCTCGACCCATGAGATGGGCGATGGATGATCCCATATCCATTGGTGTTTGACATCAGAGATGGTATACGGGTGCTCAGTGGAGACTGGGTACACTGGACGGACTCGCCGAGAACTCCCAGATGGTATTATACCTCACGTCAGATGGCAGTTCTCAGGTGACACTTGTACAGGTTAGTCTGTAGACCCGAGATCGTCATAGAATCTTGTGTGATTCCCACTGTGCTTTGATCTCCACCTTACCACGTCCATAAGGGCGTGCAAAACGGTGGTCTTTGGGCACAGTCCCGAGTCACATGGAGGCAATGAGCGATAGGAGGGGTTTCGTCTCTCCCGGTATTGGGGGTTGATGTTGCGCTGTGCTCGATTGGCCGTAACAGGGAAGTCCCTGGCCAGGGCTGATCAGAGATTTGCCGGTAAGTGTTACCAGTAGTTTCTCGACCCGTTATGAGCCTCACATCGGCACGACTTATCGGTTATTGGGGTCTGACGTTTACCACCCCTAGACTTGATATGCGACATATCAGACGAACAGACCGGACTGTACGGTAAGTGTTACTGGTTGGATTCACAGGAGTGTGAGCGGGCTGGCTCGTCGATCTTCTGATCGCTCAATACCTGGATGGCCGTTACGATTAGCAGACCGCCTGCGGCTTGTGGGTGCTTGATATGATCATCATCTGCTACCGGCGTATTGACGAGTCTTTAGAGTCCTACACAGAGGTTTCCTGGATCAAGCGAAACGAAATAGGAGCACATATGAGATATGTGCGGGACCGAGAATAATGCGTGTATGTGATACCGTATTTCATTCTCGCGATGAATGTTTCGATTGGTTGTATGCGATATAACCTATTTATCGAATCATTGATTCGATAAATCGATACATTGTATACTAGTCGGTTATGTGCGACATGACCGGATCATTGAATCAAGTGTTGATTTAATGATTTAATGTATAATTATATATTTGATATATTAATTTACATTAACTAGTATTGGTTCATTTTAAAAGGATTTTCTCACTTGAAGTGCACATTGTATATGTGATATGCTTTTGTGTGCACTTGATTGTATCATGTTTGATGATACATATTTACTTGGGTTTGTGCAAAGAATTAAACCATGGTTATGATAATGGTTAGGGTTTTGAGTTATTCATCTATTTATTTATCCATTCTTTATTTATTTAAATAGATAAAAGAAAAGAAAATGGTTTCTTTTTATCATGAAGCTTGTTGAAGCTTCATGAAGGTTTGACTAATGTGACCATTTTGTCTTCATACTTAACCCTAACCATTCTCACTTGACCATGGTCTATTCTCTACACTTAACCAAGGTTAGAAGATGATAAGTATTCATTTTTATTATTCTTTTTCCAATACTTATCATATTCTAGCTTCATCTTCTTCTTCATCTTCAAAAGAAAGAAAGCTTGATGCCATCAATGGCAACTTGAGTTCTAAAGTGAGAAATCCAATTCTAAAGTGAACCCACCTCCTATTTCTTCACCCTCTACCTCTTGCCAAGTTGTTTTGGGTGTTTTCTTCACAAGTTTCACAAATTTGTGAAGTCGGAGCTTGAACTTGTGATGCCTCGACATAGATCATCTTCGGCACGAAGCCGACTACCTAGTCCGCCCATTTCTCCGATCAAGCCGACGATTGAGTCCGGGATTCGAGATGGACAGCGAGAGGACGCCTACGTGGAGCCAAGGAAGTGGATATCCGGATCTACAAAGGTTGTAGCTTCTTATCTTTAGTTAAGTTGTTAACTAGTTTCGTTTTTTCGCCTAAATTTCTAGTCGACGATCCGTATTAGGGTTTCTCGGCACCCGTAAAATTTCAAATTGGCATGGTTGATGCCTTGTGAGACTTCATTAGCGTGCCTAGGAACCCTACAAGAACTTCAGAGCTTTGCTCGTTTCCACAGTTAGAAATTTTATGTAAAACTTAATTTAAATCAAATTAATCTAAATTGATCTTAACCAAAGAGCTTTGCTCTCACAGATCCTTTGATCTAAAGAGATCCCCATTGGGGTTTTCTCAATAGAGCTTTGCTCTCATAAATCCATAGATCTGAAAAGATCTTGCTCATGGGTTCTAACCCATGAGCAGAGAGCTTTGCTCATGGATCCAAGAATAGATCTTTTAGGTCCAAAAATGAAGAACTTCTAAGGGTCTTCAAAAATGTTTTAATCTTCTTTAGGAGTTTTAAATAAGTTTTCTCATTATCACCACAGAGCTAAGCTCTTTTTAAAGAATCTTATTCCTCTAAGACCAGAGTTTGACAAGTATCACTCTGTGACAGAGCTTTGCTCTGAAAGAGGAGATTTCCTCCTTGTCTTTAGAGATTATTTATTAATGGCAATGTTTTCCTGGGGACCAACTGATGATCTCATCCAATGATGAGTTTGTCTTATTAACCGACGTATTGTCATCCAGATTTTGCGGGTCCCTCCTTGGTCTCCTACTCACTGCACTGTTGTGTGGTGTAATTAATTAATTTTAATTTAATTTAATAAATGCATTTTCCTCTTTTTAACGCTAAACGTTGGAATTACAACACTAACGGCTAAATTGTTCTTTTTGCAGCGATCATGTCTCTAGACACTTCATTCCCGTTCATCCGCACGGAGGAGGAATTTCCCGAGGCGCCCCTGGACCGTGAAGTCCTGGCTATGATCAAGGAGTACGACCCTGAATACAAGAGTCTCCATCTTTGGGGGTCGTGGTACAATCAGATCATCATGGGCCGACGGAGCTTCACCTGCGCGGTGCCGTCAGAACCCATCACGGCAATTCACTACGCTACCCCACCTTCAGTGCAGTATGCCGTGGAGATGATAGACTGGACCGCGAACAGCTTTCTTCATCCCGCTATGGACGCGGTTCCGGTTCTGCGTCCCATGGTCTTGGATATCCTAGGACGCCGTATTTGTCAGGGAGAAGCACGGCCTTGGGGGCAATCATATAACCTTGGTTTGATTCCCCGTCACCCGATTGGCTATCTGCCATGGGCCCGATACATCCTGTCGATGAAGAAGTCGCAGTTGATAAGACTCGGACTGTACACCGCGGTCTACGTCTCTCTCTTCCAGTATCCCTCGCTCCCCACCTGGTGGTTCAAGGCTTTCTTGGAGCAATGGAATATTCCCACCCACACTTTCCTTGCCATGGATCGGGAAGTGTCCATTTCTTTGGAGGAATTCGCGGAGGTATCCGGCCTACCGGTCATAGAGGAACACTATGAAGAGCTGCTCCCGACAGATGAGTACGTCTTCGGTGCTAAGCCGATGGTAAGGGGGATTACGCCGGAAAATGCCGTTCAATACCAATTCCCGAGCCTGATCAAGGTGTTGAACATCTACGAGTCCCTTTTTATTGAACACGGGAGTCGGGGGGTTAACTTTAAGGACTTCATTGCTCGTTTCCTTCACCCAAGCGTCATTTCATCGGGATCTGCCAAGTTTGCCACCCTGGATGACCCTTTTGGTTTAGGTTTGGATAACCTGCCAGCGAAAGACACAGACCAAAAGGAATTTTTTCTTCCTAACTTCCCAACTATGTCTTTCGCAGAAATTGCGGCCCCTGGAATGGATGAGGAGGCTTTCTTTTTAGGATTTCTCGGACTGTGGCTGAGTTGGTTCGCGATCCCAATGCACTCTCATCGCATGCGGCCTTCCGTCTTCTACCCAGCCCACCGAATGGTCATCGGGATAAAGGTGGCTGTGGGGATCGCTGGCTTGGCGCACCTATATCATGGCCTCAGCCGAGCAGCGGATGCCAGTGAGCCCGGGGTACTGTACGCGGTCTTCCCGATGCACTACTTTGCATCGTGGCTTGAGCTACACACGTCGGGTGTCTTTGGTATGCATAAAAGGCCTTCATTCTTCGACAATGTGCGGTTTGCCTCGTATTATACAGTTGATTGGCTCATCAATCGTGACCCCCTCACCACGGGATGCCAGGGGTTTACTGCTTCGCCCTCACACCGTTGGAGTCGGGATGTCCTTTATTGATAAGGTATTAACCATTGGGAAAGCGTCCACCACTGCGGTGCGACCATTACAGGATTCCTTTAAGGATGGAGCTTCAGTGTTGACGGCCCGGGAGACCCTCCACTTGTATTCTATTAGACCGGGCTTCTTAGTTTTCAGGCAGGGCGGTGCGGCAATCTTCATGAGATATAACCCGCATCGTTTCGCCCGACAACTGGGCTACGATCAAGGGGTACCCTTGGAAGCTTTCTTACTGGAACCTACCGCCAATGAAGAAGGGATGGAGAACGCGTTACATCACTTCATGCGTCTGAACACGGGTTCTCGTTTTTTTATCAACGCGCCGGCCTGTGCTCCACGACTCCTTAATGTGTATAAAAAGTGGTACAATCATGCGACGGGGGCTGTTATAAAGGAAGAGAGGCGAGTGTTGATCGACCGTAAAGAAGTACCCCCCGGCACCAACCGTAACGTTCCCTTAGCGCCAAGGGTCCTGGTGGCTCCTCCTTTAAAAGTTGTCGGGGGTAGACCATCACGTGCGCAAAGTCCTCCACGTGATCCGCCGCTCTCTGATATCGCAGATGCACCTCCCGCACCCTGTGCTCCAGTGGAGACAGGGGTTGTACCCTCGCCGGAGTCTGGCGTGGGTGCGGACATCGGGACCCGTCGTCCCAAAGTGGCTGCTAAGCGGAAGTCGATCCCCCGCGAGCCTAGGGTCGGAGGGCAAAAGAAAAAGAAGTCGCTCTTCGCCGCGGACGTCGTGTTCGGCCAGGAACCCCATGCTCCCTATGCTGAAGGTCTGCTCGAATATGGGACTAACGCAGGATTAGTGATGCTGCCGCCGGACGATACAGACTTGGAGGCTGCTCTCAAGGCTTCGGCATGGTTGGCGAAGCGTGACGCGTGGCTAGCTAAGCTTGCGCAATCAGGTAACTACTAGTTGCCTTTTCTTTATTGCAACATATCCTCTTCATTACTTTTGACTAACGCTTTTTTTTCCTTTTCTTTCAACAGGCATCACTGATGAAGAAGCCATTGCCGCTTCTCTGAAGACTTTCCAGGAGGAGGAACGTCTTAGAGCATCTATGGGCCTTAGTAAGTTTCGACTCATCAAGTTTTCATTTTCCTTGTGTTATGGTCGATCTAACCTTTCCCCTTTAATCACAGGAACCTCAATGCCATTCCCTCCAAGTGACGCAGATGTTCTACCAGCTGCCGACGTTCCTGCTTCCTCTAGGCCACCGCAGGAGGCTCGTCTTGAAGAGCCGATGAGAGATGCCTTAAAGGCTCTGGAGGCATCCCTGAACGAGGATGACGACGCCTTGAAGGAGGCGTCACAAAAGTCTATCGCGACAGCCCAAGAAGAAAGGAAGAGGCTGAGGCGTGAGGCGAAGGCACGCAGGGCTGCCTTGGCTATGGGAGCGGGTCCCAGCACTGTCCCTCGTGCTGATACTCCATCCGAAGAGGCCCCTGTCGCCCTATCCACTGCCCGCCGAGAGGTGGCGCGCGCAGTTCGGAGCGCAAACGGTAAATCCACTTCAGGTAATGTTTCTCTCAGAGTTTTTGTTATAAGGATTTTAATGTCATTGGTCCTTATATCTCTTATCTTGCAGGGCCAAGTCCGATCGAGGGGGAGACGGAAACCGTTGATCCCAAAGAAACAGAGGAGGCGGTACTTTCCGAACTCGAGCCGACGATGGGCAATGTCGTTGTGGCTTTGGAGTCTGAAGTGGAGGTCGAGGGGCCTACCGCCGAGAAGGTCATTGATGCCGAACCTGAAGTGGTGGTAGATGATATGATCATAACTGAGTCCAGGGTGGTGGCGGATGAAGCACTCGAGGCCGGCGATCCCCCGGCGACGGTGGACGATACAATCGCAACTACTGAACCTGAGAGAGTGGTGGGTGAGGTGGCCATGATTCCCGAGGACGAGCCAACCGCTCCTTCTCTGGAATCTGGCAATACTCCAATCATAACCCTTCCCGTCTATGGTCCTCCGCCTTCTCCAGGTCTTGCGAGCACGACGACGGTCCCCATAGAGTCGGGTGACGAGGCCACGGGCGGTGGTCTCATGTCGATAGAGGAGGGAATCGCCTCCGTCTCAGCCGGGAGCTCCTCAGGTAAACCCTAAGTGGCTGCTTTTCTTTACTTTACAATCTTTTCTGACAAGTCCACCTTTTCATAATGCAGGTGCAGCCAGTGCCGATGTCCCACTGCTCGAGGGAGCCTTCAACGACTGCCTTGGCGGTTGTCACCTCTCGACCCTCTCTCATACCCTCGAAGATGTTGGAAGGTATGTGTTTACGATTTATTAATCTTGTTTTCTAGACATATAATTCGTGTACTAAAGTCACACTGTTGTGTTTTCAGGAGTGCTTTTCGATCATGTATATCAGATGTTGCTCCGACACTTTTCCTTCCCATATGAGCTTGCTTCTTTCTCTGGTGGCGTTGGTGAGTATGATTTCCGTTGACATCCTTCCTCTCTTTTTCCTTATTGATGGAATTACCTCTAACCTCTTTTTCTCATCTCAACTGCAGTGCTACAGATTGAAGGAGGGGATAACAGATCAGCTGCGCCGCCAGCCCTTCCGACCTTACCACCTGTCTCAACTGGTACAATGATCATCATATTGGTAACTTTCCTCTCTTTATTTTCTGTACTGTTATCTGATCGCATCCTGTTTCTTTTCAGCTGTCGTTCTGGCTTCGGCGCCCTTCGAGCCTCGCATTACAATGCCGGCGGGTCCTTATCTGAGGAGTTCGTCTTCAAAAGGTGCCGCGAATAGTCTGCGCATGTTGAGTGACTACGTCGAGGAACTCGACGTTGAAACTCCTACATCTGCCTCAGACTTCGCTATGGTGGTTAACCCGATGCTAGCAATACTCGTGAACTTTTATGATGAGGGCATCATTGCATCCTGGGTTAACCATTGTAAGGAGATCGAGGGTCGCCTATATCAGTTGGAGTCGCTGCGTCCCGCTCCCGAGACCGGGGCTGCCAGTAATCAAAGGACAGCGTGGATTGAGCAGAGCGCTCCTTACTTCCGCCATCTCGAACAAGAAGTCATTTCAAGGCGTAAGGAGCATGGTGAGACTTCGAGCAAGTCTGCTCAACTGCATGCTAGGGTGGAGGCCAATGCCGCACGGCTGAAGGTTATCTTTGAAGGCCTCCTGCAATGTCTCTCCGAAGGGTTATCATTGAGGCAAAAACTTGACGTTGTCGAGCGAGCTGCACCCAGCCAGGAAGCAGCTCAGAAGGCGGCGGAGGAGCAACTTTCATCCTTCTTGCAGCAGCGGGCCCAGGTGGAGGCGGAGGTGGCCGCGGCTGTCACTCGAGAGGAAGCGCTAAAGGAAGTGCGAGAGCAGCTTGTGAACTTACTAAAGACACTTCCTCCTCAGTAGCTATCCATTTTTGTATCGCTTGTACTTATAGATAAAAGAATGTATATATATATTTTTTATTCTTTGACATAATGTATCCTGTATCCAATCAAGTTTATGAATAAAAGATACAACTTTTTTGTAATGTGTCATTTTTTGGTCTTTTCCTTCTTTTATTATCAGTATATCATCTTAGTGAACATGGTTGACGGATAGTAGGGCACGCATCTTGACTTTCCTAATAATCAGCGATGGCTTAGGCCGCAGGTTCAGATCTGCTGCCTAAGACTTTTCAACTCCATAAGCCGTGAGGGTCTCATAGAGACTTTTTCTCCCTACGGATCGAGAGGATCTCGTAGGTGGGTTTTCTCCTTAGGAATCGTAAGGATTCCTAAGTGTGGTTTTCTCTTATAAGTCGTAAGGATCCTATAAGAGAATTTTTCCCTCTTACGAGTCGAGAGGACCCACAAGCGGTTGTTTCCCTCCTCGTCGAAATTCGACTTTGGAGAGTGAGACCCGTGAATAGTATGCAAGAGACCATTTTGGATTGACTTGCAGGGTCCCATTGTTCAGGAAGTAAGTTTTTTAGTCCCTGCTGCCTGAGGCTTCATTTGCAAGTTGAGACGAATCGGGAGTTTCCCGCGGAGACAATGGTTTCTCTGCGAGCCGACGCGAATCAGGAGGCTCTCGTCAAGGAGTGTTTGTATCCGTGAGTCGAGGAGTTTTCTAGGGATTATTTGTTTCCCAAGTGCCAAGGATTATTTGTTTCCTTAGGGTTTGAAACGAGTCGAGGATTCCCACGGAGGCACTGGTGGCTCTGCGAGTCGACGCGGATCAGGAGGCTCTCGTCAAGGAGTGTTTGTATCCGTGAGTCGAGGAGTTTGCTAGGGATTATTTGTTTCCCAAGCGCCAAGGATTATTTGTTTCCTTGGGGTTTGAAACGAGTCGAGGATTCCCACGGAGGCACTGGTGGCTCTGCGAGTCGACGCGGATCAGGAGGCTCTCGTCAAGGAGTGTTTGTATCCGTGAGTCGAGGAGTTTGCTAGGGATTATTTGTTTCCCAAGCGCCAAGGATTATTTGTTTCCTTGGGGTTTGAAACGAGTCGAGGATTCCCACGGAGGCACTGGTGGCTCTGCGAGTCGACGCGGATCAGGAGGCTCTCGTCAAGGAGTGTTTGTATCCGTGAGTCGAGGAGTTTGCTAGGGATTATTTGTTTCCCAAGCGCCAAGGATTATTTGTTTCCTTGGGGTTTGAAACGAGTCGAGGATTCCCACGGAGGCACTGGTGGCTCTGCGAGTCGACGCGGATCAGGAGGCTCTCGTCAAGGAGTGTTTGTATCCGTGAGTCGAGGAGTTTGCTAGGGATTATTTGTTTCCCAAGCGCCAAGGATTATTTGTTTCCTTGGGGTTTGAAACGAGTCGAGGATTCCCACGGAGGCACTGGTGGCTCTGCGAGTCGACGCGGATCAGGAGGCTCTCGTCAAGGAGTGTTTGTATCCCTGAGTCGAGGAGTTTGCTAGGGATTATTTGTTTCCCAAGCGCCAAGGATTATTTGTTTCCTTGGGGTTTGAAACGAGTCGAGGATTCCCACGGAGGCACTGGTGGCTCTGCGAGTCGACGCGGATCAGGAGGCTCTCGTCAAGGAGTGTTTGTATCCCTGAGTCGAGGGATTTGATGAAGATACTGGTTTCTTCGGAGTTGGACTGAACCGTCAAGATTTAGCTTCGTCTTTTGGCGGAGCCTGCTGGGAAAGTATGGTTCCCTCTTTGTTTACGCCCTTGGATTGTATACAGGGATCGATGTGATCTTAACTGTAGGGCCAAAGTTTTATCATCTCTTCTTTTTATTTTATTTTATTTCCGCGATGCTCTATCATTTCAGCTTTTTATGTCGCGAAGGTCGCGACTGCCCAATCATTTCGGCTATTTTTCGCGGTGCCCAATCATTTCGGCTATTTATTTTATTTTCACTCGCTGCTTTTTATTGCGAGTTGCCCAATCATTTCGGCCATTTTGTATGCATACATTTTTACTTGCTGCTTTTTATTGCAAGTTGCCCCATCATTTCGGCTATTTCATATGCATGTGCAGCCTACTGGCTTTTCGCCGTAAACCTGAAATTAAACACCGATTTCGGCATCAGCACCGCTACAACTGGGATATTGCCAGGAGCGAATCATCATCTGCCTCTGTCGATGTTGAACAAGGGTGGCTTAGCGAGCAGGGTTGAGGTCCTGTCAACTAAGACTTTTGACTTCATGAGCCGTAAGGGTCTTACTAAGGTATTTCTTCCTACAAGTCGTGAGGATCTTGTAGGTGCATTTTCTCCTTAAGAATCGTGAGGATTCCTAAGTGTTCGTTTCCTTTGTAAGTCGTAAGGATCCTACAGGAGGGTTTTCTCCTCGTAATCGAGAGGATTTACAAGGGTTGTTCACCATGCGAACATATCCCCAGTCAGGGATGAGACTTGGTTAGGGAAATGTTTATTCGCGCCCGTGGATTGTATAC
Organism: Agapanthus africanus; assembly: GCA_030015575.1. Lineage (NCBI taxonomy): Eukaryota > Viridiplantae > Streptophyta > Magnoliopsida > Asparagales > Amaryllidaceae > Agapanthus > Agapanthus africanus. The sequence goes on from JASDDO010000022.1 coordinate 468,209,566, forward strand.
AAGGGTCAATATTGAGCCACTTGTAGGGCAGTATCGGAAGTTGTAGGAGTCGCTTAAGCACATGTTTAGGCCTCTGTAACTTAAGAATTTCAAATCTTATGAGCCGTGAGGGTCCCATAAGATATTTCTCCTCGCGAATCGTGAGGATCTCGCGAGTGTATTTTCTCCCTAGGAATCGTGAGGATCCCTAAGTGTGTTGCTCCCTTGTGAGTCGTAAGGATCTCACGCGGGTGGTTTCTCCCTACAAGATCGAGGGGACCTTGTAAGTGTCCTTTAACGAGGTTGCGCCCTTTCGGGTTTTCACAAACACTCGCCGGTAGTCCTGTTGTTTTTACTCACGGAGCCCTTTCGGGTTTTCATCCGTGCCCATTTTGCTTATGGACATACCATTTTTTTTTATTCTTTTTATTTTCTTTTTCTCTCTTTTTTTACGAGGTCGCGCCCTTTCGGGTTTTCATGAACACTCGCTGGTAGCCCTGCTGTTTTTACTCACGGAACCCTTTCGGGTTTTCATCCGTGCCCTTTTTGCTTATGGACATATCGTTTTCATTTATTTATTTATTTTATTTTTATATATATATATTTTTTATATCTTGTCCGCCTAAAGATGCTGTGGTAGTAGTTTAAAGACGTTTCGGTCTGCTATTAGTTTAAGGACATTTCGGTCCGTCGTTAGTTTAAGGACGTTTCGGTCCGGCATTGAGAAGGTCGACTACTTTTTTATAAAGCTTGAGCTTAGGAAGATAGCGAGCGGACATAGTCGTCGTCATCTATCATTGACCTAGGCTGTGGCTCATTAAGCGTAGTATTTCTTTAGGAAGCGACCGTTTATCGGCCTGAAAGGCCTTTCACCATGCATGTCCATGAGTAGATAGGCCCCACCCTGGTAAACTTTATCTATGATGTACGGGCCTTCATAGTTTGGCTCGAATTTTCCCCGCTTGGCGCGATTGGGGATCATAAGCCTTTTGACCACTAGCACGAGTTCGCCTTGGCGGAATGTCCTTGGTCGGGTCAATCTTTCATATGAGCGCGTCATCTTTGCTTTATAAGCTTCCAGATTTTGCTGCGCTATGAGCCGGGTTTCATCAAGGGCGTCAAGCTCCTCAAGCCGAAGGTGAGCATTTTCTTCGTCTGTCAGCTCGTAGTGGACTGCCACTCGTAGAGAGGGTAACTCTATCTCAAGGGGGAGTACTTCCGTCCCAAATACTAACGTGTATGGCGTTGTGTTTGTGGCCGTCTTAAATGTAGTTCGATACGTCCAAAGAGCTTCTTGCAGTCTTTCGTGCCAGTCTTTCTTATTTCGTGACACCATTTTCTTCATGATCTTCGTCAAGGTCTTGTTGAAGGCCTCAGCTAGACCGTTAGCTCGCGGATTATAAACTGAGGAATATCTCCAGTCTATATTATGCTGTTGCGCAAAGCGACTGATCTTGTGGCTTCTGTAGGCTGGCCCGTTATCGGAGATGATTCGCCTTGGCGTTCCAAACCGATATATGACATGCATCTTGAAGAAGTGGAGGATATTTTCCGTCTTCACCTCTCTTAATGGTACTGCCTCTGCCCATTTGGAGAAGTAGTCAGTCGTTGCCAGGATGAAACGATGTCCCCTAGACGATGCTGGTTCAATGGGGCCAACTATATCAGTTCCCCACATTTCGAATGGCCAGCTAGCCACTGTCGGGTGTAGCGGATTTGGATGCTGATAGATGAAGTCCCCATGAATTTGGCATGAGTGGCATTTCTTCGCGTATTCGAGGCAGTCCTGAATCATCGTGGGCCAGTAGTAGCCCATCCGTTTGATCTTCAACTTCATCTTTGGGCCCGCTTGGTGAGAACCGCAGAGTCCGTCATGAACTTCCTGGACGACCCTTCTCGCTTCGTCAAGTCCTAAGCATCCCAGCCACAGAGAATCAAATGACCTCCTGTACAGAGTATCGTTGACGAAGGCGAAAGACAGAGCTCGTTTCATAAGCCGATGTCTTGCGGACGCTTCTTCAGGCATTCGGTGGGACTTGAAGTAATCTATGAAGACTTCTCTCCAATCCTCAGCCTTCTCATGGTATTTTATTTGTAGAGTCGTCTGTTCAGTCGCTCCCTTTTCTTCGTATGATTCCGGAGGTATTTCCGTTGGGGAGAGCACCCGACGGCTTTGTACCACGATTCTTACATCATCGAGGTTTTCGTCAGCCAGCTCTTTAGCAAGTTTAGCCAACGCATCTGCTTTGCTGTTGTCCACACGCGGTATGTTCTCCAAAGTATAGGAAAGAATTTGGATCAACAGTTGTTGCACTTTTTCGCCGTACTTTACCAATTCTGGCTTGCACGTTTGGTAGTCGCCGTTTACTTGACTAACGACCAGTTGAGAATCCCTGTATATGAGGAGGTCTTCAATTCCCATGTCAATGGCGATCTCGAGGCCTGCTATCAGAGCTTCATATTCAGCTTCGTTGTTTGTCCTCGGCTCCGTCAGGGAGAACGCATAGCGCATTATCCCTCTTTGTGGAGTTATAAAGATGAGTCCTACCCCCGATTTAATTATAGGGGTACTTTGTTTGCGTTTCTTCACGGAGGATGCTCCGTCGAAATAAAGCTCCCATCGGGTATTATCACCGTCGATCGCATCAAAAGCGTGTTCGTCTGGAAGATCGCAATTCAGAGGAGAGTCGGCCGGTATCGGATGCTCAGCGAGGATGTCGGCGATGGCTTGGCCTTTCACTGCCTTGAGAGGTTGATATGTTATCGAGAACTCCATCAAGAGCAGGGCCCATTTAGCGAGTCGTCCCGTCAATATGGCCTTTGACATCAAGAATTTAAGGGGGTCCACCTTTGAAATGAGACGGACCTCATGCGCCAACGCATAGTGCCTAAGCTTTGTTATCGTAAAGATCAACGCCAGGCAATGTTTTTCAATGGGGGAGTAGTTGCTTTCTACCCCAGTAGAACTCGACTTAAGTAGTAGAGTGCTCTTTCTTTCCCTTGATCGTTCTCTTGTGCCCATAATGTGCCTAAAGAACCTTCGAGGGCGGTTATATAAAGAATGAGAGGCTTTCCCTTAACCGGAGCAGCCAACACCGGCGGGTTCTGCAGGTATTGCTTGATCTCGTCTAGCGCGCTTTGGCATTTTTGATCCCAGACGAATGGGGTTCCCTTCTTCATCAGGTGATTGTAAGAACGGCATTTTCCTGAGAGGTTGGCTATAAATCGCCGTATGTACGCGAGCTTCCCTTGGAGAGACCGCAGCTGTTTGAGAGTTCTCGGCGGAGGCATTTCCATGATCGCTTTAATCTTTGACGGATCTATTTCAATACCTCGGTGTCGAACAATGAATCCCAGGAATTTGACTGAGGAAACTCCAAATGCACACTTGAGCGGGTTCATTTTCAAGTTGTATTGTCGAAGGCGTTGAAATACGGTCTTCAGATGCTCGAGATGTTCCTCGTATGATTTGCTTTTAACCACGAGATCATCGATATAGCATTCGACGATTTCGTGTATAAGGTCGTCGAAGATCTTCGTCATGGCCCTTTGGTAGGTGGCACCGGCGTTCTTTAAACCGAAGGGTATCACCTTGTAACAGAATATTCCTAAAGGGGTCCTGAAGGCTGTGTGCTTCTGATCTTCTGGATGCATCTTTATCTGGTTATACCCTGACGAGCCGTCCATAAAGGAGAAAACCTCATGAGTGGACGTGTTGTCTATCATCAGTTCGGTGACTGGCACTGGGAAATCATCCTTCGGGCAAGCTTTATTAAGATCCCGGAAGTCTACGCATATACGCACTGTCCCATTTTTCTTCATCACCGGGACGATGTTGGCGATCCATTCAGGGTATTGAACTTCCTGGATGAAACCAGAGTCGATCAGCTTCTTGACCTCGGCATTGATACTCATCTCAAGCTCGAGCCGCATTCTTCTCGGCGCTTGTTTGACTGGTTTGACGTTCGGAGATATCGCCAATCTGTGCACAGCAATTTCTGGATCTAGTCCCGGCATTTCGGAATAGTTCCATGCGAAGCAATCTTTATGCTGTAGAAGCACATCCTTTAACGCAGCCACCCTTTCTTCAGATAGCAACTCGCTGATGAATGTTGGTCGCGGGTCATTTGCCGTCCCCAACTCAATTTTCTTGAGATTATCTGCAGTGGTATGGATTCCATCTTCCAGCTCTTTTGGCGCTGGTGGGAATTCTGAGATTATCTCGTCGCTGCTGTTTTCGAAGCACCAAGGGAGCTCATCTATGTCCACGGGCTCTTCTTTTAATATTGTAATCATGTGACATGTGCGAATTCGCTTCCAATCCCAATGCGGAACTGGTTCTTCTTTCGTGGCCTTGGGCTCGTGCTTTTGTGGTGGCGTTACCCTCCAGTTGTCGGACAGAGCGAATTTGCCAAGCTGGTACTGATCTTCGACCCAATTCTTGAAGGTGAAGCAATTTTCGAGAGGATGCCCTATTACTCGGTGATAAGAGCAATAGTCTGGGTGTGAGACTTCGCCTGCTTGTTCGGGGTGTTTGGACTCCGGCAGTATAAGCATCTGATGTTTTAGAGCGAGGTCAAGTATCTTCTTCGTTTTGTCCCGAGGAAACGAGTACGCTCGACCCATTTTCTTCATAAGGGATAGATCAATAGCGCTCGACTCCTGTTTGCGTGGCTTCTTAGCCCTGCTTTGTTGTTGTTGAGCGCCTTTTTGGCCTTTCGACTTATTTCTGCTTTTGCGCTAAGCCTTCTTTATAACAGGTTGACAGGGAGCGGCCTTTTCATCCTTCACGACTTGTTGGAGAAGGCGTTGCATTCTGGCTTTCTCGTAGATGACCATTTCGCGGTTATGGTCGTCTCGGACTTTTTGACCCGCTTCCCTTATAAGCTTGTCCATTTGTTCTTCGAACGATGGACTGGGTTCCTTTGCATCTGGCACTTTTATTGGCTCAGGATTAGCGTCCTCCCATTGAGCATCCGCTTCTTCATCGAAGTCATATATGACATAGCAGCTGTTTAATAGCTTTCGTTTCTTTGACCGGATGTATCCGAGCCCGATCGTCTCCATCCTCCCATTAGGTAGCTTGTGTTGAGTTCCGGGGACGTTCCAAACCCTGTCATAGAATTTGGCCTTCCTAACAGTCTGTTCGAAGGGTATCCCTTGGCACTTTAACAGTCGTTTCAAGCCTTCTGTATAATATCTGGGTAGACGAATGGGTTGAAGCCTGTCCAGCGTTGGATCTGCTCCATACCAGATCTCTTTCTCCACTTTATTTTCTTCAGAGCGGTAAAGCAGAATTGCTTTCTCTCTCTTTCTCCTGGGAGGGATATAGAATGTCCGCAACTCTTCTACACTGTAGATATTAAGTGCATCCAGTTCTTTATGGTGTCTAGGCGGCACCATGGTGACTTGTAGACTTTGTTCTTCGTCAGCGGACGTTCGTATTGAAGGTCGAGCAGAGAATACAGCATGGATCTCATCCTCCGAGTTGCTACCAAAGACCAACGTAGGAGTGGACGGTCCTGGTTTATTGTGTTGGGGCGGACCCGAATAAACTATATCCTCTTCCTCCTCGGTATCGCTGCCGAAGACAGGGATGGTGGCGTTAGTTTTGTTCTCAGGCTTGTGACACCTTTCCGTGTCTTCGAAACTCGGCAAGAAGTATTTGGCATCTTCATGCTTACGAACTTCATTCACGGAAAACGGATTCAATTCTCCTGCTACCGTGTACTCGAGACCATCCTTACAATATTTCATACACTGATGCTGTGTAGAAGGGATAATATTGTACTCGTGTAACCATGGTCGACCGAGCAGAGCATTGTAGCATGTCTTGGCGTCTATGACATGGAATTTAATATCTGTGACGAGCAACCCGAAGCATAACGTCAATATCACAGATCCAAGAGTCTTTGACGATTGGGAGTCGAACCCGGAGATGGTGATCTTGTCCCGAGCAAGGTGCTGGACGCTCATGCAGATTTCCTTCAACACTCGCACGTTGAGGAGATTAACAGACGATCCATTATCGATCAGGATTTTTCCTATCTTTATATCATGGCAGTATCCTGAGACATAGAGAGGGCGATTGTGTTCGCACGTCCCAAGGAGAAGGTCTTCATCGCCAAAAGCAACGTCGGCCGTGTGCACCTCTTCCAACTCATTCTTCATCTTTTCTTCGGCCAGGAAGGCTTGGAACTGGTCCGGATCTTGTAGCGCTTTAATCAAAGAATCCCTCGCCTCTTTTGATAGTAACAAGGCATCAAGAATGCTGAGTTGTGAGGGCAGCTTCCTCAGATGCGCCAAGACATTGTAATCCACCTTATTTCTTTTCGGCGGATTCTTGGCGGTTAGCTCTTCCGCAACTTGGTCATCTAGAGTAATATCCTCAGAGACCTTTTCTTTCCCTTTATTTTTCTTGTTTAAGGGTCCGAGATTCTTTTCAGGTAACGTCCGATTGCGTAGCTGGATATTTTCGCAAACCTTTGGCTCTTCTTCTTTTCCCGAAGTTGACTCTTTAAAGAGAGGGGCGAGTTCCAGCTCCTCATTAGAATCGCTCCCGAATGTAGGTACTTGTGACCCGCCAGTGTTAACCATGCGACAATCGCCGGTAGTTCTTTCAAGCCCTTCGGTCGTATTTCTTTGCTCTCGACGAGTTTTACGCTTTTCCCGCTTGAAGCGTTGTTGACGAGCAACATATCCTTGCCACCATTTATCGAAAGCTTTGCATTCTTGAGTGGGGTGCGAAACCTTCTGATGATATAAGCAAAAGGAGGGGTGCGTTTCTATTTCACCACTAATTTTTCCTTCAGAGGATGGTAGCTTCATGCCCATTGATGTGGCCTTAGCAAACCTTTTCTTTATCTTGAATTGGCTTTTGTCGGTAGCGAAGGTGTTTTGCTCCAGCGGGATCGCCTCAGCTCTTTCATCAAGTCGCTGGCGCTTGGCCCTTTCAAATATAGCCATCTCGCGTTCTCGATCAGCTTTACTTTTCATTCGAGCTTCGTTAAGGAACGCGTCAATCATTTCGACTGATAGCTCCGAAATTTTTGATTCGGTATCTGCCCCCAGCGTTTTAGTACCAGAAGTTTCTTCATCGTTCGTGATCGAATGGGAGATCATATGACAGCTCGCTACATATTCCTCGGATTCATCTGATGAACTTTCTCCCTCATCTTCTTCTTGAAAGACGTGATTGAGAAACTCTTGGAGCTTAATGGGAGTCCGCGCCTTTTGGTTGTATTCATCCAGCGCGTCAATTTGCTTTTGTAAGTCCGTGCGCTTGTCGCCAGGCTTCACGGGTTTCTTAGATTTCTTCTTCTTCTTTTTCGAAGATTTTGACGGCTGGTTGCGAGTGTTTGAGCCACCACCATCAGTCTTTGGAGTTGTACGTAGTTTCAACATCCCTTTAATGACCTGCGGTTCTAACGGGTTCTTCCACTTGATTGCTGGACATGCCTGAAGATCGTTTAGCATTCTCTTTGTCTTGGCTGATAATACAACCTCCCAAGGAGCTTCTTCAATGACGGAGCATGTTGCCCCCGGCGTATTCGTCCCCTTAGCGGTATGGGGCTGCGGGGGATTCACCTTCCATTTGTCAGATAACGCGAACTTGCCCTGTCGGTACTGGTTTTCAAGCCAATTCTTGAAAACGTAGCAATCTTCGATCGGATGGCCTAGTACTCGATGATAAGGACAGTAGTTGGGCTCGTTGACGTCACTTGGTTGCAACGAACGTTTTGGATCCGGAAGATTTATGAGTCTGTTGCGCAACGCCAACTCGAATAACCTCCTCGTTTTATCGCGGGGAAAGGAATAAGGACGTCCCATCCTATCCTCAAGGGGTACGTACGGGCGCATATTATTTTGACGAGCCACTGGCTTCGGGTCGCTTGGTTGTTGTTGAGAATTAGCGACGACAATCGCTTTTCCCTTCCCTTTGTCATTTCGGGAGTCCGGCCTTGGAAGAGGAGGTTTATGGCCCATCTGATCCATCTGTGCTAATTTGTCGATCAAGGCCTGGAAGGTAGTTGGCTTGAAAAACATCATGAATTGTGAGATGGTTGCTTGTGGATCGTGGGTTCCCACAAACATACCAACCGCGGGAGCTTCTTCAATGCGCCGCTCACACTTTGACCATAAATTCCGCCATCGTATAGCGTACTGAACCCACGTCTCGCCAGGTTTTACCCTGGCGTTAATCAGTGCCTCATCGGGGTACGTTCACTGGCGCTTGCAAAACGTTGAGTAAACAGCAACTCCATCTCTGCGAAGGTTTTAATAGAGTCGTTTGGGATTTCAGAATACCACTCGAACGCCGTATCTGATAAGCTTCCAACAAACTGGCGAAGCAACAGCTTGTCGTCACCGCCGGTGTTGCCGCAGAGTGCCCTGAACTGGGCAACATGCTGATGAGGATTGCCCGTCCCCTTGTAGACATGGAACTTAGGAATTGTATAACCTGGCGGGTACTTAATCTGATCGTACCAACCCGGATATGGCCGCCCCGTTTTTACGATCTGACCGGCTGCTTCGGTCGCCTGATGCACCCGTATTTGCTGGGCGATGTATTCATCCAAATCAGCTTTTGATATGGTATCCTCTTTAGCTGCGGATAGAGCCGGTGGAGGATTCGATGTCTCTCCCCTATCGTCTTCAAGAATGATCGGGGGATCCCCAGCAGGTGGATCTTGTTGAATCATCATACCCACCATATCCTGAAATAGGAGGGCCATTTTCTTTATGTTGGCTGCCTGTTCCGCAGCCTCTTTAGCTTTCTTCTCTAGCACGCGCCGAAGGAATTCGACGTCCGTTTCTTGTTATTGACGTTCTTCTGAGGATGTTTCCGGGGTTTCTTTCGGCCCTGTAAGTGCGGCCATAGCGTTCATCATCTCCTGGAGCTTCTGTTGCTGCTCCTGAGCCTTGGTCACTGACCGTGTAAGCGGTCTATGACCCGTGGATGTACGGCTGTCTTCTTTTCCCGATGCCATGTAAACCGTATGAACTGTTATGCCCCCTGACTTGGGGCGTTTAGGTTCACCATTTTTAACTTTTGCCGCTGATGCGGGGGTTTTCTCCGGCCTCCTTCTTTTGTGGGCCGTTGAGGTTGAAGGAACTATTGAAGGGGGCACCATAGCAGCTGCTGTCCCCTGCTGTTTAATAGGGCGGTCTTTTTCTTTCTACACCTTCATCTTCTTTCGTTGACGGGAGTGATTCGTGTCGATCACGGAGTCTTGAACCCTCCTCCAAACTTTATAAATTGTTGAGGACAGCCGTTGAGGGGGCCGTTCTTGCTTCGTTTCCGGAACTCTCTCCGCAGGTGGAGGAGATTTCTTCAGTGTAGCGGTTGGAGAGTTCTTCCGTACCCTCCTCAGCAATTCAAAGCTGTTCCCAGTTGGAACAGCAGCGTTGACTTCCACCACTGGAGTCGGTGGAGTTAGTCCTGAGGGGGAGTTGCCCCCTGCCTTCCTCACTCGTTGCCAATGGCGACGTCGAGCACGACGAGCCGTTGGGACTGGCTCAGAGATAGAGATAGCTTCTTTCTGCCCCCTGTCTGAATGAGGCACCGCCGGTGTTAACCTTTTAAAAACTGAGGTTGTTCCTTGCAGGGTAATATCCAATCTGTCAAAGACAGATCTTCGTATAGGGGCAGGAACGGGAATCGTCAGTCTTGAAAAGACTGACTCTTTGACGGGAGAAGCCGCCTTAACGTCTTCGGGAGCAGCGACCGTTGCCCTCCTTGGGACAGCCATTTTAGAGTTCCTGGGCTTCTTAGTGGGCCCTTCATAGTTTTGATCCAGCCTCACAAAGACAGAGGCTGTTGGCTTGGTGGTGGGCGACCCGTTGACAGGGGTCGTGGTGGCAGTGAGTCGGTCGAAGACCGACTTCTTGTTCACCTCCGGTGCAGATATCGGCATAGAGAAGCTTGTCGGTGGGATCATGGTCCCGAACAATAAGCCAGTGGTGGCTTGGGTCACCTGGTCTACTGGCAGAGTGAGGAAAGAGGCCGCTTGGGGCCCATATGCTACACCTCTAGGTGAGGTGGAGCGTCCGTTGCAGTGGTACTTCGCGCAGTTGGTGCAGTTAGAATCCATGGATGCTTGAGTTCTGCGCTAGACAAAAGACCAAATCTTAGCAACTTGAAATCCGAAGGCAACCATTTAACAAACCGCGATTGGTTCGCGAGGACGACACACGAAGTGTGGAGTGGAAAGAGGAAAATGTCCCACCGGGCGTGCCAGAATCTGTTCCCCTCCAAAAGGCGGCCGCAGGACCGCGATGTCCTGACGCTGAGATTCGGGGCAGATGCTATTTGGTTTTATCCGTCCACCTCTCCGAAGATGCCAAGTTAATTTATGGCACCGTGTATCGGAGGTTTAGACGGATGCGGCCGATGTAGCAGACTTCGATAGATTCCCCCTCGCTTGAGGGGTTTTTGATTGTGGGGACGCTCTTCCCTGCAGGCGCAAGCCCCTGCAGTTAATTACGCTACCGCATCGCGGTAACAACTTTCTCCTTCTCCAGAATTTCACTTCGTGTCGTGTGTGTTTGTTTTGTTTGTGGTTGCCCGTGGATTGTATACGGAGACCGAGTAATACCGTCGCCCGTAGGACGTGGATTAGTCCAAATCCGTATTTACTTAGATTTGGGTTTGGTGTTTTTAGTTTAAGGATGCATTAGTCGTGTTGCGGCTGAGATCAACTTAAACGTTCGTTAAGGATACGATAGTCCTGTTTGAGACTAAGATCAACTTAACGTGATAATCCATTTAATATCTGACCATCGGGACTCGTCACCTCTCTAACGTCGTTGAAGGATTCCAACGGCAGATGTCAGAGGAGTTCAGAGATGTACCCTCGAACCAGAGTTGATTGGGAGTTTTATAATCTATTTGAATGTTTAAGGATACGTTAGCCGTGTTTGGGGCTAAGATCGACTTAAACGGCATCATTTAGATCCGGTAAAAGAGCATTTGGAGGCTCTATTATTCCAGTTTAGGGACGTGGTGGTCCATGTTCCAGTTTAAGGACATGGCGGTCTATATTCCAGTTTAAAGATGTGGTGGTCCGTATTCCAGTTTAGGGACGTGGTGGTCCGACATTAGTTTAGGGACGTCTCGGTCCGATATTAGTTTAAGGACGTCTCGGTCCGATATTAGTTTAAGGACGTCTCGGTCCGATATTAGTTTAGGGACGTCTCGGTCCGATATTAGTTTAGGGACGTCTCGGTCCGACATTAGTTTAAGGACGTCTCGGTCCGACATTAGTTTAAGGACGTCTCGGTCCGATATTAGTTTAAGGATGTTTCGGTCCGATATTAGTTTAAGGACGTCTCGGTCCGACATTAGTTTAAGGACGTCTCGGTCCAATATTGAAGGGTGTGGTCGTCGGGACCCGTCACCTCTCTGACGACGTTGAGTGATTACAACGACGTGTGTCAGAGGAGTTCGGAGATGTACCTTCGAACCGGATATAAATTGATTTAAGAGAGAGCTATGCTCAGTCAATTTAATTTGAGGACTTACGGCCAGAATTGGACGTCTCCTTTTTTTTAGAAAAATGTTGATGATTTTGAATTGAGGCCTAGGGTCCTTTTTATAGTGCCCATAAATTAGTTAAATTTGTTAAAGAGATCCTTCTCTGAATGATTTGGGGAATTTTCCCCACCGTTGGATCTTTGATCCAAGGGCTTCTGCTTTGCAGAAGAAAATCTTCTTGTTTTAACAAGAACAGAAAAGATTTCTTAGAAATTTAATTCTGTTTGGCGCAGATGCCCCAGCGCGTGACACGTGTCGTGTAGCGCACAGCGCAGCGCAACTGCGCTAGCGCGTCTGCGCTGACACGTGTCGCACAGCGCACAGCGCAGCGCAACTGCGCTAGCGCGTCTGCGCTGACACGTGTCGCGCAGCGCAGTGCTTGCGCAGCTGAAGCGTTGCTTCATTAAAATAGAGCTTTGCTCTGATTGGGCGCGCCTTCTTGGGCGCTGCGCTGACGTATCAGCGCCGGACACGTGGCGCGTTGCGCCCGGGATTTGAAGCGTTGCTTCAAAATTTGAATTTTGAATTTTCAGCAGAGCTTTGCTCTGATTGGGGGAAACAGTTGTTTTTGCACTAGATGCAATAAGTTTGTATTAATCCGATCCTGGAGAAACATAAGGAAGCAGTTTTAGAACATAAGTACGTGTTCTACGGATTTGATAACGGCAGCCTCCTTCGGGAGACGGTTATCATTCCAGGCTTCAAAGGTGACATGGATGATAGAGTGATTGTCAGAGTTACAGTTTTCTCTCTAACGAGGGACAGTATTATGGACAGGTGGTCCAAAAGGATACTGTGGGAGGCATGGTGCCGGATACTGATTAGGTTCAGTGATCGATACAGTCTAAGAAGTTTGGGTTTGGAGTTCATTTATGAACTAGGTCCCATCAGATATCCAAACATATTCTAAGACAGGTATTACTCAATTCGGGAGATGGTTTTCTCCGCGAATTTGAGATTAAGAGAGATATAGAAAGAAACATCTAGGCGGATCCACTCACTGAGGCTATTTCTTGAACACAATAGTTTTATAAACGGGCTTTGTGAAACTGATTAGTAGAGGAGTTGGATGTTCGGTTTCACACGGGCTGTGAGTAGTCGACATCGCAATAATTAGCCTTGAGTGCAAGTGGGAGATTGTTGGAGATAGTGCCCTCAGAGTCAATTATTGGATCGCAGGTACGTGATTGCAATGATTGCGGAGGACCTATACCGGCAGGACAGTCTTATTCGAGATGATAGTATGCTATCTGGTTTGCCTTTATCAGTCGTGTACATGTTCAGGTGACTGATTACATGTTACACTTTGATAGAGCCCTTAGGATCTTGGTTTACTACCAACAGTATGATGGCGATCATATACGTGAGAGTTGGGTGGTTTATACGCATATCCTTAATTGTGGTCCCTAGTCATGGGAGTCTCGAGACAGGGCATCGATACTCCGGAGTAGACTAGTGTATACAGTCAAGACCCCGACGAGGGGCGGTGGCCGGTCTCACAAGCCACTGGTGTCAGTTGGTTCACCTAAGATGTATACAGGTGCTCATTGGGTTATGAGTACACCGGACAGGACTCGCCGGGAATCTGCTAGTTAGTACTATACCTATCGTCAGATAGCAGTTCCCTGGTGACCTGTGTATATGTTAGTTCATAGACCTGAGGTCGTCACTTGTCTCGTGTGAGTTCCCACTGTGCTTTGATTTCTACCCTACCATGGCTCAAAGGAGTCGTGCAAACAGGTAGTTTTTGGGTACAGTCCTGAGCCACATGGAGGCACGTGAGCGGATCGGCAGGGGATTCGTCTCTCCCGGTATTGGGGGCGAGATCGTGCTGTGTCTAGGAGAGCCATTACACATAGCCTACGGCCGTGGCAGGAGATTTACTGGTAGGTACTCCAGTAGTATCTCAGGGTGTTATTGGGCTACACTCCGACACGACTTATACTGCTATTAGGGGTCTGACGTTACTAGCCCCCTAGGCAGATATGCGATACTCATTAACGAACGGACCGGATTGTATATACATTGTCACTGTTAGGCTCAGTAGGGTTTCCGGATGAGTTCTCTCATCGGCCTCCCTTGAGGTCAGTCCATAGGCAGCCGTTACGCATAGCTAGTGCCGCTGACGGTTTGTGGTTAAAACCACTGCCAGGGTACTGACGAGTCATTAGAGTCCCCCACAGACAGTTTCCCAAGTTCGGGCGAAACGTTGTAGAGGCCGTATGGTTTTATGGCAGGGTTCAGAAAATGCACGTGCGTTTCGCACGTGTCAGATTTCGGGCAGATGATACTGGTCGGCTTTGGCTTAAGTCGGATCCGAGTATTATATTGAGTAGATATAATATCTTTGTCTCAGTTGCATTTGTATTCGGTCGTAATACAAATGCGGGTATATTTATAAAGTTAAGGGGTTATCCTGAAATTCGTTTCGGGAATTCTTTTGGAAGTTGCCAGTTTCCAGTTTTCTATCAGCCGTCTTTTAGCATTCGATTAAAGACGGATTTATCTTTTGTTGAGATGAGTGTGGAAGGTTCTAGAAGTTTCTAGAAGAGGTGACTAGGTTAGAATAGTGTTGATGTTTCATTGGTTGCTTTCTTTGTATTCACACTTTGTGTTCACACTTTGTGTTCACACATGATATTTTATCTTATGGTCACCCCCCTCCTACACTCACCCTCCTCCTTATAAGTGGCCAGCCCCCCCATTGTGAGAAAAAAGAGAGCTTGATTCATTTGTTAAAAGATTATGATAGATTTTGGGGTGTATGGAATTTCACAGCTCATTTCATTCCATCACCCGATTCCCATGGCAACTTCATTAACCGTTCGTCCATTGCCTTGGACGGAACGAGACAAAGTCTTCTACTCATTCTCTACATCAATCTTGGTCGTCTCTTTTAGCAAACTTGACGGCCGAGTTGCCTCGAGTCAGTGGCGGCAGCCCGTTTAAAGAATCGTTGATGTGGTGCCACCTGGACGAGCAGATCGGAGATCTACGAGATCGGAGCAGCCGCAACGGAGCGTAGGATGATGGTTAAAGAATGAAGGACTCGGATCGTTCGGTATAACCTTTCTACACTCTTTACAGTTTGTTAGTTTAGCAATAATGGCAGATCCGGGTTAAAGCATACGATAGCGCCAGTTAAAAAGTTTTTGTTCCGCATTTGGCGTCTGTAGACGGCCGGGGCGCTACCGTAGACTTACAGTCATACCCTCGACGGGTCCTGGGTAGACCCATAATGATGTCCATCGAAATCTGTTCCCACTTCCACTCCGGAATAGGCAAAGGCTATAACTCTCCCGCTGGCTTCTGGTGCTCGGCCTTGACTTGCTGACATGTCAGGCATCTCGAAACAAAGTCTGTGACATCTCTCTTCATCCCTTCCTACCAGTAAACGTCTCTAAAATCATGATATATCTTAGTGGAACCCGAATGGACACTGTATACCGATCGATGTGCCTCCTCAAGGATCTCACACCTCAGACGCACAGCCGAGTCCCAAATCATAGTATCCCCTGATCATCGATCACGAACTCGAAATCTCTGCCCTGTCTAACCTGCTCCATGATCTCTGAAAAATGGTCATCACTGGACCGTGTCTCATGAAAACGGTCAAGTAACTGTGGACGTGCACGGATATGTGCAAGCTGTCCCCCGGTCGGAGTAAACTCGAACTACACTCGGCTGTCGCATAGAATCTGCCAATCTGCCAACGACTGTCTCGGAACTGCGCTCAAACAAGATAAACTACCTCCGGACCTACGACTCAAAGCATCTGCCACTACATTCGCCTTTCCCGGATGATAAATAATCTCGCAATCATAGTCTTTCACTAGCTCCATCCAACAGCGCTGTCTCAGATTTAGATCTCGCTGCTGAAAGATATACTTCAAGCTTTTGTAGTCCGTGAATATCTGGCACGACTCGCCGTATAGGTAATGTCTCCAGATCTTGAGTGCGAAAACCACCGCATCCATCTCTAAGTCATGAGTGGGATAGTTCTGTTCGTGCTTCTTCAGCTGCCGAGAAGCATAAGAGACGACCCTACCGTGCTGCATCAACACACAGCCTAGCCCCACTCGAGAAGCATCACAATAAACCACAAAACCGCCCGATCCCGAAGGCAATGATAACACTGGTGCAGTAGTCAAATGAGTCTTCAACTGCTGGAAACTATGCTTGCACGCCTCGTTCCAAACAAAAGGAACTCTTTTCCGGGTCAACCCGGTCAACGGTGCAACGATACAGGAGAAATCCTGAACAAAACGTCGATAGTAGCCGGCCAGGCCTAGAAAGCTGCGGATCTCCATAACTGATGCCGGTCTAAGCCAATGTTGAACGGCCTCGATCTTCTTCGGGTCCACACGTATACCATCTCTCGTAACCACGTGACCTAAGAAATCAACATTATCAAGCCAGAATGCGCACTTGGAGAATTTCACGAACAGCTGGCGCTCTCTCAAAGTCTTCAATGTGATCCGCAAGTGCTGCTCGTGCTCCTCTCGGCTTCGGGAATATACTAAAATGTCATCAATGAATACGATAATGAACTGATCAAGATACGTCCTAAAAATGTGTTTCATCAAGTCCATAAACGCTGTTGGGGCATTGGTGAGCCCGAACGACATCACCAAGAACTCGTAATGCCCGTAACGTGTGCGAAAAGCGTTCTTTGGAATATCTTCCTGTCGAAGCCTCAACTGATGGTAACCCGATGCAAGTCAATCTTCGAGAAGTGTCTCGCACCCTGGAGCTGGTCGAACAAATCATCAATACGAGGTAAGGGATATCTGTTCTGCACAGTAACCCGGCTCAGCCGACGATAATCAATACACAAACGCAAACTGCCGTCTTTCTTCTTGACGAACAGAATAGGAGCACTCCAAGGAGACACACTCGTGTTAGTGTATATGCCCTAGAGGCCATTACTGTATCATACTAGTTTGTATATTACTTGATGGAAGTTTAGGATATTCACAGTTGTATAGACAATCTTGCTCGAAATAGTAGTATGCTACTTGGTTTGTTTCTACTTTAATGTGTACATATGTTTCTTTTAGCATATCGCCTATACACATTAGTGGAGCCCTTAGGATCTTTGCTTGATTACCAGCGTTGTGATGGCAGTCACACTAGTGGGGGCTGGGTAATCTACAAGCACATCCTTATACAGGTCCCTAGTCATAGGATTATCGAGACAGGGCATCGATACTCCAGAGTAGACTAGTGTATGCGCTTCTCATCCCAGCAGGGGAGACGGTATGTCCCACAGCCGTCATTACGTCGTACTTGAGATAGTATGCAGGTGCTCGTTAGGTTACGAGCACACTGGACAGGACTCGTCGGGAACTGTTGGTTGGTACTATACCTATCGTCAGTTATCAGTTCCCAGGTGACATGAGTACAGCTTAGTCCACTGACTTGACACTGTCACTTTGCCTCGAGTGTGTTCCCACTATACTTTGATTACTACCCTACCATGGCTCAAAGGAGTCGTGCAAACAGGTAGTAGTTGGGTGCAGTCCCGAATCACTTGGAGGCAGTGACGGTTAGACAGGATTAGTCTCTCCCGGTATTGGGAGTTGATATCGCGCTGTGTTAAGGAGAGCCATTACATATAGTCGTCCCTGGCCAGGGCAAGCGAGATACACTGGTAGGTTTCCAGTGTTATCTCAGGGTGTTCTGGGCTACACTCCGACACGACTTGTACCGCTATTAGGGGACTGACGTTTACCATCCCCCTAGGCTCGCCATGCGATATTCTCAGATGAACAGACCGGGCTGTACAGAGATTGTCACATTCAGGCTCAGTAGGAGTTTGGATGGGTGCACCTCTTCAGTCTTCTTATCGGCATCTACCTGGGGACCGTTACGTACAACTAATGCCGCTTGCGGTCTGTGGTTAAACCCACTGCCAGTGTAGTGTCGAGTCTTTAGAGTTCCACACAGAGGGTTATTCGCCTTTGGGCAAAACTGAGTAGAGGTCGCATGGTTTTGAAACGGGGTTCGTTCACATCCGTGCACTTGTGCACGTTTGGTGTCCGGACAGTTATTACTAGCGAGCTTTGGTTTAAACCAGATCCTAATATATGTTTTGGGATTGATTTTATCTCATTGTATTCGTGTTCCTCGGAACATGGATGCGGGTGTGTATGCACAAGTTGAGAGAGGCAGAGGCAGAGGATTCACATTAGGGTTGATAAGTGTTGTCTTTTTCCAAACCCTAATAAATATGTGAAATATGATTAATAATATTAATTTAAGGAAATTGTGTTATGGTTAGGGTTGTTGACCATTTGACCATGGTTAACTTGTTGACCCAAGTTAAAAAGTTGACCATCATCATTTCACACAAAAGATGCTCTTTGATCTTAGCAAAATTCATTAAATGTGAAATGATAATGGTCTTTTCAAATCAACCATCACCTTTTTCTTTTTGATTAATATTGTTAATTAATAATTCACATATATGTGAATATGGTTGCTAAATTCATTTCATTCTCTCATCCTCTTCCTCTCTCTCAAGGCAAAAATCTCTCATGAGTTGAGTACCATTTGCCATTGAGATAAAATAACAAAATTACTCTCTACTCATCCTAAGGTTCAAGGTTTAGCAAACCTAACACTTTAGTTACCTCAAGTTTGAGGAAGGAGCTCAAGGTAGAGGCCCTCGGGTGGATCTTTCTTCGGCAAGAGAAGGCGACGAGGAGGAACCATTCAACCCACTCCAAGGAGAAGAAGAGAAAGAGTTCAAGAATAGGTATAACCCTCTAACCGAGTAGGTAAAGCTTGTAGTTAGTTGCTAGTGTGTTGTTTAGCAAAGATCCGGTTTCTAGTCCATGTTACCCTAGCCCTAGAAAATCGTTTTTCACCGTTTCCGCAACCCCGAAAGAACAGGAGGGGTAACGTGGACTTACAGTGGTATCAGAGCCTAGCTAAACACATACTAGCATGTTAGCAAGGTATTTAGAATTTCGATCGGAGAAAAAAATCTCAAAACACGTCGAAAAAGTTACTTTTCTGCCGATTTTTAAACATGTTCAAAAAATAATTTAACATACACTAAAAATCGGCTCAGGGTTTTTAAAGAACACACAAGAAAAACGACCCACTGACTCGGTCAACGCACCACGGAACCGCGGCAAGAATATGCTTCTTGCGCGGATCTGCGGCCGAGTTGACTCGGCCGTGGATCATTTTTCCTGCAGCGTTCTTAGAATGGTGTTTTGGGATTTTTAGAATATGTTGTTTCTGTCCAGATTTTCCAGAGAATGAATTTGTTTTTGGGGTGGTTACAAATCCGTATTTTGATCGAAGTTCTGTAGACTTTTGCTAATGGGTTGTATCTGTGACGTGATATATGTATTGAACGTTTGCTAATCGCTATACGTCGATTAGTGGGGGTTATACATATCTGTGATCTGTAATGTTGATAGTTTGTGTATATGAATTCGTTGGATTGTCGCGGATGAATAGCCGGGGGGTTGTGAGATGAGAGTTTTATTTATCTTTCAATTCATGTAATATATAAATTGATGTAATATTATTTGTATGGCCGCACATCCGGGATGAGGTTGTAGCCGCCATTGTATAATTTATTTTTACTGTTTTTGCTCCTAGGATAGACCCAAGGTGGGGTGCACAAACTACCGGGTACCTCAAAGTGCTGAGTGGCCTACTCACGTTGTTGAGGGAGGTTGCTTCGCTTCGGGTACTTGGCGGGTAGTTTGCCGCACCCATAGGGGTCTAGGGTGGGGGTATTGGCTATTCATCACGACCGTGTAATCCGTCTTTCGTTGCAGGCTCGAACGAAATACGGATTCCTAGTATATCCAAAGTGTTCATCTGTGATCTTGAATGGCTATCATTGCATCTGACGAATATATATATCTATATATGATATCTATTTAGGCGCTGCTTATATTTTGCTTTTGCGCTAGTCCAGCCCCCGCTCTGTCGTTAGTTAAGTAACCTAACGGGTGATGACGGGGCCCCGTGGCGAATGCGGATGGCATAAGCGTACATCATATTTTCATTGTTTTCTGCAATGGTAGGATTAAATGATGGGACGCATTAAAATTAATGCAAGAAAATAAACCAAAGTAAAGTCGTTGGAACACTTTCAAAACCACTCGGTTCTTTTCAAAAACCAACTTTTAAACGCGGAGCTTGAACCACTCCTATTAAAAGCTATCTCGTTCCATCGATTATATCAAGTTCACTATGTTCACGGTTTCGCCAAAACCATTCGTAGCCCTCCATCATTTCAGTTAAATATTCGGTAGTATTCAAGCTATATATTTTGACCTACGCCAAGGCATAGTGATTGGTAGCTGCCGGATATTTATCTGTTGCATAGATAGATGCGTTGGTTTGAGACAGTCGTACTGCCATTTTGGCCTACGTCAAGGGTATGTACGGGTGTGTTCAAATTAACCTGGTTAATGATGGGTAGAAATTGACATGTGACTTATGATATTTTGGCCTACGTCAAGGTCATAAGAGCATGGGGCAAAAATCCACATCGGGAGTTTCTAAAGAAATTGAAACTTGCTAGTGCTGCATACCATTTGAAGTGTGATGATTCTGGTAGGATTCCTTCAGTTTTGTCACACGATGATATTTGGATCCCGATCCTACTGTGAGTATATGCTACTCCTCGGGAAATTTCTCACTTAACGATCAATGCTATAAACCAAGTAGGTGTCTAGAAAGGTGTTAGCGGGGCTACGCCCCCAGGGAAAATAGGTTACTTAATTAAGGAACTTCGCGAAAGCGTTGGAAAACCTCCCTCGAAGTACCGACACTGGCCTGGCTGAACGGTTAAGCAAGTATTGTACGGTGAGATTGATCCCGACTAATTCTTCCTTTTTGGTTTGAGGAGGGATTCGAGAGACAGTGGGAGCCATCCTGTTTAGACAAACTAAAAACCACTCTAAACTTGCAAGAGCATCATGCTAAAGTGTTTATTCTCTCTCTCCTAATTGCAGCGACCAATCTTCATGAACGGACTTAAGTTACTACTAGATAAAAATATACTGACAGGGCCTAACTACAAAGATTGGCTCAGGAATGTCAAAATGGCAATCACTTATGACAAGTTGGGGTATCTCCTTACCACCAAAGCTCCCCCTGTCCTAGGTCCCACCTCCAGCGTCGCGAATATAGAAATCCGTAAGACATAGGAGATCGACTGCGCGAAGGCCAAGTGCCCCGTGCTTGCCTCTATGGACAATGAACATCAGAGGAGGCACGAGAATATGGACCTAGAATCCATATTTCTCCATACTAAGGAACTATATGGAGAGCAATCCCATATCGCTAGATACGAAGTCTCGAAAAAGTTGTTTTCGGCGAGATTGGCCGTTGGATCATCCGTAGCGGAACACGTGCTTAAAATGATTAGCTACATTGAAGAGCTCGCGGACCTAGGGACCACGTTAGAGAACGAGCTCTACACTGACTTGATTCTCCAGTCCCTTCCTTCCACTTACGCCCAATTTATCCTGAACTTCAACTTGCAAGGAAAAGAAGTTGAACTTCCGGAGCTCCTCAACATGTTGAGGAGTGCAGAGGGCACCTTACAGAAAGTAAGGGAAACATCCACTTTGTTTGTTGGAGGATCTTCCTCTTCTAAGTCCAAGGCGAAAGCCAAGGGAAAGAAGAAGAAAGCCCCCACCAAACCAAGGGGCGGTGTTAGTAAAGTGGAAACGAAGGGAAAGGCTAAGGCAACAAAGGTAGCAAGACAGCTTGTAGGAAAGGAAGAATGCTTTTATTGTCATAAGAAAGGACACTGGAAAAAGGATTGCAGGGCTTGGAAGGCCAAGAACTAGGACCCGAAGCAAGTTGTGGTTTCGGCTTCAGGTGTGTATGTTATTGAAAACTGTCTATCAGTAAACTCTACTTCCTGGGTATTGGATACCGGATCAGGATCTCATATCTGTAATTCTTTGCAGGCACTGAGAAAGCGTAGGTTTTTGAAGGCAGGTGATATGACCCTCAGAGTTGCAAACGGAGCTGACATGGATGCTGAGTCCGTGGGGGACCATCATTTGGGATTGTCAGATGGACATGTTTTGGTTTTGCAGGATTGTTATTTTGTACCCAATGCAACTTGTAGTATCATATCTGTATCTTTGATGTCTAAAGAAGGTTATGAATTTGCATTTGTAAGTAATGTTGTAAACATTCACCTTAATCAAGTTCTGATTGGGTCGGGTACATTAAGCAATGGTATATACGTATTAAACCAACCACAGATTTTCAATGTCCAGAATACACACAAAAGAAAGTCTCCAGAAATAAATCATGATTTCTTATGGCATTGTAGACTGGGTCACATCAATGAGAGAAGGTTGACGAAGTTACATAAAAAAGGATATTTGGATCCGTTCGAATATCAATCATATGCAACTTGTCAATCCTGTCTCAAAGGAAAGATGACAAATACTCCATTTACCGGACATGGAGAAAGAGTGAGTGAGCTCTTGGGACTCGTACACAGTGATGTATGCGGTCTAATGTCTACACTTGCGCGAAGTGGTTATTCTTACTTCATTACTTTTACGGATGATTTTTCATGGTTCGGATATGTCTTCCTAATGAAGCATAAATCTGAAGCCTTTGAAATATTCAAGGAATATAAGAATGAAGTAGAAAAACAAACAGGCAAAAGTATCAAGACACTGAGATCTGATCGAGGTGGTGAATACTTGAGTGCCGAGTTCCTGGATTACCTAAAAGAGAATGGAATTCTCTCTCAGCTTACTCCTCCATACACTCCACAACATAACGGTATATCGGAGAGACGGAACCAAACCCTATTGGATATGGTACGTTCCATGATGAGTAACGCTTAGTTGCCGCGATCATTCTGGGGATATGCACTAGAATCAGCTGCATATCTTTTGAACCGAGTTCCAACTAAGACTGTGCCTACTAAACCATATCAGATATGGAGTGGGAAGAGACCCTATTTTCAATATCTGAAGATTTGAGGATGTCCAGCTTTTGTCAAAAAGCAGCATGCGGACAAACTCGAGGCACGCTCAGTACAGTGCAAGTTTATGGGATACCCAAAGAACTCCAGGGGTATCTTTTCTATTACGCAGAAGAATAAAAGGTTTTTGTCTCTCGTAATGCCCACTTTCTGAAACATCAGTTCTTAGAAAAAGAAATAAGTGGGAGCGCAATAGAACCGGAAGAAGTTCCAGAACAAAAAACTATTACTGAAAGTTTAGTAAAACCAGAGGGTTCAAAAGAACAGGACATTCTTGCGCCGCTCCGCAGGAGGAGTAGGCAGTCTCATCCGCCCGAGAGATATTACGGTTTTCTCATAGACGGGGATAGAGAGGATTGCATCATTGATAATGATGAGCCGACTAGCTTCCAGCAGGCCATTCAGAGCGTTGACTCGGTAAAATGGCTGGATGCAATGCGGACCGAAATGGAGTCCATGTACACCAACAAAGTATGGACTTTGGACGTTGCTCCAGAAGGGGTAAAACCCGTAGGATGCAAATGGATCTTCAAGAGGAAGATTGGTGTAGATGGGCAGGTTGAGACCTATAAGGCTAGACTTGTTGCAAAGGGTTTTCGTCAGAGACCTGGTTTGGACTATGACGAAACCTTTTCTCCAGTGGCTATGCTGAAATCCATTCGGATCCTTCTTGCCATTGCTGCCTTCCACGATTATGAGATTTGGCAGATGGACGTAAAGACCGCTTTTCTAAATGGAAATTTAGAGGAGTGTGTCTATATGGACCAGCTAGAGGGTTTCATTCAGAGTGGGAGCAGCGGAAAGGTGTGCAAGTTGCTTAAGTCCATTTATGGACTAAAGCATGCATTGCGGAGTTGGAACATCTGTTTTGATGAGACGGTCAAAGATTTTGGCTTTATCAAAAATCCAGATGAACCATGCATCTATAGTAAAATTGTAGCACGAACTGTCGTGTTTCTCGTTTTATACGTGGATGACATTCTCTTGATAGGAAATGACATTCCTATGCTACAATCTGTCAAAGGGTTCTTATCACACAGATTCTCCATGAAAGACCTGGGTGATGCCTCTTACGTTTTGGGGATCCGGATCCATCGTGATAGATCCAAGAGGATATTCGGACTTTCACAGTCCAGGTACATCGACACCATACTGAAAAGATTTAGTATGGAAGATTCCAAGCGCGGTAATCTACCGGCTTGTCACGGGATCACCCTCTCCAAAGAGATGTCTCCCAAGACTGATTTGGAAAGGGATCGCATGTCTATTATACCCTACGCTTCTGCGGTAAGTTCTATAATGTATGCGATGTTGTGTACCAGACCAGATGTAGCTTATGCACTGAGTGTGGTAAGCCGGTATCAGTCAAACCCTGGGGAGAAGCACTGGATAGAGGTAAAGAACATTCTGAAGTACCTGAGAAGGACTAAGGACATGTTTTTGGTTTACGGCGGAAAAGACCTCCAGATGGAGGCCTTTGCTGACTCCAGCTTCCAGAGTGAAAGGGATGACTCCAAGTCCATGTCGGGTTATGTCTTTACCCTCAATGGAGAGGCGGTGTGTTGGAAGAGTTCCAAACAGGAAACCGTTGCCGACTCGACGATGGAAGAGGAATATATCGGTGCATCTGATGCCGCAAAAGAAGCCGTCTGGATGAGGAAGTTCTTGACAGAACTTCAGGTGGTTCCGTCCATTGTTGATCCAATACCTCTGTATTGCGACAACAATGGGGTTATAGCTTTAGCAAAGGAACCCAGGTCCCATCAGAAGTTCAGACACATCTTGAAGCGGTATCACATGATCAGGGAGATCGTGGATCGCCGGGGGATCGAGATTCGGAGGGTTGCTACGGAAGATAACACTGCAGATCCATTCACGAAGGCCTTACCCCAGACTCAGTTCGAGCGGCTGATTGAGATGATAGGTCTTCGATACGCCAGTACATGGCCTTAGTGCAAGTGGGAGATTGTTAGTGTATATGCCCTAGAGGCCATTACTGTATCATACTAGTTTGTATATTACTTGATGGAAGCTTGGGATATTCACAGTTGTATAGACAATCTTGCTCAAAATAGTAGTATGCTACTTGGTTTGTTTCTACTTTAATGTGTACATATGTTTTTTTTAGCATATCGCCTATACACATTAGTGGAGCCATTAGGATCTTTGCTTGATTACCAGCGTTGTGATAACAGTCACACTAGTGGGGGCTGGGTAATCTACAAGCACATCCTTATACAGGTCCCTAGTCGTAGGATTATCGAGACAGGGCATCGATACTCCGGAGTAGACTAGCTATGCGCTTCTCATCCCAGCAGGAGAGATGGTCTGTCCCACAGCCGTCATTACGTCGTACTTGAGATAGTATGCAGGTGCTCGTTAGGTTACGAGCACACTGGACAGGACTCGTCGGGAACTGTTGGTTGGTACTATACCTATCGTCAGTTATCAGTTCCCAGATGACATGAGTACAGCTTAGTCCGCTGACTTGACACTGTCACTTCGCCTCGAGTGTGTTCCCACTGTACTTTGATTACTACCCTACCACGGCTCTAAGGAGTCGTGCAAACAGGTAGTAGTTGGTGCAGTCCCGAAGCACTTGGAGGCAGTGACGGTTAGACAGGATTCGTCTCTTCCGGTATTGGGAGTTGATATCGCGCTGTGTCAAGGAGAGCCATTACACATAGTCGTCCCTGGCCAGGGCAATCGAGATACACCGGTAGGTTTCTGTGTTATCTCAGGGTATTCTAGGCTACACTCCGACACGACTTGTACCGCTATTAGGGGACTGACGTTTACCACCTCTAGGCCCGCCATGCGATATTCTCAGACGAACAGACCGGACTGTACGGAGATTGTCACATTCTGGCTCAGTAGGAGTCGGATGGGTTCATCTCATCAGTCTTCTTATCGGCATCTATCTGGGGACTATTACGTACAGCTAATGCCGCTTGCGGTCTGTGGTTAAACCCACTGCCAGCGTAGTGTCGAGTCTTTAGATTCCCACACAGAGGGTTATTCGCCTTTGGGCAAAACTGAGTAGAGGTCGCATGGTTTTGCGATGGGGTTCGTTCACATCCGCGCACTTGTGCACGTTTGGTGTCCGGACAGTTATTACTAGCGGGCTTTGGTTTAAACCAGATCCTAGTATATATTTTGGGATTGGTTTTATCTCATTGTATTCGTGTTCCTCGGAACATGGATGCGGGTGTGTATGCACAAGTTGAGAGAGGCAGAGGCAGAGGATTCACATTAGGGTTGATGAGCATTGTCTTTTTCCAAACCCTAATAAATATGTGAAATATGATTAATAATATTAATTAAAGGAAATTGTGTTATGGTTAGGCTTGTTGACCATTTGACCATGGTTGACTTGTTGACCCAAGTTGAAAAGTTGACCATCATCATTTCACACAAAATATGCTCTTTGATCTTAGCAAAATTCATTAAATGTGAAATGATAATGGTCTTTTCAAATCAACCATCACCTTTTTCTTTTTGATTAATATTGTTAATTAATAATTCACATATATATGAATATGGTTGCTAAATTCATTTCATTCTCTCATTCTCATTCTCTCTCATCCTCTTCCTCTCTCTCAAGGCAAAAATCTCTCATGAGTTGAGAACCATTTGCCATTGAGATAAAACACCAAAATTACTCTCTACTCATCCTAAGGTTCAAGGTTTAGCAAACCTAACACTTTAGTTACCTCAAGTTTGAGGAAGGAGCTCAAGGTAGAGGCCCTCGGGTGGATCTTTCTTCGGCAAGAGAAGGCGACGAGGAGGAACCATTCAACCCACTCCAAGGAGAAGAAGAGAAGGAGTTCAAGACTAGGTATAACCCTCTAACCGAGTAGGTAAAGCTTGTAGTTAGTTGCTAGTGTGTTGTTTAGCAAAGATCCGGTTTCTAGTCCATGTTACCCTAGCCCTAGAAAATCGTTTTCACCGTTTCCGCAACCCCGAAAGAACAGGAGGGGTAACGTGGACTTACAACTCGATCGAATAAGCCCTTTATCTAGCAAATCCTGCAACTGATCCTTCAGCTCTCTATGCTCCACCGGGGCCATCCGATAAGACGGTATGGAATAGGCCCCGTGCCGGGGATCAAGTCGATGCAGAACATAATATCACGCTCAGGCGGTAAACCAGGCAGCTCGCTTGGAAAGACATTAGGAAGCTCTCTCAAAATCGGGACCTGGTTCAATGGGACCTCTGCAGCTTTAGTATCACAGACATATGCTAAGAATCCCTGACATCCTTTCCTCAAGAGCTGACCCACGTGAAGAGAAGAAATCAAGTTGGGAAGGGTGACGCTGCGGTCTCCCTGAATAACAAGAACTGGCTCACCTGGAAAACTAAATCTGACTACCTTCTCACGGTAATCCACGGATGCATAACAAGTAGCTAGCCAGTCCATGCCCAGAAGAAAATCAAAGTCTAACATATCAAGGAGAATCAAATCAACCGAAGAATCCTTCTCCCCGATATGAACAGAACACGATCAAAACACAAATCGAGTGACAAACGACTCGCCTACCGGAGTAATCATAATAAGCGGATGATCTAACGACGATGACTCTCGGCCCAACATCGGTGCAAAGTGTGTAGATACATACGAATGTGTGGAACCTGGTCGAATAATACCTGTGCGTCGAAAGAACATACTGGCAAGGTACCTGTCACAACGACATGGGATCCCTGCACATCCTGCGGAATCAAAGCGAACACTCGGGCCTGTCCCCCACTAATAGCTGGCTGTCCTCTGCCTCAGCCTCAGCCTCCTCGTCCTCTCTGAACAAGACCTCCATGCCCACGGCCTCTGGGAGCGTCTGCCTGGCATGGGGTACCACCAGGGGTAGGAAGTAGAGCTCTCTGAGCAGGGGGTGAGGGTGGAAGGGTCTCATAGGGAACTGTCGTCTCGCCCTGGCGCCTCGCGGTATAATTCTTGAAAAGGTGACCTGGACTCCCGCACCAATAACATCCTGGCGATGGCCGCTGACCTGGTGAATAGGAACTGAACAATTGGCCTCGTATCATGCCTCGACCACCATCACGACCTAGAAAGAATCCGCCACGACCTCTGCCTGCCATGCCTCTGCCAAACTGTACTGGAGCCGATATATCTGTATGAATCCTCTTCGGTCCCGAAATGACCGAAGTCTCCGAAATGCATTCCTCCAAAAGTAAGGCTGCATCCACCGCGGCTGCATAAGTGTCGAAATGCTGGGCGCTAATAGCAAGAAATAACTGCGCGTCTATCCCCCGTATGAACCTCTTTATGCGTTTCTCTTCAGTGTCCATCAGATAAGGAGTATATCGGGACAACTGAGTAAACTGGATATCATATGCGGACACCGTCATCCCTGGAGTCTTGCGCAAAACCTCCAAATGACGGGCTTGAGCATCCTGGACGCTCTCTGGAAGGAAACGGGCATGAAATACCGCTGTGAACTCATCCCAAGTCATAGGAGGTAGATCTGCAGCTCGGCCTCTCTTGACTGACTCGGACTACGTCTGAGCAAGACCCTCTAGACGATAACTCGCAAGATCCACCCATCTATCATCAAAACATCTCAGCGAATGGCAAATCCTGGCCATCCTGTCGAGGAATGTCTGCGGATCCTCCGCTGCATCTGTGCCGGTGAAGACTGGAAACCCCAGCCTCATAAACTCCTGTAATGATACGGGAATGGTCTCGGTAGTAGTAGGAACAACTGTCTGGGCAGAAGGTACAAGCATGGTCTATACAGTGGAAGGAACATCCTCAGATCTCTGTACCCAACTAGGCTCAACTAAAGATCCCATCATCTGACGTAACTCCTGCATACCGGCCTCTGTTCCCCTTCGAAACGTGGAGACGCGACCGCGCGGGTCGGTCTTGCCTGAATTTCGGGGCAGATGCTAATTGGTGCTATCCGTCCACCTCTCCGAAGTTGCCAAGTTGATTTATGACACCATGTATCGAAGTTTTAAACGGACGCGGCTAATGTAGCATACTTCGTCAGATTCCCCCTCATTTGAGGGGATTTTGATTGTGGGGACGCTCTTCCCTGCAGGCACAAGCCCCTGCAGTTAATTACGCTACCGCATCGCGGTAACCACTTTCTCCTTCTCAAGATGGTCACTTCATGTCGTGAGTGTTTGTTTTGTTTTTGGTTGCCCGTGGATTGTATACGGAGACTAATTTATGTTGTCGCCCGCAGGGCGTGGATTAGTCCAAATCCGTATCTTCTTAGATTTGGGTTTGGGGTTGGGTTTAAGAATAGGTTAGTCTCATTTGGGACTAAGATAGACTTAAACGTATGTTAAGGATACGTTAGTCTAATTTTAGACTAAGATCAACTTAATTGGATCGTTTAGATCCAATCAAGAGAGCAATCGGGCTCTATTGTTTAGTTTAGAGACATTGCGGTCACCAGTTTAAGGACATGGTGGTCCAATGTTAGTTTAAGGACATCTCGGTCCAATGTTAGTTTAAGGACATCTCGGTCCAATGTTAAGGTTAAGGACATCATAGTCTGAGAGTTTAAAGACATCACGGTCAAGGTTAAGGACATCATAGTCCGTAAGTTTAAAGACCTCACCGTCAAGGTTAAGGACATCATAGTCCGTGAGTTTAAAGACATCACAGTCAAGGTTAAGGACAATATAGTCCATGAGTTTAAGGACCTCACAGTCCATGAAATGTATGGTTGTCGGGACCCGTCACCTCTCTGAAGACGTTGAAGGATTACAACGGCAAATATCAGAGGAGTTCAGAGATGTACCCTTAAACCGATGTGGGTTGAGAGACCTGTAGTCCAATTAGGACTAAGATCTGTGATTTATGAGCATATGAACTCAATTAATCTGAATTGAGGACTTATGGCTAATTTGGGCTAAGTCCATTTAATTACAATGTTCAACATTTTTTTTTGAGTTGTTAGATGTTTGTTTGAGCCCAAAATGCTAAGTATTGGTTTGATCTCTGACAATGTTTTGTCTTTAGTTGAATGCTGTGCATTTATCATAGCTCCAGGCTTATTCAGAGAACAATTTATGTTCTGTCCAAGCGCACATAAAAACATGTGGTGCACCTGGCACTAGAGACAGTCGCTGAGTGCAGTGCGCTACGGTTAAAGCGCTAATGAAGAGCGCTGATGCGCTTAGCGCTAGATGTAGAGCGCTGATGCGCTATAGTTGAAGCATTGAGGCGTTTGGCGCTGGTGCCATATAATGAGCATAGAGCGCTTTTAGTAATGCAGCGTACACGTGAGGAGCACGTGGCGCGTTTAGCGCCGAGCGCTAGCCAATGAGCGCAGTGCGCTGTGTTTGAAGCGCTATGGCACTACACGCTTTGCGCTAGACGAAGAGCACTAAGGCACTTTTTAATTAAGAGCGCTAGGGCTCTTCTTAGGTTAACTTTGCGCTCTGCAGATTATCTGTTCTTTGATAAGAGATTTTGTCTCAAGATTCTAAGAACAAAGTTCTTAGTTCATAGGAGATATTTCAATCTCTTTTTGATGAAAGGCTTTGCCTTTATGGATTTGTGATCCTAAGAGAATTGAATAATTCTCCCCCCTTTATAATGAGATATTTATAATCTCTTTTGTGAAAGACAACTTTGTTTTATAAATCTATGATCTGTGAAAGAAATAAGTACTTCTGTTTATATTGAGACGATTTCGTCTATATATTCTTTTTACCTTGAAAAAGAATTGTCTTCTTCTGCCGAGAGCTTCTTTTTCTTCTTGAGATTTTCGCAAAGTTTATGGGGGGGGGGTTCCTCTTTTTTCTGTATATTTGAGACTTGAAGTCTAGGGGCCTTTTTATAGGGTAGGCTGATTTGTTGAATCAGTTTAAGAGATCTTTCTCTGATTGATTTGGGGATGTTTCCCTACCATTGGATCTTTGATCGTAGGGCTTCTGTTTTACAGAAGGCAATCTTCTTGTTTTTAACAAGATTGGAAAATCTTTCCATACAGAATTTATTCTATCTTTGGTAATTTTTATTTACCATTGGATCATGGATCCAACGATGCTCTGATTTACAGAGCACAATTTTGTTGTTTGGAAAGATTTTGAGAAATCTTTCCTTAACAGAATTTAATTCTGGTTAATTAATGATTTATCATTATTATTAGATCTTTGATCTAACGGTGGGGAGCTTTTAGTTCCAGCGCTAGCGCTTATGCGCTCTGCTCATGATGCGCTACTCGGAGCGCAGCGCTCTTAGCGCTAGCGTGCACGTGCTTTGCACGTGGAGCGCTACTTATGGCGCAACGCGCTTGGCACTGCATCTAAAGCACTGCTTTATTGGAGGTGTCTTTTCACCATCTTTTAAAGTCAAACTTATGTTCCCCAGAACTTTCATTTCCCGGGTCTTGGAAATAGCTCCACCATGCATAAAATTTTCTGTGCCTAGTCTTCATAATCTAAAGCAAAGCTTCTTTCTTTTCTCGTCTCCAAAAAATCCTCTCAACTATGGCTTGTAACCACCCACATGCTCGTCGACAACCATGGGAAGTGCCCATCCAGGACATTGTTCCTCGCTTTACTGCGCGCTTGGTGGATCCTGCTCTTACGGATGACCAATGCGACACAGCGCTGTACGAGCTCTTAACTCGTGTAGGGTCTCCTCTCCCCCCACACTTTATTTGGCTTCGGATGATCCTTACGTCCATGCTCGTTGATATTCCCCCTCCTCTAGCAGAGATGACCTCGGCAATGCTCGATGCTGCTGAAGACAAGATCGAGTGCTTCTTCGAGGCGCATTTGATCACCAAAGCCTTGAGGGATTGCTCTGTCCATTTGTTGAGCCAGATACGGGCTCGTCGGGTCGTTATCTCCACTTTCTCTGGTGAGTGCGGCGCTGATCGATGGTTGGCTACTTCTCGAGAAGATCGTCGTTTTCATATGGTGGAGAAGACAGAGAGGGAACTAGATAATCTCATTCTTAGCTTTGCAAACCCCTGTCCTTTTGATCCCATGTTTTGCGATCTGTTTACATTGTAATAATAAAAAAATGTCTAATTAAGTATTTTATTATCTGCCAAGTGCTCCTCTTATTTTTAACTCTTTGTTATTCCTTTATTAGGCGCTTATGCGTTGCATAACTTAACTTATTATAACCAGGTGCAAGCAATAAAGCGCTCTTGGCGGTTAGCGCACTTGGAGCTTAGCGTTCTTGGTGCTTAGCGCTCTCGTGCTTTGCACGTGAGCGCCATTTCAGAGTCTTTGACTCTTAGTGCTGGCGTGTTCACTGCTGGCGCTCTTCACGAAGCGTCGCTTCATTTCAAACCTCGGAATTTGAACAGAGCTTTGCTTTGATTGGGGAAACAAATGCCCCCCACCGTTACGTTTACGTGGCCCACACGTGAGTGCAGCGGTGGTAGCATCTCAGTCGTTGGATAAACTTTTGGAAGTTGAAATAGCTCTCAATGCCTATAAGTAGGGCCTTTGAGATGACCATTGTTCATCTTCTTTCTGAGAATTATTTCCCCTTCAGAGCATTGCTCTCTTTTTTAAGAAGTCTCTTAAAAACCCTGTCAGATATTTTCTTTTTGGTAAGATTTGAACTCGTTATCAGACTTTTGCTCTATTTGGATCATGGATCTGAAAAAGAAAACCTTTTTAGGGTTTCGTTCGACCCATTGATGATGAATTCTTGGAATTCACTTTATAACTCTTAAAGCTTTCGAAGTTTTTACTTCTGAAGAAAGCTTTACTTTCAGGGTTTCTTGAAGGATGATTTCATCTTCTTTACAGAGCATGGATCTTTAGAATTCTCGGGGAATTTTTAAATTCCCTTCATAATTGACTTTGACAGGTGTCATTCCTGTCTGCAGAGTATTACTCTCGAGGAGTTTAACTCTTTGGCCTGAGGAACCTTTCTATTAAATACAAAATTCTTTTTAGGATTTCTCTCCTACCTTCATAGAATTAAATCCATCGGGTGATTTAATTAGCACTTATTCCCACCTTGGGGATATCAAGAGTTGATTAAATCCCGTATCCGTTTCAATAAGTTCTTCTTAATCAGTCCGTCCCCTAACTCTAACTGATTTTCCTTTTCAGACGTTATGGACACTCACATGTATGACCTCGACGAGATTATTTATTACGCGGACATTTGCGTTCTCGGCCGTTCCCAAAACCAAGAATTCATAAATGCCCAGTGTGCTGAAATTATGGGCTGCTTTGATGCATACAATGGTCGACTGCTTCCTCGTTGTTCCTCCCTCTTGAAGCTTATCGTGAGAGCGATCTGGGAAGTGCTTCCCTTATTCTTTCTAGGTATGCCGCTTAAGGCATTGGACGACGCCGAAGATAAGGTGCACTCGGTGTATCTGATGGGCCTAATCCCAAAGAAAAGGCGAGACAACCTTGTTGATATCCTGCATCAAGCTTTTCAGCAGGCGGCGATACTTGCTGCCTATCGAAGGGTGGAGGACATCAGTGGGGATTTTGACGCTTGTGATTGTGAAAGGATGCACACGTAGATGGTCCGAAAGGCTCGAAAATTTTTGGATGGCCTCACCTTTGAATTTCTTAATCCGTGTCCTGGATTTGATGTCTTGCCATTGTAATCATTTTGATGATGTTTTCGTTTACTGCTTTCATTATTATAAGAACCTTTTGAAGTATGAATAGCAAATTTCTCATTTCCGTGTGTTTATTTTATGCACTAAATCTTTTGCACATGCATGAATTGGTATGCTTCGAATGTTTAACCGAATGCGAATCAAATTTTCTCCTTGTCGCTTTCTTCTCTTTCTTTCGTTGCCGGCATATTACCTTAATAAGCGTAGCTTGTAGATGATAAAGAGCATTCCGTCTCGAACTCTTCGAGAGGTAGTGATGGATCAGGAAGCAGGTTCAGATCTGCTGCCTAAGGCTTTTCAACTTCATAAGACGTGAGGGTCTCATAAAGACTTTTCTCCCTACGAGTCAAGAGGATCTCGTAGGTGTATTTTCTCCCTAGGAATCGTGAGGATTCCTGAGTGTGCTTTCTCTTGAGAGTCGTAAGGATCTCACAAGAGAGTTTGCTCCCTTACGAGTCGTGAAGACCCGAAAGTGATGGGTGAGGTTACCATTATCCGTATTTCACGGAGTCAGGAGTTGCTCTAGATGCTTTCCACGGGGTCGGTTTGACATAGCCGTATTCTGCGAGGACCAGGCTTCGCTCTGGACGTTTCCCACGGGGTCAGGATTGACATAGGCCGTGTTCTACGTGACCAGGAATTTGCTCTGGATGCTTCCCACGAGGTCAGGATTGACATAGCCGTGTTCTGCGAGGACCATAATCCGCTCTGGACGTTTCCCACGGGGTCAGGATTGACATAAGCTGCGTTCCATGTGACCAGGAATTTGCTCTGAATATTTTCCACGGGGTCTGATTGACATAACTGTGTTCTGCGAGGACCAGGCTCCGCTCTGGACGTTTCCCACAGGGTCAGGATTGACATAAGCTGCATTCCACGTGACCAGGAATTTGCTCTGGATGCTTCCCACGGGGTCATAGCCGTGTTCTGCGAGGACCAGGATCCGCTCTGGACGTTTCCCACGGGGTCAGGATTGACATAAGACGCGTTCTACGTGACCAGGAATTTGGTCTGGATGCTTCCCACGGGGTCCGATTGACATAGCCGTATTCTGCGAGGACCAGACTCCGCTCTGGATGCTTCCCACGGGGTTAGGATTAACAAAAGCCGTGTTCTGTGAGGACCAGGATCCGCTCTGGACGTTTACCACGGGGTCAGGATTGACATAGGCCGTGTTCCACGAAACCAAGAATTTGCTCTGGATGCTTCCCATGGGGTCTGATTGACATAGCCGTGTTCTGCGAGGACCACGCTTCGCTCTGGACGTTTCCCACGGGGTCAGGATTGACATAGGTCGTGTTCCACATGACCAGAAATTTGCTCTGGATGCTTCCCATGGGGTCTGATTGACATAGACGTGTTCTGGGAGGACCAAGCTCCACTCTGGACGTTTCCCATGGGTCAGGATTGACATAAGCCGCGTTCCACGAAACCAGGAATTTGCTCTGGATGCTTCCCACAGGGTCAGATTGATATAGCCGTATTCTGTGAGGACCAGGATCCGCTCTGGACGTTTCCCACGGGGTCAGGATTGACATAAGCCGCGTTCTATGAAACCAGGAATTTGCTCTGGATGCTTCCCATAGGGTCGGATTGACATAGCCGTGTTCTGTGAGGACCAGGCTCCGCTCTGGACGTTTCCTACGGGGTCAGGATTGACATAAGCCACGTTCCACGAAACCAAGAATTTTCTCTGGATGCTTCCTACGGGGTCGGATTGACATAGCCGTGTTCTGCGAAGACCAGGATCTGCTCTGGACATTTCCCATGGGCTAAGGATTGACATAGGCCGTGTTCCACGTGACCAGGAATTTACTCTGGATGCTTTCCACGGGGTCGGTTTGACATAGCCGTGTTCTGCGAGGACCAGGATCCGCTCTGGACATTTCCCACGGGGTCAGGATTGACATAAGCCGCGTTCCACAAAACCAGGAATTTGCTCTGGATGCTTCCCACGGGGTCGGATTGACCTAGCCGTGTTCTACGAGGACCAGGATCCGCTCTGGATGCTTCCTACGGAGTCAGGATTGACATAGGCTATGTTCTACAAAACCAGGAATTTGCTTTGGATGCTTCCCACGGGGTCATAGCCGTGTTCTGCGAGGACCAGGCTCCGCTCTGGACGTTTCCCACGGGGTCAAGATTGACATAAGCCACATTCCACGTGACCAGGAATTTTGCTCTGGATGCTTCCCACGGGGTCTGATTGACATAGGCCGTATTCTGCGAGGACCAGGCTCCACTCTGGACGTTTCCCACGGGGTCAGGATTGACATAGGCCGTGTTCCATGAAACCAGTAATTTGCTCTGGATGCTTCCCACGGGGTCATAGCCGTGTTCTGCGAGTACCAGGATCCACTCTGGACGTTTCCCACGGGGTCAGAATTGACATAGGCCGTGTTCCACGTGACCAGGAATTTGCTCTAGATGCTTCCCACGGGATCATAGCCGTATTCTGCGAGGACTAGTCTCCGCTCTGGATGTTTCTCACGGGGTCAAGATTGACATAAGCCGCGTTCCACGTGACCAGGAATTTGCTCTGGATGCTTCCCACGGGGTCTGATTGACGTAGCCGTATTCTGCGAGGACCAGGCTCCGCTCTGGATGCTTCTCACGGGGTCGGATTGACATAGCCATGTTCTACGAGGACCAGGATCCGCTCTGGACGTTTCCCACGGGGTCAGGATTGACATAGGCCGCGTTCCACGTAACCAGGAAGGGTTGACTTTATCCGCATTTCACAGAGTCGGGGTTTGACTCTCGGTCATCTGTGCACCGCCGAGTCACGGAACCGGAAATTGCCGTGGTTCCGCTTTGCTTGATGTTGCGTCTGTTGTAATGAGACGAATGTTGAGATGATCTTCAGGCTGTCTGTGAACCGTTAAGATTTGGCTTCTTCTTCTGATGAAGCCTAGGGAGGGAAGGTGTGATTCTCTCTTTGTTTATGCCCCTGGATTGTATACAGGGATTGATGTGATATCACGTGTAGGGCAAAAGTTTCATTCTTTTCAAATTTTTTTATTTCTTTCCGCGATGCTCTAACATTTCAGCTTTTATATCACGAAGGTCGCGATTACCCAATCATTTCGGCTATTTTTCGCAGTGCCCCAATCAATTCGGCTATTTGTTTTACTTTTACTCGCTTCTTTTTATTGCGAGTTGCCCAATCATTTCGGCTATTTTTGTATGCAGACATTTTTACTTGTTGATTTTGTTGCAAGTTGCTCCATCATTTTGGCTATTTCATATGCATGTGTGGCTCGTTGGCTTTTTGCTGCAACCTTGGAATTAGACACCGATTTCGGCATCAGCACCGCTACAACTGGGATATCGCCAGGAGCGAATCATCATTTGCCTCTGTCGATGTCGAACAAAGGTGACTTAGCAAACAGGGTTAAGATCCTGTCGACTAAGGCTTTTGACTTCATGAGCCGTAAGGGTCTCATAAAGGTATTTCTCCCTACGAGTCATGAGGATCTCATAGGTGCGTTTTCTCCTTAGGGATCCTGAGGATTCCTAAGTGCATGGTCTCTTATAAGTCGTAAGGATCTTACAAGAGTGCTTTCTCCTTATAAGTCGAGAGGGCTTACAAGGGGTGTTCACTGTGCAAACATATCCCTAGTCACGGATGTGACTTTGTTTGGAAAATGTTTATTCGCGCCCGTGGATTGTATACAAGGGCCAGCATTGAACCGCTTGTAGGGCAGCACTGGAGGTTATGGTGGCCGCTTAAGAACAGGTTCAGATCCCTGTAGCTTAATAATTTTGAATCTTATATGAGCCGTGAGGGCCTCATAAGAGGGTTCTCCTTGCGAGTCGTGAGGATCTCGCAAGTGTAATTTCTCCTTAGGAATCGTGGGGATCCTTAAGTGTGTTGCTCCCTTGTGAGTCGTAAGGATCTCACGCAGGTGTTTTCTCCTCACAGGGTTGAAAGGACCTTGCAAGTGTCTTTTAACGAGATCACGCCCTTTCGGGTTTTCATAAAAACTCGCCGGTAGCCCTGCTGTTTTTACTTACGGAGCCCTTTCGGGTTTTCATCCATGCCCATTTTGCTTATGGACATACCGTTTTCTTTTTCCTTCTTTTTTTTATTCTTTCTTTCTTTTTTTTTGTGTCAGCCTTGGAATGTTGCAGTCCACAGTAGTTTATCGACGTCTCGGTCAACAGCTAGTTTTAGGACATAGTGGTCCATCATTAGTTTAAGGACGTTTCGGTCCGTCGTTAGTTTTAGGACTTTTCGGTCCGTTGTTAGTTTAAGGACGTTTCGGTCCATTGTTAGTTTAAGGACGTTTCGGTCCGTAGTTAGTTTTAGGACATTTCGGTCCATTGTTAGTTTTAGGACGTTTCGGTCCGTTTGCCAGTTACTACTTATAGAGTTTTAGGCTTAGGAAGATAGCGAGCGGACATAGGCGTCGTCATCTATCATTGACCTAGGCCATGACTTGTCAGGCGTAGTATTTTTTTAGGAAGCGACCGTTTATTGGCTTGAAAGGTCTTTCACCATGCATGTCCATGAGTAGGTATGCTCCACCCTACTAAACTTTGTCTATGATATACTGACCCTCATAGTTCGGCTCGAATTTCCCCCGTTTGGCACGATTGGGGATCATAGGTCTTTTGAACACTAGCACGAGTTCACCTTGGCGGAATGTTCTCGGCCTACTCAACCTCTCATATGAGCGCGTCATCTTTGCTTTATAAGCCTCCAGATTTTGCTGAGCCATGAGCCTGGTTTCATCAAGGGCATCGAGCTCCTCAAGCCGAAGGTGAGCATTTTCTTTGTCTGTTAGCTCGTAGTGAACTGCCACTCGTAGAGAGGCCAACTCTATCTCAAGAGGGAGTACTGCTTCTGTGCCGAATACCAATGTATACGGCGTTGTGTTCGTGGCCGTTTTGAACATAGTTCGATACGCCCAAAGAGCTTCATATAGTCTCTCGTGCCAGTCCTTCTTATTTCGAGACACCTTCTTTTCACAATCTTCGTCAAGGTCTTGTTGAAAGCCTCAGCTAGATCGTTAGCTCGGGGATTATAGACCGAAGAATATCTCCAGCCTATGTTATGCTGTTGTGCGAAGCGACTGATCTTGTGGTTTCTGTAGGCTGGCCCATTATCAGAGATGATCCATCGCGGAGTGCCAAACCGATAAATGATGCGTGTCTTGAAGAAATGGAGGATATTCTCCATCTTCACTTCCCTCAGCGGTCTGCTTCTGCCCATTTGGAGAAGTAATCTGTTGTCGCCAAAATGAACCGGTGTCCTCTGGACGATGCTGGTTCGATGGGCCCGATTATGTCGGTCCCCCACATTTCGAACGGTCAGCCACCGTTGGATGTTGTGGATTCGGATGTTGATGGATAAAGTCCCCGTGAATCTGGCACGAGTGGTACTACTTCGCGTATTCGAGACGGTCTTTGATCATCGTGGGCCAATAATAACCCATCCTTTTGATTTTCAGCTTCATATTCAGGTCGGCTTAGTGAGAACCGCAAAGTCCATCGTGAGTTTCTTGGACGACTCTTTTTGCTTCTTCAGGTCCCAGGCATCTTAAGCATAGAGAATAAAATGACCTCTTGTACATAGTATCATTGACGAAGGCAAAAGAAAGAGCTCGTTTCGTGAGCTAATGTCTTGAGGATACATCTTCGGGTCTTCGACGGGATTTGAAGTAGTCTATAAAGAATTCTCTCCAATCCATAGCTTTTTCCTGGTCTTTTATTTGCAGGGCTGTCTCTTTGGTCGCTTCTTTCTCTTCAAATAACTTCGGAGATATTTCTTCCGGTGCGAGAACCCGACGGCTTTGCACAACGATCCTCACGTCATCGAGATTTTCGTCGGCCAGTTCTTTAGCGAGCTTGGCTAATGCATCCGCCTTGCTATTTTCCGCACGTGGTATACTTTCCAGGGCATAGGCAAGGATTTGAGTCAGCAATTGCTGCACTCTCTCACCGTACTTCACCAACTCTGGCTTGCACGTTTGATAGTCGCCGTTTACTTGACTAACGACCAGTTGGGAGTCTCCTTATATGAGAAGGTTTTCAATTCCTATGTCGATAGCGATCTTGAGACCTGCTATCAAAGCTTCATATTCGGCTTCATTGTTTGTCCTCGGCTCTGTTAAGGAGAAGTCAAAGCGCATTATCCCTCCTTGTGGAGTCACGAAGATGAGGCCTACCCCTGATTTGATTATGGGGGTGCTTTGTTTGCTCTTTTTCATGGAAGATGCTCCATTGAAATAAAGTTCCCACTGGGTATCATTATCTCTTCTCTCTTCGTCGATCGTGTCAAACGCGTGCTCGTCTGGCAATTCACAGTTCAAGAGAGATTTGGCAGGTATCGGATGCTCAGCGAGGAAGTCGGCGATGACCTGACCTTTCACTGCGTTGAGGGGTCGATAAGTTATCGGGAACTCCATCAAGAGCAGGGCCCATTTAGCGAGTCGTCCAGTTAATATAGCCTTTGATATTAAATATTTGAGAGGATCCACCTTCGATATGAGATGGACCTCATGTGCTAACGCGTAGTGTCTGAGCTTCGTTATCGCGAAGATCAACGCCAGGCAGTGTTTTTCGATGGGGAAGTAGTTGCTTTCTGTCCCTAGTAGAACTTGACTCAAATAGTAGAGAGCTTTCTCCTTTCCTTGGTCGTTCTCTTATGCCCATAATGCACCTAGAGAACCCTCAAGGGCGGTTGTATACAGAATGAGAGGCTTTCCTTTGATTAGAGCAGTCAGCATCGGAGGATTCTGCAGGTATTACTTGATTTCGTCTAGCGCACTTTGGCATTTATGATCCCAGACGAAAGGAGTCCCTTTCTTCATTATGTGACTGTAAGGACGGCACTTGCCGGAGAGATTGGCAATGAACCGCCGGGTATACGCGAACTCTCCTTGGA
Source organism: Agapanthus africanus (assembly GCA_030015575.1). Classification (NCBI taxonomy): domain Eukaryota; kingdom Viridiplantae; phylum Streptophyta; class Magnoliopsida; order Asparagales; family Amaryllidaceae; genus Agapanthus; species Agapanthus africanus. The sequence goes on from JASDDO010000022.1 coordinate 468,249,558, forward strand.
GAGACCGCAGTTGCTTAAGAGTCTTTGGAGCGGGCATTTCCATAATCGCCTTGATCTTCGACGGGTCTATCTCGATGCCTCGATGTCGTACGATGAATCCTAGGAATTTGCCCGAGGAAACTCCGAACGTGAATTTGAGAGGATTCATCTTCAAGTTGTATTTCCGAAGGCGTTGAAACATGATCTTCAGATGCTCTAGATGTTCCTCTTATGATTTTCTTTTAACTACGAGGTCGTCGATATAGCATTCGACGATTTCATGGATGAGGTCGTCGAAAATCTTCGTCATGGCCCTCTGATAGGTGGCACCAGTGTTCTTAAGACCGAAAGGCATCACCTTATAGCAAAATATATCCAAAGGGGTCCGGAAAGCGGTATGCTTCTGGTCCTCAGGATGCATCTTTATCTGATTGTATCCTGACAAGCCGTCCATGAAGAAGAAAACTTCGTGAGTGGACGTGTTATCTATCATCAGCTCAGTGACCGGTACTGGAAAGTCATCCTTCGGGCAAGTTTTGTTGAGATCCCGAAAATCTACGCATATGCGCACCGTCCCATTTTTCTTCATTACTGGGATAATGTTGGCGATCCAGTCAGGATACTGAACTTCTTGGATAAAGTCGGAGTCGATTATCTTCTTGACCTCTGCATTGATGCCCATCTCAAGTTCTAGCCGCATTCTTCTTGGTGCTTGCTTGACTGGCTTGACATCCGGAGATATCGCCAATTTGTGCACATCAATCTCTGGATCTAGTCCCGGCATCTCTGAATAGTTCCATGCGAAGCAGTCTTTACACTGCATGAGCACGTCTTTTAGCGTAGCCACCCTTTCTTCAGACAATAGTTCACTGACGAACGTCGGTCGTGGGTCACTTGCCATCCCCAAGTCGATTTTCTTGAGGTTATCTGCAGTAGTATGTATCCCATCTTCCAGCTCTTTTGGCGCCGGTGGAAACTCTGAGATCACTTCGTCATCATCCTCGTTCTCGAAGGACCAGGAGAGGTCATCCATGTTCTCGGGCACTCGAGCTTTATTGGTCCTTTCTTTTTTGTAAAAAGCCACGTTGGTTTTGGGGGAAACCGTCATGTCAGGATCCGTCTTGGGGTGAGCCCCCTTCACCTGCTTCTACGCCTTATATATAGATGATGAAAGTTGTCTCTGGGAGCGAACTGGTTTCTGCTCTCGTGGGATCTCCATAGGCTGCGGAGACTTCTTCAATATTGCGGTAGGAGAATTTTGTCTGACCCTTCGCAATAGTTTGAAGTTGTTCCCAGTTAGAACAACAACATTCACCACTGGGTTGAAACAGGACCATACGGGGAACTGCCCCAGCTTATTTTGTATGATGCCGATATCTACGTCGAACATTTCTTACGGTCGTGATTTGATTAGCCTCAGGATTTTTCCGAGCCTGCCCCCTGTTTTCTTTGAGAGATTGAATATTCTGCCCCCTGCGTCGACCTTGGTCCTTAGCAGGTGTCACTTGTTTGAGGACTAATTCCATTGGCAAAGCTGCAGCTTGGGGAACCAGCCTGTGGAAGACAGACTTCCACTGGGCTTCCTCCATCGGCGTTGAGGCACCGAGGGTGGGAGTTTCGACCCAAAAATAAGCCAGTTAATTTCTTGAAGAGCCGGATTGTAGAAGTTTGAGGCTGCAAGTGGCCCATACTTGACTCCACCGGTTATGACAGAACCTGAGTTGCTATGATGGGAGCAAACACCATTCTTCATAGAGATGAAACGACGGATTCAGTATCCACTCCCTTAAGGGAAACCACACACATATATACCGCGATTATTTGATCGCGGAAAAACACGACACACGAAGTGTGGAGTGGAAAGAGGAAAAGGTCCCACCGGGCGTGCCAGAATCTGCTCCCCTTCGAAACGCGGAGACGCGACCGCGCGGGTCCGTCTTGCCTTAATTTTGGGGCAGATGCTAATTGGTGCTATCCGTCCACCTCTCCGAAGATGCTAAGTTGATTTATGACACCATGTATCGAAAGTTTAAACGGATGCGGCCGATGTGGTAGACTTCGTCAGATTCCCCCTCATTTGAGGGGTTTTTGATTGTGGGGACGCTCTTCCCTGCAGGCGCAAGCCCCTGCAGTTAATTACGCTATCGCATCGCGGTAACCACTTTCTCCTTCTCCGGATGGTCATTTCGTGTCGTGGGTGTTTGTTTTGTTTTTGGTTGCCCGTGGATTGTATACGGAGACTAATTTATGTTGTCGCCCGTAGGGCGTGGATTAGTCCAAATCCGTATCTTCTTAGATTTTGGTTTGGGGTTGGGTTTAAGAATACGTTAGTTTCATTTGGGACTAAGATCGAATTAAACGTATGTTAAGGATACGTTAGTCTAATTTTAAACTAAGATCAACTTAACGGGATCGTTTAGATCCAATCAAGAGAGCAATCGGGCTCTATTGTTTAGTTTAGAGACATTGCGGTCGATTACCAATTTAAGGACATGGTGGTCCAATGTTAGTTTAAGGACATCTCGGTCCAATGTTAGTTTAAGGACATCTCTGTCCAATGTTAAGGTTAAGGACATCATAGTCCGTGAGTTTAAAGATATCACGGTCAAGGTTAAGGACATCATAGTCCGTGAGTTTAAAGACCTCACAGTCAAGGTTAAGGACATCATAGTCCGTGAGTTTAAAGACCTCACAGTCAAGGTTAAGGACATCATAGTCCGTGAGCTTAAGGACCTCACAGTCCATGAAATGTATGGTTGTCAGGACCCGTCACCTCTCTGAAGACGTTGAAGGATTACAACGGCAAATATCAGAGGAGTTCAGAGATCTTGACGGTGGGAATGGGAGATTACCGGTAAGCCAGATGGTTCGCGAACCACCGGTACATTTCGTTGCACTTAAATCACCCTCGTTAAGAGGTGCACTCCGATCCCATTGATGTCCAATAGCTTTTATAGTAATGGCCGGTGCTCTAGGAATTCTTTCTCAATTGTTTTCTTCAAGACATACATTGCCTTGCCAGCTTTGATACACTCATCCATCTGATGACATGACTTTTCCCGACACTGAAACTCAAGCTCTTAGACGTGAATCTCGTTCAGAAATGGAATGACATTTCTTTCTGAACTTGTAAACAGGTATAGTGGCACATCTTATTGCATAGTAGAAGTCTCTCCTCGCTTGGTCGGATTACCTCCGATCGATCAATGCTCCTCCGCAAGTTTGGTTGTGTCTCGGGTTGAAGATCTGGTGGTGGTACTCGAAGACTTAAATGAATAGCCATCGCTGTTAAGAACAACCGAGATACAATTGGGTTGAGAGACCTGTAGTCCAATTGGGACTAAGATCTGTGATTTATGAGCATATGAACTTAATTAATCTGAATTGAGAACTTATGGCCAATTTGGGATAAGTCCATTCAATTACAATGTTCAACATTTGTTTTTTGAGTTTTTAGATGTTTGTTTGAGCCCAAAATGCTAAGCATTGGTTTGGTCTCTGACAATGTTTTGTCTTTAGTTGAATGCTGTGCATTTATCATAGCTCCAGGCTTATTCAGGGAACAGTTTATGTTCTGTCCAAGCGCACATAAAAACATGTGGTGCACTTGGCACTAGCGACAGTCGCTGAGCGCAGTGCGCTATGGTTAAAGCGCTAATGAAGAGCGCTGATGCGCTTTGCGCTAGATATAGAGAGCTGATGCGCTATAGTTGAAGCATTGAGGCGTTTGGCGCTGGTGTCATATAATGAGTGCAGAGCGCTTTTAGTAATGCAGCGCACACGTGAGGATCACGTGGCGCGTTTAGCGCTGAGCGCTAGCCAATGAGCGCAGTGCGCTGTGTTTGAAGTGCTATGGCACTGCAGCGCTTTGCGCTAGACGAAGAGCACTAAGGCACTTTTTAATTAAGAGTGCTAGGGCTCTTCTTAGGTTAACTTTGTAAGTGCACGGCGGCTCCCCGGCCTTCATCCCGAGGCCAAATGTGGAAGCGATGGTTAACTTTAATTTTCTTGAACCGGCACCACCGCGCACTAAATCCCGGATCGTACCATTAACTAGTCCTAGCTAACTACAAGATGGGGAAGAGAGATATACCGACTGATCCGTGTCCTCCAGTCTTCTCGGCGTCGTCCCGATCTCCCGCGGAATGTCCGGTCTCCACCTCCTCGCCGGAATGGCACCACGTCGCCGGCTCCTTTTACGGGCTCCCGCCTCAATACCGAGGCAACTTGGGCACGAAGCTGGCGAGTCGACGTGCCCAAGATTTGCTGTAGAATATAGTGTGGAGGCTTGTGTCTCATTTGGGGTTCATGGAGGTTGCCATTTTGTGGAGGGATGATACAAGTCTTTTTGGAGATGAACATGGGAATTTTTGTAGCATGAAATGAAAAAAAATTCCCCACTCTAAATTTGGACAGCCCCCACCTCAAAGAATGGCCGGCGATTTTGTGAGAGAGGAGAGAATGAAAATATGAGTGAGGCCAAAAATCCAAGGGGGGGAGGGTCTCACCATGCAAGGAAGAGAGAGAAAGGTCATGATATCAAGAAATGATCACAAGTAAATCCAACACTCAAACCCATCATCATGTCCCTCCATCATCATATACAAAAGTCAAGCCATGATGAGGTTAACAAGTCAAGGTCAACAAGAGCTATCATAAAGCAAAAAAATGCAAAGAACCCCCTCCACTAATGCTTATTTGCACAAATGCAAATAAGCCCTCCTCCACCAATCTTCGGCCAATGAACGATACAAAGGAAATTGGCCGAAACGGAAAGCAAACTGGCAACTCCATAAAACTGGTCCCGTAATAAATTACAGGAAAACCCCGATACTGTGCATACACACCCGCATCTGTATTCCGACCGAAATACAAATGCAATGAGACAAAATCTACACTGTACTATACTAGGATCCGGCTTAAACCAAAGCCGGCTAGTAATATCCGTTTGATCCTGATCCGTGCAATACCGCACGTATCTGATCGAACCCTGCCATATATCCATACGGCCTCAAGTACAAACCGTCCGATCCTGATCCGTGCAATACCGCACGTATCTGATCGAACCCTGCCATATCTCCATACGGCCTCTACAGCTTTTCGCCCGAAAGCTTGAGTAACTGAATGTGGGGGACTCTAAAGACTCGTCAATACCTTGGTTGTGGATTTAACCACTAGCACGTCAGAGGTATAAGCCAATACGTAACGGGCCACCAGCTATTGACCAAAAGGGACGTCGATGAGCAAACTCATCCTGACACCCTACTGAGCCTGTCAGTGATAATATCCATACAGTCCGGTCCGTTCGTCTATGAGCATCGCATGGCGGGCCTAGGGGGTTGGTAAAAGTTAGACCCCTAATAGCGGTACAAGTCGTGTCGGAGTGTAGCCCAGAACACCCTGAGATACTACCGGAATACCTACCAGTAAATCTCCTGCCTCGGCCGAGGGCTTCGTGTAATGGCTCTCCTAGACACAGAGCGACCTCACCCCCAATACCGGAAGAGACGAACCCCTGAAGATCCGCTCACTGCCTCCATGTGGCTCGGGACTGTACCCAACTAAAACCTGTTTGCACGTATCCTTTGAGCGTGGTAGGGTAGTAATCAAAGTACAGTGGGAACTCACACGAGACAAATGACGATCCCCAGGTCGATGAACTAACCTGTACACATGTCACCAGGGAACTGCTATCTGACGTCAGGTATAAGACCAACTAGCATGTTCCCGGCGAGTCCTGTCCGGTGTATTCATAACCCAATGAGCACCTGTATACATCTTAGGTGAACCAACTGACACCAGTGGCTTGTGAGACCGGCCACCGCCCCTCGTCGGGGTCTCGACTGTATACACTAGTCTACTCTGGAGTATCGATGCCCTGTCTCGAAACTCTCACGACTAGGGACCTTTTAAGGATGTGCTTATAGACCCCAGCTCCCACTTATATGATCGCCCTCATACTGCTGGTGGTTAAGCAAGAATCCTAGGGGCTCTATCAACGTGTAATAGCGACATGTCAGGTCACCTAAAGCAGTACACGATGATAAAGATAAACCAGATAGCATACTATCATCTCGAGTAAGACTGTCCTCCTGGGACAGGTCCCCCTTCAATCATTGCAATCACGTGTCTGTGATCCAATAATTGACTCTGAGGGCACTATCTCCAACAATCTCCCATTTGCACTCAAGGCTAATTATTGCGATGTCGCATACTCACAGCCCGTGTGATACCGAACACCCAACTCCTCTACTAATCAGTCTCACAAAGCCTGTTTGCGAAACTATTGCGTACGAGGAATAGCCTCAGTGAGTGGATCCGCTTTGATGTTTCTTTCTATGTCTCTCTATATCTCAAGTTCGCGGAGAAAGCCATCTCCCGAAATGAGCAATACCTGTCTTAGAATGTGTCTGGATGTCTGATGGGACCTAGCTCATAAATGAACTCCAAATCCAAACTTCTTAGACTGTATCGTCAACTGAACTTAATCAGTATCCTGCGCCATGCCTCCCTCAGTATTGCCTTGGACCACCTGTCCAAAATACTGCCCCTCGTCAGAAGGAAAACTATAGCTCTGACAACCTCCTTGTCGTCCATGTCACCTTGGAAGCCTGGAATGATAACTGTCTCCCGAATGAGGCTGTCGTTATCATATCCCTAGAACATCCACTTATGTTCTAAAACTGCTTCCGACTGTTTCTCCAGGATTAGATCAATGTCAACTTATTGCATCTAGTGCAAGAACAACATCTGGTGTGGTACTTGGCATCTCATGATTGACTCAATTGCCTGAGCAAGTGATCTGCCAATCATGCACATCCCTCTCCCCTTTAGTCTGCAAGACACCTTTAGAGAGGGTGACTCCATCACCTGCAGGTACACTACCGTGCCAGGAGTCGTTCATTCTAAATACTCTTAGAATGCTGTCAAAGTACCCTGATTGGGAAACCACCCAAATCTAGATCTAAAACCATAGATCTAGTGACCAGTATGTCTGATATAATGTCCGAGTCCCATGTGGAGAAACCACTGTGTGACAACCAAAGTATAACCGATCGTAGTATAGGAATATCACTTCCTACTCTGTGTATGTCATCCAAATACCATGACATCACACCCTACTACCTTCTCAACAGATCCATCCCCTATTCTGATGAAGTCAAACCTATGACTGTCACATCAGAAATTGATGATCTATCTCCGCTATATCTGCTTTAGTCTATAAATAGACATAAGCAACCTGTCCACCAATGCTTCCGCTGCTCCCACTGACTACGACAACCCTCTGGCAGAGTCATACAAACATACACTTCTAAAGCAAGTTTAGAACGACGCTATACTCATCCTCCTGCCAGGTCTCATAGTCTGGAACAACAACAATGGCAAGTGTGGGTAAACAAGAACTTCCCTGTCACCGTCCTTGAGGCTACCGGAGTACCTCTCGGGTGCCTGAAGTTACCCACCTTATCTGCGGAGTGGCCAATGGAATGTCAAACCAGATTGAATCTTTAGGTTCCTATCAAATCTTCAGTAATCGTTTGTGGTTCTGGAATCACTTCCAGTTCTACCATACTCCCACTATTGTTTTCTGAAAAAATCCATTTTTATTAAAACTGTGGCGAGTTTAGAACAATATTTCTATTGATCTTCCAGATGGTAGAAAGTCAACCCTCGTCATAGCCTGGGTCAACCCACAAACAGCCATTACAGAAACATGCCTTGAGTTATCCAGGGTCTGGTTTTAAGCATAAACCGGACAACTCTCCGTACCTTAACATCGTTAAGATATGAACTGTTCTATATCCAATATAGAACCAGAGGCACTGATTTAATTGAACCAGATTCAAATCATGTAGCTGTCTCCAGTGCATGTCTACTAAATGGAAAGAGGCCGATCAGCGTTACTCAACTTAGGAATGCTACCAATTATGAGTAACCTGAAAAAGAAGCAAGTTCTCTTAACCATTACCATCAACTGAATACCATACACAAGTATCCACATCTTCGATCACATCGAAGAATCCCGATACTTGCAATACCTGGTTCTCTACTTTATTCAAATACCTATAACTTCTCAAAATTCGGACCCTGTGTTTCCACGAAACACCTGTCTAAAAACTAGAGAAGTCATAAGTAAACTGAATATAGTACGAGGACCAACCCCTCTGTCCTGATGGACCCTGGACAACATACAATATTCTGTATAAGTCCCTTGAGTCTGATAACTCATTCATTGTGTGTCGTAGGTTGAAAACTGTACTTATGGTTAAGAAGAATTACACCGCTGTTTAATGCTCCTTACCTAACCATCCACTGATATAGGTAAATGTCATAGACATAATTTCAAAAAAGTATATCTCACTCTATGAAAATAGACGTACAGATATATCGATTTTGAAATTGGTGCATAGCAGCGGATATTCAAAACCAAATATTTGCCGACCGGCAAACAACCCAGGTGACTTCCTCAAATATCACCGATTACAACGAATCCCGATATAATGAGGATGATCACCTAATTCCCAATAAATTACTCCCACTCATCATCTGTAAAACCATACAGATGTGAGAATCATACCTGGTAAATACATACCCTGGAGCAAGTGTCTAACTGGGAAATCAGTTTTCCTTTAACAGTACACAGTGAAACTGAAACATTGAAATGTTTCGATGGGGTATCCTGGTATTCCTAGTAATGCCTCTTCCATTATCCAGATTCACAACTGTGAGTAATTGTAAGAGTGTCACGCGAAATCGTTTTGAGATTGAGGGAGAAGTATTTATTGTTACTCCTCAAGATGGCGATGAGCCACAAACATTGAAAGATTCTCTCTCGTGTCTTGCAAAGGAAGAATTGAAAAATGTGATGGAAGAGGAAATGGAGTCAATGAGAACCAACCATATTTAGGACTTGGTTGATCTTCTGCAAGGACGCAAAGCAATTGGGAATAAATGGATTCTCAAAATTTAGTGTAATGCAGATGGTTCTATTGAACGATATAAAGCTTGTCATGTTGCAAAAGGTTATACCCAACAAGAAGGCGTAGATTATGAGGAAACCTTTTCTCCTGTAGTTAGGTTTGCCTCTATTCGTCTTAATCTATCCATAGTGGCACATCTGAACTTAGAATTGTACCAGCTGGATGTCAAGACTGCATTTCTCAATAGAGAATTGGATGAGGAAATCTACATGGAACAACTTGCAGGTTTCATTGTTAAAGGACAGGAGTGTAAAGTATGCAGACTTCAACGTTCAATATACGGTCTAAAACAATCATCCAGACAATGGTATTTGAAATTTCATCAATCCATGATCACATTTGGATTTGTGATGCTTGACGAAGACCACCGTGTATATGTAAAGCAGTCTGAAGATAGATTTGTGATATTATCTCTCTATGTGGATGATATTTTATTACTAGTGAATAATAAGGAGTTTGTAGTCACCATTAAAGAATGGTTGTTCTCCAATTTTGAAATGAAGGACATGGGTGAAGCAAATTATATTCTCGGGATTAAGATCCAAAGAGGTCGTTCAAGAAAACTTTTAACTCTATTGCACGAGTCATATATTAATAAGATTCTTGAACGTTTTAATATGAGTAGTTGCAAACTAATTGACAACCCTATTGCGAAAGGCGAGGCTTTAAGCCTTAGGTTATGTCCTAAGACTTCAGAAAAGCAAAATGAAATGAAAATGTTCCATGTTCCAGTGCTGTTGGGAGCCTGATGTACGCAATGATGTGTACTCGGCCTGATATTTGTTATGCCATGAGTCTAGTGAGCATATATCAATCAAATCCAGGAAAAGCACATTGGAAAGCTGTAAAACGGATCTTCAAATATCTGAGAGATACTGCGAATTATTCCCTATGCTATCAAGGACATGATTTGTACTTATTAGGTTACTCGAATGCTGAATGGGGTGGAGACCTGGATGGACACAAATCGACGTCAGGATATGCATTCTTACTTAATAATAGCACCATCTCCTGGGGTAGCAAGAAGCAAACATGCATAGCCTTATCGACGATGGGGGAATAATTTGCGGCATGTTCCGCAGCAGTACAAGAAGCAATATGGCTCAAGAGATTTCTACAACATTTGGGAGTATTGACTGACATTCCAATGCTGGTAACGATATTTTGTGACAGTCAAGCAGCGATTGTTTACACGAAAGATCCAAAATATCATAACAGAACTAAACATATTGATATCAAATAAAACTTTTCGAGAGATATGATTGAGAAGAAAGAAGTGGTCATTCAATATATCTCTACGTATAAAATAGTTGTGGATTCTTTTACTAAACCAATTTCTAGAGATGTGTATATAGGACATGTTAAATCTCAAGGATTGCGTAGAATGTGATAAATTGTTGTATCATTATGACACTTCGTTTGTTCTATAATAAATATCCCCCCCTCCATATTTTTCATATATTTGTTTAATATGAAACACCGCAGCACACACATACAAGATGATAAAATATGTCATATAAATAGAGATTGGCCTTCTCACAACTATAAACGCGAGCAGAGATGAGACATTCAAATATCATGACTATAGCAATAACAAGCTATAAGATTTGAAATATGTCGCCTTGAAGAGAGTTAAGATGAGGTCCACCATATTGTGTGGTTGGCTTCAGAAAAAAAAGATAAAAAGAATTAATATGATTAAGGTTGGGTAATATGAAGTCCACCATGTGTGAGTAGGAAATGTTGGTTTTGGGTTATTGGACGTCCATGATGGCCTGACACAACCCATCAATTAATTAATCAATTAATTAATCATTAGTTATTTGGGAGTTTCCAAATAACTTCCATAAGTAGTTATTTGGGAGTTTTAGAAACTAACTCAATAACTACAACACTAAAGAAGCTATAAAAAAAGAACATGGTTCCCTTAATAGCATATCTTTTTTCTCTCTTGCTTCTCCAACATAAGAGTTCTTCTCTTTTAATTTTTTGATCCTTACAAAAGTAAAGGGGTATTTAACCGTGAAAGTGTGAATGCTTTCCAATGTGATTGTACGACCGACCGTGAAGGCCGTGATCAATTCAAGATTCAAGAACGCTTCCGCACTCAAAGATATGAGATCAATGTTAATTATCAATTTACATTTATGACATCATCTCTACATCATATCTAACAGTAAAATCATATATAAGGATAAGTGTACTATTTAAATATTAGTTGGTAACACTTGTCGCTGTAAGATCATGTTTTTATGTTGAACAATATGTTTATCTGCCCCCACCCCACAAAACAAAATTTCCCGGCTCCGCCCTCGGATACTTGTAAAACCCTTCAGTGAAATTTTCTCTAATTGATAAGAATTTGAAAAACGATATTTAGTTTCATTAAACACCCTGTCAAATCTTTTCTAGTATACGCTTTGTGGTGTTCTGATGGATCTCTGGATCTCCTTCAGATTTTACCTTCCGTTGATCTGCCGTGAGCGCTGATAGATGGCTGAGATTGAGTTGGAGGGTTGTCTCCTAGAGCGTGTGGATCTCAATGAGTTTTATGTGGTTGAGGTCGAGATACCTGCAAGGAAGTCCCGAGATGGTTGTGCCACCGAGGACCCTCCGACGATCAAGTTAGACGTGGTATTTTTGCAGAGTAACGGCTTATTGGGGTAAAATTGGCCTACCTGAGTTGTCTGAGAGAGGGGTTTATATAGCAGCAGCCATGGGCAGGCGGGCGCGAGATTCACGCCGGCCGTTAAGCCCCTGACGTCATGCCCGCGTGATAGACGGGATCCCCCATTAATGACGAGACATGCTCGTTAATGGGGGATTGTGATGGCGTGGAACGCGGGATCGTGGACGGCGGGTATCTCGCGCCTGGCGAGATTCGCGGAGCCGTAGCGGAGGCGCCTGTGATCGGTGCTGTGGGCCGGTCGGTGAGACCGAGGAAGATGAGCTCGGCAGGAAGCTCGGAAACGAGCGGGAGGCCGAGGCATCTTTGGTTCTGTGATAGCTCGGAGGCGAGCTGGGTAGTGGTCTGGAAGGCCACCGAAGGTCGGGAACATTCTCGGGTCGGAGGCCTGGAGTGTGCTTCCAACGTAACGTTCTTGATCGTTTCTTGTAAACTCTGAGATACGTCATCTGCCACGTGTCATGATCTGGGGAATTACTGATATCGAGCATCATCACGTTCAAAATAATAAAAGTTTTACCTAGCAACCTCCTCATTGATAGATATTACCGGGTACAAAGTAAATTTCCAAGTTATATATGCATGCTACCCATTCTTATCTATAAATCACCAATTCGATAGTCCACTTATAACCTATCGAGCTAGCGGAAAGACAATATTCACCATAAAACATTGCTTCGCTCCATCGATTTCGCAACAAATCTAATAAACTAGATTGTTATATGGGTAGATTACACTAAAATACCCTCAGCTATTAAGCTATTAAGGTATTTTAGTGCATGATGAGAGCAAAAGCAAAAAAAAGTCTCTCATTCCCTCTAAACTTTCTCCTAAGAAATTGATAGCTGAAGCCCCCCATCTGGAAAGAAACAAGTTTGTTGGCTAGCATTTGACCCAACTCTTGCAGATGTATCTTCTTCTCATGCTGCCGCCATTAAACTATTCAATATTTCCAAACTAGATGGCCAACGACTCGTTTAAAAATCAACACTACAAGTGCCTATGATGCATGACATTATTATTAGTTGCCATTGTTTAATGGAATGTGAATTAACGACACAAATTTAGTTGTTTATCTTAAAACAACAATCGGTATCAGCTTCTAACTTGTCTGATGCGGGTGGTGTTCGGTTTTATCTTCAAGCACCTATTTTGATCTATGTACATTTCAACTCACAATGGTCTTGGTAGGAGTTAATCTAGATGGTAATTCTAGATCCCCATAAAAAATATACCATGCTTGTTTTGGTGTAAAAAAATATTCCCGGATATATATCATGCTTGTTCGAGCCACATGTCCACTTCAATCAAATGACCCACCCCATTTAATGGTAATCTTATTCCTCTCAAAGGCCGTGTCTAGTCTAGATTACCATGAAACTTTCTCACTTAACATAAGATGTGTCAGGATCGTTTGCCGCCTGCCGGCCGCCGGCCGCTGCCTCCCGCCACCCGTCCCTCGTCGCTCGTCCACCTGCTGCTCGTCAACCGTTCGCCGTTGGCTGCCTGCCCGCCCACCACTGGCGACCCATCGGCCGCCGTTCTGCCGCCGCCTGCCGCTGTTAACTGCCCGTCGCCTTTCGACGGTTAGACATTACATATATTATCGGAGATAATTAAAATATACCGACAACACATTAATGCAAGGTTACATGATCATCATATTCGGGAAATGTGAGGATTATTTGTAATGTTTCATTTCATGTACCAAGCGCTGAAGGGCACCCTCAAAAGAACATATGGTTCACCCTATAATGTTAATATTCTCATTGTGTGAGTTTCATTAATTTGCTTCTCTGGTGGATATGTATGCATGAACAACAGAGATGGATGAAACGAGAGAGAGCCCCCACCCCCACCCGTACAAAAATAAAAAATAAAAAATCCTACCACGCTACCACATCTTAATCCAAAAGTTAGTGATGGTGCTCATAAAAGTAAAAAAGGAATTTTCCAGATCACGATACAGGGCAGATGACGGGTCATCCATGTAAGCCCACTAGATTCCTGAAGGTTACGGAGCTGGAACAAGTTTGATACATTAGGAACATTCCTCAGCGTCTTGTCTCCAAGTTTGCACCCGACCTTTTGGAGGGCCTCCTCGATGTACGTTACCCCTTTCGGCTGACTGCCGACCAACGGCTCGTCTCCGAGCAATCATATAGATGACCTACCTCAGCCTCCTCGTTCGTCTCTGAGCTATCTTATGGCTGAGTTTCTAAAGCCTCCCCGCTCGTCTCCGGGCAATTACAGAACCGAGCTTGCTCAGCCTACCCTTCTGGCGAGGAGCATGGAACCCGAGCGTCCCGTAACGACTCCGTGTATCTCGCCACGACGAGATCTCCGCCGCTCCACGTCTCGCAACCCACATTATCGTATCTCGCCATTAATGAGCGCATCCCTCCATTAATGGGCGTATCCTGCCATTAACGCGAACACGACGCAAGTGCGTAACGGTCGGCGAGAATCTCGCATCGTCTCACTCCAGTACGATCCCTATATAAACCCCTCCTCCAGACAACTCGGGTATCTCGAACTCATTCCAATACGCCGCTACTCTATCCTAATATTGCTCGGTACTTATTTGATCGTCAGGGCCCTACGGTGGTTTTCCATACCGGGACTTCCTGTAACATTTCAGAAAATATAAAAGATTATTTTTGGAATTTAATATTAAAATAATATATTTCCCGAAAACTGCCCGATTTGCGAAATTGGAGTTTTCGAAAAAAGTTATAAATATATACCAATAATTGTGAAATAATTGGGGATTAAAATGATTTATTCATTTAAAAATATATTTAAACAATTTGACATTTTTAAAATTAATTATATGCAACTTTAGAATTTTACCCGATTAGTGCACTGCTAATCGCGATTAAGCCAAATCCGTGTTTCTACAGTTTTTCATGGCTAGTGCACCATACCATGTTGCATTTTGATTACATGTTGTTTCCTTGTATTGTTTTGGGGTATTATATGGTTTGGTTTTAAAAAGAAAAAGAAAAGGGGTTAAAAGAGAATGATTGGAGAGAGAGAGAGTGAGACATGAGAGTGAGAGGATGAGAATATGAAAGAGAGAGAGAGAGAGAGGGCTGCCCATTATTTCCCTTCTCATATTTTTCCTTCATCTTCTTCCTCCTCATTTCCCTCCACCTCCAACCCCAAGATCCATCTCAAAAACCATGTCAAAACCCCACACTCTCTTCACAAAAGTTGATCCCTTCTACATCCTCAACATAATGGACAAAGCAAATTAGGATTTTGACGACTTTGGTGGACCCAGGGTTTTCTTGAGTTGCCTAAAGTAGGTATAAATTCATCCCTTTAGTTTAGTTTTAGTTTCCTTGCATTCTTATTTAGTTTAGATGTTGATTGTGAGTGGAATTGTGATCTTAGAAATCCCAAGAGAAGAGTTTGAGTGTTTGTTTGGAATTGGTGATGTGTAGTGGCTTCCTACAGACCTTAGTGTGGATTTGTATGGCCTAGGATAGGGAACACGAACTTAGAACCTTTCCGACATTGGTTAAATTGACAGTTTGAGGTAGTATTATGGAATCTGGAGTAACCCGGGGGTACTAAAAATAATTTAGCAAAGACAGGGAGGTAAGCAGGTGATGGTGAGTGTACCAATGAAACCCTAGCCCCAACCCCCAAACCCAGGCCGCGGATTTATTCTTCCTGGCCGCAAATTACGGCCAGGGTGGGGTGGAACCCCTTCGTGTTTGGTCCATGCCTTGTTCTCCAGTAAACTAGACCCTGTATATGTGCAACTTTGGCTAGTTTGTCCTGAATCAAAATCTGGGGCACATTAGTGTGATTTTGGATATGTTTTCCGTATTTTGAGATACTCATTTTTGATATTTGGATTCGTATTTGGTTGTTAGATGTCTGTATATCAACAACAAGGGTTGTTTGGTTGATTTTGTACGCGTAAGCTATACGTTCTAACCTATGAGAAATGCGTGAGCCGTTTTGGTTTCTGGCTTGATTTTAATACGCAATTGCGATGTGTTATGATATGTAGGTATCCCACGAGGATTTCGAGACGATGAAGAAGAAGATGGCGACATCGACATCGGCAAGTAAGAGCTAGATGAGTAGATCTATATCTACGGGGGAAGTCGGGTGGATGGCGTATAGCACCCCCGCAAATTTTGATGGAAACCGATTTATATATAGATTATGGTTAATGAAACCTTTAATAGAAAACTATAGACAGAGTAGAAAGCTAGTTAGAGAACCATATTATAAACTAAGGATAGTTAGAAGTGATATGCTACGACTAGTATGTGATGACGGGATTTGAGAATGGTATTTGATGATATTGCCGTTTAGGGTACTATAGGACTAGATAGTCGACGTGGATGTGTCATCCGAACCATACCTATTTTCAAACTGAAGAATCGTATGCATCTTTTAAACAGATATCTTGAGGGACGTTACGGATTTTCAAATGATATCTTTTCCTTAAAACACCGTAGCCCCTACTTTCAAAACTACGATTCGCATCTTTCAAAAAACTGTTTGTATGGTTCGGGTGCGTATGTTAGATTAGATACTTATGCTCATAGTAAGATAGAATGTTTATGTAGAATTGATTCGATATGAGAGATAAATGTGATGAAAAAATGTACGATGCGATATGATGACTTGGTGATATGTTGGTATACGGATGCGAGTCGATTGTGGTGATTGATACCTTACCGGTCCCCTGATACGAGATTGATATGGATGTAACCTGGGACATATATATATATATATATATATATATATATATATAGAATGTCGTGAATCATGTGTGATAGCCGTACGAGACATTAGGTCTGTACCCTCCTCATCTTATAGGTTGATAGGAGGCTTAATGCCCCCATACGATGATTTTCCGTACGTGATGAGTTTGACTTGATATTTGATCCATACCCTTGACTAGAGGATGCCGTATGATGGATTATACCATACGTGATGTCGTGAGGCTAGATGCCGATGGATAGATTTATTGACTCGGTCATGATAGATACGTATACCCGTCAGCATTTGCATATGATTTACCTTATGCTGCATTCATGTTATTCGCATTGCATTACATATACCTGTGCTAGTACACCTGCACCATTATCGATAATGCGTATGTTACACGTATACAGATTTGCCGGCTCACACACTTCATCATCGATAATTGCCATGTCACTACACTGTAGGATTGCTGCATCATGATATGACTCTTTACATATTGTACACTCATGCTTGCGTATATACCACTTGTACACCTATATTGGTGCACACATATATCGGTACATCCATACTTGCGTATATACACATTGCATACCCATATTGGCGCATATACACATTGGTACCTCTATACTTGCGCATATATATATTGTACCTACATAGATAACTGGTTTTATTGGGAAATTGGGAACCACATGTTATATTTTAAAAACTGGAATCATTTAAAAGAGCGGTTTTCCCTTAATATGTCATATCACTGTTCCATGTTACATGATATACGGATATGCTTACATTTCTATTATATGTCGCATACATCATGCTCTATGATTTACGCATTGAGATATGTTGTTTTCATGAGATTTCTGGATTTGAGAACCGTAGACATTTTAAAAGAGATTATGTGTTATTTTAAAAACCCGGTTTCTCTTGATATGATATTTCGGTGTGTCCAACATGCGTTTTCTCGGTTCTGAGACGTGTGACATGTGAAATCCGATTCGAGGAGTTGAATGGGGCCGATTGCGGGTACATGGTGGACCTGGTATGGTACCCCGGGGTTTTAACGGATTGCTGTGCTGCAGACGGTGAGCCTGGCAGAGAGACTACTACCTACCGGTGATTCTATTGGGCTCGGCGGATATCCGGAAGGTACCGACCGGAGTCGAGAGATGATATGGGCCGATCCGGACTGACGGAGCCTGAGATATGAAGATTTACATGTCGATGCTGGACACGGGTTTCATGATGTTTTCGAGTGTCGATGTTGGACTATCAGGTTCCATGATTTTGATGTGTCGCGAGGGACACACGTTGATTTATCTCCTCATACTTTCATGCATATGCTTTTATGATATTTACTTGTATGATATTGTTGTGTTATTGGTTGACACGTGGACGGGATCTACATGCATACATACATTGATTATATGGTCGGATGATATCCGCATACTTATAGACTTTGGGCATATTGTTGGCACATATACGACCCGGTCACTCTAGATATCATAGTATTATCTTTATGAAATAGGTTACCTAGAAGTCGTAGTTTATTCGATTTTCTACTTGTAGATATTTTTCTACTCACGAGTTGGCAACTCACCCCCGTTGTGCTACAGTTCTTGCAGGTTGACCGCATGGATCCGTAGCGGCACCACTGGCACATAGCTTCATTTGGGTGTTTTGCATTGGTAGGTGGGGCATTTGTATCTTACCCACTCTTGTATTTATATTTCACATTGTATCTAGTAAACTCCATCAATCAAAATTAGTAAATTGTATAAGTAATGAGACTTAGTGAGATTGTGGTTGCGAGACTTAGAGTGAGGGGTTTTCCGCTACTTGTGGTTTTGATGTCTTGCTTATTTCTTTATCTTTGTGGCGATCTTCGCCGTTGGGCGTCGTATACTTATATATATTGTCTTGCGTGGTTGTGATTTGCCGTTTGGCGAAGAGCTAGCTCCCGCTTGGGGATGCCATTATTCTTGTTATGTATTTGTGGTTTTGGATCAAAATGTATAAAGGAGGTGCTGCCCAAATTTTTAAAAGACGAAACACGTTTTTCAAACTAGTAAATTTCACTTGCATTTTCATGTTCCTGTTCTATGCATTAAGAAAACTTGATTTCGTTAAACCTTTATTTCAAAACTTCACCTCCTTTATTTTCTTTAAAAAGTTTAGATTTCTGGGTTTCGGCTTACTTGAATTACGTTACGCCTTTAGATGTTGTGTGATTTAAGTGCTGGTCACGAGCTAACATTTCGGGTCGTGACAAAGTTGGTATCAGAGCGTTAGGTTTAACCTTTGTTCGAGTCTATGTTTGACTATGCGGAGTCTAGGGCGGGTATGTATTTCGTAACCTAGGCTTGACCTTACGGAACTTAGACTTGAATGGGGGGTATTAGACTCGAACTTTCGTTTCATAGGTTGACCCTGATTGATGGAGTAGGTAGCTTGAGTAGAGTGACGTACCGTACGTATGTTCCACGACATATTTACGATACGATACTCCACTTAAGGAACCTTAGGATGTACATATTTTGAAATCTATGATTCTCTTCGTATCCATGATTATACATCCATTTGAGATACTTGATTCTATTCATTTCCGTGATCATACTCTCATTGATGCTGTTCTTTCTTATGATCATGTATCCATTCTGGATCTATCGTTTCCTTTCATGCCGTTGATCTGCTTCTTCGATACTCGATTGAGGTTCCTGTCACCATGGTTTGAGCGCAGTTTGAGCTGCTGCTAGTGTTGCGGTCAGGGCAAGCTCATCTGGTACGAGGGCTGACCATTGTGTTTTCTGGTGATATGGGAACGTCTCGATGTAATGTTATGTTGTGACCTCTTATGGGGGCGAGTGTTTGGTTTCTTACCGGATGATCGGGCCATTTATAGAGCTGCCAGTTGCTAGAGGACTGTTGATGTACAGCCTACCGTGCAGACAGATGACCCAGCTGTTGCTGAAGTTGATAGGATGTCGCCTCCAGACTTTACGAGCTGAGATCGCTGGAGCTCCCACGCAGAGATGTGACAGAGGATAGCTAGTCTACCCCGAGTTGAGAGACGAAGGTGATTCGTCAGATCGATGCGCCGACACAGGTCCAGTTGAGTTGAAGATTTTCAGTATGGAGAGTCTTACTCAGATCTAGAGCAGACCGATCCAGAGATGACCGTTGATGTATCGCCTTTCCTGGAGGATTGAGGTATTGTTTAGCATGCGGACGAAGGGTATTCGCATGTCGCCCAGGCGAAGTTAAAAAGTTCGAACGAGTGTCAGAAACCCATTTTTCCAAGTTTAAAGTGTTCGGAGGAACATGCAAGTAATTCTGTGGACCCTCTAGAAGAATGAAACCCTAACTCGACACGATGACCATGGAACCGCTTTTGAACCTTAGGGTTTGCGGCAGTTTAGCAGTGCCATCAGTGAGGCTTGGGTTTGCCCTTCTACGGCTGGTCCAGAGGTACCGTGGTATGTATCAGATATTTTTAGACTATGCTCAGGTGTTGAGCTTTCGGGAAATTTTGGGACTTTGATGACTCGATCGAAAAGTTTAGCATCGTCCGGATATCATGTGATAAGAGATCAGCAAGATGACCAGTTTCGGATAGAGGACCTCACTCAGATGCGTTGTGAGTTGATCGAGAACCGACGAGTATTGAGTTTTTTTCCGATGGTTGGGACGGGTTCCCGAAGACGTGTTCGGCCAGATATCTTCTACAGAGTGATGAAGATACATAGTACGCGATTTCGAGTCTGTGTGAGAGATTTCGGATTGACCGTGGCCGAGAACAGTAGCAGTACGCAGACAGCAAGACGTACCGTCGAAGCGGACGATGATAAAGACGAGCGGAACCAAAGGTTCATGCGAGATGCCGACAAGCTGTTGTTACTCCCTGTCGAGATTAGAGATCTGATAAACATACAGAGGCGTTGGGATACGGCCAGTTCCTGAGCAAATGTTGTGCTGAGAACGCAGATGTCCAGAAAGCGAGAAAAGATTATGTGAGAGTACCAGCCTCCGTACAGTTCGGCATAGGCGAGATCGGAAGAGACCTTGAGCAGGTTCCTTCCAAGACACTGCTGCAATAAGACTTGCACCCAGGATCAGTGGTGTCATGAGTATTCAGAAGGCCAGAGGCCGACGCTAGTGACGTGCTGCTTTACGAGTGGTCGTGATGATTGACCAAGAGATGACCAGAGGAGTGCCAGAGCGGAATCGTTTTCGTTAGCACACCGGATCGGGCCGATGAGCCGATGGATTGCGAGATTGGTGAATCTGCAGAGAAGATAAGGACCCAGAGACTGAGGACGCCAGACCGTGAGCAAGAGGCAAGCAGATGTTCTTGTTCTGCCGGTTTTAGGCGCACCGATTTATTTTCCGACATTGTAAGAGGTGTACCTCAATGTCATTTGTTGCGATTTGCGTTTGAGATCCGAGTATCACACTTATATCGCTTGGATTTGAGTTTTGATGATTGGGTTTCATGATATGGTTTTCATGCACCATGGCTGCACCTACTGGGTATTTACATTTTGTGTATAGTTATTGCACTTGATATATATTTTATACACCGTTATGGTGATTTGCGATTTGTGCATACCTATTACACTTGAGGTTCGGTTGTGTCTTGGCTGCACGTATTTATGATTTCGTGGATTTCATTCGGTTGATTTGATTTTGTGCGTATGGTACGCACTCGATTTGATTTTTGCACTCGGTATAACTTACATGTGCTTGCAGTGCATTGATACATGTTTTGTGTACACAGTTGCACGCGTTTACGATTTTATACACCCTGGTACACTCGGTGTTGCTTTTATACGCATTTGAGTTATGGATTCGTATTTCGTGCACTGGATGCACTGTATTCGTATTTCGTGCATTGGATGCACTGTATTCGTATTTCGTGCACTGGATGCACTGTATTCGTATTTCGTGCACTGGATGCACCAGATTTGTACTTCGTGCATTTGTTGCACTAGATTTTCATTTCGTGCAATTGTCACACCAGATTTATATTTTGTGCATTTGCTGCACCAGATTCGTATTTCGTACATTAGTTGCACTAGATTTGCATTTCTTGCATTTGTTGCACCGGACGGGTATTTGTGCATTTGTCGCACTGGATTTATACTCCGTACCTTGGTTGCATCCGATTTATGTCCTTGAGCATTCGTTTTACCAGATTTGTATTTTCGTGCGCGTTCGTACTTGATATTCTTTTTCATCCATGCTACTACACTAGATGTTTCATATGAACCTGACGCGCTTGGCTAGGATTCTTGCGCATATTAGGCGCTTGATATTGGATTTTGTGCGCATCGGATGCACTTGAGTGAGATTTTACTCGTGCACGTTGGATGCCCTTGATTTAGATTTTTATTCGTGCATGTTGGATGCACTTGATTTCGATTTCATTCGTGCATGACGGATGCTCTTGATTGGATTTTCACGCGTGTTGGGCACATGGTATGAGATGTGATTTGTGCACATCGGATGCACTCGATTTGGGATTTTCAATCGTGTATGTTAGTTGTACTGGATTGAGGTTTTCGTGCACTCTAGGTGCACTTGATATTGTTGTCGTGCACACCCGTTGTACTGGACAGATGCTTTCGTGCACACCTGTTGCACTTAGTTTTGCTTTTGTGCATATTGTGGCACCTGTATTTGGATTTGATTTTCATGCGCACCAGACGCACGTGATTGTTGGATACGCCTTTCGAGGCTGAATTTGCTTTTGAGTACCTTGTTTTCATGTTGGGCACTATATTGTGTAGTAGCCAAACAGGACTGATCTGAGGACAGTACCTAAGTATTTTGCATGCATTAAAAGTTAACCAGAGGTTTTCAAAAAAAGGGGCAATAATCTCACTACTTCTTACGTGTCTGTGAGCGACACGAACGTTTACAAAAAGAAAACCTTTTAGAATATTTTAGAAACAACGGGACGTATATTTAGCAAAACATATATTATTATTTTACAAATGAGCGTCTGTCACTTATGCCGTGAGTTATGCATTACGTGGTGAGTCAGAAAAGATTTTGCATGTATTTTATTCAGATCTTGAAGTTTTCAAGGATGCGTACTATACACGTATTATAGTGTTTGACTAATGTATATTGGATTTCAGTAGTGGACTTTGAGATCTGTATCTTCATTGTAACTCCGAGGGATGCATGCAGATCCGATGATTTGCGTAACGCTTGACGGAGTTCGGATTTTGAGTTTTGTACTCGTTTTCAGACGCACGCGATGCGCTGTAGTATTCTGTATCTTCCGTGATTTCGGAGCCCCGTTGATTTGAGTTGATTATTGAAATGTTTTAAATTTTGGGGGTTTAAATTTAAATTCGGGGACCGAATTTATTTAAGGGGGGAAGATTGTAACATTTCAGAAAATATAAAATATTATTTTTGGAATTTAATATTAAAATAATATATTTCCCGAAAACTGCCCGATTTGCGAAATTGGAGTTTTCGAAAAGGGTATAAATATATACCAATAATTGTGAAATAATTAGGGATTAAAATGATTTATTCATTTAAAAATATATTTAAAGGATTTGGTATTTTTAAAATTAATTATATGCAAGTTTAAAATTGTACCCGATTAGTGCACTGCTAATCGCGATTAAGCCAAATCCGTGTTTCTACAGTTTTTCATGACTAGTGCACCATGTCATGTTGCATTTTGATTACATGTTTTCTTGTACTGTTTTGGGGTATTATATGGTTTGGTTTTAAAAAGAAAAAAGAAAAGGGGTTAAAAGAGAATGATTGGAGAGAGAGAGAGAGAAAGAGTGAGACATGAGAGTGAAAGGGTGAGAATAAGAAAGACAGAGAGAGGGCTGCCCATTATTTCCCTTCTCATATTTTTCCTTCATCTTCTTCTTCCTCACTTCCCTCCACCTCCAACCCCAAGATCCATCTCAAAAACCATGTCAAAACCCCACACCCTCTTCACAAAAGTTGATCCCCTCTACATCCTCTACACAATGGACCAAGCAAACTAGGATTTTGACGACTTTGGTGGACCTAGGGTTTTCTTAAGTTGCCTAAAGGAGGTGTAAATTCTTCCCTTTAGTTTAGTTTTAGTTTCCTTTCTTTCTTGTGTAGTTTAGAGGTTGATTGTGTGTGGAATTGTGATCTTAGAAATCCCAAGAGAAGGGTTTGAATGTTTGTTTGGAATTGATGATGTGTAGTGGCTTCCTACAGACCTTAGTGTGGATTTGTATGGCCTAGGATAGGGAACACGAACTTAGAACCTTTCCGACATCGGTTAAATTGACAGTTTGAGGTAGTATTATGGAATCTGGAGTAATCCGGGGGCACTAAAAATAATTTAGCAAAGACAGGGAGGTAAGCAGGTGATGGTGAGTGTACCAATGAAACCCTAGCCCCAACCCCCAAACCCATGC
The DNA here is from genome assembly GCA_030015575.1 of Agapanthus africanus. NCBI lineage: Eukaryota > Viridiplantae > Streptophyta > Magnoliopsida > Asparagales > Amaryllidaceae > Agapanthus > Agapanthus africanus. The sequence continues at coordinate 468,273,365 of JASDDO010000022.1, forward strand.
CGCGGATTTATTCTTCCCGGCCGCAAACTGCTGCCAGGGTAGGGTGGAACCCCTTCGTGTTTGGTCCATGCCTTGTTCTCCAGTAAACTAGACCCTGTATATGTGCAACTTTGGCTAGTTTGTCCTGAGTCAAAATCTGGGGCACATTAATGTGATTTTGGATATGTTTTCCGTATTTTGAGATGCTCATTTTTTATATTTGGATTCATATTTGGTTGTTGGATGTCTGTACATCAACAACAAGGGTTGTTTGGTTGATTTTGTACGCGTAAGCTATAGGTTCTAACCTATGAGAAATACGTGTGTCGTTTTGGTTTCCAGCTTGATTTTAATACGCAATTGCGATGTGTTATGATATGTAGGTACCCCACGAGGATTTCGAGATGATGAAGAAGAGGATGGCGACATCGACATCGGCAAGCAAGAGCTAGGTGAGTAGATCTATATCTACGGGGGAAGTCGGGTGGATGGCGTATAGCACCCCTGCAAACTTTGATGGAAACCGATTTATATATAGATTATGGTTAATGAAACCTTTAATAGAAAACTATAGATAGAGTAGAAAGGTAGTTAGAGAACCATATTAGAAACTAAAGATAGTTAGAAGTGATATGCTACGACTAGTATGTGATGACGGGATTTGAGGATGGTATTTGATGATATTGCCGTTTAAGGTACTATAGGACTAGATAGTCGACGTAGATGTGTCATCCGAACCATACCTATTTCCAAACTGAAGAATCGTATGCATCTTTTAAACAGATACCTTGAGGGACAATACGGATTTTCAAATGATATCTTTTCCTTAAAACACTGTAGCCCCTACTTTCAAAACTACGATTCACATCTTTCAAAAAACTGTTTGTATGGTTCGGGTTCGTATGTTAGATTAGATACTTATGCTTATAGTAAGATAGAATGTTTATATAGAATTGATTCGATGTGAGAGATAAATGATGAAAAGAATGTACGATGCGATATGATGACTTGGTGATATGTTGGTATGCGGATGCGAGTCGATTGTGGTGATTGATAACTTGCCGGTCCCCTGATACGAGATTGTTATGGATGTGACCTGAGACATAGGTATATAGATATATATATATAGAATGTCGTGAATCATGTGTGATAGCCATACGGGACGTTAGGTCCGTACCCTCCTCGTCTTATAGGTTGATAGGATCCCTGTTAGCTTAATACCGCCGTATGATGATTTTCCGTACGTGATGAGTTTGACTTGAGGTTTGATCCATACCCTTGACTAGAGGATGCCGTACGATGGATTATACCATACATGATGTCATGAGGCTAGATGCCGATGGATAGATTTACTGACTCGGTCATGATATATACGTATACCCATCAGCATTTGCATATGATTTACCTTATGCTGCATTCATGTTATTCGCACTGCATTATATATACCTGTGCTAGTACACCTGCACCATTATCGATGATGCGTATGTTATACGTACACAGATTTTCCGGCTCACACACTTCATCATCGATAATTGCCATGTCGCTACACAGTAGGATTGTTATATCATGATATGACTCTTTACATATTGTACACTCATGCTTACGTATATACCACTTGTACACCTATATTGGTGCACACATACATCGGTACATCCATACTTGCGCTTATACACATTGCATACCCATATTGGCGCATATACACATTGGTACCTCTATACTTGCGCATATACAGATTGTACCTACATAGATAACTGGTTTTATTGAGAAATTGGGAAGCACATGTTATATTTTAAAAATTGGAATCATTTAAAAGAGTGGTTTTCCCTTAATATGTCATATCACTATTCCATGTTGCATGATATACGGATATGCTTTCATTTCTATTATATGTCGCATACATCATGCTCTGTGATTTACGCATTGAGATATGTTGTTTTCATGAGATTTCTGGATTTGAGAACCGTGGAAATTTTAAAAGAGATTATGTGTTGTTTTAAAAACCCGGTTTCTCTTGATATGATATTTCAGTGCGTCCACCATGCGTTTTCTCTGTTCTGAGACGTGTAACATGTGAAACCCGATTCGAGGAGTTGGATGAGGCCGATTGCGGGTACATGGTGGACCCGGTATGGTACCCCGGGGCGAGAACGGATTGCTGTGTTGCAGAAGGTGAGCCTGGCAGAGGGACTACTACCTACCGGTGATTGTATTGGGCTCGGCGGATATCCAGAGGATACCGACCGGAGTCTAAAGATGATATCGGCCGATTCGGACTGACGGAGCCCGTGGGCTGATCCGAACTGACGGAGCCCGAGATATGAGGATTTATGTGTCGATGCTGGACATGGGTTTCATGATGTTTTTTAGTGTCGATGCTGGACACTCAGGTTCCATGATTTTGATGTGTCGCGAGGGACACACGTTGATTTATATCCTCATACTTTCATGCATATGCTTTTATGATATTTACTTGTATGATATTGTTGTGTCATTGGTTGACACGTGGACGGGATCTATATGCATACATACATTGATTACACTACTACAAATAAGGGTTGCCCCTACGGATTTATCGGTAGGGGCAACCTACTGCCCCTACGGATATGTACGTAGGGGCGAAAAAAGACCCCGTAGGTGCAAAGGCCGCAGGTGCAAGTTGAGGCCCTGAACTTGTCCCTACGGGCAAATTAGAGCCCCTACGGATATATCGGTAGGTGTTATAGCCCCTACGGAGTACCCCGTAGGGGTAATCAAATCATATATGTAATTTTTTTTTTGAATATATTGTATATACCTACGGATAACTCCGTAGGTCCTTGTTCTACCCCTACGGATAGCTCCGTAGGGGATAGAAAGTGGCCCCTACGGATAGATCCGTAGGGGCCTTCCCAACACCCTGCACTGAGATCAGGGGGGAAAATTAGGAAACCTGATATTTTGCCCCTACGGATAAATTCGTAGGGGATAAACAGTTGCCCATACGGACATATCCGTAGGGGCACTCCCAACACCCTGCACTGATATCAGGTGGGAAAATATCAGGTTTCCTGATAGTTTGCCCCTACGGATATGCCCGTAGGGGCAACATATATACCTACGGCTTAATCCGTAGGTACATATTGTCTGTATTTTTTTTTTAAAAATGGGCTGCTAGATTTTTTCCCGCCCTGTGCACAATACTATATACATCAATCAAATCATATATTGCAGTATTCATAATCACATCTCACGCATATATATAATATACAAAAGAAACCCAAAAACTGAATATGATATAAATACAAACCAATATCAATATCGTTTCAAAATGTAGTACAATGTGATATAAATACATGTTTCAAAAAATAAGAACCAAAAAGCTACCCTAGTTCGGTCCAGCTCCACCTCCGAATAATGTTAGAATAACGCACGCCTGCTCCTCGGTCAATACACTCTGCAATGCTACATATAAGGGAGTCTGAGCGGCATGTGGAGCTGGCGATGTGGTCTGCGCAGCCATCGTCGAGGTAGTCGCTTGCGGAGCCGCGGCTGCGGGAGTCTGAGTGGGCGGTGGAGCTACAGGAGCTGTCTGCGGAACCGCAGTCGATGTAGTGGCTTGCGGAGCCGCAGCCGAAGGAGATGCATGTGGAGGCTCGGCCGATCTACCCTGTCGCGTCTGGACATAACGTGTGTAAGAAGCGTTTAAGAACTGTGTATTATTCGAATTCGTTTTATTATTAAGTTATTTCGAAACCCTGTTTGGATATCTAGTTTGGAAAAGCGTTGTTTATTTTAATTACATATATATGTATGATTAATCAGACTTAAGTCTAAAACCAAATAAGCTCAAGCTAGGTACTAATTATGGATATGTTGATATGTATATAATATGAAATGATATTTTACTATAAAGTAGTATACATACCAGCATCTCCTTCAACTCCTGAACGGTGGCCCTCAAGCTATCCAGTTCCTGATGGACATGCCGGTCACTGGAGACGGAGGAAGTAACCGCCGGGGTGGAGTCCAACCTCATATGGGCCCTGCTAGGGCCCAATCCCCGGCCTCTCTCCCAACCTCCGTGGTGCCCTCCGTGTGCGGCGTCCAGAACCGGGGTCAGCAGCCTCGGATCATTCTGTCCGGTAAAATCGATCCCCGAGGCATGGGCCTGCTCAACCACCCGCTCCTACACCCACATTAAGCAGTAAAGTATAAGTATAAAATTTAAACTTGAACCTTTCAAAACTAAAATTTCAAATTTGGGTAGAAAAAATATTAACACTTACGCAGTACTCCTGGGTAGCGACGTCGGGACATCGAAGCTCGCCCGTGGCGGGATCTGTCGAGGTGCCGTGGACGGCAAGATATGCGGACAGCACGCTCGGTGTACCACCTGACGCCACGGTCCGAGATGTCTGCAATATTAGAAAGTAACTCTTAATATTAAAAATATTAGAGAATAACTCTTAATATTGCAGAATATTAGAGAATAACTCTTAATTTACCGATAACTCCATGGCTCGAGTAATGTTCCTCGAGCCACCTGTGTAAATGGGGCGACCCCTCTTCGCCGACTTCCTGTTCTCCGTATTCTGAGCGGCCTGTTTCTGCACAACGCATTAACATTTAGTTTTCTAATTAAGAAACACAAAGAAATAAATTATATCATAAATAATGAATTAAATTTAAAATACATACTTGTTTGCGTTCGGAGTCGAAATAAGCGCACAATAGAGGCCATGTCTCTACGTCGACTCTCGCAAACGCCGGAGTAGATAGGAGGGCCGCTCTCTCTGCCTCGGGGGTCGCTATCCACAGGGAGTAGCAGTCGGCCTTCAGCTCATTCCTGTTGTATCGAACCTTGGCCTGCATGTTCTTCATCAGGCCATTGTACAGAGCATGAAGGTTGAGCACCCTCCCCGGGTGATCAGGGTCGGCTACAGGCTGAAAATCGTAATCCAACTGAAAATACAAAAAAAAACATTGTTATTAGATTGCAAGTGTTAATAATAAATATATTGGATAGATCAAATGAAAATATATATTAATACATACCCGAGCCTGTTCAAAGCAGAGGGCGAATGAGCGCTGGTGCTGCTCGCCCCACTCAACGTGAAGTGGATAGTTCTTCACGATCCGGCTCTCGTCCCCCAAATACCGGCCGAACCTCTCGGCATGAGGATCGGTATAGCGATAGTCAAGGGTAAAAAATAGGGGGAATGCTGCCTCCCCTTAGCTCTATCAGGCCTCAGCCTATGGGACTGATTCGGGCCCCGTATCCTGCCGTATTACCGAATTCTTCTTCTTCTCCTGCCGCATTATCGTGTTCTCCTTCTTCTTCTACCGCAGTACTGTATTCTTCTCCTTCCCCGTGATAATTCCAAGTTGAATAAAGTCTAGTAAACCCATGTTTTACAATATGAAGCTCTGCCAATTCTACCTTCTGCCAGTACTTATTGCCACATCTATCGCACGGACAGAGAATCTTCTCTATTATGATCTTATTATGTGCTCGTGCAAATTCAAGGAAAGCAGCAACTCCTGCGACAAACTTAGGTTGCATACGTTGTTTCCAATCCACATACATCCAGTCCTTAACTCTGACGTACTCATGGGCCATGTTAGACTGAATAACATATAAATTGTAGGTTATGCTGACTATATTGAGAAATATAAGAACGGGATAGTTACTGACAAAGGAGAAAATCTGTGTATATGCTTTGTGTGTGCGTTTGTCGTTGAAAAGAATAAATTATCGCACGTTATGTTGACCGATAGACGGGGACTAAGTGGCGCTTTTAGTTTCATATATGGGTATCGATGGGACTATGAAGGTTTCATATTATCATATATTGGTTTTAACCCGAACATCTCGAATCGCTCTCTGATTATGCGTTTGTATGTATGTGTTCCGGCTATCGGGGGTAGGCTTCTATCCCATTAAGAATGTATAGAGCGAACGCCCATCACTTGTGCTTTCAACCGTTTCGAGTAAATTTCGGCAGCACCTCCCCGCTGTTCTCCGAGTACACTGTAATAGAATAGATAATCATTTCAAAGCTGTGAAACAACGTTGAAATGAACATTTAATCTATCTTTGTACACGGAGAACCAGCGGAAAGATACCGACGAAATATCTCGAAATGGATGAAAACACAAGTGAATGAAGGCGTTTGCTTTATACATTCTTAACTTGTCCACACGGGACAAATCTATGGGTTACCATACGATTGAATTTTCTCGTCGCGTAGACTATACGACGGTTGTTAGTATCGAGCTATACTGTCCGATATTTAACAACCTTCGTATAGTTCTAGGTCACGACGAGCATCGCACGTATGTTAACCGATAGACGGGGACTAAGTGGCGCTTTTAGTTTCATATATGGGTATCGATGGGAATATGAAGGTTTCATATTATCATCGAGTATCATATATTGGTTTTAACCCGAACATCTCGAATCGCTCTCTAATTATGCGTTTGTATGTATGTGTTCCGGCTGTCGGGGGTAGGCTTCTATCCCATTAAGAATGTATAGAGCGAACGCCCATCACTTGTGCTTTCAACCGTTTCGAGTAAATTTCGGCAGCACCTCCCCGCTGTTCTCCGAGTACACTGTAATAGAATAGATAATCATTTCAAAGCTGTGAAACAACGTTGAAATGAACATCTAATCTATCTTTGTACACGGAGAACCAGCGGAAAGATACCGACGAAATATCTCGAAACGGATGAAAACACAAGTGAATGAAGGCGTTTGCTTTATACATTCTTAACTTGTCCACACGGGACAAATCTATGGGTTACCATACGATTGAATTTTCTCGTCGCGTAGACTATACGACGGTTGTTAGTATCGAGCTATACTGTCTGATATTTAACAACCTTCGTATAGTTCTAGGTCACGACGAGCATCGCACGTATGTTAACCGATAGACGGGGACTAAGTGGCGCTTTTAGTTTCATATATGGGTATCGATGAGAATATGAAGGTTTCATATTATCATCGAGTATCATATATTGGTTTTAACCTGAATATCTCGAGTCGCTCTCTAATTATGCGTTTGTTATGCATTCGTGTTGTATGTGTAACATGATTTTAAACCATTGAGATCAAGATTGATAGAACTGATCATCCTACATTGCAATAGCATTCATCAACCAAAAACTATTATTGCAATGGTATACATCTATAACAATCAACAATTAAAACTACAAATATAGGATACTGATATCATAAAGCGTTATGAGACACATCATCTGCCACGTGTCGTGATCATGGAAATCGCTAATATTGAGCATCATCAAGATTAGATTATGGTTTTGAAGCAAGTTATTGAGCATCTTGGATTGATTGTCAAGTGTTGATTTTTATTTCAACACTTGACAGAATGAAAATCATAAATACAGTTGCAAAATGTGTTCCTCACCTCCATAAAGTGGATCTTAACAATCCAGACAAGACCATCATTGTTCAAATTGCCAAGGTAGACATAATCTCAGCAGTTATTTACGGTTGCTAGCTTGTATTGCTTGTTGCTATTCTTTTTTTTCCTTGTCCTTTCTTTCTTTCTTTTTTTTTGGGGGTGGGGGGTTGTGTTTGAAAAGTTTTAACCAACTCACTGCTATTTCTAGGCAATGCAGGAATATAACTAGTTTTATCCCCCAAAAGAAAGAGCTTGAGGCTTCATGAGTCAAGCGATGTGTACGTATAATTATAGGATTTTCTTGCTAGCGGTTCATTTACAACTATTCTTTAGTCTATATACCTAGCATCTGCTACTAGATATTACATCTTGCATCAACACCCTGCATGTTAAAATCAAAATCGATTATTTTTTTCTTGATCTTTTTCTGATTTTCTACCATCTGTGTCGAGTAAATTATGATTAATATTATATTTGTCAACTAATCAGAATAGCCATTCAACCAGCCCCACCGTAACCCTAACCCTAGCCCCACTACCGTAACCCTAACCCCAGCCCCACCCCAGCAGCAGCCGAACCCCAACCCTAACCCTACCCCGACCCCGACCCCGACCGCCACCGCCACCGCGACCCCTGCCCAACCCCAACTCTCGCGCGCGCAACCCAGACCCAGCCATGAACCCTAAGCCCAAAATAATCCAAAAATGCTTTAATTTACCTCGAGATTTATACCTGAACGGCTGCTGGTGGGCTGGAGCGACGACGGTGGCGACGAAACAGGCGCTGGCGACGACGGTGGCGACGAAACCGGCGGTGGCGACGACGGAGGCGATTTGGGGTTTTTTCTCGCGTGCGATTGAGAGAGAGAGAGAAAGTGAGCGTAGGCGATCGATCTGGGGTTTTGGTAAATAGATATTTACTTGCCCCTACGGATATACCCGTAGGTCCTTTGTTTGCGGCTCCGTAGGGGCAAACACCAAATTAAGAATTAATATTTTTATTCTTAGACGTCTGTGCCCGTAGGGGCAACCTTTTAGCCCTACGGATTAATCCGTAGGGCCAAGTAAAATCTGCCCCAACGGATATGTTCATCCGTAGGGGCAACCCCCTATTTTACTAGTGTTATATGGTCGGATGATATCCGCATACTTATAGACTTTGGGTATATTGTTGGCACATATACGACCCGGTCACCCTAGATATCATAGTATTGCCTTTATGATATATTTGACCTAGGAGTCGTTGTTTATTCGATTTTCTACTTGTAGATGTTTTTCTACTCACGAGTTGGCAACTCACCGCCGTTGTGCCACAGTTCTTGCAGGTTGACCGCATGGATCCGTAGCGGCACCGCTAGCACATAACTTCATTTGGGTGTTGTGCATTGGTAGGTGGGGCATTTGTATCGTACCCACTCTTGTATTTATATTTCACATTGTATCTAGTAAACTCCATCAATCAAAATTAGTAAATTGTATAAGTAATGAGACTTAGTGAGATTGTGGTTGCGAGACTTAGAACGAGGGGTTTTCCGCTACTTGTGGTTTTGATGTCTTGCTTATTTCTTTATCTTTGTGGCGATCTTCTCCGTTGAGCGTCGTATACTTATATATATTGTCTTGCGTGGTTGTGATTCGTCGTTTGGCGAAGAGCTAGCTCCCGCTTGGGGATGCCATTATTCTTATTATGTATTTGTTGTTTTGGATCAAAATATACAGAGGAGGTGCTACCCAAATTTTTAAAAGACGAAACACATTTTTCAAACTAGTAAATTTCACTTGCATTTTCATGTTCCTTTTCTATGCATTAAGAAAACTTGATTTCGTTATACCTTTATTTCAAAACTTCACCTCCTTTATTTTCTTAAAAATGTTTAGATTTCTGGGTTTCAGCTTACTTGAATTACGTTACGCCTTTAGACGTTGCGTGATTTAAGTGCTGGTCACGAGCTAACATTTCGGGTCATGACAAAGTTGGTATCAGAGCGTTAGGTTTAACCTTTGTTCGACAACAACCAACACCTTAAATCTCAACCGTTCAACCCATTGAGATCCACACGCTCAACCCACACCTCAAATCTCAACCGTTCGGCACCGCTGGCAACAAAATCGAAGGAGGACAACATCTGACGAAGATCCCGACCTCCATCAGTTGGCGCCGTTTGTGGGAAGACCATTTTCCATCCAATAAAAAGTAGATCTTCCGCCAGCGATCATCACCATGGAGACCCCGGCACGAATCGTCCCGTTCTCCACAACGGAGGCGGGGCCGGTTCTAGCCCGCTTCCCAACGTCGTCAAAACCTTATCCGCACGGATGGAAAGGCTCACGGCGATGGTGGACGCACACGTTCGTGTCCAAACAGTCGCCCATGCTCTCAGGAACGACAGCCTTCCCGAGGTAGCAGAAGGGCGCGTCCAAGCCCCTGGCCTCGCCAGAGCCCACCTCGATGTCGCGGAACACCGACAGGTCGATTCCGGCAGCCACAACCCCGAACGAGAAATGATTCCATGACTCGCTGGGTGCCAGGTAGTCCGACACCGAGATCAATTGATCATCCAGATCATCGCTTCGGTGCTTGCCGTGCTCCTTCGCTCTCCGAAAAAACGTTGGTCGGGTCACCTAATTCCAGGGAAGTCCGACTTCCCCATACCCATCGAGACTGCGCACATGGCGCACCTCGGGGCCAACCATGAAGGGTTCCCCCTGAGGACCCGAGGAACATGATAAAGTGAATCCGAAACCTCTCCATCACGCAAGCCCGAAGTAGGGAAGCAGGCACTCCGATTACAGAGAATTCTCGGGGTACCATCGGAGAATCGAGGCCATCAAGAAGAAAATTGAAGACATGCGGCACGCTACCCGTTCGGTCGGAGGAGTGTCAAACTACTTCGCAGATTCGCTCACGAGGCCTGTCTCAGAGCAGTTACTAGGTGAGCGGGTCTCATCTTGGAACAAACCACCTAAGGTGGCCCTCTTCGACGGGAAGTCTGACCCGAAGGACCACTTAGATGTGTTTACGGCAGGAATGAGCTTCTAAGACAACTCAGACGCGGCTCATTGCCGAGCCTTCCCTACTATCCTCATCCGGGCCGGCCGAGATTGGTTTGCGGCCCTGCGCCATGCTCAATCTCGACCTTTGACGACCCGGTGACTTAGTTCCTCGGTCATTTTGTCGGTAACCGATGACAAAAAATGACAGTTGACTACCTGTTTACCATCAAGAGTGAAGACAATGAATCTTTCAAGGGTTATGCTACCTGCTTCTATAATGCCCTTCTGGATGTTCCCGAGCACCGCGACGAATCGGTTATCATCGCCTTGAGGGTGGGTCTTAGGCACAAAGAGCGGCTCTGCTCTTTCACATTAGCGCAGCCTAAGACCATGGCCGAAGTAAAAGTCTGGACCGAGCGGGAAATCCAACTCGAATCGGAAGTAAACGCAAACTTACCCCGCGACGACTGGATGGACTGAAAGAAACGAAACAGGGATGAGAAGAAAAAAGTTGACCGTCCGAAACCTTATTCTCCGAGGTTTCATGAGTACACTCCCCTGAATGTCTCTCAGGCTGAGCTACCGGAGGAGGTTAAATGCGAGAGATTTTTCAAACTTCCGTCAACGACTCAAAGGCCGGGCAAGCGACTCCGCGGCCCGTACCGCGCCTTCCATCGATTATAAGGGTACCCGACCGAGAACTGCAAATAACTCCGCGATTATATCGAAGAGTTGATTTTCTCTGGTCACCTGGCAAAGTACCTACGAGATAAACGGCAGGAAGATCGGGAGCAAGCGAACCAACCTCCTTCTGGAGAGTTGACGGTCGGGAAAATCATGGTTGTCTCTGTTGGATCGACTCCGAGCAACGAGGACACCCGCCGTTTTCGGCCGGTAATGACCTTAAGTGACCCCACTACAAGAAATGCAAAAAGGACAATCTAATCTACTTCACCGACGAGGACCTTCACGGCATATCACTCCCGCATAATGATCCCTTTGTGATAGCAGCCCGGGTAAACCGATACGAAGTCCGGAGAATCCTATTCGACCCAGGGAGCTCAGCAGATATCCTGGTTTATGACTATTTCTAGCGTATAGGATTAAACCTGTCCGACCTCCAATCAACTTCCCACGTCCTCTCCTGGTTTACAAACCATTCTGTCGTGGCCGAAGGATTGATCACCCTCCCTCTTAACATTGGGAAAGCAGGAAGAATGCAAACCATGTTGGTGAATTTCCTCGTTGCCAGAATTCCTTCGTCCTATAATATCCTCTTGGGTCGCCCCACCCTAAACGCCCTCCAGGATCAGATTTCAACCTATCACTTCGCAGTCAAGTTCCCTCTAGACAATGAGGGATAGGTCGGGCATACGGAGACCAGCGAACCGTTAGGGTCTGTCTCGTCTCGACGTTCCCAGAGGACAAAGAAGTTGACAATTTTGAAGATGTGTACGATCCTTGGGAATCTCTGGATACGCGCGACGACAAAAACAAGATTCGCGGTTCCCCGGTGGAGGCTTTGTTAGAGGTTCCTCTCAAGGAGGGAAACGACAGCCGAACTGTCCAGATCAGCCACTTGACCAAGGATGCTCGGGATATCCTAATCCAGTTCTTTCGGAGCAACTCCGATGTGTTCACTTGGACTCCGGCGGATGTTGGGGTAAAAAATTACACCCCGGTTGACCAAGTCAAAGTCAGTCACCACCAGTCAAGCGGGCCTAAGCTCAAGCAAAGTGGACCTAAGCCCAAGTCAAGACCAAGAATAGAAGGGCCCGACTCCATGCCAAGAATGAAGCATTAAATTAGTTCAATGCAATTTTTTAGAAATAAATGTATGAAAAATGGGCAGAAAGTCAAAATTTTGTAAACCCCATGGCATATATGCAAAAATAAATAAGCACATAAGGTATGGGGTGGCACAAGTGCCATTTGGCAAAGCCTAAGGGGCTATATGTAAAGTGTGTAGCCTATAAAGACAAACATGATGAAAAAAATCAACAACGACTTTTTCATCCTCTCAAAAAAAAGTCTAGGGTTCTGTGCCTCCTTCTCTTTCCTCAAGGTTCTAAACCTTCTTCCTTTTTCTTGAATTAAATCAAGAGTTTCACTCCTCTTCCCCAAAAAGAATAGTTTTTCACCATAAAACCCACAAAGAGGAGTTCAGATTTCCCATCAGATCTATAAAAGGGAAGATTTTTAAGTCTCACCCCTTTTTTCTCCAAGATCCAGCCAACAGAGAGAAGGAAGAAAGAGACCCATCTCCAAAAATCCCACTTTTGGAAGATCCAAGCCTGAAGAGAAAATCCGAGACTCAAGAGAGAAGAAAAGAGTCCTCTTTTATCATCTCCAAAAATCTTTTAGGAGTTTAACTCCATACATAAAAAAATAAAAAAAATAATAAATCCAATTTTTAGGAGTTTAACTCTAAAAGTCAATCGGGAAGTACAACCCCCTGTGCAGGGGCTAAACTCCTCTTCCCTTCTTTTTAGGAGTTTAACTCCAAAAGTCAATCGGGTAGTACAACTCTCTGTGCAGGGGCTAAGCCCCTCTTCCCTTCTTTTTAGGAGTTTAACTCCAAAAGTTAATCGGGAAGTACAACTCTCTGTGCAGGAGATAATCCCCTTTTTTTCATGGGCGCCCAGAGCCCACGTGTAGGGCGCGTGATCTGCTGGTGCCCAGCGCCATGCACGTGACCCGCTGGCGTCCACCGCCCGCACGCCGGGCGTGTGACCTGCTGGTGTCCAGCGCCCACGCGCTAGGCACGTGAACCGCTGGCACCCAGCACCCACTTGCAGGGCGCATGACCCTCTGGTGCCCAGCGCCTATACGCTACGCACGTGGCCCGATGGCGCCCGGCGCCCACGCGCCACTCACACGTCCTTAGGACGCTCCTCAGCCCTCTTTTTTTTCATACACTCCACTCCCGTAAACTCTGCGAAGCCCCCGATATACCTAAAACCCCTCAAGACACACAAACGCATACTGCACATTAAGTTCACATGACTAGTTGACCCGTCAATCGGAGGTTCCTTCTCTTCAAAGGCGAGGGGTAATTAATGGCTGCTTAGTCTGCGGCTGCCGGAGATTTGGATCCCCACAATCAATAAACCCTGGCCTTCCCTACGCAGGGGGAATCTGTATACGCATGACAAGCGACACTTATTCTCATCTCAATGGGGTGACGAAAAACAACCTACAGATTCTGGCACGTCCGGTAGGACATTATCTCTCCTCTCATATTTCGGGTTAAATGTTCATGCAAAGTCAATCAACATATATATCGATTACTTGTACCGAAGTCATTTTTTTGTGTGTGCAGGTTAACAAGTTTTCAGTCACAATCTCGAACTCAGCAATCATGTCTCCCAAAACGAGCTTCATTTTTGACGTGACTCCAATCCAGTACGTGGTCAAGATCAATGCCCGCGTGGTTCTCTCTGAAAGTCTCATCCGGCAATGGGAGGAGCCACCCCGTCAATTTTGTTCCGTCATCATCTACCCTGCTAGAAGCGCTCATCTGGCGGAGGTCACGACAGACCAAGTGGCCAAACTGGTCTCAAGGGGCAAGAGGCCGAACGTTGTGATCGCCAAGGCACCACAACCCAAACGTAAAACGGTGTCTGAACGACTTTTTGGTGCTCCAGCTGGGGGCACTACTGGAACAAAGGGCATCATCGATCGTCGTGGACAAGCACTGGCGACGCCTCTGACAATTGCACAATCAGGCATATCTCCAAAGCTCTCCATCGCTTGGTTTACAGCGGCTCCCCAAAGAGCCGAAGCCTGCTAAGTGCTCAAATCAGAAAAGTTAAGGCAGAAGCGGCTCAGGTATCGAGCCAACAAGAGGGCTAGGACTCCGGCCAAGTGGAATCTTATGAGGTTTTAAGAGCAGGCTTACCCCGTGACTTCGGCTGAGTCGGCCGTAAAAGTCAGAAATTCCTTCGAACCTCTGAAGTGGGTTCAGAAAAATACCATGACCACCAAAATCAAGAAGACAGCAGTCCAAATGATGCTACAAACAGACGTGTCTCAGCCTCAACAGAGAAAGTATGATGCCGTCTCTTCAAGAGTTTATCATGCGCTCTGTGCCGCACGAAAACAGCGGGGCAAAGCCAAAAAAGAAGTGCCAGCACTATTTAAGAACCCGGTCAGGCCAGCCGCCTTCAGTTGATTGCCCGTTACCGAAAAAGAGGGGTCCCAACAGCGGTCCACGAAATCAGCTATCAATAATGAAAGGACGGCCGGATATGTTATCCACACTGTCTATATGGCGGGCACTCTTCCCAGCGACAACCTCCGCAGCAAAAGGAAGGATGGGGCCACCACATCATAAGCCCAATCTGGCTTGAATGTGGTTGCCGCTTCCCAAGATATGCTGCCTCTGCTGGATGATGTAAACCCTCTCGATGAGACCGATAGGCAGAAAGACCCCTCAGTCCATATGGAGTCAAGCTCAGACAACGAGGAAGAGCCGACTTTCCACCCCAGGACCGCAGAGCAAGAGCTGCTTCAAGAGCTTCGAAAACAGCTCAGGAGCAAAAGATAAAGAGATGGCCAAGCTCTATTCAAAATTAACGACCTAACGAACGTTGTGATGCATCTTACGTCTCAAATTGCTCGGGCGCCTCCCAATCAAGCAAAAGTCTCTACTCATGAGCCAGGTGATGACAACCCAAAGCAACCGATGCCTGACCCTTTGGGTCCAAGATTGGGCGAGCTACACGAAAGCCGACCACATTCCACTTCTGGAGACGCCTTGGCCCCAGATAGCACCATCCCGCTAACACAAGATCGGATAATGGATTTGGTCACTAGCAAGGTTAGAACATTGGTAGCCGAAGTCGAAGCTCAGAAAGAAATCGACAGTAGTGGGCGGCCATATCCCGTACAATACGATCTGATCGAGTTCCCAAGTGGCTACGTCATTCCTAAGTTTGGAAGATTTGACGGGACAGGAAACACAAATCAGCACGTCGCCCACTTTAAAGCGTCGTGCAGAAATACATGGGGGTAATGATGCACTCCTTCTTCGTCAATTTGTCAACAGCCTGACCAATGTCGCTTTCGACTGGTACGCAAGTATACCAGACAGGCCCGTCACTGCTTTCGCACAAATGGAGTCTCTGTTTTGGCAAAGATTCATGAGTGATAGTGACAAAATCTCCATCACTGATCTCGTGAGAACCAAGCCGGGGAAAAACGAAAGCAACACGAACTTTATTTCTTGATGGCACAACCTTACTGTCAAGTGCGAACCGCTGCTAGAGCAGGACTAATCCGTCAGCCTCCTTATTAAGAACCTCAGCAATTGGATGGTCCTATTCTTATGTACAACAGGCCTCAAGACGTTTTACGAGCTGACCAAGAAAGTCCAAATGCTGGAACGCTCGAAGTAAGAATCTACCCCAGACTCTCAGAAAGACAAGACTTGGAAGAGAAAGAGGGAAGACAACCGTAGAAGCGGGAATTCCAACAATACCAATGTCTTCAATGCGTCCGACACCGAAGACAAGCGAAAGGCAGTCGAATCCAAAACCAACCGGTCTCGAAAGTCAGTGCTGGGAGAAGAAGGGCCTTCCTTAGAGGAGAAAAAGAACAAGTTTTACTCTTTCAGAAGGGACAAGGTCCGCAAGATATTTAAAGATGCTTTGAACAACGGTCTACAATTGCCAGAGTCGAAAAGACCTCACGTAGCAAAAATGACCGACAATCATCTATATTGCCCGTACCAACGAGTAGTGAGCCATGCGATCGAGGATTGCTATATTTTCAAAGACTAGGTCAAGAAGCAGTACATAACTGGGGAGATCAAGTTGTCCAAGAGTGTGTTGGTGAACAACCAAGCTGCAACCACCAATTTCGTACAAACACAAGCTGAAGCCTTCTGGGAGCATACAGCTGAACCCGCTACCCTGAGAAATGAAACTAACTCACCGCAGCCTCCATGGAGCATGCACATCTCTAAAAGGATGAAGAAGATGCTAAAGCTACATCAGAAAGAGCCTAGAACGGAATGGGAAGGGCAGAAGGAGCCTACCGTTCCAGCTACCAATTAGGCTTAATCGGACTCAAAATATAAAAAGCTCAAGAAGAAGGAAAGTGCGGCTCGACGCGAAAAAGAGTCTGTAGGGAGATCCACCATTCAAAAATATATCGATTCTCTCGAAGACTATGAACAAAAGGAAACAACTCTAATTCAATTGAAGGAGTTCTTCCCCGTAGAAGTGGCTGAGATTCTAGAGGAGCTAGAAGAATACTTAGATAACGAGATCCCTATAGTGACCTGCTACGTTGTCCACCTTAGTAGCGACTTTGAGGAAGAACTCTGTTTTCCCGAGGAGGAAGAGGAGCTCGCCACGAAGGCCAACCAAATCCAGCTCAGAAGTGGCAAGGCTCTACCGCCAAACTAAGGCAACGCCCCAAAAGGGAAGGAAAAACAAGTTGCTAATGAAGAAGATGGCGGAGAGCCGGCTCATGAAAATTTGAGTCCTTCCTCGGTGGACTATACTATCTTGGCTCATCTCCAAAAGCTTCCATCTCTCCTGAGCATCTATGATGCCTTGGTCATATTTAAGGAGCTTAGAGATGTTCTTATTCACGCTCTACAAAACCCCGAGCGGTACCAGGCTCGCTTTTCGCAAATTGATATGAAAGAAGCCCGGTACACTCTGCATACATCCGCGATCACATTTAAAGATGAAGACCTGTTACTAGGAACAACTGACTTCAACCGACTGCTTTACGTGACAGGGTACATCTATGGAGAACAGATTAATCATATATTGATTGATCCAGAGTCCTCAGTGAACATCATAAACTTGCGGACTCTGAAGAGTTTGTCAATGGACGTCCGGCACCTGTCAAGGAAAAGGATTGTCATTCAAGGCTTCAATCAAAATTTCCAGCAAGTTATGGGATGTATAGCTTTGCCGATCAGGTTCAGGGACCTACAAACTGAAGCCAAGATATACGTGATCGACGCCGACACGTCCTATAAGATTCTTCTGGGAAGGCCGTGGCTTCACGATTACGGCATCGTTCCATCAACTCTCCATCGGTGAATGAAGTATACCAAAAATGGAGAAGAAAGACGCATTGACGGAGACATCCAGCCGTTCGGTGTGCATGAAGTCCGATATGAAGATTCTCGGTACTTTGTGAACCTCCAAAGTGCTAAGCCACAGCTAACCAAAGATAGAACGACCCCAAAACTCAAAAGCAAATCTGAGCCAGCTGTCACTTTCAAAAGCAAAAACCCCCAAGTGCGTCCGCATTTTGGCAGTGACACTAATGAGCCCGACGTTGGAAGTCCATCCGTCCATAAAAACCGCTCTCATCTTGGTAGAGATATGAATGAGTCTGAAATCAAAGGCCCATCCGACATCAAAATTCGCTCTCGTTTAGGCAACGATACTGAAGAGTCGGAGGAAGAGAACCTGCCTTGCAACAGCTATAAAGATTGGGCCTTCACTCATCAAGCAAAGTTACGAGAGACCTTCGAAGTTGCAGAAGGGACCTTATCCGTCACAAGGGTGCCGGAGCATATGTGCAAAGAGCTCGATGCATTATCAGTCTCCACCGTGGACCAGCTGAAAACTTTCTACTTTGCCGGAAGGAAAAGTGGACAGAAAGGCATCCTGTTTTATGGATCAAATCCTGTCACGCACCCGGACAATTTGTCTGTAACATGCCTTCCATACGAGAGAGGCATAAGGGTCGTCCTTAATCCCAGATATTATGCGCCTGAGATGTTGGAATACTTTAAAAGTGCGGATGTCGGCTATATCAAACGGACTCCGAAGCAAAGTTTTACGAAGGGTTATGGCATTCGCCTCAGGTCCGAGCACTCATCGAAGGACGAATCCTAGATAAACGGGGCATAGGTTTCATTCAACCTGATGTCAATGCATTCTACATGATCCATATCGCTGAAGTCAGCGAAGAGTGAAATGATGAAGATGAGCTAGCCGAGCCAGAAGAAGCCCCTCAAGAGTTCGAAGATGGCGGACAAGCAACAATCGACAAGCTAACCGAGGTTGATTTGGGAACGTCTGATAATCCAAGGCCGACCTACATCAGCTCACTCTTGTCAAAGGAAATGAAAGAGCAGATAATCGCTATGCTGCATGAGTTCGCTGACTGCTTCACATGGACTTACAAAGAGATGCCTGGCCTCTTCTCTGAAGTGGCCATGCATAAGCTGGCTATATCTCCTGATGCCAAGCCAATCAAACAAGCTTCTCGAAGAATGAGAAGAGAACTATAAGAAAAGGTAATCGAGAAAACCAAGAAACTCGTTGATGCCAATTTCATCAGAGAAGAGAAATATGCGGACTGGATCGCATGCATTGTCCCAGTGAAAAAAAGAATGGGCAGATCCGAGTCTGCGTTGATTTTAGAGACCTTAGCAAAGCATGTCCTGAAGATGATTTTCCACTACCGGTCATGGAAATGATGGTCGACGATGCCTCAAATTACAAGTTGTTCACCTTCATGGATGGCTCGTCTGGATATAATCAGATCAAGATGTCGTCTGAGAATGAGAAACACACAGCATTCCGAACCCTGATGGGAATATACTGCTATAAAGTGATGCCGTTCGGACTGAAGAATGCAGGCGCCACGTATCAAAGGGCAATGACCAAAATCTTTGATGACTTAATCCATAAAGTTGTCGAATGTTATGTTGATGATTTGGTCATTAAGACCGAAGCCAAGGCCGATCACATTTGAGATCTCAGGAGCGTCTTCACCCGACTGAAGGAATACGATCTGAAGATGAATCCTCTGATGTACGCTTTTGGCGTGTCATCGGAAAAATTCCTGGGCTTCATAGTCCGACATCGAGGGATCGAAGTTGACCCATCAAAGATAAAGGCCATCATGGAAATGCCCCCTCCGAAGAATCTGACGCAGCTGAGATCCTTTCAAGGCAAGTTTGCTTATATACAAAGGTTTTTTTAGGAATATGTATGCCCTAGAGGCCATTATTGTTGATATAGTGGATGCTTGGATATATATATATATATATATATATATATATATATATATATATGACTTTCTTGCTCGACATGATAGTATGCTATCAGGTTACCTTTATCTTAATATGTAGACTGTTATTTATACTGTCTGTCTCTTACATATTGATAAAGACCTTAGGATATGTACTTGACTACCGGGATTATGATGAGATCATACTAGTGGGGCCAGGGTGGTCCAAAAGTACATCCTTTAATCAGTTCCTAGTCGAGGGAATATCGAGATCAGGGCATCGATATTCCAGAGTAGACTAGTGTGTACGTTTCTTGTCCCTTAGAGGGCGATGGTTGATCCCACAACCATTGGTGTATGACATCAAAGATTGTACAAAGGTGCTCATAAAAGAATGGGTACACCGAACAGACTCGCTGAGGACTCCTAGTTCGTATTATACCTATCGTCAGATAGCAGTTCTCTGGTGACACTGGTATATGTTAGTATGTAGACCCGAGATCATTATAGAGTCTTGTGTGGTTCCTACTGTGCTTTGATTTCCTCCCTATCATACTCAAGAGGAGTTATGCAAACATGTGGATTTTGGGTACAGTCCCGAGTCGCATGGAGGAAATGAGCGATAGGAAGGGTTTCGTCTCTCCCGGTATTGGGGGTTGATGTTGCGATATGCTCGATTGGCTATAACTGGAAGTCCCTGGCCAGGGCTGCTGCTGAGATTTACTGATAAGAGTTATCAGTAGTTTCTCGAACCGTTATAGGCCAGACATCGACATGACTTATCATGTTACTGGGATCTGACGTTTACCACCCCTAGACATGATATGCGACATATCAGACGAAGAGACCGGACTGTACGGTAGTGTTACTGATGGGCTTCATAGAGAGTATGGACAAGCTTTCTTGTTGATCTTCATATCGCTCAATACCCGCGTAGCCGTTACGTCCAGCTAGTACTGCTGACGGCTTGTAGGTGACTGATGTGATCATCACCTACTGCTGGCGTATTGATGACTCTTTAGAGTCCCATACAGAAGTTCCCTGGTTCAAGCGAAACGAAGTAGGACGCATATGTGATATGTGTGTGGGCCTGATTAAATACGTGTATGTGATACCGTATTGTAATCTGGCAGTTATCTGTTATCAGTTATCAGTTAGGTTATATGTGATATAACCAGATTATCGAATCAAGTGTTGATTTGACAATGTGATATACAGATAAATGATATTAGTCGGTCATATATGATATAACCGGATTATTAAATCAAGTGTTGATTTAATAATGTGATATACATTATATTTGATATAATTATATCTTAACTAATATTATTAGCTCACTAAATATTTTTTTATATGTATTAATATATATATATATATATATATATATATATATATATATGAAGCATGGCATGAATTCTATTTTGTGAAAATAGAAATGCGGTGGAAATTGGGAGCATGGTTCAAAGTATGACATTTATATTTCTTTATTCATCTTGACTCACTATTCAAGCATGGTTACAATTTTATATTGCAATAATTCCATGTTTGAATGAGTGAGGGTCAAGGGTTGCCATTCACACTGTTATTCATTCAACACTTGAGCTCATTCTATTGTTACTACCATTTTGCTCTCTTGCTCTCATCTTCTTCCTCCTTTTCACCATTGTTCAAGCTTCAACCTTCACACATAATATGAATCATGAAGCTTGAACACATACTAGTGAGCAAACCAAATCCCCTACTTCACCATCCTACTCTTGACTAGCGATCAAGTGTAGCGTGTTTCCTACGCTAAAGAGTTTAGTACAGAGGTAGCTTGAGTTGGAGGGACTTCGAGTGGATCATCTTCGGCACGAAGGTCATCGAAGGAAGCTCGTCCAAACCCTCAAGTGGAGCCTAGTGGAGTCACGGGACTACTATGTAAGTCCACGGTAGCGCCCCGGCCGTCTAACAGATGCCAAATGCGGAACAAAAACTTTTTACAACTGGCGCTATCGCGTACTATAACTCGGATCTGCCATTAAAACTAAACTAACAAACTACAAAGTGGGTAGAAGAGTTATACCGAATGATCTGAGTCCTTCGGTCTTCAACCATCATCCCACGCTTGTTGCGGCTGCTCCGATCTTCTGAATCTTCATTCTTCTCGTCCAGGTGGCACCACGTCGACGGTCTTTAAACGGGCTCCCGCCTCTGAACCGAGGCAACTCGCTCGTCAAGTTTGCTAAAAGAGACAACCAAGATGATGTAAAGAATGAGTAGAACACTTTATCTCGTTACGTCTAAGGCTATGGACGAATGGTTAATGAAGTTGCCTTTTGGAATCGGGTGAAATGAGAAATGAGGCTTATCTAATTTCCATGAGTCCAAAACAATATCAATCTTTTTCTAGCAACCATAATCCTCACCAAAGGGGTGGCCGGCCACTAAATAGAGGGGAGTGGGTGAGTGTAGGAGGAGGGAGTGGTGACCACAAGAAATGATACTTATCATGAAAGAATGAGTCACCATGACACATAGTATGAACACATTTAAGAACTAATGAATCATCACCCTTAGTCACCAAAACATTAATGCTCCATTAATGCACTAAGCCACCTCACCATCCTAGTCACCATCCTAGTCACCTCATCTAGAATCTTCCACACTCATCTCAAGAAAAGATAAATCCGTTTTTAACCGAATGTTAAATACGGCTGATAGAAAACTGGAAACTGGCAACTTCCAAAAGTGATCCTGAAACGAATTTCAGGATAACCCTGTATCAGTATAAACATACCCGCATTTGTATTACGACCGAATACAAATGCAACTGAGACAAAGATATTATATCTACACAGTATGATACTCGGATCCGGCTTAAACCAAAGCCGACCAGTATTATCTGCCCGAAAAACGACACGTGCGAAAACACACGTGCATTTTCCGAACCTTGCCATAAACCCATACGGCCTCTACAACGTTTCGCCCGAACTTAGGAAAGTGTCTGTGGGGGACTCTAATGACTCATCAACACAATGGCACTGGGTATAACCCCTAGCACGTCAGAGGTACAAGCTGTACGTAACGGTTTGCCTATGTATTGATTGGAAGGGAAGCTGACGAGCGAACTCATCCATAAACCCTACTGAGCCTGACAGTGACAATATACATACAGTCCGGTCCGTTCGTCTATGAGTATCGCATATCTGCCTAGGGGCTGGTAACGTCAGACCCCTAATAGTAGTATAAGTCGTGTCAGAGAGTAGCCCAGAACACCCTGAGATACTATTGGAGTACCTACCAGTAAATCTCCTGCCTCGGCCGAGGGCTTTGTGTAATGGCTCTCCTAGACACAGCGCGATCTCACCCCCAATACCAGGAGAGACGAATCCCCTGCCAATCCGCTCACTTGCCTCCAATGTGGCTCGGGACTGTACCCAACTAAAACCTGTTTGCACAACTCCTTTGAGCGTGGTAGGATAGTATTCTAAGCACAGTGAGAACTCACATGAGACAAATGACGATCTTAGGTCGATGAACTAACCTGTACACATGTCACCAGGGAACTGCTATCTGACGATATGTATAATACCAACTAGCATGTTCCCGGCGAGTCCTGTCCGGTGTACTCATAACCCAATGAGCACCTGTATACATCTTAGGTGATCCTACTGACACCAATGGTTTGTGAGACCGGCCATCGCCCCTCGTCGGGGTCTCGACTGTATACACTAGTCTACTCTGGAGTATCGATGCCCTGTCTCGAAACTCCCACGACTAGGGACACTTTAAGGATGCGCTTACAGACCCCAGCTCCCACGTATATGATCGCCATCATACTGCTGGTAGTCAAGCAAGAATCCTATGGGCTCTATCATCATGCAATAGTGAACTAAAGCATGTATACGATGATAAAGACAAACCAGATAGCATACTATCATCTCGAGCAAGACTGTCATATCGGTATAGGTCCTGCCTCAATCATTGCAATCACGTACCTGCGATCCAATAATTGACTTTGAGGGCACTATCTCCAACAATCTGCCACTTGCACTCAAGGATAATTATTGCGATATCGCATACTCACAGCCCGTGTGATACCGAACATCCAACTCCTCTACTAATCAGTTTCACAAAGCTAGTTTATAAAACTCTTGTGTTCAAGAAATAGCCTCAGTGAGTGGATCCGCCCTGATGTTTCTTTCTATATCTCTTTTAATCTCAAGTTCGCGGAGAAAGCCATCTCCCGAATCGAGTAATACCTGTCTTAGAATATGTCTGGATATCTGATGGGACCTAGTTCATAAATGAACTCCAAATCCAAACTTTTTAGACTGTATCGCTAACTGAACCTAATCAGTATCCAGCACCATACCTCCTACAGTATCTTCTTGGACCACCTGTCCATAATATTGTCCCTCGTCAGAGGGAAAACTATAACTCTGACAATCACTCTGTCATCCAGGTCACCTTGGAAGCCTGGAATGATAACCGTCTCCCGAAGGAGGCTGCCGTCATCAAATCCATAGAACATTCACTTATATTCTAAGACTGCTTCTTTATGTTTCTTCAGGATTGGATTAATATAAACTTATCACATCTAGTGCAAAAACAACATCTGGTGTGGTACTTGACATCTCATGATTGACTCAATTGCCTAAGCAAGTGATCTGCCAATCATGCACGTCCCTCTCCCCTTTAGTCTGTAAGACACCTTTAGAGAGGGTGACTCCATCATCTGCAGGTACACCACCATGCCAGGAGTCATCTATTCTAAAATACTTTTAGAATATTGTCGAAGTACCCATATTAGGAAACTATCCAAATCTAGATCTAAAACCATAGATCTAGTAACCAGAATATCTAATATTATATCCATATCCTTTATGGAGAAACAACTGTGTGACGACCAAAATACAACCGATCGTAGTATAGGAATTTTACTTCCTACTCTGTGTATGTCATCCAAATACCAGGACATCACACCCTACTACCTTCTCAACAGATCCATCCCCTATTCTGATGAAGTCAAAGCCATAACTGTCTCATCAAAATTAGATGATCTATCTCCGCTATAACTGCTGAAGTCTATAAATAGACATAAGCTACTTGCCCACTACACTTCCGCTGCTCCCACTGACTACGACAACCCTCTGGCAGAATAATATATACGTATACTTCTAAAGCTAGTTTAGAACGACGTTATATATATATATATATCCTCCTGCCGGGTCTCATAGTCTGGAACAACAGTAGTGTCAAATCTGGGTTAACAAGAACCTCCCTGTCACCGTCCTTGAGGCTACCGGAGTACCTCTCGGGTGTCTGAGGTTACCCACCATATCTGCGGAGTGGCTATTGTAATGTCAAACCTGATTGAAAATATATGTCCTATTAAATTTTCCGTAATCGTTTGTGGTTCTGGAATCATTTCCAGTTCTACTATACTCCCACTACTGTTTTCTGAAAAAATCCATTTTACTAAAAATGTGGCGAGTCAAAAACAATATCACTATTGATCTTCCAGATGGTAGAAATGGCAACCGTCGTCAAAGCCAGGGTCAACCCACAAACTGCCATTACAGAAACATGCCTTGAGTTATCCAGTGTCTGGTTTTAAGCATAAGCTGGATAACTCCCCGTATCTTAACATCGTTAAGATATGAACCATTCTATATACAATATAGAAATAGAGGCACTAATTTAATTGGAACCAGATTCAAATCATGCAGCTGTCTCCAGTGCATATCAACTTAATGGAGAGAGGCTTATCAGCATTACTCAACTTAGGAATCCATCCAATTATGAGTAACATGGAAGATATACAAGTTTCTCAAAACCATTACTATCATCTGAATACCAATCACAAGAATCTTCAATTTCTTTGAAGAATTCTGATACTTGCGATACCTGGTTCTCTACTTTATTCTTATACCCACAACTTCTCAAAACTTAGACTTTGTATTTCTACGAAACACTTGTCTAAAAACTAGAGTAGTCACAAGTAAACAGAACATAGTACGAGGACCTACCCCTTTGTCCTGACAGACACTGGACAACATACAATACTCTGTATAAGTCCGCTGAGATG
This sequence comes from Agapanthus africanus, assembly GCA_030015575.1. Classification (NCBI taxonomy): domain Eukaryota; kingdom Viridiplantae; phylum Streptophyta; class Magnoliopsida; order Asparagales; family Amaryllidaceae; genus Agapanthus; species Agapanthus africanus. Next base: position 468,298,810 of record JASDDO010000022.1, read on the forward strand.
AATAACTCAAAACCTGTGAGTCGTAGGTTGAAAACTGTACCCAGGCGATTTCCTCAAATATCACCAATTACAACGAATTCCGATATAATGAGGATAATCTCCTAATTCCCAATAACTTACTCACACTCATCATCTGTATAACTATACAGATATGAGAATGAAACCTGGTAAATACATACCCTGGAGTAAGTATCTAATTGGAAAATCAGTTTTCTTTTAACAATGCACTAAAACATCAAAATGTTTCATAAGGATATCCTGGTATTCCTAGTAATGCCTCTTCCATAATCCAATTCATGACTTTAACCGTATATTTTATTTCCATCTCTCCAAATCCCTTTATTTGTCTTTAGTCGTTACCTTCTGTACACCATCGTTAGGCTAAATGGTTTTCTTCCTTCCCTACCGTTCGGCACCGGCTTATGGTTTGGAAGAAGACTATCCAGTAAGCATAATAGGTGTACTCTCCTAAACCAAGGAGTACTCGTATCTTGAGAGAAGGTGATGATAAAAGACAACTGAATAATACCTTATTATATTTCTTCCGAACTGGGAAAAAGCAAAGGTGAAATAGGAGTGGCGATGAAGTACGCGGTTTTGGTCCTGAATGATAATAGTCACAATTTACTTTGCCCTCTTTCTAATCCATTTATCTTGTCTTTGCATATTATCTTCTGCACACCCTACTTAGGCTAATTGGTTTTCTTCATTCCCTACCTTTCGGCACCTGCCTATGGTTTGGAATAAGTCTATCCAATAAGCGTAATAGGTGTACTCTCCTAAACTAAGGAGCCCTCGCAACCTGAGAGAAGGTGATAATAAAAGACAACTGAATAAACTAATTCTATTTCTCCTGAACCTGGATCCATCCTCGAAGAAGTCCCTTCGAGTTCGTATATAACCATACGATGGATCTATCTAATGGAAGTGGATATCCGTAGTAATACGGGGTGTTCTGAGAAATACAAAGGGTAAAAGAAGGAGTGGCAATGACTTATGCAACTCGGACAATCCAAAAGCCAGTATTTTAAGAAGGTTCGGTCAACTTGGTCACTGAGTCATAGTCTAGGGTCGGTCAAAGGTCGCTGCCAAAGAGAGAGAAAAGAAACACTCTGCGTGCACTCTAACCTAGATCAGAATGGTTATCACTTTATCTAATCAGTAAACCTCCGACTGTAATCTCAAATTCTCCTCCAAACCTGAAAGAAGAATTAGTCGGGATCACCCGAAGAGTAAACCAACTCATCAGTGAGAATCGGGATCCAACTATCATCGCATGATAACTTGATGGAAGCCACTCAAGTTATCACACTCCAGAAGGTATGCGCATGTCTGGCAAGTTTGCTTTATGTTTGAAACTCCCGATGTGATTTTTGCCCCATGCTCTTATGACCTTGGCGTTAGGTCAAAATATCATAAGTCATATGTCAAGTTCTAGCCGTCATTATCCAAGTTAATTTGAACCCACCCGCACATGCCCTTGGCGTTAGGTCAAAATGGCAGAACGACTGTCCCAAACCAACTCATCTATCTATGCAACAATTGAATACCCAGCAGCTACCAAACACTATGCCTTGGAGTTAGGTCAAAATACATAGCTTGAATACTACTGAATACCCAAAAGAAATGACGGAGGGCTACGGCTAGTTTTTGGGCGAAAAAACCTTTAACGTAATGAACTTGATATCGCTGAAGGAACCTGATAGCTTTTTATAAAAATATAGTGACGAAAAATCTTTGCTAAAGAGGTCACTCCCGGTGAAGGGATCTCGGCTCTTTCCTCGTGGAATGAGGTGCAGGATATTCCAACTAAATACCGCGATGCAAAGCAACTTGTAATCGACTATAATGAAGTTATTACCCTGACGCAAACTTCTGCCCAAGGGGTCTTTTCCGGTGAAGGGATATCAGCCCTTGCCTCGTCGAATGAGGTGCAGGATATTCCAACTGAATATCATTATGCATAACAAAAGGAAATATCTTTGTAATAACACCTTTTCTTAAAATTTGTTCCAACAACATCAAATATAGGTTTGTTTTATCTTGCATTGATAAGAATCAACGCAGTTCCATCAATCAATCACACCAGAAAAGAACGAAAATAAAATGTACGTATATGCCATCCGCATTCGCCACTGGGTCCCGTCATCACCCGTTAGGTTACTTAGCTAACGACAGAGCGGGGGCTGGACTAGCGCGGGTGTTAAACATATACAACATCTAATAGTATATATACCAATATACAATAATCGCTCCAGGCTTGATAATATGCAACATTACAGAAAAGTAATAAGCATCACAGAACAATACAGATAATCTGGGATCCCCGGGTTTCACAGAGCCGCTGCTGAAACCTGACGTTCCCCTGGTCGTGTGGATAGCCTGTGCAATGAAACCTAAACCCCTACGGGTGTGGCAAGTTACCCGCCAAAACCTGAAGCGAGGTAGTCCCTCACAGCATAGTGAATAGAACACCCGGCACTTCACGGAATCCGGTAAATTGAGCACCCTTCCTTGGGTCAACCTGTACCTCCTACGAGTGCGACGAATGGTCTGCCAATTCTAGAGTGAGGTCCCTTTGCCTCTTAAAGCCATGAGATACGGACCCGTTGCCCTCCAGAACCCGGCTATCCGTGCACTCCATCGCGGGATAAACCTAGTACAAAAATGAAAAATATACAATGGGTACATCGACCTCAACCTGGTCGTGCCCCAAAAGAATATTATACAAACAGGCAGTAACGGCAGTCCACATGTTGGACGCTCGCCCCGCAATATCAAATGTACAAATGAATCCAAACAGCACTATCATTGCACCGTGCTATCCACCACGACATATCCGCAACAACACAGCACAACACAGAACATCAACGCGAATGTCACGTTCGCAAACCTGTCTAAAAGAACTATAGCAATCAGACGCGGTTTACCGATCAAATGACATTCCCGATCGGAGATATAAAGTAAGTACTGCATACTAACAAATTTAAAATTTCGATCGACAAAACTTCCTGAAGTGGGCCCCACTTACATCTGCTGTACAATAACAAAATCTGGGCCTAAAGAAATATTACCAAAACACCACAATTTCCAATTTAGAAACAACAGGAGAAAAATTGCCAACTAAGTCACCAAAAGAGCCGCGGTTCCACGGCCAAAGCCAGGCTTTGACCACGTTTCCGCGGCCATACGGTCGACTTAGTTGGTCGTTTTTCTCCAGTTTTCTATAAAAGCCCTGCTTGATTTTCTGGCATATGTAAAATTATTTTTAGACATCATTTAAAATTAACAGAAACCGTGAACATGGAATTTACGGTTTTTGAAAATCCGTTCGATCGATATTTTAAACGCGTTAGTACAAGTCAGTATAGCTTAATGGTGAGGCTCTGATACCACTGTAAGTCCACGGTGGCGTCCCAGCCGTCTAACAGACGCCAAATGCGGAACAAAAACTTTTTACAACTGGCGCTATCGCGTACTATAACCCGGATCTGCCATTAAAGCTAAACTAACAAACTACAAAGTGGGTAGAAGAGTTATACCGAACGATCCGAGTCCTTCTGTCTTCAACCATCATCCCACGCTTGTTGCGGCTGCTCCGATCTTCTGAATCTTCATTCTTCTCGTCCAGGTGGCACCACGTAGATGGATTTTTAAACGGGCTCCCGCCTCTGAACAGAGGCAACTCGCTCGTCAAGTTTGCTAAAAGAGACGACCAAGATGATGTAGAGAATGAGTAGAACACTTTGTCTCGTTACGTCCAAGGCTATGGACGAACGGTTAATGAAGTTGCCTTTTGGAATCGGGTGAAATGAGAAATGAGGCTTATCTAATTTCCATGAGTCCAAAACAATATCAATCTTTTTCTAGCAACCATAATCCTTACCCAAGGGGTGGCCGGCCACTAAATAGAAGGGAGGGGTGAGTGTAGGAGGAGGGAGTGGTGACCACAAGAAATGATACTTATCATGAAAGAATGAGTCACCATGACACATAGTATGAACACATTTAAGAACTAATGAATCATCACCCTTAGTCACCAAAACATTAATGCTCCATTAATGCACTAAGCCACCTCACCATCCTAGTCACCATCCAAGTCACCTCATCTAGAAGCTTCCACACTCATCTCAAGAAAAGATAAATCCGTATTTAATCGAATGTTAAATACGGCTGATAGAAAACTGGAAACTGGCAACTTCCAAAAGTGATCCTGAAACGAATTTCAGGATAACCCTGTATCAGTATAAACATACCCGCATTTGTATTACGACCGAATACAAATGCAACTGAGACAAAGATATTATATCTACACAGTATAATACTCGGATCCGGCATAAACCAAAGCCGACCAGTATTATCTGCCCGAAAAACGACACGTGCGAAAACGCACGTGCATTTTCCGAACCTTGCCATAAACTCATACGGCCTCTACAACGTTTCGCCAGAACTTGGGAAAGTGTCTGTGGGGGACTCTAATGACTCATCAACACACTGTCACTGGGTATAACCCCTAGCATGTCAGAGGTACAAGCTGTACATAATGGTTTGCCTATGTATTGATTGGAAGGGAAGCTGACGAGCGAACTCATCCATAAACCCTACTGAGCCTGACAGTGACAATATACATACAGTCTGGTCCGTTCGTCTATGAGTATCGCATATCTGCCTAGGGGCTGGTAATGTCAGACCCCTAATAGCAGGATAAGTCGTGTCAGAGAGTAGCCCAGAACACCCTGAGATACTACTGGAGTACCTACCAGTAAATCTCCTGTCTCGGCCGAAGGCTTTGTGTAATGGCTCTCCTAGACACAGCGCGATCTCACCCCCAATACCGGGAGAGACGAATCCCCTGCCGATCCGCTCACTTGCCTCCAATATGGCTCGTGACTGTACCCAACTAAAACCTTTTTGCACAACTCCTTTGAGCGTGGTAGGGTAGTAATCTAAGCACAGTGGGAACTCACATAAGACAAATGACGATCTTAGGTCGATGGACTAACCTGTACACATGTCACTAGGGAACTTCTATCTGACGATATGTATAATACCAACTAGCATGTTCCCGGCGAGTCCTGTCCGGTGTACTCATAACCCAATGAGCACCTGTATACATCTTAGGTGATCCTACTGACACCAATGGCTTGTGAGACCGGCCATCGCCCCTCGTCGGGGTTTTGACTGTATACAGTAGTCTACTCTGGAGTATCGATACCCTGTCTCGAAACTCCCACGACTAGGGACACTTTAAGGATGCGCTTACAGACCCCAGCTCCCACGTATATGATCGCCATCATACTGCTGGTAGTCAAGCAAGAATCTTATGGGCTCTATCATCATCCAATAGTGAACTAAAGCATGTATACGATGATAAAGACAAACCAGATAGCATACTATCATCTCGAGCAAGACTGTCATATCGGTATAGGTCCTGCCTCAATCATTGCAATCACGTACCTGCGATCCAATAATTGACTTTGAGGGCACTATCTCCAACATACTACACGGAGCATGTGAAGTGAAGGACTCGATCTACGAGGGTATAGCCATTTTCACTTCTCTTTATTTTACTTTGTTATCAAACTTAAAACCCTAATCATCTAGTTAACGATCATGGTTACTGTTAGTTAGCACCCTAAAAAATTTAAAAATGGCATGCTTGATTCTTGTAAAACCCAGTGGGGGTGCTAGCATACACTTTCAGGTTTATCTCAAATTTATCGGGGAGATGTAGGCCCTTCTCAAAGCTCATGAAGAAAGGAGCTCCTTTTGTCCGGGATGCCGAATGTCAAGAAGCGTTCGAAAATATCAAACAGTACCTGCTGCACCCTCCAGTGCTTGCTGCTCCCATTTTAAATAAACCGTTGATTCTCTATATTGCTGTACTAGATGTGTCACTCGGTGCACTCCTCGTCCAGAACAATGAGGAGGGAAAAGAGAATGCCCTCTACTACCTCAGTCGAACTTTAGTCGGGGCGGCACAACTATTCCCTGATGGAAAAGCAATGCATGGCTCTAATATTCACTGTGAAAAAGATGAGGCACTATCTGTTCGCTCATCAGGTTATGCTGATCTCCAAGTTTGACCCGCTCAAACACTTAATGACTAAAGCAAGCCTAGCTGGTATAATGGCAAGATTGGTTGTCATGCTTCTTGAATTCGACATAATCTATACTCCTCAGAAAGCAGTAAAAGGGCAAGCCCTTGCTGACTTCCTTGCTGCTCATCCCATACCAGAAGGGTCACCCCTCAATTGCGAGTTACCCGATGAATAAGTGCTGCACCTCGAGGATGACGAGCCATGTTGGGAGATCTACTTCGATGGAGCCTCATCAATAAGTACCTCCAGCAAGTCAAGCGTCCCGGAGATAAAAGCAAGGATAAGATTGGTGTTCGTCATGCTATTAGGAGGAACCCTACGACGTTCTTTTTCTCTTACCGAGCCTCGTAAAAACAATGAGGCTGAGTACGAAGCTCTGATAGCTGGTCTGGAGCTCGCCATAGAAATGAAAATCCTTCGGCTACGGGTTTATGGTGACTCCCAGCTTATCGTCAACCAGGTGAGCAGCGACTATATGATATATAAGCTCGAATTAGCTCGATACAGAAGCCGAGTGGTGGAACTCACGAAATAGTTCACTCACATTGAACTAATGAGAGTCCCTAAGGCGTTGAACGGAAAAACCGACGTACTCGCTCGCCTAGCCAAAGAGCTGGCTGATCCCGACATGGATGAAATTCTTATCACAGTCAGGAGTCGGCAAATTCTTTCCCCAGTCTCGTTACGAAAAGAGGAAATCACAGAATAAAAGATCAATCCTGTTGAAGAAGCTCTGATCATTCAAGACGAACCCGATTGGAGAGAACCCTTCACAGAGTACCTCCGATACAACAAGCTGCCCGAAGAAAACTCTGTAAGGGTTCAGTTGAAGAAAAGAGCCCTCCGATATATGTTTGTAAATAATACGCTATACCGCAGATCATATGACCAATTCTGGCTCAGGTGTTATCGGCCGAAGTCCAAAAAGTCATGAAAGAAGTTCACTCAGACGTCTGCGGAGCTCACCAATCTGGCCCCAAAATGCGGCTTCAAATCAAACGGCTTAGGATTTACTGGCCTACCATGATAAGGGATTGCGAAGAAATGTCATCTCTGCCAAATTCACGGTGACTTCATTCACAAGCACCCCAATCCGTTGCATCCTACGGTGGCGTCATGGCCCTTCAAAGTTTGGGGCACCGACATAATTGGTCCAATTGATCCTCCGTCATCCAAAGGCCACCAGTTCATATTGGCCGCAACTGACTACTTTTCCAGATGGGCTGAAGCTGTCCGACTAAAAGAAGTTAAGACAGAAGATATTTTGACGTTCTTCCGGCATAATATTCTAAACCTCTTCGGTACACGTAGAAGAATCATTTCTGACAATGGGCCTTCTTTCAAGAGCTTCAAAGTCTCAAGATTCGCTACTCAGCACAAGATAGACTGGAGATATTTCTCCATCTATAATCCAAGGGCCAATGGGCTAGCCGAAACCTTCAATAAAACTCTATGCAAACTCCTGAAGAAAAATGCTTCAGCCAATAAGAGAGGCTGGAATCTCAAACTTCACGAGGCGTTGTGGGTATATCGTACGACGCACCGCACTCCAACTCAGTCCGTTCCATACTCATCACTCTTCGGAGTGGAGGCAATCCTCCCTCTTGAAGTCAAAGTTCCGAGCCTTAGGATGGTCGTCCAGCATAATTTGACGGAGGAGGAAAACGTTCTCCTTCGGCTTGAAGAACTTGACGCCCTCGGAAAAAAGAGGCTCGCGGTACAGCAAAATCCGGAGTTGTATCGAGCAAAAATGTCACGGGTCTATGACAAGACGACTCGTCTACTTGCTTTCAAGAAGGGAGAATTGGTGTTGGTCCTCAAAAGACCGATCATCCCCAATCGACATGCCAAGAGAAAATTCGAGCCAAATTAGGAAGGGCCATACGTCATCGAGAAAGTGTTCGACGGAGGATCCTACCAACTAATAAGTGCCGAGGGAGAAAGGCCCATGCCACCCATCAATGGCCGATATCTCAAGAAACACTATGCATAAATGCTTCAAGTTGTAGACAAATTAAGCACACCGGCCCGACGGTCCGGATCATACATACTGTAAAACCATATACAATCCACGGGCATAAACGACCCCTATCTCTCCCAAGTCCTACCGGCAAGACTACATTTAATGTTCTACCGACAATAAAACTCCACCAATGTAGAAAAAAGAAAAAAAAAAGAGAAAAAAGGTATGTCCACAAGCAAAACAGACACGGATGAAAACCCGGAAGGACTCCATGAGTAAAAAACAGCAGGACTGCCGGCGAGTTTGTGAAAATCCGAAAGGGCGCAAACTCGTGAAAAGAGATGAAATACACTTGCAAAGTCCTCTCGACCTTGTGAGGAGAAAATCCCCGCATGAGATCCTTACGACTCACAAAGGAGAAACACACTTAGAAATCCACACGATTCCTAGGGAGAAGATACACCAGCAAGATCCTTTCGACTTGTGGGGAGAAAATGCTTTTATGAGTTACGGCTTATAAAATTGAAAAGCCATAGCTGATAGGGATCTAAACCTGTCTCTTAAGCCATCGTTCCCCAACGGGTAATGGCAAATGATGAGTCACTCCTGGCATTATGCTTCAGTGTTAGCGGTGCTGATGCCGACCCAAAACCCAAATCCTAAGTTTTCCCAACGGAAAATGATGAGTCGCTCCTAGCACTACGCTTCAGTGTTAGCGGTGCCGATGCTGACCCAAAACTAAATCCCAAGTCCTCCCAGGGCAAATGATGAGTTGCTCCTGACATTATTCCAAGACAGCAATACTGATGCTAAACAAATTCCAAATTCCTCTCAAATTCAAAAGTCCTGCCAAATAAGGCAGAAATCAAACAGATCAAATCCACATCTCACTCGGTAGCACTTCTAAGCTCAAAAGTCCCGTTGGGCGGACAGGGAACTCCCAAAACAAATCAAATTAAACAAGTCAACCAACCACCTCATCGATGGAATCAAGCTCCATCTCGGAAACAAATCAATCCTGACACCGCAAAAAGCGGAGCAAGTAAACTTCAATCCCGACACCGCAAGAAGCAGAGCATGTCAAATCAAGTATCGACCGTCCAAGTCGCAAAAAGGGCAGCACCGACCATATCCACATCACAAAAAGGGCAGCACCGACCGTCCACGTCGCAAAAAAGGCAGCACCGACCGTCCACGTCGTAAAAAGGGCACCACTTACCGTCCACGTCGTTAAAATGGTAGCACCGACCGTCCACGTTGCAAAAATGGCAGCATCAACCGTCTACGTCGCAAAAAGAGCAGCACTGACCGTCCACATCGCTAAAAAGGCAGCACCGACCGTCCACGTCGCGAAAAGGGCAGCATCGACCTCCACGTCGTCAAAATGGGAACCAAATCAAGTCAACCTCCATGCGAAAGAAGATCCATCAATTTCATGCAGACGACCCATATATGTGGTGTGCATTTATTGATGGGGGGCACTTTGTTGGGGTCAAAAATTACACCCCGGTTGACCAAGTCAAAGTCACTCAATCCCCAGCCAAGCGGGCCTAAGCTCAAGCAAAGTGGTCCCAAGCCCAAGTCAAGACCAAAAATGGAAGGGGCCGGCTCCATGCCAAGAATGAAGCAATAAATTAGGTCAATGCAATTTTTTAGAAATAAATGTTTGAAAAATGGGCAGAAAGCCAAAATTTTGTAAACCCCATGGATTGTGTGCAAAAATAAATAAGCAATAAGGCATAGGATGGCATAAGTGCCATTTGGCAAAGCCCAAGGGGATATATGGAAAGTGTGTAGCCTATAAACGCAAACACGATGAAAAAAATCAACGACTTTTTCATTCTCTTAAAAAAAGTCTAGGGTTTTGTGCCTCCTTCTCCTTCCTCAAGGTTCTAAACCTTCTTCTTTTTTCTTGAATTAAATCAAGAGCTTTACTCTTCTTTTCCCAAAAGGAATAGTTTTTCAATATAAACCCCACAAAGGGGAGCTCAGATCTCCCATCAGATTTTTAAAAGGGGAGATTTTTATGTCTCACCCCCCTTTTTTCTCTAAGATCTAGCTAACAGAGAGGAGGAAGAAAGAGACCCATCTCCAAAAATCCCACTTTGAGAAGATCCAAGGGTCAAGAGAAAATCCAGAGCTCAAGGAAGAAGAAAGGAGTCTCCTTTCATCATCTCCAAAAATCTCTTGGGAGTTTAACTCCATAAAAAATATAATAAAACCTTTTTTTAGGAGTTTAACTCCAAAAGTCAATCGGGAAGTACAACTCCCTGTGCAGGGGCTAAGCCCCTCTTCCCTTCTTTTTAGGAGTTTAACTACAAAAGTCAATCGGGAAGTACAACTCTCTGTGCAAAGCCCAGTTGAACAAAGAAAAGAGTAGGCCTATGGCTAAGCCCATCTTCCCTTCTTTTTAGGAGTCTAACTCTAAAAGTCAATCGGGAGTACAGCTCCCAGTACAGGGGCTAAGCCCCTTTTTCCGCGGACGTCCAGTGCCCACGTGTACGACGCATGATCGGTTGGCGCCCATCCCTTGCGTACCCCTTTTTTTCGTGGGCGTCCAGCGCCCATATGTACAGCGCGTGATCCGTTGACACCTATTTTCCATGCGCGTGACCCGCTAGCGCCGTGCGCCCGCATGCGGAGCGCATGACCTGCTGGAGCCTAGTGCCCGCGTGTGAGGCACGTGACCCGGTGGCGCGCGGCGCCCGCGCGCCAGGCATGTGAACCGCTGGTGTCTAGCGCCCGCGTGCAGGGCGCGTGACCCTCTAGCGGCTAGCTCCCACGTGCCACGCACGTGGCTCGCTGGCGCCCAGTGCCCACACTCCACTCACGTGTCCTTAGGAAGCTCCCCGGCCCACTTTTTTCATACACTCCACACTCAAAATACGTCCCTCATTAGAAAACTCCTCAAAACACGACCCCCGTAAACTCTGCGAGGCCCCCGATATACCCAAAACCCCTCAAGATACACATACGCACATTGCACATTGAGTTCGTATGACTAGTTGACCCATCAATCGGAGGTTCCTTCGCTTCAAAAGCGAGGGGTAATTAACGGCAGCTTAGTCTGCGGCTGCTGGAGATTTGGATCCCCACAATTAATAAACCCCGGCCTATCCTAGGCGGGAGAAATCTGTATACGCCTGACAAGCGACGCGTATTCCCATCTTAATGGGGTGACGAAAAACACCCTACATCGGACATACCCGGGATCGACCCTAAGGTGATCTCCCACAAGCTCGGGGTCAACTCGAAAGCCCGGTCGGTCCGACAAAAAATGAAGTTTCACGCCAGTAAAATAGAAAGAAATAGAGGAGGAGGTAGACCAACTACTCACGGCCGAATTTATCAGAAATCTGGACTACTCGGCTTGGCTAGCAACACGGTCAAGGTTAAGAAGGCAAACGGGAAATGGCGCATATGTGTTGATTTCACCGATCTAAATAAGGCCTGCCCCAAAGAAAACTACCCACTCTTTTGGATAGATCAGTTAGTTGACAGCTCGGCAGGTCACGAGCCGCTGAGCTTCATGGATGCCTTCTCCGGTTATAATCAAATCCGGATGAATCCGGCCGATGAAGAGCTAACTGCATTCACCACTGATTGAGAAGTCTACTGCTATAAGGTAATGCCCTTCGGCCTCAAAAACACGGGGGCAACATACCAGCGGCTGGTCAACAAGCTGTTCAAGCCGCAAATTGGGAGAAATATGGAAGTTTATGTCGATTACATGCCCTTGAAATCCAACCTGTCAGCCAAACATACCACAGACCTCGGTAAGACATTCAATATCCTGCGAAAGTACAAAATGAAACTAAATCCAACCAAGTGTGCGTTTGGCATCACGAGCGGGAAATTCCTTGGATTCATGGTTACCCACTAGAGAATTGAATCAATTCCGGAGAAGATTAGAGCCATCATTGACATGACAACGCTCAAGAGCAATGTTGATATCATGCGGCTCATGGGCAGGGTGGCCGCTTTGAGTCACTTCATGTTCAGATCCGGAGAAAAGTGCCTGCCTTTCTTCAAAGCCTTAAGGAAGATCTCCGGGTGGTTCGAGTGGTCCGAGGAGCGTCAAGTCGCTTTCGAGTAGCTCAAGACACATCTGGCGACCACTCGCTTCTCACCAGACCAGTTGAGAGGGACGAGCTATTGCTGTATCTGGCCGTCTCCGACCAGGCTGCCGGCTCCGTACTCATCAAAGAATCTGAAGGAATACAAAGACCAGTCTACTGCGTCAGCCACGTTTTAGATTTGTGGAACTAATCATGCCTTTACGCGTGCGCCCGGATACATAGGCCGGACACAGAGACTAGATACCCGGCCATAGAAAAGATAGTCCTGATGCTCGTCGTCACCTCCAGAAAGCTCCAGCACTATTTTCAGGCTCACACGATCATTGTTCTCACCGAACGACCCTTAGGGAATATTCTCGGTTCCCCCGAGTTATCAGGCCACTTAGACAAATGGAGATGGGAGTTATCATAATTCGACATCCGGTACCGACCAAGGCAAGCTATTAAAGCACGGGCCCTAACCGATTTCATGGTCGAATGCACCATTCCCAATAAATAAAGAGTGCCGGCGTGAGTCCCTGACCCACGACCCTCAGTCAAGGAGGCGCTTGGCCCAATTCTGGACTAGGTACTCTATGTGGATGGCTCCTCCACAGAGGATGGGAGTGGGGCTGGTCATCCATGGTCTAAATGAAGTAGAGATGGAGTACTCTCTGAGTCTTGGCTTCAAGGTGTCGAACAACGCCGCAGAATACGAAGCCTTATTGGCTGGGCTACAAATCAGCTCTGTGGTAGGGCAAAAGACAATCAGGATCTGCAGTGACTCCGCGCTGGTCGTCGGTCAGGTGACCGGACGTTTCGAAGCCTGGTAGCCCCTGAAGATGATATGCCTAGCGGAGGTAAAAAGAGTTCGGAGAAATTTCGACGAGGTCTAAGTAGAACAGATTCCCAGGAGCATGAACGCCGAGGCCGACGCGCTAAACAAACCCGCCTCTTCTTATTTGGCCAATCGCAAAAGAAACATCCTCTTCGAGGTCCTTTCATGACCCAACATCGAAGATAGAGAGGTGATACACCAGATCTACATTGCTCAGGGGGATATCCCGGATTGGAGAAATCCCATAGTGGAGTTCCTCACGGATGGAGTACTCCCCGAGGACCGAATTAAGGCACGCCGGCTCCGCATAAAATCTCGTCACTTCGTGTGGAGTAAAGGAAACTGGTATAAAAAGTCGTACACCCAATCTTTACCCCGATGCGTCGATCCCGACAAAGCAGATTACGTTCTCCAAGAAATACATGAAGGAGTCAGAGGAGCACATCAAGGGGCCTGCAGTCTTGTTCAAAAGACACTATTGCAGGGGTATTACTCACCAACTATCCACCACAACGCGGGAAAACTTGTAAGGAGGTGCAAGACCTGCCAACTCTTTAGCAGCATTTCTCAACTACCCGCTATCGAGTTGACGCCACTAAGTTACCCTTGGCCATTCGCGAGTAGGGGATGGACATGGTCGGCCAACTCCCCACTAGCATGGGTGGACACAAATACATCTTTATCGCCGTAGACTACTTTACGAAGTGGGTCGAAGCCACGCCGATCAAGAACCCGGATGCCACCTATACAGTGAAGTTCCTACAGAATAATATAATTGCCCGCTTTGGAATCCCGAGGTGTATCATCACCGACCATGGAACCAACTTTTAAAACGACAAAGTCAGAGAATTCTATAGCGACTATCACATATTGATGAAGTTCTCCGTAGTCACGCATCCCCAATGCAACGGGCAAGCCGAAGTAGAAAACCGAGGTATCATCCGGGACCTCAGATCCCGCCTGGAAGGAAGACAGGGTGGCTATGTCGAAGAACTACCACGGGTGTTATGGGCATTGCGAACATTGAGAAAAATACCCACGGGGGAAACCTCGTTTAGCCTCTGTTACGGCACTGAGGCAATGGTCCCCGCAGAAATCGACCTTCCCAGCTATCGAGTCGAACACTTCGACGATGAGGCCAATGTCTTGGCACTTCCAAGCAACCTAGACATCTTATTGGAAAAGTGAGATTGAGCACAAATAAGGATGGCCACATATCAGCAACAAACCGTCCGATATTACAACGTCCGGGTTAAATATCGAGCTTTCAAAGCAGGAGACTTAGTGCTATGTCGAAACGAGTTCGAAGACCAAGGGAAGCTGCACAAGTTCTTCCCGAAATGGGATGGTCCCTTCCTCGTAACCGAGACATTGCCCGGCGGAGCCTACCGCCTCCAGGATTCCTGGGGATGTGACTTTCTACAGCCATATAATGCCAAAAAGCTTAAATTGTATAGATAAACTTGTACTCTTTCGAATAATGAGATTTCTCTTTTAATGTCAACTAAAGTTATTTTAGTTTCTAAGCTAAGACCTTACGTGAGTAGCTTCCTGCTCAGCCCATCCATAGCGGGTAGCTTCCCGCCCAACGATGTTGTGGATCCAAAGCCCTTGTCATGAGGCAGACAAGTAGCTTCCTGCTCTCCCCTCCGCAACGGATATCTTCCCACCCAACGATGCTGTGGGTCTGAAGCCCTCGTTATAAGGCAGACGAGTAGCTTCCTGCTCTACCCATCCACAGCGGGTAGCTTCCTGCCCAACGATGTTGTGGGTCCAAAGCCCTCGTCACGAAGCAGACGAGTAGCTTCCTGCTCGGCCCATCCGCAGCGGGTAGCCTCCTACCCAACGATGCTGTGGGTCCAAAGCCCTCGTCATGAAGCAGACGAGTAGCTTCCTGCTCGGCCCATCCGCAGCGGGTAGCTTCCTGCCCAACGACGCTGCGGATCCAAAGCCTTCGTCAAGAGGTAGATGAGTAGCTTCCTGCTCGGCCCATCCGCAGCGGGTAGCTTCCTGCCCAATGATGCTGTGGGTCCAAAGCCCTCGTCATGAGGTAAACAAATAGCTTCCTGCTCGGCCCATCCACAGCGGGTAGCTTCCTGCCCAAAGATGATGTGGATCCAAAGCCCTCGTCATGAGGCAGACGAGTAGCTTCCTGCTCGGCCCACCCGCAGCGGGTAGTTTCCTGCCCAACGACGCTGTGGATCCAAAGCCCTCATCATGAGGCGACTGAGTAGCTTCATGCTCGGTTCATCCTCCATGGACAGCTTCATGCCCAACGAAGATAGGGATCCGAAGTACTCTTCACAAGGCCGTCGGGCCACCTCCTGCTCGACCGTAACAGCAAAAAATGAGGCCACGCGTCAAAGTTAGTAGCCCGCCCATTCCCGGTTACGAAGTAGGCAAACTCTAACTTGATCCAAGTAGATAAAGCTCGAGTTTGGCCTATAGTTGGCGCAACTCAAACCCCACTCGGATCTGAGGGAGTAACCGCGCTAAGTTCTTCTAAGGTCTATAAATACTTGAGGCTCACATTTGGTGTTCACTCGATCTACGTCGCCTCGACTCCGGGGTAAGGAGGGACACTGGCCTATTTGTACTTGGGTTCATATTTAGGGTTCACTCGATCTACGACGCCTCGACTCCAGGGTGAGGAGGGACACCGATCTACCCACACTCATAAATAAACAAGAACGAAAGTATTACATCCATTCACATCAAAGACGAGGTAAAAATTCTTTGTTGATATTCCAAACTATATACAAGGTATTATAAGCTCCTTAGCTTTAAAAATGCCTTAAGGCTACAAAAATAAAAGAAAAAAGAAATGGAGAAAAAGGTGGACGGCGACTTCAAATCACCTTCACGGCCAAGATCTCCCCGCCGTCCCACTGTTCGACGCATCTGCTAGGAGCCTCGTTAGCGACCACCCGCTCGGCGCTTCCGCCCGCCACCTCGTCTCCTTCCGCCGGCTCGACGCTGCCACCATGGGGTACTTCCTCAGCAAGAGGATACCTCGCATGAATCACTTGGTCGTGTAAGTCGATGTACTTCATCCCAGTTCTTGTGGGGAGGCGGAATTTTCAAAACTTATCAAGTTTAAACAACGAACATCGACTAACCGCTTGAATCGAAGCTAAACTATAAATAACCGTATTCAATGAGTTTCTTTTCACAAGTGATTAGGGATTATACCTAATGAAACCGGTCCTTCTTCTTTGTGTCCTCCTTTGTTCTCCTCGACCTTCTCTAGGTAGTAGACGATCCACCCGAGAGCAAAACACCAAGCTAAACCTCTAACTTGAGGTAACTAATCAACTTTGATTGCTAATCAAAGATGAAAGGATGATATAGAGTGAAGGTTATGGATTATTTAGTCTAACTAATCCTTTGATCTCAACACATGAGGATTAAGGATTAGGGTTTGAAGATGAGAGCTTGAGGAGAGAGAATGTGTGATAAGATAATGAGAGGAGAGAGAGTGTATCATAATATATTATGAAGCATTTCTTTTTAACAATAATGAATAATGGAAATGAATAAGCATGCTTCATAAAATATCCAGTGGTGATTCATTAGCATGAGTCATTAAGCAATAAATGTGCATTAATGAAATGAATGAATCACCACCATGACTCACTTTCTTATCCAAAAGAAACCTCCTTAGTCACATCTTCTAGAAGCTTCTCGAGTAATTACGAGAACGCCCCTCCGATCCGTAAAAATACGGAAAAACTTTAGACTGTATAAATCCAATAACCGGATACCAGTAACTGGCTTAAACCAAAGCCGACTGGTAAAAACTGTCCGAAAGTCGTACGCGCGTAAACGCACGTATGCGTCCGAACCCTTTGTCGCAAAACTATGCAACCACTATATCGTTTCGCCTGGAGTAGGAAACTCTCTGTGTGGGACTCTAGAGACTCGACTACTACGCTGGCAGTGGGTTTAACCACAGACCGCAAGCGGCACTAGCTGTACGTAACGGTCCCCAGGTAGTTGTCGATAAGAAGGCCGATGAGAAAACCCATCCGAACTCCTACTGAGTCTGCTGTGACAATCTCCATACAGTCCGGTCCGTTCGTCCAAGACTATCGCATATCGGGCCTAGGGGGGCGGCAAGCGTCAGTCCCCTAAAAGCGGTATAAGTCGTGTCGGAGTGAAGCCCATTACACCCTGAGAAACTACTGGAACCTACCAGCAAATCTCGCTTGCCCTGGCCAGGGACTTTGCGTAATGGCTCTCTGACACAGCACGATATCTACTCCCAATACCGGGAGGGACGAATCCTGTCTAACTGCCACTGCCTCCAAGTGCTCGGGACTGCACCCAACTGCTACCTGTTTGCACGACTCCTTTGAGCCGTGGTAGGGTAGCAATCTAAGAACAGTGGGACACACTCGAGGCGAAGTAGCAGTGTCAAGTCTGCGGACTACGCTGTACTCATGTCACCTGGGAACTGTTCACTGACGACTGGTATCAAACCAACCAACAGTTCCCTGTGAGTCCTGTCCGGTGTACCCGTAACCTAACGAGCACCTGTATACTATCTCCAGTACGACGTACTGACGGCTGTGGGTCAGACCATCTCCCCAACTGGGATGAGAAGCGTACACACTAGTCTACTCCGGAGTATCGATGCTCTGTCTCGATAATCCAACGACCAGGGACCTGAATAAGGATGTGCTTGTAGACTACCCAGCCCCCACTAGTGTGACTGGCATCACAACGCTGGTAGACAAGCAAGATCCTAAGAGCTCTATCAATACGTATACTCACATATTAAGATAGAAAAACCAAGTAGCATACTACCTTGTTTAGCAAGACTGTTATATACATGTGAATATCCCAAACTTCCATTAAGTAATATACAAGCTAGTATGATACAGTAATGGCCTTCTAGGGCATAAACACTAACAATCTCCCACTTGCACTAGGGCCATGTACTGGCATATCGCAGACCAATGATCTCGAGCAGCCTCTCGAACTGAATCTGAGGAAGGGCCTTTGTGAATGGATCAGCAATGTTCTCTTCTGAAGCAACTCTCCGAACCTCGATCTCCTGACGATCAATGATCTCCCTGATCAGGTGATACCGCCTCAAGATGTGTCTGGACTTCTGATGGGACCTTGGTTCCTTCGCTAAAGCTATAGCTCCGTTGTTGTCGCAATACAGAGGTATTGGATCAACTATGGTAGGAACCACCTGAAGTTCTGTTAGGAACTTCTTCATCCAGACTGCTTCTTTTGCGGCATCGCAAGCAGCTATATACTCCGCTTCCATCGTCGAGTCAGCAACGGTGTCCTGCTTAGAGCTCTTCCAGCACACCGCCCCTCCATTGAGGGTAAAGACATAACCCGACATGGACTTGGAATCGTCCTTATCACTCTGGAAGCCGGAATCAGCAAAGGCCTCCAACCTGAGGTCTTTTCCTCCGTAAACCAAGAACATCTCCTTAGTCCTCCTCAGGTACTTGAGAATGTTCTTTACTGCTATCCAGTGTTTCTCCCCTGGGTCTGACTGATACCGGCTTACCACGCTCAGTGCGTAAGCTACATCTGGTCTGGTACACAACATCACATACATTATAGAGCCTACCGCAGAAGCGTAGGGTATAATAGACATGCGTTCCCTTTCCAAATCAGTCTTGGGAGACATCTCTTTGGATAGGGTGATTCCGTGACAAGCCGGTAAATTACCGCGCTTAGAATCTTCCATACTGAATCTTTTCAGTACAGTGTCGATATACCTGGACTGCGAAAATCCCAACATCCTCTTGGATCTATCACGATAGATCCGGATCCCCAGAATGTAAGAGGCATCACCCAGGTCTTTCATGGAGAACCTGTGTGACAAGAATCCTTTGACAGATTGTAGCATAGGAATGTCATTTCCTATCAATAGAATGTCATCCACGTACAAGACGAGGAATACGACACTTCTGGCCACAACTTTACTATATATGCACGGTTCATCTGGATTTTTGATAAAGTCATATTCTTTGACTGTCTCATCAAAACAGATGTTCCAACTCCGCGATGCCTGCTTTAGTCCATAAATGGACTTAAGCAGCTTGCATACTTTCCCGCTGCTCCCACTCTGATTGAAACCCTCTGGCTGATCCATATAGACGCTCTCTTCTAAATTTCCATTCAGAAAAGCCGTCTTTACGTCCATCTGCCAGATTTCATAATCATGGAAGGCAGCAATAGCAAGAAGGACCCGAATGGATTTGAGCATAGCCACTGGAGAAAAGGTTTCGTCATAGTCCAAACCAGGTCTTTGACGAAAACCCTTTGCAACAAGTCTAGCCTTATAGGTTTCCACCTGTCCATCTACACCAATCTTTTTCTTGAAGATCCATTTGCTTCCTATGGGTTTTACCCCATCTGGAGCAAAGTCCAAAGTCCATACTTTGTTGGTGTACATGGACTCCATTTCGGTCCGCATTGCATCTAGCCATCGTACCGAGTCGCCGCTCTGGATGGCCTGCTGGAAGTCAGTAGGTTCATCATCATCTATGATGCAATCCTCTCTATCCCCGTCAATGAGAAAACCGTAGTATCTCTCAGGCGGATGAGACGGCCTACTACTCCTGCGGAGGGGTGCGGGAATGTTCTGTTCTTCTTGAACCTCTGGTTCTACCAAACTTTCAGTAGCAGTTTGTGGTTCTGGAATTTCTTCCAGTTCTATTTCGCTCCCACTTATTTCCTTTTCTAAAAACTGATTTTCCAGAAAATGGGCATTACGAGAAACAAAAACCTTTTGTTCCTCTGCGTAATAGAAATAATATCCCTTGGAGTTCTTTGGATATCCCACAAACATACATTTTACTGATCGTGCCTCGAGCTTGTCCATATGCTGCTTTTTAACAAAAGCTGGACATCCCCAAATCTTCATATGCTGAAGATAGGGTTTCTTCCCAGTCCACATCTGATATGGAGTGGTAGGCACAGTCTTGGTAGGAGCTCTGTTCAGAAGATATGCCGCTGATTCAAGCGCATAACCCCAGAAAGATCGCGGTAACTCAGCATTACTCATCATGGATCGTACCATATCCAATAGGGTTCGATTCCGTCTCTCCGATACACCGTTATGCTGTGGAGTGTATGGAGGAGTAAGCTGAGAGAGAATTCCTTTCTCTTTTAGGTAACCTAGGAACTCGGCACTCAAGTATTCTCCACCTCGATCAGATCTAAGTGTCTTTATACTTTTGCCGGTTTGGTTTTCTACTTCATTCTTATACTCTTGGAATTTCTCAAAAGCCTCGGATTTATGTTTCATCAGATAAATGAATCCGTATCTTGAGTAATCATCCGTGAAAGTAATGAAATAGGAAAAACCACCTCTCGCATGTGTAGACATTGGACCGCATATATCACTGTGTATGAGTCCTAAGAGCTCGCTCGCTCTTACTCCTTGTCCAGTAAATGGAGTCTTTGTCATCTTTCCTTTGAGACAAGATTGACAAGTGTCATAGGTTTGATATTCGAACGTGTCCAAATATCCTTCTCTATGCAACTTAGTCAACCTTCTCTCATTGATGTGACCCAGTCTACAATGCCATAAGAAAGCTTTATTTAAATCTGGAGACTTTCTTTTTAGTGTGTTCTGGACATTGAAAATTTGGAGTTGGTTTAACACATATATGCCGTTATTTAGAGTACCGGACCCAATCAAACCATGATTAAGGTGGATGTTGACAACATCTCTTACAAACGTGAAATCATAACCTTTATTTGATAACAAGGAAACTGATATGATATTACACGTTAAGCTGGGTACAAAATAACAGTTATGTAAAACCAAAATGTGTCCACTCGTCAATCCTAGGTGATAATCCCCGACGGACGCAGCTCCCACGCTAGCTCCGTTAGCAACCCTGAGGATCATATCACCTTCCTTCAGCACTCTACGGTTTCTCAGTGCCTGCAAAGAATTGCAAATATGAGATCCTGATCCGGTATCCAATACCCAGGAAGTAGAGTTGATCGACAGACAATTCTCAATTACAAACACACCTGAAGTCGAAGCCACAGCTTGCTTCGTTTCCTGGTTCTTGGCGTTCCACGCCTTGCAATCCTTCTTCCAGTGCCCTTTCCTGTGACAATGGAAGCACTCATCCAGGCCAACTACCGGTGCTGTAAACTTTTTCTTTCCCTTCTTTCCTACCTTACTAACACCTCCTCTAGGTCTGGGTGCGGCCTTCTTCTTCCTTCCTTTGGCCCTAGCCTTGGACCCGGAAGAAGATGAACCGCCAACAAACATAGCGGGTGTTTCCCTTGCCTTCTGCAAGGTGCCCTCTGCACTCCTTAACATGTTCAGGAGTTCCGCAAGTTCAACTTCTTTTCCTTGAAGATTGAAGTTGAGGATAAACTGGGCGTAGGTGGGAGGAAGGGACTGGAGAACAAGGTCTGTATAGAGCTCATTATCCAAAGTCGTCCCAAGGTCCGCGAGCTCTTCAATATAGCCGATCATCTGTAGGACATGTTCACCTACCGATGACCCGACAGCCAACCTCGCTCGAAACAGTTTCTTAGAGGTCTCGTATCTTGCTATACGAGATTGCTCTCCATAAAGTTCCTTTGTATGGAGAAATATGCCATCTAGGGACATATCCTCGTGCCTCCTCTGATGTTCATTGTTCATCGAGGCAAGCACGATGCACTTGGCTCTCGCGCAATCTAAATCCCAGGTTTTGCGGATTTCCTTATCCGCATTGCTGGATTTGGGACCAAGGACAGCAGGTGCTGTAGCGGTGAGGACGTACCCCAGTTTGTCATAGGTCAAAGCCATCTTGACATTCTGCAGCCAATCTTTATAGTTTGGCCCCGTCAGTATATTTTTCTCTAAAAGTAACTTAAGTCCAGTCATTTTCAGGGTCGCTGCAATTAGGAGAGAGAGAAGAAAACTCTTTAGCATGATGCTCTTGCAAGTTTAGAGTGGTTTTTAGTTTATCTAAACTGGATGGCTCCCACTGTTTCTCGAATCCTTCCTCAAACCATAAAAGAAGAATTAGCCAAGACTATTCTCACCGTACAATACTTGCTTAACCGTTCAGCCAGGCCGGTGTCGATACTTCGAGGGAGGTTTTCCAACGCTTTCGCGAAGTTCCTTAATTAAATAACCTCTTTTCTCTGGGGGCGTAACCCCGCTGACACTTTTCTGGACACCTACTAGGTTTATAGCATTGATCGTTAAGCGACGAATATCCTGATAAGTAGCATATACTCACAGTAGGATCGGGATCCAAATATCATCGTATGATAATGTTGAAGGAATCCTACCAACATTCATCAAACTCCAAATGGTATGCATCTCTTTGCAAATTTCAGTTTCTTTAGAAATTCCCGATATAAGTTTTTGCCCCATGCTCTTATGACCTTGGCTTTGGTCAAAATGTCATAAGTCACATGTCAAGTTCTACCCGTCATTATCTTGTCAATTTGAACCCATCCGTATATACCCCTGACTTTGGTCAAATGATAATACGACTGTCCCAAACTAACTCATCTATCTTATGCAACAAATGAAAACCCAGTAGCTACCAAACACTATGCCTTGACTTTGGCCAAAATGCATAGCTTGAATACTACTGAATACCCAAATGAAACGACGGAGGGCTACGACTGGTTTTGGCGAAACCGTAAACGTAGTGAACTTGATATAACCGAAGGAACCTGATAGCTTTTAAAAGGAGTGGTTAAATCTCCGCATTTAAAAATATCTGTTTTAAAAATAACCGAGTGGTTTCTTTTAAATTGTTCCAACGATTTAAACTTTGGTTTATTTTACTTTGCATTATAGATAATGCGTCCCATCATTAACCTATCATTGCAGAAAACAACGAAAATACAACGTCCTCTTATGCCATTCGCATTCGCCACGGGGTCCCGTCATCACCCGTTAGGTTACTTAACTAACGACAGAGCGGGGGCTGGGCTAGCGCGGGTGTAAAACATAAGTGGCGTCTAAATAGCTACAATAAATATAGATATTTTACATTCGTCTGACGCAATGATATTCATTCCAGAACACAGATAAACAATATTGGATTTGCAAGCAATCTGTATTTCTTTTGAGCCTGCAAGAAAAGACAGATTACACAGTTGTGATGAATAGCCGTTTACCCCACCCTCGACCCCTACGGGTACGGCAAACTACCCACCCGGCAGTCTGTGTACCCCACCTTGGGTCAGTCCTAGGAGCAAAAACAGTAAAATGAAATAATACAACGGTGGCTACAACCGCAACCTGGAAGTGCCCCGCGAAAATAATATTACAACAAATGAATTAATCAATAACCCATTGCTAACCCCGGCTATACACCACAACAGTCCAATACAGTTTATATGCACAAACATATATAACCATTTCAGAAATGTGCAACCCCCTGCCAACCGACATACTAGCAGTTAGGGGAGGTTTACGAACACATTAAACAATCACAGATATAATCCAATACGCAAATACTGTACAATTCGATCGAATAAACAACATCAATATTGCTCCAAAATCTGCTCTGTTAAACAGTAACCTGAGCAATAATTAAATATTCCAGAAAACCCCAAATGTCACAGGGGACCCACACAAGAAAGACGAGTCCATGACTCGGCCAAAGCGCCGCGGAAGGGCGGCGGATCCCACCGATCCGCCGCGCTTCCGCGGCCGAGTTGCCGATTCATGGGCTCGAATTTCTTGGGTGTTCTCCTGGACTCCTTTCTAGCTCTCTGAACACACCTGAAAAATTTTCTGACATCGTTTTAAATTCGACAGAAACTAGTATTTTTTAGGGTTTTCCGGTTTCGTTTTTCCGTTCGAAATTCGTACAAATTTGCAATTAAGTTATTTAGTGTTTAGCGAGGCTCTGATACTACTGTAAGTCGATGTACTTCACCCCAGTTCTTGTGGGGAGGCGGAATTTTCAAAACTTATCAAGTTTAAACAACGAACATCGACTAACCGCTTGAATCGAAGCTAAACTATAAATAACCGTATTCAATGAGTTTCTTTTCACAAGTGATTAGGGATTATACCTAATGAAACCGGTCCTTCTTCTTTGTGTCCTCCTTTGTTCTCCTCGACCTTCTCTAGGTAGTAGACGATCCACCCGAGAGCAAAACACCAAGCTAAACCTCTAACTTGAGGTAACTAATCAACTTTGATTGCTAATCAAAGATGAAAGGATGATATAGAGTGAAGGTTATGGATTGTTTAGTCTAACTAATCCTTTGATCTCAACACATGAGGATTAAGGATTAGGGTTTGAAGATGAGAGCTTGAGGAGAGAGAATGTGTGATAAGATAATGAGAGGAGAGAGAGTGTATCATAATATATTATGAAGCATTTCTTTTTAACAATAATGAATAATGGAAATGAATAAGCATGCTTCATAAAATATCTAGTGGTGATTCATTAGCATGAGTCATTAAGCAATAAATGTGCATTAATGAAATGAATGAATCACCACCATGACTCACTTTCTTATCCAAAAGAAACCTCCTTAGTCACATCTTCTAGAAGCTTCTCGAGTAATTACGAGAACGCCCCTCCGATCCGTAAAAATACGGAAAAACTTTAGACTGTATAAATCCAATAACCGGATACCAGTAACTGGCTTAAACCAAAGCCGACTGGTAAAAACTGTCCGAAAGTCGTACGCGCGTAAACGCACGTATGCGTCCGAACCCTTTGTCGCAAAACCATGCAACCTCTATATCGTTTCGCCTGGAGTAGGAAACTCTCTGTGTGGGACTCTAGAGACTCGACTACTACGCTGGCAGTGGGTTTAACCACAGACCGCAAGCGGCACTAGCTGTACGTAACGGTCCCCAGGTAGTTGTCGATAAGAAGGCCGATGAGAAAACCCATCCGAACTCTTACTGAGTCTGCTGTGACAATCTCCATACAGTCCGGTCCGTTCGTCCAAGACTATCGCATATCGGGCCTAGGGGGGCGGCAAGCGTCAGTCCCCTAAAAGCGGTATAAGTCGTGTCGGAGTGAAGCCCATTACACCCTGAGAAACTACTGGAACCTACCAGCAAATCTCGCTTGCCCTGGCCAGGGACTTTGCGTAATGGCTCTCTGACACAGCACGATATCTACTCCCAATACCGGGAGGGACGAATCCTGTCTAACTGCCACTGCCTCCAAGTGCTCGGGACTGCACCCAACTGCTACCTGTTTGCACGACTCCTTTGAGCCGTGGTAGGGTAGCAATCTAAGAACAGTGGGACACACTCGAGGCGAAGTAGCAGTGTCAAGTCTGCGGACTACGCTGTACTCATGTCACCTGGGAACTGTTCACTGACGACTGGTATCAAACCAACCAACAGTTCCCTGTGAGTCCTGTCCGGTGTACCCGTAACCTAACGAGCACCTGTATACTATCTCCAGTACGACGTACTGACGGCTGTGGGACAGACCATCTCCCCAACTGGGATGAGAAGCGTACACACTAGTCTACTCCGGAGTATCGATGCTCTGTCTCGATAATCCAACGACCAGGGACCTGAATAAGGATGTGCTTGTAGACTACCCAGCCCCCACTAGTGTGACTGCCATCACAACGCTGGTAGACAAGCAAGATCCTAAGAGCTCTATCAATACGTATACTCACATATTAAGATAGAAAAACCAAGTAGCATACTACCATGTTTAGCAAGACTGTTATATACATGTGAATATCCCAAGCTTCCATTAAGTAATATACAAGCTAGTATGATACAGTAATGGCCTTCTAGGGCATAAACACTAACAGGTCGTTCAACCTGGGCATCTATTCTTTTACGGCATTGAGGGCATTGTGCTACCTGAAGGCCACAGAGTCGGCATGGTCGAAAAAAAATTGGTCGGAGGCCTTGTACTCCTCCACAGCCTTTTCCGCCCTACCCTCGGCACGCTTCGCTTCCTTGTGGGCCACCCAGGCATCCCCCTTGAACGAGTCTCTCTGCCTCTTCATAGCGTCATGGAACCTGTTGACCTCATCGATCTTAGCCTGAATAACCCAGTTATATTCGGTTAGGAGCCGGTGAGACTTCTTTAGCTTCGCGACCATCGGGCCCTCCGTGACCAACCTCATGTCCAGGGAGGCCGCCTTTCCCTCCGCCTTCTTCAGCTTGGCAAGGAGCTTTTCCCCATGCGAGGAAGACTCTCCGGGCTTTTTCATATCCGGGGCCACCTCCTCGGCCTCCATAGCGGCAAGAAGGGCATAATGCCGAAGGACCTGTAGAGAAACATAAACCATTTTCATTAGAAGCTAAACAGAGGAGAAAACACTTGAAAAATTTTAGAAAATTACCAACCTGGAGTGCCTCCTGAGCTATCGCTGCCACTTAGGCTTTCATGGTGCCCTGGGGAATCTTGGCCTCCGTTGCTTTCTCTATGTCCGCCAGCAAGCTGACGGCCACAGAGGGCCCCGATGGCACCTCAATGCAAAAGTCGCCCTCCTTCACCTGTATCCCGGGCATGGGTGGCTGGGAAACCACTCTCTTTTGCCTCTTGAGCAGAGACTCAGCAGAGGACGGAACTTCCGTCTTGGCCCGTGGAGCCGGATCCCGGTCATGCTTCTACCCTCTACTATGGCGTTCCTCCGAGACGGGAGGGGCCGTGGAGACCTTGGCGGTAAGGGCTTGCTGGGGGACCATGCCCGGTGCGGGTTTGGACAAGTTAGCACCGCCGCCCTTCCTCCCCTATGCCTTGGCAGTCATGGCAGCCATGATCTTAGAATGATCCATTGGCTCTGCGGAAGAAAACGGAAGAAAAAGGTCAACAACATGAATGACAATATCATGTCAAGCCTAAATTAGTCGGCGAAGCCCTAACTTACCCCTGAAGCGCGCGGGATTGAGTCCCGCCCAGCTCAAAGACTGCTCGGAAAGCAGAACATCGGCCCGCTGGATTGGCTCCCACTGCGACACTATCCCTGACTCTGGGGCGTTAGACTGCTTGACTCTTGGACAATCCGCCCTGTGCCATTAGGTGGGCACTGGCCAGTCCTCCCCCTCCGGAGGACCGACGAGAACAAACTTCTCCTTCTACTCATGGATGGAAGAAGGAATTACCACTACCCCTGATTTGGCCGCCCTACCCTTATGTTTTTTAAAAGAGAGGTACACCCAGCTCGGCTCATCCTTGTGAGTACCGAGGTGATTTTTTTAGCGAAGAAAAGAGAGAAGAAGACTTATGTCAAAGCAGATCCAATCAATCTTCAACCTGTTGGCTATAGTGCCCTCAGAGCAATTATTGTAATCACAGGCAGGCGATTATGATGATTGAGAGAGGACCTATACGGATAGAACAGTATTACTCGAGATGATATTATGCTATCTGATTTGTCTCTATCATCATGTACATGCATTATGTGGTATTACAGATCACTATTACATATTGATAGAGCCCATAGTATTCTTGCTTGACTTCCAGCATTATGATGGCGATCCTATACGTGGGAGCTGGATGGTCTATAAGCACATCCTTAAATGTCCCTAGTCGAGGGAGTATCGAGACTGGGCATCGATACTCCGGAGTAGACTAGTGTATACTTATCAAGACCCCGACGATGGGCGGTGGCCGGTCTCACAAGCTATTGGTGTCAGTTAGTCACCTAAGATAGTATTCAGATGCTCATTGGGTATTGAGTACACTGGACGAACTCGCCGGGAACATGCTAGATGGTATTATACCTATTATCAGATAGAAGTTCCTAGGTGACATGAGTACAGGTTAGTCTGTCGACCTGAGATCGTCATTTGACTCGTGCGAGTTCCCATTGTGTTTTGATTACTACCCTACCATGGCTCAAAGGAGTCGTACAAACAGGTTTTAGTTGGGTACAGTCCCGAGCCACATGGAGGCAGTGAGCGGATTTTCGGGGATTCGTCTCTCTTGGTATTAGGGGTTGATGTCGCGCGGTGCATGGGTGACCATCACCAGAAATCCTTGGCCAAGATAAACGAGAATTACTAATTTGGATCAGTAGTTTCTCAGTTGGTGATGGGCTTCATACCGACATGAAATATCGTGTTATTAGGGGTCTGACTTTATACACCCCTAGACCTGATATGCAATACTCTTAGAAGAACATACCGGACTATATGGAGATTGTCACTGACATGCTTAGTAGGGGTTCGGATGAGTTTGATCGTCGACCTTTCTTTCGCTCAATACCTGGGCAGCCGTTATTTACAGCTAGTACCGCTGACGTGCTGATGGTTAAACCCACTGCCAGCGTATTGACGAGTCTTTAGAGTCCCACACAGTGGGTTGTCACGGTTCAGGCGATATGATGTAGATGACGTATGTTGGTACATACAGGTGTTCGATTAAATATGTGTACAGGCTACATAGATTTTAATCGGACGGTTGATAATAGTAACGGCTTAGGATTAAGCCAAATTATTAAATTAAGTTTTGATTTAGTTTTTTATATATATATTTTTAGTATATGTATTCTAGTATTATTGTTCACTATTCATTTTCTCTCTTGGCTATTCGTATTTTATACGAATACGCGTATATGTATTTCGATACGTATACCGGGTTATATTCCGTATTTATACAGAATATCTTTTAGAAGATGGATACCTCATTATATGATTTTATTTTTAGAAAATTATTTGCAAATGAGGTGGAGGGTGAGGTGACATGAGTATGATTGGAGATATGTAGAGAGGTATGGCCTTTATTAGCTTATTGAAAATGTTGTGAGATATTTTATTTGGTTGCAAAATGATTTACGAGCCATTCTTTCTACATGCCATTTGGCTCTTCTTCATTATTTTTTTGACTTAGCTCACTCGCACTCTTTCTTGAGTTACTCATGCCCATGTTTCTTCACCTCCTTCTCCGTCTTCTTTAGTTGCTCACTTGAGCTTTGGAAATGAGAGAAAAGATAGTGGAAAATTCCTACATCCCCACCCTCCATTGCTAGCGACCTTGGAATATTGGTTGCTTCACTAGGCGATGCTAGAGCTTGGATCGTTTCCCTGAAGTGGATCATCTTCGGCAAAGGAGGACCGGCTTGCAAGCGCAAACCAGAGCACTTGAAGAAAGCTTGAGGATGTGAGTATTCTACACATAGTAGATTAGTTTAGCTCACTAGGTTTTGTATACAAGTCCTAGCTCTTTAGTTCGATTCTTGGTTTAAGAACTTTAGCAAACTAGAAATTTTTGAAATCCATGTTGCTATCTTCTCAAAATTAGTTTGCTAGTGTGCCTAAGTTCCCAGCAGTGGTGTCAAAGCCATACTAAAAGCTAGACTTGTTTGCACTAATTTAGAGTTTCGATCGACGGAATTTTCCGAATCGCATTTCCAAAAACATTGCTTGCTGTTCGAATTTCAAAGTTGTTCAAAAAAATTTCTGGTTGGATTAAAATTATGTGCAGGCAAAATTAGAGCTAGGAAAAAAAGTTGGGCACCTAAACCCAAAATTCGACCGCGGAACAGAAGTCAAATGTGCCATTTGCTACTAAACCGCGGTCCAATTTTGGCTACAGTGCCCCAAATTTTTTTAGGGCTCTAATACATGGAAATATGATTTTTGGGATATTTGGTTTTGGTCCAGATTTGTTTGTGTACCGGTTTGTACTTTGGGGGCCAATGCGGAAAGTTTCAATTGTTGGAAATTTTAAATTTGTGTTTTTCTGAGCATTTATTTCTGCGACCGCGAGTATCATAACACGGTATAATCCGACTGGTTGCTATATGCACAATCAGACGGGTTTACGAACATGATATTCGCGTTGATGTTCTGTGTTGCTCTCTGATTATGGTTATGTTGGATTTGTCGCGATAGATAGCCCGGTGTACGTAGTATTAGATATAGTTCTCTATGATGTAATGTATATTCATATTGCATGGCGAGCGTCCGACATGTGGACTGCTGTCATCGCGGCTTGTATTATTCTTTGGGGCACGTCCAGGATGCGGACAAAGTCACCGTTGTATATTCAATTTTTCCGTAACATGCACTAGGATTACCCCGCGGCGGAGTGCTCGAGCAGCCGGGTTCTAGAGGGCAACGGTCCTCCATCTCATGGTGTTGAGACCGGGGTGCTTTACTCTAGAATTAGCGGGCTATTCGCCGCACTCGTAGGGGTATAGAATTGACCAGTGGAGGGGTGCCCAAGTCACCAGATTTCGGAAGTGTTGGGTGGCCCACTCACTTCGTTGATTGGGGTTGCCATGCTTCTGGGATTGGCGGGTGGTTTTCCGCACTCGTAGGGGTCTAGGGTTTAATACTACGGGTTATCCACATGACCGGAAAAATTGCATTTCATATTTGGCTTCATTGAAATGTACTTTTCCTTGTTTATCGGCATTTCCATATTGTGTTTGCTTCTGCTGTGATTCTGCTGCGATACTTCTGTGATGTTACTTGATATCATGCGTGAGATGAATGTTCATATATATTATATATATCTAGTAGATGCTATATATGTTTTGCATCCGCGCTAGTCCTGTCTCCGCCCTGCCGTAAGTTAAGTAATCTTATGGTGAAGACTCGGGACCCTGTGGCGAATGCGGATGGCATATATATACGTGATTATTTTCATTTCTTTTTGGCATGATATGATTTATTGATGGGACTGTATTAATTATGATTAATGCAAGGAAAATAAACCTAAATGATGTTGTTGGAACCAATTTTTGAAAACTACCATTACAGGCGTTTCTTTTTTCTTTGCACAGCGATATTCAGTTAAGAATATCTAGCACCTCATTCGACGAGACAAGAGCCTAAATCCCTTCATGGGGAGTGAACTCTTGAGAAAAAGTTTACGTCAATTTAATAACTTCACTATAGTCGATTTTTTTGCTTTCCATCGTGGTATTCGGTTAGGAATATCCTGCACCTCATTCGACGAGGAAAGAGCTTAGATCCCTTCACAGGGAATGACCTTTTTGGCAAAAGTTTACGTGACTATAAAATACTTGGTTTTCTTCTAATCCATTGGTTTTCTACAAAACCACTCATTTAAAAAATGCGGATCCTAAACCACTCCTTTTTCAAAACTGCTCGGGTTCCTTCAATGATATAAAGTTCATTACGTTAAACGTTTTTCGCCAAAAACCACCCGTAGCCCTCCGTCATTTCCTACAAGTAGTGCTTAGTATTCGTGCTTCTTTTGTTGACTTTGTTAAGGTGTAGTGTGTGGTAGACAAGTGGTGTTTGTTTGTAGCATACGATGCGATTGGTTAGGACAGTCGTACGGCCTTGTTGAATTCTTCAAGGGCTCGTGTGGATGGATTTAATGCAATCAAGATAATGACGGGTTGAACTTGACTAGGACTCTTTGATTTGTTGACTCCGTCAAGGTCACTAGGGTACTAGGGGTAAAAACTATATCGGGAGTTTCAAATATAAAGGAAACTTGCCAGGCATGCGCATACCTTCTCGAGTGTGGTGACTTAAGTGGCTTCCATCAAGTTATCACGTGATGATAGTTGGATCCCGATTCCCACTGATGAGTGGGTGTTACTCCTTGGATGATTTTCAGATGATCCCAAATAATTCTCCTTTTAGAGTTTGAAAGAGAATTCGGGGAAACAGTAGGAGCCATCCTGATTAGATAAAATGATTAACCAATCTAATCGAGATTAGAGTGCACGCCGAGTGTTTCTTTTCTCTCTCTTTTTGGCAACGACCATGACCTGAGCTTAAACTAAAACTCATGAACCAAGTTAAACGAACTTTCTTACAAACTTTGGTTTTGGATTGTCAAGATTCACGATAAAGCCGCATATATCCTTGCCACTCCTACTTTCCTTTTGCATTTCTCCATAAAACTCTGTATCACTACGAAAATCCATATTGCTTGGGTATTCCATCGTATAGTTACATACAAACTCGAAGAAACTTGTTTCAGTTCGAGAATGGATTTTGGTTCTGGAGAAATTGAATAGGATTATTCGGTTATCTTTTCTTTTTACCTTCTCTCAGGTTGCGAGAGCTCATAGTGTTAGTTATATGTATGCCCTAGAGGCCATTACTGTACATATGATGTATATTGTAATGGATGCTTGGACATATATAGGGAGGACTTTCTTGCTCGACTTGATAGTATGCTATCTGGTTGTACTTTATCTTAACATGAACTCTGATTGTCTCTATGTTACATGTTGATAAAGCCTTTAGGATATGTACTCGACTACTGGGACTATGATGAGATCATACTAGTGGGGCCACGGTAGTCGACGAGTACATCCTATAACAGTTCCTAGTCGAGGGTGCATCGAGACAGGGCATCGATACACCAGAGTAGACTAGCGTATACGCATCTTGACCCATATGATGGGTGATGGATGATCCCATATCCATCGGTGTTTGATATCAAGGATGGTGTACGGGTGCTCAGTAGAGACTGGGTACACTGGACGGACTCACCGAGAACTCCCAGATGGTATTATACCTCACGTCAGATGGCAGTTCTCCGGTGACACTGGTACATAGTAGTCTGTTGACCCGAGATCGTCATAGAGTCTTGTGTGCCCACTGTGCTTTGATTTTCATCATAACACGTCCAAGAGGGCGTGCAAAAGGGTGGCTTTTAGGTACAGTCCCGAATCATATGGAGGCAATGAGCGATAGGAGTGGATTCGTCTCTCCCGGTATAGGGAGTTGATGTTGTGCTATGTTCGATTGGCTATAACCGGAAGTCCCTGGCCAGAGTTGCTGAGATTTACTGGTAAGTGTTATCAGTAGTTTCTCGAACAGTTATAGACCTCATATCGACACGACTTATCGAGCAACTGGGGTCTGACGTTTACCACCCCTAGACGAGATATGCAACATATCAGACGACGAGACCGGACTGTACGGGAGTGTTACTGATTGGATTCACAGGAGATTGTACATGCTTGCTTCTTGATCTTCTGAGAGCTCAATACCTGGGTGGCTGTTACGTTTAGCTGACCGCTTGCAGCTTGTGGGTGTTTGATATGATCATCACCTACTGCCAGCGTATTGACGATTCTTTAGAGTCCTACACAGAGGTTTCTTGGCTCAGGCAAAATGGAGTAGGGGCATATATGTGATATGTGCGGGACCGAGGATAATGCGGTATGTGATACCGTATTGGATTCTCGCGATATGAGATATCGGCCGGGTATATGTGATATAGCCGGGTCATCGTATTAGTCGGTTATATGCGATATAGCCGGATTGTCGGATCAATTGTTGATTCGATAATTTAATGTATAATAATATATATGATATATTAAATTATATTAACTAATATTAGCTCACTAAAAGATTCTTTTTCTCACTCGGGTAATACATTGATATATATGTGATATATGTTAATTGTATTATTTTATTTTGTTACAATAAATATTGTATATGTGATATATAATATTGTAACATGATATGATTAATAATGCAACATGTTTAGTGGAGATTAAACATGGTTAGGGTTTGATTAGGTTTAAGCTTTTCTAGAAGTTTCTAGAAGCTTTCTTTATGTTTTGTGCAAAGATATTTGTTTAGATATTTTTGCATGATATTTCCTTAACCCAACCACACCCCTTAACCCTAGTTCAATCTCTACAAAGGTTACTTGACCATGGTTGCATTATTCATCATATTAATCCTTTCATTATTCATCACAAATGGAATGGACTACTATTCTTCTTCTTCTTCCATGGAAAAAGCTTTCTAGCTTTTTCCCATGTGATGAAAATATGTGAGAAAAAGATAATAAAAGAGAGCAAAAATCCTACTTCATAATCCTC
This sequence comes from Agapanthus africanus, assembly GCA_030015575.1. NCBI lineage: Eukaryota > Viridiplantae > Streptophyta > Magnoliopsida > Asparagales > Amaryllidaceae > Agapanthus > Agapanthus africanus. The sequence continues at coordinate 468,332,503 of JASDDO010000022.1, forward strand.
ATCTACCCTTTCCCTTTAGATGAGGGTGTTCACTTCATTTAGTGAGTGTTAGCTTGTGTTAATGAAACTTCAAGGTAGATCATCTATGTTATCGAAGATCGGAAGCAAGACTGCATCTTTCTCTTCGTGGAGCCTCTCGAGAGTCCGGAACACGATGATCGCGGCGAAGGAACCTCAACACGGAGCTTAAGAAGTGAAGGACCAGATCTACAAAGGTTGTAATCCCTCTCACATAGTGTTAAAGAGTTTAACATGTTCGTTTTCGCCTAAACCCTAGTTTAAAGATCCGGCTTTGGGTTGTTCGGCACGGCTAAATTTTTAATCGGGCATGGTTGATGCCTCATAGACCCTTGTGCGCGTGCCTAGCAACCCTACAGTGGTATCAGAGCCAAGCTAGAGATTTAGGCGAAGTCTGAGCGAAGTTTAAACTCCAATCGAACCTGGAAACCCCGATGTTTACCCCTCTCTGGACATTTTTCAAAAATGTGATTTTTTATGAATTAAAAATGCTCAGAAAAGCAAGCAGGAAAAACTAAGAATTATTGTGAAGTACGGTCCACTAAGTCAATTATTTGACCGTGGAACCGCGGCCCAACCAAGGGTTTGGCGGCGGTTCCGCGGCCAAAATTTGACTTAGTCCCTGGAATTTCACATATTTATTCTTAGGTCCTTTCTTGTTATTGTTTTCTGGGAATTTTGTAATTCCACTCAAGTGTTGAGTTTTCTAGGGTTGTATTGGGGACTCGTTGTTTCGATCTGATAATTTAACTTTGTTTAGTTTTGTCTGGATAATTTTTAGAAACTGTTAAAAAGTTCGAACGGATATCAATAACTCACTTTTTCCCCTGTCGGAAATTTTTTCAAAAGTTGGATTTTTCCTCGAGTTTAAGAACGTTCTAAGTCGTGCAAGTAATGCGGTGGACCCTCTAGAAGACAACAAACCTTAACTCGATTATGTGACCATCTTGAACTGCCTCTAAACCTTAGGGTTTATGGCAGTACGGCGTGCCACATGTGAGGCGTTGGCTTGACCCTTCTACGGCTGGACCATTGGTACTGTGGCATGTGATGGATGTTTTTAAACTGATTTCAAGTGTTGAGATATATTGGGGAAATCTTGGGTGTTTGATTATTCGATCGGAAAGTTTAACATTGTCTATTTATCTGGAATGTGATACAATATTTGGAATCCACAGGTGGTTATGAGATAACTAATTTGAATGTTATAAATCTAGCAGTTCGGTCTCAGATGATCGGTTGCCACGAAATTTTGATATGATCAAAAGTCCATCGTAATCACGTAGCGTACGCGGATACTCGCCAGGTAAACTTAACAGACAGCCACGCCCCATAGCCCCGACCAAGTGACTGTAGGAGAACCCCGTCGCCAAAAGCATCCGTTCGGGTGCTCGCGGCAGCGGTGTTCCGCCTTAGTGCACTTCGTCGACGGCATCCGGGGATGCGGCCGTCTACTAAAGTTTGCGACGAGCATTCGATCAGGACAATCGGGAATCTTGTTGAATTGCCCGACTTGATGTTGAAAAGAGTTTTCGATAATGAGACTAAAATGCGGGGTTTATAATTGTTAGGCATGCGATGTCTAAGGAATTCATTTGGTTAGGCATGTGATGTCTAAAAAGGTTGCGGATTCCAACTGTTGTACTTTTACACTTTCTTTTCTGTGACCGTAAGTGTAATATGTGGTGTATCGCCGGCTTCGTTGCTATACATCAACGATAATCGGGATACGTATACTTGCTTACGTTGATGATATGAGATATTATGTGTTGCTGTGATATGTTGTATTGGATCGTCGCGTTTGAATAGCCGGGGGTTTTATGTGAGATGAGAGTTTTTCTTTTTCATTCATGTAAAATTCATTTGTATGTAATATTCTTTTATTGGGGCACTTCCGGGCTGAGGATGATGTCACCATTGTATATTATTTACTTTTCCGTATTAGGTAAACCCAAGGCGGGGAGCACAAGTAACCGGGTTCTAGGGTCTAGTAGGAGACCATCTTGAGGAGTCGAGACCGGGTCTCCTAACCCTAGAATTGGCATTGTTGCTTGCCGCTCTCGTAGGGGTCTAGGGATATGGGTTTGGCTATTCATCGTGACCATGGAATCCGTGTTTTATACAGGCTCGTATTAAAACACGAACGTCCTAGTATATCCAATATTTCATATATGTTTCTTCTGCTGCAATGTTCTGTGATGAGATCATATTACTGCCTGAGATGAATGTTTATATTATATATATGAGATATATGTTATATTGCAGATTTCGTTTCAAATGTGATGCTTGTGAAGCATAATAAAATGGGACTTCATTAATGAGATTAATAAAACTAAAAGAAACCTAAAGATATTGTAGAAACTTGGTTAAAAACTGGTAGCTCTAGTTCTTGCTTTGCATAGCGGTGATCCTTGTAGAACATCCAGCACCTTATTCGATAAGGAAAGAGCCGAGATCCCTTCATCGGGAGTGACCTCTTTAGTGAAACTAGCAGATGCTACAAACTCGGTTTGTCTTTTGATTGCTTCTATAGTTCTTGCTTTGCATAGTGGTATATATGATATACCCTGCACCTTATTCGATGAGGAAAGGGCCGACGATCCTGTTAGTGTATATGCCTTAGAGGCCATTACTGTATCATACTGGTTTGTATATTACTTAATGGATGCTTGGGATATTCACCTTGTATATACAATCTTGCTCAATATAGTAGTATGCTACTTGGTTTGTTTCTACTTCAATGTGTACATGTGTTTATTTTAGTATATCACCTATACACATTAGTGGAGCCCTTAGGATCTTTGCTTAATTACCAGCGTTGTGATGGCAGTCACACTAGTGGGGGCTGGGTAATCTATAAGCACATCCTTATACAGGTCCCTAGTCGCAGGACTATCGAGACAGGGCATCGATACTCCGGAGTAGACTAGCGTATGCGCTTCTCGTCCCAGTGTAGAAGATGGTCTGTTCCACAGCCATCAGTACGTCGTACTGGAGATAGTATACGGGTGCTCGTTAGGTTACGAGTACACTGGACAGGACTCATCGAGAACTGACCGGTTGGTATTATACCTATCGTCAGTTATCAGTTCCCAGGTGACATGAGTACAGCTTAGTCCGCTGACTTGACACTGTCACTTCGCCTCGAGTGTGTTCCCACTGTACTTTGATTACTACCCTACCACGGCTCAAAGGAGTCGTGCAAACAGGTAGTAGTTGGGTACAGTCCCGAAGCACTTGGAGGCAGTGACGATTAGACAGGATTCGTCTCTCCCGGTATTGGGGGTTGACATCGCGCTGTGTCTAGGAGAGCCATTACACGAGTAGTCCCTGGCCAGGGCAATCGAGATATACTGGTAGGCTTCCAGTGTTATCTCAGGGTGTTTTGGGCTTCACTTCGACACGACTTGTACCGCTATTAGGGGACTGACGTTTACCGCCCCCTAGGCCCGCCATGCGATGTATCAGACGAACAGACCGGACTGTACGGAGACTGTCACATTCAGACTCAGTAGGAGTTCAGATGGGGTTCACCTCGTCAGTCTTCTTATCGGCATCTACCTGGGGATCGTTACGCACAGCTAGTGCCGCTTGCGGTCTGTGGTTAAACCCACTGCCAGCGTAGTGTCGAGTCTTTAGAGTCCCACACAGAGGGCTATTCGCTTTTGGGCAAAACAGAGTAGAGGTCGCATGGTTTTGCGACAGGGTTCGTTCTCATCCGCGCACTTGTGCACGTTTGGAGTCCGGACGGATATTACTAGCGGGCTCTGGTTTGAGCCAGATACTAGTATATGTTTTGGGGTTAGTTTTATCTCATTGTGTTCATGTTCCTCGGAACAAGAATGCGGGTGTGTATGCACAGTTGGTTGAGGCGGAGGAAGAGGATTTTCATTAGGGTTTCGGAACGGGTGTGTATGCACAGTTGACAGTCGTCTTTTTCCGAACCCTAATGAATTTATAATATATCAATTAATAATATTAATTAAATGAAATTGTGTCATGGTTGGGTTTGTTGACTTCTTGACCAAGGTTGACTTGTTGACCATGGTTGAAACTTTGACTATCATCATTACATATCAAAGATGCTCTTTGATTCTAGCAAAACCATTTAATGTGTGTAATGATAATTGTCATTCCAAACCATCCATCAACCATTTCATTTAGATTATTATTATTAATTTGATAATTTATTTCATATTATGTTATGGTTGTAAAAAGTTATTCATTCTATCATAACACTTCTCTCTCCTCTCTTCTTCTTCCTCCTCCTCTAGTTCAAGGAGACTCACTCTCATGTGTTGAGAAACCCTCTCCTTGAGATAAGAACACCCCAAAACCACTCTCTACTCACTCTAGGGTTAGAGGTCTAGCAAGCCAAAGACCCTAGTTCTCTCAAAGTTCGAGAAAGGAGCCCGAAGGTTGAACCCTCAGGTGGATCCATCTTTGACGGAAGAAGGCGACGAGGAAAGCACCATCCAAGCTCTACAAAGGTTTCAAGAAGAAGGAGTTCAAGTTAGGTATAACATTTTTTTCTGAGTAGCTAACTCTCTTTAGCTTGGTAGCTAGTTTAGTTTAGAAAAGATCCCGACTTTTGTTAGTCCATGTTGCCTAATGCGCTAAAAACTTGTTTTTTATACCGTTTCCGCCTCCCCGCAAGAACCGGGGTTGGCAACGTGGACTTACAGTGGTATCAGAGCCTAACTAAACTTAAACTAGCTAAGTAGTAAAGTGTATGGAAGTTCGATCGGAAAAATCACAAAAACCTAAACATCAAAAACCCTAACTTTCTGTTGAAATTTTTTGTGCTCAAAAGATAAAAAGTTTTACTCCAAAAATCGGCTCAGGGTTTTGTTAAGACACCCACTAAAAACGGTCGCCTGAATCCTTCAAACCGCCGCGGTTCCGCGGCAATGAGTATACATTTGCCACGGAACCGCCGCCGTTTTGGCTCTTCTCACGACCGGGTTTGGTGCAGTGTTCTTCTGGTAGGGTTTTGGGATTTTTAAGATGGTTTATTTGTGCCCAGGTTTTCCAGAAAAGAAATTTGTTTTTGGGGGCCTATAAATCCGTATTTTTGATCGAACTTCACTATATTTTGACTAATCTGTTATACCTGTGATGTTTATATGTATTGAACGTCGGCTAATCGCTATATGTCGATTAGTCGGGGTTATACATATCTGTGATCTGTGTTTGATGATGGTATGTGAATATGAATGTGTTGTACTGTCGTGGGTGAATAGCCGGGGTGGATGTGAGATGAGTGTTTCTTTTTCTTTCATTCATGTAATATGTAAATTGATGTAATATTATTTGTATGGCCGCACAACCGGGTCGGGGTTGTAGCCGTCATTGTATAATTCTTTTTACTGTTTTTGCTCCTAGGATAGACCCATGGAGGGGTGCACAAACTACCGGGTATCTCGAAGTGCCGAGTGGCCTACTCACGGCGTTGAGGGAGGTTGCTCCACTTCGGGTACTTGGCGGGTAGTTTGCCGCACCCGTAGGGGTCTTGGGTGGGGTTTTGGCTATTCACCGCGACCGTGTAATCCGCTTTTCGTTGCAGGCTCGAACGGATTGCGGATTCCTAGTATATCCAATGTATTCATCTGTGATCTGTAATGTCTATCATTGCTATATATTTATAACTATTTAGGCGTTGCTTATGTTTTACAGCCGCGCTAGCCTAACCCCCGCTCTGTCGTTAGTTAAGTAACCTAACGGGTGATGACGGGGCCCCGTGGCGAATGCGAATGACATAAGCGTACGTCATATTTTGGTTGTTTTCTGCAATGGTAGGATTAAATGATGGGACGCATTAAAAGAACTAATGCAAGAATATCACGCATTAAAAGAACTAATGCAAGATAATAAACCAAGCAAAAGTCGTTGGAACACTTTCGAAAAACCACTCGGTTCTTTTCAAAACTAACTTTTAAATGCGGAACTTGAGCCACTCCTTTTTAAAAAGCTATCTCGTTCCATCGATTATATCAAGTTCACTACGTTCACGGTTTCGCCAAAACCATTCGTAGCCCTCCGTCGTTTCGTATGAATATTCAATAGTATTCAAGCTATGTTTGTTGACTTTCGTCAAGGCATAGAGATTGGTAGCTGTTGGGTGTTCATATGTAGCATAGATAGATGTGTTGGTTTGGGACAGTCGTATTGCCTTGTTGACCTTCGTCAAGGGTATACGGGTGGGTTCAAATTAACCTGGAAAATAACGGGCAGAACTTGACATGTGACTTATGATTTGTTGACCTTCGTCAAAGTCATAAGAGCATGGGGCAAAAATCCACATCGGGAGTTTCATAAGTACTGAAACTTGCTAGATTTGCATACCATTTGGAGTGTGGTGATTCTGGTAGGATTCCTTCAGTTTCGTCACGCTATGATATTTGGATCCCGATCCTACTGTGAGTATATGCTACTCCTCGGGAAATTTCTCACTAAACGATCAATGCTATAAACCTAGTAGGTGTCTAGAAAGGTGTTAGCGGGGCTACGCCCCCAGGGAAAAGAGGTTCTTAAATTAAGGAACTTCGCGAAAGCGTTGGAAAACCTCCCTCGAAGTACCGACACTGGCCTGGCTGAACAGTTAAGTAAGTATTGTGCGGTGGGATTGATCCCGACTAATTCTTCCTTTATGGTTTGAGGAGGGATTCGAGAGACAGTGGGAGCCATCCTGTTTAGACAAACTAAAAACCATTCTAAACTTGCAAGAGCATCGTGTTGAGTGTTTCTTCTCTCTCTCCTAATTGCAGCGACCAATCGACATGACTGGACTTAAGTTACTTCTAGATAAAAACATACTGACAGGGACAAACTACAAAGATTGGCTCAGGAATGTCAAAATGGCAATCACTTACGACAAGCTGGGGTATCTTCTTACCACCAAAGCTCCCCCCGTCCCAGGTCCCACCTCCAGCTTCGCGGATAAGGAAATCCGTAAGACTTGGGAGATTGATTGCGCGAAGGCCAAGTGCCTCGTGCTTGCCTCTATGGACAACGAACATCAGAGGAGGCACGAGAATATGGACCTGGAATCCATATTTCTTCATACAAAAGAACTGTATGGAGAGCAGTCTCGTATCGCAAGATACGAAGTGTCGAAGAAGTTATTTTCGGCAAAATTGGCCGTTGGATCATCGGTAGCGGAACACGTGCTTAAGATGATTGGCTACATTGAGGAGCTCGCGGAACTTGGGACCACGTTGGAGAGTGAGCTCTATACGGACTTAATTCTCCAGTCCCTTCCTTCCACTTACGCCCAGTTTATACTGAACTTCAACTTACAAGAAAAAGAAGTTGAACTTTCAGAACTCCTCAACATGCTGAGGAGCGCAGAGGGCACCCTACAGAAAGGTAGGGAAACTTCCACTTTGTTTGTAGGAGGATCTTCTTCTTCTAGGTCCAAGGCGAAAGCTAAGGGAAAGAAGTGGAAAGCCCCCGCCAAACCAAGGGGCGGTGTTAGTAAAGTGGATACGAAGGGAAAGGAAAAGGCAACAAAGATAGCGGGAAAGCTTGTGGGTAGAGAAGAATGCTTCTATTGTCATAAGAATGGACACTGGAAGAAAGATTGCAGGGCTTGGAAGGCCAGGACACAGGAACTGAAGCAGGTTGCGGCTTCAGCTTCAGGTGTGTATGTTATTGAAAACTGTCTTTCAATAAACTCTACTTCCTGTGTATTGGATACCGGATCAGGATCTCATATCTGTAATTCTTTGCAGGCGTTGAGAAACCGTAGGGTTTTGAAGGCAGGTGACATGACCCTCAGAGTTGCAAACGGAGCTAGCATGGATGCTAAAGCTATGGGGGACTATCACCTGGGAATGTCAGATGGACATGTTTTGGTTTTGCGCAATTGCTTTTTTGTACCCAACGCAACTTGTAATATCATTTCTGTATCTTTGGTTTCTAAAGAAGGTTATGAATTTGCGTTTGTAAGTAATGTTGTAAACATTCACCTTAATCAAGTTCTGATTGGGTCAGGTACACTGAGCAATGGTATATACGTGTTAAACCAACCACAGATTTTCAATGTCCAGAATACACACAAAAGAAAGTCTCCAGATATAAATCAGGCTTTCTTATGGCATTGTAGACTGGGTCACATCAATGAGACACGGTTGACTAAGTTACATAAAGAAGGATACTTGGATCCGTTCGAGTATCAGTCTTATGCCACTTGTGAATCTTGTCTCATAGGAAAGATGACAAAGACTCCGTTCACTGGACACGGAGAAAGAGCGAGCGAGCTCTTAGGACTCATACACAGTGATGTGTGTGGTCCAATGTCTACACATGCGCGAAGCGGTTATTCATACTTCATTACTTTCACAGATGATTTCTCTAGGTATGGACATGTCTTCTTAATGAAGCACAAATCCGAGGCCTTTGAGAAATTTCGGGATTACAAGAATGAAGTTGAAAAACAAACAGGCAAAAGTATCAAGATTCTAAGATCGGATCGAGGTGGTGAATACTTGAGTGCTGAGTTCCTGGATTATTTAAAAGAGAATGGAATTCTCACTCAGCGTACTCCACCATACACTCCGCAACATAACGGTGTATCGGAAAGGAGGAATCGAACCCTATTGGATATGGTTCATTCCATGATGAGCAAGGCTGAGTTACCGCGATCTTTCTGGGGTTATGCACTAGAAGCAGCTGCATATCTCTTGAACAAGGCTCCAACCAAGACTGTGCCTACCACCCATATCAGATGTAGAGTGGGAAGAAACCCTGTCTTAAGTATCTTAAGATATAGGGATGTCCAGCTTTTGTAAAAAAGCAGCATGCGGACAAGCTCGAGGCACGTTCGGTACAGTGTAAGTTTGTGGGATACCCAAAGAACTCCAGGGGGTATCTGTTCTATTCCGCAGAGGAACAAAAAGTTCTTGTTTCTCAACATGCCCGCTTCTTGGAAACTGAGTTTTTAGAAACCCAGATAAGTGGGAGCGCAATAGAACTGGAAGAAATTCCAGAACCACAAGCTATTACTGAAAGCTTGGAAGAGCCAGTAGTTTCAAAAGAACATGACATTCCTACGCCGCTCCGCAGGAGTAGTAGGCAGTCTCATCCGCCGGAGAGATACCACGGTTTTCTCATAGACGGGGATAGAGAGGATTGCATCATAGATTATGATGAGCCTACTAGCTTCCAGCTGGACGTTCAGAGCGTTGACTCGGTAAAATGGCTGGATGCAATGCGGACCGAAATGGAGTCCATGTACACCAACAAAGTATGGACGTTGGACATTGCTCCAGACGGGGTAAAACCTGTAGGATGCAAGTGGATCTTCAAAAGGAAGATTGGTGTAGATGGACAGGTTGAGACCTATAAAGCTAGACTTGTTGCAAAGGGTTTTCGTCAAAGACCTGGTTTGGACTATGACGAAACCTTTTCTCCAGTGGCTATGCTGAAATCCATTCGGATCCTTCTTGCCATTGCTGCCTTCCACGATTATGAGATTTGGCAGATGGACGTAAAAACCGCTTTTCTAAATGGAAATTTAGAGGAGTGTGTCTATATGGACCAGCCAGAGGGTTTCATTCAGAGTGGGAGCAGCGGAAAGGTATGCAAGTTGCTTAAGTCCATCTATGGACTAAAGCAGGCATCGCGGAGTTGGAACATCTGCTTTGATGAGACGGTCAAAGAATTTGGCTTTATCAAAAATCCAGATGAACCATGCATCTATAGTAGATTTGTAGCGAGAACTGTAGTATTCCTCGTTTTATACGTGGATGGCATTCTCTTAATAGGAAATGACATTCCTATGCTACAATCTGTCAAGGGGTTCTTGTCAGACAGGTTCTCCATGAAAGACCTGGGTGATGCCTCATACATCCTGGGGATCCGGATCCATCGTGATAGATCCAAGAGGATATTAGGACTTTCACAGTCCAGGTACATCGACACCATACTAAAAAGATTCAGTATGGAAGATTCCAAGCGTGGTAACCTACCGGCTTGTCACGGGATCACCCTCTCTAAAGAGATGTCTCCCAAGACTGATTTGGAGAGGGATCGCATGTCTATTATACCCTACGCTTCTGCGGTAGGCTCTATAATGTATGCGATGTTGTGTACCAGACCGGATGTAGCTTATGCACTGAGTGTAGTAAGCCGGTATCAGTCAAACCCTGGGGAGAAATACTGGATAGCGGTAAAGAACATTCTCAAGTACCTGAGAAGGACTAAGGAGATGTTCTTGGTGTATGGCGGAAAAGACCTCCAGATCGAGGCCTTTGCTGACTCCAGCTTCCAGAGTGACAAGGATGATTCCAAGTCCATGTCGGGTTTTGTTTTTACCCTCAATGGAGGGGCGGTGTGTTAGAAGAGTTCCAAACAGGAAACCGTTGCAGACTCGACTATGGAAGCGGAATACATCGCTGCATCTGATGCCGCAAAAGAAGCCGTCTGGATGAGGAAGTTCTTGAAAGAACTTCAGGTGGTTCCGTCCATTGTTGATCCAATACCTCTGTATTGCGACAACAACGGGGCTATAGCTTTAGCAAAGGAACCCAGGTCCCATCAGAAATCCAGACACATCTTGAGGCGGTATCACCTGATCAGGGAGATCGTGGATCGCCAGGAGATCGAGGTTCGGAGGGTTGCTTCAGAAGAAAACACTGCAGATCCATTCACCAAGGCCTTGCCCCAGACTCAGTTCGAGCGGCTGATCGAGATGATAGGTCTTCGATACGCCAGTACATGGCCTTAGTGCAAGTGGGAGATTGTTAGTGTATATGCCCTAGAGGCCATTACTGTATCATACTGGTTTGTATATTATTTAAAGGAAGCTTAGGATATTCACCTTGTATATACAATCTTGCTCAATATAGTAGTATGCTACTTGGTTTGTTTCTACTTCAATGTGTACATGTGTTTATTTTAGTATATCACCTATACACATTAGTGGAGCCCTTAGGATCTTTGCTTGATTACCAGCGTTGTGATGGCAGTCACACTAGTGGGGGCTGGGTAATCTATAAGCACATCCTTATACAGGTCCCTAGTCGCAGGACTATCAAGACAGGGCATCGATACTCCGGAGTAGACTAGCGTATGCGCTTCTCATCCCAGTGTGGGAGATGGTCTGTCCCACAGCCATCAGTACGTCGTACTGGAGATAGTATACGGGTGCTCGTTAGGTTACGAGTACACTGGACAGGACTCGTCGGGAACTGACCGGTTGGTACTATACCCGCCAGTTATCAGTTCCCAGGTGACATGAGTACAGCTTAGTCCGCTGACTTGACACTGTCACTTCGCCTCGAGTGTGTTCCCACTGTACTTTGATTACTACCCTACCACGGCTCAAAGGAGTCGTGCAAACAGGTAGTAGTTGGGTACAGTCCCGAAGCACTTAGAGTCAGTGACGGTTAGACAGGATTCGTCTCTCCCGGTATTGGGGGTTGACATCGCGCTGTGTATAGGAGAGCCATTACACGAGTAGTCCCTGGCCAGGGCAATCGAGATATACTGGTAGGCTTCCAGTGTTATCTCAGGGTGTTTTGGGATTCACTTCGACATGACTTGTACCGCTATTAGGGGACTGACGTTTACCGCCCCCCTAGGCCCGCCATGCGATGTATCAGACGAACATACCAGACTGTACGGAGACTGTCACATTCAGACTCAGTAGGAGTTCAGATGGGGTTCACCTCGTCAGTCTTCTTATCGGCATCTACCTGGGGACCGTTACGCACAGCTAGTGCCGCTTGCGGTCTGTGGTTAAACCCACTGCCAACGTAGTGTCGAGTCTTTAGAGTCCCACACAGAGGGCTATTCGCTTTTGGGCAAAACAGAGTAGAGGTCGCATGGTTTTGCGACAGGGTTCGTTCTCATCCGCGCACTTGTGCACGTTTGGAGTCCGGACGGATATTACTAGCGGGCTCTGGTTTGAGCCAGATACTAGTATATGTTTTGGGGTTAGTTTTATCTCATTGTGTTCAAGTTCCTCGGAACAAGAATGCGGGTGTGTATGCACAGTTGGTTGAGGCGGAGGAAGAGGATTTTCATTAGGGTTTCGGAACGGGTGTGTATGCACAGTTGACAGTCGTCTTTTTCCGAACCCTAATGAATTTATGATATATCAATTAATAATATTAATTAAATGAAATTGTGTCATGGTTGGGTTTGTTGACTTCTTGACCAAGGTTGACTTGTTGATCATGGTTGAAACTTTGACTATCATCATTACATATCAAAGATGCTTTTTGATTCTAGCAAAACCATTTAATGTGTGTAATGATAATTGTCATTCCAAACCATCCATCAACCATTTCATTTAGATTATTATTATTAATTTGATAATTCATTTCATATTATGTTATGGTTGTAAAAAGTTATTCATTCTATCATAACACTTCTCTCTCCTCTCTTCTTCTTCCTCCTCCTCTAGTTCAAGGAGACTCACTCTCATGTGTTGAGAAACCCTCTCCTTGAGATAAGAACACCCCAAAACCACTCTCTACTCACTCTAGGGTTAGAGGTCTAGCAAGCCAAAGACCCTAGTTCTCTCAAAGTTCGAGAAAGGAGCCCGAAGGTTGAACCCTCAGGTGGATCCATCTTTGACGGAAGAAGGCGACGAGGAAAGCACCATCCAAGCTCTACAAAGGTTTCAAGAAGAAGGAGTTCAAGTTAGGTATAACATCTTTTCCGAGTAGCTAACTCTCTTTAGCTTGGTAGCTAGTTTAGTTTAGAAAAGATTCCGACTTTTGTTAGTCCATGTTGCCTAATGCGCTAAAAACTTGTTTTTTATACCGTTTCCGCCTCCCCGCAAGAACCGGGGTTGGCAACGTGGACTTACAGATCCCTTCACCGGGAGTGACCCCTTTAGCAAAACTAGAAAAGCCTCAAAAACACTCCATTTAAAAATCACTCGATTCTACAATGATATCAAGTTCATTACGCAATAGGTTTTCTTAAAAACTTGTCATAACCCTCCGTCATTTTAGGAAGTAGAGTACTTAGTATTCGTGTTGTGTTTGTTGAGCTTAGTTAAGGCACAGTATACGGTAGCTAAGTGATGTCTTCCTATATAGCATATGATGTGATTAGTTAGGACAGTCATATGACTTTATTGACCTTAGTTAAGGGTCATGTGGTGGGTCTAATTAATTAAGAAATGACGGGTAGAACTTGACTAGTGCTTATGATTTGTTGACCATAGTTAAGGTCATAAGTCACTAGGGGTAAAATATTATCGGGAATTTCAAGTGTTGAAATTTGCAATGAGATTGCATACCTTCTATGAGATAGTTGGATCCCGATACCCGCTGCGAGTAAGAGTTACTCCTGGGAGAGTTTTACACATTACAATTAGCCGATCAAGTAGGTGTCTAGAAAGGTGTTAACGGGGTTGCGCCTCAGGAAAAATGAGGTTTACTTTAATTAGGTTTGTGCGAAAGCACGGGGGACCTCCCTTAAAGTACCGACACTGACCTGGCTGAAAGATTGGCGAACTTGTAGAGTGTAATTAATCCCGGCTAGTCTATCCTTTTAGGGTTTGAAGGAAGATTTGACTAAAACAGTGGGAGACATCCTGATTAGATATATTGGATAACCAATCTAATCTTGCAAGAGCATACGCTGAGTGTTTTCTTCTCTCTCTCTCCAGGTAGCGACCATATCACGCCTTAATCAAGATAATAATACGGATAAATTGACCGAACCCGCTTGTTATACTGAGCTGAGGAACGTTGGTCCTGCTCCAACTTATAATTGTTATAAGACAGAGCAGGATAGTGGGGAATACTAGATTTTCCGTGCCGCCCAAACGAAGAAAGTGCATGCTGATGCATCATCTTCGGGTGTGTTCATTATAGAGAACTGTTTCTCAGTAACCTTTACGTCCTGGGTATGTGATACTGGATCAGGATCCCGCATATGTAATTTGTTACATGGGCTACAGATAGGTAGAGAACTGAGAACGGGTGATAAGTTTCATGAGACAGAAAACGGTGCATGTGTTGCAGCCAAGTCTGTTGGTCACTATCACCCTGTATTACCAGAATACATTGATTCTGAACGAATGTTATTAGATACCGAACCTGATGTACAACATCATATCACTCTCTTTATTAGTAAAGAAAGGATATAATTTTGTATTGTTGGATAATGTTTTGAACATTTCTTATATCAAGAGTTGATCGGTTCAGGCACGTTATCTAAAAGCATTGACGTTCTAAATAAAACTACAGTTCTTAGTATACAGAACACACACGAGAGGAAGAGTTCAGAAATGAAAGAATCCTTCTTGAGGCATTGTAGACTAGGTTATATCAATGCGACCCGACTAGCTAAGTTACATTTAGATGCATATTTAAATCTGTTTGAATTTACATCTTGTGAAACTTGCCGGTCATGTCACAAAGATAAGATGACCATAGCTCTGTTTATTGGAAACAGAGAAAGAGTTAGTGAACTCTTGCGATTGATACATGCTGATGTATGAAAGTCTCCTGTCTACACATGCCAAGACCGGTTCTTTGTACTTCATTACATTCTCTGATGATCTCTCAAGATTCAGACATATGTTCCTGTTGAAACACAAGTCCGAACCTTTTGAGATATTCACAGAATGTAAGTTAGAAGTAGGGAACCAAAATACGGGTATAAGTATTATGTCCTTTGATGAGATCAAGGAGGAGAATACTTGAGCACGGAATTCCTGGACTATTCTAAAGGAGAATGAGATTCTCTCTCAGCATTACTCCTCCGTATACACCCTAGCACGATGGTATATCAGGGCGGAGCAATAGACCCTATTTGATATGGTGTGCTCTATGATGAGTACTATTGAGTTTCCTATTTCCTTTTGGGAGTTATGCACTTGAGAAGCTGCATACCTATTGAATAGGGTTCAAATCAAATCAGTTGCCTACCACTTCATATGTGATATGGAAAGGGAAGAGCCCATATCTTAAGTTTGTTAAGATTTGGGGTTGTCCGACCTATGTCTAAAAAGCAAAATCCGGACAAGCTCGAGGCAAAGTCAGATCTGTGGAAGTTTGTTGGATCTCCCAAGCATTCGCAAGGGAATATTTTCTACCTAACCGAGGAACAAAAGATGTTTTTGTTTCTCAACATGCCACCTTTGTGAAAGGGAATTTCTTGTGAAGAAATTAGTGGTCATGAGGTAGAACTGGAAGGAGTTCCAGCTATACAAACTACAGCAGATGATTTGGTAGAACCAAAGGATTCAATAGTTTCCAATGAACCTCAGCCTCTCCGCCGATCTTGTAGGGTTCCTCACCCACTTGAAAGATACTTTGGTTTCTCTATAACAGTGGGAGCGAGGATTGCATCATGAGATGATGACCCAACTAGTTTCGAGCTGGCCATCAGGAGTGGGACTCTGTAAGAATGGCTGGATGCTTAGTGATCTGAGATGGAATCCTTATACACCAACAAAGTATGGACTTTGGTTACTTTATCTGAAGGGTTAAATCCCCATCAGGAGCAGGTATATCTTGAGAAGATTACTTGGTGTACATGGAAAAGTTGAGACTTTCAAAGCTATGCTTAAGTCCATCCAGATCCTACTTGCCACGGCTACATACCATGACTACGATATCTGGTGGTTGAGTGTCATGACTGCTTTTCTAAATGATGTTTTAGAAGATAGCGTCTATAAGTACACAGCCAGAGGGCTTCATAGATAGTGGGAGCAGCGGAAATGTGTGCAAGATATTTTATGTGATGAAGCAGGCATTGCGGAGTTGGAGCGTCTGTTTTGATGTGGTAGTCAAAGAGTTTGACTTCATCAAAATGGTAGATGAACCTTGTATATACAAAAAGGTAGTAGAGAGTATGGTGGTGATCCTCGTAGAGTACGTGGATGACATACTCTTGATAGGAAAATAGTTTCCTATGCTACGCTCGGTCAATATCCGCTTATCACAAGGATTCTCCGTATAGGATCAACGTGATACATCCTAAATCCTGGGTTTTTGATCTATGAGATAGATCTAATTGGATGTTAGGATACTCACTAGTTGTAGTGAGATGGTATCAATCGATCTTGGGGAGAATCACTGGAAAGGTTCCAGGGTGATAAGGACGACTGAAAGTCGGTCGCAGGCATTGTCTTTACCCTAAGTGGAGGGACGGTATGTTGGAAGAGTTCCAAGCTAGATACCGTGACTTACTAAACGATTAAAGGCAAGATACATCGTTACCAAAGATGCTACCAAAGAGGCAGTCTGGATACATATAAGTTCATGAGATGAACTTCGTTCCTACCATTATGTGACAATGGAGTTGTGGCTTATGCCAAGGAACCCCCGTCCCATCAGAAATCCGGATATAATTCTTAGGTAGTATCAGCTGATCACGGAGATGGTTGATCTCCAGGGAGATCGAGATTAGGAGAGTAGAAACAGAGGACAACAACGCGGATCCACTCACAAAGGCCTTTTTCCCAGTAGAGACTTTTATGGGATGGTTGAGTATGAGATACTTCAACCACAGCTAATTGTTGGGCATGTGATACCACAACAGATGGCCCTAGTGCAAGTGGGAGATTGTTAGTTATATGTATGCCCTAGAGGCCATTACTGTACATATGATGTATATTGTAATGGATGCTTGGACATATATAGGAAGGACTTTCTTGCTCGACATGATAGTATGCTATCTGGTTGTACTTTATCTTAACATGTACTCTGATTGTCTCTATGTTACATGTTGATAAAGCCTTTAGGATATGTACTCGACTACTGGGACTATGATGAGATCATACTAGTGGGGCCACGGTAGTCGACGGGTACATCCTATAACAGTTCCTAGTCGAGGGTGTATCGAGACAGGGCATCGATACACCAGAGTAGACTTGCGTATACGCATCTTGACCCATATGATGGGCGATGGATGATCCCATATCCATCAGCGTTTGACATCAAGGATGGTGTACGGGTGCTCAGTTGAGACTGGGTACACTGGACGGACTCGCCGAGAACTCCCAGATGGTATTATACCTCACGTCAGATGGCAGTTCTCCGGTGACACTGGTACAGAGTAGTCTGTTGACCCGAGATCGTCATAGAGGCTTGTGTGATTCCCACTATGCTTTGATTTCCATCATACCACGTCCAAGAGGGCATGCAAAAAGGTGGCTTTTGGGTACAGTCCCGAATCACGTGGAGGCAATGAGCGATAGGAGGGGATTCTTCTCTCCTGGTATAGGGAGTTGATGTTGTGCTGTGTTCGATTGGCTATAACCGTAAATCCCTGGCCAGGGTTGCTGAGATTTACTGGTAAGTGTTATCAGTAGTTTCTCGAACAGTTATAGACCTCATATCGACACGACTTATCGAGCTACTGGGGTCTGATATTTACCACCCCTAGGCGAGATATGCAACATATCAGACGACAAGACCGGACCGTACGGGTGTGTTACTGATTGGATTCACAGGAGAATGTACAGGCTTACTTGTTGATCTTCTGAGCGCTCAATACCTGGGTGGTTGTTACGTTTAGCTGTAAGCTTGCAGCTTGTAGGTGTTTGATATGATCATCACCTACTGCCAGCGTATTGACGATTCTTTAGAGTCCTACACAGAGATTTCTTGGCTCAGGCAAAACGGAGTCGGAGCACATATGTGATATGTGCGGGACCGAGGATAATGCGGTATGTAATACCGTTTTGGATTCTCGCGATATGAGATATCGGCCGGGTATATGTGATATAGCCGGGTCATCGTATTAGTCGGTTATATGCGATATAGCCAGATTGTCAGATCAATTGTTGATTCGATAATTTAATATATAATAATATATATGATATATTAAATTACATTAACTAATATTAGCTCACTAAAAGATTCTTTTTCTCATTCGGGTAATACATTGATATATATGCGATATATGTTAATTGTATTATTTTATTTTGTTACAATAAATATTGTATATGTGATATATAATATTGTAACATGATATGATTACTAATGCAACATGTTTAGTGGAGATTAAACATGGTTAGGGTTTGATTAGGGTTAAGCTTTTCTAGAAGTTTCTAGAAGCTTTCTTTTTGTTTTGTGCAAAGATATTTGTTTAGATATTTTTGCATGATATTTTCTTAACCCAACCACACCCCTTAACCCTAGTTCAATCTCTACAAAGGTTACTTGACCATGGTTGCATTATTCATCATATTAATCCTTTGGACTACTATTCTTCTTCTTTTTCCATGGAAAAAGCTTTCTAGCTTTTTCCCATGTGATGAAAATATGTGAGAAAAAGATAATAAAAGAGAGCAAAAATCCTACTTCATCATCCTCATCTACCCTTGCCATGTAGATGAGGGTGTTCACTACATTTATTGAGTGTTAACTTGTGTTAATGAAACTTCAAGGTAGATCATCCATGTTATCGAAGATCGGAAGCAAGACTGCATCTTTCTCTTCGTGGAGCCTCTCGAGAGTCCGGAACACGATGATCACGGCGAAGGGACCTCAACACGGAGCTTAAGAAGTGAAGGACCAGATCTACAAAGGTTGTAATCCCTCTCACTTAGTGTTAAAGAGTTTAACATGTTCGTTTTCGCCTAAACCCTAGTTTAAAGATCCGGCTTTGGGTTGTTCGGCACGGCTAAATTTTTAATCGGGCATGGTTGATGCCTCGTAGACCCTTGTGCGCGTGCCTAGCAACCTTACACATAGTATTAGGAAAGTACACTTATTACGCTTATTGGATAGTGTTCTTCCAAATCTTAGGCAGGTGCCAAGAGGTAGGGAAAGTAGAAAACCAATTAGCCTAAATGTGGTGTACAGAAGGTAAGAAGTAAAGATATAAAAATGGATTAGAGTGAGGGCAAAGGAAATTCCGACTACTGTCATGATTCACGACAAAGCCGCATATATCCCTGCCACTCCTACTTCCCCTTTGCATTTCTTCAGAACACTCTATATCACTACGAAAATCTATATTGCTTGGGTATGCCATTGTATAGTTACATACGAACTCGAAGAAACTTGTTTCTGTTCGAGGATGGATTCCGGTTATAGAGAAATTGAATAAGATTATTTGGTTGTCTTTTCTTTTTCCTTTCTCTCAGGTTGCGAGTGCTTCTAGTATTAGGAGAGTACACCTATTACGCTTATTGGATAGTCTTCTTCCAAACCTTAGGCTGGTGCCGAAGGGTAGGGAAGGAAGAAAACCAATAAGCCTAAGTATGGTGTACAGAAAGTAAGTAAAGACATATAAATGGATTGGAGTGAGGGAAAGGAAATTGCGACTATTGTCATGAATCTGAATTGTCACGCCCCGCTTCTCAAAAGACGGAAACAGGAACGCGACAAGCCCGCGACGTATTTATTTCGAGAAGCTCCTTTCTAAGAATAAATACGCTAAGCGTAAAAGAAGCAATATAAAAATGACAAGAGAATTAACATGAGATTTAAAATTCAACAACTTTATTTACATTCAACTTGATTCAACTGACGGAAACATGCAAGCGACAAGCCCGCGGCGTATTTACATGATTTCAACCGAAAGAAATTACAAGAACAGAAATGCCTAAACGGATGGCATACATAAACTGAGAGAAAAAGATGACTAGTCTAGGCCTGGATCGCGATCTGATCGTGCTCCTCCTCTGAGATGTCTACCTCCTTAGTCTCCATAATATCTGATGAACATTCTAAGAAAACAAAGAAGGGTGGAATGCCCATCAGCGAACTTTCGCTCGGTAAGTCTCCAAGAAATGGGTGTGAAGTACAAAAGTATAAAGATAAAGAAATGTCTATCATGAAACAATGGACTAGGATATATGTTGTTTAAACATGTCAGTTAATATAGGCATGGAAATTATATTTAACATGCAGTTCTATCTATATACCTATCATGGTAAGAAATACATGAGCATAGTATAACATGGCCGTGTAGTGTAGGTATAGTGAACATGAAGTGAATGTAAGTGTTTTAACAGGTCTCTACTTGGATACACTAATTTAACGTAAGCTCAAGGGTGAATGTAAACCAATCTCAAGAGTGTTCTTGAACCCAACATGATGTAATCCAGGGGTAAGGAACTACGGGCCCGAATCAAGTGTTAGTAACGAGACTTCAACCTAGTGTTGAAGTATTCCAAACTCAACAGGTTGTAATCCAGGAGACAGGAAACACGGGCCCTCATGATAGCTTGCTTGTGTTAGTAGACATAGATTCATAATCTAGTGGGACTCCTGAGATTTTGTTGGATTCACACATGAACTACCCCAACACCCCATGTATGCTAAGTTACAGTTAAAATTACCAGTCTTGCTTGAATCCATGTATACAACAAGTTGCAAGATTGAGTTCATGCCAATATCATGTATTCGTGTCAAGTATTCTTGTATTCATATCAAGTTATATTCATGGTTCGAGTCAAGTCAGTTTAAATAGCAACTATTGTGTTATGGTATTCTTGTTAAGTTCATGTCCAATTTTATAACCAGGGTTTGGTTAAGTCAAGTATACATGTTTGATATAGACAGTTTGATTTTGAGTGTTCATGTTCATGTTCAAGTATTCATGTTTGACTTTAGATTCAGATTTGAATTGGATTCGGTTTGAATTAGATTCAGACTGAGTCAGACACTTGTACCGATTTAACTCTGGAAATCTTAGGTTCGAGAATTATCGGTAATTTCTACACATGGACGGCAGGATTTGTGTCTTTTTCCAAGACAATTATTATTGATAAGTCTGTTAAGTTGTCTACCTTAAATAGGCAAACACTCACTTTTTCCGGCTCCCTGTTAAGTTGTCTACCTTAAATAGGCAAACACTCACTTTCTCCGGCTCCCTGGGCTCAAGAGAATTGATCCCGCTTAAACATACATTTACTAAAGTCCTTAAAATATTGTTTTTATATAACTCGAGGGGGTTTTATGAAAAGTATTTTAATATAGTTTCAAAATATACCTCGAGGTGTGATTTATATTATTAGGGTTTTCATGAGCATGAGTTGTAAGGATTTGAGGTGTTTTAGTGATAAACAATTAACTTTGAAAGTTCATGGTATTTTATTGAAAATAGCTGTCTTTTGGTAACTTGATGGTATTTTATTGAAACTTATTAATCTTTCATTTAAAAAAAACAAGTTTATTATATTTTGAAAATAAGGATTTGTAATTTTATATAATTATTAAAAAAATAATTTTATTTTATTTAGAAAATTTGTATTTGTTAAAAACCGTATTTAAATCCTTTCGAGATCGAATGCTCCATGAGGAGGTCTGCATCTCGTTCTACTAGTCCAAGGATGTGCGATAATCCGCACCATCCATTAGCGGGTCCCATAAAGAGGGTTGTAGATGCGTATTCGCAAAAGATATGAAATATCGATTTAAAAGAAATCCGGTTTTTAAAGTTATGTGGTATTTTAGTATAATATTATACTTCGCAACGAAAAGACATCCAATGAGAAACGTGCTATGAAACCAAGTGTGCGTGTGGGGTAGGTCGTTACCCCATGACGTTTTCCTAAGGTATTGTTTTAACAAAAGTTAAGGAGATGTTTAATAAGTTCATGGTATTTTAATGAAAAAGTGCCACTATTGTTGTTTCACATGCGATTCTAGATTAAATCTTGATTCTAAATATTTGTATTAAAATTACAAGTGAAGAGGTAAAGTTTGTTTGACAATATAAAAGGAATTGCAGTTATGACTTTTATAAAAGATGATATCGGTATAACTCTACTTTTACCGATTTTGATTAAAAAGAATTTTCAATGAAGAGAAAGGAAGTTTGGGAGGAACTTACTGGTTGAATATATCAAGAAGGGGTTAATGAAGAGGAGAGATGTTTCGGGGCGTCGTGGGATCTCCGGAATCGGCTTCGATCTTCACCGGAAGTTGCTTGTTCGCTAACTCTACTTTACTCCACTTGCACCCTGGAACTTTTGAGAGAGTTTTGACTAGAATTTGTCAGAATGGTGAAGGGCTAGGGCATGTGGTAGTATTTATAGTGGAGAATTAGGGTTTTGGAATTAAAATGGTGGATTAAAAAGTATTAAAATATGGTTTAGTTTTGAAATGAAGGGTCTCTGTTTGATTGCAAAGAAATCAAACAGTGTAGAGGAGTTAGGGGTAGGTGAAGGGGAGTGTAAAGCCCGGGGCTCATTTGAGCAATCCCGACTGTCGGTGCCAGTCTAAATGGGCTTTTGGCTGGTCGTTTTAGGTTGATGGATCTCGAGATTTGTGCCACGTGTATTTCTCAGTGTTTACTCTATTTTCCACATGTTTAATTTTTCTAACTTTTCATTTTTCTGTGTATTGCACGTACAAACTTTTGGGCTTCCAAAAAGTTAAAAGAAAAATTCAGAAAAAATAATTGTGGCTGATAGGAATCGAATATAGGGGTTACGTCACAACAGTGCAAGGGCTTTACCAGTGAGCTACAATTTGCTTCTTGCTTTTATTTAGAAAATTTAACTTATAACTCAAACTCAGGCTGTGATACTCTCTTTTGTACATTAAAAAGAAAAAAAAATTGTATAGTGATTTCAGAGTCGTTACTTGGATAGTGGAAGAGGTATTACTAAGAATACCCGGCCACCCTTTCGAAACATTTTCATGTTTCAGTTTTACTGTGCGGTGTTAATTGAAAACTGTTTTTCCAATTAGATTCTGACTCCAGGATATGTATTTACCAGACTTGATTCTCACATCTGTATGGCATTACAGATGCTGAGTGGGAGTAGAATATTGGGAATTGGATGATTAGATCCTCAATATCAGAATTCTTTATAATTGGTGATATTTGATGAAATTATCTGGGTTTTGCCTGACGGCAAATATTTGGTTTTGAGTATTCGTTGTTGTGCACCAATTTCAAACTGATATATCTGTACATTTATTTGATAAAGTGAGATATAACTTTTTAAAATTATGTTTATGACGTATGATGTTTACCTATATCAGTTGATGGTTAGCTAAGGTGCATTCAACAATGGTGTAAACCATAATACAGTTTTCAACCTACGATGCATATGGTTTGAGTTATTAAACTCAGAGGACTTATACAAAGTATTGTATGTTGTCCGATGTCCATTAGGACAAAAGGGTTGGTACTCGTACTATATTCCGTTTACTTATGACTTCTCTGGTTTTAAATACGCATTTCGTTGAAATACAAGGTCCAAATTTTGAGAAGTTATAGGTATACGAATAAAGTAGAGAACAATACATTGGAAGTATCAGGATTCTTCGAGGTGATTGAATATGTAGATACTTATGCTAGGTATTCCGTTGTTAGTAATATATTTGAGAACTTGCTTCTTTTTCAGGTTACTCCTCCATGGGTGCGCTCCTTGATGAGTAATACCGCATGGCTTTCTTCCATTTAGTCGATATGCACTGGAAACAGCTGCATGTATTTTTAATCTGGTTCAAATTAAATTAGTGCTTTTGTTTCTATATTGGATATAGAATGGATTCATATCTTAACAATATTAAGGTATATGGAGTAATCCGGTTTATGCTTAAAACCAGAATCCGGATAAACTCAAGGCACATTTCAGTAATGGCAGTTTGTGGGTTATCCCGGATTATGACGAGGGTTAACTTTCTACCATTTGCAGGATCAATAGTTATATTGTTCTTGACTCGCCGTATTTTTAGTAAAATGAATTCTTTTCAGAAAACATTAGTGAGAGTATGGTAGAACTGGATGTAATTCTAGAAGCACAAACGGTTACTGAAAATTTAGTAGAACCTAAGGATTCAATTGGATTCGACAATCTATTAGCCACTCCGTAGATTTTGTGGGTAACCTCAGCCACCCGAGAGGTACTTCGGTCTCCTCAAAGATGGTGACAGGGAGGTTTTGATGACCTAAGGTTGCCACTACTGCTGTCATAGACTATGAGATCTGGCAGGTGGATGAATATAACATCGTTCTAAATTAGCTTTAGAAATGCACGTGTATATAACTCTGCCAGAGGGTTGTTGTAGTCAGTGGGAGCAGCGGAAGCGTGGTGGGCAAGTAGCTTATATTTATTTATAGACTAAAACAAATATAGCAGAAATAAATCATCTATTTTTTATGTGATAGTCATAGAGTTTGACTTCGTCAGAATAACAGATGGACTTTGTAAGAAAGTAGTAGGGAGTGATGTCCTGGTATTTGGATGACGTACTCCTGATAGGTAGCGGTCTTCCAATACTACGATCGGTTATACTGTGGTTGTCGCAAAGTGTTTCTCCACATAGGATTTGGACAAAATATCAAGGATTCCGGTGACTAGATCTATGATTTTAGATTTAGATTTGGCAAGTGTCCCAATTTGGGCACTTTGACACTATTCTAAAGTGTTTTAGAATGGACGACTCCTGGCATGGTTATGTACCTGTAGGTGATGGAGTCGGCCTCTCTAAAGAGATGTTTTCTAAACTGATGAGTAGAGAGATTTGCATGATTGACGTATCACTTGCTTAGACAATTGAGTCAATCATGAGATGTCAAGTACTATACCAGATATTGTTTTTGTACTAGCTGCAATAAGCATATATTAATCCAATTCTGGAGAAATATTGGGAAGCAGTTATAAACATAAGAGGATGTTCTTATTATATGGTCATTTAAGGCTTCCAAGATGACCTGGATGGCAGAGTGACTGTCAGAGTTAAAGTTTACCCTCTTCTGAAGGGCCCTATATTGGACAGGGGGTCCAAGCGAATACTAAGAAAGGCGTGGTGCACGATACTGATTAAATTCAGTGGAGGATACAGTCTAAGAAGTTTGTTGGATTTGGAGTTCATTTATGAACTTGGTCCCACCAGATATCCAGACAAAATCGAAGACATATATCGCTCATTTCGGAAGATAGTCTTTCTCCGCGTAATTGAAATATAGAGAGATAAAGATAGAAGTATTGGAGCGGATCCACTCACCGAGGCTATTTCTCGAACGCGATAGTTTCGCAAACAAGCTTCACGAGACTGATTAGTAGAGAAGTTGGGCATTCGGTATCACACGGGCTGTGAGTATGCGACACCGCAATAATTAGCCTTAAGTGCAAGTGGGAGATTGTTGGCTATAGTGCCCTCAAATCAATTAATTGAAAACTGTTTTCGCAATTAGATTTTGACTCCAGAGTATGTATTTATCAGATTTGATTCTCATATCTGTATGGCATTACAGATGCTGAGTGAGAATAAAATATTGGGAATTGGGTGATTAGATCCTCAATATCAGAATTCTTTATAATTGGTGATATTTGAGGCGACTGGGTTTTGCCTCCCCTATTTATACACTCGGCAAAAACCATCCAACGGTCCAAATCCGTTCCCTCCGAAACGAACTGTTGCACCCCACGGTCATGAGAACGCCACGTGGCAACTAACCATTGGATGTTTCGTCCCTCATGCGGATCCAACCGAAAGATACGACGTCTCGCGGTCCGCCACTCAGTTGCGACCACGTGGTTCGAAGATCAACGGCCTGAGCAAGCGAAGCGACGTCTTATTTATGGCGTCACCGTTTCACCGATCCGCCGACGTCATCAAGGATTTGCGCAGAAATTAAGGCGTTTCGTGAACCGCCACGTGGACCCAGGAATTGAAGAGACACAACCGCCAAACGTCACGTCGTTTCCAGAAAACTCATTGCTCGGGTTCCTTGGAACCAAGCTGAATTATTAAAGACTGGGCAGACCACTCTAGACCCGACCAATAAATAGGTCGGAACGAAAGTGGGGGGCTAATGATGGTGCTCGTAAAAAGGAATTCCCCAGATCATGACACGCGGCAGATAGCGGGTCGCTGTTGAGAACTCACCCCCACGCGCAAACGTGTATGTTTTGGAAACGGATATGATTTAAGGAAAGGGAATGCGCACGTAAGATCGTTCTCATTTTAAAATTTATAAACCGCAAGTACACGGCGCGTTGTAGCAAGCCGGCAAGTATGGGTCGATCCGCAGGGAATTGTGTATTGGGTCTTATGATTTAAGGTTCAATAAATAACGAATGGTTGGTTTTGTCACTAAAATAAAGAATAGAAAAACAAAGAATAGCAAGCAAAGAAGCTAAGAAAGAAGTGGTTGTGGCCTTGGCTCGGAAGATCGAATCGCGATGATTCCTTCGACGCTCCCTTGATCATGAGTTGTCCGTCCTTACATCGATCCTGGCATGAAGCATGATTTGTCGAGACGGTTGTGAAGCACAAATCATCAAATTCCGATATTCACCGCAAAACACGAAACGAGTCTGTTTTGTTCACTTACTGTTTTGTATGTCCGGGCTTGGGGTATCAACACTAAGCATGAGGGTTAGCAAGCTTACCACAACATCAAAAACACAAATTAGTTAATGAGAGCAAATGATTTTAGTGTTGAGTTTGCTAAGTGTTTGTGATAGTATATAGCATATGAAACCAAGAGATTGTCAAGCACTCAATCACAAAATACCATATCTAAACCTAGAAACCTTAACACTAAATTGATTTTAACTTAAATATTGAAATGGGGAAAGGGAGTGAATATGGTATATGAGGAGGTTACAAAGTAACCATGTTTTAAAATACCATATCACATCAATACATAAACAATCTTTAAGTTAGAATCATATATATAAGCACATTAAACATTAACAAGAGGAGGAGGAGGCAAAGCCTTTCATCTCACTTCCTTACCATTACCACAACCAAAGAGATTAGTTAAGCATGATAAAAGAAAAAAATAATATTATTAAGACTTGAAGAAAAGATACAAGGTATTGGTAACTTGTTCAAGCTCCATAATGAGCTCTCAAGAGAAAGCTTCAAGAGAGAAGAAGAAGAAGAAGAAGAGACCAAGTAAAGCTCACACCACTCTCAAGCCTAAACCAAAAATAAAAGAAACTATCAAAATGTATACACTATATGAGACCCCTTCTCTTGCTCACTGATCTGGTTTTTATAGGCACTAAAAAAGATTAAACAAGTAATAGAAATAAGATGATATGACTGCAAGGAAGGGACAGAGAAAAGATAGGGACAAATGGGGCAAGGGGGGCCAGCGAGCTCGGATTTCATGAGTGAGTAGCCGGCCAAAATCCGAGATATGAGGCTCGTATCGACGTGGTGATCTCTCGTCAACTCCAATATTATCCTGGTTCTGTTTGTTTTCTCTGTTTAAGCCTAGTCTGCATTCAGACATTTGGAGGGAACATGATGCTATACATCACATCAAAACTTTTAGCATTTATTACCCATGTCCCCCCACATGTGCCCACTAGTTGAACAATTCATCATTTGTGTGTGCCAAGGCAACCCCACCATGGTCCAGGCCAAAGAGCTATGTGTACACTTGTATTGTGTTAGACCAAAATTGTGTGCACACATTTATTTGCAAAAGAACTCTTTAGATATTGGTCGGTTTCCTGGTCTGCTTGCAGTGTCGGCTCCCAAACGTTATATCCGTGATTTTGAATGTGTTTCCAGTATTTTATCACGAACACATGTAATCTGTAATTACTGAGCAGACACTGATTAATAGTACCGATATAACACAAAATAGATAATGAATGAGCGGTATAAAATGTAGTTTTCTGAGATGAACAAATACCCCCAAACTTATCTATTGCTCATCCCGAGCAATACAAAAAAATCAGTGAAAACGGAGAACCATGAGGACTTTTAACTTGGAAAGAACACTTGCTTAGCTTATTTTATTTGGCAATTGGAAACTTAGCGAGTTTTGGGTCAATGACTCCCAAACCAGATGGTTTTAGGGTATTAGGTGTGGAGACACCCCAAGGACTTAATTACCCAAGTTACCAAAGCCACAAAACAGAAGACTCGTTTTATTTTAAAATATTCTGAACTCAGTGAAAACAGAGATATAGCCAGCATTTATTTTAAATCTGAAGATGTTACATGTGGAAAAGGTGTGTAATTACTCCAACAAGGTTCCAAATGGGTTATTTTTCAGACTTATAGCTTCTATTAAAACATCAATAATATCCTTCATATTCATCTTACTATATGAACTATTCTTGATATTACTTAACTCAGAACAAAACTTGTTTGATCCTAAAGATATTTATCAATTTTAAAAGTTTACAGACATGTTAGACTTTCATCAAATTCTCAAAAACATACGACACGTGTAAGTGTTATAAAAGATGTATATCAGCTATGGTTAAACACAAAGGAGGGTTATTTTTCGAGTCGTCAGTCTCACAAAAAAGATTTAGTTATTTCTAACTTATCAACCGAATTGTCAGACTTCGAATCTAAGTTCCCCCACTAGCTAACATGAAAAAGTTTTAATGTTTTTTGGGATTTTTTTCAATTTTTATGGGTTTTTTAATATGTATGCAATGCAGAATATACAATATACACATGATGCAACAAAATAAACGCAGTGCTCACCCCCAAACCTAAGTTTTATGATGTCATCATCGTTGCCCCCGTCTCCAGTAGCTAAACTTACACATCAGGGTGAGAATTTTATTCAAAGAAAAAAGAAAAAAACCTAAAACTAATTACAACATTTACATGTTAAAAGATTGGGTTAGTCCAGAAATTAATACCATCCATTTAAAGATTTTGTCTATATAGTGCAATGGCTGGTAAAAGAATATGTATATAAAAAAGAAAAAGAAAAAGAAAAGGTATATGTTAGATGTTAGTGAAAGGCATGGGCGTGTAAAAGTAGAGAACAGAAGACGCTGAAAATGAAGATGAAGTTTTGAAGAGGTCAAAGAATTGTTTCCTGGATGAATTGAATGTTCATAAAGCACATGTTGAGTTTCGAAGCAAGGTTCGTTTAAAAACTGGAGTTCATCCGCAAAAAGTTCGACAAAAGAATGGTTCCTAGGATGTTCCCAAATTGATCCTGACTCAAACTCACCCAGCATATTAAGTTCATCCGCAAAAATTTTCTCAAAACTCAATATGAAAGAATATTTTTCAATGTTTTCTTCCACCCTATTATTTTTCACAATTCTATTCTTATCACTATGGTTTTCTAATTCTCCCAATACCATTTCTTCCTTACCACATTCACAAATGGGTAGGTATATTTCATCAAAAAAAGTAGGTTCCCACACTAATGTTTCTTCCGAAACAATATGACTAGGTGATACAAAAATTGTGGGTTTCTGATCATTGATCTCTTCTAACAATCTATCCAAATCTTGTTAGTTATATGTATGCCCTAGAGGCCATTACTATACATGTGATGTATATTGTAGTGGATGCTTGGACATATATAGGGAGGACTTTCTTGCTCGACATGATAGTATGCTATCTGGTTACTCTTTACCTTAACATGTACACTGATTGTCTCTCTGTTACATGTTGGTAAAGCCCTTAGGATGTGTACTTGACTGCCTGGAATATGATGCGGATCATACTAGTGGGGACATGGTAGTCCATAAGTACATCCTTCAAGGTCCCTAGTCATGGGTGTATCGAGACAGGGCATCGATGCACCAGAGTAGACTAGCGTATATGCATCTTGACCCATATGATGGGCGATGGATGATCCCATATCCATCGGTGTTTGACATCAAGGATGGTGTACGGGTGCTCAGTGGAGACTGGGTACACTGGACGGACTCGCCGAGAACTCCCAGATGGTATTATACCTTACGTCAGATGGCAGTTCTCAGGTGACACTGGTACAGAGTAGTCTGTAGACCCGAGATCGTCATAGAGTCTTGCGTGATTCCCACTGTGCTTTGATTTCCATTATACCACATCCAAGAGGGCATGCAAAAAGGTGGCTTTTAGGTACAGTCCCGAATCACATGAAGGCAATGAGCGATAGGAGGGGATTCGTCTCTCCCGGTATAGGGAGTTGATGTTGTGCTGTGTTCGATTGGCCATAACCGGAAATCCCTGGCCAGGGTTGCTGAGATTTACTGGTAAGTGTTATCAGTAGTTTCTCGAACTATTATAGATCTCATATCGACACGACTTATTGAGCTACTAGGGTCTGATGTTTACCACGCCTAGGCGAGATATGCAACATATCAGACGACGAGATCGGACTGTGCGATAGTCTTACTGATTGGATTCGCAGGAATACTAGCGGGCTTGCTTGTTGATCTTCTGATCGCTCAATACCCGAGTGTCCGTTACGTTTAGCACACCGCTTGCGGCTTATGGGTGTTTGATATGATCATCACCTACTGCCGGCGTATTGACGAGTCTTTAGAGCCCTACACAGGGGTTTCCTGGCTCAAGCGAAACGGAGTAGGAGCACATATGTGATATGTGCGGGACCGAGATTAATAAGATATGAGATACCGTATTCTATTCTCGCGATTCGTGACATTGATCGGTTGTATGCGATATAGCCGGGTTATCGGATCAAGTGTTGATTCGATAAGTTGTTACTTTTGATATTAGTCGGTTATAGCCGGATTATTAAATCAAGAGTTGATTTAATTATTTAATGCATAATTATATATTTGATATATTACATTGCATTAACTAGTATTAGCTCACTTATGATTTATTTTCTCACTAGTTTGTGCACATTGTTTATATGTGATATATGCAAGTGTACATGTTTGTATCATGCTTGATGATACATCAAAGTTGGGTGTATGAGACTCACACAAAGATTAGGGTAAAGATTAGGGTTATTGTTTTATCTTAAGATTTAACAAAAGGGTTTAACTTAGTCAAAGTAATCAAGCTTGATGAAGCTTGGAGAAGCTTTGACAAAGTCCACTCTTTTGTCATTTCTTTTGATATTCTTTAACCTAACCTTTAACCTAATGCTTTGGTTAATTCTCTACATGAGTTAAGCATGATAGCTTAACTCACCCATGGTTACATTATTGAGGATAAGTTTTCATTTGGATGGATTATTCTTTCTTCTTCTTCATCATCAAGCTCCATCCAAAAGCTTACTAGCTCCAATGGTGCTATGAGAAAAAAAGTGAGAAAATCAATTCTAAAGTGAGCCCACTTCCTACTTCTTCATCCTCTATCACTTGCCACGTAGTAGAGTGTGTTCTCTTCACAAAGTTTATGACCTAGTGAAGGAATAGCTTGAGTTAGTGTCTCTCCGACGTAGATCATCTTCGGCCTCGAAGTCATCGTAGCAAGCATGTTCGTTCTTCTCGTGGAGCTTCTCTAGAGTCCGGAGTTTACGATCGCAGCGATGGGGATGTCTACACGGAGCTAATGAAGTGAAGGACCGGATCTACAAAGGTTGTAATCCCTCTCACTTAGTGTTAAAGTGTTTAACATGTTAGTTTTCGCCTAAACCCTAGTTTAAAGATCCGGCTTCGGGTTGTTCGGCACGGCTAATTTTTTAATCGGGCATGGTTGATGTCTCGTAGACCCTTGTGCGCGTGCCTAGCAACCCTACAGTGGTATCAGACCTAGCTAGAGCTTTAGGCGTTGTGTAGAAGATGTTAGAAATCTGATCGAACCCCGAAACCATAATTCAAACCCTTCTCCGGACATTTTCTGAAAATGTGGTTTTTTTCCAAATTAAAAATACTCAAAAAATTCAGCAGGGTTTTCTAGGAAATACTGTGAAGCACGTGTCCCTGATTCCCTCACAGCGCCGCGGAACCGCGGCCGTACCCTAGGTTGGGCGGCGGTCCCGCGGCAATAAAGTGGCCTCTTGCTCCTCTGTTTGCACAGTAATCTCCATATTTAAGTCCTGTGTTTTCTGGGTAATTTTAATTTATACTCAAGAGTTGAGTTTTTTGGGTTGTATTGGGAGTTCGTTGATTCGATCGGAAAGTTTGACTTCGTCTATGTGTTTTTCCGGGTAATCTTAGAAAGTGTTAAAAAGTTCGACCAGATATCAATAACTCACTTTTTCCCGACCCGGAAAATTTCCAAGTGTTGGATTTTTTCCATTATTTAAGAACGTTTTAAGTAGTGCAAGTAACGCGATGGACCCTCTAGAAGACAACAAACCTTAACTCGATTATGTGACCGTCTTGAACTGCCTTTTGAACCTTAAGGTTTGGGGCAGTACGGCGTGCCACATGTGAGGCGTTGGCTTGACCCTTCTACGGCTGGACCGTTGGTACTGTGGCATGAAGTGGATGTTTTTAAACTTATTTCAAGTGTTGAGCTTTTCAGGAAAACTTGGGTGTTTGATTGTTCGATCGGAAAGTTTAACATTGTCTATTTATCTAGAATGTGATACAATATTTGGAATCCATAAATTGTTATGCGATAACTGATTTGAATGTTATAAACATAGCACTTTAATCTCATTTGATCGGTTGCCACAGAATTTTGATGTGATCAAAAGTCCATCGCAATCACGTAGCGTACGCGGATACTCGCCGGTAAACTTAATAGACAACCACGCCCCATAACCCCGACCAAGTGACTGTAGGAGAACCCCGTAGCCAAAAGCATCCGCTCGGGTGCTCGCGGCAGCGGTGTTCTGCCTTAGTGCACTTCGTCGACGGTATCCGGGGGTGCGGCCGTCTACTAAAGTTTGCGACGAGCATTCGATCAAAATATCGGGAATCTAGTTGAATTGCCCGATTTGATATTGAAAAGAGTTTTCGATAATGAGACTAAAATGTGGGGTTTATAAATGTTAGGCATGCGATGACTAAGGAATTCATTTGGTTAGGCATATGATGTCTAAGGAGGTTGCGGATTCCAACTGTTGTAGTTTTACACTTTCTTTTCTGTGACCGTAAGTGTAATATGTGATATCGCCGGTTTCGTTGCTATTTGTCAACGACAATTGGGATACGCATGTTTACTTACGTTGATGGCATGTGATGTTATGTGTTGCTGGATATGTTATATTGGATCGTCGCGTTTGAATAGCCGGGGGTTTTATGCGAGATGAGAGTTTTTCATTTTCATTCATGTAAAATTAAATGTATGTAATATTCTTTTATTGGAGCACTTCCGGGCTGAGGATGATGTCACCGTTGTATATTATTTACTTTTCCGCATTAGGTAGACCCAAGGCGGGAAGCACAAGTAACCGGGATCTGGCGTCCAGTGGGAGACCATCTCGAGGAGTCGAGACCGGGTCTCCTAACCCTAGAATTGGCAGTGTTGCTTGCCGCTCTCGTAGGGGTCTAGGGATGTGGGTTTGGCTATTCATCGTGACCGTGGAATCCGTGTTTTATACAGGCTCGTATTGAAAACACGGACGTCCTAGTATATCCAATATTTCATATATGTTCTTCTGCTGCAATTTTCTGTGATGAGATCATATTACTGCCTGAGACGAATGTTTATATTATATATATGAGATATATGTTATATTGCATATTTCGTTTCAAATGTGATGCTTGTGAAGCATAATAAAATGGGACTTTATTAATGAGATTAATGAAATAAAAGAAACCTAAAAATGTTGTAGAAACTTGTTTAAAAACTGGTAGCTCTAGTTCTTGCTTTGCATAGCAGTGTTCCTTGTAGAACATCCAGCACCTTATTCGATAAGGAAAGAGCCGAGATCCCTTCATCGGGAGTGACCTCTTTAGTGAAACTAGCAGATGCAACAAACTCGGTTTGTCTTTTGATTCCTTCTATAGTTCTTGCTTTGCATAGTGATATTTGTGAAATATCCTGCACCTTATTCGATGAGGAAAGGGCCGACGATCCCTTCACCGGGAGTGACCCCTTTAGCAAAACTAGAAAAGCCTAAAAAACACTCCATTTAAAATCACTCGATTCTACAACGATATCAAGTTCATTACGCAAAGGGTTTTCTTAAAAACCTATCGTAGCCCTCCGTCATTCCAGATAAGTACTAGTTAGTATTCGTGCTGCGGTATTTTGGCCTCCGTCAAGGCGTAGTGTACGGTAGCTAACTAATGCTTATCTGCTAGCATACGATGCGATTGGATTAGAGTATTCGTACGTCGTTGTTTGGCCTCCGTCAAGGGTCGTACGGGTGGGTTTAATTTAATCAGGAAATGACGGGTTGAACTTGACTAGCGGACTATGGGTAGTTTGGCCTCCGTCAAGGTCATAGGACGCTAGGGGTAAAATATTATTGGGAATTTCAAGTGTCGAAATTTGCAATGAGATTGCATACCTTCAATGAGATAGTTGGATCCCGATACCCGCTGCGAGTAAGAGTTGCTCCTGGGAGAGTTTTACACATTACAATTAGCCGATCAAGTAGGTGTCTAGAAAGGTGTTAACGGGGATACGCCCCTAGGAAAACAAGGTTTACTTTAATTAGGTTCGTGCGAAAGCACGGGGGACCTCCCTCAAAGTACCAATACTGGCCTGGCTGAAAGATTGGCGAACTTGTAACGTGTAATTAATCCCGGCTAGTCTTTCCTTTTAGGGTTTGAAGGAAGATTTGATTAAAACAGTGGGAGACATCCTGATTAGATATATTAGATAACCAATCTAATCTTGCAAGAGCATACGCTGAGTGTTTTCTTCTCTCTCTCTCCAGGTAGCGACCATATCACGCCTTAATCAAGATAATATTACGGATGTATTGACTAAACCCGCTTGTTATACTGAGCTGGGGAACGTTGGTCCCGCTCCAACTTATAATTGTTATAAGACAGAGCAGGAAATTGGGGAATACCAGATTTCTCGTGCCGCCCAAACGAAGAAAGTGCATGCTGATGCATCTTCTTCGGGTGTGTTCATTACACAGAACTGTTTCTCAGTATCCTTTATGTCCTGGGTATTTGATACCGGATCAGGATCCCACATATGTAATTTGTTACATGGGCTATAGATAGGTAGAGGACTGAGAACGGGTGATAAGTTTCATGAGATACAAACGGTGCAAGAGTTGCAACCAAGTATATTGGTCACTATCACCTGTATTACCAGAATACATTGATTCTGAACGAATGTTATTAGATACCGAACCTGATGTACAACATGATATCACTCTCTTTATTAGTAAAGAAAGGATATAATTTTGTATTGTTGGATAATGTTTTGAACATTTCCTATATCAAGAGTTGATTGGTTCAGGCACGTTATCTAAAAGCATTGACGTTCTAAATCAAACTACAGTTCTTAGTATACAGAACACACACGAGAGGAAGAGTTCAGAAATGAACGAATCCTTCTTGAGGCATTGTAGACTAGGTCATATCAATGCGACCCGACTAGCTGAAGTTACATTAAGATGCATATTTAAATTTGTTTGAATTTACATCTTGTGAAACTTGCCGGTCATGTCACAAAGATAAGATGACCATAGCTCTGTTTATTGGAAACAGAGAAAGAGTTAGTGAACTCTTGGGATTGATACATGATGATGTATGTAAGGTCCCCTGTCTACACATGCCAGGACCGATTCTTTGTACTTCATTACATTCACTGATGATCTTTCAAGATTCAGACATATGTTCCTGTTGAAACACAAGTGCGAAAATTTTGAGATAATCACAGAATATAAGTTAGAAGTAGAAAACCAAAAATGGGTATAAGTATTATGTCCTTTGATGAGATCAAGGAGGAGAATACTTGAGCACGGAATTCCTGGACTATTCTAAAGGAGAATGAGATTCTCTCTCAGCATTACTCCTCCGTATACACCATAGCACGATGGTATATCGGGACGGAGCAATATCACCCTATTTGATATGGTGTGCTCTATGATGAGTACTACTGAGTTTCTTATTTCCTTTTAGGAGTTATGCACTTGAGAAGCTGCATACCTATTGAATAGGGTTCAAATCAAATCAGTTGCCTACCACTTCATATGTGATATGGAAAGGGAAGAGCCCATATCTTAAGTTTGTTAAGATTTGGGGTTGTCCGGTCTATGTCTAAAAGCAAAATCCGGACAAGCTTGAGGCAAGGTCTGTTATGTAGAACTGGAAATGTTCCAGCTATACAAACTGCAGCTGATGATTTGGTAGAACCAAAGGATTCAATAGTTTCCAATGAACCTCAGTCTCTCCGCGGATCTAGTAGGGTTCCTCACCCACCTGAGAGATACTTCGGTTTCTCTATGACAGTGGAAGCGAGGATTGCATCATGAGATGATGACCCAACTAGTTTCAAGCTGGCCATCAGTAGTGGGACTCTATAAGAATGGATGGATGCTTATCGATCTGAGATGGAATCCTTATACACCAACAAAGTATGGACTTTGATTGCTCTATCTAAAGGGTCAAATCCCCATCATGAGCAAGTATATCTTGAGAAGATTACTAGGTGTATATAGAAAAATTGAGACTTTCAAAGCTATGCTTAAGTCCATCCAGATCCTACTTGCCACGGCTACATACCATGACTACGATATCTGGCGGTTGGGTGTCATGACTACTTTTCTAAATAATGTTTTAGAAAAGAGCGTCTATAAGTACACAGCCAGAGGGCTTCGTAGACAGTGGGAGCAACGGAAACGTGTGCAAGATGTTTTATATGATAAAACAGGTATCGCGGAGTTGGAACATTTGTTTTGATGTGGTAGTCAAAGAGTTTGATTTCATCAAAATGGTAGATGAACCTTGTATATACAAAAAGGTAGTAGGGAGTATGGTGGTGATCCTCGTAGAGTACGTGGATGACATACTCTTGATAGGAAAATAGTTTCATATGCTACGCTCGGTCAATCTCCGCTTATCACAAGGATTCTCCATATAGGATCAAAGTGATACCTCCTAAATCCTGGGTTTTTGGATCTATGAGATAGATCTAATTGGATATTAGGATTCTCACTAGATGTAGTGAGATGGTATCAATCGATCTTGGGGAGAATCACTGGAAAAGTTCCAGGATGATAAGAACGACTGAATGTCAGACACATGCATTGTCTTTACCCTCAGTGGAGGGACGGTATGTTGGAAGAGTTCCAAGCTAGATACCATGACTTACTAGACGATTAAAGGCAAGATACATCATTACCAAGGATGCTACCAAAGAGGCAGTCTGGATATATATAAGTTCATGAGATGAACTTCGTTCCTACCATTGTGTGACAATGGAGTTGTGGCTTTTGCCAAGGAACCCCCCCGTCCCATCAGAAATCCAGATATAATTCTTAGGCAGTATCACCTGATCATGGAGATGTTTGATCACCAGGGGATCGAGGTCAGGAGAGTAGACTTAGAGGACAACACGGCGGATCCACTCACAAAGGCATTTTTCCAGAGAGAGAATTTTAAGGGATGGTTGAGTATGAGATACTTCAACCACTGTTATCAGATGGCCCTAATGCAAGTGGGAGATTGTTAGTTATATGTATGCCCTAGAGGCCATTACTATACATG
Organism: Agapanthus africanus; assembly: GCA_030015575.1. Taxonomy (NCBI): domain Eukaryota; kingdom Viridiplantae; phylum Streptophyta; class Magnoliopsida; order Asparagales; family Amaryllidaceae; genus Agapanthus; species Agapanthus africanus. Next base: position 468,369,671 of record JASDDO010000022.1, read on the forward strand.
TGATGTATATTATAGTGGATGCTTGGACATATATAGGGAGGACTTTCTTGCTCGACATGATAGTATGCTATCTGGTTACTCTTTACCTTAACATGTACACTGATTGTCTCTCTGTTACATGTTGGTAAAGCCCTTAGGATGTGTACTTGACTGCCTGGACTATGATGTGGATCATACTAGTGGGGAAATGGTAGTCCATAAGTACATCCTTCAAGGTCCCTAGTCGTGGGTGTATCGAGATAGGGCATCAATGCACCAGAGTAGACTAGCGTATACGCATCTTGACCCATATGATGGGCGATGGATGATCCCATATCCATCGGTGTTTGACATCAAGGATGGTGTACGGGTGCTCAGTGGAGACTGGGTACACTGGACGGACTCGCCGAGAACTCCCAGATGGTATTATACCTTACGTCAGATGGCAGTTCTCAGGTGACACTGGTACAGAGTAGTTTGTAAACCCGAGATCGTCATAGAGTCTTGTATGATTCCTACTGTGCTTTGATTTCCATTATACCACGTCCAAGAGGGCGTGCAAAAAGGTGGCTTTTGGGTACAGTCCCGAATCACATGGAGGCAATGAGCGATAGGAGAGGATTCGTCTCTCCCGGTATAGGGAGTTGATGTTGTGCTGTGTTCGATTGGCTATAACCAGAAATCCCTGGCCAGGGTTGCTGAGATTTACTGGTAAGTGTTATCAGTAGTTTCTTGAACTGTTATAGACCTCATATCGACACGACTTATCGAGCTACTGGTCTGACGTTTACCACCCCTAGGCGAGATATGCAACATATCAGACGACGAGACCGGACTGTGCGGTAGTGTTACTGATTGGATTCGCAGGAGTACTAGCGGGCTTGCTTGTTGATCTTCTGATCGCTTAATACCCGGGTGGCCGTTACGTTTAGCACACCGCTTGCGGCTTGTGGGTGTTTGATATGATCATCACCTACTGCCGGCGTATTGACGAGTCTTTAGAGTCCTACACAGGGGTTTCCTGGCTCAAGCGAAACGGAGTAGGAGCACATGTGTGATATGTGCGGGACCGAGATTAATATGATATGAGATACTGTATTCTATTCTTGCGATTCGTGACATTGATCGGTTGTATGCGATATAGCCGGGTTATCGGATCAAGTGTTGATTTGATAAGTTGTTACTTTTGATATTAGTCGGTTATAGCCGAATTATTAAATCAAGAGTTGATTTAATTATTTAAGGCATAATTATATATTTGATTTATTACATTGCATTAACTAGTATTAGCTCACTTATGATTTATTTTCTCACTAGTTTGTGCACATTGTTTATATGTGATATATGCAAGTGTACATGTTTGTATCATGCTTGATGATACATCAAAGTTGGGTGTATGAGACTCATACCAAGATTAAGGTAAAGATTAGGGTTATTGTTTTATCTTAAGATTTAACAAAAGGGTTTGACTTAGTCAAAGTAATCAAGCTTGAAGAAGCTTGGAGAAGCTTTGACAAAGTCCACTCTTTTGTCATTTCTTTTGATATTCTTTAACCTAACCTTTAACCTAATGCATTGGTTAATTCTCTACATGAGTTAAGCATGATAGGTTAACTCACCCATGGTTACATTATTGAGGATAAGTTTTCATTTGGATGGATTATTCTTTCTTCTTCTTCTTCATCATCAAGCTCCATCCAAAAGCTTACTAGCTCCAATGGTGCTATGAGAAAAAGAGTGAGAAAATCAATTCTAAAGTGAGCCCACTTCCTACTTCTTCATCCTCTACCACTTGCCATGTAGTAGAGTGTGTTCTCTTCACAAAGTTTATGACCCAGTGAAGGAATAGCTTGAGTTAGTGTCTCCCCGACGTAGATCATCTTCGGCCTCGAAGTCATCGTAGCAAGCATGTTCGTTCTTCTCGTGGAGCTTCTCTAGAGTCCGGAGTTCACGATCGCAGCGATGGGGACGTCTACACGGAGCTAATGAAGTGAAGGAACGGATCTACAAAGGTTGTAATCCCTCTCACTTAGTCTTAAAGTGTTTAACATGTTAGTTTTCGCCTAAACCCTAGTTTAAAGATCCGGCTTCGGGTTGTTCGGCACGGCTAATTTTTTAATCGGGCATGGTTGATGCCTCGTAGACCCTTGTACGCGTGCCTAGCAACCCTACAAATCATACCCGTCAAAATCACAGGATTCCTCCTTTAAAATTGGAATGTAAAAATCAGTCGGAGGTTTTTCTTGTGTGTCCTAATAACACTTAGTCAATTCAATTGCATCGTTGTTTCCCCTAATCAGAGAGCAAAACTCTATTCAAAATTTAAAATTTGAAATGAGGCAGCGCCTCATAAGTGCGCCAGCGCTAAGAGTCAAAGACTCTGAGCCAGCGCTCACGTGCCAAGCACAAGAGCGCTCGCGCCAAGAGCGCCAGCGCTAAAGATTCTAAGGCAGCGCCTCACGTGCAAAACACGAGAGCGCTCGCGCCAAGAGCGCCAGCGCCAAGAGCGCCAGCTCCAAGAGTCAAAGTCTCTGAGACAGCGCCTCACGTGCAAAGCACGAGAGCGCTAGCGCTAGAACTAAATGTTCTCCACCCTTGGATCAAAAATCCAACGAAGATGATTAAAAATCATCAAATTACCAGAATAAAACTCTGTTGAGGAAATACTCCTCAAATCTTTCAAAATAAGAAAGATTGTGCTCTGTAAATCAGAGCACTGTTGGATCAAAAATCCAATGGTGATTAAAAATCACCAAGATACAGAATAATTTCTGTATGAGAAAGTATTTTCCCAATCTTGTTAAAAACAAGAAATATGTCTTCTGTAAAACAGAAGCCCTTGGATCAAAGATCCAATGGTGGGAAACATCCCCAAATCAATTAAAGATCTCTCAATGAGGGATTTCCTTAACTGATTCAACAAATCAGCCTCCCCTATATAAAGGACCCAAGACTTCAAGTCTTGTACAGAAGAACCCCCCCACCCCATAAACTTCAAGTTCTCAGAAAAGAAAAAGAGAAGAGAAAACTCTAAGAAGAAGAAATTTTCTTCAAGGTAAATAATAATAATAATAAGATAGATCATGGTATCTCCTCTGTATTTGAGAGTTTAACTCTTACATCAGAGGAACTTAGTTCTTTTTTTAGATCATAGATCTATAAAACAAAGTCTTTCACGAAAATAAAAGAGATCATAGCATCTCCTCATAAAAGAAGAACTCGGTTCTTAGATCCATGAGACAAAGTCTCTTATAAACCGGGAATTTAATTCTCAGAGCACAGAACTGATCAGAACTGCCAAAGAAGCGTCTTCGCGCTCCAATTTAAAAAAAGCGCTTTAGCGCACCAAGTTTGGCGCTCAGCGCCAAGCACGCCACGTGCTCCTCACATGGGTACTATTTTATTAAAAGCGCCTTAGTGCTACAAGTCTTGCATTCAGCGCAACTGTTAAGTTGATAAAACTGCACATTTGTATTACATTTTTCCTACCATTTTCATATTAAAAAAGGGACTTTATTATAATATATTATACATATGAGGGTTTATGTGTAAAAACACCATTTTCCATGTGTTAATATATTTTAATTAGTATTTGGTAGGAAAATGTATGCAAATAATATTATTGATCTAATCCTAGTAGAACAAAGTCTACTAAAATCTTATTTGAGTTGTTGTGCAGAATATTTCCAAGTTGTGCAGAATTTTCAAGGCTAGAATCAAGCAAATCAAGTTGTTGAAGAAATCTTGCCAAATTAAGAAGCAAAACTTGGAGACCAAGTCTGGAAGCAACCGAGTGAAGATTTCTTAATTCTAAAGGTGCCTTGGATTGCCAAATGTCACAATCAGAAAGCCCAAGAAAACTGACAAAGTGATCTTCACCATTGAGCGCGGATCCGCGGCCAAACCCACCCTTGGGCCGCGGATCCGCCGCAATTATAGGGAATCAGAGCACAATATTTTTTGGCGTAAATCTATGCTGAATTTTACCAAGTTTCCAACTACAAGATTCTGGCTTTGCACTATAAAAAGGCACCGAGAGCCTCTTGGAAAAGGCATCAAGCCGACGCGATCACGAAGCTCCCGACGCTCACGCATCCAGGCTGATCATCGACTGTTCGACTACCTCGTTAGGAAAGATCGAGAAGCAACTAGTTGTAATCATTTTCTATGGATTAAAAGTGTAGTTTGAAGAAGTCGATTAATAAAGGTAGTTGTTTTATTTAATTGTTTTTTTTTACATTATGTTTTCCCTCTCTTTCTTTTCATCTTCTTCTCCCAACATGCGCGAGTAATTCTCCGCTTGTTAGGGTTCGTAGGATTAGGGTAGGCTAATGGGCGATGAAAATAATTAAACCCTTTTTAAGTCCTATAAAGTTTAGGAACTTTATCAAAAGAATCATTAACATCCTAATCGGGCGCGCTAGCAATTCTTTGCTAGTTCCGACCGCGATTAGAGATTAGATCAATGATTGTTTTGGTAAAGGCTAGATATGAACGGAGTTCCGTGTCGAGATAAGGGATACGAGTGGGATTCCTTTTCCCTCCAGAAACCCTAATCTACACGCATCACCGTCGTTCTAGTTCTTAATCTATTAATGGATAAAAAGGGTAACTTTTAATTAATTGTCCATAACTACTAAATCCTAACGAACCCTACAAGCCCTCTTATTATATTAATTACATCTTTAAAATAATCTAGATCTATATTTTACATTCTTGTTTAACGTGGATCTAGAAACCATTCTATAAAATTCTTTATCCCTCCTCTCTTTCTCAACACAACTAAAGTAAAAGTAAAAGGTTCCACGTTTCCCAGAGGACGACCCGTACTCATCTCGGTCTAGCTACACGCGACACCGTTCTTATTGCGGTTAAACTACAAACACACCTTTTCGTACAATCAAATGGCGCCGTTGCCGGGGATACGTGCGTAATTTTTTATTTTTACTATTTGTGTTGAATTCTTAGACGAGCCATATCATTATTAAAACAAAACTGCAAATTGCATATTTAACGATTTGTGCGTGGATTTTTGCAAGGAGATCTGGAGTCACAAACTTGAGGAAACAGGAAACAAAGACATTTTTAGAGATCCAGAGGAGCACAAAAGGCCATACAAAAAATTTCATTAACTGTTCCTTCTGCCACGCGGCGGAACCGCGGCAAAAGCACCCATTCTGCGGCGGAACCGCGGCAAGTTGGAGGAATTAGGGAATAAATCTTCTCTGGCATCTTTCTCAACTCCTTCTCTCTCTCCTCAAATCCAATAAAATCTATTTTCTGCAGGATTCTTTGCAAAATTGCGCCGCTCAAAAATCTTTTTGCAAAAGTTTTGTGATTGGTTTTGTTTTGCATATTTTAATACGGACCTTAAGGGGCAAAGACCGAATCAAGATTAGGTGGGGATTTCATCACCCTTCCTAAGCCCCACAAATCACAAACCGAGCATATAGATCAACCCTTCATTAATTTAAAAAATATCTAGACCAGACTCTAAGGACTGTCGCGCTCAATAAGGACAGAGGAAGGTCGTGGGTAATCTATCGTTTATCCGCATTACTTTTGTAGTGCCTAGGCAAGTGTGACAAAGGCTAGTGGTTTTTAATTAGGCCCACGACGTGGTTCCTTCCCACTTACCCGGCACTTATCTGGCTACAAGGTTAGTACGGAGGCGGTAAAGGATTGATCCTGCGGCTTGTCCTTTGGAAGTCTAGGAGCGGTCTAGAGACTGACCTAGGTAACCTTAGTTCTAGGGTTGCTTGTGCATCTTAGGGAGATTTGTTTTGAGTCCCATTTTTTCAAAAACAAGCCAATTTTAAATCACACACACGCTGTCACTTGCACTAAACCCGCTTAGTGCATGCTCGGCTGGACACGGGATCCTAGTGCCCGTCTTGTTCGCGTTCCTGCTATCGACGCCGAAATCGGTACTTCTTCATCTTCCTTTCCCCCACCACACACCACATCGACCGTGATGGACGGCACTCCATCAGATTATAACACCACGCTGCCACCGCCCGCAGGTGAGCAGAATCCACCGCGCATCTCTCTCCAAGAGAGATGCTATCCTATTCGTGGTCCTCTTCCTACTTGTCTATCTCTTCCACCACCTAATGGGGATAATTTCAAAATTAAACCCCACTACATCAATCTGCTGCCCAAATTTCACGGGCTTGAGTCGGAAGACGCGTACGTTTTCATTACCAAATTCGAAAACGTATGCGCAATGATGGGTACTTCACAATTGACCTTAGATGCTATGCGCTTACGTCTTCTCCCATTCACACTGTGCGACTTGGCAGAAAAATGGCTTTATAATACTGCCGCACACTCTATCGCTAATTGGGATGAATTCGTCGTAGCATTTCTTAAGAAGTTTTACCCAAATTATAAGACTGCACATGTTAGGAGCGAGATCAACCAGTTCACCCAGCTTCCCAATGAACCATTTTGGAAGTGCTTTGAACGTTTCAAAGATCTGCTTGTCCAATGCCCCCATCATGGAATACAAAGATGGGATTTATGTCGGATTATATATGAGGGCATTAATCCAGCGACAAAGCAGATGCTTGAAACAATGTGTCGATGCAATTTCATGTCTAAAGATGACGGTGAAGCATGGAAATATCTGGAAGACCTTGCTGAACACACGTTGCAGTGGGAAAGCGTAAGACCACCTTCAACTAAGGGAGGTATTCACCAGCTCGATGTTTCTATCGCAGTGAAAGCCGAAATGGCAGCGACACAGAAGAAACTCGATGCTATTAAAAACAAGTTCTCAACATTCTCCCTAAATCAGGTCACGCTTCCTAAGACTGTCTGTGGTTGCTGTTCGGATCCTTCACACTTAACGGAAGAATGTCCTATGAATGCATCGTTTCAAGCTAATGCTGCTTTTCAGCAGCGACCTAGAAATGATCCTTATTCTTCCACATATAATCAAGGATGGAGGAATCATCCTAACTTTGCTTGGAATCAAAACCAACAAAGTAATTATCAAAGACCTTCTCCACAGCAACCACAACCACAGAATCAGCCCCCCTTTCAGTCACAAAATTTCCAAAATCCGGCCAACATTTCTACACCACAAGTGGCCGGTACAGACAACTGACTTGCACAAACTTTGGATATGTTCATAAAACAATCCATGCAAAATTCGGCTGAGATAAGGTCTTCTATTGATACCCTAACGAAAAACTCCTCCTCCCATGGTGAGAGTATTAAATCAATAGAAAACCAAATCGCACAGTTAAACGCCGCAATGAGTGCGAGAGAGAAAGGGAAACTCCCATCTCAACCCCTACCGAATCCTGGCCATTCACAAAGTCATAATGTGAATGCCATTACTACGTTGAGATCGGGGAGAGTGCTGAATAACTAAGTGGGTGAGCAATTTGATGATAGTGACACATTTGATACCCCTTCTTCTTCTTCTTCCCCTAATTCGTTTAGTCTCCCACCTTCATCCGAGCCTATTCTCCGTTTTCCCCAAGACTCGAACATTTCGCCAAATCTATCTAAGTCGATGCCCACTCCAATTTTGGGATCGAATCCGTCACCACAGTCTTCTCCACAAACGTTGGACCCAAAACTTATTGATCGAGCTCCATTTCCAAACCGATTAAGGGCCAACCGACCTAACCCGCAAATGGAAAAGATTGTGGAAATTTTTAAGCAAGTTAGCGTGAATATTCCTTTCCTAGATGCTATTCAACAAGTCCCATCTTATGCAAGAATCCTTAAAGACTTGTGCACTAGGAAGAGAAAAACTCAAGTGCCTAAAAAGGTTTTCATGACTAGTAATGTTAGCACAGCTTTTACCCAACAAATACCAAAGAAACGTAAGGACCCCGGTTGTCCTACAATCTCTATTTCTATTGGGGGTAAAAATATAAATCGTGCTTTACTCGATCTAGGCGCTAGCGTCAACTTGCTTCCTTATTCAGTATACGAGCAGTTAGGAATTGGAGAGTTAAAACCCGCCCATTGTACTCTCCAAATGGCAGACCGATCTATCACCAAACCTCAGGGCGAACTAGAGGATGTGTTAATTAAAGTCGGGGAATTCATATTTCCCGTGGACTTTATTGTTTTAGATACACAACCTGTGGCAAACCCACGCAATCAAATCCTGGTGATAGTTGGTCGACCCTTCCTAGCAACTTCTAACGCTGTGATTAATTGTCGTAACGGTTCTATGAACTTATCCTTCGGGAAAATGACAATTGAGCTTAATATTTACAAGCTAGGAAGTCAGCCATCAGAACCTTCTGCTCATTTGCTGGATGTTTGTTCCATCCACGAGATAGCTCCCGAAAGCTGCATGGATGAGGAACTTTGCTTTGATGTTCTCGACAACACTAATGAGACATCGTTTGATCTTGCACCACTTCACAGTGAGGATATGTTCAATGAGTCTGACCTTGAGATTGAACCCGTTGACTCGTTGCAAAAGTCAGCAGCACTTTCCGAGTCAATATCTTATGCAAGTTTTGAACCTCTTAAGGAGTCCGAATATCATTCCGTTACCCCTCCTTCTATTGTCTCTCCGCCAATTCTTGATCTCAAACCGCTACCTTCTCATCTTAAATATGCATATTTAGGAGAGAATGAGACCTTGCCAGTTATTATATCCGCTTCTCTAGCCGTAGAGCAAGAGAATGCACTTTTGGCAGTGTTGAGATCGAATCGGCAAGCATTTGGTTGGACAATGGCCGACATCAAAGGGATTGGTCCCTTAATTGTTGAACATCACATACATCTGATGGATGAAGCCAAACCAACCCGAGACCCACAAAGACGGTTAAATCCCGTTATGAAGGAGGCGGTAAAGAAAGAAATCGTCAAGTGCCTTGATAGTGGAATAATTTACCCCATATCTGATAGTCAATGGGTAAGTCCAATTCATGTGGTCCCTAAAAATTCTAGCATCACGGTCATCACTAACGAGGCTAATGAGTTAATCCAAACACGCACCCAAACTGGGTGGCGCGTATGTATCGATTACAGGAAACTCAACGCCGCGACGAGGAAAGATCACTTCCCTCTACCTTTCATTGACCAGATGTTGGAACGATTAGCGGGACATGAATACTACTGTTTCTTGGACGGATACTCTGGTTACAACCAGGTCCCCATCGCCGAAAAGGATCAAGATAAAACCACTTTTACTTGTCCTTTCGGAACTTTTGCTTATAGACGCATGCCCTTTGGGTTATGCAACGCTCCCGCTGCATTTCAGCGGTGTATGATGGGGATATTTTCAGATATGTCCATAAAATTTTCTAGAAATTTTTATGGACGATTTCTCCATTTTTGGGGACTCCTTTGAGGATTGCCTTCGTAATCTTGACGCTGTTCTTACCCGCTGTAAGGATAAGAACTTGACCTTGAATTGGGAAAAATGCCATTTTATGGTCCAAGAAGGTATTGTACTTGGACATATAATTTCACATAAAGGCATTGGGGTTCACAGAGCTAAAATAGATGTCATTCAAAACCTCCCTCGTCCCAATTGCGTCAAAGATATACGATCCTTCCTTGGTCATGCAGGATTTTATAGGAGATTTATTAAGGACTTTAGCAAAATTGCTAGACCCTTAACCCTTCTATTGGCCAAGGACACTACTTTTCACTTCGATTCGGATTGTGAGGCTGCTTTTAAATCACTTAAAGAATCACTCACTACAGCCCCCGTTCTATCATCTCCGGATTGGAACCACCCGTTCGAGCTTATGTGTGACGCATCAGATTTTGCTATTGGTGCTGTCTTGGGACAGCATATTGATAAGATGCCACATGTAATTTACTATGCAAGTAGGACCTTGAATGATGCACAAATAAATTACACAACTACCGAGAAAGAACTCTTGGCAGTTGTATTTGCATTAGAGAAGTTCAGGCCCTACTTGATTGGCTCGCCTATTGTGGTTTACACAGATCACTCCGCCCTACGACATCTTTTAACGAAGAAGGATGCAAAGGCCAGGCTAATACGTTGGATCCTATTGTTACAAGAATTTGATCTTGTTATCAAAGACAAGAGTGGATGTGAAAATGTAGTAGCCGACCATTTTTCACGCATCACTTCTTCGCCAACTGTGACCGTGCCAATAAATGAATCATTTCCCGACGAACAGCTCTTGAATGTATCCTACGAACCTTGGTTCGTGGATATCGTGAACTATCTTGCGACGGGACTTATACCTAGCGATTGGTCGAAACAAGACAAACTTCGATTTTTATCCCAAGTAAAATATTTTTACTGGGATGAACCATATCTATTCAAGTATCATTCCGATCAAATCATTCGCAGGTGTGTCCCTAACGATGAATTCAAGAGCGTGTTATCATTTTGTCATGATCAGGCATGCGGCGGTCACTTTGGACCTCGAAAAACGGCGGAGAAAGTTTTGCAATGTGGCTTTTATTGGCCAACATTATTTAAAGATGCATTTGAACATTGCAAAACTTGTCCGCGATGTTAGCATTTGGGTCGGATTTCACGAAGGAACGAGATGCCGCTCCAACCTATATTGGTTGTGGAAATATTTGATGTTTGGGGTATTGATTTTATGGGCCCTTTTTCCAACTCCTTTGGGAATCTATATATCTTGTTAGCGGTTGATTATGTCTCGAAGTGGGTGGAAGCTATACCGTGTCGCACCAATGACAACAAAGTTGTCATTAAGTTCCTTAAAAAAAACATCTTCTCGCGATTCGGATACCCTCGCGCTATCATTAGCGACAACGGGACACATTTCTGCAATAGGTCTTTCGAGACCTTGATGCGGAAATATTCAATCACTCACAAGCTTTCTACGCCCTATCATCCCCAAACAAGCGGGCAGGCTGAGATCTCAAATAGGCAGATCAAACAGATATTGGAGAAGACGGTTTCTAAGAACCATAAAGATTGGTCAACCAAATTGACGGATGCTCTTTGGGCATTCCGCACCGCTTATAAGACCGATCTTGGTATGTCTCCATACCGCCATGTGTTTGGGAAGGCATGTCACCTCCCTGTTGAGATTGAACATAAGGCAATGTGGGCTATTAAAGAGCTTAATTTTGATCTTGATCATGCAGGTAGCTATCGGAAGCTACAATTGAATGAGCTAAGCGAACTCCGCGATGAAGCTTACGATAATGCGGTGATAGTAAAGAATAGGACTAAAGTGTTCCACGATAAAAATCTTTTTAGAAAAACCTTCACATCGGGGCAACAAGTCCTTCATTACGATTCCCGTCTCCATCTTCATCCGGGTAAGCTTAAATCTCGTTGGAAAGGATCTTTTGTGGTGCGGTATGTACACCCGCACGGGGCAGTTGAAGTCGAAAATTTGAAAAACGGTTCAATTTTTAAAGTAAATGGGCATAGATTAAAACCGTATTTTTCTGCTGACCCCGCGGAGGAGCTCCTGTTTTTACAGGAGCCGCTTTATCAAAACTAAAATTCCTCCGCCTCACCTCCATGTTTTGATAACTTTTTCACATTTTAAGAATGGAGGTGAGTGAAAAGTGATTTGATTGAAAATCTATGCGTGTCAAAAAATAAGTTTGGGGGGATTTTTCATTTAACTATTATTTTACCCCTTGTATCTCTCCCTTAGTATACAGGTCCATGTTCTCAAAAGGCTAAATCAGTGAGGACACTGCTGAAAACAGGTTTGGGGGGGAGGTTTGTATTCACTGAATTATCTTTGACACCGGGCATTAAAATTTTTTTTTATAACAAAAGAGTAGAAAGTGAAAAAAATTACATCCAAAAGATAGGAATAATTTAAGAAAACCAAGAAAATTAGAAGTTTTCTTACACGAACTGGTAATAAGTAGTTATGAGCTGTTGTCCCAAGGGTTAGTAAAATGAAGGAAGTCACTAATCTGAGGATAAAAATAAGTCTGAAAAATAGTTTCTATTCTGGAAGCCAAACATTTGAATGTTGATACTGTAGGGTTCCTAGGCACTCTAGTGAAGTCTCACAAGTGATCAAACACGCTAATTTCTAATTTTACGGGTGCCTAGAAAACCTAGAACGGATCGTTAACTAGATATTTAGGCGAAGAAGTAAACTAGTTAACAGTTAAGTACAAGATAACGGAAATACAACCTTTGTAGATCCGGTGCTCCACCTCCACGGCTCCGCGATGAGCTCCCTCCGCTGTCCAAAACGAATTCCGAACTCTAGCATCGGCTTCATCGAAGAATGGACGGGCTTGATCGTCGGTTCAATGCCGAAGATGATCTACGTCGAGGTATCGCAAGAACAAGCTCCAACTTCATCAAGCTTTGAAAACTTGTGAATGAAACACCCTATACTACTTGGTAAGAGGTAGAGGATGAAGAAATAGGAAGTGGGTAGACTTTAGTTTTGGATTTCTCACTAGTTTTCTTCACTTGCCATTGGAGTAGCAAGCTTTTCTTTTGTTGAAGAAGATGAAGAAGAAGAAGAAGATATGATAAGTTAATTAAAAATGAGATAATTAAATCAATACTTATCATGACTTCAACTATAGTTAAGTGTAGAGAATTAACTTAGGTTAGTTAAATGGTTAGGGTTAAGCAAAAGGACAAAAGAATGACTTAGTCAAAGTTTCAAGAAACTTCAACTAAAATCAAAAGATTCAACCATTCATTTATCTTTATCTTTTTCTTTAGAAATAAATAAAATAAAAAGATAAATGAATAAGATGAAACCCTAATCACTAACTAACCATGGTTTAATACTTTACACAAAACCAAACAAGAATGTATCATCAAACATGATACAATCATGTGCACAAAGAAATATATCACATATACAACTTGCACAATTCAAGTGAGAAAATCCTTTTAAAGTCAACCAATACTAGTTAATGCAAAGTGATATATCAAATATAAAATTATACATTAAATCATTAAATCAACATTTGATTTAACGATCCGGTCATATCGCATATAAACCGACTAGTATCCTATGTATCGGCTTATCGAATCAATCCTTGATTCGATAACTAGGTTACATCGCATATAACCAATCGATACATTCATCGCGAGAATGGAATACGGTATCACATACACGCATTATTCTCGGTCCTGCACATATCTCATATGCGCTCCTATTTCGTTTCGCTTGAGCCAGGAAACCTCTGTGTAGGACTTTAAAGACTCGTCAATACGCCGGCAGCGGATGATGATCATATCAAACACCCACAAGCCGCAAGCGGTCTGCTAAACGTAACGGCCACCCGGGTATTGAGCGATCAGAAGATCGACGAGCAAGCCCGCTCACACTCCTGCGAATCCAACCAGTAACACTTACCGTATAGTCCGGTCTGTTCGTCTGATATGTCGCATATCTCGCCTAGGGGTGGTAAACGTCAGACCCCAATAGCTCGATAAGTCATGCCGACTTGAGGTCCATAACATTCGTGAAACTACTGATAACTCTTACCAGTATATCACTGCAACCCTGGCCAGGGATTTCCTGTTATGGCCAGTCGAGCATAGCACAACATCTACCCCCAATACCGGGAGAGACGAATCCCCTCCTATCGCTCATTGCCTCCATGTGAATCGGGACTGTACCCAAAAACCACCTGTTTGCACAACTCAGTAGAGCCGTGGTAGGGTGGAAATAAAAGCACAGTGGGAGACACACAAGACTCTATGACGATCTCGGGTCAACAGACTAAGCTGTACCAGTGTCACCAGAGAACTGCCATCTGACGTGAAGTATAATACCATCTGGGAGTTCTCGGCGAGTCCGTTCAGTGTACCCAGTCTCCACTGAGCACCCGCATACCATCTTCGATGTCAAACACCAATGGATATGGGATCATCCATCGCCCATCGCATGGGTCGAGAAGATATGCGCTAGTCTACTCTGGAATATCGATGCCCCATCTCGATATTCCCTCGACTAGGAACAATGAAGGATGTACTCATTGACTACCCAGGGCCTACTAGTATGATCTGCATCATAGTCCTGGAAGTCGAGTACACATCCTAAGGGCTTTATCAACATGTAATCAGAGAGACAGAAAGTATACATGTTAAGATAAAGAGCAACCAGATAGCGTACTATCATGTCGAGCAAGAAAGTCCTTCCTATATATGTCCCAGCATCCACTACAATATACATCCAATGTACAGTAATGGCCTCTAGGGCATACATATAACTAACAATCTCCCACTTGCACTAGGGCCATCTGTAGCAGTGGTTGCAGTATCACATACTCAACCATCCCCTAAAAGTCTCTCTTTGGGAAAAAGGGCCTTCGTGAGTGGATCCGCCGTGTTGTCCTCTGAGTCTACTCTCCTAACCTCGATCATCCTGGAGATCAACTATCTCCATGATCAGGTGATGCTGCCTCAGAATCTGTCTGGGTCACTGATGGGACCAGGGTTCCAGGGCCAAAGCCACAGTTCCATTGTCATACAATGGCAGGAACCTAGTTCATCTTATGAACCAATATACACCCAAACTTGCTCTTTGGTAGTATCTTTAATAGCGATGTTACCAGCCTTTATCGTCTAGTTTGCCACGGTATCTAGCTTGGAACTCTTCCAACATACCGTCCCTTTACTAAGGGTAAAGACAATGCCTGTGACTGAAATTCAGTCGTCTTTATCACCCTGGAACACTTCCAGTGATTCTCCCCAGGATCAATTGATACTATCTCACTACAACTAGTGAGAATCCTGATATCCATCTAGATCTATCTCATAGATCCAAAATCCAGGATTTAGTAGGTATCACTTTGATCCTATATGGAGAATCCTAGTGACAAGCGGAGATTAATCGAGCGTAGCATAGGAAACTCCTTCCCTATCAAGAGTATGTCATCCACGTACTCTACGAGGATCGTCACCATACTCCCTACTACCTTCTTGTTTATACAAGGTTCATCTACCATTTTGATGATGTCAACTTCTTTGACTAATCCATCAAAACAGATGTTCCAACTCCGTGATGCCTGCTTTATCCTATAAAGCATCTTGGACACGTTTCCGCTGCTCCCACTGTCTACGAGGCCCTCTGGCTGTGTACTTATAGACGCACTCTTCTAAAACAACATTTAGAAAAGCAGTCATGACACCCAACCACCAGATATCGTAGTCATGGTATGCAGCCGTGACAAGTAGGATCTGGATAGACTTAAGCATAGTTATTGGAAAAAGGTTTCATCATTATCCACGCCTGGTCGATGACGAAAACCTTTAACAAGTCTAGCTTTGAAAGTCTCAACTTTTCCATCTACACCAAGTAATCTTCTCAAGATATACTTGCTCCTGATGGGAATTTAACCCTTCAGATATAGCAGCTAAAGTCCATACTTTGCTGGTGTACATGGATTCCATCTCAGATTGCTAAGCATCCAGCCATTCTTACAGAGTCCCTACTCTCGATGGCCTGCTCGAAACTAGTTAGGTCATCATCTCATGATGCAATCCTTGCTCCCACTGTCATCGAGAAACCGAGGTATCTCTCAAGAGGATGAGGAACCCTACTAGATCGGCGGAGGGGCTGAGGTTCGTCGGGAACTATAGAATCTTATGGTTCTGTCAAATCATCAACTGCAGTTTTGTATAGCTGGAACCTTTCCAGTTCTACAGAACTGATCCTGCCTCGATCTTGTCTGGTTTTTGCTTTAAACATAGGCCGGACAACCCCAAATCCTAACTTACTTAAGAGATAGGATCTTCCCGCACCATATCTTATATGGAGTGGTAGGCACTAATTTGATTCGAACCTAATTCAATAGGTATGCAGCTTCTCAAGTGCATAACCCCAAAAGGAAATAGGTAACTCAGTAATACTCATCATAGAGCACACCATATCTAATATTGTGCAATTGCTCCGCCCTGATACACCGTTGTGCTGTGGTGTATTCAGAGGAGTAGTACGGAGAGAGAATCTCATTCTCCTTTAGAATGGTCCAGGACTGCCATGCACAAGTATTCTCCTCCCTGATCTCATCATAGGACATAATACTTATACCCGGTTATTGGTTCTCTACTTCTAACTTATATTCTGTGAATACCTCAAAAGGTTCGGACTTATGTTTCAACAGGAACATATGACTGAATCTTGAGAGATTATCAGAGAATATAATGAAGTATAAAGAACCAATCCTGGCATGTGTAGACAGGAGACTTTACATACATCATCATGTATCAGTCCCAAGAGTTTACCAACTCTTCCTCTGTTTCCAGTAAACAGAGATAGTGTCATTATATCTTTGTGACATGACTGGCAAGTTTCACAAGATGTAAATTCAAACTGATTTAAATATGCATCTAAAATGTAACTTCAGCCAGTCGGGTCGCATTGATATGACCTAGTCTACAATGCCTCAAGAAGAATTTGTTCATTTCTGAACTCTTCCTCTTATGTGTGTTCAGTATACTAGGAACTGTAGTTTGATTTAGAACGTTAATGATTTTAGATAACGTGCCTGAACCGATCAACTTTTGATATAGGAAATGTTCAAAACATTATCCAACAATACAAAATTATATCATTTCTTTACTAATAAAGAGACTGATATGATTTTATATATCAGGTTCGGTATCTAATAGCATTTGTTCAGAATCAATGTATTTGTAATACAGGGTGCCAGTGACCGACAGACTTGGCTGCAACACTTGCCCCGTTTTCTGTCTCATGAAACTTATCACCCGTTCTCAGTTTTTCTACCCTTTTGTAGCCCTATGTAACAGATTACATATCTGGGATCCTGATCCGGTATCACATACCAAGGATGCGGAGGATACTGAGAAACAGTTCTGTATAATGAACACACCCGAAGATGATACATCAGCATGCACTCTCTTCGTTTGGGCGGCACGGGAAATCTGGTATTCCCCAATTTCCTGCTCTGTCTTATAACAATTATAAGTTGGAGCGGGACCAACGTTCCCCAGCTCAGTATAACAAGCGGGTTCGGTCAATATATCTGTATTATTATCTTGATTAAGCCGTGATATGGTCGCTACCTGGAGAGAGAGAGAAGAAAACACTCTGCGTGCGCTCTTGCAAGATCAGATTGGTTATATATTTTATCTAATCAGGATGGCTCCCACTGTTTTTATCAAATCTTCCTTCAAACCCTAAAAGGAAAGACTAGCCGGGATTAATTACACTCTACAAGTTCGCCAATCTTTCAGCCAGGCTAGTGTCGGTACTTTGAGGGAGGTTCCCCATGCTTTCGCACGGACCTAATTACTGTAAACCTCGTTTTCCCAGAGGCGTAACCCCGTTGACACCTTTCTAGACACCTACTTGATCGGCTAATTGCAAAGTGCAAAACTCTCCCAGGAGTAACAATTACTCGCAGTGGGTATCGGGATCCAACTATCATATAGAAGGTATGCAATCTCATTGCAAATTTCAACACTTGAAACTCCCGATAAAGGTTTTTACCCCTAGCACCTATGACCTTAACTATGGTCAACAAATCATAAGCACTAGTCAAGTTCTACCCGTCATTTCGTGATTAATTAGACCCACCCACATGACCCTTAACTAAGGTCAACAAAGTCACGCGACTGTCCTAACTAATCGCATCATATGCGGTGTAGGAAGACATCACTTAGCTACCGTACACTGTGCCTTGACTATGGTCAACAAACACAACACGAATACTAAGTACTCTACTTCCTAAAATGACGGAGGGTTGCGAATGGTTTTTATGAAAACCTTCAACGCTTTGAACTTGATCTCGTCGCGGAATCAAATGGTTTTTAAATGGAATGTTTTTGAGGCTTTTCTAGTTTTGCTAAAGGGGTCACTCCCGGTGAAGGGATCGTCGGCCCTTTCCTCGTCGAATGAGGTGCGGGATATATCATATATATCACTGTGCAAAGCGTAAACTATAGAAGCGATCAAAGACAAACCGAGAGTCGTAGCATCTGCCAGTTATTGCTAAAGGAGTCACTCCCGGTGAAGGGATCTCGGTCCTTTCCCTATCGAATAAGGTGCAGGATGTTCTACAAGGAACACCGCGATGCAAAGCAAGAACTGTAGCTACCTGTTTTATTTTGAAATTCGATTCCACGACATCAATTAGGTTTATTTTCTTTCATTAATCTCATTAATGAATATCCCATCATTTAAATTACCTAAATATCACAGATAAATATGACGTACACTTATGCCATCCGCATTCGCCTCGATGTCCCCTCGTGCACCGTTAGGTTAGGTAACTAACGGCAGAGCGGGGCAGGGCTAGCGCGGGTGTAAAACATAAGCAACGTCTATATAATATATCATATATACTATATATAATATCTGCCACAGAACATCGCATGATCTCATCACAGATAAAGCACAGCAGAAGAAACATATGAAATATTGGATATACTAGGACGTCCGTGTTTTCAATACGAGCCAGTATAAAACACGGATTCCACGGTCGTGATGAATAGCCAATCCCACACCCCTAGACCCCTACGAGAGCGGCAAGTAACCCTACCAATTCTAGGGTTAGGAGACCCGGACTCGACTCCTCGAGATGGTCTCCCTCTGGACCCTAGAACCCGGTTACTTGTGCTCCCCTCCTTGGGTCTATCCTAGTGCAGAAAAGTAAATAATATACAAACGGTGATTACTTCCGCAACCTGGAAGTGCCCCAATAAAAGAATATTACATACAAGTTTTTACAAGAATGAAAATGGAAAAACACTCATCTCACATAAAAACCCCCCGGCTATTCAAATACGACGATCCAATATAACATATCCAGCAACACATAACATCACATGTCATCAACGTAAGTAAATATGCGCATCCCAATTGTCGTTGACATATAGCAACGAAACCGGCGATATCACATATTACACTTACGGTCATAGAAAAGAAAGTGTAAAACTACAACAGTTGGAATCCGCAACCTCTCTAGACATCACATGTCTAATCAAATGAATTCTTTAGACATCGCATGCCTAACAATTATAAACCCCGCATTTTAGTCTCAAAATCGAAAACACTTTTCAATATCAAGTCGGGCAATTCAACAGGATTCCCGACATTCTGATCGAATGCTCGTCGCAAACTTTAGTAGGCGGCCGCACCCCCGATACCGTCGACGAAGTGCACCAAGGCGGAACACCACTGCCGCGAGCACCCGAACGGATACTTTCGGCGACGGGGTTCTCCTACAGTCACTTGGTCGGGGCAATGGAGTGAGGCTGTCTATTAAGTTTACCCGGCGAGTATCCGCGTACGCTACGTGATTGCGACGGACTTTTGATCACATCAAAATTCCGTGGCAACCGATCATGTGAGACTAAAGTGCTATGTTTATAATATTCATTCCGTTATCTCATAACAATTTGTGAATTCCAATTATTGTATCACATTCCGGATAAACAGAAAATGCTAAACTTTTCGATCGAACAATCGAACAACCAAGTTTTCCCGATACAGCTCAACACATGAAATAAGTCTAACGACATTCAGTTCGTGCCTCAGTACCAACGGTCCAGCCGTAGAAGGGTCAAGCCAACGCCTCACATGTGGCACGCCGTACTGCCCCAAACCCGAAGGTTCAAAGGGCAGTTCAAGACGGTCACATAATCGAGTTAAGGTTTGTTGTCTTCTAGAGGGTCCATCGCGTTACTTGCACTACTTAGAACGTCGTTAAACTACGGAAAAATCCAACAATTGGAAATTTCCCGACAGGGGAAAAAGTGGGTATTTATATCCGGTCGAACTTTTTAACATATTCTAAAATTACCCGGAAAGCCACACCGACAAAATTAGACAGTCCGATCGAATATACAGAGTTCCCAATACAAGACAGAAAATAAAACTCTGGAATAAATTATTAAAAATTCCCAGGAATATGAGCACAGAAAACTAAGAATTACTGTGCAGAAGTCGATGCACAAAACGACAAAAGTGCCGCGGAACCGCCGCACGAGCCACGCTCATGCCGCGGAAACGCGGCAGTTTAATGGAGTTAGGGTTACGAATTGCACAGTTATTCTTATATTTTCCTTCTGATATTTATGGATATTTTTAATTCACAAAAATCCTAGAAATTGAAAAATGTACAGAGAGCAATTTCCTAGTCGGGTTTTGGGTCGATCGGACTTCTGATTCCGTCGGGACTTCGCCTAAGGCTCTAGCTAGGCTCTGATACCACTGTAGGGTTCCTAGGAACTCTAGTGAAGTCTCACAAGTGATCAAACACGCTAATTTCTAATTTTACGGGTGCCTAGAAAACCTAGAACGGATCGTTAACTAGATATTTAGGCGAAGAAGTAAACTAGTTAACAGTTAACTACAAGATAACGGAAATACAACCTTTGTAGATCCGGTGCTCCACCTCCACGGCTCCGCGATGAGCTCCCTCCGCTGTCCAAAACGAATTCCGAACTCTAGCATCGGCTTCAACGAAGAATGGGCGGGCTTGATCGTCGGTTCAATGCCGAAGATGATCTACGTCGAGGTATCGCAAGAACAAGCTCCAACTTCATCAAGCTTTGAAAACTTGTGAATGAAACACCCTATACTACTTGGCAAGAGGTAGAGGATGAAGAAATAGGAAGTGGGTAGACTTTAGTTTTGGA
The DNA here is from genome assembly GCA_030015575.1 of Agapanthus africanus. Classification (NCBI taxonomy): domain Eukaryota; kingdom Viridiplantae; phylum Streptophyta; class Magnoliopsida; order Asparagales; family Amaryllidaceae; genus Agapanthus; species Agapanthus africanus. Next base: position 468,390,210 of record JASDDO010000022.1, read on the forward strand.
TTTCTCACTAGTTTTCTTCACTTGCCATTGGAGTAGCAAGCTTTTCTTTTGTTGAAGAAGATGAAGAAGAAGAAGAAGATATGATAAGTTAATTAAAAATGAGATAATTAAATCAATACTTATCATGACTTCAACTATAGTTAAGTGTAGAGAATTAACTTAGGTTAGTTAAATGGTTAGGGTTAAGCAAAAGGACAAAAGAATGACTTAGTCAAAGTTTCAAGAAACTTCAACTAAAATCAAAAGATTCAACCATTCATTTATCTTTATCTTTTTCTTTAGAAATAAATAAAATAAAAAGATAAATGAATAAGATGAAACCCTAATCACTAACTAACCATGGTTTAATACTTTACACAAAACCAAACAAGAATGTATCATCAAACATGATACAATCATGTGCACAAAGAAATATATCACATATACAACTTGCACAATTCAAGTGAGAAAATCCTTTTAAAGTCAACCAATACTAGTTAATGCAAAGTGATATATCAAATATAAAATTATACATTAAATCATTAAATCAACATTTGATTTAACGATCCGGTCATATCGCATATAAACCGACTAGTATCCTATGTATCGGCTTATCGAATCAATCCTTGATTCGATAACTAGGTTACATCGCATATAACCAATCGATACATTCATCGCGAGAATGGAATACGGTATCACATACACGCATTATTCTCGGTCCCGCACATATCTCATATGCGCTCCTATTTCGTTTCGCTTGAGCCAGGAAACCTCTGTATAGGACTCTAAAGACTCGTCAATACGCCGGCAGCGGATGATGATCATATCAAACACCCACAAGCCGCAAGCGGTCTGCTAAACGTAACGGCCACCCGGATATTGAGCGATCAGAAGATCGACGAGCAAGCCCGCTCACACTCCTGCGAATCCAACCAGTAACACTTACCGTATAGTCCGGTCTGTTCGTCTGATATGTCGCATATCTCGCCTAGGGGTGGTAAACGTCAGACCCCAATAGCTCGATAAGTCATGCCGACTTGAGGTCCATAACATTCGTGAAACTACTGATAACTCTTACCAGTATATCACTGCAACCCTGGCCAGGGATTTCCTGTTATGGCCAGTCGAGCATAGCACAACATCCACCCCCAATACCGGGAGAGACGAATCCCCTCCTATCGCTCATTGCCTCCTTGTGAATCGGGACTGTACCCAAAAACCACCTGTTTGCACAACTCAGTAGAGCCGTGGTAGGGTGGAAATCAAAGCACAGTGGGAGACACACAAGACTCTATGACGATCTCGGGTCAACAGACTAAGCTGTACCAGTGTCACCAGAGAACTGCCATCTGACGTGAGGTATAATACCATCTGGGAGTTCTCGGCGAGTCCGTTCAGTGTACCCAGTCTCCACTGAGCACCCGCATACCATCTTAAATGTCAAACACCAATGGATATGGGATCATCCATCGCCCATCGCATGGGTCGAGAAGATATGCGCTAGTCTACTCTGGAATATCGATTCCCCATCTCGATATTCCCTCGACTGGGAACAATGAAGGATGTACTCATTGACTACCCAGGGCCCACTAGTATGATCTGCATCATAGTCCTGGAAGTCGAGTACACATCCTAAGGGCTTTATCAACATGTAATCAGAGAGACAGAAAGTATACATGTTAAGATAAAGAGCAACCAGATAGCGTACTATCATGTCGAGCAAGAAAGCCCTTCCTATATATGTCCCAGCATCCACTACAATATACATCCAATGTACAGTAATGGCCTCTAGGGCATACATATAACTAACAGATACCCTACAATATGCACCTACACACGTCTTGAAACTCGGGATAGTAGAGGATACCTTGAAATGCTCTATTCTAAAAGCCAAAGTATGAAGGAAATAAAAAAAATGATGAAGAAAATATAAAAAAGGGTGAAAAGAAAAATGAACACTGGTTTTGTTATCGCCAAGGCAGCAATAAAAAAAATATAGCGAGGGTGCCTCTTCACCTAGTGTCCTAAGACCAACTGGTCTGGGAGTCACTGCTAAGCCTTAGGTGGTGTAAGACGAGGAAATATTATCACCAAATCAGCAAGCACATGAGTAATCGGTCAGTTAGTACCTTAAGAAGTATTAACGGTCGCATGAAAATGTGTGAGCAAATCTAAGTATTCATCAAATTAAAAAGTACTAAGGTAGATGGTCAAGAGTATGATAGCTTGAATTGAATTCTCTGAGTGTAGGGATGACCATTTCACACACGTAGGGGTATATGATCAATGTTTGGATGAAAGGTAGGAATGAAGAATAAAGACGATGTTTTATTGAGGGATAATGTGATTTCTAACATCTTTTCATGACTATTAAGATATGGCTCATGACAACTGAAAAGCTGGCATAGTTGGAAACTCTTCTTTTCAAAGTATTTCTTTTATGGTTCTTGTCTTTATATGTAAATTTCACCATCTTTCTTTTGTTATTGGATTTTGTGGGTGTAATCCGCTGAAAACCCTCAGGAGACAACACTCCTCCTACTAGGGACACTTAGAGGTTTAACGTCTTGTTGCACGTGCTCAGTGCAATCGTGTCTGCCTACGAAAGTGTGCTTAGTTTTCTCCTTTCTTTTTCTCCTCTTAAATAAACTAGTTTGCTCGGGACGATCAAAGATAAGTTTGGGGGTATTTGTTCAGTTGATAAAACTGCACATTTGTATTACATTTTTCCTACCATTTTCATATTAAAAAAGGGACTTTATTATAATATATTATACATATGAGGGTTTATGTGTAAAAACACCATTTTCCATGTGTTAATATATTTTAATTAGTATTTGGTAGGAAAATGTTATTGATCTAATCCTAGTAGAACAAAGTCTACTAAAATCTTATTTGAGTTGTTGTGCAGAATATTTCCAAGTAGTGCAGAATTTTCAAGGCTAGAATCAAGCAAATCAAGTTGTTGAAGAAATCTTGCCAAATTAAGAAGCAAAACTTGGAGACCAAGTCTGGAAGCAACCGAGAGAAGATTTCTTAATTCTAAAGGTGCCTTGGATTGCCAAATATCACAATCAGAAAGCCAAAGAAAACTGACAAAGTGATCTTCACCATTGAGCGCGGATCCGCGGCCAAACCCACCCTTGGGCCGCGGATCCGCCGCAATTATAGGGAATCAGAGCACAATATTTTTTGGCGTAAATCTATGCTGAATTTTACCAAGTTTCCAACTACAAGATTCTGGCTTTGCACTATAAAAAGGCACCGAGAGCCTCTTGGAAAAGGCATCAAGTCGACGCGATCATGAAGCTCCCGACGCTCACGCATCCAGGCTGATCATCGACTGTTCGACTACCTCCTTAGGAAAGATCGAGAAGCAACTAGTTGTAATCATTTTCTATGGATTAAAAGTGTAGTTTGAAGAAGTCGATTAATAAAGGTAGTTATTTTATTTAATTGTTTTTTTTACATTATGTTTTCCCTCTCTTTCTTTTCATCTTCTTCTCCCAACATGCGCGAGTAATTCTCCGCTTGTTAGGGTTCGTAGGATTAGGGTAGGCTAATGGGCGATGAAAATAATTAAACCCTTTTTAAGTCCTATAAAGTTTAGGAACTTTATCAAAAGAATCATTAACATCCTAATCGGGCGCGCTAGCAATTCTTTGCTAGTTCCGACCGCGATTAGAGATTATATCAATGATTGTTTTGGTAAAGGCTAGATATGAACGGAGTTCCGTGTCGAGATAAGGGATACGGGTGGGATTCTTTTTCCCTCCAGAAACCCTAATCTACACGCATCACCGTCGTTCTAGTTCTAAATCTATTAATGGATAAAAAGGGTAACTTTTAATTAATTGTCCATAACTACTAAATCCTAACGAACCCTACAAGCCCTCTTATTATATTAATTACATCTTTAAAATAATCTAGATCTATATTTTACATTCTTGTTTAACGTAGATCTAGAAACCATTCTATAAAATTCTTTATCCCTCCTCTCTTTCTCAACACAACTAAAGTAAAAGTAAAGGGTTCCACGTTTCCCAGAGGACGACCCGTACTCATCTCGGTCTAGCTACACGCGACACCGTTCTGATTGCGGTTAAACTAAAAACACACCTTTTCGTACAATCAGCAACGCGCTCCTCACGTGGGCGTTATTTTAAAAAAAGTGCCTTAGCGCGCCAAGTCTGGCGCTCAGCGCCAAGCGCGCCACGTGCTCCTCACGTGGGCGCTATTTTATAAGAAACGCCTTAGCGCTCCATGTCTAGCGCTCGGCGCTAAGCGCGCCACGTGCTCCTCACGTGGGTGCTATTTTAAAAAAAGCGCTTTAGCGCTCCAAGTCTGGCACTCAGCGCCAAGCGTGCCGCGTACTCCTCACGTGGGCGCTGAGCAAATACAAAGCGCTCTGTAAATAGAGCCCCCAGCACCATAAAGAATGTTCAACACTCAGCAAAAGACAAAAAAAAGGGGTGTCAGAGCCCAAATCAATGCTCTGCATTGTTGAATAAAAGAGGGGTTGAGCCCAAAAAAGTGTTAAACACTTTATTCAGAACTGAGTGGACTGAGCCCAAGTTAGCCACAAGTCCCTAACTTAGACCAACCGAGCCCATGTGCTCACAATTTCCCTAATTGATCTTAGTCCGAAACCTGACTACAGATCTCCCAACCAACATTGGTTCAAGGATACATCTCTTCATTCCTCTGATATGTGTCGTTGTAATTCTTCAACGTCTTCAGAGAGGTGGCGGGTCCCGACAACCAGACATTCCATAGACTATGATGTCCTAAAACTAACAATGGACCGTAACGTCCCTAAACTAACCTCTATAGACTATGACGTCTTTAAACTATGGACTATGAGGTCCTTAAACTCATGGACTATGATGTCCTTAAACCCAGCTGACCGTAACGTCCCTAAACTAAAACGACAGAGCCCAAATGCTCTTTCGTTGGATCTAAATGATCCCAAAAACTTGTTGGGTAGATCTTAGTCTAAAATTAGACTAACGTATCCTTAACAAGTATTTAAGTTGATCTTAATCTAAAACAAGATTAACGATCCTTAAACCAACCCAAACCCAAATCTAAGAAAATATGGATTTGGACTAATCCACGCCCTACGGGCGACAACCTAAATTAGTCTCCGTATACAATCCACGGGCAACCAAAATAAAACAAACATACACGACACGAGTGACCCTCTGGAGAAGGAGAAAGTGGTTACCGCGATGCGGTAGCATAATTAACTGCAGGGGCTTGCGCCTGCAGGGAAGAGCGTCCCCATAATCAAAAACCCCTCGCAAACGAGGGGGAATCTGACGAGGTCTGCTACAACGGCCGCATCCATCTAAACCTCCAATATACGGTGCCATAAATCAATTTGGCATCTTCGGAGAGGTGGACGGATAAACCCAATAGCATCTGCCCCTAAATTCAGGCTAGACATTTGTCTTCCCGGCTTTCGGCGGTGATCTCATACATGAAATCGTCGAATGCTATATTGACGAGCTCGTGGTGAAAAGCAAATCGTACGAAGAGCATTGGGAGCATCTGAAGATAGTGTTCCAACGTCTTCGAAAATACAACCAGAAGATGAACCTTCTCAAATGCGCGTTCGGAGTTTTCTCGGGCAAATTCCTAGGATTCATCGTATGATACCGGGGCATCGAGATAGACCCGTCAAAGATCAAGGCGATTATGGAAATGCCTCCGCCAAGAACTCTCAAGCAACTACGATCTCTCCAAGGAAAGCTAGCATATATCCGACGATTCATAGCCAATCTCTTCGGCAAGTGCCGCCCCTACAGCCATTTAATGAAGAAGGGGACCCCCTTTGTCTGGGATCGTAAATGCCAGAGTGCACTCGACGAAATTAAGCAATACCTGCAGAATCCGCCAATGTTGACCGCTCCAGTTAAGGGAAAGCCCCTCATCCTGTACACAACAGCCCTTGAAGGTTCATTTGGCGCGCTATGGGCACAAGAGAATGATCAAGGGAAGGAGAGAGCTCTCTACTATTTGAGTCGAGTTCTTCTGGAGGCAGAAAACAACTACCCCCCTATCGAAAAATACTGCCTGGCGTTAATCTTCGCGATAACGAAGCTCAAACACTATACTTTGGCGCATGAGGTCCATCTCATATCAAAAATGGATCTTCTCAAGTATTTGATGTCAAGAGCCATACTAACGGGGTGCCTCGCTAAATGGGCCCTACTCTTAATGGAATTTTCGATAAAATACCGACCGCTTAAGGCAGTGAAAGGTCAGGCCATCGCCGACTTCCTCGCTGAGCATCCGATACCTACTGATTCACCCCTAAACTGCGAATTGCCAGACGAACACGCGTTTGACATGATCGACGGGGAGAAAGGAGGGAGTGATACCCGATGGCAACTCTATTTTGATTGAGCATCTTCCATAAAGAAGCGACAACACAACACCCTTATAATCAAATCTGGGGTAGGTCTTATCTTCGTGACTCCACAAGGAGGGATAATGCGCTTTGCCTTTTCCTTAACAGAGCCAAGGACAAACAATGAAACAGAATATGAAGCTTTGATCGCAGGTCTTGAGATCGCTATCGACATGGGAATCGAAAACCTCCTCATATATAGAGACTCCCAGCTGGTCGTTAGTCAAGTAAACGACGACTATCAAACGTGCAAACCAGATTTGGTGAAGTACGGTGAGAGAGTGCAACAATTGCTGACTCAAATCCCTTCCTACACCTTGGAAAGCATACCGCGAATGGAGAATAGCAAGGCGGATGCATTAGCCAAACTCGCTAAAGAACTGGCTGACGAAAACCTTGATGACATAAGAATCGTTATACAAAGCCGTCGGGTTCTTGCACCAACGGAAACATCTTCGGAGTCGTTTGAAGAAAAGGAAGCGACCAAGAAAACAGTCCTACAAATACAGGACCAAGAAAAGGCTAAGGATTGGAGAGAAGTATTTATAGATTACTTCAAATTCCGTCGAACGCCTGAAGATGCGTCCTCAAGACATCAGCTCATGAAACGAGCTCTGTCTTTCGCCTTCGTCAATGATACTCTGTATAAGAGATCGTTCGACTCTCTGTGGCTAAGATGCCTGAAACCAGAAGAAGCAAGGAGAGTCATCCAAGAAACTCATGACGGACTCTGCGGTTCTCATCAAGCCGGGCCGAAGATGAAGCTGAAGATCAAAAGGATGGGCTACTATTGTCCTACGATGATTCAGGACTGCCTCGAATACGCGAAGCAGTGCCACTCGTGCCAAATCCATAGAGAATTCATCCACCAACATCCAAACTCGCTACACCCAACAACGGCTAGCTGGCTGTTCGAAATGTGAAGAACCGACATAATTGGACCCATCGAGCCAGCGTCATCTAAGGGACATCGGTTCATATTGGCGACAACTGATTACTTCTCCAAATGGGCAGAAGTGATACCGCTAAGAGAAGTGAAGACGGAGAATATCCTTCATTTCTTCAAGACACACGCCATTTATCGGTTCGGCACTCCGCGACAGATTATCTCCGATAACGGACCGGCCTACAGAAGTCACAAAATCAGCTGCTTCGCACATCAGCATAATATAGACCGGAGATACTCTTCGGTCTATAATCTCTGAGCTAACAGTCTAGCTGAGGCTTTCAACAAAACCTTGACGAAGATCATAAAGAAGACAGTGTTCAAAAATAAGAAGGACTGGCACGAAAGACTGCATGAAGCTCTCTGGGCTTACCGGACCACATTCAAAACGGCCACAAATACAACGCCATATGTGTTAGTGTTCTGCACAGAAGCAGTACTCCCCTTGGAGATAGAGCTACCCTCTCTACGAAGTGGCAGTTCATTATGAGCTAACGGACGAAGAGAATGCTCATCTTCGGCTCGAGGAGCTCGACGCCCTCGATGAAGCTCGTCTCATGGCGCAGCAAAACCTAGAAGCTTACAAAGCAAAGATGACGCGCTCATACGAAAGGTTGACTAGGCCGAGAACATTCCGCCAAGGCGAACTCCTGTTAGTGGTCAAGAGACCTATGATTCCCAATCGTGCCAAACGGGGGAAATTCGAGCCGAACTATGAGGGCCCGTACATCATAGACAAAGTCTACCAAGAAGGGGTCTATCTACTCATGGATATGCATGGCGAAAGACCGTTCATGCCAATAAACGGCCGGTTCCTGAAAAGATACTATGCCTGACGAGTCACGACCTAGGTCAACGATAGATGATGACACCTATGTCCGCTCGCTATCTTCCCAAGCTCAAACTCTATGAGTAGTATCCGGTGAAGCCTTGCCTCAAAATCGCTATGGACCGAAACGTCCCTAAACTAACAATGGACCGCAATGTCCTAAAACTAGCGACGGACCAAACATCTTTAAACTACTACAAACCGCAGCATCCTAAGGCTGACGCAAAATAAAACGGTACGTCCATAAGCATGATGGGCACGGATGAAAACCTGAAATGGCTCCATGAGTAAAAACAGCAGGACTACCGGCGAGTTTGTGAAAACCCGAAAGGGCGCAGGCTCGTAAAAGATTCATACACACTTGCAAGGTCCTCTCGACTTTGTGAGGAGAAAATGCCTGCGTGAGATCCTTACGACTCACAAATGAGCGACACACTTAGGTATCCCCACGATTCCTTAGGAGTAATTACACTTACGAGATCCTCACGACTCGTAAGGAGTGTAGGGTTCCTAGGCACTCTAGTGAGGTCTCACAATTCATCGAACATGCCAATTTCAAAAATAACGGTGCCGAGAGACCCGACTACGGATCGTTTGCTAGATTTCTAGGCGAAAAGATAACTAGTTAACAACTTAACTATAAAGAATACGGAAATACAACCTTTGTAGATCCGGTGCTCCACCTCCATAGCTCCGCAACGAAGTCCCCTCGCTGTCCATATGAGTTCCCGGGCTCTAGCGTCGGCTTCGTCGGAGAATGGGCAAGCTAGGTCGTCGATGTCCATGCCGAAGATAATCTACGTCGAGGTATCGCTAAATCAAGCTCCGACTTCACCAAGTCAAGAAACTTGTGAAGAAAACACACTCTACTACTTGGCAAGAGGTAGAGGATGAAGAAATAGGAAGTGGGTAGACTTTAGATTTGGATTTCTCACTCTTTATCATCAATCACCATTGATGACCTAAGGTTTTCTTCATGTGTTGAAGTGAAGAAGAAGATGAAGTAGAATATGATTAGTATTATGATAAGTTTTTAAAGAATAAATAAAAATCCATTCTTATCATAATTCTCACCATGGTTAGGTGTAGAGAATTAACTTGAGTTAATAGAATTGGTTAGGGTTAAGCATGAGACAAAATGGTGACTAAGTCAAAAGTTCATGAAGCTTCATGAAAGAAAACAAAAGAAAGCCACCATTCTATTTTATGCAATTTATTTTCCAAAAATAAAAACAAATGAATAAATGAATAATTAAATAAAAACCCTAACCATTTCTTTAACCAAGATTTAATTCTTTACACAAACCCTAATTTGCATGCATCATCAAATATGATACAAACAAGTGCACAAAATCATATCGCATATGCAATGCGCACATCCGAGCGAGAAAATCCATTTAAAGTAAACCAATACTAGTTAATGCAAAGTAATATATCAAATATATAATTATGCATTAAATCATTAAATCAACACTTGATTCAATGATCCGGTCATGTCGCACACAACCGACTAGTATACAATGTATCGGCTTATCGAATCAACGCTTGAATCGATAACTAGGTTATATCGCATACAACCATTCGACATATTGATCGCGAGAATGAAATATGGTATCACATACTCGTATTATTCTCGGTCCCGCACATATCTCATATGCGCTACTATTTCGTTTTGCTTGAGCCAGGAAACCTCTGTGTAGGACTCTAAAGACTCGTCAATACGCCGGCAGCACGTGATGATCATATCAAGCACCCACAAGCAGCAAGCGGTCTGCTAAACGTAACGGCCACCCGGGTATTGAGAGATCAGAAGATCGACGAGCAAGCCCGCTCACACTCCAGTGAATCCAACCAGTAACACTACCGTACAGTCCGGTCTGATCGTCTGATATGTCGCATATCTCGCCTAGGGGTGGTAAACGTCAGACCCCAATAGCTCGATAAGTCGTGTCGATATGAGGTCTATAACAATTCGAGAAACTACTGGTAACACTTACCAGTAAATCTCAGCAACCCTGGCCAGGGATTTCCTGTTATAGCCAATCGAACACAGCGCAACATCAACCCCCCTATACCGGGAGAGACGAATCCCCTCCTATCGCTCATTGCCTCCATGTGACTCGGGACTGTACCCAAAAACCACCGTTTTGCACGCCCTCTTGGACGTGGTAAGATGGAAATCAAAGCACAGTGGGAACCACACAAGACTCTATGACGATCTCGGGTCAACAGACTACTCTGTACCAGTGTCACCAGAGAACTGCCATCTGACGTGAGGTATAATACCATCTGGGAGTTCTCGGCGAGTCCGTCCAGTGTACCCAGTCTCCACTGAGCACCCGTATATCATCTCTGATGTCAAACACCGATGGATATGGGATCATCCATCGCCCATCTGTATGGGTCGAGAAGGTACACGCTAGTCTACTCTGGTATATCGATGCCCCGTCTCGATACACCCACGACTAGGGACTTTGAAGGATGTACTTATGGACTACCATGTCCCTACTAGTATGATCCGCATCATAGTCCAGGTAGTCAAGTACACATCCTAAGGGCTTTACCAACATGTAACAGAGAGACAATCAGTGTACACGTTAAGGTAAAGAGTAACCAGATAGCATACTATCATGTCGAGCAAGAAAGTCCTCCCTATATATGTCCCAGCATCCACTACAATATACATCCAATGTACAGTAATGGCCTCTAGGGCATACATATAACTAACAATCTCCCACTTGCACTAGGGCCATCTGTAGCAGTGGTTGTAGTATCTCATACTCAACCATGCCATAAAAGTCTCTCTCTGGGAATAGGCCTTCGTGAGTGGATCTGCCGTGTTGTCCTCTGAGTCTGCTCTCCTAACCTTGATCAGCCTGGAGATCAACTATCTCCATGATCAGGTGATACTGCCTTAGAATATGTCTGGATCACTGATGGGACCTGCGTTCCTTGGCATAAGCCACAACTCCATTGTCACACAATGGTAGGAACTAAGTTCATCTCATGAACTAATATACATCCAAACAACCTCTTTGGTAGCATCTTAAGTAGCGATGTATCCTGCCTTTATCGTCTAGTATGTCACGGTATCTAGCTTGGAACTCTTCCAACATACCTTCCCTTTACTGAGGGTAAAGACAATGCCTGCGACTGACATTCAGTCGTCTTTATCACCCTGGAACACTTCCAGTGATTCTTCCCAGGATCGATTGATACCATCTCACTACTCTGGTGAGTATAACTAACACCCAAATAACATCTATCACATAGATGAAAACTCAGGATTTAGGAGGTATCATTTTGATCCTACATGGAGAATCATTGTGATAATCGGAGATTGATCGAGCGTAGCATAGGAAACTCCTTCCCTATCAAGAGTATGTCATCCACGTACTCTACGAGGATCACCACCATACTCCTTACTACCTTTTTGTTTATACAAGGTTCATCTACCATTTTGATGATGTCAAACTCTTTGACTAATCCATCAAAACAGATGTTCCAACTCCGCGATGCCTGCTTTATCCTATAAAGCATCTTGCACACGTTTCCGCTGCTCCCACTGTCTACGAAGCCCTCTGGCTGTGTACTTATAGACACTCTCTTCTAAACATCATTTAGAAAAGCTGTCATGACACCCAACCACCAGATATCGTAGTCATGGTATGTAGCCGTGACAAGTAGGATCTGGATGGACTTAAGCATAGCTACTTAGAAAAGGTTTCATCATCATCCATACCTGGTCAATGATGTAGACCTTTAACAAGTCTAGCTTTGAAAGTCTCAACTCTTCCATGTACACCAAGTAATCTTCTCAAGATATACTTGCTCCTGATGGGGATTTAACCCTTCAGATATTGCAACTAAAGTCCATACTTTGTTGGTGTATAAGGATTCCATCTCAGATCGCTAAGCATCCAGCCATTCTTACAGAGTCTTACTCCTGATGGCCAGCTCGAAGCTAGTTGGGTCATCATCTCATGATGCAATCCTTGCTCCCACTATCATCGAGAAACCGAGGTATCTCTCAGGTGGGTGAGGAACCCTACTAGATCGGCAGAGAGGCTGAGGTTCGTTGGAATCTACTGAATCCTTTGGTTCTATCAAATCATCATCTGTAGTTTGTATGGCTGGAACCTTTCCAGTTCTACATTACAGACTTTGCCTCGAGCTTGTCCAGATTTTGCTTTTAGATATAGGCCGGACAACCCCAAATCTTAACTAGCTTAAGACATGGGCTCTTCCCTTTCCATATCACATATGAAATGGTAGGCTACTGATTTGATCGGGACTCTATTCAATAGATATGCAGCTTCTCAAGCGCATAACTCCCAAATGGAAATAGGTAACTCAGTAGTACTCATCATAGAGCACATCATATCAAATAGGGTGTATCTGCTCCGCCCCGACATACCATCGTACTATGATGTATACGGAGGAGTAATGCCGAGAGAGAATCTCATTCTCCTTTAGAATAGTCCAGGAATTCCATGCACAAGTATTCTCCTCCCTGATCTCATCATAGGACATAATACTTATACCCGTATTTTGGTTCTCTACTTCTAACTTATATTCTGTGAATATCTCAAAAGGTTCGGACTTGTGTTTCAACAGGAACATATGTCTGAATCTAAAGAGATCATCAGAGAACGTAATGAAGTATAAAGAACCGGTCTTGGTATGTGTAGACAGGGGACTTACATACATCAACATGTATCATCCTAAGAGTTCATTAACTCTTTCTCTGTTTCCAATAAACAGAGCTATGGTCATCTTATCTTTGTGACATGACTGGCGAGTTTCACAAGATGTAAATTCAAACTAATTTAAATATTCATCTATATGTAACTCAAGCTAGTCGGGTCGCATTGATATGACCTAGTCTACAATACCTCAAGAAGGATCCGTCTATTTCTGAACTCTTCCTCTTGTGTGTGTTCCATATACTAAAAAACTGTAGTTTGATTTAGAACGTCAATGCTTTTAGACAACGTGCCTGAACCGATCAACTTTTGATATAGGAAATGTTCAAAACATTATCCAACAATACGAAATTTTATCGTTTCTTTACTAATAAAGAGACAGATATGATTTTGTATATCAGGTTCGGTATCTAATAACATTCGTTCAGAATCAATGTATTACAATACAGGATGACAGTGACCAACAGACTTGGCTGCAACACTTGCCCCGTTTTCTGCCTCATGAAACTTATCACCCGTTCTCAGTTTTTCTACCCTTTTGTAGCCCTATGTAACAGATTACATATCTGGGATCCTGATCCGGTATCATATACCAAGGATGCGGAGGATACTGAGAAACAGTTCTGTATAATGAACACACCCGAAGATGATGCATCATCATGCACTCTCTTCGTTTGGGCGGCACGGGAAATCTGGTATTCCCCAATTTCCTGCTCTGTCTTATAACAATTATAAGTTGGAGCGGGACCAACGTTCCCCAGCTCAGTATAACAAGCGGGTTCGGTCAATAATCCGTTTTATTATCTTGATTAAGGCGTGATATGGTCGCTACCAGGAGAGAGAGAGAAGAAAACACTCAGCGTGTGCTCTTGCAAGAATAGATTGGTTATTATGTTATCTAATCAGGATGGCTCCCACTGCTTTTTATCAAATCTTCCTTCAAACCCTAAAAGGAAAGACTAGCCGGGATTAATTACACACTACAAGTTCGCCAATCTTTCAGCCAGGCTAGTGTCGGTACTTTGAGGGAGGTCCCCCGTGCTTTCGCACGAACCTAATTAATGTAAACCTCGTTTTCCCAGAGGCGTAACCCCGTTGACACCTTTCTAGACACCTACTTGATCGGCTAATTGTAATGTATAAAACTCTCCCAGGAGTAACAATTACTCGCAGCGGGTATCGGGATCCAACTATCTCATAGAAGGTATGCAATCTTATTGCAAATTTCAACACTTGAAATTCCCGATAATGTTTTGCCCCGAACGATCTATGACCTTGACAAGGTCAACAAACCATAGACCGCAAGTCAAGTTCAACCCGTCATTTCTTGATTGAATCAAACCCACCCGCACGACCCTTGACAAGGTCAACAAGGCCGCACGACTACCCTAACCCAATCTGCATCATATGCATAAGCAGATAAATACTGGTTAGCTACCGCACACTGCGCCTTGACAAGGTCAACAAACGCAGCACAAATACTAAACAGGACTTATCTGAAATGACGGAGGGCTACGACAGGTTTTTCTGAAAACCTATTGCGTAATGAACTTGATATCGTTGTAGAATCAAATGATTTTGAAATGGAGTGTTTTGTAGGCTTTTCTAGTTTTGCTAAAGGAGTCACTCCCGGTGAAGGGATCGTCGGTCCTTTCCTCGTCGAATGAGGTGCGGGATATATCATATATATCACTGTGCAAAGCAGAACTCTTAAAAGCAATCAAAAAACAAACCGAGTGTATAGCATCTGCCAGTTATTGCTAAAGGAGTCACTCCCGGTGAAGAGATCTCGGTCCTTTCCTTATCGAATAAGGTGCAGGATATATCATATATACCGCTGTGCAAAGCAAGAACTGTAGCTACCTGTTTTATTTTGAAATTCGATTCTACAACATCTTAGGTTTCTTTTATTTCATTAATCATATTAATGAAGTCCCATCATTTAAGTACCTAAACATCACAGATAAATACGACGTACACTTATGCCATCCGCATTCGCCTCGATGTCCCCTCGTGCACCGTTAGGTTAGGTAATTAACGACAGAGCGGGGCAGGGCTAGCGCGGGTGTAAAACATAAGTAACGTCTATATAATATATCATATATACTATATACTGTATCTATCACAGAACATCACATGATCACATCACAGATATCGCAGCAGAAGAAACATATGAAATATTGGATATACTAGGACGTCCGTGTTTTCAATACGAGCCAGTATAAAACACGGATTCCACGGTCGTGATGAATAGCCAAACCCACACCTCTAGACCCCTACGAGAGCGGCAAGCAACCCTACCAATTCTAGAGTTAGGAGACCCGGGCTCGACTCCTCGTGTTGGTCTCCCACTGGACTCCAGAACCCGGTTACTTGTGCCCTCCTCCTTGGGTCTATCCTAGTGCGGAAAAGTAAATAATATACAACGGGTGACAACTTCCGCTACCTGGAAGTGCCCCAATAAAAGAATATTACATACAAGTTTTTACATGAATGAAAATGAAAAACACTCATCTCACATAAAAACCCCCGGCTATTCGAACACGACGATCCAATATAACATATCCAGCAACACATAACATCACATGTCATCAACATAAGTAAACATGCGCATCCCAATTGTCGTTGACATATAGCAACGAAACCAGCGATATCACATATTACACTTACGGTCACAGAAAAGAAAGTGTAAAACTATAACAGTTGGAATCCGCAGCCACCTCAGACATCGCATGCCTGACCAAATGAATTACTTAGACATCACATGCCTAACAATTATAAACCCCGTATTTTAGTCTCATTATCGAAAACACATTTCAATATCGAGTCGGGCAATTCAACAAGATTCCCGACAGTCTGATCGAATACTCGTCGCAAACTTCAGTAGGCGGCCGCACCCCCGATACCGTCGACGAAGTGCACCTAGGCGGAACACTGCCACCGCGAGCACCCGAACAGATGCTTTCGGCGACGGGGTTCTCCTACAGTCACTTGGTCGGGGCTATGGAGTGAGGCTGTCTATCAAGTTTACCCGGCGAGTATCCGCGTACGCTACGTGATTGCGACGGACTTTTGATCACATCAAAATTCCGTGGCAACCGATCAAGTGAGACTAAAGTGCTACGTTTATAACATTCATTCAGTTATCTCATAACTTATTGTGAATTCCAATTATTGTATCCCATTCCGGATAAATAGAAAATGCTAAACTTTTCGATCGAACAATCGAACACCCAAGTTTTCCCGATACAGCTCAACACATGAAATAAGTCTAACAACATTCAGTTCGTGCCTCGGTACCAACGGTCCAGCCGTAGAAGGGTCAAGCCAACGCCTCACATGTGGCAGGCCGTACTGCCCCAAACCCGAAGGTTCAAAGGGCAGTTCAAGACGGTCACATAATCGAGTTAAGGTTTGTTGTCTTCTAGAGGGTCCATCGAGTTACTTGCACTACTTAGAACGTCGTTAAACTACGGAAAAATCCAACACTTGGAAATTTCCCGACAGGGGAAAAATTGGGTATTTATATCCGGTCGAACTTTTTAACATATTCTGAAATTTATCCGGAAAGCCAAATAGACAAAATTTGATACCCCGATCGAAACACCGAATCCCCAAAACAACTCCAGAAAATTCAACTCTTGAATAAATATTAAAAATTTCCAGAAGACTCAGCACTACAGGAAAAGAATTACTGTGGAAGCCACGTGGTGTAACTCCACACAGTGGCCGCGGAACCGCCGCGAATCCCATGGTGGGGGCCGCGGTTCCGCGCCTACTTTGAGGAGTTATCAACACGTGCTTCACAGTATCTCATAAAATTCCCGGCTGAATTTTTTGGGAACTTTTAATATGGAAAAATCCCAGATTTTACAAAATGTCCAGAGAGCATCATTGTGATCGGGTTTCGGGTTCGTTCGGACTTCAAATTCCGTCTGGACTTCGCCTAAGGCTCTAGCTAGGCTCTGATACCACTGTAGGGTTCCTAGGCACTCTAGTGAGGTCTCACAAGGCATCGAACATGCCAATTTCAAAAATAACGGTGCCGAGAGACCCGACTACGGATCGTTTGCTAGATTTCTAGGCGAAAAGATAACTAGTTAACAACTTAACTATAAAGAATACGGAAATACAACCTTTGTAGATCCGGTGCTCCACCTCCATAGCTCCGCAACGAAGTCCCCTCGCTGTCCATATGAGTTCCCGGGCTCTAGCGTCGGCTTCGTCGGAGAATGGGCAAGCTAGGTCGTCGATGTCCATGCCGAAGATGATCTACGTCGAGGTATCGCTAAATCAAGCTCCGACTTCACCAAGTCAAGAAACTTGTGAAGAAAACACACTCTACTACTTGGCAAGAGGTAGAGGATGAAGAAATAGGAAGTGGGTAGACTTTAGATTTGGATTTCTCACTCTTTATCATCAATCACCATTGATGACCTAAGGTTTTCTTCATGTGTTGAAGTGAAGAAGAAGATGAAGTAGAATATGATTAGTATTATGATAAGTTTTTAAAGAATAAATAAAAATCCATTCTTATCATAATTCTCACCATGGTTAGGTGTAGAGAATTAACTTGAGTTAATAGAATTGGTTAGGGTTAAGCATGAGACAAAATGGTGACTAAGTCAAAAGTTCATGAAGCTTCATGAAAGAAAACAAAAGAAAGCCACCATTCTATTTTATGCAATTTATTTTCCAAAAATAAAAACAAATGAATAAATGAATAATCAAATAAAAACCCTAACCATTTCTTTAACCAAGGTTTAATTCTTTACACAAACCCTAATTTGCATGCATCATCAAATATGATACAAACAAGTGCACAAAATCATATCGCATATGCAATGCGCACATCCGAGCGAGAAAATCCATTTAAAGTAAACCAATACTAGTTAATGCAAAGTAATATCTCATATATATAATTATGCATTAAATCATTAAATCAACACTTGATTCAATGATCCGGTCATGTCGCACACAACCGACTAGTATACAATGTATCGGCTTATCGAATCAACGCTTGAATCGATAACTAGGTTATATCGCATACAACCATTCGACACATTGATCGCGAGAATGAAATACGGTATCACATACTCGCATTATTCTCGGTCCCGCACATATCTCATATGCGCTCCTATTTCGTTTTGCTTGAGCCAGGAAACCTCTGTGTAGGACTCTAAAGACTCGTCAATACGCCGGCAGCAGGTGATGATCATATCAAGCACCCACAAGCCGCAAGCGGTCTGCTAAACGTAACGGCCACCCGGGTATTGAGCGATCAGAAGATCGACGAGCAAGCCCGCTCACACTCCAGTGAATCCAACCAGTAACACTACCGTACAGTCCGGTCTGATCGTCTGATATGTCGCATATCTCGCCTAGGGGTGGTAAACGTCAGACCCCAATAGCTCGATAAGTCGTGTCGATATGAGGTCTATAACAATTCGAGAAACTACTGGTAACACTTACCAGTAAATCTCAGCAACCCTGACCAGGGATTTCCTGTTATAGCCAATCGAACACAGCGCAACATCAACCCCCCTATACCGGGAGAGACGAATCTCCTCCTATCGCTCATTGCCTCCATGTGACTCGGGACTGTACCCAAAAACCACCGTTTTGCACGCCCTCTTGGACATGGTAAGATGGAAATCAAAGCACAGTGGGAACCACACAAGACTCTATGACGATCTCGGGTCAACAGACTACTCTGTACCAGTGTCACCAGAGAACTGCCATCTGACGTGAGGTATAATACCATCTGGGAGTTCTCGGCGAGTCCGTCCAGTGTACCCAGTCTCCACTGAGCACCCGTATATCATCTCTGATGTCAAACACCGATGGATATGGGATCATCCATCGCCCATCTGTATGGGTCGAGAAGGTACACGCTAGTCTACTCTGGTATATCGATTCCCCGTCTCGATACACCCACGACTAGGGACTTTGGAGGATGTACTTATGGACTACCATGTCCCCACTAGTATGATCCGCATCATATTCCAGGTAGTCAAGTACACATCCTAAGGGCTTTACCAACATGTAACAGAGAGACAATCAGTGTACACGTTAAGGTAAAGAGTAACCAGATAGCATACTATCATGTCGAGCAAGAAAGTCCTCCCTATATATGTCCCAGCATCCACTACAATATACATCCAATGTACAGTAATGGTCTCTAGGGCATACATATAACTAACAAGGAGAACCCTCTTATGAGACCCGCACGGCTCGTAAGATTCAAAAGCCTTAAGCTACAAGGATCTGAACCTGTTCTTAAGCCATCACATCTCCCAGAATGCCTTACAAGTGGTTCAATGCTGACCCTTGTATACAATCTACGGGCACAAATAAACATCTCCCGTACCAAGTTCCCGCCAATGGCGCGAAATTTCTCCTCTTGGTGAATAACACTTGTAAGTCCCCTCGACTTATAAGGAGAAAACACTCTTGTAAGATCCTTACGATTTATAAGAGAATACGCACTTAGAAGTCCTCACGACTTCTAAGGAGAAAACGCACCTAAGAAATCCTTACGATTTGTAGGGAGAAACATCTTCATGAGACCCTTACGGCTCATGAAGTCAGAAGCCTTAGTCGACATGATCCTAACCCTGTTTGCTAAGACACCTTTGTTCGACATTGACAGAGGCAAATGGTGATTCGCTCCTGGCAATGTCCCAGTGGTAGTGATGCTGATGCCTAAATCGGTATCAAATTTCAAGTCCTTTCACGGCAAATGATGATTCGATCCTGGCAACATTCCAGTCGCAGCGATGCTGATGCTAAGATTTGTTGGGTTTCCATAGCACCTCATATAAGGTTTGGAAGCATCACACATGCCACAATTTAAATTTTAAGAGGTGCTAAGCAAACTAACCAAGGAATCGAACTAGAAATTTAGGGTAACAGCTAATAGTATCACATACTATAAATAATCTATCACTAAGTGGAGAGATTACAACCTTTGTATATCTCCTTGAGTGACTCCTTGGATCTTCTAGAGTTTGGAACGGCTCGCTTGAATCCTTCTTAGTCCGCGACGATCCACCCGAAGTCCCTTTGCCCAAAGCTCCTTGCTTCACTTGATCAATGAGGAAGTGATGCTAAAACTCTAAACTAATAGGCTAAACTAGTATAGAATGATTGTGTGGTTTGTTATCTCACTTAAAAAACCCTTCCTTTCTCTTTTCCTCACACTCAAAGAAACTCAAGAGAGCTTGAAAAAGGAGGAAGATGAAGATGGCAAAGTTTTTCTTAAGATAATGATAATTCTTATGTTTTAAAATGAAACAAAAGGATATATATGTGAGACACTCTCACATCCAACCATGGTTAAAAGAAATATCTAGATATTTTGTGATGAGTTAAAAGAACAAAGGAAATAAACTTAGGGTTAAGTCAATGGTCAACCCTAGAAGAGTGTGGAAAGAATGAGTCATTTGTTATTTCCCTTTTTCTTTTATCTCAAAACAAAAACACACATATTAATTTGAACCATGTGAGTCTTTCATTGCCATCAACCATGTATCATCAACCATGATACACTTGTATGTATGTATGTGTGCATACACATCATCATGAGTACATATATGCGTACATCCATAAAGAAAATGTTTAATAGAAGTGAGCTAAAAGTCATTATTAAATCAATACTTGATTTAATAAACCGGTCATATCACATATGACCCGACCAATAGTAAATGCCTGATTAATATACGGTATCTCATACACGCATTTAATCGAGCTCCCGCGCATATCTCATATGCACACCACATCATTTTGCTTGAGCTAGGAAACTTCTGTGTGGGACTCTAAGACTCGTCAATACGCCGGCAGTAGATGATGATCACATCAAACACCTTCAAGCCGTAAGCGGTCAGCTACGTAACGGCCACCCGGGTATTGAGTGTTCAGAAGAAGAACAAGCGAACATGTCAAAACTCCCGTCAATCCAACTGGCAACACTTACCGTACAGTCCATTCTTTTCGTCAGATACGTTGCATATTGAGTCTAGGGATGGTAACGTCGACCCCAATAACTCAATAAGTTATGTCGGTATATGGTCTACAACAGATCGAGAAACTACTGATAACATTTATCAGTAACATCTCAGCAGCCCTGGCCAGGGACTTCCTGTTATAGCCAATCGTGCATAGTGCAACATCAACCCCCAATACCGTGAGAGACGAAACCCCTCCTATCGCTCATCGCCTCCATGTCCCTCAGGACTGTACCCAAAATC
Organism: Agapanthus africanus; assembly: GCA_030015575.1. Lineage (NCBI taxonomy): Eukaryota > Viridiplantae > Streptophyta > Magnoliopsida > Asparagales > Amaryllidaceae > Agapanthus > Agapanthus africanus. The sequence goes on from JASDDO010000022.1 coordinate 468,411,334, forward strand.
CACATGTTTGCATGACTCAGTAGAGCTGTGGTAGGGTGGAGATCAAAGTACGATGGGAGGACACACAAGACTCTATGACGATCTCGGGTCTACAGACTAACCTGTACCAGTGTCACCTGAGAACTGCTATCCGACGTATGATATAATACCACATAGGAGTTCTCGGTGAGTCCGTTCAGTGTACCCAGTCTCACTGAGCACCCGTATACAATCTTTGGTGTCAACACACCAGATGGATATGGGATCATTCATCGCCCATCATATGGGACAAGAATGGTATACGCTAGTCTACTCTGGAATATCTATGCCCTGTCTCGATATACCTACGACTAGGAACATTTCAAGGATATGCTTATAAACTACAGGTGTCCTACTAGTATGATCCTCATCATTATCCCAGTAGTCAAGCAAATATCTTAAGGGCTTTATCAACATGTATCAAATGAGTAAAAACATGATCAAGTGAACATATGATAAAGAGCAACCAGATAGCATACTATCATGTCGAGCAAAAATGTCCTCTGAATACACACACACACACACACACACACACACACACACACACACACACACATCAGTACATACACTATCATATAATGGCCTCTAGGGCACATATATATCCAACAATCTCCCACTTGCACTAAGGCCAATTATTGGCGTATCTCATACCCAACATCTCAAAAAGTCGCTCATGCTGCGGCTGAGGGAGGGCCTTGGTGAATGGATCCGCAGTGTTGTCCTTTGTATCTACTCTCTTAATCTCGATCTCATGGAGATCAACTATCTCCCGGATCAAATGATATCGCCTCAGGATATGTCTGGACTTCTGATGGGACCTGGGCTCCTTAGCAACGCCATAGCCCCATTATTGTCACAATACAAAGGTATTCGATCAATAATGGTTGGAACTACTCCTAGCTCCAAGATGAACTTCCTCATCCAGACGGCTTCCTTGGCAGCATCATTTGCAGCAATGTACCCAGCTTCCATCATTGAGTCTGCAACGGTATCCTGTTTGGAACTCTTCCAACTTACCGTCCCTCCATTGAGGGTAAAAGCAAACCCTGAGATAGACTTGTTGTCATCCTTGTCACTCTGGAAGCTCGAATCGGTAAAGGCCTCCATTTGGAGATCCCCGTTACCATACACCAAGAACAATTCTTTAGTCCTTCGCAAGTACTTAAGAATGTTCTTCACAGCAGTCCAGTGATTCTCCCCTGGGTTTGACTGATACCTGCTTACTACACTCAGTGCATAAGCTACATCAGGGCGTGTATAAAACATTGCATACATTATTGATCCTACGGCCGAAGCATAGGGAATAATGCTCATGTGAGCTCTCTCTTCATCAGACTTTGGGCAATCGTCTTTGGAGAGAGAGACTCCGTGGCAAGCGGGTAAGGCACCCTGCTTGGAGTCTTCCATACTAAACCTCTTTAGGATGGTGTTGATATACTTGGTTTGGGACAATCCCAATAACCGTTTGGATCTATCCCTATAGATCCGTATGCCCAATATGTATGTGGCATTACCCAGGTCCTTCATGGAGAACCTTTATGATAAGAATGATTTGACCGACTGTAGCATAGGAATGTCATTTCCTATCAGAAGAATGTCATCCACGTACAATACGAGGAATGTGACAGTTCTTCCTACAGTCTTCTTATAAACACATGGTTCATCTGGATTTTTGATGAAATCAAACTCTTTGATAACATCATTAAAACAGATGTCCCAACTCTGTGATGCCTGCTTTAATCTATTAATGGATTTAAGCAACTTACATGCTTTCCCGCTGCTCCCATTGTCAATGAAGCCCTCTGGCTGATCTATATAAACGCATTCTTCTAGATCACCATTCAGAAATGTAGTTTTAACGTCCATCTGCCAGATTTCATAGTCATAGTGAGCAGCAATAGCAAGTAGGATCCGAATGGATTTAAGCATGGCTACCGGAGAGAAATTCTAGTCATAGTCCAAACCTGGTCTTTGACGAAAACCTTTCGCTACCAACCTTGCCTTATAGGTCTCCACCTGTCCATCTGCACCGATCTTTCGTTTAAAGATCCATTTGCACCCTACGGGTTTTATCCCAGAGGGTACATCCTCCAAATTCCACACTTTGTTGGTGTACATGGACTCCATTTCGGATCTTATGACATCCATCCACTTCACAGAGTCACCACTTGTGATAGCTTGCTGAAAACTGGCAGGGTCATCATCATTCATGATGCAGTCTTATCTATCACCATCAATGAGAAAACCGTAGTATCTCTCCGGTGGGTGAGAAGTCCTACCAGATCTATGGAGTAGTTGAGGTTCATTAGATTCTGTTGCAACATCAGGTTCAACCAAGTCGTCATTTGTAACTTGTGTCTCTAGAACCTCTTCTAGATCTACCACATTGCCATCTGCATCATTTGGAAAAATCTCATTTTCTAAAAATGTGGCATACTGAGAAACAAACACATTTTGTTCTTCCTTGTGGTAGAAAAGATACCCAAACGAATGTTTTGGATATCCCACAAATATACATTTGACCGATCGTGTCTCGAGTTTGTCTGGATTCTGCTTTTTGACAAAAGCCGGACAACCCCAAATCTTAACTCGTTTAAGAGATGGTCTCTTCCCATGCCATATCTCATATGGAGTGGTAGACACAGTCTTGGTTGGAACTTTGTTTAACAGAAAAGCTGCAGTCTCCAATGCATGCCCCCAAAAGGAGAGGGGTAACTCAGAATCACTCATCATAGATTGTACCATATCTAATAGGGTATGATTCCGCCGCTCTGACACACCGTTGTGTTGTGGTGTGTAAGGGGGAGTGAGCTGAGAGAGAATCCCATTCTCTTTTAGGAAGTCCAAGAACTCAGTACTTAAGTACTCTCCATCTCGATCTGATCGAAGTATCTTGATTCTTATTCCTGTTTGGTTTTCTACTTCAAGTTTGTACTCCTTGAATTTCTTGAAAGCTTCAGACTTATGCTTTATCAAAAACACATGACCGAATCTTGAGAAATCATCAGTAAAAGTTATGAAGTAAGAAAAACCGCCTCTTTCATGTGTAGACATTGGCCCACATACATCACTATGTATGAGGCCTAAGAGCTCAGTAGCTTTTTCTCCGTGTCCAGTAAACGGAGTTTTGGTCATTTTACCTTTGATACAAGACTGGCAAGTCGTATAAGATTTATACTCAAAAGAATTTAAATATCCATCTTTATGAAGCTTGTTTAGTCTTGTTTCATTAATATGACCAAGTCTACAATGCTAAAGAAAAGCTTCATTTATATCTGAAAATTTTCTTTTACTTGTGTGTTGAATGTTGAAAACTGTATGTTGATTAAGGACGTATATCCCGTTATTAAGTGTACCACAACCAATCAACTCTTGATTTAGTCTAATGTTCATAACATTGTGTTGCACAGCAAAATGATATCCTTCATTGCCTAACAAAGAAACGGATATAATATTACAAAGCATACTTGGTACAAAATAACATGGGTTCAAAACCAATATACAGCCCGACGGCAAACCTAGGTGATACTCTCCCACTAAAACTGCATGTACATTGGAACCATTTCCAACTTGGAGAGTATGATCACCTGTCTTCAAAACTCTGCTATTTCTCAACGCCTACACAGAATTGCAAATATGAGAACCCGAACCGGTATCTAATACCCAGGAAGCAGAGTTAATAGAAAAACAGTTTTCAATCACGAACACACCTGAAGTTGAAGCATCACCATGCTTCTTTTTCTTGAGTTTAAGGTATTCAGTACAGTTTCGCTTCGAGTGTCCCGTCTTCTTGCAGTGAAAACATTCTCCCTTCCCTGACTCTACAGCTTTAGATTTGTCTTTCCCCTTCGCCTTCTTTATTCCTCCTCTCAGTTTGGTGAATTTCTTCTTATTCTTTCCCTTGGACTTGGCTTTTGGGACGGAAGAAGAAGATTGTCCAACAAGCATAGAGGGGGACTTTGCTTTCAGCGTGCTCTCCGCACTTCTCAACATATTGAGAAGTTCGGGTAGTGATTTCTCCATGTCATGCATGTTGAAGTTCACTATGAATGGAGCAAAGGCAGAGGGAAGAGACTGTAGAACAATATCAGTATATTGTTCGTTATCCATTGTCCATCCGAGGTCCTCAAGCTCTTCTATAAGAGCTATCATCTTCAAAACGTGATCGCCTACTGATGTGCCTTGAGTCATCCGCATCTGAAACAACTTTCGAGATGCTTCGTATCTCAAGATCCGAGATTGCTCCCCATACAGTTCCTTTGTATGGAGAAAGATGGATTGAACATCCATCTACTCGTGTTGCTTTTGATGTGTATTGTCCATCGATGCAAGCGCGAGGCATTTGGAAGTAGTACAGTCATTATCCCACGTTTTGTGAATTTCCTTATCCGCAGTAGAAGATTTAGGGCCTGGGACGGGCGGGGCTTTAGCAGTGAGGACATATGATACTTTATCATATGTTAGAGCAATATTAATGTTCCTCAGCCAGTCTTTGTAGTTGGGTCCGGTCAGCTTGTTTTTATCTAGTAGAAGCTTAAGGCCTGTCATAGGTATCTGCCATTAAGAGAGAGAGAAAAGAATACACTCAGTGAAAGCTCTTGCAAAGATCGGATTGGTTATTATCTTGCCTAATCGATGTCTCCCACTTTTTTTATCAAATTTTCTTTAAAACCTTTTAAAAAGAAAACTAGCCGGGATTAATTATATTTTACAATTTCGCTAACCGTTCAGCCAGGCAAGTGCCGGTACTTTGAGGGAGGTTCCCCGTGCTTTCGCACGGACCTAATTAGAATAAACCTCGCTTTCCCAGAGGCGTAGCCCCGTTGACACCTTTCTAGAAACCTAATGGGTTAGCTAATTGTAAAGTGCAAAACTCTCCCGGGAGCAACTCTTGCTCACAGTGGGATCGGGATCCTACTATCATATAGAAAGTATGTAATCTCATTGCAAATTTCAAATCTTGAAACTCCCGGTATTGTTTTTACCCCTAGCACTCATGACCTTAACTATGGTCAACATATCATAAGTACTAGTCAAGTTCTTCTCGTCATTTCATGATTAACAAGACCCACCCACATGACCCTTAACTAAAGTCAACATAATCATATGAATTTCCTAACTAATCCGCATCATATGTGGTGTAGGAAGACATCACTTAGCTACCGTACACTGCGCCTTAACTAAACTCAAAATACGCAGCACGAATACTAAGTACTCTACTTCCTAAAATGACGGAGGGCTGCAGATAGTTTTTAAAAAATACTTTAACGCTTTGAACTTGATATCGTTGTAGAATCCAATGGGTTTAAAAGGAGTGGCTTAAGCTCCGCACTTTGAAAACTTGCTTTTTCACAAAAAGCCGAGTGGGTTTCAAATCCGATTCCACAACATCTTTTTAGGTTCATTTATCTTTACGTTAATCTCATTAATGTATTCACATCATATAAGTCCTAAAGCCATCACAGAAAAGAAACGAAAATATAACGTATGCTTATGCCACTTGCATTCGCCACAATGTTCCGTTATGCACCGTTAGGTTACTTAACTAACGGCATACCGGGACGAGGCTAGCGCGGGTGCAAAACATAAGCAACGTCTATTATATCATATATATAATATTCCATTCATCTCAGATATATCATATGATCACATCACAAAAAATATAAGCAGCAGAAGCGCATATAATATAGGATATCTAAGATGTCCGTATTTTGTATTTAGCCATTAATAGAAAATACGGATTCTACGGTCGCGATGAATAGCCAAGCACACACCCCTAGACCCCTACGAGAGCGGCAAGTGACCTTACTAATTCTAGAGTTCAGGAGACCCGGTCTCGACTCCTCGAGACGGCCTCCTAATGAACCCTAGAACCCGGTGACTTGTGCTCCCCTCCTTGAGTCTATCCTAATGCGCAAAAGTAAATAATATACAACAATGGTGACATCATCCTCAACCCAGAAGTGCCCCAAATAAAAGAATATTACATACAACTGAATTTTACATGAATGAAAAGAAAACTCTTATTTCACATAAAACCCCCGGCTATTCAATCGCAACAATCCTGCACAACATATCTCAGTAACAGATAATATCACATATCATCAACGTAAGTAAATATGCGTACCCCGATTGTCGTTGATGTATAGCAACGAAAACGGTGATACACCACATACTACACTTACGGTCACAGAGAAATAAAATGAAAACTACAACAATTGGAATCGTAACTGCCCTTAGACAACACAAACCCGGGATATCACATATCCAAGATTTCATGCCTAACAATGTAAAGCTCGCATTTAGGTCTCACCCATGAAAACTCCTTTTCATAATGATACGGATAGTTCAACAAGATTTCCAAAAACACCTAAGACCGAAATGCTAGATTTACATGCAACAAACAAATTTGTAGATTCCAATTATTGTATCGCATTCTCATAAACTAGGCGCAGTTAAAACATTCGATCGAACGATTGATCACCCAAAGACTTCTCAGAAAGCTCAACACTTGAGCAGTTTTAAAATATGCTAGAGACTGCTACAAGTACATACGGGCCAGCACAAGAAGGCACAGTCCAAGCCTCACCAACGGCGCCGCGGAACCGCCGCAAAATGACCATATTGGCCGCGGTTCCGCGGTCGTATGGTCGAGTTAGGGCTTCGTTCTTCTTGTGGTCCCATACAATACCCTGCACGATTTTCTGAGTATTTTTAATGTGAAAAATCCACCTTTTTGAAAAATTTCCAGAGAGCACCCTTCGGGCATCGTTTTTCGTTCGTTCGAGATTTTTAACGTCGTCTAGGTTACTCTAAACCTCTAGCTTGGCTCTGATACCACTGTTGGGTTTCCATAGCACCTCATATAGGGTTTGGAAGTATCACACATGCCGCAATTTAAATTTTAAGAGGTGCTAAGCAAACTAACCAAGGAATCGAACTAGAAATTTAGGGTAACAGCTAATAGTATCACATACTATAAATAATCTATCACTAAGTGGATAGATTACAACCTTTGTATATCTCCTTGAATGACTCCTTGGATCTCCTAGAGTTTGGAACGGCTCGCTTGAATATTTCCTAGTCCACGACGATCCACCCGAAGTCCCTTTGCCCAAAGCTCCTTGCTTCACTTGATCAATGAGGAAGTGATGCTAACACTCTAAACTAATAGGCTAAATTAGTATAGAATGATTCTGTGGTTTGTTATCTCACTTAAAAACCCTTCCTTTATCTTTTCCTCACGCTCAAAGAAACTCAAGAGAGTTTGAAGAAGGAGGAAGATGAAGATGGCAACGTTTTTATCAAGATAATGATAATTCTTATGTTTTAAAATAAAACAAAAGGATATATATGTGAAACACTCTCACATCCAACCATGGTTAAAAGAAATATCTAGATATTTTGTGATAAGTTAAAAGAACAAAGCAAATAAACCTAGGGTTAAGTCAATGGTCAACCCTAGAAGAGTGTGGAAAGAATGAGTCATTTGTTATTTTCCTTTTTCTTTTATCTCAAAACAAAAACATACATATTAATTTGAACCATGTGAGTCTTTCATTGCCATCAACCATGTATCATCAACCATGATACACTTGTATGTATGTATGTGTGCATACACATCATCATGTGTACATATATGCATACATCCATAAAGAAAAGTTTTAATAAAAGTGAGCTAAAATTCATTATTAAATCAACACTTGATTTAATAAACCAGTCATATCACATACGACCCGACCAATAGTAAACGCCCGATTAATATACGGTATCTTATACACACATTTAATCGAGCTCCCGCGCATATCTCATATGCACATCACATCGTTTTGCTTGAGCTAGGAAACTTCTGTGTGGGACTCTAAGACTCGTCAATACGCCGGCAGTAGGTGATGATCACATCAAACACCTTCAAGCCGCAAGCGGTCAGCTAAACGTAACGGCCACCCGGGTATTGAGCGATCTAGAGAAGAACAAGCGAACCTGTCAAAACTCCCGTCAATCCAACTGGCAACACTTACCGTACAGTCCGGTCTTTTCATCAGATACGTTGCATATTGAGTCTAGGGATGGTAACGTCGACCCCAATAACTCAATAAGTTATGCCGGTATATGGTCTACAACAGATCGAAAAACTACTGATAACACTTATCAGTAACATCTCAGCAGCCCTGGACAGGGACTTCCTGTTATAGCCAATCGTGCATAGTGCAACATCAACCCCCAATACCGTGAGAGACGAAACCCCTCCTATCGCTCATCGCCTCCATGTCCCTCAGGACTTTACCCAAAATCCACCTGTTTGCACGACTCAGTAGAGCTGTGGTAGGATGGAGATCAAAGTACTATGGGAGGACACACAAGACTCTATGACGATCTCGGGTCTACAGACTAACCTGTACCAGTGTCACCTGAGAACTGCTATCCGACGTATGATATAATACCACATAGGAGTTCTCGGTGAGTCCGTTCACTGTACCCAGTCTCACTGAGCACCCGTATATAATCTTTTGTGTTAACACACCAGATGGATATGGGATCATTCATCGCCCATCATATGGGACAAGAATGGTATACGCTAGTCTACTCTGGAATATCTATGCCCTGTCTCGATATACCTACGACTAGGAACATTTCAAGGATATGCTTATAAACTACAGGTGTCCCACTAGTATGATCCTTATCATTATCCCGGTAGTCAAGCAAATATCCTAAGGGCTTTATCAACATGTATCAAATGAGTAAAAGCATGATCAAGTGAACATATGATAAAGAGCAACCAGATAGCATACTATCATGTCCAGCAAGAATGTCCTCTGAATATATATATATATATATATATATATATATATATATACACACACACATATCAGTACATACACTATCATATAATGGCCTCTAGGGCACATATATATCCAACAAGATTGGCATCAGATCCCAAGCTCCATACTCGCAGCAAAAAGTCGGCGAGCTATAGATGCATGCAAAAAAAGCCGAAATAATAGGGCAACTTGCAACAAAATCAGCAAGTAAAAGATATGCATACAAAAATAGCCGAAATGATTGGGCAACTCGCAATAAAAAGCAGCGAGTAAAAAGAAAAATAGCCGAAATGATTGGGCACCGCGAAAAAATAGCCAAAATGATTGAGCAATCGTGACTTCCGCGATATAAAAAGCTGAAATGATAGAGTATCGCGGAAAGAAATAAAAAATGATGGAAGAATGAAACTTTTGCCCTGCAAGTAAGTCCATACGGACCCCTGTATGCAATCCATGGGCATAAACGAAAAGGGAACCGCATGTCCCAACAAACTCTGTCAAAAAGAAAGTTAGATCTCGACAGTAACATCTGCATCCCAGAAGACCAACAACGGCATCCCTCCTCATGCCAGCAGGGTACGGACGCGACACCATCAATCGAAGCCACGGAAAAGTCCCCAGTTCCAAGACTCTACGGTTCACAGACGACCTAGAGTCAACCCGACACCGCAGAAAGCGGAAATACATCAGCAAATGACCCCATCGCGGAAATATGTCATCCAATGACCCTGTCGGGGAAATACATCAGCAAATGACCCCGTCGCGGAAATACGTCATCCAATGACCCCGTCGCGGAAATACGTCATCCAATGACCCCTCCTCGGAAATACGTCAGCCAATGACCTCCGTCACGGAAATACGTCAGCCAATGACCCCGTCGCGGAAATACGTTAGCCAATGACCTCCGTCGCGGAAATACGTCAGCAAATGACCCCGTCGCAGAAATACGTCATCCAATGACCACGTCTCGGAAATACGTCAGCCAATGACCCCCGTCACGGAAATACGTCAGCCAATGACCCCGCCTCGGAAATACGTCATCCAATGACCCCGTCACGGTGATACGTCAGCAAATGAGCCCCGTCGTGTAAATACGTCAGCAAATGACCCCGTCGCGGAAATACGTCAGCCAATGACCTCCGTCGCGGAAATAGGTCAGCAAATGATCCCGTCGCGGAAATACGTCATCCATTGACCCCGTCTCGGAAATACGTCAGCCAATGACCTCCGTCGCGGAAATACGTCAGCAAATGACCGCGTCGTGGAAATACGTCATCCAATGACCCCGTCGCGGAAATACGTCAGCCAATGACCCCGTCTCGGAAATACGTCAGCCAATGACCCCCGTCACGGAAATACGTCAGCCAATGACCCTGTTGCGGAAATACGTCATCCAATGACCCCGTCACGAAGATACGTCAGCAAATGACCCCCATCGTGGAAATACGTCAGCAAATGACCCCATCACGGAAATACGTCATCAAATGACCCCGTCGCGGAAATACGTCATCCAATGACCGCGTCGCGGAAATACGTCATCCAATGACCTCGTCTCTGAAATACGTCAGCCAGTGACATCCGCCGCGGAAAAACGTCAGCCAATGACCCCGTCGCGGAAATACGTCATCCAATAACCCCGTCGCGGAAATACGTCATCCAATGACCCCGTCTCGAAAATACGTCATCCAATGACACCGTCGCGGAGATACATCAGCAAATGACCCCCGTCGCGGAAATACGTCATCAAATGACCCCGTCACGGAGATATGTTAGCAAATGACCCCGTCACAGAAACACGTCGGCAAAAGACCCCGTCGCGGAAATACGCCATCCAATGACCCCGCCTTGAAAACACGTTAACTAACGACTTCCCCGTCGAAGCAGTTCTTCGACTCGGGAACAAGTCAACCCACCAGCCACTTACGAGTCCTCTCGACTTGTAAGGGAGAAAATTCTCTTGTGAGATCCTTACGACTCTCAAGAGAAAACGCACTTAGGAATCCTCACGATTCCTAAGGAGAAAATACACCTACAAGATCTTCTCGACTCGTAGGAAGAAAAGTCTTTATGAGACCTCACGGCTCATAAAGTTGAAAAGTCTTAGGAAGCAGACCTGAACCAGTTTTCTAAGCTATCGCTACCCTACAAAGGGTTCAAGATGAACTGTTATCTATCATCTACAGGCCATACTTGCCAAAATTACATGCTACGGAAATGGAGGTGCTACTCAAGAATACGTAAGCTGCTTTGCGCCAAGTCAAAACAATAAGGCATAACCCATGGACGTCAACCACATACTATGTAAGGCAGTAAAAAGAACATTTGATTCGTATCCAATTAAGCGTTCGAAGCGTACCCACTCATGTATGTGCGAAAATGATTAATGCATAAAATAAACGCATAGAAAGGAAAAATTTGTTATACATACCTCAGAAAATTCTTACATTGATGAAAACAATAAACAAAAACATCATTAAAATGTTTACAATGGTAAAACACTGAATCCGGGACATGGATTGAGAAATTCAAAAGTAAGGCCGTCTAAAATACTTTTGGCTTCTCTGACCATTTTCGTGTGCATCCTCTCGCGAATGCAAGAGTCAAGATCCTCGCTGATGTCGTCCGTCCTCTGATAAGCAGCAATTATCGTCGTCTGTTGGAAAGTTTGGTGCAAGATATCAACAAGGTTATCTCGCCGCCTCTTCGAGATCAGGCCCATCAGATATACTGAGTGCACCTTGTCTTCAGCATCATCCAGTGCCTTGAGCGGCATGGCTTCGTAAAATCCAGGAAGTGCGTTCCAAATCGCTCTCACGACGATCTTCAAAAGAGCGGAGCGACGAGAAAGTAGTCGACCGTTGTATTCATTAAAGCGACTCATAATCTCAGTGCATTGAACATTTGTAAACTCCTGGTTTTGACAATGACCTTGTGCGCGAATGTCTCCATAAGAAATAATTTTGTTAAGATCATACAGATGAGCGGCCATAGTGTCTGAAAAGGAAAATTAGTGAGAAGTTTAGTGGTCAGACTGATCAAGAAAATGCTTATTGAAACAGACACGGGAATTTAAACAACTCTTGATATCCTCACAGAGAAAACAAGTTCTAATTAAGACACCCAACAAATTCAAATTTGTGCAAATAAAATAGGAAATACTAAAAGAATTCTCATTTAATGAGAGAGTCCTCGGGACAAGGAGTTAAACTCCGTTGAGAGCAGCGCTATGCAACAGAAGTCACATCTGTCATTATGAGGGGAATAAAAATTCCCCAAAAATTCTAAAGAGCTGTACTCTGTGAAGATGATGGAACAAGCCATCAGAACCCTAAAAAGCAAAGATTTTTATAGAGGTAAAACCCACAGATCTTTAGAGATCTGAAATACGAATCTTAGAAACTCTAAGAGTTCTTCATTAATGGGTTAAGAAACCCTAAAAAATGATTCCTTTAGATCTATGATCTAAGAAAGAGCAAAGCACTGTTAAGAAACCCTAAAAAAGATGTTTTAGATCTATGATCTAGTAAGAGCGAAGCTGTGTTATTGGGGTCGAACATAGTTCTTACCAACCTTTTGAATAAAGTTCTAACTTAAAAGAAGTTCTCTGGGCAGAGATCTATGCTCTGAAGAGAGAATTAAATTCTCAGAAAAACAAGGAGGAATGAAAATGAACAACAGTCATCTCAAAGGCCAAAAGCCCTATTTATAGGCGCTGGAAGTCTATCCAACTTCCAAGTTGATCTAACGACGGAAAGGCTGCCACCGCTGCACTCACGTGTAAGCCACGTGAGCGCAACGGTGGGGGGGCATTTGTTTCCCCCAATCAGAGAGCAAAACTCTATTCAAAATTTGAAATTTGAAATGAGGCAGCGCCTCATCAGAGCGCTGGCGCCAAGAGCGCTGGCGCCAAGAGTCAAAGACTCTGAGGCAGCGCTCACGTGCATAGCACGAGAGCACCGGCTCCAAGAGCGCCTACGCTAAAGACTCTGAGGCAGCACCTCACGTGCAAAGCACGAGAGCGCTAGAGCCAAGAGTCTAAGACTCTGAGACAGCGCCTCACGTATAAAGCATGAGAGCCCTAGCGCTAGAACTAAATGTTCTCCATCCTTGGATCAAAGATCCAACGAAGATGATTAAAAATCATCAAATTACCAGAATAAAACTCTGTTGAGGAAATACTCCTCAAATCTTTCCAAACAAGAAAGATTGTGCTCTGTAAATCAGAGCACCGTTGGATCAAAGATCCAATGGTGATTAAAAATCACCAAGATACAGAATAAGTTCTGTATGGGAAAGTATTTTCCCAATCTTGTTAAAAACAAGAAATATGTCTTCTGTAAAACAGAAGCCCTTGGATCAAAGATCCAATGGGGGGAAACATCCCCAAATCAATCAGAGATCTCTCAATGAGGGATTTCCTTAGCTGATTCAACAAATCAGCCTCTCTTATATAAAGGACCCAAGACTTCAAGTCTTGTACAGAAGAACTCCCCATAAACTTCAAGTTCTCAGAAAAGAAAAAGGGAAGAGAAAACTCTAAGAAGAAGAAATTTTCTTCAAGGTAAATAATAATAATAAGACGGATCATGGTATCTCCTCCGTATTTTAGAGTTTAACTCACACATCAGAAGAACTAGTTCTTTTTTTAGATCACAGATCTATAAGATAAAGTCTTTCACGAAAATAAAAAAGATCATAGCATCTCCTCATAAAAGAAGAACTCGGTTCAAAGATCCATGAGACAAAATCTCTTATAAACCGAGAATTTAATTCTCAGAGCACAAAACTGATCAGAGCTGCCAAAGAAGCGCCTTACCACTCCAATTTAAAAGAAGCGCTTTAGCGCTCCAAGTTTGGCGCTCAGCGCCAAGCGCGCCACATGCTCCTCACGTGGGCGCTATTTTATAAAAAGTGCCTTAGCGCTCCAAGTCTGGCGTTCAGCGCCAAGCGCGCCACGTGCTCCTCACGTGGGCACTATTTTAAAAGAAGCGCTCTAGTGAGCGCCAAGCGCGCCACGTGCTCCTCATGTGGGCGCTATTTTATAAGAAGCGCCTTAGCGCTCTAAGTCTGGCGCTCAGCACCAAGCGCGCCATGTGCTCCTCACGTGGGCGCTATTTTATAAGAAGTGCCTTAGCGCTCCAAATCTGGCGCTCAGCGCCAAGCGCGCCACGTGCTCCTCACATGGGCGTTGAGGAAATACAAAGCGCTCTGTAAATAGAGCCCCCAGCACCATAAAAAGTGTTCAACACTCAGCAAAAGACAAAAAGAAAAAGGGGTGTCAGAGCCCAAATCAATACTCTGCATTGTTGAATAAAAAAGGGACTGAGCCCAAACAAATGTTAAACACTTTATTCAGAACTGAGTGGACTAAGCCCAAGTTGGCCACAAGTCCTTAACTCAGACCAACCGAGCACATGTGCTCACAATTTCCCTAATTGATCTTAGTCCCAAACCTGACTACAGATCTCCCAACCAACATTGGTTCAAGGGTACATCTCTTCATTCCTCTGATATGTGTTGTTGTAATTCTTCAACGTCTTCAGAGAGGTGTCGGGTCCCGACAACCAGACATTCTAAGGACTATGATGTCCTAAAACTAACAATGGACCGTAACGTCCATAAACTAAGCTCTATAGACTATGACGTCTTTAAACTATGGACCATGAGGTCCTTAAATTCATGGACTATGATGTTCTTAAACCCAGTGGACCGTAACGTCCCTAATCTAAAACGACAGAGCCCAAATACTCTTTCGTTGGATCTAAATGATCCCAAAACCTTGTTGGGTAGATCTTAGTCTAAAATTAGACTAACGTGTCCTTAACAAGCATTTAAGTTGATTTTAATCTAAAACAAGATTAACGATCCTTAAACTAACCCAAACCCAAATCTGAGAAAATACGGATATGGACTAATCCACACCTTACGGGCGACAACCTAAATTAGTATCTGTATACAATCCACGGGTAACCAAAAATAAAACAAACATACACGACACGAAGTGACCCTCTGGAGAAGGAGAAAGTGGTTACCGCGATGCGGTAGCGTAATTAACTGCAGGGGCTAGCGCCTGCAGAGAAGAGCATCCTCACAATCAAAAACCCCTCGGAAACGAGGGGGAATCTGATGACGTCTGCTACAACGGCCTCATTCATCTAAACCTCCGATACACATTGCCATAAATCAACTTGGCATCTTCGGAGAGGTGGACGGATAAACCCAATAGTATCAACCCCTAAATTCAGGCTAGACGTTTGTCTTCCCGACTTTCGGCCGTGAACAATCGTCATCAATTAAATTATCAAAACTCAATTGATCGTTTATCTCACTCGGGTGACTTCCTAGATGACAGGCATTAACACTATTGGGTTCCGATTGATGTTCATATCATAATTTTGCATTATTATATGTTAGTGTATATGCCCTAGGGGCCATTATTGTATCATACTAGCATGTATATTACTTAGTGGAAGCTTGGGATATTCACAGTTGTATTGACAGTCTTGCTAAAAATGGTAGTATGCTACTTGGTTTGTGTCTACTTTAATATGTGCATATATTTCTTGTAACGTATCACTTATACATATTAGTAGAGCCATAGGATCTTTGCTTGATTACCAGTGTTGTAATGGTAGCCACACTAGTGGGGGCTGGGTAGTCTATAAGCAACATCCTATACTTGTCCCTAGTCGTAGGATTATCGAGACAGGGCATCGATACTCCGGAGTAGACTAGTGTGTACGCTTCTCATCCCAGTTAGGGAGATGGTCTGTCCCACAGCCATCAGTACGCCGTACTGGAGATAGTATACAGGTGCTCGTTGTGTTACGGGTACACCGGACAGGACTCGCAGGAGAACTGACTGGATGGTATTATACCTAACGTCAGATAGCAGTTCTCAGGTGACATGTGTGCAAGTAGTCTGTTGACTTAAGGTCGCCATTTGTCTCATGTGAGTTCCTACTGTGCTTTGATTACTACCCTACCACGGCTCAAAGGAGTCGTGCAAATAGGTTTTAGTTGGGCACAGTCCCGAGCCACATGGAGGCAGTGAGCAACTGTTAGGGATTCATCTCTCCCGGTATAGGGAGTTGATATCGCACTGTGATTAGTTGGTCATTACCATAAGTCCCTGGCCAGGGCTGATTGAGAATTACTGATGGACTGATCAGTAGATTCTCGCATGGTTTTTGAGCCATACCGGCACGACTTGTACGGTTATTAGGGGTCTGACGCTTACCACCTCCCTAGACCATACATACGATACTCTTAGACGAACAGACCGGACTGCACGGATATTGTCACGGACAGGCTCAGTAGGAGTTCGGATGGGTTTCCTCATCGGCCTTCTTATCGACATCTACCTGGGGACCGTTACGTACAGCTAGTGCCGCTTGCGGTCTGTGGTTAAACCCACTGCCAGTGTAGTGTCGAGTCTTTAGAGTCCCACACAGAGAGTTTCCCTGCTCCAGGCGAAACGATATAGAAGTCGTATAGTTTTACGACAAGGGTTCGGACGCATACGCGTTTAAACGCACGTACGACGTTCGGACAGTTTTTACTAGCCGGCTTTGGTTTAAGCCAGATTCTAGTATCGGGTTATTGGATTTATACAGTCTAAAGTTTTTCCGTGTTTTCACGGATAGGAGGGACGTTCTTGTAATTTGACGGGAAGCTTCTAGAAGAGTGGTGACTTGAGAGTTATGGTGGCATTTACATTTAATGCATTTGTGACTCACTTAGATGAATCATTCAAGTGAGTTAATGAAGCATTTATTGCTTAATGACTCACTTGATGATTCATTGCATATATTTAATGAAGTATGATGATAATGCATTTTGATTTATTCATTTGATAATTTCTTATGCTTCATAATATATTAGAAGTGAGAAGCTTTTTCATTGATAACTTATGCTCACCTTCTCTCTCATCAAGCTCTCTCTTGAAACCCTAATCCTCCCCTCTCATGTGTTGAGATCAAGGATTAGATAGACTAATTAATCTATAACCTCACTCTATATCACCTAGGTCACTTTGATTAGCAACTAAAGAAACCTAGTTATCTCAAGTTAGAGATCAAGCTTGGAGTAGGAGCTCTCAGGTGGATCGTCTTTGACTCGAGGAGGTCGTTGAGGTGCTGACGTTCCAAGGAGCCTACGAGGAGTGGAGGACAGCAATGAAGACCCGAAGGACAAGTAACGTGAGGTATAACTTCGAATCCGAGTAGTTAAACCTCTCGTAGTTTGCTAGTAACGGTTTATATACGATTCAAGCGCTCAAGTCCGTGTTACGAAGTTTTGATAATCGTTTTTCATATATTCCGCCTCCCCGCAAGCTTGTGGGGTGCGTGACATGGACTTACAGTGGTATCAGAGCCAACTAAACCATTACTAGCTTGTTAGCAACTAATTAGAACTTCAATCGACGGAAAAACGCGAAAACGAAACCCCGGAACCCCTTTCAGTTTCTGTTAATTTTAAACATGTCGAAAAAAATATTTGATATGCCTTAAAATTCACAGCAGGAAAATATAAGAATTCTGGGAAAATACGAGATTGCAACTCGGTTAGATGGCCGCGGATCCGCCGCCGAGTCAACTCCGAGTTGACTCGGATTTGCGCAGTAATTCAAATCTTTTGGTGTTTTGTTTTCCAGTATATTCTGTTTCTGCCCAGCTTAGTTCTGTGCTGGTTTACTTTTAGGGTAGACACGGAAAAAGGTAGTTAATCGATGTTCTAAGTTATTTGCTAATTGGGTTTTTGTCTGTAATGTTTAATGTGTTCGTAAACCTCCCCTAACTGCTAGTATGTCGGTTGGCAGGGGGTTGCACATTTCTGTAATGTTTACTGTTTGTGTATATGAACTTGATTGGAATGTTGTGATGATTAGCCGGGGTTTGAGATGTGTTTTATATTCATTCATTAGATGTAAATTGTAATATGATGTAATATTCTTTTGCGGGGCACATCCAGGTTGCGGTTGTAGCCACCGTTGTATTATTTCTTTTTTACTGTTTTATGCTCCTAGGATAGACCCAAGGTGGGGTGCACAAACTACCGGGTACTTTGAAGTGTTTAGTGTCCTACTCACGTTGTTGAGAGAGACCGCTTCACTTCGGGTACTTGGCGGGTAGTTTGCCGTACCCGTAGGGGTCTAAGGTGGGGTAATGGCTATTCATCACAACTGTGTAATCCGTCTTTTGTTGCAGGCTCAAAGCAAACGCGGCTTGCTTGTATATCCAATAAAGTTCATCTGTGATCTGAAATGCCTATTATTGCGTCTGACGAATGTACAATATCTATATATAATAGCTATTAGACGCCACTTATGTTACACCCGCACTAGCCCAGCCCCCGCTCTGTCGTTAGTTAAGTAACCTAACGGGTGATGACGGGACCCCGTGGCGAATGCGGATGGCATAAGAGGACGTGGTATTTTCGTTGTTTTCTGCAATGATAGGATAAATGATGGGACGCATTATTATAATGCAAAGAAAATAAACCAAAGTTAAGTCGTTGGAACAAATTTAAAAGAAACCACTCGGTTATTTTAAAAGATCAGAATTTTTAATTGCGGAGCTTTAACCACTCCTTTTAAAAAGTATCAGGTTCCTTCGATTATATCAAGTTCACTACGTTCACGGTTTTGCCAAAACCATTCGTAGCCCTCCGTCATTTCATTTGGGTATTCAATAGTATTCAAGCTATATATTTTGAGCAACGCCAAGGCATAGTGTTTGGTAGCTGCTGGGTATTCATTTGTTGCATAGATAGATGAGTTAGTTTGGGACAGTCGTATTATCATTTTGGCCAACGTCAAGGATATGTACGGATGGGTTCAAATTAACAAGGATAATGATGGGTAGAACTTGACATGTGACTTATGACATTTTGACCAACGCCAAGGTCATAAGAGCATGAGGCAAAAATCCACATCGGGAGTTTCTAAAGAAACTGAAACTTGCTAGTGTTGCATACCATTTGGAGTTTGATGAATGTTGGTAAGATTCCTTCAACATTATCATACGATGATATTTGGATTCCGATCCTACTGTGAGTACATGCTACTTATTAGGAGATTCGTCACTTAACGATCAATGCTATAAACCAAGTAGGTGCCTAGAAAGGTGTCAGCGGGGCTACGCCCTCAGAGAAAAGAGGTTCTTTAATTAAGGAACTTCGCGAAAGCGTTGGAAAACCTCCCTCGAAGTATCGACACTGGCCTGGCTGAACGGTTAAGCAAGTATTGTACGGTGAGAATAGTCCTAGCTAGTTCTTTTTTATGGTTTGAGGAAGGATTCGAGAAACAGTGGGAGCCATCCTGTTTAGATAAATTAAAAACCAATCTAAACTTGCAAGAGCATCATGCTAAAAGTGTTTTCTTCTCTCTCTCTTAAATTGCAGCGACCTTGTGACCACGACTAGGTTACATCTAGATAACAAATTGACTGAATCTGACTTATATGACTGGCAAAGGTCTGTCCAGATGTCCATTGCCTATGACAAGCTGGACCACCCTATTACTACTCAAGATCTCGCCGTCCCAGGTCTAGTTTCCACCGTCACGGATATGGATATCCGTCAGACAAGGGAAAAAGATAAAGCGAAAGCCAAGTGCCTCGTGTTGGCTTCAGTTGATGGTGTATACCAGAAGCAGCACGAGAAGATGAACTTAGTTTCCATCTTTCTCCATAACAAAGATTTATATGGAGAGCAATCTCATATCGCAAGATAAGAGACCTCAAACGAATTGATTCAAGCGAGGATGACTGTCGGGTCATCTGTAAGGGACAACGTCCTTACAATGACTAGCTATATTGATGAGCTCAAGGACCTGGAGACCACGTTGGGAAACGGGTCGGATACTGACTTGATTCTACAGTCTCTACCTTCTACCCTGAAGGAAACCAGGAAAGTAGAAGGAAAGAGAAGGGCAAAATTTTCGGGACTGAATGTAGTAAAAGAGGGACATTCCTATTGTTATGGGATTGAGCATAGGCAGAAGGATTGCAGGGCTTTGGAAGCCAGTAGCCAGGATACGAAGCATGTTGTGGCTTCGGCCTCAAGTGTGTTTGTAATTAAGAACTGTTTGTCAATTAACTCTACTTCTTGGGTACTAGATACTGGAGCAGGATCTCATATATGTAATTCATTACATGCTTTGAGAAACCGTAGAGTTATAAAGGTAGGTGATTTGTCTCTCAGAGTTGCAAACGGAATGAGCGTGGACGCTGAATCCGTAGGAGAATATCGCCTAGGTTTGACAAGTGGGCAGATATTGATTCTACGTAACTGTCTATATGTACCTAGTATGACTTGTAATATCATATCAGTGTCCTACTTTCGAGAGAGGGATATGATTTTACATTCGTAAGCGATGTAGTTCGCATCCACCTAAATCAAGTTTTGATTGGGTCCGGTACATTAGATAACGGCATATACGTATTAAGTCAAGCTTAGGTTTTCAATGTCTAGAACACACTTAAAAGAAAGTCTCCGGAATTAAATCAGGCTTTCTTATAGTATTGTAGACTAGGTCACATCAATGAGAGAAGGTTGACTAGGAGAAGGATATTTGAATCCGTTCGAATATCAATCTTATGCTACTTATGAATCTTGTCTCATAGGAAAGATGACAAAGACTCCGTTTACTGGACACGGAGTAAGAGCAAGCGAGCTCTTGGGACTCGTACACAGTGACGTGTGCGGTCCAATGTCTACATATGCTCGAGGTGGTTATTCATACTTCATTACTTTTACGGATGGTTTCTCTAGGTATGGATATGTTTTCTTAATGAAACATAAATACAAGGCCTTTGAGAAATTCCAAGAATATAAGAATGAAGTAGAAAACCAAACAGGCAAAAGTATCAAGACACTGAGATCTGATCGAGGTGGTGAATACTTAAGTGCCGAGTTCTTAGGTTACTTAAAAGAGAATGGAATTCTCTCTCAGCTTACTTCTCCATACACACCACAACACAACGGTGTATCGGAAAGGAGGAATCGAACACTATTAGATATGGTTCGTTCCATGATGAGTAAGGCTGAGTTACCACGATCTTTCTGGGGATATGCGCTAGAATCAGTGGCATATCTTTTGAACATAGTTCCTACCAAGACTGTGCCTACCACACCATATCAGATGTAGAGTGAGAAGAAACCCTATCTTCAGTATTTGAAGATTTGGGGATGTCCAGCTTTTGTTAAAAAGCAGCATGCAGACAAGCTCGAGGCACGATCAGTACATTGTAAGTTTGTGGGATATCCAAAGAACTCCAAGGGGTATCTATTCTATTACGCAGAGGAACAAAAGGTTTTTGTTTCTCGTAATGCCCATTTTCTAGAATATCAGTTTTTAGAAAAGGAAACAAGTGGGAGCGAAATAGAACTGGAAGAAATTCCAGAACCACAAACTACTACTGAAAGTTTGGTAGAACCAGAAGTTTCAGAAGAAAGGGACATACCGGCGCCTATCCGCAGAAGTAGTAGACAGGCTCATCCACCCGAGAGATACTACGGTTTTCTCATAGACGGGGATAAAGAAGATTTCACTATTGACTATGATGAGCCTACTAGCTTCTAGCAAGCCATTCAGAGCGGTGACTCGGTAAAATGGCTGGATGCAATGCAGACCGAAATGGAGTCCATGTACACTAACAAAGTATGGACTTTGGACATTGCTCCAGATGGGGTAAAACCCGTAGGATGCAAATGGATCTTCAGAAAGAAGATTGGTGTAGATGGACAGGTTGAAACCTATAAAGCTAGACTTGTTGCAAAGGGTTTCCCTCAATGACCTGGTTTGGACTATGACGAAATATTTTCTCTAGTGGCTATGGTCAAATCCATTCAGGTCCTTCTTGCTATTACTGCCTTCCACGATTATGAGATCTGGCAGATGGACGTAAAGACGGCCTTTCTAAATGGAAATTTGGAAGAGAGCGTCTATATGGATCAGCCAGAGGGATTCATTCAGAGTAGGAGCAGCGGTAAAGTATGCAAGTTGCTTAAGTCCATTTATGGACTAAAGCAAGCATCGCGGAGTTGGAACATCTGTTTTGATGATGCTGTCAAAGAATTTGACTTTATCAAAAATCCAGATGAACCATGCATATACAGAAAGATTGTAGGGAGAGCTGTAGTTTTCCTCGTCTTGTACGTAGATGACATTCTCCTAATAGGAAATGATATTCCTATGTTACAGTCAGTCAAAAGATTTTTTTCACAGAAGTTCTCCATGAAGGACCTGGGAGATGCCACCTACATTCTGGGGATCCAGATCTATCGTGACAGATCTAAAAGGATATTGGGACTTTCGCAGTCCAGGTACATAGATACCATATTGAAAAGATTCAGTATGGATGATTCTAAGCGCGGTAACCTACCAGCTTGTCACGGAATCACCCTCTCCAAAGAGATGTCTCCCAAGACTGATTTGGAAAGGGATCGCATGTCGATTATACCCTACGTTTCTGCGGTAGGCTCTATAATGTATGCGATGTTATGTACCAGACCAGATGTAGCATACGCATTGAGCGTAGTAAGACGGTATCAGGCAAACCCAGGGGAGAAGCACTGGATAGCAGTAAAGAACATTCTCAAGTACCTGAGGAGGACTAAGGAGATGTTCTTGGTGTATGGCGGAAAAGACCTCCAGATCGAGGCCTTTGCCGACTCCGGCTTCCAGAGTGACAAAGATGACTCCAAGTCCATGTCAGGTTATGTCTTTACCCTCAATGGAGGGGCGGTCTGTTGGAAGAGTTCCAAGCAGGAGACCGTTGCTGACTCAACAATGGAAGCGGAGTACATAGCTGCTTGCGATGCCGCAAAAGAAACTGTCTGGATGAAGAAGTTCCTCACAGAACTTTAGGTGGTTCCTACCAGTGTTGGTCCAATACCTCTGTATTGTGACAACAGCGGCGCTATAGCTTTAGCGAAGGAACTCAGGTCCCATCAGAAGTCCAGACACATCTTAAGGCGGTATCACCTGATCAGGGAGATCGTAGATCGCCGGGAGATCGAGGTGAAAAGAGTAAAGATGGAGAATAACATTGCTGATCCATTCACAAAGGACATTCCTCATACGCAGTTCGAGAGGCTATTCGAGATGATAGGTCTATGATATGCCAGCTCATAGCCCTAGTGCAAGTGGGAGATTGTTAGTGTATATACCCTAGAGGCCATTATTGTATCATACTAGCATGTATATTACTTAATGGAAGCTTGGGATATTCACAGTTGTATTGACAGTCTTGCTAAAAATGGTAGTATGCTACTTGGTTTGTGTCTACTTTAATATGTGCATATGTTTCTTGTAACGTATCACTTATACATATTAGTAGAGCCCATAGGATCTTTGCTTGATTACCAGCGTTGTGATGGCAGTCACACTAGTGGGAGCTGGGTAGTCTATAAGAAACATCCTATACTTGTCCCTAGTCGTAGGATTATCAAGACAGGGCATCAATACTCCGGAGTAGACTAGTGTGTACGCTTCTCATCCCAGTTAGGGAGATGGTCTGTCCCACAGCCATCAGTATGTCGTACTGGAGATAGTATACAGGTGCTCATTGTGTTACGGGTACACCGGACAGGACTCGCAGGAGAACTGACTGGATGGTATTATACCTAACGTCAGATAGCAGTTCTCAGGTGACATGTGTGTAGGTAGTCTGTTAACTTAAGGTCGTCATTTGTCTCGTGTGAGTTCCCACTGTGCTTTGATTACTACCCTACCACGGCTCAAAGAAGTCGTGCAAACAGGTTTTAGTTGGGCACAGTCCCGAACCATATGGAAACAGTGAGCGACTGTTAGGGATTCGTCTCTCCCGGTATAGGGAGTTGATATCGCACTGTGATTGGTTGGTCATTACCATAAGTCCCTGGCCAGGGCTGATTGAGAATTACTGATGGACTGATCAGTAGATTCTCGCATGGTTTTTGAGCCATACCGGCACGACTTGTACGGTTATTAGGGGTCTGACGCTTACCACCTCTCTAGACCATACATACGATACTCTTAGACGAACAGACCGGACTGCACGGATATTGTCACGGACAGGCTCAGTAGGAGTTCGGATGGGTTTCCTCATCGGCCTTCTTATCGACATCTACCTGGGGACCGTTACGTACAGCTAGTGCCGCTTGCGGTCTGTGGTTAAACCTACTGTCAGCGTAGTGTCGAGTCTTTAGAGTCCCACACAGAGAGTTTCCCTACTCCAGGCGAAACGATATAGAAGTCGTATGGTTTTACGACAAGGGTTCGGACGCATACGCGTTTAAACGCACGTACGACGTTCGGACAGTTTTTACTAGCCGTCTTTGGTTTAAGCCAGATTCTAGTATCGGGTTATTGGATTTATACAGTCTAAAGTTTTTCCGTGTTTTCACGGATCGGAGGGGCGTTCTCGTAATTTGACGGGAAGCTTCTAGAAGAGTGGTGACTTGAGGGTTAAGGTGTCATTTACATTTAATGCATTTGTGACTCACTTAGATGAATCATTCAAGTGGGTTAATGAAGCATTTATTGCTTAATGACTCACTTGATGATTCATTGCATATACTTAATAAAGCATGATGATAATGCATTTTGATTTATTCATTTGATAATTTCTTATGCTTCATAATATATTAAAAGTGAGAAGCTTTTTCATTGATAACTTATGCTCACCTTCTCTCTCCTCAAGCTCTCTCTTGAAACTCTAATCCTCCCCTCTCATGTGTTGAGATCAAGGATTAGATAGACTAATTAATCCATAACCTCACTCTATATCACCTAGGTCACTTTGATTAGAATTAAAGAAACCTAGTTATCTCAAGTTAGAGATCAAGCTTGGAGTAGGAGCTCTCGGGTGGATCGTCTTTGACTCGAGGAGGCCGTTGAGGTGCCGACATTCCAAGGAGCCTACGAAGAGTGGAGGACAGCGATGAAGACCCGAAGGACAAGTAACGTGAGGTATAACTTCGAATCCGAGTAGTTAAACCTCTCGTAGTTTGCTAGTAACGGTTTAGATACGATTCATGCGCTCAAGTCCGTGTTACGAAACTTTGATAATCGTTTTTCATATATTCTGCCTCCCCGCAAACTTGTGGGGTGCGTGACATGGACTTGCATTATATTCCCCATTCTTAGTCATTTTACAAATAATCAGGTGCTTTTGAACCATGTCTGTCACGCCCCGCTTCCCAAAGTACGCTAAAGTGGGCACGTGACATAGCCAACCATGCTACCTGTGGATACGAAAAATCCTTCCACAGTCACATTACGGCTGTGGAGATATCAAGAACAGGAAAGTAAACTAACTACCTAGTACATGTCCATAAGCCAGAGTAAAAGAATCAAGAGATAACAATATGCGGAAGCCAAAAGATACAATAAATGAAACACCTGGAGTGAAACTAGTACCGACAGGAACCTCACCGCTTGTCTAACAGCGGCAAAACTCCTAATCAGTCTGCGGCAAGGTAGAAGAATCTGGGCCATGCAAAACCCAGACGTCAGCGCGTCAAGTCATCAAGTAATAACATAGTAAACAGGCAATGCGAATATAAACATGAATAAAGCAAGGGTAACAATAATATAAATCAGAGCAGTACTGGGTAGTGTGCAGTGGGTAAACTGGATTGTTCTATCAGGTTCTCTGTTCTAAAGTCTTTGAAACCAAATTGATAAATCATCGATGTAACTCAATAGTATCCCGTATATACCCGGGACCATGGCCACAATATTCTCGGCTGCAGCCGAGATATGCCGCTAGGCACAAAACAGGAATGCGTACACTCGATAGTATCCCGTACATACCTGGGACCACGGCCACAATATTCTCGGCCTAAACCGAGACATGCCGCTAGGCACAAAACAGGAATGTGTACACTCAATACAGGTAGTGAACTGTCGAGTTACAAGTTAGATTTCACCTTTGATTTCCCCATACCCCCAAGTTATATGTGTATGTCGAGTCAGGTATCCAGTAATCAAGAAACTAATGCCAACACAGGATCAGGTAAACAGGTTTGTCTGGATAGACAACAGGAACGGTCCATGAGGACTACATGTTATGTTTGTTGGCATTAGACACAAGATCAGGTAACAGATAAAGCCATGGTACATCAGGTCAAGCTAGGTAATGTATAAAGGTGTCATGTCATGTCAAGAGTGTACGGTACCATGTCATGTCAAGTAAGAAGTGTAACAGGTCATGTCAGGAAGCACAAGATGTCATGTGGGTGCTCATAATCAAACTAACATAAGCATGTGTATAAATAAACAAGCATGAGTACTATCAGAACAATAAACTGGAACATGTAATATGATATGCAAATAGATATAATTTCAAGGATATGGATGCACAGTTATCGATTAGGGTTACATTTATAGTTCCAATATTAATTAGGATGCAATTTATTAAACATGGAGTGTTAATATCACATTATTATGTAGTAATATGATCTATGGATGCAATTATATGTATCTTAAATGCGATGGATACAAACGGGTATCCGAAAAGTTATAAAACTATAAAATGGTAATGTGGGATGTACAACTAAGAAATATGTGATATAAATATTGATATAATAATATTAATATGGATAGCATATTCAAAGCGATTAATAACTATAAAAGTGGTATTGATTAACCATGCACAAGAAAGTTGCGTTCAGAAATTCAGCGTCACCCTAATTTGTAAAATAGCTTAAAAATAACAAACGTTCTCCAAAAGGGACGTGTCTTATACCAAAACAAAGATAATTCAATAAGCTTTTCAGTTTTATAAGTATAAGCATCTCAGGTTGTCCCTACAAAAAGTTATGAACATTCGAAGTTGAAAGTGTGCTGCTGGAATTTCCCTGGACAGCGGTTTGGAGACATTTTCATTTGCATTTTACGTTATTTAAACAATTTATTTTGCAAGTAAATATTTCATAGAGTTATATTATTCTGAGTTAGATTCGTAACGAACTAAAGAACGTATACTAATGATTTTTCTATGATTTATAATGAATTTTATAAGGTAAGGTGTACAGTAAATTTCAGATTTGTCGTATCCGCCTTTTCAACGACGTTTCATGTGTAAACTATAATATTTTAAATATATAATATCATAAAATGCAGATTATAAACTAATTAAAGATAATAATAAGAAATATTACGACGATGTATATTTTAATTAATATTGATGCAGTATAATGTAATCTAGTATGTCACAAGATAAGTTTTCATGATCTAGATTTAATATGATATAAACGGATGCAAACGGAACATCGAAACGTTATAAAATTAAACATGGGGCACTAGATTTAAACTATAGGAATTGTATTTATTTAAATAGGTATAAAATGAATTATATAGCATGTAGCAAGATTAACTTGCCTCGATGGGTCGCGAATCGGGAAAACGGAACGTTAACCGTCGGCGGGGAAAACTCGCGACGGGCGCACGGTTCACGGAATGAACCCAAACGACGAACAAAGGAACCACACGGGTCGGGGTACCTCGCTGGAACGTCGAGAAACGTCACCGGCACGACGGAATTCCGGCAACAAAAGAACAGTTAAAAAAATGAGAAACGAGACATGAAGCAAGAAGAGAAAGAATGATAAAGAGAAGTACGAGAGAATATATGAGGGGGAGAGAGAGAGAAAAAAAGTGGAGAGAGAGAGAGAAGAGGGAGAGAGAGAAAGTGGGGCCCACGGGGTTAAAGGGGAGGTTGCGATTGGCTGAGAGAATAAATTGAGAAGGATATAAAAGATTGTAAAAATATTATATGGTTAACTTAAAGATTTAAAAGATAGGTAATGAACAGTAAGATATTTGCAAGACGGCGTTCCGAACTCGGTATTGACATTACGAGTACTTAGTGATGCCCTTCGGAGTAACGAATGCGCCGGCAGTATTCATGAACTTGAGGAACCGAATCTTTTCACCGTTCTTGGATCAGTTCATTGTGGTATTCATTGACGATATTCTGGTTTACTCGAAGAGTTTTGAAGAGCAGGCTGAGCTGTGAGTTCAGTAGTAGTTAGTTTTATTTCCTGCATTTATTTCCTGATGTGA
This sequence comes from Agapanthus africanus, assembly GCA_030015575.1. Classification (NCBI taxonomy): domain Eukaryota; kingdom Viridiplantae; phylum Streptophyta; class Magnoliopsida; order Asparagales; family Amaryllidaceae; genus Agapanthus; species Agapanthus africanus. The sequence continues at coordinate 468,439,231 of JASDDO010000022.1, forward strand.
GCCCGCATTATGGGACACACTTTTCAGTTATTTTTATTGGATCATTTGCTTCCGCATTTATTTATTATTGACTCCTGTTATTCTGGATTATGGACATGTTTTAGATAGTTTTATCTTGTTCTTGATATCTCTACAGCCGTAATGTGACTGTGGATGGATACTTCCTACCCACAGGTAGCATGGTTGGCCATGTCACGTGCCCAATCTAGCATACTCTGGGAAGCGGGGCGTGACATGGTTCTTTTGGTATCAGAGCCATAGGATAGTTGGGTTGATTCTTTTGTAGTTGGGTATTGTACCCAATACACGAATCAGAATACCCGTGTTTAGAAAACATGTCCTGCCACCTTGACCGTTTTACCATTCTTGAATCACATTCTTCCTGATTATATCTATTACGATATGCAAACTTTCTTTGCATATCGATTCGAAAACCTGATTCCTTGTTATCTCTAGGACTTAGGCGACTTGGATGGAGTTATGTAATTGTGGCTATGATACCGCGGCATAATTACAATGCGGTACTCTATTTAAGTATCTTGGAGTTCTAGCCTTGATCTATATTCAGAATCTATCATCATGCTAATGTTGGGTGTTTTGAGTTCAGGAATATGGCCGGTAAGAATTTGAAGACGTACGAAGGCGTGTGGACGAAGCCGCCATGCTTGGAGTGATAAGGGAAATGCTGGAGAATCAAAAGAAACAGACCGAGCTGATCCAGCAGCAAGCGGACTCGTTTCAGGAAGGTTTGCAGATCGTTCAGCAGTCTGTGAACAATGTTGGAGCTAAGCCAGTTGACCGAGTAGGGACAGTAGCAGATTTCAGACGTTTGGGTCCGTATACATTTACTGGATTGGACGAGCCGTTGCCAACAGAGCAGTGGCTAGTTGACACAGAGAATTTGCTTATTGCGGCACAGATTCCAGATGAGAAAGAGTTGATGTGGTACGCATTCAGTTAGTGGATTACGCCCGAGAATGGTGGCTTGTAAAAGAGAACCGTTTGCCCAAGCCGATCAAGTGGGCGGATTTTTCGAAGAGTTTCCTGGAGAAGTTCTTCCCGCGGACTGCACGGGAGGAAATGGAAGAGAAGTTCATCGGACTAAAGCAGAAGGGAGCACCCGTAGATGTGCATGCAGCAGAATGGACGAGACTCAGTAGTTTCGCTGGACCTTTAGTTGCCAACGATGCAGACAGGGCACGGAGGTTCATGCGCAGCCTGGACATGGACATCCAGAGGCAGATTGTCTCCCTGGGTTTGACCACTTTCTCACAAGTACTTTCGGCAGCCGAGAGCAGCAGAGTTTATCTGGGATGAAGGGGGGGTTTTCTGTCGGGCCAGTCGAGTTTAGGGCTAGGCCGACAAATAATATTCTTGCATCAATGGAAGTGATGAAAGTGAAGAGCCGGCTGTTGTTCGTGATTTTATGGACGTGTTTGAAGATATATCGGGTTTACCGCCAAAGCGAGACATGGAGTTCGCAATTGATCTTATTCCTGGGGCAGCGCCAGTATCCGAAGCGTATTATCCAATGGCGCCAGTAGAATTGGAAGAAGTCAAGAAACAGGTTGCTGAATTGCTTGAGAAGGGTTGGATTCGAAGCAGTAACTCGCCTTGGGGAGCTCCAGTTCTTCTAGTAAAGAAGAAGGATGGCACAAGAAGGATGTGCATCGACTGTCGAGAATTAAACCGGGTGGCTATTAAGAACAAGTACCTTATCCCTCGCATTGGAGAACTTTTTGAGCAGCTTAGTGGCGCGAGGGTATTCTCGAAGCTGGATTTGCGATCCGGATATCATCAGGTCCGAGTGAAAACAGAAGATATTTGCAAGACGGCGTTCCGAACTCGGTATGGACATTACGAGTACTTAGTGATGCCCTTCGGAGTAACGAATGCGCCGGCAGTACTCATGGACTTGAGGAACCGAATCTTTTCACCATTCTTGGATCAGTTCATTGTGGTATTCATTGACGATATTCTGGTTTACTCGAAGAGTTTTGAAGAGCAGGCTGAGCTGTGAGTTCAGTAGTAGTTAGTTTTATTTCCTGCATTTATTTCCTGATGTGAGCCTGCATTATGGGACACACTTTTCAGTTATTTGTATTGGATCATTTGCTTCCGCATTTATTTATTATTGACTCCTGTTATTCTGGATTATGGACATGTTTTAGATAGTTTTATCTTGTTCTTGATATCTCTACAGCCGTAATGTGACTGTGGATGGATACTTCCTACCCACAGGTAGCATGGTTGGCTATGTCACGTGCCCAATCTAGCGTACTCTGGGAAGCGGGGCGTGACAATGTCTGTTACATAGTTGCAGGTTAAAGGTTCTCGGAACAAAAACGGTGAAATTAATGAAAAGATGATACAAAAGTGAGACTACTACCGATAAATGGTGGAATCTTGATCATGCCTACATTTTGAAGAACAAACGAAGATCAATGAACAATTTCACAAAGTACAAAGGCAGCGCAAGATTCAAGACTTCAACACGAAGCTGTTTCCCCAATCAGAGTAAAGCTCTGTTCAAATTCCAAGATTGGAAATGAAGCAACGCTTCTGCTTTCCCCAATCAGAGCAAAGCTCTGTTTAAATTCCAATGAAGCGACGCTTCCTTTCCCTCAATCAGAGCAAGGCTCTGTATGGAAATTTAAGAATCAAAAATTGAAGCAACGCTTCAGATCCTGCGCTCTGCGCTGCGCGCCACGTGTCTAACACAGATGCGCTGGCGCAGTTGCGCTGCGCGCTGTGCTGCTCGCCACGTGTCTAACACCGGTGCGCTGGCGCAGTTGCGCTGCGCTCTGCGCTGCGCGCCACGTGTCGAGCGCGAGTACGCTAGCGCTAGGCGCGTTGTGCGCCACGTGTCAAAACACGAATGCGCTAGCGCTAGCGCAATTGCGCAGCGCACCCCAAATTAGAGCAAGGCTCTGTTCCCAAGATTGGAAAGCGAAGCAACGCTTCATGAAAGGTACTAACAACAAATGCGCTTACAATAAGAGTCAAAGACTCTGAAACGGCGCCCACGTGCAAAACACGAGAGTGCTAGGCGCCAGAAGCGCTTCATCTTTACAAGAATTACTTGCACATGATTATACCAAATTAACGTATGCAGCGCATAAACATCTTACAGAGGAATAACAAAGAATTAAAAACAAGGGAACAGTTAACAGATAATAAAATACTTAATTAAAACATTTATTTATTATTACATTTAAAAAATATCACCAAACAAGGGATCAGTGGCACAAGGGTGAACAAAACAATAAACAAAATTTTCTAACTCCCTCGCCGCCTTCTCCAGCACATCAAAACGAAGATTTTCACGAGGAGTGTCTCCCCACCGATTGGCGCCGTGTTCATCTGTAAAAGCAGACATGATAGCCCACCGGGCTCTTATTTGGCTCAACAAGTGAACCGAGCAATCTTTCAGAGCCTGAGTAATCAGGCACGCCTCATGGAAACACTCGAGCTTATCTTCAGCCACATCGAGCATCGCCAGGGTCATCTCCGCTGGGTGATGGGGGATGTCATCAAGCACGGCAAGGAGAATCATCCGGAGCCAGATGGATCCCATTGGAAGAGGGGACCCCTTACGAATCGCAAGTTCATACTTCACCGCATCACACTCGGCATCCGTGAGAGAAGGATCCACCAAGTGCGCAGTAACCGAGGAACAATGTCCTCAATGGGCACTTCCCACGGCTGTCTATGAGCATGGGGGCGGTTATAAGCCATAGTTGAGAAAGTTCTTTGGAGATGAGAAAAGGAAGAAGCTTTGCTTCGAGTTATAAAGACGAAGCACAGAAAATTTTGTGCACAATGGAACTATTTCCAAGATTGGGAAATGAAAGATTCTCGAGAATATAAGTTTGACTTAAAAAGGAAGGTGAAAAGAAACCTCTGTTGAAGCAACGCTTCAGATCCAGCGCTCTGCTGAAGCAACGCTTCAGATCCAGCGCTCTGCGCTCTACGCGCCACGTGTCAAGCACGGGTGCGCTAGCGCAGTTGCGTTGCGCTCTACGCTGCGCGCCACGTGTCCATCATAGGTGCGCCAGCGCTGGAATTAAAATTCCCACCGTTAGATCAAAGGATCTAATAATGATGTTAAATCATCAATTAACCAGAATTAAATTCTGTTAAGGAAAGATTTCTCAAAATCTTTCCAAACAACAAGATTGTGCTTTAAGCACCGCTAGATCAATGATCCAATGATAAATAATGAATTACCAAAAACCAGAACAAATTCTGCATGGAAAGATTTCTCAATCTTATTAAAAAAACAAGAAGGTTATCTTCTGTCAAACAGGAGCCTTAGGATCAAAGATCCAACGGTGGGAAATATTCCCAAATCAATCAGAGAAAGATCTCTTAAACTGATTTAACAAATCATTTGGCCCTATATAAAGGACCCTAAACTTCAAGTCTAGAAGGAGAGAAGAGAGAGAAGAATAGAGAGAAAACCCTCTACAAACTTTGAGAAAAAACTCAAAGAGAAAGAAAGGCAAGCCTTTAGAAAGGAGAAGATCATTTCTTCATCTTTAAGGTAAAAAATTAATTCTTAAACAACAGAGATGAAATCATCTCGTAAAAAGAAGAAACATCTTCTAAAAAGATCAGAGATCTGAAAAAAGACCAAGGTCTTTGATAATAAGATCAAAAGATCTAATTATATAAAAAAATATATATATAAGAAGTATTTTTACTTCGCCCACAGATCTTTAATCTATAAAGGCAGAGCCTTTTATCAAAAACAAGAACTGTTGTTCTTGAATCTCGAGGCAAAGCCTCCTTAGAAGAACTTAAAAGTTGTTCTGTGATCTTAAAATCAATCAAATGCGCTTTGTGCTATTGAAAAGTGTCTTGCACTCATGAACTGCGCCCTTGCGCTTATTGGACCGGCGCACAACGCCAGAACTTGCCATGTGTCAATCAGAGACACAATCTGCGCTTTGCGCTCCTGAAATAGAGCGCTGCGCTCATAGACTGGCGCTTATCGCCAAGCGCGCCACGTGTCGCTCGCTGGCGCACCAACAGACTAGCGTAAAGCGCTCATAGATGGAATGCGTAAGTGCGCTAATGAACCGACGCTTAGCGCTGAGCGCGACACATGTCAACCTCATATGCGCTAGCGCATGTGCTCTTTAATTGGTGCAAAGCGCCTGACGCGCCCTGTGGCGCACTGTCAGACCATCACTTTGTTCCTGATAAATGCTATGCATTTAATACCAGACAAAATGACAGAGCCCAATTAAAAAGGGTCGGGCCCAAGTAAAGGCTTAATAGCCAGAACAAAAATAAAATGTTAAAACATTTAATTGGACTTAGCCTAATTCTGGTCATAAGTCCTCAACTTATTTTGAGGCAAGCACATCTGCTCTTTCAACCAAATCACCCCAGTTCAAGGATACATCTCTTCACTCCTTTGATATTTGTCGTTGTAATTCCTCAACGTCTTCAAAGAGGTGACGGGTCCCAACAACCACACATCGCTACGGACTGTGGGGTCTTTAAACTCATGGACTATGATGTCCTTAACCTCGACCGTGATGTCTTAAAACTAATATCGGACTGTGGAGTCCTTAAATCCACGGACTATGATATCCTTAACCTCGACCGTGATGTCTTAAAACTAATATCGGACTGTGGAGTCCTTAAATCCATAGACCATGATGTCCTTAACCTCGACCATGATGTCTTTAAACTAACATCGGACTGTGGAGTCCTTAAATCCACGGACTATGATGTCCTTAACCTTGACCGTGATGTTTTAAAACTAACAACATTGGACTGTGAGGTCCTTAAACTCAAGGACTATGATATCCTTAACCTTGACCGTGATGTCTTAAAACTAACAACATTGGACTGTGAGGTCCTTAAACTCACGGACTATGATGTCCTTAACCTTGACCGTGATGTCTTAAAACTAACGTCAGGCTGTGGAGTCCTCAAATCCACGGACTATGATGTCCTTAACCTCGACCGTGATGTCTTAAAACTAACACCGGACAGTGAGGTCCTTAAACTCACGGACTATGATGTCCTTAAACTCGACCGCGATGTCTTAAAACTAACGTTGGACCGTAACGTCCTTAAACTAATTATCGACCGCGATGTCATTAAATTAAACAATAGGGCCCAATTGCTCTCTTGTCGGATCTAAACGATCCCGTTAAGTTGATCTTAGTCTAGAATTAGACTAACGTGTCCTAACAAACGTTTAAGTTGATCTTAGCCTCAAATAAGGCTAACGTATCCTTAAACACAACCCCCCCAAACCCAAATCTAAGAAAGATACGAATTTGGACTAATCCACGCCCTACGGGCGACAACATAACTTAGTCTCCGTATACAATCCACGGGCAACCAAACACAAAACAAACACCCACAACACGAAGTAGCCATATGGAGAAGGAGAAAGTTGTTACCGCGATGCGGTAGCGTAATTAACTGCAGGGGCTTGCGCCTGCAGGAAAGAGCGTCCCCACAATCAAAAACCCCTCAAACGAGGGGGAATCTGACGAAGTCTGTTACATCGGCCGCATCCATTTAAACTTTCGATACATGGTGCCATAAATCAACTTAGCATCTTCGGAGAGGTGGACGGATATCACCAATTAGCATCTGCCCCCAGATTCAGGCAAGACGTACAGTCTTCTCGGCTTTCGGCGGTGAACAGATTCTTTCACGCCCATTGGGACCTTTTCCTCTTTCCACTCCACAGTTCGTGTGTCGTGTTCGCGAACCAATCGCGGTTTGCTAATGGTTGCCCTTGGGTTTCGAGGTACTAAGATTTGGCGTTTTGCTTGCTGCAGAAAGCAAAGAATCAATGGCGTCCACTTGTGCAAGATGTTCCAACTGCAACTGCAACCTACGCTCTGCCTCACCTGGAGGTGTAGCTTACGGACCTCAAGTGGCTTCCCTGTTCACGATGCCCGTAGAACAGGTCACTTAAGCCACCATAGGGTTGTTTTTCGGAACCATGCTCCCCCCGATGAGCTTCAGCACCCCTGTGCCAGCACCGGAAGCTCCTAAGAAGTCGGTCTTCGATCAGCTTGCTACTACCACGGCCCCTCTCAACGGGTCGTCCAGCTCCATCTCCTCGGTCTTCGCCAGACTGGGCCAAAATTCCTGTGGGCCCACAATGAAGCCTGCAATCCCAGAGAAGGTTGTTCCGAAGAGGATAGCCATCCCTGCTCCTGAAGTTGTCAAGGCGGCTTCTCCTACCAAAGGGTCGGTCTTTACAAGACTGACTGTTCCGGCTCCCGTTCCTGCTCGAAGGTCTGTCTTTGACAGATTGGATACCGCTACTCAAAAGACGTCAGTCTTCAAGAGGCTGGCACCAGCGGCGTCTCATCTGGACAGGGAGCAAGACAAAGCCATCCCCATCGCCAAACTAACCCCAACAGCTCGACACGCTCGACGTCGCCACGCGCCGAGTAAGGAAGGCTGGGGGCAACTCCCCCTCTGGGCTAACTCCGCCAGCCCCAACGGTGGAAGTCAATGCTGTTGTTCCAACCGAGAACAGCTTTGAACTGCTGAACAAGGTGTGCAGGAATTCGCCTACCGCCGTACTAAAAAGATCTCCGCCCCCGGTGGAGACCATCATAGAAATGAAGCCGGAACAGTCCCCTCAACGACTGTCTTCTAAAGTTTATAAAATCTGGCGACAAGTCCGAGAGTCGGTGGGTGATCAAGACTACCTCCGCCAATAAAAGAAGCCGAAGGTTCAGCCAGAAGGGAACCGTCCCGGTGAGCCGCAAAAGACAACAACCACTTGGGTGCCCGCTACAACGGCCCCCTCCACGTCGACTACTCAAAAGAAAAGGAGGCCAGAGAAAGCCCCTGTAAACATGGCAGACCATAAAAACACCGAGCCCAAACGCCCTAAGTCTGGGGGCATGGTGGTGCATTCAGTCTACATGGCATCCGAGAAAGAGGATAGCCGCGCTTCGACGGGCCACCGACCGCTCACCCGATCAATAACAAGAGCTCAGGAACAACAACAGCAGAAGCTTCAAGAGATGCTGACTGCAATGGCCGCACTTACCGGGCCAAAAAAAAGCCCGGAGGCGTCATCGGGACAATGTCACGAACACGAGACTGATGCTGAATTCTTTCGGAGAATGCTCGAAAAGAAGGACAAGGAGGCTGCGGAACAAGCGGCTAATATAAAGCAAATGGCTCTTCTATTCCAAGATATGGTAGGCATGATGATCCAGCCGGATCCCCCATCCGAAGATCCTCCAGTAATAATTGAAGATGACAGAGGAGAAACATCAAACCCTCTGCCGGCTCTATCAGCAGCCAAGGAAGAGACAATCTCTAAGGCCGCCTGGATGATTACATCGCTCAGCAGATACGAGTTCACCAGGCGAATGAAGCGGCTGGGCAAATTGTTAGAACTGGGCGACCGTATCCAGGCTGGTATGATCAGATAAAGTACCCGCCGGGCTACACGATCCAAAATTCCATGTGTACAAGGGGACAGGCAATCCCCATCAACATGTCGCTCAGTTCAGGGCTCTCTGCGGCAATACTGGTGGTGATGATAAGCTCTTGCTCCGCCAATTCGTCGGCAGCTTATCGGAGACGGCATTCGAATGGTACTCCGAACTTCTAAATGATTCCGTCAAAACTTTCACGGAAATGGAGTTGTTGTTCACCCAACGATTCGCAAGTGCTAGTGAACGCACCCCGATAATGGCATTGATCAATGCCAGGGTAAAGCCAGGCGAGACGTGGGTTCAGTACGCAATCCGATGGCGGAATCTGTGGTCGAAGTGCGAATAGCGCATTGAAGAAGCACAAGCGGTGGGCATGTTAGTGGGCACCCTAGACCCTCATGCAACTATTTCACAGTTCATGATGTTCTTCAAACCGACCACATTCCAGGCTCTAATCGATAAGCTGGCCCAAATGGACCAGATGGGTCATAGACCATCTCCCCCGAAGCCGGAACCGCGGAACGAAAAGGGTAAAGGGAAGGCGATCTTTGTTGTGAACACCCAACAACAGCCCAGTGCTCCAAGACTAGCGGATCAGTTAGAGGAAAGACGGCGCTATTACAATGAGAAAATGAAGCGCCCTTACTCATTCCCGCAGGATAAAACGAAGAGGCTGTTCGAGCTGGCGATGCGCAACAGGCTTATCAATTTTCCAAATCCAAGGCGACCACCGCAACCCAGCGAAGTGAATAATCCCAATTATTGCCCTTACCACCAAATGGTAAGCCATCCGATCGAAGATTGCCTCGTCTTTAAGAGATGGATCGAGGATCGGTACCTATAAGGTAAGTTTGCGCTGTCTGAAAAGTGGAAAGTGAGCCCATCAAAACCGCACACTCATAAGAAGATGGACACGCCAGGGGCAACGTGCTCTTTTTTTGAAGAAGCTCCATGGGAGGTCGTTCTTTCGGCCAAAACCAAAAGGATGCTGAATGATCTCCAGACATGCCCAGCAATCAGGTGGAAGAATCCGCTGGAATCCCAGATCATCAAAGGGATGCTGAAGCCGCGCCCAACTCCAAAGATTGGTGGTGATAACCAAAGCGTTCATGCTCAGCAGTCGAAATCTTCGAAAAAGAAGAAGAAATCCAAAAAGCCCGTGAAGCCTGGCGACAAGCGCACGGACTTACAGAAGCAGATTGACGCGCTGGAAGAGTATAACCAGAAGGCGCAGACTCCAATCACGCTCCAAGAGTTCCTCACCCACGTTCTTGAAGACGGAGATGATGGAGAAGAATCGTCGGACGGATCTGAGGATTACGTAGCAAGTTGCCATGTGATCTCTCATTCATCGCTAGACAATGAAGAAGCTCCCTGCACAAAGAGACTGGGGGCAGGTCCCGAGCCGGAACTTCTATGTCCGTCAGACGAAATGATCGACGCCTTCCTGAATGAGATTCATCTGAAAAGTAAAGCCAATCGGGAGCGTGAGATGGCCATATTTGAAAGAGCCAAACGCCGACGACTAGACGAAAGAGTCAGAACATTCCCGCCGAATCAAGGAACATCTGTCGTGAATGAAAACAAGTTCAAGACGAGGAAAAGGTTTGCTAAAGCCATATCAATGGGAATGAAGCTACCACCCTCTGAAGGGAACACTCCCGGTAAAGCAGAAACACATCCTAGCTACTGCTTATATCATCGAAAGATTTCGCACCCTACCGAAGAGTGCGGCGCTTTTAAAAGATGGTGGCAGGGATATGTTGCTCACGGCAACATTTTAAGCGAATGAAACGCAAAACTCGTCGGGAGCAAAGAAGTGCGATCGGGGAGCAAAGAAGTGCGACCGAGGAGCATAAAAGAACTACCGGTAACTGTCGCATGGTCAACACTGGGGGATCGCAGGTTCTCACTTTCGGAAGCGACTCTGACGAAGAGATGGCTCTTGGCCCTCTCTTTAAAGAATCCACCTTGGGGAAGGAGGAAGAACTGAAGGCCTGTGAAAACATTCAGCTGCGCAATCGCACGCTTCCAGAAAAGAATCTCGGACCCACGAGTAAAAAAGATAAGGGAAAATAAAAGGTCTTTGAGGATATCGCCCTGGATGACCAAGTCATGAAAGAGCTGACTGCCAAGGACCCGCCAAAGAAGAACAAAGTGGACTACAACGTTCTGGCGCACTTGAGGAAGTTACCCTCGCAGCTCAGCATTCTTGACGCCCTTTTACTATCCAAAGAAGCGAGAGATTCATTGATCAAGGCGCTACAAGAGCCAGAGCAATTCCAAGCCTTTCTCGCCGAAGAAAAGATGAAGGAAGGGCTAGAAGAAGTACACGCAGTCGATATCACCTTCGGCGACGAAGACCTCCTCCTTGGGACGTGCGAACACAACCGTCCCCACTATGTAACAGGGTACTGCCACGATATAAAGATAGGCAAAATCCTGGTCGACAATGGGTCCTCCGTCAATCTCCTTAACGTACGGGTGTTGAAGGAAATCTGCATGAGCATTCAACATCTCGCTCACGATAAAATTACCATCTCCGGTTTCGACTCCCAGTCATCACGGACTCTCGGGTCTGTGATGCTGACGCTGCGCTTCAGGCTGCTTGTTACAGACATTAAATTTCATGTCATTGACGCCAAGACATGCTATAACGCTTTGCTCGGCCGATCTTGGTTACACGAGTACAACATCATCCCTTCTACGCAACATCAGTGTATGAAGTATTTCAAGGATGGCTCGAGTATACCGTAACAGGAGAGCTGAACCCATTCTCCATGGACGAAGTCCGCAAGTATGAAGACGCAAAATACTTCCTACCAGATTTTGAGGACACGGAGAGATGTTACAAACCGGAGAACAAAGCTATCACCACCATTCCGGTCTTCGGGAGTGATACTGAGGAAGAGAAAGAGATAGTTTATTCAGGCCCACCCCAGTACAACAAGCCAGGACCGTCCGTTCCTATGTTGATCTTTGGCAGCGACTTGGAGGATGAGGTCCATGCAATATTCTCCGCTCGGCCACCAATACAAGCACTCGCTGGTGATAATCAGAGTTTGCAAATTACCATGATTCCGCGGGAGCACTACAAAGATCTCGACGCACTTGAAGCTTATAGCGTGCAAAAGCTACAAACATTTTACGTCCCTCCTAGGCGAAAAGGTGAACAGGCAATCCTATTCTACCGATCCACGGAAATAAGAGTGGAGAAAGAAATCTAGCACGGCGCGGATTCTACACTTGACAGTCTTCAGCCCATCCGTTTGCCTAGATACTACACAAAAGGCTTGAAAAGGCTATTGAAGCGCCAAGAGATACCCTTCAAACAGACCGCTCGAAAAGCTAAGTTCTATGATAGGATCTGGAACGTTCCCAGAACTCAGCGCAAGTTGCCCAATGGGAGAATGGAGGCGATTGGGCTTGGATATGTTCGGTCCAAGAAACGGGAGCTACTCCGCGACTGCTACGTCGTACATGACTTTGATGAAGAAGGGAATGCTCAATGGGAGAATGCTAACCCTGAACCAAAAAGAGCCCCCGACGTGAAAATCCCCAGTCCGTCGTTCGAAGAACAAATGGACAAGCTTATAAGGGAAGCTGGTCAAAAAGTTCGAGGCGGCCATAATCGCGAAATGTCCATCTATGAAAAGCCAGGACGCAACGCCTTCTTCAACAGGCTGCGAAAGATGAAAATGTTCCTCCCTGTCAACCTGTTGTGCAAAAGGCCCGACGCAGAGGCAAAAACAAGTCAAAGAGCGGAAAAGGCGTTCGACAGCGACAAAGCGGGACCAAGAAGTCACGCGATCGGGAATCGAGCGGTCCGGATTTGTCCCTTATAAAGAATATGAGTCGAGCATACTCTTTTCCTCAAGACAAGATAAAGAAGATACTTGATCTTGCCATAAGACATCAAATGCATACACTCCCGGAGTCGAAGCACCCCGAGCAAGCTAGGTCTCTCATCCAGACTATTGCTCTTATCACCGAGCAATAGGATACCCTCTCGAAGACTGCTCAAGAACTGGGTTGAAGATCAATATCAGCTCGGCAAGTTCACTCTATCCGACAGTTGGAGGATAACTCTGCCGTAGAACCATGAACCCAAATCCACGAGAGTAGACTCAGATCTACATCTGTCTTGGAAGCGAGCTCGTACCAGTCATATGATAACACTATCAAAAGAAGAGCTTGAGAATATGGATGAACTCCTCTGGTGCTTTGAAAATAATGATGACAAGGTAATCTCAGAGTTTCTACCAGCGCCAAAAGAGCTGGAAGATGGAATACATACCACTGCAGATAACCTCAAGAAAATCGATTTGGGGACGGCAAATGATCCGCGACCGACATTCGTTAGTGAGCTGCTATCTGAAGAAAAGGTGGCCGCGCTAAAAGACATGCTTATGCAGCATAGAGATTGCTTCGCATGGAACTATTCTGAAATGCCAGGATTAGATCCAGAGATTGCTGTCCACAAATTGGCAATATCCCCGGACGTCAATCCAATCAAACAAGCACCGAGAAGAATGCGGCTCGAGCTTGATATGAGCATCAACGCCGAGGTCAAGAAGCTAATAGACTCCGGCTTCATCCAAGAGGTTCAGTACCCTGACTGGATCGCCAACATCGTCTCAGTGATGAAGAAAAATGGGACGGTGCGCATATGTGTGGACTTCCGGGATCTCAATAAAGCCTGCCCGAAGGACGACTTCCCAGTACCGGTCACCGAGCTAATGATAGACAATACGTCCACTCACGAAGTCTTCTCCTTCATGGACGGCTCATCAGGATATAATCAGATAAAGATGCATCCCGAAGACCAGAAGCACACCGCTTTCCGGACCCCTTTGGGTATATTCTGCTACAAGGTGATGCCCTTCGGTCTAAAGAACGCCGGTGCCACCTATCAGAGGGCCATGACGAAGATCTTCGATGACCTTATACATGAAATCGTCGAATTCTATATCGACGACCTCGTGGTGAAAAGCAAATCATACGAGGAACATCTCGAGCATCTGAAGATCGTGTTTCAACGCCTTTGGCAATACAACTTGAAGATGAACCCTCTCAAATGCGCATTCGGGGTGTCCTCAGGCAAATTCCTAGGATTCATCGTCCGACGCCGAGGTATTGAGATAGACCCGTTGAAGATCAAGGCGATCATAGAGATGCCCCCGCCAAGGATTCTCAAGCAATTGCTATCTCTCCAAGGAAAGCTCGCGTATATCCGACGATTTATAGCCAATCTTTCTGGCAAGTGCCATCCGTACAGTCACTTGATGAAGAAAGGGACCCCGTTCGTCTGGGATCACAAATGCCAAGGCGCACTGGACGAAATCAAGCAGTATCTGCAGAACACGCCAGTGCTGGCTGCTCCGGTCAAGGGAAAACCTATCATTCTTTATACAACAGCCCTCGAAGGTTCCTTAGGCGCATTATGGGCACAAGAGAACGATCAAAGGAAGGAGAGAGCCCTCTACTATTTGATTCGAGTTCTACTGGGGGCAGAAATCAATTACTCTCCCATCGAAAAACATTGCCTGGCATTGATCCTCGCGATAACAAAGCTCAGGCACTATGCGTTGGCACATGAAATCCGTCTCATATCGAAAGTGGATCCTCTCAAGTATTTGATGTCAAAGGCCATATTGACGGGGCGGCTCGGTAAATGGGCCTTGCTCTTGATGGAGTTCTCGATAACCTATCAGCCTCTTAAGGCAGTGAAAGGCCAGGCCATCGCCAACTTCCTCGCTGAGCGTCCGATACCGGCCGATTCCCCTTTGAATTGCGAACTGCCAGACGAACATGCATTTGATGTGATCGACGGTGGTGATACCCGATAGGAACTTTATTTTGATAGAGCATCCTCCATGAAGAAGCGCAAACAAAACACCTCTATAATCAAATCAGGGGTAGGCCTCATCTTTGTAACTTCACAAGGAGGGATAATGCGCTTTGTCTTCTCCTTAACAGAGCCGAGGACAAACAACGAAGCCGAGTATAAAGCTTTGATAGCAGGTCTCGAGATCGCCATCGACATGGGGATTGAGAACCTCCTCATATACGGGGACTCCCAACTGGTCGTTAGTCAAGTAAAAGGTGACTACCAAACGTACAAACCAGAGTTGGTGAAGTACGGCGAGAGAGTACAGCAACTGCTGACCCAAATACCTTCCTACGTCTTGGAAAGCATACCGCGTGCAGAAAATAGCAAAGCGGATGCATTAGCCAAGCTTGCTAAAGAATTGGCCGACGAGAACCTCGATGACGTGAGAATCGTTGTGCAAAGCCGTCGGGTTCTTGCGCCGGCTGAAATATCTCCGAAGTCGTCCGAAGAAAAAGGAGCGACCGAGCAAATGGCTATGCAAATAAAAGACCAAGAAACGGTTGAAGATTGGAGAGAAGTCTTTATAGACTACTTCAAATCCCGTCGAACGCCTGAAGATGCGTCCTCAAGACATCAGCTCATGAAGCGGGCCCTATCTTTCGCCTTCGTCAATGATACTCTGTACAAGAGGTCGTTTAATTCTCTGTGGTTGAGATGCCTGGGACCTGAAGAAGTAAAAAGAGTCATCCAAGAAACTCACGACGGACTCTGCGGTTCTCACCAAGCAGGCCCGAAGATGAAGCTGAAGATTAAAAGAATGGGCTACTATTGGCCCATAGTAGCCCACGATGATCCAGGACTGCTTCGAGTATGCGAAGCAATGCCACTCATGCCAGATCCATGCGAACTTCATCCACCAGCATCCAAACCCACTACATCAAACGGTGGCTAGCTGGCCGTTCGAAATGTGGGGAACTGACGTAATTGGCCCCATCGAGCCAGCAGCGTCCAGAGGACATCGATTCATTTTGGCGACAACTGATTACTTCTCCAAATGGGCAGAAGCAATACCGTTGAGGGAAGTGAAGACGGAGAATATCCTCCATTTCTTCAAGACCCACGTCATTTATCGGTTTGGAACTCCGAAACGGATCATCTCCGATAACGGGCCAGCCTACAGAAGCCACAAAATCAGCCGCTTCGTACAACAACATAACATAGACTGGAGATACTCCTCAGTTTAAAACCCCCAAGCTAACGGTCTAGCTGAGGCTTTCAACAAAACCTTGACAAAGATCGTGAAAAAGATGGTGTCTCGAAATAAGAAAGACTGGCACGAGAGACTGCATGAAGCTCCCTGGGCATATCGAACTACGTTCAAGACGGCCACGAACACAACGCCGTACGCGTTGGTGTTCGGTACAGAAGCGGTACTCCCCCTTGAGATAGAGTTACCCTCTCTACGAGTGGCAGTCCATTGTGAGCTAACGGACGAAGAGAATGCTCACCTTCGGCTCGAGGAGCTTGATGCCCTTGATGAAACCCGGCTCGTAGCACAACAAAATCTGGAAGCTTATAAAGCAAAGATGGCGCACTCCTACGAAAGATTGACTAGGCCGAGGACATTCCGCCAAGACGAACTCGTGCTAGTGGTCAGAAGACCTATGATCCCTAATCGCGCTAAGCGGGGGAAATTCGAGCCGAACTATGAAGGCCCATATATCATAGACAAGGTCTACCAGGATGGAGCCTATCTATTCATGGACATGCATGGCGAAAGACCTTTCAGACCGATAAACGGTCGCTTCGTGAAGAAGTACTATGCTTGACGAGTCACGGCCTAAGTCAATGATAGATGACGACGACTATGTCCGCTCGCTATCTTCCTAAGCCCAAACTCTATAAGTAGTGACAGGCCTTCTTCAACAACGGACCAAAACGTCCTTAAACTAACAACGGACCGAAACGTCCTTAAACTACTAACGGACCACTATGTCCTAAAACTAGCTGCTGACCGAGATATCGATAAACTACGGTGGATTGCAGCATCCCAAAGCTAAAAAAACGGTATGTCTATAAGCAAAAGGGGCACGGATGAAAACCCGAAAAGGCTCCGTGAGTAAAAACAGCAGGGCTACCAGTGAGTCTTGTGAAAACCCGAAAGGGCGCAACCTCGTTAGAAAAAAAAAAGAATAAAAAAATGGTATGTCCATAAGCAAAAGGGGAACGGATGAAAACCCGAAAAGGCTCCGTGAGTAAAAACAGCAGGGCTACCGGCGAGTGTTTGTGAAAACCCGAAAAGGCGCAACCTCGTTAAAAGACACTTATAGGGTCCTCTCAACCTTGTGAGGAGAAATCACCCGCGTGAGATCCTTACGACTTACAAGGGAGAAACACACTTAGGAATCCTCACGATTCCTAAGGAGAAATTACACTTGCAAGATCCTCATGACTCGTAAGGAGAATCCTCTTATGAGACCCTTACGGCTCATAAGATTTGAAAGCCTTAAGCTACAGAGACCTGAACCTGTTCTTAAGTAACCCCCACAACCTCCAATATTTCCCTACAAGCAGCTCAATGCTGACCCTTGTATACAATCCACGGGCGCGAATAAACATTTCCCTAACCAAGTCCAATCTGTGACTAGGGATATGTTCGCACGATGAGCAACCCTTGTGAGTCCCCTCGACTTATAAGGAGAAGACTCTCTTGTAAGATCCTTACGACTTACAAGAAGCCATGCACTTAGGAGTCCTCACGATTCCTAAGGAGAAAACACACCTACGAGATCCTCACGACTCACAGGGAGAAATACCTTTGTGAGACTCTTACGGCTCATGAAGTCAAAAGCCTTAGTCAACAGGATCCTAACCCTGTTCGCTAAGCCACCTTTGTTCGATATCGACAGAGGCAAATGATGATTCGCTCCTGGTAAAATTCCAGTTGTAGCAGTGCTGATGCCGAAATCAGTGTCTAATCCCAAGCTTGCAGCGAAAAGCTAGCAAGCCACACATGATACGAAATAGCCGAAATGATGGGACAACTTGCAATAGAAGCAGCAAGTAAAAAGAATGTATGCATGCAAAATAGCCGAAATGATTGGGCAACTCGCAATAAAAAGCAATGAGTAAAAATAAGATATAATAGCCGAAATGTTTGGACACCGCGAAAAATAGCCGAAATGATTGGGCAATCGCGACCTTCGTGATATAAAAGCTGAAATGATAGAGCATCGCGGAAAGAATTGAAAAATAAAAATGAAATTTATGCCCTACAGGTGATATCACATCAATCCCTGTATACAATCCACGGGCGCAAACAAAGAAGGAATCACACTCCTCCTCCCCAGGTTTCATCAGAAGAAGAAGCCAACCCTCGATGGTTCACAGATAGCCTGGAGAGCATCTCAACATTCGTCTCATTACAACACACACAACGTCAAGTAAAGCGGAACAACGTCAACCCCCGTTCCATGACTCGGCAGTGCACAAACGACCGAAAGTCAAACCCCAACTCCGTGAAATGCGGATATGATCAACAAAATTCCTGGCTACGTGGAACACGGATTATGTCACTTCTGACCCCGTGAAAAACGTCCAGAGCGGATCCTGGTCCTCGCAGAGCACGGCAGTGAACCCGTGTGAAGCATCCAGAGTGGAGCCTAATCCTCGCCGATTACGACAGTGAACCCGTGGGATGCATCTAGAGCAAAATTCCTGGCTACGTAGAATGCAGATTATATCACTTCTGACCCCGTGGAAAACGTCCAGAGCGGATCCTGGTCCTCGCAGAGCACGGCAGTGAACCCGTGTGAAGCACCTAGAGCGGAGCCTGGTCCTCACCAAACACGGCAGTGAACCCGTGGGAAGCATCCAGAGCAAACATTGGACTATGGAGTCCTTAAATCCACGGACTATGATGTCCTTAACCTCGACTGTGGTGTCTTAAAACTAACATCGGACTGAGGAGTCCTTAAATCCACGGACTATGATGTCCTTAACCTCGACCGTGATGTCTTAAAACTAACAATAGACTGTAATGTCCTTAAACTAATTTTACCTTGGTTCAAGGGTACATCTCTTCACTCCTTTGATATTTGTCGTTGTAATTCCTCGACGTTTTCAAAGAGGTGACGGGTCCCGACGACCACACATAACATTAGACTGTGGAGTCCTTAAATCCACGGACTATGATGTCCTTAACCCCGACCGTGATGTCTTAAAACTAACATTGGACTGTGAGGTCCTTAAACTCATGGACTATGACGTCCTTAACCTCGATCATGATGTCTTAAAACTAACATCGGACTGTGAGGTCCTTAAACTCATGGACTATGACGTCCTTAACCTCGACCGTGATGTCTTAAAACTAACATTGGACTGTGAGGTCCTTAAACTCACGGACTATAATGTCCTAAATCTCGACCGTGATGTCTTAAAACTAACGACGGACTGTAGAGTCCTTAAATTCACGGACTACGATGTCCTTAACCTCGACCGCGATGTCTTTAAACTACGGTACCCTAGAAAACGTCCAGAGCGGAGCCTGGTCCTCGCCAAACACGGCAGTAAACCCGTGGGAAGCATCCTGAGCAACCCTTAACTCCGTGAAATGCGGATAAGGACAATTTTACCCACCACCTGCGGGTCCTCACGACTCACAAGGAAGTAAATTCTCTTATGAGATCCTTACGACTTTCAAGAGAAAACGCACTTAGGAATCCTCACGATTCTTAAGGAGAAATTACACCTACGGGATCCTCTTGACCGGTAGGGAGAAATTTCTTTATGAGACCCTCACGGCTCATAAAGTTGAAAAGTCTTAAGTGACAGGTCCTAACCCTGTTTTCTAAGCCATCACTACCTTACAAAGAGCACAAGATTGACAGCTATATGCTACCTACAGATCGCACTTGCTAAAATCACATGGCAACAACACATCAAAGAAAAGAAAGCAACAAGGAGAACAGCTGATCTGCATTTAATTAAGCGTTTGAGGCACACCCAATCATGCATGTGCAAAAGATTCAGAACATGAAATAAAATACGCTAAAATGAGAAATTTGCCATTCATATTGCAAAAAGGTTCTTACAATTATAAAAACAATAAACAAAGACATTATCAAAATAATTACAGTGGCAAAACCTCAGATCCAGGGCATGGATTGAGGAACTCAAAAGTGACCTTGTCCAGAATTTTCCAGGCCTGGAGAACCATCCTAGTGTGCTTTCTTTCGCGATCGCAATTGTCGGGATCTCCACAGATGTCCTCTACCCTCCGATAGGCAGCAAGTATGGCAGACTGCTGAAAAGCCTGGTGTAGGAGGTCGACAAGATTGTCTTGCCTTCTCTTTGAGATTAGGCCCATCAGATACACCGAGTGCACCTTATCCTCGGCGGCATCCAATGCACTAAGCGGCACGCCGGTAAAGAATAGGGGAAGCGCTTCCCAGATCGCTCCCACAATAAGCATCAGAAGAGAGGAATGCCGAGGAAGCAGTTGACCATTGTATGCGTCAAAGCGACTCATAATTTCGGCACACTCGGCGTTTGTGAATTCTCGATTCTGAGAACGGCCGAGTGAGCGGATGTCTCCGTAAGAGATAATCTCGTCGAGATCATACATGTGAGCGTCCATTGTTTCTGTAAAAGAAAATTAACAAAATTATCAGACAGACTGATTAAGAAATTTCTTATTCAAAACAAGCACAGGAAGTTAGACTCCTCGAAAGCAATGCTCTACAGACAGGAGTGACACCTGTCAAAATCAATGATGAGGGGAAGTTAAAGAAATCCCCCGAGAACATTGAGAGTTTTGCTCTAAGAAGATGATATAATTTATCAAAAATAAAATTCTATCTTAAATCTTCAAGATCCATGAAAAACTCTCAAGAGTTCTTCTATATGATTTGAAAGGAGCAAAGCTCCATTAATGAATTAAGAAATCACAAGAAAAATCCTTTTAGAGAACAGAGCTCTATTAATGGAACCCTAATAGGGTTCTCTTTAGTTCTCTTTAGATCTCTTTAGACCTATGGAGCAAAGCTCTACTAGTGAAACCCTAAATGGGTTTTCCTTAGATCAAAGATCTATTAAGAGCAAGGCTCTGTTAATGGGTAAAAACCTTAATTTCTTAAAATTAATTTAATTCTACCTAAGTTTGAAAAGAGTTCTAACTCTTGAAAGTTCTTGAACTGAAGAGCAATGCTCTGAATAAGAGAAAATTCTCAAGAAAGAGGATGAAAATCATCTAAGGGACCAAAGGTCCTATTTATAGGCATTAAGAGCCGTTTCAACTCCCCAAAAGTTGATCCAACGACTGAGATGCTACCACCGCCGCACTCACGTTTGGGACACGTAAGCGCAAAGGTGGGGGGCATTTTGTTTCCCCAATCAGAGCAAAGCTCTGTTCAAATTCCAAGATTGGAAATGAAGCAACGCTTCTGCTTCCCCCAATCAGAGCAAAGCTCTGTTCAAATTCCAATGAAGCAACGCTTCCTTTCCCCCAATCAGAGCAAGGCTCTGTATGGAAATTTAAGAATCAAAAATTGAAGCAACGATTCAGATCCTGCGCTCTGCACTGCGCTCCACGTGTCTAACACAGGTGCGCTGGCGCAGTTGCGCTGCGCTGCTCGCCACATGTCTAACACTGGTGCGCTAGCGTTCTGCGCTGTACGCCACGTGTCGAGCACGAGTGCGCTAGCGCTAGGCGCGTTGTGCGCCATGTGTCAAAACACGAATGCGCTAGTGCTAGCGCAATTGCGCTGCGCACCCCAAATTAGAGCAAGGCTCTGTTCCCAAGATTGGAAAGCGAAGCAACGCTTCATGAAAGGTACTGACAACAAATGTGCTTACAATAAGAGTCAAAGATTCTGAAACGGTGCCCACGTGCAAAGCACGAGAGCGCTAGGCGCCAGAAGCGCTTCATCTTTACAAGAATTACTTGCACATGACTATAGCAAATTAAAGTATGCAGTGCATAAACATCTTATAGAGGAATAACAAAGAATTAAAAACAAGGGAACACTTAACAGATAATAAAATACTTAATTAAAACATTTATTTATTATTACATTTAAAAAAGATCACCAAACAAGGGATCAGTAGCACAAGGGTGAACAAAACAATAAACAAAATTTTCTAACTCCCTCGCCGCCTTCTCCAGCATATCAAAACGACGATTTTCACGAGGAATGGCTCCCCACCGATTGGCGCCGTGTTCATCCGCAAAAGCAGACATGATAACCCGTCGGGCTCTTTTTTGGCTCAACAGGTGAACCGAGCAATCTTTCAGAGCCTGAGTAATCAGGCACGCCTCATGGAAACACTCGAGCTTATCTTCAGCCGCGTCGAGCATCGCCAGGGTCATCTCCACTGGGTGAGGGAGGATGTCATCTAGCATGGCAAGGAGAATCATCCGGAGCCAGATGGATCCCATTGGAAGAGGGGACCCCTTACGGATCACAAGTTCATACTTCACCGCATCACACTCGGCATCCGTGAGAGAAGGATCCACCAAGCGCGCAGCAAACCGAGGAACAATGTCCTCAATGGGCACTTCCCACGGCTGTCTACGAGGATGGGGGCAGTTACAAGCCATAGTTAAGAAAGTTCTTTGAAGATGAGAAAAGGAAGAAGCTTTGCTTCGAGTTATAAAGACGAAGCACAAAAAATTTTGTGCACAATGGAACTATTTCCAAGTTTGGGAAATGAAAGATTCTCGAGAATATAAGTTTGACTTAAAAAGGAAGGTGAAAAGACACCTCTGTTGAAGCAATGCTTCAGATCCAGCGCTCTGCTGAAGCAACGCTTCAGATCCAGCGCGCTGCACGCCACGTGTCAAGCACGGGTGCGCTCGTGCAGTTGCACTGCGCGCCACGTGTCCAACGTAGGTGCGCCAGCGCTGGAATTAAAATTCTCACCATTAGATCAAAGGATCTAATAATGATGATAAATCATCAATTAACCAGAATTAAATTCTGTTAAGGAAAGATTTCTCAAAATCATTCCAAACAACAAGATTGTGCTTTAAGCACCGCTGGATCAATGATCCAATGGTAAATAATGAATTACCAAAAAACAGAACAAATTCTGCATGGAAAGATTTCTCAATCTTATTAAAAAACAAGAAGATTATCTTCTGTCAAACAGGAGCCTTAGGATCAAAGATCCAACGGTGGGAAATATTCCTAAATCAATCAGAGGAAGATCTCTTAAAATGATTTAACAAATCATTTAGCCCTATATAAAGGACCCTAAACTTCAAGTCTAGAAGGAGAGAAGAGAGAGAAGAATAGAGAGAAAACCCTCTGCAAACTTTGAGAAAAAACTCAAAGAGAAAGAAAGGCAAGCCTTTAGAAAAGAGAAGATCATTTCTTCATCTTTAAGGTAAAGAATTAATTCTTGAACAACGGAGATGAAATCATCTCGTAAAAAGAAGAAACATCTTCTAAAAAGATCACAGATCTGAAAAAAGACCAAGGTCTTTGATAATAAGATCAAAAGATCTAATTATATAAAAAAATATATATAAGAAGTATTTTTACTTCGCCCACAGATCTTTAATCTATAAAGGCAGAGCCTTTTATCAAAAACAAGAACTGTTGTTCTTGAATCTCGAGGCAAAGCCTCCTTAGAAGAACATAAAAGTGTTCTGTGATCTTAAAATCAATCAGATACACTTTGCGCTATTGAAAAGTGCCTTACACTCATGAACTGCGCCCTTGCGCTTATTGGACCGGCGCACAACGCCAGAACATGCCGCGTGTCAATCAAAGGCACAATCTGCGCTTTGCGCTCCTAAAACAGAGCGCTGCGCTCATAGACTGGCGCTTAGCACCAAGCGCGCCACGTGTCGCTCGCTGGCGCACCAACAGACTAGCGCAAAGCGCTCATAGATGGAAAGCGCAAGTGCGCTAATGAACCGGCGCTTAGCGCTGAGCGCAACACATGTCAACCTCATATGCGCTAGCGCAATGCGCTCTTTAATTGGCGCAAAGCGCCTGACGCGCCCTATGGTGCACTATCAGACCATCACTTTGTTCCTGATAAATGCTATGCATTTAATGCCAGACAAAATGACAGAGCCTAATTAAAAGGGCCGAGCCGAAGTAAAGACTTAAAGCTATAACAAAAATTAAATGTTAAAACATTTTAGTTGGACTTAGCCCAATTCTGGCCATAAGTTCTCAACTTATTTTGAGGCGAGCACATCTGTAACAATTAGGAAAAAGCTAGAAATAAATAAATTTAATTAAATTAAGAATAAGCTGATAAATCACAAAATGGTTAAAATCAAATATGTCAATCTTCATAAGTTATATGTAATACAAATTAAATTAGAATTTTAGAATGTAATTTAAATAAGTTATAAGGGTTTTAATGATAATTTTAGCTTCATTTTAACAAAAGATGTGTTATATAATAAGTTAAGTTGTGAGGGGTTAAAGTGTAAAGTTAAGTTTTTATGCAAATAGGGTATTGTCAAGGGTTTAAGTGAATAAGGGTTATCATTTCAGTTCTGAAATAAAATTCAAATTAAAACAAAAGAAATTGAGGATAATACAAAAATACCTCATGCTTCATGCCACCTTCATTCTCCACCTCCTTCTTGCATGAGACACACACACTTTAGCACATGACACCTCCTCCTTCCCTCATCTCTTCATTCTTGCACTTAAATAGTTCTTTTCCAGTTCAGTTCTGAAATTAAAACTCAAAGAAATTTAAAAGAAAAGAAAAGTAAAGGAGAAAAGAAAACAAGAGGAAGAAGAGGAAGAAGAAAGAGCTTGTTCTTGATGTTTGGATCATCATCAAGCTAAGAGGGGTTGATTAATCAAGGAGGGTCATTCCTACAACTAATTGGAGGATAAATTCTTAATCATAGTAGGTTAATTAAGCTCTGTAGATTAGTTAATTAGAGTTTAGCTAAGTCACATAATATCGTATTTTAGCAAAATTAGTGTCTGTGGAAATCTGCTATAATCTGGAACTTAATTAAATAAATTAAACAGAGTAGAAATGATGTAGGAATTAAATAGAACACACCACAAGAATACGGAAGCAGAGCGCCGGTTTTGGGCCGGCGACAGTAGGGTTTTGGCCGGCGTCGCCGGCCATGTGGGAAGCTTTGGGGGTTTGATCAATTGGGTAGTCTACAGTGTACAATTTAGGCTATTTTGGCACGGTTGATTTAACTTAGTTTTACTGTAGCTAAAATCTGGGATAATATATCGGAAAAGGAATCGTAAAACGCTAAATACGACACGACGAAATCACGTCGCGTTTTAATTTCTGCAACAGTACAGATTGAAACTGAAATTCAGCAAGACTAAGTGTTTAATAACTTGAAGAGATCAGAAAGTATATAACTTATGTGGGTTAGCATGTTTTTATTTCCGTTATATCGGAATAGCTATTTTGCTTATATACGTAAACTTGGTATATTTAGACGCGGATACAAGAAATACGGAAGCCGCGAAGAAAGGGAAAGGATTAGCGATTCCGGAGTAGATTCGACTTTTCCGGTGAGTAGACTAAACATCTACCGGGGAATTTGGTAAAAATGGCGTGTTTCGCCCGTGGTTTTACTTAAACTTGATATTTACATCATCATGCTTAAATGTCATAATTGCATTCATTACAATACTTGTAAATTGCTTAGTTGTTAGAACACTTCACAATTATCGACGAGTCATGCCACGTGCACATCTTATATGCTACACACACCTCGTCGATATTACCATGTCACATACACTTAAATATTTTACTTGTTAACATGGATTATATCGTATTTCACATATCTAATATAATGGTATATTGCATCATTGATATCCTGTTACTTTATGCGTATTTTGGTGTTATACATGAAGTAAATGTAGAATTGAGGATTTATGGTTTTGAGTTTTGAATACTATTACATAAATCCAGGATTTTTATGATGATTGTGACAAGTCCACCATGAATGTCGTTTTTTGATTTGGTTTTATTCCGAACCGGGTGGGGTAGCTATACGGTTGCGGAATTTATTACGTATATCCGAGCTGGGTGGGGTAGCTATACAGCCGGATCATGGTGGATCCGGTCGGGGCCGAGGGGCAGGGGCCGCAGAGTAGGCGGTGAGCCTAGCGAGGATACCCGATACCGGAGTCAGTGGTAAACACGGCGGATATCTGGGATATACCGACCGGTGTTATGGATTGACAGGATCATTCGGGGAATGATGCCTGATGAAATACCGAAGATTTATGTCGATGATGGACACGGAAAGGAAATGAATCATATTTGGAAAACAATTGATGAGATTTCAGTTTTGGATTTATATATGGAACATTACAGATTTATGCTTCTACATGTTCGTATGCATCATGTTCATCATTGTTGATATTAACTATAAATCGGCATATTTACTTTATTCGCCGTTATATGTTTGTCGTATTCACTGAGTTGGCAACTCATCCCCGTTGTGCCACAGTTCCTTGCAGGGATAGAGTGGACGGGTAGCTGCGAGGCAGAGATACTTTTGCAGTTGTATTCCATCTTTTGCGGGTAGGTTACATGTGTAGTAACCTTCCATTTTGTACTTGTATCTAGAAAGACTCCATCAGACTTGTATTTTGACTTAGGAAGGAGAGATGGTATATATATGTACAGTTGAGATATGTTGATCAGTTTCATAGCTTCTTTTTATATGAGATTCAGTAATGTTTATTATGTGTACATTCATATTAAATTTTGATATTGTTGTTTCCAACTAGGAATACAACCACACTTAACCTTTATTACTTGTTTCATGAATTAACTTCATAAATTGAGATTTTTACTTTAAAACTAAATTTTCATAAATAATTCCGAAATAAGGTAATTGATCTTGGTTTTTGGCTTACTTGGACTTGTGCATATCTTTAGATATGATACAAATCTAAGTGCCTGTCACATCCAAACTTGGGTCGTGACAAAGTTGGTATCAGAGCTTAGGAGTAACCTTACGGAATTCAGTAAGGGATTTCAATAGGTTGATGTAAGTCTGAGAGTTAGGATGACCTTTGGTTTGATGGAGTAGGTGAATTAGGACGAATGCAGTACCGTACGTATGTTCCGCGGCATATTTACGTTATCGTATTCAGCCTAACTAACCTTAGGATGTTCTATCTTGAGTTATTCTTCCGTTGATTCTCCGTTATTGATTGCTTCTGTTCCCACACCTTATCAACTCTCGTTTCTTGTTCCAGTTGCTATGGCTACACGGGCTAGGCGAGCCGCATCCAGAAATGCAGCTAGGGCGAGTCCACCTGTGATGACGACTGGTACACCGGACGTTCCGGCGGTGCATGAGCATGTTGATCCTCCTCCTCCAGATTGCATGACTAGGATTGAGGAGGGTATGTTGGGATTACAGCGAGTGGTAGGACAGTTAGCTGAGACCACTCGTGCATTGAGATCAGATCCAGCACCGACCGTAGCAGAGTCCGAGGTACAGCCTACACAGACGGTAGTGCCAGAAGATACGAGAGTGATGGAGGTATCACTTGCAGAGTTTATGAGATTGAGACCCCCGGTATTTACAGGGACCGATGTGGCGGAAGATCCTCAGTCGTTTCTTGATAGAATGGCGAGGATCGGCAGATCATTGCGATGTTCTGATGCGAGGTCAGTTGAGCTGACTAGCTTTCGTTTGGAGGGACTTGCACAGGAGTGGTGTGAGTCGATGGAGAGAGGGCGAGCTACAAATCTTCCTCCGATGACGTGGACTGAGTTTTCTACAGTCTTTCTTGCCAGATTTCTTCCCCAGAGTGTGAGGAACGCTAGAGCTAGCAGTTTCGAAGCGTTGAGGAAATCAGCAAGTATGTCAGTAGCAGATTATGACTTACGATTCACCCAGCTATCGCGATATGCCCCATACTTAGTACCTACAGAGGAGCTTCGGGTGAAAAGGTTCTTAAGGAGTTTGGACACACAGTTGTATCTGGCGATAGGCTCCCAGCATTTTGATACATATGCACAGGCCATGGATGCGGCGATTCGAGTAGAGGAGCGGTTGAGCCAGTCAGGAGTTGTTCCAGAGCCAAAGAGGAGTAGACCATTCGTGCCGACAAATAGACAGTTTGGCAGAGGTAGAGGGTCATATCCAGGCAGATATACTCCAGGCCGCAGTGTTGGACGAGGTTGGACACAGGGCCAGATGTTCAGTTCTTATCCTGGTGATCAGAGACCACCATCTACCTGTTATAGTTGTGGACTTCCCGGACACTTTGCTCGAGATTGTAGATCTCAGGGAGGGACTGTTGCTCCACAGGCTGCTTTACCCCTTCCATCTCCTACACCGATGGCTTTACTTCCTCCCCCAGTTGGCGCTACACGCCAGGCAGTTGCACCACGAGGTCGAGGCTATGCAGGACGTGCTCAGAGAGGTAGAGGAGATAGAGGTAGAGGACGACAGGATGCGGGCAGGGGCCAGGCACGGGTTTTTGCACTGACTCCACAGGATGCCCAGGCATCAAATGCAGTCGTGACAGGTACTCTTACAGTATGCTCATTAGAGGAACATGTCTTATTTGATCCCGGTTCTACACACTCTTATGTATCTTCACGATTCGCACTTTTGTTGGGGAAGGAGTCGTCATTATTAGAATTACCATTGGTAGTGATTACTCCAGTTGGAGATTCCTTTATAGCTCGGCACGTATTCAGATCGTGTTCGGTGCGTATTGGTAATAAAGATTCGCTTGTTGATCTGATTCTCCTGGATATGTTGGATTTTGATATACTTCTTGGGATGGACTGGTTAGCCGCTTGTCATGCTTATGTTGATTGTAGAGGAAAAGCGGTTAGATTTTGTTTTCCAGGTGAACCGGTATTTGTTGTGCAGGGGGATTGAAAGTTAACCCCTGTCAACATGATTTCTGCTTTTTGTGCGGGGCGGCTATTGAAGAAGGGTTGTCTTGGGTTCTTGGCCTTTATTCAGGACATAGGGGTCGTTGAAGATCCATTGGACAAAATCCCGATCATACAAGAATTTCCTGAGGTATTCCCAGCTGAGTTACCAGGATTGCCACCTGATCGAGATATTGAATTTTGCATCGACTTGATTCCGGGTGCAGGGCCTATTTCTATACCACCCTATCGAATGGCACCGACGGAATTGAAAGAACTCAAGGGCCAGTTGCAAGAATTGTTAGATAGAGGACTTGTTCGTCCTAGTGTTTCACCGTGGGGAGCTCCTGTGTTATTTGTAAAGAAGAAGGACGGTAGTATGAGAATGTGCATCGACTACCGACAGCTGAATCGCGTCACTGTGCGAAACAGGTATCCTTTACCACGAATAGATGACTTGTTCGATCAGTTGCAAGGAGCCGGATTCTTCTCAAAGATTGACTTGAGGTCAGGGTATCATCAGTTGAGGGTTCGGAAGGACGATATTCCGAAGACGGCGTTTCATACGAGATATGGGCATTATGAATTTCTGGTGATGTCGTTCGGACTTACCAATGCTCCAGCAGCTTTTATGGATATGATGAACCGTATCTTTAGACCATTTATCAATCGGTTTATTATAGTATTCATAGATGATATTCTTGTATATTCTCGGAGTCAGACGGAGCACGAGCAGCATTTACGTATCACGTTGCAGACCTTGAAAGAGCATCAGTTGTATGCAAAGTTTTCTAAGTGTGCTTTTTGGCTCGATAGTGTGGAGTTCTTGGGTCACATAGTCACGAGGGAAGGTATATGCGTAGACCCAAAGAAGATTGAAGCGGTACAACACTGGCCCAGGCCTATGTCAGTTACGGAGGTTCGGAGTTTCTTAGGTCTGGCAGATTATTACAGACGCTTCGTACAGGATTTCTCACGAATAGCGGCACCTTTGACAGGATTGACTAGGAAGGAAGTTCCATTTCAGTGGACAGATGCGTGTGAGCAGAGTTTCCAACAGTTGAAGACGCGTTTGACGACTGCACCTGTATTATCTTTACCTTCCGGGTCAGGGGGTTTCGTCGTGTACTGCGATGCTTCTAGAGTGGGCTTAGGCTGTGTGTTGATGCAACACGGCAAGATTATAGCATATGCTTCTCGACAGTTGAAGAGGCATGAACAAAACTACCCCACTCATGATCTAGAGATGGCTGCTGTAGTATTCGCATTGAAGATTTGGAGACATTACTTGTATGGAGAAACGTGTCAAATCTTCACCGATCATAAAAGCTTAAAGTATATCTTTCAGCAGAAAGATCTGAACCTCAGGCAGCGTAGATGGATGGAACTGGTGAAAGATTATGACTGTGAGATCTTGTACCATCCAGGCAAAGCAAATGTTGTGGCAGATGCCTTGAGTCGGAGGCCTGGAGGTAATTTATCTCATTTGAGTATTTTGCAGAGACAGTCTTCTACAGACTGGCAGATCTTATATGATAGTCGTATACAGTTTGAGTTTACATCGGCAGGTGGTCAGCTAGCACATGTTCGCACCAGACCTCAGCTATTGGATCGCATTCGAGATACGCAGCCTACAGATACTCGCATGATGGAGATTATGGATCAGGTTAGACAGGGCAAGGAGACGGAGTTCGTGATTGATGATCATGGAGTATTACGTTTTAGGACTTGTCTCTGTGTGCCAGATTCTGACGGATTGAGGCGTGAGATTTTGGAGGATGCCCACAGATCGGTATACAGTATTCATCCTGGTTCCACCAAAATGTATCGTGATTTGAAGGATAATTATTGGTGGGAAGGAATGAAGAAGGATGTTACGGATTTTGTTTCTCGATGCTTGACTTGTCAGCAAGTTAAAGCAGAACACCAGAGGCCAGCCGGAGAGCTGCAACCCTTACCCATTCCAGAGTGGAAATGGGAACAGATTTCCATGGATTTTGTGGTGGGTCTACCCAGGACTAGCAGAGGGTATGATTCCATTTGGGTGATTGTAGATAGATTGACAAAAGCCGCTCATTTTCTTCCAGTAAAGACGACATATGGATTTGCTCAGTATGCACAGATTTATATCGATGAGATTGTACGTCTACACGGAGTGCCGACATGCATAGTATCAGATCGAGGTACCCAGTTCACGAGCAGGCTATGGCAGAAACTTCAGGACGCTCTTGGTACACGATTGAGTTTTAGTACAGCTTTCCACCCACAGACAGACGGTCAGTCGGAGCGGACCATTCAGATACTAGAGGATATGCTTCGGGCTTGTAGCCTAGATTTCGGTGGTAGTTGGGATCGTCACCTACCTTTGATAGAATTCTCATATAACAACAGTTTTCAAGAGACGATCCAGATGGCACCCTTTGAAGCCTTGTATGGAAGGAAATGTAGATCACCTGTTTGCTGGACGGAACTTAGTGAGAGTTGTGTATTGGGACCGCAGATAGTACAGGAAACTACAGAGAAAATTAAATTGATACGAGATAGAATGAAAGCGGCTCAATGCAGACAAAAGTCATATGCAGATCGAAGACGACGCAAACTCGAGTTTGATGTGGGAGATCATGTGTTCCTTCGAGTATCTCCAATGAAGGGTGTGATGCGCTTCGGGAAGAAAGGGAAGCTCAGCCCCAGATATGTTGGACCATACGAGATTTTAGAGAGAGTGGGCACTGTGGCTTATCGGTTAGCACTTCCACCTAGTTTTCCCGACGTACATCCAGTGTTCCATGTTTCGATGCTTCGCAGATATCTTCACGATCCATCTCACGCGATCCAGCATCAGACTCTACAGCTTGAGCCAGATCTATCCTTCACAGTGCAGCCAGTTGCTATTCTGGACAGGCAGGGAAAGCAACTACGATCAAGGATACTGCCATCTGTAAAGGTTCTCTGGCAAGGAAAGGATCGCGAGGAGATTACTTAGGAGACGGAGGACGCGATGCGAAAGAAATTTCAACATCTTTTCGTAGGTATGTCTAGTAATTATTTTAAATTCGGGGACCGAATTTTCTTAAGGGGGGAATATTGTAACAATTAGGAAAAAGCTAGAAATAAATAAATTTAATTAAATTAAGAATAAGCTGATAAATCACAAAATGGTTAAAATCAAATATGTCAATCTTCATAAGTTATATGTAATACAAATTAAATTAGAATTTTAGAATGTAATTTAAATAAGTTATAAGGGTTTTAATGATAATTTTAGCTTGATTTTAACAAAAGATGTGTTATATAATAAGTTAAGTTGTGAGGGGTTAAAGTGTAAAGTTAAGTTTTTATGCAAATAGGGCATTGTCAAGGGTTTAAGTGAATAAGGGTTATCATTTCAGTTCTGAAATAAAATTCAAATTAAAACAAAAGAAATTGAGGATAATACAAAAATACCTCATGCTTCATGCCACCTTCATTCTCCACCTCCTTCTTGCATGAGACACACACACTTTAGCACATGACACCTCCTCCTTCCCTTATCTCTTCATTCTTGCACTTAAATAGTTCTTTTCCAGTTCAGTTCTGAAATTAAAACTCAAAGAAATTTAAAAGAAAAGAAAAGTAAAGGAGAAAAGAAAACAAGAGGAAGAAGAAAGAGCTTGTTCTTGATGTTTGGATCATCATCAAGCTAAGAGGGGTTGATTAATCAAGGAGGGTCATTCCTACAACTAATTGGAGGGTAAATTCTTAATCATAGTAGGTTAATTAAGCTCTGTAGATTAGTTAATTAGAGTTTAGCTAAGTCACATAATATCGTATTTTAGCAAAATTAGTGTCTGTGGAAATCTGCTATAATCTGGAACTTAATTAAATAAATTCAACAGAGTAGAAATGATGTAGGAATTAAATAGAACACACCACAAGAATACGGAGGCAGGGCGCCGGTTTTGGGCCGGCGACAGTAGGGTTTTGGCCGGCGTCGCCGGCCATGTGGGAAGCTTTGGGGGTTTGATCAATTGGGTAGTCTACAGTGTACAATTTAGGCTATTTTGGCACGGTTGATTTAACTTAGTTTTACTGTAGCTAAAATCTGGGATAATATATCGGAAAAGGAATCGTAAAACGCTAAATACGACACGACGAAATCACGTCGCGTTTTAATTTCTGCAACAGTACAGATTGAAACTGAAATTCAGCAAGACTAAGTGTTTAATAACTTGAAGAGATCAGAAAGTATATAACTTATGTGGGTTAGCGTGTTTTTATTTCCGTTATATCGGAATAGCTATTTTGCTTATATACGTAAACTTGGTATATTTAGACGCGGATACAAGAAATACGGAAGCCGCGAAGAAAGGGAAAGGATTAGCGATTCCGGAGTAGATTCGACTTTTCCGGTGAGTAGACTAAACATCTACCGGGGAATTTGGTAAAAATGGCGTGTTTCGCCCGTGGTTTTACTTAAACTTGATATTTACATCATCATGCTTAAATGTCATAATTGCATTCATTACAATACTTGTAAATTGCTTAGTTGTTAGAACACTTCACAATTATCGACGAGTCATGCCACGTGCACATCTTATATGCTACACACACCTCGTCGATATTACCATGTCACATACACTTAAACATTTTACTTGTTAACATGGATTATATCGTATTTCACATATCTAATATAATGGTATATTGCATCATTGATATCCTGTTACTTTATGCGTATTTTGGTGTTATACATGAAGTAAATGTAGAATTGAGGATTTATGGTTTTGAGTTTTGAATACTATTACATAAATCCAGGATTTTTATGATGATTGTGACAAGTCCACCATGAATGTCGTTTTTTGATTTGGTTTTATTCCGAACCGGGTGGGGTAGCTATACGGTTGCGGAATTTATTACGTATATCCGAGCTGGGTGGGGTAGCTATACAGCCGGATCATGGTGGACCCGGTCGGGGCCGAGGGGCAGGGACCGCAGAGTAGGCGGTGAGCCTAGCGAGGATACCCGATACCGGAGTCAGTGGTAAACACGGCGGATATCTGGGATATACCGACCGGTGTTATGGATTGACAGGATCATTCAGGGAATGATGCCTGATGAAATACCGAAGATTTATGTCGATGATGGACACGGAAAGGAAATGAATCATATTTGGAAAACAATTGATGAGATTTCAGTTTTGGATTTATATATGGAACATTACAGATTTATGCTTCTACATGTTCGTATGCATCATGTTCATCATTGTTGATATTAACTATAAATCGGCATATTTACTTTATTCGCCGTTATATGTTTGTCGTATTCACTGAGTTGGCAACTCATCCCCGTTGTGCCACAGTTCCTTGCAGGGATAGAGTGGACGGGTAGCTGCGAGGCAGAGATACTTTTGCAGTTGTATTCCATCTTTTGCGGGTAGGTTACATGTGTAGTAGCCTTCCATTTTGTACTTGTATCTAGAAAGACTCCATCAGACTTGTATTTTGACTTAGGAAGGAGAGATGGTATATATATGTACAGTTGAGATATGTTGATCAGTTTCATAGCTTCTTTTTATATGAGATTCAGTAATGTTTATTATGTGTACATTCATATTAAATTTTGATATTGTTGTTTCCAACTAGGAATACAACCACACTTAACCTTTATTACTTGTTTCATGAATTAACTTCATAAATTGAGATTTTTACTTTAAAACTAAATTTTCATAAATAATTCCGAAATAAGGTAATTGATCTTGGTTTTTGGCTTACTTGGACTTGTGCATATCTTTAGATATGATACAAATCTAAGTGCCTGTCACATCCAAACTTGGGTCGTGACAACATCTGTTCTTTCAACCAAATCACCCCGGTTCAAGGGTACATTTCTTCACTCCTTTGATATTTGTCGTTGTAATTCATCAACGTCTTCAAAGAGGTGACGGGTCCCAACAACCACACATCCCTACGGATTGTGGGGTCCTTAAACTCGTGAAGTATGATGTCCTTAACCCCGACCGTGATGTCTTAAAACTAACATCGGACTGTGGAGTCCTTAAATCCACGGAATATGATGTCCTTAACCTCGACCGTGATGTCTTAAAACTAATATCTGACTGTGGAGTCCTTAAATCCATAGACTATGATGTCCTTAATCTCGACCGTGATGTTTTTAAACTAACATCGGACTGTGGAGTCCGTAAATCCATGGACTATGATATCCTTAACCTTGACCGTGATGTCTTAAAACTAACAACATTGGACTGTGAGGTCTTTAAACTCACGGACTATGATGTCCTTAACCTTGACCGTGATGTCTTAAAACTAACAACATTGGACTGTGAGGTCCTTAAACTCACGAACTATGATGTCCTTAACCTTGACCGTGATGTCTTAAAACTAACGTCGGGCTGTGGAGTCCTCAAATCCACGGACTATGATGTCCTTAACCTCGACCGTGATGTCTTAAAACTAACACCGGACAGTGAGGTCCTTAAACTCACGGACTATGATGTCATTAACCTTGACCGCGATGTCTTAAAACTAACGTTGGACCGTAATGTCCTTAAACTAATTATCGACCGAGATGTCATTAAACTAAACAATAAGGCCCAATTGCTCTCTTGTCGGATCTAAACGATCCCGTTAAGTTGATCTTAGTCTAGAATTAGACTAACATGTCCTTAACAAACGTTTAAGTTGATCTTAGTCTCAAATAAGGCTAACGTATCCTTAAACACAACCCCCCAAATCCAAATCTAAGAAAGATACGAATTTGGACTAATCCACGCCCTACGGGCGACAACATAACTTAGTCTCCGTATACAATCCACGGGCAACCAAACACAAAACAAACACCCATGACACGAAGTGACCATATGGAGAAGGAGAAAGTTGTTACCGCGATGCGATAGCGTAATTAACTGCAGGGGTTTGCGCCTGCAGGGAAGAGCGTCCCCACAATCAAAAACCCCTCAAACGAGGGGGAATCTGACGAAGTCTGCTACATCAGCCGCATCCGTTTAAACCTTCGATACATGGTGCCATAAATCAACTTGGCATCTTCGGAGAGGTGGACGGATAGCACCAATTAGCATCTGCCCCCAGATTCAGGCAAGACGTACAGTCTTCCCGGCTTCCGGCGGTGAACAGAAGCGAACGGTAAAAGTCCACAACATTATACACTGTGGAAATCTGGAAGAAACTAGAAGACATTCTGAAGAACCAAGTGAAGAAAAGTCAAGGAAAATGCAACAGGAAGAAAACTAGAGAAATGCAGCTAACAAGCCCCATACATGGCCGCGGAACCGCAGCCAAACTTTGCTCTTGGCCGCGGATCCGCGGCCGTGCGTCACCCGTGTCGGTGCAAAAAATTTGTAGCGGCTGGCGACGCGTTGACTAGTCTTCCTAAGGGTATATTTGTAAAAGCAGGTGTGTGTCGATTGTAACCCTAGGGTTTCTATGCTCTATAAATAGAAACCCTAAAACTTGTTTAAGGCCATGCCTCTTTTTATTTCATCTATTCAGAATTCTAAATTTGGTGTAAATGTTTGGAGGGAGCCATAAAATAAAGTAAGGTTTTTTATTCCATTGCCCTAGTTAATTTTCATTCTGCCTTAGTATAATTTTTAATTATCTGCCCTAGTTAGATAGTTAGAACATGTTTATCAATTCCTTAACGAGTGAGTAAATCCTCACTTGTTAGGGTTAGGAATAGGGAAGGTTTGAGAGATGAAAATCTCTCACCCCTTTCTTGCCCATCACATATAATTAATAGGACTCCATGGATACATACACACACCGTTCCCTACGGCACCCTATCCTACGAGGTAGCGGTGATACCGTAGTTTAAAAGACCGGATGCGTATGTTTTCCATGGAGGTTAGTATAAGGATTAAGAAAGGAAGGACAAGGACCTAGATGAAATCGTTTCTTCCCGAAGGTACTAATCCCCTTTATTAATTGTTACCATAACACCTAAAGAGATCTAAATTAGGGCATTGAAAGCGGTGAGGAAATCTTCAATTTCCAAACTTAACCTAAACCTAACCCTAGCAAGATTCTAATCCTAGATTAAATCAGTTTAGTTTTTAGTGATAATCCATCCACACCCTTTGGAATTAACTCGTTAGAGCAAATTAGAAAAGACACAACATCCCTGTGGACCGACCCGTACTCACCGGCTAGCTACCAAGCGACGCCGTTCTTGATTGCGGTAAAATTATTCTTTAATTCATCTTTTAGAAGCGCACACGCAAAATAACATTCAATCAAATGGCGCCGTTGTCGGGGATGGCGTAGTATTTTCTTTTTGCAATTTCGGGTTAATATAAAATCATAAAAATCATTAAAAAAACTGAAAAATAAAAAATATAAAAAATGTATCATCTTTTTATTGTTTGAAGGGTGTTTCGTGTGAATTTTGCAGGATTAACGAACGAGTTCGAATCTGGAAATATCCAGAGATCAAAACAGAAAATCCTAGATCTGAACTGGCAGAGAAAAGTCAAACCAGAGGAGCAGGATTTTTTTCGGGAACTGAGCCGCCTCCTCCACCGCGAAACCGCCGCGCAAAGCCTCTTCTGACCGTGGAAACGCGGCTACTTGGTGACGTCGGCTGGTGGAAAACCCACTGTAAGCTTCTCCTCTCCTTTCTCTACAACCCCTGATATCTCCTCTGTAAAAGTTTGCCTGCAGGATTCTTTGCGCTAAAAATCTCCCCCTTCCAATAATTGATCTTGTGCAGGATTCTTTGCGCCGCGCTAAAAAAATTGTTTGCAAGTGATTGTTTACTGCTTTGCATATCTAAACTGACTTTAAGGGGCTTGAAACCAATCCAGATTGGGTGGGGATTTCATCACCCTTCCCAGGACCCCAAAAATCACATAAGGCATATTGCATTGACCATCAATTAATTAAAAAAGATTAGACTCAGCCCTAAGGACTTCGCGCTCAATAGGACAAAGGAATAGTTGTAGGCATCGACCGTTGATCCTAACCTGACTTTGTGGTGTCTAGGAAAGTGTATCTAAGGCGAGTGGTTACTTAATTAGGCCTACTACTTACGTAGTGGAGAACCTCCCACTTACCTGGCACTTACCTGGCCACAATTTGCGGTGAAGAGGCGGTTTGAGGTCCTACTTCTTGCCCTTTGGAACAGTTAGGAGCTGTCTAGCTGACCTAGGTGACCTTAGATCTAGGCCTGATTGTGCATCTGTGGTTGATTGAATGTGTGTCTAAGCCTTTTATCGAAAATCTTTTTTGCAAAAAGCTCCATAAAAAGGAAAATTTTTTACAAAAACTTGCAACTTGTCGCTAAGAAATCCGTGCACCCCACTTACACCCACTTTCTTCTCATTGACGTTTTCTTACCCCCTACATTCTGTTTTTCACTTTTTGACTACACTACATCTTTAGTGTATGTCCGGTTGGACTAGGGACACTAGTGCCCGATTAGTCCGTGTCTCGTTGGTACCGACCGACGAAGCTTTCGACTCCGAAGTCGAAATTCCTTCCACTTCCTTACCTTCACCTTCACATTCTTCCTCCAAAGCGATGTCGGAATATAATCCTAACAACACCTTACCCACGGGACTGATTCCACCTCCGTTAGGTGCGAATAACCCGCAACACCCGCCTGTTGAAGCGCCCCAACGAATCGCACTCCAGGATCTTTTCTACCCTGTCTGCACCGCCTTACCTATTTGTCTTTCACTCCCACCGGCAAATGGGGACAATTTTGAGATCAAACCCTACTTCATTAACATGTTGCCAAAATTTCACGGACTGGAATCCGAAGATGCCTATATCTTCATAAACAAATTCCAAAACGTTTGCGTAATGATGAAGACAACCCAATTATCAGATGATGCTATAAGGCTAAGGGTCATTCCTTTCACCTTATGTGAGTTAGCCGAGAAGTGGCTATACAGCACAGCATCGCACTTAATTAAAAATTGGGAAGAGTTTGTTAAAGCTTTTCTTAAAAAGTTTTATCATCATCACAAGACTGCGAGAATTCGCAATGAGATTATACAATTTTCCCAGCTTCCTTCCGAACCCTTTTGGAAGTGTTTTGAAAGATTCAAAGACCTACTTGTTCAATTCCCTCACCGTGGTATCGAAAATTGGCAACTTTGCCAAACTTTATATGAGGGATTGAACCCAGCAACGAAGCAGTTGCTGGAAACCATTTATCAAGGTCACTTTCTAACCAAATCTAGTGAGGAAGCGTGGCAGTTTCTCGACGATCTTGCTGAACAAACACTTTAGTGGGAAAGCACCAAGACCACATCATCCTCTGTTGGTCAATCTAGGGCAGGCATACATCAATTAGATATGTCGATTGCAATGAAGGCCGAGATGGCCGCACTTACGAAAAAGCTAGAAGCAATTGAGACCAAAATCTCATTGCCTTCTCCTGCCCCTGCTTTACCCCCACGAACTGTTTGTGCTTGTTATTCGGATCCATCACATCTTACCGAAGAGTGTCCTTACAATCCATCTGTTCAAGGACAAGATCAAGTCAATGCTACCTTTCAGCAACGACAAAGAAATGATCCATACTCTTCGACTTATAATCGGGGTTGGAGGAGTCACCCAAATTTTGCTTGGAATCAAAA
Organism: Agapanthus africanus; assembly: GCA_030015575.1. Lineage (NCBI taxonomy): Eukaryota > Viridiplantae > Streptophyta > Magnoliopsida > Asparagales > Amaryllidaceae > Agapanthus > Agapanthus africanus. The sequence continues at coordinate 468,477,980 of JASDDO010000022.1, forward strand.
TCAACAATTCTAAGGAAACAACAACTTTCAAAGGCCTCCTCCTCCACAACAACAAGCACCCCAGCAAACTCAATACCAGCAACCTTTCCAACCACAACCTTATCCAAATCAAATGAACAATTTTGTGCCTAATAACTTTTGCCCTCAAAACAATTTTGTTCAACCAAATGATGATAAGGTTATCTCGCTAGAAAGAAGTCTAGATGCGCTTCTAAAACAATCTACACAATCTACAGCCAGGTTGGAGACTTCCATTCAGTCTTTGGTGCACAACAATGCTTCGCATGATCAAAGTATCAAATCAATTGAGACCCAAATTGCACAACTAACTGCTGCGTTGAGCGAGCGAGAAAAGGGAAAGCTTCCATCTCAACCATTGCCAAATCCCGGTCACACACACAACACACATGTTGCATATGAACATCAAAATCATAATGTAAATGCGGTGACTAAGTTGAGATCTGGAAGAGTGTTGCAAAATAACGTGGGTATTAGTAATGACACCCCTACCGGTGGTTCTTCTTCATCCTCTTCTTCTTCATCTTCATCTTCCTCGTTAGAGTCTATTCTTCATTCTTCACAAGGCTCTACTTCTTCTACTTCGAACAGACCCACTTCTCACTTCACGAACACACCCACACTGGGATCCGTTCCAACTCCTCATTCTAATCCACAAAAATTAGACTCAACAGATTTTCAAAATGTTCCATTTCCAAACAGGTTGAGATCCAATAAACCAACTCCACAAATGGAGAAGATTGTGGAGTTATTCAAACAGGTTAGCATAAATATACCTCTCTTGGATGCAATTCAACAAGTCCCTTCTTACGCGAAAATCTTAAAGGGCTTATGCACCTCGAAGAGAAAGTCTCAGATACCCAAGAAAGTGCTAGTAGCTAGTGCCGTGAGCAATGCTATTAACCAACCTCAACCCTTGCCCCAAAAACGAAAGGACCCTGGCTGTCCTACAATTTCAATAACAATTAGGGACAAGAACATCAATAGAGCACTTTTAGATCTTGGTTCTAGTGTTAACCTGCTTCCCCACTCCGTGTACGAGCAATTAGGTATTGGAGAGTTGAAACCCACTCGTTGTACTCTCCAAATGGCCGATCGATCAATCACCCATCCTAGGGGTGAGTTAGAGGATGTGTTGATCAAAGTCGGGGACTTCATATTCCTCGTTGATTTTATTGTTATGGACACACAACCTGTTGCTAACCCACGGAACCAAATTCCGGTGATCCTCAGTCGACCATTTTTGGCCACTTCCAATGCCGTAATCAATTGTCGCAATGGCTCTATGACTCTATCCTTCGGGAAGATGTCTAGTGAGTTCAATATTTACAGGATAGGAAGTCTGCCCTCCGTGCCTAAAATTAGTACACGAGAAGTTTGCTCGGTTCATGAAATCATGCAGGAGGACTGCGAGCTTGAAAAGTTTCTGTTTGATGACAACAGTTTTAACGCCACTAGTGCGTCCCTCCTGGAATCTAACACGGTTTGCACAATCGATATTGATTACTAATGTTTCACTTTTTCGGATGATGTTGACGACTCACTTTTTCGGATGATGTTACACGGTTTGCACAATCGATATCCGATTTGGTTTCTTACAGAGATTTCGAACCTTTGTTGGAATCCTTTGAGTTCGAGATAGCCTCCCCAATTCTACCTTCAATTGTTTCGCTTCTGAAACTCGAACTCAAGCCTTTGCCGTCTCACCTTAAATACGCTTAGCTATGTGAGAATGAGACCTTTCCCGTTATCATATCGGCATCTCTAGCCCTCGAGCAAGAGAAAGACATTTTAATGGTCTTACAAAATAGCCGGCAAGCTTTTGGCTGGACTATGGCGGACATCGAGGAGATTAGTTCCCTCATGATTAAATATCATATGCATATGATGGATAATGCCAAGTCAATAAAGGATCCACAGAAACATCTCGGGGATTGTGTGGATAATCAACCTTTTCCTTTAGAAGTTGAACCACCCCCTTTTCTTTTAATAAGCTACGAGAATGCCAATATTCCTCTAATTTCTAATCATGCACATTCTCGTTTTGATTCATCATCATCTCCTATCTCTTCACTTCCACGTACATACAGACACTTTCTATACCACCACTTATCTCTTCCCCAATTCTTCTTGGCTCGGTACAACATGTTCTTCCACCGACCGATACTTTACACAGATAAATTTTTCAACTGGTTGGTGTTGACATTTGGTCTTTGCAAAGTTTGGCAATGACTTGTAATATCGTTTGACTTAAGTTTGGGGGGACTTTGTTTTGTTTTAACAATAAAAAAAATAACATAAAAAATAAAAAATAAATTGAAAATAATTTTTTTTTGGCATTTTTCTAAATAAATAAATAAAATAAAATTTTATTTGCAGATAAATTCCTCTTTTTGGAGGGGTTTATCTACAAATGTCCATCATATGTCCCTATTTAAAGAGCCCGAGCCCCCTTCTCTGCTCTAAACCATAAAATTCTTCCCCTCTAAAACCCTAGCACTGCCGCCGCTTCTCCTGTAGAGGGATCTCTCCTTGCCACCGCGGAACCACCGCCCCAAGCTGCTCCGACCGCGGATCCGCCGCCGCCTGCAGTCCTTGCCGCCTGAAATTTCAGGGGAGGTACGATCTGACCATAACCTCTCTGTTTTTCAATTCCTAAATCGGTAGAACACCCAATGACACATAACATGCAGCTAGAACGTGATTTTTCGCAAGTTTTTTCACATGAGGTATATGGTAGTTATTTCGCGAATGAAATCGCGCATAGGGGATGGAATTATTTAATATACAATCACCCTTATGCATTTGAATTGCCGAAATTAGTCAATCAATTTTACGAATCTATGGAGGATGGGTGTCTCACCCTGCTTGGTTTTATTAAATTGCAATGGGGTGATCGCGAAATTGTAATTGATAGGGATATTATACATGAGGTCACACTAATCCCTCGCATACCTGCACATGATCAACCCCTGCAGTTTGAGGATTACATGTCCTTGATGGGCAACGATTGTTCGCGGGATCCGTGAAAGGGTATTTAAGCGAGAACCCTTCTCGCGAATGTTTTGACTGTGTGCCGTTGGGCACAAAATAACTTTTTCGGTAGCTCCCATAATACAACTTTCTTTACACCCTCCTTGCATATTGTGCATAGTCTTATGACCAAGAACCCACGTTTTGACAAGTGCACAGTATTGCTTAACTCTTTAGGTGCGGGTAAACGAGCCGCAAATTACCCTTGTCCCATACTGGTTACACAGATTTGTCAATATTTCCTCCCCGTGGAGGAGTTCGAACTTTATATGCATGGAGGCATTCCTGTCAGACCTCTTATCGAGGGCGTTTCTACATCCTACTCACGACTGACAGATGTGTGGTCGAGGACCGAATCGGCAGAGAATGTATTTGCCCACACACCTAGCTCTAGCTCAACCGCAAGCGAAGGTGAAATGACCCCTCTTGAGCACGCACAATTGATGAGGAGAGCAGTTAGGGGTATTGATGCGTTGAGGGAGGAATTTAGGGCAACAGCGAGGGAGCACGACCGTCGATTGACGGAGGTTGAGCGGGGTATTCAAACCCTGTTGGCTAGGGAGGAGCGTTCACGTTCACGCTCGCGAGCGCAGCGTGGGGCCGAGCAGTGAGGGAACTGCTTTAGTTAAGTTTGGGGGAGATGGTGGTTGTATATAGTTATCTTTTGCATTGCATATCTTTTGCATTGCATATTTTTAATTTTTTTGTATATATTTTTCTTTTTCTTTTGCATATTTAAATTCTGCTTTGCTTCCTTATATAAAAATCATAAAAATTGAAAAAAAAAATAATATAGAAAATAAAAATCAAATAAAAACTGAAAAATTTGAAAAATTATAAAAATTAAAACATTCAATTTTGGCCTTAATTGACTTGAGTTTGACAAATAGGTTAACTAGTTAGGAACAACTAGATCTTAGACTTAGTAAGTTAAAAACCCTAAAAATAACATTTCTTAAAATTTAACGGTAGAAAGTATATGTCTTTGTAGTTTAATTAGAAATAGGCAAATTTCAAGTTGACTTCTTGGGCTAAGTTAAAACAAGGGAAAAGTATTGATATCTTTATTAAAGTATAAGTTTGAAAAATAATTCCTAAGCTTAAGTCTAAATTCTGAAAATATATACCCTACAAATTGCACAAACACGAACCTTGAAACTTGGAATAGTAGGAGAGACCTTGAAATACTCTTGTCTAAAGTCCTTAGTACGAAGAAAAATACAATAAAATAAAAGTGTGAATAAAGAAAAAAAATGAACACTGGTTTTTGTAATTACTTAAGGCTGCAAAATAAAAAAAATAATTAGCAAGGGTGCTTCATCACCTAGTGTCTTAGACCAACTGGTTTGGGAGTCACCACTAAAGCCTTAAGTGTTACAAGACTAGGAATTACGCTTTAATGTGCAAACACAATTTGTAATCGGTTGTTGGTACCTCAAGAAGTATTAACGGTCGCATGAAGGATGTGTGAGCAAATTTCATCTAAAAATTCACCAATTAAGAAGTGCTTTGGACGACGGACAAGAGTATGATAGCTTGATTTGAATTTCCAAGTGTAGGGGTGATTTATACACACACGTAGGGGTATGTGATTGAGGTTTAGATAAGAGATAGGAATGAAGAATAGGACTTATATTTTTAATAGAGATGATAAAAATTCCTAAGTTGAGATAGAACCCTAGAAGAAAAACTTAAAAGATGCTAAAAGCTAAGTAAGTCTACAGAACATATATAATCTTAAGTTAAATAATAAGGAGGCGTGAAGAATACGGGTGGATAATTTCTGAGTCAAAGATGATAAAGTTCTTATTAGAAAACCTAATTGGAGAATAAAAATCGATAAGCCAAATTGATAGGATTTTGTGGGTAGTATCCTCAGGAGACAACACTCCTCCTACTAGGGACACCTAGAGGTTTAACGGCTTGTTGCATGAGCTCAGTGCAATCGCGTTTCCCTGCGAAAGTGGGGTTAGGCTTTTTCAAGAATAAAACTAGTTTTGCTCGAGGACGAGCAAAAGATAAGTTTGGAGGTATTTGTTTATATCATAATTTTGCATTATTATATTCCTCATTCTTAGTCTTTTTACAAATAATCAGGTGCTTTTGACCCATGTATGCTACATAGTTGCAGGTTACAAGTTCTCAGAACAAAAACGGTGAAATTAATGAAAAGATGATACAAAAGTGAGACTACTACCGATAAATGGTGGAATCTTGATCATGCCTACATTTTGAAGAACAAACGAAGATCAATGAACAATTTCACAAAGTACAAAGGCAGCGCAAGATTCAAGACTTCAACACGAAGCGAACGGTAAAAGTCCACAACATTATGCACTGTGGAAATCTGGAAGAAACTAGAAGACATTCTGAAAAACCAAGTGAAGAAAAGTCAAGGAAAATGCAACAGGAAGAAAACCAGAGAATGCAGCCAACAAGCCCCATACATGGCTGCGGAACCGCGGCCAAACCTTGCTCTTGGCCGTGGATCCACGGCCGTGCGTCACCCGTGTCGGTGCAAAAAAGTTGTAGCGGCTGGCGGCGCGTTGACTAGTCTTCCTAGGGGTATATTTGTTAGAGCAGATGTGTGTCGATTATAACCCTAGGGTTTCTATGCTCTATAAATAGAAACCCTAAAACTTGTTTTAGCTCATGTCTCTTTTTATTTCATCTATTCAGAATTCTAAATTCGGTGTAAATGTTTGGAGAGAGCCATCAAATAAAGTAAGGTTTTTTATTCCATTGCCCTAGTTAATTTTCATTCTGCCTTAGTATAATTTTTAATTATCTGCCCTAGTTAGATAGTTAGAGCATGTTTATCAATTCCCTAATGAGTGGGTAATTCCTCACTTGTTAGGGTAAGGAATAGGGAAGGTTTGAGAGATGAAAATCTCTCACCCCTTTCTTGCCCATCATATATAATTAATAGGACTCCATGCATACATACACACACCGTTCCCTACGGCACCCTATCCCATGAGGTAGCAGTGAAACCGTAGTTTAAAAGACCGGATGCGTATGTTTTCCATGGAGGTTAGGGTAAGGATTAAGAAAGGAAGGACAATGACCTAGAGGAAGAAACATCGTTTCTTCCCGATGGTACTAATCCCCTTTATTAATTGTTATCATAACACCTAAAGAGATCTAAATTAGGGCATTGAAAGCGGTGAGGAAATCTTCAATTTCCAAACTTAACCTAAACCTAACCCTAGCAAGATTCTAATCCTAGATAAAATCAGTTTAGTTTTTAGTGATAATCCATCCACACCGTTTGGAATTAACTCGTTAGAGCAAGTTAGAAAAGACAAAACATCCCTGTGGACCGACCCGTACTCACCGGCTAGCTACCAAGCGACGCCGTTCTTGATTGCAGTAAAATTATTCTTTGATTCATCTTTTAGAAGCGCACACGCAAAATAACATTCAATCAATTGACTGTGTTCACTCCCTAGAATCCTCACAGCTAAATGTTTCGCGTGTTCCTCTATTCTATCCAATGATTCAGCTTGAGCAAGAAACAATTGCTTAGACTGCTGTATGCACAGGGCTAGTATAGAAGTTGATTGATTCTCGATCGCAGTCATTACTTCAATACCCTTCTCTAAAGTGGTCAACATAGCATCAATCCCACTATCATACCCTAATGATGTGTCAGTTGTTTCAGGTAAGGAAGGTTGTGATGGTGGTGATGCTAAAGCAGTCAATCTGTCGACCCCTTTCTCTAAATCTCCAATCATTAGGTCTCTAATTGAAGTGGGATTGGGTTCAAGAATGTTAAGTGGGTGACCATTATCAAAAATCTGGGACGGTTGGTCACCCTCTAAGAAAGGACAGTTGTCATGAATGTGGGAAGAATTTTGGCAATTTGAACAAGTGAATTGGGATTAAGTATAAACAAAAGAATAAGAATCGTGAAAAATTGAATTAAATCGTGTATCACCCATATCAACAAGAATTCACAAATATCACAAAACAAAGAATATCACACCCCTGGCAGTTTATGTTATGCTAGTCAACTAGACCTGCTCAAGAACCTGATTGTTGAAGTAAAACTGTGTCGAGAAACGGACTCAAGATATACGGATCACGAAGCCAGGTAAGTGCAAGAGATAAGGGGAGGTTTTTCAATGCTTTCGCGAAGTTCCTTAATTAGATAACCTTTTCTCTTGAACACTTGCCTAGACACCCTGTGAACGATATACTGTTAAACGGTGTTCTAAACATAATTAACTTCTCCTAATGAGCGTGAAGTCCTTAGAGTCAAAGTTCTAGTTGATTTTAAATTACTGTGGGTATGCAAGAATCCAGTTTTGTGATTTGTGGGCTACGGAAAAAGGTGATGAAATCCTTTACCGTATCTTGTTTGGTCTTTTTGCCCTTAAATCTGTATTAAGATGCAAATGCGCAATCAATAAAAGAATTCAAGACAGCAATCAATAAATCAAAACTTCAAAAAAATACGGTTAGTTCTCTGTGCAATTGGTGACAAGCTTGTGCGAAGAATCCTGTAGAAGATAGAATATTGGAATGCGCCGGATTTGAGCGAAGGTGTTAGAAAATACGTACCGATGCGATTTGGGTCAAGAAACCCCGTTGAAGTGATTACGGGTATTTGAATATTAGCTTGCGTGGGGTCAAACTACCCGGATCTTTGGCACGGTACTTCACTAACGTTTTGCAATTGAATTTGATCCTCGCTCCGCACGATTGCTGGTCGTAATTCCCTAAAAACTGAAATGTCGGCAAATATGATATTTAGTGTCAAAAGCGATATATCTGCCCCAATTCCTGCACACTAAAAATTATAAAAATCAAACGATACCACTAAAATACCAACACTGCACTGGAGATCACAAAAAAAGAAAAAAAAACAAAATCAAACAAACAGATCAGCGACATCGGACATTTTACTGATGTCGTCGGTTTTTTCTAAGAGTTAGGTGCAAGAATTTTTGGTGGGTTCTCCAGGCTAGCTAAGTGCTCTTATGGTATAACTTGATTTTTCAGTTGAATCACAGAGTGCTAGCAGGTTGTAAAGACAGAGAACAAAATGAAAAGAATTTGTTAGTTAGTGTTAGTTTTGAAAATTTTGAGTTAATAGTTAGTTTTGTCAGTAAGAACCAGAAATAACAATACCCAATACTACCAACTCCCCGGCAACGGCGCCAAAAACTTGTTGGGAACTCACCCGCGCGTGCAAACGCGTATGTTTTGGAAACAGATATGATCTTAAGGAAATGGAATGCGCACGCGAGATCGTTCTCGTTTTAAAATTTATAAACCGCAAGTGTACGACGCGTTGTAGCAAGCAGGCAAGTACGGGTCGATCCGCAGGAAATTATGTATTGGGTCTTGTGATTTAAGGTTCAACAAATAACGAATGGTTGGTTTTGTCACTAAAATAAAGAATAGAAAAACAAAGAAAAGCAAGCAAAGAAGCTAAGAAAGAAGTGGTTGTAGCTTTGGCTCGGAAGATCGAATCGCGACGATTCCTTCGACGCTCTCTTGATCATGAGTTGTCCATCCTTATGTCGATCCCGGCATGAAGCATAATTTGTCAAGGCGGTTGCGAAGCACAAATCATCAAATTCCGATATTCGCCGCAAAACACGAAACGAGTCTGTTTTGTTCACTTACCATTTTGTATGTCCGAGCTTGGAGTTTCAACACTAAACACAAGGGTTGGCAAGCTTACCACAACATCAAAAACACAAATTAGTTAATAAGAGCAAATGATTTTAGTGTTGAGTTTGCTAAGTGTTTGTGATAGTATATAGTATATGAAACCAAGAGATTGTCAAGCACTTGATCATAAAATACCATATCTAAACCTAGCAAACTTAACACTAAATTGATTTTAACTTAAACATTGAAATGGGGAAAGGGTGTGAATATGGTATATGAAGAGATTACAAAGTAACCATGTTTCAAAATACCATATCACATCAATACATAAACAATATTTAAGTTAGAATCATATATATAAGCATATTAAACATTAACAAGAGGAGGAGGAGGCAAAACCTTTCATCTCACTTCCTTACCATTACCACAACCAAAGAGATTAGTTAACCATGATAAAAAGAAAAGAAAAGCAAGAACAAGAAGCAAGTAATAAAAGAAACAACAATATTATTAACACTTGAAGAAGAGGTACAAGATATTGCTAACTTGTTCAACCTCCATAATGAAACTCTCAAGAGAAAGCTTCAAGAGGGAAGAAGAAGAGACCAAGTAAAGCTCACACCACTCTTAAGACTAAACCAAAATTAAAAGAAACTATCAAAATGTATACACTATATGAGACCCTTTCTCTTGCTTACTGATCTGGATTTTATAGGCACCAAAAAAGATTAAAAAAGTAATAGAAATAAGGTGATGTGACTATAAGGAAGGGACAGAGAAAAGAAGGGGACAAATGGGGCAAGGGGGGCCAGCGAGATCGGATTTCATGAGTGAGTGGCCGGCCAAAATCCGAGATATGAGGCTCGTATTAATGTGGTGGTCTCTTGTTAACTCCAATATCATCCTGGTTCTGTTTGTTTTCTCTGTTTAAGCCTAGTTTGCATTCAGACATTTGGAGGGAATATGATGCCATACATCACATCAAAACTTTTAGCATTTATTACCCATGTCCCCCCACATGTGCCCACTAGTTGCACAATTCATCATTTGTGTGTGCCAAGGCAGCCCCACCATGGTCCAAGCCAAAGAGTTGTGTGTACACTTGTATTGTGTTAGACCAAAATTGTGTGCATACATTTATTTGCAAAAGAACTCTTTGGATATCGGTCGGTTTCTTGGTCTGCTTGCAGTGTCGGCTCCCAAACGTTATCTCCGTGATTTTGAATGCGTTTCCAGTATTTTATCACGAACACCTGTAATCTGTAATTACTGAGCAGACACTGATTAATAGTACCGATATAACACAAAATAGATAATGAATGAGCAGTATAAAAATGCAGTTTTCTGAGCCCTAAAATAGATTAATAGTACCGATTTATCACGAACACATGTAATTTTATCATGAACGCCCTTGCTCGGTTATCCCTGACTGGTAGCTCCCTACCCCAACAAACTAGGGATCAAAGCCTTCGCCAAGAGACAACCGGGCCCGCCCTTGCTCGGTTATCCCTGGCTGGTAGCTCCCTACCCCAACAAACCAGGGATCAAAGCCCTCGCCAAGAGGCACCGGGCAGTAACCCTGCTCGGCCCGTCCTTAAGGATCAAAGCCCTCGCAAGAGGCAACCGGGCCCGCCCTTGCTCGGTTATCCCTGACTGGTAGCTCCCTACCCCAACACACCAAGGATCAAAGCCATCGCCAAGAGGCACCGAGTAGCTACCCTGCCCGGCTATGTCCTTAGTAGGCCTCTTAGAGCCCCTCCCGCGCTAAGGAACAAAAGCCCTCGCAAAAGGGATCTGAGCGGCTACCCTGCCCGGCTATCCTCAGCTGCCAATTCACTGCCTTACAACTCCAGGGATCAAAGCCCTCGTCTAGAGGCACCGACAGTTACCCTGCTCGGTCTATCATCAACATACCACTCCGAGCCTTCCACGCTAAGGAACATGACCTCACCAAGAGGTATCCGGTTCTACGTCTAAGCGATCTCCACCTCGACTTCGGGGCCATGGAGATACCGTCCCCCCGCCAGTCTTTGCACACTTGGCAAACGAACAGATTGAACTCGATGTGTGATCGCTAGACAAAGAACCGATATAAAATGAAGGCAGTACTGCGCAAATATGAGTGTTTACCGACAAAGGAAAATACAAGCACAAACACTACTGCAAAAAAAAAATCTTTATTCACAAAGAAAAAAGTCTTTACAAAGGTATTGTGGGATCCCCAGCCTTACAAAATGCCCGGAGGCCTACAAAATTCCCGAGGCAACAAAAAGAAGAAAAAAAAGAAGACAAGGGGCATCAGGCCACAGGGCCAGGCGCAACACCGGGAAGCTCAGCGCCCACCATAGGAGCCTCGGCATCACCCTCGCCGGGTATCTCTTCCCTTACCTCGTCCCCAAGGCCGTCCCCCTGCTCATCATCCCCACGAGGATATTCGGCCCGGAGCTCCTCGTCAGCGAACTCCGGCATCCGAGCCTTGACGGCGTCGAGAGCCTCATGCCAGATGGCGGTGGTGGCCGAGGCTAGGACGGTGTAGAACTGTTCCGACTTCTGGAAGTTCTCCACCGCCTTCGCCGCTCAGAGGTCGGCTCGCTTCGCCGTCTCTACCACGGCCTCCAACTCCTTCCGGAGGGTGCTAGCGGACTTCTTCATGGTGCCGAAGAGCACCCTGGAGTCCCGAAGCTTGGCCTCGGCAGCCTGGGTGGCCTCGCGGAACCTGGAAACCTCCTGCTTCGAGGCCGCCACCTCCTGCTTCGCGGCGGCCGCCTCCTCCTTCATGGCCGCCGCCTCCTGCTTCCCTGCCGCCACCTCGCCCTCAAGGGCAGCGACCCTCGCCATCACCGCTTCCAGCTCCCGCTTCCAGCTCTCTTCCAGCGAGGAGAGCTCGCCCGCGGCCCGCATCGCCGGGGCTATTTCATCCTCCTCCATCCGAACGACGAGAGCAACGTGCTGGATGACCTGAAGAAATCAGAAGGGGGTCAGAAAGAAAAAGGAGCACCAAATCTCGCGAATGACAAGACGTTAAAGTGAAAAATCGAGTGAAATACGAGCACTAACCTGCACGACCTGTTAGACGATGGATGCCATTTGCGCCTTCAGAGTCCCCCAAGGGACCTTGTCCCCGGCCGACTTCTCCATGTCGGACAGCAAGTTGTCAGCGACGGAAAGCCCCGAGGGCACCTCAAAGCGAAGCTACCCCTCGTCCACCAAGATCGGGGAGGCTGGAGTCCGCGGGACTGCGCGGGGGAACCTCTTGAAGACCGACGACGGAGGGCTGGTCTCTACCTCCGAAGCCGGGGCCTCCTACCCCTGAACCCGCTTTCGGCTCGGCGCCTTGCTGGACTCCGGGGCGTGATCTGCACTCGAGCGCGGAGGCGGGGCGGCTGCTGGGGGAGCCGGGATCGTCGTCCGACGAGAAGAGCTGGCCCCTCCAGCCTTCGACCCCTTCTTCGGCTTGCGCATGGCCGCTCGAAGGTAGCTCAGGTCTATAGGTTCTGCACAAGGCAAGGTATAATGAATTTAGCAACACAAACAAAAATGAAAATAAACGCAAGCCTAACAGAATGCCTATGGGCTCCTAACTTACCGACGAACTGGGCGGGGCTGAGCCGAGCCCAACTAAGGGCCCAGTCGGAAAGCAGCACGCCAGCCCGGGGAATGGGCTCCCACTCCGCCACTCTCACCGCGTCGAGATCGTTGGATGGGCTTCCCCGCCGGTACCTATCCCTAGACCACTGGGTGGGCACGGGCCAGTCCTCACCTTCCGGCGGCCTAAAGAAGAAAAACTTCTTCTTCCAATCATGGATGGAAGAAAGCAAGGCAATGACACCCGACCCGGGTGCACTGCCCCGTCATTTCCTAAAGGAGAGATAAACCCACCTTGGGTCACCCGCACGGGGGCCAGGGTGGCCTTTGTAAACAAGAGAGGAGACAAGGATGGACAGACCAAAAGGAATCATCTGCAACTTCAAGCGGACCAAGAACCTGTTCATACCATAATATTGCATTATTATATTTCCCATTCTTATTCTTTTTATAAATAAACAGGTGCTTTTGACGCATGTCTGCTACATATTACAGGTTACAGGTTCTTGGACAGAAAACAGTGAAAACAATGAAAAGACGATGCAAAAGTGGATTTTGACCAACAAACAGAAGACTCTTGATCAAGCCTACATCAAAGATAAAATTCACAAAGTACAAGGCGATGCAAGGTCCAAGATTACAAAGCGAACGGTTAAAAGTCCACCGCAATTATTCACTGGAGATCTGGAAGAAACATAGAAGCTATTTTAATAAAAGAACCAAATAATAAGGAAGCCCAAAGACAAAAGAGCCCACAAAGGAAATTTCAAGGCCCAATACTTCCTTTTAAAAGAGACAGAGACATAAAATTTTACCAAAGCTTGGAGTCTACTTTGACTAGATCTTCCTAAGGATATTTTGGTAAATGTAGACGTGCGAATCAATTGTAACCTAGGGTTTCCTATCCTCTATAAATAGGAACTCTAAATCATTGTAAAGGCTATGCCTCCTTTTAATAATAAATTTCAGAATTCTTTATGGAGAGTATCGGTGCCTCTCTTCAATTCAGAAATTCAGATCTGACAACCCTGCGTTGATGATTAGAGAAATGCATCTGTAAGTAGATTTAATTCATTGCCCTAGTTTAGATTTCAATTCTTTGCCCTAGGTAGATTTATTTCCTCGCCGTAGATAAATTGTTTAGAGTTAGCTTTGGGGAAGGATTTTGAGAGATGAGATATCTCATCCCTTTCTTACCCATTATATATTTACAATAGGACTTCATGCATACACGCACACACCGCGCCCTACGGCACCCTATCCCTCGAGGTAGCGGTGATACCGTAGTATAAAAGCCCGATTGTGCGCGTTTTCCATGGAGATTAGGGTAAGGATCTCTAAAGGAAGGACAAGAACCTAGAGGAAGGAACACCTTCCCGAATGGATCTAATCCCCTTTATTGATAATTACCATAACTCCTCATAGATCTTCATTCGGGCATAGAAAGCATTGAGATTTACTTGCATTTCCAAACCATCCCTAAACCTAACCCTAGCAAGAATAGATCTAGATAATCGTAGTATAGATAGAATTAGGTTTTTAGATTTAATAATCAATCCGAACACCCTTCGGAATTAACTCGTAAGAGCGATTAGGAAATTCACAATATCCCTGTGGACCGACCTGTACCGGCTAGCTTCATGCGACGCCGTTCTTGATTGCGGTAATAGAAAGTTATTGAGACATAATCAAATGGCGCCGTTGCCGGGGATGGCGTGTTATTTTCTTTTTGCAATTTCGGGTTAATCTAAAATTAAAAAATCATAAAAACTAGAAAAATATATATATAAATTTATCATCTGTTATTTTTGGGAAGGGTATTTTTGTGTGAATTTTGCAAGATCTACGAACAAATTCGGATCTGGAAATCTACAGAGATCAAAACAGCAAATATCAAATCCGAACAAACAGAAGATCACAACAACCGAGGAACAGAAGAAATTTGGAGGACCGAGTCAAACAAGAAGAATCGCGGTGATCTGGTCCAAAAAAAAACCACGCGACCCCTTTCCGGCCGCGGAACCGCTGCTCCCTGGTCGGTTCAGAGCAAAAAAAAAAGGGCAGAAGCGCAGTTAAAAAAAAACTGTAAGTCTTCTGATCTTCTACTCTGCAAATCTCTGATATCACTTCTGAAAAATCTCCTGCAGGATTTCTTTACGCTTAAAAATCTTCTCCCTTCCAAATAACAAATCTTATGCAGGATTCGTTGCGCTATGCTTAAAATAATAATTGATTGCAAGTGATCTTTTCTGATTTACATATCCTTAATCTTTTTGCTAAAAATATCTTTCCAAATAAAGCGCAAGCGGAAAAAGGAAAATTTTAATTAGAAAACTTGCAAACCTTGAAATTCACAAAAAAGATTTGATTGCAAATGATTTACTGTTTTGCATATCTTTAATCGGATTTTAAGGGGCTTTTGACCAATTCAGATTGGGTGGGGATTTCATCACCCTTCCCAGGACCCCAGAAATCACATAAAGCATTTGCATTGACCAATCATTAATTAAAAAATACTAGACTCAGCCCTAAGGACTTCGAGCTCAATAGGAAAAAGGACTAGTTATAGGCATCGACCGTTTATCCTAACCTGACTTTGCGGTGTCTAGGCAAGTGTGTCAAAGGCTAGTGGTTATTAATTAGGCCCACTACTGTGGTTCCTTTCCACTTACCTGGCACTTACCTGGCCGCAATTGGCGGTGAAGAGGCGGTTTGAGATCCTATTTCTAACCCTAGTCAGGAGCTGTCTAGCTGACCTAGGCGACCCTAGATCTAAGCCTGATTATGCATTTCTGGTTGATTACATTTGTGCCTAAGCCTTTTATCGAAATTTTTTTCTGCAAACAGCCTCAAATAAAGAGAAAAAGGAAAAAAGGAAAATTTTTATAAAAACTTGCAAAAATTTTGTCGCTAAGAAATCCTTGCATCCCACTTGCACCACCTACCTTCTTTCTTTTCTCATTCTTCTATCATGGGTATCCCACATCATAAATCTCTTGCCGAACTTTGGTATCCCGAACCTAACTTTGCGTCGTTCGTCAATTGTTTCGGTCAATTTAAAGACATCCTTCCATGCCCAAAATTTCGTTGAAAGATCAAATAGAAGCGTCTAGGAGAAACAGTTCGACTTTGCAACCCACTTTGTGTCAACCAAGTCAACCTTTACCACCTTCATATGTTGATACCACTTTTTCAAGTCTTGCTGTAACTCCTAAACCGATGTCCATTGCTGAGCATATTGCTCAATCTCGTAGCCGATCTTTCACCCCTCTCAACTCATCTGGTTCTAGGGATCAACAAGTCCATTCGCCTTTTTATCCACATGCTGATCCTAATCATGTCCAACCATCCACTTCCTACCAGTCCTACCCGACCTTCCCACCTTCACTAGACACTGCTTCTACACAGCCTTTAGGGAGTTTGACATATCCAAACAATTTCGAATCTTTTACCGAAACCCCCTTACCACCCAAGTCTAGTTTGAAAGAGTCGTTGGAGGCTTATATCTTAGCAACAAACAAAATGACTAGGAATGTGGAAGCGTCCGTGGCCTCCCTTATGCAACCTAGTGAACCGGTAGCTAGTTTCTCACTAGCTTCAAATTTTTCAATGTATAAAGAGGCGGTTGGACAGAGTGAGAATGGGAGAGGATTTCCAAATCAAACCTATCCATACCCAATTGAATCCAACAACTCCAATTTTCAAACATGTGTCCAAAATGATGAGTTGTGTGATTTTGTAGTGCTTGATTTTCCAGATTGTGAGGAACCCCTTTCGAGTGAAACCGCACCTAATCCGTTTGACCTTTACACCTCCAATCTAGAACCTGAATTGATAAATATCCATGCTTTTGATGAGGTGTCAGAAAATATTGATTTTCACTTGATTGAGGATTTAGACGCCGGGAATATTTCGGATGATGAACCAGTAGATTTGATTGAAATTTTATGTCCAATTCATCATCCCGAATCATTAAATAATTCTCCCGAACTTTATATGCGTATTGATTTTGATGATATTGGCATGGATAGGCAAAATTTTGAGGAGAATTATAAGGATAGTATTGAGGAGGGTTTTAAGGATAGTATTGAGGTTGAACCATTTTTCTTTGATGTGTCGGATTTTCCAATTCATTCTCCTGAACCTTTAACTGTTATATCACCCTCCCTCCTTTCCATCATTCCAACCACGCCTAATATCACGCTTGAAGACTGTGGGCTTAAAAAAATTTCCTTTGAATCTGACACAATTCTCATAACCGATAACACTTACGAGGGTTTCACTTTTTCGGACGATATTGATGACTCACCGTCCGAGTTGGAGTCCTTTACATTTTCAGATAAATTATCAGACTCGGTTGCTTACAGTAGTTTCGAACCATTGATGGAATCTTTTAAGTTCTACGGTGAGAATGAGACTATCCCTAATTCCATTCCTTTCGTCCTTCCTATCGTTCCGACCGTACAAGAGACCGTTACGCTTTCATCTCCAATACCAAGTTCGGTGTACCCATGTTTTCTTGCGAATCTTGAGGGATTTGACCCAATTTCTCGACGGGTTGATAGGTTAGCGCAATCGCTTATAACATATCGGTCATCACAAATTGCGCTAATTTATTCACTCGATTTACACCCTCAAGATCGCGCGACCCTTCTTTCTCCTTTCTGCCATTCTTCTCCCCCACCGAAACCATATTCTACTATTCTTCTTTCCACACGGTCTCGTGTGTTTCTCATTTCTTTCCTCTACACCCCATTCTTTCACCAACTTTACCATTATCACGATAGAATTTTTAAATGGTTGGTGCTAACATTTGGCTTGTGTAAGGCATTGCTTAAGTTTGGGGGGACCTTGTTGTAAATATGTATACATATTTTTTGTTTTCTTTTTCTATAAAAAATATTAAAAAAAATTCAAAACATTAAAAAAAATTAATAAATATAAAAAAAATTTATAAATAAATAAACATGGGAGTGCCGGTAATTTTGACCCTCTTGGTGTAGCATGACAGTGATGACACTGTCAAGTTTAAGTTTGGGGGTATGCTCGGTATGTCTTCTTCCTTCGCATTCATATGTATATTTTTGTATTTGCATATTTATTTGAAAACCCATAAAAATTAAAAATTTTAAAAATTATAAAAATTAATGTATTCAATTTTGGCTAATTGACTTAAGTTTGATAAATAGGTTAACTGGCTAGGAACAACTAGATCATAGATTTAGTAAATTAAAAACCCTAAAAATAACATTTCTTAAAGTTTAACGGTGGAAAGTATATGCCTTTGTAGTTTATTTAGAAATAGGCAAATTTTGGGTTGACTTCTTGGGCTAAGTCAAAACAAGGGAAGAGTATTGATATTTTTATTAGAGTATGAGTTTGAAAAATAGTTCCTAGCTTAAGTCTAGATTCTGAAAATGTATACCCTACAAATTGCACGAACACGAACCTTGAAACTTGGAATAGTAGAGGAGACCTTGAAATGCTCTTGTCTAAAGTCCTTAGTACAATGAAAATAAAAGGAAAAAGTGAATAAGAATAAAAAAAAAATGGACACTGGTTTTTGTGATTACTTAAGGCTGTAAAAATAGAAAAATATTTAGCGAGGGTGCTTCATTACCTAGTGCCTTAGACCAACTGGTTTGGGAGTCACTGCTAAAAGCCTTGGGTGTTGCAAGACTAGGAATTACGCTTTAATGTGCAAACACATCTTGTAATCGGTCGTTGGTACCTCAAGAAGTATTAACGATCGCATGAAGGATGTGTAAGCAAAATGCATTTAAAAATTCACCAATTAAGAAGTGCTTTGGACAACGGACGGGAGTATAATTGCTTGATTTGAATTTCCAAGTGTAGGGGTGATTTAAACACACACGTAGGGGTATGTAATTGGAGTTTAGATGAGAGAAAGGAGTGAAGAATAGAACTTGTATCTTTAGTAAAGTTAATAGAAATTCTTAAGTGGAGATGGAACCCTAGAAGGAAAACTTAAGAGATGCCGAAAGCTAAGTAGGTCTGCAGAACATATATAATCTTAAGTTAAATGATGAGAAAGTGTGAAGAATGTGGGTGGATAATTTATGAGTCGAAGATAATAGAATTCCTTGTTAGAAAACCTAATTGGAGAATTAAAGTCGAAAAAGCCGAATTGATAGGATTTTGTGGATAGTATCCGCTGAAAACCCTCAGGAGACAACACTCCTCCTACTAGGGACACCTAGAGGTTTAACGGCTTGTTGCACGTGCTCAGTGCAATCGCGTTTCCCTGCGAAAGTGCGGTTAGGATTTTAGTGAATAAAAATAAGTTTGCTCGAGGACGAGCAAAAGATAAGTTTGGGGGTACTTGTTCATACCATAATATTGCATTATTATATTCCCCATTCTTATTCTTTTTATAAATAAACAGGTGCTTTTGACGCATGTCTGCTACATATTACAGGTTACAGCTTCTTGGACAGAAAACAATGAAAACAATGAAAAGACGATGCAAAAGTGGATTTTGACCAACAAACAGAAGACTCTTGATCAAGCCTACATCAAAGATAAAATTCA
Organism: Agapanthus africanus; assembly: GCA_030015575.1. NCBI lineage: Eukaryota > Viridiplantae > Streptophyta > Magnoliopsida > Asparagales > Amaryllidaceae > Agapanthus > Agapanthus africanus. The sequence continues at coordinate 468,496,793 of JASDDO010000022.1, forward strand.
CAAAGTACAAGGCGATGCAAGGTCCAAGATTACAAAGCGAACGGTTAAAAGTCCACCGCAATTATTCACTGGAAATCTGGAAGAAACATAGAAGCTATTTTAATAAAAGAACCAAATAATAAGGAAGCCCAAAGACAGAAGAGCCCACAAAGGAAATTTCAAGGCCCAATACTTCCTTTTAAAAGAGACAGAGACATAAAATTTTACCAAAGCTTGGAGTCTACTTTAACTAGGTCTTCCTAAGGATATTTTGGTAAATGTAGACGTGCGAATCAATTGTAATCTAGGGTTTCCTATCCTCTATAAATAGGAACTCTAAATCATTGGAAAGGCTATGCCTCCTTTTAATAATAAATTTCAGAATTCTTTATGGAGAGCATCGGTGCCTCTCTTCAATTCAGAAATTCAGATCTGACAACCCTGCGTTGATGATTGGAGAAATGCATCTGTAAATAGATTTAATTCATTGCCCTAGTTTAGATTTCAATTCTTTACCCTAGGTAGATTTATTTTCTCGCCGTAGATAAATTGTTTAGAGTTAGCTTTGGGGAAGGATTTTGAGAGATGAGATCTCTCATCCCTTTCTTACCCATTATATATTTACAATAGGACTTCATGCATACACGCACACACCGCGCCCTACGGCACCCTATCCCTCGAGGTAGCAGTGATACCGTAGTATAAAAGCCCGGTCGCGCGCGTTTTCCATGGAGGTTAGGGTAAGGATCTCTAAAGGAAGGACAAGAACCTAGAGGAAGGAACACCTTCCCGAATGGATCTAATCCCCTTTATTGATAATTACCATAACTCCTCATAGATCTTCATTCGGGTATAGAAAGCTTGAGATTTACTTGCATTTCCAAACCATCCCTAAACCTAACCCTAGCAAGAATAGATCTAGATAATCATAGTATAGATAGAATTAGTTTTTTAGATTTAATAATCAATCCGAACACCCTTCGGAATTAACTCGTAAGAGCGATTAGGAAATTCACAACATCCCTGTGGACCGACCTGTATTCACCGGCTAGCTTCATGCGACGCCGTTCTTGATTGCGGTAATAGAAAGTTTTTGAGACATAATCAGAACCCAAGGAGAATCCTTCATGAGTTCGGCACTAGCTGGCCCGGGGCAAGCCCAAAGTAATTTAGCGCCCTAACAACCTCGGGAGAGAAGGGTAGGCACATTCCGGCCCAAAAGGATTCCAGGTACAAGGCAATCTCTTTACCCCATACCCGATCCGCCCTCTCTCCTTCCTCGGCCAAACCTAGAGTGTAGCCGGACGGGATATAAAAACGAGCCCGAGCGGTGGCAAGCTCGTTCTCGTACCTCACCAAGGATGGCACGCCAGGGGCATCCGCCACCTCCGCTCGAGGATCCGCCCCTGACGCGCAGCCCCGAGAAGATGATCTTACCCTAACTCCCCGGGAAGGCTCCGACTCGGTGGAGGGATCCCTAGAATCTACCCTGACGCTGACCCTAACTCCCCGGGAAGGCTCCAACTCAGCGGAGGGATCCTTCAAATTTACCCTGACGACATCTACAGACTCCTCAAAGGAAGACATTTAACCTGACGGAGAAGTCCTCGGCAACGCAGAAATCCGACCTAAGAGGAGAGCGCCGAGCTTACAAGATCAAGAGTGAGGGAAATATGAAGAGAGATGGGCCCTGAAGCAGACCCCACCTCTATTTATAGCCACCGGCGTCCTCATCCCACGGCGACAGTCGACTCCCGCCAAAACAACTCTTCGCATTCGACGACCATGATCGCTCCACCTGTCGCACACACATTGGCCGGATCCCATCAGACGCCAGAGGTCTGCGGCCCGTCGCGTCATCCAACCAGCACCCGGTACGTGGTCTGTCGCTTCAGCAAAAGTACGTGCAATCCGGCGCACCCTCTTTAATGCAGAGATCTCTCCCTAATTCGCTGACATCATCCAGAAAATACAACAGATTACCCGGGGACACGCCTGACGATATCTTCGAAAGGAAGCTCACCTCGGGTGACCCGATAGACCACTCTCGACCCGACCCGTCAACTGGTCGGGACGAGAGTGGGGGGCTAATGATGATGCTCGATATCGGTGATCTCCCAGATCATGACACGTGGCAGATGGCGTGTCCCAGGGCTCACAAGAAAGGACTTACAGTGGCCGATCAGACCACTCCTGTGCCTGTCCTACAAGCAAACGCTGGCTCACCTCCGAGCCCCTGCACAATTGGTCTCCTCGGCCTACCAGCTCGTTTCCGGGCTACCACAGAACCAAGATACCTCGGCTCTCCCGCTCGTCCGTGAGCTCTCCCGCCGAGGTCATCTTCCCCGGTCTCATCGACCGACCAGTGGCACCGCTCACAGGCGCAACCGCCATCCCGCGAATCTCGCCATGCGCGAGATATCCGCCGGCCACATCCCACGTTCCACACCATCACGATCCCCTATTAACGAGCCTGTCTCGCCATTAATGGGAGATCCCGCTCATCACACGGGCGTGACGTCGGGAGCGTAACTGCCGGCGTGATTCTTGTGCCTTCCCTGCCTGCTGCCACCGCTATATAAACCCCTTCTTCAGACGGTTTAAGTAAGCCATTTTTACTCCACTAAGCCGTTACTCTGCTCGGATTTCTAGTCTAACTTGACTGTCGGAGGGTTCTCGGTGGTACAACCACTCCGGGACTTCCTTGCAGGTAGCTAGGCAACCACAACCTCAAACCCATTGAGATCCACACGCTTCAGGAGCTACAGCCTCCAGATCCAATCTCAGCCACCCATCGCCGCCATCAGCAGATCAACGGAAGTTAACATCTTGGCGCGATCCAGGTCGCATCATCGACCTTTTATACTAAGTATGAATATAATTTTTACAATATCCGGTTTATATCGGATACGGATATAGTTACATATATATCTGATCGTACCCGATCCGCTTACATCCCACTTCTACCAAATATATGAAACAGATTAATAGATTACACTAAAAACTTGCATGAACTAAATATCATGAAAATAAAAGACAATTATGATATTTACAATAGAATGACTATAGTATATATCAAGTCAGAGGGGATAATGAAAACGGGTTCGGTTAGGATTGGGTCTAGATTCGGAGTGACGGAACCCATACTCCGCCTGAAAATTTTGCATCCAATCTTCGAATAGCCCAAACCATATTACGAGGGACATGGATCATATCCATCTCGACTTTCACCCATATAAAACAGTATAGAAGATATTCCCATCCGCTTTCTCGTTTCCCCTGCCGACTCAACCACGCATGTTTTCTGCCCAAGTTCTGACCCATCAATAATTCTCTCACCCACCATACCGGGGCCCACCGTCAGTGTATGGGTGCAAACGATTAACAACTTTTCTCTCTCTCTCTCTTTCAATTCATTCAAAATCCGACCACAATTTTGACCCGCGCCCTCCTGTTCTTCAACACAAGACAAGCGCGTGATCTCAACTCCCAGCTCCTCTAAATTAATAACGCTAACCCTAACCCTAACCCTAATTTTATTCGAAGAAAGAAAAAAAATGAACAACCTTTTCTCAGGATCGTGGCGCAGGGAAGGAGGCGACTTCCCGTCGACGGAGATGACGCGGAACCCCAGCTTCGGCAGCGCCGCGGCCACCGTCGGCGGGGCGAGCCTGGAAAAGTTCTTCGAGGACGTGGAGTCGATCAAGGAGGAGCAGAAGGAGATCGAGCGGCTCCACAGGTCGCTCCACGACGCCAACGAGAACTCCAAGACGCTCCACAACGCCGCCGCCGTCCACGCCCTCAGGTCCAGGATGGACGCGGACGTCTCCGCGGCGCTGAAGAAGGCGAAGCTCATCAAGCTGCGCCTCGAGTCGCTGGACCGCGCCAACGCCGCCAACCGCACGGTGCCGAGCTGTGGGCCCGGGACCTCGACGGACCGGACGAGGACGTCGGTGGTCGCTGGGTTGAGGAAGAAGCTCAAGGATCAGATGGAGAACTTCCAAGATCTCAGGAAGGAGGTCACCTCCGAGTACAAGGAGACCATACAGAGGAGGTATATTATTTATTGCTCAAATTATCAATCCAATAAAAAAAATGGGAAATTTTGTAATTTGGATTCAAACTTTATTTGAGTGCAATCCAAAATATCTGGAAATAGGTTAATTTGGCGAGTATTGTATCATAGGATGCATGTTGTTCTAAATCAACGGGCGGGCAAATAGTATCAAAGTTGTTGCTGCATATGTTTCAGGCAGTGAAGATAAATATGGACAGCAATCATTATTAAAACTATTGCGAAAAATTGGTTCTTTTGACCTCCTAAGGTTAGCTGAAGCCCACCTTTTCTCATTTTCGTAAATCAATTTTGGTTATTTTTCTAGACATTTTGTTTCAGTAATCTTACATTGACTCTAATGTTGGAAAAAGATCTATAATTGATAACCAATAATTTTGTACACGTTAGAAGCAGAGGCATCCAATATTGAAATTCATGGTTTTTTTTGTATCAGCTTTCAAATCATACAATACAACTGGAATTGTGATTTTCTAAGCTAATATTGGACCTGTAGGTGTGTTGTATTACCAATCATAATTAGATATCGATAAATCAATCAATAAATAGTTTCGCCCGACAGATACTACACCGTAACAGGAGAGAAGCCTGACGAAGAGACAGTTGAAGCCCTAATAGCAAGTGGCGAAGGGGAGCGATTCCTACAGCGAGCAATCGAAGAGCAAGGGCGGGGACAAGTCATCGACGTGATCGCTGAGATCCAAGAACGGCACGGAGCAGCTAGGGAGCTCGAGAGAGGCCTGTTAGAACTGCAGCAAGTTTTCATGGACATGTCGGTGCTCGTGGCCGCACAAGGAGAGCAGTTGGATGATATTGAAAGTCAAGTCGGGCGAGCGAAATCGTTTGTTAACAGAGGAGCAGAGCAGCTAGTCGAGGCGAGGAAGAGTCAGAAGAATACGAGGAAGTGGACCTGTTACGCGATTATATTGCTGTTGATTATCATTCTGGTTATTGTTCTTCCCATTGTTTTGAATCTGAAGAAATAGGCGAAGCTTCCAAATTTGGAGATTTCTGTCTGATGATGTAATTTTACTGCTTTTTTATTTTATACATGTGTTTATTTGTTATTCATGTTTAGAGGAAAGGGGGGCGATTACTTTTATGAGAGATACATTTTTCATTTTTTCTTGTCATATATAATATTGTGTTTTTCGGTGTTAATATATATTGAGTTTATATGTTTCCAGTCTGTTGCAGCATTTTCCTGTTGCAAGTAAATTGTTCGTTATAATTTGTCTGTTTTACAAGGATTCTGATTCTTTTCAGTGAATAATTTACGGATGAATGAGCATTCAATTATACACATAATAAACAAGAAGCCATTGTCCTCGAAGTGCGCTGATAAATAATGGACTCGCATCCTCGATAGCCTAATGATTAAAGGCGATTTGGTGACGATAACCTCATTGGAAGAGCTGAGGTGGGCTGAAGAGTCCGTTGAATCAAAAGGTTCGCTTAGGCTCATCATAACAGAAGTTAATCCAGAACATGAGCCATTGTTTGATGAGGGGAAGAAAGGGCTAGAATCACGAGGAGGCCCCGATAGGAATTTCTTTAGCTTTTCTGACCATGGGAGCATGAGACATAATGAGGATGAACATGCACCACCTTGTATTGATACTTGGATCGTTCAGTTTGCTCAATTGTTTAAGAATCATGTGGGCTTTGATACCGATGCATATTTAGATCTTCATGAGCTCGGGATGAAGCTCTACTCCGAGGCTATCGAGGATGCGGGCTTTTCAAATTAATCATGTGGGCTTTTCAAATGATTCTTTTCATAATATTTATAGACATTTAGATGACCTAGATACTTCTAGACTATGGATGCCATCCTTTTCAAATGATTATCCTCGAAGTGCGCTGAACAAATTAATCATTATTTGACCATCAAAGTCATGATCAGCCGCACATCTTATTCTAAATACGGCTATAAATATATAAAGCAAAAATTTAGATGACCTAGATACTTCTAAAGAACATAATGAGGTTATTAACACCTCGATAGCCTCGATAGCCTCGGAGTGTTTATTAAGGGGGGAATATTGTAACAATTTGAAATATTTTAGATGATAAATTAATTTAGTTAATTAATTAAAAATATTAATTTAAAAATTTATTAAAACAAAATGGGACATTTCATAAGTAGTGTGTGAAACTAATTAATTTGAATATTTAGTTTGTAACATTAGTTATTAAGAAGGATTTTAGTGGAAAATTTAGCTTCATTATGTAGTATGATATAGTGTGAGGGGTTTTGTGAAAAGTATAATTAATTTGGAAATTTGAAATGTTGTGAGTGTTTATGTGTAAAAGGGCTAGGGTCATGGTTAAGGTTAAATTAAACCCTTGGAATATCATAACTTAGATGACACTTCATGCTTGCATGAACACTTCATGCTCATACACCTCCTACTTGCATTAAAACACCACCCTCTTTCATGCTTATACCACCTACTTGCATGGATTCATCACACTCTTTCTAGATGACACCTCCTCCTAAAACCTCATCCTTCATTATCCTTATCTCTTCATTTAGCTCAGTTCATTATCAAATTAGAAACAAATTGGAAAACACAAAAAAATAAAGAAAAGCTTAGATCACACCAAAGTATGAGAGATGATGAGAGAAGCTAAGTACTAGGAATTATTACCTCAACCTTCAAGCTAGGATCTTTTGAGCTTGTGCATCTTAGAAGGATCTTTTTCAGTGATCTTTCTGCAGGTATAATCTTTAAATCTGCAGATTTTAGTTTAATTCTGTTTTAGTTTAGAAACATGATATCGGAAATGTCGTATTTAGATAATTTAGGCTTTGTTATGAATCTGCTATAGTTTAGATGATAATTAACAAAATCAAACAGTGCCTTCATCTTGTAATTTGGACCTAGAATAACCACTAGGAAGACGAACCAATTTCCTCGGATTTTGGCCGGCGACATTCAAGCAAAATCCGAGCTCGCCGGTTTTTGTAGGGAGTTAGGTGTTGGGGTTTTTAGGATAGCTCTCTGTATATGTGTTAGGATGTATTGTATTGCTAGTTTATGTTATATGTTCAGTATATAAAATCTGGAAGCAAATATCGGTTTTGGGGTTAAAACTTCTAAATACGATACGAGTAGTTCGTGTCGCGATTCTGCGTTTTCTGTTATGAACAGTGAAGGGTTAAACTAGATTAGATAAGTCTTAGAAAGTTCATAATAGTTACACGTAGCTTGTGTAGTATGTAAACCTTGTAGTTTCACGTTTTTCGCCATATCGGTTTTTAGCCGTTCCTTATACGAAGTCAATTTCAATGTTAGATTCGAATACGGAAACTTCGGAGGCCGCAAGAAAAGAAAAAGGATTGATGACATCCGAGTGATTTCGACGTATTCCGGTGAGTAGATTAACATCTACTGGGGGATTTTGTATGGATGACGTAATATGCCCGTAGATTTAAGTTTAGTTATAATTGTTCCTTTGTGTATAAAATCTGATTTTAGCAACTTCATCGTATGCATTTATACATATAATCAGTCATGTTTAATAATTACTAGAACAATGCACAAATTATCGACAAGTCATGATGCACGTGCACATATCTACATGTTACACTACATCTCGTCGATATTGACATGTCACATATACACTTAGTACTTATTATGTCATATATGATTCATTTCATACCTTAAACATCAATAATGGTAGTTAAATTGCAACAATGTTATCATGAACATATATAATGCTTCATTTCAAGTATTATTAATTATGACAAAAGATGCATTGGATTATGCGGATTTCTGGCTTTGAGGTTTATGTGCTATATAGTATATCCGGTGATTCTTCATGATTGATGTGACATGTCCACCATGAGATATTGTTTTTATGATTTGGTTTTATTCCGAACTGAGTGGGGGAGCTATACGGTTGCGGATGTTTACGTTATCCGGACTGAGTGGGGGGAGCTATACAGTCGGATTCATGGTGGACCCGGTCGAGACCGATGGATAGGATAGCCGCATTTGAGGCGGGGAGCCTAGCGAGGATACTCGATACCGGAGATAGTTGTGAAACACGGCGAATATCTAGACGATACCGACCGGTGTTACTGATTGATAGGATCGTCCGGGGAATGATGCCTGATGAAAACAGAGGCGAACTCTAGTTCGTTATACTTACATTATCAGCTGCTAGATGTTAGCTTCATTCACTGAGTTGGCAACTCACCCCGTTGTGCCATAGTTCCTTGCAGGAGACACGTGGACACGTAGCAACAGTGCGGATCCACTTGTCATCTTTTATCGCTTATTTTGCTAGGTGCGTTACTTGCGTAGCAACCTCCTTTTTGGTATATGTATATTGGATCTAGAAATTCTCTATCAGACCCTGTATATTGACTTAGAAGGAAATATGTTTGTATATGTTTAAATTCGAATGAGTAAGATCGTTTAGTTGTGTTAACTTATGCTTCCTTTATTTATACATGAAATTCTTCGCTTTTAAGCGTCGTATTATTATTGTGTATTGGTTTTTGCCGTTTGGCGTTGTTTTTGTAAGTACGCGGCGGCGCCCCGGCCATCTAACAGATGCCGATATGCGGAACAAAACTTTTACGACTGGCGCTATCGCGTACTTTATCCCGGATCGTCCATTAAAGCTAAACTAACAAATTGTAAAGAGGGTAGAATTGTTATACCGAATGATCCGAGTCTTTCGGTCTTCAACCATCATCCCACGCTATGTTGCAACTGATCCGAACTTGCTCGATCTTCCGGTTTCGTCGTCCAGGTGGCACCACGTCGACGGATCTTTAAACGGGCTCCCGCCTCTGAACCGAGGCAACTCGCTCGTCAAGTTTGCTAAAAGAGATGACCAAGATGAAGTAGAGAATGGGTAGAATACTTTGTCTCGTTACGTCCAAGGCTATGGACGAACGGTTAAAAGTAGTTGCCTTTTGGATTGATCGAATTGAGAAATGAGCAATCTAATTTTCATGAAGCCAAAACCATAATGTTTTTAATCAAAAATCAATCTCCTTCCCACAAGAGGGGGCCGGCCACATTTTATGAAGAGGAGGGTGAGTGTAGGAGCAAGGAGGAGGGTGACCATATCCCTTCATGCTTATCACAAAGAATGAATCATCAAAAGACATTAAAAGCAACCAATGACAATTAACCTAGTCATGCTTTATCATTAATGAACCATTAATGACACAAATGAGTCACAAGCCTAATCATCACTTCTAGAACCTTCTAGAAGCATGACTCACTCTGAAGACGAAAAGACAAATCCGTATTTAACCGAATGTCAAAATACGGCTGATAGAAAACTGGAAACTGGCAACTTCCAAAAATCATCCCGAAACGAATTTCAGGATAACTCCGTATCGGTATAAACATACCCGCATTTGTATTATGACCGAATACAAATGCAACTGAGACAAAGATATTATATCTACACAGTATAATACTGGGTTCCGGCTTAAACCAAAACCTACCAGTATTATCTGCCCGAAAACTGACACGTGCGAAAACGCACGTGCATTTTCCGAACCTTGCCATAAACCCATATGGCCTCTACAACGTTTCGCCCGAACTTGGAAAAGTGTTTGTGGGGGACTCTAATGACTCATCAGTACACTGGCACTGGGTATAACCCCTAGCACGTCAGAGGTACAAGCTGTACGTAACGTTTTGCCTATGTATTGATTGGAAGGGAAGCTGACGAGCGAACTCATCTATAAACCCTACTGAGCCTGACAGTGACAATAACCGTACAGTCCGAAACATTCGTCTATGAGTATCGCATATTAGGCCTAGGGGGCCGGTAAACGTCAGACCCCCAATAGCTGCATAAGTCGTGTCAGAGAGCAGCCCAGAACACCCTGAAATACTACTGGTATACCTACCAGTATATCTCTATTACCCTGGCCAGGGATTTCGTGTAATGGCTCTCCTAAACACAGCGCGATCTCACCCCCAATACCGGGAGAGACGAATCCCCGACGATCCGCTCACTTGCCTCCAATGCGGCTCGGGACTGTACCCAAAATTACCTGTTTGCACGACTCCTTTGACCCGTGGTAGGGTATAAATCAAAGCACAGTGGGAACTCACACGAGACAAATGATGACCTCAGGTCAATGAACTAACCTGTACACATGTCACCAGGGAATCGCTATCTGACGATATGTATAATACCAACTAGCATATTCCCGGCGAGTCCTGTCCGGTGTACTCATAACCTAATGAGCACCTGTATACATCTTAGGTGATCCAACTGACACCAGTGGCTTGTGAGACCGGCCACCGCCCCTCGTCGGGGTCTCGACTGTATACACTAGTCTACTCCGGAGTATCGATGCCCTGTCTCGAAACTCCCACGACTAGGGACACTTTAAGGATGTGCTTATAGACCCCAGCTCCCACATATATGATCGCCATCATACTGCTGGTAGTCAAACAAGAATCCTATGGGCTCTATCATGATGATAAAGACAAACCAGATAGCATACTATCATCTCGAGTAAGACTGTTTTATCGGTATAGGTCCTCCCTCAATCATTGCAATCACGTACCTGCGATCCAATAATTGACTTAGAGGGCACTATATCCAACAATCTCCCACTTGCACTTAAGGATAATTATTGCGATGTCGTGTACTCACAGCTCGTGTGATACCGAGCATCCAACTCCTCTACTAATCAGTTTCACAAAGCTCGTTTGCAAAACTATTATGTTCGAGAAATAGCCTCAGTGAGTGGATCCGCTCCGGTGTTTCTTTCTGTATCTCTCTATATCTCAACTTCGCGGAGAAAACCATCTCCCAAATTGAGTAATATCTGTCTTAGAATATGTCTGGATATCTGATGGGATCTAGTTCATAAATGAACACCAAATCCAAACTTCTTAGACTGTATCAATCACTGAAACTAATCAGTGTCCAGCACTATGCCTCCCACAGTATCCCCTTGGACCACCTGTCCATAATACTGTCTCTCGTCAGAGGGAAAACTATAACTCTGACAATCACTCTGTCATCCATGTCACCTTTGAAGCCTGGAATAATAACCGTCTCCCGAAGGAGGCCGCCGTCATCTAATCCGTAGAACATGTACTTATGTTCTAAAACTGCTTCCTAATGTTTCTCCAGGATTGGATTAATATAAACTTATTGCATCTAGTGCAATAACAACATCTGGTGTGGTACTTGACATCTCACGATTGACTCAATTGCCTAAGCAAGTGATCTGCCAATTATGTACGTCCCTCTCCCCTTTAGTCTGTAAGACACCTTTAGAGAGGGTGACTCCATCACCTGCAGGTTCTCCACCATGCCAGGAGTCAATTATTCAAAAACACTATTAGAATACTGTCAAAGTACCCATATAGGGAAACTACCCAAATCTAGATCTAAAAGTATAGATCTAGTAACCAGAATGTCAGATATTATATCCATATCCTTTGTGGAGAAACAACTGTGTGACGACCTCAGTACAACCGATCGTAGTATAGGAATTTTACTTCCTACTCTATGTATGTCATCTAAATACCAGGACATCACACCCTACTACCTTCTTAACAGATCCATCCCCTATTCTGATGAAGTCAAACCCATGACTATCACATCAAAAATTAGATGATCTATTTCCGCTATATTTGCTCAAGTCTATAAATAGATATAAGCTTCTTGCCCACTATGCTTCCGCTGCTCCCACTGACTACAACAACCCTCTGGCAGAATAATATATACGTACACTTCTAAAACTAGTTTAGAACGACGGTATACATAATCTCCTGCCGGGTCTCATAGCCTGGAACAACAGTAGTGTCAAGTCTGGGTAAACAAGAACCTCCCTGTCACCGTCCTTGAGGCTACCGGAGTACCTCTCGGGTGTCTGAGGTTAACCACTATATCTGCGGAGTGGCTATTGGAACGTCAAACCTGATTGAATATATAGGTCCTATTAAACTGTCCGTAATCGTTTACGGTTCTGGAATCACTTCCAGTTCTACCATACTCCTACTACTGTTTTTCTGAAAAAATCCATTTTAATAAAACTGTGGTGAGTCAAGAACAATATCACTATTGATCTTCTAGATGGTAGAAAATCAACCCTCGTCGAAGCTAGGGTCAACCCACAAACCGCCATTACAGAAACGTGCCTTGAGTTATCCAGTGTCTGGTTTTAAGCATAAGCTGGACAACTCCCCTTACCTCAACATCGTTAAGATATGAATCGTTCTATATCCAATATAGAAACTTTGGCACTTATTTAATTGGAACCAGATTCAAAACATGCAGCTGTCTCCAGTGCATATCATCTTAATGGAGAAAGGCTAATCAGCATTACTCAACTTAGGAATACATCCAATTATGAGTAACCTGAAAGAGAAACTAGTTTCTCAAAACCATTACTATCAACTGAATACCAATCACAAGAATCTACATCTTCGATTTCTTTGAAGAATCCCGATACTTGTGACATTTGGTTCTCTACTTTATTCCTATACCCACAACTTCTCAAAACTTAGACATTGTATTTCTACGAAACACTTGTCTAAAAACTAGAGAAGTTACAAGTAAACAGAATATAGTTCGAGGACCAACCCCTTTGTCCCGACGGACACTGGACAACATACAATACTCTGTATAAGTCCTCTGAGTTGAATAACTCAAAACCTGTGCATCGTAGGTTGAAAAACTGTACCCAGGTGATTTCCTCAAATATCACCAATTACAACGAATTCCGATATAATGAGTATGATCACCTAATTCCCAATAACTCGCTCCTACTCAACATCTGTATTCTCATACAGATGTGAGAATGTAACCTGGTAAATACATACCCTGGAGTAAGTATCCAATTGGGAAATCAGTTTTCAATTAACAATGCACAGTGAATATGAATCATAAATATGTTTCGTAGGGGTTTCTTGGTATTCTTTAGTAATGCCTCTTCCATAATCCATATCATGACTTTAACCGTATATTTCCCTGCTATTTTTCCAATTCCCTTTATTTGTCTTTAGTCGTTACCTTCTGTACACCATCATTAGGCTAAGTTGTTTTCTTCCTTCCCTACCGTTCGGCACCAGCCTATGGTTTGGAAGAAGAATATCCAGTAAGCATAATAGGTGTACCCTCCTAATCCTAGGAGTACTCGCAATTTGAGAGAAGGTGGCGATAAAATACAACTGAATAATACCTTATTCCTATTTCTCCTGAACCAGAATCCATCCTCGAAAAAATATCCTTCGAGTTCGTATATAACCATACGATGGATTTATCCAATGGAATTGGATGTTCGTAGTGATATGGGTTGTTCTGGAGAAATCAAAGGTGAAGTAGGAGTGGCGATGAAATACGTGGTTTGGTCGTGAATGTTAATAGTCGCAATTTACTTTGCCCTCTTTCTAATTCCTTTATCTTGTCTTTACATATTACCTTCTGCACACCTTTCTTAGGCTAATAGAGATATACTGGTAGGTATACCAGTAGTATTTCAGGGTGTTCTGGGCTGCTCTCTGACACGACTTATGCAGCTATTGGGGGTCTGACGTTTACCGGCCCCCTAGGCCTAATATGCGATACTCATAGACGAATGTTTCGGACTGTACGGTTATTGTCACTGTCAGGCTCAGTAGGGTTTATAGATGAGTTCGCTCGTCAGCTTCCCTTCCAATCAATACATAGGCAAAACGTTACGTACAGCTTGTACCTCTGACGTGCTAGGGGTTATACCCAGTGCCAGTGTACTGATGAGTCATTAGAGTCCCCCACAAACACTTTTCCAAGTTCGGGCGAAACGTTGTAGAGGCCATATGGGTTTATGGCAAGGTTCGGAAAATGCACGTGCGTTTTCGCACGTGTCAGTTTTCGGGCAGATAATACTGGTAGGTTTTGGTTTAAGCCGGAACCCAGTATTATACTGTGTAGATATAATATCTTTGTCTCAGTTGCATTTGTATTCGGTCATAATACAAATGCGGGTATGTTTATACCGATACGGAGTTATCCTGAAATTCGTTTCGGGATGATTTTTGGAAGTTGCCAGTTTCCAGTTTTCTATCAGCCGTATTTTGACATTCGGTTAAATACGGATTTGTCTTTTCGTCTTCAGAGTGAGTCATGCTTCTAGAAGGTTCTAGAAGTGATGATTAGGCTTGTGACTCATTTGTGTCATTAATGGTTCATTAATGATAAAGCATGACTAGGTTAATTGTCATTGGTTGCTTTTCAAATGATTATCCTAGATACTTCTAAACCATGGATCAAATGTTTGCTTTTCAAATGATCAGCCTAGACTATGGATGCCATCCTTTTCAAATGATTATCCTCGAAGTGCGCTGAACAAATTAATCATTATTTGACCATCAAAGTCATGATCAGCCGCACATCTTATTCTAAATGTCTATAAATATATAAAGCAAAAATTTAGATGACCTAGATACTTCTAAACCATGGATCAAATGTTTGCAAAACGGAGGACCTCTAAAACATCATAAAATTTATGTATATTGCACTAACTTGATGCATGGCTTACAAATCTCCAAATCGTCTAATTTTTACACATGTTTTTTGCCGTCTTGGACAAGCTATAAGCTACCTAGATCAGATCGTCTTTTCACTATCTCATTTATCATTTTCCATAAAACCCCACCACGAAATATATCATAGAGATATTTTTCCCACCCATTGTTAACTCATATCCGCATTAATTTACCCAAGAAATAAATGCCCTTGGTCTCATGTATTGCATTAATATCTAGATGATGCGAGCTATATCTTTTTCATCTTTTGGGACATACGGATAGGGATTAATATAAGTAAATTATCGCTCTCTATCAAAAACATAAAATCTACCTTTTTGGTCAAATGCTCATGGGGTGCTGAATCAATTCGAATAACAAATAATTGTTCCGTTTAAATGGTGCAACAGCACAACGTTAATGACCATTTAATTACGTTTTTAATAATTTTCATTAAAAGCGCTTATATATTAAACCGTCCCCTTAATCTTTCCCTCCATTATCAATGAGCTCGTAACGGCACATCGACAACTAAGCACCCTGTTATTTCCAACTCCCTTTTATCGATAACTATACCCACTCATTACCAATTATTACAAATACACGTGGAAAATGCACTAGAAATTCGACGTGAACGTATCAACGTTCAAAACTTTCCCATTTTTTGGCTCAAAAGCCTAACGCCATTCTTTTTATTTTGAGGATCATCGAAGGTTGAATTTTTATTTTTCATTTTCAATCAATCACATTGTCTGAGCTCCGCCTCCGGCGATTCGCCTCCGCCGGTAAATCTCAAACCCTAAGCTTCGATTCATCTTGTTGTCAAATTTGGGGGTTTGTTTTAAAAAAATTCTCTATTTCCCCCCCAATTTGAAGAGAAAGGAGAGATTTTGTTTCTGTTTTTTGAGATTTGATAGGAGAATCTAAGGAATGGGGAAACCAACGCCCAAGAAGAAGAAACACCCCACAAATGTCAAATCAACAGACCCCACAAACCCTAAGCACCTCACCAGCCCTAAAGTTTTCGACGAAGACACCACAATCTTCATCGAGATGTCTAATGACATGAAGGAAGAAGGCAACAAGCTTTTCCAGAAAAGGGATTACGAAGGCGCCATCGTGAGTTACGAAAAAGCCATAAAACTCCTTCCCAAAAGTCACATCGATATTGCCCATCTTCGAAGCAATCTCGCCGCTTGCTACATGCATATGGTCCCGTCGGAGTATCG
This sequence comes from Agapanthus africanus, assembly GCA_030015575.1. Taxonomy (NCBI): domain Eukaryota; kingdom Viridiplantae; phylum Streptophyta; class Magnoliopsida; order Asparagales; family Amaryllidaceae; genus Agapanthus; species Agapanthus africanus. Next base: position 468,512,590 of record JASDDO010000022.1, read on the forward strand.
CCAAGCCATCAATGAATGCAATTTGTCCCTTGAAGTATCTCCGAGATACACTAAAGCTTTATTGAAGAGGGCTCGATGTTACGAGGCTTTGAATCGGTTTGAGTCGGCGTGTAAGGATATTGATGCGGTTTTGGCTTTGGAGCCCAACAATTTGACGGCAATGGAGATTTCGGAGAGGATTAAGAATGCAATGGGTAAGAAAGGGATAAGCTTGGACGATAAGGAGGTGGTGTCGATTGTGAACGAGAAGGTTGTTAAGGAGAAGAATCGGAAAAAGAAGACTGAGGGGAAGAAGTTGGATGATGACTATAAAGGCGATAGTTTTAAGAAGGATAGTTTTAAGAAGGAAGAATCGACGAGGATTGTGAAGCTGGTGTTTGGTGAGGATATTAGATGTGCTCAAATACCTACAATTTGTAGCATGTCACAATTGAGAGAGGTTGTAAGGAGTAGATTTCCGAGATTAAAGGCGATACTTGTTAAGTATAAAGATAAAGAAGGAGATTTGGTGACGATAACCTCATTGGAAGAGCTGAGGTGGGCTGAAGAGTCCGTTGAATCAAAAGGTTCGCTTAGGCTCATCATAACAGAAGTTAATCCAGAACATGAGCCATTGTTTGATGAGGGGAAGAAAGGGCTAGAATCACGAGGAGGCCCCGATAGGAATTTCTTTAGCTTTTCTGACCATGGGAGCATGAGACATAATGAGGATGAACATGCACCACCTTGTATTGATACTTGGATCGTTCAGTTTGCTCAATTGTTTAAGAATCATGTGGGCTTTGATACCGATGCATATTTAGATCTTCATGAGCTCGGGATGAAGCTCTACTCCGAGGCTATCGAGGATGCGGTCACCAGTGAAGAAGCTCAAGAAATATTTGAGACCGTGGAGGATAAGTTTCAGGAGATGACAGCTCTTGCTCTGTTTAATTGGGGCAATGTGCATATGTCTCAGGCTAGGAAGAGGCTTTTTTTGCCTGAAGATGATTCAAGAGAATCGATACTTGCACGAGTTAAATCAGCTTATGATTGGGCTCAAGGAGAGTATGTTAAAGCTGGGAAGAGATATGAAGAGGCTTTACAGATGAAGCCAGACTTCTATGAAGGCTTTCTTGCACTTGGGCAACAACAGTTTGAGCAAGCAAAGCTTTCTTGGTACCATGCTATAGGAAGCAATGAAGATTTGGAGACTTGGCCTTCAAACAAAGTCTTGGAGCTTTTTAACAACGCCGAGGATAACGTAGAGAGGGGAACGGAAATGTGGGAGGAAGCAGAAAAAGAAAGACTGAAGAATCTCTCGAAACCCAATAAGGAGAAAGACATTTTGGAGAAAATGGGTTTGGAGGGGTTTCTTAAGGATGTTTCTAGCGATGAAGCTGCTGAGCAAGCTTCGAACATGCGGTCACAGATAAATCTTTTGTGGGGAACTATGCTTTATGAGCGATCAGTTGTGGAATTTAAGTTAGGAATCGAAGTTTGGGAGGAGTGTCTTATGGAAGCGGTGGAAAAGTTTAAACTGGCAGGAGCTTCGCCGACTGATCTTGCTGTTATGATGAAGAATCATGTAGCCAACGAAACTACTCAAGAAGGTAAAACAGATTTCATTTTAGATTTAGCTTATATATCTTGTTTCATATACAATAGAAGAATTGTAATGAATGATTCTTTCTGGTTGAGGCCAACTCTTGATTTTTATATTTATATGAATTTGTTCACGTACATTTGTTTGTACTACTTTTACTAGTGAAATAATTATACTAGTTATTATAAAATGTATTATTTACAGTATCAATTCTGACTCTGTACATGCTCAAATATTAGTGCCAATACTATATAGTAATCTTAAGCATGCGCGACCACAGCTGAGCCTACACGATGACTCTCCGCTAATGGTTCCTTAGTTTATACTTTATACAGACCACCTTTCTCTGTTAAATGTCTGCAACTGATATTTGTTCCACGCCCTAATCCTGTAACATTAATAATGCAAACACTGATACCGTAGTATGACATATACATACTGCTACTAGGTGGGTTAGTATGTACCTAAATTTTGGAAATCAGGATATAATATTACAATCTCTATATTTTTGTTGCATCTGTTTCATCCCAAAGTACTTACAGTAACTACAGTAGGTTTTAGGTTACACAAATTTGACTTAAAGACATACTCCAGAACAAGGCTTGTAAAGGGGCTTCAGTTAGTGTATTTCCAATAGATTTTTGGGATTGAATCTTGAGCAAATGCCATTAGAATCATTATACCATACTATGACATGTAGGTACCGCCAATAGTTATTCTAATTTGTTAGAAAAGTTTTGGAATTGAGTCCCCCCCCCCCCCCGCCCCAAAACCCTGCGGAGGGAACTGGGTCCCACTGAGGCATGCGGGATCTGCCTGTGTAGGGGATCCATGCGCCGGGGGAGGGGAGGGGAGGGGGATTTGGCAGGCCCCTTTTTCTCTTTGGAATTATGCCTAGGCTGGGAATATAGCAAAACTTTCCGTCTGTAATTTCTGGTTGTGATAATTTTTTCCTGATGAGGTCAGGCTTCCCTCCACCCCGCCTCAAACATCATTGTAGTTTTCCCATAGAATATAATAGAACTCCAGGGGTGTAGCCAAGGACCTTTTCAGGAAGTTCATGCTAAAACAATAAACTGCAGGAATTAGGTAAATAGTACCGTTTTTATTATTTTTTGGCCTTGGCATCATAATCTGTTCGTCTTAAGGTTCCTAGAGTATGACAAAATATTTGGCCTTTGGGTTACACACATGAACTAAAACATATTTGAGTAGCATGCGTCCCTATGATCTTGGGTAAACTCAGCTTTAGGTACCCAATATATAAAAAACCTTTTGAGCAATCAACTTCCCTATGTTCTTGGGTAAATTCAACTTCAGGCACCAAACACTGATTGTGTGTGTGGGGGGGGGGGGGATGGGGGGTGGGGGATGTTCCTAAAGCGATAACTTAGGATGCAACCTAAGGCGTCACCTACGTGGCACTTCATGAGAGTCCCTACCTCATAAATTAATGCCAATGTAATTAATGAAGGCTCATGCATTTATGAGCTAAAGACATTCATGAAGTCCATTTAGGAATCGAACTGGCAACCTCTCACTTTGGAGAGGACGTTTCTTACTACATGAGTTAAGCAGGGAAAAACTTCTGACAAGTGTTTTAGCCGGCAATTCATTACTAGCTTTCGTATCTAATCAGTTTGCTAGAAGCCTAAGATTTTCTCCCCTGTTTCTTGCGTTACCGCAGGTTTAGGCTTCAAGATTGATGAGATAGTTCAAGCCTGGAATGAAATGTATGATCTTAAGAGGTGGATAAGAGGTGTTCCTTCTTTCCGTCTTGAACCATTATTTCGACGGCGCGTGCCAAGCTTGCATCATGCTTTGGAGCACTTATGATATATATTCACCAGCAGGATGGACTCAGATCAAGTGCAGTCTAGTTTATCTTTCTGCATTGTGGTTGAAGGTGAGTTGGCTGATATAACATATTTATAGCAATGCTATAAAATTATTTCTCTTTTCTTTTTTCTTCTTTTTAAGGTCTAGTCTACTGCACCTTCATATTAATTCCAATAAAATGTTATTGTCCATATTGTGAATCATTATTATCAACAGACAGCCCGCTTTTTTTGATAGAGTGATTACTAAAAAATGTTGATAAATTTCAAAATTTCATTACTTTGACCCTTGCTGGATTCGTAAATAATTATTCACAGGGTAAAACTGGTTTGCTCATGTGGTCATAAGTATTGCTGGGAGCATCGACAACCATCGGAAAATTTTAAAACATAATAATGCCAATAATTTGACAACTTGATTGCCTTGTTAATTGACTTAAAGTCATAGGAGAAAATGAATTGGACAAGCAATTGCTCTGTTTCTTTGACGATTACACATAAGCGCCACTGACAAAACCAATATAGGATATAACACACACACACACACACACCTGTTAATGGCAACAAACTTAAACATATGAAAATCGGACCATCTTGATCACCCTGCTAATATTAACACAGAAGAGAGAATATTTTTTTGATTTGATTACTCTGGCCCTCAGATTTGATTGAGGTCCCATCTTGAAAATTTCCTCTGCAGTTCTTTCATATACTCCTTGACTATGAGAAAACTTTATTTTGTGTAGGTTAGCTATAAGATTACTTGTTGCTCAATTCTTGATGGACAAAATGCTATTTGCAATTGATGTAATATATTGAATGGTGTTCCGTGCGATTATTGGTTCATATAAAACATCTATGAACCATGGAGATACAGCTTATCCTGGTAAAAACCTACAGTAAATTTGAAACTGGATGTTAACTTCGAAAAAAAATTGTAATTATTTTGAAACTGGAAGCTGTATAACTAATCAAGCATGGCTTTCTCTTGCTAATGATTGAAGCCGTCGTTTATTTAAGGTTAATTTCACGAAGCATGGCTTTATATTCCTAAACAAGCATGGCTTTCTCTTGCTAAAGATTGCAGTTATCATTTATTTAAGGTTAATTTCACAGAGCCTCCCTGTAGTACAGTACTTATACCCCTCGAGTGAATTTTAGAGCAAACATCCCTTGAACTCTTCAAAGTTGTAGCGTTGTTCGATAGCTTCTCTCCGAGCAATCCATGTTATTAAGAAATGGTTACTAAATCTACTGTAAAATGCACTTCTCTGTTGGTTAGGGTAGAGTTTGAGTGTTTTTGTTAATAAGAGTTTTGGTTGATGAACAGCGGGGAAGGGGGTGTTGTGAGGGTGTATAAGTATTATGCAGGGTAAGCTACAGGTGTTTGTGCAATTAATCCTTCAAAGGTATTTTGGTATAGTTTATTGCAAGTGTTTCTCCACTCAGGTCAATATTCAGGCTAGGAAAATTTTCCCAACTAGTTATTTCCATCCGTTGGTAAAACTACGTTTCTACTTTTTATTGCTTAGGTCCTAGCTTGTTAATTCCTATAAAACAGGCAGAATGGCGTAAAGATTCCTGTACTCCAAATCAATCATATAAATACAAAAATATGCTGCCTGCTAGCACTGTAGACTAAAGGACTTCTCAATTTGTGTACATCTGATGTATATCCGTTAGGAATCTTGGCTTAGTCTTCCCATCTGATGCTAACATGATCCTTATCGTGTTCCTTTCAATTGAATTTTAAACGAGCACAGTTGAGGTATTTTTCTGCAAACTAATCTCAACTATATTTGTCCCTTTGTCCCAAGTCTATACTATTTTAATGTTTTTCCTTAAGAAGTTTAAGGCTATATCTAAATATCTTATTTATGAGTAATCAGGATCCCTGCTATTAATTATTTTTTTCGATGTAGCGTATAAAATCCAACCACCCATCGCCTGATTATAATCAACTTTCATGATGTTCTCTTACATTAATTTTATAGTTTTAATGTAGTTCGCTCTTACATTATTTTAAAGTATCTTCGTATTTTTCTCATAATTTAGATATGATCATATGTTCCACATAGGCTATTATTCTTTGCTAATTCTACTATCTCTTTGCCTCAAGTTACCCTAATTTCTTATGCTTAATTTGTTGATCCTTTTTCCTGGTTTTTTATGATAGCATCATATGTCTTTGCCTCACTTGATCATCAACTGTATTATAATTCATTTAATAGTTTCACAGCTTCTTTTTTTTTGTTAATTTTCAAAAATAAAATAAAATAAATCAAAGTATGGTGCATGTCTCCTTCAAGATATCATCCATAGTCCATTATTTATCAGTATTCATAGTTTCTTAAGTATCATCCTTTAATTATCTTCTTTCTTTTCTTCTAATTGCAGCTCTAAAGAAGAAATGAAGAATTAGCTTTTCACATTAATCAGTTACAAATTGGATGCCTGAAGGGTTTCCCCAGAGTATATCATGCTACTGACGTCGTGTTACAAGAATCATCGATCTCAGAAATAAATGTTTGGCAAGGCTCGTTTTATCTTGACAAAATGTAGTTTATATAATGCCATCCTTTTCAAATGATTATCCTTTTATGGTATATGCTTTTAGGTTACTTGCTTTATATATTTATAGACATTTAGAATAAGATGTGCGGCTGAACAAATTAATCATTATTTGACAATGGCTCGGGAAGGGGGTGTTGTGAGGGTGTATAAGTATTATGCAGGGTAAGCTACTTGTATACAGGTGCTCATTAGGTTATGAGTACACCGGACAGGACTCGCCGGCTGAACAAATTAATCATTTGAAAAGCCCGCATCCTCGATAGCCTCGGAGTAGAGCTGATAAATAATGATTAAAGGCGATACATAATGAGGTTATCGTCACCAAAGCGAACCTTTTGATTCAACGGACTCTTCAGCCCACCTCAGCTCTTCCAATGAGGTTATCGGCTGAACAAATTAATCATTTGAAAAGCCCGCATCCTCGATAGCCTCGGAGTAGAGCTTCATCCCGAGCTCATGAAGATCTAAATATGCATCGGTATCAAAGCCCACATGATTCTTAAACAATTGAGCAAACTGAACGATCCAAGTATCAATACAAGGTGGTGCATGTTCATCCTCATTATGTCTCATGCTCCCATGGTCAGAAAAGCTAAAGAAATTCCTATCGGGGCCTCCTCGTGATTCTAGCCCTTTCTTCCCCTCATCAAACAATGGCTCATGTTCTGGATTAACTTCTGTTATGATGAGCCTAGACATATATAATCCTCCGTTTTGCAAACATTTGATCCATGGTTTAGAAGTATCTAGGTCATCTAAATTTTTGCTTTATATATTTATAGACATTTAGAATAAGATGTGCGGCTGATCATGACTTTGATGGTCAAATAATGATTAATTTGTTCAGCGCACTTCGAGGCCTTACCTACACCATCTCGCCGTATCATTACTTCAAATTTTACAGAGGAATCGTTTTTCCTTCTTTTTTGAATTGGCTCATAAGCCTAACTCATGCACATAGCACACCAACGCACACAACCCCAGCCAAGGAGACCCGCTAATTTGCCCCGAAAGCGTTAAACTGCGGCCAATTCCCCTCCTAAGAATTGAACCTGGAGCTCTCCTCAAAAGGAAAAGTGCCATACCAACTAAGCTGTTGCTGATTGGTCAGATGGATCATTTTACATCCATCAGAATAAATATCTACTCTTTCAATATATTGAAATTCAAACAAAGAGGTACTGTCACGTCCCGCTTCTCAAAATACGGAATACGAGTGGTGATAAGAGCAGTCATGATCCTACGGTTAAGGAAATATCATGTCGTACTCACACTTCGGATTCTAACAATACATGGTAACCAGTAATCATAACACTAATAAAGAGAAAATGCAGTCATTAAGTCCATCATATCTAAATGAATCAGAGTGTATCGGATACAAGCAAAGAGATAACTAACCAGATAGTGCTAAAGGAAAAGATATCGCTGGTGTTGCTGATCAAGATGTCCGCAATATTCTCAAATTAAGATAGGTCCTGATCCGAGCTAAGTCCACTTCTCATTCTGAGCATGTATACTCAAGTCGTCAGAGCGACACAGTGTGTGTGTGTGTGTCTATATATATATATGCAATGATGATAAACATGAAGCAGTAATCATAGAGTAATAAAATGACCATGAAATAACCAGTACATGTAACAGTAAAACAGGTGTATCGGATCATTAATCGATACAATGTTCTATCAGTCTTTAAGTCTCAAGTTCCAAGTCACTAAACCTATCATTAGTCTGAGCATGAACGTCAATCACCGCAGGAGTATTCCTAACCCAAGGGTAACCCTCAGGGGCAAGAAAACACAGGCCCAAATCACGATCAATAAGAATCAGTAACACGATCAGTAACAATGTTACGGAATCACGAAATATGCCGGCAATGAGACTCCTGAAATTCTGTTGATCGAATTCACACTCAAACTACCCCATACCCCGCAGTCTACATCAAACACCGACCATGAATCTAAATACTAGTTGCTCCATGATAAGTCTATGCGAGAATTGGAGACATGGTCTCCATCAAGCATATCTCGACTAGTATCCAAGATAAATGGACAATTTTCGATATCTTACCTATGATACTAATATAAGTGCTTCCATACTCGTCCTATACCAGTTATAGTTACACTTATATATGCCTTATAGGCATCGACAATGCAATAACTAAATGGTTCCGCTGATTGTGTACAAATACGTGTCACTTCCACTATTCGATCACACTTTTACACTAACGTACTTGCCATAATCCCATCACTAACACTTATCACTCGGTAATCTAAAACGGTCACCAGAGTATTAAAGTACATTGTTACTATTCAATGAGTGCAAAGCAATTACATTGTTGGGAACTTAGGCACACTAGCAAGCTAATTTTCGAAAATGGCAACATGGATTTCAAAAATTTTCTAGTTCGCCAAAATTTCCAAACCAAGAATCGAACTAAATAGCTAAAACCTGTATACAAAAAACCTAGTGAGCTAAACTAATCTACTATACGTAAAATACTCACATCCTCAAACTTTCTTCAAGTGCTCCGGATCGCAGTTGCAAGTCGGTCCTCCTTTACCGAAGATGATCCATCTGAAGGAAACGATACAGGCTCCAACTTCACCTAGCGAAGCAACCGACGCTCCAAGGTCGCTGGCAATGGAGAGTAGGGATGTAAGAATTTTTCACTATTTTTTTCTCTTATTTCTTATGCTCAAGTGAGCAACCAAAGAAGAAGGAGGAGGAGGTGAGGAAAACCAAGGCATGAGCAACTCAAGAAAGAAAATGAGCCAAGTGTAGAAGAGCTCTCAAGCATGAAGAGCCGAGAGAGAATGAATGAATAGCATATAGAAAGAATGGCTCCTCATTTTTCAACCATGCAAAAAATATCTCACACATTTTTACAAATAAACAATCAAAGGCTATACCTCTCTACATATCTCCAACCATGCTCATGCCACCTCACCCTCCACCTCATTTGCAAATGATTTTCTAAAAAGGAAAATCATATAATGAGGTGTCCATCTTCTAGAAGATATTCCATATAAATACGGAATACAACTCGGTGTACGTATCGAAATACATATACGCGTATTCGTATAAAAATACGAATAGCCAAGAGAGAAAATGAATAGTGAACAATAATACTAGAATACATATACTAAAAATATATATATAAATTATTAAATCAAAACTTGATTTAATAATCCGGTTTAATCCTAAGCCGCTAGTATTACCAACCGTCCGATTAAAGTCTGTGTATCCTGTACACATATTTAATCGGACACCTGTATGTACCAACATACGTCATCTACATCATATCGTCTGAACCGGAAAAACCCTTTGTGTGGGACTCTAAAGACTCGTCAATACGCTGGCAGTGGGTTTAACCATAAGCACGTCAGCGGCACTAGCTGTACGTAACGGCTACCTAAATATTGAGCGAAAGGAAGGCCGACGAGCAAACTCATCCGAAACCCTACTGGGCCTGTCTGTGACAATCTCCGTATAGTCCGGTCTGTTCGTCTAAGAGTATCGCATATCGGGTCTAGGGGTGGGATAAAGTTTGACACCTAATAACGCGATATTTCGTGTCGGTGTGAAGCCCATCACCCACTGAGAAATTACCGATCTAAATTAGTAATTCTCATCCACCTTGGATAAGAATTTCTGGTGATGGCCACCCGTGCACAGCGCGACATCAACCCCCAATACCGAGAGTGACGAATCCCCGATGATCCGCTCACTGCCTCCATGTGGCTCGGGACTGTACCTAACTAAAATTTGTTTGCACGATTCCTTTAAGCCGTGGTAGGGTAGTAATCAAAGCATAGTGGGAACTCATACGAGAAAAAAGACGATTTTAGGTCGACAGACTAACCTGTACTCATGTCACCTGAGAACTGCTATCTGATAATAGGTATAATACCATCTAGCATGTTCCCGGCGAATCCGTCCAGTATAACTCATAACTAAATGAGCACTTGTATACTATCTTAGGTGACTAATTGACACCAATGGCTTGTGAGACCGGCCACCGCCCCTCGTCGGGGTCTCGAAAAGTATACACTAGTCTACTTTGGAGTATCATTGCCCAGTCTCGATACTCCCTCGACTAGGGACATTTAAGGATGTGCTTATAGACCACCCAGCTCCCACGTATATGATCTCCATCATAACGCTGGTAGTGAAGCAAGAATTCTATGGGCTCTATCAACATGTAATAGTGATCTGTAATACCACATAATGCATGTATATGATGATAGAGACAAATCAGATAGCATACTATCATCTCAAGTAAGACTGTTTTACCCGTATAGGTCTTCCCTTAATCATTATAATCACCTGCCTGCGATTACAATAATTTCCTTGAGAGCACTATATCCAACAATCTCCTACTTGCACTTAAGGCTAATTATTGTGATGTCGCATACTCACAGTCCGTGTGATACCGAATACCCAACTTCTCTACTAATCAGTCTCACAAAGCTTGTTTGCGAAACTATAGCGTTCGAGAAATAGTCTCAGTGAGTGGATCCACTCCAATGTTTCTATTTTTATCTCTCTATATCTCAATTTCGCGGAAAAAGACTATCTCCCAAAATAAGCGATACTGGTCTTAGAATTTGTCTGGATATCTGATGGGACCAAGTTCATAAATGAACTCCAAATACAACAAATTTTTTAGACCGTATCTTCCATTGAATTTAATCAGTATCCTGCGGCAAGACTTTCTCAGTATCCGCTTGGAGCCCCTGTCCAACATATTGTACCTCAGAAGAGGATAATCTTTAACTCTGACAGTCACTCTGTCATCCAGGTCATCTTGGAAGGCTGAAATGATAACCGCCTCTTGAAGGAGGCTGCCGTTACCATATACCAAGAATATCCTCTTATGTTCATAACTGCTTCCCAATGTTTATCCAGGATTGGATTAATATATGCTTATTGCAGATAGTGCAAAAGCAATATCTGGTGTGTGGTACTTGACATTTCATGACTGGCTCAATTACCTAAGCAAGTAATATGTCAATTATGCAAATCCCTCTCCTCATCAGTTTAGAAGACATCTCTTTAGAGAGGGTGACTCCATCACTTACGGGTACACCATCACGCCATGAGTCGTCCATTCTAAAATACTTTAGAATAGTGTCAAAGTACCCGAATTAGTACCCGAATTAGGACACTACCCAAATCTAGATCTAAAACTATAGATCTAGTCATCAGAATCCCAGATATCCTATGTAGAGAAACACCTTATGACAACCACAGTATAACCGATCGTAGTATAGGAAGACCACTTCCTATCAAGAGCATGTCATCCTAATACCAGGACATCACTCCCTACTACTTTCTTACCTGGTCCATCTATTATTCCGATCAAGTCAAACTCTATGACCGTCACATCAAAAATAGATGATCTATCTCCGTTATATTTGTTTTAGTTTATAAATAGACATAAGCTACTTGCTCACTATGCTTCTACTGCTCCCACTGACTACAAAAACCCTCTGGCAAGTTATATACACGTGCACTTCTAAAGCTAATTTAGAATGACGTTATACTCATTAACCTGCCAGATCTCATAAACAACAGTAATGGCAAGCTTGGGTCATCAAAACCTCCCTGTCATCGTCTTTAAGGAGACCGAAATACCTCTCGGGTGGCTGAGTTTACCCACCAAATCTACGGAGTGGCTAATGGATTGTCGAATCCAATTAAATCTTTAGGTTCTACTAAATTTTCAGTAATCGTTTGTGGTTTTGGAATGACTTCCAGTTCTATCATACTCCCACTATTGTTTTATGAAAAGAATTCATTTTACTAAAATGGGTGGCGAGTCAATAACAATATAACTATTGATCCTCCAAATTGTAGAATGTTAACCCTCGTCAAAGCCCGGGATAACCCACAACTGTCATTACTGAAACGTTCCTTGAGTTTATCCGGATTCTAGTTTTAAGCATAAGCCGGACATCTCCATTTACCTTAACATCATTAATATATGAATCCATTCTATATCTAATATAGAAACAAATGCACTAATTTAATTGGAACTAGATTCAAAATACAAGCAGCTGTTTCCAGTGCATATCGACTAAATGGAAGAAGACCATGCAACATTACTCATCAAGGAGTGTACCCACGGATGATGAACCTGAAAGAGAAGTAAGTTCTCAAATATATTACTTATGACGGAATACCTAGCACAAGTATCTACAACTTTGATCACCTCGAAGAATCCTGATACTTGCAACATATGGTTCTTTATTTTATTCTTATACCTATAACTTCTCAAAATTTAAACCTTGTATTTCAACGAAATGCGTGTCTAAAACCAAAGAAGTCATAAGTAAACGGAATGTAGTACGGGTACCAACCCCTTTATCCTAATGGCCATCGGACAACATACAATAGTTTGTATAAGTTCTCTGAGTTTAATAACTCAAACTCTGTGCGTCGTAGGTTGAAAACTGTGCTATGGTTAAGAAGAATTACACTATTGTTGAATGCACCTTACCTAACCATCAACCGATATAGGTAAATGTCATAAACATAATTTCAAAAATTTATATCTCACTTTATAAAATAAACATACAGATATATCAGTTTGAAATTGGTGCATAACAACGAATATTCAAAACCAAATATTTGTCGTTAGGCAAAACTCAGGTGCTTTCCTCAAATATCACCAATTAAAAAAAATTCTGATATATTGAGGGTCTAATCACCCAATTCCCAATATTCCACTTCTACTCAGCATCTGTAACGCCATACAGATGTGTGAATCAGGTATGGTAAATACAAACCCTGGAATCAGAATCTAATTGGGAAAACAATTTTCAATTAACACCGTACAATAAAACTGAAACATGAAAATGTTTCGAAGGGGTGGCCGGGTATTCCTAGTAATGCCTCTTCCAATATCCAGATTCATGACAGTAACCGTATATTTCCTTGTCCTCACCCATATCCCTTTATATGTCTTTACTTCTTATCTTCTGTACACCATACTTAGGCTAATTGGTTTTCCTCCTTCTCTACCTTTCGGCATCAGCCTAAGGTTTGGAAGAAGACTATCCAATAAGCGTAATAGGTGTACTTTCCTAATATTAGGAGCCCTCGCAACCTGAGAGAAGGGAAAAAGAAAAGACAACCAAAAAATCTTATTCAATTTCTCCAAAACCAAAAACCATTCTTGAACTGAAACAAGTTTCTTCGAGTTCGTATGTAACTATACGATGGCACACCTAAGCAATATGGATTTTTGTAGTGATACGGAGTGTTCTGAAGAAATGCAAAGGGGAAGTAGAAGTGGCATGGATATACGCGGCTTCGTCGTGAATGATAGTAGTCGCAATTTCCTTTGCCCTCACTCTAATCCTTTTATATGTCTTTACTTATTACCTTTTGTACACCATACTTAGGCTAATTGGTTTTCTTCCTTCCCTAGCTTTCGGCATCTGCCTATGGTTTGGAAGAAGACTATCCAATAAACGTAATAGGCGTACTCTCCTAATACCAGGAGCCCTCGCAACCTGAGAGAAGGTAAAGAGAAAAGACAACCGAATAATCCTATTCAATTTTCCCAGAACCAGAAACCATCCTCGAACCGAAACAAGTTTCTTCGAGTTCGTATTTAACTTTACGATGGCATACCTGGATCTTCATAGTGATATGGAGTGTTCTGGAGAAATGCAAAGGGTAACTAGGAGCGGCAGGGATACATGCGACTTTATCGTGAACCATGACAATCTAAAAGCCAAAGTGTTTAAGAAGGTTCGGTTAACTTGGTTTATGAGTTTTAGTATAAGGTTAGGTCATGGTCGCTGCCAAAGAGAGAGAGAGAGAAAAGAAATACTCAGCGTGCACTCTAACCTAGATTAGATTAGTTAATCACTTTATCTAATTAGGATGGCTCCTACTGTTTTCTCAAATTCTCCTTTAAACTCTAAAAGGAGAATTAGTCGGGATCATTTGAAAATTACCCGAGGAGTAACACCTACTCATCAGTGGGAATCGGGACCCAACTATCATCGCATGATAACTTGATGGAAGCCACTCAAGTCACCACACTCCAGAAGGTATGCGCATACCCGGCAAGTTTCCTGTATATTTGAAACTCCCGATATGGTTTTTACCCTTGGGACCCAAGTAACTTTGACACAGTCAATAAATCAAAGGGTCCTAGTCAAGCCGTCATTATCTTGATTGCATTAAAGCTACCTGCATGAGCCCTTAATACAGCCAATAAGGCCGCACGACTGTCCTAACCAATCGCATTGCATGCTACAAACAGGCACCATTTAGCTACCGCACACTACGTCTTGACACAATCAATAAACGCAGCAGGAATGCTAAGTAGTACTTGTAGGAAATGACGGAGGGCTACGACTAGCTTTTGGCAAAAAACCTTTAATATAATGAAATTGATATCGTTGAAGGAACCGAGTGGTTTTACAAATATATAGTGGCGTAAACTTTTGCCAAAGAGGTCACTCCCTATGAAGGGATCCAGTCTCTTTTCTCATCGAATGAGGTACATGATATTCCTAACTGAATACCATGATGCAAAGCAAAAGAATTGACTATAGTAAAGTTATTACAATGACGCAAACTTTTGCCCAAGAGGTCACTCCCCGTGAAGGGATCTCGGCTCTTGCCTCGTCGAATGAGGTGCTGGATATTCATAATCGAATACCGCCTTGCAAAGCAAAAGGAAACGTCTGTAATGTCAGTTTTCAAAAATTGGTTCCAACAACATCATTTAAATTTGTTTTCCTTGCATTAATCAGAATTAATGCAGTCCTATCAATTAATCATATCATGCCAGAAAGAAACAAAAATAATCACGCATATATATGCCATCTGCATTAGCCACAGGGTCCCGGGTCTTCACCGTAAGATTACTTAAGTTATGGCAGGGCGGGGACAAGACTAGCACGGGTGCAAAATATATATAGCGTCTACTAGATATATATAATATATATGAACATTCGTCTCACGCATGATATCAAGTAACATCACAGAAATATCACAGTAGAATCACAGCGGAAATAAACACAATATGGAAATGCGGATAAACAAGGAAAAGTACATTTCAATAGAGTCAAATATGAAATGCAAATTTTCCGGTCGTGTGGATAGCCCGTAGTATCAGACCCTAGACCCCTATGGGTGCGGTAAGCCACCCGCCAATCCTAGAAGCGAGGTAACCCCAATCAACGAAGTGAATGGGCCATCCAGCACTTCCGAAATCCGATGACTTGGGCACCCCTCCATGGGTCTATCCTATACCCCCTACGAGTGCGGCGAATAGCCTGCCAATTCTAGAGTAAAGCACCCCGATCTCAACGCCATGAGATGGAGGCCCGTTGCCCTCTAGAACCCGGCTACTCGAGCACCCCACCGCGAGGTAATCCTAATGCATGTAATGAAAAACAGAATATACAACGGTGACTACATCCGCAACCTGGACGCGCCTCAAAGAATAATACAAGCCGCGATGACAGCAGTCCACATGTCAGACGCTCTCCACGCAATATGAATATACATTACATCACAGAGAACTACATCTAATACTACGTACACCGGGCTATCCATGACGACAAATCCAACATAACCATAATCACAAAGTAACATAGAATATCAACGCGAATATCATGTTCACAAATCCGTCTGATTGTGCATATAGCAACCAGTCAGATTATACCGCGCTATGATATTCACGATCGCAGAAACAAATGCTCAGAAAAATACAAATTTAAAATTTCGATCGATTAAAACTTTCCGCATTGGCCCCCAAAGTATAAAATAGTACACAAACAAATCTGAGCCAAAACCAAATATCCTAAAAATCATATTTCCATGAACTAGAGCCCCAGAAAATTTTTGGGGCACTGTAGCCCCAAAAGGGCCGCGGTTCAGCCGCCAAATGTACCATTTTTCTTTTGTTATGTGGTCGTTTTTTGGGATTAGGTGCCCAAATTTTTTTCTTAGCTCTAGTTTTGCTTGCACATAATTTTAATACAACCAGAATTTTTTTTGAACAACTTAAAATTCGAACAGCAAGCAACAGTTTTGGAAATACGATTTGGAAAATTCCGTCGATTGAAACTCTAAATTGGTGCA
Organism: Agapanthus africanus; assembly: GCA_030015575.1. Lineage (NCBI taxonomy): Eukaryota > Viridiplantae > Streptophyta > Magnoliopsida > Asparagales > Amaryllidaceae > Agapanthus > Agapanthus africanus. The sequence goes on from JASDDO010000022.1 coordinate 468,528,700, forward strand.
AACAAGTCTAGCCTTTTAGCCTGGCTCTGATACCACTGCTGGGAATTTAGGCACACTAGCAAGCTAATTTTCGAAGATGGCAACATGGATTTCAAAATTTTTCTAGTTCGCCAAAATTCCTAAACCAAGAATTGAACTAAATAGCTAGAACTTGTATACAAAAAACCTAGTGAGCTGAACTAATTTACTATGTGTGGAATACTCATATCCTCAAGCTTTCTTCAAGTGCTCCAGATCGCGGTTACAAGCTGGTCCTCCTTTGCCGAAGATGATCCACATGAGGGAAACGATGCAGGCTCCAGCTTCGCCTAGCGAAGCAACCGACGCTCTAAGATTGCTGGCAATGGAGAGTGGGGATGTAAGAATTTTTCACTGACTTTTTCTCTCATTTCTTGTGCTCAAGTGAGCAACCAAAGAAGAAGGAGGAGGAGGTGAGGAAAACCAAGGCATGAGCAACTCAAGAAAGAAAATTAGCTAAGTGTAGAAGAGCTCTCAAGCATGAAGAGTCAAGAGAGAATGAATGAATGTCATGTAGAAAGAATGGCTCCTCATTTTTCAACCATGTAAAAAATATCTCACACATTTTTATAAATAAACAATCAAAGGTCATACCTCTCTACATACCTCGAACCATGCTCATGCCACCTCACCCTCCAGCTCATTTGCAAATGATTTTCTAAAAAAGAAAATCATATAATGAGGTGTCCATCTTCTAGAAGATATTCCATATAAATACGGAATACAACCCGGTATACGTATCGAAATACATATACGCGTATTCATATAAAAATACGAATAGCCAAGAGAGAAAATGAATAGTGAACAATAATACTAGAATACATATACTATATATATATATAGATTATTAAATCAAAACTTTATTTAATAATCCGGCTTAATCTTAAGCCACTAGTGTTATCAACCGTCCAATTAAAGTCTGTGTAGCCTGTACACATATTTAATCGGACACTTGTATATACCAATATACGTCATCTATTGTTAGTTATATGTATGCCCTAGAGGCCATTATTGTATATTGGATGTATATTGTAGTGGATTCTGGGACATATATAGGGAGGACTTTCTTGCTCGACATGATAGTCTGCTATCTGGTTGCTCTTTACCTTAATGTGTACACAAATTGTCTCTCTATTACATGTTGGTAAAGCCCTTAGGATGTGTACTTGACTATCTGGACTATGATGCAGATCATACTAGTGGGGACATGGTAGTCTATAAGTACATCCTTCAAAGTCCCTAGTCGTGGGTGTATCGAGACGGGGCATCGATATACCAGTGTAGACTAGCGTATACCTTCTCGACCCATACAGATAGGCGATGGATGATCCCATATCCATCGGTGTTTGACATCAGAGATGATATACGGGTGCTCAGTAGAGACTGGGTACACTGGACGGACTCGCCGAGAACTCCCAGATGGTATTATACCTTACGTAAGATGGCAGTTCTCTGGTGACACTGGTACAGAGTAGTCTGTTGACCCGAGATCGTCATAGAGTCTTGTGTGGTTCCCACTGTGCTTTGATTTCCATCTTACCACGTCCAAGAGGGCATGCAAAACGGTGGTTTTTGGGTACAGTCCCGAGTCACATGGAGGCAATGAGCGATAGGAGGGGATTCATCTCTCCCGGTATAGGGGGTTGATGTTGCGCTGTGTTCGATTGGCTATAATAGGAAATCCCTGGCCAGGGTTGCTGAGATTTACTGGTAAGTGTTACCAGTAGTTTCTCGAATTGTTATAGACCTCATATCGACACGACTTATCGAGCTATTGGGGTCTGACGTTTACCACCCCTAGGCGAGATATGCGACATATCAGACGATCAGACCGGACTGTACGGTAAGTGTTACTGTTTGGATTCACAGGAGTATGAGCGGGCTTGCTCGTCGATCTTCTGATCGCTCAATACCCGGGTGTCCGTTACGTTTAGCAGACCGCTTGCGGCTTGTGGGTGTTTGATATGATCATCACCTGCTGCCGGCGTATTGACGAGTCTTTAGAGTCCTACACAGAGGTTTCCTGGCTCAAGCGAAATGAAATAGGAGCGCATATGAGATATGTGCGGGACCGAGAATATTGCGTGTATGTGATACCGTATTTCATTCTCGCGATGAATGTATCGAATGGTTGTATGCGATATAACCTAGTTATCGAATCAAGGATTGATTCGGTAAGCCGATACATAGGATACTAGTCGGTTATATGCGATATGACCGGATCGTTAAATCAAGTGTTGATTTAATGATTTAATGTATAATTATATATTTGATATATTACTTTGCATTAACTAGTATTGGTTCACTTTAAATGGATTTTCTCACTTGATGTGCACATTGTATATGTGATATACTTTTGTGCACATGATTGTATCATGTTTGATAATACATGCTTTTTGGTTAAGTGTAAAGAATTAAACCATGGTTAAGTTGGAAATTAGGGTTTTGTTTTTTCCATTATTTATTTATTCATTTATTTATTTGTTTATTTGTTTTGGAAAATAAATGGCATAAAGAAATGAAATGGTGGCTCATTTTGGACTTGCATGTTGAAGCTTCATGAAGCTTTGACCAAGTCACCATTTTATCTCATGCTTAACCCTAACCACTCCACTTAACCCTAGTTGATTCTCTACACTTCACCATGGTTAGATTATGATAAGGATTCCTTTTATTTTCTATTTGGAATATTATCATAACAATATCATCTTCTTCTTCTTCTTCATAAAAAGAAAAGCTTGCTTCATCAATGGTGATTGATGAAAAAGTGTGAGAAATCCAAATCGAAAGTGAACCCACTTCCTATTTCTTCATCCTCTACCTCTTGCCAAGTAGTAGAGTGTGTTTTCTTCATAAGTTTCATGACTTGGTGAAGTGGGAGCTTGATCTAGTGATGCCTCGACGTTGATCATCTTCGGCACGAAGCCGACGACCTTGCCCGTCCATTTCTCCGATGAAGCCGACGCTTGAGCCGGGGATTTCATTTGGACAGCGGAGCAGACTTCATCACGGAGCTATGGAGGTGGAGAACCGGATCTACAAAGGTTGTATTTCCGTTCACTTAGTTAATTTGTTAACTAGTTGCTTGTTTCGCCTAAACTTCTAGCCAACGGTCCGTATTAGGGTTTCTCGGCACCTCTAATTTTTCAAATTGGCATGGTTGATGCCTTGTGAGACCTCCTTGGGGTGCCTAGGAACCTTTCATTGGTATCAGAGCCTAGCTAGAGCCTTAGGCGATGCGTAGACGAAGTTTGAAACCCGAACGAACCCGAAACCCTAAGTTTTACATGCTCTCTGGACTTTTTCTAAAAACTGGGATTTTTCCAGATTAAAAATTCTTAAAAAATTCAGCAGGGAATTCTAAGAATTACGGTGCAAATTTTTTCCAATGAACAGTATAGTGTGCGGCGGAACCGCGGCATAAGCATGGCTTATGCGGCGGTTCCGCAGCCTAATAATGACGTCAGCACTCCTACTTTGCACAGTAATTCAATATTTTAGATGCTGAGTTTTCTGGGAATTTTTAATATTTATTCAAGAGTTGAATTTTCTGGTGTTGTTTTGGGGATTCGGTGTTTCGATCGGAGTATCAGATTTTGTCTATGTGGCTTTCCGGATAAATTTTAGAATATGTTAAAAAGTTCGACCGGATATTAATACCCAATTTTTCCCCTGTCGGGAAATTTCCAAGTGTTGGATTTTTCCGTAGTTTAACGACGTTCTAAGTAGTGCAAGTAACGCGATGGACCCTCTAGAAGACAACAAACCTTAACTCGATTATGTGACCATCTTGAACTGCCCTTTGAACCTTCGGGTTTGGGGCAGTACGGCGTGCCACATGTGAGGCGTTGGCTTGACCCTTCTACGGCTGGACCGTTGGTACTGAGGCATGAACTGAATGTTGTTAGACTTATTTCATGTGTTGAGCTATTTCGGGAAAACTTGGGTGTTCGAATGTTCAATCGGAAAGTTTAACATTTTCTAATTATCTGGAATGTGATACAATTATTGGAATTCACAAGTAGTTATGAGATAACTGAATGAATGTTATAAACATAGCAGTTTAGTCTCACTTGATCGGTTGCCACGGAATTTTGATGTGATCAAAAGTTCGTCGCAATCACGTAGCGTACGCGGATACTCGCCGGGTAAACTTAATAGACAGCTACACCCCATAGCCCCGACCAAGTGACTGTAGGAGAACCCCGTCGCCGAAAGCATCCGTTCGGGTGCTCCCGGTAGCGGTGTTCCGCCTTGGTGCACTTCGTCGACGGCGTCGGGGGTGCGGCCGCCTACTGAAGTTTGCGACGAGTATTCGATCAGGATGTCGGGAATCTTGTTGAATTGTCCGACTTGATATTGAAAAGTGTTTTCGATTTTGAGACTAAAATACGGGGTTTATAATTGTTAGGCATGCGATGTCTAAGAAATTCATTTGGTCAGGCATGCGATGTCTGAGGTAGTTGCGGATTCCAACTGTTGTAGTTTTACACTTTCTTTTCTGTGACCGTAAGTGTAATATGTGATATCGCCGGTTTCGTTGCTATATGTCAACGACAATTGGGATGCGCATATTTACTTACGTTGATGACATGTGATGTTAGTGTTGCTGGATATGTTATATTGGATCGTCGTGTTTGAATAGCCGGGTTTTTTTTTATGTGAGATGAGTCTTTTTCATTTTCATTCATGTAAAAACTTGTATGTAATATTCTTTTATTGGGGCACTTCCAGGTTGCGGATATTGTACCCGTTGATGTATATTATTTACTTTTCCGCACTAGGATAGACCCAAGGAGGGGAGCACAAGTAACCGGGTTCTGGAGTCTAGTGGGAGACCAACTCGAGGAGTCGAGTCCGGGTCTTCTAACTCCAGAATCGGTAGGGTTGCTTGCCGCTCTCGTAAGGGTCTTGGGGTGTGGGTTTGGCTATTCATCGCGACCGTGGAATCCGTGTTTTATACTGGCTCGTATTGAAAACACGGACGTCCTAGTATATCCAATATTTCATATGATTCTTCTGCTGCGATATCTGTGATGTGATCATATGATGTTCTGTGATAGATACAGTATATAGTATATATGATATATTATATAGACGTTACTTATGTTTTACACCCGCGCTAGCCCTGCCCCGCTCTGCCGTTAGTTACCTAACCTAACGGTGCACGAGGGGACATCGAGGCGAATGCGGATGGCATAAGTGTACGTCGTATTTATCTGTGATGTTTAGGTACTTAAATGATGGGACTTCATTAATGAGATTAATGAAATAAAAGAAACCTAAAGATGTTGTAGAATCGAATTTCAAAATAAAACAGGTAGCTACAGTTCTTGCTTTGCACAGCGGTATATGTGATATATCCTGCACCTTATTCGATAAGGAAAGGACCGAGATCCCTTCACCGGGAGTGACTCCTTTAGCAATAACTGGCAGATGCTACACACTCGGTTTGTCTTTTGATTGCTTTTAAGAGTTTTTGCTTTGCACAGTGATATATATGATATATCCCGCACCTCATTCGACGAGGAAAGGACCGACGATCCCTTCACCGGGAGTGACTCCTTTAGCAAAACTAGAAAAACCTCAAAGACACTCCATTTCAAAATTCATTCGATCCTACAACGATATCAAGTTCATTACGCAATAGGTTTTCAGAAAAACCTGTCGTAGCCCTCCGTCATTTCAGATAAGTAGTAGTTAGTATTCGTGCTGCGTTTGTCGGCCTTTGTCAAGGCGCAGTGTGCGGTAGCTAACTGGTGCTTATCTGCTTATGCATATGATGCAGATTGGGTTAGGGTAGTCGTGCGACCTTGTTGGCCTTTGTCAAGGGTCATGCAGGTGGGTTTAATTCAATCAGGAAATGACGGGTTGAACTTGACTAGCATCCTATGGTTTGTTGGCCTTTGTCAAGGTCATAGGAGGTTAGGGGCAAAATATTATCGGGAATTTCAAGTGTTGAAATTTGCAATGAGATTGCATACCTTCTATGAGATAGTTGGATCCCGATACCCGCTGCGAGTAAGTGTTACTCCTGGGAGAGTTTTATACATTACAATTAGCCGATCAAGTAGGTGTCTAGAAAGGTGTTAACGAGGTTACGCCTCTGGGAAAACGAGGTTTACATTAATTAGGTTCGTGCGAAAGCACGGGGGACCTCCCTCAAAGTACCGACACTGGCCTGGCTGAAAGATTGGCGAACTTATAGTGTGTAATTAATCCCGGCTAGTCTTTCCTTTTAGGGTTTGAAGGAAGATTTGATAAAAAGCAGTGGGAGCCATCCTGATTAGATAAAATAATAACCAATCTATTCTTGCAAGAGCGCACGCTGAGTGTTTTCTTCTCTCTCTCTCCAGGTAGCGACCATATCACGCCTTAATCAAGATAATAATACGGAATATTGACCGAACCCGCTTGTTATACTGAGCTGGGGAACGTTGGTCCCGCTCCAACTTGTAATTGTTATAAGACAGAGCAGGAAATTGGGGAATACCAGATTTCCCGTGCCGCCCAAACGAAGAAAGTGTATGATGATGTATCTTCTTCGGGTGTGTTCATTTCAGAGAACTGTTTCTCAAATTTCCTTTACGTCCTGGGTATATGATACCAGATCAGGATCCCGCATATGTAATCTGTTACATGGGCTACAGATAGGTAAAGAACTGAGAATGGGTGATAAGTTTCATGAGGCAGAAAACGGGGCAAGAGTTGCAGCCAAGTCTGTCGGTCACTGTCACCCTGTATTGTAATACATTGATTCTGAACGAATGTTATTAGATACCGAACCTGATATACAAAATCACATCAGTCTCTTTATTAGTAAAGAAATGGTAAAATTTTGTATTGTTGGATAATGTTTTGAACATTTCCTATATCAAAAGTTGATCGGTTCAGGCACGTTATCTAAAAACATTAATGTTCTAAATCAAACTACGGTTCTTAGTATATGGAACACACACAAGAGGAAGAGTTCAGAAATGAACGGATCCTTCTTGAGGTATTGTAGACTAGGTCATATCAATGCGACCCGACTAGCTAAGTTACATTTAGATGCATATTTAAATCAGTTTGAATTTACATCTTGTGAAACTTGCCAGTCATGTCACAGAGATAAGATGACCATAGCTCCGTTTACAGGAAACATAGAAAGAGTTAGTGAACTCTTGGGATGATACATGTTGATGTATGTAGGTCCCCTGTCTACACATGCCAAGACCGGTTCTTTGTACTTCATTACATTCTCTGATAATCTCTCGAGATTCAGATCTATGTTCTTGTTGAAACACAAGTCCGAACCTTTTGAGATATTCACGGAATATAAGTTAGAAGTGGAGAACCAAAAATACGGGTATAAGTATTATGTCCTTTGATGTGATCAGGGAGGAGAATACTTGAGCACGGAAATCCTGGTCTATTCCAAAGGAGAATGAGATTCTCTCTCAGCATCACTCCTCCATATACACCATTGCAAGATGGTATATCGGGGCGGGGCAATCATACCCTATATGATAAGGTGTGCTCTATGATGAGTACTACTGAGTTATCTATTTCCTTTAGGGAGTTATGCACTTGAGTAGCTGCATACCTATTGAATAGGGTTCAAATCAAATCAGTAGCCTACCACTTCATATTTGATATGATAAGGGAAGAGCCCATCTCTTAAGTTAGTTAAGATTTGGGGTTGTCCGGCCTATGTCTAAAAGCAAAATCCGGACAAGCTCGAGGCAAGGTCAGTTATGCAGAACTGGAAAGGTTCCAGCTATGCAAACTACAGCAGATGATTTGGTACAACCAAAGGATTCAGTAGATTCCAACGAACCTCAGCCTCTCCGCCGATCTAGTAGGGTTCCTCACCCACCTGAGAGATACTTCTGTTTCTCTATGACAATGGGAGCGAGGAATGCATCATGAGATGATGACCCAACTAGCTTCGAGCTGGCCATCAGGAGTAAGACTCTGTAAGAATGGCTGGATGCTTAGTGATCTGAGATGGAATCCATGTACACCAACAAAGTATGGACTTTAGTTGCTATATCTGAAGGGTTAAATCCCCATCAGGAGCAAGTATATCTTGAGAAGATTACTTGGTGTAGATGGAAAAGTTGAGACTTTCAAAGCTAGACTTGTTAAAAGTTTGCATCATTGACCAGGTGTGGATAATGATGAAACCTTTTCAAGTAGCTATGCTTAAGTCCATCCAGATCCTACTTGTCACGGCTACATACCATGACTACGATATCTGGTGGTTGGGTGTCATGACTGCTTTTCTAAATGATGTTTTAGAAGAGTGCGTCTATAAGTACACAGCCAGAGGGCTTCGTAGACAGTGGGAGCAGTGGAAACGTGTGCAAGATGCTTTATAGGATAAAGCAGGTATCGCGGAGTTGGAACGTCTGTTTTGATGTGTTAGTCAAAGAGTTTGACATCATAAAAATGGTAGATGAACCTTGTATAAACAAAAAGGTAGTAGGGAGTATGGTGACGATCCTCGTAGAGTACGTGGATGACATACTCTTGATAGGGAAGGAGTTTCCTATGCTACGCTCGATCAATCTCCGATTATCACAAAGATTCTCCATATAGGATCAAAGTGATACCTACTAAATCCTGGATTTTAGATCTATGAGATAGATCTAATTGGATATTAGGAATCTCACTAATAGTAGTGAGATGGTATCAATCGATCCTGGGGAGAATCACTGGAAGTGTTCCAGGGTGATAAAGACGACTGAATATCAGTCACAGGCATTGTCTTTACCCTCAGTAAAGGGACGGTATGTTGGAAGAGTTCCAAGCTAGATACCGTGACATACTAGATGATAAAGGCAGGATACATCGCTACTTAAGATGCTACCAAAGAGGCTGTTTGGGTGTATATTGGTTCATAAGATGAACTATGTTCCTCCCATTGTGTGACAATGGAGTTGTGGCTTATGCCAAGGAACGCAGGTCCCATCAGTGATCCAGACATATTCTAAGGCAGTATCACTTGATCATGGAGATGGTTGATCTCTAAGGGATCGAGGTTAGGAGAGTAGACTCAGAGGACAACACGGCGGATCCACTCACGAAGGCCTATTCCCAGAGAGAGACTTTTATGGGATGGTTGAGTATGAGATACTACAACCACTGCTACAGATGGCCCTAGTGCAAGTAGGAGATTGTTAGTTATATGTATGCCCTAGAGGCCATTACTGTACATTGGATGTATATTGTAGTGGATGCTGGGACATATATAGGAAGGACTTTCTTGCTCGACATGATAGTATGCTATCTGGTTGCTCTTTACCTTAACGTGTACACAAATTGTCTCTCTATTACATGTTGGTAAAGCCCTTAAGATGTGTACTTGACTACCTGGACTATGATGCGGATCATACTAGTGGGGACATGGTAGTCTATAAGTACATCCTTCAAAGTCCCTAGTCGTGGGTGTATCGAGACGGGGCATCGATATACCAGTGTAGACTAGCGTATACCTTCTCGACCCATACAGATGGGCGATGGATGATCCCATATCCATCGGTGTTTGACATCAGAGATGATATACGGGTGCTCAGTAGAGACTGGGTACACTGGACGGACTCGCCGAGAACTCCCAGATGGTATTATACCTAACGTCAGATGGCAGTTCTCTGGTGACACTGGTACAGAGTAGTCTGTTGACCCGAGATCGTCATAGAGTCTTGTGTGGTTCCCACTGTGCTTTGATTTCCATCTTACCACGTCCAAGAGGGCGTGCAAAATGATGGTTTTTGGGTACAGTCCCGAGTCACATGGAGGCAATAAGCGATAGGAGGGGATTCGTCTCTCCCGGTATAGGGGGTTGATGTTGCGTTGTGTTCGATTGGCTATAACAGGAAATCCCTGGCCAGGGTTGCTGAGATTTACTGGTAAGTGTTACCAGTAGTTTCTCGAATTGTTATAGACCTCATATCGACACGACTTATCGAGCTATTGGGGTCTGACGTTTACCACCCCTAGGCGAGATATGCGACATATCAGACGATCAGACCGGACTGTACGGTAAGTGTTACTGTTTGGATTCACAGGAGTATGAGCGGGCTTGCTCGTCGATCTTCTGATCGCTCAATACCCGGGTGGCCGTTACGTTTAGCAGACCGCTTGCGGCTTGTGGGTGTTTGATATGATCATCACCTGCTGCCGGCGTATTGACGAGTCTTTAGAGTCCTACACAGAGGTTTCCTGGCTCAAGCGAAACGAAATAGGAGCGCATATGAGATATGTGCGGGACCGAGAATATTGCGTGTATGTGATACCGTATTTCATTCTCGCGATGAATGTATCGAATGGTTGTATGCGATATAACCTAGTTATCGAATCAAGGATTGATTCGGTAAGTCGATACATAGGATACTAGTCGGTTATATGCGATATGACCGGATCGTTAAATCAAGTGTTGATTTAATGATTTAATGTATAATTATATATTTGATATATTACTTTGCATTAACTAGTATTGGTTCACTTTAAATGGATTTTCTCACTTGATGTGCACATTGTATATGTGATATACTTTTGTGCACATGATTGTATCATGTTTGATAATACATGCTTTTTGGTTAAGTGTAAAGAATTAAACCATGGTTAAGTTGGAAATTAGGGTTTTGTTTTTTCCATTATTTATTTATTCATTTATTTATTTGTTTATTTGTTTTGGAAAATAAATGGCATAAAGAAATGAAATGGTGGCTCATTTTGGACTTGCATGTTGAAGCTTTGACTAAGTCACAATTTTGTCTCATGCTTAACCCTAACCACTCCACTTAACCCTAGTTGATTCTCTACACTTCACCATGGTTAGATTATGATAAGGATTCCTTTTATTTTCTATTTGGAATATTATCATAACAATATCATCTTCTTCTTCTTCTTCATAAGAAGAAAAGCTTGCTTCATCAATGGTGATTGATGAAAAAGTGTGAGAAATCCAAATCTAAAGTGAACCCACTTCCTATTTCTTCATCCTCTACCTCTTGACAAGTAGTAGAGTGTGTTTTCTTCTCAAGTTTCATGACTTGGTGAAGTGGGAGCTTGATCTAGTGATGCCTCGACGTAGATCATCTTCGGCACGAACCCGACGACCTTGCCCGCCCATTTCTCCGATGAAGCCGATGCTTGAGCCCGGGATTTCATTTGGACAGCGGAGAAGACTTCATCATGGAGCTATGGAGGTGGAGAACCGGATCTACAAAGGTTGTATTTCCGTTCACTTAGTTAATTTGTTAACTAGTTGCTTGTTTCGCCTAAACTTCTAGCCAACGGTCCGTATTAGGGTTTCTCGGCACCTCTAATTTTTCAAATTGGCATGGTTGATGCCTTGTGAGACCTCCTTGGGGTGCCTAGGAACCTTTCATCTATATCATATCGCCTGAATTGGAAAAACCCTCCGTGTGGGACTCTAAAGACTCATCAATACGCTGGTAGTGGGTTTAACCACAAGCACGTCAGCGACACTAGCTGTACGTAACAGCTACCCGGATATTGAGCGAAAGGAAGGCTGACGAGAAAACTCATCTGAACCCCTACTGGGCCTATCTGTGACAATCTCCGTACAGTCCGGTCTATTCGTATAAAAGTATCGTATATCGGGTCTAGGGGGTGGATAAAGTCAGACCCCTAGTAACGCGATATTTCATGTTAGTGTGAAGCTCATCACCCACTGAGAAACTACCGATCCAAATCAGTAATTCTCAGCCACCTTGGTCAAGGATTTCTGGTGATGGCCACCCGTGCACAACGCGACATCAACCCCCAATACCGGGAAAGACGAATCCCCGACGATCCGCTCACTTCCTCCATGTGGCTTAGGACTGTACCCAACTAAAATTTGTTTGCACGACTCCTTTGAGCCGTGGTAGGGTAGTAATTAAAGCACAGTCGGAACTCACACGAGACAAATGACGATCTTAGGTCGACAGACTAACCTGTACTCATGTCACCTGAGAACTGCTTTCTGACAATAGGTATAATACCATCTAGCATGTTCCCGGTGAGTCCGTCCAGTGTAACTCATAACCCAATGAGCACCTGTATACTATCTTAGATGACGAACTGACATCAATGGCTTGTGAGACTGGCCACCGTCTCTCGTCGGGGTCTTGAAAAGTATACACTAGTATATTCCGGAGTATCGATGCCCAATCTCAATATTCTCTTGACCAGGGACATTTAAGGATGTGCTTATAGATTACCCAGCTCCCACATATATGATCACCATCATAATGCTGATGGTGAAGCAAGAATCTTATGGGCTCTATCAACATGTAATAGTGATCTGTGATACCACATAATGCATGCATATGATGATAGAGACAAATCAGATAGCATACTATCATCTTGAGTAAGACTGTTTTACCTGTATAGGTCCTCCCTCAATCATCATAATCAGCTGTCAGCGATTACAATAATTGTCTTGAGGGCACTATATCCAACACACGTGACATGATATGAATGCAATATATGAAGTTCAACTATATAAGGACAACCGATATCATATAACTTGTAAAATTCATAATAAATCACACGTGCAGAATTAGGCAGAACAATATAAAAGGAATATGAAGCATACTTGATTATCTAACCGGTAAACTTAGTTTCATATCAATAGACATTCAGATTAAGGATTTATCATTTTTTTAAATCAGCGATTAGTTACTGGAATTCTAGTTTCAGAACTTGAAGTCCAACTTCACACACAGTTTACTATAGATTGTGTTTAGATTCAAGTATTTCTTCAGTTGAATAAAACCTAGATCTATCCGTTAGGTTTCTAGTAAATCAAGCATATCAGTAATAGCCTCTGTGTACTAGGAGATATGTTTAGTTTAGTGTCAAGGAATATAAACTCTCACTGTAGAAAACTGTAGGATACATCAACGATCTAAAATATAATTAAAATATCAAACGACAGTAAAATTGAATGATACCTGAACCATAAGTTAGCTAACTTAATTATATACGCGAAGATATAAGACTCTGTATATTTTAAGATTTATATAAGGATGTACAAATGTTTAAAAACAAGTATTAACATAAAATACCTCTCTGGACTGCAGTCCAGATCCGTATTTCTCTCACGTTTCCAATATCATAACCTAGATGTATTAAATAACTATTTATAGAGAGTTAAAGGTTATTGAGTTATCTTCGATATGAGCCATAGAAAATTATGTTTCAATTTGTATTTAATTTACTATTAATTTTTCAACAAGATATGTACTGTGATATTGAGATTTAACGTCATAACTTGTGGTCTTCATTTTATGCGCAAAACGTCGATATTTTGCGCCCAAATTTCTACACAGTGTTGTCAATAGCTGTAAAAGAATTTATTGATCATAAATTCCGCCATTTTAAAATTAGTTTTCGTTTAGGGTTCCAAATTGAACATTTAGTATGCGTATACGTGTATCGGTCGACAACCATTTATTCATATAAATTATAAAATGAGATCCATATGATAAATACACCCGAGCAGGGTTCGATTCAATACAATCAGCATGACGATTCAGTATATTTGTATTAAATTATAACCTAACACTATACACACGCACGCGCGCGCACATAAACCTCTATTTATCTAACATTAACTATTTAGGTTGTGAATTATAGTAGCATGATATTGCAAGGAAAGGGGGTTCCACTTGCCTTGGGTCGCTGATATAGAAACGACACAACGTGCAGAGTTTGCCTTGATACATGAGACAGCATGATACTGGACACAATGCGTGGTGCGTGCGCGATGCGTAGCGACCCGGTACTGGACGAGGTGGCGATGCGGATGTGATACGATAGTGGGCGTGGTGACGATGTGAGAGTGACACGGTACTAGGCACGATCTTGGATCGGTGCGTGGTGCGGGTATGGAATGTCATGACACGGTACTGGACGTGGTGCTGGGCACGGTGTTGGTGTGGTAGTAGGTACGGAGGTGGTGCGTAGTGGGCCCGGTCGTGGTATGTCTAGGTATGCAGGTGACACTGGGCTGGGCATGGCGGTGACTAAGGGTGACATGGGTACTGGGCATGATTGCGGACAACGATGACATGACACGGCATGGGCAAGGCTACACACGGCTGTAGTAATAGCAGGGTTTAGGATGCTCAGTTAGCTTAGCTAGGCATAGCGTTGGCATGACAGAGCATGGGGCAGCTATGAGGTGGCTATAGGGGCAGAGGCAGCGATGGCGCAGCAGTGGCAACGGCGAGACCGTAAGCAGCAATAACAACTAAGGTTTTGGACTCGGCTATAAGTGACCTCGTCAGTAGTGCTCAAGGTCTCATCGTCGTGAGGACTTGGTGGTGCTGGCAAAGTGGAGGGGTGGTTGACGTAGAGAAGCCGGGGGTAGGGTCGTAGTTCGTCGGTGATGTGACTCCAGGGAGGAGGTCGGTGGGTGTTGTTGGGAGTTGAGGAGGTAGCGGGTGCAGTGATTGAAGGAGGTGCAAGTTGGGTTGCGATGTTGGAAGCTCGAAGGTATGCTGGGGTTGCCGGTGGTGAAGTTGGCATAAGAAGCGCTGAAAGGAGGTCAGTGGTGCAATAGAGGTGTGGGATATCGATTGTGCTGGGTATGAGGAGAAGAGGGGGTGATAATGGTGGTGTTGTGGTGGTTCAGGGGTGACGAGACGAGGAGATCGTCGGTGACGTTAGTGCAACGGCGGTGTTCGGCGGTGGAGCTCCGGCGGGAGAGAGACAGAGAGAGGAAGTAAGAGAGATTTTGGGAGAGAGAGATGGTGAGAAATATGGAGAGAGAGACATTGAGAGAGATGAGGGATACAGCGAGGTGATCTCGGGGAGTAGTTGGGGCATAGGCGAGGTCATGGGTAAGCACGGATCATGCGGGGGTTGTTGGGATCGTGGGTGAAGGAAAGGGATAGAAGAAATGAAGAAGCGAAAGGGAAGGAGAGGGAAGAGAGAGGGGGAGACGGGTCGGGTATAGGATAAGGTTGCTAGGTTCATGGGCTAAGGCCCAAGGTAGAAAGAGAAGGGAAAATAAAATAGAGAAGAGATCGGAATGGGGAGCTTGGGCTGGCTTAGGGGGATGCTGGGGTTTAGTGTTAGGGTTTAGATAGGATTTAAATTAGAAAAGGAATTATAGTTATGGTTTAGGAAAAATAGAAATTAGGGTTAAGGTTTAGTTGATAGAAAATATAGAAAAGGAAAAATAGGATTTAAGATTAGGGTTTAGAGTTTTTAGAAATTAAACGAATAGGAAAATAATTAGGATAATTAAAGATGAATAAATAACAAAATATATAGGCAAATAAGAATTTGAAAGAAGTAGGTTTTAAAATATAGGAATTATAAATAATCAATTAGGAAAATTTTAGGAGATTATAAACAAAGGAATGTAGGGAAAATAATAGAAAAATTTAAAGGAAAATATTATAACAACAGTTTATTGATAGATTTTGAGAAACAAAGTTTATTAAAATACAGAAATAACGCATACAAGGAAACCAGTTATTACAGATATCTTATTTAGAATATGCCTGGAACACATTAAAATTTATTTATAAACTAATCCAACCAAGAAGGACAATTTTTTGCATTAGGCAATTTTAAAAAAATATTTATAAAAATGGGCCACTTTAAAAAATATTGCAAATGTAGGCCACTTTCGGCCATTGGGCGCTATGTTAGTGCCAGCTCAACGTTGGCGTTGGCGGATCATTTAATTTTTTTATAGGGCTTACTTTGGGCATAGTGATCTATACATTTGTATAGGGCTGTTCAGTTGATAAAACTGCACATTTGTATTACATTTTTCCTACCATTTTCATATTAAAATAGGATTTTATTATAATATATCATACATATGAGGGTTTATGTGTAAAAACACTATTTTCCATGTGTTAATATATTTTAATTAGCAATTGGTAGGAAAATGTATGCAAATAAATCCATTGACCTAATCCTAGTAGAACTAAGTCTACTAAATATTATTTGAGATTATTGTGCAGAATTTTCTAAGTTGTTATGCAGAATTTATCAAACAAATCAATTTGTTGAAGAAGACTTGCCTAATTAAGAAGCAAAACTTGGAGACCAAGTCTGGGAGAAACCGAGAAAAGATTTCTGAATTCCGAAGGTGTCTAGGATTGCCACATGTCACAATCACAAAGCCCAAGAAAAATGATCAAGAGATCCCCACCATTGGCCGCGGAACCGCGGCCAAAACCCCATGTTGGCCGCGGATCCGCAACAATATAGAGAGATCATTTGCTAAGATTTTGTGGCTTAAATCTCTGCTATATTTTACCAACTTTTGAAGCAAAAGATTGTGGCTTTGGACTATAAAAGGGCATCGAGAGCCTCTTGGAAAAGTTATCAAGCCGACGCGATCACGAAGCCCCAGACGCTCACGCATCTAGGCTAATCATCAACTGTTCGACTACCTCCTTAGGAAAGATCGAGAAGCAACTAGTTTTGTAATCATTTTCTACGGAATAAAAGTGTAGATTGTTCAAGTTGATTAATAAAGGTAGTTATTTTATTTAATTCTTTTTGCATTTTACATTATGTTTCCCCTCTCTGTCTTCTCATCTTCTTTTCCCAACATGCGCGAGTAATTCTCCGCTTGTTAGGGTTCGTAGGATTAGGGTAGGCTAATGGATGATGAACATCACTAAACCCTTTTTAAGTCCTATAAAGTTTATGAACTTTATCAAAAGAATCATTAACATCCTAATCGGGCACGCTAACAATTCTTTGTTAGTTCCGACCGCGATTAGAGATTAGATTAATGATTGTTTTGGTAAAGGCTAGATATGAACGGAGTTCCGTGTCGAGATAAGGGTTAAGAGTGGGATTCCTTTTCCCTCCAGAAACCCTAATCTACACGCATCACCGTCGTTCTAGTTTTAAATCTATTAATGGATAAAAAGGGTAACTTTTAATTAATCGTCCATGACTACTAAATCCTAACGAACCCTACAAGCCTTCTTATTATATTATCTAAATCTCTAAAATAATCTAGATCTATATTTTTGCATTCTTGCTTAACGTAGATCTAGAAACCATTCAACAAATTCTTTCTTCCTCCTCTCTTTCTCAACACATCTAAAGTAAGAGTAAAAGGTTCCACGTTTCCCAGAGGACGACCCGTACTCATCTCGGTCTAGCTACATGCGACACCGTTCTGATTGCGGTTAACTACACACACACTCTTTCGTATTAATCAAGGGCGCACTTACAAAGTGCGCCCCATAAGCTTATCGATCTTGCACTCTTCTCTTTCCTTTTCCCTTTTTCAAAAAACCAAACAAAACCACACAATAAATTTCACACCAACTTCTCTTCTTCAACCTCCGCCAGCCACACCACCACCACCACCACAGTGACATACACAAACTCCACCTTCTCTCCTTCAGTCACAGCCTCATCCCCACTATCGAGAGGGGAGAGAGGGTGAGAACGAGAGAGAGGAGAGAGAGTGAGATCGAGGGGGGGGGGGGGGGAGAGAGAGAGATCGAGAGGAGAGAGTGCAACATTTCAGAAAATGAGAAATATTATTTTGGAATTTAAAATAATAATATAATATGTTTTGTTATATTAACACTAATTATTGAATTGGGTTATCAAGATTTGGTATATATAGACATCTATAAATATTTAGAATGGCAAAACCAATATTTCCCTTTAAGGTTAAACATTTAGTTTTGGGCATAACAAGCATTTCTTTATATTAATTCTAAATGAAGTTTGGTATATATTATTATGGCATGGTAGGGTTATTGTAATTATATCTCTAATTTGATATTTTTATCTCATTTGTAAATAAGATAAGGGTTTTACTTGTTTTATGAAAATAGCATGGCCGCATTTTTTCTTATATTTTTAAAATAGGATTTCTGGAGAGAGGAAAGACATGGGAGGAGGCATGGGCTCACCCATGCCATTCCTCTTTGTTTAATTCTTTCTCATTCTCTCATCTCAAAAACGCTTTCCTCCTTATATTTTTCCCTTCCCATTTCTTCAAGCCCTCTCACCCTATGGCTGCCCTTCCTCTCCCTCACACTCTCATTCTCCCAAAATACAAACTCTTTTCATAATCCAAGCTCCAAACTCACCCTAAGCTATTCCAAAATCAAGCTACATCAAGTGGAAGCCCCCATCATCATCTTCAAGTGACATCTTCCAAACATGATCTTCTCTTTCATCTCTTCATATAGGAAAAAAATCCTTCTTTTATCAAATTTTACATGAATTTAGAGTTTCAAATATCGGTTAAGTTTTCAAAAACTAGGAGTTTTAGTGTTCAAACGAAATCTTGAGTAGCTTGGGATTTTTACAAAATATTTTGCGTATAGATTTGACCTATTTAGATTACTAGGAGACCCCAGAAGAAGCACGACCCCCTAACTCTAATTCTTGGCCGCAAATTGCGGTAAAACCAAATATTTTGACGGTCCAATTTTTGATCTAGGTGTCGGGGTTTGGCCGGTAGATCTTATATATGATATATATGCCCTTTTTATATGCTAAATTCTCCTAGATTACCTGAGTCAAAATCTGTAGGTGTTTTACTTAGCTTTTGGACGATGTTTTAAGGTTTTTGAATTTGATAATCCGTATTTTGTATTCTTGATGCGTTCTTTTATGGTAGAACAGAGAGTCCAGGGTTAGTTCGTGGTAGTTAGCACATGGATGACACACGTTGATCATAGGTTTTAACCTAGGGGTGTTTATTTGTTATATTGATGTCGAATTGAATTCTTTTATGCATGTATATTATGTGAATTCTAGGTTTGATTGCAGAGACCTCCGAGGCAGCGACGAAGGGCAAGGAGGTCGTAGGATACGACTAGCTCGATCGCAAACAGCGAGTAGATTATATCTACGAGTGGGGAATCAGGTGGCTGGCGTATAGCACCTCCGTGGAACACACATTTTATTATATCATTGAAATTACTTAGGATTCATGCCTTGTATGTTAGACTTATTCGATATGTGGTATAATTACATTAGTATCGCTTAGTAGGTGTATTGTAGATACACTTGGTAGACCACTAACACAAATACTAATAATTGCCATGTTGCACGATCTCAGACTCGTATGTACACTACACATTATTAGTATTGCCATATCACTTAGAACTTTCCATACCTACGTATTGTAGTAATATCGACGTTATAGTAGGACAATATATATACGATTCATATTGGATGCACGCACGAAACTTAGAATCCGTACTAGTCGCTGTGCGTGTACGCGACACGAGGTGTCCGTACCGACCGTGGGGAGGGTGCGTGATCGAGATGTCCGCACCGGTGCTATGTTTGTACGTGACTAGATGTCCGTACTGTTGATATTCTATTACTATGTCTGTACGTAGACTTGGTGTCCGTACCAGTTATACTATGTGTTTGGGTACGTAGATTAGATATCTGTACTGATCATTTTTATGATATGGGATAATGGAATATTTAATGGTTATCGTATGAGGTGAGTTCCATACGGGATGATATGATGAGGATAGATGATGATGATTAGCCGGATATGACCCTATTTTTACTTGACTCGTGGAGTTTTACTATTTTACCCGTTTAGGAGATTTTACTGATATGTCGGTATTACCCACTTTCTAAAAACAACGATTTGTTTCATATTTTTTAAAATTTATAATGAAAGGATGTGGTACTTGGATTTCAAACGGGTATATATATATGTGCATGTGTGTTTTAAAAATATCGTAGCCTTCTTATTTTCAAACAATATTTCGTTCTACTTTGAAAACATATAAGTGGGAATATTAGAATGAATTACTTGTTTACTGTTCTTTTACGCTACGCTTACATTACCCGTCTTTCGCTCGCGCTCTATTTACCTTATTCGTCATGCTACACTTTATGATTTCCGCTACACGTCATATATTTTTGATGTTATACCTCAGTGGTATGGGACACTGATATATATATATATATATATATATATATAGAGAGAGAGAGAGAGAGAATAATGAAGGAAAGAGGCCATAGGAGGGAATTTCCTCCTATGGCGTCGAAAACATACTCCATCTTGTTTTCTGATGATCGGAACCTATCATCTTCATCGTTATCATCTAAGATGTGGGTACACCAAATTTCATGCGTTTCGATAACTTTTCACCGTTGATTTAGCAATGTAAAAAGTTTTATTGTCGGTAAACCGTTAATTTTGAACCCACTAATTCAACGGTGAAAAAGTTGTAGAATCACATGAAATTTGGTGTACCCACATCTTAGATGATAATGATGAAGATGATGGGTTCTGATCGTCGGAAAAAAACGATGGAGGTTGTATTTTTTTGACGCCATAGGAGGAAATTCCTTCCTATGGCATCTTTCCTCCATTATTCTAATACATATATATATTATATTACTGGCTTATGCTATGATATGTTACCCGTCTATACTATGCCTAGTTCACATAGACTAAAAGGGTACGAGTTTGACGAGATTTATATTACTGTGGATACGATGTGATATGATATCAATCCTAAGAGATTGAATATATATATATATATATAGGAATAAAAGAAGATGACGATGATTCGGACACGGTGAATATAGCCGGGGATCCATGTGATATATGTGTGCGCGCGCGCGATCAATCCATGAGGGATTTAGGCAGGGAGAGACACGATATCGCCCAGTGATATATGTGTTATCAATCTATGAGTGATTGAGAGTAGTTGACACATGATGTGTCTACGGATATTATATATGTTGGATATATGTATGCCCTAGAGGCCATTATTTGATAGTGGATGTATCGGTATGTGTATATATATATATTCAGAGGGCATTCTTGCTCGACATGATAGTATGCTATCTGGTTGTTCTTTATCTTGACATGTTCACTTGATCATGCATATTACTCATTTGGTACATGTTGATAAAACCCTTAGGATATTTGCTTGACTACTGGGATTATGATGCAGATCGTACTAGTGGTACATGTGTAATTTATAAGCATATCCTTGAAATGTTCCTTGTCGTGGGTGTATCAAGACAGGGCATCGATATTCCAGAGTAGACTAGCGTATACGTTTCTTGACCCATATGATGGGCGATGGATGATCCTATATCCATTGGTGTGGTGACACCAAAGATTGTATACGGGTGCTCAGTAGAGATTGGGTACATTGAACGGACTTTCCGAGAACTCCTATGTGGTATTATATCTATCGTCGGATAGCAGTTCTCAGGTGACACTGGTACAGGTTAGTCTGTAGACCCGAGATCGTCATAGAGTCTTGTGTGTCCTCCCACTGTACTTTGATTTCCACCATACCACGACTTTATTGAGTCGTGTAAACAGGTGGATTTTGGGTACATTCTCAAGGCACATGGAGGCAATGAACGATAGGAGGGGTTTCGTCTCTCTCGGTATTGGGGGTTGATGTTGCGCTATGTTCGATCGGCTATAACAAGAAGTCCCTGGCCAGGGCTGATAAGATTTACTGATAAGTGTTATCAGTAGTTTCTCGATCTGTTATGAGCCATATACCGGTATGACTTATTGAGTTATTGGGGTCGACAATACCATCCCTAGACTCGATATGCAGCATGTCTGACGAAGAGACCGGACTGTACGGTAAGTGTTGCCAGTTGGCTCGATGAGAGTTTTGACAGGTTCGCTTGTTTTTCTTATGATCGCTCAATACCTGGGAGCCGTTACGTACAGCTTGTGCCGCTGATAGTTTGTGGGTATATGATATGATCTCTATCTACTGCTAGCGTATTGATGAGTCTTAGAGTCCCATAGAGGGGTTTCCTAGCTCAGGCGAAATGATATAGGGTGCATATGAGATATGCACGGGAGCTCGATTAAATGCGTGTATTTGATACCGTATTTTAATCGGGTGTTTACTATTGGACGGGTCGTATGTGATATGACCGGGTTATTAAATCAAGTGTTGATTTAATATTAAGTCCATTAGCTCATTTATTAAAACCTATTTCTTTATGATGCATGCACGAGTGTATGTATATATTGATATGGATGCACATATGCATGCATACATGTGTCATGGTTGATGATACATTGGTGATGTCAATGCAAGACTCACATGGTTATATATTTATACATTTTGTGATACTAGTTATTGTTACCCTAATTTTCTAGTTCGATTCATGGTCGGTTTTGCTTAGCACCCCTAAATTTTTGTTATAGCATGTATGATGCAAGCCAAACCCTAGCCATGGTGCTAACGAATCCCTACAATATATACGTGAAGGATCGATATCGATGCCCTGCACTGAGATGGATATTATATATATGTGAGGGATCGATATAGATGCCCTGCACTGATGAGATATATTATGCTATATAGCAGCCGGACAGGACTGGTCCATGAGACAGTACCTGAATATTATTTTCGTATATCGATGTAATTTAAAGAAGTTTTCAAAGGAGCTATAGACTCACTATTTTCCAGGTGTCTAGGATCGACATAGACTTTTACAAAAGAAAACCCCGTTTTAAATAAATCATTTTCAAAAGGCGGGACATATACTTTAAACGAGATGCATATCATTCTTCACAAAATAACGCCCGCCACATGTACCACTATATATATATATATATATATATATATATATATATCCCACGGCTATTTTGAAAGGATTTCATATATATAGATCTTCCGGCTACTTTTATATGATTGCATATGGATGGGTGCTATATATATATATATAGCCTTGATTTTGTTCTGGTTGGTCATGTGCTATAGATATTGCACCACGGTTACGGTGATCGTGATTTGACACTCTTGTATATATATACACAGTGTGTTATCGACGATTGTGTTAGATATAGGTGCCCTCAAGGCAATTATCGTAGTTGTAGGAATGCAAGTATTAAATTCGAGGAAGGCCTATACCAAGAACAGTCTTACTCGAGATGATAGTACGCTTTCTGGTTTGTATTTTTCATTCATAAGTATACGTTTTACTTGCTGTAATGTATCCCTACCACATGATGATAAAGCCCATAAGATCTTTGCTTAACTACTACGATTATGATAGGGATCATACTAGTGGGGCCTGGGTAGTCTATAAGCATATCCTTAAAATTCCCTAGTCATAGGAGTATCAAGACTGGGTATCGGTACTCCAGTTTAGACTAGTGTATACGTTTCATAACCCAGTATGGGTCGATGGATGATCCCATAGCCATTGGTGTTTGACACCGATGATTGTATACAGGTGCTCATTGGATGAGGTACACTGGACGGACTCACCGAGAACTCCTAGATGGTATTATACCAATCGTCAGACATCAGTTCTCTGGTGACATGAGTACAGAGTAGTCCCTAGACCCAAGATCGCCATAGTGTCTTATGTGTGTTCCTACTGTATTTAGATTACTACCCTACCATGGTTTTAAACAGTCGTGCAAACAGATTTTAGTTGGGTACAGTCCCGAAGCACATAGATGCAGTGATCGATCGAGGGAATTCGTTCTCCCGGTATAGGGAGTTGATGTCGCACTGTGCATAGTTGGCTATGACATAAGTCCTTGGCCAAGGCATACGAGATTTACTGATAAGTGTTATCAGTAGTTTCTTAGATGGACATGAGCTTGACGTCAGCATGACTTTTCGGGTCATTAGAAGTCTGACGGTTTCCACCTCCCAGACCCGGTATGCGATGATCTTAGAAGAAGAGACCGGACTGTACGGTGAATGTCACTAATAGGCTCTAGCAGCGTACGGATGATCTTGTGAAGGGTTACCTACGACGACAGCAAGGTTTCGGGAGGCATCGTCCATGCCAAATTAAAAATTTGCCGTTTTAGCTAATCCTAACTTGAATCGTAAAATAGAAATATACGGAATCTAAAGCAAACAACTTTGCAATAAGTAAAGAGAGCGAGGAATACAACCTTTGTAGACCGGTCCTTCACTTCAATAGCTCCGTGTAGTAGCCCCCTTCGCTGCGATCGTAAACTCCGGACTCTAGAAAGGCTCCCACGAAGAAACGAACATGCTTGCTTCGAAGACTTCGAGGCCGAAGATGATCTACGTCGGGGAGACACTAACCCAAGCTATTTTTTCACTAGGTCAAGAACTTTGTGAAGAGAACACCCTCTACTAAATGGCAAGTAGTAGAGAATGATGAAGTAGGAAGTTTGCTCACATTAGAAATGAATTTCTCACATTTTATCTCATACCTCCATTAGAGCTAGAAAGCTTTTGAGGAGGAGGAAGAAGAAGAACTTACTCATCCAAATGAATTATTAGTGAGGTTAATAATGCAACCAAGGGTTAAGCATGTCATGCTTAACCCTTGTAGAGAGTTAACCATGTGCTATGGTTAAAGATTAGGTCAAAAATATCTTAAGCAATAGAAAGAGAGAGAACAAACTCAAAGATGCCTTGAAACTTCTACAAGCTTTCAACAAATATCAACCATAACTAATTCCTCAATTTTGAATTACTTAATGATAAATTTAAACCCTAATCTTAATCCTAGCATGGTTAAACCCTCCTTAACCCTAGTTGCATTTGTAACCTAACTTGATACATTTAACATATATCACATATACATCAATATACCCTATATCAGAAAAGAAATCATAAGTGAGCTAATAACAGTTAATGTAATGTAATATATCAAATATATAATTATACATTAAATTATTAAATCAACACTTGATTTAATAATCCGGCTATATCACATATAACCGACTAATATCATAATGTAACATCTTATAGAATCAATACTTGATCCGATAACCCGGCTATATCACATATAACCTTTGTCACACATCGCGAGAATATAGTGCGGTATCACATATTGCATTAATCTCGGTCCCGCACATATCACATATGTGCTCCTACTCCGTTTCGCTTGAGCCAGGAAACCCCTGTGTAGGACTCTAAAGACTCGTCAATACGCCGGCAGTAGGTGATGATCATATCAAACACCCACAAGCCACAAGCAGTCTGCTAAACATAACGGCCACTCAGGTATTGAGCGATCAGAAGATCAACAAGCAAGCCTGCTCACACTCCTGTGAATCCAATCAGTAACACTACCGTACAGTCCGGTCTCTTCGTCTGATATGTCGCATATCTCATCTAGGGGTGGTAAACGTCAGATCCCAGTAACTCGATAAGTCATGTCGATATGAGGCTCATAACGGCTCGAGAAACTACTGATAACACTTACCAGTATATCTCAGTAGCAGCCTTGGCCAAGGACTTCATGTTATAGCCAATCGAGCACAGCGCAACATCAACTCCCTATACCGGGAGAGACGAAACCCCTCCTATCACTCATTGCCCCCATGTGACTCAGGACTGTACCCAAAAGCCACCATTTTGCATGTTCTCTTGAACATGGTAAGGTGGAGATCAAAGCATAGTGGGAATCACACAAGACTCTATGATGATCTCGGGTCTACAGACTAACCTGTACCAGTGTCACCTGAGAACTGCCATCTGACATGAGGTATAATACCATCTGGGAGTTCTCGGAGAGTCCGTCCAGTGTACCTAGTCTCCACCGAGCACCCGTATACTGTCTCTGATGTCAAACACCAATGGATATGGGATCATCCATCGCCCATCTACATGGGTCGAGAAGCTATACACTAGTCTACTCTGGTATATCGATGCCCTGTCTCGATACACCTACGACTAGGAACATTTGAAGGATGTACTTATCGACTACTCTGTCCCCACTAGTATGATCTGCATCATAGTCCTTATAGTCAAGTACTCATCCTAAGGGCTTTACCAACATGTATCATAGAGACAATTAGTGTACATATTAAGATAAAGAGCAACCAGATAGCATACTATCATGTCGAGCAAGAAAGTCCTCCCTATATATGTCCAAGCATCCACTAAATATACATCGTATGCACCGTAATGGTCTCTAGGGCATACATATAACTAACAATCTTCCACTTGCACTAAGACCATCTGTTGTAGTATCTCATACCCAACAATCAGCAGTGGTTGAAGTATCTCATACTCAACCATCCCATAAAAGTCTCTACTGGGAAATAGGCCTTTGTGAGTGGATCCGCGCTGTTGTCCTCTGTGTCTACTCTCCTATCCTTGATCTCCCTGAAGATCAACCATCTCCATGATAAGGTGATACTGCCTAAGAATATGTCTGTATCACTGATGTGAAGGGGGTTCCTAGGCCAAAGCCACAACTCCATTGTCACACAATGGTAGGAATGAAGTTCATCTCATGAACTATATACATCCAGACTTCCTCTTTGGTAGCATCTTTGGTAACAATGTATCCAGCCTTTATCGTCTAGTTTGTCACGATATCTAGCTTAGAACTCTTCCAACATACCGTCCCTCCACTGAGGGTAAAGACAATGCCTGTGACTGACATTCAGTCGACCTTACCACCCTGAAAGCTATCCAGTGATTCTCCCCAGGATCGTTTGATACCATCTCACTACATCTAGTGAGAATCCTAACATCCACTTAGATCTATCTCATAGATCCAAAACCCTGGATTTAGGAGGTATCACCTTCATCCTATATGGAGAATCCATGTGATAAGAGAAGATTGACCGAGCGTAGCATAGGAAACTCTTTTCCTATCAAGAGTATGTCATCCACGTATAATACGAGGATCACCACCATACTCCCTACTACCTTTTTGTATATACAAGGTTCATCTACCATTTTGATGAAGTCAAACTCTTTGACTACCACATCAAAACAGATGTTCCAACTCCGCGATACCTACTTTAACCTATAAAGCAACTTGCACATGTTTCCGCTGCTCCCACTGTCTACGAAACCCTCTGGCTATATACTTATAGACGCTTCCTTCTAAATCATTATTTAGAAAGGCTGTCATGACACCTAACCGCCAGATATCGTAGTCATGGTATGTAGCAATGGCAAGTAGGATCCGGATGGAATTAAGCATAGGGACTAGAAAAGGTTTCATCATAATCCACACCTGGTGGATGACGAGAACCTTTTGCAACAAGTCTTAGCTTTGAAAGTCTCAACTTTTCCATGTACACCAAGTAATCTTCTCAAGATATACTTTCTCCTGATGGGGATTTAACCCTTCAGATAAAGCAACCAAAGTCCATACTTTGTTGGTGTATATGGATTCCATCTCAAATTGCTTAGCATCCGGCCATCCTCACAGAGTCCCCACTCCTGATGGCCTGCTCGAAACTAGTTGAGTCATCATCTCATGATGCAATCTTCGCTCCCACTGTCATAGAGAAAATCGAAGTATCTCTCAGGTGGGTGAGGAACCCTACTAGATCGGCGGAGAGGCTGAGGTTCGTCGGGAGCTATTGAATTCTTCGGTTCTACCAAATCATCAGCTGCAGTTTGTATAGCTGGAACTTCTTCCAGTTCTACCTCATAACCACTAATTTCTTCACAAGAAATTCCCTTTCTAAAAGGTGGCATTCTAAGAAACAAAACGCCTTTTCTCCCCAGTGTGGTAGAAGATATTTCATTGCGAATGCTTGGGATATCCAACAAACTTCCACAGAACTGACCTTGCCTCGAGCTTGTCCGGATTTTGCTTTCAAACATAGGCCGGACAATCCAAATCTTAACATACTTAAGAGATGGGCTCTTCCTATTTCATATCACATATGGAGTGGTAGGCACCTGATTTGGTTGGAACCCTATTCAATAGGTATGCAGCTTCTCAAGTGCATAACCCTCCAAAAGGAAATAGGCAACTTAGTAGTACTCATCATAGAGCACACCATATCACATAGGGTGCGATTGCTCCGCCCCGATATACCAACGTACTGTGGTGTATACAGAGGAGTAATGCTGAGAGAGAATCTCATTCTTTTTTAGAATAGTCCAGGATATCCGTGCTCAAGTATTCTCCTCCCTGATCACATCAAAAGACATAATACTTTTACCCGTTTTGGTTCTCTACTTCTGACTTATATTCTTTGAATTTCTTAAAAGGTTCAGACTTGTGTTTCAACAGGAACACATGTGCGAGTCTTGAGAGATCATCAGTGAATGTAATGAAGTACAAAGAACCAGTCCTGGCATGTGTAGACTGGGGACCCACATACATCATCATGTATCAATCCTAAGAGTTCACCAACTCTTTCTCTGTTTCCAATAAACAGAGTTATGGTCATCTTATCTTTGTGACATGACTGGCAAGTTTCACAAGATGTAAGTTCAAACTGATTTAAATATGCATCTTAATATAACTTAGCTAGTCGGGTCGCATGGATATGACCTAGTCTACAATGCCTCAAGAAGGATTCGTTCATTTCTGAACTCTTCCTCTTGTGTGTGTTTTTGTAACGCTTTAAAATTGGTTTAGGTTATTTTCGAGTTAATTAGCGATAATGCGTGTTTTCACAAAACTTAGTTAATAGCTATTTCCACCTAGACTGGAATAAATCTACTTTTAATCGTGATAGTATGTAGTTATATATATAATAGTGTTTTATTAATTATAAATTAGTTTAGTGTTCACTTAATTAGCAAATTTTCTTAACCATTTTTCCTAAGCAAAATTAGCTAGCATGCACAACCCTAATCACCCAGGTTAAGTTATAACTTTTCTTCATTTTCTTTTTTCCCCTTGCATGGTTCTATTACCCGCACAAAACAAAACAAATAAAAATAATAATAAGAAAAGAAATGGGAGGCATGGGGCGTATTAGGTGAAGAGTGGACCTTGACTTTTGACTACACTCTCTCTCTCCCTCTCATTTTTCTGCAACAACATATTCATCTTCTTCTTCTTCTTCTTCTTCTTCTCCTCCTTGCATTCAAACACAAATCCCTACACAAAAAATCCACCTTTTCTTTATAAAACCATTGCAAAACACCTCCTTTGTTGGTCTTGATGGCAAATCCTTGCCTTTGAAGGCAAGTGCAGCAAGTTAGACTCCCCTAAGACCATATTGAGGTATTAAACTCACCCAAATCATGTTATTGCTAAACTTGTAGTTTTTATTAGCTAAAAGTTGTGTTTTTGTGAGTTTTTGTGCTAATGAGATGGTTTAAGTGAAGATTAGGGTAAGTTAGGGTTTTTAGGGTTTGATTAACTTAGTTAGGTGCTATTAATGTTGTTTTAACCAAGTTATTTCTTCAGGTTACACTAAAATACCATTTGTATCCAATTAGTGTTAATTTAGCATTTTAGTTAAGTTTTGGGCTCATTTTGTGATCTGCTTTCAACCCGGTTGCTTCAGGAAAAAGTTGAGTTTATTGGAGCATGTTCACCAGACCTAGACCACACACACGAAGCACGGGACCCCCATTCTTCTTCTAGGCCGCAAATAAATAGGTTTTGGCCGCAAATTGCGGCCAGATGTTGGAGCTGGGTGTCGGGGTTTGGTGGTTTGGTGTCTGCTGCTTATTGAAGGTCTTTGGTGTACGCAACTTTTTCTAGTTCAGCTTGGATCAAAATCTGGAACAAAATACCTTCTTTCCAATATGTTTAAGCTTGCGTGACACGTGTGTTATATGAGTGGGTTTAGTGTTTGTGGCGTATCACAGCGTGTCGGGGTAGTTTCAGACGCGTATACACACGTTTTGGTGTATCGGATTCACACGCGTTTAGCTTGCGATGCGAGTTTATCATTTAGTTTTGATATCGCGTTTTTGTAGGATTTTAGCTTATGTGTATTCTTTGTGTAAATTCTAGGTTCGCAGGCGGGTACTTCCGACGCTGCAAAGAAGGAAAAGCAGGTAGTCAGCTACACCTAGCATGAGATCATAATGAGTAGATTTAACATCTACGGGGAAATCGCCCGTATGGCGTTAAGCGTCAGGGCTTGATAGGATATTGTAGTCGCGCGTGTGTGTATATATATATATATATTGCTTGTGCATATGTACTATTGTAGCGTACCCTTCTTTTGTTGCATATAGACACAGTATTTATGTAACACCGCACTGTCACTAACGGTTCAAGCTGCACGAGCACTATTTGTATGTTACACCCACACCGTTAGTGATTGCCATGACACTCGCACCATAGGATTGCTACGAACCATACATCATTGGATTATCTCATCACTGATGATTAGAAATGATTCTGTCCCATATTGTACACTCATGCTTGCGTATATACCACTTGTACATCCATATTGGCACATATACATATCATACATCCATACTTGTGTATATATATATATCTTGGTGCATCCAGGCCTACATACATACTCTTGCGCATACTTAGATGATGCTGACTTTGATTTTGGAAAATTGGGGACCGCATGAAATGTTTTCAACTGGATCCTTTTAAAAGAGCGGTTTTCCCCTTTTACTCATGGTACGATTTTATGCGGCATACGACACATTGCATGGATTTACGCAGTGAGGTTTGGATTCGTGTGATTTCTGGATTTGAGATCCGTGGTATTATTTTAAGAAAGTATGCACTGTTTTGAAAAAAACCGGTTTCTTTTGATATGATATTTCAGTGCGTCCACCATGTGTTTTCTCGGTTCTGAGACGTGTGACATGTGAAACCCGATTCGAGGAGGAGGACGATCCGTTTGCGGGTATATGGTGGACCCGGTATGGTACCCCAGGGCGAGAGAGAGATTTCGTGTGGATGACGATGAGCCTGGAAGAGGGATTCCTACCTACCGGTGATTGGTTGGACCTGGCGGTTATCCGGAGGATACTGACCAGAGTCGAAAGATGGATATGAGATGACCCGTACTGCCGGGGCCGAGGAATCCGTGTTTTATACAGGCTCGCATTAAAACACGGACGTCCTAGTATATCCAATATTTCATATAAGTTCTTCTGCTGCAATGTTCTGTGATGAGATCATATTACTGCCTGAGACGAATGTTTATATTATATATATGAGATCTATGTTATATTGCAGATTTCGTTTCATATCTGATGCTTGTGAAGCAAAATTAAAATGGGACTTCATTAATGAGATTAATGAAATAAAAGAAACCTAAAGATGTTATAGAAACTTGTTTAAAAACTGGTAGCTCTAGTTCTTGCTTTGCATAGCGGTGTTCCTTGTAGAACATCCAGCACTTATTCGATAAGGAAAGAGCCGAGATCCCTTCACCGGGAGTGACCTCTTTAGTGAAACTAGCAGATGCTACAAACTCAGTTTGTCTTTTGATTGCTTCTATAGTTCTTGCTTTGCACAACGATATTTATGAAATATCCTGCACCTTATTCGATGAGGAAAGGGCCGATGATCCTTTCACCGGGAGTGACCCCTTTAGCAAAACTAGAAAAGCCTAAAAAACACTCCATTTAAAATCACTCGATTCTACAACGATATCAAGTTCATTACGCAAA
This sequence comes from Agapanthus africanus, assembly GCA_030015575.1. NCBI lineage: Eukaryota > Viridiplantae > Streptophyta > Magnoliopsida > Asparagales > Amaryllidaceae > Agapanthus > Agapanthus africanus. The sequence continues at coordinate 468,560,004 of JASDDO010000022.1, forward strand.
GGGTTTTCTTCAAAACCTGTCGTAGCCCTCCGTCATTTCAGATAAGGACCGTTTAGTATTCGTGCTGCGTTTGTTGGCCTTTGTCAAGGCGTAGTGTGCGGTAGCTGAATAATACTTATCTGCTTATGCACATGATGCAGATTGGATTAGGGTAGTCGTGCGACCTTGTTGGCCTTTGTCAAGGACCTTGCGGGTGGATTTAATTCAATCAGGAAATGACGGGTTGAACTTGACTAGCAGCCTATGGTTTGTTGGCCTTTGTCAAGGTTATAGGAGGCTAGGGGTAAAATATTATCGGGTATTTCAAGTGTTGAAATTTGCAATGAGATTGCATACCTTCTATGAGATAGTTGGATCCCGATACCCGTTGCGAGTAAGAGTTACTCCTGGGAGAGTTTTACACATTACAATTAGCCGATCAAGTAGGTGTCTAGAAAGGTGTTAACGGGGTTACACCCCTGGGAAAACGAGGTTTGCTTTAATTAGGTTCGTGCAAAAGCACGGGGGACCTCCCTCAAAGTACCGGCACTGGCCTGGCTGAAAGATTGGCGAACCTGTAGCATGTAATTAATCCCGGCTAGTCTTTCCTTTTAGGGTTTGAAGGAAGATTTGACTAAAACAGTGGGAGACATCCTGATTAGATATATTAGATAACCAATCTAATCTTGCAAGAGCATACGCTGAGTGTTTTCTTCTCTCTCTCTCCAGGTAACGACCATATCACGCCTTAATCAAGATAATAATACGGATATATTGACCGAACCCGCTTGTTATACTGAGCTGGGAACGTTGGTCCCGCTCCAACTTATAAATGTTATAAGACAGCAGGAAATTGGGGATTACCAGAATTCCCGTGCCGCCCAAATGAAGAAAGTGCATACTGATGCATCATCTTCGGGTGTGTTCATTACAGAGAACTATTTCTCAGTATCCTTTACGTCCTGGGTATTTGATATCGGATCAGGATCCCACATATGTAATTTGTTACATGGGCTACAGATAGGTAGAGGACTGAGAACGGGTGATAAGTTTCATGAGATAGAAACGGTGCAAGAGTTGCAACCAAGTCTGTTGGTCACTATCACCATGTATTACCAGAATACATTGATTCTGAACGAATGTTATTAGATACTGAACCTGATGTATAACATCATATCAGTCTCTTTATTTGTAAAGAAAGGATATAATTTTGTATTGTTGGATAATGTTTTGAACATTTCCTATATCAAGAGTTGATCGGTTCAGGCACGTTATCTAAAAGCATTGACGTTCTAAATCAAACTACAGTTCTTAGTATACAGAACACACACAAGAGGAAGAGTTCAGAAATGAACGAATCCTTCTTGAGGCATTGTAGACTAGGTCATATCAATGCGACCCGACTAGCTAAAGTTACATTAAGATGCATATTTAAATTTGTTTGAATTTATATCTTGTGAAACTTGCCGGTCATGTCATAAAGATAAAATGACCATAGCTTTGTTTATTGGAAACAGAGAAAGAGTTAGTGAACTTTTGGGATTGATACATGTTGATGTATGAAGGTCCCCTGTCTACACATGCCAAGACCGGTTCTTTGTACTTCATTACATTCACTAATGATCTCTCAAGATTCAGACATATGTTCCTGTTGAAACACAAGTCCGAAGCTTTTGAGATATTCACAGAATATAAGTTAGAAGTAGAGAACCAAAAAACGGGCATAAGTATTATGTCCTTTAATGAGATCAAGGAGGAGAATACTTGTGCACGGAGATTCCTGGACTATTCTAAAGGAGAGTGATATTCTCTCTCAGCATTACTCCTCTGTATACACCACAGTACGATGGTATATCGGGGTGGAGAAATAGCACCCTATGTGATATGGTGTGCTCTATGATGAGTACTTCTGAGTTTCCTATTTCCTTTTGAAAGTTATGCACTTGAGAAGCTGCATACCTATTGAATATGGTTCAAATCAAATCAGTTGCCTACCACTTCATATGTGATATGGAATGTGAAGAGCCCATATCTTACGTATGTTAAGATTTGGGGTTGTATAGCCTATGTCTAAAAGCATAATGCGGACAAGCTCGAGGCAAAGTCAGTTCTGTAGAACTGGAAAGAGTTCCAGCTATACAAACTGCAGCTGAGGATTTGGTAGAACCAAAGGATTCAATAGTAACCAACGAACCTCAGCCTCTCCGCCGATCTAGTAGGGTTCCTCACCCACCTGAGAGATACTTCGGTTTCTCTATGACAGTGGGAGCGAGGATTATATCATGAGATGATGACCCAACTAGTTTCGAGCAGGCCATCAGGAGTGGGACTCTGTAAGAATGGCTGGATGCTTAACGATCTGAGATGGAATCCTTATACACCAACAAAGTATGGACATTGGTTACTTTATCTGAAGGGTTAAATCCCCATCAGGAGCAAGTATATCTTGAGAAGATTACTTGGTGTACATGGAAAAGTTGAGACTTTCAAAGCTATGCTTAAGTCCATTCAGATCCTACTTGCCACGGCTACATACCATGACTACGATATCTGGTGGTTGGATGTCATGACTGCTTTTCTAAATGATGTTTTAGAAGAGAGCGTCTATAAGTACACAGCCAGAGGGCTTCATAGACAGTGGGAGCAGCGGAAACGTGTGCAAGATACTTTATAGGATAAAGCAGGCATCGCGGAGTTGGAACGTCTGTTTTGATGTGGTAGTCAAAGAGTTTGACTTCATCAAAATGGTAGATGAACCTTGTATATACAAAAAGGTAGTAGAGAGTTTGGTGGCGATCCTCGTAGAGTACGTGGATGACATACTCTTGATAGGTAAGGAGTTTCCTATGCTATGCTTGGTCAATCTCCGCTTATCACAAGGATTGTCCATATAGGATCAAAGATGATACCACCTAAATCCTGGGTTTTGGATCTATGAGATAGATCTAATTGGACGTTAGGATACTCACTAGTTGTAGTGAGATAGTATCAATCGATCCTGGGGAGAATCACTGGAAAGGTTCCAGGGTGATAAGGACGACTGAATGTCAGTCGCAGGCATTGTCTTTACCCTCAGTGGAGGGACGGTATGTTGGAAGAGTTCCAAGCTAGATACCGTGACTTACTAGACGATTATAGGCAAGATACATCGTTACCAAGGATGCTACCAAAGAGGTAGTCTGGATATATAAGTTCATGAGATGAACTTTGTTCCTACCATTGTGTGGCAATGGAGTTATGGCTTATGCCAAGGAACCCCCGTCCCATCAGAAATCCGGATATAATTCTTAGGCAGTATCACCTGATCATGGAGATGGTTGATCTCCAGGGAGATTGAGGTTAGGAGAGTAGACACAGAGGACAACAACGCGGATCCACTCACAAAGGCTTTTTTCCCAGTAGAGACCTTTATAGGATGGTTGAGTATGAGATACTTCAACCACAGCTAATTGTTAGGTATGCGATACCACAACAGATGGCCCTAGTGCAAGTGGGAGATTGTTAGTTATATGTATGCCCTAGAGGCCATTACTGTACATATGATGTATATTGTAATGGATGCTTGGACATATATATGGAGGACTTTCTTGCTCGACATGATAGTATGCTATCTGGTTGTACTTTATCTTAAACTGTATTCTGATTGTCTCTATATTACATGTTGATAAAGCCCTTAGGATATGTACTCGACTACTGGGACTATGATGAGATCATACTAGTGGGGCCACGGTAGTCGACGAGTACATCCTATAACTGTTCCTAGTCGAGGGTGTATCGAGACAGGGCATCGATACCCCAGAGTAGACTAGCGTATACGCATCTTGACCCATATGATGGGCGATGGATGATCCCATATCCATTGGTGTTTGACATCAAGGATGGTGTACGGGTGCTCAGTAGAGACTGGGTACACTGGATGGACTCGCCAAGAACTCCCAGATGGTATTATACCTCACGTCAGATGACAGTTCTCCGGTGACACTGGTACATAGTAGTCTGTTGACTCGAGATCGTCATAGAGTCTTGTGTGATTCCCACTGTGCTTTGATTTCCATCATACCACGTCCAAGAGGGCGTGCAAAAAGGTGGCTTTTGGGTACAGTCCCGAATCACATGAAGGCAATGAGCGATAGGAGGGGATTCGTCTCTTCCGGTATAGGGAGTTGATGTTGCGCTGTGTTCGATTGGCTATAACTGGAAATCCCTGGCCAGGGTTGCTGAGATTTACTGGTAAGTGTTATCAGTAGTTTCTCGAACTGTTATAGACCTCATATCGACACGACTTATCGAGCTACTGGGGTCTGATGTTTACCACCCCTAGGCGAGATATGCGACATATCAGACGACGAGACCGGACTGTACGGGAGTGTTATTGATTGGATTCATAGGAGAATGTACAGGCTTGCTTGTTGATCTTCTGAGCACTCAATACCTAGGTAGCTGTTACATTTAGCTGACCGCTTGCAGCTTGTGGGTGTTTGATATGATCATCACCTACTGCCGGCGTATTGACGATTCATTAGAGTCATACACAGAGGTTTCTTAGCTCAGGTAAAACGAAGTAGGAGCACATATGTGATATGTGCGGGACCGAGGATAATGCGGTATGTGATACCGTATTGGATTCTCGCGATATGAGATATCGGCCGGGTATATGTGATATAGCTGGGTCATCGTATTAGTCGGTTATATGCGATATAGCCGGATTGTCGGATCAAGTGTTGATTCGATAATTTAATGTATAATAATATATATGATATATTAAATTACATTAACTAATATTAGCTCACTAAAAGATTCTTTTTCTCACTCGGGTAATACATTGATATATATGCGATATATGTTAATTGTATTATTTTATTTTGTTACGATAAATATTATATATGTGATATATAATATTGTAACATGATATGGTTATTAATGCAACATGTTTTGTGGAGTTTAAACATGATTAGGGTTTGGATTAGGGTTAAGACTTCTAGTAGATTCTAGAAGCTTTTCTTTTGTCTTGGAAAAGATATTATGATTGATATTTTCAAGTGACTCACTTTTAACCCAACCCAAACCCTAGCCCTTGGTTAATTCTCTACAAAGGTTTAGCAACCATGGTTGCATTATTGATCATTATCTTCTTTTCATTATTCATCACAAAAGGATTGATTATTATTCATTCATCTTCTTCCTTCTTTCTTTCATGGAAAAAGCTTTCTACCTTTTTTCCAAGTGATGAAATTGAGTGAGAATAAGATTATAAATGAGAGCAAAAATCCTAATTCATCATTCTCATCTATCCTTGCCCTTTAGATGAGAGTGTTCACTTCATTTAGTGAGTGTTAGCTTGTGTTAATGAAACTTCAAGGTAGATCATTTTTATTATCGAAGATCGGAAGCAAGACTGCATCTTTCTCTTCGTGAAGCCTCTCGAGAGTCCGGAACACGATGATCGCAGCGAAGGGACCTCAACACGGAGCTTAAGAAGTGAAGGACCGGATCCACAAAGGTTGTAATCCCTCTCACTTAGTGTTAAAGAGTTTAACATGCTTGTTTTCGCCTAATCTCAAGTTTAAAGATCCGGCTTTGGGTTGTTCGGCACGGCTAAATTTTAAATCGGGCATGGTTGATGACTCGTAGACCCTTGTATGCGTGCCCGGCAACCATACATTTGGGAGGTAGCTGGGATCACAGAGTTCTCCTACAACAACAGCTTCCATGAGACCATTCAGATGGCGCCATTCGAGGCTCTATATGGGAGGAGATGCAGATCGCCCGTCTGTTGGACAGAGTTCAGTGAGAGCAGTATTTTGGGGCCGCAGATTTTTGAGGAGACGACCGCGAAGATCCAGTTGATTCCCGATTGGATGAGAGCAGCCCAGAGCAGGCAGAGATCTTATGCGGACCGTCGTCGGTGCAGACTTGAGTTTTCTGTTGGCGATCATGTTTTCTTGAGGGTCTCCCCAATGAAAGGTTTGATGAGATTTGGGAGGAAGGGGAAGTTTAGTTCTAGATATGTGGGCCCCTTCGAGATCCTCGAGCGTATTGGTGCAGTTGCATATCGGTTAGCTCTTCCGCCCAGTTTTCCAGATGTTCACCCCATATTCCACATTTTGATGCTCCGCAAGTATCTTCATGATCCTTCGCATGTGATTCAGCACCCGACGATCTACCTGGAGCGCGGCCTTTCTTTTGCAGAGCAGTCGGTGGTCATCCTAGATCGGTAGGTGAAGAAATTGAGATCGAAGGTTATACCATTCATCAAGGTCCTTTGGCGTGGCCCGGGCAGCGAGGAGGTCACCTGGGAGACCGAGGACGAGATGAGGAAGAAATATCCCCATCTCTTTGAAGGTACGCGTAGCTAGATTTTTAAATTCGGGGACCGAATTTCTTTAGGGGGGAGGATTGTAACGCTTTAAAATTGGTTTAGGTTATTTTCGAGTTAATTAGCGATAATGCGTGTTTTCACAAAACTTAGTTAATAGCTATTTCCACCTAGACTGGAATAAATCTACTTTTAATCGTGATAGTATGTAGTTATATATATAATAGTGTTTTATTAATTATAAATTAGTTTAGTGTTCACTTAATTAGCAAATTTTCTTAACCATTTTTCCTAAGCAAAATTAGCTAGCATCCACAACCCTAATCACGTAGGTTAAGTTATAACTTGTCTTTATTTTCTTTTTCCCCCTTGCATGGTTCTATTACCCGCACAAAACAAAACAAATAAAAATAATAATAAGAAAAGAAATGGGAGGCATGGGGGGTATTAGGTGAATAATGGACCTTGACTTTTGACTACACTCTCCCTCTCCCTCTCATTTTTCTGCAACAACAGCAGAGGCGGCAGCAACAACAGCATATTCATCATCATCATCTTCTTCTTCTCCTCCTCCTTGCATTCAAACACAAATCCGTACACAAAAAAATCCACCTTTTCTTCATAAAACCATTGCAAAACACCTCCTTTATTGGTCTTGATGGCAAATCCTTGCCTTTGAAGGCAAGTGCAGCAAGTTAGACTCCCCTAAGACCATATTGAGATATTAAACTCACCTAAATCACGTTATTGCTAAAATTGTAGTTTTTATTAGCTAAAAGTTGTGTTTTTGTGAGTTTTAGTGCTAATGAGATGGTTTAAGTGAAGATTAGGGTAAGTTAGGGTTTTTAGGTTTGATTAACTTAGTTAGGTACTATTAATGTTGTTTTAACCAAGTTATTTCTTCAGGTTACACTAAAATACCATTTGTATCAAATTAGTGTTAATTTAGCGTTTTAGTTAAGTTTTGGGCTCATTTTGTGATCAGCTTTCAACCCGGTTGCTTCAGGAAAAAGTTGAGTTTACTAGAGCATGTTCACTAGACCTAGACCACACACACGAAGCACAGGACCCCCATTCTTCATCTAGGCCGCAAATAAATAGGTTTTGGCCGCAAATTGCGGCCAGATGTTGGAGCTGGGTGTCAGGGTTTGGTGGTTTGGTGTCTGCTGCTTATTGAAGGTCTTTGGTGGACGCAACATTTTCTAGTTCAGCTTGTATCAAAATCTGGAACAAAATACCTTATTTCCAATACGTTTAAGCATGCGCGACACGTGTGTTATGTGAGTGGGTTTAGTGTTTGCGGCGTATCACAGCGAGTCGGGGTAGTTTCAGACGTGTATACACACGTTTTGGCGTATCGGATGCACACTGTTAGTTATGTATATGCCCTAGAGGCCATTGTTGTACATATGATGTATATTATAATGGATGCTTGGATATATATAGAGATGACTTTCTTGCTCGTCATGATAGTATGCTATTTGGTTTCACTTTATCTTAACATGTTGACTTGTACTGGTTTACTGTTTTTCTCTCACATGTTGATAAAGCCCTTAGGATCTGTACTCGACTACTGGGACTATGATGAGATCATACTAGTGGGGCCACGGTAGTCGATGAGTATATCCTATAACTGTTCCTAGTCGAGGGTATATCGAGACAGGGCATCGATACACCAGAGTAGACTAGCGTATACGCATCTTGACCCATATGATGGGCGATGGATGATCCCATATCCATCGGTGTTTGACATCAGAGATGGTGTACGGGTGCTCAGTGGAGACTGGGTACACTGGACGGACTCGCCGAGAACTCCCAGATGGTGATATACCACACGTCAGATGGCAGTTCTCCGGTGACACTGGTACAGGGTAGTCTGAAGACCCGAGATCGTCATAGAGTCTTGCGTGATTCCCACTGTGCTTTGATTTCCACCTTACCACGTCCAAGAGGGCGTGCAAAACGGTGGCTTTTGGGTACAGTCCCGAATCACATGGAGGCAATGAGCGATAGGAGGGGATTCGTCTCTCTCGGTATAGGGAGTTGATGTTGCGCTGTGTTCGATTGGCTATAACTGGAAGTCCCTGGCCAGGGCTGATATAGAGATTTACTGGTAAGTGTTACTAGTAGTTTCTCGACCTGTTATGAGCCACACATCGACATGACTTATCGGTTACTGGGGTCTGACGTTTACCACCCCTAGACTTGATATGCGACATATCAGACGAACAGACCGGACTGTACGGGAGTGTTACTGATTGGATTCACAGGAGAACGCACAGGCTAGCTTGTTGATCTTCTGATCGCTCAATACCTGGGTGGCTGTTACGTTTAGCTGACCGCTTGCAGCTTGTGGGTGTTTGATATGATCATCACCTGCTACCGGCGTATTGACGATTCTTTAGAGTCCTACACAGAGGTTTCTTGGCTCAGGCGAAACGGAGTAGAGGCACATATGTGATATGCGCAGGACCGAGGATAATGCGATATGAGATACCGTATTATATTCTCGAGATATTTAGATATGAACCGGGTCATCGGATCAAGTGTTGGTTCGATGAATCGGTACATGATATATTAGTCGGTAATATTTGATATAGCCGGATCGTCGGATCAAGTGTTGATTCAATGATTTAATGTATAATAATATATATGATATATTGTATTACATTATCTAATATTGGCTCGCTTTATTATTTCATTTTCTCACTGGATGATACATTGATATATATGCGATATATGTTAATTGTATTATTTTCTTTTGTTGCAAATATATAATATATATGTGATATATATTATTATGACATGATATGATTTATTGTTAAACATGTTTAAGGATGATTAAATGAGGTTAGGGTTTGATTAAGGTTAGATGCTTCATGCACTTTCTAGAAGCTTCATCTTTTGTCATGGTTAAGATATTTTTGATGACACATTTCTAACCCAACCAAACTCTAACTCTAGTTTATTCTCTACAAAATCTTAGCCACTCATCCTTGACCATGGTTTATATATCAATCATATACATTTCTATCCATTCATCACAAAAGGAGATTATCAATATCTTTTCCATTATCATCTTCTTCTCTCTTGAAAAAGCTCACTAGAAATTCTTTATGTGATGAATAAATATGAGAAAATGATTTAAAAAGAAAGCATAAATACTACTCTCTCATCCTCATCTCATCTAGCCCATGAGATTAGTGTGTTCATCTCTTTAGAGTGAGAAAGCTTGAGTCTTTGCAACTTCAACGTAGATCATCGGAGATTTGGAACACTTCAAGCTAGCATGGATCGTTCGAGTCATGGAGCCTCTCATGAGTCCGGGAGATCGTGGATCGTGGCAAAGGGACTTCTACTCGGAGCTTGTGAAGCGAAGGAGCGGACTACAAAGGTTGTAATCCCTCACACTTAGATAAAAGTTATCATCTTGCATGTTTAACCCTAATAATCTAGCAAAGATCCCGGGTTTGGGTTGTTCGGCACGTCTAAATTTTTATCCGGGCATTTTTGATACCTTATGAACCTTCACAAGAGTGCCTAGGAACCCTACAGTGGTATCAGAGCCTAGCTAGAGCATTAGGCGACGTGTTTACGAAGTTAAAACTCCGATCGAACCCGAACCGACGAATTTAACCCCCTCTCTGGAAATTTTTCAAAATCTGGGATTTTTCTGAATTAAAAATACCTGAAAAATACAGCAGGGAAAGATAAGAATTTCGGTGGAAAAATAATCCACTGATCCGTACAAACCGCCGCGGAACCGCGGCCGTACCTTGCTTGGGCCGCGGAACCGCGGCAATTTAGAGAGATCAGGGCCCCATTTTTACACAGTAATTCATAGTTCTCTGGTTTATTGTTTATGGGTATTTTTAATCTGTTTCAAGTGTTGAATATTCTGGGGTTTGTTTTGTAATAGTAGACTCGATCGGAAATTTTAAATTCGTATTTCTTTCCGGATATTTAGAAACTGTTAAACTAGTTGAACGGATATCATTAACCCACTTTTTCCCGGCACGTAAAACTTTCAAGTGTTGAATTTTTATCGGGTTTAAATCTTTCGGAAAAATTGTACAAGTTAAGCGGTGGACCCTCTAGAAGACAACAAACCTTAACTCGATTATGTGACCGTCTTGAACTGCCTTTTGAACCTTCGGGTTTGGGGCAGTACGACGTGCCACATGTGAGGCGTTGGCTTGACCCTTCTACGGCTGGATCACCGATACTGTGACATATTCTGGGATTATTTGAACTCCGCTCAAGTGTTGAGCAATTTAGGAAATTTTGGGTATTTGATTATCTGTTCGGAAATTTAATACTGTCTATTTATCTGGAATGTGATACAATATGTGGAATTCATAGTGTTAGGCATGAAATGCGAAGTATGTGATATTTCGGATTTACGATGTCTAAAGTGATTGTGGATTCCAAATGTTGTAGTTTTACACTTTCTTTTCTGTGACCGTAAGTGTGATATGTGATATCGCCGGTTTCGTTGCTATATGTCAACGATAATTGGGATGCGCATATTTACTTACGTTGATGATATGTGATATTATGTGTTGCTGTGATATGTTATATTGGATCGTCGCGTTCTGAATAGCCGGGGGTTTTATGTGAGATGAGGGTTTTTATTTTCATTCATGTAAAATTCATTTGTAATGTAATATTCTTTTATTTGGGGAACTTCCAGGTTGAGGTTGCTGTCACCAGTGTATATTATTTACTTTTCCGCATTAGGTAGACCCAAGGAGGGGAGCACAAGTAACCGGGTTCTAGGGTCCAGTGGGAGGCCATCTCGAGGAGTCGAGATCGGGTCTCCTAACCCTAGAATTGCCAGTGTTACTTGCCGCTCTCGTAGGGGTCTTCGGATGTGGGTTTGGCTATTCGTCGCGACCGTGGAATCCGTGTTTTATACAGGCTCGTATTGAAAACACGGACGTCCTAGTATATCCAATAATTCATATATGTTCTTCTGCTACAATGTTCTGTGATGAGATCATATTACTGCCCGAGACGAATGCTTATACTATATATATATGCTGATATATAAATATTACTGCTTTCGTTTCTTCTGTAATGCTTAGGAAGCATAAGCTGATGGGATTTTATTAATGAGATTAATAAAAAGAAAAGAAACCTAAAGATGTTGTAGAATCAAAACTTTATAAAAAAGGGTAGCTACAGTTTTGCTTTGCACAGTGATATATATGATATATCCTGCACCTTATTCGATGGGGAAAGAGCCGACGATCCCTTCACCGGGAGTGACCTCTTTAGCGAAACTGGCAAATGCTACAAAACTCGGTTTGTCTTTTGATTGCTTTTAAAGTTTCGCTTTGCACAGCGGTATATATGATATATCCTGCAACTTATTCGATGAGGAAAGGGCCGACGATCCCTTCACCGGGAGTGACCCCTTTAGCGAAACTAAGAAAAGCCTCAAAAATACTCCTTTTCAAAACTTCACTCGATTCTACGACGATATCAAGTTCATTACGCTCAGGGTTTTCTGAAAAACCTGCGTAGCCCTCCGTCATTTCAGATAAGTACTTCTTAGTATTCGTGCTGCGTTTATTGACCATGTTAAGGCGTAGTGTGCGGTAGCTAATTAATACTTATCTGTTAAAACATATGATGTGATTGGATTAGGGTAGTCGTACGACTTTGTTGACCATGTTAAGGGTCGTACGAGTGGATTTAATTCAATCGGGAAATGACGGGTTGAACTTGGCTAGCGCTTATGATTTGTTGACCATGTTAAGGTCATGAGTTGCTAGGGGCAAAAGTATTATTGGGAATTTCAAGTGTTGAAATTTGCAATGAGATTGCATACCTTCTATGAGATAGTTGGATCCCGATACCCACTGCGTGTAAGAGTTATTTCTGGGAGAGTTTTACACAGGACAATTAGCCGATCAAGTAGGTGTCTAGAAAAGTGTTAACGGGGTTACGCCTCTGGGAAAACGAGGTTTACTTTAATTAGGTCTGTGCGAAAGCACGGGGAACCTCCCTCAAAGTACCGACACTGATCTGGCTGAAAGACTGACGAAATTGTAGGGTGTAATTAATCCCGGCTAATCTTACCTTTTAGGGTTTTAAGGTAGATTTGATAAAAATAGTGGGAGACATCCTGATTAGATAAGATAATAACCAATCTAATCTTGCAAGAGCATACGCTAAAGTGTTTTCTTCTCTCTCTCCAGGTAGCGACCATGTCAGGCCATAATCAAGATAATAATATGGATGTATTGACTGAACCCGATTATTGTACTGAGCAAGGGAACGTTGGACTCGTTCTTTCTTATAAGAGTTATAAGACAGAACAGGAAACAGGAGAATATCTGGATTCTCACGCCGCCCAAAAGAACATGCATGTTGATGCATCTTCTTCAGGTGTGTTAGTTATTGAGAACTGTTTCTCAGTTCACCCTACGTCCTGGGTATTAGATACCGGATCAGGATCCCATATATGTAAATTGTTACATGGGCTACGAAAAGGTAGAGAACTGGGAAAAGGTGATCATTCCGTTCAAGTAGGGAACGGTGCAAGTATCGTAGCCAAAGCAGTTGGCAAATATGTGCAAGTATTGCCGAGTCGTAATACACTGATTCTAAATGAGTGCTATTATATACCGAACATGATGTGCAACATTATATCAGTTTCTTTATTGAGTAAAGAGGGATATAATTTTGTAGTACAGGATAATGTTATGAACATATTCCTAGATCAAAAGTTGATTGCATCAGGCTCGTTACATAATGGCATATTCATTCTAAATCAGAATACAGTCCTGAATATACAAAACACACACAAGAGGAAAAGTTCAGATGTGAACGAATCCTACTTGTGACATTGTAGACTTGGTCATATCAATGCGACACGACTGGCTAAGTTACATAAGGATGGTTATTTGAATCCGTTCGAATTATCATCTTATGATACTTGCCATTCATGTCTCAAAGGAAAAATGACCAAAGCTCCGTTTAGTGGACACGGAGAAAGAGTTACTGAACTCTTAGGACTAATACATAGTGATGTATGCGGTCCCATGTCTACGCATGCCAGGAACGGTTCTTCCTACTTCATTACATTCACTGACGATCTCTCTAGATACGGACATGTGTTTCTGATGAAACACAAGTCTGAAGCTTTTGAGAAATTCAGAGAATATAAGCACGAAGTAGAGAACCAAACGGGCAAAAGTATTAAGATTCTTCGATCTGATCGAGGAGGTGAATACTTAAGCGGTGAGTTTTTAGATTATCTAAAAGAGAATGGGATTCTCTCTCAGCTCACTCCTCCTTATACACCACAGCACAACGGTGTATCGGAGCGGAGGAATCGCACCCTATTAGATATGGTGCGCTCGATGATGAGTACAACTGAGTTACCTATTTCCTTTTGGGGGTATGCACTTGAGACAGCCATACACCTATTGAATATGGTTCCTACCAAATCAGTGCCTACCACTCCATATGAGATATGGAAAGGGAAGAGACCATCTCTTAAGTATGTTAGGATATGGGGTTGTCCAGCCTATGTCAAAAGACAAAATCCGGACAAACTCGAGGCAAGATCAGTCTTATGTAAGTTTGTAGGATATCCCAAAAATTCACAAGGGTATATCTTCTACCACCTCGAGGAACAAAAGGTGTTTGTTTCTCGACATGCCACTGAAAGGTTCCTAGGCACTCTCAAGAGGTCTCACAAGGCATCAACCATGCCAATTTCAAAAATTAGAGGTGCCGAGAAACCCTAATACGGATCGTTGGCTAGAAGTTTAGGCGACAAAGCAACTAGTTAACTACTTTAACTAAGAGTACGGAAATACAACCTTTGTAGATCCGGTCCTCCACCTCCACGGCTCCGTGATGAAGTCCTCTCCGCTGTCCAAATGAAATCCCGGGCTCTAGCGTCGGCTTCATCGGAGAAATGGGCGGGCAAGGTCGTCGGCTTTGTGCCGAAGATGATCAACGTCGAGGCATCACAAGATCAAGCTCCCACTTCACCAAGTCATGAAACTTGTGAAGAAAACACACTCTACTACTTGGCAAGAGGTAGAGGATGAAGAAATAGGAAGTGGGTATACTTTAGAATTGGATTTCTCACTCATTTTCATCAATCACCATTGATGTAGCAAGCTTTCTTCATGGAAGAAGAAGATGAAGAAGAAGAAGAAGATATGATAAGTTCATAAGAATAATTGAAAAAGAATTATTCTTATCATAACTTGAACCATGGTTAGATGTAGAGAGTTAACTCAAGTTAGATGAATGGTTAGGGTTTGAAGAAGAAGACAAAAAGGTTACATGAGTCAAAGTTGCATGAAGCTTCAAGAAGCTTCATGTAAGAAAGCAACCTTTTTATTTTCTTTTCACCTTTTCTTTTAATCCAAATTAAAAGATAAATGAATGAATAAATGAATAAAAACCCTAACCATTTACTTAACCATGGTTTAACTCTTTACACAAACCCTAGCAATCATGTATCATCAAACAAAATACAATCAAGTGCACAAAAATATATCACATATACAATGTGCACACCCGAGTGAGAAAATCCATTTAAAGTAAACCGATACTAGTTAATGCAAACTAATATATCAAATATATAATTATGCATTAAATCATCAAATCAACACTTGATTTAATGATCCGGTCATATCGCATATAACCGACTAATATTAACAGTAACAACTTATCGAATCAACACTTGATCCGATATCCCGGCTATATCGCATATAACCGATCAATGTCACAAATCGCGAGAATCGAATATAGTATCACATAGTGGTATCATTCTTGGTCCCGCACATATCTCATACGCGCTCCTATTTCGTTTCGCTTGAGCCAGGAAACCTCTGTGTAGGACTCTAAAGACTCGTCAATACGCCGGCAGCAGATGATGATCATATCAATCACCCACAAGCCGCAAGCGGTCTGCTAAACGTAACGGCCACCCGGGTATTGAGCGATCAGAAGATCGACGAGCAAGCCCGCTCACACTCCTGTGAATCCAACCAGTAACACTTACCGTACAGTCCGGTCTCGTCATCTGATATGTCGCATATCTCGCCTAAGGGTGGTAAACGTCAGACCCCAATAGCTCGATAAGTCGTGTCGATATGAGGTCTATAACAATTCGAGAAACTACTGGTAACACTTACCAGTAAATCTCAGCAACCCTGGCCAGGGATTTCCTGTTATAGCCAATCGAACACAGTGCAACATCAACTCCCTATACCGGGAGAGACGAATCCCCTCCTATCGCTCATTGCCTCCATGTGACTCTGGACTGTACCCAAAAACCACCGTTTTGCACGCCCTCTTGGACGTGGTAAGATGGAAATCAAAGCACAGTGGGAACCACACAAGACTCTATGACGATCTCGGGTCAACAGACTACTCTGTACCAGTGTCACCAGAGAACTGCCATCTAACGTAAGGTATAATACCATCTGGGAGTTATCGGCGAGTCCGTCCAGTGTACCCAGTCTCTACTGAGCACCCGTATATCATCTCCGATGTCAAACACCAATGGATATGGGATCATCCATCGCCCATCTGTATGGGTCGAGAAGGTATACGCTAGTCTACTCTGGTATATCGATGTCCCGTCTCGATACACCCACGACTAGGGACTTTGAAGGATGTACTTATGGAATACCATGTCCCCACTAGTATGATCCGCATCATAGTCCAGGTAGTCAAGTACACATCCTAATGGCTTTACCAACATGTAACAGAGAGACAATCAGTATACACGTTAAAGTAAAGATCAACCAGATAGCATACTATCATATCGAGCAAGAAAGTCCTCTCTATATATGTCCCAGCATCCACTACAATATACATCCAATGTACAGTAATGGCCTCTAGGGCATACATATAACTAACAGCCACTTTCTTAGAAAAAGGTTTTCTTATGAAACAGATTCGTGGCATTGAGGTAGAACTGGAAGAGGTTCTAGCAACACAAACTATAACAGAAGATTTGGTAGAACCAGAGGATTCAGTAGTACCCAACGAACCCCAGCCTCTCCGCCGATCTAGTAGGGCTTCTCATCCACCTGAGAGATACTACGGTTTTCTCATTGATGGTGGAAGCGAGGACTGCATCATGGATGATGATGAACCGACTAGTTTCGAGCAGGCCATCACGAGTGGTGACTCTGTGAAATGGATAGATACAATGCGATCTGAGATGGAATCCATGTACACCAACAAAGTATGGACTTTGGAAAATGCTCCTGAAGGGGTAAAACCCATAGGGAGCAAGTGGATTTTTAAAAAGAAATTTGGTGTAGATGGAAAAGTTGAGACTTTCAAAGCTAGACTTGTAGCAAAGGGTTTTCGTCAACGACCAGGTGTGGATCATGACGAAACCTTTTCTCCAGTGGCTATGCTTAAGTCCATCCGGATCTTACTTGCCATTGCTGCATACCATGACTATGAAATCTGGCAAATGGATGTTAAGACCGCCTTTCTAAACGGTGATTTAGAAGAGAGCGTGTACATGACTCAGCCAGAGGGCTTCGTAGATAGTGGGAGCAGCGGAAAGGAGTGGGAGCAGCGGAAAGGTGTGCAAGCTGCTTAAATCCATTTATGGGTTAAAGCAAGCATCGCGGAGTTGGAACATCTGTTTTGATGTTGTAGTCAAAGAGTTTGACTTCATCAAAAATATAGATGAACCTTGTATCTATAAGAAGGTAGCAGAGGGTAAGGTTGTCTTCCTCGTATTGTACGTGGATGATATACTCTTGATAGGAAATGATATTCCTATGCTGCAATCAGTCAAGCTCTTCTTATCACAGAGATTCTCAATGAAAGATCTAGATGATGCATCCTGCATATTGGGAATCATGATCTATAGAGATAGATCTAAACGGATACTGGGATTGTCCCAATCCAGGTACATTGACACCATACTAAAGAGGTTTAGTATGGAAGAATCCAAGCATGGGAACCAACCCACGATCTCTGAACTCACTCTCTCCAAAGAGATGTCTCCCAAGACTGATTTGGAGAGAGCTCGCATGCAAGGGATACCCAATGCTTCGGCAGTAGGCTCTATCATGTATGCGATGCTATGTAACAGACCTGATGTAGCATACTCACTAAGTGTAGTGAGTCGGTATCAAGCAGATCCTGGAGAGAGTCACTGGACAGCTGTGAAGAACATTCTCAAGTACTTATGAAGGACTAAGGAGATGTTCTTGGTGTATGGTAACGGAGAACTCCAGGTGGAGTCCTTTACCGATTCCAGCTTCCAAAGTGATAAGGACGACTCTAAGTCGCATTCGGGTTTTGTCTTTACCCTCAATGGAGGGGCGGTATGTTGGAAAAGTTCCAAACATGATACCGTTGCAGACTCGACGATGGAGGCTGAATACATCGCTGCCAACGATGCTGCCAAAGAGGCTGTCTGGATCAAGAAGTTCATTAGTGAACTTGGTGTGGTTCCATCTATTGAGCATCCAATACCTCTGTATTGCGATAACAATGGAGCTGTGGCTTTGGCCAAGGAACCCAGATCCCATCAGAAGTCCAGACATATTCTGAGGCGGTATCACCTGATCAGGGAGATAGTTGATCGCCGGGAGATCGAGGTCAGGAGAGTAGATACGAAGGACAACACTGCGGATCCATTCACGAAGGCTATTCCCCAGATACAGTTTGAGAGATTATTCGGGATGCTAGGTATGAGATACTACAGCAGCTGGCCTTAGTGCAAGTGGGAGATTGTTAGTTATGTATATGCCCTAGAGGCCATTGTTGTACATATGATGTATATTATAATGGATGCTTGGATATATATAGAGATGACTTTCTTGCTCGTCATGATAGTATGCTATTTGGTTTCACTTTATCTTAACATGTTGACTTGTACTGGTTTACTGTTTTTCTCTCACATGTTGATAAAGCCCTTAGGATCTGTATTCGACTACTGGGATTATGATGAGATCATACTAGCGGGGCCACGGTAGTCGATGAGTACATCCTAGAACTGTTCCTAGTCGAGGGTATATCGAGACAGGGCATCGATACACCAGAGTAGACTAGCGTATACGCATCTTGACCCATATGATGGGCGATGGATGATCCTATATCCATCGGTGTTTGACATCAGAGATGGTGTACGGGTGCTCAGTGGAGACTGGGTACACTGGACGGACTCGCCGAGAACTCCCAGATGGTGATATACCACACGTCAGATGGCGGTTCTCCGGTGACACTGGTACAGGGTAGTCTGAAGACCCGAGATCGTCATAGAGTCTTGTGTGATTCCCACTGTGCTTTGATTTCCACCTTACCACATCCAAGAGGGCGTGCAAAACGGTGGCTTTTAGGTACAGTCCCGAATCACATGGAGGTAATGAGCGATAGGAGGGGATGTCTTTCCCGGTATAGGGAGTTGATATTGCGCTGTATTCGATTGGCTATAACTGGAAGTCCCTGGCCAGGGCTGATATAGAGATTTACTGGTAAGTGTTACTAGTAGTTTCTCGACCCGTTATGAGCCACACATCGACACGACTTATCGGTTACTGGGGTCTGACGTTTACCACCCCTAGACTTGATATGCGACATATCGGACGAACAGACCGGACTGTACGGGAGTGTTACTGATTGGATTCACAGGAGAACGCACAGGCTAGCTTGTTGATCTTCTGATCGCTCAATACCTGGGTGGCTGTTACGTTTAGCTGACCGCTTGCAGCTTGTGGGTGTTTGATATGATCATCACCTGCTACCGGCGTATTGACGATTCTTTAGAGTCCTACACAGAGGTTTCTTGGCTCAGGCGAAACGGAGTAGAGGCACATATGTGATATGCGCAGGACCGAGGATAATGCGATATGAGATACCGTATTATATTCTCGAGATATTTAGATATGAACCGGGTCATCGGATCAAGTGTTGGTTCGATGAATCGGTACATGATATATTAGTCGGTAATATTTGATATAGCCGGATCGTCGGATCAAGTATTGATTCGATGATTTAATGTATAATAATATATATGATATATTGTATTACATTATCTAATATTGGCTCGCTTTATTATTTCATTTTCTCACTGGATGATACATTGATATATATGCGATATATGTTAATTGTATTATTTTCTTTTGTTGCAAATATATAATATATATGTGATATATATTATTGTGACATGATATGATTTATTGTTAAACATGTTTAAGGATGATTAAATGAGGTTAGGGTTTGATTAGGGTTAGATGCTTCATGCACCTTCTAGAAGCTTCATCTTTTGTCATGGTTAAGATATTTTTGATGACACATTTCTAACCCAACCAAGCTCTAACTCTAGTTTATTCTCTACAAAATCTTAGCCACTCATCCTTGACCATGGTTTATATATCAATCATATACATTTCTATCTATTCATCACAAAAGGAGATTATCATTATCTTTTCCATTATCATCTTCTTCTCTCTTGAAAAAGCTCACTAGAAATTCTTTATGTGATGAATAAATATGAGAAAATGATTTAAAAAGAAAGCATAAATATTACTCTCTCATCCTCATCTCATCTAGCCCATGAGATTAGTGTGTTCATCTCTTTATAGTGAGAAAGCTTGAGTCTTTGCAACTTCGACGTAGATCATCGGAGATTTGGAACACTTCAAGCTAGCATGGATCGTTCGAGTCATGGAGCCTCTCATGAGTCCGGGAGATCGTGGATCGCGGCAAAGGGACTTCTACTCAGAGCTTGTGAAGCGAAGGAGCGGACTACAAAGGTTGTAATCCCTCACACTTAGATAAAAGTTATCATCTTGCATGTTTAACCCTAATAATCTAGCAAAGATCCCGGCTTTAGGTTGTTCGGCACGTCTAAATTTTTATCCGGGCATGTTTGATGCCTTATGAACCTTCACAAGAGTGCCTAGGAACCCTACACACACGCGATTATCTTGCGACGCGAGTTTCTCGTTTAGTTTTGTTATCGCGTTTTTGCATGATTTTAGTTTATGTGTATTCTTTGTGTAAATTCTAGGTTCGCAGGCGGGTACTTCGGACGCCGCAAAGAAGGGGAAGCAGGTAGTCGGCTACACCTAGCACGAGATCACAGTGAGTAGATTTAACATTTATGGGGAAATCGCCCGTATGGCGTTAAGCGTCAGGGCTTGATAGGATATTATAGTCGCGCGCGTGTATATATATATATATATATATATGTATTTCTTGTGCATATGTACTATTGTAGCGTACCCCTCTTATGTTGCATATAGACACAGTATTTATATAACACCGCACTGCCACTAACGGTTCAAGCTGCACGAGCACTATTTGTATGTTACACCCATACCGTTAGTGATTGCCATGACACTCGCACCATAGGATTGCTACGAACCATACATCGTTGGATTATCTCATCACTGATGATTAGACATGATTCTGTCCCATATTGTACACTCATGCTTGCGTATTTACCACTTGTACATCCATATTGGCACATGTACATATCATACATCCGTACTTGTGTGTGTGTGTGTGTGTGTGTGTATCTTGGTGCATCTATGCCTACATACATACTCTTGCGCATACTCAGATGATGCTGACTTTGATTTTGGAAAATTGGGGACCACATGAAATGTTTTCAACTGGATCCTTTTAAAAGAGCGGTTTTCCCCTTTTACTCATGGTACAATTTTATGCGGCATACGACACATTACATGGATTTACGCAGTGAGTTTTGGATTTGTGTGATTTCTGGATTTGAGATCCGTGGTATTATTTTAAGAAAGTATGCACTGTTTTGAAAAAACCCGGTTTCTCTTGATATGATATTTCAGTGCGTCCACCATGCGTTTTCTCGGTTCTGAGACGTGTGACATGTGAGACCCGATTCGAGGAGGAGGACGATCCGTTTGCGAGTACATGGTGGACCCGGTATGGTACCCCGGGGCGAGAGAGATTTCGTGTGGATGACGATGAGCCTGGCAGAGAGACTCCTACCTACCTGTGATTGGTTGGACCTGGCGGTTATCCGGAAGATACTGACCAGAGTCAAGAATGGATACAGGACGACCCGTACTGTCGGGGCCGAGGGCCGATTCCACAGACGGAGCCCGATATATGAGGATATGCGTGTCGATGCTAGACACGAGTATTTCAGGATATTTCTGAGTGCCGATGTTGGGCACTCATGTTTTCCATGAGATTTTCAGGATATGAGGGACGATGAGATTGATGACGCCTGAGTTTTATTGGGATATGGGGTGTATTTGGTGGACACCGGATATTTTTCATGATGATGTTTCGTGCAGATGCTATTTTATCACTTGTTCAGCATTCATTGATATGAATAGCATCATGTAGTTTTAGTACTTGATAGAGTACCTTGCATGATTTCATACCCAGATTTGCATTTTGATATCATCAGTTGCACATGCTAGAGTATAGCATCACGTGCATACCTGCGATTACCTTTATATGTTTTTTACTATTCACGAGTTGGCAACTCACCCCCGTTGTGCTACAGTGTTTGTAGGGCGACCCTCAGAGTAGTTGCGACAGGGCTACCTCTTTGTATCTTTTTACTACGGATATCACTGCAGTTGGCGTGTGAGCCGTTTTGCTGATAGGTGGGTTTGCGGTATCCGTTTGTTTTCCATTTGTACACTCTATTGTATCTAGTATTCTCCATCTACTATTTTATGTTTTGACTTAGAGACCGGTTGTGAGGACGATATTGTATATTATTTTGTACTCTGGTGTCGAGCTCGTGTGAGCCGACTTTATTTATGCAGTTTTATCTTTTATGCTGTTCTTTTGCTTATTTTGTCCATTTCTTCGCTACGGCGTTGTATACTATTCTTGTGGTGGTTGTTTCCGCCGTTGGGCATGATTGCTCCCGTTTGGGGATGTTTTATTGTTGTTATCAGTCATTTTACTTATATCATGTTTTGTACCCGTTTTCGGGGCTAGTTTTTACAAAGGAGGTGCTGCCGAAATTTTTAAGAAAATAACTTAAACTTTAAAGATTTTTACTTAAGGTTTTCTAAATGTCTTAAACTAATGTTTTACTTTACTCACTATTTTTAAGGGTTTTGATTTCTGGGTTTCGGCTTACTTGATCGCGTTGCGCCTGTAGACGATACGTGGTTAAGTGCCGGTCACGGACCGAACTTTGGGTCGTGACAGTTTTGTACGTTAAGAACTGTGGTTTGATTTAGAACGTATATACTTTTAGATAACGTGCCTGAACCGATCAACTCTTGATATAGGAAATGTTCAAAACATTATCCAACAATACAAAATTATATCCTTCTTTACTAAATAAAGATTGATATGATATTTTATATCAGGTTCGGTATCTAATAACATTCGTTCAGAATCAATGTATTTAGTAATACAGGGTGATAACTGCCAACAAACTTGGCTGCAACACTTGCACCATTTCCAACTCTTGAAACTTATCACCCATTCTCAGTTCTCTACCTATCTGTAGCCCATGTAATATATTACATATGTGGGATCCTGATCCGGTATCTCATACCCAGAACATAAAAGATACTGAGAAAAAGTTCTCGGTAATGAACACAGTCGAAGATGATGCATCATCAAGAACTTTCTTCATTTGGATGGCACGGGAATCCTGGTAATCCCCTATTTTCTGCTCGGTCTTATAACAATTATAAGTTTGAGCGGGACCAACGTTCCCTAGCACAGTATAACAAGCGGGTTCGGTCAATACATCTGTATTATTATCTTGATTAAGGCGTGACATGGTCGCTACCTGGAGAGAGAGAGAAGAAAACACTCAGCGTATGCTCTTACAAGATTAGATTGGTTATTAATATATTTAATCAGGATGGCTCCCACTGTTTTAGTCAAATCTTCCTTCAAACCCTAAATGAAAAGACTAGCCAGGATTAATTACACCCTACAAGTTCGCCAATCATTCAGCCAGGCCAGTGTCGGTACTTTGAGGGAGGTTCCCCGTGCTTTTGCACGGACCTAATTAAAGTAAACCTCGTTTTCCCAGTGGCGTAACCCCGTTAACACCTTTCTAGACATCTACTTGATCGGCTAATTGTAATGTGTAAAACTCTCCCAGGAGTAACTCTTACTCGCAGTGGGTATCGAGATCCAACTATCTCATAGGAGGTATGCAATCTCATTGCAAATTTCAACACTTGAAATTCCCAATAATATTTTACCCCTAGCATCCTATGACCTTGACGAAAGCTAACAAACCATAGGCTACTAGTCAAGTTCAACCCGTATATTTCCTGATTGAATTAAACCCACCCGCACGACCCTTGACGAAAGCCAACTAAGTCGCACGACTACCCTAACTCAATCGCATCATATGCTTATACAGATAAGCATAAATAGCTACCGCACACTACGCCTTGACGAAAGCCAACAAACGTAGCACGAATACTATGAAGTACTTATCTGAAATGATGGAGGGATATGACAGGTTTTTAAGAAAACCTTTTGCGTAATGAACTTGATATCGTTGTAGAATCGAGTGATTTTGAAAAGGAGTGTTTTTTAGAGGCTTTTACAAGTTTTACTAAAGAGGTCACTCCCGGTGAAGGGATCTCGGCTCTTTCCTTATCGAATAAGGTGCAGGATATTTCACAAATACCACTATGCAAAGAAAAAACTATAGAAGCAAATAAAAGTCAAACCGAGGGTTGTAGCATCTGCTAGTTTCGATAAAGAGGTCACTTCCAGTGAAGGGATCTCGGCTCTTTCCTTATCGAATAAGGTGCTGGATGTTCTACAAGGAACACCGCTATGCAAAGCAAGAACTAGAGCTACCAGTTTTCGAGACAAGTTTCTACAACATCTTTAGGTTTCTTTTATTTCATTAATCTCATTAATGAAGTCCCATCATTTTAAATTACCTAAACATCACAGATAAATATAACGTACGCTTATACCATCCGCATTCGCCTTGATGTCCCCTCGTGCACCGTTAGGTTATGTAATTAACGGTAGAGCGGGGCAGTGCTAGCGCGGGTGTAAAATATAAGCAACGTCTATATAATATCACATATACTATATCCTGTATTCATCTCATCAATATATCATATGATCACATCACAGATATCGCAGCAGAAAACAACATATGAAATATTGGATATACTAGGATTTCCGTATTTTATTTTAAGCCTGTATAAAACACGGATTCCACGGTCGTGAGCTAATCCCACACCCCTAGACCCCTACGAGATAGGCAATCAACCTTACCAATTCTAGAGTTAGGAGACTCGGTCTCGACTCCTCGAGATGGTCTCCCACTGGACCCTACAACCCGGTTACTTGTGCTCCCCGTCTTGGGTCTATCCTAATGCGGAAAGGTAAATAATATACAATGGTGACATTATCCTCAACCTGGAAGTGCCCCAATAAAAGAATATTACATACAATGAATTTTACATGAATGAAAATGAAAAACTCTCATCTCACATAAAACCCCCGGCTATTCAATCACGACGATCCAATATAATATATCACAGCAATACATAACATCACATGTCATCAACGTAATTAAATATATGTATCCCAATTGTCGTTGATATATAGCAACAAAACCGGCGATACACCACATATTACACTTACGGTCGCAGAAAAGAAAGTGAAAAACTACAACAGTTAGAATCCGCAACCACCTTAGACATCATAAACCCAATGTATCTCATACTTTGGATTTCATGCCTAACCAAATGAATTCCATAGACATCACATGCCTAACAATTATAAACCCCGCATTTTAGTCTCGATCTCGAAAACACTTTTCAATATCTAGTCGGGCAATTCAACAAGATTCCCGACATCCTGATCGAATGCTCGTCGAAAATTTTAGTAAACGGCCGCACCCTGATGCCGTCGACGAAGTGCACTAAGGCGGAACACCGCTATCGCGAGCACTCGAACGGATGCTTTTGGCGACGGGGTTCTCTTACAGTCACTTGGTCGGGGCTATGGGGCGTGTCTATCTATTAAGTTTACCCGGCGAGTATCCGTGTATGCTGTGTGATTGTGACGGACTTTTGATCACATCAAAATCCCGTGGCAACCGATCAAATGAGACTAACTTGCTAGATTTATAACATTCAAACTAGTTATCTCATAACTACCTGTGGATTCCAAATATTGTATCTCATAACATAATATCCGGACGACGATAAACTTTTCGATCGATTCATCAAAGTCCCACAATTTCCCGACAGCTCAACACTTGAGCACAGTTTTAGTAATACCCAGAAGATGCCACAGTACCTATGAACCAGCCGTAGAAGGGTCAAACCAACGCCTCACATGTGACAACGCTAAACTACCACAAACCCTAGGGTTCAAGTGGCGGTTTTGACGGCCACATAATCGAGTTAAGGTTTCGTTCTTCTAGAAGGTCCACAGAATCACTTGCATGTTTTTCCGAATACGTTAAACTTGGAAAAATGGGTTTTTAACATTCGATCGAACCTTTTAACTTCGCATAGAAAGCATGCGAATAACCCGAAACAATGTTAAAACTATGAATACGAAACACTCTGAATTGCTTATAGTGTAAGATTACATCACATGCAAAATTAGCAAAAATAAACAACACCTGAAACATCAAAATCAAGTCACGGGAACACATGCAAAAATTCAAGGTTATGCTCGGAATTTGGCCGGGATTGGGGGTATGGGGCTCGGCCAATTTTTCACCAAACTACCTCAAATTTCACCAGTGTTCATGTTATATCATATACAACACTCTGTACTTGTTTAAAAATTTTTTTGACAATTATTTAAAATCGACAGAAACTAGATTTCGCAGTTTCAAGTTTCGGAGTTGTTTCGGTTTCGTGATCTTAATAAAATCCGTATTAATTTCTAGCATGGCTCTGATACCACTGAAGGGTTACCTACAACGGCAGCAAGGTTTTGGGAGGCATCGTCCATGCCAAATTAAAAATTTGCCATTTTAGCTAACCCTAACTTGAATCGTAAAATAGAAATATACGGAATCTAAAGCAAACAACTTTGCAATAAGTAAAGAGAGCGAGGAATACAACCTTTATAGACTGGTCCTTCACTTCAATAGCTCCATGTAGTAGTCCCCTTCGCTACGATCGTAAACTCTGGACTCTAGAAAGGCTCCCACGAAGAAACGAACATGCTTGCTTCGAAGACTTCGAGGCCGAAGATGATCTACGTCGGGAAGACACTAACCCAAGCTATTTCTTCACTAGGTCAAGAACTTTGTGAAGATAACACCCTCTACTAAATGGCAAGTAGTAGAGGATGATGAAGTAGGAAGTTTGCTCACATTAGAAATGAATTTCTCACATTTTATCTCATATCTCCATTAGAGGTAGAAAGCTTTTGAAGAGGAGGAAGAAGAAGAACTAACTCATCCAAATGAATTATTGGTGAGGTTAATAATGAAACCAAGGGTTAAGCATGTCATGCTTAACCCTTGTAGAGAGTTAACCATGTGCTATGGTTAAAGGTTAGGTCAAAAATATCTTAAGCAATACAAAGAGAGAGAACAAAGTCAAAGATGCCTTGAAGTTTCTACAAGCTTTCAACAAATATCAACCATGACTAATTCCTCAATTTTGAATTACTTAACGATAAATTTAAACCCTAATCTTAACCCTAGCATGGTTAAACCCTCATTAACCCTAGTAGCATTTGTAACCTAACTTGATACATTTAACATATATCACATATACATCAATGTACCCTATGTGAGAAAAGAAATCATAAGTGAGCTAATACCAGTTAATGTAATGTAGTATATCAAATATATAATTATACATTAAATTATTAAATCAACACTTGATTTAATAATCCGGTTATATTACATATAACTGACTAATATCATAATGTAACATCTTATCGAATTAACACTTGATCCGATAACCCGGCTATATTACATATAACCTTTCATGTCACACATCGCGAGAATATAGTGCGGTATCACATATCGCATTAATCTCGGTCCCGCACATATCACATATGTGCTCCTACTCCGTTTCGCTTGAGCCAGGAAACCCCTATGTAGGATTCTAAAGACTCGTTAATACGCCGGCAGTAGGTGATGATCATATCAAACACCCACAAGCCGCAAGCGGTCTGCTAAACGTAACGGTCACCCGGGTATTGAGCGATCAGAAGATCAACAAGAAAGCCTGCTCACACTCCTGTGAATCCAATCAGTAACACTACCGTACAGTCCGGTCTCTTCGTC
This sequence comes from Agapanthus africanus, assembly GCA_030015575.1. Taxonomy (NCBI): domain Eukaryota; kingdom Viridiplantae; phylum Streptophyta; class Magnoliopsida; order Asparagales; family Amaryllidaceae; genus Agapanthus; species Agapanthus africanus. Next base: position 468,587,534 of record JASDDO010000022.1, read on the forward strand.
TGATATGTCGCATATCTCGTCTTGGGGTGATAAACGTCAGATCCCAGTAACTCGATAAGTCGCATCGATATGAGGCTCATAACGGGTCGAGAAACTACTGATAACACTTACCAGTATATCTCAGTAGCAGCCTTGGCCAAGGACTTCCTGTTATAGCCAATCGAGCACAGCGCAACATCAACTCCCTATACCGGGAGAGACGAAACCCCTCCTATCGCTCATTGCCTCCATGTGACTCGGGACTGTACCCAAAATCCACCGTTTTGCATGTTCTCTTGAACGTGGTAAGGTGGAAATCAAAGCACAGTGGGAATCACACAAGACTCTATGACGATCTCGGGTCTACAGATTAACCTGTACCAGTGTCAACTGAGAACTGCCATCTGACGTAAGGTATAATACCATCTGGGAGTTATCGGCGAGTCCGTCCAGTGTACCCAGTCTTTACTGAGCACCCATATACTGTCTCTGATGTCAAACACCAATGGGTATGGGATCATCCATCGCCCATCTATATGGGTCGAGAAGCTATATGCTAGTCTACTCTGGTATATCGATGCCCTGTCTCGATACACCTACGACTAGGAACATTTGAAAGATGTACTTAGCGACTACTCTGTCCCCACTAGTATGATCTGCATTATAGTCCTGGTAGTCAAGTACTCATCCTAAGGGCTTTACCAACATGTATCATAAAGACAATCAGTGTACATGTTAAGATAAAGAGCAACCAGATAGCATACTATCATGTCGAGCAAGAAAGTCCTCCCTATATATGTCCAAGCATCCACTACAATATACATCGTATGTAATGGCCTCTAAGGCATACATATAACTAACATCTTGCTTATCGACCGGCTTTTCGTTCAATACTCGGGTAGCCGTTATGTACAGCTAGTACCGCTAACGTGCTTGTTGATTAACCCGGTGGGGATTGATATGAAAGTGTTTCAGATCAATCGGATATGATCATAACCTACTGCCAGCATATTGTCGAGTCTTTAGAGTCCCACACAGAGGGTTTTCCCGTTCTAGCTAAATGATGTAGTGCATGTACGGCGATGCGTGCGGGGTCCAATTAAATATGTGTATGTGATACTGCATGTATTAATCGGACGGATGATACTAGCCGGTTTATGATTGAACCGGGTCATTAAATCAAGTGTTGATTTAATGATATTACTTATATATGATGGTGCATATACAAACTAGTTTTATAATGTTATTCTTATAATCTCTTTTTACTACTTGTCATGTTAAATGTCATGGTTAATTATATATGTATTAATTATTTCATATATATTTAATCTCATTTTCTTTTCTTATGTTTTTGCATGATATGAATAAGAGGTGGAGACTAGCATGGCACACTCCTTCTTATCCTTGACACATGGACAAGTGAGGTGGCATGAGTAATTTGAGAATGGGTACTCTCATTTTCACAACACAATGGTTCATTCTTGATGTTTTTTCCTTCTCTCATCCATACTTGCAAGAACAAAAGAAAAAGAAGAAGAAAAGAGAGCAAGAGAGTTCATACAAAACAAACTACATCTCTCTCATTTGATGTTTAGCGCACACAAAATGAGAGTTGCTTCACTCTTGTTGAAGTTGGAGCTAGAGCCAGTGGCCTTCGTGTGGATCATCATCGACCAAGCCGATCGAGAACTAAGCGTGAACCGGAACGCCTCGGAGCATAGCCGGAGTCCGGAGTTTCATCATTGGAGAAAATGAACAAGTACCAAAGATTGTACTTTCTAATCTAGCTCACTTTTTTTATTTTCAAACTAGTTGTGTCTATGATTGATTCTAGGGTTAGGGTATTGTGTTCGCTTGAAATTTTCGTTTCTCGCTTCCGCAAATTTTCTTAAAATTGTCCGGTGAGCATAGCCCTGCCTTACAGATTGTTGATTGTTAGTGTTTCATTTCACAATATTGTATTTACTTTCTGAACTCACATGCTTTCGGATGCTTGTGGTGACGTTGCACCCTTACCGAGCCAGATATCGATTACTTGATGTTGACATGATAACCACACACAGATTCATATTCTACATACTAGGATAGCGGTACATAAGTTGTACATGAGGGCACTTTATCTTATATTCCATCACTCGAACTCTAGTTTCAACGCATGCTTATTTACCCTCTTTGATGTACACATTTATCATGATTAGTTATTTCACCGCTTATCCATGCGAATTCTAACTTGTTATATAATTCTATTTACGAGTTGACAACTCATCCCCGTTGTGCTATAGTTCTTTGCAGGTTTGACTTCTTGGATTCGTAGCGGCTGATTTGGCACATTCGCTATCTTTTGGGTGTGGTTGCGCATATTTGAGTTGGTGGATTTCTTTTTGTATCGGCTTTTATCTTGTATCTATTTGTATTTAGATGAACTCTATCAATGACCAAGTCTAGTTTCGTCGAGACCCTAGAGTTGTATATTTTGTTGCTGTCGGACTCGTGTGGACTCGACTTGATATATATTATGTTGTTTACTTTCCGCTTTATTGATCCTTTACCATTTGGCATTGTATATTACTGTGTGGTTGTGATTCCGTCATTGGGCGTTGATTTAGCTCCCGTATATGGGATGTTGCTATATTTATTATCATTGTACCTGTATTATCCAAAATTTACAAAGGTGTTGTTCTTTTTTCAAACAACTTTTCGAAACAAGCTTCACTTTTTATAAAAACTTTTCTAAAACTTCACCTCTACCTATTACTATCTATTTTCTTATATATATGGTTTAGATTCCATGTTTGGCTTGGCTTACGATGGGGTCTACTTGACTTCATGTAATCCTTGTGCCGGTTATATGCCCTTTTCGAGTCATGACAAAGTTGGTATCAGAGCACTAAATTTTACCATTGTTGAGTATAGGTTTAACCATGTGGGGTCTAGGTTATTATGTTTTGAAACATAGGCATAATCTTGCGGAATTTAAACTTGACTTTAGGGTATTTGACTCGAACTTCGTTTTCCTTTGTTGAGTGTAAATTTGACCATGAGGAGTCTAGGGTATGATCTTTCGAAACCTAGGCTTAACCTTGCGGAACTTAAACTCGACATTGGGGGTCTTAAACCAACCTTTCGACGTATATGCTACCTTGGTATGATGGAGTAGGTAGCTTAAGTAGAGTTACGTACCGTACGTATGTTCCGCGGAATATTTACGATACGACACTTCGCTTAAGTAACCTTAGGATATATATTTCGTATTCTTCCAGGATTCTCTATCCTTCTTTCCCGAGCTGTTAGCATTACATTGCTATTTTGTTGAGATCCGATGACCGAATGTTGATCGTTTCTTGTTCCAGTCACCATGCCGTCAGGGACTGTGCGAGCCGAGAGGGCTGCAGTTAGTGACGAGGTTAAGGCAGGCTCGTCCGAGACGAGGACTAACCAGGACGGTACTCCGGTGACACTGGAATATGGTGATCCTCTTATTTCTGATAGGATTTCTTATTTGGAGGCGAGCATTCTTGATCTACATCGTTCGTTTGGGTCGTTAGCTGAGACTATTCGGACCTAAGGGCCTGTCGTTGCATAGCCAGCCCCAGAGATTTTGGTACAACACGGTACTCAAAGATCAGTTATGCCTCCGGTGATTGGGACGTTAGATGTGTTGCTTCCGGAGTTCTTATGGCTGAAGCCTCTTGTGTTTACTGGCATGGATGCATCAGATGATCCGTTGTCATTCCTCAACAGGATGGCGAGGATATTTCTATTAGGAATATGTATGCCCCAGAGGCCATTATTGTATGATATAGTGGATGCTTGGACATATATATAGATGACTTTCTTACTCGACATGATAGTATGCTATCTGGTTGCTCATTATCTTAACATGTACACTTGGTTATTATACTGTCTCTCGGATACATGTTGAAAAAGCCCTTAGGATGTTGGCTTGACTACCAGGACTATGATGCAGATCATACTAGTGGGGTTTGTGTAGTCGACAAGTACATCCTTTAACAGTTCCTAGTCGAGGGAGTATCGAGATAGGGCATCGATATTCCAGAGTAGACTAGTATGTACGTTTCTTGACCCTGTATGGGGCGATGGCTGATCCCACAACTATTTGTGTTTAACATCAAAGATTGTGCACAGGTGCTCATTAGAGAATGGGTACACCGAACATGACTTGCCGAGAACTCGTAGATGGTACTATACCTATCGTTAGATAGCAGTTCTCTGGTGGCACTTATACAGGTTAGTCTATAGACCAGAGATCGTCATAGTGTCTTGTATGGTTCCTACTATGCTTTGATTGTCTCACTACCATGGCTCAAAGGAGTCGTGCAAAAAAGTGGATTTTGGGTACAGTCCCGAGTCACATGGAGGCAGTGAGCGATAGGAGGGGTTTCATCTCTTCCGGTATTGGGAGTTGATGTTACGCTATGCTTGATTGGCTATAATAGCAAGTCCTTAGCCAGGGCTGATGAGATTTACTGGTAAGTGTTATCAGTAGTTTCTCGAAAGGTCATAGGCCATACATCGGCATGACTTATCAAGTTATTGGGGTCTGACGATTCCACCCCCAGACTTGATATACGACATATCAGACGAAGACACCGGACTATACGGTAAGTGTTGCTTATAGGCTTTACAGGAGTTTGGACAAGTTTGCTTATTGATCTTCTATTCGTTCAATACCTGGGTAGCCGTTACGTCCAGCTAGTACCGCTGACGGCTTGTGGGTATTTGATGCGATCATTACCTACTCCTGGCATATTGACGAGTCTTTAGAGTCCCACACAGAGGTTTCCTAGCTCAAGCGAAACGAAGTAGGGCATATATGGAGATATGTGCAGGAGCTTGAGTGTCACGACCCAAGTTTGGATGTGACCGGCACTTAGATTGTATCATATCTAAAGACATGCACACAGTCCAAGTAAGCCGAAAACAAAGATCAAAATCCTTTTTGCGGAATTCTTTATATAGAAAATTTAGTTTTAGTAAAAATCACAGTTTATGAAGTTAAGTATTAAACAAGTATAAAGTGTTAAGTTTGGTTGCATCCATAGTTGGGATCAACAATATCAACAGCGGAAAATAAAACCTCAGTATATAGGCATCAATACGAATCTCAGACATAAAGAAATGAAACCACAATTTATAGAACTAAACCATCTCAACTGTCAATAATATACATATCATCTCTCACTCTAAGTCATATACAGGTCCGATGGAGATTTTCTAGATACACAATACAATACCAAAATAGAAGGTTACTACATATATGACCTACCTATCAAAAGATGGAATAAGCTGCAAACGTAGATCCGCACCGCAGCTAACCGTCCACTCTACCCCTGCAAGGAACTATGGCACAACGGGGGTGAGTTGCCAACTCAGTGAATATAACTAACATATGACGGTTAATAATGTAAATATGACGATCATACTAACCGAATTGTGAACAAGTATAATGTATGATTATATGTGAAAATCAAGAATCTTATAGTCCAAACTGAAATCTCATCATTTATTCCCAATAAAATTCATTCCCCGTGTCCATCATCGACACAAAACTTCCATTTCTCACAGACATCATTCCTCGAATGATCCTAACATCAACAAAATCCACTATGTATCCGACTGTATTCCCTACCGACTCAGTCTGGATAAAACTGTAAATCCGTAATCGTATATCCACCGACTCGGTTCGGAATAATTCTATAAGTCCATAACCGTATATCCACCGACTCGGTTCGGAAAAAAAACCAATTCATAAAAACATCTCAGGGTGTACATGTCACATCAATCATGGATTTATGTAATAGTATTCAAAACTCAAAACCATAAATCCTCAAAACTGCCATTACTTCTTACATCAACATAGAATACTCAAATATTAAACATGATATTGATGATGCAATTTACCACTATTATTAGGGTGTAAGATACGGTATGAATCATTTTAACAATAAGTTTGCTAAGTGTAAAAGTGACATGGTAATAACGAGGAGGTGTGTGTAACATATAGATGTGCATGTGGCACGACTCGTCGATACTTGTGTAGTGTTCTAGCAACTAACAAGTATATATGAATGAGGAATGCATATGGTCAATTTGGCATAACAAAATAATGCATTGATTTAAATAAAACTACGGGCGTATCACGCTATCTTTACACAATTCCCCGGTAGATGTTTAGTCTACTCACCGGAAACGTCGAATCTATTCAGGAATTGCCAAATCCTTTCCCTTTCCTCGCTGCCTCCGTAAATCCCGTATTCGAATCTAATATCACAATTTTAATTATATAAGTAAACGGCTACTCCGACATGACGGAAATGAAAAACACCCGTTCCCACGCACTAGTTATATTGTATACAACTATATCGAGTTATTAACCACTTAACCTTACTGGATTTTAACCCTAACCCGCATCGCTACGGAATTTAAATCGCGATGCATTTTAATCGTGTCGTATTTGGTGTTTTAAGATATCCTTTCCGATTTACGCTTCCAGATTCTATCTGTAGTGAAACTAATTTAATTAAACAACACTAAAATAGCCAAAATTATACACTGAAACCTACCCAACAAGACAAACCCACTTAGCTTCCTATATAGCCGGCGACACCGGAATTTCCCTATTGGTCGCCGGCAAAAAACCGGCCCCCTGGGTTCGTGGTCCTATGGTTTTCTCTAGGTGTTTCATACATCATTTTAACACTGTTTTGTTAAGTTAAATATCTTCCAAACAATAGCAGATTTCAACAGAGCTTATAATTAACTAAAATACGATATTATGTAACTTTGTTCAATTTAAATTAACTAAGCTACAGAACTTAAATTTCCTACCGTGCATAAGAATTTTACCCTCCAAATAGTTGTTGGAATAACCTCTCCAAGATGCTAAGCCCCTTGTCCTAGCTTGAGGGTGATGAAAACTAGAACTTAGCTTCTTCCTTCTTCTTCTTCCTCTTGTTCTTTCTTATTCTTTTTATTTTATTTTTTTTCCAGAATATTTTAGGATTCCTAATTAACTATGATCTGAACAAGGTTTATATATGGCAAAAGGAATGGAGAAGGTGAAGGAGGAGGTGTCAAGGGTTGAAGAGTGCTCATTTCATGCAAGGAGGAGGTGTGAGATGAGTGTGTGCATGCATGCATGAGGTGTTCATGGCTTATCTTCAAAATTTGATTTAATTTGAACTAAGTTCTGAACTAAAATGATTTTCCATCCCATTTTTATTTACACCTTTAACAATTTTCTATTTGCACAAAAATCCTAAACTTTACCTAGAAACCCTTCACAACTTAGTTTATTATAAAACACCCATTTTATTAAAATGAAGCTAAAATTGTCACTAAAACCCTTATAACTTATTTATGTTGCATACTAAAATTATAATTTAAATTGTTTTACATAGAACTTAAGAAAATTGACTTATTTGTTTTTAACAACTTTGTGATTTATCAAATTAAATAAATTTATTTATTTCCAAATTTTCAAAATGCTACAATATTCCCCCCTTAAGAAAATTCCGTCCTCGAATTTAAAATAATTAACTAAACATACCTTCAAAAAGATGTGGAAATTTCTTCCGCATCGCATTCTCGGTCTCCCAAGTAATCTCCTCGCGATTATTTCCTTGCCAAAGAACCTTTACAGACGGAACTACCCTCGATCGTAGTTTCTTTGCCTTCCTGTCAAGAATAGCGACTGGCTGCACTGTGTAGGATAAATCTGGCTCAAGCTGTAAGGTCTGATGCTGGATCGCGTGAGATGGATCGTGAAGATATCTGCGAAGCATCGAAACGTGGAACACCGGATGCACATCGGTAAAACTCGGTGGAAGTGCTAAGCGATAAGCTATAGCACCCACTCTCTCCAGAATCTCGTAAGGTCCAACATATCTGGGGCTGAGCTTCCCCTTCTTCCCGAAACGCATCACACCTTTCATTGGAGATACCCGAAGGAACACATGATCTCCCACTCCAAACTCGAGTCTACGACGTCGTTGATCTGCATACGATTTTTGTCTGCATTAGGCCGCCTTCATTCTATCCCATATCAACCGAATCTTCTTTGTAGTCTCCTGTACTATCTGCGGTCCCAATATGCAACTCTCGCTCAGTTCCTTCCAGCAAACGGGTGATCGACATTTCCTCCCATACAAAGCTTCAAAGGGTGCCATCTGGATCGTCTCCTAAAAACTGTTGTTGTACGAGAATTCTATCAAAGGTAGGTGACGATCCCAACTAACACCGAAATCAAGGCTATAAGCCCGAAGCATATCCTCTAGTGTCTGAATGGTCCGTTCCGACTGACCATCTGTATATGGGTGGAAAGCTGTACTAAAACTCAACCATGTACCCAAATCTTCTTGAAGTTTCTTCCATAGCCTTCTAGTAAACTGGGTACCCTTATCTGAAACTATGCACGTCAGAACTCCATGCAGACGTACAATCTCATCGATATAAATCTGAGCATACTGTGCAAAACCATACGTCGTCTTCACTGGGAGAAAATGAGCTGCCTTTGTCAATCTATCAACAATCACCCAAATGGAATCGTACCTTCTGCTAGTCCTTGGTAGACCCACTACGAAATCCATAGAAATCTGTTCCCATTTCCACTCTGGAATGGTTAAGGGCTGCAACTCTCCGGCTGGCCTCTGGTGTTCTGCTTTGACTTGCTGACAAGTCAAGCATCTCAACACATATTCCGTAACATCCTTCTTCATTCCTTCCCACCAGTAAACATCCTTCAGATCATGATACATCTTGGTGGAACCAGGATGAATACTGTATGCTAATCTATGGTCCTCCTCTAAAATCTCACGCCTCAATCCGTCAGAATCTGGCACACAGAGACGAGTCCTAAAACGTAATACTCCATGATCATCAATCACAAACTCCGTCTCCCTGCCCTGCCTAACCTGATCCATAATCTCCACCATACGAGTATCTGCGGGCTGTGCCTCTCGAATGCGATCCAATAACTGAGGTCGGGTACGAACATGTGCTAGCCGTCCTCCTGTCGATGTGAACTCAAACTGTATACGACTATCACACAAGATCTGCCAGTCTGTAGAAGACTGCCTCTGTAAGATGCGCAAATGAGATAAGCTACCTCCAGGTCTTCGACTCAAAGCATCTGCTACAACATTCGCTTTGCCTGGATGATATAAGATCTCACAATCGTAATCCTTCACCAGTTCCATCTATCTACGCTGCCTTAGGTTCAGATCCTTCTGCTGAAAAATATACTTTAAGCTCTTATGATCTGTGAAGATTTGACACGACTCTCCATACAAGTAATGTCTCCAAATCTTCAATGCGAATACCACAGTAGCCATCTCTATATCATGAGTGGGGTAGTTTTGTTCGTGCCTCTTCAACTGTCGAGAAGCATAAGCTACAACCCTGCCGTGCTACATCAACACACAGCCTAAACCCACTCTAGAAGCATCACAAAACACCATAAAACCACCTGACCCGGAAGGTAAAGATAATACAGGTGCAGTCGTCAAGCGCGTCTTCAACTGCTGAAAACTCTGCTCACACGCATCTGTCCACTGAAATGGAACCTCCTTCTTAGTCAATCCGGTCAAAGGTGCAGCGATCCGTGAAAAATCCTGCACGAAGTGTCGATAATAACCTGCCAGACCTAAGAAACTCCGAACCTCTGTAACTGACACAGGTCTGGGCCAGTGCTGTACCGCTTCAATCTTCTTTAGGTCCACACATATTCCCTATCTCGTGACCACGTGACCCAAGAACTCTACACTATCGAGCCAAAAAGCACACTTAGAGAATTTTGCAAACTGCTGATGCTCTTTCAAGGTCTGCAACGTAATACGCAAGTGCTGCTCGTGTTCCGTCCGACTCCGAGAATAAACAAGAATGTCATCTATGAACACTATAATAAATCGATCAATGAAGGGTCTGAAGATACGGTTCATCATATCCATAAAAGCTGCTGGAGCGTTGGTGAGTCCGAACGACATCACCAGAAATTCATAGTGCCCATATCTTGTACGAAATGCCGTCTTCGGAATATCGTCCTTCCGAACCCTCAACTAGTGATACCCTGACCTCAAATCAATCTTCGAGAAGTAACCAGCTCCTTGCAACTGATCGAATAAGTCATCTATACGTGGTAGTGGATACCTGTTTTGTACAGTGACGCGATTCAGCTGTCGGTAGTCAATGCACAGTCTCATACTACCGTCCTTCTTCTTTACAAATAAGACCGGAGCTCCCCATGGTGATACACTGGGATGAACAAGCCCTCTATCTAACAACTCTTGCAACTGGCTTTTGAGTTCCTTCAATTCCGTTGGTGCCATTCGATAGGGTGGTATAGAAATAGGCCCCGCACCCGGAATTAAGTCGATGCAAAATTCAATGTCACGATCGGGTGGCAATCCTGGTAACTCGGTAGGAAACACCTCAGGAAATTCTCGTGCGATCGGAACCTGGTCCAATGGAATCTCCGCGACCCCCAAATCCTGAACAAATGCCAAGAACCCATGACAACCCTTCTTCAAGAGTCGCCCCGCATAAAAAGCAGAAATCATGTTGGCAGGAGTTAATTTACAATCCCCCTGGACAACAAACACCGGTTCACCTGGAAAATAAAATCTAACCGCCTTTCCCCGACAATCTACATATGCATGACAGGCGTCCAACCAATCCATACCGAGTATATCAAAATATAACATATCCCGGAGAATCAGATCAACTAGCGAATCTCTATCACCAATACGCACAGAACACGATCTGAATACGTGCCGAGCTATAAAGGAATCTCCCACCAGGGTAATCAACACTAATGGTAACTCTAACAACGCCGACTCTTTCTCCAAAGAAAGTGCAAATCGTGAAGATACATAAGAATGTGTAGAATCAGGATCAAATAAAACATGTGCCTCTAACGAGCATACTGTAAGAGTACCTGTCACGACTGCATTTGATGCCTGGGCATCCTGTGGAGTCAGCACGAATACCCGTGCCTGGCCCCTGCCCGCATCCTGTCGTCTTCTACCTCTATCTCCTCGACCTCTCTGGAAACGTCCCGCAAATCCTCGACCTCGTGGTGCAACTGCCTGGCATGTAGTGCCAACTGGGGGAGGAAGTAAAGCCATCGGCGTAGAAGGTGGAAGGGGTAAAGCAGCCTGTGGAGTAACCGTCCCACTATCACGTGTACATCCTTTAGCCGTATGCCCTGGACGCCCGCAATTATAACATATAAGTGGGGTCCCCTGATCATCGGGGTATGAACTGAACATCTGGCCCTGAGTCTGCGGCCTGGAGTATATCTTCCTCTATCTCCACCAAACTGTCTAGCCAGTGGCCCGGTCGGCCTACTCCTCTTTGGCTCCGGAACAACTACTGCCTCTCTCAATCGCTCCTCTACTCGTATTGCTGCATCCATGGCCTGCGCATACGTTTCAAAATGCTGGGAGCCGATCGCTACATATAACTATGTATCCAGACTCCTTAGGAACCTCTTCACCCGAAGCTCCTCCGTAGGTACTAAATATGGAGCATAGCACGACAACTGGGTGAATCGTAAATCATAATCTGCCACCAACATACTTGCCGATTTCCGTAATGCTTCAAAACTGCTAGCTCTAGCGTCCCTCACACTTTGGGGAAGAAATCTGGCAAGAAAGACCGTGGAAAACTCGGTCCACGACATCGGAGGAAGACTCGTGGCTCGCCCTCTCTCCATCGACTCACACCATTCCTGTGCAAGTCCCTCCAAACGAAAGCTAGTCAGCTCAACTGACCTCGCATCAGAACATCGCAATGATCTGCCAATCCTTGCCATCCTATCAAGAAAGGACTGATGATATTCCTCTACATCGGTCCCCGTAAACACTGGAGGTCTCAATCTCATAAACTCTGCAAGTGATACCTCTATCACTCTCGTATCTACAAGTGCTACCGTCTGTGTAGGCTATACCTCGGACTCTGCTACGGTCGATGCTGGATCCTGTCTCAGTACTCGAGTGGCCTCAGCTAACTGTCCCATCACTCGCTGTAACCCCAACATGCCCTCCTCAATCCTAGTCATGCGATCTGGAGGACGAGGATCAACATGCTCATGCACCGCCGGAACGTCCGGTGTACCAGTCGTCGTCGCAGGCGGACTTGCCCTAGCTGTATCTCTGGCTGCGGCTCGCCTAGCCCGCGTAGCCATAGCAACTGGAGTAAGAAACGAGAGTTGATAAGACGTAGGAATAGGAACAATCAATAACGGAGAATCAACGGAAGAATAGATCAAGATATACATCCTAAGGTTGGTTAGGCTGAATACGATAATGTAAATATGCCGCGGAATATACGTACGGTACTGCATTCATCCTAATTCACCTACTCCATCAAACCAAAGGTCATCCTAACTCACGGACTCATGTCAACCTATTGAAATCTCCTACTCAATTCCATAAGGTTATTCCTAGGCTCTGATACCAACTTTGTCACGACCCAAGTTTGGATGTGACCGGCACTTAGATTGTATCATATCTAAAGATATGTACACAATCCAAGTAAGCCGAAAACCAAGATCAAAATCCTTTTTGCGGAATTCTTTATATAGAAAATTTAGTTTTAGTAAAAATCACAGTTTATGAAGTTAAGTATTAAACAAGTATAAAGTGTTAAGTTTGGTTGCATCCCTAGTTGGGATCGACAATATCAACAGCGGAAAATAAAACCTCAGTATATAGGAATCAATACGAATCTCAGACACAAAGAAATGAAACCATAATTTATAGAACTAAACCATCTCAACTGTCAATAATATACATATCATCTCTCACTCTAAGTCATATACAGGCCCGATGGAGATTTTCTAGATACACAATACAATACCAAAATAGAAGGTTACTACATATGTGACCTACCTATCAAAAGATGGAATAGAGCTGCAAACGTAGATCCGCACCGCAGCTAACTGTCCACTCTACCCCTGCAAGGAACTGTGGCACAACGGGGGTGAGTTGCCAACTCAGTGAATATAACTAACATATGACGGTTAATAATGTAAATATGACGATCATACTAACCGAATTGTGAACAAGTATAATGTATGATTATATGTGAAAATCAAGAATCTTATAGTCCAAACTGAAATCTCATCATTTATTCCCAATAAAATTCATTTCCCCGTGTCCATCATCGACACAAAACTTCCATTTCTCACAGACATCATTCCTCGAATGATCCTAACATCAACAAAGTCCACTATGTATCCGACTGTATTCCCCACCGACTCAGTCTGGATAAAACTGTAAATCCGTAACCGTATATCCACCGACTCGGTTTGAAACAATACTATAAGTCCGTAACCGTATATCCACAGACTCGGTTCGAAAAAAAACCAATTCATAAAATCATCTCAGGGTGTACATGTCACATCAATCATGAAAAATCACTGGATTTATGTAATAGTATTCAAAACTCAAAACAATAAATCCTCAATACTGCCATTACCTCTTACATCAACATAGAATACTTATATATTAAACATGATATTGATGATGCAATTTACCACTATTATTGGGGTGTATGATACGGTATGAATCATTTTAACAATAAGTTTGCTAAGTGTAAAAGTGACATGGTAATAACGACGAGGTGTGTGTAACATATAGATGTGCACGTGGCATGACTCGTCGATACTTGTGTAGTGCTCTAGCAACTAACAAGTATATATGAATGAGGAATGCATATGGTCAATTTGGCATAACAAAATAACGCATTGATTTAAATAAAACTACGGGCGTATCACGCCATCTTTACACAATTCCCCGGTAGATGTTTAGTCTACTCACCGGAAATGTCGAATCTATTCAGGAATTTCCAATCCCTTCCCTTTCCTCGCTGCCTCCGTAAATCCCGTATTCGAATCTAATATCACAATTTTAATTATATAAGTAAACGGCTACTCCGACATGACGGAAATGAAAAACACCCGTTCCCACGTACTAGTTATATTGTATACAACTATATCGAGTTATTAACCACTTAACCTTACTGGATTTTAACCCTAACCTGCATCGCTACAGAATTTAAATCGCGATGCGTTTTAATCGTGTCGTATTTGGTGTTTTAAGATATCCTTTCCGATATACGCTTCCAGATTCTATCTGTAGTGAAACTAATTTAATTAAACAACACCGAAATAGCCAAAATTATACACTGAAACCTACCCAACAAGACAAACTCACCTAGCTTCCTATATAGCCGGCAACGCCGGAATTTCCCTATTGGCCGCCGGCAAAAAACCGGCCCCCTGGGTTCGTGGTCCTATGGTTTTCTCTAGGTGTTTTATACATCATTTTAACACTGTTTTGTTAAGTTAATTATCTTCCAAACAATAGCAGATTTCAACAGAGCTTATAATTAACTAAAATACGATATTATGTAACTTTGTTCAATTTAAATTAACTAAGCTACAGAACTTAAATTTCCTACTGTGCTTAAGAATTTTACGCTCCAAATAGTTGTTGGAATAACCCCTCCAAGATGTTAAGCCCCTTGTTCTAGCTTGAGGATGATGAAAACTAGAACTTAGCTTCTTTCTTCTTCTTCTTCTTCTTGTTCTTTCTTCTTCTCTTTATTTTTTTTGTTTTGTTTTCAGAAAATTTTAGGATTCTTAATTAACTATGATCTGAACAAGGTTTATATATGGCAAAAGGAATGGATAAGGTGAAGGAGGAGGTGTCAAGGGTTGAAGAGTGCTCATCTCATGCAAGGAGGAGGTGTGAGATGAGTGTGTGCATGCAAGTATGAGGTGTTCATGCCTTATCTTCAAAATTTGATTTAATTTGAACTAAATTCTGAACTAAAATGATTTTTCATCCCATTTTTATTTACACCCTTAACAATTTTCTATTTGCACAAAAATCCTAAACTTTACCTAAAAACCCCTCACAACTTAATTTATTATAAAAAACACATTTTATTAAAATGAAGCTAAAATTGTCACTAAAACCCTTATAACTTATTTATGTTGCATACTAAAATTTTAATTTAAATTGTTTTACATAGAACTTAAGAAAGTTGACTTATTTGTTTTTAACAACTTTGTGGTTTATCAAATTATTATTAAATTAATTAAATTTATTTATTTCCAAATTTTCAAAATGCTACATTGATTAAATACGATTATGTGATACAGTATTCTAATCTAGCGATATTTGATATTAGTCAGGTTGTATGTGATATAACCAGATTATTGAATTAAGTGTTGATTCAATGATTTATGTATATGTTGTTTATATATATATATTTGATATATATTTGTATATTTGATATTAGCCGGATTATATTTGATATAGCCGGATTATTGAATCAAGTGTTGATTTAATAATTATATATATATATATATATATATATGTTAACTAGTATTGAATATTAGACGGTTATATGTGATATAACCGGATTATTGAATCAAGTGTTGATTTAATAATTTGATATACATATGTATGTATGTATATATATATATATATATATATGATATTAGTCAATTATATATGATATAACCGGATTATTGAATCAAGTGTTGATTTAATAATTTAATATATATATATATATATATATATATATATATATATAAACTAATAACAAGCTCATTTAAGTTTTTCTTCTCTTTTTATATATTTATATATATATATTTACTTTGTGTTATGGTTGATGATACATAGAACTAGGATGTATGAGAATCACACATGAGGTTAAGATGAGATAAAAATGGTTTGATTTATGAATTAAAGTGAAAAAGGAAATGAGTCATTTTCTTAGATGCTTGTGGAAGCCATGAGAAACCATGACTCACCACTTACTCTTTGTTTTATTCATAGATATTTTCCTACACCATCTCATCACTCACCTCATGGTTCTCTCTCTTTCATCCAAGTTCATCTCATCTTCTTCTTCCACTTTCTCTCTTGAGATTTCTTAAGGTGAGAAAAGAAAAGAAAAAGAAGAAAAATAAGTGAGCAAAATTCCCACTTCATCAATCTACACTTTTCTAGCCCATTAATTTAGGTTGTTTGCTTCATTAATACCTTGATTAGTGAAGAGTGAGCTTGAGTGAGAGAGACTTTAAGGTGGATCATCTTCGGCCTCAAAAACTACAAGCAAGCCCGTTCTTTTCTTCAAGTGGAGTCTAAGAAGAATTCTAGGGACTACTACTTGGAGTTTTAGAAGTGAAGGACCAGTCTACAAAGGTTGTATGTTCTTTTCACTTAGTGTAGAACTTGTTTGCTACCATTAAAACCCTAATTCTTTAGTTCTATTCTAGGTTAGTATACTTAGAACTCTAAATTTTTTAAAATTGCATACATGATGCTTGTTGAAACCTAGTAAAGGTGCTAAGACATACTTTTATGGTATTAGAGCTACTAGGCATTTGATGCCGATCCATGGGAGGTTCTCATTGTGTGACAGTGTGGCGAAGCATAGGATCTTACCCCCAGGGTGTCTCGAGACCGGAAGGTGTTCCGGCGGGTTATAGTCCACGCGAGGGGGCATGCGTAAAAAGTAGCTGTTGAGGGACCCATTGGTGCCATGACAACCCCATTAAATGGGTGGCTGCCTGACCATCATGGTATCAAAGCTATGCTAGAGACTTAGACGTAGTCTAGACGACGTTAAAGTGTTCGATCGATATTTTAGAACCCGAATTGTGAAGTTTCTGTCCAATTTTTCAATTGCTGAATTTTTCACAGTTAAAAATATTCAAAATATCATGCAGGTAATTATATGGAGGTAGAAGAAAAACGGGCACATAATTCACCTAAGTGGCCACGGAACCACTGCCTAGACCAGGTGAGTTAGGGGCTCATTCTTACTTTGCTTCTTCATGTTGTCGTTTTTGGTTTCCTGGAAATTTTTAATGACACTCAAGTGGTTGAGATCTCTGTGAATTGGTGGTGTTTGAAATATCGATCGTAATATTTAACATCGTCTAGATATTTATGGATATTTGATACAATTTTTGGAATCCACATTGATTAGTTTTGTGAAAACTAGTTATCGATTTGTAAATCTCGCATTTTAGTCTCATTTGATGGATTACCACGGAGTTTCGATTCGGATCAAAACTCCGTCGCAATCTCGTATCGTACGCGAATAGTCACCAGGAAACACTAGTAGACAGCCACGCCCCATAGCCCCGACCAAGTGACTATAGGAGAACCCCGTGGCCAAAAGCATCCACTCGGGTGCTCACGGCTGCGGTGTTCCGCCCAAGTGCACTTCGTTGACGGCATCGGGGTTGCGGCCATCTGCTAAAGTTCCTGACGAGCATTCGATCTTATAATCGGGAATTTTGTTAATTACCCAACTTGTTTTTGAAAAGTGTTTTCAATTCGAGACTTAAATGTAAGGTTTATAGGGTTAGGCATGAAACTCGGAATACGTGATATTCCGGGTTTATGATGTTTAAGGATGATGCAGATTCTAATTATTGTAGTTTTCATTTTTTTCTGCGACTGTAAGTGTAATATGTGGAGTATCTCCGATCTTGTTACTATACGTCAACAATATTAAGGATACATATATTTACTTACGTTGATGACATATGATGTTGTTGTGTTGCTACTGATATGTTGTATTGGATCGTCGTGATTGAATAGCCGGGGGTTTTGCGTGAGATAAGAGTTTTTCAATTTTCATTCATGTAAATATTGTATGTAATATTCTTTTATTGGGACACTTTCGGGTTGAGGTTGTTATCTCCATTGATGTATATTATTTACTTTTCCGCATTAAGATAGACCCAAGGTGGGGAGCACAAGTAACCGGGTTTTAGAGCCCAGTGGGAGGCCATCTAGAGGAGTCGAGACCGGGTTGCCTAACTCTAGAATTGGCAGGATTGTTTGCCGCTCTCATAGGGGTCTAAGGATATGGGCTCGGCTATTCATCATGACCGTAGAATCCGTGTTTTTCATTATTGGCTTAATCTAAAACACGGACCTCCTAGTATATCCTATATTTCATATGTTTGCTTCTGCTGGTTTCTGTGATATGATGTGATCATATAACTGCGTGAGACGAATACTACTTATATATATGATATACCAATAGACACTATATATGTTTTGCATTCGCGCTAGTCCTAACCCTGCCCTACCGTAAGTTAAGTAACCTTACGGTGAAGACCCGGGTCCTTGTGGCGAATGCGGATGGCATATATGTGTGTTTTATTTTCGTTTCTTCTGTGATGTTTAGGAAACATAAATGATGGGACGTTATTAATGAGATTAATAAAGAGAAAAGAAACCTAAAGATGTTATAGAATCAAAATTTCCAAATAGGTAGCTTTAGTTCTTGCTTTGCATAGCGGTATTCCATTATGAATATCCAACACCTCATTCGATGATGAAAGATCCCAGATCCCTTCACCGGGAATGACCTCTTTAGCAAAACTAGCATATGCTACAACCCACTCGGTTTATTTTGAAAACTACTCGATTTTAAAAGCGGAGTTTAAACTACTCCTTTTCAAATCACTAGATTCTACAACGTTATCAAGTTCATTACGTTAAAGGTTTTCTTCAATGCCAGTCGTAGCCCTCCGTCATTTCAGATAAGGACTATTTAGTATTCGTGCTGCATTTGTTGACCTCTGTCAAGGCGTAGTATGCGGTAGCTGATTAGTGCTTATATACCGCATATGATGCGATTGGATTATGGTAGTCGTACGGCCTTGTTGACCTCCGTCAAGGGTCGTGTGGGTGGGTTTAATTCAATCACGAAATAACAGGTTGAACTTGACTAGCGGTTTATGGTTTGTTGACCTCCGTCAAGATCATATGTTGTTAGGGGTAAAACATATATTGGGAATTTCAAGTGTTGAAATTTGCAATGAGATTGCATACTTTCTATATGATAGTTGTATCCCGATACCCACTGTGTGTAAGTGTTACTCTTGGGAGAGTTTTCCACTTTACAATTAGCTAATCCAGTAGGTGTCTAAGAAAGGTGTTAACGGGGTTATGCCCCTGCGAAAAGGAGGTCATTTAATTAGTTCCATGCGAAAGCATGGAGAAACTCCCTCGGAGTACCAATACCTGCCTGGCTGACCGATTGGTGAACTTGTAGGGTATAATTAATCCCGGCTAATCTAACCTTTTAGGGTTTGAAGGAAGATTTGATAAAAATGGTGGGAGCCATCCTGATTAGATAAGATAATAACCAATCTAATCTTGCAAGAGCGCACGCTAAAATATTTTCTTCTCTCTCTCTCCAGGTAGCGACCATGAAACGCCTTAATCAAGATAATAATATGGATGTATTGACCGAACCGGCTTATTATACTGGGCTGGGGAACGTTGGTTCCGCCCTATCTTATGACAACGGTCATGAGTCTGGGTAAGGGATAGGAGAATGCAAGGATTTCCACGCAACCCGACGAAGAAAGAGCATGCCGATGCATCTTCTTCGGATGTGTTAGTTATTGAGAACTATTTCTCAGTATGCTCTACGTCCTGGGTACTGGATACCGGATCAGGATCCCACATTTGTAATCAGTTACATGGGTTAAAGAGAAGCAGAGAACTGGGAAAGGGTGATATGTCTCTCAGAGTAGAGAATGGTGCAATTGTTGCTGCCAAAGCGGTCGGCGAATATCACCTAGTATTACTTGTTAGGAATATGTATGCCCTAGAGCCCATTATTGTATGATATAATGGATTCTTGGACATATATATAGAGGACTTTCTTGTTCGACATGATAGTATGCTATTTGGTTTCTCTTTATTTTAACATGTACACTTGTATTTTTATACTGTCTCTTTGATACATATTGATAAAGCCCTTGGGATGTTGGCTTGACTACCAGGACTATGATGCAGATCATACTAGTGGGGCTTGTGTAGTCCATAAGCACATCCTTTAACAGTTCCTAGTCGAGAGAGTATCGAAACAGGGCATCGATATTCCAGAGTAGACTAGTGTATACGTTTCTTGACCCTGTATGGGGCGATAGTTGATCCCACAACCATTGGTGTTTGACATCAAAGATTGTACACAGGTGCTCATTAGAGAATGGGTACACCGAACAGGACTCACCGTGAACTCCTAGATGGTACCATACTATCGTCAGATAGCAGTTCTCTGGTGACACTTGTAAATGTTAGTCTGTAGAACCGAGATCGTCATAGTGTTTTGTGTGGTTCCCATTGTGCTTTGATTTCCTCCATACCACGGCTCAAAGGAGTCATGCAAACATGTGGATTTTGGGTACAGTCCTGAGTCATATGGAGGCAGTAAGTGATGGGAGGGGTTTCGTCTCTCCCGGTATTAGGAGTTGATATTGCGCTATGCTCGATTGGCTATAACAGCAAGTCCCTGACCAGGGCTGATGAGATTTACTGGTAAGTGATATCGGTAGTTTCTCAAACGGTTATAGGCCACACATCGGCATGACTTATCAAGTTATTGGGGTCTGACGATTCCACCACCAGACTCAATATGCGACATATCAGACGAAAAGACCGGATTGTACGGTAAGTGTTGCCTATAAGCTCTACGGGAGTTTGGACAAGTTTGCTTGTTAATCTTCTATTCGTTCAATACGTGGGTAGTCGTTACGTCCAGCTAGTACCGCTGACGGCTTATGGGTATCTGATGTGATCATTACCTACTGCTGATATATTGATGAGTCTTTAGAGTCCCACACAGAGGTTTCCTAGTTCAAGCGAAACGAAGTAGGGCACATATGGTGATATGTGCGGGAGGTTGATTAAATACGAGTATGTGATACCGTATTCTAATCTAGCGATATTTGATATCAGTCAGGTTATATGTGATATAACTGGATTATTGAATCAAGTGTCGATTCAATGATTTATGATATATGTGTATGTTGTTTATATTTGATATTAGCCGGATTATATTTGATATAGCCAGATTATTGAATAAAGTGTTGATTTAATAATTTGATATATATATGTTATATATATTGTAACATTTTAGAAAATTATAAATATTAATTTATAATTTTAAATATAGAAATAATGAGTTTATAAAAATGATATCGCATATGAATTTGTTATCGGATTTATATCCATAAAAATTTAATTATTTTTGTAAATATGAAGAAAAGTGGGTGATATCATAAAAATAATATTTTAATTATTTTAAACATGACATGAGATTTTACATTAAGATAATGATATTTAAGTGTTAAAATAAGTATTTCATTTCTTTTTAAATAAGGATTTAGATTTATAGCATGAAGGGTTTTATTTGTTATAATTCTTTTATATGGTTGGTTATATGATAGCCTAAATTAAACCCTCACCTCTAGTACACCCTCACCCATGCTTTCCTCTCTCCACCTTCTTCTTCTCACTTTACACCTCCTCTTTCCACCATGACACCTCCCACTTATTTTATCACAATACCTAGCAATTCTTTTAGTTATTCCAAACTAAACACAACATAGCTTCTTCAAGCTCCAAACTGTAAATTCCCAAGTGTTCATCTTCTCCAAAGAAGAAGCTTTGATCCTTTCATCAAATTGTTCACCTCTTCAAGTTTAAACCACTACAAATCATAGATCCTCCCACACACACTTCTTGAGCTGGTGTTCCCTTGTGAATCATCTCCATAGGTATATCTCACAATCTTTTCAACTTCTATTCCGTTCACATATATGTTTTTAGTGTGCAGTGTTTGAAAACTGGGTTTTTGTGATATTTATCATATTGAAATTGAATATGGAACCATTAGGTGTAACCACTAGAAAAACTAATCAGACCATAGTATAATGAGACCACTAGGAGACTATAGCTAAAGCCCGAACCCTAACTTCCCTACTTGACCCGGCGACATTCGTGTTTTGACCGGCGCTGCCGGACTCCTTATGGAGTTTTGTGTTGATTTTTTTCTCTATAGGTGTATTTGTTTATTTTATGATCTACTGTATTGTTTGATTTGTCCCAATATTTATACAGAGAAATTTTGGAGTGTTCTAGGAAGGGTTTTGTTAAAGTTTCCGATGTTTCGATACGAGTTTTTGTATTTCTGTGCCGTCACTGAATTGTTGACGTCATACGTTAACAACATAGATATCTTGTCGTTTTTAGGGTAAGTAAGCTGTAGGTTCTAACCTACGGTGCTTAGCTCGTTGTTTTAGTTTTTGATATGATATTTACGTCGATATGAATTAAACTACGATTATAGGTACGATCGCGAAGGTTTTCGAGAAGGAGATGACGGATATAGCAATCATGGATTCAACGAGCTCGACAAGTTGGTGAGTAGATTTACATCTACGGGGGAAGTCGGGTGGATGGCATATAGCACCCCCGCAACCATTTACTAGGATAGCTATGCTATCTAGTTAGTTGTTATTGATAATTTATTTAAGAGTTTTAATATTGTTTCTCATTGAGCATGTTTTCATGTGCATATAGTTTTATACATGGTTTTGGTGATACGTACGTGATGATAGATTCGTACGATATGGATTTTGGGATAATGTGGATAGTGTGCCGATTACGGCCAAGTTTCTTATAGATTTGTGTAATCTTGAATTATTCTAATTTAGAAGGTTATATTCGAGTGAGCTATACTCTTTTAAAAACTAACGATTCGTTTCCCTTTTAATTGATAAATGAAAAGGATGCGATGCTAATTTCCAAATGAATATCTATTTTTAAGTTAAGGCAATTTCCTTATTTCAAAACCAACGTTTCGTTCCATTTCCAAAAATAACGGTATAGCTCATAGTAAGTAGTTATATTTAATATTTACGCTATACGCATAGATTTACTTTAGATGTTTGCGATATACGTTTCCGTTATATGAACACAATGATAGAACACCGCACAACTACCAATGAGTACTATATTGCACGCGTACAGATGCTTATGTACACTGCACCTCATTGGTATTGCCATGCCATTGTAGGACCGATATACTATGTGATGCGTATGTAATACCGATACGAGGCATATTGATTCCCTATATCCAGAAAATTTGATTTTATTATGTAATATGGATATGGGTAGAATTACTTTCTGCTTTATACACTTATAGAACACTTGTAAAAATACTAATGATTGCCATGCTGCACGAGCACAGACGCATATTCTACACCACACATAATTAGTATTGCCATGACATAGTAGAACTGTTACAGTTGTTGTATACATGACTTTATTTACATACTGTACCTTTATTATCTGTTGAGTTTTGCGAATACCAGTACCATGGGTATTCACATTCGATTCTTATGAGTTTTCATGATGTTTTACTTTCGATGATATATATCAGTGGTATGTGATGCTGTTATATATGTATATATATATATATAATATCATCAGAATGATCTATGCAAGTATCTGTATTCTTTACTTCATATTTCTGGATACGATGAGTTGAAGTCCACCATGAGCTTGATATTTTCTAATTGTTTTTATTCCGAACCGAGTGGGGCAAAAATACGGTTATGGACTTGCTACTTATCCGGGCTGAGTGGGGGAGTAAAAAGACAGATACATGGTGGACCCGGTCGAGACCGAGGGACAGAAAAGCCGCATTAGAGGCGGGGAGCCTAGCGAGGACACTCAATACAGGAGATAGAGACGAGCACGGCAGATATCCAGGGGATACTGGCCGGAGCCAGAGATGAGCACGACGGATATCCACGGGATACTGACCGGGGCCAGGGATATCGATAGGCTATCATCTGTTAAGATGGTGTCGACGATATCTGCATTTGCGTGTCTGTGATGGACACTACAGATTTGAGGATTTGCATGTCGGTGATGGACACGGGGGATTTCTGATTTCGGGTGTCGATACTGGACATCCATATATTGATATGTTGCTATCATACGAGGTATACAGTTATGTTGTGCGTTATTATAGCCGTTCAGGACTGATCCGGGGGACAGTACCGAAATACCATTTTACCAGTTGGTGCATATAAAAAGGAATCCTAAAACGAGCTATAGTCTCATTATTTTGACATTCCTAAAATGACACAAGGATCTTTTAAACCGTAAACCTCTTATCACTCTTTACTAAAACAACAAGACGTATATCTTAAATAAGATACTTATTACACTTCATACTATCACGTCTGCTTTTATGTCGTGACATACCTATTCCGCGGCTATTTTAAAGAAGAGGTTTTACATATATATTTTCGGCTACCTTTGGGCTCATATTTAGATACCGGTCATTACCATATGATATATTCTATTTTGGTTCAGGTGATAGATAGTATTGCATTTATGATACTTATGCATATCATATATATATATTGGTACAAGATATGATAACATTATACTTATGACCTACGTATCGTTATACATTTCGATTTCTACCTTGTGATGTACTTTTATTCACTGAGTTGGCAACTCACCCCCGTTGCGCCACAGTTTCTTGCAGGTTACTGCTCGGATTATCGGCGGATTGCGGCACACCTTTCTTCTCGGTGATTGCTCTGGTAGGTGGGCTACTGTTGTTTGTACCCACACTTGAATATTTATATATTCTTGTATCTAGTGAAACTCCATCGACTTAGAACTTGAGTATTATGGACTTAGAAGCAAGATTTAGAGTTTGTGTGTTGTGGGCGTCGCACTCGTTGGAGTCGACTCTTTTATACTTATTGGTTTGTTTCGCTTTTCTTTTCTTTTCTGTTGGGCGTCATATAGTGTTTGCTTGGTTGCACCGCCGGTTGGGCGTGGAAGCTAGCTCCCGTTGGGATACTGTTTTTATTATTATGTTGTATCAGGTTTTATTCAAATTTACAAAGGAGGCGTTGTCGAATTTCAAAACGTCATTGATGCTTTTTCAAACGCACTTAGTTAGACTTAAATGATTATTTTTAAACTGATCCCATATAACGACTATTTTAAATCTCACCTCCAATATTTTCAAAAAGGGTTTAGATTCCGGGTTTCGGCTTACTTGGACCGCGTCGACGTCTTTAGATGTCACGTGATTTAAGTGCCGGTCACGTGCCACATTCGGGTCATGACACACACACACACACATAAACTAGTATTGAATATTAGACGGTTATAAGTATATAACCGGATTATTGAATCAAGTGTTGATTTAATAATTTGATATACATATATATATATATATATATGATATTAGTCGATTATATATGATATAACCGGATTATTGAATCAAGTGTTGATTTAATAATTTGATATATATTTATATATTTGATATATATTTATATATTAACTAATATCAAAGCTCACTTTAGATTTTCTTCTCTTTATATATAATTATGTATTTATATGATGTGTGTGTGTGTGTGTGTGTGTGTGTGTGTGTGTGTGAATTGGATTTGTATCATGGTTGATGATATAAGGGACATGGATGTATGAGAATCACGCAATAAAGAAATATGAGAAGAGATAATAATAAACATTTTAGAATTAACAAGAAAAGAGAATGAGCCATTTTCTTTAGGTGCTTGTAGAACCTTTGAGAAGCCTTGACTCATCTCCATTTATTATTTTATTCTAAGATATTTATTATACACATATCATCTCATATCTCATCACTCACTTCATGGTTCATTCTCTCTCTTTCAAGTTCATCTCCTCCTTCTTGCTCTTTAGAGTTTTCTTGAGGTGAGAAAAAGAAAATAAAAGAAGAAAAATAAGTGAGCAAAATTCCTACTTCATCAACCTACTCTTTTCAAGCCCATTAGTTTAGGTTGTTTGCTTCACTAATTACTTGATTAGTGAAGAGTGAGCTTGAATGAGAGAGTCATCAAGGTGGATCATCTTCGGCTTCAAAGACTACAAAGCAAGCTCACTCCTTTCACCAAGTGGAGTCTAAGAAGAGTTCTAGGGACTACTATTTGGAGTTTTAGAAGTGAAGGACCGGTATACAAAGGTTGTATGCTATTTTCACTTAGTGTAGAACTTGTTTGCTTACACTAAAACCCTAATTCTCTAGTTCGATTCTTGTATAGTATGCCTTAGACCTCTAGATTTTTTAAAATTGCATGCTTGTTGCAAGTTGAAAACTTGTAGAGGTGCTAGGACATACTTTCATGGTATCAGAGCCAAGTTAGAGACTTGGACGTAGTCTAGACGACGTTAAAGTGTTCAATCGACGTTTTAATACCGAAATTGTGAAGTTTCTGTTCAAATTTTCAAAAGTTGAAATTTTACAGATTAAAAATATTCAAAAAATCATGCAGGTAATTGTATGAAGCCCCAAGAAGCACGAGGGCCTATCTCTTCCAAATGGCCGTGGAACCCCCGCATAACCCATGGTTTAGCTACGGTTCCGCCGCCACCTTGGAGAGTTTAGGACTCATATTTCTTGTACTGCTCCATTGTGTCATTTTGGACTTTCTGAGTATTTTTAGTGAGGCTCAAGTTGTTGAGGTCTCTGTAATTTGCTGGTGTTTGAAATATCGATCGAAATGTTTAACATCGTCTAGATAGTTTAGATATGTGATACAATTTTTCGAATCCACATTGATTAGTTTTGTGAAAACTAGTTAACGTTTTGTAAATCTCGCGTTTTAATCTCATTTGATGGATTACCATGGAGTTTTGATTCGGATCAAAACTCCGTCGCAATCTCATATCGTACGCGAATAGTCACCGGGAGACACTAGTAGACAGCCACGTCCCATAGCCCCAACCAACTGACTATAAGAGAACTCCGTGGCAAAAAACATCCACTCGACTGCTCGAGGCCGTGGTATTCCGCCCAAGTGTACTTCGTTGACGGCTTCCGGGAGGAGGCATCTACTAAAGTTCCCGGCAAGCATTCGATCAATTAATTGGGAATTTTATTGAATTACCTGACTTGTTTTTGAAAAGTGTTTTCAATTCGAGACTCAAATGCAAGATTTATAGGGTTAGGCATGAAATCCGGAATATGAAATATTCCGGGTTTATGATGTCTAAGGATGATGTGGATTCTAATTATTGTAGTTTTCATTTCTTTTCTGTGACCGTAAGTGTAATATGTGGTGTATCCCCAATCTCGTTGCTATACATCAACGACATTAGGGATACACATATTTACTTACGTTGATGACATGTGATATTATTGTGTTGGCTATTAATATGTTATTTTGGATCGTCATGATTGAATAGCCGGGGTTTTGCGTGAGATGAGAGTTTTTCAATTTTCATTCATGTAAAAATTTGTATGTAATATTCTTTTATTGGGACACTTCTAGGTTGAGGTTGTTGCCTCCATTGATGTATATTATTTACTTTTCCGCATTAGGATATACCCAAGGCGGGGAGCACAAGTAACCGGGTTCTAGAGTCCAGTAGAAGGCCATCTCGAGGAGTCGAGACCGGGTCGCCTAACTTTAGAATTGGCAGGATTGTTTGCCGCTCTCGTAGGGGTCTAGGGATGTAGGCTTGGATATTCATCACGACCGTGGAATCCGTGTTTTTTATTACTGGCTTAATCTAAAACACGGACCTCCTAATATATCCTATATTTCATATGTTTACTTCTGCTGGTTTCTATGATATGATGTGATCATATAACTGCGAGAGACGAATGTTACTTATATATATTTGATATACTAGTAGACACTATATATGTTTTGCATCCGCGCTAGTCCTGACCCCGTCCTGCCGTAAGTTAAGTACCTTACGGTGAAGACCCGGGTCCCTTTGGCGAATGCAGATGGCATATATGTGTGTTTTATTTTCATTTCTTCTGTGATATTTAGGAAACATAAATGATGGGACATCATTAATGATATTAATGAAAAGAAAAGAAACCTAAAAATGTTATAGAATCAAAATTTTCAAATAGGTAGCTCTAGTTCTTGCTTTGTATAGCGGTATTCCATTATGAATATCCAGCACCTCATTCAATGAGGAAAGAACCTAGATCCCTTCACTGAGAATGACCTCTTTAGCAAAACTAGCATATGCTACAACCCACTTGGTTTATTTTGAAAACAACTCGATTTTAAAAGCGGAGCTTAAACCACTCCTTTTCAAACCACTAGATTCTACAACAATATCAAGTTCATTACGCTAAAGGTTTTCTTCAAAACTACTCGTAGCCCTCAGTCATTTCGGATAAGTACCATTTAGTATTCGTGTTGCGTTTGTTGACCTTGTCAAGGCGTAGTGTACGGTAGCTGATTAGTGTTTATCTGCCGCATATAATGCGATTGGATTAGGGTAGTTGTACGGCTTTGTTAACCTTGTCAAGGGTCATGCGGATGGGTTTAATTCAATCAAGAAATGACGGGTTAAACTTGACTTGCGGTTTATGGTTTGTTGACTTTGTCGAGGTCATAAACCGCTTGGGGTAAAAACAAATATTGGGAATTTCAAGTGTTGAAATTTGCAATGAGATTGCATACCTTCTATATGATAGTTGGATCTCGATACCCACTGCGAGTAAGTGTTACTCCTGGGAGAGTTTTCCACTTGACAATTAGCTAATCCAGTAGGTGTCTTAGAAAGGTGTTAATGGGGTTATGCCCCTGCGGAAACAAGATTATTTAATTAATTCCATACGAAAGCACGGGGAGACTCCCTCGGAGTACCAATACCTGCCTGGCTGACCGATTGGCAAACTTTTAGGGAGTAATTAATCCCGGCTAATATTACCTTTTAGGGTTTGAAGGAAGATATGATAAAAACAGTGGGAGCCATCCTGATTAGATAAGATAATAACCAATATAATCTTACAAGAGCACACACTATTTTCTTCTCTCTCTCTAGGTAGCGACCATGACACGCCTTAATCAAGATAATAATATGGATGTATTGACCGAACCCGCTTATTATACTGGGCTGGGGAACGTTGGTTCCGCTCTATCTTATGACTGTCATAAGTCTGAGTAAGGAATAAGGGATGCATGGATTTCTACGCAACCCAAACGGAGAAAGAGCATGATGATGTATCTTCTTCGGGTGTGTTGGTTATTGAGAACTGTTTCTCAGTCTGCTCTACATCCTGGGTTTTAGATACCGGATCGGGATCATACATTTGTAAAAGGTTACAAGGGTTGAAGAGAAGTAGAGAACTGGTAAAGGGTGATATGTCTCTCAGAGTAGTGAACAGAGCAATTGTTGTTGCCGAAACTGTCGGTGAATATTGCATAGTATTGCTAAATGGTAATACCTTGATTTTGAATGACTGTTGTAACAACTCCAATTCTTATGTACATAAAATTGGTTTAAATTAATATATACTTGGGGTATTTACATTCCTGTGAGTACTATAAGTATTTAATATACTTTTGAACAGCAAGAAGGAGTTTGTAGCTCATTAGTAAGACCTTGCACTGCTGAACCAAAGCACCAGAGTTTAAATCCCATCAGCCACATTATTTTTTAATTAGTTTTCTTTTAATCTTTTTAGAAGCCCAAGAGTCTACACGTGCATAACCCGTAAAACCACGGTCACAGCTTAAACAAACGGGTCCACGAGGTAGACCAAGAGGCAAGGGACACGTGGCGTCAAGACCCGGCCTAACTCGGCCGAATCGGGCCGGCGGCGCGGCTGACTCGGCCGGCGCCGCCGGGTCAACTCGGCCGAAACCCTAGTTTTTTTTCATTTTTTCTGCAACTCTTGGACTCCCCATAACCCCTGTACTATTCAATTCCCCTGCACATTTACAGAGCAATTTAAAACACATAATTAATCCATTTTTAATACAATTTTTAACACACCTTTTCACATCCCTAAACCCTAATTTTTCCTATAAATACCACACCTAAAATCACCCCTCCTCACTTCCAAATCTCTGTCCAAACTCTCAAGAAAATTCCATAGACTTTTTGTGTGCAAGTGGAGTTAGCAAAGGGCGAAGCTCCGGCGAACTTCCGACGACGATTCGAGGAGATTCCGGCAATGAAACGACGCACTGACACCTCATACTTCTTCCTTTTCCTCTCCTCTCCACTACAATCCAGTAAGTCCCTTCTCCCCCTTCTCTTTAGTATTCTAAAAAGTTAAAATTCTAAAACCCGACGGAAGTGGAGTTAATCCGACCACCGATTCATTTTTTCCTTAAAAATCATATTTTTCTTAAACACAATAATACCAAACTCTCACATCATGATCATTAAACATTAACAAAACTTGTTGACAAGTTTCATATCAAAAGAATTTATATTTTAATTTTTATAGCACTTTTACAGAAAAATACCATACAGTTTAGTTTCGACATAAATCTTATAATTCATTGCTAAACCTTTAGATAGTTCACAAGATAATGACCTACCTCCTCACAACACTCATATGTAATATAGCACGATGATCTTTGGGAATATAGTTTTGGGAAAATACGATTTTACACAAAACTATCTCAAATTTATAAAAACCTTTTTCTACAAGATATGTATTTTTAACAAATATTTGCAATGCGCCGCTACAACCCATTTTGGGGAACCCGTTAGGGATGGTGCGGATTATCGCACATCCTCGGGCTTAGTAGTGCGATATTCAGACCTCCGCAAGGAGCATACGGTCTCGAAAGATTTAAAAATACGATTTTTTTTAGAAAATGTGATTTCTATTATAAATAAAACTTATATTTTTTAATAAATAAATATATATGTAATTAATATCAAAATATCTTTTTTTAATATCTATAATATTCCACAATTCCAAAATTCAAGAAAAACATCTCAATTACAAGAAAATACCATACAAATTCCAATATTACAAATAAATACCATATATTATGAAAAATATGTTTTATTCACTAGAAATGTCACAATGATAAAATATACATCAATGAAAACTTTAAAGATGATAATAAAATACTTGAGGTGTATTTTGAAAATTATACAAAATTATTTTATATAAAACCCCCTCAAATTATACTAAATTACAATAAAGACCCTAGTAAACATAGGTTTAAGTGGGACTAGTCTTTTGAGCCTCAGGGAGCCGGAGATATGAGTGCTTGCCTATTTAAGGTAGACAACTTAACAAACAGTGTTATCAACACGGTAATCGTTTTTGAAAAAGACACAAATCCCGCTGTCCATGTGCAACGGTTACCGATAACACCAAAACCTAATTTAGGATTAAATTTCTTTTCTAATTGCCTGGCTCAGAATGAGTCTCAATATAATCAATCTGACTTGAATGATATTCAAGTATATATAACAATTCAATATGAATCCATATATTCAATCTGTTCAATCTGTCAGTCTATACAACTTGACTGAACCGAATCTTAGATATACATCCAGCTACATGATTCTCCAGTTACATCCATTTACTGATATCATGGTTTCGGCAAGTCATCCATCTATACAATTCAATTTACAAGACAATACAATACAAACAATACAATCAAGACATCGCGAGGTTTAAGGGGTAGATTGGTACGGAAGGTGTTAGAAGTGGCACGAGACTGCAACCATTAAGACACCTAAACTGAATTCAATTGCCGTTGTACCATGGCTGAACGGTTCCTTGTATTCCGTCCACTGTAGTCTCTGGTCTAACGAGACTCCTCTCGTATACACTGGCCTCTTCTGTACCAAGCTACAAACAACAGCGTTAAAAATAAATACAACATTATAACAATATAATACCACTTTAAAAGTTACACACACTCTCTCTGTTTATTCTACTTCTCCCTTATCTTTGGGACTTACCGAGCGATTGTTCGCTGACGATATTCCTTCTTTTTTTTCTTTGGAATGTTGTCAGGTGGATCGGACCTTCAGGAGATCGAGCCCACCAGCGATGACTTGGATCAGCCAGCCTTCGACCCGGAGCTCTAGTTACTTGTACATTTCATTTCAGTACTTTCCATTTCTGCCACTATTTAGGCATTGCTTTTCATTCCATGTATTTACTTTTCAGATGTATTGTAAAAAGAATGTGAATAAATAAAGTTTTTGTTCATTTATATCTATTGTCTTTGTCTCTTGTGCATTTTATTTATATTGCTTAGATACACTTAGCGTGTTTACTTCAGAGTAAATACGTAGCGGCCTCGTCGCGTCCTCTGCCCGTACACTGGGAAGCGGGGTGTGACAGATTTTGTTGGTGGCCCATGTAGGTCCAGAGTTGTATGGAACCCTACCATGCAGTTTCGTTCTGCATGGACAACCTAAACAATATAACACAAGAACCAGCAACTGAAAACATTCATTACAATTCATACTTCTTGAATCTTATCATTCTATATATTTTGAATCTGTCCTAACCTAAAGTTTTTCATTCAAGGTTATGGATTCCCCGAACAACACCAGCACCAACTTCAATAACACTCTATCTCCCCTACCGATTACACTTGCCGTAGCTTCTCCGATCAACGAGCAGACGGTTCTGCTTGAGGCAATCCGCAGCCTCCTGGAAGGACAGCAGCAACAGACTGTTATCCTAATGAACCGACCAGAGACAGAAGCACCCGGGGTGAAGCAATTCAGAGCTTTGCACCCCAAACAATTCTCAGGAATGGAGAGCACTCTAGAAGCTGAGGAATAGGCTCAAAGCATTGAAGATGATCTGGCAGCGGCACAAGTGCCAGAAATAGCTTTGGTTTGTGTCGTGAAATTACAGCTCACGGACAATACACGTGTTTGGTGGAAGGCGGAAGAAAGCCGTCTTGATCAACCTATCGAATGGAAGACTTTCCATGACATGTTCGACGCAAAGTACTTCCCTGAGACTGCTAGTTTCGACATGGAACAACAATTCATCCATCTGCAACAAGGTTCAGTGTGGACCATATCTGTAGATGAGTATGATGCTGAGTTCACCATGCTCAGTCGATAAGATATGTCTTAATAATTCGATTTTCAATATATCACATACTACACAGCTAACAGAATACCTTAATAGGTTCGCGTCACACCTGATACCGACCGATGAGATCAGAGCCTGACGATTCCAACAAGGGTTAGATCTGGAAATCCAGACTGCATTGGCCACAGGAGATTTTCTGACTTATGACTCGGCTCTGAAAGCTGCCCGTCGATATGAGGCAATGGTGAAGATGAGGGGAAGATCTCAATCTGCTAGAGTTAAGCGCCCTGCCAATCAGATGGCAGGAGGAGCCTCATCAATGCCATCTTTTGTGCCAAGGAGACCGATAGTACCAATCAACCGGCCCAGCCTAGCCTTTTGTACCTACTGCAAGAGAGAGGGGCATATGATGAAAGACTGCCGGCGAGCCAACTACCTTTGCTTAGTCTGCGGCTGAGCTACCCACGATATTGGGTCTTGTCCCAAAAGACACAACCCAATTGCTGCACCCAGGCCAGCAACCAGTTATCAGCGGAAACTAGCCCTTCAGGCACCTGCTCCAAGAATCGCTCTCCCTGCTTCACCACCTAGAGGACCACCGACTGCACCTCCTCCTCGTCAGTTCCATCAAGATCAACAGAACATTCTGAGGAATGCTCCTCCGGTCAGGAGGAATGTACCATGGCGATAGGCTTTCACGATGACCGTGGAAGAAGCTAAGGCCACTGGACAAGTCATCACTGATAACCCTTTCTTCTCAAGTTTTTCTGTCAGTCTTAACACATACCTACATATTTTTCCTATACCTAAAACATATCCCACATACATTAGGTACAATCTTAGTAGCCTCACTTCCTGCACTAGCACTCTTCGATACTGGAGCATTTTATTGCTTTATGTTGCAACGGTTCGTCCGAACTCATGCGATTCCAGTCACACCGCTTATATCCAGTTGGAATGTCAGTTCAGGAAATGGCATTCTAAAGGTAACAATGGGATACAGCTTGTGTCCAGTAGTCGTCTGCAGCAGAGAATTCTATGCTGACTTCAAGGTGCTGGACATACCGAACTTCGATGTGGTTCTGGGTATGGATTGGCTCGGAATATTTTATGCTACCATTGTCTGTCATCAATGGAGGGTAGTATTCGAGAATTCTATCCGGTCTTCTATTTCAAAAGTGGAGACCGTACCCTGGAGCCAAGTACTTACAAGGAGAAGCCGAAGAAAGCAGTAATTGCAGCAACTTAAGTGGAGGAAGGATCAAAGCCAGAAGTGGTTTGAGAGTTCGACGATGTGTTTCCTGACGATATATCAGGTTTGCCTCCCGATCGAGCTCTTGAATTGAGCATTGATTTAGTACCAGGAGCATAACCAGTGATCAAAGCACCTTATCGATTAAGTCCGGAAGCTTAGAAGGAAGTCCGAACTCAGTTGGACGAATTATTGGCGAAAGGATGGATTCGTCCCAGCACTTCAAGTTGGGGATCACCAGTATTGCTTGTGAAGAAGAAGGAAGGTTCATACAGAATTTGTATCGATTATAAAGCCTTGAACGAAGTAACGATAAAGAACAAGTATCCACTACCGCGTATCGACGATTTATTCAATCAAGAAAGTTGATCTTGTGTTTTCTCCAAGTTAGATCTTCGTTCAGGTTATAATCAGGTGAAGGTCAAGGAAGCTGATATTCATAAAACAGCTTTCAGAACTCGCTATGGTCATTACGAATTTCTTGTGATGCCATTTGGAGTGACCAATGCACCAGCAATATTCATGAACCTGATGAATCAAGTTTTCGGAAGTACTTAGACAGGTTTGTTGTCATTTTCATCGACGACATTCTGGTGTATTCTAAGAGTCAAAAAGAGCATGCCGAGCACCTATGAATTATCCTGGAAACTCTACGACAACATCAACTCTACGCCAAGTACAACAAGTGCGAGTTTTGGCTAGATCAAGTTGGTTTTCTTGGACATATTGTACCAGGCGAAGGAATCTCTGTTGATCCAGCGAAAGTTTCAGCAGTAAGCGAATGGCCGACACCAAAGTCAGTAAAGGACATTCGAAATTTCTTGGGTCTAGCTGGATATTACAGAAGGTTCATTGAAGGATTTTCCAAAATAGCAACACCCTTGACCAAGCTCACACGTAAAGATGAAGAATTTGTGTGGTCAGAAGCATGTGAACAGGCTTTCGTATAACTAAAGTAAAGGTTGACATCAGCGCCTATTCTCGTTATACCAGACCAATCTGGAGGTTTCGAAGTTTACTGCGATGCATCCTGTAAGGGATTAGGATGTGTTCTACATCAGCACGGAAGAGTTGTGGCTTATACTTCAAGACAACTGAAAACTCATGAGCACAATTATCCGACGCATGATTTGGAATTGGCGGCCGTAATCTTTGCTCTTAAGATTTGGCGCCATTATCTTCTTGGTGAACGAGTGAACATATACACAGATCACAAGAGTATGAAATATGTGTTTACTCAGAAGGAGCTTAATATGCAGCAGAGACGATGTTTAGAACTCATGGCGGACTTTGACATCAACCTGCAATATCACCTCGGGAAGGTGAATGTGGTACCTGATGCCTTTAGTCGCCAACCATTAGCAATGAATCTCACCGCTCAGTGGAAGCTTCAACAAGACTTGTATCAGATGGAGATTGAAGTGATCATGCCAGATAACGCTTCAAGTTTGATGAATTTACAAGTTCAATCTACCATTGTCAATCAGATCAAAACAGCTCAAGCAAGTGATGCTAAGTTACAAAATATCAGAGAACAAGTGGAGAATGGACTCAGAACAGACTTCATCATCCATGAAGACGGATCTTTGAGGTATGGCAGTAGATTGTGTGTACCAAGAGGTTCTTTTCAGGAAGAGTTAATGAAAGAAGCTCACGGCTCTCCCTACTCAGTACACCCTGGAGGTACAAAGATGTACAAAGATCTACGTCAAAATTACTGGTGGCATGGAATGAAGCGTGAAGTAGCCAGAATCGTCGCTAAATACTTGGTGTGTCAGCAAGTAAAGGCTGAACATCATAGGACATCTGGATTACTTCAACCGTTACCGATCCCAGAATAGAAGTGGCAACACATCACGATGGATTTTGTGACTGCACTTCCTCGTAGCACAAAAGGTAACGGTGCGGTATGGGTTATTATAGATCGACTCACAAAGTCGGCTCACTTCATCCTATTTCGAGTTGGCTAATCAACTGAGATATTAGCAAAGAAGTACATGGAGGTAAGAATCTAAGTAAGATTTAAACTCTTCAAATATGTACCATCTCTGATACCCATGAACTCATACAGGAAATCGTGAGACTTCATGGAGTACCGGTCTGCATTGTTTCCGATCGTGACACAAGATTTCGATCATAATTTTGGCAAAGTCTGTAAGTGAGCTTGGGAACAAGTCTGAACTTCAGCATGACTTATCATCCACAAACAGATGGTCAGTCTGAGCGAACTATTCAGATCTTGGAAGATATGCTCAGAGCGTGTATGTTGGACTTCGGAGGATCGTGGGAAGATCACCTACATCTTGTGGAGTTTTCATACAATAACAGCTATCAAGCAAGCATAGGAATGGCACCTTTTGCAGCGCTTTATGGAAGGAAGTGTTGATCGCCATTAAGTTGGGACGACATCGGAGATAGAGAACTCTTTGGACCTGAGATGATAGTAGCAACTGTTGATGTGGTTCGTACAATCAGAGAAAGAATGCGCATAGCCCAAGATCGACAGAAGCACTGGGCTGATGCAAAGCGCCGTCATTTGGAGTTCCAGCCGGAAGATCATGTATTTCTGAAGATATCTCTAAACCGCGAAGTGATTCGATTTAGAAGATGGGGTAAGCTAAGTCCCAGATACATTGGACCGTTCGACATACTCGAACGAGTCGGTGAAATGGCATACCGCTTGGCACTTCCACCTTCATTGGAAGGAGTGCATAATGTGTTTCATATATCCCAACTTATAAGGTATGTGAGTGACCCCAGCCATATTCCGAGCTCACTGTACAGCCCGACTTATCTTATGAGCAACAACCTGTTGAGATCCTGGACAGAAAAGTGAAGTCACTTTGGAACAAGAAAGTCAACTTGGTTCGAGTGATGTGGAGAAAAGACACTCCAGGAGAATCGACATTGGAAAGGGAAGATGAAATGCGTGCAAGATATCCTCACCTATTTGTAAACTAGTCCTTAAAATAAATTATAAATTTCGAGGACGAAATTTTTGTAAGGAGGGTAGACTGTAACAACTCCAATTCTTGTGTACATAAAATTGATTTAAAGTTAATGTATACTTAGGGTGTTTACATTCCTGTGAGTACTATAAGTATTTAATTTACTTTTGAACAACAAGAAGGAGCTTGTAGCTCATTGGTAAGACCTTGCACTGCTGAACCAAAACACCAGAGTTCAAATCTCATCAGCCACATTATTTTTTAATTAG
The DNA here is from genome assembly GCA_030015575.1 of Agapanthus africanus. Lineage (NCBI taxonomy): Eukaryota > Viridiplantae > Streptophyta > Magnoliopsida > Asparagales > Amaryllidaceae > Agapanthus > Agapanthus africanus. The sequence continues at coordinate 468,624,709 of JASDDO010000022.1, forward strand.
TTTTCTTTCAATCTGTTTAGAAGCCCAAGAGTTTACATGTGCATAACCCGTAAAACCAAGAGTCACAGCTTAAATTAACGGGTCCACGAGGTAGACCAAGAGGCAAGGGCCACGTGGCGTCAAGACCTGGCCTGACTCGGCCGAATTGGTCCGGCAGCGTGGCTGACTCGGCCGGCGCCGCCGGGTCAACTCGGCCGAAACCCTAGTTTTTTTCATTTTTTTTGCAACTCTTGGACTCCCCATAACCCCTGTACTATTCAATTTCCCTGCACATTTACAAAGCAATTTAAAACACACAATTAATCCATTTTTAATACAAATTTTTAACACACCTTTTCACATCCCTAAACCCTAATTTTTCCAATAAATACCACACCTAAAATCACCCCTCCTCACTTCCAAATCTCTGTCCAAACTCTCAAGAAAATTCCATAGACTTTTTGTGTGCAAGTAGAGTTAGCAAAGGGCGAAGCTCCGGCGAACTTCCGACGATGATCCGAGGAGATTACAGAGACGAAACGATGCACCGGCACCTCCTACTTCTTCCTTTTCCACTCTTCTCCACTACAATCCAGTAAGTCCTTTCTTCCCCTTCTCTTTACTATTCTAAAAATTTAAAATTCTAAAACCCGATGGAAATGGAGTTAATCCGACTTCCGATTCGGTTTTTCCTTAAAAATCATACTTTTCTTAAACAAAATAATACCAAACTCTCACATCATGATCATTAAATATTAACAAATCATGTTGACAAGTTTCATATCAAAAGAATTTATATTTCAATTTTTATAACACTTTTACAGAAAAATACCATATACTTTAGTTTCGACATAAACCTTATAATTCCTTGCTATACTTTTAGATAGTTCACGAGGTAATGGCCTACCTCCTCACAACACTCATATGTAACATAACATGATGATATTTGGGAACATAATTTTGGGAAAATACGATTTTACACAAAACTACCTCAAACTTATAAAAACCTTCTTTACAAGATATGTATTTTAAACAAATCATTGCAATGCGCTGCTACAACCCATTTCGGGAAACCCATTCGGGATGGTGCAGATTATCGCACATCCTTGGGTTTAGTAGTGCGAGATGCAGACCTCCACAAGGAGCATACGGTCTCGAAAGATTTAAAAATACAATTTTCTTTAGAAAATAAGATTTCTATTATAAATAAAACTTATATTTTTTAATAAATAAATATATAAGTAATTAATATCAAAATATCTTTTTTTAATATTTATAATATTCCACAATTCCAAAATTCAAGAAAAACATTTCATTTACAAGAAAATACCATACAAATTCCAGTATTACAAATAAATACCATATATTATGAAAAATTGGTTTTATTTACTAGAAATGTCACAATGATAAAATATACATCAATGAAAACTTTAAAGACGATAATAAAATACTTGAGGTGTATTTTGAAAATTATACAAAATTATTTTTACATAAAACCCCCTCAAGTTATACTAAATTACAATAAGAACCCTAGTAAACATAGGTTTAAGCGGGACCAGTCTCTTGAGCCTCAGGGAGCCGGAGATATGGGTGCTTGCCTATTTAAGATAGACAACTTAACAAACGGTATTATCAATGCTGTAATCGTCTTTGAAAAAGACACAAATCCAGCCGTCCATGTGCAGCGGTTACCGATAATACCAAAACCTAATTCTCGATTCAATTTCTTTTCTAATTTCCTGACTCAGACTGAGTCTCAATATAATCAATCCGACTTGAATGAGATTCAAGTATATATAACAATTCAATATGAATCCATATATTCAATATGTTCAATCTATCAGTCTATACAACTTGACCGAACCGAACCATGGATATACATCCATCTACATGATTCTCCAGTTATATCCATTTACTGATATCATGGTTTTGGCAAGTCATCTATCTATACAATTCAATTTACAAGACAATACAATACAAACAATACAATCAAGTCATCGCGGGGTTTAAGGGGTAGATTGGTACGGAAGGTGATATAAGTGGCACGAGACTGCAACCATTAAGACACCTAACCTGAATTCAATTGTCGTTGTACCGCGGCTGAACGGTTCCTTGTATTCTATCCACAATAGTCTCTGGTCTAACGAGACTCCTCTCGTATACACTGACTCTTCTGTACCAAACTACAAACAACAGCGTTAACACTAAATACAATATTACAACAATATAATACCACTTTAAAAGTTACACACACACTCTCTCTGTCTATTCTACTTCTTCCTTATCTTTGGGACTTACCGAGCGATTGTTCGCTGACGACATTCCTTCTCTTTCTTCTTCAGAATGTTGTCAGTTAGATCGGACCTTCAGGAGATCGAGCCCACCAGCGAGGACTTGGATCAGCTAGCCTTCGACCTGGAGCTCTAGTTACTTATACATTTCATTTCAGTACTTTCCATTTCTGTTATGCTACTGTTTAGGCATTGCTTTTCATTCCATGTATTTACTTTTTAGATGTATTGTAAAAAGAATGTGAATAAATAAAGTTGTTGTTCATTTATATCTATTGTCTTTGTCTCTTGTGCATTTTATTTATATTGCTTAGATACGCTTAGCGTGTTTATTTTAGAGTAAATACATAGCAGCCTCGTCGCGTCCTCTGCCCGTACACTGAGAAGCGGGGCGTGACAACTGTTATTACGTACCGTCGATAATGTGCAATATCATATCTGTTTCTTTATTAGATAAAGAAGAATATAACTTTGCATTAGAGAAAAATATTATGAATATTCTCTTAAATCAAGTGTTGATTGGGTTTGGTACATTGTATAACGGTATATACGTTCTAAATCAAAATACAGTTCTAAATATACATAACACACAAGAGAAAAAGTTCAAAAATGAACGAAGCCTTCTTGTGGCATTATAGACTTGGTCATATCAATGCGACAAGACCAGCTAAATTACATAAAGATGAATATTTGAATCCGTTTGAATTTACATCTTATGAAACTTGCCTGTCATGTCTCAAAGGCAAGATAACCAAAACTCCGTTTACGGGACACAGAGAAGAGCTACCGAACTCTTGGGACTAATAATAGTGATGTATGCGGTCCTATATCTACACATGCCAGGAATGGTTCCTCGTACTTCATTACATTCACCGATGATCTCTCAAGATTTGGACATGTGTTCCTGTTGAAATACAATCTTAAGTTTTTGAGAAATTCAAGGAATATAAGTGCGTAGTAGAGAACCAGATAAGTTAAAGTATTAAAATCCTTCGATCTGATCAAGGAGAAGAATACTTAAGCATGGAATTCCGAGACCACTTACAAGAGAATGGGATTCTTTCTCAACTTACTCCTCCGTAAACACCACAGCATAATGGAGTTTCGGAGTGGAAAAATCACACCCTATTAGATATGGTGCACTCTATGATGAGTGTTGCTGAGTTACCTATTACCTTTTAGAGTTGTGCACTTGAGACAGCTGCATATCTATTGAATCAAGTTCCATCAAAATCTGTGCCTAAAATACCATATGAGATATGGAGTGGAAAGAGACCATATCTTAAATGAGTTAAGATATGGGGTTGTTCGGCCTATGTTAAAAAACAGAATCTGGACAAACTCGAAGCATGATCAGTTCATTGCATGTTTGTGGGATATCCAAAGAATTCACATGGATATCTTTTCTACCACACCGAGGAACAATAAGTGTTTGTTGCTCAACATGCCACCATTTTAGAAAAGGAATTTCTTGTCAAAGAAATTAGTGGTAATGAGGTAGAACTGGAAGAAGTTCCAGCTACACAAACTACGACTGATGATTTGGTAGAACCGGAGGATTTGATAGTCCCTGAAGAACTTCAGTCACTCTGCAGATCTAGTAGGGTTCCTCATCCACCTGAGAGATACTATGGTTTTCTCATAGATGGTAGGAGTGAGGATTGCATCATGGAAGATGATGATCCAACTAGTTTCGAGCAGGCTATCACAAGTGGGGACTCTGTGAAATGGCTGGATGCTATGCGATCTGAGATGGAATCCATGTACACCAACAAAGTATGGACTTTGGAAGTTGCACTTGAAGGGGTAGATGGAATGGTTGAGACCTTCAAAGCTAGACTTGTAGCAAAAGGTTTTCGTCAACGATCGTGTGTCGATTATGATGAAACCTTTTCTCCAGTGGTTATGCTTAAGTCCATCAGGATCCTACTTGCCATTGTTGCATACCATGATTATGAAATCTGGCAGATGGACGTCAAAACTACTTTTCTAAATGGTGATTTAGAATATAGCGTGTACATGACACAGCGAGAAAGCTTCGTAGACAGTGGGAGCAGTGGAAAGGTGTGCAAACTGTTTAAATCAATCTACGGATTAAAGCAGGCATCGCGGAGCTGGAACATCTGTTTTGATGTAGCAGTCAAAGAGTTTGACTTCATCAAAAGCGTAGATGAACCTTGTATATATAAAAAGGCTGTAGAGAGTAAGGTTGTCTTCCTCGTATTGTACGTAGATGACATACTCTTGATAGGAAATGATGTTCCTATACTGCACTCGGTTAAACTCTTCCTATCACATAAGTTCTCCATGAAAAATCTGGGTGATTCCTCCCACATCCCGGGGATAAAGATCTATAGAGATAGATCTAAACGGGTGTTGTGATTATCCCAATCCAGGTACATAGACACCATACTAAAGAGGTTTAGTATGGAAGTTTATAAGCATGGTAATTTACCTGCTTGTTCAGGAATCACTCTCTCCAAAGAGATATCTCCCAAGACTGATTTGGCGAGGGCTCGCATGACCGTGATACCCTATGCTTATTCAGTTGGGTCTATCATGTATGTGATGTTATGTACCAGACCGGATATAGCTTACACACTAGGTGTTGTAAGTAGGTATCAATCAGACCAAGGGGAGAAGGACCACTACTACAATAAGGGTTTGCCCCTACGGCTACAGTAATCCGTAAGGGCAACTTTTTTATTGCCACAACGGATTAATCCAGTTTCCCCTACAGTGCCTTACGGATTAATTTAAAAATATTTAAATGTAATCTTTTATTTGGCCCTACGGAGCCGCAAAAGAAGGCCCTACGGATTAATCCGTAGGGGCAAAGAAGGGTAATTTATAAAAAAAAGCCTCTGAAATTTCTTTATCTCCCCCAATTTTTCCCACCAACTTCCCCACGCGCGTGTCGTCCTCTCAGTCTTGTCACCGCAGGAATTCTCGTCGTCAAAACTTCTCGTCGTCGTCGTCAGCTCAGTCTCCGCCACCACCTCGTCGAGCTCCTCCACCTCAGTCTCGCCACAGTCTCAAAATTTCCCGCTCGTCGCCGCCACCTCGTCGAGCTCCATCCCTGGCCTCCTCCACCTCGTCGAGCTCCATCCGCCGGCAAAACTATAAGTAAGGTGAGTTAATTTCCATTTTGAAGTATTAATTATTCTTAATTGGTGTTATTGTTGATTTTAGGGCTAGGGTTAGTCCTTAGTTAATTAGGGGTTAAGTAGGGTTAGGGTGAGGGTTAATTAGGCAGGTTAGGGTTAGGGTTCGGTTTGGGGTTAGGGTTAGGGTTTGGTTAGGGGTTAGGGTTAGGGTTCGGTTTAGGGTTAGGTTTCGGTTTAGGGTTCGGTTTGGGGTTAGGGCTAGGGCTAAGGTTAGTTAGAGTTAATTAGGTAAAATTGGGTTGGTGATGCTTAGGGTTAGGGTTAGGGTTAATTAGATTAATCAGGGTTAATTTTGGTTTGGGGTAGGGTTAATTTTGGTTTGGGGTTTGGGTGATGATTAGGGTTAGGTTGATTTGGGCTAGGGTTTGGTCTAGCGTTAATTTGGGTTAATTAGGTAAAATAGAGTGTATTTGTTTTAGGGTGTTGATTAGGGTTTATTTGGGTTAATTTTGGGTTGATTAGGGTTTATTTGGGTTGGGTGATGATTAGGGTTAATTAGGGTAATTTCGGTTAATTAGGTTAATTTAGGTTAATTTTGGGTTAATTAGGGATAATTTGAGTTAGGGTGATGATTAGAGTTTAATTTTGGGTTAATTAAGGTTAGGGTTTAGGGTGCACTAGTTCCTTCAGTAGGCTACTCGATGATAACGTAAACGCATAATTTTACCGTAAACTTAACCTTTCATATAAGAACTTAGTTCTTCCTCTGGTTGAGATTTGCAGAAGCAAATCTCCCCACAAGCTGAGAATTTAATTCCCATCGGGGATATTTTGTTCTGCAGATTCAAAACTTAGGGGAAAAGAACTAACTTAAAAAGAAATAACAGGGACATATAGGAATTAAGTCCTCCAAAAATTAGGGTTAGGATTTAAGTTGCACTAGTTCCTTTAATAGGATATTCGATGATAACGTAAACACACAACTTTACCGTAAACTTAACTCTTCATATAAAAACTTAGTTCTTCCTCTGGTTGAGATTTGCAGAAGCGAATCTCCCCACAAGTTGAGAATTTAATTCTCATCGGAGAGATTTTGTTCTGCAGATTCAAAAGTTAGGGGAAAAGAACTAAGTTAAAAAGAAATAACAGGAACATACAGGAATTTAATTCCTCCAAAAATTAGGGTTAGGGTTTAGGGTGCACTAGTTCCTTCAGTAGGATACTCGATGATAACGTAAATGCACAACTTTACCATAAACTTAACCCTTCATATAAGAACTTAGTTCTTCCTCTGGTTTAGATTTGCAGAAGCGAACCTCCCCATAAGTTGAGAATTTAATTCTCATCGGAGAGATTTTGTTCTGTAGATTCAAAACTTAGGGAAAAAGAACTAAGTTAAAAAGAAATAACATGAACATATGGGAATTTGATTCCTCCAAAAATTAGGGTTAGGGTTTAGGGTGCACTAGTTCCTTCAGTAGGATACTCGATGATAACGTAAATGCACAACTTTACCGTAAAATTAACCCTTCATATAAGAACTTAGTCTTCCTCTGGTTGAGATTTGCAGAAGCGAATCTCCCCACAAATTGAGAATTTAATTCTCATCGGGGAGATTTTGTTCTGCAGATTCAAAACTTAGAGAAAAGAAAATAAGTTAAAAAGATATACACATATTTTTTTTCAAAATTGCTTATATAGTCAATGTTTGATTGTCTAGCTGTTGGTGGTGCGTCCACATCAGAGGCAGAGACCACTCCCGCTCCTCCAGGTATGTTTATATATCCTATATTTCATGCATATTGATTTAGAGTGTTATATCATAAATACACACACATTCTTTTTGCTCTTAATTAGATAATCATTTTTATTGTCTAGCTGTAGGTGGTGCCTCCACAGCTCGGGCAGAGGCCACCACCGCACCTGCGGGTAGGTTTATATATCCTATAGTGCATGCATATTGATTTAGAATGTTATATTATTGATCTACACATTTTCTTTACAAATACTTATATAATCTATTTTTAATTGTCTAATTATAGATGGTGCGTCCACATCTGGCGTAGGGGCCACTCCCGCCACTTCCGTACCCTCCGCTCAGTCTGCATGTTAGTATGAATAAATATAAAATATTCATTCATTTTACATATCCTCTAAGAATAAACACGAATTTCATGTAATTTTATAGTCAATGTTTATTTTCTAGTTGGAGGGGATGCGTCCACGTCCGGGTCACCGGTTGTAACATTTTAGAATTCGTTTTGCGAATTTTTCCATTTTAGGGCAAAATAGTCCGTATTTTCCGTTTTAATCCGATTTCGATCAAACTTCCGTAGAAACTTGTCGGCGCCTATTTTAGCTAAAATAAAGCTAGTGCGTGAACTTTGGGGGTATTTGGGAGGTTTTGGTTCAGATAGAATTTTTCCCAAATAAAATATTATTTTAGCCGGTAAAATATGCACGTAAATCGGGAAATTTCTTCTAAATGAGAATCATTAGAAATCATCACTACAATTATTTTAGAATCTTCTTTTTAAATATCTATATTTTTTTAGTGCAAAGGATTTAATTTTAAAAAGAAAAGAAAACGAAAATGAAAGGTGGCAAAATAGCATTTATTGATGCATTTAATGATTTTTGCTAGAAACTTCACTCCCTTTTTGCACAAAACCCCCCCTCCATCACCTTGGCCGACCCCACTTCCCCCAAATCTGCCTCATTTCATTCCTAGCTCATTTCTTCATCATTTTGTTCACAAAATGCTTCAAAATCCCAAAATAAATCCAAAAAAATCCTAAATAAAAATTAAACCATCAATTCCTTTTACTAAACTTGCTTGGATCTTCAACAAAGTATTTTTTTTGGTGGCTAAGTTGATGAAATCTTGTGCTAAAGTTTGTTCTTGTTAAGGTATAATTTCTTACCTTAATCCTTAATTAATTGTTTAAATCTTAATCTAGCTATTTAAGTTAGCTAATTATATGTTTAATATAGCTTTTAATTTCATGTTTAATTCATTATTCATATTTTTAAGAAATTCAAGTTAAGGTTAAAACTTGATTTAAGTGTTTAATGTTTAATTGAAGTGTTAATTTGTGATCAGGAAAAACTTAACCTAGTAGAAAATGATAATTATTGTTAATTACTATTTTGTTTAATTAAGGATTTTGTTTACTAGGTTTTTGCTAAAATTTAATTAGGTAGTGTTAAAAATATAGTAATGGTTTATATAGCTTAATTAAGCTATTATAAGGTGTTTGTAATTGCTAGATATGCGTTAGCTTGAAACTAGTACGAATTATTGTGATAAATTGTTTAGTAGGTTTCGGGGTTTTTCCGACGTGGTTTCAATTGGTCGCTGGGAGATTATATCTATTATATTCCTCGCATTTAATTGTGTTGTGTTGCGCGATTGGGACGATCGGAGTCTAGACTTAGTGTTTCGTAGTTTAGCGACCCTAGTTATGGTTTTTGACCGTTGTCATGCGCGTTAGATGCACTAAGTGCGCAGTGTAATTTTCAAGGCGTTTTCCTTAGCTTTTGTGATATGTTTGTGAAATTTTAGGTTCGTAGGCGGGGACTTCGGACGCTACGACAAAGGGAAAACAGGTGGTAGGCTTCACTTAGCCAGGAGCGTTGGTGAGTAGATTTAATATCTACAAGGGAATCGCCCGCATGGCATTATGCGTTTGGGCTAGAAATGACTTGACTTGTCGCATATTCTATTTCATATTTAGAATTTGCGACTACACTTTATTGCTTAGATATTGTTGTGCTTGGACTAGTACCCTTAGGACACTGCACATATTATTGACGATTCATGTTGCACGAGCACTGATTGTATGCCACACACACCGTCAATAATTACCATGTCACGCACAACCCACTTATAGATATGATATTGTTTGGTTAGGGACATTGAGACATTGATTCATATTTCTTTACGCATATGACATATAGCATACCTGTATACCCACATGCTTATACATATGCCTTGACATACTTACATGCTAGTTACCTGTATACCTATAGGGTATTGTACCATTAGTGATAGGTACATACACACATAATAACATAGCTACACGTATACTTTGCATACATACTTCACTTATATTCGGGGGTATATTACATCATTTCTGATAGGTAGATATCTATATCTTGCTATACCTTTATGTTTATGCATATATCAGTTATAACTACATGTTTACCTTTACTTGATGTTATTTAGAATTGGAGAAAATAGAAATCGCATGATATTTTATATTAACTTGTTGCAATTAATTAGCGGCTTTTACTTATATGCTTACATTTCAGTTTTATGTTGCATATATTATATTCATGGATTTTCACATTGAGATATGGATTTTTCATGATATTTTCTGGATTTGGGGACCGTGGCAGTTCATGAAATTATGCATTATTTGAAAAAACCCGACTTCCCTTGATATGATATTTCAGCATCCACAATGAGATTTATCGGTTCTGATATATATATATACCCCATACGAGGAGTCGGGAGCCGTATGAGGGTACATGGTGGGGCCCGGAGGTACCCCGGGGCAAGACGATTGATGAACCTTGCCGATTGAGCCTGGCAGGGAAACCATACACTCCGGTGACATTACCAATGACTCGGCGGTTATCATGGGGATGCCGACGGAAGTCATGTGCGTATGGATACGTCGAGAGGCGAGGGTCAGAGCTAGGCACTCGAGCTTTCGGTATAGTGTATGATACGTACCTATCAGGATGCCAGTCTTGGTGACAGCACCTGATAGATCACTATTTTGTGTCGATGCTTGACACTTGGTTTTCATGATATTTTACTCCTAAGTATATATAACAGTGGAATGAGACGCTAATATATATGTATACATATAAATTCATATACTTCATCATATTTATTCATGCAAATATACCTAGAATATAAGAGATTCACTTGATATTGTACATAAAGGATATATGAGATTCACTTGACTTTGTACATTTAGGATATATGAGATTTATTCGATATTGTACATTAAGGATTTGTGAGACTTATATGATATGAGAGCCAATTTGGGAGCTGATTTGAGGAATTGGGATTTGGATTGTCTTGATGGATTGTGATCCTACCACGATGTCGGAATTCTGTGGAAATGACATGTTTCATTCCATACTCCACATTTATTGTTTATGCACTGTTTCATATATTAGTTGTACCTGATAGAGTACCTTTCATGACTGTTGCATTTACATACCTTTATTTATATGCGTTACTTCATGTGTTAGTTGTACCTGCTAGAGTACCTTTCATGACTGTTGCATATATACATTTTCATATCATTATTGCATGATTATTGCATACCGATTGTCATATTATTATTGATTCATGTATTAGTTGCACCTGCTAGTGTACCTTTCATGATTATTGCATTCATATGACCTTTTATTGCTATTAATTGCATATGTTAGATTCGAGCTGTATGTGCATAATTGCGATTACCTGCATATGTTATTTACTATTCACGAGTTGGCAACTCACCCCCGTTGTGCCATAGTTTTTTTGCAGGGTGTTCCCCAGAGTAGTCGAGGCAGGCTATTCATCTATCTTATCATCTTTTGCTACAGATACCGCATCAGCTCACATTTTGCAGTTTGCTTAGGTGGGTTTTGTGGTTATTCGTTTTTTTGTATTGTATATTCGTTGTATCCTTATACTCTCCATCTACCATTATCTTGTATGACTTAGAGAATTGATGTGAGGACGATATTGTATATTTTGAGGACTTGGATGTCTTTTATGCAGTTTTACTTATATTGTCTTTTATTTCTTCGCTATGGCGTCGTATATCTGTTGTGGTGGTTGTTTTCCGCCGTTGGGCGTGGATTTGCTCCCGTTTGGGATGCTTTACTTTATATTTATATTGTACCCATTTTTGGGATTGGTTTTTACAAAGGAGGTGCTGCCGAAATTTTCAAGAAAGTAAATTGGACTTAAAGAATTTATACTTGTGATTTTCAAAAGTTTAAACAATGTTTCTTATCTTTTCTTGTCTTTTAATGGTTTAGATTTCTGGGTTTTGGCTTTCTTTTACCGCGTTACGCCTGTAGACGTTGCGTAGTATTAGGGCTGTCACGTGCCAATTTCGGGTCGTGACACCGGCTGTTCCTCACCGGAGGAACTATCGTCCCGCTTGTGTTGCTGCCCGGGCCCAAGCTCGTGCTGATGTCACCGGAGGTATATATCACACTTTAATTTTCGTTAAACCTTAGATTTCTTAATACCACTTTGTTTTAATATTGATTGTCTTGATATTTCTTGTAGATACAGGGCAACCCATCCCGAAAGGGGGACTCGAGGGCCGAATCAGTCCCACAGGCTGAGGCCTGACAGAGCTGAGGGGGAAGCATTCCCCCTCTTCTTTACCCCCAATTATCGCTATACCGGTGATTATTCCGAGAGTTTCGGCCGGTATATGGGGGATAAGAGTCGCTTCGTGAAGAAGTATCCACTTCACGTTGAGTGGGATGATCAGCACCGGCGCTTACTTGCCCTCTTCTGAGATCAGGCTCGGGTATTAATATATATTTTCATTTGACTTATCCAATATATTTATTATTATTTAACACTTGCAATTTAAATACATTATTTTTTTTATTTGCAGTTGGATTACGATTTTCAGCCTGTACCCGACCTTGATCACCCTGAGAGAGTGCTCGATCTTCACGCTCTGTATAATGGCCTGATGAAGAACATGCAATCAAAGGTTCGATACAATAGGAACGAGCTGAAGATCGACTGCTATTCCTTGTGGATGGCGACCCCCGAGGCAGAGAGAGCGGCTCTCCTACATACTCCGGCTTTTGCGAGAGTCGACGTAGATACATGGCCTCTCTTGTGCCAATATTTCGACTCTCAGCGCAAACAAGTTTGTAATTTAAATGTAATTCATTATTTAGTATATAATTTATTATTTTTGTTGCGTAATTAGAAAACTAAATCTGAATGTGTTGTGCAGAAACATGCCGATCAAAATAAAGAGAATAGGAAGTCGGCGAAGAGGGGTCGCCCCACTTATAAAGATGGCTCGAGGAACATTACTCGTGCCATGGAGGCATCGATAAATTACAATAGATCTATTTTGATATAATATAATATTAAGAGTTATTTTATAATATATGTAATTTTTTTTGAATTGCAGAGAGCTCAGACCCTGGCGCAGGGTGGTACACCGAGCGTGCTGATCGCGTATCTTGCCGTCTACGGCACCTCAATGGATCCCGTCACGGGCGAGCTTCGATTCCCCGACACCGCTACCCAGGAGTATTGCGTAAGTGTTATTATTTATTCCAACAAGCTTGAAAATTTTGTTTTGAAAAGTTCAAATTTAAATGATATACTTATATTTTAATGGTTAACGTAGGTGTAAGAGCTGGTGGTGGAGCAGACGGAGCCATCGGGGATCGATTTTACTGGACAGACCGATCCGATGCTGCTGACCCCAGTCCTAGAAGCCGCACACGGAGGGCACCACGAAGGTTGGGAGAGAGGCCGGGGACTAGGTCCTAGCAGGGCCCATATGAGGTTGGAGTCCACTGCGGTGGTTACTTCCCCTAACCCCCGTGAGTAACGTCTAGAGCATGATGTTGCCGCCTTGAAGACCACCGTCGAGGAGTTGAAGGAGATGGTACGTATACTACTTAATAGTAAAATATTATATCACATTATAGGTAGTAACATATTCAATATTAGTAGATTGAACTTATTTTGTTGTAGACTTAGCTTTGATTAATCATTCTTTCATAAAACTATCTAATTAAAATAAACTATGGCTTTTCAAAGTAGATACCCAAACGAGGCCTAAGTCCCTAAGTATTCTTAGATTGGGGTTTCGCAATAACCTGATAATGATACGAACTCGACTAAAATCTAATACACCATTCTTACTCGTTTATTACATATAAAATTTAACAGGTGCAACAGGTTTCTTCGTCTGCGGCTCCACATGCATCTCCTTCGGCTGTGGTTCCGCAAGCCACTACCTCGGCTGGGTTGCGTAGACCGCTCCTGCAGCTCCACAGCCCGCTCAGACTCCCGTAGAGTCTGCTCCTTCATTAGTCAAGTTTTTGATGACTCAGGGCTGCACCGAGGAGCAGATGCGCCAGATTACGGCGATTATCAGAGATGGAGGAGATGGACCGAGCTAGGGTAGCTTTATTTATATTTTTGAGGATGTATATACTTATCTGATACATATTGTATAAATTTTGGACGATATTGGGGCTGTTTGGTTGTTCACGATGATTTGGTTTGATATCGTATTCTGTTTGTCTATTTCTTTTATATATTATGCGTGAGATGTTGATTATGAATATTTCTGTATTTGGTTATATGATGTATATATTATTGTGCACAGGGCGGGGAAAAAACAGGAAGCCCTTTTTAAAAAAAATCCTGATATTATATCCCTATGGATTAATCCATAGGCCATCTGTTGCACCTATGGCTTAATCCGTAGGTACACAGTTTTCCCCTACACAGTTACCCGTAGGGACAATATCAATATACCTGATATTTTGTCCCTATGGACTCAGTATAACTTGCCCTTATGAATTTATCCGTAGGGGCATTTATCTGGACCTACGGATGTATTCGTAGGGGCAATTATCAGGCCCTACGGATACATTCGTAGGGGAAATTATTTTATTTTATAAACCAATAAATTAAAATATTTATCAATCCCTACGGAGTAATCCGTAGGGATACATGTCCATATGGATTACAGCGTAGGGGCAATTATTACTCGGTAGGGGCATGTTCAGGGTGAATACTTGCACATGCGGGTTTTGCACTTAGGGTTTTATTTGCCCCTACGGATATATCCATAGGGGCTGTGCTTTGCACTTATGGATAAATTCGTAGGGGAAACCCCTTATTGTAGTAGTGGACAGCCGTGAAGAACATTCTTAAGTATTTAAGAAGGACTAAAGAAATGTTCTCAGTGTATGGTAACGGAGAACTCCTAGTGGAGTCCTTTACCGATTTGAGCTTCCAGAGTGATAATGATGAGAGCAAATCGGTCTTGGGTTTTGTCTTCACCCTCAATGAAGGGGCGATATGTTGGAAGAGTTTCAAGCAATATACCATAGCAGACTCGACGATGGAGGCTGAATATATCGCTGCCAACGATGCTGCCAAAGAGGCTGTCTGGATGAAGATGTTCATTGATGAACTTAGTATGGTTCCATCCATTGGGGATCCAATACCCTTGTATTGTGATAACAATGGAGCTGTGGCTTTGGCCAAGGAACCCCGGTCCCGTCAGCGATCCAGACATATTTTGAGTCAGTATCACCTTATCCGGGAGATAGTTGATCGTCGGGAGATCGAGGTCATGAGAGTTGATACGAAGGACAACACAGCAGATCCACTCATGAAGCCCCTCCCTCAGACACAGTTTGAGAGACTTTTTAGGATGTTGGGTATAAGGTAATACAACAACTGGCCTTAGTGCAAGTTGGAGATTGTTAGGAATATGTATGCCCTAGTGGCCATTATTGTATGATATAGTAGATGCTTGGACATATATATAGAGGACTTTCTTGCTCGACATGATAATATGCTATCTGGTTGCTCTTATATTAATATGTACACTTATATTTTTATACTGTCTCTCGGATACATGTTGATAAAACCCTTGGGTGGCTTGACTACCAGGATTATGATGCAGATCATACTAGTGGGGTTTGTGTAGTCCATAAGCACATCCTTTAAATGTTCATAGTCGAGAGAGTATCGAGACAGGGCATCGATATACCAAATTAGACCAGTGTGTACGTTTCTTGACCCTGTATAGGGCGATGGTTGATCCAACAACCATTGGTGTTTAACATCAAAAATTATGCACAGGTGCTCATTTGAGAATGGGTACACCGAACAGGACTCGTCGAGAACTCCTAGATGGTACCATACCTATCGTCAGATAGCAATTCTTTGGTGACACTTGTATAGGTTAGTCTGTAGACCTGAGTTTGTCATAATGTCTTGTGTGGTTCCCACTATACTCTGATTTTCTCCCAACCACGGCTTAAAGGAGTTGTGCAAATAGGTGGATTTTGGGCACAGTCCCGAGTCACATGGAGGCAGTGAGAGATAGGAGGGGTTTCGTCTCTCCTGGTATTGGGAGTTGATGTTGCGCTATACTCGATTGGCTATAACAGCAAGTCCCTGACCAAGGATGATGAGATTTACAGGTAAGTGATATCAGTAGTTTCTCGAATGGTTATAGGCCACACATCGGCTTGATTTATCAAGTTATTAGGGTCTGACGATTCCATCCCCAGACTCAATATGCGACATATCAGACGAAGAGACCGGACTGTACGATAAGAGTTGCCTATAGGCTCTACAGGAGTTTGGACAAGTTTGCTTGTTGATGTTCCAGTCGTTCAATACATGGGTAGCCGTTATGTCCAGCTAGTACCGCTGACGGCTTGTGGGTATCTGATGTGATCATTACCTACTGTTGGTGTATTGACGAGTTTTTAGAGTCCCACACAGAGGTTTCCTAGCTCAAGCGAAATGAAGTAGGGCACATATGGTGATATGTGCAGGAGCTTGATTAAATACGAGTATGTGATACCGTATTCTAATCTAGCGATATTTGATATCAGTCAGGTTATATGAGATATAACCGGATTATTGAATCAAGTGTTGATTCAATAATTTATGATATATGTGTATGTTATTTATATTTGATATTAGTAGGATTATATTTGATATAGCCAGATTATTGAATCAAGTGTTGATTTAATAATTTGATATATATTAACTAGTATTGAATATTAGACGGTTATATGTGATATAACCGGATTATTGAATCAAGTGTTGATTTAATAATTTGATATACATACATACATACATACATACATATATATATATATATATATATATGATATAACCGGATTATTGAATTGAGTGTTGATTTAATAATTTGATATATATTTATATATTTGATATATTTATATATATTAACTAATATCAAAGCATTTTCTTCTCTTTATATATAATTATGTATATATGTGATATATATATATATATATATATGTATATATATATCTCTCTGTGTGTGTGTGTGTGTGTGTGTGTGTGTGTGTGTGTGTGTGTGTATGAATTGGATTTGTATCATGGTTGATGATACAAGGGACATAGATGTATGAGAATCACACATAAGGAAATATGAGAAGAGATAATAATAAACATTTTAGAATTAACAAGAAAAGAGAATGAGACATTTTCTTTAGGTGCTTGTAGAACCTTTGAGAAGCCATGGCTTATCTCCATTTCTTGTTTTATTCTAAGATATTTATTATACACATATCATCTCATATCTCATCACTCACCTCATGGTTCATTCTCTCTCTTCCATGTTCATCTCCTCCTTCTTACTCTCTAGAGTTTTCTTGAGGTGAGAAAAAAAAAGAAAAGAAGAAAAATAAGTGAGCAAAATTCCTACTTTATCAACCTACTATTTTCTAGCCCATTAGTTTAGCTTGTTTGCTTCACTAGTTCCTTACTTAGTGAAGAGTGAGCTAGAGTGAGAGAGACTTCAAGGTGGATCATCTTCGTCTTCGAAGACTACAAAGCAAGCTCGTTCCTTTCACCAAGTGGTGTCTAAGAAGAGTTTTAGGGACTGCTACTTGGATCTTTAGAAGTGAAAAACCGGTTGTTCCCGCAAAAATTTTGGCTCAAAACTTGCTCCCTTATAAAATAATAACAATAAAATAAAAACAAAAATAAAGAGAAAGCTCCACATGCAAAGCATGTAGGTACTTCCTCGGATAGAATTAAATCTTATGATGGCGCCTCACGTGATCCTCACGCATGCGCCAAAGTGCAAAGCACAAAAAGAAATCTATTAAATAAGAGTTAAAAACTCTGAGGCAATGTCTCACATGCCTTGCACGAGGGCGCCAGTGCCAAGAGTTAAAAACTCTGAGGCAACGCCTGACGTGCATTGCACGAGGGCGTCAGCGCCAAGAGTTAAAAACTCTAAGGCAGCGCCTTACGTATTTTCCATGAGGGCACCGGCGCCGTGAGTTAAAAACTCTGAGGCAGCACCTCACGTGTCTTGCACGAGGGTGCCAGCGCCAGGAATTAAAAACTCTGAGGCAGCGCCTCACGTGCCTTACACGAGGGCGCCCGCGCCAGAACTAAAAGTTCTTCGTCATTGGATCGAAGATCCAACGGAGATGATGGATCATCAAAATACAGAATTAAATTATGTTGAGAAAATATTCCTCAAATCTTTCTAAACGAGAAAGATTATTCTCTGTAAAACAGAGTACCGTTGGATTAAAAATCCAATGGTGATTAAAAATCACCAAGCTACAGAATAAGCTCTGTATAGGAAAATATTTCCTCAATGTTGTTAAAAACAAGAAAAATATTTTCTGTAAAACAGAAATTCTTGGATCAAAGATCCAACGGTGGATAAAATCCCCAAATCAATTAAGGATCTCTCAATGAGAGATTTCTTTAACTAAATTAACAAACTTGCCTCCACCATATAAAGGCCTAAGACTTCAAGTCTTGTACACAGAGGAATCCCCCCATATACTTCAAGTTCAAAAAAGAATAGCAAGCAAAAAAGAAAGTTTTAAGAGAGAAGAAAGAAGAAGAACTTTCTTCAAGATAAATAAAAGTAATAGAGATCAGAGTATCTCATCTGCATATCTAAGGGGTTAACCCTCATAAAAGAACATAGTTCTTTTCCTGGATCTGAGATCCATGAGGCAAGTCTCCCACAAATGAGAATTTAATTATCACGGGGATGAATTTGTTCTTGGGGATCGAAGATCCAGGGGAGAATAGAGAATTGAACTCTTCAGAAAAATGAACAAAGAAAGAAATAGCGCCAAGTGCCTCACGTGCCCCTCACATGGGCGCTGTTCAAATAAAGAGTGCTTAGCACTCAATGGTTGGCGCTCAACGCCAAGCGCCTCACGTGCCCCTTACGTGGGCGCTGTTCAAATAAAGAATGCTTAGCACTCAATGGTTGGCGCCAAGCGCCTCACGTGCCCCTCACGTGGGTGTTGTTCAAATAAAGAGTGCTTAGCACTCAATGGTTGGCGCTCAGCGCCAAGCGCCTTACGTGCCCCTTATGTGGGCGCTGCTTAACATAAAGTGCTCTGCACTCATCAAATAGCGCCAAGCGCCTCACGTGCTCCATACGTAGGCGCCATAAAGAGTGTTTAATACTCCATAAAAAATAAAAGAACATGAAAAGAAGGGAAAATAAAGCAAAGCATTATTTGCACAGAAAAAGGACTGAGCCCAAGCAAGTGTTTAACACTTTATTCAAAGATTAAGTGGGCCGAGTCCAAGTTGACCAAATCCCTAACTCAGATCAACCGAGCCCGTGTGCTCATCATATTCCAAATTGGTCTTAGTCCCAAACACCACTACAGATCTCCCAACTGACATTGGTTTAAAGATATATCTCCTCACACCTCTGATACATGTCGTTGTAATTCTTCAGCGTTTTCAGAGAGGTGGCGGGTCCCGACAACCGACAACTCATTGGACCGCAACGTCCTTAAACTAGCTACGGACCGCAACGTCCTTAAACTAAGACAATATAGAGCCCAAATGCTCTTCTGTTGGGTCTGAATGATCCCAAAAATCCAGTTGAGTAGATCTTAGTCTAAAATTAGATTAATGTATCCTCAACAAATATTTAAGTTGAACTTAGTCTCAAATAAGATTAAAGTTCCTTAAATCAACCCAAACCCAAATCTAAGAATATATGGATTTGGACTAATCCATGCTCTACGGACGACAACACAAATCAGTCTCCGTATACAATCACGGGCAACCAAAAATAAAAAAAACACTCACGATACGAAGTGACCTTCTAGAGCAGGAGAAAGTGGTTATTGCTACACGGTAACGTAATTAACCGCAGGGGCTTGCGCCTGCAGGGAAGAGCGTCCCCACAATCAAAAAACCCCTCACAACGAGGGGGAATCTGACGAAGTCTGCTACAACGGCCGAATTCTTCCAAACTTCCGATACACGGTGCCATAAATCAGCTTGGCATCTTCGGAGAGATGGACGGATAAACCAAAATAGTATCTTCCCCTAAATTCAGGCAAGTCGTCTGTCTTCCCGGTTTTCGGCGGCAAACAGATTCTGGCACGTCCGGTAGGACCTTTTCCTCTTTCCACTCCACACTTCGTGTGTTGTGTTCGCGAACGAATCGTTGTTTAATATGGTTGCCCATGGATTCGAGGTACTAAGATTTGGTGTCTTGCTCTATGTAGAAAAGAAGATAATATCGATGGCCTCCGGCTGCACTAACTGCAACTCCTACTCTGTCCCCATCGGAGGAGTGACCTATGGGCCCCAAGCGGCCTCCATCTTTGCAATGCCGGTGGAACAGGTGACTCAGGCCACCACTGTATTATTCTTCGGGACCATACTCCCGCCAATGAGCTTCAATGCTTCAGTGACATCACATGAGGGTCTGAAGAAGTCGGTCTTCGATCGGCTTGCAACCACCGCGGCCCCTCTCAACGGGTCATCCAATTCCAATGCCTCAGTCTTTAACAGGCTGAGCCTAAGCTCAAGTGGGCCCATAAAGAGGCTCACCATACCTGAAGGCGTTATCCCGAAGTGGATATCCATTCCTATTCCGACAGACGAAGACGTCAAAAGGGCTTCTCCTGCTAGAGGGTCGGTTTTCGCAAAACTGGCCGTTTTAACTCCTGCTGTGGGTGGGGTCGTTACTAGTGCTTCCCCTAGTCGAAAGTCAGTCTTCGACGGGTTAGACATTCCTTCTCAACGGACGTCAGTCTTCGACAGGCTGGCACCAACAGTAGCCTCTCATCAAAGCAAGGGGCATAACGAGGTCGCTTCTACAACTGAGGTGATCCCATCCCCAAGACATGCTCGACGTCGCCACTGGTGTCAAGTGTAGAAAGCTGGGGATAGTTCCCCATCTGGACTTACCCCATCAGCTCCAATGGTGGAAATTGATGTTGCTGTTCCAACTGGGAACAGCTTCGAGCTGCTCAGGAGAGTGCGCAAAAACTCTCCAACCGCCATATTGAAGAAGTCTCCTTCGCCTGCTGAAAGCATGACATAGGTGAAGCCGGAACAACCTCCTCAGCGGTTGTCCTCCAAGATCTACATAGTTTGGCGGAAAGTCCAAGACTCTGTAATTCACAAAGATTACTCTCGTCGGCTGAAGAAGACGAAGGCTCGGCAAGAGGAGGACCATCCCTCCGTCATACCACGGAAGGTATCATCTGCATGGGTGCCTGCTGCAACGTCCCCCTCAACTTTGACCTCCCATAAGAGGAGAAGGACGGAGAAGATCCCCATGTCTGCGGTAAATTTCAAAGGAAATGGACCCAAACGCCCTAAGTCTGGGGGTATGGTGGTACACACGGTGTACATGGCTTCCGGGAAAGAGGAAAGTTGTACTTCCATGGGTCATCGACCGCTTACACAGTCTATGATAAAGGCTCAGGAACAACAACAAAAGCTCTAGGAGATGTTGACAAGGATGGCCGCACTCACTGGGCAGAAAGAAAGCCCGAAAGTATTATCAGAACAATGCCAGGAGCAGGAGACCGACACCGAATTCCTATGAAGGGTGCTTGAAAAGAAAGATAAATAGGCCGCGGACTACCGGGCCAGATGTTGATTAATAGGAAGACTGAAACCTCCGTTGGTGCCAACAACGCCTATTCTGCTGAACAAGTGGCTAATATAAAATAAATGGCACTTCTGTTCTAAGACATAGTGGAGATGATGATCCAACCGGACCCTCCAGCCGAAGACCCTCCAATAATCATTGAAGACGACAGAGGGGAGACATCAAATCCTCCTCTGGCTTTCTCAGCACCCAAGGAAGAAACGATCTCCAAGGCTTCCCTCAATGACTACATAGCTCAACAAATATGAGCTCATTAGGCAAGTGAAGCGGCTGGTCAAGTCGTCAGAACTGGGCGACCTTATCCAGGCTGGTACGATCAAATTAAGTACCCGCCGGGATATACGATCCCTAAGTTCCACGTGTATAAAGGAACGGGCAATCCACACTAACACATTGCTCAATTCAGAGCTCTATGCTGTAATACTAGAGGCGACGAGAAACTATTGCTTCGCCAATTCGTCGGTAGCCTAGCGGAGACAGCATTTGAATAGTACCCGGAGCTTCCGAATAACTCCATCAAAACATTTACAGAAATGGAGTTACTGTTTACACAACGGTTCGCAAGCGCTAGCGAGTGCACACCGATCACGGCGTTAATCAATGCCAGAGTGAAGATAGGAGAGACCTGAGTTCAATATGCAATTCAATAGCATAACCTATGGTCAAAATGCGAACAACGCATAGAAGAAGCGCCTGCCATGGGCATGTTCGTGGGAACCCTTGATCCCCAGGCAATTATATCCTAATTTATGATGTTCTTCAAGTGGACCACCTTCCAGTCCTTAATTGACAAACTGCCCTAAATGGACCAGATGGGTCATAGGCCGTCCTCTTCAAAGACGGATCTTCGGAATGAAAAGGGCAAAGGGAAAGTGACCTTCATTGCCAATGCTCAACAACGACCGAGTGACACGAAACCGGTAGCCCACCAAAACAACAAACCAAGATCCCTCGAAGAAAAGTTGAGACGTCCTTACTCGTTCCCCAGGATAAAACGAGGAGACTATTCGAACTGGCGGTGTGCAACAGGCTCATCACTCTGCCGGATCCGAAACGCCCACTGCAACCAGGCGACGTCAACAATCCTAATTACTTCCCCTACCACCGAATAGTGGGCCACCCAATCGAAAATTGCTATGTCTTCAAAAACTGTGTTGAAGACCAGTACCAATAGGGTAAGTTCACACTGTCCGAAAACTGGAAGGTAAACCCGCCACAACAGCACGCTCCTAAAAAGGTGGATACGTCATGGGCATCATGCTCATTTGTAGAGGAAGATCTGTAGGAAGTTGTCCTTTCGGCTAAAAATAAAAGAATGCTGAAGGATCTTCAAGCATGTCCGGCTATTAGGTGGAAAAGCTTGCTGGAGCCTGAGATTATTGACGGGATGCTGAAACCGCGCCCAACGCCGAAAGTTGGTAACGATGGGCAAAACCTCCAGGCCAAGCCTCCAACATCTTCAAAGAAAAAGAAAAAGGCCAAGAAGCCCGCGCAGCTCGACGACAATTGTACGGATCTGCAAAAATACATCGACACACTGGAGGAATACAACCAAAAAGCATAGACCCCAGTTACACTAGAAGAATTCTTCAAGCATGTTCTTGAGAATGGAAACAATGGCATTGATGAAGGAGACGATTCTTCACAAGAACTCGAGGATTATGTGGCGAGTTCCACATGATCTCTCACTCATCAATAAATGAAAAAGAAACTCCTGATGTAGAGAAACTGGGGGAAGTACCAGAACCAAAATCCATGGAACCGTCAGATGACCTGATCGACAAGCTGCTGAACGAAGATCTTCAAAAGAGCAAAGCTGATCGAGAACGTGAAGCGACCATATATGACAAGGACAAGCGTCGGTGTCAGGCTGAAAAAGCACCGGTAATGAGAAGACATAAAGTACCTCAACCGGATCGAAGCTCCCTTGCCACCAGCAAGAGAAGAATCAAGATAAGGAAGCAGTTCGCCAAAGCTCTGTCAGTGGGAATGAAGATGCCACCTTTCAAAGAAAATACTTCCGGGAGTACGTGCCCCGACGAACTGGATATACATCCGAAATACTGCTTTTATCATTGAAGGGTCACACACCCTACCGAAGAGTGCAATGTCTTCAAGAAGTGGTGGCAGGGATACGTTGCCCACCGACAACACTTTAAGCGAATAAAGTGCAAAGCCCATCGGGAGTAGAGAAGCACGACAGATGAACATAAAGGAACAGCCGGTAACTGTCATATGGTTGATGCCATCTCAACAAAAGGGAAGTCTCAAGTTCTTACCTTCGGGAGCGATTCGGACGAGGAAATGGTCCTCGGCCCTCTCTTCAAAGAATCCACCTCTGGAAAAGAGGAAGAGACGAAGAACTGTGAGAACATTTAGCTGCGTAACCATACGTTGCCTGAAAAGAACCTCGGACCCTCAAACAAAGGTTCATGCAAGAAAGACAAGGGGAAGGAAAAAGTCTCTGAAGAGATTGCCCTCGATGATATGGTCGCCAAAGAGCTCATAGCCAAGGACCCGCCCAGGAAGAACAAGGTGAATTACAATGTCCTGGCACATTTGAGGAGGATACTCTCACAATTGAATATATTGGATGCCCTTCTCCTATCTAAAGAGGCACGAGATTCCATGATCAAGGCGTTACAACAGCCCGACCAGTTTCAAGCCTTCCTTGCAGAAGAAAAGATGAAGGACGAGCTGGAAGAAGTCCACATGGCTGACGTCACCTTCAGAGATGAAGACCTCATTCTCGGAATGTGCGAGCACAATCGTCCGTTATATGTAACCAGGTATTGTCATGATATCAAGATAGGGAAGATCCTGGTCGACAACAGGTCCTCCGTCAATCTTCTCAATGTATGAGTGTTGAAAGAGATTTGCATGAATGTGCAACACCTAGCTCGGGATAAAATTACCATCTCCGGTTTTGACTTCCAATCATCACAAACGCTCGGGTCTACAATACTGACATTACGCTTCGGGCTGCTCGTCACTAACATCAAGTTCCATGTTATTGACGCCAAGGCTTGCTACAACGCTTTGCTCGGCAGGCCTTGGTTACATGAGTACAACATCATCCCTTCTACACAACATCAGTGTATGAAGTACTTCAAGGACGGCCTCGAGTACACAGTTACAGGGGAGCTGAACCCATTCTCCGTAAATGAAGTCCGCAAATATGAAGACGCCAAGTACTTCTTACCAGACTTCGAAGATATGGAAAGATGTCGCAAACCGGAGAATAAACAAAAAGCCATCACCACTATCCCAATCTTTGGGAGCGATACCGAGGAGGATGAAGAGATGGTCTACTCAGGACAACCACAAGGCAACAGGCCAGGACCATCTACTCCTATTCTGGTCTTTGGCAATAACTCTGAAGACGAGGCCAACATAGCGTTCTCCGTCCGCCCGTCAATGCAGACCTTTGATGGAGTATTCAGAGTTTACAAATTACCATGGTTCCGCAGCGGCATTACAAAGAACTTGATGCACTTGATACATACAGCGTGCAAGAGCTGCAGACCTTCTACGTCCCTCTTAAGCAAAGAAGTGAGAAGGCGATCCTTTTCTATCAATCCACGAAGACTAAAATGGAGAAAAAAGTATGGCACGGTGCCGAACCTGCACTCGACAACCTTCAACCAATCCGTCTGCCCAGATACTACCCAGAGGGATTGAGAAGGCTATTGAGATGCCAAGGCGTACCCTTCAAATAGACTGTTCGATAAGCCCAGTTCTATAACAAGATTTGGGATGTTTCCGGGACTCAGTGAAAGATGCCCAACAGAAGAATGGAGACGACTGGCCTTAGACACATTCGGTCCAAGAAACGGGAGCGATTCTATGGCTGCCATGTTATAAATGATTCCGGTGGAAAAGTGAATGTCTTTCCGGATAGCGCTGATATTGAAATAGAGCGAAATCCCTCCGTATGAATATCAAGTCCGTCATTCGAAGAGCAGATTAACAAGCTAATAAGGGAAGTGGGTCAAAAGGTTCGGGATGACCACATCCGCGAAATGACCAAAAACTGGGTTGAAGACCAGTATCAGCAAGGCAAGTTTGCTCTATCTAACAGTTGGAGGCTAACCCCACCACAAAAGCATGAGCCAAGAGCGACCTACACTACAAGGGAATGTCCAGATCAACATTGATCTTGGAAATGAACTCGTTCATGTCACGTGATAACATTCTCAAAGGAGAAGGAGCATGAGAATATGGATGACCTCTCCCATTGCTTTGCAAATGAAGATGAAGACAAGGTGATCTCAGAATTTCCACCGGCACTAAAGGAGATGGAAGATGGGATACATACCACGACGGACAACCTGAAAAAATCGACTTGGGGACTGCAGATGAGCCAAGGCCAACGTTCGTCTGTGAGCTGCTGTATGAGAAACAGGTGGCCACGTTAAAAGACATGCTTATGCAGTATAAATCTGTTTCGCATGGAACTATTCCGAGATTCCGGGATTAGATCCAGAGATAGCCGTGCATAAACTGGTAATATCACCGGACGTCAAGCCAGTCAAACAAGCACCAAGAAGAATACGGCTCGAGCTTGAGATGAGTATCAATGCCGAAGTCAAGAAGCTAATCGACTCAGGCTTCATCCAACAAATTCAATAACCCTGACTGGATCGCCAATATTATTCCGGAAATGAAGAAAAATGGGATAGTACGCATCTGCGTAGATTTTCGGGATCTCAACAAAGCTTGCCCGAAGGATGACTTCCCAGTACCGGTTACCAAACTGATGATCGATAACACATCCACTCACGAAGACTTCTCCTTCATGGATGGATCTTCAGGCTACTATCAAATAAAAATACATCCTAAAGACCGAAAGCACACTTCTTTCCGGACTCCGCTAGGCATATTCTGCTACAAAGTGATGACCTTCGGTCTGAAGAACGCTGGCGCCACCTACTAGAGGGCCATGACAAAGATCTTCGATGACCTCATACATGAGATTGTCGAATGTTATATCGACAACTTCATGGTGAAAAGCAAATCGTACGAAGAGCATTGGGAGCATCTGAAGATAGTGTTCCAGCGCCTTCGGAAGTACGACCTGAAGATGAACCCTCTGAAATGCGTGTTTGGAGTTTTCTCAGGAAAATTCCTAGGATTCATCGTACGACACCGAGGCATCGAAATAGACCCATCAAAGATTAGCGATTATGGAAATGCCCGCGCCAAGAACTCTCAAACAACTGCGGTCTCTTCAAGGAAAGGTCACGTATATCCGGCGGTTCATAGCTAACCTATCCGGCAAATGCCACCCCTACAGTCATCTAATGAAGAACGGGACCCCGTTCATTTAGGATCGTAAATGCCAAAGCGCACTTGACGAAATCAAGCAATATCTGCAGAACCCGCCGGTACTGACCGCTCCAGTCAAGGGAAAACCCCTCATCCTGTACATGACGGCCCTTGAAGGTTCTTTAGGCACGCTATGGGCATAGGAGAATGATCAGGGAAAGGAGAGAGCTCTCCACTATTTGAGTCAAGTTCTCCTGGTGGCAGAAAACAACTACTCCCCAATCGAAAAGCATTACCCGGCATTAATCTTCAAGGTAATGAAGCTCCGACATTACGCCTTGGCACATGAGGTCCACCTTATATCAAAGGTGGATCCTTTCAAATATTTGATGTCAAGAGCCATACTAACGGGAAGGCTTGCCAAATGGGCCCTTCTCTTCATAGAGTTCTCGATAGTATATCGACCCCTCAAGGCAATAAAAGGCCAGGCCATCGCTGACTTTCTCGCTGAGCATCCGATACCAGCCAATTCTCCCTTAAACTGCGAGTTGCCAGACGAACACGCTTTTGACGCAATCAATGGAGAGAAAGAAGGGAGTGATACCCGATGGGAACTTTACTTCGATGGGGCATCGTCTATGAAGAGGAGGAAGCAAAGCACCCCCATAATCAAAGCCGGAGTAGGCCTTATCTTTGTGACCCCACAAGGAAGGATAGTGCATTTTCCCTTTCCTTAACGGAGCCAAGAACAAACAACGAAGTGGAATATGAAGCTTTGATAGCAGGTCTCAAGATCGCCATTGACATGGGAATTGAGAACCTCCTTATATATGGAGACTCCCAGCTGGTCGTTAGCCAAGTAAATGACGACTATCAGACGTGTAAGCCTGATCTGGTAAAATATGGCAAAAGAGTGTAGCAATTTATATCTCAAATCCCCTCCTACATCCTGGAAAGCATACCACAAGTTGAAAATAGCAAGGCAGATGCGTTAGCCAAACTCGCTAATGAACTGGCTAACGAAAATCTCGATGGCGTAAGGATCATTTTGCAAAGAAACCGGATTCTCAAGCTAGCAGAAATGTCTTTGGAGTCGTCTGAAGAAAAAGAAGCGGCCGAACAAGTGGCATTCCAATTAGAGGATGAAGAAAGGGCGAAGGATTGGAGAGAAGTCTTTGTAGACTACTTCAAATATTATCATACGCCCGAAGACGCGTCGTCAAGATATCAGCTCATGAAACGAGCTCTATCCTTCGTTTTCGTCAATGATACTCTATATAAGAGATCGTTTGACAGTTTGTGGCCAAGATGCTTAGGACCGGAAGAAGCAAGGAAAGTCGTCCAAGAAACTCACGACGGATTCTGTGGTTCCCATCAAGCTGGGCCAAAGATGAAGTTAAAAATCAAGAGAATGGGTTAATATTGCCCCACAATGATTCAGGACTGCCTTGAATATGCAAAGCAGTGTCATTCATGCCAAATTCATGGGGACTTCATCCACCAGCATACGAATCAGCTATACCCAACATTGGCTAGCTGGCCATTCGAAATGTGGGGAACCGATATAATCGGGCCCATCGAACCCGCATCATTCAAGGGACATCGGTTCATACTAGAAACAACCGATTACTTCTCTAAGTGGGCAGAAGTAATATCGCTAAGAGAGGTGAAGATGGAGAACATCCTCCATTTCTTCAGGACACATGTCATCTACCGATTCGGCACTCCCCGATGGATTATCTCAGATAACGGGCCAGCCTATAGAAGCCATAAGATCAGCCGCTTCGCACAACAGCATAAAATAGATTGGA
The DNA here is from genome assembly GCA_030015575.1 of Agapanthus africanus. Taxonomy (NCBI): domain Eukaryota; kingdom Viridiplantae; phylum Streptophyta; class Magnoliopsida; order Asparagales; family Amaryllidaceae; genus Agapanthus; species Agapanthus africanus. The sequence goes on from JASDDO010000022.1 coordinate 468,652,872, forward strand.
GATACTCTTCAGTCTATAACTCCCGAGCTAACGTTCTGGCTGAGGCTTTCAACAAGCCCTTGATGAAGATCATAAAGAAGATAGTGTACAGAAACAGAAAGGATTGGCACGAGAGATTGCACGAAGCTCTCTGGGCTTATCGGACCACGTTTAAGACAGCTACGAATACAACGCCATTCGTGTTGGTATACGGAACGGAAGCAGTTCTTCCCTTAGAGATAGAACTACCCTCTTTACGAGTGGCAGTCCGACATGAGCTGATGGATGAAGGAAATTCCCACCTTCGGCTTGAAGAGCTTGATGCCCTCGATGAAAGTCGTCTCATGGCGCAACAAAACCTAGAAGCTTACAAAGCAAAGATGACACGCTCATACGAAAGACTCACTAGGCCAAGAGCATTTCGCCAAGGTGAACTTGTGCTAGTTAGCAAAAGACCTATGATCCCCAACCGTGCCAAACGGGTGAAATTCGAGCCGAACTATGAGGGTTTATACGTCATAGACAAGGTTTATCAAGGAGGTGCCTACTTGCTCATGAATATGCATGGCGAAAGACCCTTCCGGCCAATAAATGGCCGCTTCCTTAAGAAATACTACCGCTGAAAAAGTCACAACTCAGGTTAACGATAGAAGACGACACTCGTGTCCGCTTGCTGTCCTCCCGAGTCCAAACTCTATAAGTAGTATCCGACAAAACTTCGCCTCGAAGCTGCATTGGACCGAGACGTCTCTAAACTAACAATGGACCGAGATGTCTTTAAACTAACAATGGACCGCAATGTCTTTAAACTAAATACGCCGCCTCAAACACGACGACAGTGGAATCCAGGTCCACAGGTCCCAGCGGCGAGGATTGCAGCTTAAGTCTCACTGGTTGCACAACCGCCCCGGAGGAGAAATTCCCCCTAAGTACCATTGGAAAACAGAAAAAAAATGCGGTACGTCCACAAGCAAAAGGGGCACGGATGAAAACCCGAAAGGGCGCCGTGAGTAAAAACAGCAGGGCTACTGGTGAGCTTATGAAAACCTGAAAGGGCGCAATCTCGTGATGTAAAGAGAAAAAAGGTACGTCCACATGTGAAATAGGCTCGGATGAAAACCCGAAAGGTCTCTGTGAGTAAAAACTGCAGGACTGCCGGCGAGTTCGTGAAAACCCGAAAGGGCACAGACTCGTAAAAAAATATCATGCGTGCTTTTAAGGTCCTCTCGACCTTGTGAGGAGAAAATCCCCGCGTGAGATCCTTACAACTCACAAAAGGGAGCAACACCTTAGGGATCCCTACGATTCCTAAGGAGAAATTACACTTACGAGATCCTCACGACTCGTAAGGAGAATTCCTCCTATGAGACTCTCATGGCTCATAGGATTCGAAAGCCTTAAGTTACAGGGATCTGAATCTATTCTTAAGCCATCACATTCCCCATGTTGCCCTACAAAGCGGTCCAATATCGACCCTTGTATACAATCCACGGGCACAAATAAACGTTCCCTCACCTAGTTCCACCAATGGCGTGAAATTTCCCCATTTGGTGAACAACACTTGTAGGTCCTCTCGACTTGCAAGGAGGAAATACTCTTGTGAGATCCTTACGACTTACAAGAGAAGACATCACTTAGGAATCCTCATGACTCCTAAGGAGAAAATACACCTACAAGATCCTCACGACTCATAAGGAGAAACACTTTTATGAGACCCTTACGGCTCGTAAAGTCGAAAAGCCTTAGTCAACAGGATCCTAACCATATTTGCTAAGCCACCTTTATTCAAATTGACAAAGGAAAATGATGATTCGCTCTTGTCCATATTCCAGTCGCAGCGATGCTGATGCTAAGATTGGTATCAGATCTCAAGTTCCAAACTCGCAATAAAAATCAGCAAGCCAAAAATGCATATGAAATAGCCGAAATGATGGGGCAACTCGCAATAAAAATCAACGAGTGAAATATATGCATATAAAAATAGTCGAAATGTTTGGGCAATTCGCAATAAAAAGCAGCGAGTAAAAAGAAAAAACTGCCGAAATGATTGGGCACCGCGAAAAAATAGTCGAAATGATTGGGCAATCGCGACTTTCACGATACAAAAAGCTGAAATGATAGAGCATCGCGGAAAGGAAAAAAATGAAACTTTTGCCCTACAGGTGAGATCACATTGACCCCTGTATACAATCCTTGGGCACAAACGGAAAGGGAACCATATTATCCCACCGGGCTTCGTCAAAAGGAAGCCCGATCTCGATGGCTACATCGACAGCCTAGAGATAACCAACGAAGTTTTTTCTCACTCCAACCGGATGTAGATGCAACGTCAACAAAGCGGAGCCATGGAAGAGTCCCTAGTTCCAAGTCTCTACGGCAACATCTACAGCTTAGAGATCAACAACAGCGTTTCTTCTCACTCCAACCGGATGTAGACGTAACGTCAACAAAGCGGAGCCATGGCAGAGTCCTTAGTTCCAAGTTTCGACGGTTCATCGACAGCCTAGAGATCAACAACGGTGTTTCTTCTCACTCCAACCGGATGTAGACGCAACGTTAACAAAGTGGAGCCATAGCAAAGTCCCTAGTTCCAAGTCTCGACGGCAACATCAACAGCCTAGAGATCAACAACAGCATTCTTCCTTATGCCAGCAGAATGCAGACGCGACATCAACAAATGGAGCCATGGCAAAGTCCCCTAGTTCTAAATCTCAACGGTTCACAGACAACCCAGAGAAAACCTCGACATTAGTAACAGTATTGAAGACACAATGTCAACAAACGAAGCAATGGAAGATCCCTGGCTTCAGGGTCTTGACAACAACTCAAATGAGACCTGAAAAGATTATCAGAGATCATCCTACACCGGCGCGGAGTGGTCATGACTCATCGGGGCTCCCAAACTTAGCTAACCTCAAGTAAAAAGCGGCATGGAATATCCCTAACGCTTGCTCTTCCAACGGTAATCTCACCTAGAAGATTACTTGAAGACAACTTGTCTAGCTCCTGAAGGAATCAGAGACACGACAGTCACGGGGCTACTCGAACAACAAGATTGCGTATCGAGGAATACATCGGCCAATGCGACGGTATGACGGGTAAAAAACCCTAGTACCACAGACCCTAACGGACTTCTATTAGCAGGAGCTAACTGTGACGTTAGGACATCCTTACGAGAACTTCTTGATTCGTCTTGACTCGTGGGGAAAATAATGTTCCTGCGAGAACTTATCGACTCGTCTCGACTCGTAGGGAAAAGCCTTAGGTAACGGGGATAAGGACCTGTTTCCTAAGCACTGGGGCCCTGCAAGTTGGTCTAAGATGGACTATTGCATACTATCCACGGACCACACTCTCCAAAGTCGAATATCGAAGAGGAGGGAAAAAACCACTTACGAGTCCTTTCGACTGGTAAGGGAGAAAATTCTCTTATGAGATCCTTACGACTATCAAGAGAAAACGCACTTAGGAGTCCCACGACTCCTAAGGAGAAAATACACCTACGGGATCCTCTCGACTCGTAGGGAGAAAAGTCTTTATGAGACCCTCACGGCTCATAAAATTGAAAAGTCTTAGGCGGCAGATCCAGACCTATTTCCTAAGCCATCATTGCCTTACAAGGAGGTCAAGATGGACTATCTACGGGCTACATTTGCCAAAGCCACATTCGCCAATGAAATAAAGAAGCTACTTAAGGGTCCTCACGATTCATAAGGAAAAATACCCGAGTGAGATCTTTATGACTCACGGAGGCGATGAACACTTAGAAATCCTCACGATTTCTAGGGAGAATTTGCACCTACGAGATCCTCTCGACTTGTAAGGAGAAAAAACCTTCTTGAGAGCCCTACGGCTCATGAAGATGAAAAAAGTCTTAGGCTAAAAATACCCTAAACTTATCTCCTAAGCCCTCAATTCTATGGCCATGCATAACTCCGCACTACTTCACCCACGTACATACTTACGTGGGCATAGTAGTGGGGGCATTTGTTCCCGCCAAAATTTTGGCTCAAAACTTGCTCCCTTATAAAATAATAAAAATAAAAATAAAGGAAAAGCTCTACATGCAAAGCATGCAGGTACTGCCTCGGATAGAATAAAATCCTATGATGGTGCCTCACGTGCTCCTCACGCGGGCACTAATGTGCAAAGCGCAAAAAGAAATCTATTAAATAAGAGTTAAAAACTCCGAGGCAGCGCCTCACGTGCCTTGCACGAGGGCGCTAGCCATTAAAAACTTTGAGGCAGGGCCTCACGTGTTTTCCACGAGGGCGCCGGCGCCAGCGCCTCACGTGCCTTGCACGAGGGCGCCAGCACCAGAAGTTAACAACTCTGAGGCAGCGCCTCACGTGCCTTGTACGAGGGCGCCTGCGCCAGAACTAAAAGTTCTCTGCCATTGGATCACATATCCAACGGAGATGATAAATCATCAAAATACAGAATTAAATTCTGTTGACGAAATATTCCTCAAATCTTTCTAAACGAGAAAGATTATTCTCTGTAAAACAGAGTTCCGTTAGATTAAAAATCCAATGGTGATTAAAAATCACCAAGCTATAGAATAAGCTCTGTATAGGAAAATATTTCCCCAATCTTCTTAAAAACAAGAAAAATATTTTCTGTAAAACAGAAATCCTTGGATCAAAGGTCCAACGGTGGATAAAATCCCTAAATCAATTAAGGATCTCTCAATGAGAGATTTCTTTAACTAAATCAACAAACTTGCCTCCACTATATAAAGGCCCCAAGACTTCAAGTCTTGTACACAGAGGAACCCCCCCATAAACTTCAAGTTCAAAAAAGTAAAGCAAGCAAAAAAGAAAGCTTTAAGAGAGAAGAAAGAAGAAGAACTTTCTTTAAGGTAAATAAAAGTAATAGAGATCAGAGTATCACATCTGCATATCTAAGGGTTTAACCCTCATAAAAGAACATAGTTCTTTCCCTGGATCTGAGATCCATGAGACAAGTTTCTCACAAATGAGAATTTAATTCTCATGGGGATGAATTTGTTCTTTGGGATCGAAGATCCAGGGGAGAACAGAGAATTGAACTCTTCAGAAAAATGCACAAAGAAAGAAACGGTGCCAAACGCTTCACATGCCCCTCAAGTGGGCTCTGTTCAAATAAAGAGTTCTTAGCACTCAATGGTTGGCACTCAGCGCCAAGCGCCTCACGTGCCCCTCACGTGGACGCTGTACAAATAAAAAGTGCTTAGCACTCAATGGTTGGCGCTCAGCGCCAAGCGCCTCACGTGCCCTTCATATGGGCACTGCCTAACATAAAGTGCTCTGCACACATCAAACAGCGCCCAGTGCCTAGCGCCCAATGCCTCACGTGCTCCACACGTGGGCGCCTTAAAGAGTGTTAACACTCTATAAAAAAATAAAAGAACGAGGAAAAATAAGGGAAAATAAGGCAAAGCATTATTTGTACAGAAAAGGGACTGAGCCCAAGCAAGTGTTTAACACTTTATTCAAAGATTAAGTGGGCTGAGTCGAAGTTGACCAAATCCCCAACTCAGATCAACCGAGTCCATGTGCTCATCATGTTTCAAATTGGTCTTAGTCCCAAACACAACTACAGATCTCCCAACTGACATTGATGTAAAGGTATATCTCCTCACACCTCTAATACATGTCGTTGTAATTCTTCAACGTCTTCAGAGAGGTGGCGGGTCCCGACAACCGACAACTCATTGGACCGCAACGTCCTTAAACTAGCTATGGACCGCCACGTCCTTAAACTAAGACAATATAGAGCCCAAATGCTCTTCAGTTGGGTCTGAATGATCCCAAAAATCCTATTGAGTAGATCTTTGTCTAAAATTAGAGTAACGTATCCTCAACAAAAATTTAAGTTGATCTTAATCCCAAACGAGATTAACGATCCTTAAATTAAACCAAACCCAAATCTAAGAAAATACGGATTTGGACTAATCCACGCCCTACGGGTGACAACATAAATTAGTCTTCGTATATGATCCACGGGCAACCAAAATAAAAACAAACACACACGATACGAAGTGACCTTCTGGAGCAGGAGAAAGTGGTTATCGCTACGCGATAAAGTAATTAATTGCAGGGGCTTGCACCTGCAGGAAAGAGCGTACCCACAATCAAAACCCATTAGAAATGAGGGGGAATCTGACGAAGTTCTCTACAACGGCCGCATCCGTCCAAACCTCCGATATCCGGTACCACAAATCAACTTGGCATTTTCGGAGAGGTGGACGGATAAATCCAAATAGCATCTGCCCCCAAATTTAGGCAAGACGTCTGTCTTCCCTGTTTTCGGCGGTAAACACCATTCTACAAAGGTTGTATTCTATTTTCACTTAGTGCAGAACTTGTTTGCTTACACTAAAACCCTAATTCTCTAGTTCGATTCTTGTATAGTATGCCTTAGACCTCTAGATTTTTTAAAATTGCATGCTTGTTGCTAGTTGAAACCTTGTAAAGGTGCTAAGACATACTTTCATTACCAAATGGTAATACATTTATTCTGAACGACTGTTATTTCGTACCAAAGATGATGTGCAATATCATATTTGTTTCTTTATTACACAAAGAAGAATATAACTTTACATTAGAGGAAAATGCTATGAACATTTTCCTAAATCAAGTGTTGATTGGGTTTGGTACGTTATACAATGGTATATACGTTCTAAATCAAAATACAGTTCTAAATATACAAAACACACACAAAAGGAAAAGTTCAGATATGAACGAAACCTTCTTGTAGCATTGTAGACTTTATCATATCAATGCGACCAGACTAGCTAAGTTGCATAAAAATGGATATTTGAATCCGTTCGAATTTACATCTTATGAAACTTGTCAGTCATGTTTCAAAGTAAAGATGACCAAAACTCCGTTTACTAGACACGGAGAAAGAGCTACTGAACTCTTGGGATTGATACATAGTGATGTATGCGGTCCTATGTCTACACATGCCAAGAATGGTTCCTCATACTTAATTACATTCACCGATGATCTCTCAAGATTCGGACATGTGTTCCTGTTGAAACACAAATCTGAAGCTTTTGAGAAATTCAAGGAATATAAATGCGAAGTAGAGAACCAGACAGGTAAAAGTATTAAAATCCTTCAATTTGATCGAGGAGGAGAATACATAAGCACGGAATTCCGAGATTATCCAAAAGAGAATGGGATTCTCTTTCATCTTACTCCTCCGTATACACCACAACACAATGGAGTATCGGAGCGGACGAATCGCACCCAATTAGATATGGTGTACTTTATTAGTTATGCACTTGAGACAGCTGCATACCTATTGAATAGGGTTCCGAACAAATCCGTGCCTACCACTCCATATGGGATATTGGAAGGGAAGAGACCATGTCTTAATTTCATTAAGATATAGGGTTGTCCGGCTTATATTAAAAAGAAAAATCCGGACAAGCTCGAGACAAGGTCTATTCTGTGTAAGTTTGTTGGATATCCCAAACATTCACGAGGGCATATCTTCTACTGAGGAACAAAAGGTGTTTGTTGTTCAACATGCCACCTTTTTGGAAAATGAATTTCTTGTGAAAGAAATTAGTGTCAATGAGGTAGAACTGGAAGAAGTTCCAGCTACACAAACTGCAATAGAAGATTTGGTAGAACCAGAGGATTCAATAGTCTCCGACGAAGCTCAGCAACTCCGCAGATCTAGTAGGGTTCATCATCCACCTGAGATATACTACAGTTTTCTCATAGACGGTGGGAGTGAGGATTTCATCATGGAAGATGATGACCCAACTAGTTTCAAGCAGACCATCATAAGTAGGTACTCTATGGAATGGCTGGATGCTATGCGATCTGAGATGGAATCCATGTACACCAACAAAGTATGAACTTTGGAAGTTTCTCCTGAAGGGGTAAAACCCATCATAAGCAAGTGGATCTTTAAGAAGAAACATGGTGTAGATGGAAAGGTTGAGACCTTCAAAGCTAGACTTGTAGCAAAAGGTTTTCGTCAATGACCGGATGTTGATTTTTATGAAACCTTTTCTCCAGTGGCTATGCTTAAGTCCACCAGGATCCTATTTTCCATTGCTGTATACCATGATTATGAAATCTGGCAGATGGACGTCAAGACCTCTTTTCTAAATGGTGATTTAGAATAGAGCATGCACATGACACAGCTATAGGGCTTCGTAGATAGTGGGAGCAGCGGAAAGGTGTGCAAGCTGCTTAAATTAATCTACGGATTAAAACAGGCATCGCGGAGATGGAACATCTGCTTTGATGTGGCAGTCAAAGAGTTTGACTTCATCAAAAGCATAGATGAACCTTGTATATATAAAAATGCTGTAGAGAGTAAGGTTGTCTTCATTGTATTGTACGTGGATGGCATACTCTTAATAGGAAATGATGTTCCTATGTTGCACTCGGTCAAACTCTTCCTATCACACAAGTTCTCCATGAATGATCTGGGTGGTGCCTCCTATATCCTGGGGATAAAGATCTATAGAGATAGATCTAAAGGATGTTGAGATTGTCCCAATCCAGGTACATAGACACCATACTAAAGAGTTTTAGTAGGGAAGATTCCAAGCGTGGTAATTTTACCCGCTTGCTCAGGAATCACTCTCTCCAAAGAGATGTCTCCCAAAACTGATTTGGAAAGTACTCGCATGCACGTGATACCCTATGCTTCTGCAATTGGGTCTATCATGTACATGATATTATGTACCAGACCGGATGTAGCTTATGCACTAGATGTGGTAAGTAGGTATCAATCAGACCTAGGGGAGAAGCATTGGACAACTGTAAAGAACATTCTTAAGTACTTGAGAAGGACTAAAGAGATGTTCTTGGTGTACGGTAACGGTGAACTCTAGGTGGAGTTCTTTACCGATTCGAGCTTCCAGAGTGATAAGGACGACAACAAGTCTGTCTCGGGTTTTTTCTTCACCCTTAATGGAGGGGCGGTATGTTGGAAGAGTTCCAAGAAAGATACCGTAGCAGACTCGACGATGGATGCTGAATACATCGCTGCTAACGATGCTGCCAAAGAGGCTATCTGGATAAAGAAGTTCATTGCTGAACTTGGTAGGTTCCATCTATTGAGGATCCAATACCATTGTATTATGATAACAATGGAGCTGTGGATTTGGCCAAGGAACCTTAGTCCTATCAGCGATCCAGACATATTCTGAGACGGTATCACCTGATCCGGAAGATAGTTGATCACCGGGATATCGATGTCAGGAGAGTAGATACGATGGACAACACGACGGATCCACTCATGAAGGCCCTCCCTCGGACACAGTTTGAAAGACTTTTTGGGATGTTGGGTATGAGATACTACAACAACTGGACTTAGTGCAAGTGGGAGATTGTTAGAAATATGTATGCCCTAGAGGCCATTATTATATGATATAGTGGATGCTTGGATATGTATATATATATAGGAATTTCTTGCTCGACATGATAGTATGCTATCTGGTTGCTCTTTATCTTAACATGTACACTTGGTTATTATACTGTCTCTCTGATACATGTGGGTAAAACCCTTAGGATGTTGGCTTGACTACTAGGACTATGATGCAGATCATACTAGTGGGGCTTGTGTAGTCTGTAAGCACATCCTTTAACAGTTCCTAGTCAAGAGAGTATCAAGACAGGGCATCGATATTCCAGAGTAGACTAGTGTGTACGTTTCTTGACCCTATATGGGGCGATGGTTGATCCCATAAGAATTGGTGTTTGACATCAAAGATTGTGCACAGGTGCTCATTAGAGGCTGGGTACACCAAACATGACTCGCCGAGAACTCCAACATGGTACCATACCTATCGTCAGATAGCAGTTCTCTAGTGACACTTGTACATGTTAGTCTATAGACCCGAGATCGTCATAGTGTCTTGAGTGGTTCCCACTGTGCTTTGATCTCCTCCCTACCACGGCTCAAAGAAGTCGTGCAAACAGGTGGATTTTGGGTACAGTCCCGAGTCACATGGAGGCAGTGAGCGATATGGGAGGTTTCGTCTCTCCTGGTATTGGGAGTTGATGTTACGCTATGTTCAATTGGTGATAACAGCAAGTCCCTTGCCAAGACTGATGAGATTTACTGGTAAGTGTTATCAGTAGTTTCTCGAAAGTTTATAGGCCACACATCGGCATGACGTATCAAGTTACTGGGGTCTGACGATTCCACCCCAGACTCAATATGTGACATATTAGACAAAGAGACCGGACTGTACGGTAAGTGTTGCTTATAGACGCTAGGAGAGTTTGGAAAAGTTTGCTTGTTGATCTTCTATTCGTTCAATACCGGGTAGCCGTTATGTCCAGCTAGTACCACAGACGGCTTGTGGGTATCTGATGTGATCATTACCTACTGCTGGCGTATTGACGAGTCTTTAGAGTCCCACACAGAGGTTTCCTAGCTCAAGCGAAACGAAGTAGGGAACATATGGAGATATGTGCGGGAGCTTGATTAAATACAAGTATGTGATACCGTATTCTAATCCAGCGATATTTGATATCAGTCAGGTTGTATGTGATATAACTGGATTATTGAATCAAATGTTGATTCAATGATTTATGTATATGTTTATATGTATATATATATATTTGATATATATTTGTATATTTGATATTAGCCGGATTATATTTGATATAGCCGGATTATTGGATCAAGTGTTGATTTAATAATTTGATATATATATATATATATATATATATATATTAACTAGTATTGAATATTCGACGGTTATATATGATATAACCGGATTATTGAAAGTGTTGATTTAATAATTTAATATATATTTATATATTTGATATATATATATATATATTAACTAATATCAAGCCCACTTAAGTTTTTCTTCTCTTTATATATGTTTATACATATGTGATACACACACACACACACAGATATATATATATATATATATATATATATTGTTCATCTCAGAAAACAGCATTTTAATACCGCTCATTCATTATCTATTTTATTATATATCAGTGCTATTAATCAGTGTCTGCTCAGTAATTACAGATTACAGGTGTTCATGATAAAATACTAGAAACACATTCAAAATCTTGGATATAACGTTTGGGAGCCGACACTACAAACAGAATAGGAAACCGGCTGATATCCAAAGAGTTCTATTGCAAATAAATGTGTGCACACAATTTTGGTCCAACACAATACATGTGTACAGACAACTCTTTGGCATGGACCATGGCGAGGCTGCCCATTGCACACACAAATAATGGCTTGTGCAAATGGGGGGACATGGGTAATAAATGCTAAAAGTTTTGATGTGATACATTACTTCAAGTTCCCTCTAAATCTTTGAATGCAAACCAGATTATTATAGACAAATCAAACAGCACCAGGATGATGTTGGAGTAGACATAAGACCGCCACATCAACCTAAGCCTCTACGCTTGGATTTTGACCGGCGGGACCCCCAAATATTCTAAGCTCGCCGGCCCCCCTTGCCCCGTTTGTCCCCATCTTTCTTCTTTCCCTCCCTTGCAGTCACATCACCTTATTTTTATTACTTGTTTAATCTTTTTTGGTGCTTATAAAAGCCAGATCAGTGAGCAAGGGAAGGGCTCTCTCATATATAGTTTTGTTCTTGCTTGTTTTTGGTTTAGGCTTGAGAGTGAGTGGGCTTTAACTTGGTCTTTTCTTCTTCTTCCCTCTTGAAGCTTTGTCTTGAGAGTTTCATATGGAGGTTGAACAAGTTACCAATATTTTGTACCTCAACTTCAAGTGTTAACAATATTTCTTTTGTTGTTTCTTTGATTACTTGCTTCTTTCTATTATTTGCTTTTCTTTTTATCATGCTTAACTAATCTTCTTTGGTTGTGGTAATGGTAAGGAAGTGAGATGAAAGGCTATGCCTCATCCTCCTCCTGGTAATGTTTAATGTGCTTTAATATGATTCTAACTTAAATATTGTTTATGTATTGATGTGATATGGTATGTTGAAACATGGTTACTTTGTAACCTCCTCATATACCATATTCACTCCCTTTCCCCATTTCAATGTTTAACTTAAAATCAATTTAGTGTTAAGGTTGCTAGGTTTAGATATGGTATTTTGTGATCAAGTGCTTGATAATCTCTTGGTTTCATATACTATATACTATCACAAACACCTAGCAAACTCAACACTAAAATCATTTGCTCTCATGAACTAATTTGTGTTTTTGATGTTGTGGTAAGCTTGCTAACCCTCGTGCTTAGTGTTGATACCCTAAGCTCGGACATACAAACGGTAAGTGAACAAAAGGGACTCGTTTCGTATTTTGCGGCGAATATTGGAATTTGATGATTTGTGCTTCGCAACCGCTTTGATAAATCATGCTTCATGCCGGGATCGACGTAAGAACGGACAACTCATGATCAAGGGAGTGTCGAAGGAATCGTCGCGATTCGACCTTCCGAGCCAAAGCCACAACCACTTCTTTCTTAACTTCTTTCTTTGTTATCCTGTTTTCGTATTCTTTTTATATTTTTGTGACAAACCAACCAACTGGTTATCTGTTGAACCTTAAACAACAAGACCTAATACACAATTCCCTATGAATCGACCCGTACTTGCCGACTTGCTACATAACGCCATGCATTTGCGGTTTATAAATTTTAAAATGAGAATGATCTCCCGTGCGCATTCCATTTCCTCAAAATCATATCCGTTTCCAAAACATACGCGTTTGCGTGCGCGGGTGAATTCCCAACAAGTTTTTAGCGCCGTTGCCGTGGAGTTGGTAATTATTAGGAATTGTTATTTCTGGTTCGTACTGACTCACTAATTTTTCACTCAAAATTTTTCAAAACTAACAAAACGAAATTTTTTCTAACTTGTTCTCTGTCTGTAAAGCCTGCAATCATCCTTAACGTAAATTAAAAAATCAAAGTATACTAGTAGACTACTAATATATCTTGGAAGAGCCACACAAAATTCGAGCACCAATACTCTGCATTTGATCGGCGACATTGATGAAATATCCGATCTCGCCGGCCCAATCAGGGTATTTTTGATTTTTTTTCTTGTGTTATCTCCAGTGCCTTGTCAGTAATCTATTGGTATTGTTTTATTTTTTTAATTTTTTGTGCGCAGGAATTGGGGCATATATATCGCTTTTTGTCACTAAATATCGTATTTTTCTGACATTTCAGTTTTTAAGGAATTACGACCAGCGATCTTGCAGAGCGAGGCTCAAATTCAATTGCAAAATGTTAGTGAAGTACAGTGCCAAAGATCTAGGTAGTTTGACTCGCGCAAGCGAACATTCAAATATCCGTAATCACTTCAAAAGGGTTTCTTAACCCAAATCGTATCGGTACGTATTTCTTAACACATTCTTCTCGAATCCAACGCATTCCAATATTTCTATCTTCTGCAAGATTCTTCGCACAAATTTACCACCAATTGCACAGAGAACTAACCGTAATTGTTGTAGCGCTTAAACTTACACAGAAAAAGAATTTCTTAATTTCTTGAATTCTTAAATTCTTTTATTGATTGCGCGTTTGCATCTTAATACGGATATAAGGGCACGGCCAAACAAGATACGGTAAAGGAGTTCATTACCTTTTTCCGTAGCTCACAAATCAAAAAACTGCATGCTTGCATTCCCACAGTAATTTAAAATCAACTAGAACTTTGACTCTAAGGACTTCGCACTAATTAGGAGAAGTTAACTGTATTTAGAACACCGCTTAACGGTATATCATTCATGGGTGTCTAGGAAAGTGTTCAAGAGAAAGGGTTATCTAATTAAGGAACATCACGAAAGTGTTGGAAAACCTCCACTTATCTCTACACTTACCTAGCTTCGTGATCCGTATATCTTGAGCCCGTTTCTCGACACGGTTTTATTTCGATAATCAGGTTCTTGAGCAAGTCTAGTTGACTTAGTATAACATAACTGTTAGGGGTGTGATATTCTTTGTTTTTGTGATATTTGTGAATTCTTGTTAATATGGGTGATACACGATTTAATTCAATTTTTCACGATTCTTATTCTTTTGTTTATACTAAGTCCCAATTCACTTGTTCAAATTGCCAAAATTCTTCCCACATTCATGACAACTGTCCTTTCTTAGGGGATGACCAACCGTCCCAGAGTTTTGATAATGGTCACCCACCTAACACTCTTGAACCCAGTCCCACTTCAACCATAGACCAAATGATTGAAAATTTAGAGAAAGAGATCGACAGATTGACTGCTTTAGCATCACCACCATCACAACCCCTTCAACCCGAAACAATTAAACCATCATTAGGGAATGATAATGAGATGGATGCTAAGTTGACCACTTTAGAGAAAGGTATTGAAGTAATGACCGCGGTCGAGAATCAATCAGCTTCTACGCTAGCCCTGTTCATACAACAGTCTGAGCAATTGTTTCTTTCTCAAACTCAATCATTGGCTAGAATAGAGGAACACGCGAAACATTTAGCTGTGAGGATTAAAGGGAGTGAACACAGTCAATCGGAACCCAATAATGTAAGTATCTGTCATCTAGGAAGTCACCCGAGTGAGATAAATGATCAAACGAATTTTGATGTTTTTATAGATGATGATACGATTGAATTGACTGAGTGTTACTAGGACACACAAGAAAGCCCTCTGAGGCAGACCGATGTTTTTTGTAATCCAATTTTAAATGAGGGACCTTGTGAATTTGTTGGGTATGGTTTGGATAGATTGTTTGAAAAGATCAATGATCAGGAACCCACAATTTTTGTATCACCTAGTGATATTGTTTCAGAAGAAACGTTAGTATGTGAACCTACTTTTTTGGATGACATGTACCTGCCCATTTGTGAATGTAATGAGGGAGAACTCGTATTGGGAATTGTGAGTTGTAGCAACGAGAATAGAATTGTGGTAGATTATAGGGAGGAGGGCAGCATTGAAAAACATTCTTTCATGCAGAGTTTTGAGGAAATTTTTGCTGATGAACTTGATATTCTTGGTGAGTTTGAGTCAGGATCAATTTGAGAATATCCTAAAAACCTTTCTTTTGCTGAAATTTTTACTGGTGAACTCCAGTTTTTAAACGAACTTAATATCGGAACTCACCACGTACTTCTTGAACATTCAATTCATTCAAAAAATAATTCTTTGACGTCTTCATAATTCTTTGACGTCTTCAAAACTTCATTTTCACTTTCAACGTCTTCTGATCCGTACTTTTACAAGCCCATGCTCTTCACTAACATCTAACATATACCTTTCTTTTTCTTTGTTCTTTTTATATACATACCATTTTACCAGCCATTGCACTATATAGACAAAATCTTTAAATGGTTGGTATTAATTTCTGGACTAACCCAATCTTTTAACATGTATATGTTGTAATTAGTCTTAGGTTTTTTTCCTTTTTCTTTGAATAAAATTCTCACCCTGATGTCTAAGTCTAGCTACCGGTGATGGGGGCAACGATGAGGACATCGTAAAACTCAGGTTTGGGGGTGAGCACTGCGTTTATTTTGCTGCATCATGTGTATATTCTGCATTGCATACATATTAAAAAACCCATAAAAATTGAAAAAATTTCTTCAAAAAACATAAAAACTTTTTCATGTTAGTAAGCGGGGGAACTTAGATTCAAAGTCTGGCGATTCGGTTGATAAGTTAGAAATAACAAAATCCTTTTTGTGGGACCGACGACCCGAAAAATAATCCTCCTTTATATTTAACCATAGTTGATATACGTCTTTTATAACACTTTACACGTGTCATATGTTTTTGAGAATTTGATGAAAGTCTGATAAGTCTGTAAACTTTTAAAATTGATAAACATCTTTAGGATCAAACATGTTTGTTCTGGTTTAAGTAAATATCAAGAATAATTCATAAAATATGGTGAATATGAAGGATATTATTGAGCTTTTAATAGAAGCTATAAGACTGAAAAATAACCCATCTGGAATCTTGTTGGAGTAATTACACACCTTATCCATATGTAACGGCTTCAGATTTAAAAGAAAACTTGGCTATATCTACGTTTTTACTAAGTTCTAAATATTTTAAAATAAAATGAGTCTTTTATTTTGTGGCCTTGGTAACTTAGGTAATTATGTCCTTGGGGTGTCTCCACACTTAATGCACTAAAACAATCTGGTTTGGGAGTCATTGACCCAAATCTCGCTAAGTTTCCAATCGCCAAATAAAATAAGCTAAGCAAGTGTTCTCTCCGAGTTAAAAATCCTCACGGTTCTTTGTGGGAGAATAATCTTGGCGGAGACAAGTTTTCTTATAAAACAGTTTTTTACGGAGATATGAAAGTTTATATTTATAAAGATATTTTGCACGATAACGAAGAGTGTGTATGAACAAAAACATGTGAAAGGTAGGAGTGAAGAATAAGACTTATGTTCTCTGTTAAAAACGATTGAAATTATGACTTGAAACCTAACTTGAGAACAAAAACTTGAGAAAATCATAACCCCTTTCAAACTCGTGTGATCCTTCAGAAGTTTATCCTGGTTTGTAATTATGACATGATGACCCTAATCAAAGTTCTTAAAACCTTATAGACACTATCCGCACAATCACGTAAAGACGCGTATGAGCTTATGTTAAACAAATTGCGAGGAGTGAAAAATAGGGTTTAACGTTTCTGACTTGGGTAATAGAACTTCTAATTTTGATCTCTAACTTAAGATTAGAATCAACAGTTTCTCCAAGACCCTAACTTGACTGGATTTTATGGGTGTAATCCGTTGAAAACTCTCAGGAGACAACACATCTCCTACTAGGGACACCTAGAGGTTTAAAGGCTTGTTGCACATACTCAGTGCAATCGCGTTCCCTGCGAATGTGAGGCTAGGATTTTTTGTTTTGCTCAGGACAAGCAAAAGATAAGTTTGGGGGTATTTGTTCATCTCAGAAAACTGCATTTTAATACCGCTCATTCATTATCTATTTTGTTATATATCGGTGCTATTAATCAGTGTCTGCTCAGTAATTACAGATTACAGGTGTTCGTGATAAAATACCAGAAACACATTCAAAATCACGGATATAACGTTTGAGAGCCGACACTGCAAACAGAACAGGAAACCGACCGATATCTAAAGAGTTTTGTTGCAAATAAATGTGTGCACACAATTTTGGTCCAACACAATACAAGTGTATACACAACTCTTTAGCATGGACCATGGCGGGGCTGCCCATGGCACACACAAATGATAGCTTGTGCAAATGGGGGGGACATGGGTAATAAATGCTAAAAGTTTTATTGTGATACATTGCTTCAAGTTCCCTCCAAATCTCTGAATGCAAACCAGGATATTTTAGACAAATCAAACAGTACCAGGATGATGTTGGAGTAGACACAAGACCGCTACATCAACCCGAGCCTCTACGCTTGGATTTTGACCGGCGGGACCCCCAAATATTCCGAGCTCGCCGGCCTCTCCTGCCCCGTTTGTCCCCATCTTTCTTCTGTCCCTCCCTTATAGTCACATCACCTTATTTTTATTACTTGTTTAATCTTTTTTGGTGCCTATAAAAGCCATATCAGTGAGCAAAGGAAGGACTCTCTCATATATAGTTTTGTTCTTGTTTATTTTTGGTTTAGGCTTGAGAGTGAGTGGGTTTTAACTTGGTCTCTTCTTCTTCTTCCCTCTTGAAGCTTTCTCTTGAGAGTTTCGTTATGGAGGTTGAACAAGTTACCAATATCTTGTACCTCAACTTCAAGTGTTAATAATATTGCTTTTGTTGTTTCTTTGATTACTTGCTTCTTTTTATTATTTGCTTTTCTTTTTATCATGCTTAACTAATCTTCTTTGGTTGTGGTAATGGTAAGGAAGTGAGATGAAAGGCTTTGCCTCCTCCTCCTCTTGCTAATGTTTAATATGTTTTAATATGATTCTAACTTAAAGATTGTTTATGTATTGATGTGATAAGGTATGTTGAAACATGGTTACTTTGTAACCTCCTCATATACCATATTCACTCACTTTCCCCATTTCAATGTTTAAGTTAAAATCAATTTAGTATTAACGTTGCTAGGTTTAGATATGGTATTTTTTGATCAAGTTCTTGACAATCTCTTGGTTTCATCTACTATATACTATCACAAACACTTAGCAAACTCAACACTAAAATCATTTGCTCTCATTAACTAATTTTATGTTTTTGATGTTGTGGTAAGCTTGCTAACCCTCGTGCTTAGTGTTGATACCCCAAGCTTGAACATACAAACGGTAAGTGAACAAAAGGGACTCGTTTCATGTTTTGCGGTGAATATCGGAATTTGATGATTTGTGCTTCGCAACCGCTTTGACAAGTCATGCTTTATGCCGGGATCGACGTAAGGACGGACAACTCATGATCAAGGGAGCGTCGAAGGAATCGTCACGATTCGACCTTCCGAGCCAAAGCCATAACCACTTCTTTCTTTGTTATCCTTTTTTCGTATTCTTTTTATATTTTTGTGAAAAACCAACCAATTCGTTATTTTTTGAACCTTAAACAACAAGTCCTAATACAAAATTCCCTGCGGATCGACCCGTACTTGCCGGCTTGCTACAACGTGCCGTGCACTTGCGATTTATGAATTTTAAAACGAGAACGATCTCGCATGCGTATTCCATTTCCTCAAAATCATATCCGTTTCCAAAACATACGCGTTTGCGTGCGCAGGTGAATTCCCAACACATATATACATATGTCTATATATATGGATTTACTTTGTATCATAGTTGATGATACATAGAACTAGGATGTATGAGAATCACACATGAGGTTAAGATGAGATAAAAATGGATTGATTTATGAATTAAAGAGAAAAAGGAAATGAGTCATTTTCTTAGATGCTTGTGGATGCCTTGAGAAGCCAGAACTCACCACTTACTCTTTGTTTTATTCATAGATATTTTCCCACACCATCTCATCACTCACCTCATGGTTCTCTCTCTCATCCAAGTTCATTTCATCTTCTTCCACTTCCTCTCTTGAGATTTCTTGAGGTGAGAAAAGAAAAAAAAGAAGAAAAATAAGTGAGCAAAATTCCTATATCATCAACCTACACTTTTCTAGCCCATTAGTTTAGGTTGTTTTCTTTACTAATACCTTGATTAGTAAAGAGTGAGCTTGAGTGAGAGAGACTTCAAGGTGGATCATCTTCGACCTCGAAGACTACAAGAAAGCTCGTTTCTTTCTTCAAGTGGAGTCTAAGAAGAGTTCTAGGGACTACTACTTGGAGCTTTAGAAGTGAAGGACCGGTCTACAAAGGTTGTATGCTCTTTTCGCTTAGTGTAGAACTTGTTTGCTACCATTAAAACCCTAATTCTCTAGTTCGATTCTAGGTTGGTATATTTAGATCTCTAGATTTTTTAAAATTGCATACTTGATGCTTGTTGAAATTTAGTAGAGGTGCTAAGACATACTTTCAATTTCATTTGATGAGATTCTCCGATACGAGATCAGTGGAGTTAGCCAATTTTCGGTTAGAGGGTCTTGCTCAGACCTGGTGTGATTCGGTCGAGAGAAGCTGAGCAGTGAGTCTTCCTTCTATGACTTAGGTGTTAGTGTTTATGCCCTAGAGGCCATTACTGTATCATACTAGTTTGTATATTACTTAATGGAAGCTTGGGATATTCACAGTTGTATTGACAATCTTGCTAAAAATGGTAGTATGCTACTTGGTTTGTGTCTACTTTAATATGTGCATATATTTCTTTTAACGTATCGCTTATACATATTAGTAGAGCCCTTAGGATCTTCGCTTGATTACCAGCGTTGTGATGGCAGTCACACTAGTGGGGGCTGGGTAGTCTATAAGCAACATCTTATACAGGTCCCTGGTCATAGGATTATCGAGACAGAGCATCGATACTCCGGAGTAGACTGGTGTATACACTTCTCATCCCAGCATAGGGAGATGTTCTATCCCACAGCCATCAGTACGTCGTACTGGAGATAGTATGTAGGTGCTCGTTAGGTTACGGGTACACCGGATAGGACTCGCCGGGAACTGTAGGTTGGTTTTATACCCATCGTCAGATAGCAGTTCCCAGGTGACATGAGTACAGCATAGTCCGTCGACTTGACACTGCTACTTCGCCTCAAGTGTGTTCCCATTGTGCTTAGATTACTTCCCTACCACGGCTCAAAGGAGTCGTGCAAATAGGTAGTAGTTGGGTGCAGTCCCGAAGCACTTGGAGGCAGTGGCGGTTAGACAGGATTCGTCTCTCCCGGTATTGGGGGTTGATATCGCGCTGTGTATGGAGAGCCATTACGCAAAGTCCCTGGCCAGGGCAAACGAGATTTACTGGTAGGCTTCCAGTAGTTTCTCAAGGTGTAGTGGGCTTCACTCTGACACGACTTATACCGCTATTAGGGGTCTGACGTTTACCGCCCCCTAGGCCCGATATGCAATAGTCCTAGACGAACAGACCGGACTGTACGGAGATTGTCATATCAGACTCAGTTGGAGTTCGGATGGGTTTCCTCATCGTCCTTCTTATCGACATTTACTTGGGGACCGTTACGTACAGCTAGTACCGCTTATGGCCTATGGTTAAACCCACTGCCAGTGTAGTGTCGAGTCTTTAGAGTCCCACACAGAGAGTTTCCCTGCACCGGGCAAAAGGTGTAGAGGCCGTATGGTTTTACGGCAGGGCCGCGATCACTTACATACACTTGTGCACGTATTATGATCGGGCAGATAATACTAGCGGGCTTTGGTTTAAGCCAGATTCTTGTATTATACAGATGGATTTATTCAGTCAAAGATTATCCGTGTTTTTCGGAAATATGGATGGGAGGGGCAGTCTCGTAATTTGTCGGGAAGCTTCTAGAAGAAGGTGACTCATTTGTATTTATTTCTTTTGGATTAAACACAAATGAGGTGGAGAGATGAGGTGTAGGTTTTCATTAAATGAACCATGACTCATGAGGTGATTCATAATTAGGATTAAATGAAGCTTATAAGATATTTCTAGATATTTTATCAAGAGATATTTGTATGCTTCAATATATTCTATCATGAGACATAATTCATTTCATCATCACAAAAGCTCTCTCTCTCCACAAGTTATCATCTTCTTCCTCAAACCCTAAAAGCTCTCATGAGTTGAGAATCCTAGGGTTTAAGTGACTAAGTAATCCATCTAAATACTCTACACCCTCTAGAACTTCTAGATTTGCAAACTAGAAGCCATAGTTATCTCAGATTTGAGATAAAAGCTCGGACTATAGACTCTCGGATGGATCGTCTTTGACTCGAGGAGGCCGTTGAGGTACCCATGTTCCATAGAGCTGACGAGGTGTGGAGGACAGCGATGAAGACCCGAAGGACAAGTAACGTGAGGTATAACTTCGAATCAGAGTAGTTAAACCTCTCGTAGTTTGCTAGTAATGGTTTAGACACGATCCGTGTGCTCAAGTCTGTGTTACGAAGCTTTGATAATTGTTTTTCATATATTCCGCCTCCCCGCGAACACGTGGGGTGCGTGACATGGACTTATATTAGGACGTGTTTTCGAAGGTCTTCCTAACTCGATTTCTACCTCAGAGTGTCAGAGACGCCCGAGCATGTAGTTTTGAGTCTTTGCGTAAGACTCCGGACATGACAATAGCCAAGTATGACCTTCAGTTTACCCAGTTGTCGCAATATGCTCCTTATTTGATTCTTACGGAGGAGATCCAGATTAAGAGTGAAGGGTGTTTTTCGTCACCCCATTGAGATAGGAATAGTCATCACGCTTGTCAGGCGTATACAGATTTCCCCTGTCTAGGGTAGGCCAGGGTTTATTGATTATGGGGATTCGAATTTCCGACAGCCGCGGACTAAGCTGCCGTTAATTACCCCTCGATTTTTGAGAAAGAGAACCTCTGATTGATGGGTTAAACTGGTATTGCGAACTCAACGTGCTGTGTGCGTGTGCAGAGCATAATTCCAGTGGGAGGATATATTCTGAGATGAATCATAATTTCGACACGCGACAGGTGTATCCTGGGATGTAGCTTAATTTCGGCACAGGGTAGACATTCTGAACGAAGCATGGCTCCGATGCAGAGGTTGATTCCCAGGCAAAACATAATTCCAACAGGGAAGGCAGATACTCCGAGGCAAAGCATGATTCCGACACGGAACATAGAAACTCTGAGGCGAAGCATGATTTCGACACGGGGTACATTCTTATACGAAACATGATTTCGACATGGAAGGCAGAAACTCCGAGGTGAAGCATGATTTCAACATGTGATACATTCTGAGACGAAACATGATTCTGACACAGAAGGTGGAAACTCTGAGGCGAAGCATGATTTCGACATGGGGTACATTCTGAGACGAAACATGATTCCAACATAGAGGTTGCTTCCAAGGCGAAGCATAATTTTGACATCGAAGGCAGATACTCCGGAGTGAAACATGATTTCAACACGGGGTACATTCTGAGACGAAGCAGAATTCCGGTGCAGAGATTGTTGATTGTCTTGATTTGGTTCCCATTTTGACGACGTGGAGGTCGATACTGTCCTTTTTGCGACGTGGACGGTCGGTGCTGCCATTTTTGCGACTTGGACGATAGGTGCTGCACTTTTAGCGACTTAGATGGTTGGTGCTGCCCTTTTTGCGATGTGGACGGTCGGTTATGCCCTTTTTTGACTTACACAGTCGGTGCTGCCATTTTTATGACTTGGACGGTCGGTGCTGCCCTTTTTGCGACATGGACGGTCGGTACTGCCCTTTTAGTGACTTGGATGGTCGGTGTTGCCCATTTTGCGACTAGGACGGTCGGTGCTGCCCTTTTAGCGACTTGGACGGTCGATACTGCCATTTTTACAACTTGGACGGTCGGTGCTTCCCTTTTTGCGACGTGGATGATCGGTGCTTCCCTTTTAGAGACTTGGACGGTCGGTGCTGCCCTTTTTGTGACATGGACGGTCGGTGCTGCCCTTTTTGTGACGTGGATGGTCGGTTCTGCCCTTTTTGCGATTTGGAAGGTCGATGCTGCCATTTTTACGACTTGGACGGTCGGTGCTGCTCTTTTTGCGACGTGACGGTCATTGCTTCCATTTTTGCGACTTGGACGGTCGGTGCTGCCCTTTTAGCGACATGGACGGTCGGTGCTTCCCTTTTAGCGATGTGGATGGTCGGTGCTGCCATTTTAGCGACGTGGATGGTCGGTGCTGCCAATTTAGCAACGTGGATGGTCGGTGCTGCCCTTTTAGCGACGTGGACGGTTGGTACTGCCCTTTTTGTGGCGTGGATGGTCAGTGGCAATTTGACTTACTCCGCTTCTTGCGGTTTCAGGGATTGGATTTGACTTGCTCCGCTCTCTGCGCTGTCAGGGTTGGATTTGACTTGCTCCGCTTTCTACGGTATCGGGATTCGACTTGTTTCCGAGGTAGAGCTTGATTCCGCTAAGGTGGTCGTTGGTTGACTTGATTCTAAGACAGAGCATAATTCCGACAGGAAGATCGTTGGTTGACTTGATTCCGAGGCAGAGCATAATTCTGACAGGGATACTCCGAGGCGAAGCATGGTTTCGACACGGGGTACATTATGAGATGAAACATGATTCCTACATAGAGGTTGTTAATTTGATTTGATTTGGGGGTTTCTTATCCATCCAGCGGGGCTTTTGAGCCTGGACCTTAGAATTTGGTTTTTTTTCGGCATCAGCATCGCTACACTGGAATATGGTACCAGGAGTGAATAATCATTTGCTGTAGAGAATATAGGATCTGTGATGACATCAGCATCGCTACACTGGAATATGGTACCTGGAGCGAATCATCATTCGCCATGAGGGGATTTCCCTCGTTCCCAGTTTAATGACTTAAGGGTCATCTGTTCCCAGTTTAACAACTTAGGGGTCTATTGGATCGAAAGTTTAGAATTTTGGGGTTGGGTTAGGAATCAGCGTTGCTAACACTGGAGCACAGGTGCTAGGAGAAATTCATCATTTGTCTTTGCATGTTGGGAAGCGATAGCTTAGGAGACAGGTTTAGGTCCCTATCACCTAAGGCTTTTCAATTTTATGAGCCGTAAGGGTCCCATAAAAGCATTTTCTCCTTATGGGTCAAAAGGATCTCATAGGTGTATTTTCTCCTTATGAGTCGTAGGGACCCCCAAGTGTGTTTTTCCTTTGTGAGTCGTAAGGATCCCACGAAGGTGTTTTCTTACGAGTTGAGAGGATCTCATAAGTTTTTTTCTCCTCATGTATCGTAAGGACACATGAGTGGGTCTTCCCAAATGGAGCATAATTCCGATGGCAGAGACCGGCTGTGGGACTAGTGATTATGGTGAGACATGGGTGTGATGAGGATTATTTATGCCCATGGATTGTATCTGGTAGTCCATTTGGGGACCGGCTGTAGGGCTAGGGGAATTTGGAACTTTGTTGGCGTCTGTATCGCTGCACTGGAATATGGTATCAGGAGCGACTCATCATTCGCCGTTGGGGTATTCAGGGATTTGAAATTTTGGTTGGCGTCTGTATCGCTGCACTGGAATATGGTGCCAGGAGCGACTCATCATTCTCTTTTTTTACCGCGATTACGTTATCATTTCATCTTTTCTTACCGCGAAGGTCGCGATTGCCCTATCATTTCGGTAATTTATTCGTGGTTGCCCCATCATTTCGGTTTTATTTTCATTTTTATTATGACTTCCCGCTTCCCAGTAAACAGAAACGGTGACATGGCAGGCAGCAACGTATTTACTACGAAATAAATATATTAAGCGTAATTAAGCAATACATAAAAATATACAAGAATGACAAGTGATATAAAATAACAGCAACTTTATTTACATTCATCTTTATATACAAATGTTTGAAAGGAAAAGATACAATGATAATAAGTAGTGCCTAAATAATGAAATACAAAATGAAAATAAGTACAAGGAACTAGAAGTCTGGTTGTGCCGCAACTTGAACCAAGTCCTCCTGACTAGGCTCGATCTCCTGAGAGTCCGATCCTCCTGACGAATATTCCAAAGAAATAAATAGGAAGGAACATCATCAGCGAACTAGCGCTCAGTAAGTCCCAAAAGAAGAAAGAGAATGTACAAGTAATATGAATGAATAGGTAAGTTGAGTATGATTGATTGCCGGTATATGATAGTTATTCTAACGTGGTTGTTCGTAGCTTGATACAGAAGGTATTCATGTATACGAGAGGATTCCATCTTACCCCGTGGACTATGGTAACATGTAGTATAAGGCCCCGTCGTAACCCATGGGACAACGACACGTGAATTCACGTAGGTGTCTTTTAGTGACCTCTCATACCACGATATACGTTCCGTACCAATCTACCCCTTTATCCTCGCGTATTGTATTGTATAGATTTTGTTTACAAGTATCGCTGAAACCATGGATACAAGATGTTCAAGTAGTCAGGTTCAGGATGTAATCATGTGTTCAAGTAGTCATGTCAAGTTATAACCATGGTTCGGTCAAATCAAGTCAAGTATTTATTTTTGATATCGATGTTTGAATTAAAGTATTCATGTTCATGTTCAAGTATTCATGTTTGATTTTAGATTCAGGTTTGAATTATACTCAGACTCGAATTTGGATTCAGATTTGAGTTAGACTCAGACTTGAGTCAGACACTTGTACGGATTTAAATCTGGAAATCTTAGGTTTGGGAATTATCGGTAACTGCTGAACATGGACGGCAGGATTTGTGTCTTTTTCCAAGACAATTATCATTGATAACTCCATTATGTTGTCTACCATAAATAGGCAAGCACTCAGTTTCTCCAGCTCCCTGGGGCTCAAGAGAATTGATCCCGCTTAAACCTATATTTACTAAAGTCCTTAAGATATTGTTTTGTATAACTCGAGGGAGTTTTATAAAAAAATATTATAATATAGTTAAAAATAAACCTCGAGGGGTTGTTTATATTATTAGGGTTTTCATGAGCATGAGTTTTAAGGATTTGAGGTATTTTAGTGATAAACAATTAACTTTGGAAGTTCATGGTATTTTACTGTAAAACTTGCCTTTTTGGTATCTTGATGGTATTTTCTTGTCATTTGTTAATCTTTTCATTTTTGAAAAAACATAGGTTTATTATATTCTGAAATTATGCATTTATAATTTTAATTTTAAAAATAATTTTATTTTATTTAGAAAATTCGTATTTCTTAAAAACCGTATTTAAATTCTTTCGAGATCGAATGCTCCGTGAGAAGGTCTGCATCTCATTCTACTAGCCTAAGGATGTGCGATAATCTACACTATCCATTAGCGGGTCCCCTAAAGAGAGTTGTAGATGCTTAATCGCAAAGGATAGGAAATACCGCTTTAAAAAAATCCAGTTTTTAAAGTTATGTAGTATTTTATTATAATATTATTCTTCGCAGCGAAAATATATTCAATGAGTATCATGCTATGAAACCAAGTGTACGTGTGGGGTGGGTCATTACCCCATGAAGTTTTCCTAAGGTATTGTCTTAAAAAATACTAAAAGAGGTGTTTATAAAGTTCAAGGTATTTTAATAAAAAAGTTCTACTATTGTTGTTCATACGAGAATTTTGATGGAAATTTGATTCTAAATATTAGGGTTTAAGCTTACAAGTATTGTGTAAAAACTTGGTTGATCAAAGAATAAGGATAAGGTGTTTCTAGGGTTTAGAAAAAAAAGGATATCGGTATTAACTCCACTTACCGATATAAGTTTTGAAATGGAATTTCAATAAAGAGGAAAAGAGATTGAGAGGGATTTACTATTTGATTATGTTAAGAAGAGGTAGAAGAAGAGGAGGAAAGTTTTGGGGGGTCGCGGGAGCTCCGGATGTTGCTTCGATTTTCGCCGGAAGTTGATCGCTTGCTAACTCCTATTTACTCCACTTATACTTAGTAAATTTTTTGAGAGTTTTGGCTAGAATTTTCAGAATGGTGTTGAGCCAAAGTGTGGGGTGGTATTTATAGTGTAGAATTAGAGTTTTGGAATTAAAACGGTGGATTAAAAAGCATTAAAATTATGATAAATTATGAAATGAAGGGTCTCTGTTTGATTGCAGGGAAATCAAACAGTGCAGAGGAGTTAGGGGTAGGTGAAGAGATTTGTATGCAAAGCCCGAGGATAATTGGGCTCAGATCAACCGTCCCCGCCGGCCATATGGGAGATCTACCGGTCGATTTGAGGCGTCTGGCATCTAGATTGATGCCAGATGATTAAAGCCTTGTTTACTCCATTTTCCACATATTTTATTTTTCTGTCTTTTCATTTTTCTGTATATTGCACGTGCAATCTTTTAGGCTTCCAAAAATTAAAAAGAAAAATCAGAAAAAATATTGTGTCTGATGGGAATCGAACGCACGGGCTACGTCACAGCAGTGCAAGGCTTTACCGGTGAGCAACAGGTTGTTTCTTGCTGTTATTTAACAAAATTAACTTATAAATCAAACTCATTTTGTAAACTCATTTCTGTACATCTGGAAAATTCCGTACAGTAAATTCAGAGTCATTACATTCTAACCTCCTTAACAAAATTTTGTCCTCGAAATTTACATTTACATATGGACTAATTTTCAAATAAGTACGGGTATCTTGCACGCATGTATTCTTATCGTTCTCAAGTTGATTCTCCTGGTGAATCATTTCTCCATATTACTCGGACCAAGTTTACTTCCTTATTCCGCAGTGTCTTTACCTTTCGATCCAGGATCTCAACTGGTTATTGCTCACAAGTTAGGTCTGTCTGTACTATGAGCTCTGAGTGATTAAGTATGTGGATGGGGTCGCTCACATATCTTCATAACTGGGATATGTGGAACACATTGTGCACTCCTTCCAATGAGAGTGGTAGTGCCAAACGGTATGTCACTTCTCCAACTCGTTCGAGTATGTCGAACGGTCTTATGTATCTTAGACTTAGCTTACCCCTCTTGCCAAAGCATATCACTCCTCTGCTGTGAGATATCTTTAAGAAAACATGGTCTCCATGTTGGAACTCCAGGTGTCGACGCTTTGCATCTGCCCAATGCATCTTTCGGTCTTGTGCTATGCGCATTCTTTCCCTGATCATGTAAACTATGTCTACAGTTTCCATGATCATCTCTGGTCCAAGGAGTTCACGATCTTCAATGTCGTCCCAACTTAGCGGTGAATGACATTTCCGTCCGTAGAGTGCTTCTAATGGTGCCATTCTAATGCTTGCCTGATAGCTGTTATTGTATGAAAACTCTACAAGGTGTAGGTGATCTTCCCATAAACCTCCGAAGTCTAACATACAAGCTCTAAGCATATCCTCCAGAATCCGAATTATTCGCTCGGACTGACCGTCTGTTTGTGGATGATAAGCCATGCTGAAATTCAGACTCGTGCCTAGGCTAGCTTGCGGACTCTGCCAAAACTATGATCGGAATTTTGTATCACGATCGGAGACGATGCAAACAGGTACTCCAAGTAATCTCACAATCTTCTGCATGAGTTCATGGGTATCAAATATTGTACATCTTGAAGGTTTAAATATTTAGATTTATTCTTACCTCCATGTACTTCTTTGCTAAAGTCTCGGTTGATTAGCCAACTCGAAATGGAATAAAATGAGCCGACTTCGTAAGTCGATCCATAATAACCCATACTGCGTCGTTACCCTTCGTGTTGCGAGGGAGGACGGCCACGAAGTCCATGGTAATGTGTAGCCATTTCCATTATAGGATTGGTAACGGCTAAAGTAGACCAGCAGTTCTGTGATGTTCAGCCCTCACTTGCTGACGCACCAAACACTTGGCTACGGTCCTGTTATGACCCGAAAGTACGGAACGCGACTGGCACTTAGATTACGAGACGTCTCATGGTGTAATGTAACCTAAGTCAGCCAAAGTCCAGAAAATCTAAACCATAAACAATAAGAGTGAAGGAAAACCTTTTATGAAAACGATTTTTAAACCAATTAAGTTATATTAATCCCTGTTTAAAAACATCAAATTCTTCCGAAAATTTCGGCAAAGTCTCCTTTGTAAATACTGGCCCCAAAACGGGTACAACAAGATTTATAAACCTGTAATGATATAATGGCATCCCCAAGCGGGAGCTAGCTCTCCGCCCAAGGCGGATCACAACCACACGCAATATATATGTAATATCAAGCAAATAAGGATAAAGAAACCCAAAAATAAGAAAAACACAGCATCGGCTCAAGTGAGCTCGACCCCAGAGGAACCACATATACACAAATCTCTCAGTCTCATCACTAGGTCGCATATACAAAATAAGAAGTGGTAGATGGAGAATACTAGATACAATGATAGTACAAAAAGAGACAAAGTGTCCTTGCAACCTACCTACGAGCAATGTCGCGAGTCTAAACAAAAGAAGCCAATGAAAAGATACGCCCGCCGCTACAAGACTGACGGGTCCGACCTGCAAGACACTGTGGCACAACGGGGGTGAGTTGCCAGCTCGTGAGTAGTAAATAACATCTAATAAGGCTATCATAAGAATTCACGCATATGCGTTACAAATTGTATATCTAGATATGATGTGATGACACTAGTATGTATGCACATGAATGCAAAATCAATACGAAATCTTTAAGTGTTTAAATACGATGATCTCTGCATTCTTAAATTAGAAGAATATCGGTACAATAGCTAAGGTACAATCAATGAAATCATCCGAAAACCGTGTCAAGCATCGACACAAAATATGGATATATATCTGTCTCAATGTATCAATATGTCAATATCTCAATATCTCGGGCTCCGTCAATCCGGATCGGCCCATATCATCAAATCACACGACAACGGTCGGTATCCTCCGGATATCCTCCGCGTCAGACATCACTGGTAGGTAGTCTTCCCCTGCCAGGCTCATCGTCTACAACTCGAGTTTCTTGCCCTGGGGTACCATACCGGGCCCACCTTGTACCCGAGACGGTTCATCCACTCCTCGAATCGGGTCTCGAAAACCAACATAAAACATGAAAACTCATGGTGGACGACACATACATCATGAGAAAACCGCAACTTTCCTTTAAAAAAATAATGTGTTTGGAAAATTCTTGCTGTTTTCCCCAACATTCAGAAATCTCATCAATAGTAAAATCCTTAAGAAATCATAATATCTGACATGTTGTAAATGATAGATGCCTAAAATATCGATATTATGCAATGTAATTTATGACTAGGAATCTATTTAAGAATGATAATGAAGTGAGGTATATACATGCTTTGCAATCTAATGA
The DNA here is from genome assembly GCA_030015575.1 of Agapanthus africanus. Lineage (NCBI taxonomy): Eukaryota > Viridiplantae > Streptophyta > Magnoliopsida > Asparagales > Amaryllidaceae > Agapanthus > Agapanthus africanus. The sequence continues at coordinate 468,683,009 of JASDDO010000022.1, forward strand.
ATCATGTATGATGCAAGTGTTTGATACTGAACTAAGCTAGGTTCTTAAGTGCTCGTGGCATGGAAATTACCAAAGGCGTGTGTGTTCACATGAATAGTGCGCTTGCAACAAGAGCCAATGGTAATGGTGCAAGTGTCCTAAGAGGTGATATCACACATATGTATAGAGATAACGATGCGATGCCAGCAGATGAATAACTAGAAAGCTATGCATATGAATGCAACTACTACTAGAAACCCTAAATATCGGGCGCCTCGCGCCATCCAGACGACCCCCTTATAGATGTGTACATCTACTCACCCGGACGCCTCGCTAATCTGATCGGACCACAGCTTTGCCTTTGCGTGCCGCGTTCGATGCTTCCACAACCGATCCTAAAATTGCACAACACAAAACATAAGACTACATATCCTGAAACGATGCAAGGTCATAAAATGAAAAGATCAACGTTCACAAGTTAGACACATGGTGCACTTGGTGCGCAGAACACATAAGACAATCGCTACAACCATAACTAGATTCGTTGTTCGGGACACCCATCAAAACTAAAACCCGATCAAACCAATTCCGCATCCGCACACCCTAATTACCATAGGAGATACTAATAACATAATCAAAATGTCAAAATTTAATCACCACCTAAATATTTAGAAAACCTAGTAAGCACCTAAATTCCAAATTGGTGTAAATATCGTGGATTAACGATGAAGTGACCACAACCTCGCATAATCGTCCAAACTAAACAACTAGATAGCAACTACACTTCATTTAACCTATTTGAAATGCTTTAAATCCTAATTCTAAAATCAAACCCTTTTCTTGAATTCCTTAAACTAGCAATTACAATCAAATTAACACTTGAAAATTCTAAATTAGCATAGTTAAACTACAATTTAGCTATAAGGTTAGAATTTTACCACACAAGTTTTGAACCCTAGCTTGCACTTAGCTTCCAAAGATATCTCCTTTCTCCATGTTTTAAACTAAATTGGGCTTGAGAAGAGATAGAATAAGGATTTGTTTTGATTTTGTGAAGAAATTTGTGGATTTTTGTTGAATTTGTGATGAAATTGAAGCAAAAAGAGATGGGGGAAAATGGGGAGCTGCAGCAGGGAGAGGGCCCGACCTTGGGGAGTTGGGGGAGGTGTGAGTGTGAGTGTGTAGAAAATTCTATGAAGAAAGTATCTCTTAAGGGTAATAAATGCATATCACATCAATTTTCTTATTAAAAATTTCATTTTAATTCATTTTGACCATAGAAACTACAAGTCTTGGAAAGTCTTGATAAAATTTTTGTTACTACTAGATTTTAGTTTGTAATGGATCCTAAGTATGTAATTTACCTATTCAAATTTGTATTTATCACTAATTTAATGTATATTTAAAAGCTTAAAATAATATTAAAAATAATTAATTAAGAATTTTTTTTAAATGACTAGAAATTTTTAATGACAATTAACTAACCAATTTCTAGTACTTTCTTATCTAAATTTTATATAATTAGGCCTATATTGAAAAATAATTATTTTCAATTTTTACGGAAATACCGATTATCGAAAAACTATCTAAACGATATTCAAAGCGTTATAATCTTCCCCCTTAAAGAAATTCGGTCCCCGAATTTAAAATTTAACTACACGTACCTTCAAAAAGATGGGGATATTTCTTCCTCATCTCCTCCTCGGTCTCCCAAGTGACCTCCTCGCTGTTCGGGCCACGCCAAAGAATCTTGACGGACGATATAACCTTCGACCTCAATTTCTTCACCTGCCGATCGAAAATGACCTCCGGCTGCTCGGTGAATGAAAGATCGCACTCCAGCTGGATCGTCTGGTGCTGAATCGCATGAGAAGGGTCATGAAGGTACTTGCGGAGCATCGAAACATGGAACACGGGGTGAACATCTGGGAAGCTGGGCGGAAGAGCTAACCGATATGCCATCGAACCGATACGCTCTAGTATCTCGAAGGGACCAACATATCTGGGACTAAGCTTCCCTTTCTGCCCAAATCTCATCAAGCCCTTCATTAGAGAGACCTTCAGGAAAACATGATCGCCAACAGCGAACTCGAGTAGGCGACGGTGCCTGTCAGCATATGATCAAGGGCAAATGACGATCCCAGCTACCACCGAAATCTAAAACATAAGCTCTAAGCATGTCCTCAAGAGTTTGAATAGTCCGCTCTGACTGATCGTCAGTCTGCGGATGAAAAGCTGTGCTAAAACTCAATCGGGTGCCCAAAAACTCCTGAAGTTTCTGCCATAATCGGCTGGTAAACTGGGTGCCCCGGTCGGAAACGATGCAAGTCGGGACGCCATGCAATCTCACGATCTCATCAATATAAACCTGGGCGTACTGAGCAAATCCAAAAGTGGTCTTCACTGACAGAAAGTAAGCCGCTTTCGTCAATCGATCTACAATAACCCAAATAGAGTCATACCCTCGACTGGTCCTGGGTAGACCCACAATGAAGTCCATGGAGACCTGTTCCCACTTCCACTCAGGAATGGGCAAAGGCTGTAACTCGCCGGCTGGCCTCTGGTGCTCGGCCTTGACTTGCTGACAAGTCAGGCATCTCAATACGAAGTCTGTGACATCCTTCTTCATCCTGTCCCACCAGTAAACATCTCTCAAATCATGGTACATCTTGGTGGAACCTGGATGAACACTGTATACTGATCTATGTGCCTCCTCAAGAATATCATGCCTCAGTCCATCAGAATCTGGTACGCACAGTCGAGTCCCAAATTGAAGTATCCCCTGGTCATCAATCATGAACTCGGAAACTCTGCCCAGCCGAATCTGCTCGATAATCTCTAAAATATGGGCATCACCGGACTGTGCCTCGCGGATACGGTTAAGTAACTGTGGGCGTGCTCTGAAATGGGCCAGCTGTCCCCCTGTAGGAGTAAACTCAAACTGCACTCGGCTGTCACATAAAACCTGCCAATCCGCCGTCGACTGCATCTGTACTGCGCTCAAACAAGATAGGCTACCTCCGAGCCTCCTACTCAAAGCATCCGCCGCCACATTCTCCTTGCCCGGATGGTATAGAATCTCGCAGTCATAGTCTTTTACCAACTCTATCCAACGGCGCTGTCTCAGATTTAGATCTCACTGCTGAAAGATATATTTCAAGCTCTTGTAGTCTGTGAATATCTGGCACAACTCGCCGTATAGGTAATGTCTCCAGATCTTGAGTGCAAACACCACTGCAGCCATCTCTAAATCATGAGTGGGGTAGTTCTGCTCGTGCTTCCTCAACTGTCGAGAAACATACGCGATAACTCTGTCATGCTACATCAATACACAGCCCAGCCCCACTCGAGAAGAATCATAATATACCACAAAACCGCCCAATCCTGAAGGCAATGATAACACTGGTGCAGTAGTCAGACGAGTCTTCAACTGCTGGAAGCTATCCTCACATGCCTCGGTCCAATCAAAAGGAACCCCCTTCTAGGTCAACCCGGTCAACGGTGCAGCAATACAGGAGAAATCCTGGACAGAACGTCGATAATAGCCGGCCAGACCTAGAAAGCTGCGAACCTCTGTAACTGATACCGGTCTGGGACAACGCTGAACTGCCTCGATCTTCTTCGAGTCCATACAAATACCATATCTCGTCACCACATGATCTAGGAAGTCGACACTATCTAGCTAGAATGCGCACTTGGAAAATTTGGCGAACGGCTGATGCTCCCTCAAAGTCTGCAATGTGATACGCAAGTGCTGCTCGTGCTCCTCCCGGCTCCGAGAATATACCAAGATGTCGTTAATGAAAACAATGATGAACTGATCAAGATACGGCCTGAATACATGGTTCATCAAGTCCATAAATGCTGCCGGGGCATTAGTGAGCCCGAACGACATCACTAAGAACTCATAATGACCATATCGTGTACGGAAAGCGGTCTTCGGAATATCATCCTTCCGAACCCGCAACTGGTGATAACCTGACCGTAAATCAACCTTCGAGAAATACCCCACAACCTGGAGCTGATCAAATAAGTCGTCAATGCGGGGTAGGGGATATCTGTTCCGCACAGTAACCTGGTTCAGCTGACGATAATTGATACATAAGCGCATACTGCCGTCCTTCTTCTTAACAAACAGGATGGGAGCACCCCAAGGTGACACACTCGGTCGGATAAGCCCTTTGTCTAGCAAGTCCTGCAACTGATCCTTCAGCTCTCGAAGCTCCGCCGGGGCTATCCGATTAGGCGGTATAGAGATAGGCCACGTGCCGGGGATCAAGTCAATGCAGAACTCAATCTCGCGCTCTGGCGGCAGACCAGGCAGCTCTTCAGGGAATACATCAGGAAACTCTCTCACAACAGGGAGCTGGTTCAACAGAACCTCTATGGCGCTAGTATCACAAAAATAGGCTAAGAATCCCTGACACCCTTTCCGCAAGAGCTGACCAGCGCGAAGAGAATAAATCAAGCTGGGAAGGGTGGCGCTACGATCTCCCTGAATAACAAGAACCGGCTCACCAGGAAAGCTGAATCTGACTGCCTTCTTATGGCAGTCCACTGATGCATAACAGGTAGCTAGCCAATCCATACCAAGAAGAACGTCGAAGTCTAGCATATTGAGGAGAATCAAATCAACTGAAGAATCCCTCTCCCCGATACGAACTGGATACGATCGGTACACAAATCGAGCAACAAACGACTCGCCTACCAGAGTAATAACAATAAGCGGCTGATCAAGATAACTCTCGGCCCAACATCGGGGCAAAATGTTTAGATACATAAGAATGTGTAGAACCTGGGTCGAATAATACCCGCGTGTCGAAAGAACATACTGGTAAAGTACCTGTCACAACGGCATTGGATGCGTGTGCATCCTGAGGAGTTAAAGCGAACACTCGGGCCTGTCCAGCACTAATAGCTGGCTGTCCTCTGCCTCTGCCTCTGTCGCCTTGTCCTCTCTGAACAGGAACGCCACGCCCACGGCCTCTAGAAGCATCTGCCTGGCATGGAGCATCATCAGGGGTAGGAAGTAGAGCTCTTTGAGAAGGTGGTGAAGGTGGTAAGGTCACATGTGGCACTGTCGCCGTGCCCTGGCGCCTCATAGTACAGTCTCTGATACGATGGTACTGACTCCCACACCGAAAACATCCTGGCGACGACTGTTGGGTCTGCGGATAAGAACCAAATAACTGACCCCGTCTCAATCCTCTGCCGCCACCATCTACCGGAAAGAATCTATCACGGTGTCTACCCATCTGCCGCTGGGCTGGCATATCAGTACGAATCCGTTTCGGTCCAGAAACGACCGGAGTCTCAGAAATACGCTCCTCTAAAAGTAAGGCTGCATCCATCGCGGCTGCATATGTGTCAAAGTGCTAGGTGCCGATGGCAAGGAATAACTGTGTGTCAAGTCCTCGCACAAACCTCTTCATCCTCTTCTCTTCAGTATCTACTAGGTACGGAGCATATCGAGACAACTAAGTAAACTGTATATCATAATCGGACACTGTCATCTTAGGAGTCTTGTGCAAAGACTCAAAACTATAGGCTCGAGCATCTCAGAAACTCTCCGGAAGAAAACGGACAAGAAATGCAGCTGTGAACTCATCCCAAGTCATAGGAGGTAGATCTGCAGCTCGACCTCTCTCTACTGAATCGTACCACGTCTGAGCAAGGCCCTCCAGACGAAAACTCGTAAACTCCACCCATCTATCATCAGAACATCTCAACGAATGACAAATCCTAGTCATCCTATCGAGAAATGCCTGTGGGTCCATTTGGTTCATATGCACTGAAGACATCTGCATAATTTTGAATCTAGTTCAAATTAGATTAGTGCTTTTGTTTCTATATTAGGTACATATAGAATCAATTTATATCTTAACGATGCTAAGGTATAGGGAGTTGTTCGGCTGATGCTTAAAACCAGAATCTGGATAAACTCAAGGCACATTTCAGTAATGGCTGTTTGTGGGTTATCCCAGGCTTTGACGAGGGATAATTTTCTACCATCAGGAAGATCAATATTTATATTGTTCTTGACTCGCCGCTGTTTTAATAAAATGGACTTTTTCAGAAAACACGAGTGGGAGTATGGTAGAACAGGAAGTTATTCCAGAACTACAAACGATTAATGGAAATTTAATAGAACATAAGGATTCAATTGGATGTGATGTTCCATTAGCCACTCCGCAGATTTTGGTGGGTAACCTCAGGCACCCGAGAGGTACTTCGGTCTTCTCAGAGACGGTGACAGGGAGGTTCTTGTTTACCCAGACTTGCCATTGTTGTTGTTCTGGACTATAAGACCCGGCAGGAGGATGAGTATAGCATCGTTTTAAACTAGCTTTAGAAGTGCACGTGTATATGACTCTGCCAGAGGGTTGTTGTAGTCAGTAGGAGCAGCGGAAGCATAGTAGGCAAGTAGATTATGTCTATTCATCGACTAAATCAGCTATAGCGGAAATAGATCATCTAATTTTGATGAGACGGTCATAAGTCTTGACTTCATCAGAATAGGAGATGGATCTGATAAGAAGGTAGTAGGGTGTGATGTCCGAGGATTCGGGATGACATGCACTTGATAGGAAGAGATATTCCTATACTACGATCGGTTGTACTTTGGTTGTCACAAAGTTGTTTCTCCACATAGGATATGAATATAATATCAGGTTTTCTGGTCACTAGACCTATGGTTTTAGATCTAGATTTAGGAAATATCCTAATCTGGGTACTTTGACATTAAATGGACGACTCCTGGCATGGTGGTGTACCTGCAGGTGAAGGAGTCAAACTCTCTAAAGGTGTCTTACAGACTAAAGGGGAGAGAGATCTGCATGATTAACATATCATTTGCTTAGGCAATTGAGTTAATCATGAAATGTCAAGTAAAACACCAGATATTGTTTTTGCATTAGATGCAATATGCAGATATATTAATCCAATCCTGGAGAAACATTGGGAAGCAGTTAATGAACATAAGTGAATGTTCTCTAGATATGATAACGGCAGCCTCCTTCGGGAGACGGTTATCATTTCAGGCTTCCAAGGTGACCTGGATGACAGGGTGACTGTCAGAGTTATAGTTTTTCCCTCTTTTGAGGGACAGTATGTTGGACAGGTGGTCCAAGTGGATACTGAGAAAAGGCAAGGCGCATGATACTGATTAAATTCAGTGGACGATACAGTTTAAGTAGTTTGCTGGATTTGGAGTTCAATCGTAAACTGGGTCCCATCAGATATCCAGATAAATTCAAAGACAAGTATTGCTCATTTCGGGAGATAGTTTTCTCCATGAAGTTGAGATTAAGAGAGATACAGAAAGAAACATTAGAGCAGATCCACTCACTGAGGCTATTTCTCGAACGCAATCATTTTCGTAAACAGGCTTTGCGAAACTGATTAGTAGAGAAGTTGGGTGTTCGGTATCACACGGGCTGTGAGTATGCGACATCGCAATAATTGACCTTAAGTGCAAGTGGGAGATTGTTGGCTATAGTGTCCTCAAGGCAATTATCATAGTCGCGGACTTGTGATTATGATGATTGAGTGAGGACCTATACCGATAAAACAGTCTTACTCAAGATGATAGTATGCTATCTGGTTTGTCTTTATCATCATATACATGTTGATAGAGCCCATAGGATTCTTGCTTGACTGCCAGCATTGTGATGGCGATCACATACGTGGGAGCTGGAGGTCTATAAGCACATCCTTAAATGTCCCTAGTCGTAGGAGTATCGAGACCGGGAATCGGTACTCTAGTGTAGACTAGTGTATATTGATCGAGACCCCGACGAGGGGCGGTGGCCAGGTCTCACAAGCCATTGGTGTTAGTTTGTTCACCTAAGATAGTATACAGGTGCTCATTGGGTTATGAGTACACTGGACGGACTCGCTGGGAACCTGCTGGTTGGTATTATACCTATTGTCAGATAGCAGTTCCCAGGTGACATGTGTACAGGTTAGTCTGTCGACCTGAGATCGTCATTTGTCTCGTGTGAGTTCCCACTGTGCTTTGATTACTACCCTACCACGGCTCAAAGGAGTCGTGCAAACAGGTTTTAGTTGGGTACAGTCCCGAGCCACATGGAGGCAGTGATCGGATCGTCGGGGATTCTTCTCTCCCGGTATTGGAGGTTGATGTCGCGTTGTGTACGGATGGCCATCACCATAAATCCGTGGCCACGGTGGATGAGAATTACCGATCCAGGATCGATAGTTTCTCAGGTGGTGATGGGTTTCATACCGGCACTAAATGTCGCGTTGTTGGGGGTCTGACGTTATCCACCCCCCTAGACTCGATATGTGATACTCTTAGACGAACAGACCGGACTGTACGGATATTGTCACTGACAGGCTCAGTAGGGGTTCAGGATGAGTTTGCTCGTCGGCCTCCCTTTTCGCTCAATACCTAGGCAGCCGTTACGTACAACTAGTGCCGCTGACGTGCTTATGGTAAAACCCACTGCCAGCGTATTGACGAGTCTTTAGAGTCCCACACAGAGGGTTTCCCTGGTTCTGGCGAAATGATGTAGTAGCATTATTGGATACGTGCAGGGTTCTGATCGATTGGTGTACTTTGTACCAGGACTTTCGATCGGACAATTGATAGAACTAGCCGACTCGGACTTGAGCCGGATTATTAAATCAGGTATTGATTTAATAATTTACATATATGTATTTTGGTATGTATATTCTAGTATTATATTCTTTGTGTTATGCTATCTTTTGGGTATTCGTATTTCGGTACGAATGCAGATATATTTACAGTTGAATGTAATCCGTAATTTTTACCGGATAACATTCTAGAAGGTGCCACCTCATTTCGTGATTTGACCATTTTATTAAAATGGTAAATGAGGTGGATATTAGCATGATGAGGTGTGGAGACAACCATGCTTGCAATAGTGCACACAAATGAATTGTTAATTCATTTGTGTTCACTATTCAAGTATGGTAGGATTTTAAAATTGGAAAAATGCATTTTACAAAACCGAGCATGTTATTTTCTCTTTCTTAGGTGAGCTCATTTTTCAAGCATGATGGTTTTTGTTCTCTTGGTTTTTCCTCTTGAGCTCCCCCCACCTCCACTAGATTTCATGCTTAGCTTCCACCTTCATGAATTGAGATTGCTAACACTAAGAAACATTTACACTACATCCTAGGCTCTCTAGGGTGGCATCTTAGAGACCCTAGTTGCTCCGTATGTATCATGTCGTGGAGCTAAAGCCGGAGTTATATCCCTTGGGTGGATCATCGGAGATGGAGGAAGACTGGCAACCAAACATTGTCAAAGGACTGCTAGGAGCTTGGAATGAAGACCGAAGGACTCGGATCAACTCGGTATAACGATTCTGACCTCCTCTTAGTTTGCTAGTTTAGGGTTTAAGGTCGATCCGGAAATCGGGTCGCGGTAGCGCCGGTTTAGAAAATTTTCGTTCCATATTTTGGCCGCGTTTTGACGGCCGGGGCGCTGCCGGGACCCTTCATGGTATCAGAGCCACCCTTTAAACCCCTTACTAGCTTGGTTAGACGTGCTTAAAAGATCGATCGACGGATTTTACCGAAATCACGATTTCATTTATGCAGTTGCTGTCGATTTTTAAATGTGGTCAAAAAATTATTTCACACATCTTAAAAATTCGTGCAGGCAATTTTAAGGATACTGGAAAAATTTGAGCCCCTGAAGCCTCTAAAGCGTCGCGGAACCGCCGCACTAACCCCCCTTTGGCGGCGGATCCGCGGCCGTTTAGTGGCGACGGGCTTCCAAATTTTTACTGTAGCCCAGAGACTTGGAATTGTGATTTTTTTGATATTCTGTTTTGGCTCAGGTTTCAGTGAAGTGTTGTTTTACTATTGGGGACAATTTGGAACTTTGTTGATCGATATTTAAGTGTGCGTTTATCAGTAATTACATTTCTATCTGCGACCGTGAATGTCATTTGATCGGTAAACTCGTCTAATTGCTATATGTCTTTTAGACGGGTTTGCGAACGTGACATTCTCGTTGATGTTCTGTAATGTGCTGTGATGTTGGTTGGATCGTCGTGGTGGATAGCAATGGTGCAATGATAGTACAGTTTCATTTTATTTGTACATTTGATATTGCGGGGCGAGCGTCCGACATGTGGACTGCCGTCACTGCCCGTTTGTATATTATTCTTTTGTGGCACGACCGGGATGAGGTCGATGTCACCGTTGTATATTATTTTATTTTCTGTACTAGGATTACCCCGAGGTGGAGTGCACGAATAGCTGGGTTCTAGAGGGCAACTGGTCCGCATCTCAAGGCATTCAGACGGAGGGGACCTTACTCTAGAATTGGCGGGCTATTCGCCGCACTCGTAGGGGGTATAGGTGACCCAGGAGGGGTGCTCAAGTTACCGGATTCCGTGAAGTGCTGGGTGGTCCATTCACGTTGCTGAAGGGGGCTGCCTCACTTCTAGTTTTGGCGGGTAACTTGCCGCGCTCGTAGGGGTCTAGGTTTCATTGTACAGGCTATCCACACGACAGGGAACGTCGGGTCTCACTCGCGGCTCAAGTGAAACCCGGGGCTCCAGTTTATCCACCATTCTGTGTTGCTTCTGTGATGTTGCTTTATATCATGCCTGGGATGAATGTTATATATATATATTTATATATACTAGTAGATGTTGTATATGTTTTGCACCCGCGCTAGTCCAGTCCCCGCTCTGTCGTTAGTTAAGTAACCTAACGGGTGATGACGGGACCCAGTGGCGAATGCGGGTGGCATATATGTACATTTTATTTTCGTTCTTTTCTGGTATGATTAATTGATGGGACTGTATTGATTCTTATCAATGCAAGGATAAAACAAACATATTTATATGATGTTGTTGGAACCAAGTTTTTTAAAAACTAACATTGTAGACGTACACTTTTGCTTTGCATCGTGGTATTCATTTGGAATATCCTGCACCTCATTCGACGAGGCAAGGGCCGAGATCCCTTCATCGGGAGTGACCCCTTGGGTAAAAGTTTGCGTCAACGTAATAACTTTACTATAGTCGTTTCCTTTTGCTTTGCGTCGTGGTATTCATTTGGAATATCCTGCACCTCATTCTACGGGGAAAGAGCCGAGATCCCTTCACCGGGAGTGACCTCTTTAGCAAAAGTTTTCGCCACTATATATTTATAAAACCACTTGGATTCCTTCAACGAGATCAAGTTCATTACGTTAAAGGCTTTTCGCAAAAAACCAGCCGTAGCCCTCCGTCATTTCTTATGAGTACTATTTGGTATTCGTGCTATGTTTGTTGGCAAGCGTCAATGCATAGTGTGCGGTAGCTGAATAATACTTATCTGTAGTATGGATATGTGATTGATCGGGACAGTCGTACAGCTTTGTTGGCAAGCGTCAAGGGCTTGTGCGGGTGGGTTCGAGTTAATCCAGGACAATGACGGGTTGAACTTGACTAGTGACCTATAATTTGTTGGCAAGCGTCAAGGTTATAGGTCGTTAGGGGTAAAAATCATATCGGGAGTTTCAAACATACAGGAAACTTGCCAGTCTTGCGCATACCTTCTGGAGTGTGGTGACTTGAGTGGCTTCCATCAAGTTATCATGCGATGATAGTTGGATCCTGATTCCCACTGATGAGTAGGATTACTCCTCGGGTGATTCCGACTAATTCTCCTTTCAGGTTTGGAGGAGAATTCGAGGAAACAGTGGGAGCCATCCAGATTAGATAAAATGATCAACCATTCTGATCTAGGTTAGAGTGCACGCTGAGTGTTTCTTTTCTCTCTCTCTGGCTGCGACTATGACCCGACCTTTGACTAAAACTCATGAAACCAAATTGACCGAACTTTCTTAAAACACTTTGGCTTTTGGAATGTCACGGTGTCGCATACATCATTGCCACTTCTATATCACCTTTGCATTTCTCCAGAACACCCCGTATCACTACGAACGTCCACTTCCATTGGATAAATTCATCGTATGGTTATATACGAACTCGAAGGAACTTTTTCGAGGATGGATTCTGGTTCTGGCGAGAATGAATAGGTTTATTCGGTTGTCTTTTCTCTTCACCTTCTCTCAAGTTGTGAGGGCTCCTAGGATTAGGAGAGGGTACACCTATTAAGCTTATTGGATAGTCTTCTTCCAAACCATAGGCAGGTGCCAAACAGTAGGGAAGGAAGAAAACCAATTAAGCTTAAGTGTGGTGTACAGAAGGTAATAAGTAAAGACATGTAAAGGGATTAGAACAATGGCAGAAGAAATACGATCACCATCATTCACGACAAAGACCGGGTATACCCCTGCCACTCCTACATCCACTTTGCTTTTCTTCAGAACACCCCGTATTATTACGAGCATCCACTTCCATTGGATAAATCCATCGTATGGTTATATACGAACTCGAAAGAACTTTTTCGAGGATGGATTCTGGTTCTGGAGAGATTGAATAGGATTATTCAGATGTCTTTTCCCATTACCTTCTCTCAGGTTGCGAGGGCTCCTAGGATTAGGAGAGTACACCTATTATTCTTATTGGATAGTCTTCTTCCAAACCTTAGGCTGGTGCCGAAGGGTAGGGAATGAAGAAAACCAATTAGCGTAAAGAAGGTGTACAGAAGGTAATAAGTAAAGACATAATAAAGGGATTGGAGTGAGGGCAGGTAAGTATATGGTTACTGTCATGAATCAGGATAATTAAAGAGGCGTTACTAGGAATACCGGGTTAACCCTTTTGAAACATTTTCATGTTTCAGTTTCACTGTGCGATATTAATTAATAACTGTTTTCCTAGTTGGAATCTAACTCCAGGGTATGTATTTACCAGATCAGTTTCTCACATCTGTATGATATTATAAATGCTGAGTGGGAGTAAGATATTGGGAATTGGGTGATTAGATCCTCATTATATCGGAATTCGTTGTAATTAGTGATATTTGAGGAAACCATCTGGATTTTACCGGATGGCAAATATTTGGTTATGAATATCCGTTGTTATGCACCAATTTCAAACTGATATATCTGTACATTTATTTTATAAAGTGAGATATAACTTTTTGATATTGTGTCTATGGCATTTACCTATATCAGTTGGTGATTAGGTAAGGTGCATTCAACAGCGGTGTAATTCTTCTTAACCATAGTACAGTTTTTCAACCTACAACGCACAGAGTTTGAGTTATTGAACTCAGTGGACTTATACAAAGTATTGTATGTTGTCCAGTGTCGATTACGACAATGGGGTTGGTACTCATACTATATTCTGTTTACTTATGAATTCTCCAGTTCTGGACAAGTATTTCGTTGAAATGCATGGTCCAGATTTTGAGAAGTTATAGGTATAAGAATAAAGTAAAGAACCATTTGTTGGAAGTATCAGGATTCCTCGATGAAGTCGAAGATGTAGATACTTGTGTTTGGTATTCCGCTGATAGTAATGGTTTTGAGAACTTGCTTCTCTTTCGGGTTACTCATATGTGGATGTATTCCTAGATGAGTAATGTTGATTGTCCTCTTTCCATTTGGTTCATATGCACTGAAGATAGCTGCATAATTTTGAATCTAGTTCAAATTAGATTAGTGCTTTTGTTTCTATATTAGGTACATATAGAATCAATTTATATCTTAACGATGTTAAGGTATAGGGAGTTGTTCGGCTGATGCTTAAAACCAGAATCCGGATAAACTCAAGGCACATTTCAGTACTGGCTGTTTGTGGGTTATCCCTGGCTTTGACGAGGGATAATTTTCTACCATCAGGAAGATCAATATTTATATTGTTCTTGACTCGCCGCTGTTTTAATAAAATGGACTTTTTCAGAAAACACAAGTGGGGGTATGGTAGAAAGGAAGTTATTCCAGAACTACAAACGATTACTGGAAATTTAATAGAACATAAGGATTCAATTGGATGTGATGTTCCATTTGCCACTCCGCAGATTTTGGTGGGTAACCTCAGGCACCCGAGAGGTACTTCGGTCTTCTCAGAGACGGTGACAGGGAGGTTCTTGTTTACCCATACTTTCCATTGTTGTTGTTCTGGACTATAAGACCCGGCAGGAGGATGAGTAAAGCATCGTTTTAAACTAGCTTTAGAAGTGCACGTGTAAATGACTCTGCCAGAGGGTTGTTGTAGTCAGTGGGAGCAGCGGAAGCATAGTAGGCAAGTAGATTATGTCTATTCATCGACTAAAGAAGCTATAGCGGAAATAGATCATCTAATTTTGATGAGACGGTCATAAGTCTTGACTTCATCAGAATAGGAGATGGATCTGATAAAAAGGTAGTAGGGTGTGATGTCCGAGGATTCGGGATGACATGCACTTGATAGGAAGAGATATTCCTATACTACGATCGGTTGTACTTTGGTTGTCACAAAGTTGTTTCTCCACATAGGATATGGATATAATATCAGGTTTTCTGGTCACTAGACCTATGGTTTTAGATCTAGATTTAGGAAATATCCTAATCTGGGTACTTTGACATTAAATGGACGACTCCTGGCATGGTGGTGTACCTGCAGGTGAAGAAGTCAAACTCTCTAAAGGTGTCTTACAGACTAAAGGGGAGAGAGATCTGCATGATTAACATATCATTTGCTTAGACAATTGAGTTAATCATGAAATGTCAAGTAAAACACCAGATATTGTTTTTGCACTAGATGCAATATGCAGATATATTAATCCAATCCTGGAGAAACATTGGGAAGCAGTTAATGAACATAAGTGAATGTTCTCGAGATATGATAACAGCAGCCTCCTTCGGGAGACGGTTATCATTTCAGGCTTCCAAGGTGACCTGGATGACAGGGTGACTGTCAGAGTTATAGTTTTTCCCTCTTTTGAGGGACAGTATGTTGGACAGGTGGTCCAAGCGGATACTGAGAAAAGGCAAGGCGCATGATACTGATTAAATTCAGTGGACGATACAGTCTAAGTAGTTTGCTGGATTTGGAGTTCATTCGTGAACTGGGTCCCATCAGATATCCAGATAAATTCAAAGACAAGTATTGTTCATTTCGGGAGATAGTTTTCTCCACGAAGTTGAGATTAAGAGAGATACAGAAAGAAACATTAGAGCGGATCCACTCACTGAGGCTATTTCTCGAACGCAATCATTTTCGCAAACAGGCTTTGCGAAACTGATTAGTAGAGAAGTTGGGTGTTCGGTATCACACGGGCTATGAGTATATGACATCGTAATAATTGGCCTTAAGTGCAAGTGGGAGATTGTTGGCTATAGTGCCCTCAAGGCAATTATCATAGTCGTGGACTTGTGATTATGATGATTGAGTGAGGACCTATACCGATAAAACAGTCTTACTCAAGATGATAGTATGCTATCTGGTTTGTCTTTATCATCATATACATGTTGATAGAGCCCATCGGATTCTTGATTGACTGCCAGCATTGTGATGGCGATCACATACGTGGGAGCTGTGGGTCTATAAGCACATCCTTAAATGTCCCTAGTCGTAGGAGTATCGAGACCGGGCATTGGTACTCCAGTGTAGACTAGTGTATACTGATCGAGACCCCGATGAGGGGCGGTGGCCAGGTCTCACAAGCCATTGGTGTTAGTTTGTTCACCTAAGATAGTATACAGGTGCTCATTGGGTTATGAGTACACTGGACGGACTCGCCGGGAACCTGCTGGTTGGTATTATACCTATTGTCAGATAGCAGTTCCCAGGTGACATGTGTACAGGTTAGTTTGTCGACCTGAGATCGTCATTTGTCTCGTGTGAGTTCCCACTGTGCTTTGATTACTACCCTACCACGGCTCAAAGGAGTCGTGCAAACAGGTTTTAGTTGGGTACAGTCCCGAGCCACATGGAGGCAGTGATCGGATCGTCGGGGATTCGTCTCTCCCGGTATTGGGGGTTGATGTCGCGTTGTGTACGGATGGCCATCACCATAAATCCGTGGCCACGGTGGATGAGAATTACCGATCCAGGATCGATAGTTTCTCAGGTGGTTATGGGTTTCATACCGGCACTAAATGTCGCGTTGTTGGGGGTCTGACGTTATCCACCCCCTAAACTCGATATGCGATACTCTTGGACGAACAGACCGGACTGTACGGATATTGTCACTGACAGGCTCAGTAGGGGTTCAGGATGAGTTTGCTCGTCGGCCTCCCTTTTCGCTCAATACCTGGGCAGCCGTTACGTGCAGCTAGTGCCGCTGACGTGCTTGTGGTTAAACCCACTGCCAGCGTATTGACGAGTCTTTAGAGTCCCACACAGAGGGTTTCCCTGGTTCTGGCGAAATGATGTAGTAGCCGTATTGGATACATGCAGGGTTCTGATCGATTGGTGTACTTAGTACCAGGACTTTCGATCGGACAATTGATAGTACTAGCCGACTCGGACTTGAGCCGGATTATTAAATCAGGTATTGATTTAATAATTTACATATATGTATTTTGGTATGTATATTCTAGTATTATATTCTTTGTGTTATGCTATCTTTTTGGGTATTCGTATTTCGGTACGAATGCAGATATATTTACAGTTGAATGTAATCCGTATGTTTTACCGGATAACATTCTAGAAGGTGCCACCTCATTTCGTGATTTGACCATTTTATTAAAATGGTAAATGAGGTGGATATTAGCATGATGAGGTGTGGAGACAACCATGCTTGCAATAGTGCACACAAATGAATTGTTAATTCATTTGTGTTCACTATTCAAGTATGGTAGGATTTTAAAATTGGAAAAATGCATTTTACAAAACCGAGCATGCTATTTTCTCTTTCTTAGGTGAGCTCATTTTTCAAGCATGATGGTTTTTGTTCTCTTGGTTTTTCCTCTTGAGCTCCCCCCACCTCCACTAGATTTCATGCTTAGCTTCCACCTTCATGAATTGAGATAGCTAACACTAAGAAACATTTACACTACATTCTAGGCTCTCTAGGGTGGCATCCTAGAGACCCTAGTTGCTCCGTATGTATCATGTTTTGGAGCTAAAGCCGGAGTTATATCCCTCGGGTGGATCATCGGAGATGGAGGAAGACCGGCAACCAAACATCGTCAAAGGACCGCTAGGAGCTTGGAATGAAGACCGAAGGACTCGGATCAACTCGGTATAACGATTCTAACCTCCTCTTAGTTTGGAAGTTTAGGGTTTAAGGTCGATCCGGAAATCGGGTCGCGGTAGCGCCGGTTTAGAAAATTTTCGTTCCGCATTTTGGCCGCGTTTTGACGGCCGGGGCGTTGCCGGGACCCTTCAACATATGTATAGAGATAACGATGCAATGCCAGCAGATGAATAACTAGAAAGCTATGCATATGAATGTAACTACTACTAGCAACCCTAAATATCGGGCTCCTCGTGCCATCCAGATGATCCCCCCATAAATGTGTACATCTACTCACCCGGACGCCTCGCTAATCTGATCGGACCACAGCTTTGCCTTTGTGCGCCGCGTCCGATGCTTCCGCCACCGATCCTAAAATTGCACAACACAAAACATAAGACTACATATCCTGAAACGATGCAAGGTCACAAAATGAAAAGATCAACGTTCACAAGTTAGACACATGGTGCACTTGGTGCGCAGAACACACAAGACAATCGCTACAACCATAACTAGATTCGTTGTTCGGGACACCCATCAAAACTAAAACCCGATCAAACCAATTCCGCATCCGCACACCCTAATTACCATAGGAGATACTAATAACATAATCAAAATGTCAAAATTTAATCACCACCTAAATATTTAGAAAACCCAGTAAGCACCTAAATTCCAAATTGGTGTAAATATCCTGGATTAACGATGAAGTGACCATAACCTCGCATAATCATCCAAACTAAACAACTAGATAGCAACTACACTTCATTTAACCTATTTGAAATGCTTTAAATCCTAATTCCAAAATCAAACCCTTTTCTTGAATTCCTTAAACTAGCAATTTCAATCAAATTAACACTTGAAAATTCTAAATTAGCATAGTTAAACTACAATTTAGTTATAAGGTTAGAATTTTACCACACAAGTTTTGAACCCTAGCTTGCACTTAGCCTCCAAAGCTGTCTCCTTTCTCCGTATTTTAAACTAAATTGGGCTTGAGAAGAGATAGAATAAGGATTTGTTTTGAATTTGTGAAGAAATTTGTGGATTTTTGTTGAATTTGTGATGAAATTGAAGCAAAAAGAGATGGGGGAAAATGGGGAGCTACAGCAGGGAGAGGGCTCGGCCTTGGGGAGATGGGGAGGTGTGAGTGTGAGTGTGTAGAAAATTCTATGAAGAAAGTATCTCTTAAGAGTAATAAATGCATATCACATCAATTTTCTTATTAAAAATTTCATTTTAATTCATTTTGACCATAGAAACTACAACTCTTGGAAAGTCTTGATAAAAATTTTGTTACTACTAGATTTTAGTTTGTAATGGATCCTAATTATGTAATTTACCCATTCAAATTTGTATTTATCACTAATTTAATATATATTTAAAAGTTTAAAATAATATTAAAAATAATTAATTAAGGAATTTTTTTTAAATGACTAGAAATTTTTAAGTGTCAATTAACTAACCAATTTATAGTAATTTCTTATCTAAATTTTGTATAATTATGTCTATATTGAAAAATAATTATTTTCACTTTTTACGGAAATACCGATTATTTTACCGATTATCGAAAACCTACCTAAACGATATTCAATGCGTTTCAGGTCCTTGCTATTTCATGCTTCATTTCATGCCACCAATAGTGTTTCTATAGATCCTTGTACATTTTTGTACCACCGGGGTGTACAGAATAAGGAGTGTTGTGAACTTCTTTCATCAACTCTTATCGAACTGGGTTGTTTGGTCCTCTCGGTTAAATGATCCTCCCGGTCTCCTGGAAGCAAATGATGGCCTGGTAGAGGCTCCTCATGTCATCTGTGTGGCAGGATACTTCACACCGGCAGTCTTCGGTCTGCCCTTCTTTTTCACCACTGCCTCATAACGTCGGGCAGCCTTAAGATCAAGATCATGGGTTAGGAAATCCCCAGTAGCGAGTGCAGCTTGGATTTCCGGGTCCAACCCTTGCTGAAATCGTCGTGCATGGATTTCAGCAGTAGGAATCAGGTGTGCCGCGAACCTGTTATGACCTTGTGTTAGCAGTGTATTGAGAGAAATCAGGAAATTGAATATTGCGACATTATCATACCTGCTAAGCATGGTAAACTCAGTATCGTATTCATCCACAGAGTTGCTCCATATCGAGCCTTGTTGTAAGTGGATGAACTGTTGTTCCATGTCGAAACGGGCAGTCTCGGGGAAGTATTTTGCATCAAACATATTGTGAAATGTCTTCCATTCAATCGGTTGGGCGAGACTGCTTTTTTCAGCCTTCCACCAGACTCTGGCGTTATCTGCTACTTGTAGCTTCGCAACTCTCACCTAAGAAATCTCTAGCACTTGTGCTGCCGCCAGATCATCTTCTATCAACTGAGCCCATTCTTCCGCCTCCAGTGGGCTCTCTTTTCCTGAGAAATATTTCGGGTGCAGTGCCCGGAATTTCTTGACTCCGGGTACATCGACTTTTAGGCGGTGCATGAGGAGAGCAGTTTGCTGCTGCTGGCCCTTCAAAAGGCCCTTGATTGCCTTGACCAGTACCGTTTGCTCGTTGATTGGAGCTGCAACGGTAGGTGGTGGCGGTGGTAGAGTAGGCGGTGGGGTGTTTCCATTGAAGTTCGTGCTTGTGTTGTTGGGAGAATCTATGACCTTAATAGAAAAGAAAGGTTATGATAGATTCAAGGAATTTGAAATGTAAGAAATGTATAGTTGCTAATTCTCATAATTCTTGTGATATATATTGCTTAGGAATTCATGCAGAACTGACCTGCATAGGCCACCAACAAAACCTGTCACACCACTCTTCCTAGTAGACGGAAACGGTGACGTGGCCGGCCGCAACGTATTTACTAAGAAATAAATACGTTAAGAGTAATTAAGCAATATATATAAAATGCACAAGAATGACAAGTGATATAAAATGAACATCAAATTTTATTAACATTCATCTTTACATACAACTGTTTTGAAAATGAAAAGATGCAATGATATAAAGCAATGCATAAACAGGGGCAAACAAGCTAAAATTAAGTACAAGAGAGCTAGAAGTCCGTCTGGGCAGTGAACTGGTCTAAGTCCACCTGGTTAGGCTCGATCTCCTGAGAGTCCGGTCCTCCTGACGATCATTCCAAAGAAAGAAATAGGCCGGAATGTCATCAGCGATCTAGCGCTCGGTAAGTCCCAAAAGAAAGAATGGAATATTGTAGGGTTGCTAGGCACGCGCACAAGGGTCTACGAGGCATCAACCATGCCCGATTAAAAAATTAGCCGTGCCGAACAATCCGAATACGGATCTTTAAACTAGAGATTATGCGAAAACTAACATGCTAAACATTTTAACACTAAGTGAGAGGGATTACAACCTTTGTAGATCCGGTCCTTCACTTCATATGCTCCGTGTTGAAGTCTCTTCGCTGCGATCATCATGCTCCGGACTCTCGAGAGGCTCCACGAAGAGAAAGGTGCAGTCTTGCTTCCGATCTTCGATACAAAGATGATCTACCTTGAAGTTTCATTAACACAAGCTAACACTCACTTAAATTGAGTGAACACACTCATCTAAAGGGCAAGGGAAGATGAGGATGATGAAGTAGGATTTTTGCTCTCTTTATTTATCTTTTTCTCACATTTATTCATCACTTTGAAAAATCTAGAAAGCCTTTTTATGAAAGAATGAAGGAAGAAGAAGATGAATAATGATTGAATTTCTTTTGTGATGAATAGAAAAAGAAATAATATGATGAATAATGCAATCATGGTCAAGCAAACTCATGTAGAGAATTAACTAGGGTTAGGGTTTGGGTTGGGTTAAAGCATGAGTCACTTGAAAATATCTTTCACAAAACAAAACCAAAACCTTCTAGAATCATCTAGAAAGTTTAACCCTAATCCAAACCCTAATCATGTTTAAACTCCACTAAACAAGTTGCATTAGTTATCATATCATGTTACAATATTATATATCACATATATAATATTTATCGTAACAAAATAAAATAATACATTTAACATATATCGCATATATATCAATGTATTACCCGAGTGAGAAAAAGAATCTTTTAGTGAGCAAATATTAGTTAATGTAATTTTAATATATCATATATATTATTATACATTAAATTATCGAATCAACACTTGATCCGACAATCCGGCTATATCGCATATAACCGACTAATATTTATCCGTACCGATTCATCGAATCAACACTTGATCCGATGACCCGGCTGATATCAAATATCGCGAGAATAGAATACGGTATCTCATATCGCATTATCCTCGGTCCCGCACATATCACATATGTGCTCCTACTCCGTTTTTCCTGAGCCAAGAAACCTATGTGTAGGACTCTAAAGAATCGTCAATACGCCGGCAGTAGGTGATGATCATATCAAACACCCACAAGCTGCAAGCGGTCAGCTAAACGTAACAGCCACCCAGGTATTGAGCGCTTAGAAGATCAACAAGCAAGCCTGTACATTCTTCTGTGAATCCAAACAGTAACACTCCCGTACAGTCAGGTCTCGTCGTCTGATATATTGCATAACTCGCCTAGGGGTGGTAAACGTCAGACCCCAGTAGCTCGATAAGTCGTGTCGATATGAGGTCTATAACAGTTTGAGAAACTACTGATAACACTTACCAGTAAATCTCAGCAACCCTGGCCAGGGATTTCCGGTTATAGCCAATCGAACGCAGCACAACATCAACTCCCTATACCGGGAGAGACGAATCCCCCTTATCGCTCATTGCCTCCATGTGATTCGGGACTGTACCCAAAAGCCACCTTTTTGCACGCCCTCTTGGAAGTGGTATGATGGAAATCAAAGCACAGTGGGAATCACACAAGACTCTATGACGATCTCGGGTCAACAGATTACTCTGTACCAGTGTCACCGGAGAACTGCCATCTGACGTGAGGTATAATACCATCTGGGAGTTCTCGGCGAGTCCGTCCAGTGTACCCAGTCTCTACTGAGCACCCGTACACCATCCTTGATGTCAAACACCGATAGATATGGGATCATCCATCGCCCATCATATGGGTCAAGATGCGTATACGCTAGTCTAATCTGGTGTATCGATGCCCTGTCTCGATACACCCTCGACTAGGAACAGTTATAGGATGTACTCGTCGACTACCGTGGCCCCACTAGTATGATCTCATCATAGTCCTAGTAGTCGAGTACATATCCTAAGGGCTTTATCAACATGTAAGATAGAGACAATCAGAGTACATGTTAAGATAAAGTACAACCAGATAGCATACTATCATGTCGAGCAAGAAAGTCCTCCCTATATATGTCCAAGCATCCATTACAATATACATCGTATGTACAGTAATGGCCTCTAGGGCATACATATAACTAACAATCTCCCACTTGTACTAGGGCCATCTGTTATGATATCGCATACCCAACAATTAGCTGAGGTTGAAGTATCTCATACTCAACCATCCCATAAAAGTCTCTACTGGGAAAAAGGCCTTTGTGAATGGATCCGCGCTGTCGTCCTCTGTGTCTACTCTCCTAACCTCGATCTCCCTGGAGATCAACCATCTCTATGATCAGGTGATACTGCCTAAGAATTATATCTGGATTTCTGATGGGACGGTAGTTCCTTGGCTAAAGCCACAACTCTATTGTCACACAATGGTAGGAACGAAGTTCATCTCATGAACTTATATATATCCAGACTGCCTCTTTGGTAGCATCCTTGGTAACGATGTATCTTGCCTTTAATCGTCTAGTAAGTCACGGTATCTAGCTTGGAACTCTTCCAACATACCGTCTCTCCACTGAGGGTAAAGACAATGCCTGCGACTGACATTCAGTCGTCCTTATCACCCTGGAACCTTTCCAGTGATTCTCCCAAGGATCGATTGGTACCATCTCACTATTACTAGTGAGTATCCTAACATCCAATTAGATTTATCTCATAGATCCAAAACCCAGGATTTAGGAGGTATCAACTTCGATCCTATATGGAGAATCCTTGTGATAAGCGGAGATTGGCCGAGCGTAGCATAGGAAACTCCTTCCCTATCAAGAGTATGTCATCCACGTACTCTACGAGGATCACCACCATACTTTTTACTACCTTTTTGTATATACAAGGTTCATCTACCATTTTTATGAAGTCAAACTCTTTGACCACCACATCAAAACAGATGTTCCAACTCCGCGATGCCTGTTTTATCATATAAAACATCTTGCACACGTTTCCACTGCTCCCACTATCTACGAAGCCCTCTGGCTGTGCACTTATAGACGCTCTCTTCTAAAACATCATTTAGAAAAGCAGTCATGACACCCAACCACCAGATATCGTAGTCATGGAATGTAGCAGTGGCAAGTAGGATCTGGATGGACTTAAGCATAGCTTTGAAAGTCTCAACTTTTCCATGTACACCAAGTAATCTTCTCAAGATATACTCGCTCCTGATGGGGATTTAACCCTTCAGATAAAGCAACCAAAGTCCATACTTTGTTGGTGTATAAGGATTCCATCTCAGATCGATAAGCATCTAGCCATTCTTACAGAGTCCCACTCCTGATGGCCAGCTCGAAACTAGTTGGGTCATCATCTCATGATGCAATCCTCGCTCCCACTGTCATAGAGAAACCGAAGTATCTCTCAGGTGGGTGAGGAACCCTACTAGATCGGTGGAGAGGCTGAGGTTCGTTGGAAACTATTGAATCCTTTGGTTCTACCAAATCATCAGCTGCATTTTGTATAGCTGGAACCTTTCCAGTTGTACATAACAAACCCTGCCTCGAGCTTGTCCGGATTTTGCTTTTAGACATAGGCCGGACAACCCAAATCTTAACCAACTTAAGATATGGGCTCTTTCCTTTCCATATCACATACGAAGTAGTAGGCAACTGATTTGATTTGAACCCTATTCAATAGGTATGCAGCTTCTCAAGTGCATAACTCCCAAAAGGAAATAGGAAACTCAGTAGTACTCATCATAGAGCACACCATAACAAATAGGGTGCTATTGCTCCGCCCCGATACACCGACGTGCAGTGGTGTACACAGAGGAGTAATGCTGAGAGAGAATCTCATTCTCCTTTAGAATAGTCCAGGAATTCCGTGCTCAAGTATTCTCCTCCTTGATCTCATCAAAGGACATAATACTTATACCCGTATTTTGGATCTCTACTTGTAACTTATATTCTGTGAATATCTCAGAAGGTTCGGACTTATGTTTCAACAGGAACACATGTCTGAATCTCAAGAGATTATCAGAGAATGTAATAAAGTACAAAGAACCGGTCTTGGCATGTGTAGACAAGAGACTTTCATACATCAGCATGTATCAATCCCAAGCGTTCACTAACTCTTTCTCTGTTTCCAATAAACAGAGCTATAGTCATCTTATCTTTGTGACATGACCGGCAAGTTTCACAAGATGTAAATTCAAACAGATTTAAATATGCATCTAAATGTAACTTAGCTAGCCGGGTCGCATTGATATGACCTAGTCTACAATGCTTCAAGAAGGATTAGTTCATTTCTGAACTCTTCCTCTCGTGTGTGTTCTGTATACTAAGAACTGTAGTTTGATTTAGAACGTCAATGCTTTTAGATAACGTGCCTGAACCGATCAACTCTTGATATAGGAAATGTTCAAAACATTATCCAACAATACAAAATTATATCCTTTCTTTACTAATAAAGAGACTGATATGATTTTTGTATATCAAGTTCGGTATCTAATAGCATTTGTTCAGAATCAGTGTATTCAGGTAATACAGGGTGATAGTGACCAACAGACTTGGCTGCAACACTTGCACCGTTTTCTGTCTCATGAAACTTATCACCCGTTCTCAGTTCTCTTCCTATCTGTAGTCCATATAACAGATCTTATATGCGGGATCCTGATCCGGTATCACATACCCAGGACGTAAAGGATACTGAGAAACAGTTCTCTGTAATGAACACACCCGAAGATGATGCATCAATATGCACTTTCTTCGTTTGGGCGACACGGGAAATCTGGTATTCCCCAATTTCCTGCTATATCTTATAACAATTATAAGTTGGAGCGGGACCAACGTTCCCCAGCTCAGTATAACAAGCGGGTTCGGTCAATATATCCGTATTATTATCTTGATTAAGGCGTGATATGGTCGCTAGCTGGAGAGAGAGAGAGAAGAAAACACTCAGCGTATGCTTTTGCAAGATTAGATTGGTTATCTAATATATCTAATCAGGATGTCTCCCACTGTTTTAGTCAAATCTTCCTTCAAACCCTAAAAGGAAAGACTAGCCGGGATTAATTACACGCTACAAGTTCACCAATCTTTCAGCCAGGCTAGTGTCAGTACTTTGAGGGAGGTCCCCCGTGCTTTCGTACGAACCTAATTAAAGTAAATCTCATTTTCCCAGAGGCGTAACCCCGTTGACACCTTTCTAGACACCTACTTGATCGGCTAATTGTAATGTGTAAAACTCTCCCAGGAGTAACTCTTACTCGCAGCGGGTATCGGGATCCAACTATCTCATAGAAGGTATGCAATCTCATTGCAAATTTCAACACTTGAAATTCCCAATAATATTTTACCCCTAGCGTCCTATGACCTTGACGAAGGCCAAACTACCCATAGTCCGCTAGTCAAGTTCAACCCGTTCATTTCTTGATTGAATTAAACCCACCCGCACGACCCTTGACGAAGGCCAAACTACGCCGTACGAATACCCTAATCCAATCGCATCGTATGCTAGCAGATAAGCACTAGTTAGCTACCGTACACTACGCCTTGACGAAGGCCAAACTACCGCAGCACGAATACTAAGTAGTACTTATCTGAAATGACGGAGGGCTACGACAGGTTTTTAGGAAAACCCTTTGCGTAAAGAACTTGATATCGTTGTAGAATCGAGTGATTTTAAATGGAATGTTTTTGAGGCTTTTCTAGTTTTGCTAAAGGGGTCACTCCCGGTGAAAGGATCGTCGGCCCTTTCCTTATCGAATAAGGTGCAGGATATATCATATATACCGCTGTGCAAAGCAAGAACTATAGAAGGAATCAAAAGACAAACCGAGTTTGTAGCATCTGCCAGTTATTGCTAAAGGAGTCACTCCCGGTGAAGGGATCTCGGTCCTTTCCTTATCGAATAAAGTGCTGGATGTTCTACAAGGAACACCGCTATGCAAAGAAAGAACTAGAGCTACCAGTTTTTAAAACAAGTTTCTACAACATCTTTAGGTTTCTTTTATTTCATTAATCTCATTAATGAAGTCCCATTTTATTATGCTTCACAAGCATCATAGTTGAAACGAAATCTGCAATATAACATATATCTCATATATATATAATATAAACATTCGTCTCAGGCAGTAATATGATCTCATCATAGAACATTGCAGCAGAAGAACATATATGAAATATTGGATATACTGGGACGTCCGTGTTTTCAATACGAGCCTGTATAAAACACGGATTCCACGGTCGCGATGAATAGCCAAACCCACATCCCTAGACCCCTACGAGAGCAGCAAGCAACACTGCCAATTCTATGGTTAGGAGACCCGGTCTCGACTCCTCGAGATGGTCTCCCACTGGACCCTTGAACCCGGTTACTTGTGCTCCCCGCCTTGGGTCTACCTAATGCGGAAAAGTAATTAATATACAACGATGACATCTTCCGCAACCTGGAAGTGCCCCAATAAAATAATATTACATAAAATGAATTTTACATAAATGAAAAAGAAAAACTCTCATCTCACATAAAACCCCCGTCTATTCAAAACGCGACGATCCAATATAACATATCACAGCAACACATAATATCACATATCATCAACGTAAGCTAGTATGCGTATCCCGATTGTCGTTGATGTATAGCAACGAAGCCGGCGATACACCACATACTACGCTTACGGTCACAGAAAAGAAATTGTAAAACTACAACAGTTGGAATCCGCAACCTACTTAGACATCGCATGCCTAACCAAATGAATTTCTTAGACATCACATGCCTAACAATTATAAACCCCGCATTTTAGTCTCATTATCGAAAACTCTTTTCAATATCAAGTCGGGCAATTCAACAAGATTCCCAACGTCCTGATCGAATGCTTGTCGCAAACTTTAATAGACGGCCGCACCCTCAGATGCCGTCGACGAAGTGCACTAAGGCGGAACACCGCTGCCGCGAGCACCCGAACGGATGCTTTCGGCGACGGGGTTCTCCTACAGTCACTTGGTCGGGGCTATGGGGCGTAGCTGTCTATTAAGTTTACCCGGCGAGTATCCGCGTACGCTACGTGATTGCGACGGACTTTTGATCATATCAAAATTCCGTGGCAACCGATCATTTGAGACTAAACTGCTATGTTTATAATATTCAAATTAGTTATCTCATAACTACCTGTGGATTCCAAATATTGTATCACATTCAAGATTAAACAGAAAATGTTAAACTTTCCGATCGAACAATCAAACACCCAAGATTTCCCCAATATATCTCAACACTTGAAATCAGTTTAAAAACATCCATCACATGCCACAGTCCCAATGGTCCAGCCGTAGAAGGGTCAAGCCAACGCCTCACATGTGGCACGCCGGACTGCCCCAAACCCTAAGGTTCAAAAAGCAGTTCAAGACGGTCACATAATCGAGTTAAGGTTTGTTGTCTTCTAGAGGGTCCACCGCGTTACTTGCACGACTTAGAACGTTCTTAAACACAAGAAAAAATCCAACTTTTGAAAAATTTTCCGACAGGGAAAAAGTGAGTTATTGAAATCCGTTCGAATTTTTTAACAGTTTCTAAAAATTATCCGGACAAACTAAACAAAGTTAAATTATCCGATCGAATCAACGATTCCCCAATACAACCTTTGAAAACTCAACACTTGAGTGGAATTAAAATATTCCCAGAAAAAATTAACAAGAAAGGGCCTAAAAATAATTACATGAAATTTCAGGGACTAAGTCCAAATTTTGGCCGCGGAACCGCCGCAAAACCCATGGTTTCGCCGCGGTTCAGCGGTCATATTTTCGAGTTAGAGGTCCGTACTTCACAGCAATTCTTTGTTTTTCCTGCTTAATTTTCTGAGAATTTTTAATTCAGAAAAAACCACATTTTCAGAAAATGTACAGAGAGGGTTCCGTATCGGGGTTTTGACGTTCGATCGGACTTTAAACTTCGTCTAGACTTCGCCTAAAGCTCTACCTTGGCTCTGATACCACTTTAAGGTTGCTAGGCACGCGCACAAGGGTCTACGAGGCATCAACCATGCCCGATTAAAAAATTAGCTGTGCCGAACAACCCGAATACGGATCTTTAAACTAGAGATTAGGCGAAAACTAACATGCTAAACATTTTAACACTAAGTGAGAGGGATTACAACCTTTGTAGATCCGGTCCTTCACTTCATATGCTCCGTGTTGAAGTCCCTTCGCTGCGATCATCATGCTCCGGACTCTCGAGAGGCTCCACGAAGAGAAAGGTGCAGTCTTGCTTCTGATCTTCGATACAAAGATGATCTACCTTGAAGTTTCTTTAACACAAGCTAACACTCACTTAAATTGAGTGAACACTCTCATCTAAAGGGCAAGGGAAGATGAGGATGATGAAGTAGGATTTTTGCTCTCTTTATTTATCTTTTTCTCACATTTATTCATCACTTTGAAAAATCTAGAAAGCCTTTTTATGAAAGAATGAAGGAAGAAGAAGATGAATAATGATTGAATTTCTTTTGTGATGAGTAGAAAAAGAAATAATATGATGAATAATGCAATCATGGTCAAGCAAACTCATGTAGAGAATTAACTAGGGTTAGGGTTTGGGTTGGGTTAAAGCATGAGTCACTTGAAAATATCTTTCACAAAACAAAACCAAAACCTTCTAGAATCATCTAGAAAGTTTAACCCTAATCCAAACCCTAATCATGTTTAAACTCCACTAAACAAGTTGCATTAGTTATCATATCATGTTACAATATTATATATCACATATATAATATTTATCGTAACAAAATAAAATAATACATTTAACATATATCGCATATATATCAATGTATTACCCGAGTGAGAAAAAGAATCTTTTAGTGAGCAAATATTAGTTAATGTAATTTTAATATATTATATATATTATTAAACATTAAATTATCGAATCAACATTTGATCCGACAATCCGGCTATATCGCATATAACCGACTAATATTTATCCGTACCGATTCATTGAATCAACACTTGATCCGATGACCCGGCTGATATCAAATATCGCGAGAATAGAATACGGTATCTCATATCGCATTATCCTCGGTCCCGCACATATCACATATGTGCTCCTACTCCGTTTTGCCTGAGCCAAGAAACCTCTGTGTAGGACTCTAAAGAATCGTCAATACGCCGGCAGTAGGTGATGATCATATCAAACACCCACAAGCTGCAAGCGGTCAGCTAAACGTAATAGCCACCCAGGTATTGAGCGCTCAGAAGATCAACAAGCAAGCCTGTACATTCTCCTGTGAATCCAAACAGTAACACTCGCGTACAGTCCGGTCTCGTCGTCTGATATGTTGCATATCTCGCCTAGGGGTGGTAAACGTCAGACTCCAGTAGCTCGATAAGTCGTGTCGATATGAGGTCTATAACAGTTTGAGAAACTACTGATAACACTTACCAGTCTCAGCAACCCTGGTCATGGATTTCCGGTTATAGCCAATCGAACGCAGCACAACATCAACTCCCTATACCGGGAGAAACGAATCCCCCTATCGCTCATTGCCTCCATGTGATTCGGGACTGTACCCAAAAGCTACCTTTTTGCATGCCCTCTTGGACGTGGTATGATGGAAATCAAAGCACAGTGGGAATCATACAAGACTCTATGACGATCTCGGGTCAACAGACTACTCTGTACCAGTGTCACCGGAGAACTGCCATCTGACGTGAGGTATAATACCATCTGGGAGTTCTCGGCGAGTCCGTCCAGTGTACCCAGTCTCTACTGAGCACCCGTACACCATCCTTGATGTCAAACACCGATGGATATGGGATCATCCATCGCCCATCATATGGGTCAAGATGCGTATACGCTAGTCTACTCTGGTGTATCGATGCCCTGTCTCGATACACCCTCGACTAGGAACAGTTATAGGATGTACTCGTCGACTACCGTGGCCCCACTAGTATGATCTCATCATAGTCCCAGTAGTCGAGTACATATCCTAAGGGCTTTATCAACATGTAAGATAGAGACAATCAGAGTACATGTTAAGATAAAGTACAACCAGATAGCATACTATCATGTCGAGCAAGAAAGTCCTCCCTATATATGTCCAAGCATCCATTACAATATACATCGTATGTACAGTAATGGCCTCTAGGGCATACATATAACTAACAAATATAACATGTAATGAGAATTGAACTGGTAAATTGTACAGGTATATAATTGTTATTCTAACGTAGATGTTTGTAGCTTGGTACATAAGGTATTTGTGTATACGAAAGGAGTCCATCTTACTCCATGGACTATGGTAACATGTAGTACAAGGCCCCGTCAAAACCCATGAGACAATGGAATTTGAGTTCATGTAGGTGTCTTTTAAGTGACCATCCCGTGCCACATTAATATGTTCCGTACCAATCTACCCCGTTATCTCCACGTAATGTATTGTATAGGTTATATTTTACAAGTTTTACCGATACCATGGATACAAGTTGTTCAATGTGGCCAGGTTCAGGATGTAATCAAGTAGTCAAGTTATAATCATGGTTCGGTCAAGCCAAGCCAAGTTTTCAGGTTTGATATTGAAGTTTGAATTCAGGTATTCAGTTTCATGTTCAATTATACATGTTAGACTTTAGATTCATGTTTGAATTGGATTCTGATTTGAGTTTGGATTCAGATTTGAGTTAGACTCAGACCGAGTTAGACACTTGCAATTGATTTGGATCCTGAATTAGGTTCGGGAGTTATCAGTAACTGTTGCACATGGATGGCAGGATTTTGTCTTTTTCCAATACAATTACCATTGATAACTCCGTTATGTTTTCTACCTTAAATAGGCAAGCATTCACTTTCTCCGGCTCCCTGGGGCTCAAGAGAATTGATCCCGCTTAAATCTATATTTACTAAAGTCCTGTAACCCTTCGAAAATCGTTTAGGCAGTTTTTCGGTAATCGGCTAATTTTTCGGCTTTTTCCGTAAAAAGTCAAAAATTGATATTTTTCATTGTAGACCTAATTATACAAAATTTAAATAGGATATTACTATAATTTTTTCACTAAAATGTCATTTATAAATATCTAGTTAAATAAAAAAAATTTCGTAATTAATTATTTTTTTTATTTTTTTAAGCCTTTTTAAATACATTTAATTAGGGATAAATACAAATTTAATTAGGTAAATTTCTTAATTAGGAGTCTTTATAAGCTAAAATATGGTGTTAATAAAATTATATCATGTCTTGCAAACTTTTAGATTTTTGGTGGGAAAATTATGAAAAAATGGCTTAAAAAGGGGTTTTTTTTGGAAAAAATTGAAATGAAAAGCATTAAATGATATCTTATGATGTTTGTTTGACCTAGAAACTTCTCAAAAAATCCACAAACCCCCTCCTCAAGCTCAGGCCGAGCCTCCCCTCCTTCAGCCCTCATTTTTTTCCATTTTCTTTCTTCAAAAATCCAAGAAAAAGTGCACAAAATCCACAAAAATGCACATTTTTCTTCTCTAATTCAAATCAAAACCCTAGGCCACCTCTTTCCCACCCTAAATTGTTTCAAAACATGATGAAAGGAGGCTTCTTGGAGACTTGATCAAGCTAGGGTTCAAGCTTGAGAGGTGAAAATTCTAAACTAGTTGCAAATTGGTAGTTTGTTTATGCTAAATTAGATGTTTAAAGTATTAATTTAGTGTAAATCCTTGTTCATGAAAAATCAAGAGAAGGTTTTGGATTTTCATAAATTAGGGTTTGTAGCATAATGGTTGGATTATGTTAGGGATGGTTGTCTAATTGATTAGAATGGTTAATGGTGAAATTATATGATTACTAAATCGACAAATTTCAATGTTTGTATCAAATCGGCTAGAACTTCGCTTACTAGATTTTTGTAGAAAATAGAATGCGGTCAATTTGCGTTAGGTTAGCAATATTATTAGCTTCGTATAGGATTATTAGAATGCGCGAACATGGGGTTTCGTCTAGTCGGGTGGTAGTTTGTCGATTTCCCCGAAATGACGATTTTTGTTAAAGGATTGCGATTTTCGTGCGTTTTTCCGCGCACCGAGTGCATGCTATGATTAATTTGTGAGCGTCGATATTTGTATAATGTGACTTGCATCGTTTAGGGTTATGTAATCTTATGCTTGATGTTGTGCAAATTTAGGATCGATCGGGGAAACTTCGGATACGGCGCGAAAAGGCAAGGCGGTGGCCGGATCAGATTAGCGGGGATTTCTGGTGAGTAGATGTATTCATCTATGGGGGAATCGTCTGGATGGCGCGAGGCGCCCCCCCTAGTTAGGATTACCCTACTTTATGCAAGATTTATATTGTTAGATAGCTTACCCATTTATGTACATTGCATACCCTCACAGCTAACCGTATGCTAGATTGCATGGACATTCATCTTCATATATGCGATATCACTTCGTAGGACACGAACACCATTACCATTGGCATCTGTTGCACACGCACTATTCATGTGACACACACGCCTTTGGTAATTGACATGCCACGTGCACGATAGAACATGTTTATCTTAATATCATCACCTGCATTCATACTTGATATATGAAACTGCATCGCATGCACATATCTCGCATCGTCATCATATTCACATAGAACTCTAGCCAAAATTTACATCATACACATTGATATCATAGACATTTGTCATATATATAACATGTGGACATTATGATTTTCTTGAAGATTTCAGTTTTTGCTGCGATTTCTGGATTTTTGGGGAAAACCGCAAGAATTTAACAAAAGCTTATATTTATCATTTTTAAAACAAAGTTGCGGTTTTCTCGTGATGTATGTGTCGTCCACCATGAGTTTTCATGTTTTTTGTTGGATTTCGAGACCCGATTCGAGGAGTGGATGAACCGTCTCGGGTACATGGTGGGCCCGGTATGGTACCCCGGGGCAAGAAGATCGAGTTGTAGACGATGAGCCTGGCAGGGGAAGACTA
Source organism: Agapanthus africanus (assembly GCA_030015575.1). NCBI lineage: Eukaryota > Viridiplantae > Streptophyta > Magnoliopsida > Asparagales > Amaryllidaceae > Agapanthus > Agapanthus africanus. The sequence goes on from JASDDO010000022.1 coordinate 468,716,203, forward strand.
CCTACCGGTGATGTCTGGCGCGGCGGATATCCGGAGGATACCGACCGTTGTCGTGAGATTTATGATATGGGCCGATCCGGACTGACGGAGCCCGACATTGAGACAGATATGATTCCTATTTGGTGTCGATGCTTGACACGGGTTTTCTGAGGATTTCTTGATGATATTTAGCTATTATGCAGACATTCGTTTTCTAAAAGTTAAGAATGCAGTAACTTTAACATTTAAAACACTTAAAGAGTTAGAAAAGATATTGCATACATGTGCATGCATACTAGAGTTATTATATCACATATGGACATACATGTTGTTCTGCATTGCGTGCATTCTTACGATTGCCTTATTAGATGTTATATTTACTCAAGAGCTGGCAACTCACCCCCGTTGTGCCACAGTGTCTTGCAGGTCGGACCCGTCAGTCTTGTAGCGGCGGGCTATCTTGTCATCAGTTCCTTTTGCTCAGACTCGCGACATCGCCCGTAGGTGGGTTGCGAGTATACTTTATTTCTTTTTGCTTTATCATTGTATCTAGTATTCTCCATCTACCACTTGTATTGTATATGCGACCTAGTGATGAGACTGAAAGATTTGTATATTTGTGGTTTCTTTTGGGTCGAGCTCACTTGAGCCGACGTGTGTTTTCTGGTATTTGCATCTCTTTTATGCTCTTTTTCTTGATATTACTATTATATTGCATGTGGTTGTGATCCGCCTTGGGCGAAGAGCTAGCTCCCGCTTGGGGATGCCATTTTTATAATTACAAGTTTATTATCTTGTTGTACCCATTTTGGGGGATAGAAAATACAGGGGAGACTCTGCCGAAATTTTCGGGAATTCTTGATGTTTTAAAAAGGGATTCTATGCAACTTAATTGATTTCAAAACCGTTTTCATTTAAGGTTTTCCTTCACTCTCTTTGATTTTGGGTTAGATTTCTGGGCTTTGGCTGACTTAGGTTACGGTACGCCTTTAGACGTCTCGTAATCTAAGTGCCAGTCACGTTCCGTACTTTTGGGTCGTGACAAAGTTGGTACCTGAGCGTAGGTTTTACCTTTCTGAGTGTAGGACGACCTTGGTAGATGGAGTAGGTGACTTAAGCAGAGTGGCGTAGCGTGGGTATGATCCGCGGCATACTTACGATACGGTACTCCGCCTAAGTAACCTTAGGACATAATTGCTTGTATTTCCTTTCTTGATTCCTAGCATTCCTTGATTCAATTGCAATGTCCTTATCATTCCTGTTTATTATTCAGCTTCGATGCCGCCAAAGACTACGAGAGCTCAGCGGGCTGCCGCTAGGGATGAGATTCGAGCGGGCTCGTCTGAGGCGAGGATCGAGCGGGAGGATACGCCTACCCCTCAGGGTCCTACTGATCCGCCTTATCCTGACCGTATTGCTAGACTAGAGGCCGGCATGCAAGAGTTGCGACAGATGATGGGATCTTTAGTTGAGTCCAACCGGGCACAGAGATCCGAGGACGTTCCTTCCACCGCACAGACCACGATCGTACCTGCTGCACAGATGGTCACTCCTGCCGCTACTACGGAGACTATCCCTGTTTCACTACAGGAGTTCATGAGATTGAGACCTCCAGCATTTACTGGTACAGATGCGACAGAGGACCCATAGGCATTTCTTGATAGGATGGCTCGGATTTGCCGTTCGTTGAGGTGTTCTGAGGATAGATTGGTGGAGTTTGCGAGTTTTCGTTTGGAGGGTCTTGCCCAGACATGGTACGACTCAGTAGAGAGAGGCCGAGCTGCAGGTCTGCCTTCTATGACCTGGGATGAGTTTACAGCTGCATTTCTTGCCCGTTTTCTTCCGGAGAGTGTCCGAGATGCTCGAGCCCGTAGTTTTGAGTCTTTGCGCAAGACTCCTGGGATGACAGTGTCGGAGTATGATATACAGTTTACCCAGTTGTCTCGATATGCTCCGTACCTAGTAGACACAGAAGAGAAGAGAATAAAGAGGTTTGTACGAGGGCTTGATACACAGTTATTCCTTGCCATCGGCACCCAGCACTTTGATACATACGCTGCCGCGATGGATGCCGCCTTACTTTTGGAGGAGCGTATTTCTGAGACTCCGGTCGTTTCTGGGCCGAAGAGGATCCGTACTGATATGCCAGCTCAGCGGCAGATGGGCAGACACCGCGATAGATTATTTCCGGGAGATGGTGGAGGCAGAGGATTGAGACGAGGTCAGTTATTTGGTTCATATCCACAGACCCAGCAGTCGTCTCCAGGATGTTTTCGGTGTGGGAGTCAGTATCACCGTGTCAGAGACTGTACCATGGGACGTCCGGGCGCGGCGACAGTCCCGCATGTGACTTTACCACCCTCACCACCTTCTCAGAGAGCTTTACTTCCTACTCCTGATGATGCTTCACGCCTGCCAGATGCTTCTAGAGGCCGTGGGCGTGGCGGTCCGGTTCAGAGAGGACGAGGCGACAGAGGCAGAGGCAGAGGCCGAGGTAGAGGCAGAGCACAGCCAGCTATTAGTGGTGGACAGGCCCGAGTGTTCGCGTTGACTCCTCAGGATGCACAGGCATCCAATGCCGTCGTGACAGGTACTCTGCCAGTATGTTCTTTTGATGCACGGGTATTATTTGATCCAGGCTCCACACATTCCTATGTTTCCACGTATTTTGCGCCGAGGTTGGGCCGAGAGTCTTCTCCGTTAGATCAGCCGCTTGTCGTTATTACCCCGGTAGGCGAGTCTTTTGTTGCCCGTTTTGTGTATCGATCGTGTTCCGTTCGTATCGGGGAGAGAGATTCTTCAGTAGATTTGATTCTCCTCGATATGCTAGACATTGACGTTCTTCTTGGTATGGACTGGCTAGCCACCTGTTATGCATCCGTGGACTGCCGTGAAAAGGCAGTCAGATTCAGTTTTCCTGGTGAGCCGGTTCTTATTATTCAGGGAGATCGTAGTGCTACCCTTCCCAGCTTGATTTCATCTCTTCGCGCTGGCCAGCTCTTAAGGAAAGGGTGTCAGGGATTCTTAGCTTATGTTTGTGATACTAGCTCCACAGAGGTTCCGTTGGACCAGGTCCCTATTGTGAGAGAGTTCCCTGATGTATTCCCTGACGAGCTGCCTGGTCTGCCACCAGAGCGCGAGATTGAGTTCTGTATTGACTTGATCCCTGGCACGGGGCCTATTTCTATACCTCCTTATCGGATGGCCCCGGCGGAGCTGAGAGAGCTAAAGGATCAGTTACAGGACTTGCTGGACAAAGGGCTTATCCGACCGAGTGTGTCACCTTGGGGTGCTCCCGTCTTGTTTGTTAAGAAGAAGGACGGAAGTATGCGTTTATGCATTGATTATCGTCAGCTGAACCGGGTTACTGTGCGGAACAGGTATCCCCTACCCCGCATTGATGACTTATTCGATCAGCTCCAGGGTGCAGGGTTCTTCTCGAAGGTTGATTTACGATCAGGTTATCACCAGTTGCGGGTTCGGAAGGAGGATATTCCGAAGACCGCTTTCCGTAGTCGATATGGTCATTACGAGTTCTTGGTGATGTCGTTCGGGCTCACCAATGCCCCGGCAGCATTTATGGATTTGATGAACCGTGTATTCAGGCCGTATCTCGATCAGTTCATCATTGTGTTCATTGACGACATCTTGGTTTATTCTCGGAGCCGGGAGGAGCATGAGCAGCACTTACGTATCACATTACAGACTTTGAGGGAGCATCAGCTGTTCGCCAAATTCTCCAAGTGCGCATTCTGGTTAGACAGTGTCGACTTCTTGGGTCATGTGGTGACGAGAGATGGTATTTGCGTGGACCCGAAGAAGATCGAGGCAGTTCAGCGTTGGCCTAGACCAGTATCAGTTACAGAGGTTCGCAGTTTTCTAGGTCTGGCCGGCTATTATCGACGTTTCGTCCAGGATTTCTCCCGCATTGCTGCACCGTTGACCGGGTTGACCCGGAAGGGGGTTCCTTTTGATTGGACCCCGGCATGTGAGGATAGCTTCCAGCAGTTGAAGACTCGTCTAACTACTGCACCAGTGTTAGCATTGCCTTCAGGATCAGGCGGGTTTGTGGTATATTGTGATGCTTCTAGAGTGGGGCTGGGCTGTGTATTGATGCAGCACGATAGAGTTATCGCGTATGCTTCTCGGCAGTTGAGGAAACACGAGCAGAACTACCCCACCCATGATTTAGAGATGGCTGCAGTGGTGTTTGCACTCAAGATCTGGAGACATTACCTATACGGTGAGTCGTGCCAGATATTCACTGACCACAAAAGTTTGAAATATATCTTCCAGCAGCGAGATTTGAACCTGAGGCAGCGCCGTTGGATGGAGTTGGTGAAGGATTATGACTGCGAGATTTTATACCATCCGGGCAAGGCGAATGTGGTGGTTGATGCTTTGAGTAGGAGGCCCGGAGGTAGCTTATCTTGTTTGAGCGCAGTACAGATGCAGTCGACGGTGGATTGGCAGGCGTTATGTGATAGCAGAGTGCAGTTCGAGTTTACTCCTACGGGGGGACAGCTGGCCCATTTCATTTTCATGTTTCAGTTTCACTGTGCAATGTTAATTGAAAACTGTTTTCCCAATTGGAAACTAACTCCAAGGTATGTATTTATCAGATCAGTTTCTCACATCTGCATGTTATTACAGATGGTGAGTGGGAGTAAGATATTGGGAATTGGGTAATTAGATCCTCATTATATCGGAATTCATTGTAATTGGTGATATTTGAGGAAATCATCTGGATTTTGCCGGATGGCAAATATTTGGTTTTGAATAACTTTTGTTATGCACCAATTTCAAACTGATATATCTGTACATTTATTTTATAAAGTGAGATATAACTTTTTGATATTGTGTCTATGACATTTACCTATATCAGTTGGTGATTAGGTAAAGTGCATTCAACAGCGGTGTAATTCTTCTTAACCATAGTACAGTTTTTCAACATGTGACGCACAGAGTTTGAGTTATTGGACTCAGGGGACCTATACAAAGTATTGTATGTTGTCCAGTGTCCGTTAGGACAATGGGGTTGGTACTCATACTATATTCTGTTTACTTGTGACTTCTCCAGTTCTGGACAAGTATTTCGTTGAAATGCAAAGTCCAGATATTGAGAAGTTATAGGTATGAGAATGATGTAAAGAACCATTTGTTGGAAGTATCAGGATTCTTCGATGAAGTCAAAGATGTAGATACTTATGTTTGGTATTCCATTGATAGTGATGGTTTTGAGAACTTGCTTCTCTTTCAAGTTACTCATATATGGATGCACTCCTAGATGAGTAATGTTGAATGGCCTTTTTCCATTTGATTAATATGGACTGGAGATAGATGCATGTTTTTGAATCTGGTTCAAATTAGATTAGTGCTATTGTTTCTATATTAGATTAATATAGAATTGATTTATATCTTAACAAGGTTAAGGTATAGGGAGTTGTCCGACTGATGCTTAAAACCAGAATCCGGATAAACTCAAGGCACGTTTCAGTAATGGCTGTTTGTGGGTTATTCTGGGCTTTGACGAGGGTTAACTTTCTACCATCAAGAAGATCAATATTTATATTGTTCTTGACTCGCCACAGTTTTAATAAAATGGATTTTTTTTCCAGAAAAACAAAAGTGGGAGTATGGTAGAACTGGAAGTGATTCCAGAACCACAAACGATTACTAAAGATTTAATAAAACCTAAGGATTAAATTGGTTTCGACGTTCCATTAGCCACTCTGCAGATTTGGTGGGTAACCTCACGCACCCGAGAGGTACTTCGGTCTTCTCAGTAATGGTGACAGAGAGGTTCTTGTTTACCCAGACTTGCCATTGCTGCTGTTCTAGACTATAAGACCCGGCAGGAGGATGAGTATAGCGTAGTTCTAAACTAGTTTTAGAAGTGCACGTATATATGACTCTGCCAGAGGGTTGTTGTAGTCAGTGGGAGCAGCGGAAGCATAGTAGGCAAGTAGCTTGTGTCTATTTATAGACTAAAGCAGGTATAGCGGAAATATATCATCTATTTTTGATGTGACAGTCATAGGTTTTGACCTCATCAGAATAGGAGATGGATCTGGTAAGAAGGTAGTAGAGAGTGATGTTCAGGTATTGGGATGACATCGACTTGATAGGAAGGGATATTCCTATACTACGATCGGTTATACTTTGGTTGTCACAAAGTTGTTTCTCCACATAGGATATGGATATAATATCAGGTTTTCTGGTTACTAGATCTATGGTTTTAGATCTAGATTTGGGAAGTATCCTAATCTGGGTACTTTGACATTAAATGGACGACTCCTGGCATGGTGGTGTACCTGCAGGTGATGGAGTCAACCTTTCTAAAGATGTCTTACAGACTAAAGGGGAGAGGGATCTGCATGATTAGCATATCACTTGCTTAGGCAATTGAGTTAATCATGAAATGTCAAGTACCACACTAGATATTGCTTTTGCACTAGATGCAATAAGCAGATATATTAATCCAATCCTGGAGAAACATTGGGAAGCAGTTTATGAACATGAATGGATATTCTATGGATATGGTAACGGCAGCCTCCTTCAGGAGACGGTTATCATATCAGGCTTCCAAGGTGACATAGATGACATAGTGACTGTCAGAGTTATAGTTTTTCCCTCTTTTGAGGGACAGTATGTTGGACAGGTGGTCTAAGAGAATACTGAGGAAAGGCATGGTGCAGGATACTGATTAAATTCAGTGGACGATACAGTCTAAGTAGTTTGATGGATTTGGAGTTCATTTGAGAACTGGGTCCCATCAGATATCCAGACAAATGCTAAGACAGGTATTGCTCATTTCGGGAGATAGTTTTCTCCGCGAAGTTGAGATTAAGAGAGATACAGAGAGAAACATTGGAGCGGATCCACTTACTGAGACTATTTCTCGAACGCAATCATTTTCGCAAACGGGATTTGCGAAACTGATTAGTAGAGAAGTTGGGTGTTCGGTATCACACGGGCTGTGAGTATGCGACATCGTAATAATTAGCCTTAAGTGCAAGTGGGAGATTGTTGGCTATAGTGCCCTCAAGGCAATTATTATAGTCGCGGACAGATTATTATGATGATTGAGTGAGGACCTATACCGATAAAGCTGTCTTACTCAAGATGATAGTATGCTATCTAGTTTGTCTTTATCATCATGTACACGTTGATAGAGCCCATAGGATTCTTGCTTGACTGCCAGCATTATGATGGCGATCATATATATGGGAGCTGGGGTCTATAAGCACATACTTAAATGTCCCTAGTCGTAGGAGTATCGAGACCGGGCATCGATACTCCAGTGTAGACTAGTGTATACTGATCGAGACCCCGACGAGGGGCGGTGGCCAGGTCTCATAAGCTATTGGTGTTAGTTTTTTCACCTAAGATAGTATGCAGGTGCTCATTGGGTTATGAGTTCACTGGATGGACTCGCCGGGAACCTGCTAGTTGGTATTATACCTATTAGATAGCAGTTCCCAGGTGACATGTGTACAGGTTAGTCTGTCGAACTGAGATCGTCATTTTTCTCATATGAGTTCCCACTGTGCTTTGATTACTACCCTACCACGGCTCAAAGGAGTCGTGCAAACAGGTTTTAGTTGGGTACAGTCCCGAGCCACATGGAGGCAGTGATCGGATCGTCGGGGATTCGTCTCTCCTGGTATTGGGGGTTGATGTCGCATTGTGTACGGGTGGCCATCACCAGAAATCCATGACCATGGTGAACCAGAATTACCAATCCAGGATCGATAGTTTCTCATGTGGTGATGGGTTACATGCCGACACTAAATATCGCGTTGTTAGGGGTCTGACTTTATCTACCCCATAGACTCGATATGCGATACTCTTAAACGAACAGACCAGACTGTACGGATATTGTCACTATCGGGCTCAGTAGGGGTTTAGAATGAGTTTGCTCGTCGGCCTCCCTTTCGCTCAATACCTGGGTAGCCGTTACGTACAGCTAGTGCTGCTGACGTGCTTGTGGTTAAACCTACTGCCAGCGTATTGACGAGTCTTTAGAGTCCCACACAGAGGGTTTTCACGGTTCAGGCGATATGGTGTATATGACGTATGTTGATACATACAGGCGTCCAATTAAATATGTGCACTTGCTGCGCAGATTTTAATCGGACGGTTGATAATACTAGCTGCCAGATTATTAAATCAGGTTTTGATTTAATAATTTACATATTTATTTATATTTATGTATTCTAGTATTATTGTTCGCTATTTATTTTCTCTCTCGGCTATTCGTATTTTTGTACGAATACGCGTATATGTATTTCGATACATGTACCGGAAGTATTCCGTATTTTATACAGAATAGCTTCTAGAAGATTTGCCATCTCAATATTGATTTTCCTTTTAAGGAAATTCATTTTGTTTTATAGTGAGGTGGATGGTGTGAGGTGGCATGAACAATGACATGGCATGGTCAAAGCATGGGTTTTGAGTATGGTTGGCATTTGTTTATTATAATTAGACATTGGAAAAGATTTCATTTTTGTGTGGAGGAGAGAAGGGGGGCCGGCCACTTTAGTGGGGGGTTCATTTCATTTGTTTCCAACACACTCTCACTCTCATTCACACAAAAGAGATAGCCATTTTCATAGTTCATCATGCCAAGATCACCTCCTCCATTCTTCTTCTATGGTTACTCCATGAGTATTTTGGGTAGAGAGAAAAATTTAGTGATACTTCCATACACCTCGACTCTCCATCGCTAGCGACTTTAAAGCGTCGGTTGCCTCATTTGTCGAGGTTGGAGCTTGCGCCGTTTCCCTCGGGTGGATCATCGGAGATGAAGGAATACTGGCAACCAAACCACATCAACGAGCCGCTAGGAGCTTGGAATGAAGACCGAAGGACACGGATCAACTCGGTATAACGATTCTAACTCTTAGTTAGTTTGCTAGTTTAGGGTTTAAGGTCGATCCAGGATTCGGGTAGCGGTAGCGCCGGTTTTAGAAATTTTTGTTCCGCATTTTGGCCGCGTTTTGACGGTCGGGGCGCTGCCGGGACCCAACAGTAGGGTGTTTCCATTGACGTTCGTTCTTGTGTTGTTGGAAGAATCCATGACCTTGATAGAAAAGAAAGGTTAGGATAGATTCAAGAAACTTGAAATGTAAGGAATATATAGTTGCTGATTCTTATAATTCTTGTGATATATATTTCTTAGGAATTCATGCAGAACTGACCTACATGGGCCACCAACAAAACCTGTCATGCCTCGTTTCCTAGTAGACGGAAACGGTGATGTGGCGGGCCGCAATGTATTTACTAAGAAATAAATACGTTAAGCGTAATTAAACAATATATATAAAATGCACAAGAATGACAAGTAATATAAAATGAATAGCAACTTTTATTAACATTCATCTTTACATACAACTGTTTTGAAAATGAAAAGATACAATGATATAAAGCAATGCCTAAACAGTGGCATACAAGCTAAAAGTAAGTACAAGAGAGCTAAAAGTCTAGCTGGGCAGTGAACTGGTCCAAGTCCTCCTGGCTAGGCTCGATCTCCTGAGAGTCCGGTCCTCCTGTCGAACATTCCAAAGAAAGAAATAGACATGAATGTCTTCAGCGAACTAGCGCTCAGTAAGTCCCAAAAGAAAGAATAGAATATAACAAGTAATGAGAATTGAACCGGAAATTTGTACAGGTATATGATTGTTATTCTAACGTAGATGTTTGTAGCTTGGTACAGAAGGTATTTGTGTATACGAGAGGAGTCCATCTTACCCTGTAGCCTATGGTAACATGTAGTACAAGACCCCGTCAAAACCCGCGGGACAACGACACGAGAGTTCATGTAGATGTCTTTTAAGTGAGCATCTCGTGCCACGTTAATACGTTCCGTACCAATTTACCCCATTACCCCCGCGTAATGTATTATATAGGTTATGTTTTATAAGTCTTGCCGAGACCATGGATACAAGTTGTTCAATGTAGCCAGGTTCAGGATATAATCAAGTAGTCAAGTTATAATCATGGTTCGGTCAAATTAATTCAAGTGTTCGGGTTTGATATTGAAGTTTGAATTCAAGTATTCGGGTTCATGTTCAAGTATACATGTTAGACTTTGGATTCATGTTTGAATTGGATTCTGATTTGAGTTTGGATTCAGATTTGAGTTAGACTCAGACCGATTCAGACACTTGTAATTGATTTTGATCCTGAATTAGGTTTGGGAGTTATCGGTAACTACTGCACATGGACGCATGATTTATGTCTTTTTCCAAGAAAATTACCATTGATAACTCCGTTAAGTTTTCTAGCTTAAATAGGCAATCACTCACTTACTCCGGCTCTCTGGGGCTCAAGAGAATTGATCCCGCTTAAACCTATATTTACTAATGTCCTTAAGTATTGTTTTATATAACTCGAGTGAGTTTTATGAAAAGTATTTTAATATAGTTTCCAAATTAAAGCTCGAGAATTTATTTATATTATTTAGGGTTTTCATGGATGTGAATTTTAAGGATTTGAGGTGTTTTAGTGATAATTACTTAGATTGGAAAGTTTATGGTATTTTATTGTAAAACTTGTATTGTATTGGTATCTTGATGGTATTTTAGTGAAACTTGTAAACTTTCATATTTAGAAAAAAATGTAAGTTTGTATTATTTTGAAAATATATGGTTTTTTAATATTTATATAATTATAAAAAATTAAATTTTATTTAATTAGAAAATGCGTTTTTCTTAAAACTGTATTTAAAACCTTTCGAATGCTCCATGAGGAGGTCCGCATCTCGCTCTACTAGCTCAAGGATATGCGATAATCCGCACCATCCAATAGCGGGTTCCCTAAAAAGGGTTGTAGAGGCATAATCGCAAATGAATTTAAAATACAATTTAAAAGAAATCCGGTTTTTATAGTAAATGGTATTTTAATGTAATAATTTCTTCGTAACAACAATCTATATGAAAGAGGTATTGTGCAATGGAACCATGTGTGTATTTGAGGGGTAGGTCATTACCTTGTGAAGTTTTCTAAAGGTAAAGTATTAACAACATACTAAAAAGGTGATATTTGATGTTCATGGTATTTTAATGAGAAGGTTAAAATAAAGTTATTTTGCATGAAATTCTAGGTTAAAATTTATTATTAACATTTATAATTAAGATTACAAGTATCGTATAAAATTTGGATGAACAATATGTAAGAAAAAGAAGAGTTTTTAGTGTTTAGAAGATAGCTATTGGTATCAACTCCACTTACCGATATTCATTTTAAAAAAGAATTTTTAAAGAAGAGGAAGGAAGATTGGAAGGGACTTACAAGTTAGTTAGGTCAAAGAAAGGTTGAAAAAAAGTGGGTTGTCGTCGCAGAATCGCCGGAATTTGCCTCTATTCTCATCGGATGTTGCCTCTATTCTCGCTGGAAGTTGATCGCTTGCTAACTCCTCTTTTACTCCACTTGTATTTAAGAAATTTGGAGAGTTTTGGCTAGAATTTTCAGAATGATGAAGGGACAGGGCATGGGGTAGTATTTATAATATAGAATTAGGATTTTTGAATTAAAATGGTGAATTAAAATGCATTAAAAAGATGATAAATTGGGAATTGAAGGGGCTTTGTTTGATTGTGGGGCAATCAAACAATGCAGAGGAGTTAGGGGTAGGGGAAGCGTCAAGTGTGCAAAGCCCGGGCTTCATTGGCCACTGTGCACCCGTCGGTACCGGCCCATAAGGCATTTCCGCCGGCCGATCTAGGGGGTTGGGTCGTTGGATTTATGCCACGTGTACAAGTCTATGTTAACACCATTTTTCACATGTTTAATTTTTCTAACTTATCATTTTTATGTGTATTGCACGTGTAAACTTTTGGCCTTCAAAAAAGTTTGAAAAATAAATCAGAAAAATAATGTGTCTGATGGGGATCGAACACAGGGGCTACGTCACAGCAGTGCAAGAGTTTTACAAGTAAGGTACAGTGGCTTCTTGCTGTTATTTAACAATGTTAACTTATAACTCAATCTCAGGCAGTATAACTCATTTCTGTACATTAACTGGAAAATTTCTTACAGTAAATTCAGAGTCATTACATATGCAGAGTTATTGGATGCGACCACATTGATAGAGGAGCATTACATTGAGATTAGAGCGACTCCAGAGCCGAAGCGAGTTCGAGTGGAGACTCCATCAGTTATGCAGGAAAGAAGTGATGTGAGTGGATGGCCCGAGAGCATCCATTCGACTCCGATAGGATGCAGAGACTAGCCTGGTTGTGTTTTAATTGTATGTGGACCGGTCATAAAGCCAGAAACTATCCTACCAAGTATCAGAGCAGGATAGCGTCTCGACGAGCTGTTTCGTTTACTTTTCCCCTTCCATCGGCGATTACTCAGGTTCCATCCTGGGATCAGACAGGTGGTGAATATGATGGTCCTATGCAAAGAGGAAAGGGATCCGGCATTAGAGGACATCAAGCCGTGAGTGGTGGGAAAGCAAGAGTTCTTGCTCTGCCAGCTCCGGGTGCTCAGGCACCTGTCGACGTTGAAGCAGGTACGCTTCAATATTAGTTGTTTTGATTTATTTTTTTGGTGATCTGGACATCACCCTTGTTTTGGCCTCGGTATTTTGGTGATTCGAGTGTCACACTTTCGGCATTGAAGAGGGAATATTTTGATGTCGGTGGTTTTGATTTATATATTTTCATGACTTGATTGATGCTTTGGTGCATGGTAGTTGCACTTGTTTTCTGTTTTGTGTACACTCGAGGCCTTTAATGTTGTTTCGTGCACACCCATTGCACTTGGTCTTGTTTTCGTGCACACACGTTGCATTTAATTTCTTGATTCATGCATTGCACGTAGTATCGTAGCTGGTGTGTTTAGCGTAGCGAGTGTTGGAGTTCTAGTTATCTGGGTTTCGCAGTTTCATTCTATATGCATACACTTTGCATCATGATATTTTGGGATTTCGAGTGTCGATAATTGGCACAGATTTTGATGATGTTTTATCGATGATGATTTTCTTTTGTGCGCGATCCTTGATGGTGCACTATATTTTACTTATACTATATGTATACCCGTTACCACACTTTATATAACATTTCTAGCTTGTATGAGACTTCGGAGCCTCATTGATTTGGTTTATTGAAATGTTTTAAGATTTGGGGTTTAAATTTTAAATCCGGGGACCGAATTTATTTAAGGGGAAATATTATAACATTTCGGAAAATGAGAAATATTATTTTGGAATTTAAAATAACAATATAATATGTATTTTTATATTAACACCAATTATTGAATTGGGTCATCAAGATTTGGTCTATATAGACATCTATAAATATTTAGAATGGTAAAACTAATATTTTCTTTTTATGGTTAAACACTTAGTTTTGGGCATAACAAGCATTTCTTTATGTTAATTCTAAATGAGGTTTGGTATAATTATTATGGCATGGTAGGGTTATTGTAATTATATCTCTAAATTGATATTTTCATCTCATTTGTAAATAAGACAAGCATTTTACTTGTTTTATGAAAATAGCATAGCTACATTTTTTCTTATATTTATAAAATAGGATTTTAGGAGAGAGGAAAGACATGGAAGGAGGCATGGGCTCACCCATGTCATGCCTCTTTGTTTAATTCTTTCTCATTCTCTCATCTCACAAACATTTTCCTCATATTTTTCCCTTCTCATTTCTTCAAGCCCTCTCACTCCATGGCTACCCCTCCTCTCCTTACACTCTCACTCTCACAAAACATAAACACTTTGCATAATCCAAGCTCCAAACTCACCCTAAGCTACTCCAAACTCAAGCTATATCAAGTGGAATCCCCCATCATCATCTTCAAGTGACATGTTACAAACATGATATTCTCTTTCATCTCTTCATATAGGAAAAAATCCTTCTTTTATCAGGTTTTACTTGAGTTTAGACTTTCAAATATCGGTTAATATTTTAAAAACTAGGATTTTTATGTTGGGTTACGGCAGCGCCCCGGCCATCAAACCGTGGCCAAATACGGAACAAAAATTTACTAAAGTAGCGCTACCACAACTCGGTGCCCGGATCTACCCTAAACCCTATACTAGCAAGAAATATAAAGAGTCAGGAATGGTTATACCGAGTTGATCCGTGTCCTTCGGTCTTCAACGTTCATCCCAAGCTCATAGTGGTTCCTTGATCGAATTTGGTTGCCAGTCTTCCTCCATCTACGATGATCCACCTGAGGGAAACGACGCAAATTTCAACCTCGTCAAGCGAAGTAACCACACTCCAAGGTTGCTAGCAATGGAGAGTGGAGGTATAGGAATATCTCACTATTATTTTTCACTTATCAAATGCTCAAGGAGCAACTCAAGAAGATGAAGGTGATATCGAAACATATGGAATGAGCAACTAAAGAAATGGCTAAGTGTTTTTTTCCAAGTGAGAAGAGCAAGTGAAGAAAACCAAGTCTAGAAAATTCAAAGCCTTGCCATGTAAAGATTGTGGCTGCCACTATCAATCATGCACCCAAAAAAATATCTTATCCAATTTTCCAATAAACAAATAAGAGCCAGGCCTCTCTACATGCTTTGCATTGTTCATGCCATCTCACCCCTCCATCTCATTTTCCAAATTGATTTTCTAAAATGAAAAACAATTAATCAGGTGGCCATCTTCTAGAAACTATTCCTTATAAATACTAAATACAACCTGATATACGTATCGAAATACATATATGCATATTCGTACAAAAATACGAATAGCCAAGAGAGAAAATGAATAGTGAACAATAATACTAGAATACATATATATAAAAACATATATATAAATTATTAAATCAAAACCCGATTTAATAATCCGGCTTAATCCTAAGCCGCTAGTATTATCAACCGTCTGATTAAAGTCCGTGCAGCCTGTACACATATTTAATCGGACACCTGTATGTACCAACATACGCCATCTACACCATATCGCCTGACCCGTGAAAACCCTCTGTATGGGACTCTAAAGACTCGTCAATACGCTGGCAGTAGGTTTAACCACAAGCACGTCAGCGGCACTACCTGTACGTAACGGCTATCCAGGTATTGAGTGAAAGGAAGGCCGATGGGAAAACTCATCTAAACACCTACTGAGCCTGACAATGAAAATATCCGTACATTCCGGTCTGTTCGTTTAAGAATATCGCATATCGAGTCTAAGGGGTTGATAAAGTCAGACCCCTACTGATGCGATAACTCGTGTCGGTATGTAACCCATCACCACCTGAGAAACTATCGATGCTGGATCGGTAATTCTCGTCTACCCCGGACGAGGATTTCTGGTGATGGCCATCCATGCACAATGCGACATCGACCCCCAATACCGGGAGAGGTGAATCCCCGACGATCCACTCACTGCCTCCATGTGGCTCGGGACTGTATCCAACTAAAACCGTTTTGCACGACTCCTTTGAGCTGTGGTAGGATAGTAATCAAAGCACAATGGGAACTCACACAAGACAAATGACGATCTCAGGTCGACAGACTAACCTGTACGCATGTCATCTAGGAACTGCTATCTGACAAGAGGTATAATACTAACTAGCAGGTTCCCGGCGAGTCCGTCCAGTGTACTTATAACTCAATGAG
Organism: Agapanthus africanus; assembly: GCA_030015575.1. Taxonomy (NCBI): domain Eukaryota; kingdom Viridiplantae; phylum Streptophyta; class Magnoliopsida; order Asparagales; family Amaryllidaceae; genus Agapanthus; species Agapanthus africanus. The sequence continues at coordinate 468,731,774 of JASDDO010000022.1, forward strand.
CACCTGTATACTATCTTAGGTGAACAAACTTACACCAATGACTTGTGAGACCTTGCCACCGCCCCTCGTCAGGGTCTCGATCAGTATACACTAGTCTACACTGGAGTATCGATGCCCAGTCTCGATACTCTCACGACTAGGGACATTTAAGGATGTGCTTATAGACCCCCAGCCCCCACGTATATGATCTCTATCATAATGCTGGTAGTCAAGCAAGAATCCTATGGGCTCTATCAACATGTAATAGTGATCTATAATACCACTTGAAGCATATACATAATGATAAAGACAAACCAGATAGCATACTATCATCTTGAGTAAGACCGTTCTACCGGTATAGGTCCTCCCTTAATCTGTTAGTTGTATGTATGCCCTAAAGACCATTATTGTACATATGATGTATATTATAGAGGATGCTTGGACATATATAGAGAGGAATTTCTTGCTCGACATGATAGTATGTTATCTGGTTGCTCTTTATCTTAACATGTATAATTGTCTCTTGATACTGTCTTATGGTTACATGTTGGTAAAGCCCTTAGGATGTGTACTTGACTACCAGGATTATGATGCAGATCATACTAGTGGGGCCATGGTAGTCCATAAGTTCATCCTTTAATGTTTCTAGTCGTGGGTGTATCGAGACAGGGCATCGATATACAAGAGTAGAATAGCGTATACGCTTCTCGACCAACGAGATGGGCGATGGATGATGCCATATCCAGTGGTGTTTGACATCAGAGATGGTATACGGGTGCTCAGTGGAGACTGGGTACACTGGACGGACTCCCCGAGAACTCCTAGATAGTATTATACCTGACGTCAGATAGCAGTTCTCTGGTGACACTGGTACAGGTTCGTCTGTAGACCCGAGATCGTCATAGAGTCTTGTGTGATTCCTACTGTGCTTCGATTTCCACCTTACCACGTTCAAGAGGACGTGCAAAACGGTGGTTTTTGGGTACAGTTTCGAGTCATATGGAGGCAATGAGCGATAGGAGGCGATTTCGTCTCTCCCGGTATTGGGGGTAGATGTCGTGGTGTGCTCGATTGGCTATAACTGGAAGTCCCTGGCCAGAGATGATTTAGAGATTTACTGGTAAGTGTTATCAGTAGTTTCTCGACCCATTATGAGCCTTGTATCAGCATGACTTATCGAGTTATTGGGGTCTGACGTTTACCACCCCTAGACTTGATATGTGACATCTCAGACGAAGAGACCGGACTGTACGGTAGTGTTACTGACAGGCTTTACAGGAGCTAGAGCAGGCTTGCTTATTGATCTTCTAATCGCTCAATACCTGGGTAGCCGTTGCGTCCAGCTAGTACCACTGACGGGTTGTGGGTGCTTGATATGATCATCACCTACAGCCGGCATATTGAAGAGTCTTTAGAGTCCTACACAGAGGTTTTACTAGCTCAGGCAAAACGAAGTAGGAGCACATATGTGATATGTGCGGGACTGAGATTAATACGAGTATGAGATACCGTATTCTATTCTCGCGATATTTTTATCGGTCAGTTATATGTGATATAGCCGGGTTATCGAATCAAGTGTTGATTCAATAAGTTGGTACATATAATATTAGTCGGTTATATATGATATAGCCGGATTATTAAATCAAGTGTTGATTTGATAATTTAGTGTATAATTGTATATTTGATATACTAGTTTACATTAACTAATATTAGCTCACTTAAGCATTTATTTTTCTCACATGTGCACACATAATATATATGTGATATATATTAATTGTGTTTTAGTATGTGTCATGGTTGATGATACATGCAACATGGGTGTATGAGACTTACACCATGATAAAGATAATGTAGGGTTTATTAATTTATGGTAATTCAATTATTAGTTGGAATTTGGTCCCATGGGATGAAGCTTCATGAAGCTTGGAGACCCATTTACTTAGTCCACTACTTTTGTCTTATACTAGATATTTGTTAACCCAATCATTATCTAAACTCATGGTTAAGTCTCTACATGAGATATATTAGATATTTTCTTACCCATGGTTGATATACACTCTCTTGTCCATTATTTTCTTCTTATTCCTCAAGCTCAAGACAGAGCTCACTAGGTTTTGTGAGAGAGCTTAAAATTAGTGAGAAAATCAATTCTAAAGTGAGCAAAAATCCTACTTTATCATCCTCTACTAGATTAGCACTTTAGTATAGGGCGTTAGCTTCACTAATCTCTTATTAGTGAATTAGTATCTTGGGTTAGTGTCTCCTTGACGTAGATCATCTTCGGCCTCGAAGACTTCAAGCAAGTTCATTCCTTTCTTCTTGTGAAGACATGCTAGAGTCCGGAAGATCACTACTTGGAGAAAAGGGACTACTACACGAAGCTATTAAAGTGATGGACCGGTCTACAAAAGTTGTATTCCTAGTTCACTTAGTAAAGATGTTTACTTGTCGTTTATAACCCTAATTCTCTAGTAAAGATCCTTGCTTGAGTTGTTTGGCACTTGAAAATTTTAAATACGGCATGTTTGATGCCTTATAGAATCTTGTTCTAGTGCCTAAGAACCTTACAGTGGTATCAGAGCCTAGCTAGAGCATTAGGTGTTGCGTAGGAGAAATTAAAAGTCCGAACAAACTCCGAATAACCAAAATTTTCTACTTTCTGGAAATTTGTTCAAAAGTTGGAATTTTTCCTGTTAAAAATACTCTAAAAATCTTGCAGGTAATTTTATGGACCCACCTGAAGAACGAGTCCCGAACTCGTCTAAGTGACCGCGGAACCGCGGCCAAAACATGATTTTGGCGGCGGTTCCGCGGCGCCACTTGAGAAGCTTGGGACGGGCCTTCGGCTGCTGGTCCATGGGCACTGTGGTATGGTTCTGGGTACATCTAACACTGCTCAAGTGTTGAGCTTTCTGGAAAATTTTGGGAATTCGTTGATTTGATCGAAACGTTTAACATCGTCTAGCTACTGTGATTGTGATACAATATTTGGAATCCACAATAATTAGTTATATGATAACTAGTTTGAATTTTATAAATCTAGCAACTTAGTCTCAATTCATCGGTTGCCACGGCATTTTGATGTGGATCAAAAGTCCATCGTAATTACGTAATGCACGTGGATACTTGCCGGGTAACCTTATTAGATAGCCACGCCCCATAGCCCCGACCAAGTGACTGTAGGAGAACCCCGTTGCCAAAAGCATCCGTCCGGGTGCTCGCGGCTGCGATGTTCCGCCTAAGTGCACTTCGTCGTCGGTATCGGGGGTGCGGCCGTCTACTATAGTTTCCAACGAGTATTCGATCAGGTTATCGGGAATCTTGTTGAATTACCCGACAGGATATTGAAAAGTGTTTTCTATATCGAGACTAAAATGCAGGGTTTATAACTGTTAGGCATGTGATGTCTAAGGAATTCAATTGGTTAGGCATGAAATCCAAAGTATGTGATACATTGGGTTTATGATGTCTAAGGTGGTTGCCGATTCCAATTGTTGTAGTTTTTCACTTTCTTTTCTGCGACCGTAAGTATAATATATAGGGTATCACCGGTTTCGTTGGTATATGTCAACGACAATTGGGATACGCATATTTACTTACGTTGATGACATGTGATGTTATATGTTGTTATGATATGTTATATTGGATCGTCGTGTTTGAATAGCCGGGGATTTTTATGTGAGATGAGAGTTTTTCATTTTCATTCATGTAAAAGCTTGTATGTACTATTCTTTTATTGGGGCACTTCCGGGTTGAGGAAGATGGCACCGTTGATGTATATTATTTACTTTATCGCATTAGGATAGACGCAAGGAGCGGAGCATAAGCAACCAGGTTCTAGAATCCAGTAGGATACCATCTCGAGGCGTCGAGTCCGGGTCTCCTAACTTTAGAATTGGTAGGGTTGCTTGCCGCTCCCGTAGGGGTCTAGGGATGTGGGTTTGGCTATTCATCACGACCGTGGAATCCGTGTTTTATACAGGCTTAATATAAAACCCGGAAATCCTAGTATATCCAATATTTCATATGTTGATTTCTGCTGCGATATTCTGTGATGTGATCACTGTGGATTCTGAGACGAATGGCTATATATTATATATGAGATATATAATAGACGTTGCTTATGTTTTGCACCCGCGCTAGTCCCGTCCTGGTATGCCGTTAGTTAAGTAACCTAACGGTGCATAACGGGACATTGTGGCAAATGCGGATGGCATAAGCATACGTTATATTTTCGTTACATTTTCTATGATGCTTAGGAAGCATTAAATGATGGGACTTCATTAATGAGATTAATGAAAAGAAATAAACCTAAAATATGTTGTAGAATCAAATTTTCAAAAAGGATAGCTCTAGTTTTTTTTTGCTTTGCATAGCGGTATTCCTTGTAGAATATCCAGCACCTTATTCGATAAGGAAAGAGCCGAGATCCCTTCACCCGGAGTGACCTCTTTGGAAAAAGCTAGCAGATGCAACAAAACTCAGTTTTGTTTTTGATTGCTTTTTGGAGTTTTTTCTTTGCATAGTGGTATTTGTGAAATATCCTGCACCTTATTCGATAAAGAAAGAGCCGAGATCTCTTCACCGGGAGTGACCTCTTTAGCAAAACTAATAAAAAGCCTCAAAAACACTCCTTTTTCAAAATCACACGATTCTACAACGATATCAAGTTCATTACGCTCGTGGTTTTCTTAAAATCCTGTGTAGCCCTCCGTCATTTCAGATAAGTACTATTTTAGTATTCGTGCTACGGTAGTTTGGCCTGTGTCAAGGCGTAGTGCACGGTAGCTGATTAGTACTTGTCTGTAGCATGAGATGCGATTGGATTAGGGTATTCATACGGCGTAGTTTGGCCTGCGTCAAGGGTCGTATGGGTGGGTTTAATTTAATCAGGAAATGATGGGTGGAACTTGACTAGCGGACTATGGGTTGTTTGGACTGCGTCAAGGTCATAACATGCTAGGGGCAAAAGTATTATCGGGAATTTGAAGTATTGAAATTTGCAATGAGATTGCATACCTTCTATGAGATAGTTGGATCCCGATACCCACTGCGAGTAAGAGTTACTCATGGGAGAGTTTTATACATGACAATTAGCCGATCAAGTAGGTGTCTACAAAGGTGTCAACGGGGTTATGCCTCTGGAAAAACGAGGTTTATTTTAATTAGGTCCGCGCGAAAGCCCGGGGAACCTCCCTCAAAGTACCGGCACTGGCCTAGCTGAAAAATTGGAGAAATTGTAGGGTGTAATTGATCCCGGCTAGTCTTTCCTTTTAGGGTTTGAAGAAAGATTTGATAAAAATAGTGGGAGCCATCCTAATTAGATAAAATAATAACCAATCTAATCATTCAAGAGTATAAGCTAAAGTGTTTTCTTCTCTCTCTCTCTCCAGGTAGCGACCATGTCACGTCTTAATCAAGATAATAATATGGATGTATTGACCGAACCCGCTTGTTATACTGTGCCGGGGAACGTTGGTTTCGTTCTTTCTTATAAATTTTATAAGACTGAACAGGAAATAGAGGAATATCCGGATTCCTACGCCGCCCAAACGAAGAATAAGCATGTTGATGTATCTTCTTCGGGTGTGCTTGTTATCGAGAACTGTTTCTCAGTTCACTCTACGTCCTGGGTATTAGATACCGGATCGGGACCCCACATATGTAATATGTTACATGGGCTAAGAAAAGGTAGAGAACTGGGAAAGAGTGATCATTCCGTAAGAGTAGGGAATGGTGCAAATGTTGCAGCCAAAGCAGTTGGCGAATATCACCTTGTATTACCAAATGGTAATACATTGATTCTGAACGAATGCTATTACATTCCGACCCTGATATGCAATGTTATATCAGTTTCTTTATTAAGTAAGCAAGGATATAATTTTGTAGTACATGATAATGTTATGAACATCTTCCTGAATCAAAAGTTGATGTGATCAAGCTCGTTAATTAATGGTATATACGTTCTAAATCAAACCACAGTTCTTAACATACAAAACACACACAAGAGGAAGAGTTCAAAAATGAACGAATCCTTCTTGTGACATTGTAGACTAGGTCATATCAATGCGACACGACTAGCTAAGTTACATAACGATGGATACTTGAAACCGTTCGAATTTTCATCTTATGAAACTTGCCAGTCATGTCTCAAAGGAAACATGACCAAAACTCCGTTTATAGGACACGGAGAAAGAGTTACGGAACTCTTGGGACTGATACATAGTGATGTATGTGGTTCCATGTCTACACATGCCAGGGATGGTTCCTCGTACTTCATTACAATCACTGACGATCTCTCAACATACAGACATGTGTTCCTGTTGAAACACAAGTCTGAAGCTTTTGAGAAATTCAAAGCATATAAGCACGAAGTCGAGAACTAAAAGGGTAAAAGTATTAAAATCCTATGATCAGATCGGGGAGGAGAATACTTGAGCAATGAGTTTCGGGACTATCTAAAAAAGAATGGGATTCTCTCTCAGCTTACTCCTCCGTATACACCACAACACAACGGTGTATCGGAGCGTAGGAATCGCACCTTATTAGATATGGTGCGCTCTATGATGAGCATCGCCGAGTTACCTATTTCCTTTTGGGGTTATGCGCTTGAACCAGCAGTATACCTATTGAATCAAGTTCCATCAAAATCTGTACCTACTACACCATATGAGACATGGAGTGGGAAGAGACCATGTCTTAAACGAGTTAAGATATGGGGTTGTCCGACCTATGTCAAAAGGCAAAATCTGGACAAACTCGAGGCACGATCAGTTCTTTGTAAGTTTGTTGGATATCCTAAACATTTAAATGGATATCTATTCTACCACAGTGAAAAACAAAAGGTGTTTGTTGCTCAACATGCCACCTTTTTAGAAAAGAAATTTCTTGCAAAAGAAATTAGTGGCGAAAAAGGTAGAGCTGGAAGAAGTTCCAGCAGAACAAACTACAACTGAAGATTTAGTGGAACCCGAGGATTCGATAGTTCCCAACGAACCTCAGCCTCTCTGCCGATCTAGTAGGGTTCTTTATCTACCTAAGAGATACTACGGTTTTCTCATTGATGGTGGAAGCGAGGATTGCATCATGGAGGATGATGACCTAACTAGCTTCGAGCAGGCCATCATGAGTGGGGACTCTGTGATGTGGCTGGATGCAATGCGATCTGAGATGGAATCCATGTACACCAACAAAGTATGGACTTTGAAAGTTGCTTATGAAGGGGTAAAACCCATTGGGAGCAAATGGATCTTTAATAAGAAACTTGGTGTAGATGGAAAAGTTCAGACTTTTAAAGCTAGACTTATTGCAAAGGGTTTTCGTCAACGACCAGGTGTGAATTATGATGAAACCTTTTCTCCAGTGGTTATGCTTAAGTCCATCCGGATCCTACTTGACATCACTGCATACCATGACTACGAAATCTGGCAAATGGATGTTAAGACCACCTTTCTAAATGGTGATTTGGAAGAGTGCGTGTACATGACTCAGCTAGAGGGATTCGTAGACAGTGGGAGCAGTGGAAAGGTGTGCAAGCTACTTAAATCCATCTAGGGGTTAAAGTAGGCATCGCGAAGTTGGAACATCTGTTTTGATGTCATTGTCAAAGAGTTTGACTTCGTCAGAAACATAGATGAACCTTCTATATACAAGAAGGTGGCAAAGAGTAAGGTTGTCTTCCTCGTATTATACGTGGATGACATACTCTTGATAGGAAATGATATTCCTATGCTGCAATCGGTCAAGCTCTTTTATCACAAACATTCTCAATGAAAGATCTAGGTGATGCCTCCTACATCTTGGGGATTATCATCTATAGAGATAGATCTAAAAGGATACTGGGATTGTCCCAATCCAGGTACATTGACACCATATTGAAGAGGTTTAGTATGGAAGAATCCAAGCGTGGGGTTTTACCCACGATCTCAGGACTCAATCTCTCTAAAAAGATGTTTTCAAGATAGATTTGGAGAGAGCTCGCATTCAAGGGATACCCTATGCTTCGGCAGTAGGCTCTATCATGTACGCGATGCTATGTACCAGACCCGATGTAGCATACTCACTAAGTGTAGTGAGTAGGTATCAAGCAAATCCAAGAGAGAGTCACTGGACAGCTGTGAAGAGCATTCTCAAGTACTTGAGAACAACTAAAGAGATGCTCTTGGTGTATGGTAATGGAGAACTCCAAGTGGAGTCCTTTACCGATTCGAGCTTCCAGAGTGATAAGGACGACTCTAAGTCGGTCTCGGGATTTGTCTTCACCCTCAATGGAGGGGCAGTATGATGGAAGAGTTCTAAGAAGGAAACAGTGGCGGACTCGACGATGGAGGCTGAATACATCGCTGCCAACGATGCTGCCAAAAAGCCTGTCTGGATGAAGAAGTTCATAACTGAACTTGGAGTGGTTCCATCTATTGAGTATCCAATACTTTTGTATTTTGATAACAATGGAGCGGTGGCTTTGACCAAGAAACCCAGGTCCCATCAGCGATCCAGACATATGCTGAGGCGGTATTACCTGATCCGGGAGATAGTTGATCGCCGGGAGATCGAGATCAGGAGAGTTGACACGAAGAACAACACAGCGGATCCACTCACGAAGGTCATTCCCCAGATACAGTTCAAGAGACTCTTCGGGATGTTGGGTATGCGATACTACAACAGCTGGCCCTAGTGCAAGTGGGAGATTGTTAGTTGTATGTATGCCCTAGAGGCCATTATTGTACATATGATGTATATTATAGTGGATGCTAGGACATATATAGAGAGTACTTTCTTGCTCGACATGATAGTATGCTATCTGGTTGCTCTTTATCTTAACATGTATACTTGTCTCTGGATATTGTCTTATGGTTACATGTTGGTAAAGCCCTTAGGATGTCTACTTGACCACCAGGATTATGATGCAGATCATACTAGTGGGGCCATGGTAGTCCATAAGTTCATCCTTTAATGTTCCTATTCGTGGGTGTATCGAGACATGGCATCGATATACAAGAGTAGACTAGCATATACGCTTCTCGAGCTATGAGATGGGCGATGGATGATCCCATATCCATTGGTGTTTTACATCAGAGATGGTATACGGGTGCTCAGTGGAGACTGGGTACACTGGACGGACTCGCCGAGAACTCCTAAATAGTATTATACCTGACGTCAGATAGCAGTTTTGTGGTGACACTGGTACAGGCTAGTCTGTAGACCCGAGATCGTCATAGAGTCTTGTGTGATTCCTACTGTGCTTTGATTTGCACCTTACCACATTCAAGAGGATGTGCAAAACGGTGGTTTTTGGGTACAGTCCCGGGTCACATGGAGGCAATGAGCGATAGGAGGGGATTTCGTCTCTCCCGGTATTGGGGGTAGATGTCGTGGTGTGCTCGATTGGCTATAACTGGAAGTCCCTGGCCAGGGATGATTTAGAGATTTACTGGTAAGTGTTATCAGTAGTTTCTCGACCCGTTATGAGCCTCGTATCGGCATGACTTATCGAGTTATTGGGGTCTGACATTTACCACCCCTAGACTTGATATGCGACATCTCAGACGAAGAGACCGGACTGTACGGTAGTGTTACTGACAGGCTTTACAGGAGCTAGAGCAGGCTTGCTTATTGATCTTCTGATCGCTCAATACCAAGGTAGCCGTTACGTCCAGCTAGTACCGCTGACGGTTTGTGGGTGCTTGGTATGATCATCACCTACTGTCGGCATATTGACGAGTCTTTAGAGCCCTACACAGAGGTTTTACTGGATCAGGCAAAACGAAGTAGGAGCACAAATGTGTTATGTGCGGGACCGAGATTAATACGAGTATGTGATACTGTATACTATTCTTGTGATATTTGTATCGGTCGGTTATATGTGATATAGCCGGGTTATCGAATCAAGTGTTGATTCGATAAGTTGGTACATATAATATTAATCGGTTATATGTGATATAACCGGATTATTAAATCAAGTGTTGATTTTATAATTTAGTGTATAATTATATATTTGATATACTAGTTTACATTAACTAATATTAGTTCACTTAAGCATTTATTTTTCTCACATATGCACACTTAATATATATGTGATATACATTAATTATGTTTTATTATGTGTCATGGTTGATGATACATGCAACATGGGTATATGAGACTTACACCAAGATAAAGATAATGTAGGGTTTATTTATTTATGGTAATTCAATTATTAGTTGGAATTTGGTCACATGGGATGAAGCTTCATGAAGCTTGGAGACCCATTGACTTAGTCCACTAGTTTGTCTTATACTAGATATTTTTTAACCCAACCATTATCTAAACTCGTGGTTAAATCTCTACTTGAGATATATTAGGTATTTTCTCACCCATGGTTGATATACACTCTCTCATCCATTATTTGCTTCTTCTTCCTCAAGCTCAAGAGAGAGCTCACTAGGTTTTGTGAGAGAGCTTAAAATTAGTGAGAAAATCAATTCTAAAGTGAGCAAAAATCCTACTTCATCATCCTCTACTTGATTAGCACTTCAGTATAGGGTGTTAGCTTCACTAATCTCTCATTAGTGAAGTAGTAGCTCGGGTTAGTGTCTTCTTGACGTAGATCATCTTCGGCCTCGAAGACTTCAAGCAAGTTTGTTCCTTTCTTCTTGTGAAGCCATGCTAGAGTCCGGAAGATCACTACTTGGAGCAAAGGGACTACTAAACGGAGCTATTGAAGTGAAGGACTAGTCTACAAAGGTTGTATTTCTAGTTCACTTAGAAGTAAAGATGTTTGCTTGTCGTTTATAACCCTAATTCTCTAGTAAAGATCATGCTTGGGTTGTTTGGCACTTGAAAATTTTAAATACGGCATGTTTGATGCCTTGTAGAACCTTGTTCTAGTGCCTAAGAACCTTACACAATCATCACAATCGCGTGCCTGCGATTTATTAATTGACTTGAGGGCACTACAGCCAACAATCTCCTACTTGCACTTAAGGCCAATTATTGCGGTGTCGCATACTCAAAGCCCGTATGATACCGAACACCCAATTTCTTTACTAATCAGTTTCGCAAAGCCCGTTTGCGAAACTATTGCGTTCGAGAAATGGCCTCGGTGAGTGGATCCTCTCCAGTGTTTCTTTCTGTATCTCTCTATATCTCAATTTCGCAGGGAAAGCTATATTCCGAAATGCGCAATACCGGTCTTAGAATTTGTCTGGATATCTGATGGGACCCAGTTCAGAAATGAACTCCAAATCCAGAAAACTTCTTAGACTGTATTGTCCACTAAACTTAATCAGTATACTGTGCCATGCCTTCTTCAGTATCCGCTTGGACCACCTGTCCAACACACTGTCCCGCAGATGAGGGAAAAACTATAACTCAGACAGCCACTCTGTCATTTAGGTCACCTTGAAAGCCAGAAATGATAACCGTCTCTTGAAGGAGGTTGCCGTTACCATATCCCTAGAACATCCATTTATGTTCATAAACTGCTTCCCTACATTTCTCCAGGATTGGATTAATTATGTTTATTGCAAGTGCAAAAGCAACATCTGGTGTGGTACTTGAAATTTCATGATTAACTCAATTTCCGAAGCAAGTGATATGCTAATCATGCAGATCCCTCTCCCCTTTAGTCTGTAAGACACCTTTAGAGAGGGTGACTCCATCATCTATAGGTACACTACCATGCCAGGAGTAGTCTATTCTAAAACACTTTAGAATAGTGTCAAGTACCCAAATTGGGACACTTCCCAAATTTAGATCCAAAACCATAGATCTAGTAACCAGAAACCTTGATATTATATCCATGTCCTATGTGGAGAAACAACCGTGTGACAACCACAGTATAACCGATCATAGTATAGGAATTTCACTTCCTATAAAGTGCATGTCATCCTAAATACCAGGACATCACATCCTACTACCTTCTTATCAGATCCATCTCCTATTCTGATGAAATCAAAGGCTATGACTGTCACATAAAAAATAGATGATCTATTTCCTGCTTTAGCCTAGAAATAGACATAAGCTACTTGCCCTCTATACTTCCGCTGTTCCCACTGATTATAACAACCCTCTAGCAGAGTCATATACACGTGCACTTCTAAAGTGTAACATTTCAGAAAAATAAAATATTATTTTTGGGAATTTTTATAATTTAATATTAATTTTAATGAATATTTTAATATTTTGGTATAATTAAATACCGATAAATGGGTGGAAATTTGAAATTTTTTGGAAATTACTGAAATGAAGGTGCTTTATGTGATTCATGCAAATTATGAAAGTTTATGATTTATTTGACACTATTTTAGTGCTAATCGCGATTAAAAATCGGTAATCGGACTTTAAGCGTGGTTTGTGCACATGTCATTTTTTTAGCACTTGTTACATTTTCTTCATGGCCTTCTCTTCATTTTTTTTTGGCATGGTTGTTGTTTTAATTGAGAAGGAAAGGAAAACAAAAGAATAGAAAAAGAAAAGAAATGAAAACATTAAACTAAAGAGGTATGGGAAAAAGAGAGAAGGAGAGGGGTTCCTTTGACCTTAGACCATTGTCTTCATCTTCATCTTCTTCATCATTTCCCTCCCTCTTCAACTTTATCTGCTGCCCCCTCTCCTCCTCCTCCACTACAACCCCCAAAACTCCATTAAAAACCACTCCAAAGTCCCTCACCACTTCACAAAAAATGTGCACAAGCTCACAAGCTACACTTTGGACCAAAAAAGTTTGCATTTTGGTTCTTTAAGGGATTCATGGGTGCTATATGAGGTAATCCCTTCACCATTTATGTAGTTTTTCATTCACTTTAGTATTCATATGTGTTTAGATGTGATTAAGTGAAGTTTAGTGAACTTTGGGAAATTCTAGAGTGGGTTAGGGTTAATTTGAGTTGTGGTTGCGCAATTGACCTCTTGTGGTGACCTTAAACCCCCCAATTCCCAGAAACCCAGACCTAACAAACTTGAAAAACCAAAATATGGAAAAACAAAACTTTTCATGTCAGTTTTGTGAGTTTTAGGGTGTGCAGGGAAATCTAGAATGAACCGGGACATTTACTAGAAAAGTAAACAATACCAGAAACCTAGTGGGACCCATAGGAAGACACCCTACCAATAAGACATCCCAAATCCAGTGGAAATCCGAGGAGGCCGGATTTTGGGCATGTGTGGCCGGCCATGGGGTGAGGGAATGGGTCCAGGTTGCTTCAGTAGGTCATGTACACTATATACATCATTCCAGTATTGTTTTGGAACATTGTTTTCACCTTAATCAAAATCTGGAGCATGTTTTCTAAGTTGCTGCCTTATGTTTTGCGATGTCTTTGAATCTAAGTTTTGGTATTTGGTTTTGTATTCGATCACCTGACGTTTGTACATCTCTATCGGGTGTTTTTTTGGTTAGGTTGCGAGGGCAAACCATAAGTCTTGACCTATGTGAGTTCCGCGTGTCGTTTTGGTTTCAATTTGATTTTAATACGATACGATGCGTGTGACATGTAGGTACCCCTATGATGATTCGAGACGGTGAAGAAGATGGTGGCGACATCGACATCGGCAAGTAAAATTAGGTAAGTAGATATATATCTACGGGGATGTCGGGTGGATGACGTATAGCACCCCCGCAGTTCGATATACAGTATGCTATATATATACTATATACATATGATATCTTTTATGTGAGACATGGATATTCAGGATATGGTTATGTGTTCATGGATTTGTTTAGTGTTAGTTGCGAAACCCTAGAGTAGTTGATACACCCACACACGCACACACACACTTGCATACATTTACTTTATTACCTGTGCGTATATAGGGGTATGTATATATATATATACACACACATGGGTATGGGACTATGTATACACACACACACACACACACATATACATATACGTGATTATGAGGATAGTACTTGGGATTGGAGATGAGTCGATGAGCTTGGGCTTGAGGCCGTGAGATCGGTGATATAACATGGATCGTATTTTGAGATATGACACGATGTTTTAGCTAGTCCTTTGACGTGGTGTTTTCATACACACGCATGCATATACATATGTGGTATCAGTATTGTACTAGATGTAGATCAGTATCCCGGATCATGATATTTGATAAAGAGGATACTATATGAATAATGTGATAGATGTGACATTTGACCCGTACCCAGATTTGGGAGACCGTACGACGGATTTACCGTACGAGCTATATATTGATGATAGATCCGCACTCTTGACTTGAGGATGTCATATTATAAATATTGTATCGTATGGGATACTTTTGAGGCGGGATCACTGACTGTTATATTTATGTGTGTGTGTGTGTGTGTGTGTGTATCGACTCAGATGTTAGGCGGTTTCCTTACCTTTCGATCAGCCTGTTTAGTTTAGTCCGGTAGTCTACTTGTAAATGATAGATTAGATTCGAGTCATACCTATTTCAAAACTAACGAATCATGAGTATTTTTAAAGACAGGCCAAGGGATTCTACGGATATTTCAAAGGAAGTACATTTTCTTAAAAATACCGTAGTCCCTATTTTCTAAACACACGATTCTTATTATTTCAAATGGCAAAACTGTACGACTCATAATTAGACATATGAAGATTCGTTATCATTGTATTTGATATTCATCTCCCGCATATTCTTGCTGCTCGCATCACATTGCATGCTTATATTGTGTTTTCATATGTTAATATTGAAATCATGCGGTCAGGACACCAGCACCATTACCGATGATGCGTATGTTCCACATACACTTACTTGCCGGCTCACACACATCATCATCGGTAATTGCCATGTCACGTACACTTTAGAGAATATTATTTCATCGACATAGCTTGTTAGCTGATAGTTTCGACATGATATTAGTGTACTTGCTTTATATGTCAGGTTAGACATTTCACTTATTACTTGCAAATTCATGCATATTATTATTCACTGTTATACAGTATTATGGAGTTTTATGCCGATATTCACCGCTTATTTACTGTCGATTCTTGGATTTCGGATTTGAATGAGATTCCTGGATTTGGGAGAAAACCGCAAGAATATATATAAACTTCTTTCTCTCTCTCTCTCTCTTTAAAATGAAAAGTACGGTTTTCTCGTGGTGTATGAGTCGTCCACCATGATGTTTTCTCGGTTATGAGATGGATTTCGAGACCCGATTCGAGGAGTTGGATGAACCGTCTGCGGGTACATGGTGGACCCGGTAAGGTACTCCGGGGCAAGAAGTTCGAGATGTAGACGATGAACCCGGCAGGGGAAGACTGCCTACCGGTGATTTTACCTGGCGCGTCGGATATCCGGAGGATACCGTTCGTGGTCATGTGATTGATGATAAGGGCCGATCCGGACTGACGGAGCCCTAGATAGTGAGATTTGAGACACCGAGATTTTGAGATTTGAGATATTGAGGTATTGAGATTTGATGATACAGGCCAGTCCGGATAGCCGGAGCCTGAGATATTGAGATATTGGGATTTATGTTTTGTGTCGATGCTAGACACTGTTTATGTTGATTTCATTGATGATACCTTATTTTAAATATACAGAAATCTCACTAAGTTATGAAAGCAGTTTCTTCATTTACATGTATTCTGTTTTCATGCATTCATACCTCATTCATATGATATGTTACTGCCTGAGGCACTGACACGAGCACTCGGTATTACACTTGGTATAGATGTTTACCCTTGCCACCTTTTCATCCTTCAGACTTTATCATATTGAGGATATTTATATGTATTGATCGTATTGACCTAGGATTGTGTCATACATACGATTTCTGCTCGGTGATATTTTCTACTCACGAGTTGGCAACTCACCCCCGTTGTGCCACAGTTTCTTGCAGGTTTTGCCGTACATGTTCCGTTACGGCTTTGCTGGCACACTGCTTCCTTTTTGGGTGATTTCTTTTGTAGGTGGGTTCACTTGTATCATGACCACTATTGTACCGTTATTTTATTCAGTTGTATCTAGTGACTCCATCAACCAAACTTGTATATTTATTCAGACATAGAGACCAGTGATGTATATTCTTTCGACCTTAGAGTCGCGCATTGTATTATTATGGCTTTCATGTTGTTTTGAGTTTCCTTTTGAGTTTTGATTCTCGCCTTTCGGCGTTGTATATTATATTTTTTGCGTGGTTGTGGCCGTCGATGGACGAAGAGCTAGCTCCCGCTTGGGGATACCTTTTATCATTGATGCATATATTTATCATGTTGTACCCCGTTCGGGGCCAGTATTTACAAAGGAAACGCTGCCGAAATTTTCAGAAAAGACTTGTGATTTTAAAAATGCATATTTCGGCTTATGTTGCAAAACTACTTGATTTAAATTAGTTTTTCCTTCACTCTACTTCTTTACTTGGTTTTGATTTCTTGGTTTTGGCTTACTTAGATTACGTACGTCTTGAGACGTTTCGTAATTTAAGTGCCGGTCATGTTCCATACTTTTCGGGTCGTGACAAAGTTGGTATCAGAGCGTTAGGTTTTACCTCCTGGGTATAGGATGACCCTTGGTTGATGGAGTAGGAGACTCAAGTAGAGTGACGTACCGTACGTATGTTCCGCGGCATATTTACGATACGATACTCCGCTTAAGAAGCCTTAGCATGTACATTTCTTTGCACAGTATTATATTCATTCATTCATGATTGAATGAAATTTTCTTGATGTGTATGGAAAATGTAAAATATCATAATCAAAGAAATTTGTAAACCGCAATCATTAACGGTGTTAATTGTAGCGCGTTAATGAATATAGATCGTCCACTGAGATGTATGTTTTGCTCGCTATTGTTTTAACTGAGTCGAAATGAAAAGAATAAAGAAAAATTGCAAGAAAATTGATTCAAGAATTTTGAAATTTAGTTTAAAGAAAAGTAAAGAACTAGATCTAAAGATCAAGAATCAATAAAGTTCTAGAAGATGTCCAAATCTAATGAACTATCAAGATTTGTAATGAAGCTCGTAGGAATCGATCGAATCTATAGTGAGGATGAAGACTTGTGATTACGCATTCCTATCCATTGATGATTTGTTGCTAGATCGATGACGATCAACGAGGATTAGGGATCTCTTGCGGAAACTAGGGTTTCATCATCTATCCCTTGTCCTTTCGTTGATTTTCATTCACATTCTAACCTCTAAGAAATTCAAGCATCGATCGTTGATCTCTAATTAAGAGCGAAAAAATTCAATAAAACATCTCACTCAAAACTAGGTTGTTAATGATTCAATTTCCTAAAGTTTACAAAACTCATAAGACTTAAAAATCGTTCAAGAATTTAATCATCATCATCTATTGATTTTCTCGATTCCTCCACGAGCGGAGTTTTTACTCAAACGTTATAACAAAGAAAACAATCAAGAATTGAGATCTCATCATAATGCTCAAATATAAAGATAAGCAAGATAAAGAAATTTCACCTTTTATTATTCAACAATTCCGTTACAATTCGCTAAAGAACTACAAGAATTGAGGAAAGAACTCGATCATCGAATTAGCTTCGCATCGTCTCCGTGAGTCGCGGATCGTCTTGGATCACTTGCTCGGTTGAAGATCTGCGTCGCTCCAAAAAGGCTCGATGGCTTCTTGCTTGAATCGGCACTCGATAGATCTTGAATTCGATCAAATTGTGTCACTCAATTTGATTTGAATTTTGATTTGGATCTACAATTTTTCCTCTCAAATGTTTTCAACAACTTTTCCTTCCAAAAACCAACAACCCTAAAACCCTAGATCTGGATCTCATTTTATAGCCTCCTCATTTGAATCTTCCCTCCAAAGCTAGGTTGTTAGAGAGAGGCTTCTAGAAGAAGTTTGTTGGAGGGAAGATTCTAGAATAAGGAATATTCTAGGGTAAGGTTGTTAGGCCGAGCCTTCTGGATGAAGCCATGTGGACTTTGGGAGTCTTCTGGAAGCATTGGCCATTACGAGGAGCCACGTGAAAAGATTTGCACTGCTGACGTGTTCATGAAGCCGCGGATCCGCCGCCAACAAGCCCATTCGGCCGTGGATCCGCGACCCTTTGGTGGCTTTGAAGCATGAAATTTTCTGGGTGATCTTGTGCTGGCTTTAGGGCTATTTCCTGGTATCTGGAATATTTTTATACTCTCTTGTTCACTGCCAGATCACAAGTCTTGAATTTGGCATATTTTTATCAGCACTTTTAACAGTTTCAGCTCTTTTACCTGGAATTTCCTGCACACATTCTCGAGACAAGTGTTGCGATATACAAAAGATAATGCGTGCAATGATAAACACTCAATTTCCCTCAAAATGTCGGTTATAATGTATAACACATGTTATTTGGTATTTTACAGACAATTTGCTAATATGTGCTATATTCATACCGAACACCTTTAGATGATTGCAATTAGTAGGGAAATTGATGTGTTAAAAATGCAATATTTTCGACTGATCAATGATCTATCCTCTTCGAGATTGGTATATGGTTTTGCTGCCACGATTACACGGGCAGAGAGTGCTACGGCTAGAATTACGGTCAGCATGAGCTCGTCACGGACGAGGACTGACCAGGGCGTGATTTCAGGGACATACGATTTGCATAGATGCACAGTGTTATTGTGTTTTCGCACCATGAGCGTTTGATGGATCGCTGTTATAAGATTTCTCGGGCGTGCAGATTTGCACCAGAGGATTGAGCCACTGATAGAGGCCGGCCAGAATGTGATGACCATTGATGTATCGCTTATTCATGATGATTGAGACACTGTTCAGTGTGCAAATGAATGAGCCAGTTGTTGCTGCGAATGACGAGATATTGCCCCAGATGTAGAGCTATTGCAGTACGAGTTGTACTTAGAGATATGATAGAAGGTCTCTAGTCACCCGAGGATGAATGATTAGGACATGTGGTTCGTTTGCTTACCCCGATACGAGGTCATTAGATAGATTGATTCCAGCTAGAGACGACTTCACGCAGGTACGTTGAGAGTCGATAGAGGCGATCGAATGTCAGAAACCCATATTCCAAGTTTAAAGTATTCGGAAAGACATGCAAGCAATTCTATGGACCCTCTAGAAGAATGAAACCCTAACTCGATATAATGACCGTGTGAAAGCCTTTGAACCTTAGGGTTTACGGCAGTTCCGCGGTGCCATTAGTGAGGCTTGGGTTTGTCCTTTTACGACTGGTCCACCGATGCTGTGGTATGTACTCGATACTATTAAATTGTACCCAAGATGTTGAGCTCTTGGGGGATTATGAGGTTTTGACGAATCGATCAAATGGTTCGACTTCATTCGGATGCTATGTAGTGAGATGCATTGCTTGGGAGACTCCAGATAGGAGTATAGCCATTGGAGCGCAGTCCATGCAGCCACAATGAGACGAGTCCGAAGTAGTCGACATTAGAGAAAAGTGGAGTAAGAGGTTCGTACGAGATCTTGATGAAATGACGTTCCACTTCGCCGACATCAGAGATGTAATACGCATGCAGAGGCATTGTATATGGATATATCTTCCAAAAGAGTCGCGATGAGTATGCAACCGTTCCGGAACAAGAAACAGATTTAGTGAAGGGTGATGACTTCCGGGCAGTTCGGCAGAAATGAGATTTTGGGAGAAACCTCGACAGGACCTTTCTGGAATAATTTACGAGAAGACTTGGACCCAGGAGTGGTCATTTTGTGCACATCCAGCAGGCCAGAGTTCGGCATCGTCGACGAGACATGTTATGAGTGACCACGACAGTTGGCCAGAGATTCTTAGAGGATATGCTTGAGCGGGACTATTCCGCCATACTTGATTGCGGTATTTTAGGTGATCTATTCGTATGATTGAGTTTTGATGACCGAGTTTTATGATATTTATTTTCTTGCACCATGGTTGCACCTACTATGTAATTATATTTTGTGCGTAGTTATTGCACGTGAGATATGGTTTATACACCGTTGTGTTGATTTATGATTTGTGCACAGTTATTGCACTTCGTATCGTTTTTTTGTGCCTTGGCTGCACATGCTTATGATTTCATGGATTTCATATATTTGAGTTGATTTTGTGCATATAGTACGCACCTGATTTGGTTGTGGCACTCAGTATAGTTCATATATGCTTGCAGTGCATTGATACGTATTTTGTGCACTACAGTTGCACAAGGCTTTGATTTGATATTATTGGAGGTATTGATTTTGACTTCATGCCTAGGGCATGCATATGATTTGACTTATGCTTACGGCATAGTTTTCATGCACTTTTAGTGTTTTGAGTAGATTTTGTGCATGCTGATGCACATGGTTGTGAGATTTGATACCACGGTATACCTGATTTGGATTTGAGATGTGTTGTATACCGTCGATTTCGATTGTGATGCTCGATATTTGTTTTGTGCACCTTGTGCACCTGATTAGATTCTTGCGCATATTTGACGCGTTTGGGTTGGATTTTGCGTATGTTCGGCGCATGATATTGGATTTTGTGATTTCGAGCATGTTGGACGCACAGGATTTAGATTTTTATTCGCGCATGATGGATGCACCTGATTTGGATTTTCGCGCATGTTGGGCGCATGATTTGAGATGCGATTTTGGTGCACACCAGATGCACTAAATCAGGATTCTTTATGCATATCTGATGCACCTGATTTTACTGTCAGGCACACACGTTGCCTCTGACAGGTGTTTCGTGCACACCCGTTGCACTTAGATGTTGTTTCTGTGCACATGTATGGCACATATATGGATTTTCATTTCCGTGTACACCAGACGCACGTAGCATCATATGCACCTTTTGGGATTGATTTCTTATGGAGCAGTACGTTTTTATGATATTTATTATTGTTTTCGTACTGAGTATGACTAGTCAGAGGACAGTACCTGGATATATTTTGTATGCATTGATAGTTATCGAAGGGATTTCCAAAAAGAGTGCTATAGTCTCAGTAATTACCTACGTGACTGAGATGGCACGAAACGTTTAAAACAAGAAAATCCTTCTAAATTGTTTTCAAAACGGCGGTACGTGCATGTAAACAAAGGATATATATATATATATATATATATATATATATATATAGAGAGAGAGAGAGAGAGAGAGAGAGTTATTTTCTCACTAGAGACGTCCGCGGTACGTGCAATGTTATGCGTATCGCACAGCGACTTAAAACGGTTTGGCATGCATTTCTTTCAGATGTTTACATGTATAGATTTGATGTTTGCAGGTATAGATTTGATGTTTACATGTATAGTTTTGATGTATATCATATTAGTTTCGTGTTGGATTTGACATTTGTGTCTTCGCCATGACTCCGATGATTGCGGGATGCTTGACGGAGTTTCGTTTTTGAGTTATCTGCTCTTTGTTCATGCGCAGGCATTGCTCTACGATGTGCTTGGTGTATTTATGATTTCGGGACCCCGACGGCTTAGGCTTTTACTGAAATGTTTTAGTGTTTGAGGGGTTTAAATTTAAATTCGGGGAACACTTATTATTTTGTGTGTATATATATGTATATGTATGAGGAGTTAAACTCCTAAGATATATATATTTTTTTGCTGATGAAGGGGCTTCTCCTCTTAAGCCCTGGATCTTCCCCAAAGTGGGGTTCTTGGAAGTGAGTCTCCTTCTTCCTCCTCTATTGGCAGGATCTTGGATGAACAAGAACTTATGAGATTTTTAAAAATCTCTCCTTTTTGAGATCTAATGGAAGATCTGAGTTCTCCTTTGTGGGTTTTGTGGTGAAAAACTATTTAGTTTTGGAAAACGAAGAGTTAAACTCTTGATTTAATTAAAAAAAAAGAGAGGAAGGTTTAGAACCTTGAGGAATGAGAAGATCACAGATCTTGATTCTTTTTTTTGGAGAGAGAAAAATTTGTTGTGATATTTTCATTATTTTGGCCTTTATAGGCTATACACTTTACATATAGCCCCTTGGGCGTTTCAAAATGGCATTTTGCCTATCCCATGGCTCATGTGCCATTTCTTTTTGCACATAAGCCATGGGCTTTACAAAAATTTGGCTTTATGCCCATTTTTCTTATATTTATTCATAAAATAAAAATAAAAGAAATACAATAAAATTATTTATTACAAAATTTTTATTTTGGCATGGGGGAAGGCCGGCCGCTTCATGTTCGGGCTCGACCCGGGCATTGGCCTACTTGACCCGGGGCTTGGGCCCGCTTGACTTGGGGTTGACTTTGATTTTGACTTGGTCAACCGGGGTGTAAATTTCGACCCTAAAAATGTTCCTCCCATCAATAAATGCATACATCATATGTGGGTCGTGTGCATGAAATTGATGGATCTTCTTTCACGTGGAGACGATTTGATTTGGTTCCCGCTTTTTGGGAAGCCAGCACTGCCCTTTTTATGACATGGACAGTCGATGCTGCCCTTTTAGCGACTTGGAAGGTCGGTGCTGCAATTTTAGCGACGTGGACGGTCAATGCTGCCATTTTAGCGACATGGACGGTCTATGCTGCCCTTTTAGCGACTTGGATGGTCGTTGCTGCCCTTTTTGCGACATGGACGGTCGATGCTGCCCTTTTAGCGACTTGGATGGTTGATGCTGCCATTTTAGCGACTTGGACGGTCGGTGCTGCCCTTTTACCGACTTGGACGGTCGATGCTGCCCTTTTAGCGACTTGGACGGTCGGTGCTGCCCTTTTTGCGATGTGGACGGTCCATGATGCCCTTTTAGCGACTTGGACGATCGATGCTGCCATTTTAGAGACTTGGACGGTCGGTGATGCCATTTTAGCGACTTGGACAGTCGATGATGGATTTGACTTGCTCCGCTCCTTGCGGTGTTAGGGATGAAGTTGACTTGTTTCCGAGGTGGAGTTTGATTCTGCCCGGGAGGTCATTGGTTGTTTTTTTGATTTGTTGTGATTTGGGTTGACATCAGCATCACTGCACTGGAATATGGTACCAGAGGAGAATCATCATCTGCCATGAGGAGATTTCCCTCATTCCCAGTTTAACGACTTAGGGGTCATCTGTTTCCAGTTTAACGACTTAGAGATCATTTGTTCCCAGTTTAACGACTTAGAGGTCATCTGTTCCCAGTTTAACGACTTAGAGGTCATCTGTTCCCAGTTTAACGACTTAGAGGTCATCTATTCCCAGTTTTATGACTTAGGGGTCTATTGGATTGGAGTTTGGAATTTTGGTATTAGGGTAGGCATCAGCGTTGCTAACACTGAAGCACATGTGCCAGGAGTAATTCATCATTTGCCTTTTCCTGTTAGGGAGCGATAGCTTAAGAGACAGGTTTAGGTCCCTATCACTTAAGACTTTTCAATTTTATGAGCCGTAAGGGTCCCATAAAAGCATTTTCTCCCTACGAGTCGAAAGGATCTCGTAGGTGTACTTTCTCCTTAGGAGTCGTGGGGACTCCCAAGTGTGTTTTTCCTTTGTGAGTCTAAGGTTCCCAGGAAGGTTTGTTCTCCTCATGTATCGTGAGGACGCATGAGTGGGTCTTTCCTAATGGAGCATGATTCCAAGGGCGGAGACCGGCCGCTGGACTAGTGATTGCGGTGGGGTATGGGTATGCTGAGAATTATTTGAGCCCGTGGATTGTATACGGTAGTCAAGTTAGGGACTATCCGTAGGGCTGGGAGAATTTTGAGAAATTGGATTTTGGTTGGCGTCTGCATCGCTGCACTGGAATATGGTACCAGGAGCGACTCATCATTCGCCGTTTGGGGACTTGGAATTTGGATCTTGTTTGGCATCAACATTGCTGCACTGGAATAATGCTAGGAGCAACTCATCATTTGCCTCGGGAGGACTTGGGATTTGGGTTTTTGGTCGGCATCAGCACCGCTAACACTGAAGCGAAATGCCAGGAGCGACTCATCATTTGCCATGGGGGAATTTCCCCCGTCCCCAGTTTAACGACTTAAGGGTCATCTGTTCCCAGTTTAACGACTTAGGGGTCTATTGGATTGGATTTTGGAATTTTGGGGTTAGGATAGGCATCAGCGTTGCTTACACTGAAGCACATGTGCCAGGAGAAATTCATCATTTGCCTTTTCCGGTTGCGAAGCGGTGGCTTAGGAGACAGGTTTAGGTCCCTATCACCTAAGACATTTCAATTTTATAGGCCGTAAGGGTCCCATAAAAGTATTTTCTCCCTACGAGTCGTAAGGATCCCGTAGGTGCATTTTCTTCTTAGGAGTCATGAGAACCCCCAAGTGTGTTTTTCCTTTGTGAGTCGTAAGGATCCCACGAAGATTTTTTCTTCTCATGCATCGTGAGGACACATGAGTGGGTCTTCCCAATGGAGCATAATTCCAAGGGCGGAGACCAGCCGCATAACTGGTGATTACGGTGGGGCATGGGTATGCTGAGAATTATTTGAGCCCGTGGATTGTTTAAGGTAGCCAATTTTGGGACTAACCGTAGGGCCGGGAGAATTTCGAGAAATTAGATTTTGGTTGGCGTCTGCATCGCTGCACAGGAATATGGTACCAGGAGCGACTCATCATTCGCAGTTTGGGGACTTGGAATTTGGATTTTGTTTGGCATCAGCATTGCTACACTGGAATAATGCCAGGAGCAACTCATCATTTGCCTCGGGAGGACTTGGGATTTAGGTTTTTGGTCGGCATCAGCACCGCTAACACTGAAGCGAAATGCCAGGAGCGACTCATCATTTGCCGTTGCCTGTTGGGGAATGATGGCTTAGGAGATAGATTTGGGTCCCTATCACCTAAAACTTTTCAATTTTATGAGCCGTAAGGGTCTTATAAAAGCATTTTCTCTCTATGAGTCGAGAGGTTCTCGTAGTTGTATATTCTCCTTAGGAATCGTGAGGATTCTTAAGTGTGTTGCTCCTTTGTGAGTCGTAAGGATCTCACGCAGGGATTATCTCCTCACAAGGTCGAGATGACTTTACGAGTGTATTTTCTCTCTTTTCACGAGTTTGCGCCCTTTCGGGTTTTCACAAACTCGCCGGCAGTCTTGCTATTTTTACTCATGGAGCCTTTGCGGGTTTTCATCCGTGCCCGTTTTGCTTGTGGACATACCGTTTTTTTTGCGCTGGTGGGATTTTAAAAGTAGTCTCACTGGCAGGACTTGGGAGAGATAGGGGTCGTTTACGCCCGTGGATTGTATACGGTTTTGCAGGATGTATGATCCAGACCGCAGGGCCGGTGTGCTCAATTCGCATGCGACTTGGAGCATTCACGCGTAGTATTTCTTGAGATATCGGCCATTGATGGGTGGCATGGGCCTTTCTCCCTCGGCACTTATTAGTTGGTAGGATCCTCCGTCGAACACTTTCTTGATGACGTATGGTCCTTCCCAGTTTGGCTCGAATTTTCCCTTACCATGTCGATTTGGGATGATCGGTCTTTTGAGGACCAACACCAATTCACCTTTCTTGAAAGCGCGGAGACGAGTCATCTTGTTATAGGCCCGTGACATTTGGGCTCGGTACAGCTACAGATTCTGCTGTACTGAAGCCTCTTTTCTTCAAGGGCGTCGAGCTCTTCAAGCCGAAGGTGCACGTTTTCCTCCTCCGTCAACTCGTGCTGAACGGCTATTATCAAGCTTGGAACTTCGACTTTGACGGGGAGGACCGCCTCCACTCCGAAGAACAATGAGTAGGGAGTCGACTGAGTTAGAGTACGGTGCGTGGTACGATATGCCCACAACGCCTCATGAAGTTTGAGATTCCAGTATATCTTGTTGGCTGAAGCATTTTTCCTCAGGAGCTTGCATAGAGTCTTATTGAAGGCTTCGGCTAGCCCATTGGCTCTTAGATTATAGATGGAGCAATATCTCCAGTCTATCTTGTGTTGAGTAGCAAATCTTGAGACCTTGAAGCTCTTGAAAGAAGGCCCGTTGTCAGAAATGATTCTTCTTGGTGTACCAAAGCGGTATAAAATATTATGCTGGAAGAACGTCAGAATATTTTCTGTCTTGACTTCTATTAGCGGGACGACTTCAGCCCATATGGAGAAGTAGTCTGTTGCAGCAAGTATGAACTGATGGCCTTTGGATGATGGAGGATCAATTGGACCAACAATGTCGGTGCCCCAAACTTCGAAGGGCCACGCCGCCGCCGTAGGATGCAACGGATTGGGATGCTTGTGAATGAAATCACCATGGATTTGGCAGATATGGCATTTCTTTGCATGCTCCTCGCAATCCCTTATCATGGTGGGCCAGTAATATCCAAGATGTTTGATCTGAAGCCGCATTTTGGGGCCAAACTGGTGAGCCCCGCAGACGACTGAGTGAACTTCTTTCATAACCTTTTGGGCTTCGGCCGATGACAGGCACCTGAGCAAGAGTTGGTCATATGATCTGCGGTATAGAGTATTATTTACAAACACGTATTGGAGAGCTCTCTTCTTCAGCTGAATCCTTGCAGATTTTCCTTCGGGCAGCTTGTCGTATCGGAAGTATTCTATGAAAGGTTCTCTCCAATCGAGATCGTTTTAGACGATCGAAGCTTCTTCGGAAGGACTGCTTTTCTGTTCCGCGCTTTCCTCTTCTCGTAGAGAGACTGGGGGTAGAATTTGCCGGCTCCTGACTGTGATCAGAATTTCGCCCATGTCAGGAGCAGCCAGCTCCTTGGCTAAGCGAGCGAGTACGTCAGCCTTTCCATTCAACGCTCTAGGGACTCTCATTAGTTCAATGTGAGCGAACCGTTTCATGAGTTCCACCACTCGGCTTCTGTATCGAGCTAACTCGGGTTTGTATACCTTATAGTCGCTGCTTACTTGGTTGACGACAAGCTGGGAGTCACCGTAAACCCATAGTCGAAGGATTTCCATTTCTATGGCGAGCTCCAGACCAGCTATCAGAGCTTCATACTCAGCTTCATTATTTGTTCGAGGCTCAGAGAGAGCAAAAGAACGCCGTAGGGTTCCCATTGATGGCGTGATGAATTCCAATCCTATCCCTGCTTTTATCTCCAGGACGCTTGATTTGCTGGAGGCCCTTATTGATGAGGCCCCATCGAAGTAGAGCTCCCAACATGGCTCGCTATCCTCGAGGTGCAATATTTATTCATCGGGTAACTCGCAATTGAGCGGTGACCCTTCCGATATGGGATGAGCAGCGAGAAATTCCGCAAGAGCTTGCCCTTTTACTGCTTTTTGAGGAGTATATACTATGTCAAACTCAAGTAGCATGACAGCCCATCTCGACATTCTACCGGCTAGGCTTGCTTTGGTCATTAAGTGTTTGAGCGGGTCGACCCTAGAGATCAGTATAACCCGATGAGAGAGCAGATAGTGCCTCAGCTTCTTCACAGCGAACAACAGAGCCAGGCATTTCTTTTCGATCGGGGAATAGTTGTGTTCCGCCCCAACTAAAGTTCGACTGAGGTAGTATAGGGCATTCTCTTTTCCCTCCTCGTTGTTCTGGGCAAGGAGCGCACCGAGTGATTCATCTAGCGCGGCAGTGTAGAGAATCAGCGGTTTATTTGGAATGGGAGCGGCCAGCACTGGATGGTGCAACAAGTACTGTTTGATGCTTTCGAACGCTTCTTGACATTCGGCATCCCAGACAAAAGAAGCTCCTTTCTTCATGAGGTTTGAGAAGGGCCTAAATCTCCTCGATAGATTTGAGATAAAACTCCGTATATAAGCGAGCTTTCCTTGAAAAGATCTTAGCTGCGTCAGACTCTTCGGAGGGGGCATCTCCATGATGGCCTTTATCTTGGACGGGTCAACTTTAATCCCTCGATGTCGGACTATGAGGCCCAGGAATTTTCCCGATGACACGCCAAAAGTGCACTTCAGAGGATTCATTTTCAGATCGTACTCTCTCAGTCTGGTGAGAACGGTCCTAAGATCTTGAATGTGGTCAGCCTTGGCTTTAGTCTTGACGACCAGATCATCAATATAGCATTCGACGACTTTATGGATTAGGTCATCAAAGATATTGGACATTTCCCTTTGATATGTAGCACCTGTGTTCTTCAGTCCGAACGACATCACTTTGTAGCAGTATATTCCGATCGGGGTTCGAAATGCTGTATTTCTCATCCTCAGGCGACATATTGATCTGATTATATCCAGACGAGCCATCCATAAAGGTGAACAGCTCATAATTTGAGGTGTCATCGACCATCATTTCCATGACCGATAGCGAGAAGTCGTCTTTAGGACATGCCTTGTTAAGGTCCCTGAAATCGACACAAACTCGGATCTTCCCATTTTTCTTCTTCACCAGGACTATGCATGCGATCTAGTCCGCATATTTCTCTTCCCTGATGAAGCCGGCATCGATGAGTTTCTTGGTTTCCTTGATGACCTTTTCTTCCAGTTCCCTTCTCATTCTTCGAGTAGCTTGTTTGACTGGCTTAGCATCAGGAGATATAGATAGCTTATGCACGTCCACTTCAGGGGAAAGGCCAGGTATTTCTTTGTACGTCCACGCGAAGCAGTCGACGAACTCGTGCAGCAGGGAGATTATCAGCGCTTTCATTTCCTCTGACAAGAGTGAGCTGATGTAGGTCAGCCTTGGATTATCGGGCGTTCCCAAATCGATCTCAGTTAGCTCATCGAAGGTTGCTTGTCCGCCATCATCGAGCTCTTGAGGGGCTTCTTCTGGCTTGGCTGACTCGTCTTCACCATTTGACTCTTCGCCGGCTTCACCAATATGGATCATGTAGCATGCCTTGGAATCAGGCTGGATGAAACCTATGCCCCGTCTATCTGGAATTCGTCCATCGATGAGTGCTCGGACCTAAGGCGGATGCCATAGCCCTTCGTAAAACTTCGCTTCAGAGTCCGTTTGATATAGCCGACATCTGCATCTTTTGAAATATTGCCGCATCTCGGGTATATAGTATCTGGGATTGAGGACGGCTCTTATGCCTCTCTCATAGGGAAGGTACGCGACAGACAAATTCTACGGATGCACAACGGAGTTTGGCCCATAAAACAGGATGCCCTTCTCTCCACTTTTTATCCCGGGAACGTAGAAAGTTTTCAGTTGATCCACGGTAGAGACTAACAATGCATCGAGCTCTTTGCACATCCGTTCCGGTCCCTTGTGATGGCCAGGGACCCTTCTGCGATTTCAAAGGTTTCTCATAGTTTCTCTTGTTGCATGGGGGTCCAATCTGCACCGCTGTTGCACGGCAAGTCCTCTTCCTCTGACTCTTCAGTGTCCCTGCCAAAATGAGGGCGGACTTTGCTGCTAGATGGGCCTTCAGTATCAGATTCGTCCGTATCGCTACCGAAACGAGGGCGATTTTTACGGAAGGACGGACTTCCAGCGTCGGACTCATCAGTGGCACTACCAAAATGCGGACGCACTTGGGTGTTTTTGCTTCTGAAAGTGACAGCTGGGTCAGATTTGCTTTTGAGTTTCGGGGCTGTTATGTCTTTGGTCAGCTATGGCTCAGCATTTTGGACGTTCATAAAGTACCGAGAATCCTTATATCAGAGTTCATGCACACCGAACGGCTAGATGTCTCCGTCAATGCGTCTTTCTTCGCCATTTTTAATATACTTCATACATTGATGGAGAGTTGACGGAATGATGCCATAATCGTGGAGCCACGGCCGCCCCAAGAGAATTTTATAAGACGTGTCAGCGTCGATCACGTATATCTTAGCTTCGGTCTGCAGATCCCCAAATTTGATTGGCAGAGCAATGGACCCCAAAACTTGCTGGCAATTTTGGTTGAAGCCTTGAATGACAATCCTTTCCCTTGACAGGTGTCGGACATCCATCGACAAACTCTTCAGAGTTTGCAAGTTCATGATGTTCACTGAGGACCCCGGATCAATCAATATGCGATTAATCCGGTCTCCGTCGCTGTACCCTGTCACGTAAAGCGGCCGATTATGCTCAGCCGTTCCCAGTAGCAAGTCTCCGTCTTTAAACATGACTGCGGCGGCAAGCAGAGCGTACTGGGTTTCTTTCATATTAATTTCCGCAAAGCGAGCCTGATACCGCTCGGGGTATTGTAGAGCGTGAATGAGAACCTCTCTAAGCTCTTTAGATAGGACCAAGGCATCGTAGATGCTCAGGAGAGACGAAAGCTTCCGATGAGCCAAGACATTATAGTCCACTGAGGAAGGACTTGAGTTTTCATCAGCCGGTTCTCTACCATCTTCCTCATTAGCCACCTATTTCTCCTTTCCTTTTGGGGCGTTGCCCTGATTTGGCGGTAGAGCCCTGCCGCTTCTGAGCTGAATTTGATTGGCCTTTGTGGCGAGCTCCTCGTCCTCTTCGGGAAAACAGAGCTCCCCCTCAGAGTCGCTGCCCAGATGGATGGCGTAGCAGGTCACTATAAGGATCTCTTCATTGGAGTCTTCTTTTAACTCCTCCAGAATTTCAACTTCTTCTACAGGGAAGAAATCTTTCAATTGAATTAGAGTTCTTTCCTTTTGTTCATAGTCTTCGAGGGAATCGATATATTTTTGAATGGTCGATCTCCCTACAGACTCTTTTTTGCGCCGAGCAGCACTTTTCTTCTTCTTGAGCTTCTTGTATTTTGAGCCTGATGGAGCCACATTGGCAGCTGGAATGGTAGGCTTCTTCTGCCATTCCCATTTCGTCCTGGGCTCTTTCTGAAGTAGATTTAGCATCTTCTTCGTCTTGTTAGATACGTGATTACTCCAAGGAGGCTGCGGTGAGTCGGTTTCATTTCTCAGGGCAGCGGGTCCTGCTGTCTGCTCCCAGAAAGATTCAGCTTCTGTCTGTATAAAGTTGGTGGTTGCAACTTGATTGTTCACCAACATACTTTTGTACAACTCGATCTCTCCAGCCTTGTACTGCTTCTCAACCCAATCTTTGAAAATATAGCAATCCTCGATCGTATGGCTCACTACTCGGTGGTACGGCCAATACAGGGGATTGTCGGTCATTTTTGCTTCTTGAGGTCTTTTCGACTCTGGCAATTGTAGACCGTTGTTCAAGGCGTCTTTAAATATCTTTCGGACGTTGTCCCTCCTGAAAGAGTAAACCTTGTTCTTTTTCTTCTCTAGGGAAGGCCCATCTCCTCCCAGCAATGGCTTTCGAGACCGGTTGGTTTTGGATTCGCTCGTGTAATACCCTAGTTCATTTATACCAGTTCTAGTTCATGTATTTCTTTGTTTATGGTATTTTCCTGATTTATTGTGTTTTGGGTGCGAATAGTGTATTTGACATTTGTATTTGCATCCGACCCGACCCGCATGCTTGAAACCATTCTTGATTCATGTTTATGATTTATCCTGATCTGTTACATGGACTCGTGCACTTTCATTTTAATTTATACATCTTGAATACTGGCATTTTATCTGGCATTTGGATTTTTATAATATAACATTTTAAGTCACATAAAATATTTTTAAAATACATTGCATGGCCTGCATGATACCCCTAGCCACGTGGTAGCATCCGCGCATCTTGTTCTCGTCCCGTTCAGTGAAACGGACTTGTTTGGATGGCTACGCGCATGTACATGCATCCATTCTTGGGGGTATGCATTTTTCGTTATCCGGACATTCATTTTTTATTTTGGTCGATATGTTTATTTTTCGTATTTTAAAACTGAATTTTAGACCCGACCCGGGCATGTTTTGGACTATGTTTGTATTTACCAGAATATCAAATTTTATTTATATAATATTAATTTTATAAATTGATACAAATTAAAATTTAGTTAACTAATAAAAGATTTTTTAAATTTAAATCCAAACTAATTTCCTAACAAACTAACAACCCCTTTCTCTCTCTCTCTCTTCTCTGCATATATATATATATATATATATTTATATTTATATATATTTTATTTATTTAATTTTTTTCTTTCCTTATTTAATACACAGCCTCTTCTTCTTACTTCTTCTTCTTTCTTCTTTCTTTTTCTTGATCTTGTTTCTTGATTCCGGTGATCACCGTCGAAGCCGTGCTCGTCGCTGACGATCCGAGTGATCCAGTGAACGTACCTGACTTGCGTGATCACCCTCGTACGTTGTTTGGAACCGTTCCGTGTACCGTGCGCGCGTCGCGACATTTCGCCGACGAAGGACGTTCCGTACACATCCGTTCTTGTTCCGTCGAGGTAAGTTAATCTTACTACATGCTACATACCTCATTATATACCTATTTGAATAAATATCACACCTGTATTTTAAATCAAGCATCACATGTTTCATATTACAGCCTTTCGACGTTCCGTTTACATTTGTATAGTGCATTTCAGATCTAGAGCATGCAAACCAATCTTAATTACATGCTATATTGCTTTAGACGCATATATTTTAACAAATGGAATAACTGTATTTAAAATCATGCACCCCATGTTTAGTTTTATAACTTTTCGATATTCCGTTTGCATCCATTCATATCATTTCAGATCCAGGTCATGAAAACTTATCTTGTTACATACTATACTATCATATACTGCATCAAATTGAATAGTTACATTTCATATTTCTTAGTTATATGTTCCGCACTTGTTAGTTTATCATTTTACGATTATGTGATACCTGTTTGCATCCATATAATTTAAAATATATATCGTCGTAATATTTCTTATTATTATCTTTAATTTGTTTATAATCTATATTTTATAATGTTATACATTTGAAAATATTATAGTTTACACATGAAATGTCGTTGCAAAGAGGATACGACAAATCTAAAATTTACTGTACACCTTACCTTATAAAATTCATTATAAATCATAGAAAAATCATTAGTATACGTTCTTTAGTTCGTTATGAAGCTAACTCAGAATAATATCACTCTATAAAATATTTACTTGCAAAATAAATTGTTTAAATAATGTAAAATTCAAATGAAAATATCTCTAAACTGCTGTCCAGGAAAATTCCAGTAGCAAACTTTCAACTTCGAATGTTAATAACTTTTTTTAGGAATAACCTGAGATACTTCAAATTATAAAAATGAAAACCTTATTGAATTATCTTTGTTTTCGTATAAGACATGTCCCTTTTGGAGAACGTTTGTTATTTTTAAGCTATTTTACAAATCAGGGTGACGCTGAATTTCTGAACGGAACTTTTTTGTGCATGGTTAATCAATACCACTTTTATAGTTTTTAATCGGTTTAAATATGTTATCCATGTTAATATTATTATATCAATATGTTAGTGTGCCTACCACTGTTGGGTTACTAGGCACACTAACACAATATATATTTAATAAATAATAGTGCTTGTGTTTTAATATTCAACAAATTTTACCGATTTACAGTTTTATAGTATCCGTCTGTATCCATACGGTTTAATACATATCTAGTTGCACACCGAGACCATATTATTTCATGTTACTGTTGTATTAGTGCAACATGCTTGATAATTGTGCATCCTACATAGTCATGATATAACCCCTGACAAAATATTTGTGCATCCATACTTTACCGTGCATCCGTACTTGCTACAGTTTTAGTATGAGCATCCGCTTGACACATGTGCACTACCTGTCATGACCTGCTATACTACTGCTTGACTTGATACTTGATACACCACTACTTGACATGATATGATATATGTACACTACCTGACATTACCTGATATATCACTACTTGACATGTTACCCGATCCTGTTTCTAATACTGACAATCCTGACATATTGTCCCGATGGACATATCCTATTTTCTGTACAGACAAACATGTTCCTTCTTGATCCTGTGTTGGCATTAGTCTCAGATTTATAAATACCTGACTTACACACATAACTTGGGGGTATGGGGAAATCAAGAATGTAGTTGAACGTAACTCAAAGGGCTATTATATCATTTTACTGTGGTCCCGTGGGGAATGAACGGGACATAGACTCACAGTCTATTACATCATTTTACCGTGGTCCCGTGGGGAATGAACGGGGCATAGATCGATGGATTACGATGAGAATTACATTAATTGATTTCGAATAACTTTAGAGTAGATAACCCTATAGCACAGTTTAGACTACTCACTGCACTTCACCTGTTTATATCATGTTCACTGATCTATATTCATGTTACGGTTTACTTGCTACTGATGACTTGTTACTGTTCATACTTCATGCCTGCATATTAATTTCATCACATCCTGCTTGCTTAGAATTATTGATATTTCGCACTGACTTCTGGGTTTTGCATGGCCCAGATCCATTATCATTATCGCAGGCAGTCCAGGAGTATTTTGATCAACAGGCCGAGCAAAGAGGACCTGTTATTAGTTTAGTTTAGTTTCCTTTCAGTATTTTCATTCCTGATGTGAGCCCGCATTATGGGACGTACATTCCAGTTATTATTGTATTGGATCTTTTTGCTTCCGCATTATTTTATTTCATGACTCGTTTATTCTGGCTTATGGACATGTGTTAGATAGTTTATTTTACTGTTCTTGATATCTCTACAGCCGTAATGTGATTATGGAGGGATATTTCCTATCCACAGGTAACATGGTTGGCTCTGTCACGTGCCTATCTTAGCGCACTCTAGGAAGCGGGGCGTGACAGGGTTTGTTTGGTATCAGAGCCATATGATTTAGGTTAATCGGGTTTGATTCTTTTATAGTTGGGTATTGGACCCAATACACGAATCAGAAAACCCGTGATTAGGAATATGTCCTGCCACATTGTTATCATGATTCTTGAATCATATCATTCTCTTGACCCCTGTCCTGACGATATACAAACAACTTTGCATCTCGAGTTGAAATTCTTTTGGTTCCTTATTGTTTCTTCCGTCCTATTCCTTTGATTCTGATACTAGGATTTGGACGACTTGAACGGAGTTATGTGATTGTAACTATGAACTGCAGCATGGTTACAATGCGGTACTTTATTTAAGTAACTTGGATTCTAACGGGGGAGGTATATTTAGGGTGTTCGTGTGTGTGTGTTCGTGTGTATATGTATATATACATGTATGTATGTATATATGTGTGTGTGTGTGTGTGTGTATGGGGAAAGGGCATCCAAAAGATGCGTGAGAAAAAGTGCCAGCGCCTTGGGCGCAAGGGCGCTAGTGCCTCACGTGCCAGGCACGTGTGCCCTCGGGCGCTAGCGCTTTGGACGCTAGCACTTTGAGCGCCACGGTGCTAGCGCTTCACGTGCCAGGTGCGTGTGTGCTCGGGTGCTAGCGTTCTGGGTGCAAGGGCGCTAGCGCTCTAGGCGCTCGGGCTCTATCGCTCGGGCTCTATCGCTAGGGCTCTATCGCTTTGGGCGCTAGCGCTTTCGGCGCTAGCGCCTCACGTGCCAGGCACATAGGCGCTCGGGCGCTAGCGCTTTGGGTGCTAGCTCGAAAGCGCTAGCGCCTCACGTGCCAGGCACATAGGCGCTCGGGCGCTAGCGCTTTGGGTTCTAGCTCTTTGGGCTCAAGGGCACGTGGGCACTCTGGCGCTAGCGCTTTGGGCGCAAGGGCGCTCGCGAGGCAAAAGGGACTTGGTCCCTGAAATAGGAGTTGTACTCCCAGAAAGGAACACTTATTATTTTATGTGTGTGTGTGTGTGTGTGTGTGTGTGTGTGTATATGTATATGTATGATGAGTTAAACTCCTAAGATATATATTTTTTTTTTTGCTGATGAAGGGGCTTCTCCCCTTGAGCCATGGATCTTCCCCAAAGTGGGGTTCTTGGAGGTGGGTTTCATTTTTCCTCCTCTGTTAGCAGGATCTTGGATGAACAAGAACTTATGAGATTTTTAAAGATCTCTCCTTTTTGAGATCTAATGAAAGATCCGAGTTCCCCTTTGTGGGTTTTGTGGTGAAAAACTATTTAGTTTTGGAAAAGGAAGAGTAAAACTCTTGATTTAATTAAAAAAAAGAGGAAGGTTTAGAACCTTGAGGAAGGAGAAGATCACATATCTTGATTCTTTTTTTTTTTTGGAAAGAGAAAAAGTTGTTGAGATATTTTCATTATTTTGGCCTTTATAGGCTATACACTTTACATATAGCCCCTTGGGCGTTTCAAAATGGCATTTTGCCTATCTCATGGCTCATGTGCCATTTCTTTTTGCACATAAGCCATAGACTTTACAAAAATTTGGCTTTATGCCCATTTTTCTTACATTTATTCATAAAATAAAATATAAGAAATACAACAAAATTATTTATTACAAAATTTTTATTTTGGCATGGGAGGAAGGCCGGCCGCTTCATGTTCGGGCTCGATGGGCATTGGCCCACTTGACCCGGGGCTTGGGCCCACTTGGCTTGGGGTTAACTTTGATTTTGACTTGGTCAACCGGGGTGTAAATTTCGACCCCAACACTCACTTTATAAAATAAATGTACATATATATCAGTTTGAAATTGGTGCATAACAACGGATATTCAAAACCAAATATTTGCTGTCCGGCAAAAACCCAGGTGATTTCCTCAAATATCACCAATTACAACGAATTCCGATATAACGAGGATCTAATCACCCAATTCTCAATATCTTACCCCCACTCATCATCTGTCACACCATACAGATGTGAGAAACTGATCTGGTAAATACATACCCTGGAGTTAGATTCCAATTGGGAAAACAGTTTCCAACTAATATCGCACAGTCGGACTGAAACATGAAAATGTTTCGAAAGGGTTAACCTGGTATTCCTAGTAACGCCTCTTCCATTATCCTGATTCATGACAGTAACCATATGCTTACCTGCCCTCACTTCAATCCCTTTATTATGTCTTTACTTATTACCTTTTGTACACCTTCTTTAGGCTAATTGGCTTTCTTCCTTCCCCACCCTTCGGCACGAGCCTAAGATTTGGAAGAAGACTATCCAATAAGCGTAATAGGTGTACACTCCATATGCCAGGAGCCCTCGCAACCTGAGAGAAGGTAATGGAAAAAGACATATGAATAATCCTATTTTATTTCTCCTAAACCGAAAACCATCCTCGAATATGGAACGAATTCCTTCGAGTTCGTATGTGACTATACGATGGCATGTCCAAGCATTATGGACGTTCGTAGTGATATGAAGTGTTCTGGAGAAATCCAAAGTGGATGTGTGAGTGGTTGGGGCATACACGGTTTTATCGTGAATGATAGCAGTCGCAATTTTTTTGTCGTTATTCTAATCCCTTTATATGTTTTTACTTATTACCTTCTATACACCACCTTTAGGCTAATTGGTTTTCTTCCTTCCCCACCTTTCGGCACCTGCCTATGGTCTGGAGGAAGACTATCTAATAAGCTCAATAGGTGTACCCTCTCCTAATCCTAGGAGCCCTCACAATCTGAGAGAATGTAAAGAGAAAAGACAACCGAATAATCCTATTCAATCTCTCCAGAACCAGAATCCATCCTCGAATCTGGAATAAGTTCTTTCGAGTTCGTATGTAACTATACGATGGATTTATCCAATAGGAGTGGATATTCATAGTAATACGAGGTGTTCTGGAGAAACGCAAAGGTGATATAGAGGTGGAAATGATATATGCGACACAGTGACATTCCAAAAACCAAAGTGTTTTAAGAAGGTTCAGTTAACTGGGTTCATGAGTTTTAGTTTAGGGCGGGTCATAGTCGCAACCAGAGAGAGAGAGAGAGAGAGAACACTCAGGGTGCACTCTAACCTAGATCAGAATGGTTAATCACTTTATCTAATCAGGATGTCTCCCACTGTATCCTCGAATTCTCCTCCAAACCCTAAAGGAGAATTAGTTGGGATAATCTAAAATCACCCGAGGAGTAATCTTACTCATCAGTGGGAATAGGGATCTAACTATTATCGCATGATAACTTGATGGAATCCATTCAAGTCACCATACTCCAGAAGGTATGTACAAGCCTTGCAAGTTTCCTGAATATTTGAAACTCCCGATGTGATTTTTACCCCAAGCGGCTTATGACCTTGACAGAGGTCAACATATCATAAGTCGCAAGTCAAGTTCAACCCGTCATTGTCCTGGATTACTTAGACCCACCCGCACGGGCCCTTGATAGAGGTCTGTTGGATATATGTATACCCTAGAGGCCATTATATGATAGTGGATATATTTATACATGTATATATATACAGAGGACATTCTTGCTCGACATGATAGTATGCTATCGGTTACTCTTTATCTGACATGTTCACTTGATCATGCTTTTATTCATTTGTACATGTTGATAAACCCCTGAGGATGTTTACTTGACTACTGTGATTATGATGCAGATCATACTAGTGTGACATGTGTAGTTTATAATCATATCCTGAAATGTCCCTAGTCGTAGGAATATCGAGACGGGGCATCGATATTCCAGAGTAGACTAGCGTATACGACACTAGATCCATGAGATGGGCGATGGATGTTCTCATATACATTGATGTTTGACATCGAGATCGTATGCGGGTGCTCAGTGGAGACTGGGTACACTGGACGGACTCACCGAGAACTCCTATATGGTATTATATGTATCGTCGGATAGCAGTTCTCAGGTGACACTGGTACAGGTTAGTCTGTAGACCCGAGACCGTCATAGAGTCTCATGTGTTCTCCCACTGTACTTTGATTTCCACCCTACCACGGCTCTACTGAGTCGTGCAAACAGGTTTTGGGTACAGTCCCGTGACACATGGAGGCAATGAGCGATAGGAGGGGTTTTGTCTCTCCCGGTATTGGGGGTTGATGTTGCGCTGTGCGTGGTTGGCTATATCAGTAAGTCCCTGGCCAGGACTGTTGAGATTTACTGATAAATGTTATCAGTAGTTTCTCGATCTGTTATAGACCATTCATCGGCACGACTTATTGAGTTATTGGGGTCGACGTTTCCATCCCTAGACTCGATATGCAGTATATCTGACGAAGAGACTGGACTGTACGGTAAGTGTTGCCGGTTGGCTCGACAGGAGTTTTTACAGGCTCGCTTGTTTTTTTTCTGATCGCTCAATACCTAGAAGCCGTTATGCACTGCTGGTGTCGCTGACGGTTTGTGGGTATGTGATATGATCACTGCCTACTGCTAGCATATTGACGAGTCTTAGAGTCCCACAATAGGGTCACCTAGCTCAGGCAAAAAGATGTGGGGTGCATATGGGGATATGCGCAGGTGCTTAATTAAAGGCGTGTATACGATACCGCATTATAATCTGGCGTTTTCTATTGGTCAGGTCGTATGTGATATGACCGGATTATTAAATCAAGTGTTGGTTTAATAATGACCATTAGCTTTTTCATTTAAAACCTTTTCTTTTTGCATGCATGCATGAATGAGTGTATGTGCACATGTTGATGTGTATGCGCACATACATGCATACATACTTGTCATGGTTGTTGATATATTGGAGATGGGAATGCAAGACTCACATGGTATCAAATATTCATATATTTTATTTATTGAGAAAAATGAAATGGGATTAATTCATGGTTAAGAGTTTCTACACTCTTCTTGTTGACTTTGACCCCACCTAACTATTAACCATGATTTAGTTCTTCATTTGGGTTTTAACTTAAATGGATAAATATCTAGATATTTGTTTGCCATGGTTGTAAGTGAGAGAGACTATAATATATATTACCTCTTCTCATTTATCTTTTTATCTTTATCAAAAAGAAAAGAGCTCTAGCATTTTCCATTCTCCTCCTTCTTTCTCAAAGCTCACTACCTTTTCTTGAGTGAGTGAAATAGATAAAAAGGACAGGTTTTTAAGTGAGATCCAAACCCATATCATCATTCTACTTTAGTATAGCCCACTAGATTAGAGTGTTTTCCTCATCTTCATCTTAGATCAAGAGGAGCTTGGAGCTTGAGAAAAAGGGGCCCCAGGTGGATCATCGTGGACAAGGAAGATCTCAAGCAAGCCGGTGCAAACTCCAGTCGATCTAAGGAGTCTAGCAAGGAGGTCTACAAAGGTTGTATTCACTTTCACTTAGTGTTACACACTTGTTTTTGTATGTGATACTTCTTTGTTACCCTAAAACTTCTAGTTTGATCCTAGGTTAAAGATTACTTAGTACCCTAAAATTTTATTATGGCATGTGTGTTGCTAGCAATCCCTAGTTAAGGTGCTAAGGAATCCCAACAAGGTCAACATGACCGTGCGATTGTCCTAAATAATCGCATATTTATGCAACAAACAAGCATTACCCAGCTACCAAGCACTGTGCCTTGACATAGGTCAACATACACAGCATGAATACTAAGCAATACCTGTAAGAAATGACGGAGGGCTATGACTGGTTTTTGGCGAAAAACCTTTAACGCAATGAACTTGATATCGTTGAAGGAATCCAAGTGGTTTACAAATATATAGTGGCGAAAACTTTTGCTAAAGAGGTCACTCCCTGTGAAGGGATCTCGGCTCTTTCCTCATCGAATGAGGTACAAGATATTCCAAACTGAATACCATGATGCAAAGAAAAAGAATTGACTATTGTAAAGTTATTATGATGATGCAAACTTATGCCCAAGGGGTCACTCCCGATGAAGGGATCTCGGCCCTTGCCTCGTCGAATGAGGTGCAGGATATTCATAACCGAATACCACTGTGAAAAGCAAAAGAAAACGTCTGTAATGTCAGTTTTTAAAAACTTGGTTCCAACAACATCATATATAGGTTTGTTTTATCCTTGCATTGATCAAAATCAATGCAGTCTCATTAATTAATCACACCAGAAAAGAACAAAAATATGATGTACGTATATGCCATCCGCATTCGCCACTGGTTCCCATCATCACTCGTTAGGTTACTTAACTAACGACAGAGCGGGGACTGGACTAGCGCGGGTGCAAAACATATACAACATCTACTAGTATATATAAAAATATATATAATAATCGTCCCAGGCATGATATAAAGCAACATCACAGAAGTAACACAGAATGGTGGATAAGCTTGGAGCCCCGGATTTCATTTGAGCCGCAAATTAGACCCGACGTTCCCTGTCTTGTGGATAGCCCGTGCAATAAAAACCTTGACCCCTACGAGTGCGGCAAGTTATCCACCAATCCCAGAAGTGAGGCAACCCCAATCATCAACGTGAATGGGCCACCCAGCACTTCACGGAATCCGGTAACTTGAGCACCACTCCATGGGTCAAGCTATACCCCCTACGAGTGCGGCTAATAGCCCGCCAATTCTAGAGTAAGGTCCCCTCTGTCTCAACGCCATGAGATGCGAACTCATTGCTCTCTAGAACCAGGCTATTCGTGCACTCCACCGCAGGGTAATCCTAGTACAGAAAAGAAAATAATATGTACAAGGGTGATATCGACCTCAACCCGGCCGTGCCCCAAACAAATAATATACAAACTGGGCAGTGACAGCAGTCCACATATCGGACGCTTGCCCCACAAATGTACAAATTAAACTAAACTGTACTAATATTGCACCCAATCTATCCACCACGACGATCCAACCACAACACAGCATAACACAGAATATCAACGTGAATGTCACGTTCGCAAACTC
Organism: Agapanthus africanus; assembly: GCA_030015575.1. Lineage (NCBI taxonomy): Eukaryota > Viridiplantae > Streptophyta > Magnoliopsida > Asparagales > Amaryllidaceae > Agapanthus > Agapanthus africanus. The sequence continues at coordinate 468,773,020 of JASDDO010000022.1, forward strand.
GTCTAAAAGAACATATAGCAATTAGACGAGTTGTACCGCTCGAATGACATTCACGGTCGCAGATAGTAATGCATATACTGTAAGCATTTAAATAGTGTTAAATTATCGACTTCGAAACACCCCGAATTGCCCCTGAACAATAGATAACATAATATCCAAAATGGGCCAAACATACAATACCACTGAACCAATATTCCAGAGACTAGACCACACCCAAAACATGAAGTCCCAACTCAAAAAATTGGCCGGTCATATCGGAATTTTAGCACATGCGGCCGGTCCAAAACGGGTGGAATGGGTTCGTATTTGGGGAGTGTTCTAGTTGTCATACAAGCAGGCTTCTGCAGTTACTTAAAAAAAATTTGATGACTCTGAAAAATTGACAGCAACTGGAATATTCGAGGTGTTGTTTCGGGGTTATTTCGGTTTTGATACTTTAACATTGTCTAAAACTGCTAGTAAGGGGTTTACGGGTTGGCTCTGATACCATATTGGGTCACGGCAGCACCCCAACCATCAAACCGTGGCCAAATGCGGAACAAAAATTTACTAAACTGGCGCTACCACAACCCGATGCCCGGATCTACCCTAAACTGTATACTAGCAAGCAATATAAAGAGTCAGGAATGGTTATACCGAGTTGATCCGTTTCCTTCGGTCTTCAACATTCATCCCAAGCCCCTAGTGGTTCCTTGATCGAATTTGGTTGCCGGTCTTCCTCCATCTACGATGATCCGCCTGAGGGAAACAGCACAAACTTCAACCTCGTCAAGTGAAGTAACCGACGCTCCAAGGTTGCTAGCAATGGAGTGTGGAGGTGTAGAAATATCTCACTATTGTTTTTCTCTCATCAAATGCTCAAGGAGCAACTCAAGAAGATGAACGAGGTGAGGAAACGTGTGGCATGAGCAACTAAAGAAATGGCTAAGTGTTTGTTTCCAAGTGAGAAGAGCAAGTGAAGAAAACCAAGTCTAGAAAAATCAAAGCCTTTCCATGTAAAGAATGTGGCTGCCACTATCAATCATGCACCCAAAAAAATATCTCAACCAATTTTCCAATAAACAAATTAGAGCCATGCCTCTCTACATACTTTGCATTGTTCATGCCACCTCACCCCCTCCATCTCATTTTCTAAATTGATTTTCTAAAATGAAAAACAATTAATGAGGTGGACATATTCTAGAAACTATTCCGTATAAATACGGAATACAACCTGATATACGTATCGAAATACATATATGCATATTCATACAAAAATACGAATAGCCAAGAGAGAAAATGAATAGTGAACAATAATACTAGAATACATATATAAAAATTATTAAATCAAAACCTGATTTAATAATCCGGCTTAATCCAAAGCCGCTAGTATTATCAACCGTCCGATTAAAGTCTGTGCAGCCTGTACACATATTTAATAGGACACCTGTATGTACCAACACACATCATTTACACCATATCGCTTGAACCGTGAAAACCCTCTGTGTGGGACTTTAAAGACTCATCAATACGCTGGCAGTGGGTTTAACCACAAGCACATCAGCGACACTAGCTGTACGTAACGACTACCCATGTATTGAGCGAAAGGAAGGTCGATGAGCAAACTCATCTAAAACCCTACTGAGCCTGACAGTGATAATATCCGTACAGTCTGGTCTGTTTTTCTAAGAGTATCGCATATTGAGTCTAGCGGGGTAGATAAAGTCAGATCCCTACTGACGCGATAATTCGTGTCGGTATGTAACCTATCACCATGTAAGAAACTATCGATCTTGGATCGGTAATTCTCGTCTACCCCCGGCCGAGGATTTCTGGTGATGGCCACCTGTGCACAACGCGACATCAACCCCCAATACCGGGAGAGGCGAATCCCCGACGATCCGCTCACTGTTTCCATGTAGCTCGGGACTGTACCCAATTAAAACCTATTTGCACGACTCCTTTGAGCCGTGGTAGGATAGTAATCAAAGCACAGTGGGAACTCACACGAGAAAAATTACGATCTCAGATTGACGGACTAACCTGTACACATGTCACCTGGGAACTGCTATCTGACAATAGGTATAATACCAACTAGTACGTTCCCGGCGAGTCCGTCCAGTGTACTCATTACTCAATGAGCACCTGTTTACTATCTTTGGTGAAAAAAATAACACCAATGTCTTGTGAGACCTTTCCACCGCCCCTCGTCAGGGTCTCGATCAGTATACACTGATATACACTGGAGTATCGATGCCCAGTCTCGATACCCCTACGACTAGGGACATTTAAGGATGTGCTTATAGACCCCCAGCTCCCATGTATATTATCGCCATCATAATACTGGTAATCAAGAAAGAATCCTATGGGCTCTATCAACATGTAATAGCGATCTGCAATACTACATGAAGCATATACATGATGATAAAGACAAACCAGATAGCATACTATCATCTCGAGTAAGACTGTTCTACCGGTATAGGTCCTCCCTCAATCATCACAATCGCGTGCCTGTGATTCAATAATTGACTTGAGGGCACTATAGCCAACATTTTAGTGAAGTTTTAGTGTTCAAATGAAATCTACAGTAGCTTGGGATCTCTACAAAATATTTTCCGTATAGATTTGACCTATTTAGACTGCTAGGAGACCCCAGAAGAAGCATAAGTCCCTAACTCTAATTCTTGGCCACAAATTGCAGTAAAACCAAATATTTTGACAGTCTAATTTTTTTTCTAGGTGTCGAGCTTTGGCCGGTAGATCTTATATATGATATATATGCCCTTTTTATATGCTAAATTGTCCTAGATTACCTGAGTCAAAATATGGAGGTGTTTTACTTAGCTTTTAGACGATGTTTTAAGGTTTTAGAATTTGATAATCCATATTTTGTATTCTTGATGGATTCTTTTATGGTAGAACAGAGAGTCCAGGGTTAGTTCGTAGTAGTTAGCACACGGATGACATATGTTGGTCATAGGTTCTAACCTAGGGGTGTTTGTTCATTATATTGATGTTGAATTGAATTCTTATATGCATGTATGTTATGTGAATGCTAGGTTTGATTGCGGAGACCTCCGAGATGGCGATGAAGTGCAAGGCGGTCATAGGATACAACTAGCTCGATCGCAAACAGTGAGTAGATTACATCTACGAGTGGGGAATCAGATGGATGGCGTATATCACCTCCATGAAACACACCTTTTATTATATCATTGAAATTACTTAGGATTCATGCCTTGTACATTAGACTTGTTTGCTATGTGGTATAATTATGTTAGTATCGCTTAATAAGCATATTGTAGGTAAACTTGGTAGACCAATAATACAAATACTAATGATTACCATGTTGCACGATCATAGACTCGCATGTACACTACCCATCATTAGTACTACCACGTCACGTAGAACTTTCCATACTTACATATTATAGTAATATCGACGTTATAGTAGGATGATATACGATTCATATTGGATGCGCGTACGAGACTTAGAGTCCATACTAGTCGTTGTGAGTGTATGCGTCACGAGGTGTCTGTACACCGTAGGGCAGGTGCGTGAACGAGATATCTGCACCGGTGCTATATTTGTACGTGACTAGATGTTCGTACTGTTGATATTTCATTACTATGTGTGTATGTAAATTTGGTGTCTGTACCAGTTATACTATGTTTTTGAGTACGTAGATTTAATATCCGTACCGATCATTATTATGATATAGGATAATAGAATATTTGATGGTTATCGTATGAGGTTTGATTCCGTATATGATGATATGATGAGGATAGATGATGATGATTAGCCGGATATGGCTCCATTTTTACTTGACTCGTGGAGTCTTACTATTTTACTCGTTTGGGAGATTCTACCGATATATTGTTATTACCCACTTTCTAAAAACAATGATTCGTTTCATATTTTAAAAAATTTATAATGAAAGGATGTGCTACTTGGATTTCAAAGGGGTATATATATATGTGTGTGTGTGTGTTTTAAAAACATCGGAGCCTTCTTATTTTCAAACAACGTTTCGTTCTACTTTGAAAACATATAAGTGGGAATATTAGAATGAATTACCTATTTACTGTTCTTTTATGCTACACTTACTTTACCTGTCTTTCGCTCGCGCTCTATTTACCTTATTTGTCATGCCATGCTTTATGATTTCCGCTATACTTTATGATTTCCGCTACACGTCATATATTATTGATGTTATATCTCAGTGGTATGGGACACCGATATATATATATATATATATATATATATATATATATATTACTGGCTTATGCTATGATATGTTACCCATCTGTGCCATGTCTAGTTCACACAGACTAAAAGGGTACGAGTTTGACGAGATTTATATTACTATGGATACGATATGTTATGATATCAATCCTAAAAGATTGAATATATATAAATGAATAAAATAAGATGAAGATGATTCGGATATGGTGGATATAGCCAAGGATCCATGTGATATATGTGTGTGAGATCAATCCATGAGGGATTGAGGCAGGGAAAGACACGATATCGCTCGGTGATATATGTATGATCAATCCATTAGTGATTGAGGGTGGTTGACATATGATGTGTCTAAGGATATTATATATATGTGAGGGATCGATATAGATACCCTGCACTGAGATGGATATTATATATGTGAGGGATCGATATAGATGCCCTGCACTGATGAGATGTATTATGATATATAGTAGCCAGACATGACTGGTCTATAAGACAGTACCTGAATATTATTTTCAAATATCGATGTATTCTAAAGAGGTTTTCAAAGGAGCTATAGTCTCACTTTTTCCACATGTCTAAGATTGACATAGGCTTTTACAAATGAAAACCCATTTTTAAATAAATCATTTTCAAAAGGCGAGACGTATACTTTAAATGAGATGCATACCTTTCTTCACAAAACAATACCTGCCACATGTGTCGCTATATATATCCTACGGCTATTTTAAAAAGATTTCATGTACATACATTTTCCGACTACTTTTATATGATTGCATATGGATAGGTGATGTGTGTGTGTGTGTTTATGTATTATAGCCTTGATTGTGTTCTGATTGGTCGTGTGATATAGATATTGCACTACAGTTACGGTGATCGCGATTTGACACCGTTGTATATATTTACGCAGTGAGTTATCAACGATTGTTGATTGTTAGCATTTTGTTTCGCAATATTGTATTTACTTCTTGAACTCACTTTCAAATGTTTGTGGTGACATTGTGCCCGTACTGGGCCAGATACCGATTACGTGATGTTGACACGATAACCATACACAGATTCATATTCCACATGTTAGGATAGCGGTACACGAGTTATACATGAGGGCACTTTATCTTATATCCCATCTCTCGAACTCTAGTTTCGATGCGTGCTTATATACCCTCCTTGATATACATATTTATCATGATTAGTTGTTTCACCGCTTATTCATGCGACTTCTTACTTGTTATATAATTTTACTCATGAGTTGGTAACTCACCCCCGTTGTGCCATGGTTCTTTGCAGCTTTGACCGCTTGGATCCATAGCGGTTGATTTGGCATGTTCGCTATGTTTTGGGTGTGGTTGAGCATATTTAAGATGGTGGGTTTCTTTTTGTATCGGCTTTTGACTTGTACTTATTTGTATCTAGTTGTACTCCATCAATGACCAAGTCTAGTTTCGTCGAGACCTTAGAGCTGTATATTTTGTTGTTGTGGGACTCATGTGGAGTCGACTTGATGTATATTATGTTGTTTACTTTCCGCTTTATTGATCTTTCGCTGTTTGGCGTCGTATATTACTGTGTGGTTCTGATTCCGCCGTTGGGCGTTGATTTAGCTCCCGTACATGGGATGTTGCAATATTTATTATCATTGTATCTGTTTTATTCAAAATTTATAAAGGAGTTGCTCTCCGTTTTTCAAACAATCTTTCGAAGCAAGCTTCACTTTTTATAAAAACTTTTCTTAAACTTCATCTCTACCTATTACTATCTATTTCCTTATATATATGGTTCAGATTCCACATTTTGGCTTACTTGGGTTATGATGGGGTCCACTTGATTTCATTTAATCCTTGTACTTTTCATATGCCATTTTCGGATGGTGACAAAGAGTGAGATTAAGAGGTGGAAAGAGAAGAGCGAGATTGAGAGGAGAGAGAACGCCCCAGTAAACATATAAGGAGGACTTTGGAAGTGCGTCCCATACAAATATATGCGGCACAGTTGCAAAGTGCGTCCTATAATTTTTTTTTAAAAATCAACCTACGCCAGTATTGAGCTGGCGCTGACGTGGCATCCAGAGAACTAAAATGGTTTACATTTGTAATATTTTTATAGAGTGATCCATTTTTAGAAATATTTTTTAAAAATTACCTGATGCAAAAAATTGTCCACAACAAAGTTGTGGTTCAAGAGATGTCTTTAGAAATAGGAAGCAATGACTCATAAATCCCGGATGATTGAGGGTGGAGGTGGGGAGAGCAACAGTCGAGTGTTTGAAATTTAAACCTTCTCAAATCATCATAAATCTTTCCTAAAATGTCTTCAAAAACCTATATTTTTAAACGTAAAATATATCTTCTCAAATCTTTATGTTTGACGACATATATGTATCCATTTCATGTTCAGAACAATAGTTACATCTGAACACAATTTCACCTATTAATTTTTAATTTAAAAAATTCCAAAGCGTTGGTCATGGTCCGACTAAAAGCTCTAATCCTTCCTTCAAACTGAAAGAAGAGTCCAAATAAAGAGTCCAACTGCCTCTTAAATTTCAAGACAACATTGCTTTAAAGCGGAAGTTGTATTGCTAATTAATTGCCTTCTGGCCTACTTAGAACAAATGAAAATAGATGAATTATCAAATACTTGTTCAGACCCTAAAAGGAATGATGGGAATACCTGTTAAACAACGAGTTTCGACCTCCTGTGATGGAGGTCCTTTTCGGGTCTCCTTCAGATGTTGTCTTCCGTCGATCTCCCGGTGGATTTTAGAGGTGATCTCCTATTGCGTGTAGGTCTTAATGGGTTTTGGGGAGATTAGTGATTTGAGGAGTATAGCGCCGAGTACCTGCAAGGAAGTCCCGGGGTGGTTTGGTACCACCGAGGACCCTCCGACGATCAAGTTAGTACTAGATCCGAGCAGCGTAACGGCTAAGTGGAGTAAAAAAATGGATTACTTGACCCCTCTGTGATGGGGGTTTATATAGCGGCGGCAGCACGCAGCAGCAAGCACGAGAATCTCGCCGACAGTTACACTCCCGACGTCTTGCCCGCGTGAAGAGCGGATCACCCATTAATGGGGATCGTGATGGCGTGGAACGTGGGGCATTGCTGGCGGAGAATCTGCGCGTGGCGAGATTTGCGGAGCGACGGTTATGCCTGTGAGTGGCGCAGTTGGTCGGTCGGAGGGACCGAGGAAGACGGCCTTGGCTGGGGAGCTCGGAGACGAGCAAGAGGGCCGAGAAGTCTTGGTCCTGTGGCAGCTCGGGGCGAGCTGAGGGGCCGAGGAGACCAATTTTCAGGAGGCTCTGAGGAGAGCCAGCTCGTGCTTGCAGGTCGGGCACATGGGTGGCCTGGTCGGCCCCTGTGGGCTTTTTCTTCTGAGTTCTGGGACATGTCATCTGCCACGTGTCCTGATCTGGGAGCTCGTCAATATTGAGCATCATCATTAGCCCCCCACTCTTGTCCCTACCAGCCAGCGGGTCGGGTCAGGAGTGGACTGCCGGGCCGCCCTGGGTAAGCTTCCTCCTAAGGTTTCGTCGGGACGCGTCCCCCGACTGTCAGCTGTCTTTTCTGCCAGTGAATCGGGGCGAGATCTCTGCATTTAAGGAAGGTGCATCGGTTCATGCATCCTGCCATTGAAGCGATGATCCACGTGTCAAGCGTCGGTTGGCTGACGCGACGTGTGCAGACCTGTGGCATCGGATGGGGTGCGGCCCAGTGGGGGCATAACATGTGGAGCGATCGGAGCTGTTGGACGTGAGGAGGCGTTTTGGCGGGAGATAGAGGGCACCGTTGGATGAGGCCGCTCACGGTGATAAATAGGGGTGAGGCCCGTTCCAGGGCCCCTACTCCTTCATATTCTCCCGTTCTAAGTCCTGGTTGCTCGGCGCTCATCCCCTTCCTTCCGCTTTCGTTTCCCGAGGATCCCTCTTCTCAAGATTAGATGTCTTCCTTTATAGAGTCAGTAGGTGTCGTAGGGGTAGGTTCTAGGGATCCTTTAGTTGAGCCTGAGTCCTCCCGGGGAGCAGGGGTCGGATCCACTTCCCGGGATCATGCGGCGGGGGCAGCCCCTAGGGAGGAGGTGGTAGATGCTTCCCCCGGCACCTCGTGTTGGGTGAAAGCATGAGGACGAGCTCGCCAATGCTCAGGCTCGCTTCCACATCCCCTCACGTTATACGCTTCGTCTGGCTAAGGAGGGAGAGAGGGCAGACCAAGTACGGGGTAGGGAGATCGCCCTGTATTTGGAAGCTTTCTGGGGTGGAATGCGCCTGTCCTTCTCTCCCGAGGTCGTCGAAGTGTTGAACTTTTTCAGGTTAGCCCTTGGCCAGTTAGTGCCGAACTCATGGAGGATTCTCCTCGGGTTCCTGATCCGCCTGAAGTTACAGGCGGTTCCCTTCATCCTCTCCCTCTTTGATTCTTCCCTCGTCTTCAAAAATCACATTGGTGATCGAGCGGGTGACCCGAGGTGGGTCACCTCTCTTTCAGAAAGCGACAGGGGGCGCCGCCGGGATAGGGGTTGTGGCCCTGCCTTCTTCCATTCACGACTGGAAGAAGAAGTTCTTCTTCGTTTCCCCTCCCAAGGGAGAAGACTGGCCCGTGCTTACAAAGTGGTCGAAGGAGAAATGCTTGCCGAGGAACCAGTCCGGTGAACCCGTCGCAGTGAGAGTGGTGTCGTGGGAGCCCATCCCCCGTTTCAACGTGCTGCTGTCTGAGAGGGTCCTGAGTTGGGCCGGGCTCAGCCCCGTTGAGTTCGTCGGTAAGTTTAGGATTGCTTTTTGGCTTGTTATTTCTTGTGTCACTGACTTCTTTAAATTTGGTTTTGTGTAGGACCCATGGACATGGACTCGCTCCGATCTTCCATGCGCCAGCCGAGGAAGGTCGCGAAGGCTGGGGGTGCCAGCTCTTCCCGCCCAAAGCCTGTTCCAGACCCTTCTCCTCCGGTGGTTGTGTCTCGTGAGCGTTCGGGGGCGGATCCTGCCCTGGGGCTTAGCAGAGTGTCGGGCCGGAAGCAGGCTCGGATTCTAGAGGACCCGGCCTCGGAGGAGGAGATCGGCTCTCCCTCGAAGCCGCTCAAGAGGAGTTCCCGGAGATTTTCCCAGGGCCCGTCCTCACCGATCATGGTGGAGGAAGGGGTCCTCCAGTTCGCAGTGCCTTCGGGGCTATCCATCACGGATAGCCTGCTGCATGAAATAGAGATATCGGCCGGGGGTAGAGTCCCCCGGGGGACCTTAAGGGCTCAGCTGGCGTCCATCGCCCAGGAGTCCGTGCAGCTAAGTATTTGGTTTTTTGTGAGATTCGGTGCCTTCTTCGTCTTTCTGATCTCTTTCCTTTCTTTCAGGTTCTCCAGCACGTTGCCCTCACCTTACGTATGGAGGCCGAGGTGATAGCCCTAGCGATGAAGGCTGCGGGCCAGCTCGCCTCTTCCGGCCTCGGGTTCCGGTTCCGCCAAGAGAGCGAAGCGAACGATAGTGTTGCCCGGTGAGCTCGGCGAGCCCGGTGAGCTCTCGAAATGAGAAAGAAGATGGTACACTCGAATTGTATTATTTAAGTGCTTATTGTTTGCCAAAGATCCTACTTCTACAATTGGAAGAGAGCTCCAAGCGGGAGCTGGAGGCGGTGATGGCGAGGGTCGCCGCCCTGGAGGGAGAGTTGGAGGCCAGGAAGTGGGAGGTCGCTCGGTACCGCGAGGCCGCCGTGGCTGCTGAGGCCAAGCTTGAGGACGCTCAGGTGCTTGCCGGAACCTGAAGAAGACGGTGAAAACCCTCCGGAATGAGCTGGGGGCGGCAGCCGAGTCATCGAAGTTGGCCGACCTGAGTGCGGCGAAGTTGGCCGACCTCTCGGAGGTGAAGGCGATGGAGGGCTACAAGAAGTCGAAGGACTTCTATGATGACCTATCCGTGGCCACAAACCTCATCTGGCATGAGGCCCTCGACGCCGTTAAGGCCCGGATGCCGGGGTTCGCCGACGAAGAGCTCCAGGCCGAATACCCCCTCACGGATGCCGATGAGCAGGGGAGGGAGATTCCTGATGAGGAAGTCGCCGAGGACCCAGCTCAACTTGTGGTGGATGTCGAGGGCCCCAAGGCCGTGCTTGGCCCCGAAACCTAAAACCCATGTGTTCCTCATCCTTTTATTTTGTTGCTTCTGGAATTTTGTAAGCCTCCGGGCATTTTGTAAGGTTGGGGAGCCCAAAATACCCTTTGTAAAGACTTTGCCTTTAGTAATAAAAGTTTTTCTTTGGTTTCATCGGTTTACACTTTGTCTTCTGTTTATGAAGAATGCTTGTAAAATATCTCTGCTTGCACTATTAGGCTTCTATGTCAGGTCGGCCATATATCTAGCGATCGTTCGTCGAGTTGATTTCGATCACTTGCCAAGCATGCCAAGCGCTGCCGAGAAGGAGAAGTCTCCACGGCCCCAAAGTCGGGGGGATTGCTCGAACTTGGATAGACCTGGTGCCCCTTCTTGAGGGCCTCGGATCCTCTGCATGTGACGAGCAGAAGGATGTCCGCCGTATTTATGCCGAGCATGAATGGGAAGCTGCTCGGTTGCTCCTTGGCGAGGGCGTTGCGAGCAATGACCACCAGCTGGGGATAGTCGAGCGAGGGTCGGGCTCGACCGCCTCTAGGAGGACTTTGGATCCTTAGCGTTAGGGGGACTGTAAGAAGCCCTCTAAGGATGATCGGGCAGTGAAGCTGCGCGGTAGCCTCTTGGTGAGGGCTTTGTTCTCTGGCGTTGTGGGTAGACAACTACCAGCCTGGGATGATCGAGCGGGGTCGCCACTCAGATGCCTCTTGCGAGGGCTTCGATCCCTGGCGTCATGGGTAGGGAGCTACCAGCCGGAGATAGCCGAGCAGGGTTGCTGCTAAGCTGCCTTTAAGGGGGACTTTAATCCTTAGCGTTGGAGGGGCTGTGAGAAGCCCACTAAGGATGACCGGGCAGTGAAGCTTCGCGGTTGCCTCTTGGCGAGGGCTTTAATCTCTGGCGTCGTGGGTAGGCAACTACCAGCCTAGGATGATCGAGCGGGGTAGCCGCTTGTATGCCTCTTGTGAGGGCTTCGATCCCTAGCATTATGGGTAGGGAGCTTCCAGCCGGAGATGACCGAGCAGGGTAGCTGCTCGGTTGCCTCTTGTGAGGGCTTTGATCCTTCAGGACGGGGACCGAGCAGGGTTACTTCCCAGTTCCTCTTGGTGAGGACTTTGATCCCTATCGGTTGTGGTAGGAAGCTACCAGCCGGGGATAGCCAAGCAAAGACTCGACTGCCTCAGGGAGGACTTTGGTCCTTAGCGCGGGAAGGGCTGTAAGAAGCCTACTAAGGACACTTGGCCGGGTAGGGGTACTGCCCGGTGCCTCTTGGCAAGGGCTTTTGTCCTGAAGGATAGCCGAGCGAGGGATCCTCGGGCTCGAATGCCTCTGGGAGGGCTTTTGATCCCTGTAGGTCGTGGTAGGAAGCTACCAGCCGGGGATAGCCGAGCATGATAGCTGCTGAGCTGCCTTTAAGGAGGAGTTTGATCCTTAGCGTTGGAGGGGCCGTAGGAGGCCTGCTAAGGATAACCGGGCAGTGAAGCTGAGCGGCTGCCTCTTGGCGAGGGCTTTGATCTCTAGCGTTGTGAGTAGGGGAGCTACCGGCCAGGTATAGCCGAGCAGGGAAGCTGCTCGACTGCCTCTAGGGAGGACTTTGATCCTTAGCGTTGGAGGGGCAGTAGGAGGCCTGCTAAGGATAACCGGGCAGTGAAGCTGCGCAGCTACCTCTTGGCGAGGGCTTTGATCCCTGGCATTGCGAGTAGGGAAGCTACCGGCCAGGGATAGCCGAGCAGGGTAGCTGCTCGGCTGATTCTTCCTAAGGTTTCGCCCGACCATCCAGTTGCAGGTATGGGGAACAGGAACGGACGCGGAGACCGTGCGCGTAGCATGTACATTGAATATGGAGGGGGGAGTCGAAGCGCCAGGGTCGCGTCGTTTCGATTCCGCCAGAGAAGGCTTGATGGTCGCCGCGTAGCAGCGACTTCTTGGGCGAAAGTGGGTGACTGTTGAGCTCCGTTGGGGCGTAATGGGCTATATAAGACTGAAGAAGCACCGGTCCTTCCTTTTTTTGTATACAGATCGTCGAGAATGCAAGATTTCCCCTTTACCATCCCCGAGATCGTCCACTTCGAAGACGTGTACCTCTATGACCAGAACTGCACCGAGGACATGGTGCAGTTGGTCTATGGGAGCATCGAGGACCACTTCGGCCGGTTGCTCCCCCGACGCTCCTCCTTACTGCAGCTACTGATGTACTCCATCTTGAGGGCGTCGGCGGGACTTTACAACCCCCCTGTCCGAAAAGCTCTATGATGAGGCCATGGGCAAGCTGCGGTCTCTGAGGCGCTTCGGCTTGATCTCCGCGAACCGACTGGCTCGCTCAGAGGCGCTCGTCTGCGAGTGCTACGAGCTGAGGCTCGGGGTCGACGCGCGCACGGGGAACCGAGGGCAGAGGTTGGATCTCGCGAGGCCTCGGCTGGCGGAGATCCTTACCAAGTATCATGAGCAGTGCTCTCTGCACCCCCTTCCCCCGCTGTTGTAATTTTCATTTTTTTCTTTTTGTATGTATGGCTGAGGAGCCCATAATACCTTTTTTTGAATAAATGAGATCTTTCCTTCTTTTCGCAATATTCCATTGATCTTTATTAAATTAACAACAAACCTTTGGAGAAGTTTACATTGCCATAGAAGAAAAGTATACGCTAATAGATGACCTTATTAGCGCGGCCCGAGCTCCTCGGAGGCCTGTTGGTCTCCGTGCTCGGCACCGGGTATGGGGCACCCTGAGCGCCAGACTGATCATCTGCCGAAACGAGCATGATCTGGCCGATGGTCAGCTCGGCAGGAGGAGGACGCTGCTTCTGCTCACGGTCGACCTGCCGTTTTTCCCTCAGGTAGGCGGCGAGGTGCCCCGATCGGATGAGCTCCTCGATGTAGTCCCGGAGTTGCTTACAATCCTCCGTGGCATGGCCCAGTGTCCGGTGGAAGGCGCAGTAAGGGCTTCGGGTTCACTTCGAGGCCTGGCGCGGGATTGGAGGGAACTTGAAGAACCCCTCGCCCTGGGCCTCCTCTAGTAACACTGCGAGGGAGACGTTGAGTGGGGTGTACTCCTGGAACTTTAGGTGATAGGGCTACTGTGTAAGTACACGGCGGCGCCCCGGCCTCCATCCCGAGGCCAAAATGCGGAAGCGGTGATATACTTAAATTTTTCATGAACTGGCACCACCGCGCACTAATACCCGGATCGAACCATTAACTAGTCCTAGCTAACTACAAGATGGGGAAGAGAAATATACCGAGTGATCCGAGTCCTCCGGTCTTCTCGTCGTCGTCCCGATCTCCCGCGGAATGTCCGGTCTCCACCTCGTCGCCGGAAGGGCACCACGCCGCCTGCTTCTTTTACGGGCTCCCACCTCTATACCGAGGCAACTCGGGCACGAAGCTGGCGAGTCGACGTGCCCAAGGTTTGCTGTAGAATATAGTGAAGATCTATATATCTCATTTGGGGTTTAGGAGTTTGCCTTTTGCTGGAGGAATTGAAGTGGTGGAATTTTATGATGAACTTGGGATTTTAGAAAGCATGAAGAGAGAAAATCCCCACTACAAAATTTTGGACAGCCCCTCCTCTCAAGTGGCCGGCCTTGGCTCAAGGTGGGAGTGAGAATGAGAGAGTGTATCAAAAATATGAGAGAGGCCACACCATCATGCATGAGAGAGAGAGAGGAATGGTTATCATGCAAAGAAATGATAGCTAGGAAAGTCCAACACTCAAACAACAATCATCACTTCCAAAAGCTATGCCATCATCAACAACCATATCATATAAAAGTCAAGCCATGATGGATGAAGAAGTCAAATGGTCAAGGGATGGTTCATCATCATGATACAAAGAAATATGCAAAGACCCCTTCCACAAATACTTATTTGCACAAATGCAAATAAGCCCTCCTCCACCAATCTTCGGCCATTGAAAGATACAAATGAAAATGGCCGAAACGGAAAGCAAACTGGCAACTCCATAAAACTGGTCCCGTAATAAATTACAGGAAAACCCCGATACTGTGCATACACACCCGCATTTGTATTCCGACCGAAATACAAATTCAATGAGACAAAATCTACACTGTACTATACTAGGATCCGGCTTAAACCAAAGCCGGCCAGTAATATCCGTTCGATCGTGATCCGTGCAATACCGCACGTATCTGATCGAACCCTGCCATATATCCATACGGCACCTAGTACAAACCGTCCGATCCTGATCCGTGCAATACCGCACGTATCTGATCGAACCTTGCCATATCTCCATACGGCCTCTACAGTGCTTCGTCCGAAAGCTTGAGTAACTGAATGTGGGGGACTCTAAAGACTCGTCAACACCTTGGTCGTGGATTTAACCACTAGGACGTCAGAGGTATAAGCCAATACGTAACGGGCTACCGGGTATTGACCAAAAGGGACGTCGATGAGCGAACTCATCCTGACACCCTACTGAGTCTGTCAGTGACAATATCCGTACAGTCCGGTCCGTTCGTCTATGAGCATCGCATGGCGGGCCTAGGGGGTTGGTAAAAGTCAGACCCCTAAAAGCAGTACAAGTCGTGTCGGAGTGTAGCCCAGAACACCCTGAGATACTACTGGAATACTTACAGGTAAATCTCCTACCTCGGCCGAGGGCTTCGTGTAATGGCTCTCCTAGACACAGCGCGACCTCACCCCCAATACCAGGAGAGACGAACCCCTGAAGATCCGCTCACTGTCTCCATGTGGCTCGGGACTGTACCCAACTAAAACCTGTTTGCACGTCTCCTTTGAGCGTGGTAGGGTAGTAATCAAAGTACAGTAGGAACTCACACGAGACAAATGACGATCCCCAGGTCGATGAACTAACCTGTACACATGTTACCAGGGAACTGCTATCTGACGTCAGGTATAAGACCAAGTAGCATGTTCCCGGCGAGACCTGTCCGGTGTACTCATAACCCAATGAGCACCTGTATACATCTTAGGTGAACCAACTGACACCAGTGGCTTGTGAGACTGGCCACCGCCCCTCGTCGGGGTCTCGACTGTATACACTAGTCTACTCTGGAGTATTGATGCCCTGTCTCGAAACTCCCACGACTAGGGACCTTTTAAGGATGTGCTTATAGACCACCAGCTCTCACGTATATGATCGCCCTCATACTGCTGGCAGTCAAGCAAGAATCCTAGGGGCTCTATCAGCGTGTAATAGCGACCTGTCAGGTCACCTAAAGCAGTACACGATGATAAAGATAAACCAGATAGCATACTATCATCTCGAGTAAGACTGTCCTACCGGGATAGGTCCTCCCTCAATCATTGCAATCACGTGCCTGTGATCCAATAATTGACTCTGAGGTCACTATCTCCAACAATCTCCCACTTGCACTCAAGGCTAATTATTGCGATGTCGCATACTCACAGCCCGTGTGATACGAACACCTAACTCCTCTACTAGTCAATCTCACAAAGCCCGTTTGCGAAACTATTGCGTTCGAGGAATAGCCTCAGTGAGTGGATCCGCTTTGATGTTTCTTTCTATGTCTCTCTATATCTCATGTTCGCGGAGGAAGCCATCTCCCGAAATGAGCAATACCTGTCTTAGAATGTGTCTGGATGTTTGATGGGACCTAGCTCATAAATGAACTCCAAATCCAAACTTCTTAGACTTTATCGTCAACTGAACTTAATCAGTATCCAGTGCCATGCCTCCCTCAGTATTACCTTGGACCACCTGTCCAAAATACTGCCCCTCGTCAGAAGGAAAAATATAACTCTGACAACCTCCTTGTAGTCCAGGTCACCTTGGAAGCCTGGAATGATAACTGTCTCCAGCATGAGGCTGTCGTTATCATATCCCTAGAACATCCACTTATGTTCTAAAACTGCTTCCGACTGTTTCTCCAAGATTGGATCAATGTCAACTTATTGCATCTAGTGCAAGAACAATATCTGGTGTGGTACTTGACATATCATGATTGACTCAATTGCCTGAGCAAGTGATCTGCCAATCATGCACATCCCTCTCCCCTTTAGTCTGTAAGACACCTTTAGAGAGGGTGACTCCATCACCTGCAGGTACACTACCGTGCCAGGAGTCGTCCATTCTAAATACTCTTAGAATGCTGTCTAAGTACACTGATTGGGAAACCACCCAAATCTAGATCTAAAACCATAGATCTAGTAACCAGTATATCTGATATAATGTCCAAGTCTCATGTGGAGAAATCACTGTGTGATGACCAAATTATAACCGATCGTAGTATAGGAGTTTCTTTTCCTATTCTGTGTATGTCATCCAAATACCATGACAACGCACCCTACTACCTTCTTAACAGATCCATCCCCTATTCTGATGAAGTCAAATCTATGACTGTCACATCAGAAATTGATGATCTATCTCCGCTATATCTACTTTAGTCTATAAATAGACATAAGCCAACTGTCCACCAATGCTTCCGCTCCTCCCACTGACTACGACAACCCTCTAGCAGAGTCATATACACGTACACTTCTGAAGCCAGTTCAGAACGACGCTATACTCATCCTCCTGCCGGGTCTCGCAGCCTGGAACAACAGCAATG
The DNA here is from genome assembly GCA_030015575.1 of Agapanthus africanus. Taxonomy (NCBI): domain Eukaryota; kingdom Viridiplantae; phylum Streptophyta; class Magnoliopsida; order Asparagales; family Amaryllidaceae; genus Agapanthus; species Agapanthus africanus. The sequence goes on from JASDDO010000022.1 coordinate 468,789,866, forward strand.
GCAAGTGTGGGTAAACAAGAACCTCCCTGCCACCGTCCTTGAGGCTACCGGAGTACCTCTCGGGTGCCTGAGGTTACCCACCTTATCTGCAGAGTGGCCAATGGAATGTCAATCCAGATTGAATCTTTAGGTTCCTATGAAATCTTCAGTAATCGTTTGTGGTTCTGGAATCACTTCCAGTTCTACCATACTCCCACTACCGTTTTCTGAAAAAAAAACCATTTTTAATAAAACTGTGGCGAGTCTAGAACAATATCACTATTGATCTTTCAGATGGTAGAAAGTCAACCCTCGTCATAGCCTGGGTCAACCCACAAACAGCCATTACAGAAACGTGCCTTGAGTTATCCAGAGTCTGGTTTTAATCATAAGCCGGAAAACTCTCCGTACCTTAGCAACGTTAAGATACGAACTGTTCTACATCCAATATAGAACCAGAGGCACTGATTTAATCGAATCAGATTCAAATCATGCAGCTGTCTCCAGTGCATGTCAACTAAATGGAAGGAGGCCAATCAGCGTTACTCAACTTAGGAATGCTACCAATTATGAGTAACCTGAAAAAGAAGCAAGTTCTCTTAACCATTACCATCAACTGAATACCATACACAAGTATCTACATCTTCGATCACATTGAAGAATCCCGATACTTGCAATATCTGGTTCTCTACTTTATTCAAATACCTATAACTTCTCAAAATTCGGACCCTGTGTTTCCACGAAACACTTGTCTAAAAACTAGAGAAGTCATAAGTAAACCGAATATAGTACGAGGACCAACCCCTCTGTCCTGATGAACCCTGGACAACATACAATACTCTGTATAAGTCCCTTGAGTCTGATAACTCATTCACTGTGTGTCGTAGGTTGAAAACTGTACTTATGGTTAAGAAGAATTACACCGCTGTTTAATGCTCCTTACCTAACCATCCACTGATATAGGTAAATGTCACAGACATAATTTCAAAAAAGATATATCTCACTCTATAAAAATAGACGTACAGATATATCGATTTGAAATTGGTGCATAACAACGGATATTCAAAACCAAATATTTGCCGTCCGGCAACCAACCCAGGTGACTTCCTCAAATATCACCGATTACAACGAATCCCGATATAATGAGGATGATCACCCAATTCCCAATAACTTACTCCCACTCATCATCTGTAAAACCATACAGATGTGAGAATCAAACCTGGTAAATACATACCCTGGAGTAAGTATCTAATCGGGAAATCAGTTTTCTTTTAACATTACACAGTGAAACTGAAACATTGAAATGTCTCGATGGGGTATCCTGGTATTCCTAGTAATGCCTCTTCCAGATTCATGACTATAACCGTATAATTCTTTGCCACCTCCCCAAATCCCTTTATATGTCTTTAGTCATTACCTTCTGCACACCCCTTAGGACAAATGGTTTTCTTCCTTCCTTACCGTTCGGCACCAGCCTATGGTTTGGAAGAAGACTATCCAATAATCATAATGGGTGTACTGTCCTAATCCTAGGAGCACTCGCAATGCGAGAGAAGGTGAGGATAAAAGACAACCGAATAAACCTTATTCCTATTTCTCCTGAACCAGAATCCATCCCCGAACTGGAACAAGTTCCTTTAGAATTCGTATATAACCATACGATGGAGTATCCAATAAACTGTGGATTTTCGTAGTGATACGGAGTGTTCTAGAGAAATACAAAGGTGAAGTGGGAGTGGTAATGAAATACCTGGTTTTGTCGTGAATAGCAGTCGCAGTTTACTTTGCCCTCTTACTAATCCCTTGTTATGTCTTTACTTAATACCTTCTGTACACCATCATTATACTAATTGGTTTTCTTCATTCCCCACCGTTCGGCACCAGCCTAAGGTTTGGAAGTAGACTATCCAATTTGCGTAATAGGTGTACTATCTCCTAAACCAAGGTGTACTCGCAACCTGAGAGAAGGTAAAAGGATAAGACAACTGAATAGTCCTATCCGTTTTCTCCAGAACTAGAAACCATCCTCGAATAAATTCCTTCGAGTTCGTATACAACCATACGATGGTTTTGTCCAATGGAAGTGGACGTTCGTAGTAATACGGGGTGTCCTGGAGAAAAAGGGTAAAAGTAGGAGTGGCAATGAGGTTCGCAACTTTGATAATCCAAAAGCCAGGGTTTAAGAAGGTTCGGTTAATTTTGGTCACTGAGTCATAGTCTTAGGGTCGGGTCAATGGTCGCTACCAAAGAGAGAGAGAAAAGAAACACTCAGCGTGCACTCTAACCTAGATCAGAATGGTTACCAATTTATCTAATCTGGAAACCTCCCACTGTCACCTCAAATTCTCCTCCAAACCTGAAAGAAGAATTAGTCGGGGTCACCCGAGGAGTAAACCAACTCATCAGTGGGAATCGGGATCCAACTATCATCGCATGATAACGTGACGGAATCCGCTCACAGTGTCACACTCCAGAAGGTATGCGCATATCTGGCAAGTTTCAGTTTCTTTAGAAACTCCCGATGTGATTTCTGCCCCATGCTCTTATGACCTTGACTTTGGCCAACAAATCATAAGTCACATGTCAAGTTCTACCCGTCATTGTCCAGGTTAATTTGAACCCACCCATACAAGCCCATGACGAAGGCCAACAAGGCTATACGACTGTCCCAAACCAACGCTTCTATCTATGCAGCAGAAAGATTACAAGCAGCTACCATACACTATGCCTTGACGAAGGCCAACAAACATAGCATGAATACTACGTGCTACCCGTCTGAAACGACGGAGGGCTACGAATGGTTTCTGGCGAAAACCTTTAACGTAATGAACTTGATATCGTTGAAGGAACTGGATAGCTTTTAAAAAATATAGTAACGAAAACCTTTGCTAAAGAGGTCACTCCCGGTGAAGGGATCTCGGCTCTTTCCCCGTAGAATGAGGTACAGGATATTCCAACTGAATACCACGGTGCAAAGCAAAAGTAATCGGCTATAGTGAAGTTATTGCCCTGGCGCAAAATTTTGTCCAAGGGGTCACTCCCGGTGAAGGGATCTCGGCCCTTGCCTCGTCGACTGAGGAGCAGGATATTCTAACTGAATACCACGATGCAAAACAAAAATGAACGTCCTTGCAATAACAGCTTTTTGAAAAGTGTTTCAACAACATCATATTAGGTTTGTTTTTAACTTGCATTGATCTGAATCAACGCAGTCCCATCAATTGATCACACCACAAAGAACGAAAATAATATGACGAACGTATATGCCATCCGCATTCGCCACTGGGTCCCGTCATTACCCGTTAGGTTAGCTAACTAACGACAGAGCGGGGACTGGACTAGCGCGGATGCAAAACATATACAACATCTACTAATATATGTACCAATATATTATATTTCGCTCAAGGCGTGATAAAATGCAACATCACAGAAATGTACAGTATCACAGAACAATACAGATATCTGGGATCCCCGGGTTTCACAGAGCCACTACTGAAACCCGACGTTCCCCTGGTCATGTGGATAGCCTGTGCAATGAAATCCTAGACCCCTACGGGCGCGGCAAGTTACCCGCCAAAACCTGAAGCGAGGCAGCCCCCTTCAACACCGTGAATGGATCACCCAGCACTTCACGGAATCCGGTAACTTGGGCACCCCTCCTGGGTCAACCTGTACCCCCTACGAGTGCGGCGAATAGCCCGCCAATTCTAAAGTAAAGCCCCCTCCATCTCAATGCCATGAGATGCGGGCTTGTTGCCCTCTAGAACCCGGCTATCCGTGCACCCCTCCTTGGGGTAAACCTAGTACAGAAAGTAAAATATACATACAACGGGTACATCGACCGCAACCTCGTCGTGCCCCAAAATAATAATACAAACAGGAAGTGACGGCAGTCCACATGTCGGACGCTCGCCCCGCAATATCAATTGTACATAATACAACAAAACTGTACTAGCATTGCAACCAGGCTATCCCCCACGACCGATCCGCAACATCACAGCAATACACAAAACATCAACGTGAAAGTCACGTTCGCAAATCCGTCTAACCGGGCTATAGCAGTCAGACAGGATTTACCGATCAAGTGACATTCACGGTCGCAGATATAATGTAAATACTGTGAAATAATGTGTTTAAAATATCCGATCGATCAAATTTTACCAAGTGGGCCCCCAAGTACTACTGTAGCATATCAGGAAATTCTGCGCCCAAAAAGAATGTTCCAAAACCCCTATTTTCACTGCAGGAGCTTTCTGGAAAATTTTGGTACACTGAACAGTTCAAGTCGCGGCGGAACCGCGGCCCAAGCAGGGGTTTGGCCGCGGTTCCGCGGTCGTTTAGACTGTTCACGAGACCAAATTTTTCCCAGAACTCTTAGAATGTCCTACACATCATTCTGAAACAACCTGAAAAATTTTTGGACTTAAAAAAATTTCGACAGAAACTGATGTGAAGAAAAATACGGTTTTTTGAAAATTGTTCGATCGGAAATGTAAAACACATTAGACAAAGTTAGACTATGTTAATGGCGAGGCTCTGATACCACTGTAAGTGCACGGCGGCGCCCCGGCCTCCATCCCGAGGCTAAAATGCGGAAGCGGTGATATACTTAAATTTTTCATGAACTGGCACCACCGCGCACTAATACCCGGATTGAACCATTAACTAGTCCTAGCTAACTACAAGATGGGGAAGAGAAATATACCGAGTGATCCGACTCCTCCGGTCTTTTCGTCGTCGTCCCGATCTCCCGCGGAATGTCCGGTCTCCACCTCGTCGCCGGAAGGGCAACTCGGTGTCACGACCCAAAATTGGCCCGTGACGGCCCTAATACTACGCAATGCCCTAAGACGTAACGAAGTAAAAGAAAGCCAAAACCCAGAAATCTAAACCATAGAAATACGGAAAAGATAATATAAGTTTTTGAAACATCTGAAATCGCAACCCAAATTCTTTAAAAGTCCTACTTTATTTCTTTAAAATTTTAGCAACACCCCTTTTTTTGTAAAAACCAGCCAAGATGAATACAACACAAAAATATGAAGCTATAGCGAAGAAATAAGGACAATAGAGAGAAGCTGTATATAAAAGACAACAAATCCACAAATAATATACAGTAACGTCCTCACCAAGTCTCTAAGTCAACAATACAATAGTAGATGGAGAGTACAAAATACAACGAGTGTACAATATGAAATACAGATAATCATCTAACCCACCTAAGCAAAAATGGTACTGTGAGCTGATGCGGTATCTGTAGCAAAAATGATAGATGGATACTGAATAGCCTGCCTCGACTACTCTGGGGAACAACCTGAAACACCTGTGGCACAACAGGGATGAGTTGCCAACTCGTGAATAGTATAAAACATATGCAGGTAATCGCAGGAATGCACGTACAACATGAATCTAAGATATGCGATTACAGTAATAATATGTCATGCAAATGCCGAATAAAGGAGAGTACACTAACAGGTGCAATCAATATGTGAAGCAATAGTAACATGACAATAGTATGCAATAACTATGCAAAAGGATATGAGAATGTAGATATGCAACTTATCATAAGGGTATGCTAACAGGTACTACCACTATATGAGCTGTGCATAAAAATAGGTGGGGGTGAGGTATAGGGTGGAATATGTCATTTCCACGGAAACCTGACATCGTGGCAGGATCACAATCCATCAAGACACTCAAATCCCAAAATCAGCCCCCACATTGGGCCCTCACAATCATATAAGTCTCACATCACCTCAATGTACAATATCGAATAGCTCTCCTATATCTCGAATGTACAATTCAACAATCTCTTTCATATCCAATGTCAGTGAATCACCTATATCCCAAGTCGAATCTCAAGTAAGAATCTAACATCCTAAAGGTAAATATATACAGAAATAAGTATGATGGGGGCAATACACATATATTAGCGTCCCATTCCACTAATATTGGTGTAAGGGTATATATAACAACGGCTAAATCCCCTGTTATATATACAAAAAGGGGTTAAAGAAATATCATGAAAGCAGTGTGCCAAGCATCGACACAGAAATCCTCGTATATCGGGCTCCGTCAGTCCGGATCGGCCCACGGGGTCCGTCTGCGGTATCGGCCCTCGGCCCCGACTGTACAGATCATCCCGCATCCATCTCTCGACTCTGGCCAGTATCCTCCGGACAACTGCCAGGTCCAACCAATCACCGGTAGGTACTCGCCCGCCTCAAGGCTCAATCGGCAAACCCATCGATCTTCTTGCCGAGGGGAACCATACCGGGCCCCACCATGTACTCTCATACGGCAACCACACCTCGTATGGAGTATATAATCAGCACCGATAAAACTCATGGGGGACGCTCAAATATCATATCAAGGAAACCGGGTTGTTCCATGTATGCATAATTTCATAAACTCCCGCGGTTCCCAAATCCCGAAAACATCATATAAAATCCAGATAAACAATGTACAAATCCAGGAATAAATATATGCGATATATCTGAATGCGAGCAGGTAAACAAATATATATAGCTGAACCAGATGTATGCCAAATCAAGATGATACAGCTAAGTGACATCAGTAAAAGTAAATAGGTATCTGCAACTGAATATGTGTGTAACATACAGGTGTAGCAATGCACAGGTATCTACCTATAGGAACTGATGTCGTATACCCCCTGGGTATAAGTAACATATGTAGAAAATCCCTCCCGGTATAACTAAGATATGTGCACGGTATACCTGTAGCTGTATCGCAAGGTGTAAATGTACCTATCACTAAAGGTATGATACACTATAGGTATACCGGTAATCTAGATGTCATGTGTGGTAGGCAATAGTAGCTATAAGGGTTAGTGTGTGACATGGAAATTATTGACGGTGTGTGTGTAGCATACAATCCGTGCTCGTGCAACATGGACCGTCAATAATATGTGCACTGTCCTACGGCTGCTAGTCACAGTATAACAATATCTAAGGAAAAACAGTAAAGACGCAATTCTACAATGACGTAGAATGTGCGACAGGTATTTGAATCCTAGCCCATACGCATAACGCCATGCGGGCGATTCCCCTGTAGATGTTAAATCTACTCACCTACACTCCACGCTAGGTGAATCCTACCATCTGCTCCCCCTGTAGCCGTGTCCGTAGTCCCTTCCTGCAAACCTGCAAATACGACATGGAAATCATATATAAGTCAAGATATTCCGCGAAACGCGATATCGAACCAAAACGAGAAACTCGCGTCGCGAACTAAACGCGCGTGTGCACGATATGCTGAATCGTGTGTGTACGCGTCTAAAAACCATCGCGACACGCCGCGATACGCTGGATCACAGAACCCACTCACGTATCGCGCGTATCGCGCAAACCCAACGGACACCAAAAACGATATATAGTCACAGATTTTCCTACAGGCCAAAACATACAAAACTAGACATGCCAAAACACTACACTACACATCAGAGAACACTACCCAAAACCCCAAGTCCCCAGACCCCTTCCTGGCCGCAATTTGCGGCCAAAATGAAATAATTGGTGGCCAGGGATTGGAATTGGTGGCTCGTGTTTTGGTGGTGGTGTCTAGACCTAACAAGCATGCTCCAGTTTCTTCAATTTTGTTCTGTAAGGTCAGGGCCAAAAGCAGATCTTAGAAACCCAATATATCGCTTTAAAATGCCAAATTGCACAATTTAGAAACCTTAGGGTATTTTAGTGTAATCCGGGGTTAAACTTAGTTAAGTGACCCTAACAACACTTAAATAAACTAAGGTAGCTAACACAATCACCACATAATCAAAGTTCCACACAAATCACCCTAATTAGCACTAAACTAGCTAATTTAACACTAACTGACACCAAACTACACACAAGCTAGCAAAACTAGGGAAAGAGCTCAGAATTATACCCTAAAGAACCCAAGGAAACAAGAGAAGAAGTGTGTGGAGGAGATGAGAGCTTGCTACAACTATTGAAGCTCCTGCTGCTGCTGCTCTGTAATGTTTTGAAAATCGTTTCGGTGAAATTTCGAAAAAAATCGGTAAAATGAGGGGGTTTTCTGTAAAAAGTCAAAATACAAATATCTTATTATAAAAATTAAATATACATATTCTAGCTATGTAATTGCTATTTTTTGGTGTTTATTGAGCCGCTGGTGAAATTTCAAATTTTCTGAAAAAAATATTATTTTATTATTATTTTAAGCCGTCACTAATACATTTAATTAGGGAAAATTACAAATTGGAATGAGTTGAAACAAATTTTGTGCATCATAAAACATTAAATAAAAATTTATCATGTGGTTTTTGGAACGAAATCATTTGCCAAAACGGTTTAGAAATTATTGAAAAAAAAGGCTTTTTTTAGCGTAAATGGATGTTTGGGGTATTATATTTATCATTTTTCATCACCCCACACCCGTACCCACACCCACACACCCCCACTTACCCCTCCCCTTAGCCAAATTCAGCAGCCCTCACTTTTTCCCCACTTGGTTTGCAAAGGAAAAAGAAATGAAAAGAAATAAAAGAAAAGATTAGAAAATAGATAAAGTAGTTAGACTTTGACCTTACCTTGACCTTGACTTTCCTCCCTTGCATTTTCCTCACCTCCCTCTCTCTCCCCTCACCCACTTCTGGCCGAAAATGATCCCCACAGCAGCATCCCTTTCCCCCCCCCAAAATCCACACTATTTTGCTTCAAAAATCCAAAAAAAAAGCTTCAAAATCCATATAATTTCAAAGCTTTTTTCCAAATCCAACACTTACCCATTATTCCTTAGCATTTCAAGCATGGATCCTTGTGAAAAGAGAGCATTTTGGAGTGCCATGGATGCTTGTGGATCTTCATATGCTTTTCGGTATATTTCTAAACATTTTTGTTGCTTAAATTGTTACTAATTTCTTAAGCTAATTTATTTAAGTGTTATTTGGATATGTGAGTTTAATTGCACGTTTTGGAATTCAAGAAAAGGGTTTGAATGCAAGTTAGGTTATTGTGAATTGGTGTATGGTTGTGATGGGTAGCTTACCATCTTAGAATTTGTAGAAAGTAATTTAGTAGTTAAATTTCATATTGTTGCATGGAAATGTCTAAATTAAGTTTTGTTTTTGCTAACTAGAGTTTTTGAAAAATTATCAAATGCTTAGATTAAAATATAATTAAGTGTTCATGTCATTATAACTATTATAATGAGTGGTTTAATGACTTTGGTTCATGCAAAACGAAGGTTAATTGATGAATTGTGAATTTTGCTTTAAAGGGTGTTAAATTTGATATTTTGCAAACTAGGATTTTGGAAATTATGCAAATTTATGAGTTTAAATTATGGAAATGGTTTTTTGTGACTTATTTAAGATAGTTAATAAATATATTGGCCGCTACATTCATTTAAATATCGTGTTTTGTACAAAAACGGCGAATTGTGCTTGCTAGATTTTCGGAAAAATGACTTTTTGAGTGAAATTGACGGTTTTGTGAGTTTCAACCTAGTTTATATTAAAATTAGTGTTCGTGAATGTGCAAATGAGTGTATTTGGGTTTTTCTCGATGGTTTGGCGTTTGTACGCCGACGTCGAGGGTTTTTGGGTTGATTTGTGAAAGCAACCATAGGTTTTGACCTATGTGGGATTCGTGCGTCGTTTTGATCATGAGTCGGATTTTAATGAGATATGGTGCGTTATGATATGTAGGTACCCCCATGTGGACTTCGAGACGACAAGCAAGCGCGTGGCGACGTCGGCACCGGCTAGCGAGGACCAGGTGAGTAGATTTATATCTACGGGGAGAAGTCGGGTGGATGGCGTATAGCACCCCCGCAGTCCGTGGTGGTGTATACAGATGCGTATACACACCAACAATTATTATATGTTATTTAGGATTAATAACGATGCTTAGGATGGATATTGGTGTGTTGGACTATTTTTAGTGTTGCGAACCCTAGGGTAGTGTTGCACTACACCTACACACATACATACTTGCATACATTCCTATTGATATGTGCTCATGGGATTCTTTATAGTTATGTGTTCACATGGGTATGGGACTAAGTGTTCACATACGGATTGAGGGTGATACTTGGGGTTGAGCTGAGTCGATGAGATTGGATCGAGGCCGTGAGATCGGTGATATAGCAGGGTTCGTATCTTAGATACGACATGACGTTGTAGCGGGTCCTTGACGTAGTGTTTCACATACGTCCATGCTTACGTAGGCGGTATCAGTATGGTACTAGACGTAGATCAGTACCCCGATAATGATATTGATAAAGAGGATACCAGGTGAATAGTATGATGAATGTGATATTGACCCGTACCCAGATTGGGATGCCGTACGACGGATTTACGTACGAGCTATATTGATGATTGATCCGCACTCTTGACTTGGGATGCCTGATTATAGATATGGTATCGGATATGATATTATTGAGGCGGGATCACCGACTATACATATACAGGTATGTATATGTATCGACTCAGATGATAGGCGGTTTCCTTACCTGTAGTTCAGCTTGTTAGTTCAGCCGTATAGTTTAGTGTAGTTGTTAGATTAGATTAGACTTCTTACCTATTTCAAAAACTAACGAATCGTGGGAATTTTTAAAGACAGCTCAAGGGAATCTACGGATATTTCAAAAACGACGTATCTTTTCATAAAAACACCGTAGCCCCTATTTTCAAAACCCCATGATTCGTGTTATTTCAAAAGGCACCATTCGTAGGACTTATATTAGATTATTGTAGATTAGTTATCGTTGTGTCTAGTATTCAGCTCCCGCACATTATTGCTGTTCGCTCTGCCTCGCATACTTATTATGCTGCATATTCCATTATTGATATCATGCTGTTAGGACACCAGCACCATTACCGATGATGCGTATGTACCACGTACACCTACTTGCCGGCTCACACACATCTTCATCGGTAATTGCCATGTCACGTACACTTTAGAGAATATATTTGCTTGACTTAGCTTGTTAGCTAGTAGTTTTGACATGATATTAGTGTACTTTCCTTATATGCCATATTAGACATTTTAGTTATTACTTGCTACTTCATGCATATGGTTATTCATTGTTATACCGCACGCATGGATTCTCATGCATTTATTCACTAGTTTATGTGCTATTGAGGTTTTGGACTCGGATTTCCTTGATATTTCTGGATTTGGGAACCGTGGAGATTTCAAAAGAGAATATGTAATTGTTTTAAAAACCCGGTTACCCTGGATATGATATTTCAGTGCGTCCACCATGTGTTTTCTCGGTGCTGAGAGCGACATGTGAGACCCGAGTTCGAGGAGTGGAGGAACCGTTTCGGGTACATGGTGGACCCGGTAAGGTACCCCGGGGCAAGAAGCTTGTGGTGATGACGATGAGCCTGGCAGGGGAAGACTACCTACCGGTGATATTACCCGACGCGTCGGATATCCGGAGGATACCGTCGTGGTCTTGAGATGGATGGTAGGGGCCGGTCTGGACTGGCGGCGCCCTAGATATTGTGATTTAGATATTGAGATTTTGAGACATTGAGATTTATGTTTTGTGTCGATGCTAGACACCGTTGGTGCTGATTTCAGTTATGATACCTCATTTGAAAAAAATACAAAGGAAATCTCACTAATTTATGAAAACAGTTTCTTCATTTACATGTATGCTGTTTTCATGCATTCATACCTCACTCATATGATATATTACTACCTGAGACACTGACACGGGCACATGTGATTACACTCGGGTTAGATATTACCCTAGACAGTGTCATAGGCTGCCTGTTATACATATATTTGAGGATATATTATGATCATTGACCTAGGATTGCGTTATTTATGCGATTTCTGTGCGTAGATATTTTTCTATTCACGAGTTGGCAACTCACCCCCGTTGTGCCCCAGTTTCTTGCAGATTTGCCGTACAGGTTTCTTTACGGCTTGCGGGCTCAGTTTCATTCGGGTGATTTGCTAGTAGGTGGGTTTACTTGTATCATACCCCCATTATATATCTTGTATATCATTATTCTGTTGTATCTAGAAGTTCCATCAACCAAACATGTATCTATTGAGATAGAGACCAGTGTTGTTTATTCTTACGACCTTAGAGTCGCTCGTTTTAATTCTGGTGGTTTTGAGTTCCCTTTTGAATTTTTGATCCTCGCCGTTGGCGTTGTATATTATATTGCTTGTGTGGTTGTGACCGTCGATTGACGAAGAGCTAGCTCCCGCTTGGGGATGCCTTTTTCTTGATTTCGTATACTATTCATGTTGTATCCCGTTTGGGGGCCAGTATTTACAAAGGAGACTCTGCCGAAATTTTCAGTAAATTTTTGATGTTTTAAAAAACGCATAATTCGGCTTATGCTATTAAAACTACTTATTTTAAATTGGTTTTCCTTCACTCTACTTCTTTTCTTGGTTTGGATTTCTGGGTTTTCGGTTTACTTAGATTACGTACGCCTCGAGACGTTTCGTAGTTTAAGTGCCGGTCATGTTCCGTACTTTCGGGACGTGACAAAGTTGGTATCAGAGCGTTAGGTTTTACCTTCGGAGCGTAGGATGACCCTTGGTTGATGGAATAGGTGACTAAAGTAGAGTGACGTACCGTTGGTATGTTCCGCGGCATATTTACGATACGCTACTCCACTTATGAAGCCTTAGGATGTACATTTCCTTGTTCAGTATTATATTCCTTCCTGATCTAGCCTCATCGGTACCAGTTTGGTTTTGCTGCTACGGTTACGGGCAGGGAGAGCTACGGCTAGAGTTGCGGTCAGCACAAGCTCGTCACGAACGAGGACTGACCAGGGCGAAATTCCGGCGATACACGATTGCAGAGATATGTCTTTTTACTGTGTTTCCGCGCCACGAGCGATTGGCGGATCGCCTTTATGAGGTTACTCGGAGGCGCTGATCGACACTAGAGAATTGAGCCAATGATAGAGGCCACCCAGATTTTGATGACCGTTGGTATGTTGCTTACTCCTGATGATTGAGGCACTGTTCAGCATGCAGACGAGCAAGCCAGTGGTTGCTGCGAGCGACGAGATATCGCCCAATATGTTGGAGCTATTGCGGGGCGAGTTGTACGAATAGATGATAGAAGGTCGCTAGTCACCCGATGATGAATGACTAGGACAGGTGGTTCGTTCGCTACCCCGATGCGAGGTCATCAGATAGATTGATTCCAGCTAGAGACGACTTCACGCGGAGACATTGGGAGTCGACAGAGACGATCGAATGTCAGAAACCTATTTATCCAAGTTTAAAGTAGTCGGAAAGACATGCAGGCAATTCTATGGTCCCTCTAGAAGAATGAAACCCTAACTCGACTTAATGACCGTGTGAAAGCCTTTGAACCTTCGGGTTTGCGGCAGTTCTACGGCGCCATTAGTGAGGCTTGGGTTTGCCCTTCTACTGCTGGACCACCGATGCTGTGGTAGGTACTCGATACTATTAAACTGTACCCAAGATGTTGAGCCCTTGGGGGATTATGAGGTTTTGACGACTCGATCGGATGGCTCGACTTAATTCAGATGCTAGATGGTGAGATGCATTTCTTGGGAGACTCTAAATACGAGGATAGTCATTGGAGCTCAATCCATGCAGCCGCGACAAGACGAGTCCAAAGCAGACGACATTAGAGAAAAGTGGAGTAAGAGGTTCGCACCAGATTTAGATGAGATGACGTTCCACTCCGCCGACATTAGAGATGCTATGCGCATGCCGAGGCATGGTACTTGGACTTACCTTCCAGAAGGAGTCGCGATGAGTATGCAGTCGTTCCAGAGTAAGATGCAGATATAGGAAAGGACAATGACTTCCGGACAGTTAGCAGAGACGAGACATGGAAGAGACCGTGAGCAGGATTCCTTCCAGGACACTGCTGCAATGATACTTGCACCCAGGATCAGAGGTGTCATGTACATTCAAAGAGCCAGAGGCCGACGCCAGTGATATGCTGTCTTACGAGTGGTTGTGATGATTGACCGGGAGATGACAAGAGTCGTGCCAGAACTGGATCATCCCCGTTAGCACACCCGACAGGGCCGATGAGCCGATGGACCGAAAGATTGGTAATTCACAGTGAAGACCTTGACCCAGGAGTGGTCATGGTTACGCACATTAGCAGGACAGAGTTCATGATCATCGACGAGACGTCCCACTAGTGACCGCGACAGTTGGCCGAGATTCTTAGAGGATGCGCTGGAGCAGTACTATTCCGCCATTATTGATTCCGATATTTTGGGTGATTTATTCGTATGATTTAATTTTGATGATTGAGGATTTACGATCTTTGCACAGTGTTGCACTTGATATCGTTTTCGTGCTTTAGTTTCACATATTTGTGATTTTACGGTTTTAGACATTTGAGTTGATTTTGTGCATATGCACGCACACGATTTGGTTCCTGCACTCTGTATAGTTTATATATGCTTGCAGTGCAGTGATACACCTTTTGTGCACTTAGATGCACTGGACTTCGATTTCGATTGTGATACTCGATATTTGTTTTGTGCACCTTGTGCACCTGATTGATTTTGCGCACGTTCGGCGCTTGATATTGGATTTCATGATTTCGTGCACGATGGATGCACCTGATTTAGATTTTCGCGCATGTTGAGCGCATGTCTTGAGATGCGATTTTGGTGCACACCAGATGCACTAAATCGAGATTTTTCGTGCATGTCAGATGTACCTGATTTTGCTGTCAGGCACACATGTTGCCTACGACAGAAGTTTCGTGCACACCCGATGCACTTAGATGTTGTTTCTGTGCGCATGTATAGCACATTCATGGATTTTGATTTCCGTGCGCACCAGACGCACGTAGTATTCATGTGCATATTTTGGGATTGATTTCTTATAGAGCAGTACGTTTTTATGATATTGCTATGTGTTTTCGTACTGAGCAGGACTAGTCAGAGGACAGTACCTGAATATATTTTGCATGCATTGATAGTTATTGAAGGGATTCCAAAAAGCGAGCTATAGCCTCAGTATTTACCTACGTGTCTGATATTGATATGACACGAAATGTTTAAAACAAGGAGACCCTTTTAAATTGTTTCCAAAACGGCGGAACGTACGTTTCAAACAAAGGTATATATGTATATAGTTATTTTCTTATGATAGACGTCCGCCACTGTGCAGTGTTATACGCGTTGCACAGCGACTTAAAGAGATTTGGCATGCATTTCCTTCAGATACTTACAGATATAGATTCGATGTTTACATGTATAGTTTTGAGTTATATCATATTGGTTTGATTTGGATTTGGCATTGATGTCTTCTCCATGATACCGATGATTACGGGATGCTTGACGGAGTTTTGATTTGTGTTATATGCTCATTTTTCATGCGCGTGCGCTGCGCTACGATTTGTTTTATGTAGTTACAATTTCGGAGCCCCGACGACTTGATGGTTTTTCTTAGATGTTCTAGTATTTGGGGGAGTTTGAATTTAAATTCAGGGACCGAATTTCTTTAAGGGGGAAGATTGTAACGTTTTGAAAATCGTTTCGGTGAAATTTCGAAAAAAATCGGTAAAATGAGGGGGTTTTCTGTAAAAAGTCAAAATACAAATATCTTATTATAAAAATTAAATATACATATTCTATCTATGTAATTGCTATTTTTTGGTGTTTATTGAGCCGCTGGTGAAATTTCAAATTTTCTGAAAAAAATATTATTTTATTATTATTTTAAGCCGTCACTAATACATTTAATTAGGGAAAATTACAAATTGGAATGAGTTGAAACAAATTTTGTGCATCATAAAACATTAAATAAAAATTTATCATATGGTTTTTGGAACGAAATCATTTGCCAAAACGGTTTAGAAATTATTGAAAAAAAAAGGCTTTTTTTTAGCGTAAATGGATGTTTGGGGTATTGTATTTATCATTTTTCATCACCCCACACCCGTACCCACACCCCCACTTACCCCTCCCCTTAGCCAAATTCAGCAGCCCTCACTTTTTCCCCACTTGGTTTGCAAAGGAAAAAGAAATGAAAAGAAATAAAAGAAAAGATTAGAAAATAGATAAAGTAGTTAGACTTTGACCTTACCTTGACCTTGACTTTCCACCCTTGCATTTTCCTCACCTCCCTCTCTCTCCCCTCACCCACTTCTGGCCGAAAATGATCCCCACAGCAGCAGCCCTTTCCCCCCCCCCCCCCAAAATCCACACTATTTTGCTTCAAAAATCCAAAAAAAAAGCTTCAAAATCCATACAATTTCAAAGCTTTTTTCCAAATCCAACACTTACCCATTATTCCTTAGCATTTCAAGCATGGATCCTTGTGAAAAGAGAGAATTTTGGAGTGCCATGGATGCTTGTGGATCTTCATATGCTTTTGGGTATATTTCTAAACATTTTTGTTGCTTAAATTGTTACTAATTTCTTAAGCTAATTTATTTATGTGTTATTTGGATATGTGAGTTTAATTGCACGTTTTGGAATTCAAGAAAAGGGTTTGAATGCAAGTTAGGTTATTGTGAATTGGTGTATGGTTGTGATGGGTAGCTTATCATCTTAGAATTTGTAGAAAGCAATTTAGTAGTTAAATTTCATATTGTTGCATGGAAATGTCTAAATTAAGTTTTGTTTTTGCTAACTAGAGTTTTTGAAAAATTATCAAATGCTTAGATTAAAATATAATTAAGTGTTCATGTCATTATAACTATTATAATGAGTGGTTTAATGACTTTGGTTCATGCAAAACGAAGCTTAATTGATGAATTGTGAATTTTGCTTTAAAGGGTGTTAAATTTGATATTTTGCAAACTAGGATTTTGGAAATTATGCAAATTTATGAGTTTAAATTATGGAAATGGTTTTTTGTGACTTATTTAAGATAGTTAATAAATATATTGGCCGCTACATTCATTTAAATATCGTGTTTTGTACAAAAACGGCGAATTGTGCATGCTAGATTTTCGGAAAAATGACTTTTTGAGTGAAATTGACGGTTTTGTGAGTTTCAACCTAGTTTATATTAAAATTAGTGTTCGTGAATGTGCAAATGAGTGTATTTGGGTTTTTCTCGATGGTTTGGCGTTTGTACGCCGACGTCGAGGGTTTTTGGGTTGATTTGTGAAAGCAACCATAGGTTTTGACCTATGTGGGATTCGTGCGTCGTTTTGATCATGAGTCGGATTTTAATGAGATATGGTGCGTTATGATATGTAGGTACCCCCATGTGGACTTCGAGACGACAAGCAAGCGCGTGGCGACGTCGGCACCGGCTAGCGAGGACCAGGTGAGTAGATTTATATCTACGGGGAGAAGTCGGGTGGATGGCGTATAGCACCCCCGCAGTCCGTGGTGGTGTATACAGATGCGTATACACACCAACAATTATTATATGTTATTTAGGATTAATAACGATGCTTAGGATGGATATTGGTGTGTTGGACTATTTTTAGTGTTGCGAACCCTAGGGTAGTGTTGCACTACACCTACACACATACATACTTGCATACATTCCTATTGATATGTGCTCATGGGATTCTTTATAGTTATGTGTTCACATGGGTATGGGACTAAGTGTTCACATACGGATTGAGGGTGATACTTGGGGTTGAGCTGAGTCGATGAGATTGGATCGAGGCCGTGAGATCGGTGATATAGCAGGGTTCGTATCTTAGATACGACATGACGTTGTAGCGGGTCCTTGACGTAGTGTTTCACACACGTCCATGCTTACGTAGGCGGTATCTGTAAGTGCACGGCGGCGCCCCGGCCGTCAATCCGACGGCCAAACGCGGAAACGGTGATAAACTTTAATTTTTGCGGACTTAGCAAACCGGCATCACCGCGCACTAAACATCCGGATCGGGCCATTAAACTAGATCTAGCAATGTACAAGACGGGTCAGAGATGTACCGACTGATCCGAGTCCTCCGGTCTTCATCTCCACTCCGATCTCCTCGCGGGAACTCCGGTCGTCGCCTCCTCGCCGGAAGGGCACCACATCGCCTGTAGCTTTTACGGGCTCCCACCTCAATACCGAGGCAACTCGGGCGCGAAGTAGGCTACCCGACGCGCCCAAGATATGCTGTAGGAAGTGTAGTGTAGAATCATAGTCTCTTTTGGGGTTTGTTGCCATTTGTGGATGATGGAGGAAACAAGGTAAGAAAAATGGTGCTTGCATTTTTCTAGCATCAAAAATGAGATCAAGAATGCTACTCTCTCAAAGATGAAGATGAAGCTCTCTTCTTCTCTTTTCTTCTTCTCACTTAGAAAAACAATGGTGGAGGAAAAATGGAATCAACCATCATCAAAAACCAAGAAGGAGAGTGATGGTAGTAAAAGTGAAGGGGTGACTATATCCAAAGACAAGAAAACATCAACCATGCTTGCACCTTAATCACATTTAATGCAAGTGATGGATGAAAGATATCATAATCAATACATTTTCAATAAACCCCCTCCACAACATGTTATTTGCACAATTGCAAATAACCCCCTCCATCGGAAAAGTCCGGCCGGGAAAGAACAAACGAAAACCGGCCGGAACGGAATGCAAACTGGCAACTCCAGAAAACTGGTCCCGTAATAAATTACAGGAAAACCCCGATACTGTGCATACACACCCGCATCTGTATTCCGTCCGGATACAAATGCAATGAGACAAAATCTACACTGTACTATACTAGGATCCGGCTTAAACCAAAACCGGCTAGTAATATCCGTCCGATCCTGATCCGTACAATACCGCACGTATCTGATCGAACCCTGCCATATAACCATACGGCCACTAGTACAAACCGTCCGATCCTGATCCGTGCAACGCACGTATCTGATCGGACCCTGCCATATCTCCATACGGCCTCTACAGCGTTTCGCCCGAAACTTGAGTAACTGAAAGTGTGGTGGACTCTAAAGACTCGTCAATACTATGGCTGTGGATTTAACCACTAGCACGTCAGAGGTATAAGCCAATACGTAACGGGCCACCAGCTATTGACTAAAAGGGACGTCGTTGAGTGAACTCATCCTGACACCCTACTGAGCCTGTCAGTGACAATATCCGTACAGTCCGTTCCGTTCGTCTATGAGCATCGCATGTCGGGCCTAGGGGGTTGGTAAAAGTCAGACCCCCAAAAGCGGTACAAGTCGTGTCGGAGTGTAGCCCAGAACGCCCTGAGATACTACTGGAATACCTACCAGTAAATCTCCTGCCTTGGCCAAGGTCTTCGTGTAATGGCTCTCCTAGACACAGCGCGACCTCACCCCCAATACCGGGAGAGACGAACCCCTGAAGATCCGCTCACTGCCTCCATGTGGCTCGGGACTGTACCCAACTAAAACCTGTTTGCACGACTCCTTTGAGCCGTGGTAGGGTAGTAATCAAAGTACAGTGGGAACTCATACGAGACAAATGACGATCCCCAGGTCGATGAACTAACCTGTACACATGTCACCTGGGAACTGCTATCTGACGTCAGGTATAAGACCAACTAGCATGTTCCCGGCGAGTCCTGTCCGGTGTACTCATAACCCAATGAGCACCTGTATACATCTTAGGTGAACCAACTGACACCAGTGGCTTGTGAGACCGGCCACCGCCCCTCGTCGGGGTCTCGACTGTATACACTAGTCTACTCTGGAGAATCGATGCCCTGTCTCGAATCTCCCACGACTAGGGACCTTTTAAAGATGTGCTTATAGACTCCAGCTCTCACTTATATGATCGCCCTCATACTGCTGGCAGTCAAGCAAGAATCCTAGGGGCTCTATCAACGTGCAATAGCGACCTGTCAGGTCACCTAAAGCAGTACACGATGATAAAGGTAAACCAGATAGCATACTATCATCTTGAGTAAGACTGTCCTACCGGGATAGGTCCTCCCTCAATCATTGCAATCACGTGCCTATGATCCAATAATTGACTCTGAGGGCACTATCTCCAACAATCTCCCACTTGCACTCAAGGCTAATTATTGCGATGTCGCATACTCACAGCCTGTGTGATACCGAACACCCAACTCCCCTACTAGTCAGTCTCACAAAATCCGTTTGCGAAACTATTGCGTTCGAGGAATAGCCTCAGTGAGTGGATCAGCCTTGATGTTTCTTTCTATGTCTCTCTATATCTCAAGTTCGCGGAGAAAGCCATCTCCCGAAAAGAGCAATACCAGTCTTAGAATGTCTGGATGTCTGATGGGACCTAGCTCATGAATGAACTCCAAATCCAAACTTCTTAGACTGTAACGTCAACCGAACTTAATCAGTATCCTGCGCCATGCCACCCTCAGTAATGCCTTGGACCACCTGTCCAAAATACTGCCCCTCGTCAGAAGGAAAACTATAACTCTGACAACCTCCTTGTCGTCCATGTCACCTTGGAGGCCTGGAATGATAACTGTTTCCCAAATGGGGCTTTCGTTATCATATTCCTAGAACAGCCACTTATGTTCTAAAACTGCTTCCGACTGTTCCTCCAGGATTGGATCAATATCAACTTATTGCATCTAGTGCAAGAACAACATTTGGTGTGGTACTTGACATCTCATAATTGACTCAATTGCCTAAGCAAGTGATCTGCCAATCATGCACATCCCTCTCTACTTTAGTCTGTAAGACACCTTTAGAGAGGGTGACTCCATTACCTGCAGGTACACTACCGTGCCAGGAGTCGTCCATTCTAAATACTCTTAGAATGCTGTCAAATTACCCTGATTGGGAAACCACCCAAATCTAGATCTAAAACCATAGAGCTAGTAACCAGTATGTCTGATATAATGTCCAACTCCTTTGTGGAGAAACCACTGTGTGACGACCAAAGTATAACCGATCGTAGTATAGGAATATCACTTCCTACTACCTTCTCAACAGATCCATCCCCTATTCTTATGACGTCAAACCTATGACTGTCACATCAGAAATAGATGATCTATCTCCGCTACATCTGCTTTAGTCTATAAATAGACATAAGCCTGATGTCCACCAATGCTTCCGCTGCTCCCACTGACTACGACAACCCTCTGGCAGAGTCATATACACGTACACTTCTGAAGCTAGTTCAGAACGACGCTATACTCATCCTCCTGCCGGGTCTTGCAGCCTGAAACAACAGTAATGGCAAGTGTGGGTAAACAAGAACTTCCCTGTCACCGTCCTTGAGGCTACCGGAGTACCTCTCGGGTGCCTGAAGTTACCCACCTTATCTGCGGAGTGGCCAATGGAATGTCGAATCAGATTGAATCTTTAGGTTCCTATGAAATCTTCAGTAATCGTTTGTGGTTCTGGAATCACTTCCAGTTCTACCATACTCCCACTACTGTTTTTGAAAAAATCCATTTTTAATAAAACTGTGGCGAGTCTAGAACAATATTTCTATTGATCTGCCAGATGGTATAAAATCAACCCTCGTCATAGCCTGGGTCAACCCACAAACAGCCATTACAGAAACGTGCCTTGAGTTGTCCAGTGTCTGGTTTTAATCATAAGCCGGACAACTCCCCGTACCTTAACATCGTTAAAATATGAACTGTTCTATATCTAATATAGAACCAGAGGCACTGATTTAATTTAACCAGATTCAAATCATGCAGCTGTCTCCAGTGCATGTCAACTAAATGGAAGGAGGCCGATCAGCGTTACTCAACTTAGGAATGCTTCCAATTATGAGTAACCTGAAAGAGAAGCAATTTCTCTTTCTCATTACTATCAACTGAATACCATATGCAAGTATTTACATCTTCGATCACTTTGAAGAATCCCGATACTTGCTACACCTGGTTCTCTACTATATTCAAATACCTATAACTCCTCAAAACTTAGACCCTGTGTTTCTACGAAACACATGTCTAAGAACTAGAGAAGTTAAAAGTAAACAGAATATAGTATGAGGACCAACCCCTCTGTCCTAATGGACACTGGACAACATACAATACTCTGTATAAGTCCGCTGAGTCTAACAACTCTTTCACTGTGTGTCGTAGGTTGAAAACTGTACTTATGGTTAAGAAGAATTACACCGTTGTTTAATGCTCCTTACCTAACCATCCACTGATATAGGTAAATGTCATCGACATAATATCAAAAGGTATATCTCACTCTATGAAAATAGACGTACAGATATATCAATTTGAAATTGGTGCATAACAGCGGATATTCAAAACCAAATATTTGCCGACCGGCAAACAGCCCAGATGATCTCCTCAAATATCACCGATTACAACGAATCCCGATATAATGAGGATGATCACCCAATTCCCAATAACTTACTCCCACTCACTATCTGTAAAACCATACAGATGTGAGAATCAAACCTGGTAAATACATACCCTGGAGCAAGTGTCTAATCAGGAAATCAGTTTTCTTTTAACAGTACACAGTGAAACTGAAACATTGAAATGTTTCGGTGGGGTATCCCGGTATTCTTAGTAATGCCTCTTCCATTATCCAGATTCACAACTATAACCGTATAATTCTTTGCCACCTCTCCAAATCCCTTCATATGTCTTTAGTCATTACCTTCTGCACACCTCTTTAGGCCAATTGGTTTTCTTCCTTCCCTGCTGTTCGGCACCATCCTATGGTTTGGAAGAAGACTATCCAATAAGCATAAAGGGTGTACTGTCCTAATCCTAGGAGCACTCGCAACGCGAGAGAAGGTGAAGATAAAAGACACCTGAATGTAATTTATTCCTATTTCTCCTGAACCAGGATCCATCCCCGAACTGGAACAAGTTCCTTTCGAGTTCGTATATAACCATACGATGGAGTATCCAATAAACTGTGGATCTTCGTAGTGATACGGAGTGTCCTGGAGAAATACAAAGGTGATTTAGGATTGGCGAAGAAATACTTGGTTTGGTCGTGAATATCAGTCGCAATTTACTTTGCCCTCTTACTAATCCCTTGCTTTGTCTTAATCTTAATACCTTCTGTACACCGTTTAGGCTAACTGGTTTTCTTCATTCCCTACCGGTCGGCACCAGCCTATGGTTTGGAAGAAGACTATCCAATTTGCGTAATAGGTGTACTACTCCTAAACCAAGGAGTACTCGCAACATGAGAGAGGGTGAAAAGAAAAGACAACTGAATAATCCTATTCGTTTTCTCCAGAACCGGAAACCATCCTCGAATTCCTTCGAGTTCGTATCTAACCATACGATGGTTTTGTCCAATGGAAGTGGACGTTCGCAGTAATACGGGGTGTCCTGGAGAAAAGGGTAAAAGTAGGAGTGGCAATGAGGTCTGCAACTCTGACAATCCAAAAGCCAGTGTTAAGAAGGTTCGGTCAACTTGGTCTCTGAGTCGTAGTCTAGGGTCGGGTCAATGGTCGCTGCCAAAGAGAGAGAGAGAAGAAACACTCAGCGTGCACTCTAACCTAGATCAGAATGGTTACCAATTTATCTAATCTGGAAACCTCCCACTGTACCTCAAATTCTCCTCCAAACCTGAAAGAAGAATTAGTCGGGGTCACCCGAGGAGTAAACCAACTCATCAGTGGGAATCGGGATCCAACTATCATTGCATGATAACGTGACGGAATCCGCTCACGGTATCACACTCCAGAAGGTATGCGCATATCTGGCAAGTTTCAGTTCTTTTGAAACTCCCGATGTGATTTCTGCCCCATGCTCTTATGACCTTGGCGTGAGGTCAAAATATCATAAGTCACATGTCAAGTTCTTCCCATCATTATCCAGGTTAATTTGAACCCACCCGTACATACCCTTGACGTAGGCCAAAATAGTAGTACGACTGTCCCAAACCAACGCATCTATCTATGCTGCAGATAAATACCCGGCAGCTACCAAACACTATGCATTGGCGTGAGGTCAAAATACATAGCATGAATACTACCGAATATTTAACTGAAATGATGGAGGGCTACGAATGGTTTCTGGCGAAAACCTTTAACGTAATGAACTTGATATCGTTGAAGGAATGGATAGCTTTTTAGAAAATATAGTGACGAAAACCTTTACTAAAGAGGTCATTCCCGGTGAAGGGATCTCGGCTCTTTCCCCGTAGAATGGGGTGCAGGATATTCCAACTGAATACCACGGTGCAAAGCAAAAGTAATCGGCTATAGTGAAGTTAATGCCCTGACGCAAACTTCTGTCCAAGGGGTCACTCCCGGTGAAGGGATCTCGGCCCTTGCCTCGTCGACTGAGGAGCAGGATATTCCAACTGAATACCACGATGCAAAACAAAAGAGAACGCCCTTGCAATAACAGCTTTTTGAAAAGTGTTCCAACAACATCAGAATAGGTTTGTTTAACTTGCATTGATCCGAATCAACGCAGTCCCATCAATTAATCACACCACAAAGAACGAAAATATACTGACGTACGTATATGCCATCCGCATTCGCCACTGGGTCCCGTCATCACTCGTTAGGTTAGCTTACTAACGACAGAGCGGGGACTGGACTAGCGCGGATGAAAAACATATACAACATCTACTAATATATATACCAATATATTATATTTCGCTCAAGGCGTGAATAAAATGCAACATCACAGAAATGTACAGCATCACAGAACAATACAGATATCTGGGATCCCCGGGTTTCACAGAGCCACTACTGAAACCCGACGTTCCCCTGGTCGTGTGGATAGCCTGTGCAATGAAATCCTAGACCCCTACGGGCGCGGCAAGTCACCCGCCAAAACCTGAAGCGAGGCAGCCCCCTTCAGCTCCGTGAATGGACCACCCAGCACTCCACGGAATCCGGCAACTTGGGCACCCCTCCTGGGTCAACCTGTACCCCCTACGAGTGCGGCGAATAGCCCGCCAAATCTAGAGTGAAGCCCCCTCCGTCCCAATGCCATGAGATGCGGGCTTGTTGCCCTCCAGAACCCGGCTATCCGTGCACTCCTCCGCGGGGTAATCCTAGTACAGAATGTAAAATATACATGCACCGGGTACATCGACCGCAACCAGGTCGTGCCCCAAAAGAATAATACAATCAGGCAGTGACGGCAGTCCACATGTCAGGCGCTCGCCCCGCAATATCAAATGTACATAATACACCAACACTGTACTAGCATTGCATCCAGGCTATCCCCACGACCGATCCGCAACATCACAGCAAATACATAGAACATCAACGTGAAAGTCACGTTCGCAAATCCGTCTAACCGAGCTATAGCAGTCAGACCGGATTTACCGATCGAGTGACATTTACGGTCGCAGATATAATGTAAATACTGTGAAAAATGTGTTTAAAATTTTCCGATTGACCAAAAATTAACAAGTGGGCCCCCAATCAAAACTGTAGCACTCACAGAAAACCTGGGCCCAATTTTAATATTCCAAAAGCCCTAAAAATAGCCCAGAAGCCTCCAGGGAAAAATTGATGCATTGAAGACTTCAATGTGCGGCGGAACCGCGGCCCCAGGGGGGGTTTGGCCGCGGTTCCGCGCTCCAATCATTGACTGAATGCATCGAATTTTTCCAGTAGTCTTAGAACTCCCTGCACATCATTCTGAGACCACCTGAAAAATTTTTAGACTTCAAAAACTTTCAACAGAAACTGATGTGAAGGAAAAATACGGTTTTTGGAAATTTTGGTTGATCGGATATGCAAACACATCAAACGAAGCTAGACGAAGTTAATGGCGAGGCTCTGATACCACTGTAAGTGCACGGCGGCGCCCCGGCCGTCAATCCGACGGCCAAACGCGGAAACGGTGATAAACTTTAATTTTTGCGGACTTAGCAAACCGGCATCACCGCGCACTAAACATCCGGATCGGGCCATTAAACTAGATCTAGCAAAGTACAAGACGGGTCAGAGATGTACCGACTGATCCGAGTCCTCCGGTCTTCATCTCCACTCCGATCTCCTCGCGGGAACTCCGGTCGTCGCCTCCTCGCCGGAAGGGCACCACATCGCCTGTAGCTTTTACGGGCTCCCACCTCAATACCGAGGCAACTCGGGCGCGAAGTAGGCTACCCGACGCGCCCAAGATATGCTGTAGGAAGTGTAGTGTAGAATCATAGTCTCTTTTGGGGTTTGTTGCCATTTGTGGATGATGGAGGAAACAAGGTAAAAAAAATGGTGCTTGCATTTTTCTAGCATCAAAAATGAGATCAAGAATGCTACTCTCTCAAAGATGAAGATGAAGCTCTCTTCTTCTCTTTTCTTCTTCTCACTTAGAAAAACAATGGTGGAGGAAAAATGGAATCAACCATCATCAAAAACCAAGAAGGAGAGTGATGGTAGTAAAAGTGAAGGGGTGACCATATCCAAAGACAAGAAAACATCAACCATGCTTGCAACTTAATCACATTTAATGCAAGTGATGGATGAAAGATATCATAATCAATACATTTTCAATAAACCCCCTCCACAACATGTTATTTGCACAATTGCAAATAACCCCCTCCATCGGAAAAGTCTGGCCGGGAAAGAACAAACGAAAACCGGCCGGAACGGAATGCAAACTGGCAACTCCAGAAAACTGGTCCCGTAATAAATTACAGGAAAACCCCGATACTGTGCATACACACCCGCATCTGTATTCCGTCCGGATACAAATGCAATGAGACAAAATCTACACTGTACTATACTAGGATCCGGCTTAAACCAAAACCGGCTAGTAATATCCGTCCGATCCTGATCCGTACAATACCGCACGTATCTGATCGAACCCTGCCATATAACCATACGGCCACTAGTACAAACCGTCCGATCCTGATCCGTGCAATACCGCACGTATCTGATCGGACCCTGCCATATCTCCATACGGCCTCTACAGCGTTTCGCCCGAAACTTGAGTAACTGAAAGTGTGGTGGACTCTAAAGACTCGTCAATACTATGGCTGTGGATTTAACCACTAGCACGTCAGAGGTATAAGCCAATACGTAACGGGCCACCAGCTATTGACTAAAAGGGACGTCGATGAGTGAACTCATCCTGACACCCTACTGAGCCTGTCAGTGACAATATCCGTACAGTCCGGTCCGTTCGTCTATGAGCATCGCATGTCGGGCCTAGGGGGTTGGTAAAAGTCAGACCCCCAAAAGCGGTACAAGTCGTGTCGGAGTGTAGCCCAGAACACCCTGAGATACTACTGGAATACCTACCAGTAAATCTCCTGCCTTGGCCAAGGTCTTCGTGTAATGGCTATCCTAGACACAGCGCGACCTCACCCCCAATACCGGGAGAGACGAACCCCTGAAGATCCGCTCACTGCCTCCATGTGGCTCGGGACTGTACCCAACTAAAACCTATTTGCACGACTCCTTTGAGCCGTGGTAGGGTAGTAATCAAAGTACAGTGGGAACTCACACGAGACAAATGACGATCCCCAGGTCGATGAACTAACCTGTACACATGTCACCTGGGAACTGCTATCTGACGTCAGGTATAAGACCAACTAGCATGTTCCCGGCGAGTCCTGTCCGGTGTACTCATAACCCAATGAGCACCTGTATACATCTTAGGTGAACCAACTGACACCAGTGGCTTGTGAGACCGGCCACCGCCCCTCGTCGGGGTCTCGACTGTATACACTAGTCTACTCTGGAGAATCGATGCCCTGTCTCGAATCACCCACGACTAGGGACCTTTTAAGGATGTGCTTATAGACTCCAGCTCTCACTTATATGATCGCCCTCATACTGCTGGCAGTCAAGCAAGAATCCTAGGGGCTCTATCAACGTGCAATAGCGACCTGTCAGGTCACCTAAAGCAGTACACGATGATAAAGGTAAACCAGATAGCATACTATCATCTTGAGTAAGACTGTCCTACCGGGATAGGTCCTCCCTCAATCATTGCAATCACGTGCCTGTGATCCAATAATTGACTCTGAGGGCACTATCTCTAACAGTATCAGTATGGTACTAGACGTAGATCAGTACCCCGATAATGATATTGATAAAGAGGATACCAGGTGAATAGTATGATGAATGTGATATTGACCCGTACCCAGATTGGGATGCCGTACGACGGATTTACGTACGAGCTATATTGATGATTGATCCGCACTCTTGACTTGGGATGCCTGATTATAGATATGGTATCGGATATGATATTATTGAGGCGGGATCACCGACTATACATATACAGGTATGTATATGTATCGACTCAGATGATAGGCGGTTTCCTTACCTGTAGTTCAGCTTGTTAGTTCAGCCGTATAGTTTAGTGTAGTTGTTAGATTAGATTAGACTTCTTACCTATTTCAAAAACTAACGAATCGTAGGCATTTTTAAAGACAGCTCAAGGGAATCTACGGATATTTCAAAAACGACGTATCTTTTCATAAAAACACCGTAGCCCCTATTTTCAAAACCCCATGATTCGTGTTATTTCAAAAGGCACCATTCGTAGGACTTATATTAGATTATTGTAGATTAGTTATCGTTGTGTCTAGTATTCAGCTCCTGCACATTATTGCTGTTCGCTCTGCCTCGCATACTTATTGTGCTGCATATTCCATTATTGATATCATGCTGTTAGGACACCGGCACCATTACCGATGATGTGTATGTACCACGTACACCTACTTGCCGGCTCACACACATCTTCATCGGTAATTGCCATGTCACGTACACTTTAGAGAATATATTTGCTTGACTTAGCTTGTTAGCTAGTAGTTTTGACATGATATTAGTGTACTTTCCTTATATGCCTTATTAGACATTTTAGTTATTACTTGCTACTTCATGCATATGGTTATTCATTGTTATACCGCACGCATGGATTCTCATGCATTTATTCACTAGTTTATGTGCTATTGAGGTTTTGGACTCGGATTTCCTTGATATTTCTGGATTTGGGAACCGTGGAGATTTCAAAAGAGAATATGTAATTGTTTTAAAAACCCGGTTATCCTGGATATGATAT
This sequence comes from Agapanthus africanus, assembly GCA_030015575.1. Lineage (NCBI taxonomy): Eukaryota > Viridiplantae > Streptophyta > Magnoliopsida > Asparagales > Amaryllidaceae > Agapanthus > Agapanthus africanus. The sequence goes on from JASDDO010000022.1 coordinate 468,818,663, forward strand.
TTCAGTGCGTCCACCATGTGTTTTCTCGGTGCTGAGAGCGACATGTGAGACCCGAGTTCGAGGAGTGGAGGAACCGTTTCGGGTACATGGTGGACCCGGTAAGGTACCCCGGGGCAAGAAGCTCGTGGTGATGACGATGAGCCTGGCAGGGGAAGACTACCTACCGGTGATATTACCCGACGCGTCGGATATCCGGAGGATACCGTCGTGGTCTTGAGATGGATGGTAGGGGCCGGTCTGGACTGGCGGCGCCCTAGATATTGTGATTTAGATATTGAGATTTTGAGACATTGAGATTTATGTTTTGTGTCGATGCTAGACACCGTTGGTGCTGATTTCAGTTATGATACCTCATTTGAAAAAAATACAAAGGAAATCTCACTAATTTATGAAAACAGTTTCTTCATTTACATGTATGCTGTTTTCATGCATTCATACCTCACTCATATGATATATTACTACCTGAGGCACTGACACGGGCACATGTGATTACACTCGGGTTAGATATTACCCTAGACATTGTCATAGGCTGCCTGTTATACATATATTTGAGGATATATTATGATCATTGACCTAGGATTGCGTTATTTATGCGATTTCTGTGCGTAGATATTTTTCTATTCACGAGTTGGCAACTCACCCCCGTTGTGCCCCAGTTTCTTGCAGATTTGCCGTACAGGTTTCTTTACGGCTTGCGGGCTCAGTTTCATTCGGGTGATTTGCTAGTAGGTGGGTTTACTTGTATCATACCCCCATTATATATCTTGTATATCATTATTCTGTTGTATCTAGAAGTTCCATCAACCAAACATGTATCTATTGAGATAGAGACCAGTGTTGTTTATTCTTACGACCTTAGAGTCGCTCGTTTTAATTCTGGTGGTTTTGAGTTGCCTTTTGAATTTTTGATCCTCGTCGTTGGCGTTGTAAATTATATTGCTTGTGTGGTTGTGACCGTCGATTGACGAAGAGCTAGCTCCCGCTTGGGGATGCCTTTTTCTTGATTTCGTATACTATTCATGTTGTATCCCGTTTGGGGGCCAGTATTTACAAAGGAGACTTTGCCGAAATTTTCAGTAAATTTTTGATGTTTTAAAAAACGCATAATTCGGCTTATGCTATTAAAACTACTTGTTTTAAATTGGTTTTCCTTCACTCTACTTCTTTTCTTGGTTTGGATTTCTGGGTTTTCGGTTTACTTAGATTACGTACGCCTCGAGATGTTTCGTAATTTAAGTGCCGGTCATGTTCCGTACTTTCGGGACGTGACATGCTCTTGCCTCTGCTGCTGGTGATGATGATGCTGCTGTGTGCTGCCTGCTGCTGTTGTTGTTGTGGTTGTGGCTGCTGCAGCTGCTGCTCTGCTGTTGGGGGTGTGTGAGTGTTTGTGAGAGAGAATGAGAGAAAGAGAAAATGAGAGGAGAAATGAGAGAACAAGGCCAAGACCCCCCTCTCTCTCTTCCCTCATAATGAGGCATGGCTCACACCATGCTTCCCATGCCCCCCTCTCTCCCACAAAGTCAACATTTCAACCAAATAAAATAAAACCCATTTCAAATTCATTTTAAAACCACCATACACTATTAAACCCAAAACACCTAATACAAACTTAACACTAGATTAAGCAATGGTTAAACCACAAATTACACCCTAGTTATCATGCACAAGTGTGTGTGTGCCTAACAAAATTCTAATAAAATACTCATTAAATAGAATAAAATATTTAAAACTTAGTTTGGTAAACTTTTTATTAAAAACCACACATTAAAATATAATTAGCTACAAAACACATTCTAAGGTGTTACAATCTCCCCCCTTAAAAGAAATTCGTCCCCGAATTTTAAAAATATACTGATATGCGTACCTTCAAAGAGAAGATTACTACTCCCAAATCTCGCTCGCAGCCTCCCAAGTGATTTCTCACTATACGGCTACGTCCAAGAAAAACCCTTCACAGATGGCAAGACCCTTGACCGACGTCTTTTCCACCTGCCGAGCCATTAACACACATGGCTGCTGGTGAACGGAAGATCGCGTCCAGCTAAATGGTCTGGTGCCAAATCATGTGAGAAAGGTCGAGAAGGTAATTGTAGAGTATCATCACAAGGAGTACGGGGTGAAAATCCAATAATCTGGGCGGAAGTGCCAAATTAAAGACAACGAACTAACTCGCTAATAGAATCTCAGAAGGACCTAAATCCTGGGATAAGCTTCCCAAAATCCAACACGTCATTCATCGGAAAGTCCATAGGAATACATGATCTGTCCCTGCGAACTCGAGTCTATGACCAACACAGTCGGCATAAGACCTCAGTTCGTAATGGACAATTCCCATCCTGACCTAACACAGCTGGACTATCTCCGAAGTCTCTAGACATAGCTGGGGTCCAAAGTCCTACTTACGCAGAGTCAGAAGAACAACAGACTGGTGATCGACACGACCTAACCCCTAAGCCTGAGGGTGGCCAATTGGAGTGTCTCCTGATAACAACTATCAAAGGAGAACCCTAACGATGGCGAGTGATGATCCCCAACTGCTGACAACAAACAAACAAACACACAACTTTAACAAAACAACTGAGCAAACTGAGTATAACTGGACGACAAGAATCCGAATGGAGTCACACCCTGACCAAACTTAGGTAGAAACCATAACGAAATTTGTGGAGATCTGCTCCCATTCCTACTTCGGAACGGAAAAATGTTGCAACTCTCCAGCCAGCCTCAGATGCTCGACCCAAGCACACAACAAGACAGACACTTGAAACGAAACCTGAAACTTCTCTTCACATCCTTGTCCACCCGTAACTATCTCACAAGTCACGCCAAAGCTGGTGGAACTTGAATGAATACTGAGAGTTGACTGATGTGCTTACTCTAGGATTGCACGTCTCTACCTGATAATGTCAGGTATACAAACGTGTCCCTAACTTAGCATACCATTGTCACAATTCAAGGTCTTCGAATCATTACCCAGCCGAATATACTCAAGTATCTCTAATGTACGAGCATCGACGGGCCGTGTCTCGCGAAAACGATTTAAGGGAAGTGGTCGGGCGCGGACATGAGCAAGCTGTCCCCTCCGTAGAGACGAACTTAAGCTATACTCAACGATCACACAAAAACTGTAAATCTGCAGAAGACCATCACAACAATCAAAATCCGCTGCAGGAAGATGTACATTAAGCTCTGGTGGTCCGTGGAAAATCTGATACGACTCTCAAGCAAGTAGTGTCTCCAAATCTCCAACGCAAAACCACCGCGGCCATCTCCAGATCATGAGTGGAATATCCTCCTTGTACTTCCTCCAAATGTAGGGAAGCACAAGCGATGACTCTGTAGTGTCACATCAGTACACACTCGAGCCCACTCAAGAAACATTACAGTTAAACAACAAAGTCGCCCGAACCAAAAGCAAAGAAAGACTGATGTAGTTGTTAACTGAATCTTCAACTGCTGAAAACTCCGTACACATGCCTCAGTCCAAAGAAAAGAAACCTCCTTACTGGTCAATTCAGTCGACGGTGCAGCACTACTCTAGCAATCCTGCATGAAACGGTGGTAAAAACCTGCTAAGCCCAACCATCTGCGGATCCCCGTCCTACACACATATCTGGACCTAAGCTGTATGGTCACGATCTCCCTCGGAACCATACAAAGCCGTCTTCCGTTACTACAAGACCTAGGAGTCAACACAAACAATCCCGAAGAAACACTCTGAGAATTTAGCAACCTGCTCGGGCTCTCCCAGTATCTGCATAACAAATCCCCAAGTGTTACTCCTGTCCCTCAAGACAAATTAAGTAGACCAGAGTGTCGTAAATAAGACAACAAAAACTGGTCGAGGAACGGCCTGCAGAAATCTGGTTCATCATATCTACGAATGCTGCTAGGGCATCAGTGAATCCAATAACTCACCAAAACACACAAAGCCCGTAGCACGCACAAGGCAGTCTTCGGAATGCCGTCACTCCGAATCCGCAATAATGATGACCTGATCCTAAGCAAACTTAGAAAAATGTCTCGCACTCTGGAGCTGATCGAAGAAATCGTCACAGCGAGGTGAAGGATACCTATCCGCACCGTAAGCCGGTTCAATTGACGATCCGTCGATACACAACCTCCAACTGCCGTCTTCCTCCTGGACGAACAGAAATAGGAGTTTCCAAAAGCGAAACACTCAGACACACAAAACTCCCCAAACCATAACTCTGCAGCTGATCCTTTAGCTCCCAAGCTTTGCCGGCCCATCCGAAGCAACGTCGGAAAAACTCTCGCACGAAAGGAACCCGGTCCAACAATCCCACTGTGGCTCCGGTATCACGAATGAACGCCAAGAATCCACGACATCTTCTCAGTAGCCGACTAGCGAAAAAGGCTGAATTCAAGCTGTGAGAGGCGGCACAACTATCTGCCGGCACAACAAGAACTGACTTGCCGGGAAAACAACCCTGACTGTTTCCTCGCGGTAGTCCACAGACGCCTAGCACGCAATTAACCAATCCGTGCCCAGGAGAACGTCAAATCCAACATCTCTAGAAGGATCAAAACGACGGACGAATCTTTATCTCCCATCCGATTGGCACAAAACTGAAATACGTGTCGCGCAACAAAAGAATCGCTGACAGAAGTTAGCACCACTACGACTAATCTACCCAACCACGGTACAAGCAAGAAAACAACGAATACATCAAAAGAACATAAAACTCAAGGGTACCTGAAGACTCCATATTGGACGTCTGCGCGTCCCGATGAGTAGAAGCAAACTCCTGTGTCTGCCCTCTACTCGCAGCTGGATGAACTCTTCTGGTAGACTGAGCCCTCTGAGCGAATCTTCCACGTCCACGGCCTCTCTGAAAACGATCCTGACGAGGTGCTAAGGAACAACCCCTGACGAAGTGCTGAAGGCTTCCGCATCGAAAACATCCACGTGCTGACTGCTGACCATCCTGGGGATGAGAGCTGAACGACTGCCCTCGTCCTAAGCCTCTGCTACTCCCGCGACGGCCACGAAATCTGTCCCGACGACCAAACCTCTGTCTCTGGGCTGGTACACTGGTACGAGTCCTCCACTGTCCTGGAACCCTCTGAGCCTCTGGAATATGCGCCTCGTCAACTGGAGCTGCAACCACTGGTGCTATGTAGGTGACGGACTGTTGCATGCTGACCGTAAGGGACAGCTGAGTAACAGGGGTGACAACCTCCTGTCGTAGCTCCCGAACGACGTCAACTAAAGAACTCATCGTCTGGCGGAATTCCTGCATCTCTACTAAAAGTCTATCCATGGTATAGGTCGTAGGCTGATCCGTCTGCACCTGTGCAACTAGAGTGCCATCCTGGTCAGTACTCGTCTCACCCGAGCAAACTCTGACCTCGGCCCTCGCTGTATCGCTTTGAGTCCCCATAGTCATAGGCGGCAAGGCTATAAATAGATATAAGATGAGATTCGATAAGAATGAGGAAATCGAATCTCAAAGATATGAATCATCAAGGAAGGAATGTCAAGCAAATTGTACTTAGGTCACTTAATGCAAAGTACCGCGCTGTGGGTATGCTGCAGACATACACACACTGCGTTACTCTGCTTAAGCTACCTACTCCATCATACTAAGGTCATCCTACACTCCGAAAGGTATAACCTAACGCTCTGATACCAACTTTGTCACGACCCAAAATTGGCCCGTGACGGCCCTAATACTACGCAACGCCCTAAGACGTAACGAAGTAAAAGAAAGCCAAAACCCAGAAATCTAAACCATAGAAATACGGAAAATATAATATAAGTTTTTGAAACATCTGAAATCGCAACCCAAATTCTTTAAAAGTCCTACTTTATTTCTTTAAAATTTTAGCAACACCCCTTTTTTTGTAAAAACCAGCCAAGATGAATACAACACAAAAATATGAAGCTATAGCGAAGAAATAAGGACAATAGAGAGAAGCTGTATATAAAAGACAACAAATCCACAAATAATATACAGTAACGTCCTCACCAAGTCTCTAAGTCAACAATACAACAGTAGATGGAGAGTACAAAATACAACGAGTGTACAATATGAAATACAGATAATCATCTAACCCACCTAAGCAAAAATGGTACTGTGAGCCGATGCGGTATCTGTAGCAAAAATGATAGATGGATACTGAATAGCCTGCCTCGACTACTCTGGGGAACAACCTGAAACACCTGTGGCACAACGGGGTGAGTTGCCAACTCGTGAATAGTATAAAACATATGCAGGTAATCGCAGGAATGCACGTACAGCATGAATCTAAGATATGCGATTACAGTAATAATATGTCATGCAAATGCCGAATAAAGGAGAGTACACTAACAGGTGCAATCAATATGTGAAGCAATAGTAACATGACAATAGTATGCAATAACTTTGCAAAAGGATATGAGAATGTAGATATGCAACTTATCATAAGGGTATGCTAACAGGTACTACCACTATATGAGCTGTGCATAAAAATAGGTGGGGGTGAGGTATAGGGTGGAATATGTCATTTCCACGGAAACCTGACATCGTGGCAGGATCACAATCCATCAAGACACTCAAATCCCAAAATCAGCCCCCACATTGGGCCCTCATAATCATATAAGTCTCACATCACCTCAATGTACAATATCGAATAGCTCTCCTATATCTCGAATGTACAATTCAACAATCTCTTTCATATCCAATATCCAATGTCAGTGAATCACCTATATCCCAAGTCGAATCTCAAGTAAGAATTTAACATCCTAAAGGTAAATATATACAGAAATAAGTATGATGGGGGCAATACACATATATTAGCGTCCCATTCCACTAATATTGGTGTAAGGGTATATATAACAACGGCTAAATCCCCTGTTATATATACAAAAAGGGGTTAAAGAAATATCATGAAAGCAGTGTGCCAAGCATCGACACAGAAATCCTCGTATATCGGGCTCCGTCAGTCCGGATCGGCCCACGGGGTCTGTCTGCGGTATCGGCCCTCGGCCCCGACAGTACAGATCATCCCGCATCCATCTCTCGACTCTGGCCAGTATCCTCCGGACAACTGCCAGGTCCAACCAATCACCGGTAGGTACTCGCCCGCCTTCAGGCTCAATCGGCAAACCCATCGATCTTCTTGCCGAGGGGAACCATACCAGGCCCCACCATGTACTCTCATACGGCAACCACACCTCATATGGAGTATATAATCAGCACCGATAAAACTCATGGGGGACGCTCAAATATCATATCAAGGAAACCGGGTTGTTCCATGTATGCATAATTTCATGAACTCCCGCGGTTCCCAAATCCCGAAAACATCATATAAAATCCAGATAAACAATGTATAAATCCAGGAATAAATATATGCGATATATCTGAATGCGAGCAGGTAAACAAATATATATAGCTGAACCAGATGTATGCGAAATCAAGATGATACAGCTAAGTGACATCAGTAAAAGTAAATAGGTATCTGCAACTGAATATGTGTGTAACATACAGGTGTAGTAATGCACAGGTATCTACCTATAGGAACTGATGTCGTATACCCCCTGGGTATAAGTAACATATGTAGAAAATCCCTCCCGGTATAACTAAGATATGTGAACGGTATACCTGTAGCTGTATCGCAAGGTGTAAATGTACCTATCACTAAAGGTATGATACACTATAGGTATACCGGTAACTAGATGTCATGTGTGGTAGGCAATAGTAGCTATAAGGGTTAGTGTGTGACATGGCAATTATTGACGGTGTGTGTGTAGCATACAATCCGTGCTCGTGCAACATGGACCGTCAATAATATGTGCAGTGTCCTACGGCTGCTAGTCACAGTATAACAATATCTAAGGAAAAACAGTAAAGGCGCAATTCTACAATGACGTAGAATGTGCGACAGGTATTTGAATCCTAGCCCAGACGCATAACACCATGCGGGCGATTCCACTGTAGATGTTAAATCTACTCACCTACACTCCACGCTAGGTGAATTCTACCATCTGCTCCCCCTGTAGCCGTGTCCGTAGTCCCTGCTTGCAAACCTGCAAATACGACATGGAAATCATATATAAGTCAAGATATTCCGCGAAACGCGATATCGAACCAAAACGAGAAACTCGCGTCGTGAACTAAACGCGCGTGTGCACGATATGCTGAATCATGTGTGTACGCGTCTAAAAACCATCGCGACACGCCGCGATACGCTGGATCACAGACCCACTCACGTATCGCGCGTATCGCGCAAACCCAACGGACACCAAAAACGATATATAGTCCCAGATTTTCCTACAGGCCAAAACTTACAAAACTAGACATGCCAAAACACTACACTACACATCAGAGAACACTACCCAAAACCCCATGTCCCCAGACCCCTTCCTGGCCGCAATTTGCGGCCAAAATGACATAATTGGCGGCCAGGGATTGGAATTGGTGGCTCGTGTTTTGGTGGTGGTGTCTAAACCTAACAAGCATGCTCCAGTTTCCTCAATTTTGTTCTGTAAGGTCAGGGCCAAAAGCAGATCTCAGAAACCCAATATATCGCTTTAAAATGCCAAATTGCACAATTTAGAAACCTTAGGGTATTTTAGTGTAATCCGGGGTTAAACTTAGTTAAGTGACCCTAACAACACTTAAATAAACTAAGGTAGCTAACACAATCACCACATAATCAAAGTTCCACACAAATCACCCTAATTAGCACTAAACTAGCTAATTTAACTAGCTAGCAAAACTAGGGAAAGAGCTCAGAATTATACCCTAAGGAACCCAAGGAAGCAAGAGAAGAAGTGTGTGGAGGAGATGAGAGCTTGCTACAACTACTGAAGCTCCTGCTGCTGCTGCTCTTGCCTCTGCTGCTGGTGATGATGCTGCTGCTGTGTGATGCCTGCTGTTGTTGTTGTTGTGGTTGTGGCTGCTGTAGCTGCTGCTCTGCTGTTGGGGGTGTGTGAGTGTTTGTGAGAGAGAATGAGAGAAAGAGAAAATGAGAGGAGAAATGAGAGAACAAGGCCAAGACCCCCCTCTCTCCCACAAAGTCAACATTTCAACCAAATAAAATAAAACCCATTTCAAATTCATTTTAAAACCACCATACACTATTAAACCCAAAACACCTAATACAAACTTAACACTAGATTAAGCAATGGTTAAACCACAAATTACACCCTAGTTATCATGCACAAGTGTGTGTGTGCCTAACAAAATTCTAATAAAATACTCATTAAATAGGATAAAATATTTAAAACTTAGTTTGGTAAACTTTTTATTAAAAACCACACATTAAAATATAATTAGCTACAAAACACATTCTAAGGTGTTACACTCGGGCACGAAGCTGGCGAGTCGACATGCCCAAGGTTTGCTGTAGAATATAGTGAAGATCTATATGTCTCATTTGGGGTTTAGGAGTTTGCCTTTTGGTGGAGGAATTGAAGTGGTGGAATTTTGTGATGAACTTAGGATTTTAGCAAGCATGAAGAGAGAAAATCCCTACTACAAAATTTGGGACAGCCCCTCCTCTCAAGTGGCCGGCCTTGGCTCAAGGTGGGAGTGAGAATGAGAGAGTGTATCAAAAATATGAGAGAGGCCACACCATCATGCATGAGAGAGAGAGAGAGGAATGGTTATCATGCAAAGAAATGATAGATAGGAAAGTCCAACACTCAAACAACAATCATCACTTCTAAAAGTCATGCCATCATCAACAACCATATCATATAAAAGTCAAGCCATGATGGATGAAGAAGTCAAATGGTCAAGGGATGGTTCATCATCATGATACAAAGAAATATGCAAAGACCCCCTCCACAAATACTTATTTGCACAAATGCAAATAAGCCCTCCTCCACCAATCTTCGACCATTGAAAGATACAAATGAAAATGGCCGAAACGGAAAGCAAACTGGCAACTCCATAAAACTGGTCCCGTAATAAATTACAGGAAAACCCCGATACTGTGCATACACACCCGCATTTGTATTCCGACCGAAATACAAATGCAATGAGACAAAATCTACACTGTACTATACTAGGATCCGGCTTAAACCAAAGCCGGCCAGTAATATCCGTTCGATCGTGATCCGTGCAATACCGCACGTATCTGATCGAACCCTGCCATATATCCATACGGCACCTAGTACTAACCGTCCGATCCTGATCCGTGCAATACCGCACGTATCTGATCGAACCTTGCCATATCTCCATACGGCCTCTACAGTGTTTCACCCAAAAGCTTGAGTAACTGAATATGGGGGACTCTAAAGACTCGTCAACACCTTGGTCGTGGATTTAACCACTAGCACGTCAGAGGTATAAGCCAATACGTAACGGGCTACCAGGTATTGACCAAAAGGGACGTCGATGAGCGAACTCATCCTGACACCCTACTGAGCCTGTCGGTGATAATATCCGTACAGTCCGGTCCGTTCGTTTATGAGCATCGCATGGCGGGCCTAGGGGTTGGTAAAAGTCAGACCCCCAAAAGCGGTACAAGTCGTGTCGGAGTGTAGCCCAGAACACCCTGAGATACTACTGGAATACTTACCAGTAAATCTCCTGCCTCGGCTGAGGGCTTCGTGTAATGGCTCTCCTAGACACAGCGCGACCTCACCCCCAATACCGGGAGAGACGAACCCCTGAAGATCCGCTCACTGCCTCCATGTGGCTCGGGACTATACCCAACTAAAACCTGTTTGCACGTCTCCTTTGAGCGTGGTAGGGTAGTAATCAAAGTACAGTGGGAACTCACACGAGACAAATGACGATCCCCAGGTCGATGAACTAACCTGTACACATGTCACCAGGGAACTGCTATCTGACGTCAGGTATAAGACCAACTAGCATGTTCCCGGCGAGTCCTGTCCGGTGTACTCATAACCCAATGAGCACCTGTATACATCTTAGGTGAACCAACTGACACTAGTGGCTTGTTAGACCGGCCACCACCCCTCGTCGGGGTCTCGACTGTATACACTAGTCTACTCTGGAGTATCGATGCCCTGTCTCGAAACTCCCACGACTAGGGACCTTTTAAGGATGTGCTTATAGACCACCAGCTCTCACGTATATGATCGCCCTCATATTGCTGGCAGTCAAGCAAGAATCCTAGGGGCTCTATCAGCGTGTAATAGCGACCTGTCAGGTCACCTAAAGCAGCACACAATGATAAAGATAAACCAGATAGCATACTATCATCTAAAGTAAGACTGTCCTACCGGGATCAGTCCTCCCTCAATCATTGCAATCACGTGCCTGTGATCCAATAATTGACTCTGAGGGCACTATCTCCAACATACTGATGCTCCGGCCTCTCTTCCCGAGCCCTCTTCTTCTGGTCGGACCGTTCTTCTCGGGGGAGGTTCGCGTTCACCTCGCACTCCAGCTGAACCTCGTGCTCGGTCCACGCCTTGACCTCGGCCATGGTCTTAGGCTGTACCAACGCAAAGGAGCGCAACTACTCCTTGTGCCTAAGGCCAGATCTGAGCGTCGTGATAAAGGTCTCTTTCCGGTGCTCGGGGACCTCGAGGAGGGCGTTGTAGAAGCGAGTGATGTAAGCCTTGAATGTCTCCTTGTCCCCGCTCTTAATTGTGAAGAGGTAGTCGACCGTGCGCTTCTGTCGACGGTTCCCAACAAAATGGCCGAGGAACTGAGTAGCCAGATCGTCGATGGTCGAGATTGAGCGAGGCTCGAGTCCTCGGAACCATTCCCGATCAGTGCGAATGAGGGTGGCTGGGAAGGCCCTGCACTGGGCGGCGCCGGAATGGTCCTGGAAGCTCATCTCCACGGTGAAATCGTCCAGATGGTCTTTCGGGTCGGTTTTCCCGTCGAACGGAGAGACCTTCGGGGGCTTGTTGCGTGAGGATACGTGGACAGCGAGCAGTCCTTCGGTAAACAACTTGGTGAGCAAGTCGGCGGCGTACTTAGCCCCATCGCCCGAGAGGTTACCTTCGGGGTGCATGCCCTCGATCTTCTTTTCGAGGGCTTCGAGTCTGCCGTGGTACCTCGAGGATTCGGCGCCTTATGATCCCTGGCCTCTGCTGTGGAAGACTGTGTCTGGGCACGGCCCCGGTTCCTCTCAATCAGGTCCCACAGATCCCCGGGTGAGGTGGCCTTCGAGCCATCATGGCGAACCCCTTCTGTGCGACCCCGTCGAGGGAGGGATTCGATCATGTCAGTGGACAGGCAAGGTGACCGACATTTCCTCACAGGGGTAAGGGTCGCGAGAAGGCTCGAAGCGAGGCGCTCTGGTGGCGGATCTTGGTGTGGAGCCGTGGGGCACCCAGCGGGCCTCGGGGAGTACCGGCCCATGAGATCTGTGGCCAGGGGTCGTAGCCTGCCGATGGTCAGCCGTGCCTACGAGGGAAGAGCCTTCTGGAGGCGGAGGAGCGGCGATCTGGGGCCCTGGCCCGGCCGTTTAGATGCGGACGAGTGCCTCCATGAGGGACTGTAGCTGATATATTCGGCTGGCGAGGGCGCTGATGATGGTCGCCCGGGGAGGTTCATCCGTGCCTCCGGTGAGGGGGAGGCGGCGTCTAGTACCTGGGTCTTCAGGATGGTCGCTTGCCATATGGATGGAGATCGGAAGGCCAACTTTGTTTTTTGTGGAGTTTTGTTTCCCACAGACGGCGCCAACTGATGGAGGTCCTTTTCGGGTCTCCTTCAGATGTTGTCTTCCGTCGATCTCCCGGTGGATTTCGGAGGTGATCTCTTGTTGTGTGTGGGTCTCAATGGGTTTTAGGGAGATTATTGATTTGAGGAGTATAGCGCCGAGTACCTACAAGGAAGTCCCTAGGTAGTTTGGTACCACCGAGGACCCTCCGACGATCAAGTTAGTACTAGATCCGAGCAGCGTAACGGCTAAGTGGAGTAAAAAAATGGCTTACTTGACCCCTCTGTGATGGGGGTTTATATAGCGGCGGCAGCACGCAGCAGCAGGCGCGAGAATCTCGCCGGCAGTTACGTTCCCGATGTCACGCCCGCATGAAGAACGGATCGCCCATTAATGGGGATCTTGATGGCGTAGATCGTGGGGCGTTGCTGGCGGAGAATCTGCACGTGGCAAGATTTGCGGAGCGGCGGTTACGCCTGTGAGTGGCGGAGTTAGTTGGTCGGAAGTACCGAGGAAGACGGCCTCGGCTGGGGAGCTCGGAGACGAGTGAGAGGGCCGAGGAGTCTTGGTCCTGTGGCAGCTCGAGGCGAGCTGAGGGGCCGAGGAGGCCAATTTTCAGGGGGCTCTGAGGAGAGCCAGCTCGTGCTTGCAGGTCGGGCATAGGGGTGGCCTGGTCGGCCCCTGTTGGCTTTTTCTTCTGAGTTCTGGGACACGTCATCTGCCACGTGTCCTGATTTGGGAGCTTGTCAATATTCAACATCATCATCCTGAGGTTCTTCCCCCTTTGTTCCGGCATATGGCCTACGCATATATTTACCATTGTAATACAAAGTTATCTTTCAACAAGAAGAACGATGGTGTGAAGAAATTACATTTTTCAGTAGTATATATAAAGCCTATTGCCAATGGCAATCCTTTTTGGTGGAGAGGCAACCAAATCGATCCTTGGATCCATGTAAGCAGAACGTTTGAGCGATGAATCAGAAAAGAAGAATTAAAGACGGTCTCCTGGACCAAGCACCTATCAAAGCAATGGCTTCTTGACATACTGAATCTAGCGCTATTTTAGTCTATAAGTTAGACAACATTTAATCCCATCATTCAGCAAAATTGATACCTCTTCTTTTTCACTTCAAGAACAATCGGAACAAACTCGACTCGACCGGTCCTTCTGTTTCCATTGTAGGAAAAACTAAAGAGATGGTTGCAGCTGCAACCTCTTTAGTTTTTGTCCAATAAGAATTGGAGTTTGTAATTCTTGCTCAACAAGTTGTATGTCACGACCCATGTCAACATGAATACCCATCTCCAAGTTTGAATATTCGGGGTAAGTGATCAGCATTTAAATCACATGATATCTAAAAGCGTAACGCAATCCAAGTAAACCGAAACCCAGAATCTAAACCGTGAACAAAGATAAAGAGGTGAAATCTTTGATAAAATGTTAATTTATAGAGTAAAAGAGTTATTAGAGAAACATTTTTGAAAACAAGTTTGTCGCTAAATTTTTATGCAACACCTCCTTTGTAATTTTTGATCAAAACCGATACATAAGCAATAATATACAAGCATCCCTATTTGGGAGCAACTCAATGCCCACTTAGCGGAACACAACCACGCAGTTAAATATACGATGTCTTAGATGAAGAATAAAGCAATAAAGAAAAGAAAACAATAACCAAAAACATAATCACAACAGTTGGCTCACACAAGCACGACACCCAGAATCAAATATAATGCAAATCTCTCAGTCCCGTCTCTAAGTCAAATATACATACGGTAGATGGGGTACACTAGATACAATGAACAAGTACACAAGATGGCGGATAAAAGAATACTCATAACCCACCTAAGTAAAAGATCACGTGCAAAAGTACATGTATGCCCAAAGCCGCAACCACACCGAACGACCAGCCATCAAGAAACTGTGTCACAACGAGGGTGAGTTGCCAGCTTGTGAGTAGTAAATAGCATCATAAGTGGCAATCGCATGTATGAACGAAATAGCGACAATCCTAAATATGAGATTATAATGATGTATAATGGTATGGATGTGACATATGTGAATAAGCGACGTATAGTAACATGGATGTAGCAGGTATAAAAATGAACATGTCATAACACTTCTAATAAGTTAAAAACAGATGTGCCATCAAAGAATCATCATAAATCCTGTGTCAAACATCGATACTCGAAATCCAATATCTTAGGCACCGCCCCTCGGATCGGCCCTCATATCCATCTAAAATATATAACTCCGGTCGGTGTCCTCCGGATATGCGCCGAGTTTCCATACTATCATCGATAGGTAGTACTCCCAGTTAGGATCAATGCCTATCTATACGATCTTTTTTCCCCTGGGTACTGTATCGGGTCTACCATATATCCGCAAACGGTGACTCCTCACTCCTCGAATCGGATATACTCATAACTCAGAACCGAGAAAACTCATGGTGGACGCCAAATATTATATCAAGAGAAAATCGCATTTTTAAAATGAATCCAAATTTTATAAAATGTGTCGCGCGGTTTCTCAAATCTCATGAAAACAGAAATCCCACGAAACAACATCGTATAAGGAACATGGTAATGATGGTAAAAGTACAGGATATCGGCATGATGCATGCTAGTATGTAATAGGTAAAGATCTAACTACTAACAGGGATATAGTGCAATGCAAGGCGACATGGAAAGTTCTACAGTGTACGTGGTATGGCAATTACCAATGGTGTGGGTGTACATATAAGTCTGTGCACGTGTGGCATAAAACCTATTGGTAATGATCCAAGTGTCCTAACGAGAGTGTAGCAAGTAATTGAGTATGTATGATAATGATAATGCAACATATGAATATGAATAGTGATTATATAACATGAATCTAGACATCAGGAGCTTAACGCAATCCAAATGATTTCCCCGTAGATGTTAAATTTACTCACCGGAAAAGCCTCAATCTACTCAAATTCGATCGCCTTCTTCCCTTTTCTTGCCGCTTCAGAAGTCCCCGCAACCGATCCTAATATCGAATAAAACTTTAGCGCGTGAGGGCTAGAGTTCCGATATGACATATATACATACACAAATGAAATAAACTTTTATAAGTTAACACGTGCGATCTTAGTGTACTATACATTTGCAACAATCACCTAGGATTACCCTGAATAGCTGTTAACCAAACAAAACACTAAATCGAGAGTCGGGATATTTGTATCGTACGTTAAAACATCGCCAAAAGTGAAGTATAATTGTCCCAGATTTTTGTATACATGAAATTGGAAGAAATTAAGTATACCAGAGATCTATTTAGAGTCTTAGAGAGCCCTTGTCAAGAATTCAGACCCCAACTCCCGAGACGAACCACAAATTTCGGCCATAACGAATTTTTTGGTGGCCAGGGTGGTGAGGAATGGGCTTGGATTTCGAGGGTGCACTCAAGACCCTATAACAAGTTCCCCGTAATCGCAATTTATCTCTGATATTACTGGTTTAGTTGCAGATTCTAATTGAAATCGTAACCTCAACAAAATACTAGTTTTAGCATTAATTAAAACATCATGATAGATTAATGAAGTCTTGGTGTTAAAACAAAGGATAATTAGCACTAAAATACCCTTATCTATCATAATTTAAGTTGTAGTTACCCAAAGAATTCACACAAAACCAATTCTCACTTCAAGTTTGAAAACAACTCAAAACAGAAATTTTAACTTAAATTAAAAATTGTTAAGACGAGTAGTTGCTAAACTTGATTAAGGTTTGCACTTTACCTTTAGATTAGCTTGTGTGGAGCTTCAAGTTGCTAGGTGGCCTCAAGGGTGAGGATTTGGCATCCACAAGAGTCTTGAAAGGACAAAATTATGATTTTGTAGTGATTTTTGTGTATGTGGGATGTGTGATCTTGGGAGGTAGAGAAGGATTTATATGGAAAGGAGGTGAAGATGAAGAAGAAGAAATGAAGAAGAAGAATGGCTAATATTAGCCATTCGCAACCATTTCCTATTATAATATTCACCATCCTTGCCCATACTCTTATTTCTCCCATGACACTATTTTATTATTTTTCTTTTCCATTTAAGAAAAACAAATTAACTTTGTTAAATGTTAAAAAAGTAATTATGGGGTTTATTTGTCATGGTTACATAATTGTGGTGTTTGGTTTAATTTAACATGTTACTAGTTCTAGGTTAAGTATACATATGTGTGTGTGTGTGTGTAATTATTAACTAAGATTATATAATAACACATGTTATATGGCTAATTAAATTTTAATTAACTCTAAATAAATTTTCAATATGTTACAATCTCCCCCTTAAAGAAATTCGGCCCCCGAATTTAAAATCTAACTACGCGTACCATTAAAGAGATGGGGAAATTTCTTCTGCATCTCACTATCGGCTTCCCATGTGACCTTTTCGCTGTTTAGGTCACTTCACAGAACCTTCCCATTGGAGTTATGCCTTCTCTCTGTTGGGGTTCAGTACTCGCGCCATAGAAGCTGTGGCCGAGGCGGAAGCGAAAACAAAAACTTTTTGCTACCAAACACGCATAACCCAGGATTCGATCCAAACACCTAAAACTAGCAAACCAAAACATGCAAGGGTATAGAAATACAACTTTTGACGCGTTTCCGCCTAATTGTGGAAGACCCCTCCAAGCTCGTAGATGCCGGGAACGTGCTTGAAAATCGAACCCCCTCGCCGAAGAAGATCCAGCCGAGGGAAACCAGAAACGACTCCTACCGACGATCCAAACTTGCTAAAGATGGATTGTGGGTGATGTAGGAATTTTTCCACTAATTATTTTCTCTCATAACCCTTACTCAAATGAGAACAAGAAGAAGGAGAATAGATGAGGAAAATGGCTAAGTCTCAACTATGAAGAATGAACTCTCAAGGATAATGGAATGAATCATTCAAGTGTAGAAAGTGAATGGCTTTTCTTTTTCAACCATGCATGAATAGTGCATCCATACATCAATAAATGCACACATTAAAACCAAAGCCATACTTTCTAAATGCACAACTATGCATCATGCCACCTCATTTTCCCATTTGATTTTCCAAATGAAAATCAAATATGAAGTGTCCTTCTTCTAGAAACATTCCCGTATAAATACGGAATACCTCACCCGGTATACGTATCGCTACACATACGTGTATCCATATAAAAATACGGATAGCACCAAAGTGAGAAAATGAATAGTAAACAATAATAATAAAATATATATATCAATATATATATATTATTAAATCAAAACCTGAGTTAATAATCCGGCTTAATCCTAAGCCGGCTAGTATTATCAACCGTCCGATTAAAATCCGTGTATTTCATACACGTATTTAATCGGACCCCTGCATGTATCAACGTACGGCTCCTACATCTATCGCCTGAACCGGGAAAACTCTCTGTGTGGGACTCTAAAGACTCAACAATACGCTAGCAGTGGGTTTAACCACAAACACGTCAGCGGCACTAGCTGTACGTAATAACTACCTAGATACTTGCCGAAAGGAGGGTCGACAATCAAGTAGGTCTTAACCCTACTGAGCCTGAATGTGACAATCTCCGTTTAGCCCGGTCTCTTCATCAAAGAGTATTGCATATCGGGTCTAAGGGGTGGATAACGTCAGACCTCTACTAACTCGATAAGTCGTGTCTGAGTCAAGCTCATCACCAACAGAGATACTACTGATCAACCATCAGTAAATCTCATCCACCGTGGCTACGGATTTCTAGTGATAGCCACTGCACATAGCGCGACATCGACTCCTGATACCAGGAGAGACGAATCCTTAACAATCGACCACTGCCTCCATGTGGCTCGGGACTGTACGCAACTAAAACCTGTTTGCACGACTCCTTTGAGCTGTGGTAGGGTAATAATCAAAGTACAGTGGAAACTCACACGAGGCAAATAACAATCTCAGATCAAAGGACTAACTTATACTCATGCCACCTGAGAACTTCCATCTGACGATAGATATAATACCATCTAGAAGTTCTCAGCAAGTCCGTCTGGTGTACTCACCTCCAGTGAGCACCTGTATACTATCTTAGGTGACATAACACCAATAGGTTGTGAGACCGGCCACCGCCCCTTGTCGGGGTCTAGAAACGTATACACTAGTCTACTCCGGAATATCGATACCCAGTCTCAATACTTCCGTGACTAGGGATATTTAAGGATGTGCTTATGGATAACCCAGCTCCTACGTATATGATCTCCATCATAATGTTGGTTGTCAAGCAACAATCCTAAGGGCTTCATCAATGATGAAGATAAACCAGATAGCATATTATCATCTCGAGTAAAACTGTTATACATATATAGGTCCTCCTTCAATTATCATAATCGTCTATATGAAATCACAATAATTTCCTTGAGGGCACTATATCCAACAATCTCCCACTTGCACTTAAGGATAATTATCGTGATATTGCGTACCCACATTTCGTGTGCTACCGAATACCCAACTTCTCTACTAATCAGTTTCACAAATCATGTTTGTGAAACTTAATGTGTTCGAGAAATAGCTTCAGTGAGAGAATCCGCTACAATATTCCAACTTCATCTCTCTATCTCTCAATTTTGCGGAAATCAACAATCTTTCAAACTGAGCGATACCCAGCCTCAAGTATTTTTCTGGATACTTGATGGGACCAAGTTCATAAATGAACAATTTCTTCTAACAAAATTCTTGAGATATATCCTTGGTTGAGTCATAACCGGTATCCTTGTCACGTCCCGAAAGTACGGAACATGACCGGCACTTAAACTACGAAACGTCTCGAGGCGTACGTAATCTAAGTAAACCGAAAACCCAGAAATCCAAACCAAGAAAAGAAGTAGAGTGAAGGAAAACCAATTTAAAACAAGTGGTTTTAATAGCATAAGCCGAATTATGCGGTTTTTAAGAACATCAAAATTTACTGAAAATTTCGGCAGAGTCTCCTTTGTAAAAACTGGCTCCCAAACGGGATACAACATGAATAGTATAAGAAATCAATAAAAAGGCATCCCTAAGCGGGAGCTAGCTCTTCGTCAATCGACGGTCACAACCACACAAGCAATATAATATACAACGCCAACGGCGAGGATCAAAACTCAAAAGGAACTCAAAACCACCAGAAATATAACGAGCGACTCTAAGGTCGAAAGAATAAACAACACTGGTCTCTAACTCAATAAATACATGTTTGGTTGATGGAATTTACTAGATACAACTGAATAATATCATACAAGGTAAATAATGGGAGTATGATACAAGTAAACCCACCTACTAGCAAATCACCCGAATGAAACTATGCCCGCAAAGCCGTAAGGAAACCTGTACGGCAATCCTGCAAGAAACTGGGGCACAACGGGGGTGAGTTGCCAACTCGTGAATAGAAAATATCTACGCACAGAAATCGCATAAATAACGCAATCCTAGGTCAATGATCATAATATAGCCTCAAAAATGTATATAACATGTAGCCTATAACAAGGCTAGGGTAAATATCTAACCGAGTGAAATCTCATATGCCCGTGTCGGTGCCTCAGGTAGCAATATATCGTATGAATGAGGTATGAATGCATGAAACCGAATACATGTAATGAAGAAACTGTTTTCATAAATTAGTGAGATTTCCTTCGTATTTTTAAACTGAGGTATCATAATGAAAGTAGTATCAACAGTGTCTAGCATCGACACAAAACATAAATCTCACTGTCTCGAAATATCAATGTCTCAATCTCAATATCTAGGGCGCCGTCAGTCCGGACCGGCCCCAACCATCCATCTCAAGACCACGACGGTATCCTCCGAATATCCGACGCGTCGGATAATATCACCGGTAGGTAGTGCTCCCCAGCCAGGCTCAACGTCAACACCACATTCCTCTTGCCCCGGGGTACCATACCGGGTCCACCATGTACCCGTGACGGTTCCTTCACTCCTCGACACGGATCTCCAAAACCACAGCAAACTCATGGTGGACGACACTTTACATCACTAGAAAACCGCAACATTTTATATTTTAAAAGATCATAAGTTGTAAATTTTGCGGCTTTCCCCGAAATCCAGAAATATCATAAATCTTAAGAAATCATCACAAGTGCATATGTCAATGATAATGAACTAGGCGTGAACAACTGAATAACAGTATGCATGAAGTGGTAGGTAATAACTACAATGTCTAATATGGCATATAAGGGAAGTACACTAATATCATGTCAAAACTACCAGCTAACAATCTAAGTCAAGCAATTATATTCTCTAAAGTGTACGTGACATGGCAATTACCGATGAAGATGTGTGTGAACCGGCAAGTAGGTATACGTGGTACATACGCATCATCGGTAATGGTGCTAGTGTCCTAACAGCATGATATCAATAATGGAATATGCAGCAAAATAAATATGCGAGGCAGAGCGAACAACAATAATGTGCGGGAGCTGAATACTAGACACAACGATAACTAATCTACAATAATCTAATATAAGTCCTACGAATGGTGCCTTTTGAAATAACACGAATCATGGGGTTTTGAAAATAGGGCTACGGTGTTTTTATGAAAGGATACGTCGTTTTTGAAATATCCATAGATTCCCTTGAGCTGTCTTTAAAAATGCCCACGATTCGTTAGTTTTTGAAATAGGTAAGAAGTCTAATCTAATCTAACAACTACACTAAACTATACGGCTGAACTAACAAGCTAAACTACAGGTAAGGAAACCGCCTATCATCTGAGTCGATACATATACATACCTGTATATGTATAGTCGGTGATCCCGCCTCAACAATATCATATCCGATACCATATCTATAATCAGGCATCCCAAGTCAAGAGTGCGGATCAATCATCAATATAGCTCGTACGTAAATCTGTCGTACGGCATCCCAAATCTGGGTACGGGTCAATATCACATTCATCATACTATTCACCTGGTATCCTCTTTATCAAATATTATGATCGGGGTACTGATCTGCGTATAGTACCATACTGATACCGCCTACGTATGCATGGACGTGTGTGAAACACTACGTCAAGGACCCGCTACAACATCATGTCGTATCTAAGATACGAACCCTGCTATATCACCGATCTCACGGCCTCAAATCGAATCTCATCGACTCAGCTCAATCCCAAGTATCATCCTCAATCCGTATGTGAACACATAGTCCCATACCCATGTGAACACATAACTATAAAGAATCCCATGAGTACATATCAATAGGAATGTATGCAAGTATGTATGTGTGTACGTGTAGTGCAACACTACCCTAGGGTTCGCAACACTAAAAATAGTCCAACACACAAATATCCATCCTAAGCATCGTTATTAATCCTAAATAACATATAACAATTGTTGGTGTGTATACGCATCTGTATACACCACCACGGACTGCGGGGGTGCTATACGCCATCCACCCGACTTCTCCCCGTAGATATAAATCTACTCACCTGGTCCTCGCTAGCCGGTGCCGACGTTGCCACGCGCTTTCTTGTCGTCTCGAAGTCCACATGGGGGTACCTACATATCATAACGCACCATATCTCATTAAAATCCGACTCATGATCAAAACGACGCACGAATCCTACATAGGTCAAAACCTATGGTTGCTTTCACAAATCAACCCAAAAACCCTCGGCGTCGGCGTACAACCGCCAAACCATCGAGAAAAACCCAAATACACTCATTTGCACATTCACGAACACTAATTTTAATACAAACTAGGTTAAAATTCACAAAAACCTCAATTTTGCTTAAAAAGTCATTTTTCCGAAAATCTAGCAAGCACAAATCACCGTTTTAGTACAAAACTCGACGTATAAATGAATCTAGCGGCCACAATATTCGCTAAATATCTTAAATAAGTCATAAAAACAATTCCCATAATTTAATCTCATTAAATTCCAAAAGCCCTAAAATTCTAGTTTACAAAATACCTAAATTTTAACAATTTTATAGCAAAAATGCACAAACTACAATCTAACTTGGATTTTCATGAACTAAAAGCATTAAACCACTCAATATAATATTTATAATGACATGAAACCTTAATTTGAATTTTATCTCACAAGAATATATTTATTTTAAAACCCTAGTTTACAATTTAGCATAATTAACAAATTTTTTTAACTAACCAATAACAACTAGCTACTAATCTTGTTTTAACATGTCATAAGAGCCTAAAAACATCACACAACCATACACCAATCTCACAAAACCCAAACTTGATTTTAAAACCTAAATTCTAGAATTTCCAAACCCTAACTTGAAGATTTATAACGAGCAATTCAACCACTTTAACACTTAACTAAGCTAACATAAGTATTAATCAACAATTTAACTACAAGGTTAACATTATACCTCCACAATTTTGTAGATCCCATTTGAGATCTAGCCATCCAAAATGCTCTCTTGTCACCCCAATCCATGCTTGAAATGCTAAGGAATAATGGGTAAGAGTCGGATTTGGATTTAGATTTGAATTTGCATGGATTTTGAAGTGATTTGTGGATTTTTTTTGATGAAGAAAAGAGTGGGATTTGGGGGGGCTGCTGCTGTTGGGAGGGGGAGAATTTCGGCCAGAAATGGGAGTGAGGAGAGAGAGGGAGGTAGAGAAAATACAAGGGAGGAAAGTCCAAGTCAAAATAAAGTCAAAAGTCCATCTAATTCATCCATTTTCTTTTCTTTTCTATCATTTCTTTTCCTTTGAAATTCAAGTGGGGAAAAAATGGGGGCTGCTGAATTTGGCTAAGGGGAGGAGTAAATGGGGGTGTGTGGGTGTGGGTACGGGTGTGGGGTGATGAAAAATGATAAATACAATACCCTAAACATTCATTTACGCTAAAAAAAGCCTTTTTTCTTCAATAATTTCTAAACCGTTTTGGCAAATGATTTCGTTCCAAAAACCACATGACAAATTTTTATTTAATGTTTTATGATGCACAAAATTTATTTCAACTCATTCCAATTTGTAATTTTCCCTAATTAAATGTATTAGTGACGGCTTAAAATAATAATAAAATAATATTTTTTTCAGAAAATTTGAAATTTCACCAGCGGCTCAATAAACACCAAATAATAGCAAATACATAGATAGAATATGTATATTTAATTTTTATAATAAGATATTTGTATTTTGAGTTTTTACAGAAAACCCCTTTATTTTACCGATTTTTTCGAAATTTCACCGAAACGATTTTCAAAACGCTACAATCTTCCCCCCTTAAAGAAATTCGGTCACCGAATTTAAATTCAAACCTCCCCAAATACTAAAACATCTAAGAAAAACTATCAAGTCGTCGGGGCTCCGAAACTGTAAATACATAAAACAAATCGTAGCGCAGTGCATGCGCTTGAAAAAAAATGAGTATATAACTCAAATCAAAACTCCGTCAAGCATCCCACAATCATCGGAGTCATGGAGAAGTCATCAATGCCAAATCCAAATCAAACCAATATGATATAACTCGAAACTATACATGTAAATATCGAATCTATATCTGTAAGTATCTAAAGGAAATGCATGCCAAATCTCTTTAAGTCGCTGTGCAACGCGTATAACACTGCACAGTGGCGGACGTCTACCATAAGAAAATAACTATATACATATATACCTTTGTTTGAAATGTACGTTCCGCCGTTTTGGAAACAATTTAGAAGGGTCTCCTTGTTTTAAACATTTCGTGTCATATCAGACACGTAGGTAAATACTGAGGCTATAGCTCGCTTTTTGGAAATCTCTTCAATAACTATCAATGCATGCAAAATGTATTCAGGTACTGTCCTCTGACTAGTCCTGCTCAGTACGGAAACACATAGCAATATCATAAAAACGTACTGCTCTATAAGAAATCAATCCCAAAATATGCACATGAATACTACGTGCGTCTGGTGCGCACGGAAATCAAAATCCATGAATGTGCCATACATGCACACAGAAACAACATCTAAGTGCATCGGGTGTGCACGAAACATCTGTCGTAGGCAACATGTGTGCCTGACAGCAAAATCAGGTGCATCTGACATGCACGAAAAATCTCGATTTAGTGCATCTGGTGTGCACCAAAATCGCATCTCAAGACATGCGCGAAAATTCAAATCAGGTGCATCCATCGTGCACGAAATCATGAAATCCAATATCAAGCGCCGAACGTGCGCAAAATCAATCAGGTGGACAAGGTGCACAAAACAAATATCGAGTATCACAATCGAAATCGAAGTCCAGTGCATCTAAGTGCACAAAAGGCGTATCACTGCACTGCAAGCATATATAAACTATACAGAGTGTAGGAACGAAATCGTGTGCGTGCATACGCATAAAATCAACTCAAATGTCTGAAACCGTAAAATCACAAACATGTGAAACCCAAGCACGAAAACGATATCAAATGCAACACTGTGCAAGAATCGTAAATTCTCAATCATCAAAATCAAATCATGCGAATAAATCACCCAAAACATCGAAATCGATAATGGCGGAATAGTACCGCTCAAGTGCATCCTCTAAGAATCTCGGGCCAACTGTCGCGGTCACTAGTGAGACGTCTCATCGATGATCATGAACTCTGTCCTGCTGGCGTGCGTAACCATGACCACTCCTGGGTCAAGGTCTTCACTGTGAATTACCAATCTTTCGGTCCATCGGCTCATCGGTCCTGTCAGGTGTGCTAACGGGGACGATTCCGTTCTGGCACTTCTCTGGTCATCTCTTGGTCAATTATCGCGACCACTCGTAAGACAGCATATCACTGGCGTCGGCCTCTGGGTCTCTGAATGTACGTGATACATCTGATCCTGGGTGCAAGTATCATTGCAGCAGTGTCCTGAAAGGAATCCTGCTCACGGTCTCTTCCATGTCTTGTCCCTGCCAACTGTCCGGAAGTCATTGTCCATTCCTATATCTGCATCTTGCTCTGGAACGACTGCATACTCATCGCGACTCCTTCTGGAAAGTAAGTCCAAGTACCATGCCTCGGCATGCGCAACGCCTCTCTGATGTCGGCGGAGTGGAACATCATCTCATATAGATCTGGTGCGAACCTCTTACTCCACTTTTCTCTAATGCCGTCTCTTTGGAATCGTCTCATCGCGGCTGCATAGACTGAGCTCCAACGGCTATCCTCGTATCTGGAGTCTCCCAAGAATGCATCTCACCACCTAGCATCCGAATTAAGTCGAGCCATCCGATCGAGTCGTCAAAACCTCATAATCCCCCCCAAGAGCTCAACCTCTTGGGCACAGTTTAATAGTATCGAGTACATACCACAGCATTGGTGGTCCAGCCGTAGAAGGGCAAACCCAAGCCTCACTAATGGCGCCGTAGAACTGCCGCAAACCCGAAGGTTTAAAGGCTTTCACACGGTCATTAAGTCGAGTTAGGGTTTCATTCTTCTAGAGGGACCATAGAATTGCCTGTATGTCTTTCCGACTACTTAAAACTTGGAATAATAGGTTGCTGACATTCGATCGTCTCTGTCGACTCTCAACGTCTCCGCGTGAAATCGTCTCCAGCTGGAATCAATCTATCTGATGACCTCGCATCGGGGTAGGCGAACGATACACAAGTCCTAGTCATTCATCCTCGATGACTAGCGACCTTCTATCATCTCTTAGTACAACTCGTTCTGCACTAACGCCAGCATCTGGGGCAATATCTCGTCGTTCGCAGCAATAACTAGCTCGCTCGTCTGCACGCTGAATAGTGCCTCGACCATCATGAATAAGCAACACACCAACGGTCATCAAAATCTGGTTGGCCTCTGTCAGTGGCCCAATCCTTTGATACTGATCGGCACGTCCGAGAAATCTCATAAAGGCGATCCGCCAAACGCTCGTGGCGCGGAAACACAGTCAAAAGACACCTCTCCACAATCGGGTGTCGCCGGAATCATGCCCTGGTCAGTCCTCGTTCGTGCCGAGCTCGTGCTGACCGCAACTCTAGCCGTAGCTCTCCCTGCCCGTAATCGTGGCAGCAAAACCAAACTGGTACCGACGAGGCTAGATCAGGAAGGAATATAATACTGAACAAGGAAATGTACATCCTAAGGCTTTATAAATGGAGTGGCGTGTCGTAAATATGCCGCGGAACATACCAACGATACGTCACTCTACTTTAGTCACCTATTCCATCAACCAAGGGTCATCCTACACTCCGAAGGTAAAACCTAACGCTCTGATACCAACTTTGTCACGTCCCGAAAGTACGGAACATGACCGGCACTTAAACTACGAAACGTCTCGAGGCGTACGTAATCTAAGTAAACCGAAAACCCAGAAATCCAAACCAAGAAAAGAAGTAGAGTGAAGGAAAACCAATTTAAAACAAGTAGTTTTAATAGCATAAGCCGAATTATGCGGTTTTTAAGAACATCAAAATTTACTGAAAATTTCGGCAGAGTCTCCTTTGTAAAAACTGGCTCCCAAACGGGATACAACATGAATAGTATACGAAATCAATAAAAAGGCATCCCCAAGCGGGAGCTAGCTCTTCGTCAATCGACGGTCACAACCACACAAGCAATATAATATACAACGCCAACGACGAGGATCAAAACTCAAAAGGAACTCAAAACCACCAGAAATATAACGAGCGACTCTAAAGTCGAAAGAATAAACAACACTGGTCTCTAACTCAATAAATACATGTTTGGTTGATGGAATTTACTAGATACAACTGAATAATATCATACAAGGTAAATAATGGGAGTATGATACAAGTAAACCCACCTTCTAGCAAATCACCCGAATGAAACTATGCCCGCAAAGCCGTAAGGAAACCTGTACGGCAAACCGGCAAGAAACTGGGGCACAACGGGGGTGAGTTGCCAACTCGTGAATAGAAAATATCTACGCACAGAAATCGCATAAATAACGCAATCCTAGGTCAATGATCATAATATAGCCTCAAAAATGTATATAACATGTAGCCTATAACAAGGCTAGGGTAAATATCTAACCGAGTGAAATCTCATATGCCCGTGTCGGTGCCTCAGGTAGCAATATATCGTATGAATGAGGTATGAATGCATGAAACCGAATACATGTAATGAAGAAACTGTTTTCATAAATTAGTGAGATTTCCTTCGTATTTTTAAACTGAGGTATCATAATGAAAGCAGTATCAACAGTGTCTAGCATCGACACAAAACATAAATCTCACTGTCTCGAAATATCAATGTCTCAATCTCAATATCTAGGGCACCGTCAGTCCGGACCGGCCCCTACCATCCATCTCAAGACCACGACGGTATCCTCCGGATATCCGACGCGTCGGATAATATCACCGGTAGGTAGTGCTCCCCAGCCAGGCTCAACGTCAACACCACATTCCTATTGCCCCGGGGTACCATACCGGGTCCACCATGTACCCGTGACGGTTCCTCAACTCCTCGACACGGATCTCCAAAACCACAGCAAACTCATGGTGGACGACACTTTACATCACTAGAAAACCGCAACATTTTATATTTTAAAAGATCATAAGTTGTAAATTTTGCGGCTTTCCCCGAAATCCAGAAATATCATAAATCTCAAGAAATCATCACAAGTGCATATGTCAATGATAATGAACTAGGCGTAAACAACTGAATAACAGTATGCATGAAGTGGTAGGTAATAACTACAATGTCTAATATGGCATATAAGGGAAGTACACTAATATCATGTCAAAACTACCAGCTAACAATCTAAGTCAAGCAATTATATTCTCTAAAGTGTACGTGACATGGAAATTACCGATGAAGATGTGTGTGAGCCGGCAAGTAGGTGTACGTGGTACATACGCTTCATCGGTAATGGTGCTGGTGTCCTAACAGCATGATATCAATAATGGAATATGCAGCAAAATAAATATGCGAGGCAGAGCGAACAGCAATAATGTGTGGGAGCTGAATACTAGACACAACGATAACTAATCTACAATAATCTAATATAAGTCCTACGAATGGTGCCTTTTGAAATAACACGAATCATGGGGTTTTGAAAATAGGGCTACGGTGTTTTTATGAAAGGATACGTCGTTTTTTGAAATATCCGTAGATTCCCTTGAGCTGTCTTTAAAAATGCCCACGATTCGTTAGTTTTTGAAATAGGTAAGAAGTCTAATCTAATCTAACAACTACACTAAACTATACGGCTGAACTAACAAACTGAACTACAGGTAAGGAAACCGCCTATCATCTGAGTCGATACATATACATACCTGTATATGTATAGTCGGTGATCCCGTCTCAACAATATCATATCCGATACCATATCTATAATCAGGCATCCCAAGTCAAGAGTGCGGATCAATCATCAATATAGCTCGTACGTAAATCTGTCGTACGGCATCCCAAATCTGGGTACGGGTCAATATCACATTCATCATACTATTCACCTGGTATCCTCTTTATCAAATATTATGATCGGGGTTCTGATCTACGTATAGTACCATACTGATACCGCCTACGTATGCATGGACGTGTGTGAAACACTACGTCAAGGACCCGCTACAACGTCATGTCGTATCTAAGATACGAACCCTGCTATATCACCGATCTCACGGCCTCAAATCGAATCTCATCGACTCAGCTCAATCCCAAGTATCATCCTCAATCCGTATGTGAACACATAGTCCCATACCCATGTGAACACATAACTATAAAGAATCCCATGAGTACATATCAATAGGAATGTATGCAAGTATGTATGTGTGTACGTGTAGTGCAACACTACCCTAGGGTTCGCAACACTAAAAATAGTCCAACACACCAATATCCATCCTAAGCATCGTTATTAATCCTAAATAACATATAATAATTGTTGGTGTGTATACGCATCTGTATACACCACCACGGACTGTGGGGTGCTATACGCCATCCACCCGACTTCTCTCCGTAGATATAAATCTACTCACCTGGTCCTCGCTAGCCGGTGCCGACGTTGCCACGCGCTTGCTTGTCATCTCGAAGTCCACATGGGGGTACCTACATATCATAACGCACCATATCTCATTAAAATCCGACTCATGATCAAAACGACGCACGAATCCCACATAGGTCAAAACCTATGGTTGCTTTCACAAATCAACCCAAAAACCCTCGGCGTCGGCGTACAACCGCCAAACCATCGAGAAAAACCCAAATACACTCATTTGCACATTCATGAACACTAATTTTAATACAAACTAGGTTAAAATTCACAAAAACCTCAATTTTGCTTAAAATGTCATTTTTCCGAAAATCTAGCAAGCACAAATCACCGTTTTAGTACAAAACTCGACGTATAAATGAATCTAGCGGCCACAATATTCGCTAAATATCTTAAATAAGTCATAAAAATAATTCCCATAATTTAATCTCATTAAATTCCAAAAGCCCTAAAATTCTAGTTTACAAAATATCTAAATTTTAACAATTTTATAGCAAAAATGCACAAACTACAATCTAGCTTGGATTTTCATGAACTAAAAGCATTAAACCACTCAATATAATATTTATAATGACATCAAACCTTAATTTGAATTTTATCTCACAAGAATATATTTATTTTAAAACCCTAGTTTACAATTTAGCATAATTAACAAATTTTTTTAACTAACCAATAACAACTAGCTACTAATCTTGTTTTAACATGTCATAAGAGCCTAAAAACATCACACAACCACACACCAATCTCACAAAACCCTAACTTGATTTTAAAACCTAAATTCTAGAATTTCCAAACCCTAACTTGAAGATTTATAACGAGCAATTCAACCACTTTAACACTTAACTAAGCTAACATAAGTATTAATCAACAATTTAACTACAAGGTTAACATTATACCTCCACAATTTTGTAGATCCCATTTGAGATCTAGCCATCCAAAATGCTCTCTTGTCACCCCAATCCATGCTTGAAATGCTAAGGAATAATGGGTAAGAGTCGGATTTGGATTTAGATTTGAATTTGCATGGATTTTGAAGTGATTTGTGGATTTTTTTTGATGAAGAAAAGAGTGGGATTTGGGGGGGCTGCTGCTGGTGGGAGGGGGAGAATTTCGGCCAGAAATGGGAGTGAGGAGAGAGAGAGAGGTAGAGAAAATACAAGGGAGGAAAGTCCAAGTCAACATAAAGTCAAAAGTCCACCTAATTCATCCATTTTCTTTTCTTTTCTATCATTTCTTTTCCTTTGAAATTCAAGTGGGGAAAAAATGGGGGCTGCTGAATTTGGCTAAGGGGAGGAGTAAATGGGGGTGTGTGGGTGTGGGTACGGGTGTGGGGTGATGAAAAATGATAAATACAATACCCCAAACATCCATTTACGCTAAAAAAAAGCCTTTTTTCTTTAATAATTTCTAAACCGTTTTGGCAAATGATTTCGTTCCAAAAACCACATGACAAATTTTTATTTAATGTTTTATGATGCACAAAATTTGTTTCAACTCATTCCAATTTGTAATTTTCCCTAATTAAATGTATTAGTGACGGCTTAAAATAATAATAAAATAATATTTTTTTCAGAAAATTTGAAATTTCACCAGCGGCTCAATAAACACCAAATAATAGCAATTACATAGCTAGAATATGTATATTTAATTTTTATAATAAGATATTTGTATTTTGACTTTTTACAGAAAACCCCTTTATTTTACCGATTTTTTCGAAATTTCACCGAAACGATTTTCAAAACGCTACAATCGTGCACCATGATTACCTCAGTATCCCTATTTGAACATTATCCAATATACTGATCCTCAGAAAAAGATAAACTCAAAACTTTAACAGCATTTCTGTCATCCAGGTCACCTTGGAACCCTGAGCCGATAACCGCCTCCCAGAGGAGGGCGATGTTACCTTATACCAAGAACATCCACTTGTATTCATTACTGCTTCCCAATGTTTCTCCAGGATTGGATTAATATATGCTTATTGCAATTATTACAAAATTAATATCCGGTATGGTACAAGACATTGCATGATTGACTCAATCGCCTAAGCAAATAATATGTTATTCATGCCAGTCCCTCTCCTTATCAGTCTAATAGACATTCTTTTTAGAGAGGGTGACTCTTTCACATGTGGGTACACCACCACACTAGGAGTCATCCATTCTAAAATACTTTTAGAATGATGTCTAAGTACCCAGATTAGGAAACTTCCCAAATCCAGATCTAATACCATAGATCTAGTCACCAGAATTCCTGATATATTATCCATATCCAACGTAGAGAAAACACTATGTGACAACCAAAGTTTGACTGATTCTAGTATAGGAACATCGCTTCCTATTTGGAGTATGTCAACCAAGTCCCAGGACAGTACTCCCTACATCCTTCTTACTAGGTTCATCTATTGTTTTGATGAAGTCAATGAACTTGACTTTCACATCAAAATAGATGATCTGTCTCCGCTATCCATACTTTAGTTTATGAATAGACACAAGCAACTTGCACATCTTCTGCTACTCCCACTGACTATGATAACTCTCTGGCAGAGTCATATATACATGCATTTCCAAATTCTCATTTTGGAAAGACGTTATAGTCATCCACCTGCCAGATATCATAGCCAAGAACTGCATCAGCACCAAGTCATATCCATATAGACTTCAGCGTAGACACTGAAATAAAAGTCACATCACAGTCCACAACGGATATTTGATGAGAACTCATTATAACAAGTCTAGCCTTATTAGGTTGGTACCTTTCCACCTGCATAGATCTCGAAAGATCTACTTGTTCCTAATGGGTTTTATCTCTTCATGAGCACCCAGCAAAGTCCAAAATTCCATGATTTACTGAAGTGGGTGGAGTCCATCTTGGGTATGAAGTATCTGGTCATATGGAATTTACCACTTCCTATGACTTGCTGATAACAAGTAGGGGAAATAGCAGTGCCAAGTCATATCTATATGGATTTCAGCATAGATACTGAAATAAAAGTCTCATCACAATCCAAAATGGGTATTTGATGAAACTCTTTACAATAAGTCTAGCCTTATTAGGTTAGTACCTTTCTACCTGCACAGATCTCGAAAGATATACTTGCTCCTAATGGGTTTTACCCCTTCAGGAGCACCCAGCAAAGTCCAAAATCCATAATTTGCTGAAGTTCGTGGAGTCCATCTTGGATATAAAGCATCTGGTCACCTGGAAGTTACCACTTCCTATGACCTGCTGATAACTAGTAGGGCCATCATCACCATGATGTTTACCCCCCTGTCACCGTCTATAAGAAAACCGAAGCATCTCTCGAGTGTCTGAGGTCACCTACTAAAATCTGCAAAGTGGCTAATGGTTTGTCAAGTCCAATTAAATCCTTAGGTTCTACTAAATTTTCGGTAACCGTTTATGATTCTTGAATCACTTCTAATTCTACCATACTCCTACCAGTTTCTTTTGCAAAAAGATTCCTTTTATAAAAAGGTGGCGAGTCAAGAACAATGTAATTATTGATCCTGAAAATGATGGAAACAAAATCCTAGCGAATGCTTGGGATAATCCACAAACCGCCATTACCGAAGTGTGCTTTGAGTTTGTCCGGATTCTGCTTTTAAACAGAAACCGGATAAACCCATATCTTAACAACGTCAAGATATGCAACCATTCTATATCCATATAAAATCAAGGCACTAATTTAGATGGAACCAGATTCAAATATTATGCAGCTGTTTCCAGTGCATATCACCTATTGGAAAAAGGCCAACACAACATTACTCATCAAGGAGCGTACTCACGGATGAGCAACCTGTGAGAGAATCAAGTTCTCAATACTATGATGAAATACCTAGCATAAGTATCTACATCTTCGATCACCTCGAAAAATCCCGATACCTCCTACGTATGGTTCTCTACTTTATTCTTATACCTATAAACTTCTCAAAATCTTTGGACCTTCCATTACAATGAATGCGTGTCTAAAACCAGAGAACTCATAGGTAAACATGAATGAAGTAAGAGTACCAACCCCTTGTCCTGAAGGACACTGGACAACATACATTTTCATGTATAAGTCCCAAGAGTATACTAATTCAAATTCTGTGTTTTATAAATTAAAAACTGTATCTTGGTTATGAATGTCTTACACTGTTATTCAATACACCTTACGTTATTCTCAGCTGATAAAGCTAAATGTTTAGAACACAATTTTCAAAATGTATATCTCACTTTATAAAATAAAGATACAGATATTTCATTTTAAAATTTGGTGCATAACAATGGTTATTCGAAACCAAATATTTGCTATTAGGCAAAATCAGGCGATTTAATCCAATATCACCAATTGCAATGAATTCCAAAAATGAGGATCAAATCGCCAATTTCCCAATATTCTACTTCTACTCATCATCTGTAACACCGTATAGATGTGAGATCCAAATCTGATAAATACATACCCTGGAGTCTGAATTAATTGGGAAAACATTTCTCTTTTACAAGTATACAGAAAATCTGAAACATGAAAATGTTTCATAGGAGGTGGCTAGGTATTCCTAGTAATGCACTTTCCATTATCCAGATTCATGACGGTATTCGCAATTTCCTTTGCCCTCACTTCAATCCCTTTATATGTCTCTACATCTTATCTTCTACACACCGCACTTAGGCTAATTGAATTTCTTCCTTCCCTACCTTTCGGCACCAGCCTAAGATTTGTAAGAAAACTATCTAATAAGCGTAATAGATGTACTCTCCTAATGCAAGGAGCGCTCGCAACAAGAGAGAAGGTAAAGGGAAGAGACAACTGAATAATCCTATTCAATTTCTCCAGTACCTGTGACCATCCTTGACTGAAGTAACTTCTTCGAGTTCGTATGTAACTATACGATGACCGTTCTAAGTAATATGGATTATCGTAGTGATACGACATGTTCTGAAGAAATGTAAAGGGTAAAGTAGGAGTGGTAGGGATATGTGCGACTTAGTCATGAATCATGAAAATCCAAAGCCTAAGTGTGTAAGAAGATTCGGTTAACTTGGTTCATGAGTTTTTAAGGTAAGTCATGGGTCGCTATACCAGAGAGATAGAAGAAACACTCAGCATGCACTCTATCAAGATTAGTTTGGATATCACTTTATCTAATTAGGATCACTCTCGCTATTTCCTCGAAATCTCCTTCAAACCCTAAAAGGAGAACTAGTAGAGACCATATATACTTTACAAGTTCGCTAACCGTTCAACCGGGCCGGTGTTGGTTCCCCAGTGCTTTCGTACGGACCCAATTAATAACCCCATTTCCGTAGAGGCGTAACCTCGTAACACTTTCTAGATACCTAATAGGTTAGCTAATTATGAAGTGACAAATCTCCTGAGGAGTAATACATATTCATCAATGGGAATCGGGTCCCAACTTTCATTTGTTAGTTATATGTATGCCCTAGAGGCCATTGCTATACAAAGGATGTATATTGTAGTGGATGCTGGGACATATATAGGGAGGACTTTCTTGCTCGACATGATAGTATGCTATCTGGTTGCTCTTTACCTTAACGTGTACACTGATTGTCTCTCTGTTACATGTTGGTAAAGCCCTTAGGATGTGTACTTGACTACCTGGACTATGATGTGGATCATACTAGTGGGGACATGGTAGTCTATAAGTACATCCTTCAAGGTCCCTAGTCGTGGGTGTATCGAGACGGGGCATCGATATACTAGAGTAGACTAGCGTATACCTTCTCGACCCATACAGATGGGCGATGGATGATCCCAGATCCATTGGTGTTTGACATCAGAGATGATATACGGGTGCTCAGTAGAGACTGGGTACACTGGACGGACTCGCCGAGAACTCCCAGATGGTATTATACCTTACGTCAGATGGCAGTTCTCTGGTGACACTGGTACAGAGTAGTCTGTTGACCCGAGATCATCATAGAGTCTTGTGTGGTTCCCACTGTGCTTTGATTTCCACCTTACCACGTCCAAGAGGGCGTGCAAAACGGTGGTTTTTGGGTACAGTCCCGAATCACATGGAGGAAATGAGCGATAGGAGGGGATTCGTCTCTCCCGGTATAGGGAGTTGATGTTGCGCAGTGTTCGATTGGCTATAACCGGAAATCCCTGGCCAGGGTTGCTGAGATTTACTGGTAAGTGTTACCAGTAGTTTCTCGAATTGTTATAGACCTCATATCGACACGACTTATTGAGCTATTGGGGTCTGATGTTTACCACCCCTAGGCGAGATATGCGACATATCAGACGATTAGACCGGACTGTATGGTAAGTGTTACCGGTTGGATTCACAGGAGTGTGAGCGGGCTTGCTCGTCGATCTTCTGATCGCTCAATACCCGGGTGGCCATTACGTTTAGCAGACCGCTTGCGGCTTGTGGGTGTTTGATATGATCATCACCTGCTGCCGGTGTATTGACGAGTCTTTAGAGTCCTACACAGAGGTTTCCTGGCTCAAGCAAAACGAAATAGGAGCGCATATGAGATATGTGCGGGACCGAGAATAATGCATGTATGTGATATCGTATTTCATTCTCGCAATGAATGTATCGATTGGTTATATGCGATATAACCTAATTATCGAATCAAGCATTGATTCGATAAGCCGATACATAGGATACTAGTCGGTTATATGCGATATGACCGGATCATTAAATCAAGTGTTGATTTAATGATTTAATGTAGAATTATATATTTGATATATTACTTTGCATTAACTAGTATTGGTTCACTTTAAATGGATTTTCTCACTTGAATTGTGCAAGTTGTATATGTGATATACTTTTGTGCACATGATTGTATCATGTTTGATGATACATGCTTCTTTGGTTAAGTGTAAAGAATTAAACCATGGTTAAGTTGATGATTAGGGTTTTGCTTATTCATTTATTTATTTGTTTATTCATTTTGGAAAAGATAAGAAAAGAATGGTGGCTTTATTTGTAGTTTTGTTGAAGCTTCATGAAGCTTTGACCTAGTCCACCATTCTTGTCTCTTGCTTAACCCTAACTATCATAACTAACCATGGTCTATTCTCTACACTTAACTAAGGTTAGAATATGATAAGAATCAATTCTTTTTCAATGATTTTTTAACACTTTATCATATTCTTTCTTCTTCTTCTTCTTCACAAGAAAGAGAAGCTTGCCTCATCAATGGCAAGTGATGAAATCAAGTGAGAAATCCAATTCTAAAGTGAACCCACTTCCTATTTATTCATCCTCTACCTTTGCCAAGTAGTATATGGTGTTTTCTTCATAAGTTTCATGACTTGGTGAAGTGGGAGTTGGATCTTGTGATGCCTCGACGTAGATCATCTTCGGCATCGTAGTCGATGACCTAGCCCGCCCATTTCTCCGATGAAGCCGACGCTAGAGCCCGAGATTCGATTTGGAAAGCAAGGAGACTTCATCATGGAGCTATGGAGGTAGAGGACCGGATCTATAAAGGTTGTATTTCCGTTCACTTAGTTAAGTTGTTAACTATTCGCATTTGTTTCGCCTAAATTTCTAGTTAACGATCCGTATTAGGGTTTCTCGGCACCCGTAAAATTTGAAATTGGCATGGTTGATGCCTTGTGAGACCTCCTTAGTGTGCCTAGGAAACCTACAGTGGTATCAGAGCTACTAGGCATTGGATGTCGACCTATGGGGGGTTCTCACTGTGTGGCAGTGTGGCGAAGCATAAGCTCTTACCCCCAGGGTGTCCCGAGACCGGAAGGTGTTCTGGCGGGTTGTAGTCCTCGCGAGGGGGCATGCGTAAAAAGTAGCGGCTGAGGGACCCGTTGGTGCCACGGCGACCCCATTGGATGGGGTGGCTGCCTGACCTACAGTGGTATCAGAGCCTAGCTAGAGCCTTAGGCGATGCGTAGACGATGTTAGAAACTCGATCGAACCCGAAACCCTAATTTTTCCATGCTCTCTGGACTTTTTTCCAAAACTGGCTTTTTTCCAGATTAAAAATTCTTAAAAAATTCAGCAGGAAATTCTATGAATTACGGCGCAAAATTTACTGAGTGATGCTTCTAAAGAGCGGCGGAACCGCGGCAGAAGCTTGGCTTCAGAGGCGGTTCCGCGGCCACATTATGAGATCACTCTTCAATTTTTGCACAGTAACTCCTATATTTTGGTTCTGGATTTAATGGCAATTTTTAATATTTATTCAAGAGTAGAATATTCTGGGGTGTTTTGGAGCTTCGTTGATTCGATCGGAAATTTCAAACTTTGTCTATGTGGCTTTCCGGATAATTTTAGAATATGTTGAAAAGTTCGACCGGATATAAATACCCAATTTTTCTCCTGTCGGGAAATTTCCAAGTGTTGGATTTTTTCGTGGTTTAAAGACGTTCTAAGTAGTGCAAGTAACGCGATGGACCCTCTAGAAGACGACAAACCTTAACTCGATTATGTGACCGTCTTGAACTGCCCTTTGAACCTTCGGGTTTGGGGTAGTACGGCGTGCCATATGTGAGGCGTTGGCTTGACCCTTCTACGGCTGGACCGTTGGTACTGAGGCATGAACTGGATGTTTTTAAACTTGTTTCATGTGTTGATCTGTTTCGGGAAAACTTTGGTGTTTGACTGTTCGATCGAAAAGTTTAACATTTTCTATTTATATGGAATGTGATACAATAATTGGAATTCACAAGCAGTTATGAGATAACTGAATGAATGTTATCAACATAGCACTTTAGTCTCACTTGATCGGTTGCCACGGAATTTTGATGTGATCAAAAGTCCGTCGCAATCACGTAGCGTACGCGGATACTCGCCGGGTAAACTTAATAGACGGCCTCACTCCATAGCCCCGACCAACTGACTGTTGGAGAACCCCGTCGCCGAAAGCATCCGTTCGGGTGCTCGCGGCAGCGGTGTTCCGCCTTGGTGCACTTTGTCGGCGGCATCGGGGGTGCAGCCGTCTACTAAGGTTTGCGACGAGCATTCGATCAGGATGTCGGGAATCTTGTTGAATTGCCCGACTTTATATTGAAAAGTGTTTTCGATAATGAGACTAAAATGCGGGGTTTATAATTGTTAGGTATGCGATGTCTAAGGAATTCATTCGATTAGGCATGCGATGTCTAAAGAGGTTGCGGATTCCAACTGTTGTAGTTTTACACTTTCTTTTCTGTGACCGTAAGTGTAATATGTGATATCTCCGGTTTCGTTGCTATATGTCAATGACAATTGGGATGCGCATATTTACTTATGTTGATGACATGTGATGTTATGTGTTGCTGGATATGTTATATTGGATCGTCGTGTTTGAATAGCCGGGGGTTTTTATGTGAGATGAGTGTTTTTCATTTTCTTTCATGTAAAAACTTGTATGTAATATTCTTTTATTGGGGCACTTCCAGGTTGCGGAAGATGTCACCGTTGATGTATATTATTTACTTTTCCGCACTAGGATAGACCCAAGGAGGAGGGCACAAGTAACCGGGTTCTGGAGTCCAGTGGGAGACCAACTAGAGGAGTCGAGTCCGGATCTCCTAACTCTAGAATTGGTAGGGTTGCTTGCCGCTCTCGTAGGGGTCTAAGGGTGTGGGTTTGGCTATTCATCGTGACCGTGGAATCCGTGTTTTATACTGGCTCGTATTAAAAACACGGACGTCCTAGTATATCCAATACTTCATATATGTTTCTTCTGTTGTGATATCTGTGATGTGATCATGTGATGTTCGATGATAGATACAGTATATAGTATATATGATATATTATATACGCGTTACTTATGTTTTACACCCGCGCTAGCCCTGCCCCGCTCTGTCGTTAGTTACCTAACCTAACGGTGCACGAGGGGACATCGAGGCGAATGCGGATGGCATAAGTGTACGTCGTATTTATCTGTGATGTTTAGGTAATTTAAATGATGGGACTTCATTAATGAGATTAATGAAATAAAAGAAACCTAAAGATGTTGTAGAATCGAATTTCAAAATAAAACAGGTAGCTACAGTTCTTGCTTTGCACAGCGGTATATATGATATATCCTGCACCTTATTCGATAAGGAAAGGACCGAGATCCCTTCACCGGGAGTGACTCCTTTAGCAATAACTGGCAGATGCTACACACTCAGTTTGTCTTTTGATTGCTTTTAAGAGTTTTTGCTTTGCACGGTGATATATATGATGTATCCCGCACCTCATTCGACGAGGAAAGGACCGACGATCCCTTCACCGGGAGTGACTCCTTTAGAAAAACTAGAAAAGACTCAAAAACACTCCATTTCAAAATTCATTCGATCCTACAACGATATCAAGTTCATTATGCAATAGGTTTTCAGAAAAACCTGTCGTAGCCCTCCGTCATTTCAGATAAGTAGTAGTTAGTATTCGTGCTACGTTTGTTGGCCTGTGTCAAGGCGTAGTGTGCGGTAGCTAACTAGTATTTATCTGCTTATGCATATGATGCAGATTGGATTAGGGTAGTCGTGCAGCCTTGTTAACCTACGTCAAGGGTCGTGCGGGTGGGTTTAATTCGATCAAGAAATGACGGGTTGAACTTGACTAGTAGCCTATGGTTTGTTGACCTCCGTCAAGGTCATAGGGTGCTAGGGGCAAAATTATCGGGAATTTCAAGTGTTGAAATTTGCAATGAGATTGCATACCTTCTATGAGATAGTTGGATCCCGATACCCGCTGCGAGTAATTGTTACTCCTGGGAGAGTTTTACACATTACAATTAGCCGATCAAGTAGGTGTCTAGAAAGGTGTTAATGAGGTTACGCCTCTGGGAAAACGAGGTTTACATTAATTAGGTTCGTGCGAAAGCACGGGGGACCTCCCTCAAAGTACCGACACTGGCCTGGCTGAAAGATTAGCGAACTTGTAGTGTGTAATTAATCCCGGCTAGTCTTTCCTTTTAGGGTTTGAAGGAAGATTTGATAAAAACAGTGGGAGCCATCCTGATTAGATAAAATAATAACCAATCTATTCTTGCAAGAGCGCACGCTGAGTGTTTTCTTCTCTCTCTCTCCAGGTAGCGACCATATCACGACTTAATCAAGATAATAATACGGATATATTGACCGAACCCGCTTGTTATACTGAGCTGGGGAACGTTGGTCCCGCTCCAACTTATAATTGTTATAAGACAGAGAAGGAAATAGGGGAATACCAAGATTCCCATGCCGCCCAAACGAAGAGAGTGCATGTTGATGCATCATCTTCGGGTGTGTTCATTATACAGAACTGTTTCTCAATATTCTTTACGTCCTAGGTATATGATACCAGAACAGGATCCCAGATATGTAATCTGTTACATGGGCAACATATAGGTAAAGAACTGAGAACGGGTGATAAGTTTCATGAGACAGAAAACGCGGCAAGTGTTGCAGCCAAGTCTGTTGGTCACCGTCACTCTGTATTATCAGTACATTGATTCTGAACAAATGCTATTAGATACCGAACCTGATATAAAAAATCATATCAGTCTCTTTATTAGTAAAGAAATGATAAAATTTTGTATCGTTGGATAATGTTTTGAACATTTCCTATATCAAAAGTTGATGGGTTCAGGCACGTTATCTAAAAGCATTGACGTTCTAAATCAAACTACAGTTCTTAGTATACGGAACACACACAAGAGGAAGAGTTCAGAATTGAACGATTCCTTCTTGAGGTATTGTAGACTAGGTCAGATCAATGTGACCCGACTAGCTAAGTTGCACAAAGATGCATATTTAAATCTGTTTGAATTTACATCTTGTGAAACTTGCCAGTCATGCCACAGAAATAAGATGACCATAGCTCTGTTTACTGGAAACAGAGAAAGAGTTAGTGAACTCTTGGGACTGATACATGATGATGTATGTAAGGTCCCCTGTCTACACATGCCACGACTGGTTCTTTATACTTCATTACATTCTCTGATGATCTCTCGAGATTCAGACATATGTTCTTGTTGAAACACAAGTCAGAACCTTTTGAGATATTCACAGAATTTAAGTTAGAAGTAGAGAACCAATACGGGTATAAGTATTATGTCCTATGATGAGATCAGGGAGGAGAATACTTGAGCACGGAATTCTTGGACTTTTCTAAAGGAGAATGAGATTCTCTCTCGGCATTACTCCTCCGAATACACCATAGCACGATGGTATATCGGGGCGGAGCAATCACACCCGATATGATATGGTGTGCTCTATGATGAGTATTACTGAGTTACCTATTTCCTTTTGGGGGTTATGCACTTATGAAGCTGCATACCTATTGAATAGGGTTCGAATCAAATCAGTTGTTTACCGCTTCATATGTGATATGGAAAGGGAAGAGCCCATATCTTAAGTTAGTTAAGATTTGGGGTTGTCCGGCCTATGTCTAAAAGCAAAATCCGGACAAGCTCGAGGCAAGGTCTGTTATGTAGAACTGGAAAGGTTCCAGCTATGCAAACTGAAGCAGCTGATTTGGTAGAACCAAAGGATTCAGTAGAAACCAAAGAACCTCAGCCTCTCCGCCGATCTAGTAGGGTTCCTCACCCACCTGAGAGATACTTCGGTTTCTCTATGACAGTGGGAGCGAGGATTGCATCATGAGATGATGACCCAACTAGTTTCGAGCTGGCCATCAGGAGTAAGACTCTGTAAGAATGGCTGGATGCTTAGTGATCTGAGATGGAATCCATGTACACCAACAAAGTATGGACTTTGGTTGCTATATCTGAAGGGTTAAATCCCCATCAGGAGCAAGTATATCTTGAGAAGATTACTTGGTGTAGATGGAAAAGTTGAGACTTTCAAAGCTAGACTTGTTAAAGTTTTTCGTCATCGACCAGGCGTGGATAATGATGAAACCTTTTCCAGTGCCTATACTTAAGTCCATCTGGATCCTACTTGCCACGGCTACATACCATGACTATGATATCTGGCGGTTGGGTGCCATGACTGCTTTTCTAGATGGTGTTTTAGAAGAGTGCGTCTGTAAGTACACAGCCAGAGGGCTTCGTAGACAGTGGGAGCAGCGGAAACGTGTACAAGATGCTTTATAGGATAAAGCAGGCATCGCGGAGTTGGAACGTCTGTTTTGATGTCGTAGTCAAAAAGTTTGAATTCATCAAAATGGTAGATGAACCTTGTATATACAAAAAGGTAGTAGGGAGTATGGTGGCGATTCTCGTAGAGTACGTGGATGACATACTCTTGATAGGGAAAGAGTTTCCTATGTTACGCTCGATCAATCTCCGCTTATCACAATGATTCTCCACATAAGATCAAAGTGATACCTACTAAATCCTGGATTTTGGAACTATGAGATAGATCTAAGTGGATGTTAGGATACTCACTAGTTGTAGTGAGATGGTATCAGTTGATCCTGGGGAGAATAACTGGAAAGGTTCCAGGGTGATAAAGACGACTGAATGTCAGTCACAGGTATTGTCTTTACCCTCAGTAAAGGGACGGTACATTGGAAGAGTTCCAAGCTAGATACCATGGCATACTAGACGATAAAGGCTGCATACATCGCTACTTAAGATGCTACCAAATAGGCAGTTTGGGTGTATATAGGTTCATGAGATGAACTTGGTTCCTACCATTGTGTGACAATGGAAGTGTGGCTTTAGCCAAGGAACCCCGTTCTCATCAGTGACCCAGACGTATTCTGAGGCAGCATCACCTGATCATGGAGATAGTTGATCTCCAGGGTGATCGAGGTAAGGAGAACAGACTCAGAGGACGACACGGCGGATCCACTCACGAAGGCCTATTCCCAGAGAGAGACTTTTATGGGATGGTTGAGTATGAGATACTACAACCACTGCTATCAGATGGCCCTAGTGCAAGTGGGAGATTGTTAGTTATATGTATGCCCTAGAGGCCATTGCTATACATAGGATGTATATTGTGGTGGATGCTGGGACATATATAGGGAGGACTTTCTTGCTCGACATGATAGTATGCTATCTGGTTGCTCTTTACCTTAACGTGTACACTGATTGTCTCTCTGTTACATGTTGGTAAAGCCCTTAGGATGTGTACTTGACTACCTGGACTATGATGCGGATCATACTAGTGGGGACATGGTAGTCTATAACAACATCCTTCAAGGTCCCTAGTCGTGGGTGTATCGAGACGGGGCATCGATATACCAGAGTAGAATAGCGTATACCTTCTCGACCCATACAGATGGGCGATGGATGATCCTATATCCATTGGTGTTTGACATCAGAGATGATATACGGGTGCTCAGTAGAGACTGGGTACACTGGAAGGACTCGCCGAGAACTCCCAGATGGTATTATACCTTACGTCAGATGGCAGTTCTCTGGTGACACTGGTAAAGAGTAGTCTGTTGACCCGAGATCGTCATAGAGTCTTGTGTGGTTCCCACTGTGCTTTGATTTCCACCTTACCACGTCCAAGAGGGCGTGCAAAATGGTTGTTTTTGGGTACAGTCCCGAATCACATGGAGGCAATGAGCGATAGGAGGGGATTCGTCTCTCCCGGTATAGGGAGTTGATGTTGCGCAGTGTTCGATTGGCTATAACCGGAAATCCCTGGCCAGGGTTGCTGAGATTTACTGGTAAGTGTTACCAGTAGTTTCTCGAATTGTTATAGACCTCATATCGACACGACTTATCGAGCTATTGGGGTCTGACGTTTACCACCCCTAGGCGAGATATGCGACATATCAGACGATCAGACCGGACTATATGGTAAGTGTTACCGGTTGGATTCACGGGAGTGTGAGCGGGCTTGCTCGTCGATCTTCTGATCGCTCAATACCCGGATGGCCGTTACGTTTAGCAGACCGCTTGCGGCTTGTGGGTGTTTGATATGATCATCACCTGCTGCCGGCATATTGACGAGTCGTTAGAGTCCTACACAGAGGTTTCCTGGCTCAAGCAAAACGAAATAGGAGTGCATATGAGATATGTGCGGGACCGAGAATAATGCGTGTATGTGATATCGTATTTCATTCTCGCGATGAATGTATCGATTGATTATATGCGATATAACCTAGTTATCGAATCAAGCATTGATTCGATAAGCCGATACATAGGATACTAGTCGGT
The DNA here is from genome assembly GCA_030015575.1 of Agapanthus africanus. NCBI lineage: Eukaryota > Viridiplantae > Streptophyta > Magnoliopsida > Asparagales > Amaryllidaceae > Agapanthus > Agapanthus africanus. The sequence goes on from JASDDO010000022.1 coordinate 468,863,181, forward strand.
TATATGCGATATGACCGGATCGTTAAATCAAGTGTTGATTTAATAATTTAATGTAGAATTATATATTTGATATATTACTTTGCATTAACTAGTATTGGTTCACTTTAAATGGATTTTCTCACTTGAATTGTGCAAGTTGTATATGTGATATACTTTTGTGCACATGATTGTATCATGTTTGATGATACATGCTTCTTTGGTTAAGTGTAAAGAATTAAACCATGGTTAAGTTGATGATTAGGGTTTTGCTTATTCATTTATTTATTTGTTTATTCATTTTGGAAAAGATAAGAAAAGAATGGTGGCTTTATTTGTAGTTTTGTTGAAGCTTCATGAAGCTTTGACCTAGTCCACCATTCTTGTCTCTTGCTTAACCCTAACCATCATAACTAACCATGGTCTATTCTCTACACTTAACTAAGGTTAGAATATGATAAGAATCAATTCTTTTTCAATGATTTTTTAACACTTTATCATATTCTTTCTTCTTCTTCTTCTTCTTCACAAGAAAGAGAAGCTTGCCTCATCAATGGCAAGTGATGAAATCAAGTGAGAAATCCAATTCTAAAGTGAACCCACTTCCTATTTCTTCATCCGCTACCTCTTACCAAGTAGTATTGGGTGTTTTCTTCACAAGTTTCATGACTTGGTGAAGTGGGAGTTTGATCTTGTGATGCCTCGACGTAGATCATCTTCGGCATCGTAGTCGATGACCTAGCCCGCCCATTTCTCCGATGAAGCCGACGCTAGAGACCGGGATTCGATTTGGACAGCAAGGAGACTTCATCATGGAGCTATGGAGGTGGAGGACCGGATCTACAAAGGTTGTATTTCCGTTCACTTAGTTAAGTGGTTAACTATTCGCATTTGTTTCGCCTAAATTTCTAGTTAACGATCCGTATTAGGGTTTCTCGGCACCCGTAAAATTTGAAATTGGCATGGTTGATGCCTTGTGAGACCTCCTTAGTGTGCCTAGGAAACCTACATCATTGTGTGATAATTTTGACGGAAGGCGACCAAAATTACCATACTCCAGAAGGTATGCGCAAACTTGGCAAGTTTCCCGTATATTTGAAACCCCCGATATGATTTTTTCCCAAACGTCTTACGACCTTGACGAAGGCCAACAAATCATAAGTTGCAAGTCAAGTTTTACCCGTCATTGTCCTGATTAATCTAAACCCACCCGTACTCGCCCTTGACGAAGGCCAACAAGGCTATACAACTGTTCTAGATTAATGCATCTCTATACGGCAGAAAAGTAACACATAGCTACCATACACCATACCTTGACGAAGGCCAACAAACTTAGCATGAATATTATGCACTACCAAAATGAAATGACGACGGGCTACGGCTGGTTTTTGGCGAAAACCTTTAACGTAATGAACTTGATATCGTTGAAGGAACTCGAATGGCTTTGATTTGGAGTGGTTTAAGCTCCGCTATTTAAAATAAGTAACATAAATCTTTGCTTAAGAGCAAACACCCAGTGAAGGGATCAAAGCTCTTCCCTCATAGAATGAGGTGCGGAATATTCCTAACCGAATACCTCTATGCAAATCAAAAGATACGACTAATGTTTAGAAGAAAACCGACTATTTTTAAAAGTTAGTTCCGACAACATCATTTAGGTATATTTTACTTGCATTATTCATATAATGCATTCCCGTCCTTTTAAGTTTCCAAGCCACAAAAGAAAAAACCAAAATAGCATGCTTTTGTATGCCATTTGCATTCTCCACGGGGCCCTTCATGCACCGTTAGGTTACTTAACTAACGGCAGAGCGGGGGCAGGACTAGCGCGGATGCAAAACATATAGAAGCATTTACTATATATATATATATATATATATATATATATATATATATATCGCAGGCAGATAATAGTCATCACAGGCAGATAAAAATCATCACAGGCATGCGAACAACAATATGGAACATCGGATAAACTAGGAGCCCCGCATCTCATTTGAGCTATAAATGAGACGCAACATTCTCCCGATCATGTGGATAGCCAATGTAATGATAAACCTAGACCCCTACGAGTGCGGCAAGTTACCCGCCAATCCCGGAAGTGAGGCAACCCCAATCAACGAAGTGAATGGGCTACCCAGCACTTCACGGAATCCGATAACTTAAGCTCCCCTCCGTGGATCAACCTATACCCCCTACGAGTGAGGCGAATAGCCTACCAATTCTAGAGTAAGGCCTCCCGGTCTCAATGCCATGAGATGCGACCCCGAGCCCTCTAGAACACGGCTATTCGAGCATTTGTCCGCGGGGTAATCCTAGTACAGAAAAGAAAAAAATATATGTAAGTGGTGACATCGAGCTCAACCCGGCCGTGCCTCAATAAAAGAATATACAAACTGGCAGAGACGACGGTCCACATGTTGGATGCTCGACCCGCAAAAATGAATATACAAATGAATCTAAACTGCACAACCACCATTGCACTAGGGGCTATCCACCCCGACAATCCAATTGAACCATAACCAGATACATACATCACAGCAACAAGCAACACCATAATATGTGCAACCCCGTCTAAATGAATATATAGCAATTAGATGATGTTCAACAATACATATACCACATCACAGATATCAACAATGCAAAAGTTTCGAGTTCTAAAACTCCCGAGTTGCCCCAAAGCTAAGATAGCACTAAGTGAAATCTGGGGCAAATCAAACAAGACCAAAAATCCTAATTTTCAATACCCAAGACACAGGATGAAAACGAGGACCAGAATCCTCTAGAAAACCGCCCATAGCTGGAAAAGAGCCATTTCTGGAGGTTTTTCTTGGATGGAATCTCCTTGTTTTCATTCAGTGTCACTATCATATCCAGAGTAAACCTTTGCATTTGTTTAAAAAAAATTCAGAGACCAAATTTTTTTTCGAACAGAAACTGATTTTGAAAATCGGAGTTTTTCGGTTTTGAAACTAAAGCATCGTCTACTACTAATTTAAGGTGTTTGGGTGGCTCTGATACCATGTTGGGGTTCGGTGCTCACGCCGCGGAAGCCATGACCGAGGTGGAAACGAAAACAAAAACTCTTTGCAAGTACCAAACACGCATAACCCGGGATTCGATCCAAACACCTAAACCTAGCAAACCAAAAAATGCAAGGGTATAGAAATACAACCTTTGACGTTGTTAGTTATATGTATGCCCTAGAGGCCATTACTGTACATACGATGTATATTGTAGTGGATGCTAGGACATATATAGGGAGGACTTTCTTGCTCGACATGATAGTATGCTATCTGGTGGTACTTTATCTTAACATTTACTCTGATTGTCTCTATGTTACTTGTTGATAAAGCCCTTAGGATATGTACTCGACTACTGGGACTATGATGAGATCATACTAGTGGGGCCACGGTAGTCGACGAGTACATCCTATAACTGTTCCTAGTCGAGGGTGTATCGAGACAGGGCATCGATGCACCAGAGTAGACTAGTGTATACGCATCTTGACCCATATGATGGGCGATAGATGATCCCATATCCTTCGGTGTTTGACATCAAGGATGGTGTACGGGTGCTCAGTGGAGACTGGGTACACTGGACGGACTCGCCGAGAACTCCCAGATGGTATTATACCATACGTCAGATGGCATTTCTCCGGTGACACTGGTACAGAGTAGTCTGTTGACCCGAGATTGTCATAGAGTCTTGTGTGATTCCCACTGTGCTTTGATTTCCATCATACCACGTCCAAGAGGGCGTGCAAAAAGGTGGCTTTTGGGTACAGTCCCGAGTCACATGGAGGCAATGAGCGATAGGAGGGGATTCGTCTCTCCCGGTATAGAGAGTTGATGTTGTGCTGTGTTCGATTGGCTATAACCGGAAATCCCTGGCCAGGGTTGCTGAGATTTACTGGTAAGTGTTATCAGTAGTTTCTTGAACTGTTATAGACCTCATATCGACACGACTTATCGAGCTACTGGGGTCTGACGTTTACCACCCCTAGGCGAGATATGCAACATATCAGACGACGAGACCGGACTGTACGGCAGTGTTACTGTTTGGATTCACAGGAGAATGTACAGGCTTTCTTGTTGATCTTCTGAGCGCTCAATACCTGGGTAGCTGTTACGTTTAGCTGACCGCTTGCAGCTTGTGGGTGTTTGATATGATCATCACCTACTGCCGGCGTATTGACGATTCTTTAGAGTCCTACACAGAGGTTTCTTAGCTCAGGCAAAACGGAGTAGGGGCACATATGTGATATGTGCGGGACCGAGGATAATACGATATGAGATACCGTATTCTATTCTCGCGATATTTGATATCAGCCGGGTCATCAGATCAAGTGTTGATTCGATGAATCGGTACGGATAAATATTAGTCTGTTATATGCGATATAGCCGGATTGTCGGATCAAGTGTTGATTCGATAATTTAATGTATAATAATATATATGATATATTAAATTACATTAACTAATATTAGCTCACTAAAAGATTCTTTTTCTCACTCGGGTAATACATTGATATATATGCGATATATGTTAAATGTATTATTTTATTTGGTTACAATAAATATTATATATGTGATATATAATATTGTAACATGATATGATAACTAATGCAACATGTTTAGTGGAGTTTAAACATGATTAGGGTTTGGATTAGGGTTAAGCTTTCTAGATGATTCTAGAAGGTTTTGGTTTTGTTTTGTGAAAGATATATTCAAGTGACTCATTCTTAACCTAACCTAAACCCTAGCCTTGGTTAATTCTCTATAAAGGTTTAGTCAACCATGGTTGCGTTATTCATCATTATCTCCTTTGCATTATTCATCACAAAAGGAATTATATCATAATTCTATTATTCATCTTCTTCTTCCTTCATCTTTTCTTTCATGAAAAAGCTTACTAGTTTTTTCAAAGTGATGAATAAATGTGAGAAAAAGATAAATAAAGAGAGCAAAAATCCTACTTCACCATCCTCATCTTCCCTTGCCCTTTAGATGAGAGTGTTCACTCAATTTTAGTGAGTGTTAGCTTGTGTTAATGAAACTTCAAGGTAGATCATCTTTGTATCGAAGATCGGAAGCAAGACTGCATCTTTCTCTTCGTGAAGCCTCTCGAGAGTCCAGAGCACGATGATCGCAGCGAAGGGACCTCAACACGAAGCATATGAAGTGAAGGACCGGATCTACAAAGGTTGTAATCCCTCTCACTTAGTGTTAAAGTGTTTAGCATGTTAGTTTTCGCCTAATCTCTAGTTTAAAGATCCGTATTCGGGTTGTTCGGCACGGCTAATTTTTTAATCGGGCATGGTTGATGCCTAGTAGACCCTTGTGCGCGTGCCCAGCAATCCTACAGTGGTATCAGAGCCAAGTTAGAGCTTTAGGCGAAGTCTAGACGAAGTTTAAAGTCCGATCGAACGCCGAAATCCCGACACGGAACCCTCTCTGTACATTTTTCAAAAATGTGGTTTTTTCTGAATTAAAAATTCTCAGAAAATTAAGCAGGAAAAACTAAGATTTACTGTGAAGTACGGACCTTTAACTCGAAAATTTGACTGCGGAACCGCTGCGAAACCATGGGTTTTGCGGCGGTTCCGCGGCCAAAATTTGGACTTAGTCCCTGAAATTTCATGTAATTATTTTTAGGCCCTTTCTTGTTAATTTTTTCTGGGAATATTTTAATTCCACTCAAGTGTTGAGTTTTCAAGGGTTGTATTGGGGAATCGTTGATTCGATCGGATAATTTAACTTTGTTTAGTTTGTCCGGATAATTTTTAGAAACTGTTAAAAAGTTCGGGCGGATATCAATAACTCACTTTTTCCCCTGTCGGAAAATTTTTCAAAAGTTGGATTTTTCCTCATGTTTAAGAACGTTCTAAGTCGTGCAAGTAACGCGGTGGACCCTCTAGAAGACAACAAAGCTTAACTTGATTATGTGACCGTCTTGAACTGCTTCTGAACCTTAGGGTTTGTGGTAGTACGGCGTGCCACATGTGAGGCGTTGGCTTGACCCTTCTACGGCTGGACCATTGGTACTGTGGCATGTGATGGATGTTTTTAAACTGATTTCAAGTGTTGAGATATATTGGGGAAATCTTGGGTGTTTGATTGTTCGATCGGAAAGTTTAACATTTTCTGTTTTATCTGGAATGTGATACAATATTTGGAATCCACAAAAAATTATGACATAACTAATTTGAAAATTATAAATCTAGCAGTTCAGTCTCAGATGATCGGTTGCCACGGAATTTTGATGTGATCAAAAGTCCGTCGCAATCACGTAGTGTACGCGGATACTCGCCGGTAAACTTAATAGACAGCCGCGCCCCATAGCCCCGACCAAGTGACTGTAGGAGAACCCCGTCGCCGAAAGCATCCGTTCAAGTGCTCGCGGCAGCGGTGTTCCGCCTTAGTGCACTTCGTCGACGGCATCTGGGGTGCGGCCGTCTACTAAAGTTTGCGACGAGCATTCGATCAGGACGTCGGGAATCTTGTTGAATTGCCCGACTTGATATTGAAAAGAGTTTTCGATAATGAGACTAAAATGCGGGGTTTATAATTGTTAGGCATGGGATGTCTAAGGAATTCATTTGGTTAGGCATGTGATGTCTAAGGAGGTTGCGGATTCCAACTGTTGTAATTTTACACTTTCTTTTCTGTGACCGTAAGCGTAGTATGTGGTGTATCGCCGGTTTCGTTGCTATACATCAACGACAATCGGGATACGCATACTTGCTTACGTTGATGATATGAGATATTATGTGTTGCTGTGATATGTTGTATTGGATCATCGCGTTCTGAATAGCCGGGGGTTTTATGTGAGATGAGAGTTTTTTTTTTCTTTTTCATTCATGTAAAATTCATTTGTATGTAATATTCTTTTATTGGGACACTTCCAGGTTGCGGAAGATGTCACCGGTGTATATTATTTACTTTTCCGCATTAGGTAGACCCAAGGCGGGGAGCACAAGTAACAGGGTTCTAGGGTCCAGTGGGAGACCATCTCGAAGAGTCGAGACCGGGTCTCCTAACCCTAGAATTGGCAGTGTTACTTGCCGCTCTCGTAGGGGTCTAGGGATGTGGGTTTGGCTATTCATCGCGACCGTGGAATCCGTGTTTTATACAGGCTTGTATTGAAAACACGGACGTCCTAGTATATCCAATATTTCATATATGTTCTTCTGCTGCAATGTTCTGTGATGAGATCATATTACTGCCTGAGACGAATGTTTATATTTTATATATATGAGATATATGTTATATTGCAAATTTCGTTTCAAAAGAGATGCTTGTGAAGCATAATAAAATGGGACTTCATTAATGAGATTAATGAAATAAAAGAAACCTAAAGATGTTGTAGAAACTTGTTTAAAAACTGGTAGCTCTAGTTCTTGCTTTGCATAGCGGTGTTCCTTGTAGAACATCCAGCACCTTATTCGATAAGGAAAGGACCGAGATCCCTTCACCGGGAATGACTCCTTTAGCAATAACTGACAGATGCTACAAACTCGGTTTGTCTTTTGATTGCTTCTATAGTTCTTGCTTTGCACAGCGGTATATATGATATATCCTGCACCTTATTCGATGAGGAAAGGGCCGACGATCCCTTCACCGGGAGTGACCCCTTTAGCAAAACTAGAAAAACCTCAAAAACATTCCATTTAAAACCACTCGATTCTACAACGATATCAAGTTCATTACGCAAAAGGTTTTCTTAAAAACCTGTCGTAGCCCTCCGTCATTTCAGATAAGTACTTCATAGTATTCGTGCTGCGTTTGTTGGCTTTCGTCAAGGCGTAGTGTGCGGTAGCTATTTATGCTTATCTGCTAGCATATGATGTGATTGAGTTAGGGTAGTCGTGCGACTTTGTTGGCTTTCGTCAAGGGTCATGCGGGTGGGTTTAATTCAATCGGGAAATGACGGGTTAGACTTGACTAGTAGCCTATGGTTTGTTAGCTTTCGTCAAGGTCATAGGATGCTAGGGGTAAAATATTATTGGGAATTTCAAGTGTTGAAATTTGCAATGAGATTGCATACCTTCTATGAGATAGCTGGATCCCGATACCCGCTGCGAGTAAGAGTTACTCCTGGGAGAGTTTTACACATTACAATTAGCCGATCAAGTAGGTGTCTAGAAAGGTGTCAACAGGGTTACGCCCCTGGGAAAATGAGGTTTACTTTAATTAGGTTCATGCGAAAGCACGGGGGACCTTCCTTAAAGTACCGACACTGGCCTGGCTGAAAGATTGGCAAACTTGTAGCGTGTAATTAATCCCGGCTAGTCTTTCCTTTTAGGGTTTGAAGGAAGATTTGACTAAAACAGTGGGAGACATCCTGATTAGATATATTAGATAACCAATCTAATCTTGCAAGAGCATACGCTGAGTGTTTTCTTCTCTCTCTCTCCAGGTAGAGACCATATCACGCCTTAATCAAGATAATAATACGAATGTATTGACCGAACCCGCTTGTTATACTGAGCTGGGGAACGTTGGTCCCGCTCCAACTTATAATTGTTATAAGACAGAGCAGGAAATTGGGGATTACCAGAATTCCCGTGCCGCCCAAACGAAGAAAGTGCATATTGATGCATCTTCTTCAGGAGTGTTCATTATAGAGAACTGTTTCTCAGTATCCTTTACGTCCTGGGTATGTGATACCGGATCAGGATCCCGCATATGTAATCTGTTACATGGGCTACAGATAGGTAGAGAACTGAGAACGAGTGATAAGTTTCATGAGACAGAAAACAGTGCAAGTGTTGCAGCCAAGTCTGTTGGTCACGGTCACCCTGTATTACCAGAATACATTGTTTCTGAATAAATGTTATTAGATACCGAACCTGATATACAACATCATATCATTCTCTTTATTAGTAAAGAAAGGATATAATTTTGTACTGTTGGATAATGTTTTGAACATTTCCTATATCAAGAGTTGATCGATTCAGTCACGTTATCTAAAAGCATTGACGTTCTAAATCAAACTACAGTTCTTAGTATACAGAACACACACAAGAGGAATAGTTCAGAAATGAACGAATCCTTCTTGAGGCATTGTAGACTAGGTCATATCAATGCGACCCGACTAGCTAAGTTACATTGAGATGCAAATTTAAATCTGTTTGAATTTACATCTTGTGAAACTTGTCAGTCATGTCACAAAGATAAAATGACCATAGCTCTGTTTATTGGAAACAGAGAAAGAGTCAGTGAACTCTTGGGATTGATACATGCTGATGTATGAAAGTCCCCTGTCTACACATGCCAAGACCGGTTCTTTGTACTTCATTACATTCTCTGATGATCTCTCAAGATTTAGACATATGTCCTGTTGGAACACAAGTCCGAAGCTTTTGAGATATTCACAGAATATAGGTTAGAAGTAGAGAACCAACAACAGGTATAAGTATTATGTCCTTTGATGAGATCAAGGAGGAGAATACTTGAGCACGGAATTCCTGGACTATTCTAAAGGAGAATGAGATTCTCTCTCAGCATTACTCTCCGTATACACTACAACACGTCGGTGTATCGGGGCAGAGCAATAGCACCCTATGAGATATGGTGTGCTCTATGATGACTACTACTGAGTTTCCTATTTCCTTTAGGGAGTTATGCACTTGTGAAGTTGCATACCTATTGAATAGGGTTCGAATCAAATCAGTTGCCTACCACTTCATATGTGATATGGAAAGGGAAGAGACCATATCTTAAGTTGGTTAAGATTTGGGGTTGTCCGGCTTATGTCTAAAAGCAAAATCCGGACAATCTCGAGGCAAGGTCTGTTATGTTGAACTGGAAAGGTTCTAGCTATACAAACGGCAGCTGATGATTTGTTAGAACCAAACGATTCAATAGTTTCCAACGAACCTCAGCTTCTCCGCCGATCTAGTAGGGTTCCTCACCCACCTGAGAGATACTTCGGTTTCTCTATGACAGTGGGAGCGAGGATTGCATCATGAGATGATGACCCAACTAGTTTCGGGCTGGCCATCAGGAGTGGGACTCTGTAAGAATGGCTGGATGCTTATTGATCTGAGATGGAATCCTTATACACCAACAAAGTTTGGACTTTGGTTGCTTTATCTGAAGGGTTAAATCCCCATCAGGAGCAAGTATATCTTGAGAAGATTACTAGGTGTACATGGAAAAGTTGAGACATTCAAAGCTATGCTTAAGTCCATCCAGATCCTACTTGCCACGGCTACATACCATGACTACGATATCTGGTGGTTGGGTGTCATGACTGCTTTTCTAAATGATATTTTAGAAAAAAGCGTCTATAAGTACACAGCCAGAGGGCTTCGTAGATAGTGGGAGCAGCGGAAACGTGTGCAAGATGTTTTATGTGATAAAGCAGGCATCGCGGAGTTGGAACATCTGTTTTGATGTGGTAGTCAAAGAGTTTGACTTCATCAAAATTGTAGATGAACCTTGTATATACAAAAAGGTAATAGAGAGTATGGTGTGTTAGTTATATGTATGCCCTAGAGGCCATTACTGTACATATGATGTATATTGTAGTGGATGCTGGGACATATATAGGGAGGACTTTCTCGCTCGACATGATAGTATGCTATCTGGTTACTCTTTACCTTAACGTGTACATTGATTGTCTCTCTATTACATGTTGGTAAAGCCCTTAGGATGTGTACTTGACTACCTGGACTATGATGCGGATCATACTAGTGGGGACATGGTAGTCCATAAGTACATCCTTCAAAGTCCCTAGTCGTGGGTGTATCGAGACGGGGCATCGATATACCAGAGTAGACTAGCGTATACCTTCTCGACCCATACAGATGGGCGATGGATGATCCCATATCCATTGGTGTTTGACATCAGAGATGATATACGGGTGCTCAGTAGAGACTGGGTACACTGGACGGACTCGCCGAGAACTCCCAGAAGGTATTATACCTTACGTCAGATGGCAGTTCTCTGGTGACACTGGTACAGAGTAATCTGTTGACCCGAGATCGTCATAGAGTCTTGTGTGGTTCCCACTGTGCTTTGATTTCCATCTTACCACGTCCATGAGGGCGTGCAAAACGGTGGTTTTTGGGTACAGTCCCGAGTCACATGGAGGCAATGAGCGATAGGAGGGGATTCGTCTCTCCCGGTATAGGGAGTTGATGTTGCGCTGTGTTCGATTGGCTATAACAGGAAATCCCTGGCCAGGGTTGCTGAGATTTACTGGTAAGTGTTACCAGTAGTTTCTCAAATTGTTATAGACCTCATATCGACACGACTTATCGAGCTATTGGGGTCTGACGTTTACCACCCCTAGGCAAGATATGCGACATATCAGACGATCAGACCGGACTGTACGGTAGTGTTACTGGTTGGATTCACAGGAGTGTGAGCGGGCTAGCTCGTCGATCTTCTGATCGCTCAATACCCGGGTGGCCGTTACGTTTGGCAGACCGCTTGCGGCTTGTGGGTGTTTGATATGATCATCACCTGCTACCGGCGTATTGACGAGTCTTTAGAGTCCTACACAGAGGTTTTCCTGGCTCGAGCAAAACGAAAGAGGAGCACATATGAGATATGTGCGGGACCGAGAATAATACGTGTATGTGATACTGTATTCCATTCTCGTGATATGTAACATTGATCGGTTATATGTGATATAGCCGGGTTATCGGATCAAGTGTTGATTCGATGATTTGTTACTATTCATGTTAGTCGGTTATATGAGATATGACCGGATCGTTAAATCAAGTGTTGATTTAATGATTTAATGTATAATTATATATTTGATATATTATTTTACATTAACTAATATTGATCGGTTGTATGTGACATAGTCGGGTTATCGGATCAAGTGTTGATTCGACAATCTGTTACTATTCATATTAGTCGGTTATATGAGATATGACCGGATCGTTAAATCAAGTGTTGATTTAATGATTTAATGTATAATTATATATTTGATATATTACTTTACATTAACTAATATTGGTTCACTTAAGATGGTTTTTCTCACTTGTTGTGCATATTGTATATGTGATATACTTTCATGTACACTAGATTGTATCATGTTTGTTGATACAAGCTAACTTGAGTTTGTGTAAAGATCAAACCATGGTGGTGTAATGGTTAGGGTCTTCTTTCATATTATCCATTCATTCATTTGTTATTCTTAGTGGGGGGCAAGAATAAAATGGTGGCAAGTTTTTTAATCTTGCATGAAATTCTATGTCATCAAGGTTGATGAAGCTTTGTAGCATGCACCATTTTGTCTCTTGACCTTGACCCAACCATTCCACCCAAACCATGGTTCCATCTCTACATCTAACCAAGGTTGCCATTATGATACTTATCATATTATTCTTCATATGGAAAAATGAGACTTATGTTTTTTCATGCTTCCTCTTCTTCTTCATCAAGAAGAAGAAAAGCTCTCTTCCATTAATGGCAACCTTATCAAATGAGTGAGAAAAATAAATCTAAAGTCAACCCATCTCCTCTTTCTTCATTCTCTACAACATGCCCTTGTTGAAGAGTGTGTTGTCTTCATAAGTTCTTGACTTGGTGAAGGCGGAGCTCGAGTTTGAGAAGCTTCGACGTAGATCTTCTTCGGCATTGTAGTCTTCGACTTAGCCCGATTATTTCTCCGACGAAACCATCACCGGAGTCCGGGATCCGACGATCGAAGCGGAGGGACATCGTCTTGGAGCTATGGAGGTGGTGCAAAGAAACTACAAAGGTTGTATTTTCTTCTCTCATTAGTTATGTTGATAACTAGTTGCTTCTTTTTCGCCTAAACTCTAGCCAACGATCCGTAGAAGGGTTCTTCGGCACATGTAAAATTTTTGTTTGGCATGGTTGATGCCTTGTGACAATCCCTTGATGTGCCCCGGAACCCTACAGTGGTATCAGAGCCTAGCTAGAGCCTTAGGCGATCCCCGGACGGAATTAGAAACCCGATCGAACCGAAATCCCATTGCAAAATCGCTCTCTGTACATTTTTCAAAACTGTTGATTTTTGGCAATTAAAAATATCCAGAAAAACAAGCAGGCTTTTCTGAGCATTACTGTGAAATTTGGTACCCTAGTTCCACCAAAGCGCGGCGGAAGCGCCGCACAAAGGGGGTTTGTGCGGCGGAAGCGCCGCCAATAAGATCGCGACACGTGTCAAATTTCACTGTAACCTGTAAAATGCAGTGCTTAGTTTCCTGGAATATTTAAACTGAACTCAAGAGTTGAGTTGTTCTGAGTTGTTTTGGGAATCATTGTTTCGATCGGAAAGTCTAATTCTGTCTATGTGTTTTCCGGATAATTAGAATGTATTGAAGTATTTGGACGAGTATCATTTACTCACTCTTCACGGGGTTTACGTCTTTCGGATATATGTGCAAGTTTTGTAGTGGGCCCTCTAGAAGACACAAACCTTAACTCGATTATGTGACCGTCTTGAACTGCCCTTTGAACCTTCGGGTTTGGGGCAGTACGGCGTGCCATATGTGAGGCGTTGGCTTGACCCTTCTACGGCTGGACCGCTGCTACTGTGCCATACACCGGAATTTTTGAACTCCGCTCAAGTGTTGAGCTTTAGTGAATTTTGGGTATTTGACCATTCGCTCAAAAACTTTAATACTGTATATTTATCTGGAATGGGATACAATAATTGGAATTCACAAGCAGTTATGAGATAACTAAATGAATGTTATAAACATAGTAGTTTAGTCTCACTTGATCGGTTGCCACGGAATTTTGATGTGATCAAAAGTCCGTCGCAATCACGTAGTGTACGCGGATACTCGCCGGGTAAACTTAATAGACAGCCTCACCCCATAGCCCCGACCAAGTGACTGTAGGAGAACCCCGTCGCTGAAAGCATCCGTTCGGGTGCTCCCGGTAGCGGTGTTCCGCCTTGGTGCACTTTGTCGACGGTATCGGGGGTGCGGCCGCCTATTGAAGTTTGCGACGAGCATTCGATCAAGATGTCGGGAATCTTGTTGAATTGCCCGACTTGATATTGAAAAGAGTTTTCGATAATGAGACTAAAATGCGGCGTTTATAATTGTTAGGCATGTGATGTCTAAGTAATTCATTTGATTAGGCATGTGATGTCTATGCATGTTGCGGATTCCAACTGTTGTAGTTTTACACTTTCTTTTCTGTGACCGTAAGTGTAGTATGGCGATATCGCCGGTTTCGTTGCTATACGTCAACGACAATTGGGGTATGCATACTTACTTACGTTGATGACATGTGATGTTATGTGTTGCTGGATATGTTATATTGGATCGTCGTGTTTGAATAGCCGGGGGTTTTTATGTGAGATGAGTGTTTTTCATTTTCATTCATGTAAAAACTTGTATGTAATATTCTTTTATTTGGGGCACTTCCATGTTGCGGAAGATGTCACCGGTTGTATATTATTTACTTTTCCGCACTAGGATAGACCCAAGGAGGAGGGCACAAGTAACCGGGTTCTGGAGTCCAGTGGGAGACCAACTCGAGGAGTCGAGTCCGGGTCTCCTAACTCTAGGACTGGTAGGGTTGCTTGCCGCTCTCGTAGGGGTCTAGGGGTGTGGGATTGGCTATTCATCACGACCGTGGAATCCGTGTTTTGTACTGGCTCGTATTGAAAACACGGACGTCCTAGTATATCCAATATTTCATATGATTCTTCTGCTGCGATATCTGTGATGTGATCATGTGATGTTCTGTGATAGATACAGTATATAGTATATGTGATATATTATATAGACGTTACTTATGTTTTACACCCGCGCTAGCCCTGCCCTGCTCTGTCGTTAGTTACCTAACCTAACGGTGCACGAGGGGACATCGAGGCGAATGCGGATGGCATAAGTGTACGTCATATCTATCTGTGATGTTTAGGTATTTAAATGATGGGACTTCATTAATGTGATTAATGAAAGAAAAGAAACCTTAAGATGTTGTGGAATCGAATTTCAAAATTAAAACAGAGTAGCTACAGTTCTTGCTTTGCACAGCGGTATATGTGATATATCCTGCACCTTATTCGATAAGGAAAGGACCGAGATCCCTTCACCGGGAGTGACTCCTTTAGCAACAACTGGCAGATGCTACACACTCGGTTTGTTTTTGATTGCTTTTAAGAGTTTTCGCTTTGCACAGTGATATATGTGATATATCCCGCACCTCATACGACGAGGAAAGGGCCGACGATCCCTTCACCGGGAGTGACCCCTTTAGCAAAACTGGAAAGTCCTCAAAATCACTCCATTTCTAAAAATTCATTTGATTCTACAACGATATCAAGTTCATTACGCAATAGGTTTTCAGAAAAACCTGTCGTAGCCCTCCGTCATTTTAGATACGTACTAGTTAGTATTCGTGCTGCGGTTGTTTGGCCTCCGTCAAGGCGTAGTGTACGGTAGCTAACTAGTGCTTATCTGCTAGCATATGATGCGATTGGATTAGGGTATTCGTACGGCGTTGTTTGGCCTCCGTCAAGGGTCGTGCGGGTGGGTTTAATTCAATCAGGAAATGACGGGTTGAACTTGACTAGCGGACTATGGGTTGTTTGGCCTCCGTCAAGGTCATAGCGAGCTAGGGGCAAAAGATTATCGGGAATTTCAAGTGTTGAAATTTGCAATGAGATTGCATACCTTCTATGAGATAGTTGGATCCCGATACCCGCTGCGAGTAAGAGTTACTCCTGGGAGAGTTTTGCACATTGCAATTAGCCGATCAAGTAGGTGTCTAGAAAGGTGTTTACGAGGTTACGCCTCTGGGAAAATGAGGTTTACATTAATTAGGTTCGTGCGAAAGCACGGGGGACCTCCCTCAAAGTACCGACACTGGCCTGGCTGAAAGATTGGCGAACTTGTAGTGCGTAATTAATCCCGGCTAGTCTTTCCTTTTAGGGTTTGAAGGAAGATTTGATAAAAAGCAGTGGGAGCCATCCTGATTAGATAAAACATAACCAATCTGATCTTGCAAGAGCGCACGCTGAGTGTTTTCTTCTCTCTCTCTCCGGGTAGCGACCATATCACGCCTTAAATCAAGATAATAATACGGATAATTGACCGAACCCGCTTGTTATACTGAGCTGGGGAACGTTGGTCCCGCTCCAACTTATAAATGTTATAAGACAGAGCAGGAAATTGGGGAATACCAGATTTCCCGTGCCGCCCAAACGAAGAGAGTGCATGTTGATGCATCATCTTCGGGTGTGTTCATTACAAAGAACTGTTTCTCAGTATCCTCCCGATCCTAGGTATGTGATACCGGATCAGGATCCCAGATATGTAATCTGTTACATAGGGCTACAAAAGGGTAGAAAAACTGAGAACGGGTGATAAGTTTCATGAGGCAGAAAACGGGGCAAGTGTTGCAGCCAAGTCTGTCGGTCACTGTCACCCTGTATTACCTGAATACATTGATTCTGAACGAATGTTATTAGATACCGAACCTGATATACAAAATCATATCAGTCTCTTTATTAGTAAAGAAATGATAGAATTTTGTATTGTTGGATAATGTTTTGAACATTTCCTATATCAAAAGTTGATCGGTTCAGGCACGTTATCTAAAAGCATTGAAGTTCTAAATCAAACTACAGTTCTTAGTATACGGAACACACACAAGAAGAACAGTTCAGAGATGAACGGATCCTTCTTGAGGTATTGTAGACTTGGTCATATCAATGCGACCCGACTGGCTGGAGTTACATAAAGATGCATTTTTAAATTTGTTTGAATTTACATCTTGTGAAACTCGCCAGTCATGTCACAGAGATAAGATGACCACAGCTCTGTTTATTGGAAACAGAGAAAGAGTTACTGAACTCTTGGGATGATACATGTTGATGTATGTAGGTCCCCAGTCTACACATGCCAAGACTGGTTCTTTATACTTCATTACGTTCTCTGATAATCTCTTTAGATTCAGACATATGTTCCTGTTGAAACACAAGTCCGAACCTTTTGAGATATTCACGGAATATAAGAAAGAAGTAGAGAACCAAAATATGGGTATAAGTATTATGTCCTTTGATGAGATCAAGGAGGAGAATACTTGAGCATGGAATTCCTGGACTATTCTAAAGGAGAATGAGATTCTCTCTCGGCATTACTCCTCCGAATATACCATAGCAAGATGGTATATCGGGGTGGAGCAGATACACCCTATATGATAAGGTGCGCTCTATGATGAGTACTGCTGAGTCGCCTTTTCCTTAAGGGAGTTATGCACTTGAGAAGTTGCATACCTATTGAATAGGGTTCGAATCAAATCAGTTGCCTACCATTTCATATGTGATATGGAAAGGGAAGAGCCCATGTCTTAAGCTAGTTAAGATTTGGGGGTTGTCCGGCCTATGTCTAAAAGCAAAATCCGGACAAGCTCGAGGCAAGGTCTGTTATGTACAACTGGAAAGGTTCCAGCTATACAAATGACGGCAGATGATTTGGTACAACCAAAGGATTCAGTAGATACCAACGAACCTCAGCCTCTCCGCCGATCTAGTAGGGATCCTCACCCACCTGAGAGTTACTTCGGTTTCTCTATGACAGTGGGAGCCAGGATTGCATCATGAGATGATGACCCAACTAGTTTCGAGCTGGCCATCAGGAGTGGGACTCTGTAAGAATGGCTGGATGTTTAGCGATCTGAGATGGAATCCTTATACACCGACAAAGTATGGACTTTTGTTGCGATATCTGAAGGGTTAAATCCCCATCAGGAGCAAGTATATCTTGAGAAGATTACTTGGTGTAAATGGAAAAGTTGAGACTTTCAAAGCTAGACTTGTTAAAGGTTTGCATCATTGACCAAGAGTGGATCATGATAAAGCCTTTTCTAAGGAGCTATGCTTAAGTCCATCCAGATCCTACTTGCCACGGCTACATACCATGACTACGATATCTGGTGGTTGGGTGTCATGACTGCTTTTCTAAATGATGATTTGGAAGAGAGCGTCTATAAGTACACAGCCAGAGGGCTTCGTAGACAGTGGGAGCAGCGGAAACATGTGCAAGATGCTTTATAAGATAAAGCAGGCATCGCGGAGTTGGAACATCTGTTTTGATGTTGTAGTCAAAGAGTTTGACATCATCAGAATGGTAGATGAACCTTGTATAAACAAAAGGGTAGTAGGGAGTATTGTGACGATCCTCGTAGAGTACGTGGATGAGATACTCTTGATAGGAAAGGAGTTTCCTATGCTACGCTCGGTCAATCTCCGTTTATCACAATGATTCTCCATATAGGATCAAAATGATACCTACTAAATCCTGGATTTTGGATCTATGAGATAGATCTAAATGGATATTAGGTAACTCACTAATCGTACTGAGATGGTATCAATCGATCCAGGGGAGAATCACTGGAAGTGTTCCAGAGTGATAAAGACAACTGAATGTCAGTCGCAGGCATTGTCTTTACCCTCAGTAAAGGGACGGTATGTTGGAAGAGTTCCAAGCTAGATACCGTGACATACTAGACGATAAAGGCAGGATACAGCGCTACTTAAGATGCTACCAAAGAGGCAGTTTGGATGTATAATGGTTCATGAGATGAACTATGTTCCTACCATTGTGAGATAATGGAGTTGTGGCTTATGCCAAGGAACGCTGGTCCCATCAGTGATCCAGACTTATTCTAAGGCAGTGTCACCTGATCATGGAGATGGTTGATCTCCAAGATGATCGAGGAAAGGAGAGCAGACTTAGAGGATAACACGGCGGATCCACTCACGAAGGCCTGTTCCCAGAGAGAGACTTTTATGGGATGGTTGAGTATGAGATACTGCAACCACTGCTACAGATGGCCCTAGTGCAAGTGGGAGATTGTTAGTTATATGTATGCCCTAGAGGCCATTACTGTACATATGATGTATATTGTAGTGGATGCTGGGACATATATAGGGAGGACTTTCTCGCTCGACATGATAGTATGCTATCTGGTTACTCTTTACCTTAACGTGTACATTGATTGTCTCTCTATTACATGTTGGTAAAGCCCTTAGGATGTGTACTTGACTACCTGGACTATGATGCGGATCATACTAGTGGGGACATGGTAGTCCATAAGTACATCCTTCAAAGTCCCTAGTCGTGGGTGTATCGAGACGGGGCATCGATATACCAGAGTAGACTAGCGTATACCTTCTCGACCCATACAGATGGGCGATGGATGATCCCATATCCATTGGTGTTTGACATCAGAGATGATATACGGGTGCTCAGTAGAGACTGGGTACACTGGACGGACTCGCCGAGAACTCCCAGATGGTATTATACCTTACGTCAGATGGCAGTTCTCTGGTGACACTGGTACAGAGTAATCTGTTGACCCGAGATCGTCATAGAGTCTTGTGTGGTTCCCACTGTGCTTTGATTTCCATCTTACCACGTCCATGAGGGCGTGCAAAACGGTGGTTTTTGGGTACAGTCCCGAGTCACATGGAGGCAATGAGCGATAGGAGGGGATTCGTCTCTCCCGGTATAGGGAGTTGATGTTGCGCTGTGTTCGATTGGCTATAACAGGAAATCCCTGGCCAGGGTTGCTGAGATTTACTGGTAAGTGTTACCAGTAGTTTCTCAAATTGTTATAGACCTCATATCGACACGACTTATCGAGCTATTGGGGTCTGACGTTTACCACCCCTAGGCAAGATATGCGACATATCAGACGATCAGACCGGACTGTACGGTAGTGTTACTGGTTGGATTCACAGGAGTGTGAGCGGGCTAGCTCGTCGATCTTCTGATCGCTCAATACCCGGGTGGCCGTTACGTTTGGCAGACCGCTTGCGGCTTGTGGGTGTTTGATATGATCATCACCTGCTACCGGCGTATTGACGAGTCTTTAGAGTCCTACACAGAGGTTTTCCTGGCTCGAGCAAAACGAAAGAGGAGCACATATGAGATATGTGCGGGACCGAGAATAATACGTGTATGTGATACTGTATTCCATTCTCGTGATATGTAACATTGATCGGTTATATGTGATATAGCCGGGTTATCGGATCAAGTGTTGATTCGATGATTTGTTACTATTCATGTTAGTCGGTTATATGAGATATGACCGGATCGTTAAATCAAGTGTTGATTTAATGATTTAATGTATAATTATATATTTGATATATTATTTTACATTAACTAATATTGATCGGTTGTATGTGACATAGTCGGGTTATCGGATCAAGTGTTGATTCGACAATCTGTTACTATTCATATTAGTCGGTTATATGAGATATGACCGGATCGTTAAATCAAGTGTTGATTTAATGATTTAATGTATAATTATATATTTGATATATTACTTTACATTAACTAATATTGGTTCACTTAAGATGGTTTTTCTCACTTGTTGTGCATATTGTATATGTGATATACTTTCATGTACACTAGATTGTATCATGTTTGTTGATACAAGCTAACTTGAGTTTGTGTAAAGATCAAACCATGGTGGTGTAATGGTTAGGGTCTTCTTTCATATTATCCATTCATTCATTTGTTATTCTTAGTGGGGGGCAAGAATAAAATGGTGGCAAGTTTTTTAATCTTGCATGAAATTCTATGTCATCAAGGTTGATGAAGCTTTGTAGCATGCACCATTTTGTCTCTTGACCTTGACCCAACCATTCCACCCAAACCATGGTTCCATCTCTACATCTAACCAAGGTTGCCATTATGATACTTATCATATTATTCTTCATATAGAAAAATGAGACTTATGTTTTTTCATGCTTCCTCTTCTTCTTCATCAAGAAGAAGAAAAGCTCTCTTCCATTAATGGCAACCTTATCAAATGAGTGAGAAAAATAAATCTAAAGTCAACCCATCTCCTCTTTCTTCATTCTCTACAACATGCCCTTGTTGAAGAGTGTGTTGTCTTCATAAGTTCTTGACTTGGTGAAGGCGGAGCTCGAGTTTGAGAAGCTTCGACGTAGATCTTCTTCGGCATTGTAGTCTTCGACTTAGCCCGATTATTTCTCCGACGAAACCATCACCGGAGTCCGGGATCCGACGATCGAAGCGGAGGGACATCGTCTTGGAGCTATGGAGGTGGTGCAAAGAAACTACAAAGGTTGTATTTTCTTCTCTCATTAGTTATGTTGATAACTAGTTGCTTCTTTTTCGCCTAAACTCTAGCCAACGATCCGTAGAAGGGTTCTTCGGCACATGTAAAATTTTTGTTTGGCATGGTTGATGCCTTGTGACAACCCCTTGATGTGCCCCGGAACCCTACATGGTGGAGATCCTCGTAGAGTACGTGGATGAAATATTCCTGATAGGGAAGGTGTTTCTTATGCTACGCTCGGTCAATCTCCGCTTATCACAAGGATTCTCCATATAGGATCAAAGTGATACCTCCTAAATCCTTGGTTTTTGGATCTATGAGATAGATCTAATTGGATGTTAGGATTCTTACTAGTTGTAGTGAGATGGTATCAATCGATCCTGGGGAGAATCACTGGAAAGGTTCCAGGGTGATAAGGACGACTGAATGTCAGTCGCAGGCATTGTCTTTACCCTCAGTGGAGGGACGGTATGTTGGAAGAGTTCAAAGCTAGATACCGTGACTTACTAGATAATTAAAGGCAAGATACATCGTTACCAAGGATGCTGCCAAAGAGGCAGTCTGGATATATATAAGTTCATGAGATGAACTTCGTTCCTATCATTGTGTGACAATGGAGTTGTGGCTTTAGCCAAGGAACTACCGTCCCAACAGAAATCCAGATATAATTCTTAGGCAGTATCACCTGATCATGGATATGGTTGATCTCCAAGGTGATCGAGGTTAGGAGAGTAGATACAGAGGAAAACAACGCGGATCCACTCACAAAGGCCTTTTCCCAGTAGAGACTTTTATGGGATGGTTGAGTATGAGATACTTCAACCGCAGCTAATTGTTGGGTATGCGATACCATAACAGAGGGCCCTAGTGCAAGTGGGAGATTGTTAGTTATATGTATGCCCTAGAGTCCATTACTGTACATACGATGTATATTGTAGTGGATGCTAGGACATATATAGGGAGGACTTTCTTGCTCGACATGATAGTATGCTATCTGGTTGTACTTTATCTTAACATGTACTCTGATTGTCTCTATGTTACTTGTTGATAAAGCCCTTAGGATATGTACTCGACTACTGGGACTATGATGAGATCATACTAGTGGGGCCACGGTAGTCGACGAGTACATCCTATAACTGTTCCTAGTCGAGGGTGTATCGAGACAGGGCATCGATGCACCAGAGTAGACTAGCGTATACGCATCTTGACCCATATGATGGGCGATGGATGATCCCATATCCATCGGTGTTTGACATCAAGGATGGTGTACGGGTGCTCAGTGGAGACTGGGTACACTGGACGGACTCGCCGAGAACTCCCAGATGGTATTATACCATACGTCAGATGGCATTTTTCCGGTGACACTGGTACAGAGTAGTCTGTTGACCCGAGATCGTCATAGAGTCTTGTGTGATTCCCACTGTGCTTTGATTTCCATCATACCACGTCCAAGAGGGCGTGCAAAAAGGTGGCTTTTGGGTACAGTCCCGAGTCACATGGAGGAAATGAGTGATAGGAGGGGATTCGTCTCTCCCGGTATAGGGAGTTGATGTTGTGCTGTGTTCGATTGGCTATAACCAGAAATCCCTGGCCAGGGTTGCTGAGATTTACTGGTAAGTGTTATCAGTAGTTTCTTGAACTGTTATAGACCTCATATCGACACGACTTATCGAGCTACTGGGGTCTGACGTTTACCACCCCTAGGCGAGATATGCAACATATCAGACGACGAGACCGGACTGTACGGGAGTGTTACTGTTTGGATTCACAGGAGAATGTACAGGCTTTCTTGTTGATCTTCTGAGCGCTCAATACCTGGGTAGCTGTTACGTTTAGCTGACCTCTTGCAGCTTGTGGGTGTTTGATATGATCATCACCTACTGCCGGCGTATTGACGATTCTTTAGAGTCCTACACAGAGGTTTCTTAGCTCAGGCAAAACGGAGTAGGGGCACATATGTGATATGTGCGGGACCGAGGATAATACGATATGAGATACCGTATTCTATTCTCGCGATATTTGATATCAGCCGGGTCATCGGATCAAGTGTTGATTCGATGAATCGGTACGGATAAATATTAGTCTGTTATATGCGATATAGCCAGATTGTCGGATCAAGTGTTGATTCGATAATTTAATGTATAATAATATATATGATATATTAAATTACATTAACTAATATTAGCTCACTAAAAGATTCTTTTTCTCACTCGGGTAATACATTGATATATATGCGATATATGTTAAATGTATTATTTTATTTGGTTACAATAAATATTATATATGTGATATATAATATTGTAACATGATATGATAACTAATGCAACATGTTTAGTGGAGTTTAAACATGATTAGGGTTTGGATTAGGGTTAAGCTTTCTAGATGATTCTAGAAGGTTTTGGTTTTGTTTTGTGAAAGATATTTTCAAGTGACTCATTCTTAACCTAACCCAAACCCTAGCCTTGGTTAATTCTCTACAAAGGTTTAGTCAACCATGGTTGCATTATTCATCATTATCTCCTTTGCATTATTCATCACAAAATGAATTCTATCATAATTCTATTATTCATCTTCTTCTTCCTTCATCTTTTCTTTCATGAAAAAGCTTACTAGTTTTTTCAAAGTGATGAATAAATGTGAGAAAAAGATAAATAAAGAGAGCAAAAATCCTACTTCACCATCCTCATCTTCCCTTGCCCTTTAGATGAGAGTGTTCACTCAATTTTAGTGAGTGTTAGCTTGTGTTAATGAAATTTCAAGGTAGATCATCTTTGTATCGAAGATCGGAAGCAAGACTGCATCTTTCTCTTCGTGAAGCCTCTCGAGAGTCCAGAGCACGATGATCGCAGCGAAGGGACCTCAACACGGAGCATATGAAGTGAAGGACCGGATCTACAAAGGTTGTAATCCCTCTCACTTAGTGTTAAAGTGTTTAGCATGTTAGTTTTCGCCTAATCTATAGTTTAAAGATCCGTATTCGGGTTGTTCGGCACGGCTAATTTTTTAATCGGGCATGGTTGATGCCTCGTAGACCCTTGTGCGCGTGCCCAGCAATCCTACAGACGTGTGTCCACTTAATTGTGGAAGAACCCTCCAAGCCCGTAGACGCCGGGAACGCGCTTGAAAATCGACCACTCTCGTCGAAGAAGATCCACACATGGGAAACCAGAAACGGCTCCTACCGACGATCCAAACTTGCTAAGGATGGATTGTGGGTGATGTAGGAATTTTTCCACTAATTATTTTCTCTCATAACCCTTACTCAAATCTGAGCAAGAAGAAGAAGAAGGAGAAGGGATGAGAAAAATGGCTAAGTCTCAACCATGAAGGATGAACTCTCAAGGATAATGGAATGAATCATTCAAGTGTATAAAGTGAATGGCTTTTCTTTTTCAACCATGCATGAATAGTGCATCCATACATCAATAAATGCACACATTAAAACTAAAGCCATACTTTCTACATGCACAACCATGCCTCATGCCACCTCGTTTTCCTATCTGATTTTCCAAATGGAAATCAAATATGAGGTGTCCTTCTTCTAGAAGCATTCCCATATAAATATGGAATACCCCACCCAGTATACATATCACAACATATACGCGTATCCGTATAAAAATACGGATAACACCAAAGAGAGAAAATGAATAGTGAACAATAATACTAATATATATATATATATAAATTATTAAATCAAAACCTGATTTAATAATCCGGCTTATCCTAAGCCGGCTAGTATTATAAACCGCCCGATTAAAGTCCGTGTATCCCGTACACATATTTAATCGAACCCCTGCATGTACCAAGGTACGGCTCCTACATCTACCGTCTGAACCGGGAAAACCCTATGTGTGGGACTTTAAAGACTCGACAATACGCTGGCAATGGGTTTAACCACAAGCACGTCAGCGGCACTAGCTGTACGTAACGGCTATCCAGGTACTTGCCGAAAGGGGGTCGACAATCAAGTACGTCCTTACCCTACTGAGCCTGAATGTGAAAATATCCGTACAGTCCGGTCTCTTTATCAAAAAGTATCGCATATAAGGTCTAGGGGGTGGACAACACCAGACCCCTACAAACCCGATAAGTCGTGTCTGAGTCAAGATTATCACCAACAGAGATACTACTGATCAACCATTAGTAAATCTCATCCACCGTGGCCACGGATTTCTAATGATAGCCAATTGAACACAGTGCGACATCGATTCCTAATACCAGGAGAGATGAATCCCTGACAATCGACCATTGCCTTCATGTGGCTCGGGACTATACCCAACTAAAACCTGTTTGCACGACTCCTTTGAGCCGTGGTAAGGTGGTAATCAAAGTACAGTGGAAACTCACATAAGACAAATGACGATCTCAGGTCAAAGGACTAACCTGTACTCATGCCACCTGAGAACATCCTTCTGACAATAGATATAATACCATTTAGAAGTTCTCGATGAGTCTATCCGGTGTAATCACCTCCAGTGAGCACCTGTATACTATCTTAGGTGACAGAACACCAATGGCTTGTGAGACCGGCCACCGCCCCTTATCGGGGTCTAGAAACGTATACACTAGTCTACTCCGAAATATCGATGCCCAGTCTCAATACTCCCACGACTAGGGACATTTAAGGATGTGCTTATTGACAACCCAGCTCCCACATATATGATCGCGATCATAATGCTGGTTGTCAAGCCACAATCCTACGGGCTTCATCAATGATGAAGAAAAACCATATAGCATACTATCATATCGAGTAAGACTGTTATACCTGTATAGGTCCTCCTTCAATTATCATAATCTCCTATTTGCAATCACAATAATTTCCTTGAGGGCACTATATCCAACACTTTCATCCTATCCTGAATCAACTGAATCTTCTCCGTAGTCTCCTGGACTAACTGGGTTCCTAAAATCCTACTCTCGCTGAGCTCAGTCCAACAGGCCGGCGATCGACATTTTCTCCCATACAAGGCCTTGAAAGGTGCCATCTGAATCGTCTCCTGAAAACTATTATTGTAGGATAACTCGATCATGGGAAAGTGGCGATCCCAACTGCCACCCAAATCTAGTGCACATGCTCGGAGCATATCCTCGAAGGTCTGAATAGTCCGCTCTAACTGACCATCGGTCTGTGGGTGGAAAGTGGCACTGAAACTCAAACGAGTATCCAAAGCATCCTGAAGTTTCTGTCATAAACAGCTGGTAAACTGTGTGCCTTTGTCGGAAACAATACAAGTCGGAACGTTGTGCAACCGCACAATCTCATCAATATAGAGCAAAGCATACTGAGCATACCCGAAATTGGTCTACATTGGGAAGAAGTGAGCCATTTTCGTCAACTGATCTACGATCACCCAGATGGAGTCATACCCTCGACTGTACCTAGGTAGACCCACAACGAAGTTCGTAGAGATATACTCCCATTTCCACTCTGGAATGGGCAAAGGCTGCAACTCTTCTGTCGGCCTCTGATGTTTAGCCTTGACTTGCTGGAAAGTCAGGCATCTCGAAACGAAATAAAAAACATCTCTCTTCATCCCTTCCCACCAGTAGACATCTCTCAAATTATGATACATCATGGTGGAATCCGAATGAACACTGTATACTAACTGATGTGCCTCCTCTAAGAACTTGAGTCTCAGCCCCTTAGAGTCGGGTACGCACAGACGAGTGCCAAACCGTAGCACTCCCTCGCTGAAAGTGTTTGTTAGCACCACCACTGGGTTTTACTATCATCAAGCATGCCAATTTTAAAATTTTGGGGTGCTAATCAACACTAACCAAGATCTTAAACTAGATGATTAGGGTTTTAACTTGATATAAAGAAATCTATACTAAGTGAAGGATGCTACAACCTTTGTAGACCGAGTCCTTCTCTTCACAAGCTCCGTGTAGTAGTCGGTGCGACTCTACTAGGCTCCACTTGAAGTTGGATCGAGCTTCCTTTGCGATGTTCATGCCGATGATGATCCACCCGAAGCTCCGCTAATCCAAGCTACCTCTTCACTAAAATCTAGTGTAGGATGGTGAAGTAGGGGTTTTGTTTTCTCACTAGGGTTCTTATAAGCTCAAGGGTTCACAACTCATGTGAGGGATTAAGCTTGAAGATGGAGGTGAAGAAAATGAAGAGAGCTAGAGAGCAAGGAGCTCAAGTGAGGAAAATATCATAAGTGTTGTGTAGAATGAAAATGAGTGTAGAATGGCTACACACTTGACCTCACTTATTCAAGCACGGAATAAACTGAAACCATACTTGAATAGTGAGTCAAGAGTAATAAACTAATGATAAAATCCATGCTTTGCCCATCCCTCAAAAGTCTCCCCATTTTTCACCTCTTTTTTCTATTTTCCAAAAATAGAAAATCAACCATGCATCATAATATATATATATATATATATATATATTATATTATATTATATTAATATATATAAAGATAAGCAAATAATTAGTGAGCTAATAATATTAGTTAATATATAATTATATCAAATATAAATATATATCATATTATTAAATCAACACTTTATTTAATAATCCGGTTATATCATATATAACCGACTAATATTATTTATATGTATATCACATTATCAAATCAACACCTGATTCAATAATCCGGTTATATCACATATAACCTAACTGATATCAAATAACCGTCAGATTAGAATACGGTATCACATACTCGTATTTAATCAGGCCCCCGCACATATCAGCATATGCGCCCTACTTCGTTTTGCCTGAACTAGGAAACTTCTGGGTGGGACTCTAAAGACTCGTCAATATGCCAGCAGTAGGTAATAATCACATCAGTTACCCACAAGACGTCAGCGGTACCAGCTAAACGTAACGGCTACCCAGGTATTGAGCGAATAAAAGATCAACAAGGAAGCATGTCCAAACTCCCATGAAGCCTATAAGTAACACTTACCATACAGTCTGGTCTCTTCGTCTGATATGTCGCATATCGAGTCTGGGGGTGGAATCGTCAGACCCCAATAACTTGATCAGTCATGCCGATGTGTGGTCTATAACGGTACGAGAAACTATTGATAACTTTTACCAGTAAATCTCATCAACAGCCCTGGCTATGGACTTCCTGTTATAGCCAATCGAGTATAGCGCAACATCAACTCCCTATACCGGGAGAGATGAAACCCCTCTTATCGGTCATTGCCTCTATGTGACTCGGGACTGTACCCAAAATCCACCTGTTTGCACGACTCCTTTGAGCCGTGGTAGGGAGGAAATCAAATATCAGTGGGAACTACACAAGACTTTATGACGATCTTGGGTCTACAGACTAACCTCTACCAGTGTCACCAGAGAACTGCTATCTGATGATAGATATAGTACCATCTAGGAGTTCTCAGCGATTCCTGTTCGGTGTACCCATTCTCTAATGAGCACATGTGTACAATCTTTGATGTCAAACGCCAATGGATATGTGATCAACCATCGCCCCCTACAAGGTCAAGAAACGTACACACAAGTCTAATCTGGAATATCGATGCCCTGACTCGATATTCCCTCGACTAAGAACAATTGAAGGATATGCTTGTGGACTACCTAGGTCCCAGTAGTAAGATCCACATCATAGTCCTGGTAGTAAAGCCAACATTCTAAGGGCTTTATCAATATGTATATGAGAGATGGTATAATAATACCAGTGAACATGTTAAGATAAAGAGGAACCAGATAGCATACTATCATATAGAGCAAGAAAGTCCTATATATATATGTCCAAGCATCCATTATATTATACAATAATGGTCTCTAGGGCATACATATTCCTAACACTCGCTATCAATCGTAAACTCTGAATCTCTGTCCTGCCGAACCTGCTCCATAATATTTGATAAACGGGCATCGTCATACTGTGCCTCTCTAAAGCAATCAAGCAAAAGCGTAAGAGCGCGGGCATGAGCAAGCTGTCCTCCTGCGGACACCGCCATCATATAAAACCTATCAATCTGCAGCCGATTTCCTCTGAACCGCGCTCAAATGAAATAAACTACCTCCGGGCTTCCGACTCAAAGCATTGGTTACAACATTTTCTTTGCCCGATTAATAAAGGATCTTACAATCATAGTCCTTTACGAGCTCCATACAGTGGCGCTGCCATTCAGATCCCGCTGCTGGAAGATGTACTTCAGGCTCTTGTGGTCCGTAAAGATCTGGCACGACTTGCCGTACAAGTAATGTCTCTAAATCTTGAGCGCAAAGACCGCCGCGGCCATCTCTAGATCATGAGTGGGGTAGTTATTCTCGTGCTTCTTCAACTGCCGAGAAGCATAAGTGATGACTCTGTCGTGCTGCATCAACACGCAACCTAGTCCCACTCGAGAAGCATCGCAATAAACAATGTAATTGCCTGAGCCTGAAGGCAAAGATAGAACCGTTGCGGTCATCAAATGAGTCTTTAGCTACTGAAAACTCTGCTCACATGCCTCGGTCCACAAAAACGGAACTCCCTTTTGAGTCAGCCCGGACATTGGTGCAGCGATATGAGAGAAATCCTGTACGAAACGACGGTAATAGCCGGCCAAGCCCAAGAAGCTGCGAACCTCAGTCACTGAAATGGGTCTGGGCCAATATTGTACTGCCTCGATCTTTTTCGGATCCACTCATATACCATCTCTCATAACCACGTGACCCAAGAAGTCCACACTATCAAGCCAGAAAGCGCACATTGAGAATTTGGCAAACAACTGATGCTCTCTCAAAATCTGCAATGCAATTCTCAAGTGTTGCCCATGCTCCTCTTGACTCCTGGAGTAGATCAGAATGTCGTCTATGAATACGATGAGAAACTAGTCAAGGAACGACCTGAAGATTCGGTTCATCAAATCCATGAACGCTACTGAGGCATTGGTGAGCCCGAACGACATCACCAATGACTCATAATGTCCGTAGCGCGTTCGAAAGGCAGTCTTCGGAATGTCATTATTCCGGAATCACAACTGATGGTAACCCGACCGCTAATCAATCTTTGAAAAGTACCTTGCTCCCTAGAGCTGATCGAACAAATTGTCAATGCGAGGTAATGGATACCTATTCTGCACCGTAACTCAGTTCAGCTAACGATAATCGATACATAATCATGCTGTCGTCTTTCTTCTTAAAGAACAGAACATGAGCTCCCCAAGGCGACACACTCGGTCGTACAAGTCACTTATCCATTAAATCTTGCAATTGATACTTGAGTTCCTTAAGCTCTACCGGGGCCATCGATAGGGTGGTTTAGAAATAGGCCCCGTGTTGGGGATCAAGTCGATGCAGAACTCGATATCGCGCTCTGGCGGCAACCCTGGTAGCTCATCAGGAAACACATCGGGAAACTCTCGCACAATCGGAACCTGATCCAAGAGAACCTCTATGGCTCTAGCATCTTGAATATAAGCTAAGAATCCATGACATCCGTTCCTCAAAAGCTGACTAGCGCGAAGGGCAGAAATCAGACTGTGAGGGGCGACACCGAGGTCACCCTGCACAACCAGAACTGGCTCATCCGGAAAATAGAATCTGACCGCCTTCTTACGGCAGTCCACAAACGCATAACAAGTGGCTAACCAATCTATGCCGAGGAGGACGTCAAAGTCTAATATATCGAGAAGGATCAAATCAACGAAAGAATCCCTATCCCCAATCCAAACGGAACATATCCTGAACACGTGTCGGGCAATGAAAGACTCTCCTACGGGAGTAATCACAACTAGGGGCTGATCTAACAAGGATGAATCTCAATCCAATCTCGGTGCGAAGCGTGTGGAATACATATGAGTGGGTGGATCCATGGTCAAACAATATACGCGCGTCCAAAGAACACACAGAAAGAGTACCTATCACAACAACATTCGATGCCTGTGCATTTTGAGGGTTCAAGGAAAAAACTCTAGCCTGTCCCCTACCAGCACCATGATGCCCTCTGCATCTGCCACCTCATCCCCTCTGAACAGGACCACCATGACCACGGCCTCTCTAAGCAGCTGTCTGGCGTTGAGTAACGACGGGCGGAGGAGGCTGTAAGGTGTTTTTCGTCACCCTATTGAGATGGAAATTCGTGTGCTTGTCAGGCGTATAGAGATTCCCCCTGTTTTAGATAAGCTGGGGTTAATTAATTTTGGGGATCCGAATCACCGGCAGCTACGGACTAAGCTGCTGTTAGTTATCCCTCGCCTTTGAAGTGAGAGAACCTCCGATTGATGGGTCAAACTTGTCATGCAAACTTAATATGCGTTTTGCGTGTGTAGTGTTTCGAAGGGGTCTTGGACGTATTGGGGGCCTCACAGAGTTTACGAAGGTCCTGCTATCCGGATAGCGGGCCGGGGGTCAAGGGGGCTAGCAGCCCCCTTGCAGGGTGCAGGGCAGCACCCTGTTAGAATTTTTTTCTAATGGAGGATGTATTTTTAGTGTGGAACATTTAGGAAAAAGAGGGATGGGGAGCATCCTAAGGACGTGTGAGACAATACGTGACCGCTGGGCGCCAGCAGGTCACGTGCCTGGTGCATGGGCGCTGGGCGCCACTGGGTCACTTTCCAGGCACATGGGCGTTGGGCGCTAGCAGGTCACGCGCGAGGTGTGGGACCGCTGGGTGCCAGCGGGTCATTTGCTCTCCGCGTGTCCGCTGGACGCCAGCGGGTCACGTGCTCTGCGCGGCTGCTGGGCGCCAGCGAGTCACATGCATGGTATGCGACCGCTGGGCACTAGTGGGTCACATGCGTGGCACACGACCACTGGAAACACTAGCGGATAAAGAGGATTAGCCCCTGAACTAGGAGTTGAACTCCCGAGGGGCTTTGGAGTTAAACTGTTAGGGAAGAAATTGGATGTGAATTTGGAGTTAAACTTCCAAAAGACTTGGATTTGGAGTTAAATTCTTTTGAGAATTTGGATCTTGGAGTTGAAGTCCTCAAAAGATTGATTTAGAGTTAAATTCCTAAAGGATTTAGATCTTGGATGGTGAAAGGAGCTCACTTTTCGTCCTCTTCGAGCCTTGGACTTTCCTAAAATGGGTTCTTTTGAGATGGTTCCTTCTTCCTCCTCTCTTTTTGTTGGATCTTGGAGAAAAGGGATGTTGAGATTAAAAGTCTCCCTTTTAGAGATTTGATGGGAGATTTGAGCTCCCCTTCTAGAGTTTTATGGTGAAAAACTATTCCTTTTTGGGAAAAGAAGAGTTAAACTCTTGGTTTAATTCCAAAAAAGGAAGAAGGTTTAGAACCTTGAGGAAGGAGAAGGATGCACAGAACCCTAATATTTTTTTAGGGGAATAAAAAATTATCTTTCATGTCATTTTCATGTTTCCTTATATAGGCTTAGAAGTTTACACACAGCCTCTTAGACTTTACAAAATGGCATTTTTCCCATCGCATGCCTCATGTGCTTATTTCTTTTTGCACATGAGCCATGGGCTTTACAAAAATTTGGCTTTTTTCCCATTTATTTTACATTCATGCATGGAAATTATATCAAACTTATTTATTACATAATTTTCTTTTAGGCATGGGGGAGGCCAGCCTCATCATGCTTGGGCTCGACTTAGGCTTGGGTTTGGACCCACTTAACTTGGAGTTGACATTGACTTAGTCATCCGGGGTGTAATTTTTTACCACAAAAAAGTGCCCCCATAAATAAATGCACACAATGTATATTGGTTGTGTGTATGAAATTGATGGACCTTGTTCCGTAGGAAGTTTGACTTTGAGGTGGAGCATCATTCCGAGGAGCATAATTTCAGGGTCGGAGCATCTTTCCGGGAGCATAATTTCGGAGGTCGGAGCATCATTCCGATGTGTGGAACATAATTCTAAGGGTCAGAGCATCATTCCGATGTGCGTGGCATAATTCCGATATACGGAGTATAATTCCAGGAGCATAATTCTGGGATCGGAGCATCATTCCGATGAGCATAATTCCAGGGTCGAAGCATCATTCTGAGGAGAGAAGCATAATTCCAGGAGAATAATTCCAAGGGTGGGAGCATAATTCCGAAATGCGGAGCAGAATTCCAGAGTCGGACCAGCATTCCGAGGTGCAAGCATAATTCCGATACGGCACAGGTATATCCTGAGACGAAGGATAATTCCGACGCAGGGTTCTGGGACAAAACATAATTCTGACACGGGACAGGTGTATCCCTAGACGAAGCATAATTCAGTGCAAGGTAGATATTCTGAACGAAGTATAGTTCCGATGCTGAGGTTGATTCCAATGCGAATCATAATTCCGACAGGGAAGGTAGATACTCTGAGGCGAAGCATGATTCCGACACAGGGTATATTCTGAGACGAAGCATGATTCTGATGCAGGGTATATTCTGAGACGAAGTATGATTCTAACGCAGAGGAAGACATTCTGAACGAGACATAGTTCCGATGCAAAGGTTGATTCTAAGACGAAGCATAATTCTGATAGGGAAGGTAGATACTCCGGGATGAATCATGATTCCGACGCGAGGCATATTCTGAGACGAAGCATGGTTCCAACGCAGAGATATTTGGTTGAATTGATTTCGAGACGGAGCTTGATTCCGATAAGGAGGTCATTAGTTGACTTGATTCCGAGGTGGAGCTTGATTCCGATGGGAAGGTCGTTGGTTGACTTGTTGATTTGATTCGATTTTGGAGTTTCTTATCCATCCAGCAGGGCTTTTGATCTTGAGACTTGGAATTTGGGTTTTGTTTGGCGTCAACATCGCTACACTAGAATATGGTACCAGGAACAAATCCTCATTTTCCATGGAGAACAAGGGATTTGGGTTAGCATCAGCATCGCTACACTGGAATATGGTACCAGGAGCGAATCATCATTTGCCATGAGAACATGAGATTTGGGTTGGCATCAGCATCGCTATACTGGAATATGGTACCGGGAGCGAATCATCATTTTCTATGAGAGGATTTGAGAAATTTGGTTTTGGTTTGGCATCAACATCGCTACACTGGAATATGCTACCAGGAGCGAATCATCATTTTCCATGAGAGGATTTCCCTCATTCCTAGTTTAACGACTTAAGGGTCATTTGTTCCCAGTTTAACGACTTAGAGGTCATCTATTTCCAGTTTAACGACTTTGTGTCTATTGGATCGAAATTTTGGAATTTTATAGTTGGGTTCGACATCAGCGTTGCTAACACTGGAGCACAGGTGCGATGAGCAATTCATTATTTGCCTTTTCCCGTTGGGGAGCGAGGGCTTAGGAGACAGGTTTAGGTCCCTATCACTTAAACATTTTCAATTTTATGAGCCGTAAGGGTCCAATAAAAGCATTTTCTCCCTACGAGTTGAAAGGATCTCGTAGGTGTATTTTCTCCTTAAAAGTCGTGAGGACCCCCAAGTGTGTTTTTCCTTGTGAGTCATAAAGATCTCACGAAGGTGTTTTCTTACGAGTTGAGAGGATCTCGTAAGTTTTGTTCTCCTCATGTATCGTGAGGACACATGAGTGGGTTTTCCCAAGTGGAGCATAATTCCAATGGCAAAGACCGACCTCGGGGCTGGTGATTGCGGTGAGGCATGGATGTGATGAGGATCATTTGAGCATGTGGATTGTATATGGTGGTCAATTTAGGGACTGGCCATAAGGCTGGGAGAATTTGGGGGATTTTGAATTTTGTTGGCGTCTGCATCGCTAACACTGGAATGATACCAGGAGAGACTCATCATTCGCCGTTGGGATATTCGGAGATTTGAAATTTTGTTGGCGTCTGCATCGCTAACACTGAAGTATGGTTTCATGAACGACTCATTATTCGTCTTTGGAGGGGTTTGAAATATTTATTTATATACATTTTTTACCGCGATTGCTCCATCATTTCGGCTTTTCTTATCGCAAAGGTCGCGATAGTCCTATCATTTCGGCTATTTATTCATGGTTTCCCCATCATTTCGGCTTTATTTTCATTTTTGCTCGCTGATTTTTATTGCGAGTTAGCCCATCATTTCATCTTTATTTTCAATTTTTTCCTCATTGATTTTTATTGCGAGTTGCCCCATCATTTCGGCTTTTTTGTTTTTTTATTTTTTTACACAATTTTTTATTTATTTTTATTTTTTTACACTCCTGGTTTAACGACTTAAGGGTTGACTGTTCCCAGTTTAATGACGCAGGGACTGTTTGTTCCCAGTTTAACGACGTAGTGGTCAACTGTTGAAGCCTGAGCTCAATTTTGCCCGAAGTGTTAAAAGATTCAATATCGTCGAAATTTCCTCCTTTACGATTATCTTCCTTTCGGTTTCTCTATGATTTATTGTTAATTTTGGAATACGAGGTAGATTCCTTCTATGAGCGCTCCAATATTTGAACTTTCTTGGTCAGTTCTTAGAAAACATGACCCACGATGCATAGAAAAGTATTCATCCAGGTGCAAAGATGTTCGATGAGGAAATTGATGAATTGGTTTTGTTCCAATGGTGGCTCACATTTGACGGAGAGATTGCGCCATCGGGTTATAAAATCTATGCAGCTTTCATTATTCTTTGACTTGGTCCTCACGAGATTGGCAATGGTGATTTTATCGCTGACACTCATAAACCTTTGTCGAAACAGAGATTCTATTTGGACGAAAGTAGTAACGGAGCCATCCGGTATGCTCGTTGTTAGTTATGTATATGCCCTAGAGGTCATTGTTGTACATATAATGTATATTATGATGGATGCTTGGATATATACAGAGAGGACTTTCTTGCTCGCCATGATAGTATGCTATTTGGTTTCACTTTATCTTAACATGTTGACTTGTATTGGTTTACTGTTTTTCTCTCAAATGTTGATAAAGCCCTTAGGATCTGTACTCGACTACTGGGATTATGATGAGATCATACTAGTGGGGCCACGGTAGTCGATGAGTACATCCTATAAATGTTCCTAGTCGATGGTATATCGAGACAGGGCATCGATACACCAGAGTAGACTAGCGTATACGCATCTTTACCCATATGATGGGCGATGGATGATCCCATATCCATTGGTGTTTGACATCAAGGATGGTGTACGGGTGCTCAGTGGAGACTGGGTACACTGGACGGACTCGCCGAGAACTTCCAGTTGGTGATATACCACACGTCAGATGGCAGTTCTCCGGTGACACTGGTACAGGGTAGTCTGTAGACCCGAGATCGTCATAGAGTCTCGTGTGATTCCCACTGTGCTTTGATTTCCACCTTACCACGTCCAAGAGGGCGTGCAAAACGATGGCTTTTGGGTACAGTCCCGAATCACATGGAGGCAATGAGCGATAGGAGGGGATTCGTCTCTCCCGGTATAGGGAGTTGATGTTGTGCTGTGTTCGATTTGCTATAACTGGAAGTCCCTGGCCAGGGCTGATATAGAGATATACTGGTAAGTGTTACCAGTAGTTTCTCGACCTGTTATGAGCCTCACATTGACACGACTTATCGGTTACTGGGGTCTGACGTATACCACCCCTAGACCTGATATGCGACATATCAGACGAACAGACCGGACTGTATGGGAGTGTTACTGATTGGATTCACAGGAGAACGGACAGGCTAGCTTGTTGATCTTCTGATCGCTCAATACCTGGGTGGCTGTTACGTTTAGCTGACCGCTTGCAGCTTGTGGGTGTTTGATATGATCATCACCTGCTACCGGCGTATTGACGATTCTTTAGAGTCCTACACAGAGGTTTCTTGGCTCAGGCGAAACGGAGTAGAGGAACATATGTGATATGTGCAGGACCGAGGATAATGCGATATAAGATACCGTATTATATTCTCGTGATATTTAGATATGAATCGGGACATCGGATCAAGTGTTGATTCGATGAATCGGTACATGATATATTAGCCGTTTATATTCGATATAGCCGGATCGTTAGATCAAGTGTTGATTCGATGATTTAATGTATAATAATATATATGATATATTGTATTACATTATCTAATATTGGCTCACTTTATTATTTCATTTTCTCACTGGATTAATACATTGATATATATGCGATATATGTTAAATGTATTATTTTCTTTTGTTGCAAATATATAATATATATGTGATATATATTATTATGACATGATATGATTTATTATTAAACATGTTTAAGGATGATTAAATGGGATTAGGGTTTGATTAGGGTTAGCTTCTTCTTGCACATTCTAGAAGCTTTTCCTTTTGTCTTGGTTAAGATATTATGGTTGATACTTATCCTTAACCTAACCAAACCCTAACTCTAGTTTATTCTCTACAACTTCTTAGCCACTCATCCTTGACCATGGTTGATAGATCAATCATATAGATTTCTTTTCTATTCATCACAAAAGGATTAACTTTTCCATTTATCATCTTCTTCTCTCTTGAGTTCTAAAAAAAGAAAATGCTTACTAGTTAATTCTTGTGAGAAAGTGAATCAAAAAGAAAGCATAAATACTACTCCCTCATTCTCATCTCATCTAGCCCATGAGATTAGGGTGTTCATCTCTATAGAGTGAGAAAGCTTGGGTTTTTGCAACTTCGACGTAGATCATCGGAGAATCGGAACACTTCAAGCTAGCATGGATCGTTCGAGTCGTGGAGCCTCACTTGAGTCAGGGAGATCATGGATCGCGGCAAAGGGACTTCTACTCGGAGCTTGTGAAGCAAAGGAGCGGACTACAAAGGTTGTAATCCCTCACACTTAGATAAAAAGTTGTTATCTTGCATGCTAAACCCTAATAATCTAGCAAAGATCCCGTCTTTGGGTTGTTCGGCATGTCTAAAATTTTATCCGGGCATGTTTGATTCCTTATGAACCTTCACAAGGATGCTAAGGAACCCTACAATGGTATCAGAGCCTAGCTAGAGCATTAGGCGACGTGTTTACGAAGTTAAAACTCCGATCGAACCCGAACTGATGAAATTTACCCCCTCTCTAGAAATTTTTTAAAATCTGGGATTTTTCTGAATTAAAAATACCTGAAAAATACAGCAAGAAAATATAAGAATTATGGTGAAATTCGTGCCTCCAATTCGACAACTTGGCCGCGGAACCGCGGCAAAGACCCACCATTGGCGGCGGTTCCGCGGCAGTATAAGTGTATTAGGCACGGTTTTGTGCACAGTAATTCTTGTATCTGTATTTACTATTTTATGGGTATTTTTATTCTGACTCAAGTGTTGAGTATTCTGGGGTTTCTTTTATAATCGTAGATTCGATCGGAATATTTAAATTCATTTTTATTTCCGGATATTTAGAAACTGTTAAACTATTTGAACGGATATCATTAACTCACTGTTTCCCGGTACGGCAAACTTTCAAGTGTTGAATTTTTATCGGGTTTAAATCTTTTGGAAAAATTGTACAAGTTAAGCGGTGGACCCTCTAGAAGACAACAAACCTTAACTCGATTATGTGACCGTCTTGAACTGCCTTTTGAACCTTCGGGTTTGGGGCAGTACGGCGTGCCACATGTGAGGCGTTGGCTTAACCCTTCTACGGCTGGATCACTGGTACTATGACATATTCTGGGATTATTTGAACTCCGCTCAAGTGTTGAGTACTTTGGGAAATTTAGGGTATTTGATTATCTGTTCGAAAAATTCAATACTGTCTATTTATCTGGAATATGATACAATATGTGGAATTCATTGTGTTAGGCATGAAATGTGAAGTATGTGATATTTCGGATTTGCGATGTCTAAAGTGAATGTGGATTCCAAATATTGTAGTTTTACACTTTCTTTTCTGTGACCGTAAGTGTGGTATGTAGTTGTATTGCCGGTTTTCGTTGCTATACATCGACGACGATCGGTGTATGCATACTTACTTACGTTGATGATATGAGATATTATGTGTTGCTGAGATATGATGTGCAGGATTGTCGCGATTGAATAGCCGGGGGTTTTATGTGAGATGAGAGTTTTATATTTTCATTCATGTAAATTCCATTGTAATGTAATATTCTTTTATATGGGGCACTTCCAGGTTGAGGTTGATGCCACCAGTGTTGTATATTATTTACTTTTCCGCATTAGGATGGACCCAAGGAGGGGAGCACAAGTGACCGGGTATTGTTAGTTGTATGTATGCCCTAGAGGCCAGTATTGTACAGATGATGTATATTATATTGGATGCTTGGACATATATAGAGATGACTTTCTTGCTCGATATGATAGTATGCTATCTGGTTGCTCTTTATCTTAACATGTACACTTGTCTCTTTAAACTGTCTTATGGTTACATGTTGGTAAAGCCCTTAGGATGTGTACTTGACTACCTGGACTATGATGCAGATCATACTAGTGGGGACATGGTAGTCCATAAGTACATCCTTCAAGGTCCCTAGTCGTGGGTGTATCGAGACGGGGCATCGATATACCAGAGTAGACTAGCGTATACGCTTCTCGACCCATGAGATGGGCGATGGATGATCCCATATCCATTGGTGTTTGACATCAGAGATGGTATACGGGTGCTCAGTGGAGACTGGGTACACTGGACGGACTCGCCGAGAACTCCCAGATGGTATTATACCTCACGTCAGATGGCAGTTCTCAGGTGACACTTGTACAGGTTAGTCTGAAGACCCGAGATCGTCATAGAGTCTTGTATGATTCCCACTGTGCTTTGATCTCCACCTTACTGCGTCCATGAGGGCGTGCAAAACGGTGGTCTTTGGGTACAGTCCCGAGTCATATGGAGGCAATGAGCGATAGGAGGGGTTTCGTCTCTCCCGGTATTTGGGGTTGATGTTGCGCTGTGCTCGATTGGCCGTAACAGGGAAGTCCCTGGCCAGGGCTGATCAGAGATTTGCTGGTAAGTGTTACCAGTAGTTTCTCGACCCGTTATGAGCCTCACATCGGCACGACTTATCGGTTATTGGGGTCTGACGTTTACCACCCCTAGACTTGATATGCGACATATCAGACGAACAGGCCGGACTGTACGGTAAGTGTTACTGGTTGGATTCACAGGAGTGTGAGCGGGCTAGCTCGTCGATCTTCTGATCTCTCAATACCCGGATGGCCGTTACGTTTAGCAGACCGCTTGCGGCTTGTGGATGTTTGATATGATCATCATCTGCTACCGGCGTATTGACGAGTCTTTAGAGTCCTACACAGAGGTTTCCTGGCTCAAGCGAAACGAAATAGGAGCGCATATGAGATATGTGCAGGACCGAGAATAATGCATGTATGTGATACCGTATTCAATTCTCGCGATGAATGTATCGATTGGTTATATACGATATAACCTAGATATCGAATCAAGGATTGATTCGATAAGACGATACATAGGATACTAGTCGGTTATATGCGATATGACCGGATCGTTAAATCAAGTGTTGATTTAATGATTTAATGTATAATTATATATTTGATATATTACTTTGCATTAACTAGAATTGGTTTACTTTAAATGAATTTTCTCACTTGATGTGGAAGTTGTATATGTGATATACTTTTGTGCACATGTTTGTATCATGTTTGATGATACTTGCTCATTTGGTTAAGTGTATAGAATTATACCATGGTTAAGTTGATGTTTAGGGTTTTGCTTTTTCATTTATTTATTTATTTGTTTATTTATTTATTTGGAAAAGAAAAATATGAGAATGGTGGCTTTCTTTGTTTCTTATTGAAGCTTCATGAAGCTTTGACTTAGTCCACCATTCTTATCTCATCCTTAACCCTAACCATTCCAACTAACCCTAGTTTACTCTCTACACTTGACTATGGTTAGGATATGATAAGTATTCATATTAGTTCCTTTTTTTAAATAAGAAACTTATCATATTCTTTATCTTCTCCTTCTTCTTCTTCAAGAAAAACCTTGACTTCATCAATGGTAACTTGAGCAAACAAGTGAGAAATCCAATTCTAAAGTGAACTCACCTCCTATTTCTTCACCCTCTACCTCTTGCCAAGTTGTTTTGGGTGTTTTCTTCACAAGTTTCACAACTTGGTGAAGTTGGAGCTTGAACTTGTGATGCCTCGACGTAGATCATCTCCGACACGAAGCTGACGACCTAGTCCGCCCATTTCCCCGATGAAGCCGACGATTGAGTTCGGGATTCAAGATGGACAGCGAGAGGACACCTACGTGGAGCTAAGGAAGTGGAGAAACGGATCTACAAAGGTTGTAGCCTCTCTCCTTTAGTTAAGATGTTAACTAGTTTAATGTTTCGCCTAGAATTTTAGCCGACGTTCCGTATTAGGGTTTCTCGGCACCCATAAAATTTTAAATTGGCATGGTTGATGCCTTGTGAGACCTCTATAGTGTGCCTAGGAACCTTTCACTGGTATCAGAGCCTAGCTAGAGCCTTAGGCGAAGTCTAGACGATGTTTGAAACCCGATCGAACCCGAAAACCTAACTTTTTGATGCTCTCAGGACTTTTTCTAAAAACTGGGATTTTTCCAGATTAAAAATTCCTAAAAAATTCGGCAGGAAATTGTAAGAATTACTGTGCAAATACGACACTGTTTGGAGCTTAAACAGCCGCGGAACCGCGGCAAGAGCTGGCTCGTGCGGCGGTTCCGCCCCCACTTGATGACGTCATCCCTATCAATTTGCACAGTAATTCCTATTTAACAGTGCTGAGTTC
The DNA here is from genome assembly GCA_030015575.1 of Agapanthus africanus. Classification (NCBI taxonomy): domain Eukaryota; kingdom Viridiplantae; phylum Streptophyta; class Magnoliopsida; order Asparagales; family Amaryllidaceae; genus Agapanthus; species Agapanthus africanus. Next base: position 468,904,725 of record JASDDO010000022.1, read on the forward strand.
TCTGGGTATTTTTAATATTTATTCAAGAGTTGAATATTCCAGGTTGTTTTGGGGATTCGATGATTCGATCGGATTATCAGATTTTGTCTATGTGGATTCCGGATAATTTTTGAATTTGTTAAAAAGTTCGACCGAATATAAATACCCAACTTTTCCCCTGTCGGGAAATTTCCAAGTGTTGGATTTTTCTGTAGTTTAACGACGTTCTAAGTAGTGCAAGTAACGCGATGGACCCTCTAGAAGACAACAAACCTTAACTCGATTATGTGACCGTCTTGAACTGCCCTTTGAACCTTCGGGTTTGGGGCAGTACGGCGTGCCACATGTGAGGCGTTGGCTTGACCCTTCTACGGCTGGACCGTTGGTACTGAGGCACGAACTGAATGTTGTTAGACTTATTTCATGTGTTGAGCTGTATCGGGAAAACTTGGGTATTCGACTGTTCGATCGGAAAGTTTAACATTTTCTGTTTATCTGAAATGTGATACAATAATTGGAATTCACAAACAGTTATGAGATAACTGAATGAATGTTATAAATCTAGCGGTTTAGTTTCACTTGATATTGAAAAGAGTTTTCGATAATGAGACTAAAATGCGGGGTTTATAACTGTTAGGCATGTGATGTCTAAGTATTTCTTTTGATTAGGCATGTGATGTCTAAAGAGGTTGCGGATTCCAACTGTTGTAGTTTTACACTTTCTTTTCTGTGACCGTAAGTGTAGTATGTTCATATCGCCGGTTTCGTTGCTATACGTCAACGACAATTGGGGTATGCATACTTACTTACGTTGATGACATGTGATGTTATGTGTTGCTGGATATGTTATATTGGATCGTCATGTTTGAATAGCCGGGGTTTTTTTATGTGAGATGAGTGTTTTTCATTTTCATTCATGTAAAAACTTGTATGTAATATTCTTTTATTGGGACACTTCCAGGTAGCGGAAGTTGTCACCTTTTGTATATTATTTACTTTTCCGCATTAGGATAGACCCAAGGAGGGGAGCACAAGTAACCGGGTTCTAGGGTCCAGTGGGAGACCAACCCGAGGAGTCGAGTCCGGGTCTCCTAACCCTAGAATTGGTAGGGTTGCTTGCCGCTCTCGTAGGGGTCTAGGGGTGTGGGATTGGCTATTCATCATGACCATGGAATCTGTGTTTTATACTGGCTCGTATTGAAAACACGGACGTCCTAGTATATCCAATATTTCATATGTTTCTTCTGCTGCGATATCTGTGATGTGATCATGTGATGTTCTGTGATGGATACAGTATATAGTATATATGATATATTATATAGACGTTACTTATGTTTTACACCCGTACTAGCCCTGCCCCGCTCTGCCGTTAGTTACCTAACCTAACGGTGCATGAGGGGACATCGAGACGAATGCGGATGGCATAAGTGTACGTCGTATTTATCTGTGATGTTTAGGTACTTAAATGATGGGACTTCATTAATATGATTAATGAAAGAAAAGAAACCTAAGATGTTGTGGAATCAAATTTTAAATAAAAAAGGTAGCTACAGTTCTTGCTTTGCACAGCGATATATATGATATATCCCGCACCTTATTCGATGAGGAAAGGACCGAGATCCCTTCACCGGGAGTGACTCCTTTAGCAATAACTGGCAGATGCTACACACTCGGTTTGGTTATTGATTGCTTTTAAGAGTTTTTGCTTTGCACAGTGATATATATGATATATCCCGCACCTCATTCGACGAGGAAAGGGCCGACGATCCCTTCACCGGGAGTGACCCCTTTAGCAAAACTAGAAAAGCCTCAAAATCACTCCATTTTTAAAACTTCATTTGATTCTACAACGATATCAAGTTCATTACGCTCATGGTTTTCAGAAAAACCTGCGTAGCCCTCCGTCAATTCAGATATGTAATATTCAGTATTCGTGCTGCGGTTGTTTGGCATGCGTCAAGACGTAGTGTACGGCAGCTGATTATTACTTGTCTGTAGCATGAGATGCGATTGGATTAAGGTATTCGTACGGCGTTGTTTGGCATGTGTTAAGGGTCGTACGGGTGGGTTTAATTCAATCACGAATTGTACGGGTTGAACTTGACTAGCGGACTATGGGTTGTTTGGCATGCGTCAAGGTCATAGTGCGCTAGGAGCAAAATATTATCGGGAATTTCAAGTGTTGAAATTTGCAATGAGATTGCATACCTTCTATGAGATAGTTAGATCCCGATACCCACTGCGAGTAAGAGTTACTCCTGGGAGAGTTTTGCACATTGCAATTAGCCGATCAAGTAGGTGTCTAGAAAGGTGTCAACGAGGTTACGCCTCTGGGAAAACGAGGTTTACATTAATTAGGTTCGTGCGAAAGTACGGGGCACCTCCCTCAAAGTACCGACACTGGCCTGGCTGAAAGATTGGCGAACTTGTAGTGTGTAATTAATCCCGGCTAGTCTTTCCTTTTAGGGTTTGAAGGAAGATTTGATAAAAAGCAGTGGGAGCCATCCTGATTAGATAAGATAATAACCAATCTGATCTTGCACGAGCATACGCTAAAGTGTTTTCTTCTCTCTCTCTCTCCAGGTAGCGACCATTTCATGCCCTAATGAAGATAATAATATGGATGTATTGACCGAACCCGCATGTTATACTGTGCTGGGGAACGTTGGTTCCGTTCTTTCTTATAAGAGTTATAGGAATGAACAGGACATAGGGGAATACCAGGATTCCCATGCCACCCGAATGAAGAAAGTACATGTTGATGCATTTTCTTCGGGTGTGTTCGTTACAGAGAACTGTTTCTCCATTTGCCCTACGTCCTGGGTATTAGATACCGGGTCAGGATTCCATATATGTAATCAGTTACATGGGCTTAGGAAAGGTAGAGAACTTGGAGAAGGTGATAAAGACATTAGAGTTGGAAATGGTGCAATTGTTGCAGCTAAGACTGTCGGGGAATATCACCTTGTATTACCAACTGGTAATACATTGGTTCTGAACGAATGCTATTACATGCCGAACCTGATATGCAACATTATATCGGTTTCTTTGTTGAGTAAAGAGGGATATAATTTTGTATTACAGTATAATGTTATGAACATTTTCCGTAACCAAAAGTTGGTTGGATCAGGCATGTTGTGCAATGGCATTTATGTTCTAAATCAATCAACAGTTCTGAGCATAACAAACACACGCAAGAGGAAGAGTTCAGAACTGAACGAATCCTTCTTGTGGCATTGTAGACTGGGTCACATAAATGCGACACGACTGGCTAAGTTGCATAAGGATGGATATTTAAATCCGTTTGAATTTTCATCTTATGACACTTGCCAGTCATGTCTCAAAGGCAAGATGACCAAAACTCCGTTTACGGGACACGGAGAAAGAGTTACCGAACTCTTAGGACTGATACATAGTGATGTATGCGGTCCCATGTCTACACATGCCAGGGATGGTTCTTCATACTTCATTACATTCACTGACGATCTCTCTAGATTCGGATATGTGTTCCTGATGAAACACAAATCAGAAGCTTTTGAGAAATTTAGAGAATATAAACAAGAAGTCGAAAACCAAACCGGAAAAGGTATTAAAATCCTTCGATCTGATCGAGGAGGTGAATACTTAAGCAATGAATTCCTGGACTTCCTAAAAGAGAATGGGATTCTCTCTCAGCTGACTCCTCCGTATACACCACAGCACAACGGTGTATCAGAACGGAGAAACCGCACCCTATTAGATATGGTGCGCTCAATGATGAGTACAGCTGAGTTACCTATTTCCTTCTGGGGATATACGCTTGAGACAGCCATGGACCTATTGAACAGAGTTCCTACCAAATCAGTGCCTACCACTCCATATGAGATATGGAAAGGGAAGAGACCACATCTTAATTACATTAAGACATGGGGTTGTCCAGCCTATGTCAAAAGACAAAATCCGGACAAACTCGAGGCAAGATCAGTCTTATGTAAGTTTATAGGATATCCCAAAAATTCATAAGGGTATATCTTCTACCACCCCGAGGAACAAAAGGTGTTTGTTTCTCGACATGCCACTTTCTTAGAAAAAGGTTTTCTTATAAAACAGACAAGTTGCATTGAGGTAGAACTGGAAGAGGTTCCAGCGACACAAACTATAACAGAAGACTTGGTAGAACCAGAGGATTCAGTAGCTCCCGACGAACCTCAGCCTCTCCGCCGATCTGGTAGGGTACCTCACCCACCTGAGAGATACTACGGTTTTCTCATGGATGGTGGGAGCGAGGATTGCATCATGGAGGATGATGACCCAACTAGCTTCGAGCAGGCCATCACGAGTGGGGACTCAGTGAAATGGCTAGATGCTATGCGGTCCGAGATGGAATCCATGTACACCAACAAAGTATGGACTTTGGAAGTTGCTCCTGAAGGGGTAAAACCCATTGGAAGCAAATGGATCTTCAAGAAGAAACTTGGTGTAGATGGGAAAGTGGAGACTTTCAAAGCTAGACTTGTTGCAAAAGGTTTTCGTCAAAGACCAGGTGTGGACTATGACGAAACCTTTTCTCCAGTGGCTATGCTTAAATCCATCCGGATCATGCTTGTCATCGCTGCAAATTATGATTACGAAATCTGGCAAATGGATGTTAAGACCGCCTTTCTAAACGGTGATTTAGAAGAGTGCGTGTACATGACTCAGCCAGAGGGGTTCATAGACAGTGGGAGCAGCGGAAAGGTGTGCAAGCTGCTTAAATCCATTTATGGATTAAAGCAAGCATCGCGGAGTTGGAACACCTGCTTTGACGTCGTTATCAAATAGTTTGATTTCGTCAAAAATCCAGATGAAACTTGTATCTACAAGAAGGTGGAAGAGAGTAAAGTTGTCTTCCTCGTATTGTACGTGGACGACATACTCTTGATAGGAAATGATATTCCTATGCTGCAATCGGTCAAGCTCTTCTTATCACAAAGATTCTCAATGAAAGATCTTGGTGATGCCTCCTGCATATTGGGAATCAGGATCTATAGAGATAGATCCAAAAGGATATTGGGATTGTCCCAATCCAGGTACATTGACACCGTACTATAGAGGTTTAGTATGGAAGAATCCAAGCGTGGGAACTTGCCCACGATCTCTGGAGTCACTCTCTCCAAAGAGATGTCTCCCAAGACTGATTTGGAGAGAGCTCGCATGCAAGGGATACCCTATGCTTCGGCTGTAGGCTCTATCATGTATGCGATGCTATGTACCAGACCCGATGTAGCATACTCACTGAGTGTAGTGAGCAGCTATCAAGCTGATCCTGGAGAGAGTCACTGGACAGCTGTGAAGAGCATTCTCAAGTACTTACGAAGGACTAAAGAGATGCTCTTGGTGTATGATAACGGAGAACTCCAAGTGGAGTCCTTTACCGATTCGAGCTTCCAGAGTGATAAGGACGACTCTAAGTCGCAGTCGGGATTTGTCTTTACCCTTTACGGAGGGGCGGTTAGCTGGAAGAGTTCCAAGCAGGAAACCGTGGCAGACTCGACGATGGAGGCTGAATACATCGCTGCCAACGATACTGCCAAAGAGGCTGTCTGGATCAAGAAGTTCATTTCTGAACTTGGAGTGGTTCCATCCATTGAGCATCCAATACCATTGTATTGTGATAACAATGGAGCGGTGGCTTTGTCCAAGGAACCCAGGTCCCATCAGCGATCCAGGCATATTCTGAGGCGATATCACCTGATCCGGGAGATAATTGATCGCCGGGAGATCGAGGTCAGGAGGGTTGACACGAAGAACAACACGGCAGATCCACTCACGAAGGCCGTTCCCAAGATACGGTTTGAGAGACTCTTCGGGATGCTCGGTATGCGATACTACAGCAGCTGGCCCTAGTGCAAGTGGGAGATTGTTAGTTGTATGTATGCCCTAGAGGCCAGTATTGTACAGATGATGTATATTATATTGGATGTTTGGACATATATAGAGATGACTTTCTTGCTCGATATGATAGTATGCTATCTGGTTGCTCTTTATCTTAACATGTACACTTGTCTCTTTAAACTGTCTTATGGTTACATGTTGGTAAAGCCCTTAGGATGTGTACTTGACTACCTGGACTATGATGCAGATCATACTAGTGGGGACATGGTAGTCCATAAGTACATCCTTCAAGGTCCCTAGTCGTGGGTGTATCGAGACGGGGCATCGATATACCAGAGTAGACTAGCGTATACGCTTCTCGACCCATGAGATGGGCGATGGATGATCCCATATCCATTGGTGTTTGACATCAGAGATGGTATACGGGTGCTCAGTGGAGACTGGGTACACTGGACGGACTCGCCGAGAACTCCCAGATGGTATTATACCTCACGTCAGATGGCAGTTCTCAGGTGACACTTGTACAGGTTAGTCTGAAGACCCGAGAACGTCATAGAGTCTTGTGTGATTCCCACTGTGCTTTGATCTCCACCTTACCGCGTCCATGAGGGCGTGCAAAACGGTGGCCTTTGGGTACAGTCCTGAGTCACATGGAGGCAATGAGCGATAGGAAGGGTTTCGTCTCTCCCGGTATTTGGGGTTGATGTTGCGCTGTGCTCGATTGGCCGTAACAGGGAAGTCCTTGGCCAGGGCTGATCAGAGATTTGCTGGTAACTGTTACCAGTAGTTTCTCTACCCGTTATGAGCCTCACATCGGCACGACTTATCGGTTATTGGGGTCTGACGTTTACCACCCCTAGACTTGATATGCGACATATCAGACGAACAGACCGGACTGTACGGTAAGTGTTACTGGTTGGATTCACAGGAGTGTGAGTAGGCTAGCTCGTCGATCTTCTGATCGCTCAATACCCGGATGGCCGTTACGTTTAGCAGACCGCTTGCGGCTTGTGGATGTTTGATATGATCATCATCTGCTACCGGCGTATTGACGAGTCTTTAGAGTCCTACACAGAGGTTTCCTGGCTCAAGCGAAACGAAATAGGAGCGCATATGAGATATGTGCAGGACCGAGAATAATGCGTGTATGTGATACCGTATTCAATTCTCGCGATGAATGTATCGATTAGTTATATACGATATAACCTAGATATCGAATCAAGGATTGATTCGATAAGACGATACATAGGATACTAGTCGGTTATATGCGATATGACCGGATCGTTAAATCAAGTGTTGATTTAATGATTTAATGTATAATTATATATTTGATATATTACTTTGCATTAACTAGTATTGGTTCACTTTAAATGGATTTTCTCACTTGATGTGCAAGTTGTATATGTGATATACTTTTGTGCACATGTTTGTATCATGTTTGATGATACTTGCTCATTTGGTTAAGTGTATAGAATTATACCATGGTTAAGTTGATGTTTAGGGTTTTGCTTTTTCATTTATTTATTTATTTGTTTATTTATTTATTTGGAAAAGAAAAAGATGAGAATGGTGGCTTTCTTTGTTTCTTATTGAAGCTTCATGAAGCTTTGACTTAGTCCACCATTCTTATCTCATCCTTAACCCTAACCATTCCAACTAACCCTAGTTTACTCTCTACACTTGACTATGGTTAGGATATTGTAAGTATTCATATTAGTTCCTTTTTTTAAATAAGAAACTTATCATATTCTTTATCTTCTCCTTCTTCTTCTTCAAGAAAAACCTTGACTTCATCAATGGTAACTTGAGCAAACAAGTGAGAAATCCAATTCTAAAGTGAACCCACCTCCTATTTCTTCACCCTCTACCTCTTGCCAAGTTGTTTTGGGTGTTTTCTTCACAAGTTTCACAACTTGGTGAAGTTGGAGCTTGAACTTGTGATGCCTCGACGTAGATCATCTTCGGCACGAAGCCGACGACCTATTCCGCCCATTTCCCCGATGAAGCCGACGATTGAGTTCGGGATTCAAGATGGACAGTGAGAGGACACCTACGTGGAGCTAAGGAAGTGGAGAAACGGATCTACAAAGGTTGTAGCCTCTCTCCTTTAGTTAAGATGTTAACTAGTTTAATGTTTCGCCTAGAATTCTAGCCGACGATCCGTATTAGGGTTTCTCGGCACCCATAAAATTTTAAATTGGCATGGTTGATGCCTTGTGAGACCTCTATAGTGTGCCTAGGAACCTTTCAGTTATGGGGTTCAGTAGGAGGCCGTCTTGAGGAGTCGTGATCGGGTCTCCTAAACTCCAGAATTTGTAGGGTCGCTTGCCGCTCTCGTAGGGGTCCAGGGTGTGGGCTTGGCTATTCATCGGGACTGTGGAATCCGTATTTTCTATTGTTGGCTAAATACTAAATACGGACGTCCTAATATATCCCACATTATATCTATGTTTCTGCTGCGATATCTGTGATGTGATCATTTGATATGTTCTGATGGATACAGTATATAGTATATATGATATATTATATAGACGTTACTTATGTTTTACACCCGCACTAGCCTTGCCCTGCTCTGTCGTTAGTTACCTAACCTAACGGTGCACGAGGGGACATCGAGGCGAATGCGTATGGCATAAGTGTACGTCGTATTTATCTGTGATGCATAGGAAGCATAAGCTGATGGGATTTTATTAATGAGATTAATAAAAAGAAAAGAAACCTAAAATGATGTTGTAGAATCAAAACCTTATAAAAAGGTAGCTACAGTTTTGCTTTGCATAGTAGTATATATGATATACCCTGCACCTTATTCGATGAGGAAAGAGCCGAGATCCCTTCACCGGGAGTGACCTCTTTAGCGAAACTGGCAGATGCAACAAAACCCGGTTTGTCTTTTGATTGCTTTTAGAGTTTTACTTTGCACAGTGATATATATGATATGTCCTGCACCTTATTCGATGAGGAAAGAGCCGAGATCCCTTCACCGGGAGTGACCTCTTTAGCAAAACCAAGAAAAGCCTCAAAAACACTCCTTTTTCAAAAACTACATGATTCTACGACGATATCAAGTTCATTACGCTCAGGGTTTTCTGAAAAACCTGCGTAGCCCTCCGTCATTTCAGATAGATATTATTTAGTATTCGTACTATGTTTGTTGACTTAGTTAAGGCATAGTGTACGGTAGCTAAGTAATGTTTATCTGCTAAAACATGAGATGTGATTGGATTAGGGTATTCGTACGGCCTTGTTAACTCAGTTAAGGGTCGTACGGGTGGGTTTAATTCAATCGGGAAATGTACGGGTTGAACTTGACTTGCGATTTATGGTTTGTTGACTTAGTTAAGGTCATAGATCGCTAGGGGAAAAATATTATCGAGAATTTCAAGTGTTGAAATTTGCAATGAGATTGCATACCTTCTATGAGATAGTTGGATCCCGATACCCACTGCGAGTAAGAGTTACTCCTGGGAGAGTTTTACACAGGACAATTAGTCGATCAAGTAGGTGTCTAGAAAAGTGTTAACGGGGTTACGCCTCTGGGAAAACGAGGTTTACTTTAATTAGGTCCGTGGGAAAGCACGGGGAACCTCCCTCAAAGCACTGACACTGATCTGGCTGAAAGATTGACGAAATTATAGGGTGTAATTAATCCCGGCTAATCTTACCTTTTAGGGTTTGAAGGTAGATTTGATAAAAATAGTGGGAGACATCCTGATTAGATAAGATAATAACCAATCTAATCTTGCAAGAGCATACGCTAAAGTGTTTTCTTCTCTCTCTCTCCAGGTAGCGACCATGTCAGGCCATAATCAAGATAATAATATGGATGTATTGACTGAACCCGCTTATTATACTGAGCAGGGGAACGTTGGACCCGTTCTTTCTTACAAGAGTTATAAGACTAAACAGGAAATAGGAGAATATCTGGATTCTCACGCCGCCCAAAAGAACATGCATGTTGATGCATCTTCTTCAGGTGTGTTAGTTATTGAGAACTGTTTCTCAGTTCACCCTACGTCCTGGGTATTGGATACCAGATCGGGATCCCACATAGGTAAATTGTTACATGGGCTACGTAAAGGTAGAGAACTGAGAAAAGGTGATCATTCCATTCAAGTAGGGAACGGTGCAAGTATTGCAACCAAAGCAGTTGGCGAATATCACCTTGTATTGCCAAGTCGTAATACACTGATTCTAAATGAGTGCTATTATATACTGAACATGATGTGCAATATTATATCAGTTTCTTTATTAAGTAAAGAAGGATATAATTTTGTAGTAAAGGATAATGTTATGAACATATTCCTAGATCAAAAGTTGATTGCATCAGGCTCGTTACATAATGGCATATTCATTCTGAATCAGAATACAGTCCTGAATATATAAAACACACACAAGAGGAAAAGTTCAGATATGAACGAATCCTACTTGTGGCATTGTAGACTTGGTCATATCAATGCGACACGACTGGCTAAGTTACATAAGGATGGTTATTTGAATCCGTTCGAATTATCATCTTATGATACTTGCCATTCTTGTCTCAAAGGAAAAATGACCAAAGCTCCGTTTAGTGGACACGGAGAAAGAGTTAATGAACTCTTAGGACTAATACATAGTGATGTATGCGGTCCCATGTCTATGCATGCCAGGAACGGTTCTTCCTACTTCATTACATTCACTGACGATCTCTCTAGATACGGACATGTGTTTCTGATGAAACACAAGTCTGAAGCTTTTGAGAAATTCAGAGAATATAAGCACGAAGTAGAGAACCAAACGGGCAAAAGTATTAAAATTCTTCGATCTGATCGAGAAGGTGAATACTTAAGCAGTGAGTTCCTAGATTATCTAAAAGAGAATGGGATTCTCTCTCAGCTTACTCCTCCATATACACCACAGCACAACGGTGTATCGGAACGAAGGAATCGGACCCTATTAGATATGGTGCGATCTATGATGAGCGATGCTGAGTTACCTATTTCCTTCTGGGGATATGCGCTTGAGACAGCCATATACATATTGAATCTAGTTCCGTCTAAATCTGTACCTACCACACCATATGAGATATAGAGTGGGAAGAGACCATATTTTAAACGAGTTAAGATATGGGGTTGTCCGGCCTATGTCAAAAGACAAAATCCAGATAAACTCGAGGCACGATCAGTTCTTTGCAAATTTGTGGGATATCCTAAGAATTCTGTTCAGTTGATAAAACTGCACATTTGTATTACATTTTTCCTACCATTTTCATATTAAAAAAGGACTTTATTATAATATATTATACATATGAGGGTTTATGTGTAAAAACATTATTTTCCATGTGTTAATATATTTTAATTAGTATTTGGTAGGAAAGTGTATGCAAATAATATTATTGACCTAATCCTAGTAGAACAAAGTCTACTAAAATCTTAATTGAGTTGTTGTGCAGAATATTTCCAAGTTGTGCAGAATTTTCCAAGGCTAGAATCAAGCAAATCAAGTTGTTGAAGAAATCTTGCCAAATTAAGAAGCAAACTTGGAGACCAAGTCTGGAAGCAACCGAGAGAAGATTTCAAAGATACAAAGATTCCAGAAGAGCCTACATGTCACAAGAACAGAGCCCCTGAAGTTTGATGAACGGCAGAGATTAAATGGCCGCGGATCCGCGGCCTTACCGACCTTGTGCCGCGGATCCGCGGCAAGATTGAGGAATTAAATGCTGAGGATTTTTGGGGTGAATCTATGATGAATTTTACCAACTTTTGAAGCAAAATATTCTGGCTTTGCACTATAAAAAGGCACCGAGAGCCTCTTGGAAAAATCATCAAGCCAACGCGATCACGAAGTCCCAGACGGCTCACGCTTCCAGGCTGATCATCAACGGTTCATTTACCTCCTTGGAAGAGATCGAGAAGCAACTAGTTTTGTAATCATTTTCTAAGGAATAAAGTGTAGATTGTTCAAGTTGATTAATAAAGGTAGTTGTTTTATTTAATTCTTTTGCATTTTACATTATGTTTTCCCTCTCTGTCTTTTCATCTTCTTTTCCCAACATGCGCGAGTAATTCTCCGCTTGTTAGGGTTCGTAGGATTAGGGTAGGCTAATGGATGATGAACATCCCTAAACCCTTTTTAAGTCCTATAAAGTTTATGAACTTTATCAAATGAATCATTAACATCCTAATCGGGCGCGCTAACAATTCTTTGTTAGTTCCGACCGCGATTAAAGATTAGATTAATGATTGTTTTGGTAAAGGCTAGATATGAACGGAGTTCCGTGTCGAGATAAGGGTTAAGAGTGGGATTCCTTTTCCCTCCAGAAACCCTAATCTACACGCATCACCGTCGTTCTAGTTCTAAATCTATTAATGGATAAAAAGGGTAACTTTTAATTAGTCGTCCATAACTACTAAATCCTAACGAACCCTACAAGCCCTCTTATTATATTAATTACATCTTTAAAATAATCTAGATCTATATTTTACATTCTTGTTTAACGTAGATCTAGAAACCATTCTATAAAATTCTTTATCCCTCCTCTCTTTCTCAACACATCTAAAGTAAAAGTAAAAGGTTCCACGTTTCTCAGAGGACGACCCGTACTCATCTCGGTCTAGCTACACGCGACACCGTTATTGATTGCGGTTAACTACAAACAAACACTTTTTCCAACCAATCAAATGGCGCTGTTGCCGGGGAAACGTGCGTAATTTTTTATTTTTACTATTTGTGTTGAATTCTTAGATGAGTCATATCATTATTAAAACAAAACTGCAAATTGTATATTTAACGATTATTGTGTGAATTTTTGCGAGGAAATCTGGAGTCACGGACTTGAGGAAACAGAAGATCTAGGGTTGACACTTCTCTGGTGAGATTCTAACTCCTTTCTCTCTCCTCTAAAATCCAATAAAATCTATTTTCTGCAGGATTCTTTGCAAAATATCGCCGCTCATAAATCTTTTTGCAAAGTTTTGTTTTTCGGTTTGTTTTTGCATATTTTAATACGGATCTTTAAGGGGCAAGGACCAAATCAAGATTAGGTGGGGATTTCATCACCCTTCCTAAGCCCCACAAATCACAAACCGAGCATATAGATCAACCCTTCATTAATTTAAAAAATATCTAGACCAGACTCTAAGGACTGTCGCGCTCAATAAGGACAGAGGAAGGTCATGGGTAATCTATCGCTTATCCGCATTACTTTTGTGGTGCCTAGGCAATTGTGTCAAAGGCTAGTGGTTTTTAATTAGGCCCACTACTGTGGTTCCTTCCCACTTACCTGGCACTTACCTGGCTACAAGGGTAGTACAGAGGCGGTAGAGGATTGATCATGCGACTTGTCCTTTGGAAGTCTAGGAGCGGTCTAGAGACTGGACCTAGGTAACCATAGTTCTAGGGTTGTGCATTTTTGTGTGATTTGTCTTAATCCATCATTTTTCAAAACAAACCAATTACTTTCTCTCCTTTTTACCCCTTCCCCTTCTTCTCTTCTTATAATGGGTGACCTAAACAGAAGAACACTCGCCGAGCTTTGCTGTCCACAACCAGATATCTCTTGTTTTCGAAATCCTTTCGGTATACCATCCGGCTCTTCCATGTCCTTAAGAGATCATATAGAACAAGCAGGAAGAAACAGTTGGCCACCTCAGTCTAGGTCTTATCAACCGTATCCTAATCCTACACCTGTTTCAGTTCATACCCAGAGTGAGGAAGCCCCTAGACGAATGTCCATTGCTGGGCACATAGCTAGGTCTAGAGGCCAAAGTTTCAACCCGGACCAACATCAACCATCACCACCACTGTCCGGAGAAGAGTTTGATATGCGGTTTGTATATAGCCAACCAACCAACCCATATCAATATTCTTCTTATCATAATATTGATCCTACTCCTACCCAAGTTCAGCAACCATTCTGTTCCTATCAATCCAATTCGACCTTTCCACCTACTCTAGACAGTTCTTCTAATCATTCATTTGGGAGTTTTAATTATCCACAGGAATTTCAATCTTATACTGAAACCCCTTATCAACCCAAGACTAGTCTGGAGCAGACATTAGAAAAATATATGGAACTGATGAATCAAATTATGAAGGATTTGCGTAGTAAGACAGAACTGTACACCCTTCCTAATCAAACCTCCCCATTCCAAACTGAAATTCACAACTCCAGGTTCATAGATTCATCAAGTATAATGTCTGATAAGTTGTGTGACTTTGTAGTATTTGATTTACCTAACTGTGAAGGGTCCCTCTTAAGTGAAACCATACCCAACCTTTGTGATCTCTATACCTCCACTCTTGAACCAAAACTGATTGAAAACCATACTTTTGATGAGGTGTTTGAGAATTTTAACCTTCACTTGAATGAGGTGATTGACGTTGGGGATATATTGATTGATGAACCCGAAATTTTGGATGATTTTGTCCCACCAATTCATCAAATCCTTTCACTTCCTTGTGGTCATCATCTTGAGCCCTTAATTCTTCCCGAATCCCAAATACGTCTTGAAGTTGATGATAAAGGTATACCCGAAGAAATACAGCCTCCATCTTCCACATCTGGTTCTGCAACACTCGACACACCAATTTGTTTACCCATTTCACCTTCTACTTTCTCCGGTTCTTCTTCTGTTCCTATAGTTTCAGTGAGTTTTGATAAATCACAATCCGTTAATTCAAGTTCAGTAATACCAGAAATTCAACTTGATTTGGATATTTTTGAAAAAGAAGTAGATGAGTTTTTCGAGTCCTCTACCTCAGTGATTTTTTATGAATCAAGTAGAATAAATTCTGGCATAAAACTCTTTGACAGCAAAATGTTCAATCACACCATTGATAAAAGTTTTGAAGAACTTTTTGCTGATGAACTTGAATTTTTAAACAATACGGATTTTGTGATTGATCAATCTCCACTTATAGAGGTTGAACCGTCACCATTCCTTCTTCCTAACCATTCACATTCATCCTCATTCTTTATTTTCTCTAATTTCAAACCCTTTCCAGACCACATCTTATCCCTTCCCCATTATTTCTTGACTCGATACAACACATTCTTCCACCATCCTATACGCTATACTAATAAAATCTTTGAATGGTTGGTGTTAACTTTTGGTCTTTGTAAAGTCTTACTTTGACAAAATGACTCACCCCCTCTTAAAATGCTTCGTATTGTCTAGCTCATGTTTGAGGGGGTTATATTTTTGGCTCTTGATCATAACTTTTGTCCTCAAATTTGTGAGCCAAAAATAAGTTTGGGGGAGGATTTTCACTTTCATATATTTTTTCCCCTATTAATAATGTCCTCCCAAGCTTACAGGTTTTTGTGATCCAGCGGATAGCAACAGTGAGGACACTGTTGAAAACAGGTTTGGGGGAGGTTTGTACTTATTGACACATCAATTTGCATCATACTTTGCATAAGTACAACATTTTTAAAAATTCTATAAAAAATTTCTTTTTTATAACAAAAGAGTAGAAAGTGAAAAATTACATCCAAAAGATAGGAATAATTTAAGAAAACCAAGAAAATTAGATGTTTTCTTACACGAACTGGTAATAAGTAGTTATGAGCTGTTGTCCCAAGGGTTAGTAAAATGAAGGAAGTCACTAATCTGAGGATAAAAATAAGTCTGAAAAATAGTTTCTATTCTGGAAGCCAAACATTTGAATGTTGATACCCTACAATATGCACCTACACACGTCTTGAAACTCGGGATAGTAGAGGATACCTTGAAATGCTCTTGTCTAAAAGCCAAAGTATGAAGGAAATAAAAAAAATGATGAAGAAAATATAAAAAAGGGTGAAAAGAAAAATGAACACTGGTTTTTTTATCGCCAAGACAGCAATAAAAAAATATAGCGAGGGTGCCTCTTCACCTAGTGCCCTAAGGCCAACTGGTCTGGGAGTCACTGCTAAGCCTTAGGTGGTGCAAGACGAGGAAAATATTATCACCAAATCAGCAAGCACATGAGTAATCGGTCGGTTATTACCTCAAGAAGTATTAACGGTCGCATGAAAATGTGTAAGCAAATCTAAGTATTCATCAAATTAAAAAGTACTAAGGTAGATGGACAAGAGTATGATAGCTTGAATTGAATTCTCTGAGTGTAGGGATGACCATTTCACACACGTAGGGGTATATGATCAATGTTTGGATGAAAGGTAGGAATGAAGAATAAAGACGATGTTTTATTGAGGGATAATGTGATTTCTAACATCTTTTCATGACTATTAAGATAGGGCTCATGACAACTGAAAAGCTGGCATAGTTGGAAACTCTTCTTTTCAAAGTATTTCTTTTATGGTTCTTGTCTTTATATGTAAATTTCACCATCTTTCTTTTGTTATTGGATTTTGTGGGTGTAATCCGCTGAAAACCCTCAGGAGACAACACTCCTCCTACTAGGGACACCTAGAGGTTTAACGGCTTGTTGCACGTGCTCAGTGCAATCGTGTCTGCCTACGAAAGTGTGCTTAGTTTTCTCCTTTCTTTTTCTCCTCTTAAATAAACTAGTTTGCTCGGGACGATCAAAGATAAGTTTGGGGGTATTTGTTCAGTTGATAAAACTGCACATTTGTATTACATTTTTCCTACCATTTTCATATTTAAAAAGGACTTTATTATAATATATTATACATATGAGGGTTTATGTGTAAAAACATTATTTTCCATGTGTTAACATATTTTAATTAGTATTTGGTAGGAAAGTGTATACAAATAATATTATTGACCTAATCCTAGTAGAACAAAGTCTACTAAAATCTTATTTGAGTTGTGCAGAATATTTCTAAGTTGTGCAGAATTTTCCAAGGCTAGAATCAAGCAAATCAAGTTGTTGAAGAAATCTTGCCAAATTAAGAAGCAAACTTGGAGACCAAGTCTGGAAGCAACCGAGAGAAGATTTCAAAGATACAAAGATTCCAGAGGAGCCCACATGTCACAAGAACAGAGCCCCTGAAGTTTGATGAACGGCAGAGATTAAATGGCCACGGATCCGCGGCCTTACCCACCTTGTGCCGCGGATCCGCGACAAGATTGAGGAATTAAATGCTGAGGATTTTTGGGGTGAATCTATGATGAATTTTACCAACTTTTGAAGCAAAATATTCTAGCTTTGCACTATAAAAAGGCACCGAGAGCCTCTTGGAAAAATCATCAAGCCGACGCGATCACGAAGTCCCAGACGGCTCATGCATCCAGGCTGATCATCAACGGTTCATTTACCTCCTTGGAAGAGATCGAGAAGCAACTAGTTTTGTAATCATTTTCTAAGGAATAAAGTGTAGATTGTTCAAGTTGATTAATAAAGGTAGTTGTTTTATTTAATTCTTTTGCATTTTACATTATGTTTTCCCTCTCTGTCTTTTCATCTTCTTTTCCCAACATGCGCGAGTAATTCTCCGCTTGTTAGGGTTCGTAAGATTAGGGTAGAGTAATGGATGATGAACATCCCTAAACCCTTTTTAATTCCTATAAAGTTTATGAACTTTATCAAAAGAATCATTAACATCCTAATCGGGCGCGCTAACAATTCTTTGTTAGTTCCGACCGCGATTAAAGATTAGATTAATGATTGTTTTGGTAAAGGCTAAATATGAACGGAGTTCCGTGTCGAGATAAGGGTTAAGAGTGGGATTCCTTTTCCCTCCAGAAACCCTAATCTACACGCATCACCGTCGTTCTAGTTCTAAATCTATTAATGGATAAAAATGGTAACTTTTAATTAGTCGTCCATAACTACTAAATCCTAACGAACCCTACAAGCGCTCTTATTATATTAATTATATCTTTAAAATAATTTAGATCTATATTTTACATTCTTATTTAACGTAGATCTAGAAACCATTCTATAAAATTCTTTATCCCTCCTCTCTTTTTCAACACATCTAAAGTAAAAGTAAAAGGTTCCACGTTTCCCAGAGGACGACCCGTACTCATCTCAGTCTAGCTACACGCGACACCGTTATTGATTGCAGTTAACTACAAACAAACACTTTTTCCAACCAATCAAATTCTCAAGGATATATTTTCTATCACGCTGAGGAACAAAAAGTGTTTGTTTCTCAATATGCCACCTTTTTAGAAAAGGAATTTCTTGCAAAAGAAATTAGTGGCAAAGAGGTAGAGCTGGAAGAGGTTCCAGAAACACAAATTGCAACTGAAGATTTAGTAGAACCAGAGGATTCAGTAGTACCCGACGA
The DNA here is from genome assembly GCA_030015575.1 of Agapanthus africanus. Taxonomy (NCBI): domain Eukaryota; kingdom Viridiplantae; phylum Streptophyta; class Magnoliopsida; order Asparagales; family Amaryllidaceae; genus Agapanthus; species Agapanthus africanus. The sequence goes on from JASDDO010000022.1 coordinate 468,922,744, forward strand.
ACCCCAGCATCTCCGCCGATCTAGTAGGGTTTCTCATCCACCTGAGAGATACTACGGTTTTCTCATTGATGGTGGAAGCGAGGATTGCATCATGGAAGATGATGACCCGACTAGTTTCGAGCAGGCCATCACGAGTGGTGACTCTGTGAATTGGCTGGATGCAATGCGATCTGAGATGGAATCCATGTACACTAATAAAGTATGAATTTTGGAAAATGCTCCTGAAGGGGGTAAAACCCATTGGGAGCAAGTGAATTTTTAAAAAGAAAATTGGTGTAGATGGAAAAGTTGAGACTTTCAAAGCTAGACTTGTAGCAAAGGGATTTCGTCAACGACCAGGTGTGGACTATGACGAAACCTTTTCTCCAGTAGCTATGCTTAAGTCCATCCGGATCTTACTTGCCATTGCTGCATACCATGACTACGAAATCTGGCAAATGGATGTTAAGACCGCCTTTCTAAATGGTGATTTAGAAGAGTGCGTGTACATGACTCAGCCAGAGGGCTTTGTAGATAGTGGGAGCAGCGGAAAGGTGTGCAAGCTGCTTAAATCCATTTATGGGTTAAAGCAAGCATCGCGGAGTTGAAACATCTGTTTTGATGTAGTAGTCAAAGAGTTTGACTTCATCAAAAACATAGATGAACCTTGTATCTATAAGAAGGTAGCAGAGAGTAAGGTTGTCTTCCTCGTATTGTACGTGGATGACATTCTCTTGATAGGAAATGATATTCCTATGCTGCAATCAGTCAAGCTCTTCTTATCACAGAGATTCTCAATGAAAGATCTAAGTGATGCCTCCTGTATATTGGGAATTAAGATCTATAGAGATAGATCCAAACGGATACTGGGATTGTCCCAATCCAGGTATATTGACATCATACTAAAGAGGTTTAGTATGGAAGAATCCAAGCGTGGGAACCAACCCACAATCTCCGGACTCACTCTCTCCAAAGAGATGTCTCCCAAGACTGATTTGGAGAGAGCTCGCATGCAAAGGATACCCTATGCTTCGGCAGTAGGGTCTATCATGTATGCGATGCTATGTACCAGACCCGATGTTGCATACTCACTAAGTGTAGTGAGTCGGTATCAAGCAGATCCTGGAGAGAGTCACTGGACGGCTGTGAAGAACATTCTCAAGTACTTGCGAAGGACTAGAAATATGTTCTTGGTGTATGGTAACGGAGAACTCCGGGTGGAGTCCTTTACCGATTCCAGCTTCCAAAGTGATAAGGACGACTCTAAGTCGAACTCGGGATTTGGCTTTACCCTCAATGGAGGGGCGGTATGTTGGAAAAGTTCCAAACAGGATACCGTTGCAGACTCGACGATGGAGGCTGAATACATCGCTGCCAACGATGCTGCCAAAGAGGCTGTCTGGATGAAGAAGTTCATCACTGAACTTGGTGTGGTTCCATCCATTGTACATCCAATACCTCTGTATTGCGATAACAATGGAGCTGTGGCTTTAGCCAAGGAACCCAGATCCCATCATAAATCCAGACATATTCTGAGGCGGTATCACCTGATCAGGGAGATAGTTGATCGCCGGGAGATCGAGGTCAGGAGAGTAGATACGAAGGACAACACTGCGGATCCACTCATGAAGGCCATTCCCCAGATACAGTTTGAGAGATTATTCGGGATGCTAGGAATGAGATACTACAACAGCTGGCCTTAGTGCAAGTGGGAGATTGTTAGTTATGTATATGCCCTAGAGGCCATTGTTGTACATATGATATATATTATGATGGATACTTGGATATATACAGAGAGGACTTTCTTGCTCGTCATGATAGTATGCTATTTGTTTTCACTTTATCTTAACATGTTGACTTGTATTGGTTTACTGTTTTTCTCTCATATGTTGATAAAGCCCTTAGGATCTGTACTCGACTACTGGGAGTATGATGAGATCATACTAGTGGGGCCACGGTAGTCGATGAGTACATCCTATAAATGTTCCTAGTCGATGGTATATCGAGACAGGGCATCGATACACCAGAGTAGACTAGCGTATACGCATCTTGACCCATATGATAGGCGATGGATGATCCCATATCCATCGGTGTTTGACATCAAGGCTGGAGTACGGGTGCTCAGTGGAGACTGGGTACACTGGACGGACTCGCCGAGAACTCCCAGTTGGTGATATACCACACGTCAGATGGCAGTTCTCCGGTGACACTGGTACAGGGTAGTCTGTAGACCCGAGATCGTCATAGAGTCTCGTGTGATTCCCACAGTGCTTTGATTTCCACCTTACCACGTCCAAGAGGGCGTGCAAAACAGTGGCTTTTGGGTACAGCCCCGAATCACATGGAGGCAATGAGCGATAGGAGGGGATTCGTCTCTCCCGGTATAGGGAGTTGATGTTGTGCTGTGTTCGATTTGCTATAACTGGAAGTCCCTGGCCAGGGCTGATATAGAGATATACTGGTAAGTGTTACCAGTAGTTTCTCGACCTGTTATGAGCCTCACATCGACACGACTTATCGGTTACTGGGGTCTGACGTATACCACCCCTAGACCTGATATGCGACATATCAGACGAACAGACCGGACTGTACGAGAGTGTTACTGATTGGATTCACAGGAGAACAGACAGGCTAGCTTGTTGATCTTCTGATCACTCAATACCTGGGTGGCTGTTACGTTTAGCTGACCGCTTGCAGCTTGTGGGTGTTTGATATGATCATCACCTGCTACCAGCGTATTGACGATTCTTTAGAGTCCTACACAGAGGTTTCTTGGCTCAGGCGAAACGGAGTAGAGGCACATATGTGATATGTGTAGGACCGAGGATAATGCGATATGAGATACCGTATTATATTCTCGTGATATTTAGATATGAATCGGGACATCGGATTAAGTGTTGATTCGATGAATCGGTACATGATATATTAGCCGGTTATATTCGATATAGCCGGATCGTTGGATCAAGTGTTGATTCGATGATTTAATGTATAATAATATATATGATATATTGTATTACATTATCTAATATTGGCTCACTTTATTATTTCATTTTCTCACTGGATTAATACATTGATATATATGCGATATATGTTAAATGTGTTATTTTCTTTTGTTGCAAATATATAATATATATGTGATATATATTATTGTGACATGATATGATTTATTATTAAACATGTTTAAGGATGATTAAATGGGATTAGGGTTTGATTAGGGTTAGCTTCTTCTTGCACATTCTAGAAGCTTTTCCTTTTGTCTTGGTCAAGATATTATGGTTGATACTTATCCTTAACCTAACCAAACCCTAACTCTAGTTTATTCTCTATAACTTCTTAGCCACTCATCCTTGACCATGGTTGATAGATCAATCATATAGATTTCTTTTCTATTCATCACAAAAGGATTAACTTTTCCATTTATCATCTTCTTCTCTCTTGAGTTCTAAAAAAAGAAAATGCTTACTAGTTAATTCTTGTGTGATGATTTCTTGTGAGAAAGTGAATCAAAAAGAAAGCATAAATACTACTCCCTCATCCTCATCTCATCTAGTCCATGAGATTAGGGTGTTCATCTCTATAGAGTGAGAAAGCTTGGGTTTTTGCAACTTCGACGTAGATCATCGGAGAATCGGAACACTTCAAGCTAGCATGGATCGTTCGAGTCGTGGAGCCTCTCTTGAGTCAGGGAGATCATGAATCACGGCAATGGGACTTCTACTCGGAGCTTGTGAAGCGAAGGAGCGGACTACAAAGGTTGTAATCCCTCACACTTAGATAAAAAGTTGTTATCTTGCATGCTAAACCCTAATAATCTAGCAAAGATCCCGTCTTTGGGTTGTTCGGCACGTCTAAAATTTTATCTGGGCATGTTTGATGCCTTATGAACCTTCACAAGGATGCCAAGGAAACCCTAGACTCGCGTACCAATCAAAAGCGATATCAGTTAAGCTATTAACGAACTGGCTGTGGAGAAGCGCATCATTTCCCCAAGTATTCACGCATGAGGCTTTAAAGTGGGCAATGTGCTGATTTGCATTTCTCATCCCATCGAATATTCCAAATTTGGGAATGACATAGACACTAAGAAATTCTACCAGATCATTTCGAGCAGGATATAGTCTCCCACTACTGCTGATATCTTTTTGCGCTTCGGTTTCGGCTACCAATATTTTGACCTTGCTGGTGACCAAATCCATTATCCGCTCTTACATTAACGGAACGGTACCATTTGGGGCCAAGGCGTCCCCAGAAGCGGGATGCGACTGGCTTTCATGTGGCTCGCTCATACTTGGACCTAAAGGGACATGCATTGTGTAGGATTGTTCGGCACGACAGCAAGGTTTCGGGTGGCATCGTCCATGCCATTTTCAAAAATTTGCCGTACAAAACAATCCTAACCCTAGAATCATAACAAAAGATTTAGACAATACAATGTGTAAACTACTTTACAACTATGTCAGTAGGGATTACAACCTTTGTAGTCCGGTCCTTCACTTCTATATCTCCTTATAGAGGTCCCTTCGCTGCGATCATTGAACTCCCGGACTCTTGAACGGCTCGACAAGAAGAAAGCAACGAACATGCACGAATTCTTCGAAGCCGAAGATGATCTACGTCGAGGAGTCACTAACCCAAGCTACCTCTTCACTAATATGGGATTAGTGAAGCTAACACCCTATACTAAAGTGCTAATATAGTAGAGGATGATGAAGTAGGATTTTTGCTCACTTTAGAATTAATTTTCTCACTCTTTTTCTTCTTCACTCAAAAACCTAGAGAGCTCTCTCTTGCTCTTGATGAAGATGAAGCAAATAAAAGATGAGAGAGTGAATGGCAACCATAGGTGAGTTTGTGTCATATACTAACTCATGTAGAGACATAACCATAGCTAAGTGATAATGGTTAGGTTAATAAATATCTTAGGTAAAACAAAATTAGTGGACTAAGTCAAAGCATCCACAAGCTTTCACAAGCTTCATGCATGTGACTAATTTCCATCTAATTTTGGATTTACTTAAAATAAATAATCCTCACAATTATCATAAGCATGGTGTAAGTTTCATACACCCATGAAGTGTGTATCATCAAGCATGACACATAAATGTACATTAATATATATCACATATATACTATATGCACATAAGTAAGAAAAATAAATGTTTAAGTGAGCTAATATTAGTTAATATAATCTAGTATATCACATATACAATTATACATTAAATTATCAAATCAACACTTGATTTAATAATCCGGCTATATCACATATAATCGACTAATATTATATGTATCATGTTATCGAATCAACACTTGAATCGATAACCTGGCTATATCACATATAACCAACTGCTACAAGTATCGCGAGAATAGAATACGGTATCACATACTCGTATTAATCTCGGTCCCGCACATATCACATATGTGATCCTACTTCGTTTTTCCTGAGCCAGTGAAACCTCTGTGTAGGACTCTAAAGACTCGTCAATACTCCGGCAGTAAGTGATGATCACATCAAGCACCCATAAGCCGTCAGCGGTACTAGCTGGACGTAATGGCTACCCGGGTATTGAATGATCAGAAGATCAGCAAGCAAGCCCACTCTAAGTCCTGCAAAATCCTGTCAGTAACACTACCGTATAGTCCGGTCTTTTCGTCTGATATGTCGCATATCCAGTATAGGGGTGGTAAACGCCAGACCCCAATAACCGATAAGTCGTGCCGATGTGAGGCTCATAACGGGTCGAGAAACTATTGATAACACTTATCAGTAAATCATCGTAGCAGCCCTGGCCAGGGACTTATCGTTATGGCCAATCGAGCACAGCGCAACATCAACCCCCAATACCGGGAGAGACGAATCCCCTCCTATCGCTCATTGCCTCCATGTGATTCGGGACTATACCCAAAAGCCACAGTTTTGCACATTCTGTTGAACGTGGTAAGGTGGAAATCAAAGCACAGTAGGAATCACACAAGACTCTATGATGATCTCGGGTCTTCAGACTAACCTGTACCAGTGTCACCAGAGAACAGTTATCCGACAATAAGTATAATACCAACTAGGAGTTCTTGGCGAGTCCGTTCAGTGTACCCAATCTCTACTGAGCACCCGTATACCATCTTTGATGTCAAACACCAATGGATGTGGGATCATCCATCGCCCATCATATGGGTCAAGAAGAGTATACGCTAGTCTACTCCGGAATATCGATGCCCTGTCTCGATACACCCTCGACTAGGAACAATTTTAGGGTGTACTTGTGGACTACCTTTGGCCCCTACTAGTATGATCTCCATCATAGTCTTGGTTGTCAAGTACACATCCTAGGGGCTTTATCAACATGTGAGAGCAAGACAGTATCACATATACAAGTCGACAAAGAGCAACCAGATAGCAAACTATCATTTCGAGTAAGAAAGTCCTCTCTATATATATCTAAGCATCTACTATAATATACATCACATGTACAATAATGGCCTCTAGGGCATACATATAACTAACAATCTGTAACATTTTCAAAAAGATAAAATATTAATTTTGGGAATTTTTATAATTTAACATTATTTTATTGAATATTTTAATATTTTGGTATTATTAAATACAAATAAATAGGAAAAATTTTAGAAAAATTATGGAAAATTCTAAAATAGGGTAAATTAAAGAATTATGCCATTTCTAAGTTTAATTGACTAGTTATATGCTTAATTAGTGCTAATCGCGATTAAAAATCGCTAATCGGATTTTTGGCAATTTTGTGCAAAACATGCGCATATCACTTTTTCACACTTGTGTTACATTTATATTGCCATGGGTTGTTTTGGGGTTACTATTTATGTGAGAAGGATTTTGAAAGAAAAGGAAAAGAAAAGGGTTTTATATTAAAGAATGAGGTTCGTGAGAAAGAGAGGTATGGGCACCCTTAACTAAACCCTTAGCCATTTCTCCTTCCCTCATTTTCCTCCCTCTTCTCCTTCCTCCTGCTGCTGCCCTAGCTCCTCATTCCCTCCCTCTTCAACTCCTCAAATCACCATGAAAACAAACTCAAAACCCTACCCCCATTTCACTAAAAAGATGCACAAGCTCATGACCTACATGATGGACCAAGGAAGCATGGATTTTGGCCACTAGGGGCAACTCAAGAATTTTCTTGAGTTGCCAAATGAGGTAATTACTGAACCATTAGCTTAGTTTTAGTATTACTTATACCCTATGTTTAGTTTTGAATCGATATTGTGCGATATTATGGACTTGAGGATAACCAAGTTAGGGTTTGAGGAAATTGGTGTTGTATTATGAAATTGAGCTCAGTTAAGGTTATACCAACACCTTAGTATATGAATTGAAAACAAAAACCTGAAGCTTAAACCAGAATACGGGTTTTAGAAACCGATATCGGAAAAATTGTGAAATCTGTGTAGTGTTTATGGAATCTACTATCATACGAGGTATTCTAAAATAAAATTGATTGGACAGTAGTATGTGCAGGCACCCAGGAAGATACCACCAAAGCCCTAGCCCCCAATTCCCTTTCCAGGCCGCCAATTTATCCACTTTGGCCGCCAATTGCGGCCTGGGTCCTACCATTTTGGCTCGTATTGGTTCTGTAGCTCCTACATGTTTATGTTAGGCCCCTGGTATATATAGATTTGTATAAAGTGACTTAGGGTGAAATCTGGGACATATTTTCTAAGTTGCTGTTTTGGATTCGTGTTTCCGTATTCCGTATATTTGATTCTGCAATTGTGGTTTGTGTTTTGCCTCGACTATTTGGCGTTTATACGACGATATAGAGGATTTATTGATGGTTTTGAAGGCGTGCCATAGGTTCTAACCTATAGGCCCCTTATCGTATCGTTTTGGATTTCATGTGCCATTTTAGCTTTGAGATGGTTTTAATGCGCATATGCGATACCGTGATGTGTAGGTACTTCATGAAGACTTCGGGACGGCAAGAAAGCGCGTGGCGACATCCACATATAAAGACGCAAGGTGAGTAGATTATATCTATAGAGGGAAGTCGGGGGATGACGTATAGCACCCCCGCAGTCCGTAGTTGATATACTATGTGATAGTTACAGTGTGTCATGGATATTGTGTTAGGTGTTTTATGGATAGTTTAGGCTTAGAAGTAAACTAGTGTAGTTCATAGCCACGAACCCTAGAATAGGTTTACACCCACACGCACACCCTTGCATATTCACTATATTTACACTGCGTTGATGACAATATTGGATGACCTTGGAGATGAGTCAATGATATTGGGCTTGGTGCCGTGAGATCGGTAATTTGATATGATTCGTATTTGGGATACGATATGTGATTCTTGCGGGCTTGGGATGTGTGTTTTACCCCCGCATTCATAATCATATAGATGGTATCGATTTGTACTAGAATTAGATTCAGTATCCCAGATTATGTGTTATGATGATAAGAATACCAGGTACTTGATAAGATAATGTGATATTGACCCGTACCCAGCTATTGGGATGCCGTACGACGATTTACCGTACGAGCTTTATGTTGATGAAAGATCCGCACTCATGACTTGAGGATTGTCATATGATATACTGTATTGTAAGCGACACTATTGAGGCGGGATCACCGACTATTTTATGTATATATATATATATGTTTATATCGACTCAGACTTAGGTGGTGTCCTTACCCCTCCTGATTTACTTGATACTTAGATCTGTAGCCGCACAGTAGATGTTAGACTAGACCCGAGTCATTCTTTTTCAAATGGTATAACCGCATGACATGTACATATGGGTGTAGATTCTTTACTGTTACATCGATTATTCAATGTCCGCATATTCCTGCTATTCACATTGCTTGCATATGTTAATGATTTATATTCCTTGTGCACATGCCTTTACATAGTTGCATGCTTATATTAGTATTCTTGTTACATGTATCATAATTCATGGATTTCGCACTGTGATATGGTTGCATATGATGATTCTAGATTGTTTTACTCCTGCATATATATATCAGTGGTATGGGACGCTGAAATATATATGTGTACCCCTAGAGTATATATATATTAGTGGTATGGGACGCTGATATGTATATATATACGCATACTTAAATATATCATCATGATGATCTATGCAAACTTATATATGCTTTCCGATGTATTGAGAGAGGGCTGACCCGGACTGACGGATGCCCGATGTATTGAGAGAGGGCTGACCCGGACTGACGGATGCCCGATGTATTGAGAGAGGGCTGACCCGGACTGACGGATGCCCGATGTGTTGAGAGAGGGCTGACCCGGACTGACGGATGCCCGATGTGTTGAGAGAGGGCTGACCCGGACTGACGGATGCCCGATGTGTTGAGAGAGGGCTATATTATATCTCCCCTACCCCACATTTATTGTAAATGCATTGCATCACCTATTAGTAGTACCTAATAGAGTACCTTCATGAATGCTGCATACATGTCGGATACATGATATATGGGTTTCTTTTGATATTGAGATATATAGTTGTGTCAATGCTCGACGTTGATTTTCTGATGATTTCATTCCCGATATCTCCTATTTTCATTTTACCGCATACATACATCATATTTGTGATATATTGTTACGTGAGGCACTGGTACGAGCACTTAGCACTACACTTATGTTCAGATGTTACATTGCCACTTTACTATGCTTTAAACTTATTCATTTGAGGTTTATATTATATCTGATCGTTATAACTTAGGTTTATGTCATGCTTCCAATTTCTGCTTGTAGATGTTTTCTATTCACGAGTTGGCAACTCACCCCCGTTGTGCCACAGTTATTGCAGGTTTTGCCGTACGGGTTCCATAGCGGTATTTCCGGCACATTGCTTCCTTCGCGGGTGATTTGCTTGGTAGGTGGGTTCTTTGTATCAGAACCACCCTTGTATATGTATTATTCTTTGTATCTAGAAATTCCATGAACCAAAACTTGTATATTGTTTCAGACTTAGACCCAAGTGATGTATTATTTCGACCTTAGAGTCGCGCTCAGTAGTATTACAATGATTCTTGCTTATTGGAGATTCTCTTGGGTTCGATCCTCGCCCTTCGGCGTTGTATATTATATTGCTTGTGTGGGTTGTGCTCTTTGCTTAGGCGTAGTAAGCGTGTGATAAAATGCCATATTTGGAAAATAATTTACAAAATATGTTTCTTTACTCTAAATGGTTTTAGATTTCTGGGCTTTTGGCTTACTTGGATCAGATGAAGTCCTATAGACTTCATATGGTTCAAGGGCCAGTCACGTGCTCTTTTGGGTCGTGACAAAGTTGGTATCAGAGCGCTAGGTTGACCTTGGTTCGAGTCTAAGTTTGACTATGTGGGGCCTAGGGCGTCTATATATATACGGAACTTAGGCTTGACCTTACGGAACTTAGACTTAGTGGGGGGGGTATTAGACCCGAACTTTCGTCGTATAGGATGACCTTTGGTTGATGGAATGGGTGACTAAAGTAGAGTGACGTACCGTGGGTATGTTCCGCAGCATACTTACAACACGCCACTCCGCTTAAGGAACCTTAGGATGTACATATTTTCGAGATCAGTGATCCTCTTCATATCCATGATTATATATCCGTTTGAGATCCTCGATTCTATTAGTTTCATGATCATGTATCCACTCTGGATCTGTTGTTCTCTTTCTTGCCATTGATCTGCTCTCTTCGATACTCGATTGAGGTTCATGTCGCCATGTTTGAGCGCAGTTTGGGCTGCTGCTAGGGTTGCGGTCAGTGTGAGCTCATCTGGTACGAGGGCTGACCATTGTGTTTTCTGGTGACATGGGAACGTCTCGAGTTAGTATTGGTGATTATGACCTCTAGTTGAGGCGAGTGCTTGGTTTTGCACCGGATGATCGGGTCATTGTTAGAGCTGCCAGTTGAGAGAGGACTGTCGACGTACAGCATACCTCAGAGATTACGATGTCGCCTACCGTGCAGACAGATGGACCAGCTGTTGCTGAGATTGACAGGATGTTGATTCCGGAGCTTACGAGCTGAGATCGCCGGAGCTTCTAGACAGATGATAGCTAGTCTACCCGATTTGAGAGACGAATGTGATTCATCCGATTTATGCGCCGGAGCGGGGCCAGTTGAGTTGAAGATTTCCAGTGTGGAGAGTCTTACTCCGATCTAGAGCAGACCGATTCAGAGATGACCGCCAATGTATTGCCTTTCCTGGTGGATTGAGGCGCTATTCGGCGTACAGGTGAATGAGCCAGTTGCGGCTGCAAATGATGAGATATCGCCCAGATGGTTGGAGCTACTGCAGCATGAGCTTATACTTAGAGATATGATGGACGGTCGCTAGTCACCTGAGGATGAATGACTAGGACATGTGGTTCGTTCGTTTACCGATGCGAGGCCATCAGATAGATTGTTTCTAGCTAGAGACGACTTCACGCAGGTTCGTTGAGAGTCGATAGAGGCGATCGAATGTTAGAAGCCCATTCTCCAAGTTTAAAGTATACGGAAAGACATGCAGGTGATTCTATGGACCCTCTAGAAGAATGAAACCCTAACTCGACTTAATGACCGTGTGAAAGCCTTTAAACCTTAGGGTTTGCGGCAGTTCCGCGGCGCCATTAGTGAGGCTTGGGTTTGCCCTTCTACGGCTGGACCACCGACGCTGTGGCATGTACTCGATACTATGGAACTGAACTCAAGATGTTGATCTCTTGGGGGACTATAAGGTCCTGACGAGTCGATCGGATGGTTCGACATCATTCGGATAGCATATGATGGAATGCATTGCTTGGGAGACTCCAGATACGAGTATAGCCGTTGGAGCACAGTCCATGCAGCCACGATGAGACGAGTCCAAATCAATCGACATTGAAGCAGAGTGAAGTAAAGAGTTCGCAAGAGATTTCAACGCGATGACGTCCCACTCCGCTGACATCAGAGATGCGATACGCACGCAGAGGCATTGTATATGGATATACCTTCCAGAAGGAGTTGCGACGAGTATGCGGTCATTCCGGAACAAGAATTTGCTTCAGCAATGGATGATGACTTCCGGGCAATTCGGCAGGAATGAGATTTGAGAGAGACCTCGACAGGACCTTTCTGGAATACGATACGAGAAGACCTAGACCAGGGGTGGTCATTTTGCGTACACCCAGCAGGCCAGAGTTTGGCATCGTCGACGAGGTAGTGGGCCAGGTTCGGGTAAAGGACCTTACCCAGATGCGTTGCCAGTTGATCAAGGACGGACGAGTATTGAGTATTCCTCCAAAGGTTGGGACGCGTTCCCGAGGACCTGTTTGGCCAGACATATTCAATAGAATGGTGAAGGTACAGAGTACGCGATTTCGAGTCCGTGCGAGAGACTTCGGATTGACCGTGGCTGAGAACAGTGCAGTGCGTAGATAGCATGCTGTGACGTCGAAGTGGACGGAAATACAGACAAGCGGACAAGATGTTCATACGAGACGCTGACGAGCTGTCGTTACTTCCCGTCGAGACCAGAGGTCAAATATGCTTACAGAGGCGTTGGGATGCAACCTGATTCTGAGAAATGTTGGGCTGAGAACACAGATGTCTATTGAACGAAAAGAGATTATGCAAGAGAGCCAGCCTTCGTACAGTTCGGCATAGGCAAGATCGGAAGAGCCCTTGAGCACGATTCCTTCCAGGATACTGCTGTAATGGCAGTTGCAACCAGGATCAGATGTGTCACGGGCATTCAGAGAGCCAGAGGCCAACGCTAGTGACATGCTACTTTGCGAGTGGTCGTGAGGATTGACCAAGAGATGACCAGAGAAGTGCCGGAACGGAATCGTCCCCGTTAGGACACCCGACAGGGCCGATGAGCCGATCGATTGTGAGATTGGTAATCCACAGAGAAGATAAGGACCCAGAGTCAGAGGACGCCAGACCGTGAGCAAGAGGCAAGTAGATATCCTGCGCTGCTAGCTTTGGATGCACCCTTAGTGTTTTGAGGTACGATTTTGGTGCACACCAGATGCACTAAATCGGGTTTCCATGTGAATGTCAGATGCACTTGGTTTTTGCTGTCAGGCACACACGTTGCCTATGACAGATGCTGTGTGCACACCCGTTGCACCTGAATGGTACTTATGTGGATTCTGTTTTCCGTGCGCACCTGACGCACGGGGTATTCTTATTTACGTCTTAGGATTTATGTTTGTGGAGCTTCGACAATTTGGATTCTTTCTGACTGAATGTTTTAGTACTTGGGAGTTAAGTTTAAATTCGGGGACCGAATTTTTTTAAGGGGGGTAGATTGTAACATTTTCAAAAAGATAAAATATTAATTTTGGGAATTTTTATAATTTAACATTATTTTATTGAATATTTTAATATTTTGGTATTATTAAATACAAATAAATAGGAAAAATGTTAGAAAAATTATGGAAAATTCTAAAATAGGGTAAATTAAAGAATTATGCCATTTCTAAGTTTAATTGACTAGTTATATGCTTAATTAGTGCTAATCGCGATTAAAAATCGCTAATCGGATTTTTGGCAATTTTGTGCAAAACATGCACATATCACTTTTTCACACTTGTGTTACATTTTTATTGCCATGGGTTGTTTTGGGGTTACTATTTATGTGAGAAGGATTTTGAAAGAAAAGGAAAAGAAAAGGGTTTTATATTAAAGAATGAGGTTGGTGAGAAAGAGAGGTATGGGCACCCTTGACTAAACCCTTAGCCATTTCTCCTTCCCTCATTTTCCTCCCTCTTCTCCTTCCTCCTGCTGCTGCCCTAGCTCCTCATTCCCTCCCTCTTCAACTCCTCAAATCACCATGAAAACAAACTCAAAACCCTACCCCCATTTCACTAAAAAGATGCACAAGCTCAAGACCTACATAATGGACCAAGGAAGCATAGATTTTGGCCACTAGGGGCAACTCAAGAATTTTCTTGAGTTGCCAAATGAGGTAATTACTGAACCATTAGCTTAGTTTTAGTATTACTTATACCCCATGTTTAGTTTTGAATCGATATTGTGCGATATTATGGACTTGAGGATAACCAAGTTAGGGTTTGAGGAAATTGGTGTTGTATTATGAAATTGAGCTCAGTTAAGGTTATACCAACACCTTAGTATATGAATTGAAAACAAAAACCTGAAGCTTAAACCAGAATACGGGTTTTAGAAATCGATATCGGAAAAATTGTGAAATCTGTGTAGTGTTTATGGAATCTGCTATCATACGAGGTATTCTAAAATAAAATTGATTGGACAGTAGTATGTGCAGGCACCCAGGAAGATACCACCAAAGCCCCAGCCCCTAATTCCCTTTCCAGGCCGCCAATTTATCCACTTTGGCCGCCAATTGCGGCCTGGGTCCCACCATTTTGGCTCGTATTGGTTCTGTAGCTCCTACATGTTTATGTTAGGCCCCTGGTATATATAGATTTGTATAAAGAGACTTAGGGTGAAATCTGGGACATATTTCCTAAGTTGCTGTTTTGGATTCGTGTTTCCGTATTTCGTATATTTGATTCTGCAATTGTGGTTTGTGTTTTGCCTCGACTATTTGGCGTTTATACGACGATATAGAGGATTTATTGATGGTTTTGAAGGCGTGCCATAGGTTCTAACTTATAGGCCCCTTATCGTATCGTTTTGGATTTCATGTGCCGTTTTAGCTTTGAGATGGTTTTAATGCGCATATGCGATACCGTGATGTGTAGGTACCTCATGAAGACTTCGGGACGGCAAGAAAGCGCGTGGCGACATCCACATATAAAGACGCAAGGTGAGTAGATTATATCTACAGGGGGAAGTCGGGGGATGACGTATAGCACCCCCGCAGTCCGTAGTTGATATACTATATGATAGTTACAGTGTGTCATGGATATTGTGTTAGGTGTTTTATGGATAGTTTAGGCTTAGAAGTAAACTAGTGTAGTTCATAGCCACGAACCCTAGAATAGGTTTACACCCACACGCACACCCTTGCATATTCACTATATTTACACTGCGTTGATGACAATATTGGATGACCTTGGAGATGAGTCAATGATATTGGGCTTGGTGCCGTGAGATCGGTAATTTGATATGATTCGTATTTGGGATACGATATGTGATTCTTGCGGGCTTGGGATGTGTGTTTTACCCCCGCATTCATAATTATATAGATGGTATCGATTTGTACTAGAATTAGATTCAGTATCCCAGATTATGTGTTATGATGATAAGAATACCAGGTACTTGATAAGATAATGTGATATTGACCCGTACCCAGCTATTGGGATGCCGTACGACGATTTACCGTACGAGCTTTATGTTGATGAAAGATCCGCACTCATGACTTGAGGATTGTCATATGATATACTGTATTGTAAGCGACACTATTGAGGCGGGATCACCGACTATTTTATGTATATATATATATATATATATATGTTTATATCGACTCAGACTTAGGTGGTGTCCTTACCCCTCCTGATTTACTTGATACTTAGATCTGTAGCCGCACAGTAGATGTTAGACTAGACCCGAGTCATTCTTTTTCAAATGGTATAACCGCATGACATGTACATATGGGTGTAGATTCTTTACTGTTACGTCGATTATTCAATGTCCGCGTATTCCTGCTATTCACATTGCTTGCATATGTTAATGATTTATATTCCTTGTGCACATGCCTTTACATAGTTGCATGCTTATATTAGTATTCTTGTTGCATGTATCATAATTCATGGATTTCGCACTGTGATATGGTTGCATATGATGATTCTAGATTGTTTTACTCCTGCATATATATATCAGTGGTATGGGACGGTGAAATATATATGTGTACCCCTAGAGTATATATATATTAGTGGTATGGGACGCTGATATGTATATATATACGCATACTTAAATATATCATCATGATGATCTATGCAAACTTATATATGCTTTCCGATGTATTGATAGAGGGCTGACCCGGACTGACGGATGCCCGATGTATTGAGAGAGGGCTGACCCGGACTGACGGATGCCCGATGTATTGAGAGAGGGCTGACCCGGACTGACGGATGCCCGATGTATTGAGAGAGGGCTGACCCGGACTGACGGATGCCCGATGTATTGGGAGAAGGTTGACCCGGACTGACGGATGCCCGATGTATTGAGAGAGGGCTGACCCGGACTGACGGATGCCCGATGTGTTGAGAGAGGGCTGACCCGGACTGACGGATGCCCGATGTGTTGAGAGAGGGCTGACCCGGACTGACGGATGCCCGATGTGTTGAGAGAGGGCTATATTATATCTCCCCTACCCCACATTTATTGTATATGCATTGCATCACCTATTAGTAGTACCTGATAGAGTACCTTCATGAATGCTGCATACATGTCGGATACTTGATATATGGGTTTCTTTTGATATTGAGATATATAGTTGTGTCAATGCTCGACGTTGATTTTCTGATGATTTCATTCACGATATCTCCTATTTTCATTTTACGGCATACATACATCATATTTGTGATATATTGTTACGTGAGGCACTGGTACGAGCACTTAGCACTACACTTATGTTCAGATGTTACATTGCCACTTTACTATGCTTTAAACTTATTCATTTGAGGTTTATATTATATCTGATCGTTATAACTTAGGTTTATGTCATGCTTCCAATTTCTGCTTATAGATGTTTTCTATTCACGAGTTGGCAACTCACCCCCGTTGTGCCACAGTTATTGCAGGTTTTGCCGTACGGGTTCCATAGCGGTATTTCCGGCACATTGCTTCCTTCGTGGGTGATTTGCTTGGTAGGTGGGTTCTTTGTATCAGAACCACCCTTGTATATGTATTATTCTTTGTATCTAGAAATTCCATCAACCAAAACTTGTATATTGTTTCAGACTTAGACCCAAGTGATGTATTATTTCGACCTTAGAGTCGCGCTCAGTAGTATTACAATGATTCTTGCTTATTGGAGATTCTCTTGGGTTCGATCCTCGCCCTTCGGCGTTGTATATTATATTGCTTGTGTGGGTTGTGCTCTTTGCTTAGGCGTAGTAAGCGTGTGATAAAATTCCATATTTGGAAAATAATTTACAAAATATGTTTCTTTACTCTAAATGGTTTTAGATTTCTGGGCTTTTGGCTTACTTGGATCAGATGAAGTCCTATAGACTTCATATGGTTCAAGGGCCAGTCACGTGCTCTTTTGGGTCGTGACACAATCTCCCACTTGCACTAAGGCCAGTTGTTGTAGTATCTCATACCCAACATCCCGAAGAGTCTCTCAAACTGTATCTGGGGAATGGCCTTGGTGAGTGGATCCGCCGTGTTGTCCTTCGTGTCAACATTCCTGATCTCGATCTCCCGGCAATCAACTATCTCCCAGATCAGGTGATACCGCCTCAGAATAAGCATGGATCGCTGATGGGACCTGGGTTCCTTGGCCTAGGCCACTGCTCCATTGTTATCGCAATACAAAGGTATTGGAAGCTCAATGGATGGAACCACACCAAGTTCAGTTATGAACTTCTTCATCCAGACAGCCTCTTTGGCAGCACGTTGGCAGCGATGTATTCATCCTCCATCGTCGAGTTTGCCACGGTTTTCTGTTTGGAACTCTTCCAACAAACCGCCTCTCCTTTGAGGGTAAAGACAAACACCGAGACCGACTTAGAGTCTTCCTTATCACTTTGGAAGCTCGAATCGGTAAAGGACTGCACTTGGAGTTCTCCATTACCATACACCATGAACATCTTTTTAGTCCTTCTCAAGTACTTGAGAATGTTCTTCACAGTTGTCCAGTGACTCTCTCCTGGATCTGCTTGATACCTACTCACTACACTTAGTGAGTATGCTACATCTGGTACATAATATCGCATACATGATAGAGCCTACTGCCAAAGCATAGGGTATCCCTTGCATGCGAGCTCTTTCCAAATCAGTCTTAGGAGACATCTCTTTGGAGAGACTGAGTCCTGTGATCGTGGGTAAATTCCCATGCTTGGATTCTTCCATACTAAACCTCTTTAGTATGGTGTCAATGTAACTAGATTGGGACAATCCCAGTATCCTTTTAGATCTATCTCTATATATCTTAATCCCCAAGATGTAGGAGGCATCACCTAGATCTTTCATTGAGAATCTATGTGATAAGAAGAGCTTGACCGAGTGCAGCATAGGAACATCATTTCCTATCAAGAGTATGTCATCCACGTACAATACGAGGAAGACAACCTTACTCCCTGCCACCTTCTTGTATATGCAAGGCTCATCTACGTTTTTGATGAAGTCAAACTCTTTGACTACTACATCAAAACAGATGCTCCAACTCCGTGATGCCTGCTTTAACCCGCAGATGGATTTAAGAAGCTTGCACTGCTCTCACTGTCCACGAATCCCTCTGGCTAAGTCATGTACACGCACTCTTCTAAATCACCATTTAGAAAAGCGGTCTTAACATCCATTTACCAGATTTCGTAGTCATGGTATGCAGTGATGGCAAGTAGGATCTGGATGGACTTAAGCATAGCCACTGGAGAAAAGGTTTCATCATAGTCCATACCTGGTCGTTGAAGAAAACCTTTTGCAACAAGTCTAGCTTTGAAAGTCTCAACTTTTCCATCTACACAAAGTTTCTTCTTAAAGATCCATTTGCTCCCGATGGGTTTTACTCCTTCAGGAGCAACTTCCAATGTCCATACTTTATTGGTGTACATGGATTCCATCTCAGATCACATTGCATTAAGCCATTTCACAGAGTCCCCACTCGTGATGGCCCGGTCGAAGCTAGTTGGGTCATTATCTACCATGATGCAATCCTCGCTCCCACCGTCTACGAGAAAACCATAGTATCTCTCAGGTGGATGAGGAACCCTACTAAATCGGCGGAGAGGCTGAGGTTCCTTAGGAACTACTGAATCCTCTGGTTCCAATAAATCATCAGCTGTAGTTTGTGCTGCTGGAACTTCTTCCAGCTCTACCTCTTCGCCACTAATTTCTTTTACAAGAAATTCCTTTTCTAAAAAGGTGGCGTATTGAGAAACAAATGCCTTTTGTTCCTTAGCGTGGTAGAAAATATATCCATAGGAATCCTTTGGATATCCCATAAACTTACATAAAACTGATCTTGCCTCGAGCTTGTCCGGATTTTGCTTTTTAACATAGGCCGGATAACCCTATATCTTAACTCGTTTAAGAGATGGTCTCTTCCCATTCCATATTTCATATGGAGTGGTAGGCACCGATTTGGTTGGAACTCTATTCAATAGGTATGCGGCTATCTCCAGCGCATAACCCCAAAAGGAAATAGGTAACTCAGCAGTGCTCATCATAGAGCGCACCATACCCAATAGAGTACGATTCCTCCGCTCCGATACATCGTTGTGCTGTGGTGTATATGGAGGAGTAAGCTAAGAGAGAATCCCATTCACTTTTGTATAGTCATGGAATTCCGTGCTTAAGTATTCTCCTCCCCAATCGGATCGCAGGATTTTAATACTTTTATCTGTTTGGTTCTCGACTTCGTGCTTATATTTTTTGAACTTCTCAAAAGCTTCAGATTTGTCTTTCAACAGGAACACATGTCTGTATCTTGAGAGATCGTCAGTGAATGTAATGAAGTACGAGGAACCATTCCTGGTATGTGTTGACATGGGACCGCATACATCACTATGTATCAGTCCTAAGAGTTCCGTAACTCTTTCTCTTTGTCCTATAAACGGAGTTTTGGTCATCTTACCTTTGAGACATGACTGGCAAGTTTCATAAGATGAAAATTCGAACGGTTTCAAGTATCCATCCTTATGTAACTTAGCTAGTCGTGTCGCATTGATATGAGCTAGTCTACAATGCCACAAGAAGGATTTGTTCATTTCTGAACTCTTCCTCTTGTGTGTGTTTTGTACGTTAAGAACTGTGGTTTGATTTAGAATGTATATGCCATTATTTAGCGAGCCTGATCCAATCAACTTTTGATTCAGGAAGATGTTCATAATATTATCCTGTAGTACCAAATTATATCCTTCTTTACTTAATAAAGAAACTGATATAAGATTGCATATCAGGGTCGGTATGTAATAGCATTCGTTAAGAATCAATGTATTACCATTTGGTAA
The DNA here is from genome assembly GCA_030015575.1 of Agapanthus africanus. Lineage (NCBI taxonomy): Eukaryota > Viridiplantae > Streptophyta > Magnoliopsida > Asparagales > Amaryllidaceae > Agapanthus > Agapanthus africanus. The sequence goes on from JASDDO010000022.1 coordinate 468,942,780, forward strand.
TACAAGGTGATATTCACTAACTGCTTTGGCTACAACATTTGCACCATTCCCTAGTAGTAAGGAATGATCACCTACTCCTAGTTCTCTGTTGGGTTTCTTAGTGCGGCAGCAAGATTTCGGGAGGTATCGTCCATGCCAATTTTAAAATTTGCTGTTCTAGTAAACCCTAACCCTAGAATCGTTACTAGAAAATATGACGAAACATTATGCGAACACTTTACATCTAAAGTGAACAAGGAATACGACCTTTGTAGACCGGTCCTTCACTTCAATAGCTCCGTGTAGTAGTCCCTTCGCTGTGATCACGAACTCCCGGACTCTAGAGAGGCTCCACAAGATGTACGGAACAAGCTTGATCGAAGTCTTCGAGGCCGAAGATGATCTACGTCGAGGAGACACTAATCCAAGCTACCTCTTCACCAATTGTGAAATTAGTGAAGCAAACACCCTATACTAAATGGCAAGCAGTAGAGGATGATGAAGTAGGAAGTGGGCTCTCTTTAGATTTCTTTTTCTCACATTAATTCTTCACTTGGAAAAAACCTAGTGAGGTTTTTCTTTTATGAAGAAGATGAAGAATGAAGAAGAGAGAATGAACTCTCATAAGGTTAGAATTGCAACCATGGTGAGTTAGTGTCATACACTTAACCCTTGTAGAGAATAAACTGAGGCTAAAAGTTAAGGGTCGGGTTAACAAATATCTTAAGCTAGACAAACAAGTGGACTAAGTCAATGTATCCATAAGCTTCTACAAGTTTATCCATGACTAATTCCAAATGTTTGAATTACTTAAAACAAATAAAACCCTAACATTAACCTAGCATGGTGTGAGTCTTATACAATCATGTTGCATGTGTAACCTTGCATGACACAACAATATATATCACATATATATTTTGTGCAAAAGGAAACAATACATTTAACATATATCACATATATATCAATGTATCATATGTGAGAAAAAGAATTACTTACGTGAGCTAATATTAGTTAATGTAATGTAATATATCAAATATATAATTATACATTAAATTATTAAATCAACACTTGATTTAATAATCCGGCTATATTGTGTATAACCAACGAATATCAAATTCAACAACTTATCGAATCAACACTTGATCCGATAACCCGGCTATATCACATATAACCGACCAATATCACAAGTCGCGAGAATAGAATGTGGTATCACATATCGTATTAATCTCGGTCCCGCACATATCATATATGTGCTCCTACTCCGTTTCGCTTGAGCCAGGAAACCTCTGTGTAGGACTCTAAAGACTCGTCAATACGCCGACAGTAGGTGATGATCATATGAAACACCCACAAGCCGCAAGCGATCTGCTAAACGTAACGGCCACCCGGGTATTGAGCGATCAGAAGATCAACAAGCAAGCCTGCTCATACTCCTGCGAATCCAATCAGTAACACTACCGTACAGTCTGGTCTTTTCGTCTGATATATCGCATATCACAGCCTGGGGGTGGTATAACGTTAGACCCCAATAGCCTGATAAGTCATGCCGATGCAAGGTCCATAACGGTTCGAGAAACTACTGATAACACTTATCAGTAAATCTCAGCAACCCTGACCAGGGATTTCCTGTTATGGCCAATTTATGGATGATTTCTCCATTTTTGGCGACTCCTTTGATGAGTGTTTGCTACATTTAGACGCAGTTCTTACCCGGTGTAGGGATAAGAACCTCACTTTAAATTGGGAGAAATGCCACTTTATGGTACGAGAAGGTATTGTCTTAGGACATATCATCTCGCAAAATGGTATTGAAGTAGATAAAGCTAAGATTAAAGTCATTTCCAATCTTCCTCCTCCCAAATGCGTCCGAGACATTCGAGCCTTCCTTAGCCATGCCGGTTTCTATAGACGGTTCATCAAGGATTTTAGCAAGATAGCTAGACCCTTGACTCTTTTATTGGCCAAGGACACCACATTTGATTTCAACTCAAACTGTATGAAGGTGTTCGAGTCATTAAAAAACTCACTTATTTCCGCTCCCATTCTTTCATTTCCTAACTGGACGCATCCATTTGAAATTATGTGCGATGCATCTGATTTCGCCATTGGTGTTATCCTTGGACAGCACATAAATAAGATGCCGCATGTAATTTATTATGCTAGCCGAACCTTAAACGAGGCCCAATTAAATTACACAACAACTGAAAAAGAATTCTTAGCTGTTGTGTTTGCACTAGAAAAGTTCAGGCCCTATTTATTCGGCTCTCCAGTCATCGTTTACACTGATCACTCAGCTCTTCGCTATCTTTTCACAAAGAAGGACGCTAAATCTCGGCTGATACGTTGGATCCTCTTACTACAAGAGTTTGACCTTGTCATCAGAGACAAGAGAGGATGCAAAAACGTAGACGCCGACCATCTTTCACGCCTTCCTTCTTCGCCTACACTTCAAATTCCTATTAAAAACATTTTTCCAGATGAGCAGCTCTTAACTGTGTCATGCGAACCTTGGTACGTAGATATTGTAAATTATTTGGCCACCGGACTGATACCAAACGAATGGTCAAATCAGGACAGACTCAGATTTCTATCCCGGGTAAAACATTTTTATTGGGATGAACTGTATCTATTCAAATACTGTCCCGACCAAATTATTCGTCGGTGTGTCCCCGACAATGAGTTTAACAGCGTGCTGTCATTCTGCCACGATCAAGCATGTGGCGGGCATTTTGGCCCTAAAAAGACAGCAGAAAAGATCTTGCAGTGTGGCTTCTATTGGCCACAACTTTTTAAGGACGTATATGAGTACTGCAAGACATGCTCCCGGTGCCAACACTTGGGACGGATATCTAGGAGAAATGAAATGCCGCTCCAACCAATATTGGTTGTTGAAATTTTTGATGTTTGGGGGATAGACTTTATGGGACCATTTCCTAATTCCTTTGGGAACAAATATATTCTACTCGCTGTTGACTATGTTTCTAAATGGGACGAGGCTGTGCCCAGCTGAACTAATGACAACGAGGTTGTCGTTAGATTTCTCAAAGAAAACATCTTTTCTTGGTTTGGGCATCCTCGCGCAATTATCAGCGATAATGGATCTCATTTTTGTAATAGGACTTTCGAGTCCTTAATGTGGAAATACTCCATTACTCATAAGCTTTCAATGCCCTATCATCCCCAAACTTATGGGCAAGCCGAGATTTCGAATCGGCAGATTAAACAGATATTGGAGAAAACGGTTTCCAAAAACCGTAAAGATTGGTCGTCAAAACTTATTGATGCCCTTTGGGCATTCCGAACTGCCTATAAGACCGATCTTAGCATGTCTCCATATAGGCTTGTTTATGGAAAGGCTTGCCACCTTCCAGTTGAAATAGAGCATAAAGCATTTTGGGCAATAAAAGAGTTGAATATATCTCTAGCACATGCGGGCAGTAATAGAAAGCTGCAGTTAAACGAATTGAATGAGCTTCGGGATGAAGCCTACGAGAACGCAGTAGTTGTTAAAAACCGAACGAAGGTGTTCCACGATAAACACCTTATACGCAAAACTTTCAAACCTAGTCAACATGTTTTACTTTACGACACTCGGTTACATTTCCATCCCGGCAAGCTCAGATCTCGATGGAAAGGGCCATTTTTGGTACGCACCGTATATCCGCACTGTGCGGTCGATCTAGAAAACCCGGAAAACTGTTCACTATTTAAAATGAATGGACATAGACTTAAACCGTTCCTCACTGCGAACCCTTCGGAGGAGCTCCTGTTTTTGCTGGAGCCGATCTACATTGACTGATCTTCCTCCATCTACCCCTAAATTTCGATTATCTAGCCAAAACACTGTTTCAAACAAGTTTGGGGGTATGTATCACTTGTAATTATATAAAACAAAATAAAAATAAAAAATTTTGAAAAAAAAATTTGGGGTATTTTTGTAAATTTTCAGTTTTAATAAAAAAAAATTATTTACAAATAAATTCCTCTTTTTAAGAGGGGCTTTTTGCAAATAACCAACACATTCCCCCTATAAATAAAACCTGACCCCTCTCTGTTTTCATAACCCTAAAATTTTCTTCTCTGCAAACCTTAGCCGCCGCCGCAGCCAGAGCAAGCAGATCTCCCTACGCCGCCGCGCAACTGCCGCCATACCCTGCTTCCTGCTGCGCTTCCGCCGCTGCTTAGTATCTTCTCCCTTTGAATTTTTTCAGAGGAGGTTTGCATCATCTCTCCCTCTCTGTTGAATTTTTAAAAAAATCTGTGAACTTTCTGAATGGCACCAACCATGCAATTAGAATGAGATTTTTCACAAATCTTTGCACACACAATTTACGGAAGTTATTTTGGTGAGGAGATCACACGGTGAGGGTGGAACTTTTTAATTTACAATCATCCCAATGCCTACGCTCTTCCAGATCTAGTCACTCGTTTTTACGAGTGCATGGAGAAAGGTTGCCTAGCGCAATACGGTTTTATTAAATTACTTTGGGACGATAGGGAAATAATCATTGATAAGGACTTCATCCATGAAGTCACCTTAATTCCTAGATTACCTGTTCACGACCAACCCCTTCAATTTGAAGACTACTTACCCTTAATGGGTAATGACTGTTCGAGGGAACCTAGGAAGGGCATACAGGCTAGAACCCTCTTCGCCAATGTATTAACCATGTGCCGTTGGGCACAAAACAACATTTTTGGCAGTTCACATAACACAACATTTTTCACCCCATCTCTTCATATCGTGCATACCTTAATGACTAGGAACCCTAGATTTAACATGTGCACGGTTTTACTTAATTCAATTGGTGCTGGCAAAAAGGGCCGCAAATTTCTCATGCCCTATGTTAGTAACACAACCGTGTCACTATTTCCCCCTTATGGAGGAATTTGAGTTTTACATGCATGGAGGTATACCCATTAGGCCTCTTATTGAGGGCGTATCCACGTCTTATACCCGCCTAACTGATGTATGGTCGCGAAGAGAACCGGCCGAACATGTACCCGCCAGAACGCCCAGCTCCAGCTCGACCGCGAGCGAGGAAGAGCTTACCCCCATAGAACATGCACATCTTCTTAGAAGAGACATTAGGGGATTGATAATTTGGTGGGGATGGTGACCAACTTGGATCACCGGGTGACAGAGATTGAACATGGCGTTTCTACGCTGCTGGCGAGAGAGGAACGTTCCCGTTCACGTTCAAGGGGACGCCGAGGGCCTGAGCAGTGAGGGCACTGCTTTTGGTAAGTTTGGGGGAGGAGGTGGTTTATAAATAGTTATCATTGCATTGCATATTTTAATTTTTTGTACATATTTTTTCTTTTCTTTCTTTGCATGTTTAATTCTGCATTGTATCTTTATAAAAAATTTAAAAAAATGAAAATATAAAAAAATATAAAAGTAATTTTGAATAAAAATTGAAAAACTAAAAAGATAAAAAAAAATTCAACTTGGCCATATTTGACTTAAGTTTGACAAGACGGTTAACTAGCTAGGAAAAACTAGATTCTAAACTTAGTAAATTAAAAACCCTAAAAATAACCTTTTTTAAAGTTTAACGGTAGAAAATATATGTCCTTGTAGTTTATTTAGAAATGGGCAAATTTTGAGTTCAGTTCTTGGGATAAATCAAAATAAGGGAAGAGTGTTGAAATTTTTATTAAAATGTAAGTCTGAAAAATAATTCCGAACCTTTAGTCTAAATTCTAAAAATATATACCCTACAACTCGCACATACACGAACCTTGAAACTTGGAATAGTAGAGGATACCTTGAAATTCTCTTGTCTAAAATCCTTAGAAAAATAAATAGATATAAAAAAAATGAACACTGGTTTTGTAATTACTTAAGGCTGCGTAAAATAAATAAAAACTATAGCGAGGGTGCTTTATTACCTGGTGCCTTAGACCAACTGGTTTGGGAGTCATTGTTAATCCTTAGATATTACAAGACGAGAAATTACGCTTAATTGCGCGAACACATTTTGTAATCGGTCGTTAGTACCTCAAGAAGTATTAACGATCGCCTGAAGGATGTGTGAGCAATTTCATCTAAAATTCACCAACTAAAATTACTTTGTACAATGGACGGGAGTATGATAGCTTGAATTGAATTTTCAAGTGTAGGGGTGATACATACACACACGTAGGGGTATATGATTGGGGTTTGGATGAGAGATAGGAATGAAAAATAGGACTTATATTTTCAGTAGAGATGATAAAAATTCCTAAGTTGAGATGGAACCTTAGAAGGAAAATTCAAGAGATGCTAAAAGCTAAATAAATTTACAGAACATATACAATCTTAAGTTAAATGATAAGAGAGTGTGAAAAATACAGGTTGATGATTTCTAAGTTGAAGATAATAGAATTTCTTGTTAGAACATCGAATTGAAGAATGAAAGTCAATAGGCCAAATTGATTGGATTTTGTGGGTAGTATCCGCTGAAAACCCTCAGGAGACAACACTCCTCCTACTAGGGACACCTAGAGGTTTAACGGCTTGTTGCATGAGCACAGTGCAATCGCGATTCCCTGCGAAAGTGAGGTTAGGATTTTTTTTTTAGAATAAAATTAGTTTTGCTCGGGACGAGCAAAAGATTAGTTTGGGGGTATTTGTTCATATCAGAATTTTGCATTATTATATTCACCATTCTTAATCATATTGCAAATAAGTAGGTGCTTTTGATCCATGTCTGCTAAATAGTTGCAGGTTACAGGTTCTCAGAACAATACAGTGAAATTCAGGAAAAGACGCTACAAATGTGAGACTGCGACCAACAAATAGATGAATCTGTATGATGCCGCCTACAGTTTAAGGAACAAATGAAGATTAATGAATAGTTCAATTGCACAAAGAACGAGGGCAGCACAAGATTCAAGACTTCAATGCGAAGCTAATGGTAAAAGTCCACAAATTCTGCACTGTTGGAAATCTGGAAGAAAGTAGAAAAGAGTCTGAAGAACCAAGTGAAGAAAACAGAAGAAAAACACAACATGAAGCAACCCGGGAAAGATGAGACAGAGAGCCCCTAAGATGGCCGTGGATCCGCGGCCAAACATGGCATTCTGCCGCGAATCCGGGACCGTGCGGTGCATGTGTCGGTGCACGTGTCGGTCGGTGTCGGTGCTTTGACCCGGCTTTCTTCGGGTAGTCTTGTAATTTCAAATGTGGATCAGATATAAACCCTAGGGTTTCTCCTATCTATAAATAGGAAAGCCTACAGACTCTTTTAGGGCATGCCTCTTTTTATTTTTCTAGTCTAAAATTTCAATTCCTTTGTAATCGTCAAGAGTGCATCAATAAAGTAAGACTTTTTATCTGAATTTAATTCTTGCATTTTTATCTGTTCTTTTAATATCTGCTATTTTATTTTGTCTGTTATTATTTGCAACTTAGATAGTCTTTAAAATAAAACATAAAAATAAATTCCATTGTTAACACCCTAATGAGTGAGTAGTTCCTCACTTCTTAGGGTTAGGATTGGGTAGGTTTAAGAGATGGAAATCTCTCACTCTTTTCTTGCCTGTTTAATATTTTAAATTAGGACTCTATGTAAATCAAACACCCACCGCTCACTACGGCACCCTATCCTACGAGATAGCGGTGATTCTCTAGTTAGACCGGTTGTGGTTGATTTAGATAGAGGTTAGGGCTAAGAGTTAAGAAAGGACGGGCAAGGACCAAAAGGAAGAAACGAAGCTTCTTCCTTGTCGTGCTAATCCCCTTTGTTAATTATTACCCTAACACCTATGTTCTTAATTAGGACAAAGGAAGCAGTGAGTAGAATTATCTTTCCAAACTAACCTAATCCTAACCCTAGCAAGGTTTTAAATCAAATTAGATTCAATCTTAGTTTTTATAAAAATCAAAACCTACCAAAAATAGGAATTAACTCGTTAGAACAATTAGAAAAGAACACATTTTCCCTGTGGACCGACCCGTACTCAATCGGCTAGCTACCAAGCGACACCGTTATTGATTGCGATATTCTTAACTTTGATTTTTAAAACGCACATACGCAAAGAACGATCAATCACCAATCAGATGGCAGGAGGAGCCTTATCAAGGCCATCTTTTGTACCAAGGAGACCGGGAGTACCAATCAACATGCCCAGCCCAGCCTTTTGTACCTACTTCAAGAGAGATGGCTATCTGATGAAAGATTGCCGACGAGAAAACGATCTTTGCCTGATATATGGATCATCCTCACATACCATAGGAACTTGCCCACCCAACCGAACTAATCCTAATTCCACAGCTAGACCAGTTATCCAAGCTCTACCTACTCGGTTAGATCTTCCTGCACCACCTTTATCTCAACAACCATTGATGTACCAGCATGCACGAAAAGATGTGCCGAGACGCCAGGCTTACACTTTGGCGGCCGTGGAAGCTGAGACAGTTGGCCAGGGTAACCCTGGTAATTCTCTTCAACCTTTTCAAACCTTTGCATCACCTTGTAATTATTCATACACTATCAAGTACTTCTATCACCAAACTTTCCTTAAATCTGTTACACTTTCCTTTTACAAATTTCGAGGATGAAATTTTTTATAAGGAGAGTAGAATGTAACAACCCTAAACTTTCTGTATAATTTTTTTTCAAATATACAGAAAGGGGTATTTTTGCCTGAGCATAAGTTATAAATTTGTTTTGCTTTTTAATAGCGAGAAGGAGCTTGTAGGTCATTGGTAAGACCTTGCACTGCTGAACCAAAGCAACAGAGTTCAAATCTCATTAGCCACATTATTTTTTATTAGTTTTCTTTTAAATTTTTAGAAGCCGAAGAGCCTACACGTGCATAACTCATAAAAACCAAAAGTCACATATAAAACAAACTGGCCTAGAGAATAGACCAACAGACATGGGACACATGGCAGCAAAACCTGGCCCGACCCCGCCTGACTCAGCCGGCGGATCGGCCGAATCGGCGGCCGCCGCCGGCCGACTCACCTTGGATCGAAGTTGGGTCTTCTTGAAAGTTGTGCCTCTTTGTCTCCTCATAACCCCTGTACACTTTAAAAACCCTGCACATTACAGAGCCAATAAATACACATTTTACTCCATTTTTAATACATCTTTTCACACCCTTTCATCTACCCTTAAACCCTAGATTATCCGATAAATACCACTACAATTCACACCCCCTCCCTCACAAACTCTGTCCAAACTCTTAAGAAAAATCTCTAGACCTTTGTGTACAAGTGGAGTTAGCGAAGGGCGAAACTCCGACGAACTTCCGACGATGACCCTAGGAGCTCCCGGCGACGAAACGACGCACCGGCACCTCCTTCCACACCCTCTTCCTCTTATCTAACCTAAGAACAAGTAAGTCCCATTCTTCCTTTCAATTCTCTAAAAAGTTCTCTTTCTAAAACCCGACGGAAGTGGAGTTAATCCGACTTCTGATTCGGTTCTTCTTAAAAATTTCATCTTTTCTTAGATACAAACATACCAAACCCTCACATCTTGACTATTAAATATTAACAAAACATCATGAACAAGTTTCATAGCAAAATATATCATATTGCAATTTTTATCGTACTTTTTCAGTAAAATACCATATAGTTTAGTTTTGACACTAAACATCATATTTCTTGCTATACCTTTAAATAGATCATGAGGTAATGACCTACCTCCTCAAAACACTCATATTCAACATAGCACGATACCTTTTGGGAACATAGAATACGGGAAAACGCAATTTTACACATAAATACCTTTTACTATTAAAACATTTTTCTATAAGATTATGTATTTAAATAAATCTTTGCAAAGCGCCGCTACAACCCATTTTGGGGAACCCGTTCGGGATGGTGTGGATTATCGCATATCCTCGGGCTTAGTAGTGCGAGATGCAGGCCTCCACAAGGAGCATTCGGTTTCGAAAGATTTAAAAATACAAACATCTTAAGAAAATGAGATTTCTAGAAAAATAATAAATTAAAATTATTTTATATAAATATATATATATATATATGTATGTATGTATCATCAAAATATCTATTTTTGATATAATATAATTATTTCAACCTTTCTAAATCAAAAGAATCACTTGCATGAAAATACCATGCAATTCCATATAAGTTCAATACTTTACAATTAAATACCATGTATTATGAAAAATAGGTTTACTCATTAGAAATGTCACAAATATAAAATCTACATTTATGAAAACTCTAAAGACGATAATTAAATACTTGAGGTGTATTTTGAAAATTATACAAATTATTTTTATATAAAACCCCTCAAGTTTTATAAATTACAATAAGGACCCTAGTAAATATAGGTTTAAGCGGGACCAGTCTCTTGAGCCTCAGGGAGCCGGAGATATGGGTGCTTGCCTATTTAAGGTAGACAACTTAACAAACGGTCTTATCAACACGGTAATCGTCTTTGAAAAAGACACAAATTCTACCGCCCATGTGCAACGGTTACCGATAACACCAAAACTTAATTCAAGACTTCAATTTCTTTTCTAATTGTCTGACTCAGGCTGAGTCTCGATATAATAATCTGACTTGAATTTGATTAAAGTACAAACTACAATTCAATATGAATCCATATAATCAATATGTTTAATCTATTCAATCTGTATTGACTGAACCGAACCATGGATATATTTGTAACACCTTAGAATGCGTTTGGTGGTTAATTAAACGTTAATGCGGATTTTTTTTGTAAAAGTCTACCAAAATGATTTTCAAATATTATACAAAAATTAATGAATATTTTATTAATATTTAATTTGGGCTTGAACACACATGTGCAGATTAACTTAGGGCTAAATTGGGGTTAAACCATGCTTAAATAGCCATGGTGCATTAACCCATTCCATTAGGGTAAATTGTAGTTAATTAAGTAAGTTTAGTTTTCAAAAATTCAAAAATATAATTGTTTTCTTTGGGTTGACTTGAGAGAGGAAGGAAGAGAGAGGGGGGAATGATGAGCTAGGAGGCATGGGGGACAAAGCAAGGCAAGCATTTATGGAGGAGAGAGAGAGGGGCATGGTTGACTCTCATACTCATCTCACTCTCACAATTGTTTTACAAACCCTCACCTATTTTCTCACCTCTCACACACACTCTCCCTCTCTAAATTCTGCAGCAACAACAGCAGCCCCCTTTTCCCCTCATTATTCTTCTTCTTCTTCTCTTCACTCAAGCTCCAAACCTCCATTAAAAATCCCTTCCCTCTTTACAAAATCTTTTGCTTAGCACTTTCTTGTTGGTTTTAAAGGCAAGTCTTTGCCTTTGAAGGCAAGGTTAGCAAGTTGAGACATCACTAAACCACTTTGAGGTATAAGCTTACCCTAATCCTTCTCTTTGCTAAACTTTTAGTTATTTATCTTAATTTAGGGATTAAGTGGTGTATTAGTGCTAATTAGGTGATTTAAGTGGAGATTAGGTCAAGCAATGGTTTTTATGGCTTAATTAACTTAACTAAGTGTTATTAGTGATGTTTATTCCAAGTTTTTGCACCAGGTTAGACTAAAACCCCCATAATGTATTAATTTAGTGTTTAATTAGTGTTTAGTTAAGATTTATAGCCATTTTGGGATCTGCTTTCACTCCCGATGCTTCAGGAAAAAGTTGAGTTTACTGGAGCATGCTCACAAGACCTAGACCACACACACAAAGTACGAGACCCCCATTCCTTTTGCAGGCCGCAAATTAATGTGTTCTGGCCACAAATTGCGGCCAGAGGGTGGAGTTGTATGTCGGGGTCTGGGCTATAGGTGTCTCCTACATATTTAAGGTATTTGATATATGCAACTTTTCTTATTTCAGCTCGTATCAAAATCTGAAACATATTTCCTTGTTTTAGCACTTTTAAAACTTACGCGACACATGCGTTATGTGAGTGGGTTTGGTGGTTGTTGTATGTCGCAGCGTGTCAGGGTGGTTTCAGACGCTTGTACACACGTTTTGGTGTATCGGATGCTCACGCGTTTAGCTTGCGACGTGAGTTTCTCGTTTGGTCTTGTTATCGCGTTTTTGTAGGATTTTAGCCTTATGTATGTTACTTTGTGTAAATTCTAGGGTCGCAGGCGGGGACATCGGATTCCATGAAGAAGGGGAAGCAGGTGGTCGGACACACGTAGATCGAGATCACTGTGAGTAGATTTAACATCTACGGGAAAATCGCCCGTATGGCGTTATGCGTCAGGGCTTGATAGGATGTTGTAGCCACTTGTCATATTCATATAATTATAGGTTGTGCATATGTACCATAGTTGCATACCCCTCTCTTGTTGCATATGAACATAGTAGTTATGAGATACCGCACTGTTACTAACGGTTCATGCTGCACGAGCAGTAATTGTATGTTATACACACCGTTAGTAATTGCCGTGGCACTCGCACTATAGAATTGCTACGAACCATACATCGTTTAGACTGTCTCATCATTGATGATTAGATATGATTCTGTCCCTTTGTGTGCATACATGCTTGCGTATATACCACTTATACATCCATATTGGCACATATACATATTGTACACTCATGCTTGCGTATATACCACTTATGCATCCATATTGGCACATATACATATTGTACACTCATGCTTGCGTATATACCACTTGTACATCCATATTGGCACATATACATATTGTACACTCATGCTTGCGTATATACCACTTGTACATCCATATTGGCACATATACATATTGTATACTCATGCTTGCGTATATACCACTTGTACATCCATATTGGCACATATACATATTGTACACTCATGCTTGCGTATATACCACTTGTACATCCATATTGGTACACATACGTATTGTACACTCATACTTGCGCATATACCACTTGTACATCCATATATTGTACACTTATACATGCGTATATACCACGTGTGCATCCATACCTACATACATACTTATTGCACATACATAGATGATGCTGGCTTTAGTTTTGGAGATTTGGGGGACCGCATGAGATATTTTAAAAACTGGATCCATTTAAAAGAGCGGTTTTCCCCTAATATGTCATATCACTGTTCTATATTGCATGATATTCGGATGTGCTTACATTTTTATCATATGTCGCATACATCATGCTTTATGATTTTACGCATTGAGATATGTTTTTTTCATGAGATTTCTGGATTCGAGAACCGTGGTATTATTTTAAGAAAGCAAGCACTATTTTGGAAAACCCAGTTTCTCTTGATATGATATTTTAGTGCGTCAACCATGAGTTTTCTCGGTTCTGAGAGCTTGTGTGAGTATACCCGATTCGAGAAATAGTAGGCACCGTCTGCAGGTACATGGTGGACCCGGCATAGTACCCTGGGGCAAGAAGACTCGTATAGATAGACGGTGAGCCCAGCAGAGGGACTACTACCTACCGGTGATAGTATAGAGCCCGACGGATATCCGAAGGATACCGTCTGGGGGTTATGACATGAGATATATATTGAGGGTCGATCTGGTATGCGGCGCCTGAGAGATGAGGATTTGCGTGTCGATACTGGACACGAGTATTTCATGATATTTTTGAGTGCCAATGTTGGGCACTCCTGTTCCATGAGATTTACAGGATATGAGGGCCGGATAGAGTGACGGCGCCTGAGTTATCGGGATTTTAGGGTGTTTTTGGTAGACACCGGGGTTTTCCACGATGATGATTCTTGTAGATGATATTTTATCCCATGCTCAGCATTCATTGTTATGCATTGCATCATGTAGTCGTAGTACCTGATGGCGTACTTTGCACGATTATTGCATGTTATGCATGATTATTGCATACCCAGTTCATCATGTAGATGTTATCAGATTGCACATGTTATGCATGATTATTGCATACCCAGTTCATCATGTAGATGTTATCAGATTGCACATGTTAGAGTATCGCAGTACTTGCATACTTGTGATTACCTTTATATGTTGTTTACTATTCACGAGTTGGCAACTCACCCCCGTTGTGCCACAGTGTTTGCAGGTTGACCCTTAGAGTAGTCGCTGCAGGGCTACCTCTTTGTATCTTTTTGCTACGGATACCATTGCAGTTGGCGTGTGAGCCATTTGCTTATAGGTGGGTTTTGCGGTATCCGTTTATCTTCCATTGTACACTATATTGTATCTAGTACTCTCCATCTACTATTTCATGTATTGACTTAGAGACCAGTTGTGAGGACGATGTTGTATATTATTTTGTATTCTGGATGTCGAGCTCATGTGAGCCGACTTTATTATGCAGTTTTATCTTTTATATTGTTTTTCACTTATATTGCTCATTTCTTCGCTACGGCGTCGTATATTATTCTCATGGTGATTATTTCCGCCGTTGGGCGTGATTGCTCCCGTTTGGGGATGCCTTATCTATATTATATGTCATTTTACTTGTATCATGTCTTGTACCCGTTTCGGGGCTAATTTTTACAAAGGAGGTGCTGCCGAAATTTTTAAGAAAATAACTTAAACTTTAAAGATTTTTACTCGAGTTTTCTAAATGTTTTAAACCAATGTTTTCATCACTCACTACTTTTAATGGTTCTGATTTCTGGGTTTTGGCTTACTTAATCGCGTTACGCCTGTAGACGTTACGTGGTTAAGTGCCGGTCACGGGCCAAACTTTGGGTCGTGATAAAGTTGGTATCGGAGCGTAGGTTTTACCTTTCGGAGTGTAGGATGACCTTGGTATGATGGAGTAGGTAGCTGAAGCAGAGTGGCGTAGCGTGTGTATGTTCCGCGGCATACTCACGATACGGTACTCCGCCTAAGTGACCTTAGGACTTATTGGTTGAAATTCCTTCTTGATTATATACATTCTTGTGATTCGATTTCCGTATTCTTATCGAATCTTGTTTCATTTCCAGCCATTATGCCGCCGAAGACTACGAGGGCGCAGAGAGTGGCCGCGAGAGCCAAGGGCAGAGTTGGCTCATCTGAGACAAGGACTGACCCGGGCGGTACGCCAGTTGTACCGGAGCAGATTGATCCCCCTTCGACAGACCATATTGCTACGCTAGGGGCCGGTATGCAGGAGTTGCGCCAGATGATGGGGTCGTTAGTTGAGGCCATTCGAGCACAGAGACAGGAGGTTGTTCCACCTGTTGCGGAGACCGCGATGGTACCTACGGTTCAGGCAGTTGCACCTGCAGCTACAGAGGTGATCACAGTATCTTTATCCGAGTTTATGAGGCTGAAGCCTCCGATCTTCACGAGCACCGATACAGCTGAGGATCCATGGTCTTTTATCGATCGGATGGCCATGATATGTCATTCACTGAGATGCTCCGACGCGAGATGGGTAGAGTTCTTGAGCTTTCGTCTGGAGGGTCTTGCGCAGAAGTGGTGCGAGTCGGTAGAGAAGGGAAGAGCAGCAGGTCTTCCTCCTATGACCTAGACTAAGTTCGTGACGGTGTTTCTTGCCCGTTTCCTTCCATAGAGTGTCAGAGATTCTTGAGCATGCAGGTTCGAGTCATTACGCCAGATGCCGGATATGACGGTGGCGGAGTATGATGTGCAGTTCACCGAGCTATCTGTATATGCTCCGTATTTGGTAGCTACTGAGGAGATGCAGGTCAAGAGGTTTGTTCGAGGCCTGCATACCCTATTGTTTCTTACGATCAGCGCACAGCATTGCGAGACCAATGCAGCAGCCGTGGATGCAGCCCTATTGGTCGAGGAGCATCTTGCCGAGACTTCGGTAGTTCCGGGATTGAAGAGGGTTCGTACTGATACATCAGCACAGAGACGGCTGTTTAGACGCCGCGACAGATTCTGTTCAGATAGCAGAGGCTTGTGATGAGGCCAGTTGTTCAGCTCTTATTCCCAGGAGGGTCAGCAGTCGTAGCGTGGATGTTTTGGGTGTGGTAGTCCCCATCACCACATCAGAGATTGTACCGAGATACGCCGGAAGGAGGCAGCCGTACCGCATGTCACTTTACCACCTTCTCCACCTCAGAGGGCGTTGACTCTTGCACCTGCTGTTACTCCGCGTAAGACTTATGCACAGAGAGGTCGTGGTCACAGAGGGTTCGTTCAGAGAGGACGAGGTGGCTGAGGCAAAGGACAGCCAGTTTCTGGCAGAGGATAGCCAGTTGCCAGTAGGGGACCGCCAGTCGCAGTTAGAGGGCAAGCACGGGTCTATGCTTTGACACGCCGGGACGCGTTGGCGTCCAATGCAGTGGTTTCAGGTACTCTTTCAGTATGCTCTGTTGACGCACACGTGTTGTTTGATCTGGGATCT
Organism: Agapanthus africanus; assembly: GCA_030015575.1. Classification (NCBI taxonomy): domain Eukaryota; kingdom Viridiplantae; phylum Streptophyta; class Magnoliopsida; order Asparagales; family Amaryllidaceae; genus Agapanthus; species Agapanthus africanus. The sequence continues at coordinate 468,958,966 of JASDDO010000022.1, forward strand.
ACGCACTCGTACGTTTCCACACACTTCGTGCCGAATTTGGGCAGAGGGTCTTGTTTTCTTGATCAGCCGCTTGCTGTGACCACTCCTGTGAGCGAATCGTTTATTGCTAGACATGTGTTCCGGTCGTGTGTTATCCGTATTGGTGAGAGAGAGTTGTCCGTCGACTTGATCTTTCTTGAGATGTTGGACATCAACGTTCTCCTGGGCATGAACTGGTTAGCCACGTGCTATGCGTCTGTGGGCTGCCGCGAGAAGACAGTTAGGTTTTGTTTTCTCTGCGCATCGGTTTTTGTTGTGCAGGGGGACCATGGTGCCGCCCCTCACAGTTTGATTTCAGCCCTTCGCGCTAGTCGGCTTTTGAGGAGGGGATGTCAGGGATTCTTAGCTTCCATTCATGATACCGGAGCCACAGTAGATTCGTTGGACCGGGTTCCTATCGTACGAGAGTTTTCTGACGTATTTCCCGATGAGTTGCCTGGATTTCCGCCAGAACGTGAAATAGAGTTTTGCATTGATCTAATTCCCGGCACGGGGCCGATTTCTATACCACCTTACCGGATGGCCCCGGCGGAGCTTAGGGAGCTGAAGGATCAGTTGCAGGAGTTGCTAGATAGGGGACTTGTATGTCCAAGTGTTTCGTTGTGGGGTGCTCCTGTCTTGTTCGTTAAAAAAAAGGACGGCAGTTTACGTTTGTGTATTGATTACCGTCAGCTGAACAGGGTTACTGTGCGGAAAAGATATCCCTTGCCTCGTATCGATGATTCGTTCGACCAGCTTCAGGGTGTGGGACACTTCTCGAAGATTGACTTGCGATCAGGCTACCATCAGTTGCGGGTTCGGCAGGAGGATATTCCGAGGACGGCTTTTCGCACACGTTACGACTACTATGAGATTTTGGTGATGTCGTTCAGACTCACCAACGCCCCAGCGGAGTTTATGGACTTGATGAATTGCGTCTTCAGGACTTATCTTAACCAGTTCATCATCGTATTCATCGACGACATCTTAGTGTACTACCAGAGCCGAGAGGAGCATGAGCAGCACTTGCATATTACGTTGCAGACCTTGAGGGATCATCAGCTGTAAGCTAAATTCTCCAAGTGCGCATTCTGGCTTGACAGTGTTGACTTCTTGGGTCACGTGGTGACGAGAGATGGCATATGTATGGACTCGAAGAAGATCGAGACCGTTCAGCATTGGCCAAGACCAGCATCAGTTATGGAGATCCGCAGCTTCTTAGGACTGTCCGGCTACTACCGATGATTTGTTCAGTACTTCTCCCGTATCGCTGCAATGTTGACCGGGTTGACCCGGAAGGGAGTTCCTTTTGATTGGACGGAGTCGTGCGAGCATAGCTTTCGGCAGTTGCAGACCCGTTTGATTACGGCACCGCTGTTATCATTGCCTTCATGATCGGGCGGATTTGTGGTTTATTGTGAAGCTTCTCGAGTGGGGCTAGGGTGCGTATTATTGCAGCACGACAGGGTTATCGCTTACGCTTGTCGGCAGCTGAAGAAACATGAACAGAACTACCCCACTCATAATTTAGAGATGGCTGCAGTGGTGTTTGCACTCAAGATCTGGAGATATTACCTATACGGCGAGTCGTGCCAGATATTCACGGACCACAAGAGCTTGAAGTACATATTTCAACAGCGAGACCTGAATCTGAGACAGCGACGTTGGATGGAGCTAGTGAAGGACTACAATTGCGAGATCCTATATCATCCGGGTAAGGCGAATGTAGTGGCGGATGCTTTGAGTCGGAGGCCCGGAGGTAGCCTATCTTGTTTGAGCGCAGTGCAGAGGCAGTCTTTGGCAGATTCTATGCGACAGCCGAGTGCAGTTCGAGTTTACTCTGACCGAGGGACAGCTTACGCATATCCATGCACGTCCACAGTTGCTTGACCGTATCCATGAGGCGCAGCCCAGTGATGACCGTCTTTCAGAGATCAGGGAGCAGGTTAGACAGGGCAGAGACTCTGAGTTCGTGATCGATGATCAGGGGATACTGCGATTTGGGACTAGACTGTGCGTACTAGATTCTTAAGGACTGAGGCGTGAGATTCTCGAGGAGGCGCATCGATCGATATACAGTGTTCATCCAGGTTCCACCAAGATGTACCATGATCTGAGAGATGTTTACTGGTGGGAAGGGATGAAGAGGGACGTCACCGACTTCGTTTCAAGATGCCTGACTTGTCAGCAAGTCAAGGCCGAGCACCAGAGGCCCACGGGAGAGCTATAGCCGTTGCCCATTCCAGAGTGGAAATAGGAGCAGATTTCTATGGACTTCGTTGTGGGTCTACCCAGGACCAGTCTAGGGTACAACTCCATTTGGGTGATCGTGGATCGATTGACGAAAGCGGCTCACTTTCTGCCAGTGAAGACCACCTTTGGATTTGCTCAGTATGCCCAGATATATATCGATGAGATTGTACGATTGCATGGCGTCCTAACTTGTATCATGTCCGACCGAGGTACCCAGTTCACCAGCCGACTATGGCAGAGACTTCAAGAGGCTTTCGGCACCCGCTTGAGTTTCAGCACAGCATTCCATCCAAAGACCGACGGCCAGTCAGAGCGGACTATTCAGACTCTTGAGGACATGCTTCAAGCTTGTATTCTAGATTTCAGTGGCTGCTGGGATCGTTATTTGCCCTTGGTCGAGTTCTCTTACAATAATAGCTTCCAGGATACGATTCAGATGGCACCTTTCGAGGCCTTATATAGGAGGAGATGTCGATCGTCCGTCTGTTGGACAGAGCTCAGCTAGAGCAGTATTTTGGGGCCGCAGATCGTACAGGAGACGACCGAGAAGTTACAGTTGATTCGAGATAGGATAAGGACAGCTCAGAGCAGGCAGAAATCGTATGCTGACAGACGTCGTCGCAGACTTGAGTTCGCCGTTGGCGATCATGTTTTTCTGAGGGTCTCTCCGATGAAGGGCGTGATGAGATTTGGGCGGAAAGGGAAGCTTAGTCCCAGATTTGTAGGTCCCTTCGAGATACTCGAGCGTGCTGGCGCGGTTGCTTATCGTTTGGATCTTCCACCAGACTTTCCGGATGTTCACCCCATATTCCATGTGTCGATACTTCACAGATACCTTCATGACCCTTCTCACATGAATCAGCAGTAGACCGTTCAGCTTGAGCGCGATCTTTCGTTCACCGAGCAGCCAGTAGTGATATTGGATCGGCAGGTGTAGAAACTTTGATCAAAGGTCTTGCCATCTGTAAAGGTTCTTTGGCACTACCCAAATGGTGAAAAGATCACTTGGGAGGCCGAGGGCGAGATGCGGAAGAAATTCCCTCATCTCTTTGAAGGTACGCCTAGTAAAATTTATAATTCAGGGACGAATTTCTGTAAAAGGGGAAGATTGTAACACCTTAGCATGCGTTTAGTGGTTAATTAAGTGTTAATGCGGATTTTTTTGTAAAAGTCTACCAAAATGATTTTCAAATATTTTATAAAAATTAATGAATATTTTATTAATATTTAATTTGGGCTTGCACACACATGTGCATATTAACTTAGGGATAAATTGGGGTTAAACCATGCTTAAATAGCCATGGTGCATTAACCCATTCCATTAGGGTAAATTGTAGTTAATTAAGTAAGTTTAGTTTTCAAAAATTCAAAAAAAAAAATTGTTTACTTTGGGTTGACTTGGGAGAGGAAGGAAGAGAGACAGAGAGGGAATGATGAGCTAGGAGGCATGGGGGACAAAGCATGGTAAGCATTTATAGAGGAGAGAGAGAGGGGCATGGTTGACTCTCATACTCATCTCACTCTCACAATTGTTTTACAAACCCTCACCTATTTTCTCACCTCACACACACTCTCTCCCTCTCTAAATTCTGCAGCAACAACAGCAGCCCCCCTCTCCCTCATCATTCATGTTCTTCTTCCCTTCACTCAAGCTCCAAACCTCCATTAAAAATCCCTTCCCTCTTCACAAAACCTCTTGCTTAGCACTTTCTTGTTGGTTTTAGAGACAAGTCTTTGCCTTTGAAGGCAAGGTTAGCAAGTTGAGCCATCACTAAACCACTTTGAGGTATAAGCTTACCCTAATCCTTCTCTTTGCTTAACTTTTAGTTATTTATCTTAATTTAGGGATTAAGTGGTGTATTAGTGCTAATTAGGTGATTTAAGTGGAGATTAGGTCAAGAAATGGTTTTTATGGCTTAATTAACTTAACTAAGTGTTATTAGTGCTTTTTATTTTAAGTTTTTGCACCGGGTTACACTAAAACCCCATAATGTATTAATTTAGTGTTTAATTAGTGTTTAGTTAAGATTTATAGCCATTTTGGGATCTGCTTTTACTCCCGATGCTTCAGGAAAAAGTTGAGTTTACTGGAGCATGCTCACTAGACCTAGACCACACACACAAAGTACGAGACCCCCATTCCCTTTGCAGGCCGCAAATTAATGTGTTCTGGCCGCAAATTGCGGCCAGAGGGTGGAGTTGTGTGTCGGGGTCTGGGCTATAGGTGTCTGCTACATACTTTTGGTATTTGGTATTTGGTATATGCAACTTTACTTATTTCAGCTCGTATCAAAATCTGGAACTTATTTCCTTGTTTTAGCACTTTTAAAACTTACGCGACACATACGTTATGTGAGTGGGTTTGGTGGTTGCTGTATGTCGCAGCGTGTCAGGGTGGTTTCAGACGCTTGTACGCACGTTTTGGTGTATTGGATGCCCACGCGTTTAGCTTGCGACGTGAGTTTCTCGTTTGGTCTTGTTATGGCGTTTTTGCAGGATTTTAGCCTAATGTGTGTTACTTTGTGTAAATTCTAGAGTTGCAGGCGAGGACTTCGGACGCCGCGAAGAAGGGGAAGCAGGTGGTCGGATACATGTAGATCGAGATCACTGTGAGTAGATTTAACATCTACGGGGAAATTGCCCGTATGGCGTTATGCGTCAGGGCTTGATAGGATGTTGTAGCCACATATTATATTCATATAATTATAGGTTGTGCATATATACCATAGTTGCATACTCCTCTCTTGTTGCATATGGATATAGTAGTTATGAGACACCGCACTGTTACTAACGGTTCATGCTGCACGAGCACTAATTGTATGTTACACACACACCGTTAGTAATTACCATGACACTCGCACTATAGAATTGCTACGAACCATACATCGTTTAGATTGTCTCATTATTGATGATTAGACATGATTCTGTCCCTTTGTATGCATACATGCTTGTGTATATACCACTTGTACATCCATATTGGCAAATATACATATTGTACACTCATGCTTACCTATATACCACTTGTACATCCATATTGGCACATATACATATTGTACCCTCATACTTGCGTATATACCACTTGTACATCCATATTGGCACATATACATATTGTACACTCATGTTTGCGTATATACCACTTGTACATCCATATTGGCACACATACGTATTGTACACACATGCATGCGCATATACCACTTGTACATCCATATTGGCATGCATACGTATTGTACACACATACTTGCGCATATACCACTTGTACATTCATATATTGTACACTTATACATGCGTATATACCACGTGTGCCTCCATACCTACAATCATACTTATTGCACATACATAGATGATACTGGCTTTAGTTTTGGAGATTTGGGGGACCGCATGAAATATTTTCAAAACTGGATCCATTTAAAAGAGCGGTTTTCCCCTAATATGTCATATCACTGTTCCATATTGCATGATATTCGGATATGCTTACATTTTTATCATATGTCACATACATCATGCTTTATGATTTTACGCATTGAGATATGCTGTTTTCATGAGATTTCTGGATTCGAGAACCGTGGTATTATTTTAAGAAAGCATGCACTATTTTGGAAAACCCGGTTTCTCTTGATATGATATTTTAGTGCGTCCACCATGATTTTTCTCGGTTCTGAGAGCTTGTGTGAGTATACCCGATTCGAGGAGTAGTAGGCACCGTCTATGGGTACATGGTGGACGCGGAATGGTACCCCGGGGCAAGAAGACTCGCATAGATAGACGGTGAGCCCAGCAGAGGGACTACTACCTACCGGTGATAGTATGGAGCCCTATGGATATCCGGAGGATACCGTCTGGGGGTTATGACATGAGATATATATTGAGGGTCGATCTGGTATGCGGCGCCTGAGAGATGAGGATTTGCGTGTTGATGCTGGACACGAGTATTTCATGATATTTTTAAGTGCCAATATTGGGCACCCCTGTTCCACAAGATTTACAGGATATGAGGGCCGGATAGAGTGACGACGCCTGAGTTATCGGGATTTTGGGGTGTTTTTGGTAGACACCGGGGTTTTCTACGATGATTATTCGTGTAGATGATATTTTATCCCATGCTCAGCATTCATTGTTATGCATTGCATCATGTAGTCGTAGTACCTGATGGCATACTTTGCATGATTATTGCATGTTATGCATGATTATTGCATACCCAGTTCATCATGTAGATGTTATCAGATTGCACATGTTATGCATGATTATTGCATACCCAGTTCATCATGTAGATGTTCTCAGATTGCACATGTTAGAGTATCTCAGTACGTGCATACTTGCGATTACCTTTATATGTTATTTACTATTCACGAGTTCGCAACTCACGCCCGTTGTGCCACAGTGTTTGCAGGTTGACCCTCAGACTAGTCGCGGCAGGGCTATCCCTTTGTATCTTTTTGCTACGGATACCACTGTAGTTGGCGTGTGAGTCGTTTGCTTATAGGTGGGTTTTGCGGTATCCGTTTATCTTCCATTGTACACTCTATTGTATCTAGTACTCTCAATCTACCATTTCATGTATTGACTTAGAGACCAGTTGTGAGGAGGATGTTGTATATTATTTTGTATTCTGGATGTCGAGCTCATATGAGCCGACTTTATTATGCAGTTTTATCTTTTATGTTGTTTTTCACTTATATTGCACATTTCTTCGCTACGGCGTCGTATATTATTCTCGTCGCCGTTGGGCGTGATTGCTCCCATTTGGGGATGCCTTATCAATATTATATGTCATTTTACTTGTATCTTGTCTTGTACCCGTTTCGGGGCTAATTTTTGCAAAGGAGGTGCTGCCGAAATATTTAAGAAAATAACTTAAACTTTAAAGATTTTTACTCGAGTTTTCTAAATGTTTTAAACCAATTTTTTCATCACTCACTACTTTTAATGGTTTTCATTTCTTTGTTTCGGCTTACTTAATCGCGTTACGCCTGTAGACGTTACGTGGTTAAGTGCCAGTCACGGGCCAAACTTTGGGTTGTGACAATATTCCATTTACATGATTATCCAGTATCTCCATTTACACTTATACGATATCATGGTTTCGGCAAGTCATCCATCTATACAATTCAATTTACAAGACAATACAATACAATAAAATACCATCAGTATAATCCCTGCAATCAATACAATAAATACACGGGGTATTGGGGTGGTTCATGCGTGAATCCAACAGAATCTCAAGAGTCCCCCTAGATCATGAATCTATGTCTACTAACACAAACAAGCTATCATGAGGGCCCGTGTTTCCTTGCTCCTGGATTATAGCCTGTTGAGTTTGGAATACTTCAACACTAGGTTGATGTCCCGTTACTATCATTTGATTCGGGCTCATGGTTCCCTATCCCTGGATTATAGCCTGTTGGGTTCGAGAACACTCTTGAGATTGATTGACATTCACCTTTGAACTTACGTTAACAACAGCGTTAATACTAATACAACATTATAACAATATAATAACTTTAAAAGCTACACTCTCTCTCTGTCTATTCTATTTCTCCCTTATCTTTGGGACTTACCAAGCGATTGTTCGCTGACGACATTCCTTCTCTTTCTTCTTTGGAATATTATCGGGTGATTCGGACCTTCAGGAAATCGAGCCCAACAGCGAGGACTTGGATCAGCTAGCCTTCGACCCGGAGCTCTAGATACTTGTACATTTCATTTCAGTACTTTCCATTTATGTTATGCCACAGTTTAGGCTTTGATTTTCATTCCATGTATTTACATTTCCATGTACTGTAAAAGAATGTTAATAAATAAAGTTGTTGTTCATTATATTTGTCTCTTGTGTATATTTCTTTGCTTAGTTACGCTTAGCGTATTTATTTCTGAGTAAATATGTAGCGGCCAGTCGCATCCCCTTCGCCGTATACCGGGAAGCGGGGCATGACATATGGAAACCATCAAGTGATATCCACGTGAGCACCGACTTCAGATAAAATTAAATCCTATAAAGGCCCCACGTGTTAAATACGTGAGCGCTCATGTGCAAAAGCACGTGAGCATTGTTGCCATATATGTATGTGGCAGCACTCACGTGATATCCACGTGAGCGCATCAATTTGAAGCGCTAGCTTCATGTAGAATTAAATTTTATATAGAATTAAAGTCTATTTTGTAAATATTTCCCCTGCTCTTTCTAATATTAGAAAGATTTTCTCTGTTAAAAAAAAAGAACCTTTGGATTAAAATCCAACATGATTATAATATCATCGAATAAATTAGAAGATTCTTTGTTAGGAAAATATTTTCCAAATCCTATTAAAACCAATAGAAAATATTTTTTATTAAATAGAAAGCCACTGAATCAAAGATCAAACGGTAGACAAAATTCCCCAGGTGATCTTTAAGATCAATTAGATCAATTGATATCACTCAATGAGAGATTTTCTCGAAACTAATACACCCCTATATAAAAGACTCAAGACTTTAAATCTCAAGACTTCAATACCCTCCATAAACTTTGAGATACAATACACCCCCTTAAGCTTCTGCGAGATCCCCTCCTCAATCTTCCACAAAAAACAATAGAGAATTTAATTCTCCCTTTGAATAAGATCATCCATTTATTCAATCACTAGGTAAAAACAGAGATAAGAATATCTCCCCTCTGTCTATTTGCATACATGATATAAGGGTTTAACCCTTTAAAAAGAATTTAGTTCTTCCTCAGAATCTGAGATCCATAAGACAAATCTCTCACAAGATGAGAATTTAATTCTTCTCAAGAAAATCTTGCTCTTTATATCAACGATCCAGGGGAGAACTATGATATTTTACCCCTTAAAAAATAGAAAAAAGAACATGGAAGAAAAAGAAGAAAGGGTTGGAATTTAAATTCCAGGAACTCAGTTCCTCCAAGATAGGATTTTTCCTAAAGAACTTAGTTCTCACAGAAAAAAGAATTTAGTTCTTGCATAAAGAAGATCTGCAGACTTTTAGAGTTTAACTCTAATTTTTAGAGATAATCTATGCATGAACATGAAAAGGATCACGTGAAATACACGCTGTCACGACCCAAATTAGGCACGCAACCGGCACTTAAATCACGCAACATTTAAAGGCGTAATGAAATTCAAGTAAGCCGAAATCCAGAAATCTAAACCATGAATTGAAGTAGAGTGGTAAAACATTAGTTTCGAAATATCATCCTTTTTAAAATCTCCAGTTGTTACTAAAAATTTCGGCAGCATTTCTCTTGTAAAAACTAATCCAAAATCGAATACAAAACATGATATGTAAAAACAGCATCCCCACTTGGGAGCAAAACTCACGCCTAAAAGAGGAACACAACCACAACAGATATACGATGCCAAAGGCGAACAAAATAAGCGAATAAGAAAAGAAACAACATTGAAACATAGCACAAAAGTTGGCTCACACGAGCATGACACCCAAGGTACATATAATGCAAATATCGAATCTCTCAGTCTCGTCTCTAAATCAATACATACATATGGTAGATGGAGAATACTAGATAAAAGGATAAGAGTACAAAAAGAAGCACACGAATACTCGCCACCCACCTACAAAATATGTCAAGCCCAAAAGTAGCGGTATCCACAAAAATAGAAGAAGTAGAGTGCCCCGCCGCGATTACACTGAGGATCGATTCTGCAAGACACTGTGGCACAACGGGAGTGAGTTGCCAGCTTGTGAGTAGTAAATAACATCATACGAGTAATCACAAGCATGCACGAAATAGCGACAAATCCTAATATGAGGTTATGATGGAATATGTATAACAGTGTGAATACAACATAATCATGAGCAAGGTACAACATCAGGATGCAACAACTATATGAACAGAGCATACCATAACAAATCCTAAATGTGAAATAAAACTGTGATACCATCAATAAATCATCATAAAAACCGGTGTCAATCAACGACACCCAAATCCCAATATCTTAGGCACCGTCACACTGATCGGCCCTCATATCCATCTCATCGTATAACTCTGAACCGTATCCTCTGGATATCCATCGAGTTTCCATACAGTCACCGGTAGGTAATGCTTCCCTGCCGGGCTCAACACCTTTTTATACGATCTTCTTGCCCCAGGATACCATACCGGGCCCACCATATATCCGTAGACGGTTCCTTCTCACTCCTCGAATCGGGTATACTCATTTCTCAGAACCGAGAACACCCATGGCGGACATCAAATATCATTTCAGGAAAACCGCAAATCTCATGAAACATCATATGAGAACATGGTACTAATAGCAATGTATGTATGATGCTGACATGATGTGTACTAGTACAATAACGATAGCATAATTACCAATTAAGAATGTAATACAATATAGTTATTCATGGCAATTTCTATAGTGTGCGTATCATGAAAATTACCAACGGTATGTGTGGGTATATGAATCAGTGCTTGTGCGACATGAACCGTCAGTAATGGTGCAGTGTCCTACTGAGGATATGTCAATGCATAACATGTAATGGGATGCACACTATGATAATCATGCACAATCACAAATGGATAAGCATGAAGTATATAGTTTGTAACTAGAATCTCGCCATCGGCGCTTAACGCCATACAAGCGATTCCCCCGTATATGTTAAATCTACTCACCAGACGGTCTCGAGCTAATGGAATCTGACCACTTCCTTTCCTTTGCTTGCCGCGTCCGAAGTCCCCGCAAACAATCCTAGCATCGCACAAAACCATAACGCGTAAAGTTAATAAACTTTCCGATAAGACACGGACACATACGCAAAACTAACGAACCAACTCCCACAAGCTATCATGTGTTAGCTTAGCGGGCTAAACGTGTGCAGTGACATCCTAGACCACCCCTAAAGCTGCTAACCACATGAAACACCTAAACGAGAGTCGGATAAATCCGTATCGCACTTTATCGAAACACTTGAAATATAACAAAACAGTCCCATATTTTCCTATACAAGAAATTAGGAAAAGTTGCACATGCCAAAGGCCTACAGGTAGCCCTAGAGAACACTCGACCAAGACTCACACCTAACGCCCCTAATGGCCACAAATTGCGGCCAGATCGATTAAATCTGCGGCCAAGAGTGAGAGGGATGGGCTCAGGTTTTGGGGTTGTGTTTATGGCCTCTAGACTATCTCTTGGTAGTGGCAACTTCCCAAAAAGACATCTGGGTTGACAGCAGATTCGAACTGAAACTCTAGGCTTAAACAAATACGATACTTAACACTAAACCCAAAACATTAAGGTATATTAGTGAAACTAGATAACAAGAAGACTTCCCTTAGAGCCTAATTAAGAGTTTTAGATCATTACCTCACAAAAATTTGGAAGAAAGCCTAGCCATCCAAGCTCCAAGACATCTCAAGAGGGTTAAACATGATTAATTGAGGGTTTAATGAAGTTTTATGGTGATTAGGCTCAAGGGTGAGATGGAGAATTTGCAAGAGGAGAACTTGATAAAAGAAGAAGAAGAGAGAAATGAGAGGGTTGAGAGTTGAGAGAGAGAGAGATGAGGGGAGAGGGATAGCTCTTGAGAGCCATGCTCTCTCTCTCTCTCTCTCTCCCTCTCCCCTTTATTACCCTCCTTACCTCTATGTCTCCCCATACCTTCATTCTTTACACTTTTTCTTTTTCTATTAAAAAACTAAAACCCTTTTTATTTACTTAAAATATATAACATAACAATATAGTTAATGTGTCATGGCTACCTAAACATGATTAGCATATCCTTAATGCTAGATTAGCATACACATGTGTGTGTTTAAAAATACCGCAAGTACATAAATAATTAAATAAAAATATTAATTAATTATATAAAATATGTGAAAATAATTATTAGTTAAGTTTATCAAAAAACCCATATTATATTGCTTAAATAACTCTAATCGCGTTTTAAGGTGTTACAATCTTCCCCATTAAAGAAATTCGGTCCCCTAATTTAAAATCTAACTACGCGTATCTTCGAAGAGATGGGGAAATTTCTTCCGCGTCTCACTGTCGGCTTCCTATGTGACCTCTTCGTTGTTCGAGCCATGCCAAAGAACTTTCACGGACGATAAAACCTTTGACCGAAGTTTCTTCACCTGCCGGCCAAGAATAACTACCGGCTGCTCAGTGAAAGAAAGATTGCGCTCCAGCTGGATCGTTTAGTGCCGAATCGCATGAGAAGGGTCATGAAGGTACTTTCAAAGTATCGATACATGAAATACGGGGTGTACATATGGAAAACTGGGCGGAAGGGATAAACGATATGCAAAGGTAACGACTCGCTCAAGGATATCAAAAGGACCCACAAATTTAGGACTAAGCTTCCCTTTCTTCCCCAACCTCATTACACCCTTCATCGGGAAGATCCATAAGAAAACATGATCACCCACTGTGAACTCAAGTTTGCGACGAAGACGGTCAGCATAAGACTTCTTCCTACACTGGGCTACTCTCATTATATCCTGGATCAACTGGATCTTCTCCGTAGTCTCCTGAACTAGCTGTAGTCCCAAAATCCTGCTCTCGCTGAGTTCGGTCCAACAGACTGGCGATTGATACTTTCTTCCATATAAGACCTCGAAAGGTGCCATTCGAATCGTCTCCTGATTACTGTTATTGTAGAAGAACTCTATCAAGGGCAAGTGACAATCCCAACTGCCACCAAAATCAAGCACGCATGCTCGAAGCATATCCTCGAGAGTCTGTATAGTCCGCTCTGACTGACCATCAGTCTACGGATGGAAAGCGGTGCTGAAACTCAAACGGGTACCCAAAGCTTCCTAAAGTTTCTGCCAAAGACCACTGGTAAACTGGGTGCTTCTATCGGATACAATGCATGTCGGAATGTCGTGCAACCGCACAATCTCATCAATGTACAACTAAGCATACTGAGCAAACCCATAAGTGGTCTTCACTAAGAGGAAATGAGCTGCTTTCGTCAACCGGTCTACAATCACCCAAATAGAGTCATACCCTCGACTGGACCTAGGTAGACCCACAACGAAATCTATGAAGATCTGCTCCCATTTCCACTCCGGAATAGGAAAAGGTTGTAACTCTCCTGCCAGCCTCTGGTGCTCGGCCTTGACTTGCTGGCAAGTCAGGCATCTCGAAACAAAATCTGAAATATCTTTCTTCATCCCTTCCCACCAGTAGATATCTCTCAAATCACGATACATCTTGGTGGAACCTGGATGAATATTGTATGCTGACTGATGTGCCTGCTCTAAGATCTCGCGTCTCAGCCCCTCGGAATCTGGTACATATAGCCGAGTCCTAAAATGTAACACTCCCTGGCCATCAATCACAAATTCTGAATCTCTTCCCTACCGTACATGCTCCATAATCTCAGACAAATGAGCATCGTCGGACTGTGCCTCTCGGATGCGATCGAATAGAAGTAGACGGGTGCGGACATAAGCAAGTTGTCCCTCGGTGGAAGTGAACTTGAACTATACTTTGCTATCGCATAAGATCTGCCAATCTGTAGAAGACTGTTTCTGAATCGCGCTCAAATGGAATAAGCTACCTCCAGGCCTACGACTCAAAGCATCAGCTACCACATTTGCCTTGTCCGGGTGATAAAGTATGTCACAATCATAGTCCTTTACAAGCTCCATCCAACAGCGCTGCCTCAAATTCAGATCCCGCTCCTAGAATATGTACTTTAAGATTTTATGGTCCGTAAAGATCTGACACAACTCGCCGTACAAGTAATGTCTCCAAATCTTGAGCGCAAAGACTACCGCGGCCATCTTTAGATCATGAGTAGGATAGTTCTGCTCATGCTTCTTCAACTGTCGAGAAGAATAAGCGATAATTCTGTCATGCTGCATCAACACACAACCTAGACCCACTCGAGAAGCATCACAATAAACAACATAGCCGCCTGATCATAAAGGCAAAGATAGAACTGCTGCAGTCGTCAAACGAGTCTTCAATTGCTGAAAACTCTGCTCGCATGCCTCAGTCCAAAGAAAAGAAACTCTATTCCAGGTCAATCCGGTCAGCGGTGCAGTGATACTAGAGAAATCATGCACGAAACGGCGGTAATAGCCGGCTAAGCCTAAGAAGCTACGGACCTCTGTCACGGAAACAGGTCTAGGACAATGTTGTACGGCATCGATCTTCTTTGGGTCTACACGTATACCGTCTCTCATAATCACATGACCCAAGAAGTCAACACTGTCAAGCCAGAAAGCATACTTCGAACATTTAGCAAACAGCTGGTGCTCTCTCAATGTCTGCAAAGTAATCCTCAAGTGTTGCTCATACTCCTCTCGACTCCTGGAGTAGACCAGAATGTCATCAAAGAAAACAATAATAAACTGGTCGAGGAACGGCCTGAAGATCCAGTTCATCAAATCCATGAACGCAGCTGGGGCATTGGTGAGCCCGAACGACATAATCAAGAACTTATAATGCCCGTAGCGCGTACGAAAAGCAATCTTCGGAATGTCATCATTCCGGACCCGCAATTGATAATAACCCGACCTCAAATCAATCTTGGAAAAGCATCCCGCTCCTGGAGATGATTGAACAAATCGTCAATATGAGGTAAAGGATACCTATTTCGTACCGTAACTCAGTTCAATTGACGATAGTCGATACACAATCCCGTACTGGCGTCCTTCTTCTTGACGAACAGGACAGAAGCTCCCTAAGACGACACACTCGGACGAATAAGTCCCTTGTCAAGCAAATCTTGCAACTGATCCTTCAGCTCTTTAAGCTCTGTCGGGGTCATCCGATAAGGCGGTATAGAAATAGGCCCCGTGTCAGGAATCAAGTCAATACAAAACTCAACATCGCACTCTGGCGGCAATCCAGGTAAATACATCGGGAAACTCTCTCACAATCGGAACCTGATCCAACGGATCTGCTGTGGCTCCAGTATCACAAATATAAGCTAAGAATCCCCGACATCCTTTCCTCAAGAGTCGACTAGCGCAAAGGGTAGAAATTAAACTGTGAGGGGCGGCACTACGGTCCCCTGCACAACAAGAACTGGCTCTCCAGGAAAACAGAACCTGACTGCCTTCTCACGGCAGTCCACAGACGCATAACAAGTGGCTAACCAGTCTATGTCGAGGAGAACGTTAAAGTCCAACATATCAAGAAGGATCAAATCGACGAAAGAATCTCTATCTCCAATACGAACAGTGCACAACAGAAACACATATCAAGCAACAAAAGACTCTCCAATGGGAGTAATCATAACGAGCGGCTGATCTAACAAAGACGAATCTCAGCCCAACCTCAGTACGAAGTGCATGGATACATAAGAGTGTGTAGATCCAGGGCCGAACAATCTGTGTGCATCGAAAGAATATACTAAAAGAGTACCTATCACAACTTCATTTGATGCTTGCGCATCCTGAGGAGTCAGAGCAAAAACTCAGACATGTCCTCTACCTTGGACACCTCGTCCCCTCTAAATAAGACCGCCATGACCACGGCCTCTCTGAGCATCGGTTTGGCGTGAAGTAACAACGGGTGTAGGAGGAAAAGCTCTCGGAGGAGGTGAAGGTGGTAAGGTTACATGTGGAACTGATGCCTCGTACCTGAAGCGGTGATGCGGACTCCCACACTAAGAACATTCCGACAACGGCTGCTGACCCTGTGGGTAAGAGCTATATAACTGGCCCCGTCTCAAGCCTCTGCTACCACCACGGACTAGAAAGAATATGTCGCGGCCTCTACCTAACTGCCTGGGAGCTAATACACCTGTACGAATTCGCTTCGGTCCCGGAACAGCCATAGTCTCTGCAATACGCTCCTCTACTAGTAGGGTTGTGTCCATTGTTGCTGCATATGTATCAAAGTGTGGGGCGCCAATAGTGAAGAACAACTGGGTACCAAGGCCTTGCATGAACCTCTTAACGCGCTTATCTTCGGTATCCACCAAATATGGAGCATATATGGATAGCTGGATGAACTGGATATCATACTCGGCCACTGTCATACTGGAAGTCTGGCGCAAAGACTCAAAACTGCGATCTCGGGCATCCCTGACGCTATGCGGAAGGAAATGAGCAAGAAAACCCGTCGCGAACTCATCCCAGGTCATAGGAGGAAAACCTGCGGCTCGGCCTCTCTAAATAGACTCGCACCAAGTCTGGGCAAGACCCTCCAAATGAAAACTAGTAAGCTCGACCGATCTTGGATCGGAACATCTCAGGGAGAAACAAATCTGGGCCATCCTGTCGAGGAACGACTATGGATCCTCTGCTGCGTCTGTGTCAGTGAAAACCAGAGGCTTCAATCTCATAAACTCCGATAATGATACGGCAATAGTCTTGGTAGCGGCAGGTACAACTGTCTGAGCACTAGGTACTATCATGGTTCCCGTAGTAGGTAGAACAACATCTAATCTCTGTGCTCGACTGGTCTCAACCAAAGATCTAACTATCTGACGCAAGTCCTGAATACTCGCCTCCAGCTTAGCAATACGGCCTGGAGAGGTTGGATCAATCTTCTCCTGAGAGGTAGGCATACCGCCCTGGTCGGCCCTCGTCTCAGACAAACCTGCCCTGACCTTATCTTTAGCTGTATCCCTCTGGGCCCTCGTAGCCTTTAGCAGCATAGTAGCTGGAACAAGAAACAGGATTCGATAAGAACATATAAATCGAATCAAAATGATACATGGAATCAAGGAAGAAATTACAAGCAACATATCCTAAGGTCAATTAGGCGGAGTATCGTGTCGTAAGTATGCCGCGGAACATACACACGCTACGCCACTATACTCAAGCTACCTACTTCATCATACCAAGGGTTATCCTACACTCCGAAAGGTAAAACCTAGCGCTCTGATACCAACTTTGTCACGACACAAATTAAGCACACAACCGACACTTAAATCACGCAACGTCTAAAGGCGTAACACAATTCAAGTAAGCTGAAACCCAGAAATCTAAACCATGAATTGAAGTAGAGTGGTAAAACATTAGTTTCAAAATATCATCCTTTTAAAAATCTCCAGTTGTTACTAAAAATTTCGGCAGCATTTCTTTTGTAAAAACTGATCCGAAAATGGATACAAAACATGATATATAAGAACAGCAACCCAACTTGGGAGCAAAACTCACCCCTAAAGGCGGAACACAACCACAACAGATATACGACGCCAAAGGCAAAGAAAATAAGCGAATAAGAAAAGAAACAACATCGCAACATAGCACAAAAGTCGGCTCACACAAGCACGACACCCAAAGTTACATATAATACAAATATCAAATCTCTCAGTCTCGTCTCTAAATCAATACATACATATGGTAGATGGAGAGTACTAGATACAAGAATAAGATTACAAAAAGAAGCACATGAATACTTTCCACCCACCTACAAAATATATCAAGCCCAAAAGTAGCGGTATCTGCAGAAATAGAAGAAGTAGAGTGCCCAGCCACGACTACACTGAGGATCAGTTCTGCAAGACACTGTGGCACAATGGAGGTGGGTTGCCAACTTGTGAATAGTAAATAACATCATACGAGTAATCGCAAGCATGCACGAAATAGCGACAAATCCTAATATGAGGTTATGATGGCATATGTATAACAATGTGAACACAACATAATCATGGGAAGGTGCAACATCAGGATGCAACAACTATATGAACAGAGCATATCATAACAAGTCCTGAATCTGAAATAAAACCGTGATACTGTCAATAAATCATCATAAAAACCGGTGTCAATCAACGACACCCAAATCCCAATATCTCACGCACTGTCACTCAGATCGGCCCTCATATCCATCTCATCGTATAACTCCGAATGGTATTCTCTGGATATTCGCCGAGTTTCCATACAGTCACCGGTAGGTAATGCTCCCCTGCCGGGCTCAACGCCTTTCTATATGATCTTTTTGCCCCGAAGTACCATACCGGGCCGACCATGTGTTGGATATGTATGCCCTAGAGGCCATTATTGTATATGTATACATTTGGATGCTTGGACACACACACACACACACACACACACATATATATATATACATGACAGTCTTGCTCAATATGATAGTATGCTATCTGGTTTGACTTTATCTTAACGTGTGTATGTCTTACTTGCTATTACATACCTTTTATATATGTTGATAAAGCCCATAGGATTATTGCTAGACTACCTGCGTTGTGATGGTGATCATACTTGTGGGAGCTGGATAGTCGGTACGCACATCCTTAAATGGTCCCTGGTCATGGGAGTATCGAGACTGGGCATCGATATTCCGGAGTAGACTAGTGTATTCGTTTCTAGACCCCGACGAGGGGCGATGGTATGGTCCCACAACATTTGGTTTTTAGCACCTAAGATCGTAAACAGGTGCTCACTGGGTTGAGTACACCGGACGGACTCGCCGAGAACTTCCTGATGGTACTATACCTATCTTCAGGTGGAAATTCTCTGGTGACATGAGTACAGGTTAGTCTTTAGACCTGAGATCGGCATTTGTCTCGTGTGAGTTCTCACTGTGCTTTGATCACTACCCTACCACGGCTCTACTGAGTCATACAAATAGGTTTTGGTTAGGTACAGTCCCGAACCACATGGAGACAGTGAGCGATTGTCAGGGATTCGTCCCTCCCGGTATAGGGAGTCGATATCGCACTATGTTTGATTGGTCAGGACCATAAGACCTTGGCCAAGGCAGTTGGGATTTACTAATAGGCTGATCAGTGGTTTCCCGGATTGGTCCTGAGCCACATTAGCATGAATTACCGGGTTATTAGGGTCTGACGTTTACCACCCCCCGGACCTGGTATGCGATACTCTCAGATGAAGAGACTGGACTGTACGGAGATTGTCACAGATAGGCTCTGTAGGGATCCGGATGAGTTTGCTCGTCGGCATTCCTTTTCGATAGGTACCCGGGTATCCGTTACGTACAACTAGTGCCGCTGACATACTTGTGGTTATGGATTCATCCAGTAACTCACTGCCGGCGTACTGTCGAGTCTTTAGAGTCCCACACAGAGGGTTTCCCTAGTTCAGGGGAAATGATGTAGTAGCCGTATTGGATACGTGCAGGGTTCTGATCGATTGATGTACTTTGTACCCAGACTTTCGATCGGACATTTGGTAATACTAGTCGGCTCAGTTTTGAGCCGGATTATTAAATCAGATATTGATTTGATAATTTACATACATGTATTTCGATATGTATATTATAGTATTACGTTCTTCGTGTTATTCTATCTCTTTGGGCATTCGTGTTTTTATCCGAATGCAGGTATGTATATACAGCAGACTGTAATCCGTATTTTATTATAGATTACCCTCTAGAAGGTGGATACCTCATCATGGACTTTTCTATTTATTAATAAATAGAAAAGAGGTGGAAATTAAGGAGAGGGAGGCATGGTGAGATGCATGGCTTCAATAGTTGACAAATGAATTCTTTATTCATTTGTGGTTACTATTGAAGCATGGCTACACTTGTTTATTCATAAAAATTCATACACAAAACCTTGGTGTTGGTTTTTCTCTCTCATGCATGCTTCATTATTCTTGAGCTCCTATTTTGCTTCACCCTCCTCCCTCCTCTTGAGTGTTTTCTACCTTCATCGTATTCTTCTTCACTACCCTCTCATGAGTTGAGAAACAAGTGAAGAGGTAAGATAAAGATAGTAAAACACATAGAACTCCACACTACATCCTAGACAACTTGGATTAGCAACCCAAGTTCTCTAATTGCTCCTATTGACACTTAGTTATGAGCTAGAGATATGGATCACATCCCTCGGGTGGATCATCTACGACAAAGGAGGACCGGAGAACAACCTCGATCCCGGAGAACCGATGGAGCGGGAAAAGAAGATCAAGCATGTTCAAGGTGGCTACTAGGAGCATATGATGAGGAAAGAAGACCGAAAGAGTTGGATCGTTTGGTGAGACTTCTTTCATAGTAGATAGCACTACTGGTTTAGCTAGATAGGTTTATGGTAAGATCCGGGTTTATTAGGTTATCCTAGCGCCATTTTTGAAACACTAGAAAAATTTTGTTCCGCAAACCGCCACGTTCGTTGGCTCGGGCGTTAAGGTAACCTAATATGGTATCAGAACCACCCCATAAAACCTATACTAGCTAGTTCTAACGTGTTTAAAATATCGATCGACCGAAATTTTCAAAAACGCGAATCCAAAATCACACTTTCTGTCGAATTTTTAAAGTGGTCTAAAAATCATTTTCTGTATATTAAAAATTCATGCAGGCTTTTTTAGAACAACTAATGAAATTTGAAGTCACGATCTTTACATACGACCGCGGAACCGCCACAGAACATGCCTTTTCGCGGCGGTTCCGCCGCCGTATTGATGTATCTGTGTATCATTTTTCTTCTGTTGTTTCTCTATGATGACTTGTGATTTTTGAGATGTTTAGTTTTTGGGCCCAAATTTGTTTCAGCACTGGATTGGAACTTAGGGCCCACTTGGAAAAGTTTAGTCGATCGTAATTTTAAAATACATATTTTGTTATCAGTACTTAGTTTAGCATCTGCGACCGTGAATGTCATTTGATCGGTAAACCCATATAGTTGCTATATGTTCTTTTAGACGGGTTTGCGAACATGACATTCACGTTGATGTTCTATGATTATGCTATTATTATGGTTGGATTGTCGTGCTGGATAGCCGGTGGTGCAATGTTTTAGTACCATTTATATTCATTTGTACATTTTTTATTGCGAGGCGACCGTCTGACATGTGGACAGCCGTCTTTGCCGTGTTGTATATTATTTGATTGGGGCACGACCGGGTTGAGGTCGATGTCACCTTATACATATTATTTTCATTTTCTGTACTAGGATTACCCTGCGGTGGAGTGCATGAATAGTAGGGTTCTAGAAGGCAACAAGCCCGCATCTTATGGCGTTGAGACGGATGGGGCTTCATTCTAGAATTGGCGGGCTATTCGCCGCACTCGTAGGGGGTATAGGATGACCCACGGAGGGGGTGCCTATGTTACCAGATTCCATGAAGTGCTGGGTGCTCATTCACTTTGTTGAAGGGGGTTGCCTCACTTCTGGGATTGGCGGCTAGCTTGCCGCGCTCGTAGGGGTTTAGGTTTTCATTGCACAGGCTATCCACACGACCGGGAACGTCGGGTTTTATTTGTGGCTCAAATGAAACCCAGGGCTCCAAGATTATCCACCTTTCTGTATTGTTGGCTTTGATTCTGTGATGTTGCTTATATCATGCCTGGGATGAATGTTATATATACTGGTAGATGTTGTATACGTTTTGCACCCGTGCTAGTCTAGCCCCCGCTCTGTCGTTAGTTAAGTAACCTAACGGGTGATGACGGGGCCCAGTGGCGAATGCGGGTGGCATATACGCACATCATATTTTCGTTCTTTTATGGTGTGATAGGCTTAACTGATGGGACCGCATTAATTTTGATTAATGGAAGATAAGAAAACCTAAAAGATGTTGTTGGAACAAATTTCGAAAACTATAGCTATATTCTTTCGCTTTGCATAGTGGTATTCGATCATGAATATCCAGCACCTCATTCCAGGAGGCAAGAGCCGAGATTCCTTCGTGGGGAGTGACCTCTTGAACAAAAGTCTATACTATAGATTACTCGGTTTTTTCAAAACCACAAGTTTTCAAAAGCGGAGCCTAAACCACTCCTTTCAAAACTACTCAGATTCCTTCAACGATATCAAGTTCATTACATTAACAGGTTTTTTCGCTAAAATACCCAGCAGTAGCCCTCCGTCATTTCAGATAAGTAACAGTTAGTATTCATGCTATGTGCGTTGGTCTCTATCAAGGCATAGTGTACGGTAGCTAAATGCCATTTATCTGTTGCATTTGAGGATGTGATTAATTAGGACAGTCGCATAGCCACGTTGGTCTCTATAAAGGGCTTATACGGGTGGGTCTAAGTCAATCCAGGACAATAACAGGTTGAACTTGACTTGCGACTTATGGTACGTTGGTCTCTATCAAGACCATATGACGCTTGGGGCAAAAACCACATCGGGAGTTTCAAATATACAGGAAACTTGCTAGTGCTGCATACCTTCTGGAGTGTGGTGACTAGAGTGGCTTCCATCTAGTTTATCATGCAATGATAGTTAGATCCTGATCCCACTGATGAGTGGGATTACTCCTGGGAAATTATTTCACTTAACAATCAATACTATAAACCAAGTAGGTGTCTAGAACGGTGTTAGCGGGGCTACGCCTCCAGGAAAAAGAGGTTATGTAATTAAGGAACTTCACGAAAGCATTGGAAAACCTCCCTCGAAGTACCAACGCTAGCCTGGCCGAAAGATTAAGCGAGTATTGTGACGTGCGATTAATCCCAACTAATTCTTCTTGTAAGGTTTGAAGAAGAATTTGAGGAAACAGTGGGAGCCATCCTGATTAGATAAACTGATAACCAATCTAATCCTGCAAGAGCGCACGCTGAGTGTTTCTTTTCTCTCTCTCCAGGTAGCAACCACTTCATGCCCTAATCAAGATAATAAAATGTATCACTTGACCGATCCGAATTCTTATTCGGGGCTGGGGAAAGTCAATTTGGCTCTAGCTTATAAGTATGAGCAGAGGAAAGAGGATTGCATGAATTCCTTGATGACCCGATTGAAGAAGATGCAAACTATTGCATCTTCTTCAGGTGTTCTTGTTATTGAGAACTGTTTTTCGGTCAGTCCTACCTCCTGGGTACTAGATACCGGATTAGGATCTCATATCTGTAATTTATTACGGGGACTAAGAAAAAGTAGGATGGTTGGACCTGGTGATATGTCCCTCAAAGTAGGGAACAGAGCACAAGTTGATACTTCTGCCGTCGGTGGATATCACCTAGCATTACCAAATGGCAATGCTATGATTTTGAACAATTGCTACTATGTACCTTCCATGGTTTGCAACATCATATCAGTTTCTTTACTTAATAAAGACGGATATAAGTTTGTTCTTGATAGTAATATCATGAACATTTACCTTAATCAGGTATTGGTTGCAGAAGGTACACTGTGTAATGGTATCTATGTTCTTAATCAAAACACGGTTCTCAACATACAAAACGCACACAAGAGGAAGAATTCAGAAGTGAACAAATCCTACTTGTGGCATTGTAGACTTGGTCATATCGGAGAGAAAAGACTGAGTAAGTTGCATAAAGATGGATTTTTGGATACGTTCAAGTTTTCATCTTATGAAATTTGTCAGTCTTGTCTCAAAGAAAAGATGACCAAATCTCCGTTCACCGGACATGGAGAAAGAGCAACAAAGTTCTTAGGACTCATACACAGTAATGTATATGGTCCGATGTCTATACTTGCAAGGGGTGGGTTCTCATACTTCATCACATTCACTGACGATCTCTCTAAGTTCGGATATGTGTATCTATTGAAATACAAATCTGAAGCTTTTGAGAAATTCAAAGAATTCAGAAACGAAGTAGAGAACCAGACTGGCAAAAGTATCAAGATCCTCCGATCTGATAGAAGAGGGGAGTACTTAAGTATGGAATTCTGAGACTTTCTAAAAGAGAATGGTATTCTCTCTCAGCTTACTCCTCCATATACACCACAGCACAATGGTGTATGGGAGCAGATGAATCATACCCTATTTGATATGGTTTGCTCCATGATGAGTAGCGCTAAGTTGTCTCTTTCATTTTGGGGACTTGCGCATGAAACAGCAGCGTATCTATTGAATCAGGTTCTGTCTAAATCTGTGCCTAAGACTCCATATGAAATATAGAGTGGTAAAAAACCATGTCTTAAACGGGTTAAGATATGGGGTTGTCCGGCCTATGTGAAAAACCAAAATCCGGACAAACTTTAAGCACAGTCAGTTTTATGTAAGTTTGTAGAATATCCCAGGCATTCAAATGGATATCTTTTCTACCATGTCGAAGAACAAAAGGTTTTTGTTTCTCGACACGCCACCTTTCTTAAAAGGTTGTTTCTTGAAAAAGAAACAAAGGGGAGCACGGTAGAATTGGAAGAAATTCCGGAAGGACAAACTGCAACTGAAGATTTAGTAGAACCAGAAGATTCAATAGTCCCAGATGAACCTCAGTCACTCCGCAGATCTAGTAGGATTTCTCATCCGCCCGAGAGATACTATGGTTTTCTCATAGACGGGGATCGAGAGGATTGCATCTTAGAAAAAGATGATCCTACTAGTTTCAAGAAGGCCATTATCAATAGGGACTCTGATAAATGGCTGGATGCTATAAAATCCGAAATGGGGTCTATGTACACCAATAAAGTGTGGACCTTGGATATTGCTCCACCTGAGGTAAAACCCGTTGGATTCAAATGGATCTATAAAAGGAAATTTGGTGTAGATGGGCAGATGGAAACCTATAAGGCTAGACTCATTGCAAAAAGTTTTCGTCAAAGACCAAGTGTGGAATATGACGAAACCTTTTCTCCAGTGGCTATGCTCAAATCTATTCGGATCCTACTTGCCATTGCTGCCTTCCATGACTATGAGATCTGGCAGATGGACGTAAAAACGACTTTTCTAAATGGAAGTTTAGAGGAGTCCGTTTATATGGATCAGCCGGAAGGTTTCGTAGACAGTGGGAGCAGCGGGAAGGTGTGCAAGTTGCTTAAATCCATTTATGGATTAAAGCAGGCATCGCGGAGCTGGAACATCTATTTTGATGAAACTGTCAAAGGATTTGACTTCATCAAGAACGAGGATGAGCCTTGTATATATAAGAAGATTGTAGGCCGAACTGTCGTGTTCCTAGTTTTGAACATGAACGATATTCTTTTGATAGGAAATGACATTCCTATGCTATAATCGGTCAAGCTGTTCTTGTCACAAAGGTTCTCCATGAAGGACCTGGGTGATACCTCGTACATTCTGGAGATTAAAATCTACAGAGATAGATCCAAGAGATTACTGGGACTTTCACAGTCCAGGTACATAAAGACTGTACTAAAGAGATTTAGTATGGAAGATTCCAAGCGCGGTAACATACCCGCATTGCATGGAATCACCCTCTCCAAGGAGATATCTCCCAAGACTGATGAGGAGAGGGTTCGCATGAGCACTATACCCTACACTTCGGCGGTAAGATCTATAATGTATGTGATGCTATGTACCCGACCAAATGTAGCTTACGCGCTTAGCGTAGTGAGCCGGTATCAGTCAAACCCAGGTGAGAACCACTGGACAGCTGTTAAGAACATTCTGAAGTACCTGAGAAGGACTAAAGAACTGTTCCTGGTATTTAGTAATGAGGACCTCCAGGTGGAGTCCTTTACCGATTTGAGCTTCCAGAGTGACAAAGATGACAGCAAGTCTGTCTCGGGTTTTGTGTTTACCCTCAACGGAGGGGCGATCTGTTGGAAGAGTTCCAAACAGGACACCGTCGCAGACTCGACGATGGATGCTGAATACATTGCTGCCAACGATGCGGCACAGAAGCCGTCTGGATTAAGAAGTTCATTACTGAACTTCAGGTGGTTCCATCCTTTGTTAACCCAATACCTGTATATTGTGACAACAGCGGAGCTATATCTTTAGCAAGGGAACCATGGTCCCATCAGAAATTCAGGCATATCTTGAGGCGGTATCACCTGATCAGGGAGATCATTGATCACCAGGAAATCGAGGTATGGAGAGTGGACACAAAAGACGACACCGCAGATCCATTCACCAAGACCCTTCCTCAAGCACAGTTCGAGAGACTTTTTGAGATGTTGGGTATTCGATACGCCAACAACTGGCCCTAGAGCAAACGTTGGGTACTCGATACGCCGATATATATGGCCTCAGTGCAAGTGGGGGATTGTTGGATATGTATGCCCTAGAGGCCATTATTGTATATGTATACATTTGGATGCTTGGACATATATATGTACAGGACAGTCTTGCTCAATATGATAGTATACTATCTGGTTTGATTTTATCTTAACACGTGTATGTCTTACTTGCTATTACATATCTTTTATACATGTTGATAAAGCCCGTAGGATTATTGCTAGACTACCTGTACTGTGATGGCGATCATATATGTGGGAGCTGGGTAGTCGGTACGCATATCCTTAAATGGTCCCTAGTCGTGGGAGTATCAAGACTGGGCATCGATATACCGGAGTAAACTAGTGTATACGTTTCTAGACCCCCGACGAGGGGCGATGATATGGTCCCACAACCTTTGGTCTTCCGCTCCTAAAATCGTATACAGGTGCTCACTGGGGTGAGTACACCGGACGGACTCGCCGAGAACTTCCAGATGGTACGATATCTATCGTCAGGTGGAAGTTCTCTGGTGACATGAGTACATGTTAGTCTTTAGACCTGAGATCGGCATTTGTCTCGTGTGAGTTCCCACTGTGCTTTGATCACAACCCTACCACGGCTCTTCTGAGTCGTGCAAACTGGTTTTGATTGGGTACAGTCCAGAGCCACATAGAGACAGTGAGCAATTGTCGGTATAGGGAGTCAATATCGCACTGTGTTCGATTGGTCATGACCATAAGACCTTGGCTAAGGCAATTGGGATTTACTGATAGGCTGATCAGTGGTTTCCCGGATTGGTCCTGAGCCACATCAGCACGAATTACCGGGTTATTAGGGTTGGACGTTTACCACCCCCCGAACCCGGTATGCGATACTCTCAGATGAATAAACCGGACTGTACGGAGATTGTCACAGATAGACTCTGTAAGGATCCGGATGAGTTTGCTTGTCGGCCTTCCTTTTCGATAGGTACCTGGGTAGCCATTACGTATAGCTAGTGCCGCTGACGTGCTTGTGGTTATGGATTCATCCAGTAACTCGCTGCCGGCGTACTGTCGAGTCTTTAGATCCCCACACAGAGGGTTTCCCTGGTTCAGGAGAAATGATGTAGTAGCCGTATTGGATACGTGCAGGGTTCCAATCGATTGATGTACTTTGTACCCGGACTTTCGATCGGATAGTTGGTAATACTGGCCGGCTCAGTTTTGAGCCAGATTAATAAATCAGGTATTGATTTGATAATTTACCTATATGTATTTCGATATGTATATTCTAGTATTACGTTCTTCGTGTTATTTTATTTCTTTGGGCATTCGTGTTTTTATCCGAATGCAGGTATGTATATACAGCAGACTGTAATTCGTATTTTATTACAGATTACCTTCTAGAAGGTGGACGCCTCATCATGGCTTTTCCATTTATTGATAAATGGAAATGAGGTGGAAATTAAGGAGAGGGGGCATGGTGAGAGGCATGGCTTCAATAGTTGACAAATGAATTCTTAATTCATTTATGGTTACTATTGAAGCATGGCTACACTTGTTTATTCATAAAAATTCATACACAAAATCTTGGTGTTGGTTTTTCTCTCTCATGCATGCTTCATTATTCTTGAGCTCCCATTTTTGCTTCACCCTCCTCCCTCCTTTTGAGTTTCATCCACCTTCATCATCTTCCTCTTCACTACCCTCTCATGAGTTGAGAAACAAGTGAAGAGGAAAGATAGAGATAGTAAAACACATAGAACTCCACACTACATCCTAAACAACTTGGATTAGCAACCCAAATTCTCTAGTTGCTCCTATTGACACTTAGTTAGGAACTAGAGCCATGGATCACATCCCTCGGGTGGATCATCTACGACAAAGGAGGACCGGAGAACAAGCTCGATCCCGGAGAACTAATGGAGCGGGAAAAGAAGATCAAGCATGTTCAAGGTGGCCACTAGGAGCATATAATGAGGAAAGAAGACCGATGGACTTGGATCGTTTGGTGAGACTTCTTTCATAGTAGATAGCACTACTAGTTTAGCTAAATAGGTTTATGGTAAGATCCAGGTTTATTGGGTTATCCTATTGCTGTTTTTGAAACCCTAGAAAATTTTTGATCCGCAAACCGCCACGTTCGTTGGTGTTGGGGTAAAAATTTACACCCCGGTTGACCAAGTCAAAATCAAAGTCAACCCCAAGTCAAGTGGGCCCAAGCCCAGATCAAGCGGGTCAATGCCCGGGTCGAGCCTGAACATGAACCGGCCGGCCTCCCCCATGCCAAAATAAAAATTTTGTAATAAATAATTTTGGTGTATTTATTTTATTTTATTTTATGAATAAATGTAAGAAAAATGGGCATAAAGACAAATTTTTGTAAAGCTCATGTTTTATGTGCAAAAGAAATGAGCACATGATGCATGGGATGGGAAAATGTCATTTTGTAAAGCTCAAGGGGCTATATGTAAAATTTGTAGCCTATAAAGGCAAACATGATGAAAATATCTATAACAACAATTCATTCTCCCCAAAATTCTAGGGTTTGTGCCTCCTTCCCCTTTCTCAAGGGTCTAAAATCTTCTTCCTCTTTTTTAATTAAATCAAGAGTTTAACTCTTCCTTTCTCAAAAAGCAGTTTTTCACCAAAAACCCCACAAAGGGGAGCTCGGATCTCCCATCAAATCTTTGAAAGGGGAGATTTTGAATCTTACTCCCGTTTTCCCCAAGAGCCGGCCAATCGAGAGGAAGAAAAAGGAGACCCGTCTCCAAATATCCCACGTTGGGAGGATCCAAGGCTCAAAAGAAGAGCCAAAGATTCCTAGGAGTTTAACTCCTTTCTAGATCTGTTGGAGTTTAACTCCATAAATTAAATTTCTGTTAGGATTTCAACTCCAAAACCCGTTGGGAGTTCAACTCACCAACCTAGGGCTAAGCCCCTTCCCACTGGTGTTCTTCATGGTCGCGTGTCGCGCACATGACCTGTGGGCGCCCAGGGGTCGCTTGCCGTGCATATGACCCGCGGGCGCCCAGCGGTCGCATACCATGCACATGACCCGTGGGCGCCCCGCAGTCGCGTGCATGGCATGTGACCCAGGGCATTAAAGCGCCCACATGCGCGCACGTAACCCGCGGGCACTAAAGCGCCCACGTGCGTGCATGCCCCGCGATCGCGTGCAGCGCACGTGACCCATAGGCACTATAGCACCTACGTGCGCCCCACGCGACCCGCTCAGCACCTAGCAGTAGCATGCAGCATACGTGACCCGCGGGCGTCTCGCGGTCGCGTGTTGCGCACGTGACCCGCTAGCACCCAGCGCCCACGTGCTGCGCACGCGACCAGCGAGTGCCAAGCGCTCACGCGCTAGGCACGTGACCCGTGGGCACCATGCACCTACGTGCCACGCACGCGTCTTTAAGACGCTCCTCCCCCCATTTTTTCATGCACTCCACACCAAAACATGTCCCTCGTTGGGAAAAAATTTTCTAACGGGGCGTTGCCCCATACCCTGCAAGGGGGCTACTAGCCCCATTGACCCCCAGCCCGCTATCCGGGTAGCAGGACCCCCGTAAAAACTCTGCAGGGCCCCCGATATATCCAATTCCCCTTCAAAACACAATACTGCATATTGAGTTCGCATGACCAGTTTGACCCGTCAATCGGAGGTTCTCTCGCTCCAAAGGCGAGGGTTAATTAACGGCAGCTTAGTCCGCGGCTGCCGGAGATTCGGATACCCACGATCAATAAACCCCCGTCTACCCTGGGCAGGGGGAATCTATAGTACGCCTGACAAGCGACGCGTATTCCATCTCATTGGGGTGACGAAAACACCCTACAGATTCTGGCACGCTCGGTGGGACCTTTCTCTCCTCCCATATCTCGTATCAAGTGTTCATGCAAACTCATTTAACATATATGCCGATGTTTGTACTGAAATAATGTTTTTCCGTGCAGCAATCAACTTTCAACGACAATGTCTCCTAAGATG
This sequence comes from Agapanthus africanus, assembly GCA_030015575.1. Classification (NCBI taxonomy): domain Eukaryota; kingdom Viridiplantae; phylum Streptophyta; class Magnoliopsida; order Asparagales; family Amaryllidaceae; genus Agapanthus; species Agapanthus africanus. Next base: position 468,988,931 of record JASDDO010000022.1, read on the forward strand.
GATCCAGCTTCTGATGCGACCCCGATTCCGTAAGTGGTCAAGTTCAATGCTCGTGTGGTTCTCCCCGCAAGCCTCAGTCGACAGTGGGAGGAACTGCCCCGCCAGTTTGGTTCCGTCATCATCTGCCCTGCCGGAAGCGCTCATCTGGCAGAAATCCCGGCAAAACAGATGGCCAAGCCGGTCTCAAGGGGCAAGAGACCGAATGTTGTGATCGCTAAGGCACCATAATCGAAACTTAAGACGGTGTCTGAACGACTCTCTGGTGCTCTAGCTGGGGGCAAGACTTCCAGTACAAAAGGCAACATCAAATGTTGCGGACGAGCTCAGGCGTTGACTCCAACAAATGCACAATCAGGCGTATCTCCAAAGCCCTCCATCGCCCGGTCTACGGCGGCTTCTCGATGAGCCGTAACCAGCCAAGTGCTCAAAACAAAAAGGCTGATACAGAAGCGGCTCAGGTATCGAGCCAACAAGAGGGCCAAGACTCCGGCCAAGTGGAATCTTGTGAGATTCTAAGAGCAGAGTCATCTTGCGACGACGGCTGAGTCGGCCGTAAAAATCAGCAATTCCTTCGGACCTCTGAAGTGGGTTCATAAAAATGCCATGACCGTCAGAATCAAGAAGACAGCGGTCCGAACGTTGCTACAAAGAGACGTGTCCTGGCCCCAATACAAAAAGTATGACACTGTCTCTTCAAGAGTCCACCAGGCGCACTGTGCCGTGCGAAACAGCGAGGCACAACCAAAAAGGAAGGGTCAACACCATTCAAGAATCCGACCAGGCCAGCCGCCTTCAGTCGACTGCCCGTTACCGAAACAGGAGGGTCAAGACAGTGATCCGTGAAATCAGCCGCCGATAATAAAAAGACGGCTGGATATGTTATCCATACAGTCTATATGGTGGGTGGGTGCCCCAGCGACAACTTTCACAGCAAAAGCAAGGATAGGGTCACCACATCCCAAGCCCAATCTAGCTTGAATGTGGTTGCTACTTCCCAAGAACAGCCACCTCCTCTGGATGATGAAAACCCTCTCGAAGAGGATGATAGGCAGAAAGACCCCTCAATCCATGTAGAGTCAAGGTTAGACAGTGAGGAAGAGCTGACTTTCCGCCCCAGGACCGCGGAGCAAGAGCTGCTTCAAGAGCTTCGAAAACAGCTCAGGAACAAAGATAAAGAGATGGCCAAGCTCTATTCGAAAATCGACGACCTAATGAACGTTGTGATGTAACTTACAGCTCAAATTGCTCGAGCGCCTCCTAATAAAGCACAAGTCACAACTCGTGAACCGGATGATGACAATCCGAAGCGGCCGATGCCTGTCCCTTTGGGTCCAAGATTGGTCGAGCCGAACGAAAACCGGCCACATTCCGCTTCTGGGGACACCTTGGCCCCAGATAGCACTATCCCGCTAACACAAGATCGGATAATGGATTTGGTCACCAGCAAGGTTAAAACATTGGTGGCTGAAGCTCAGAAAGAAATTGGCAGTAGTGGGCGGCCATATCCCGCACAGTACGATCTGATCGAGTTCCCGAGCGGCTACGTCATTCCTAAGTTCGGAAGATTTGACGGGACGAGAAATGCAAATCAGCACGTCGCCCACTTTAAAGCATCGTGCGGAAATACAGGGGGCAATGATGCGCTCCTTCTTCGTCAGTTTGTCAACAGCCTGACCGGTGTCGCTTTTGACTGCTATGCGAGTATACCAGACGGGTCCATCATTACCTTTGCCCAAATAGAGTCTCTATTTTGGCAAAGGTTCATGAGTGTCAGTGATAAAATCACCATTGCTGACCTTGTGAGGACCAAGCCGGGAAAGAATGAAAGCGACGCCGACTTTATCGCCCGATGGCATAATCTCACAGTCAAGTGCGAACCGCCGCTGGAGCAGGACCAGTCCGTCAGCCTTCTCATTGGGAACCTCAGCAATTGTATGGTCCTGTTCTTGTGTACAGCAGGACTCAAAACGTTTCAAGAGCTAACCAAGAAAGTCCAAATGCTAGAACGCTCGAAGCAAGAGTCTACTCCGGACTCTCAGAGAGACAAGACTTGGAAAAGCAAGCGGGACGACAACCGTAGAAGCGGGAGTTCCAGCAGTACCAATGTCTTCAATGCGTCCGACAATGAAGACAAGCAAAAGGCAGGTGATTCCAAAACCAACCGGCCTCGAAAGCCATTGCTGGGAGGAGAAGGGCTTTCCCTAGGGGAGAAAAAGAACAAGGTTTACTCTTTTAGAAGGGACAAGGTCCGCAAGATATTCAAAGATGCCTTGAACAATGGTCTACAATTGCCGGAGTCGAAGAGACACCACGAAGCAAAACTGATCGACAATCCCCTGTATTGCCCGTACCACAGAGTAGTGAGCCATGAGATCGAGGATTGCTATATCTTCAAAGACTAGGTCGAGAAGCAGTACAAGGCCGGAGAGATCGATCTGTCCAAAAGTGTGTTGGTGAACAATCAAGTTGCAACCACCAACTTTATACAGACAGAAGTTGAAGCCTTCTGGAAGCAGACAGCCGAACCCGCTATCTTGGGAAATGAAATGGACTCACCGCAGCTTCCGTAGGGTACGCACATATCTAATAAGACGAAGAAGATGATAAAGCTACTTCGAAAAGAGCCCAGGACGGAATAGGAAGGGCAGAAGAAGCCTACCATTCCAGCTGCCAATGCGGCTCCATCAGGCTCAAAATCCAAAAAGCTCAAGAAGAAGAAAAGTGCAGCTCAGCACGAAAAAGTGTCTGCAGGGAGATCGACCATTCAAAAATATATCGATTCCCTCGAAGACTATGAACAGAAGAAAAGAACTCTGATTCAATTAAAGAAGTTCCTCCCTATAGAAGCGACTGAAATTCTGGAGGAGTTAGAGGAAGACTCTAGTGAAGAGATCCCTATAGTGACCTGCTATGCCATCCATCTTGGCAGCGACTCTGAGGAGGAACTCTGTTTTCCCGAAGAGGACGAGGAGCTTGCCACAAGGGCCAACCAAATCCAACTCAGAAGCGGCAGGGCTCTGCCGCCAAATCAAGGCAATGCCCCAAAAGGAAAGGAAAAACAGGTGGCTAATGAGGAAGATGGCAGGGAACCGGCTAATGAATACTCAAGTCCTTCCTCGGTGGACTATAATGTCTTGGCTCATCTCTGAAAGCTCTCGTCCCTCCCGAGCATCTACGATGCCTTGGTCCTATCTAAGGAGCTTAGAGATGTTCTTATTCACGCTCTATAAAACCCCGAGCGGTATCAGGCTTGCTTTGCGGAAATTAATATGAAAGAAGCCCAGTACGCTTTGCATGCCGCCGCAGTCACGTTTAAGGACGAAGACTTGCTACTGGGCATGGCTGAGCATAATCGGTCGCTTTATGTGACTGGGTACAGTGACGGAGATAGGATTAATCTCATATTGATTGATCCAGGGTCCTCAGTGAACATCATGAACTTGCGAACTCTGAAGAGTTTGTCAATGGACGTCCGACACCTGTCAAGGGAAATGATTGTCATTCAAGGCTTCAGTCAAAACTGCCAGCAAGTTCTGGGGTCTATAGCTTTGCCAATCAAATTTGTGGATCTGCAAACTGAAGCTAAGATATACGTGATCGATGCTGACACGTCTTATAAAATTCTCTTGGGACGGCCGTGGCTCCACGATTACAGCATCGTTCTGTCAACTCTCCATCAATGCATGAAGTATACTAAAAATGGAGAGGAAAGACGCATTGATGGAGACATCCTTCCGTTCGGTATGCATGAAGTCCGATATGAAGATTCTCGGTACTTTGTGAACCTCCAAAGTGCTGACCCACAGCTGACCAAAGACAGAATAGCCCCGAAACTCAAAAGCAAGTCTGAGCCAGCTATCACTTTCAAAAGCAGAAACCCCCATGTGCGTCCGCGTTTCGGCAGTGACACTGATAAGTCCCGTTGGACGTCCGTCCTTCCGTAAAACCCGCCCTCATTTCAGTAGCGATACGGACGAATCTGATACTGAAGGCCCATCCGACAGCAAAATCCACCTTCGTTTAGGCAGTGACACTAAAGAATCAGAAGGAGAGGATCCATCTTGCAACAGATGTGCAAATCGGGCTATCATGCGAACAGCGAAGCTACGAGAGACCTTCGAAGTTGAAGAAGGGTCCCTAGCCATCACAAGGCTGCCGGAGCGGATATGCAAAGAGCTTGATGCATTGTCGGTCTCTACCGTGGACCAGCTGAAAACTTTCTATGTTCCCGGGAAGAAAAGTGGATAGAAGGGCATCCTGTTTTATGGGTCAAATCCTGTTGTGCATCCGGACGATTTGTCTGTCGCGTGCCTTCCCTATGAGAGTGGCATAAGGGCCGTCCTCAATCCCAGATACTATGCGCCCGAGATGCGGGAATATTTCAAAAGGTGCGGATGCCAGTTATATCAAACGGAGTCCGAAGAAAAGTTTTATGAAGGGCTATGGCATCCACATCAGGTCCGAGAACTCATCGATGGAAGAATTCCAGATAGACGGGGCATAGGTTTCATCCAGCCTGATTCTAAGGCATGCTACATGATCCATGTTGGTGAAGCCAGCGAAAGATCAAATGATGATGACGAGCTAGCCGAGCCAGAAGAAGCTCCTCAAGAGCTCGAAGACGGCGGACAAGCAACCTTTGACGAGCTAACCGAGATTGACTTAGGAACGCCCAATAATCCAAGGCCGACCTACATCAGCTCACTCTTGTCAGAGGAAATGAAAGAGCGGATAATCGCCCTGCTGCATGAGTTCGTTGACTGCTTCGTGTGGACGTACAAAGAAATGCCTGGCATTTCCCCTAAAGTGGTCATGCATAAGCTGGCTATATCTCTAGATGCTAAACCAGTCAAACAAGCTCCTCGAAGAATGAGAAGGGAACTGGAAGAAAAGGTCATCGAGAAAACCAAGAAACTCATCGATGCTGGCTTCATCAGGGAAGAGAAATATGCGGACAGGATCGCATGCATAGTCCCAGTGAAGAAGAAAAATGGGCAGATCCGAGTTTGTGTCGATTTCACGGACCTCAACAAGGCATGTCCTAAAGACGACTTTCCGCTAACGGTCATGGAAATGATGGTCGATGACACCTCAAATTATGAGCTGTTCACCTTTATGGATGGCTCGTCTGGATATAATCGAATCAAGATGTTGCCTGAGGATGAGAAGCACACAGCATTTCGAACCCCGATCGGAATATATTGCTACAAAGTGATGTCGTTCGGACTGAAGAACGCAGGTGCTACATATCAAAGAGCAATGACCAATATCTTTGATGACCTAATCCATAAAGTCATCGAATGCTATGTTGATGATTTGGTCGTCAAGACTAAAGCCAAGACCGATCACATCCAGGATCTTAGGACCGTTCTTACTAGACTGAGGGAATACGATCTGAAGATGAATCCTCTAAAGTGCGCTTTTGGCGTGTCATCGGAAAAAATTCTAGGCTTTATAGTCCGACATCGAGGGATCGAAGTTGACCCATTAAAGATAAAAGAAACCATAAAGATGCCCCCTCCAAATAGTCTGACGCAGCTAAGATCTTTTTAAGGGAAGCTTGCTTATATACGAAGGTTTATCTCAAATTTATTGGGAAGTAGGCCCTTCTCAAAGCTCATGAAGAAAGGAGCTCCTTTTGTCTGGGACGCCGAATGTCAGGAAGCATTCGAAAGCATCAAAAACTACTTGTTGCACCCTCAAGTGCTGGCCGCTCCCATTCCAAATAAACCGCTGATTCTCTACACTGCCACGCTAGATGAATCACTCGGTGCGCTCCTTGCCCAGAACAACGAGGAGGGAAAGTAAAATGACCTCTACTACCTCAGTCGAACTCTAGTCGGGGCGGAACACAACTATTCCCCGATCGAAAAGCAATGCCTGGCTCTGATATTCGCCGTGAACAAGCTGAGGCACTATCTTCTTGCTCATCGGGTTATGTTGATCTCAAAGGTAGACCCGCTCAAACACTTAATGACCAAGGCAAGCCTAGCCGGCAGAATGGCAAGATGGGATGTCATGCTGCTTGAGTTTGACATAGCTTATACTCCTCAGAAAGCAGTAAAAGGGTAAGCTCTTGCAGAATTCCTTGCTGCTCATCCGGTTCCAGAAGGGTCACCGCTCAATTGCGAGTTACCCGACGAACAAGTGCTGCATCTCCAGGAAGGTGAGCCATGTTGGGAGCTCTACTTCGACGGAGCCTCATCAATGAGGAGCTCCGACAAATAAAGCATCCCGGAGATAAAAGCAGGGATAGGATTGGTGTTCATCACTCCTTCGATGGGAACCCTACAGCGTTCTTTTGCTCTTACCGAGCCTCGCACAAACAACGAGGCTGAGTATGAAGCTCTGATAGCTGGTCTGGAGCTCGCCATAGAAATGGAAATCCTTCAGCTACGGGTTTACGGTGACTCCCAGCAAGTCGTCAACCAAGTAAGCGGCGACTATAAGATATAAAAACCTGAGTTAGCTCGGTACAGAAGCCGGGTGGTGGAGCTTATGAAACAGTTCACCCATATTGAGCTGATGAAAGTTCCTAGGGCGTTGAATGGAAAAGCTGACGTACTCGCTCGCTTAGCTAAGGAGCTGGCTAATCCTGACATGGAAAAAATTTTGATCACAGTCAGGAGCTGGCAAATTCTACCCCCAGTCTCTCTACGAGAAGAGGAAAGCGCGGAACAGAAGAGCAGTCCTGCTGAAGAAGCTTCGATCATCCAAGACGAGCCCGATTGGAGAGAACCCTTCATAGAGTACCTCCGATACGACAAGCTGCCCGAAGGAAAATCTGTAAGGATTCAGCTAAAGAAGAGAGCACTCCGATACGTGTTTGTTAATGACACGTTATACCGCAGGTCATATGACCAACTCTGGCTCAGGTGTCTGTCATTGGCCGAAGCCCAAAAGGTCATAAAAGAAGTTCACTCGGGCGTTTGCGGTGCTCACCAATCTGGCCCTAAGATGCGACTTCAAATTAAATGTCTTGGGTATTACTGGCCCACCATGATACGGGATTGCGGAGAGCATGCAAAGAAATGTTATATCTGCCAAATTCACGATGATTTCATTCATAAGCATCCCAATCCGTTGCATCCTACGATGGCGTCGTGGCCCTTCGAATTCTGGGAACCGACATAGTTGGCCCAATTGATCCTCCATCATCCAGAGGCCACCGGTTCATATTGGCCGCAACTGACTATTTCTCCAGATGGGCTAAAGCTGTCCCGCTAAAATAAGTCAAGACAGAAAACATTCTGACGTTCTTCCAGCATAATATTCTATACCGCTTCGTACACCAAGAAGAATCATTTCTGACAACGGGCCTTCTTTCAAGAGCTTCAAAGTCTCAAGGTTCGCTACTCAGCATAAGATAGACTGGAGATATTCCTCCATCTATAATCCAAGAGCCAATGGGCTAGCCGAAGCCTTCAATAAGACTCTATGCAAGCTCCTGAGGAAAAATGCTTCAGCCAATAAGAGAGACTGAAATCTTAAACTTCACGAGGCGTTGTGGGCATATCGTACCATGCACCATACTCCAACTCGGTCCACTCCATACACATTGCTCTTCAGAGTGGAGGCGGTCCTCCCCCTCGAAGTCGAAGTTCCAAGCTTAAGAATGGTCGTTCAGCACGAGTTGACGAAGGAGGAAAACGTGCTCCTTCGGCTTGAAGAGCTTGACGCCCTCGAGCCGAAGGAGGAAAACGTGCTCCTTCGGCATGCCAAGGGAAAATTCGAGCCAAACTGGGAAGGACCATACGTCATCGAGATAGAGTTTGATGGAGGATCCTACCAGCTGATAAATACCAAGGGAGAAAGGCTCATGCCACCTATCAATGGCCGATATCTCAAGAAATGTTACGTGTGAATGCTCCAAGTCGCAGGGGAATTGAACACACAAGCCCTACGGTCTAGATCATACATCCTGTAAAACTGTACACAATCTACGGGCGTAAACGACCCCTATCTCTCCCAAGTCCTGCCGGTGAGACTACTTTTAAAGTCCCACCAACGAAAAAAAGGTATGTCCACAAGCAAAACGGGCATAGATGAAAACCCGGAAGGGCTCCATGAGTAAAAAAAAGCAGGACTGCCGACGAGTTTGTGAAAACCCGAAAGGGTGCAAACTCATGAAAAGAGATAAAATACACTGGAAAAGTCCTCTCGACCTTGTGAGGAGAAAATCCCTGCGTGAGATCCTTACGACTCACAAAGGAGCAACACACTTAGGAATCCTCACGATTCCTAAGAAGAACATAAACCTGTGAGATCCTCTTGACTCGTAGGGAGAAAATGCTTTTATGAGACCCTTACGGCTCATAAAATTAAAAAGCCTTAGGTGATAGGGATCTAAACCTGTCTCCTGAGCCATCGCCCCCCAACGGGCAACGGCAAATGATGAGTCGCTCCTGGCATTTCGCTTCAGTGTTAGCAGTGCTGATGCCGATCCAAAGACCAAATCCCAAGTCCTCCCGGGGTAAATGATGAGTTGCTCCTAGCATTATTCCAATGCGGCAATGTTGATGCCAAACAAGATCCAAATTCCAAGTCTCCAAACAGGGAATGATGGGTTGCTCCTGATATCATATTCCAGTGTAGCGATGCAGACGCTAACCAAAATCCAATTTTCTAAAATTCTCCCAGCCCTACGGCTAGTCCCCAAATTGACTACCGTATACAATCCACGGGCTCAAATAATTCTCATCACACCCAAGCCCCACGGCAATCATAAGCCCCACGGCTGGTCTCCGCCCTTGGAATTATGCTCTATTTGGGAAGACCCGCTCATGTGTCCTCACGATACATAAGGATAACAAACTTACGGGATCCTCACGACTGTAAGAAAACACCTTCATGTGATCCTTACGACTTATAAAGGAAAAACACACTTGGGGTCCTCACGACTCCTAAGGAGAAAATACACATGCGGGATCCTTTCGACTCGTAGGGAGAAAATGCTTTTAGGACCCTTATGGCTCATAAAATTGAAAAAGCCTTAGGTGACAGGGACCTAAACCTGTCTCCTAAGCCATCGTTCCCCAACAGGAAAAGGAAAATGATGAATTGCTCCTGGCACATGTGCTTCAGTGTTAGCAACGCCGATGCCTATCCTAACTCCAAAATTCCAAACTCCAATCCAATAGACCCCTAAGTCTTTAAACTGGGGATAGATGACCCCTAAGTCGTTAAACTGGGAATGAGGGAAATCTCCTCATGGCAGATGATGATTCGCTCCTGGTACCATATTCCAGTGCAGCGGTGCTGATGCCAAACTAAAACCAAAATCCCCAAATCCTGTCATGGCAGATGATAATTCGCTCCTGGTACCATATTCCAGTACAGCGGTGCTGATGTCAACCCAAATCACATCAAATCGGCAAAACAACCAATGACCTCCCTGGCAGAATCAAGCTCCACCTCGGAAATAAGTCAACTTCATCCCTGGCACCGCAAGAAGTGGAACAAGTCAAATCAAGTCACCGACCATCTAAATCGCTAAAAGGGCAGCACCGACCGTCCAAGTCTCAAAAAGGGCAGCACCGACCGTCCAAGTCGCAAAAAGGGCAGCACCGACCGCCCACGTCGCTAAAAGGGCAGAATCGACCGTCCAAGTCGCAAAAATGGCAGCACCGACCGTCCAAGTCGTAAAAAGGGCAGCACCGACCGTCCAAGTCGCTAAAAAGGCAGCACCGACCGTCCAAGTCGCAAAAAGGGCAGCACCGACCGTCCAAGTCGTAAAAAGGGCAGCACCGACAGCCCACGTCGCTAAAAGGGTAGAACCAACCGTCCAAATCGCTAAAAGGGCAGCATTGACCATCCAAGTCATAAAATGGCAGCACCGACCGTCCAAGTCGCAAAAAGGGCAGAACCGACCGTCCAAGTCGTAAAAAAGGCAGAATCGACCGTCCATTTCGTAAAAAGGACAGTGCCAGCTTCCCAAAAGCGGTAACCAAATCAAGTCGCCTCCACGTGAAAGAAGATCCATCAATTTCATGCAAACGACCCACATGTGTGGTGTGCATTTATTGATGTGGGCAATTTTTTGGGGTAAAAATTTACACCCCGGTTGACCAAGTCAAAATCAAACTCAACCCCAAGCCAAGTGGGCCCAAGCCCAGATCAAGCAAGCCAATGCCCGGGTCGAGCCCGAGCATGGAGCGGCCAGCCTCCCCCATGCCAAAATAAAAATTTTGTAATAAATAATTTTGGTGTATTTATTTTATTTTATTTTATGAATAAATGTAAGAAAATGGGCATGAACCCAAATTTTTGTAAAGCCCATGGCTTATGTGCAAAAGAAATGAGCACATGAGGCATGAGATGGGAAAAATGCCATTTTGTAAAGCCCAAGGGGATATATGTAAAGTTTGTAGCCTATAAAGGCAAACATGATGAAAATATCTATAACAACAATTCATTCTCCCCAAAATTCTAGGGTTTGTGCCTCCTTCCCCTTTCTCAAGGGTCTAAAACCTTCTTCCTCTTTTTGAATTAAATTAAGAGTTTAACTCTTCCTTAAGAAGTAGTTTTTCACCACAAAACCCATAAAGGGGGGCTTGGATCTCCCATCAAATCTTTGAAAGGGGAGATTTTGAATCTCACTCCCCTTCCGCCAAAAGCCGGCCAACCGAGAGGAAGAAAAAGGAGACCCATTTCCAAAAATCCCACGTTGGGAGGATCTAAGGCTCAAAAGAAGAGCCAAACATTCCTTGGAGTTTAATTCCTTTCTAGATCTGTTGGAGTTTAACTCCATAAATTAAATTTCTGTTAGGAGTTCAACTCCAAAACCCTTTTGGAGTTCAACTCCCCAACCTAGGGGCTAAACCCCTTCCCGCTGGTGTTCCTCATGGTTGCGTGCCGCGCACGTGACCCGCGGGCGCCCAGCGGTCGCGTGCCGCGCACGAGACCCGTAGGCGCCCCGCGGTCGCGTGCATGGTACGTGACCCGCGGGCGCTAAAGCGCCCAATGGTCACGTGCAGCGCACGTAAACCCGGGCATTAAAGTGCCCACGTGCACGCACGTGACCCGCAGGAACTAAAGCGCCAACGTGCGCGCACGCCCTGCGATCTCGTGCACGTGACCCGCGGTCGCGTGCAAGGCAAGTGACCCGCAGGCATTATAGCACCCATGTGCACTCTACACGACCCGCTCTGCACCTAGTGGTCGCGTGCAGCGTACGTGACCCACGGGCGCCTCGCGGTCGCGTGCTGCGCACGTGACCTGCTAGCACCGAGCGCCCACGTGCTGCGCACAGCGACCAGCGAGCACTAAGCGCTCACGCGCCAGGCACGTAACCCATGGGCAACATGCACCTACGTGCCACGCACGCGTCTTTAAGAAGCTCCTCGCCCCATTTTCTCATGCACTCCACACCAAAACACGTCCCTCGTTGGGAAAATTTTTCTAACGGGGCGATGCCCCGCACCCTGTAGCCCCCTTGACCCCCAGCCCGCTATCCGGTTAGCGGGACCCCCGTAAAAACTCTGCGGGGCTCCCGATATATCCAATTCCCCTTCAAAACACAATACTGCACATTGAGTTCGCATGACCAGTTTGACCCGTCAATCGTAGGTTCCCTCGCTCCAAAGGCGAGGGGTAATTAACGGCAGCTTAGTCTGCGGCTGCTGGAGATTCGGATACCCACGATTAATAAACCCCCGTCTACCCTGGGCAGAGGGAATCTATAGTACGCCTGACAAGCGACGCGTATTCCCATCTCATTGGTGTGACGAAAAACACCCTATAGTTGGCTTGGGCATTAAGGTAGCCCAACACCATGTACCCGCAGACGGTTCCTCCTCACTCCTCGAATCAGGTATACTCATCATTCAGAACCGAGAACACCCATAGTGGACATCAAATATCATGTCAGGAAAACCGTAAATCTCATGAAACATCATATGAGAACATGGTACTAATAGCAATGTATGTATGATGCTGATATGATGTATACTAGTACAATAACGATAGCATAACTACAAATTAAGAATGTAATACAATGTAGTTATTCATGGCAATTTCTATAGTGTGCGTATCATTGCAATTACCAACGGTGTGTGTGGGCATATGAATCAGTGCTTGTGCGACATGAACCGTCGGTAATGGTGCAGTGTCTGATTGAGGATACGTCAATGCATAACATGTAATGGGATGCACACTATGATACTCATGCACAATCACAAATTTATAAGCATGAAGTATAGAGTTTGTAACTAGAATCTCGCCATCGGCGCTTAACGCCATACAAGCGATTCCCCCGTAGATGTTAAATCTACTCACCGGACGGTCTCGAGCTAATGGAATCCAGCCACTTCCTTTCCTTTGCTTGCCACATCTGAAGTCCCCGCAAACGATCCTAGCATCGTACAAAACCATAACACATGAGGTAAATAAACTTTCCGATAAGACACGGACACATACTCAAAACTAACGAACCAACTCCCACAAGCTATCATGTGTTAGCTTAGCGGGCTAAACGTGTGCAGTGACATCCTAGACCACCCCTAAGAATGCTAACCACACGAAACACCTAAACGAGAGTCGGATAAATCCGTATCGCACTTTATCGAAACCCTTGAAATATAGCAAAACAGTCCCAGATTTTCCTATACAAGCAATTAGGGAATGTTGCACATGCCAAAGGCCTACAGGTAGTCTAAGAGAACACTCGACCAAGACACACACCCAACACCTCCTGCTGGCCGCAAATTATGGCCAGATCGATTAAATCTGTGGCCAAGAGTGAGAGGGATGGGCTCAGGTTTTGGGATTGTGTTTGTGGCCTCTAGACTAGCTCTCAGTAGTGGCAACTTCCCAAAAAGACATCTAGGTTGATACCAGATTCGAACTGAAATCCTAGGCTTAAACAAATACAATACTTAACACTAAACCCAAAACATTAAGATATATTAGTGAAAATAGATAACAAGAAAACTTCCCTTAGAGCCTAATTAGGAGTTTTAGATCATTACCTCACCAAAACTTAGAAGAAACCCTAGCCATGCAAGCTCCAAGACATCTCAAGAGGGTTAAAAACGATTAATTGAGGGTTTAGTGATGTTTTATGGTGATTAGGCTCAAGGGTGAAGTAGAGAATTTGCAAGAGGAGAACTTGGAGAAAGAAGAAGAATAGAGAAATGAGAGGGTTGAAAGTCAAGAGAGAGAAATGAGGGGATGTCACGACCCAAATTTTGGATGTGACCGGCACTTAGATTGTATGACATCTAAAGTTGTCGACACAATCTGAGTAAGCCAAAAACCAAGATCAAAAAACCCTTTTTGAGAAATTTAGAAAATTTTAGTTTTTAAGTTAAAAGAATGAGGTAGCATGTCGAATGATTTTAAGAAATGAATTCTAAACAACTGATCTTTAGCATTTAAAATGTTCAACGGCTCTTCCTTGTTAATCATTAATAAAAGCAGTTGCAAAATGTTTAATTAAGTTGCATCCCTAGTTGGGAGCAAAATAACGCCAAACGGCGGAAATCAATACGCAATAGTAATACGACACCCCAGGCGAAGAATTTCATGCATATGTAAAGAAAGGATAAATCGACCCAACTAAATGATCTCACTTAGCCAAATTTAACATATACAAACATAGATCGTTCTAAGTCAAATATATAGGTCTGATGGAGAATTTCTAGATCCAAAATACATATAAAAAAATAGGAGGTTACTGCGTAGGTAATCCATCTAGCAAATAAGCGATAAAATTTGACAAGTGGATCCGCACTGCTGCTACATGTCCACGCGTCTCCTGCAAGGAACTATGCACAACGGGGATGAGTTGCCAACTCAGTGAATAAAACTAATATCTAACAGTTATATTGTAAGCATGCCGGAACACTGGTAAAATTAATAAGATAAGCATGATGTATAGTATCACATATGTAACACCTTAGAATGCGATTAGTGGTTGATCAAGCGATAATATAGTTTTTAGTAAAAAGTTTACCAAAATGGTTTTTAAATATTTTATAAAAATTAATGAATATTTTATTAGAATTTAATTTGGGCTTGCACACATATGTGCATGTTAACCTAGGGCTAATTTGGGGTAAAACCATGCTTAGTAGCCATGGTGCTTTAACCATTCCATTAGGGCATTATGTAATTTATTAAGTAATTTAGTTTTTCAAATTCAAAAAAAATAAAATGATTTTTATTTTCCTTTTGGGTTGACTTGAAGAGAGAAGAAGAGAGAGGGAATGATGAGGTTGAGCATGGGGGGACAAGCATGCTTAGCATTAAATAAGGAGAGGGGGAGAACCATGCTTGCTCCCATACCCCCTCTCACTCTCACTCTCTCTCTATTCTTTTTGAAATCCCATTTTCTTTCCCTCATATTTTCCCCCCTTCTCTCCCCAAAACAGAAACTTTTCTGCCCCTTCACCAAAACCCAACCCCAATCTTCAAAAATCCTCACTACCCTCACTAAAATTCATTTCACCCTTCTCTAAACTTAAGCCAAAGCCTATGGAGACCACTTGGAGCTAGGAAAGTTGGAGTTTTGAGCAAGTTTAGGAAGGTAGTTCTCTTCTTACTGTTAATTAGCTAGTTAACATGTTGTAGTGTCTTGTAGTTCCAGTTTAGAACCATAAAGTTTTACTTTTAGTGACGATATCGTATTTTAGTGTTTTAGTTAAGAATTATAGCCGTTTTGGGATCTGCTTTCACTCCCGATACTTCAGGAAAAAGTTGAGTTTACTGGAGCATGTTCACTAGACCTAGACCACACACACAAAGCACGAGACCCCTGTTCTTCTTTCAGGCCACAAATTAATGTGTTCTGGCCGCAAATTGCGGCCAGATGGGTGAGCTGTGTGTCGGGATTTGGTGGGTAGGCGTCTGTTGTATATTCAAGATGTTTGGTATATGCAACTTTTCTTATTTCAGCTCGTATCAAAATCTGGAACCTATTTCCTTGTTTTTAGTACTTTTAAACTTACGCGACACGTACATTATGTGTGTGGGTTTGGTGGTTGCTGTGTGTCACAGCGTGTCAGGGTGGTTTCAGACATTTGTACACACGTTTTGGTGTATCGGATGCACACGCGTTTAGCTTGCGACGTGAGTTTCTCGTTTGGTTTTGATATCGTATTTTTCCAGGATTTTAGCCTTATGTGTGTTGCTTTGTGTAAATTCTAGGGTCGCGGGCAGGGACTTCAGACGCCGCGAAGAAGGGGAAGCAGGTGGTCGGATAAACGTAGATCGAGATCACCGGTGAGCAGATTTAACATCTACGGGGAAATCGCCCGTATGGCGTTATGCGTCAGGGCTTGATAGGATATTGTAGTCGCGTGTTATATTCGTATATATATTGGTTGTGCATATGTACCATTGTACCATACCTCTCTTTTGTTGCATATAGACATAGTATTTATGAAACACCACACTATACTAACGATTCATGCAGCACAAGCACTAATTGCATGCTACACACACACCGTTAGTAATTGCCATGACACTCGCACTATAGATTTGCTATGAATCATTTAGCTTACCTCATCATTGATGATTAAACATGATTCTGTTCATACTTATTGTACACTCATACTTGCGTATGTACCACTTGTACATCCATATTGGCACACATACATATTGTACACTCATACTTGCGTATATACCATTTGTACATCCATATTGGCACACATACATATTGTACACTCATACTTGCGTATATACCACTTGTGCATCCATACTTATTGCACATATATAGATGATGCTGACTTTGGTTTTGGAGAATTGGGGACCGCATGAGATATTTTCAGAACTGGATCCATTTAAGAGAGCGGTTTTCCCTTAATATGTCATATCACTGTTCCATGTTGCATGATATTCGAATATGCTTATATTTCTATCATATGTCGCATACATCATGCTTTATGATTTTACGCATTGAGATATGTTGTTTTCATGAGATTTCTGGATTTGAGAACCGTGGCTATTTCAAAAGAAAGCATGTACTGTTTTAAAACCCCAGTTTCTCTTGATATGATATTTCAGTACGTCCACCATGCATTTTCTCGATTCTGAGACGTGTGACATGTGAAACCCGTTTCGAGGAGCTGGATGAGGCCGATTGCGGGTACATGGTGGACCCGGTAAGGTACCCCGGGGAAAGAAAGGGATGTCGCACAGTAGACAATAAGCCTGGCAGTAGGATCACTACCTACCGGTGATTGGTTGGACCTGGCGGTTATCCGGAGGATACTGACCAGAGTCGAGAAATGGATATGTGCCGACCCGTACTGCCGAGACCGAAGGCCGATTCCGCAGACGGAGCCCGTGGGCCGATCCGGACTGACGAAGCCCGATACATGAGGATTTGCGTGTCGATGTTGGACACGAGTATTTTATGATATTTTCGAGTGCCGATGTTGGGCACTCATGTTTCCATGAGATTTACAAGATTTGAGGGCCGATTAGATTGACAGCGCCTGAGTTTTTGGGATTTGGGGTGTATTTGGTAGACACCGGGTTTTTCCACGATGATGATTCGTGTAGATGATATTCTATCCCATGCTTAGCATTCATTGATATACATTGCATCCTGTAGTTGTAGTACTTGATAGAGTGCCGCGCATTATTATTGCATACCCAGATTATCATATTGATGTTATCAGATTACACATGTTAGAGTATCGCAGTACGTGCATACCTACGATTACCTGTATATGTTATTTACTATTCACGAGTTGGAAACTCACCCCCGTTGTGCCACAGTGTTTTGCAGGTTGACCCTCAGAGTAGTCGCGACAGGGCTACAATATTGTATCTTTTGTTGTGGATCCCGCTACAGTTTGGCGTGTGGGCCATTTTGCTTATAGGTGGGTTGCGGGTATCCGTTTATATTTCATTGTATATTCTATTGTATCTAGTACTCTCCATATACCATATCATGTATTGACTTAGAGACCAGTTGTGAGGACGACGTTGTATATTATTTGTACTCTGGATGTCGAGCTCATGCGAGCCGACTTTATTCATGCAGTTTTATCGTTTATGCTATTTTTCACTTAGTTTGTTCATTTCTTCACTATGGCATCATATACTATTCTCATAGTGATTGTTGCCGCCGTTGGGATTTTTCACTTATTTTGTTCATTTCTTCGCTATGGCATCATATACTATTCTCATAGTGATTGTTGCCGCCGTTGGGTGTGTTGCTCCTATTTGGGGATGCTTTATTCTTATTATCAGCCGTTTTACTTATATCATGTGTTGTACCCGTTTTCGGGGCTAGTTTTTACAAAGGAGGTGCTGCCGAAATTTTTAAGAAAATAACTTGAACTTTAACGATTTTTACTCAAGGTTTCCAAATGTTTTTAATAAATGTTTTCATCACTTTCTTCTTTAATGGTTTAAATTTCTGGGTTTTCGGTTTACATAAATTGCGCTACGCCTGTAGGCGTTCCGCGGTTTAAGTGCCGGTCATGGGCCGAACTTGGGTCGTGACAAAGTTGGTATCAGAGCCTAGGTTTTACCTTTCGGAGTGTAGGATGACCTTGGTATGATGGAGTAGGTAACTGAAGCAGAGTAGCGTAGCGTGTGTATGTTCCGCGGCATACTCACGATACGGTACTCCGCCTAAGTGACCTTATGGCTTTTTGGATGAAATTCCTTCATAATTTTGCACATCCTTGTGATTCGATTTCCGTATTCTTATTGAATCTTGTTTTCATTTCCAGCCATTATGTCGCCGAAGACTGCGAGGGCACAGAGAGCGACCGTGAGAGCCGAGGGCAGAGTTGGATTGTCTGAGATGAGGACTGACCCGGGCGGTACGCTAGTTGTACCAAAGCAGATTGATCCCCCTTCGATAGACCATATTGCTATGCTAGGGGCCGGTATGCAGGATTTGCGCCAGATGATGGGCTCGTTAGTTGAGGCCATTCGAGCGCAGAGACAGGAGGTTGTTCCACCTGTTGCGGGGACCGCGATGATATCTACAGTTCAGGAAGTTGCACCGGCAGCCACGGAGGTTATCACAATATCGTTATCCGAGTTTATGGGGCTGAAGCCTCTGGTCTTCACAGGCACCTACGCAACCGAGGATCCACAGTCTTTTATCGATCGGATGGCCAGGATATGCCGTTCACTGAGATGCTCCGACGCGATATGGGTAGAGTTCGCGAGCTTTCGTATGGAGGGTCTTGCACAGAAGTGGTGCGAGTCGGTAGAGAAGGGCAGAGCAGCAGGTCTTCCTCCTATGACCTGGACTGAATTCATGACGGTGTTTCTTGAATGTTTCATTCCACAGAGTGTCAGAGATTCTCGAGCGCGCAGGTTCGAGTCATTACGCCAGACGCCGAATATGAAGGTGGCGGAGTATGATGTGCAGTTCACCGAACTATCTGTATATGCTCCGTATTTGGTAGCTACTGAGGAGATGCAGGTCAAGAGGTGTAACCCTTCGAAAATCCTTTAGGCAGTTTTTCGGTAATCGGCTAATTTTTCGGCTTTTTTTCCGTAAAAAGTCAAAATAGGTATTTTTCATTGTAGACCTAATTATACAAAATTTAGATAAGATATTACTATAATTTTGTCACTAAAATGTTACTTATAATTTTCTAGTTAAATAAAAATTTTCTCGTAATTAATTATTTTTTTTATTATTTTAAGCCTTTTTAAATACATTAAATTAGGGATAAATACAAATTTAATTGGGTAAATTTCATAATTAGGAGTCTTTATAAGCTAAAATATGGTGTTAATAAAATTATATCATGTCTTGCAAACTTTTAGTTTTAGGGTGGGAAAATTTGTGAAAAAATGAAGTAAAAATGGGTTTTTTTGTAAAAAGGTTGACATGAAAGCATTAAATGATAACATATGATGTTTTATTGACCTAGAAACTTCTCCACAACTCCCCCCATCATCTCCTCTAGCTGCTGGCCGAACTCACCTGCAGGAAATCCCCTCACTTCTCATTCTTTCTTGCTTCTTTTCTTGCTAAAAATTCAATAAAAATTCACAATTTCCATCTCAATTCAAAGCCAAACCCTAATCCCATCTCTCTTCAACCCAAATCAGTTCAAAAACATGATGAAAGGAGGCTTTCTTGGTGACTTGATCATGCTAGGATTCAATTGGTGAGGTAAAAATTCTAAACTAGTTTGCTAACTTGTAAACTATATGTGCTAAAATTCAATTTTGAAGTATAAATTTAGTTGTAAATCCTTGTTCATGAAAAATCAAGAATGGGTTTTGATGTTGAGTTAGGGTTTGAAATATGGTTGTAAAAATTAAGTTAGGGTTTTGGTTATCTAATTGATTAGAATGGTTAATTGGGTAATGATATGCTTGCTAAATCGACAAATTGCGATGTTTGTATCGAATCGGCTAGAAAATTGCTTGCTAGATTTTTATGAAAAGTGGAATGCGACCGAATTGCGTTATGTTAGCGATATAATTAGCTTCATATAGGACTATTAGAGTACACGAACATGGGGTTTTGTCTAGTCGGGTTGTAGTTTTGTCGATTTCCCCGAAATGACGATTCTAGTTAAAGGATTGCGATTTTCGTGCGTTTTTCCGCGCACCGAGTGCATGCTATGATTAATACGAGAGCGTGGATAATTGTATGTTGTGACTTGCATTGTGTTAGGTTTTGTAATCTTATACTTGATATTGTGCAAATATAGGATCGGTCGGGGAAACTTCGGACACGGCGCGTAAAGGCAAGGCGGTGGCCGGATCGGATTAGCGGAGATTTCAGGTGAGTAGATGTATTCGTCTATGGAGGAATCGTCTGGATGGCGCGATGTGCCCCTCCTAGTTAGGATTACCCTACTTTTTGCAAGATTTATATTGTTAGCTATCTTATCCATTCATGTACACTGCATACCCTTATAGCGAACAGTATATTAGATTGCATGGACATTCATCTATATTTATGCGATATCACTTCGTAGGACAAGAACACCATTACCATTGGCATCTGTTGCACGCGCACTATTCATGTGACACACACGCCTTTGGTAATTGCCATGCCACGTGCACTATAGAACCTGTTTATCATAATATCGCCACTTGCATTCATACTTGATATATGAAATTGCATAGCATACGTATACCTCGCATCATCATCATATTTATATAGATTTCTAGCCAAAATTCACATCGTATGCATTGATATCATAGACATTTATCATATATAACATGTGAACATTATGATTTTCTTGAGGATTTCAGTATTTCTGCGATTTCTGGATTTTTGGGGAAAACCGCAAGAATTTAACAAAAGCTTATATTCATCATTTTTAAAACAAAGTTGCGGTTTTCTCGTGATGTATGTGTCGTCCACCATGAGTTTTCATGTTTTCTGTTGGATTTCGAGACCCGATTCGAGGAGTGGATGAACCGTCTCGGGTACATGGTGGGCCCGGTATGGTACCCCGGGGCAAGAAGATCGAGTTGTAGACGATGAGCCTGGCAGGGGAAGACTACCTACCGGTGATGTCTGGCACGGCGGATATCCGGAGGATACCGACCGTTGTCGTGAGATTTATGATATGGGCCGATCCGGACTGACGGAGCCCGATATTGAGACATATATGATTCCTATTTGGTGTCGATGCTTGACATGGGTTTTCAGATGATTTCTTGATGGTATTTAGCTATTATACAGATATTCATATTCTAATGTTAAGAATTCAGTACCCTTAGCTTTTAAAACACTTAAAGACTTAATAATGACATTGTATACCTGTGCATGCATACTAGAGATATTATATCACATATGGACATGCATGTTGTGGTGCATTGCGTGCATTCTTACGATTGCCTTATTAGATGTTATATTTACTCACGAGCTGGCAACTCACCCCCGTTGTGCCACAGTGTCTTACAGGTCGGACCCGTCAGTCTTGTAGCGGCGGGCTATCTTATCATCAGTTCCTTTTGCTCAGACTCGCGACATCGCCCGTAGGTGGGTTGCGAGCACACTTTATTTCTTTTTGTTTTATCATTGTATCTAGTATTCTCCATCTACCACTTTATATTGTATATGTGACCTAGTGGTGAGACTGAGAGGTTGTATATTTGTGGTTTCTTTTGGGTCGAGCTCACTTGAGCCGGCGATGTGTTTTCAGATATTTTGCGTTTCTTTTATACTCTTTTCTTGATATTACTATTATATTGCATGTGGTTGTGATCCGCCTTGGGCGAAGAGCTAGCTCCCGCTTGGGGATGCCATTTTTATGATTACAGGTTTATTATCTTGTTATACCCATTTTGGGGGATAGAAAATACAGGGGAGACTCTGCCGAAATTTTCGGAAATTTTTGACGTTTTAAAAAGGGATTCTTTGCAATTTAATTGATTTGAAAATCGTTTTCATTAAAGGTTTTCCTTCACTCTCTTTTGATTTTGGTTTAGATTCTTCTGGGCTTTAGCTGACTTAGGTTACGGTACGCCTTTAGACGTCTCGTAATCTAAGTGCCAGTCGCGTTCCGTACTTTCGGGTGTGACAAAGTTGGTATCAGGGCGTAGGTTTTACCTTTCTGAGTGTAGGACGACCTTGGTAGATGGAGTAGGTGACTTAAGCAGAGTGGCGTAGCGTGGGTATGATCCGCGGCATAAGTGACCTTAGGACATAATTGCTTGTATTTCCTTTCTTGATTCCTTGCATTCCTTGATTCAATTGCAATGTCCTTATCAGTCTTGTTTCTTATTCTAGCTTCGATGCCGCCAAAGACTACGAGAGCTCAGCGGGCTGCCGCTAGGGATGAGATTCGAGCGGGCTCGTCTGAGGCGAGGATCGAGCGAGATGGTACGCCTACCCCTCAGGGTCATACTGATCCGCCTTATCCTGACCGTATTACCAGATTAGAGGCCGACATGCAAGAGTTGCGGCAGATGATGGGATCTTTAGTTGAGTCCAGCCGGGCACAGAGATCCGAGGACGTTCCTTCCACCGCACAGACCACGATCGTACCTGCTGCACAGATGGTCACTCCTGCTGCTACTACGGAGACTATCCCTGTTTCACTACAGGAGTTCATGAGATTGAGACCTCCAGCTTTTACCGGTACAGATCCGACAGAGGACCCACAGGCATTTCTTGATAGGATGGCTCGGATTTGCCGTTCGTTGAGGTGTTCTGATGATAGATTGGTGGAGTTTGCTAGTTTTCGTTTGGAGGGTCTTGCCTAGACATGGTACGATTCAGTAGAGAGAAGCCGAGCTGCAGGTCTACCTTCTATGACCTGAGATGAGTTTACAGCTGCATTTCTTACCCGTTTTCTTCCGGAGAGTGTCCGAGATGCTCGAGCCCATAGTTTTGAGTTTTTGCGCAAGACTCCTGGGATGACAGTGTCGGAGTATGATATACAGTTTACCCAGTTGTCTCGATATGCTCCGTACCTAGTCGACACAGAAGAGAAGAGAATAAAGAGGTTTGTGCGAGGGCTTGATACACAGCTATTCCTTGCCATCGGCACCCAGCACTTTGATACATACGCAGCCGCGATGGATGCAGCCTTACTTTTGGAGGAGCGTATTTCTGAGACTCCAGTCGTTTCTGGGCCGAAGAGGATCCGTACTGATACGCCAGCTCAGCGGCAGATGGGTAGACACCGCGATAGATTATTTCCGGGAGATGGTGGAGGCAGAGGATTGAGACGAGGTCAGTTATTTGGTTCATATCCACAGACCCAGCAGTCGTCTCCAGGATGTTTTCGGTGTGGGAGTCAGTACCACCGTGTCAGAGACTATACCATGGGACGCCAGGGCGCAGCAACAGTCCCGCATGTGACTTTACCACCCTCACCACCTTCTCAGAGAGCTTTACTTCCTATTCCTGACGATGCTCCACGTCAGTCAGATGCTTCTAGAGGCCGTGGGCATGGCGGTCCGGTTCAGAGAGGACGAGGCGACAGAGGCATAGGCAGAGGCCGAGGTAGAGGCAGAGGACAGCCAGCTATTAGTGGTGGACAGGCCCGAGTGTTTGCATTGACTCCTCAGGATGCACAGGCATCCAATGCCGTCGTGACAAGTACTCTGCCAGTATGTTCTTTTGATGCACGGGTATTATTTGATCCAGGCTCCACACATTCCTATTTTTCCACGTATTTTGCACCGAGGTTGGGCCGAGAGTCTTCTCCGTTAGATCTGCCGCTTGTCGTTATTACCCCGGTAGGCGAGTCTTTTGTTGCCCGTTTTGTGTACCGATCGTGTTCCGTTCGTATCGGGGAGAGAGATTCTTCAGTTGTTTTGATTCTCCTCGATATGCTAGACTTTGACGTTCTTCTTGGTATGGACTGGCTAGCCACCTGTTATGCATCTGTGGACTGCCGTGAAAAAGCAGTCAGATTCAGTTTTCCTGGTGAGCCGGTTCTTATTATTCAGGGAGATCGTAGCGCTACCCTTCCCAGCTTGATTTCTTCTCTTCGCGCTGGTCAGCTCTTGAGGAAAGGGTGTCAGGGATTCTTAGCTTATGTTTGTGATACTAGCTCCACAGAGGTTCCGTTGGACCAGGTCCCTGTTGTGAGAGAGTTTCCTGATGTATTCCCTGACGAGCTGCCTGGTCTGCCACCAGAGCGCGAGATTGAGTTCTGTATTGACTTGATCCCCGGCACGGGCCCTATCTCTATACCGCCTTATCGGATGGCCCCGGCGGAGCTGAGAGAGCTAAAGGATCAGTTACAGGACTTGCTGGACAATGGGCTTATCAGACCGAGTGTGTCACCTTGGGGTGCTCCCGTCTTGTTTGTTAAGAAGAAGGACGGAAGTATGCGTTTATGCATTGATTATCGTCAGCTGAACCGGGTTACTATGCGGAACAGGTATCCCCTACCCCGCATTGATGACTTATTTGATCAGCTCCAGGGTGCAGGGTTTTTCTCGAAGGTTGATTTACGGTCAGGTTATCACCAGTTGCGGGTTCGGAAGGAGGATATTCCGAAGACCGCCTTCCGTACTCGATATGGTCATTATGAGTTCTTGGTGATGTCGTTCGGGCTCACCAATGCCCCGGCAGCATTTATGGATTTGATGAACCGCGTATTCAGGCCGTACCTCGATCAGTTCATCATTGTGTTCGTTGACGACATCTTGGTTTATTCTCGGAGCCGAGAGGAGCATGAGCAGCACTTACGTATCACCTTGCAGACTTTGAGGGAGCATCAGTTGTTCGCCAAATTCTCCAAGTGCGCATTCTGGTTAGACAGTGTCGACTTCTTGGGTCATGTGGTGACGAGAGATGGTATTTGTATGGACCCGAAGAAGATCAAGGCAGTTCAGCGTTGGCCTAGACCAGTATCAGTTACAGAGGTTCGCAGCTTTCTAGGTCTGGCCGGCTATTATCGACGTTTTGTCCAGGATTTCTCCCGTATTGCTGCACCGTTGACCGGGTTGACCCGGAAGGGGGTTCCTTTTGATTGGACCCAGGCATGTGAGGATAGTTTCCAGCAGTTGAAGAATCGTCTGACTACTGCACCAGTGTTAGCATTGCCTTCAGGATCAGGCAGGTTCGTGGTTTATTGTGATGCTTCTCGAGTGGGGTAGGATGTGTATTGATGCAGCACGACAGAGTTATCGCGTATGCTTCTCGGCAGCTGAGGAAACACGAATAGAACTACCCCACCCATGATTTAGAGATGGCTGCAGTGGTATTTGCACCTAAGATCTGGAGACATTACCTATACGGTGAGTCTTGCCAGATATTTACTGACCACAAAAGTTTGAAGTATATTTTCCAGCAGCGAGATCTGAACCTGAGACAGCGCCGATGGATGGAGTTGGTGAAGGATTATGACTGCGAGATTTTATACCATCCGGGCAAGGCGAATGTGGTGGCAGATACTTTGAGTAGAAGGCCCGGAGGTAGCTTATCTTGTTTGAGCGCAGTACAGATGCAGTCGACGGCGGATTGGCAGGTTTTATGTGATAGCAGAGTGCAGTTCGAGTTTACTCCTACAGGGGGACAGCTAGCCCATTTCAGAGCACGCCCACAGTTACTTGACCGTATCCACGAGGCACAGTCCGGCGATGCCCGTACATTAGAGATTATTGAGCAGATTCGGCAGGGCAGAGTTTCTGAGTTCGTGATTGATGATCAGGGGATACTTCGATTTGGGACTCGACTGTGCGTACCAGATTCAGAGGGACTGAGGCGTGATATTCTCGAGGAGGCACATAGATCAGTATACAGTGTGCATCCAGGTTCCACCAAGATGTACCGTGATTTGAGAGAGGTTTACTGGTGGGACGGGATGAAGAAGGATATTACAGACTTTGTGTCGAGATGCCTGACTTGTCAGCAAGTCAAGGCCAAGCACCAGAGGCCAGCCGGCGAGTTGCAGCCTTTGCCCATCCCTGAGTGGAAGTGGGAGCAGGTCTCCATGGACTTCGTTGTGGGTCTACCCAGGACCAGTCGAGGGTACGACTCTATTTGGGTGATTGTGGATCGACTGACGAAAGCAGCTCACTTTCTGCCAGTGAAGACCACTTTTGGATTTTCTCAGTACGCCCAGGTTTATATTGATGAGATAGTGCGACTACATGGTGTTCCGACTTGCATCGTGTCCGACCGTGGCACCCAGTTTACCAGCCGATTGTGGCAGAAACTCCAGGAAGCATTGGGCACCCGATTGAGTTTTAGCACAGCCTTTCATCCGCAGACTGACGGTCAGTTGGAGCGTACGATTCAGACTCTTGAGGACATGCTCAGAGCTTGTGTTTTAGATTTCGGTGGTAGCTGGGATCGTCATTTTCCTTTGATCGAGTTTTCCTACAATAATAGCTTCCAGGAGACGATTCAGATGGCACCTTTTGAGGCTTTATATGGGAGGAGATGTTGATCGCCTGTATGTTGGACAGAGCTCAGGGAGAGCAGTATTTTGGGGCCGCAGATCGTACATGAGACGACCGAGAAGATACAGCTGATTCGGGACAGGATGAGAGCGGCACAGAGCAGACAGAAATTATATGCTGACAGGCGCCGTCGCCGACTCGAGTTCGCTGTCGGCGATCATGTTTTCCTGAAGGTCTCTCCGATGAAAGGTGTGATGAGATTTGGGCGGAAAGGGAAGCTGAGTCCTAGATATGTTGGTACTTTCGAGATCCTAGAGCGTGTTGGTCCAGTCGCTTATCGGTTAGCTCTTCCGCCCAGCTTCCCCGATGTTCACCCCGTATTCCATGTCTCGATGCTCCGCAAGTACCTTCATGATCCTTCCCAGGTGATTCAGCACCAAACGATCCAGCTAGAGTGTGATCTTTCATTCACCGAGGAGCCGGTGGTCATTTTGGATCGGCAGGTGAAGAAATTGAGGTCGAAGGTTATACCGTCCGTCAAGGTCCTTTGGCGTGGCCCGAACAGCGAGGAGGTCACCTGGGAGACCGAGGTCGAGATGAGGAAGAGATATCCCCATCTTTTTGAAGGTACACGTAGTTAAATTCTAATTCGGGGACCGAATTTCTTTAAGGGGGGAAGATTGTAACCCTTCGAAAATCGTTTAGGCAGTTTTTCGGTAATCGGCTAATTTTTCGGCTTTTTCCGTAAAAAGTCAAAATAGGTATTTTTCATTGTAGACCTAATTATACAAAATTTAGATAAGATATTACTATAATTTTGTCACTAAAATGTTACTTATAATTTTCTAGTTAAATAAAAAATTTCTCGTAATTAATTATTTTTTTTATTATTTTAAGCCTTTTTAAATACATTAAATTAGGGATAAATACAAATTTAATTGGGTAAATTTCATAATTAGGAGTCTCTATAAGCTAAAATATGGTGTTAATAAAATCATATCATGTCTTGCAAACTTTTGGTTTTAGGGTGGGAAAATTTGTGAAAAAATGAAGTAAAAATGGGTTTTTTTGTAAAAAGGTTGACATGAAAGCATTAAATGATAACATATGATGTTTTATTGACCTAGAAACTTCTCCACAACTCCCCCCATCATCTCCTCTAGCTGCTGGCCGAACTCACCTACAGGAAATCCCCTCACTTCTCATTCTTTCTTGCTTCTTTTCTTGCTAAAAACTCAATAAAAATTCACAATTTCCATCTCAATTCAAAGCCAAACCCTAATCCCATCTCTCTTCAACCCAAATCAGTTCAAAAACATGATGAAAGGAGGCTTTCTTGGTGACTTGATCATGCTAGGATTCAATTGGTGAGGTAAAAATTCTAAACTAGTTTGCTAACTTGTAAACTATATGTGCTAAAATTCAATTTTGAAGTATAAATTTAGTTGTAAATCCTTGTTCATGAAAAATCAAGAATGGGTTTTGATGTTGAGTTAGGGTTTGAAACATGGTTGTAAAAATTAAGTTAGGGTTTTGGTTATCTAATTGATTAGAATGGTTAATTGGGTAATGATATGCTTGCTAAATCGACAAATTGCGATGTTTGTATCGAATCGGCTAGAAAATTGCTTGCTAGATTTTTATGAAAAGTGGAATGCGACCGAATTGCGTTATGTTAGCGATATAATTAGCTTCGTATAGGACTATTAGAGTGCACGAACGCGGGGTTTCGTCTAGTCGGGTTGTAGTTTTGTCGATTTCCCCGAAATGATGATTCTAGTTAAAGGATTGCGATTTTCGTGCGTTTTTCCGCGCACCGAGTGCATGCTATGATTAATACGAGAGCGTGGATAATTGTATGTTGTGACTTGCATTGTGTTAGGTTTTGTAATCTTATGCTTGATATTGTGCAAATATAGGATCGGTCGGGGAAACTTCGGACACGGTGCGTAAAGGCAAGGCGGTGGCCGGATCGGATTAGCGGAGATTTCAGGTGAGTAGATATATTCATCTATGGGGGAATCGTCTGGATGGCGCGATGCGCCCCTCCTAGTTAGGATTACCCTACTTTTTGAAAGATTTATATTGTTAGCTATCTTATCCATTCATGTACACTGCATACCCTTATAGCGAACAGTATATTAGATTGCATGGACATTCATCTATATTTATGCGATATCACTTCGTAGGACACGAACACTATTACCATTGGCATCTGTTGCACGCGCACTATTCATGTGACACACACGCCTTTGGTAATTGCCATGCCACGTGCACTATAGAACCTGTTTATCATAATATCGCCACTTGCATTCATACTTGATATATGAAATTGCATAGCATACGTATACCTCGCATCATCATCATATTTATATAGATTTCTAGCCAAAATTCACATCGTATGCATTGATATCATAGACATTTATCATATATAATATGTGAACATTATGATTTTCTTGAGGATTTCAGTATTTCTGCGATTTCTGGATTTTTGGGGAAAACCGCAAGAATTTAACAAAAGCTTATATTCATCATTTTTAAAACAAAGTTGCGGTTTTCTCGTGATGTATGTGTCGTCCACCATGAGTTTTCATGTTTTCTGTTGGATTTCGAGACCCGACTCGAGGAGTGGATGAACCGTCTCGGGTACATGGTGGGCCCGGTATGGTACCCCGGGGCAAGAAGATCGAGTTGTAGACGATGAGCCTGGCAGGGGAAGACTACCTACCGGTGATGTCTGGCGCGGCGGATATCCGGAGGATACCGACCGTTGTCGTGAGATTTATGATATGGGCCGATCCGGACTGACGGAGCCCGATATTGAGACAGATATGATTCCTATTTGGTGTCGATGCTTGACATGGTTTTCAGATGATTTCTTGATGGTATTTAGCTATTATACAGATATTCATGTTCTAATGTTAAGAATTCAGTACCCTTAGCATTTAAAACACTTAAAGACTTAATAATGACATTGTATACCTGTGCATGCATACTAGAGATATTATATCACATATGGACATGCATGTTGTGGTGCATTGCGTGCATTCTTACGATTGCCTTATTAGATGTTATATTTACTCACGAGCTGGCAACTCACCCCCGTTGTGCCACAGTGTCTTGCAGGTCAGACCCGTCAGTCTTGTAGCGGCGGGCTATCTTATCATCAGTTCCTTCTGCTCAGACTCGCGACATCGCCCGTAGGTGGGTTGCGAGCACACTTTATTTCTTTTTGTTTTATCATTGTATCTAGTATTCTCCATCTACCACTTTATATTGTATATGTGACCTAGTGGTGAGACTGAGAGGTTGTATATTTGTGGTTTCTTTTGGGTCGAGCTCACTTGAGCCGGCGATGTGTTTTCAGATATTTTGCGTTTCTTTTATACTCTTTTCTTGATATTACTATTATATTGCATGTGGTTGTGATCCGCCTTGGGCGAAGAGCTAGCTCCCGCTTGGGGATGCCATTTTTATGATTACAGGTTTATTATCTTATTATACCCATTTTGGGGGATAGAAAATATAGGGGAGACTCTGCCGAAATTTTCGGAAATTTTTGACGTTTTAAAAAGGGATTCTTTGCAATTTAATTGATTTGAAAATCGTTTTCATTAAAGGTTTTCCTTCACTCTCTTTTGATTTTGGTTTAGATTCTTCTGGGCTTTGGCTGACTTAGGTTACGGTACGTCTTTAGACGTCTCGTAATCTAAGTGCCAGTCGCGTTCCGTACTTTCGGGTCATGACAAGAGGTTTGTTCGAGGCCTGCTTACCCGTTGTTTCTTGCGATCAGCGCACAGCATTGCGAGACCTATGCAGCAGCTGTGGATGCAGCCCTATTAGTCAAGAAGCGCCTAGCTGAGACTTCGGTGGTTCCGGAACCAAAGAGGGTTCATACTGATACATTAGCACAGAGACAGCCGTTTAGATGCCGCGACAGGTTTCGTTCAGGTACGGGGGGGTAGCAGAGGCTCGGTACGAGGCCGGTTATTCAGCTCTTATCCCCGGGAGGGCCAGGAGTCATCATGTGGATGTTTCCGGTGCGGGAGTACTTATCATCGTGTTCGAGATTGTCCGGAGCCACGTGAGGGCGAGACAGCAGTACCGCATGTCACTTTACCACCTTCACCACCTCAGAGAGCGTTGCTTCTTGCACCTGTTGTTACTCCGCGTCAGACTTATGCACCGAGAGGTCGGGGTCGCGGAGGGTTCGTTCAGAGAGGACGGGGTGACCGAGGCAGAGGACAGCCAGTTGTCAGCAAAGGACGGCCAGTCGCAGGTAGAGGGCGGGCACGGGTGTTTGCTTTGATGCATTAGGACGCGCAAGCGTCCAATGCAGTGGTTTCAGGTACCCTATCGGTATGTTCTTTTGATACACACGTGTGGTTTGATCTGGGGTCTACACACTTGTATGTATCTACACACTTCGTGCCGAGTTTGGTCAGAGAGTCGGGTTTGCTTGATTAGCCGCTTGTTGTGACCACTCCTGTTGGCGAGTTGTTTGTTGCAAGACACGTGTTTAGGTCATGTGTTGTCCATTTGGGTGAGAGAGAGTTGCCTGTCGACTTGATCCTTCTTGAGATATTGGACTTCGACGTTCTCCTGGGCATGGACTGGTTAGACACGTGCTACGCGTCTGTGGACTGCCACAAGAAGACAATTAGGTTTTATTTTCCCGGCGAGTTGGCTTTTGTTGTGCAGGGGGACCGTGGTGCCGCCCCTCATAGTTTGATTTCGTCTCTTCGCGCTGGACAGCTCTTGAGGAAGGGGTGTTAGGGATTTCTAGTGTATGTTTGCGATACTAGAGCTACGGAGGTTCCGTAAGACCAGGTCCTAATTGTTAGTGAATTCCCTGATGTTTTCCCTGACGAGCTGCCTGGGCCACCGCCTGAGCGCGATATTGTGTTCTGCATTGACTTGATTCCCGGCACGGAGCCTATTTCCATAGCACCTTATCGGATGGCCTTGGTAGAGCTTAGAGAGCTAAAGAGTCAGTTGCAGGATTTGTTGGATAAAGGACTTATTCGACCTAGTGTGTCTCCTTGGGGTGCTCCAGTCCTGTTCGTCAAGAAGAAAGACGGCAGTTTGCGCTTGTGTATTGATTACCGCCAGCTGAACTGGGTTACCATGCGGAACAGATATCCCTTACCACGTATCGATGATTTGTTCGTCCAGCTTCAGGGTGCGGGACACTTTTCAAGGATTGACTTGCGATCGAGCTACCATCAGTTGCAGGTTCGGCAGGAGGATATTTCGAGGACGGCTTTTCACACGCGTTACGGCCACTATAAGTTTTTGGTGATGTCGTTCGGACTCACCAAAGCCCCAGCAGCGTTTA
This sequence comes from Agapanthus africanus, assembly GCA_030015575.1. Classification (NCBI taxonomy): domain Eukaryota; kingdom Viridiplantae; phylum Streptophyta; class Magnoliopsida; order Asparagales; family Amaryllidaceae; genus Agapanthus; species Agapanthus africanus. Next base: position 469,020,027 of record JASDDO010000022.1, read on the forward strand.
TGGACTTGAAGAACTGTGTCTTCAGGTTGTATCTTGATCAGTTCATCATCGTATTCATTGACGATATCTTAGTGTATTCCCGGAGCTGAGAGGAGCATGAGCAACACTTGCGTATTACGTTGCAGACCTTGAGGGAGCATCAGTTGTTCACTAAATTCTCCAAGTGTGCATTCTGGCTCGATAGTGTTGGCTTCTTGGGTCACGTGGTGATGAGAAATGCCATATGTGTGGACCCAAAAAAGATCGAGGCCGTTCAGCGTTGGCCCAGACCAGCATCAGTTACAGAGATCCGTAGCTTTCTAAGACTGGCCGTCTATTACCGACGATTTGTTCAGGACTTCTCCCGTATCGCTGCACCATTGACCAGGTTGACCCGGAAGGGGGATCCTTTTGTTTGGACGGAGGCGTACGAGCATAGCTTTCAGCAGTTGCAGACTCGTTTGACTACGATGCCGGTGCTATCTTTGCCTTCGAGAATCAGGCGTATTTGTGGTTTATTGTGACGCTTCTCGAGTGGAACTAGGTTGCGTGTCGATGCAGCACGACAGGGTTATCGCATAATCTTCTCGGCAACTGAAGAAACACGAACAGAACTATCCTACTCACGATTTAGAGATGGCTGCAGTAGTGTTTGCACTCAAGATCTGGAGACATTACCTATACGGCGAGTCGTGCTAGATATTCATGGACCACAAGAGTTTTAAGTACATATTTCAGCAGCGAGACCTGAATCTGAGACAGTGCCGTTGGATGGAGCTAGTGAAGGACTACGATTGTAAGATCCTTAATCATCTGGGCAAGGCGAATGTAGTGGCGGATGCTTTGGGTCGGAGGCCCGGAGGTAGTTTATCATGTTTGAGCCCAGTGCAGAGGCAGTCGTCGGCAGATTGGTAGATTCTATGCAACAACCGAGTGCCGTTTGAGTTCACTCCGACCGGGGGACAGCTTGCGCATATCCGTGCACGTCCATAGTTGCTTGACCGTATCCACGAGGCGCAGCCCAGTGATGACCGTCTTTTAGAGATCATGGAGCAGGTTAAACAGGGCAGAGATTCCGAGTTCGTGATCGATGATCAGGGGGTACTACGATTTGGGACTCGACTGTGCGTACCAGACTCTGATGGGCTGCGGCGTGAGATTCTTGAGGAGGCACATAGATTGATATACAGCGTTCATCCAGGTTCTACTGAGATATACCATGATCTGAGTGACGTTTACTGGTGGGACGGAATGAAGAGGGGCGTCACAGACTTCGTATCGAGATTCCTGACTTGTCAGCAAGTCAAGGCCGAGCACTAGAGGCCCGCGAGGGAGTTGCAGCCTTTTCCCATTCTGGAGTGGAAATGGGAGCAGATTTCTATGGAATTCATTATGGGTCTACCCAGGACCATTCGAGGGTATGACTCCATTTGGGTGATCGTAGATCGATTGACGAAAGCGGCTCACTTTCTGCCAGTGAAGACAACTTTTGGATTTGCTCAGTATGCTCAGATATACATAGATGAGATCGTGCGATTGCATGGAGTCCCGACTTGTATCGTGCCCGACCGATGCACCCAATTCATCAGCCGACTATGGCAGAGACTTCAGAAGGCGTTGGGCACCCGATTGAGTTTCAGCACAGCATTTCATCTGCAGACCGACGGACAGTCAGAGCGGACTATTCAGACTCTTGAGGACATGCTCCGAGCATGCGTTTTAGATTTCGGGGGTAGCTAGGATCATCATTTACCCTTAGTAGAGTTCTCCTACAACAACAGCTTCCAGGATACGATACAGATGGCACCTTTCGAGGCTCTATATGGGAGGAGATATCGATCGCCCGTCTGTTGGACAGAGCTCAGCGAGAGCAGTATCTTGGAGCCGCAGATCATACAGGAGATGACCGAGAAGATACAGTTGATTCGAGATCAGATGAGAGCAGCCCAGAATAGGCAGAAATCGTATGCCGACAGACGCCGTCGCAGACTAGAGTTCGCAGTTAGCGATCATGTTTTTCTTAGGGTCTCTCCAATGAAGGGCGTGATGAGATTTGGGCGAAAAGGAAAGCTTAGTCCAAGATTTGTAGGTCCCTTCGATATCCTCGAGCGTATAGGCGCAGTTGCATATCGTTTGGCTCTTCCACCCGACTTTCCGGACTTTCATCCCGTATTCCATGTGTCGATGCTTCGCAGATACCTTCATGACCCTTCTCACATGATTCAGCACCACACCGTTCAGCTTAAGCGCGATCTTTCGTTTACCGAGAAGCCAGTACTGATATTGAATCGGCAGGTGAAGAAACTTCGATCAAAGGTCTTGCCATCTGTGAAGGTTCTTTGGCGCAGCCCGAATGGTGAAGAGATCACTTAGGAGGCCGAGGGCGAGATACAGAAGAAATTCTCTCATCTCTTTGAAGGTACGCCTAGTAATTTTTTTAAATTCGGGGACGGGTTTCTTTAAGGGGGAAGATTGTAACACCTTAGAATGCGATTAGTGGTTAATTAAGCGATAATATAGTTTTTAGTAAAAAGTTTACCAAAAAGGTTTTTAAATATTTTATAAAAATTAATGAATATTTTATTAGAATTTAATTTGGGCTTGCACACACATGTGCATGTTAACCTAGGGCTAATTTGGGGTTAAACCATGCTTAGTAGCCATGGTGCTTTAACCATTCCATTAGGGTATTATGTGATTTATTAAGTAATTTAGATTTTTAAATTCAAAAAAAAAATTAAATGATTTTTATTTTCCTTTTGGGTTGACTTGAGGAAAGAAGAAGAGAGAGATGGAATGATGAGGTTGAGCATGGGGGGACAAGCATACTTAGCATTAAATGAGGAGAGAGGGAGAACCATGCTTGCTCCTATACCCCCCTCTCACTCTCTCTCTATTCTTTTTGAAATCCCATTTTCTTTCCCTCATATTTTCCTCCCTTCTCTCCCCAAAACAGAAACTTTTCTGCCCCTTCACCAAAACCCAACCCCAATCTTCAAAAATCCTCACTGCCCTCACCAAAATTCACTTCACCCTTCTCTAAACTTAAGCCAAAGCCTATGGAGACCACTTGGAGCTACGAAAGTTGGAGTTTTGAGCAAGTTTGGGAAGGTAGTTCTCTTCTTATTGTTAATTAGCTAGTTAACATGTTGTAGTGTCTTATAGTTCCAGTTTAGAACCATAAAGTGTCACTTTTAGTGCCGATATCGTATTTTAGTGTTTTAGTTAAGAATTATAGCCGTTTTAGGATCTGCTTTCACTCCCGATGCTACAGGAAAAAGTTGAGTTTAATGGAGCATGTTCACTAGACCAAGACCACACACACAAAGCACGAGACTCTTGTTCTTCTTTCGGGCCACAAATTAATGTGTTCTGGCTGCAAATTGCGGCCAGATGGGTGAGTTGTGTGTCGGGGTTTGGTGGGTAGGCGTCTGCTGTATATTCAAGATGTTTGGTATATGCAACTTTTCTTATTTCAGCTCGTATCAAAATCTAGAACCTATTTCCTTGTTTTTAGAAGTTTTAAACTTACGCGACACGTACGTTATGTGTGTGGGTTTGGTGGTTGCTGTGTGTCGCAGCGTGTCAGGGTGGTTTCAGACGTTTGTACACACGTTTTGGTGTATCGGATACACACATGTTTAGCTTGCGACGCGAGTTTCTCGTTTGGTTTTGATATTGAGTTTTTGCAGGATTTTAGCCTTATGTGTATTGCTTTGTGTAAATTCTAGGGTCGCAGGCGGGGACTTCGGATGCCGCGAAGAAGGGGAAGCAAATGGTCGGATACACGTAGATCGAGATCACCGGTGAGTAGATTTAACATCTACGGGGAAATCGCCCGTATGGCGTTATGCGTCAGGGCTTGATAGGATATTGTAGTCGCGTGTTATATTCGTATATATATTGGTTGTGCATATGTACCATTGTAGCATACCCCTCTTTTGTTGCATATAGATATAGTATTTATGAAACACCGCACTGTACTAACGGTTCATGCTGCACGAGCACTAATTGCATGCTACACACACCGTTAGTAATTGTCATGACACTCGCACTATAGATTTGCTATAAATCGTTTAGCTTACCTCACCATTGATGATTAGACATGATTCTGTTCATACATATTGTACACTCATACTTGCGTATGTAGCACTTGTACATCCATATTGGCACACATACATATTGTACACTCATACTTGCGTATATACCACTTGTACATCCATATTGGCGCACATACATATTGTACACTCATACATACGTATATACCACTTGTGCATCCATACCTACATCCATACTTATTGCACATATATAGATGATGATGACTTTGGTTTTGGAGAATTGGGGACCACATGAGATATTTTCAGAACTGGATCCATTTAAGAGAGCGGTTTTCCCTTAATATGTCATATCACTGTTCCATGTTACATGATATTCGGATATGCTTACATTTCTATCATATGTCGCATACATCATGCTTTATGATTTTACGCATTGAGATATGCTGTTTTCCTGAGATTTCTGGATTTGAGAACCGTGGCTATTTTAAAAGAAAGCATGTACTGTTTTAAAAACCTGGTTTCTCTTGATATGATATTTCAGTACGTCCACCATGCGTTTTCTCGGTTCTGAGACGTGTGACATGTGAAACCCGATTCGAGAAGCTGGATGAGGCCGATTGTGGGTACATGGTGGTAAGGTACCCCGAGGTAAGAAAGGGATGTCGCGTAGTAGACGATGAGCCTGGCAGAGGGATCACTACCTACCAGTGATTGGTTGGACCTGGCGGTTATCCGGAGGATACTGACCAGAGTCAAGAACTAGATATGCGTCGACCCGTACTGCCGAGGCCGAGGGCCGATCCCGCAGACGGAACCCGTCGGCCGATCCGGACTGACGGAGCCCGATACACGAGGATTTCCGTGTCGATGTTGGACACGAGTATTTCATGATATTTTCGAGTGCCGATGCTGGGCACTCATGTTTCCATGAGATTTACAAGATTTGAGGGCCGATTAGATTGACGGCGCCTGAGTTTTTGGGATTTGGGGTGTATTTGGTAGACACCGGGTTTTTCTACGATGATGATTCGTGTAGATGATATTCTATCCCATGCTTAGCATTCATTGATATACATTGCATCCTGTAGCTGTAGTACTTGATAGAGTGCCGCGCATTATTATTGCATACCCAGATTATCATATTGATGTTATCAGATTACACATGTTAGAGTATCGCAGTACGTGCATACCTACGATTACCTGTATATGTTATTTACTATTCACGAGTTGGAAACTCACCCCCGTTGTGCCACAGTATTTTGCAGGTTGACCCTCAGAGTAGTCGCGACAGGGCTACATTATTGTATCTTTTGTTGCGGATCCCGCTACAGTTTGGCGTGTGGGCCATTTTGCTTATAGGTGGGTTGCGGGTATCCGTTTATATTTCATTGTATATTCTATTGTATCTAGTACTCTCCATATACCATATCATGTATTGACTTAGAGACCAGTTGTGAGGACGACGTTGTGTATTATTTGTACTCTGGATGTCGAGTTCGTGCGAGCCGACTTTATTCATGTAGTTTTATCGTTTATGCTGTTTTTCACTTATTTTGTTCATTTCTTCGCTACGGCGTCGTATACTATTCTCATGGTGATTGTTGCCGTCGTTGGGCGTCTTGCTCCCGTTTGGGGATGCTTATTCTTATTATCGGTCGCTTTACTTATATCATGTGCTGTACCCGTTTTCGGGGCTAGTTTTTACAAAGGAGGTGCTGCAGAAATTTTTAAGAAAATAACTTGAACTTTAACGATTTTTACTCGAGGTTGCCAAATGTTTTCATCACTTTCTTCTTTGATGGTTTAGATTTCTGGGTTTTCGGTTTACTTAAATTGCGCTATGCCTGTAGACGTTCCGCGGTTTAAGTACTGGTCACGGGCCGAACTTGGGTCGTGATAACATGGATGCATGAATATGTACTAAATAACTATATAACAAAATACTGAAATCTCATCATTTATTTCCAAATAAGGCTCATTTTTCCGTGTCCAACATCGACACAAATCTTCTGTTTCCAGCAGGCATCGTTCCCCTAACGATCCTGTCAATCAATAACATCGGTCGGTATCCACCAGATATCCGCTGTGTTTTACAACTATCTCTGGTATCAAGTATCCTCGCTAGGCTCCCCGCCATAAATGCGGCTTTCTTGTCCCTCAGTCTCGACCAGGTCCACCATGAATCTGACTGTGTAACTCTCCCACTCAGTCTGGATAGCGTAAAAATCCGTAACCATATAGCTACCCCACTCGGTCCAGAATAAAACCAAATCATAAAAACAATATCTCATGGTGGACATATCACATCAATCATGAAGAACCAATTAATATAAATTAATAGTACATAAAACTCAAATCCAGAAATTCTCAAATCCAATACATCTTATGCTACAAATAACAACGATTTGAAAGTAAGACATGATAGGTATCAATTAATAACAATGATGCAACCAACCATTAATAATGATGCTTATGGTATGCAGGGAATCATATAAGACATGGCAAGTTCTCAGTGATACGCGACATGTCAGTTACTGATGAGGTGTAGTGTAACATGTAAGTATGTGCGCATGCGACATGAATCATCGATAATTAGTGCAGTGTTCTAGCAAGTGTTAGACAATGAAATTTTTATAGATATGAATCCATACGATGAAGTTTCTTATTTTTAAACATATACACAATACAAAGGAAATTATTAGCCAATTTTAAAATCACGGGCGTATTACGCCATCCATACAAAATCCCCCGGTAGATGTTAATCTACTCACCGGAATACGTCGAAGTCACTCGGATGTCATCAATCCTTTTCCTTTTCTTGCGGTCTCCGAGGTCTCCGCGGTCGAACCAAACATCGAATTTAACTTTCGTATAAGAAACGGTTAAACTCCGATACGACGAAAACTTGAAATTTCAAGATTTATATACTAAATATGCTATGTGTGGATATCAAGAGTTAACCGGACCTAGTTTAACTGGAGTTAACTCTATCTGGTTGCAACAGGCAAAAACAGAAATCATGACACGATATATCCGTATCGAATTTAGAATTTTAACCCCAAAATAGATACTTGCTTCCAGATTTTATATACTGAAAATATAACATAAACTAACATTACCAGACACCCTAAAATACATACAGAGAGCTACCCTAAAAATTTTAACACCCAACTCCCTCACAAAACCGGCGAGCTCGGAATTTCAATGAATGTCGCCGGCCAAAAATCTGAGGAATGAGTCCGTATTTCTGGTGGTTATTCTAAGTCCAAAATACAAGATGAAGGTACTGTTTGATTTTGTTAAATATTATCTAGACTATAGAAGATTCAAAACAGAGCCTAAATTTACCCAAAGACGATATTTCTGATATCAAACTTCTATATTAAAACAGTACTGAACTAAAAATTTGCAGAGTTGAAACTTATATCTATTGAAGGATCAACTGAAAGGCTCTTTTCAAGATGCACAAGCTCAAAAGATCCTAGCTTGAGGGTTGAGGTAAAGATCCCTAGTACTTAGCTTCTCTCACCATCTCTCATTCTTTGGTGTGTTCTAAGATTTTTCTTATTTCTAATTTAGAAATTTTGCTTCTAATTGATATATGAACTGAGCTAAATGAAGAGATAAGGATAATGAAGGATGAGGTTTAGGAGGAGGTGTCACCTAGAGGGAGGGTTGTGTGTCCATGCAAGTAGGAGGTTTAAGCATGAAATGTCCATGCAAGGAGGATGTGTCATATAGGTTATGATATTCCATGAGTGTAATTTAACCTTAACCATGACCTAATCCTTTTTTACATAAAAACCCTCACCAAATTTCTAATTTCCACAAATAATTAAACTTTTCACAAAACCCCTCATGATACTTATTATTATAAAAACAAACTATTTCATTACTAATTTAACCTACTACATATTAAAAGGTCTTATATTACAATTAAAATTTAAATTAACATTTTTAATTAAATAAATAAATTGGTTAATTATCTAAAATATTTCAAATTGTTACAGGGGAGAAGGATGGCTCTTGATAGCCATGCTCTCTCTCTCTCTCTCTCTCTCTCTTTCTCTCTCTTCATTTATTAACCCCCTTACCTCCATGTCTCCCCATACCTTCATTATTTACTCTCTTTTTTTCTATTACAAAAATAACTTAAAATATATAACATAACAATATAGTTAATGTGCCATGGCTAGCCAAACATGATTAGCATATCCTTAATGCTAGATTAGCATGCACATGTGTGTGCTTAAAAATACCGCAAGTACATAAATAATTAAATAAAAATATTAATTAATTATATAAAATATGTGAAAAATAATTATTAGTTAAGTTTATCAAAAACTCATATTATATTGCTTAAATAACTCCAATCGCATTTTAAGGTGTTACACACGCGAACACCCTGGAAGACAAAGAAAACAAAGACCCATATGAAAGGTATGTGGGCGCTTAAAAGGAAATTCGAAACAGCGGCTTACATGATGTGCACGTGAGCGCTCAAAAGAAACCCAGAAGATAGAATTTCACGTGGAAGACACGTGAGCACTGAGACTTAAAGTTTCACATGAAAAAATCACGTGAATGCCCATGAAGACAAAGTCTCACATGACATTCACGTTAGCGCTAGATGAATTAGTGCTTAGTATTACTCATGTGAAAGACACGTGATCAAATCATTGAGACAAAGTTCCATAAGATACTCGCATGAACGCCATACGAATCAATGCTTAGCACTATTGACATGAAGAGCACATGAACGCCAAAGAGACCAGGATACTCATGTGAAGAGCACTTGAACACTGAAGGGGGACCTATGCTTCCGGGCTCAGTGCTTAACATTGTTAGGTAATACAGAGCCCGACATTTAGTCTGAAATTAGACTAATTTTCTGAAGTTTTGAACTTCTTTGATTTTCAAAGGAAAATCAAACATGATCATATATTTTAAGCCGACTTAAATCTAAAAGAAGATTAACAGCCCTCAAGCATATTTTAAGTCAATCTTAATCTAAAACTAGATTAATGATCCTTAAACCTTTGAACCGATGGCAAATATTACCTAAGTTCACTCAAAAATATGATTTACGGGTTTGGACTAATCCGCACCCTATAGGCATGACAAAATTAGTCTCCGTATACAATCCAATGGCAACCCTATAATAAACAATATAACATGACATGAAGTGATATCCATAGAGAAGGTGAAAGTTGTTATCACGTGGTGATAAAGTAATTAACTGCACGGGCTTGCGCCTGCAGGAAAAAGCGTCTCCACAATCGAAAACCCCTCAAATGAGGGAGAATCTGATAAGTCTGCTAAAATAGCCGCGTTTATCCAAAGCTCTAATAAACGGTGCCATAAATTAACTTGGTATTTTCAGAGAGATGGATGGATATGTTCCATATAGTATCTTCCCCCAAATTAAAGCAAGACGTTCGTTTTCCCGGTTTTCGACGGTAAACACCCACAATCAAAAAACCCTCACATATGAAAGGGAATCTGATAAGTTTGCTACAATGGTAGCATCCATCCAAACCTCCGATATATGGTGTTATAGATTAACTTAGTATTTTTGGAGAGGTGGATGGATATTTTCTACATAGTATCTTCCTCCGTATTCAAGCTAGACGCGCTACTCGCACCTCTGACCCGGTTTCCGGCAGTAAACAGATTCTTGCACGCTGGGTGGGACATTTTTCTCTTTCCACTCTAGACTTCGTATGTCGTGTTTCGCGAACGAAATCGCGGTTCTCTATTTATATGGTTGCCCTTGGAGTTTGGGATAATAAAAATTAGTGCTTCACCTCCGTGCAGATCAATGGCTTTCAGCTACACCAACTGCAACAACAAGTCTCACGCCAACTCCACCCCATCAAGAAAGGTCATCTATATGCTAAATTAGGATTTGATCATCTCCATTCCAGCTGTGCAATTCATCCAAGTGACCAGCGAATTGTTCTTTGGGACCATGCTCCCATCTCCAAACTTTGGCACCCCAACGCCAAAGGAAGAAGTTCGAAGGAAGTCGGTCTTTGATCAGCCGACTACCTCTGTAGGCCCTGCTGATAAGCCTACCGTCTCCAAATTTTCAGTCTTCAACAGACGGAATGCAAACTCTGCCGATTCCCCCAAGAAGCTCGTAATCCCGAAGAAATCAGTTTTCAAATGGCTGACCTTTGCAGCTCCTGATACTACTGAAGCTCTAAAGAAAGTTTCTCCTTCGAGGCAGTCTGTCTTCTATAGGCTAGCCCCTCAGGTCCTTACCATGATGACAAAATAGTCGGTCTCTAAACGACTGTCACCAGCTAAAGCCCAAGATAAAAATAGGGGCAGATTCAAAAAGCTCCCAAAGCTTAAGAGACTCCTGCTACAAGAGGTGCCCGATATCGATACTAGCGTCGAGTAAGGCAAGATAGAGGCAGTTCTCCTTCTAGACTAACTCCGCCAGTTTCTGTGATGACTATCAATGTTGTTGTTCTAATTGGGAACAGCTTTGAACCACTCGGAAGGGTTCGCTGTAAATCGCCTACCGCAGTGCTGAAGAAATCGACGCCTCCTACAAAGACACCAAATGATCCGAAACCGGAGCGTTCATATAAGCGGCTCTCTTAAACAATCCATAGTGTCTGGAAAGAATTCCAAGGCACTGTCAATGATGACAATTACTTTCGTTGACTGAAGAAGTTCAAAGGTCGACAAGATAATGACAACTCCTCTGCCATACAGCGAGATACTTCTCACGATGTGGTTCCTATCATGACGGTTCCTCCTATAATGACTTCCCACAAAAGAGAAAGAGCAAAAAAAGTTCAAGCGCCTGAGGCAAAATCCGAAGGCCAAAGTTCCAAGCACCCCAAGTCTTGCGGCATGATGGTCTATACAGTCTATATGGCCGGTGCCAAAAACGAGAGTCGTACTTTCGTCAATCATAAACCGCATCCTCGGTCATTGGCGAAGGCCCAGGAGCAACAAGATAAGCTCCAGGACATGCTCGCCAAGGTGGAGGTGCTCACTAACTCTAAAGAAAGTCCAGAAAAGGAGCTAGAAGAATGACAAGAACATGTGACCGATATCGATTTCCTGAGGTGAGTGCTGGAAAAGAAGGATAAGGAGGCGGTGGAACAAGCTGCTAATATGAAGCAGATGACTCTCCTATTTCAGGACAGGTTTGGAATATTAATCCAGCCAAAACCGCCGACCGAAGAACCACCAATGATTCTTGATGATGATAAGGGGAAACTTCAAACCCTTCTCAAGCCCTATCAATAGCTAAAGAAGAAACGATATCGAAGGCGATGTTGGATGATTACATCGCACAAAAGATCAAAGCCTATCAAGAAAATGAAGCAGCAAGTCAACTGATTAAGACTAGTCGACCATATCTGTGGGATATAGTGCCTACAAGGAAATTATTGTAATTGCAGGCACACGATTATGATAATTGAGGGAGGACCTATACAAGTAGAACAATCTTACTCAAGATGATAGTATACTATCTGGTTTGTCTTTATCATTGATTTGTACACGTTTTACTTGTTATTACATGTCGCTAATACATAACAATAAAGCCCGTAGGATTCTTGCTTGACGACCAGCATTGTGATGGCGATCATATACGTGAGAGCTAGGTAGTCTATAAGCACATCCTTAAATGTGTAGGGTATTTTTCGTCACCCCATTGAGATGGGAATACGCGCGTACTTGTCAGGCGAATTACAGATTCCCCCTGTCTAGGGTAGGCTAGGGTTTGTTGATCGTGGGGATCCGAATCTCCGGCAGCCGCGGACTAAGCTGCCGTTAATTACCCCTCGTCTTTAGAGCGAGGAAACTTCCGATTGATGGGTTAAACTGGTCATCCGAACTCAACGTGCAGTGTACGTGTGTTTTTGTTTTAGGGGGCTTGGATATATCGGGAGCCACGCAGAGTTTTTACGGGGGTCCCGCTACCCGGATAGCGGGATGGGGGTCAAGGGGTGTAAATCCCCGTTCCCCATCTATGAAATTTTTCCTACAGTTCCCGAGTCCCCAAAGAGTATCCCCATTTTTCCCGTATTACTGCCTTGTGTGAAGATTAGTGCTTAAGTTCCAATATTTAAATTTTTCCAAAACCATAACAAAATTAATCAAAGACCAAACCTAGATTAAAACCAAACCCAAACTATATTTATATTTCCCCTCAGCCCAACATTAAATAAATTAATTTCCCTTTGAGATCCCCAGCACAAACCTCTTATCCCAAGCCAGGCCCACTCCCTAACCCCCCTTGCTGGAAAAATGAATTAAACATTTAATTCAACCCCACTCCATAATTCCACAAGCCCACTATCTCTTCCTTGCTGAATAAATAAAATTAACTCACAAAAACCCCTCGGCCCAGCCCAGGCGCTCCCCAGCCCGCCTACTGAACCAAACCCAACCCGCCTCCTTAACCTTTCTCTTCCCCAACGTCTCATTTTTTCCCGCTCGCACTTTTTTCTCCCGATCCACCTCTCGCGCCAACCTCCGCGACCACGTCGCCGTTCCGTTTCCCCATGACCTGTTAGTTATATGTATGCCCTAGAGGCCATTACTGTACATTGGATGTATATTGTAGTGGATGCTGGGACATATATAGGGAGGACTTTCTTGCTCGACATGATAGTACGCTATCTGGTTGCTCTTTACCTTAACGTGTACATTGATTGTCTCTCTGATACATGTTGGTAAAGCCCTTAGGATGTGTACTTGACTATCTGGACTATGATGCGGATCATACTAGTGGGGACATGGTAGTCCATAAGTACATCCTTCAAGGTCCCTAGTCGTGGGTGTATCGAGACAGGGCATCGATATACCAGAGTAGACTAGCGTATACCTTCTCGACCCATACAGATGGGCGATGGATGATCCCATATCCATTGGTGTTTGACATCAGAGATGATATACGGGTGCTCAGTAGAGACTGGGTACACTGGACGGACTCGTCGAGAACTCCCAGATGGTATTATACCTTACGTCAGATGGCAGTTCTCTGGTGACACTGGTACAGAGTAGTCTGTTGACCCGAGATCGTCATAGAGTCTTGTGTGGTTCCCACTGTGCTTTGATTTCCACCTTACCACGTCCAAGAGGGCGTGCAAAACGGTGGCTTTTGGGTACAGTCCCGAATCACATGGAGGCAATGAGCGATAGGAGGGGATTCGTCTCTCCCGGTATAGGGAGTTGATGTTGCACTGTGTTCGATTGGCTATAACCGGAAATCCCTGGCCAGGGTTGCTGAGATTTACTGGTAAGTGTTACCAGTAGTTTCTCGAACTGTTATAGACCTCATATCGACACGACTTATCGAGCTATTGGGGTCTGACGTTTACCACCCCTAGGCGAGATATGCAACATATCAGACAACGAGACCGGACTGTACGGTAAGTGTTACTGGTTGGATTCACAGGAGTATGAGCGGTCTTGCTCGTCGATCTTCTGATCGCTCAATACCCGGGTGGCCGTTACGTTTAGCAGACCGCTTGCGGCTTGTGGGTGATTGATATGATCATCATCTGTTGCCGGCGTATTGACGAGTCTTTAGAGTCCTACACAGAGGTTTCCTGGCTCAAGCGAAACGAAATAGGAGCGCATATGAGATATGTGCGGGACCGAGAATAATGCGTGTATGTGATACCGTATTCTATTCTCGCGATGAATGTATCGATATGGTTGTATGCGATATAACCTAGTTATCGAATCAAGGATTGATTCGATAAGCCGATACATTGGATATTAGTCGGTCACATGCGATATGACCGGATCGTTAAATCAAGTGTTGATTTAATGATTTAATGCATAATTATATATTTGATATATTACTTTGCATTAACTAGTATTGGTTCATTTTAAATGGTTTTTCTCACTTGTTTGTGCACATTGTATATGTGATATATTTTTGTGCACAAGTTTGTATCATGTTTGATGATGCATGCTTACTTGGGTTTGTGTAAAGATTAAACCATGGTTATATGAATGGTTAGGGTTTTGTTTTCTTTTTCAATTATCTTATTTAGTTATTCATTTTGAAAATGATAAGCATAAAGAGAAAATGGTGGCTTAATTTGTTTCTTGTTAAAGCTTCATGATGCTTTGACCAAAGTCCACCATTCTTGTCTCATGCTTAACCCTAACCATTCCACTTAACCATGATTCATTCTCTACACTTAACCATGGTTTGAATATGATAAGTATTGATTTTCTTTTTCTTTTTTAATTATCTTATCATATTCTTTCTTCTTCTTCTTCATCTTGACAACTAGAAGAAGCTTGCCTCCATCAACGGCAACTTGAGAATATGAGTGAGAAATCCAATTCTAAAGTAAACCCACTTCCTATTTCTTCATCCTCTACCTCTTGCCAAGTAGTAGAGTGTGTTTTCTTCACAAGTTTCATGACTTGGTGAAGTTGGAGCTTGATCTAGTGATGCGTCGACGTAGATCATCTTCGACATCGACGTCGGCGACCTAGCCCGCCCATTTCTCCGATGAAGCCGACGCTAGAGCCCGGGATTGGATTTGGACAGCAAGGGGACTTCATCATGGACCTATGAAGGTGAGGAACCGGATCTACAAAGGTTGTATTTCCGTTCTAGTAGTTAAGTTGTTAACTAGTTTCTTTTGTCGCCTAATAATTCTAGTTAACGATCTAGTCTAGGGTTTCTCGGCTCCGTAATTTTTGAAATTGGCATGGTTGATGCCTTGTGAGACCTCATTTGAGTGCCTAGGAACCCTACATGACCCACGCACCCTTGCGATCCCCTCAAACCCCTCGTCGCCTCCTCACTCACTCTCACCCTCAATCTCATCTCAACTCCTCACACTCTCTCTCAAATTCTCTCTCTCTCCCCCAAGAACCCACTGCCTCTACCCCTGCACCGACGACGAACCACCTCGTCCTCCTCCCTCGTTTCTCCCCTACCAATGCCACTATCACTGCAGCCAATCCTCTCCACCAACAGAGCCCCTAACTCACCCCCTCACTCGAGCTGGAACCTCACTGCACACCACTACAGCCACCCTCGCACTCGACGCCGGCGAGCCCCCAATCGACCAGAACCACCTCGTTGACGCCCTAACGTCATCAGCATCAGCACCATCACTCAAAACCGAGCCCCACTATATATATCTCTCTCTCTCCAAAATACCCAAAAACCATAACTTTTTCCCCCTCACTGCGAGCCCACTGTGTACATCGCCGGAGCGACACCGCCGACCGTCGTCGACCCCAGCTCACTCCCTGAGATCCACTGAGCACCCCCTCCGCTTCCAGCAAGCACAAGACGTCTCCGGGCAACTCTGTCGTCAAACCTGAAACGCGAGCCAAGGTCGTGCAAACCGAACCGCGCCGTTCGTCGCGCGCTCGTGATGTTGCGCTGTCGTACATCGCCCAAAACATTTCCAGGTAAGTACTTACTTGCTACATGCTCATTTATTCGTGTTACAAACTCAAATCGTATGAATTCCATATTTATCATTCCCGATAAATTATATGACACAGCTGTTCGATGTAAGATCCCAACGGAAATCTTCACTTAATTTGACGGAATTCATTTGAATATTCTGGCCCGTATGGCATTGAATCTTGTGTAGAAGTTTCACTGAAAAACTATAACTGTAACAACTTAAATGATCTCCCCCAAATACACCCGTGAAAACTGGAAATTTCCCGCATCTGAAAATTGTTAAAATCACCATAAATTATGTACATATTGAAATGATGAGTTCGAGGGCTCAAATCGAAGCCGACTCGACGAAATGTAACCCTATGCAAGTTTATAATGGTTTCTGTACTGAAATTGTGACGATATTTGGGTCGGAGTGCGGCTCTGAACTGCAGTCCAGAGCGACTCTGGTTACTGTTTACTGTTCCGTAAGGTGTACCACCTTGTTTCCTGAACTCGTATGTTGTGTAACTCTGCATTTTATTAAAGGTGAATCTGTTAGCTAAATAACACAAGTGGTTTCATCCCGTTTTATCGCCGTTTGCTATTTAATTTGTAATTTAAAAGGGCAGGACGTATAACAGTCCAAAGCAGAATCAGAATTGACATACTAGTGTTGAACAGTGTATAACTTTTGACGTACAGACGCGATTGAGAATACGTCTATTGAGTTCAACACCCTATTAGAAACCCTATATTTTATTCAACTGTAGCGTCGCTAAATTCTGATCCCAACTGGGTGAAATTCGTGTCGCGAAACGTACGTTCAGTTCAGAAACTAAATTTCCTGCAGTGAGCATTTAAAATGAAACGGCTGTAACTCGAATACCGGAAATCCGATTTAACTGAAACCAATTTTGATGAATTACTGACAGAGTGTACTTATTATCGTATTTGTATCATTTCCTTGAATTCTGAACATATGAATTACTGAATTTTTTGTAAGTTTTGACGTGCATATTGGTTCATAACATACATGACTTGTTAACGGCATACATACACATATCTTACCCAATTTCCATATACATAGTGTTAGTGCGAGTTAGTGATCAGTGGACATTGCATCATCGTGCATGAATGATATTGGTTTAGGAGTGTCAAATACACCAATGGAAAGTGAATGATTCATGACAGTGATTAATACAGTGAACAGTGATAAAACCGTGCCATTGGTATACTTGTACTCGACTAAATCATAATCATAAATAGTGTAAACCTGGGGAAAAAGGGAAAATCGAAGTGGAAAGAGTGCCGTATTTAGTAGGACCGTGTTTTAGAGGATGATCATTCGAGCAGTGATATATATATTAGGTAGGATCTAGCGATCCGGCTGACAGGGTTATGTCCCGGGCATGTGAACCGTTGTCTCGGGTATGTACGAGACTTCTGTTAAACATGATCCTCCTTTCCACTATACGATTTCAAACATGACCTAGAGACTGATAGGGACACAGATCATACTTTGCATCATATAGTGACATAGTGATTACACGCATTGTATTTTCACTGTTATTACCGTATTTACCTGTTTCATATCATTAATATAAAAACTGCTATTACGTCGCTCTGACGACCTGAGTATGCATGCTCAGATCTCATGGAAGGACCAGCGCAGGAGACGGATTTACCTTTCGAGCTGACGGAGATCTAGTCTGGAGTGCTTTTCTTTCTTTTCTGCTTTCCATAAAAGAGATTGTGTAATTGAACTTGGTTAGTAACTCTTCTTGTTTATCTGTAAGTTGTGAACAATGGATTTTAATGTAATAATTTAGTGATGTATTTCCTTTACTGTTGTGCTTTGTTTACTGATTACCATGTAATGCTAGAAGCCGAAGTGTGACTACGGCGGGATTATTCCTTGACCGTAGGAGCATGGCTGGCCTAGTCATCCCCCGTTTCCCGTATTTTGGGAAACGGGGCGTGACATGGTTTTGTTGGTATCAGAGCCGTGTTTAGTAACAAGGGATAACATTAACTATACTGTATTACATTATTTTTCGTTTCACTATTCCTGATTTTCATCCTTGAATCTGATCTTATCATTTTGAATCTTCTAGCGATATGACGTCCCCGAACGACCCCTCCTCGGACTCCAGTACTCAGGACCGCACGGAAAGAATACTTAGTGCACTGACCTCTCTCGCGGAAGCTCAGGAGAAGAAGACAGACTTACTCGCTGAGGGACTCAGGGCGATTACCGCTGCAGGAGGACCCTCTGCACTCATTACCGCCCCCAAGGGCACTACTCCACCAGCTTACCCTGCTAGGACTGGTACCGTATCGGACTTCCGGAGGTTGCATCCAGCTGCGTTCACAGGGCTAGCTTACCCCTCGAGGCCGAGCAATGGTTAGTGAACATGGAGAACTTTCTGACAGCCTCCAGGGTACCAGATGAAGATAGGGTGGACGTGATAAAGATCCAATTGGAAGATGAAGTCCTTACATGGTAGTCAGTGGAAGAAAGCAGGCTGGACAAGCCGATTGAATGGGGCAAATTTAAGGAGTGCTTCCTAGACCATTATTTCCCTTCCACCGCCAAGGCAGAGATGGAGGAAAGATTTATTCTATTGAAGCAGAATGGAGACGTATATGCGGCAGAGTTCAACCGTCTGAGCCGTTTTGCTCCATACATGGTTGCCTCAGAGGCCACCAGGGCCAGACGCTTCTTGCAGGGGCTTGATTTCGAGTTGCATTAGTTGATTGCATCACTGGAGTTGCAGACTTTCGCAAAGGTACTCAACGCGGCGAGAGTTCAGGAGCAATTGATCAACAAGTTCAGGAAACCCCCAGTCGTTCTAGCACGTACCCCTGCACCTTCTCGAGGAGCCATACCGGTCCACAGGCCTGAAACGGCACAAATGAAGCGTCCGTTCGTGTCACAGCATCGCCCCCAGAAACGGAACGTAGTTTGCGGCTACTGCCAAAGAGATGGGCATACCCAGAAGGACTGTCGTCGCGCCAAGGGACAATGTTTGATTTGCGGATCCAGTCAGCACAGGATTAGCGGTTGCCCTGAGCGAGCAGAGATACAGGGAGGTTCTGGACCACCGCAGCAGAGGCCACAGGAGCAAAGGCAAACCTTTACAGGTCGCGGTCAGGGACGGGCTTTCACCTTGACCGCCGAGCAGGCAGAGGCGTCAGGAGACGTTGTTACAGGTACTCTACTCGTACATTCCTTTCCAGCTAGAGTACTATTTGATTCTGGGGCAACGCACTGCTTCATATCGGAGCATTTCATTGTTACACGCTCCATACCACATGAACCACTAACCAAGGGCTGGAAGATACATACGGGTAATGGCATTATAATATCTAGTCGAGAATGTAGATCATGTCCGGTTGTAGTGTGTGGCAGGGAATTATATGCGAATTTCCTTCTGATTGGGACAGGCAGTTATGACGCAATTCTCGGGATGGATTGGATGAGTACCTTCCATATAGTTATCGATTGTCGTGCAAGGAATGTGATCTTCCGCATTCCCAATCACCCAGAGTTTATTTTCGAGGGCGGAAGCGAATCTTTAGAGCCAGCCAAGCCCAAGGAGCTGACAGCTATGGAGATTGATGAGAGCCCAGCCCCAGAGATTGTTCAGGACTTTCTGGATGTATTTCCTAAAGATCTACCAGGTCTACCACCTCCTCGCATCTTGGAGTTCTCGATCGATTTGACTCCAGGTACGGCACCAGTATCCAAGGCCCCATACAGAATGGCACCGGTTGAGTTGGCGGAGTTGAAGAAGCAAACTGAAGAACTATTGGAGAAGGGATTTATCCGGCCAAGTGTTTCGCCGTGGGGTGCACCAGTTCTGTTAGTGAAGAAGAAGGATGGATCGTTGCGAATGTGTATAGATTATCAGGAGTTGAACAAAGTCACTATAAAGAACAAGTACCCAATCCAGCGCATCGACGACTTATTCGATCAGTTAAGTGGGGCCAAGGTATTCTCGAAGTTGGATCTCCGTTCTGGATATCATCAAATCAGAGTAGCAGCCGAGGATGTATGCAAGACGGCTTTCAGGACCCGATACGGACATTACGAGTTCCTTATGATGCCGTTCGGTGTTACCAATGCTCCAGTGATATTCATGGACTTGATGAACAGGGTGTTTGCAAAGTACTTGGACACGTTTGTCATTGTATTTATCGACGACATACTTGTCTACTCGAAGACCCGGGAGGAGCATGTCGAGCATTTGCGCACGGTTCTACAAATTCTTCGGGAAGAGAAGTTGTATGCGAAACTAAGCAAGTGTGAATTTTGGCTCGACAAGGTTCAGTTTTTGGGACACATTGTTTCGGGCGAAGGCATCTCGGTAGACCCGGCAAAGATAGAATCTGTCAGAGACTGGCTAACACCGAAGTCTGTGGCCAAGATCAGAAGCTTTCTGGGATTGGCAGGTTATTATCGGAGGTTTGTCCAATACTTTTCAAGGATCGCTGAACCGTCGACAAGGCTGACACGGAAGGATGTACCATTTGCATGGACGGGGGAGTGTACTCAGGTATTTGACACACTAAAGCAGAAGTTAACCACGGCGCCCATTCTTACAGTACCAGATAATTCCGGTGGTTTGGTGATACACAGTGATGCCTCAGAGAAGGGTTTAGGCTGTGTTCTGATGCAGCACGGCCGAGTGGTTGCTTACGCCTCTCGACAACTGAGAAATCACGAGAAGAACTATCCTACGCATGACTTGGAGTTAGCTGCAGTAGTCTTTGCGTTGAAGATTTGGAGGCACTATCTATTGGGCGAGAAAGTGGAGGTATACACGGATCATAAAAGTCTGAAGTACGTCTTCACTCAGAAGGAACTAAATATGAGGCAGCGCCGATGGCTAGAGCTGATGGCAGATTATGACTTGGATCTTCAGTATCACCCGGGGAAGGTGAATGTTGTACCAGATGTGCTCAGTCGCAAGCCAGCGGTCATGATGTTGACCAGTCAGGGAGCATTATTGAGGACTTTCAGAGACTCGAGCTTGAAGTCGTTACACCGAGAGCACTCAGTCAACTTTGGCAACTACAGGTGCGGTCTTCCCTGGTGGATCGCATCAAGGCTGCACAAGCGGATGATCCCCGATTGCAAAAGTTCAGAGCGCAAGTAGAAGCCGGGCTGAGAACGGACCTGATCATATATGAAGATGGTTCTTTAAGATTCGGTAGCAGACTCTGCATACCCAAGGGAGATGTACGAGAAGAGGTACTGGCTGAAGCTCATAGTTCAGCTTATTCTGTGCATCCGGGAGGTACAAAGATGTATCGGGATCTAAAGCAGCATTTTTGGTGGAACGGAATGAAGCGGGAAATTGCGAGGTTCGTATCCAGATGCTTAGTATGCCAGCAGGTGAAGGCGGAATATCAGAGGACAACAGGATTGTTGCAACCGCGTCCGATACCAGAATGGAAGTGGGAGCACTGATTAGATGAGATTTTACGATCAAAAATATAAGTTTACCGCAATCAAGAACGGCGTCGCTTCGCAGCTAGCCGGTGAGTACGGGTCGATCCACAGAGACGGGTAAATTCCTTTTATGTGTTTTAACGAGTTGATTCAATTTGTTGTTTTGATTGGTTTATAAAAATCTAAAAGACTGGATCTAATTAATCTAATTAAGAATCTTGCTAGGGTTAGGCTTAGGGGAAGTTTTGGAGATTAAGGTTCTTCCTCACCGCTTTCAATGACATTTTTTATAGATCTATTAGATGTTAATGTAATTATTAATAAAGTGGATCCAAATCTTTTGGGAAGATGTTTCTTCCTCTAGATTTGTATCCTTCCTTTGTTGATAATTACCCTAACCCCCACGGAAAACGCGCGCAACCGGCCCTTTATACTACGGTTCATCGTTGCCTCGAAGGGTAGGATGCCGCAGGGAGCGGTTGTGCTCGTATGCGTGGAGTTCTAATTCATTAGGTGAAAGTGGCATTGAAAGGGGTGAGAGATCTCATCTCTCAACCCTTTCCCTAAGGCTAACCCTAACAAGCGAGGAGATTACTCGCTCATTAGGGGATGAGAAAACATTTTAATTAAAAGAAGAAAAAACATAATTTACCTTACTAGGTTGACGGCTCCCTCTAAACAAGAAGAACAGATCTGAAAATAACTCCCAGAAAGTCTGAAATTTATTGATTGAAAAGAGGCATAGTTTTTATAGATCTGAGACTACAATTTATAGGAAAATATAAAAACTAGGGTTACAGACTCTCGCACACGTGAATTTACAGATTTGACCCCTGAGAATCCCAACACCAGAACCGTCGCGGCAACAGAAGAAAAATCCACCGACACGTGTTCCTAACGGCCGCGGAACCGCGGCGCCAGCATGGTTTTGGCCGCGGTTCCGCGGCCAAAGAAGGGATGTGGGCTATGAGCTTTTGTGGGCTTTCTTCTGGGCTTCTTGGCTTTCTGTTTCTATGTGTATTTTCTCTGTTGGGCTTCGAGGTCTTTTCCAGATCTTCAGTGAAAACTTGTTCGTATCTTTCGACCGTTCACATGACATGTTTGGACCTTACACTGTTCTTCGTCTAGGCTTGACTATGATCCGTCTAATTGTTGGTCAAAAGTCCCTTTTACTGTTGTTTTGTGTCTTTTTCACTGTATTTGCTCCAGAAACCTGTATCCTGCAATATGCAACAAACGTGCATCAAGAGTACCTGTTTATTTATAAAAGAGTAAGAAATAGGGGAATGAATAATGCAATATTATAGTCTGAACAAATACCCCCAAACTTACCTTTTGCTCGTCCTCGAGCAAACTTATTATTTATTCACTAAAATCCTAACCGCACTTTCGCAGGGAAACGCGATTGCACTGAGCTCGTGCAACAAGCCGTTAAACCTCTAGGTGTCCCTAGTAGGAGGAGTGTTGTCTTCTGAGGGTTTTCAGCGGATTACACCCACAAAATCCTATCAATTCAGCCCATTAACTTTTGTTCTCCAATTAGATCTTCTAACAAGGAATTCTATTATCTTATACTTGTAAATTATCCACCCACATTCTTCACGCTTCCTCATTATTTAACTTAAGATTATATATGTTATGTAGACCTACTTAGCTTTCGGCATCTCTTAAGTCTTCCTTCTAGGGTTTCATCTCCACTTAGGAATTTCTATCAACTCTATTAAAGATACAAGTTCTATTCTTCATTCCTTTCTCTTATCTAGATTCCAATCACATACCCCTACGTGTGTGTATAGATCACCCCTACACTTGGAGATTCAAATCAAGCAATCATGCCCTTCGTCCGTTGTCCAAAGTACTAATTAGTTGGTGAATTTAAATGAAATTTGCTTACACATCCTTCATGCGACCGTTAATACTTCTTGAGGTACCAACGACCGATTACAAAATGCGTTTGCAATTTAAAGCGTACTTCCTAGTTCTTGCAACACCCAAGGCTTTAGCAGTGACTCCCAAACCAGTTGGTCTAAGGCACTAGGTGATGAAGCACCCTCACTAAATATTTTTCTATTTTTGCAGCCTTAAGTGATCACAAAAACCAGTGTCCATTTTTTTATTCTTTATTCAACATTTTTCTTTTATTTTCTTCGTACTAAGGACTTTAGACAAGAGCATTTCAAGGTCTCTTCTACTATTCCAAGTTTCAAGGTGCGTGATTGTGCCATTTGTAGGGTATACGTTTTCAGAATCTAGACTTAAGCTAGGAACTATTTTTCAAACTTATACTTTAATAAGAACATCAATACTCTTCCCTTGTTTCGACTTAGCCCAAGAAGTGAACCCAAAATATGCCTATTTCTAAATAAACTACAAGGCATATACTTTCTACCGTTAAACTTTAAGGAAGGTTATTTTTAGGGTTTTTAATTTACTAAGTCTAAGATCTAGTTGTTCCTAACCAGTTAACCTATTTGTCAAACTCAAGTCAATTATAGCCAAGATTGAATACAATAATTTTTATAATTTTTGAAATTTTTCAATTTTTATGGGTTTTCAAATAAATATGCAAATGCAAAAATATGTACACATGAATGCGAAGGAAGAAGACGTACCGAGCATACCCCCAAACTTGAACTTGACAGTGTCCTCACTGTCATGCTAAACCAAGAGGGTCAAAATACCGATACTCCCCTGTTTATTTATTTATAGTTTTTTTTTTATTTGTTAAGAAAAACAAAAATATATACAAAAAGACCCTCCCCCAAACTTCATTTAAACTATGTTAGGCATTACTGCCAAACTTTGCATCGACCAAACGTCAACACCAACCATTTGAAAAATTTATCAGTAAAAGATATTGGTTGGTGGAAAAATAAGTTGTGGTGGTCCGCAAAGAATTGGGGAAGATAGAAGTAGTGGTATGGGAGGTGTGGAGGTAAATATACAGGTGATGGTGATGCATCGAAATGAGAATGGAAATGATCAGCAATCAGTGGAGTGTTGGCATTCTCGTACCTTATTAAAAGAAATGGGGGTATTTCAACTTCTAAGGGAGGAGGTTGACTCACCACAATACCCCCAAGATGTTCTTGTGGGTCCTCTATTGACATGGCATCATCCATCAATTGTGTATGATATTCACTTATGAGGGAACTGATCTCCTCGATGTCCGCCATAGTACAACTGAAAATTTGCCGCCTATCTTGTAAGACTTTTAAAATAGCATTCTCTTGCTCGAAGGCTAGAGAGGCTGATATGATAATGGGAAAAGTCTCATTCTCACCTATGTAGGTATATCTAAGGTAAGACGGCAAGGACATTAGTTCGAGTTTCGGAGGCGAAAGAATCATCGCGGAATCTACCTCGAACTTAAAGGACTCAAACACAGGTTCGAAATCACTGCAAACAACCGATTCGGATGGTTCGACTAACTCATCCAAAAATTCAAACGACTCATATTCGGGCTGTGAGTCGTCATCATCCAAAAAAGTGAAAGATTCATAATCAACATCGGTTGTGTCAACGGTAGTAGGCTCAAGGAGGGACGCACTAGTGGCGTCAAAACTGTTTTCATCAAATAGAAATCTTTCAAGCTCGCAGTCCTCCTGCGTGATTTCGTGAATAGAGCAAACTTCTCGTGTACTAGTTTTAGGCACGGGGGGCAGACTTCCCATCTTATAAATATTGAACTCACTAGACCTCTTTCCGAAGGATAGAGTCATGGAGCTATTGCGACAATTTATTACGGCATTGGAAGTGGCCAAAAATGGTCGACCAAGAATCACCGGAATTTGGTTTCTTGGGTTAGCAACAGGTTGTGTATCCATAACGATAAAATCAACGGGGAATATGAATTCCCCGACTTTGATCAACACATCCTCTAGTTGACCCCTTGGATAGGTGATTGATCGATCAGCCATTTGGAGAGTGCAACGAGTGGGTTTCAACTCTCCAACCCCTAATTGTTCGTACACGGAGTAAGGAATCAGGTTAACACTAGACCCAAGATCTAAAAGTGCTCGATTAATTTTCTTATCCCCAATCGTGATTGAAATCGTAGGACAGCCGGGGTCCTTTCGTTTTTGGGGTAAGGTTTGATGGTGGTTAATAGCATTGCTCACTGCACTAGCCACTAGCACTTTCTTGGGTACTTGAGATGCCTTTCTCTTCGAGGTGCACAAGCCCTTTAAGATTTTTGCGTATGAAGGGACTTGTTGGATAGCATCCAAGAGAGGTATATTTATGCTAACCTGCTTAAATATCTCCACAATCTTCTCCACTTGTGTATTTGGTTTATTAGGACTCAACCTGTTTGGGAATGGAGCGTTCTGAAAATTTGTTGAGTCAAAAGTCTGTGGAGTAGAATGTGGAGTAGGAACGGATCCCAGTGTGGATGTGTTCGTGTTGTGAGAAATGGGTCCGTTCAAGTCAGAAGAAGTAGAGCCGTGTGAAGGGTGGAGAATAGGCTCTAAAGAAAAAGGTGAAGAAGGAAGTGAAGAAAATGAAGAAGGGGAAGAAGAAGAAGAACCACCGGCGGGGATGTCATCACTAGTTCCCACATTATTTTGCAACTCTCTTCCGGATCTCAACGTGGTCACCGCATTCACATTGTGATTGTTATATGCGTTTTGTGTGTGACCGGGATTGGGCAATGGTTGAGATGGAAGCTTTCCCTTTTCTCTCTCGCTCAACGCAGCAGTTAATTGTGCAATTTGTGCCTCAATAAATTTAATACTTTGATCGTGTGAGGCATTGTTATTCATTAAAGATTGAACATAACTTTCAAATCTTGCTGCGGATTCTGTAGTTTGCTTAAGAAATGCATCTAGACTTTTTTCGAGCGAGGTAACCTTATCATCATTTGGTTGAACCAAATTGTTCGTTTGATTTGTATAAGGTTGTTGTTGGAAAGGTTGCTGGTTTTGAGTTTGTAAAGGTGCTTGTTGTTGTTGTGGAGGAGGTCTTTGAAAATTGTTATTTCCTTGGACTTGTTGATTTTGGTTCCAAGCGAAATTTGGGTGACTCCTCCACCCCTGATTGTATGTTGAAGAGTACGGATCATTTCTTTGCCTTTGCTGGAATGCAGCATTGACTTGATCCTGCCCTTGAATAGGTGCATTATAAGGACACTCTTCGGTTAAATGCGATGGGTTCGAACAACAAGCACAAACAGTTCGTGTGGGTAGAGTAGGGGCAGGAGAAAACGATGAGATTTTTGTCTCAATGGCTTCTAGCTTTTTCATAAGTGAGGCCATCTCGGCCTTCATAGCAATCGACATATCTATTTGATGTATGCCTGCCCTAGATTGACCAACTGAAGAAGATGAGGTGGTCTTTGTACTCTCCCACTGAATTGTTTGCTCACTTAGGTCCTCAAGAAACTGCCAAGCTTCGTCGCTAGACTTGGAGAGAAAATGACCTTGACATATTGTTTCTAGCAACTGCTTCGTTGCTGCGTTCAATCCCTCGTATAATGTTTGGCAAAGTTGCCAATTTTCTA
Source organism: Agapanthus africanus (assembly GCA_030015575.1). Taxonomy (NCBI): domain Eukaryota; kingdom Viridiplantae; phylum Streptophyta; class Magnoliopsida; order Asparagales; family Amaryllidaceae; genus Agapanthus; species Agapanthus africanus. The sequence goes on from JASDDO010000022.1 coordinate 469,046,429, forward strand.
TCCCATGATAAGGGTATTGAACAAGTAGGTCTTTAAATCTCTCGAAGCACTTCCAGAATGGTTCGGACGGAAGCTGTGAAAATTGTATAATCTCGTTTCGGATTCTAGCAGTTTTATGATGAGGATAGAACTTTTTCAAAAAAGCTCTCACAAACTCGTCCCAATTTCTAATGGAATGTGATGCGGTGCTGTATAGCCACTTCTCGGCTAGGTCACATAAGGTAAAAGGAATGACCCTTAGCCTTATTGCGTCATCACTTAATTGGGTTGTCTTCATCATGGCGCAAACGTTTTGGAATTTATTAATGAAAATATATGCATCTTCGGATTCCAAACCATGAAACTTAGGCAGCATATTGATGAAGTGTGGTTTTATTTCAAAATTATCCCCATTCGCCGGTGGGGGTGAAAGACATGTAGGTAAAGACGTGCGGACGGGGTGGAAGAGATCCTGGAGCGCGACTCGTGCGGGCGCTACAACAGGCGGAAGATTCGGGTTATTCGCACCTGGCGGAGGTGGAATCATTCCCGTCGGTAAGGTATCGTTGGGGTTGAATCCCGACATACCTTCGGTGAAAGAATTTGAGGTTGGAGGTAAGGAAATGGACGGAAGGTCGACGAAGGGTTCGTCGAAGGGTTCGTCGGTCGGTACCAACGAAACACGGACTAATCGGGCGTTAGTATCCCTAGTCCAAGATGACATACACTAAAGGAGTAGTGCAGTCAGAAAAAAAAAAAAAACAGAATGTGGGGGTAAGATAACGTCAATGAAGGAAAATTGGTGGAAGTGAGGTGCAAGTTTTCTTAGCGGCAAGTTGCAAGTTTTGAAAAGATTTTTCTTTATTTTTTTTTTATTGGAGAGTTTTGCAAGACGGTTTTAGAAAACGGACTCGTGACACAAAAGTATCAACCATACAAGCACAATCAGGCCTAGATCTAGGGTCGCCTAAGTCTGCTAGACAGCTCCTAACTAGGGCTAGAGATAAGACCTCAAACCTCCTCTTCACGGACAAATACGGCCAGGTAAGTGGGAAGGAACCACCACGACAGTGGGCCTAATTAATAACCACTAGCCTAGACACCGCAAAGTCGGTTAGGATAAACGGCCGATGCCTATACTAGTCCTTTTCCTATCGAGCGCGATGTCCTTAGGTCTGAGTCTAATCTTTTTTAATTAATTGTGGTCGATGCAAAATGCTTAGGTGTTTTCTGGGGTCCTGAGAAGGGTGATGAAATCCCCACCCAATCTGAGTTTGGTCAATTAGCCCCTTAGAATCCGGTTAAATTATGCAAAACAAATAAAATTTCACTTGCAATCAGAATTTTTTTAGCGCGGCGCAAAGAAACCTGCAGAAAATCTGTTATCGAGAAGGGGGAGAAAGACTCTTTACGCAAAGAAATCCTGCAGAAAGTTTGTACAGAGAAATATATGGGAGGTTGCAGAGGGGAGAGAGAGAAATCAAACCAAAAAAAATTTGGTGCGCTGACGTGTCACTAGGAGCGCGGAACCGCGGCAGATGGCCTAGTTGTGCGGCGGAAGCGCGGCGCTTTGGTGGTTTCAGCCTCTGGAAAAATTTTTGTGGTTCTGTGCTTTCAATTCCTCTCTGTTCTTATGTACCAAATTTTGATTTGCCCTCTGTAAAATTCCAGATCCTTGATTCTTCGCTGTTCCTGCAAGATCCAAAAGATACACCCTTCAAACAGATCAAATTTGATTATTTTTTTATATTTTTTTTTTATATTTTCAGACTTTTATAATTTTTAAAATTTATATCAACCCGAAAATTCACAAAAAGAAAGATTACGCCGTCCCCGGCAACGGCGCCATTTGATTAGATGAGATTTTACGATAAAAAATATAAGTTTACCGCAATCAAGAACGGCGTCGCTTCGCAGCTAGCCGGTGAGTACGGGTCGATCCACAGAGACGGGTAAATTCCTTTTATGTGTTTTAACGAGTTGATTCAATTTGTTGTTTTGATTGGTTTATAAAAATCTAAAAGACTGGATCTAATTAATCTAATTAAGAATCTTGCTAGGGTTAGGCTTAGGGGAAGTTTTGGAGATTAAGGTTCTTCCTTACCGCTTTCAATGCCATTTTTTATAGATCTATTAGATGTTAATGTAATTATTAATAAAGTGGATCCAAATCTTTTGGGAAGATGTTTCTTCCTCTAGATTTGTATCCTTCCTTTGTTGATAATTACCCTAACCCCCACGGAAAACGCGCGCAACCGGCCCTTTATACTACGGTTCATCGTTGCCTCGAAGGGCAGGATGCCGCAGGGAGCGGTTGTGCTCGTATGCGTGGAGTTCTAATTCATTAGGTGAAAGTGGCATTGAAAGGGGTGAGAGATCTCATCTCTCAACCCTTTCCCTAAGGCTAACCCTAACAAGCGAGGAGATTACTCGCTCATTAGGGGATGAGAAAACATTTTAATTAAAAGAAGAAAAAACATAATTTACCTTACTAGGTTGACGGCTCCCTCCAAACAAGAAGAACAGATCTGAAAATAACTCCCAGAAAGTCTGAAATTTATTGATTGAAAAAAGGCATAGTTTTTACAGATCTGAGACTACAATTTATAGGAAAATATAAAAACTAGGGTTACAGACTCTCGCACACGTGAATTTACAGATTTGACCCCTGAGAATCCCAACACCAGAACCGTCGCGGCAACAGAAGAAAAATCCACCGACACGTGTTCCTAACGGCCGCGGAACCGCGGCGCCAGCATGGTTTTGGCCGCGGTTCCGCGGCCAAAGAAGGGATGTGGGCTATGAGCTTTTGTGGGCTTTCTTCTGGGCTTCTTGGCTTTCTGTTTCTATGTGTATTTTCTCTGTTGGGCTTCGAGGTCTTTTCCAGATCTTCAGTAAAAACTTGTTCGTATCTTTCGACCGTTCACATGACATGTTTGGACCTTACACTATTCTTCGTCTAGGCTTGACTAGGATCCGTCTAATTGTTGGTCAAAAGTCCCTTTTACTGTTGTTTTGTGTCTTTTTCACTGTATTTGCTCCAGAAACCTGTATCCTGCAATATGAAACAAACGTGCGTCAAGAGTACCTGTTTATTTATAAAAGAGTAAGAAATAGGGGAATGAATAATGCAATATTATAGTCTGAACAAGCACATTACCATGGATTTCATGATGGCCTTACCACGGAGCCCTAGGGGAAATAACGCCATTTGGGTTATCGTCAATCGCCTCACGAAAGCTGCACACTTCATACCATTCCGAGTGGGACAGTTGACAGAGTCACTGGCAGAGAGATATATGCAGGAGATAGTGCAACTTCACGGTGTTCCAGTCAGCATTGTGTCAGATCGAGACACCAGATTCGTGTCGCACTTTTGGAGGAGCCTACAGGAGAGTTTGGGTACCCGCCTCATGTTCAGCACAGCTTATCACCCGCAGACGGATGGACAGTCCGAGCGTACGATTCAGACGCTCGAGGATATGTTGAGAGCCTATATGTTGGACTTTCAGGGTTCCTGGGAAGACCATCTGCATCTAGTCGAGTTTTCCTATAACAACAGTTACCAGGCTAGCATTCAGATGGCTCCTTTCGAAGCACTTTACGGGCGGAAGTGTCGATCCTCAGTGTGTTGGGATGATGTGGGAGAGCGAAGATTGTTGGATCCCGAGCTCATTGTTCAGACAGTCGACAAGGTTTAAATGATCAGGCAGCGTATTAAGACGGCTCAGGATCGACAGAAGAGTTGGGCAGATACCAGCAAGAGGGCACTAGAATTTGATGTCGGAGATCACGTGTTTCTGAAGATTTCCCCTACCCGTGGAGTTATCAGGTTCGGAGGTCGGGGAAAGCTCAGTCCCCGTTTTATCGGACCTTTTGAGGTGCTAGAGCAAGTAGGAGAGGTGGCCTACCAACTTGCCTTGCCTCCGTCGCTAGCTGGTATGCACAATACCTTCCACGTGTCACAGTTGCGGCGTTATGTTCGGGATGAGAGCCATGTCCTGGACTATTCGAAGCTAGTTTTGGATACCGATCTATCATACGAGGAGCAGCCCACTACCATTCTCGACCACAGAGAGAAAGTGCTGAAGAACAAGGCCATTCCGTTAGTCCGAGTGTCTTGGGGCGGTCGTTCCCCAGGAGAATCCACCTGGGAGCGGGAGGAAGATATCCGTGCTCGTTTTCCACATCTCTTTGTTTAGTACTTTGTTTCTTTGTATCTTTGTTAAATTTCGAGGACGAAATTTAACAAAGGGGGGTATGATGTAAATCCCCGTTCCCTATTTATGAAATTTTTCCTACAATTCCCGAGTCCCCAAAGAGTATCCCCATTTTTCCCGTATTACTGCCATGTGTGAAGATTAGTGCTTAAGTTCCAATATTTAAATTTTTCCAAAACCATAACAAAATTAATCAAAGACCAAACCTAGATTAAAACCAAACCCAAACTATATTTATATTTCTCCTCAGCCCAACATCAAATAAATTAATTTCCCTGAGATCCCCAGCACAAACCTCTTATCCCAAGCCAGGCCCACTCCCTAACCCCCTTTGCTGGAAAAATGAATTAAATATTTAATTCAACCCCACTCCATAATTCCACAAGCCCACTATCTCTTCCTTGCTGAATAAATAAAATTAACTCACAAAAACCCCTCGGCCCAGCCCAGGCGCTCCCCAGCCCGCCTACTGAACCAAACCCAACCCGCCTCCTTAACCTTTCTCTTCCCCAACGTCTCCTTTTTTCCCGCTCGCACTTTTTTCTCCCGATCCACTTCTCGAGCAAACCTCCGCGACCACGTCGTCGTTCCGTTTCCCCACGACCCACGCACCCTTGCGATCCCCTCAAACCCCTCGTCGCCTCCTCACTCACTCTCACCCTCAATCTCATCTCAACTCCTCACACTCTCTCTCAAATTCTCTCTCACTCCCCCAAGAACCCACTGCCTCTACCCCTGCACCGACGACGAACCACCTCGTCCTCCTCCCTTGTTTCTCCCCTACCAACGCCACTATCACTGCAGCCACTCCTCTCCACCAACAGAGCCCTTAACTCACCCCCTCACTCGAGCTGGAACCTTACTGCACACCACCACAGCCACCCTCGCACTCGACGCCGGCGAGCCCCCAACCGACCAGAACCACCTCGTTGACGCCCCAACGTCATCAGCATCAGCACCATCACTCCAAACTGAGCCCACTATATATATATCACTCTCTCCAAAATACCCAAAAACCATAACTTTTTCCCCCTCACTGCGAGCCCACTGTGTACATCGCCGGAGCGACGCCGCCGACCGTCATCGACCCCAGCTCACTCCCTGAGATCCACTGAGCACCCCCTCCGCTTCCAGCAAGCACAAGACGTCTCCGGGCAACTCCGACGTCAAACCTGAAACGCGAGCCAAGGTCGTGCAAATCGAACCGCGCCGTTCGTCGCGCGCTCGTGACGTTGCCGCTGTCGTACATCGCCCAAAATGTTTCCAGGCAAGTACTTACTTGCTACATGCTAATTTATTCATGTTACAAACTCAAATCGTATGAATTCCATATTTACCATTCCCGATAAATTATATGACACAGTTGTTCGATGTAACATCCCAATGGAAATCTTCACTTAATTTGACGGAATTCATTTGAATATTCTGGACCTTATGGCATTGAATCTTGTGTAGAAGTTTCACTGAAAAACTATAACTGTAACAACTTAAATGATCACCCCTAAATACATCCGTGAAAACTGGAAATTTTCCGCATCTAAAAATTGTTAAAATCACCATAAATAATGTACATATTGAAATGATGCCTTCAACGGATCAAATCGAAGACGACTCGACGAACTATAACCCTATGTAAGTTTCTAATGATTTCTGTACTGAAATTATGACGATATTTGGGTCGGAGTACGGCTCTGGACTGCAGTCCAGAGCGACTCTGGTTACTGTTTACTGTTCCGTAAGGAGTACCACCTTGTTTCCTGAACTCGTATGTTGAGGACTCTACAGTTTATTAAAGGTGAATTTGTTAGCTAAATAACACAAGTGGTTTCATCCCGTTTTATCGTCATTTGCTATTTAATCTGTAATTTAAAAGGGCAGGACATATAACAGTCCAAAGCAGAATCAGAATTGGCATACTAGTGTTGAACAGTGTATAACTTTTGACGTACAGACGCGATTGAGAATAATTCAATTGCGTTAAACACCCTATTGGAAACCCTAGATTTTATTCAACTGTAGCGTCGCTAAATTCTGATCCCAACTGTGTGAAATTCGTGTCACGAAACGGACGTTCAGTTCAGAAACTGAATTTCCTGCAGCGAGCACTTAAAATGAAACGGTTGTAACTCGAATACCGGAAACCCGATTGAACTGAAACCAATTTTGATGAACTACTGACAGAGTGTACTTATTATCGTATTTGTATCATTTCATTGAATTCTGAACATATGAATTACTGCAATTTTTGTAAGTTATGACGTGCATATTGATTCATAACATACATGACTTGTTAAAGGCATACATGACTTGTTAAAGGCATACATACACATATCTTACCCAATTGCCATATACACAGTGTTAGTGCGAGTTAGTGATCAGTGGATATTGCATCATCGTGCGTGAATGATATTGGTTTAGGAGTGTCAAATACACCAATGGAAAGTGAATGATTCATGACAGTGATTAATACAGTGAACGGTGATAAAACCGTGCCATTGGTATACTTGTACACGACTAAATCATAATCATAAATAGTGTAAACCTGGGGAAAAAGGAGAAATCGAAGTGGAAAGAGTATCGTATTTAGCGGGACCATATTTTAGAGGATGATCATTCGAGCAGTGATATATATATTAGGTAGGATCTAGTGATCCGGCTGACAGGGTTATGTCCCGGGCATGCGGGCCGTTGTCTCGGTATGTACGAGACTCCTGTTAAACATGATCCTCCTTTCCACTATACGATTTCAAACATGACCTAGAAACTGATAGGGACACAGATCATACTTTGCATCATATAGTGACATAGTGATTACACGCATTGTATTTTCACTGCTATTACCGTATTTACCTGTTTCATATCATTAATATAAAAACTGCTATTACGTCGCTCTGACGACCTGAGTATGCATGCTCAGATCTCGTGGAAGGACCAGCGCAGGAGACGGATTTACCTTTCGAGCTGACGGAGATCTAGTCTGGAGTGCTTTTCTTTCTTTTCTGCTTTCCATAAAAGAGATCGTGTAATTGAACTTGGTTAGTAACTCTTCTTGTTTATCTGTAAGTTGTGAACAATGGATTTTAATATAATATTTAGTGATGTATTTCCTTTACTGCTGTGCTTTGTTTACTGATTACCATGTAATGCTAGAAGCCGAAGTGTGACTACGGTGGGATTATTCCTTGACCATAGGAGCATGACTGGCCTAGTCATCCTCCGTTTCCCGTATTTTGGAAAGCGGGGTGTGACAAGGGGGCTAGCAGCCCCCTTGCGGGGTGCGGAGCAGCACCCCGGCCCAATTTTTTTTTTAGAGGGATAGTGTTGTAGAGTATGTGTGTGTGTATATATGTATACATATGTGTGTATATATGTAACAACCCTAATTTTTCTATACATTTTTCTAAACAATTTTTTTTTTCAAAATCCATAAAATAGTATTTTAACCTGAGCACAATATATAAGTAATTATTTTGTTTTCAAACAACTCCAATTTTTGTATACATAAATTTGATTTAAATTTCAAGTATACTTGGAGTATTTAATGTTGCTGATATCATTTTAAGTGTCTATTTTCCTACAATAATTACAAGAAGGAGCCTGTAGCTCATTGGTAACACCTTGCACTGCTGAACCAAGCCACCAGAGTTTGAATCCCATGGCCCACATTATTTTTAGATTATTTTTCTTTTAAATTCTTGGAAGCCCAACAGTCCACAGGCCATAACTCCCAAAAGATGAACTGAACCCTAAAAACGGAGTATACCATGAGCAAACATCAGAGGACCCCGCACCCGACGATCGCCAGACTCGGCCGGGATCGGCCGAGTCGGCCGGCGGACCGGCCGAATCGGCCGAGCCCCCAAAACGAAATTGTCGCCTTTTCATCTTCCCAACTCCCCTGTTAACTCCAATTTGATTGATCGGTTCTCAAATGTTAAATACAACCAATTTAATACAATTTTTAATGCTTTTTCTTTAATTTTTACAATATTTTTTTAAAATAAAAACCTTTCACCTACCCTACCCTAGCTACCCTATAAATAGACCCCTACCCTCTACCCTCTCATCCCAAAACCCTAGATTTACTCTCTCAAAATTTCTACAAGAAAGGTGTGCTTTGAAACCGAGTTCACGGCGAAGCGCTGATGGATTTCCGGCAACGTTCTTTGAAACAACCGGTGACGAAACAAAGCCTCGACCACTCACATTGTTCCTCTATACTCTTTAGTATAGATCGAAGCCTGTAAGTCCCGTTCTTTCTTCTTTCTAGTTCTTAAAAATACGACTTTTTGAAACCCGACGGAAAATGGATCAAAACGATTTCCGATTCGGTTTTTCTACAAAATCTCACTTGTCACCCATACCATAATACCTAAACATATTCATGATGACCATTAATCACATAACAATTAATTTGGACAAAGTTTCTCACATGAAATGATAGCTTTCTTGTAATATCGTATTCTTTTCACAATAATACCATAATGTTTATTTTTCTTTTTCTAATCAATTCCATCATTCCTAAACATGTTCATCTTGATCACTAAACTTGTAAAAATCAATTTGAATGAGTTTTCATACATGAAATGATAACTTTTGCAAATACCGTATTCTTTCACCTAAATACCCTCATGTTTAATTTATCATATTTAACCCCTAAACTTCACTATACCTTAAAATAAGTCACGAGGTAATGACCTACCTCCACACACACGCAAAGACAACCCTAAAATGATAACATCAAAACTTAGAATATGACAAAACGAAATTTTCATTAAAATACCATAATCTTCATAAAATCATTCTTAAAAGGTTTTAGATTGTTACACTTTTAAGTAAATATTTCTTACTAGGAAAATAAGATAAGTTGTGGACATAGATCGTTTATCTAAACTGACTTTGTGATGTCTAGGCTAGGCAAGTGAGGTTGGATAACTTTAAAAGGCCCGCCTCACGATTCGTAAGCGGATCCCTCCCTCCTCACTTGTATTTACCTAACCACAATTGGCGGTGAAGAGGCGATTTGAGGCTTCTAACGACTTGTCGTTTAGACCTTAGAAATAGGCTAGTTGGCTTAGGAAACCCTAGAAACAAAAATACGGAAATTGACATCTTTTTACAAATAAATACCTTATCTTTATAAAACCGTTTTCTAAATGGATAGTATTTATTAAATCTTTGCAAAGCGCCACTACAACCCACCTATGGGGAACCCGTTAGGGATAGTACGGTTTATCATGCACCCGCGGGCTAGTAGTGTGAGATTCAGACCTCCGCAAGGAGCATTCGGTCTCGAAAGGTTTAAAATACGACATTTAGAAAAATGAGATTTTTTTGGAAAATAAAATATTTATATAAAATTATTATTGTATTAGCATATGTAAATTTATCATTTAAACACCTATTTTATTATAAGATAAAATTTCCACCTTTTTCCTAAAAATTACAAGATTAGAAGTTATATTAAAATACCATGAATTTCAAATAAATCAAAATTATAAATTAATACTTTTATTAGGATATATTCACTAGAATATCACAAATAAAATTTACATTCATTATAACTATAAAGACGAATAATAAATACTTGAGGTGTATCTTGAAAACTATACAAAAGTATTTTTACATAAAACCCCCTCAAGTTTTTATAAATTACAATAAGGACCCTAACAATTATAGAACTTCAAATTACCTTTCTTTTAGTCTGACTCGGGTTAGAGTCTGACTATTTCTGACTTGAATAATTCAAGTCAATCTATATTCTTAATAATCCAACTCAATATGAACGCATGAATCCCTGAATCCAGTTAACAACCTATTCAACTTGACTGAATCAAACCATAGATATACATCCATTATTCCGTTATTCCAATTACATGATACAATCCGTTTACTGATATCATGGCTTTGGCCAGTCATCCAACTTACATAAAACAATACAACAATACCGTTAAAACACTACGGGGTTTAAAGGGGTAAATTGATACGGAAGGTGTTAAAGGTGGTACGAGGTGGTCAGATTAAGACACCTAACCTATATTCCGTTGCTGTTGTACCATGACTTAACGGTTCCTTATACTTTCCATTTGCCCTGGTCTCTAGTATATAGAGACTAGCATTCTTGTAATATCGTATTCTTTTCACAATAATACCATAATATTTATTTTTCTTCTTCTAATCAATTCCATCATTCCTAAACATGTTCATCTTGATCACTAAACTTGTAAAAATCAATTTGAAGGAGTTTTCATACATGAAATGATAACTTTTGCAAATACCGTATTCTTTCACCTAAATACCCTCATGTTTAATTTATCATATTTAACCCCTAAACTTCATTATACCTTAAAATAAGTCACGAGGTAATGACCTACCTCCACACACACGTAAATACAACCCTAAAATGATATCATCAAAACTTAGAATACGATAAAACGAAATTTTAATTAAAATACCATAATCTTCATAAAACCATTCTTAAAAGTTTTAGATTGTTACACTTTTAAACAAATACCTCATATTAGGAAAATACGATAAGTTGTGGACATCGATCGTTTATCTAAACTGACTTTGTGGTGTCTACGCTAGGGAAATGAGCTTGGGTAACTTTAAAAGGCCCGCCTCACGATTCGTGAGCGGATCCCTCCCTCCTCACTTGTACTTACCTGGCCACAATTGGCGGTGAAGAGGCGATTTGAGGCTTCTAACGACTTGTCGTTTAGACCTTAGAAATAGGCAAGTTGGCTTAGGAAACCCTAGAAACTAAAATACGGAAATTGACATCTTTTTACAAATAAATATCTTATCTTTATAAAACCGTTGTCTAAATGGATAGTATTTATTAAATCTTTGCAAAGCGCCACTACAACCCACCTATGGGGAACCCGTTAGGGATAGTACGGTTTATCGTGCACCCGCGGGCTAGTAGTGCGAGATTCAGACCTCCGCAAGGAGCATTCGGTCTCGAAAGGTTTAAAATACGACATTTAAGAAAAATGAGATTTTTGGAAAATAAAATGTTTATATAAAATTATTATTGTATTAACATATGTATATTTATCATTTAAACACCTATTTTATTATAAGATAAAGTTTCCACATTTTCCTAAAAAATTACAAGATTAAAAGTTATATTAAAATACCATGAATTTCAAATAAATCAATATTATAAATTAATACTTTTATTAGGATATATTCACTAGAATAACACAAATAAAATTTACACTCATTATAATTATAAAGACGAATAATAAATACTTAAGGTGTATCTTGAAAACTATACAAAAGTATTTTTATATAAAAACCCCTCAAGTTTTTATAAATTACAAAAAGGACCCTAACAATTATAGAACTTCAAATTACCTTTCTTTTAGTCTGACTCGGGTTAGAGTCTGACTATTTCTGACTTGAATATAATTCAAGTCAATCTATATTCTTAATAATCCAACTCAATATAAACGCATGAATCCCTGAATCCAGTTAACAACCTATTCAACTTGACTGAATCAAACCATGGATATACATCCATTATTCCGTTATTCTAATTACCTGATACAAACAGTTACTGATATCATGATTTTGATCAGTCATCCAACTTACATAAAACAATACAACAATACTGTTAAAACACTACGGGGTTTAAAGGGGTAGATTGGTACGGAAGGTGTTAAAGGTGGCACGAGATGGTCAGATTAAGACACCAACCTATAATCCGTTGCTGTTGTACCATGGCTTAACGGTTTCTTGTACTTTCCGTTTGCCCTGGTCTCTAGCATATAGAGACCCCCCTCGTATACACTGGCATCCTTCTGTACCAAGCTACAAACAACAACGTTGACATAACATTACAACAATAGTTTACACTTTAAAATGTATCTTCTTATTCTGTCTTCTCTACCTCCGTCTTACCTTTGGGACTTACCGAGCGATCTGTTCGCTGACGACATTCTGTTTCTCTCTTCTTTGAATGTCGTCAGGTGACATGGACCCGGCAGAAATTGAGCCATCACAAGAAGACTTGGAGAAGTTTACTCAAGACCCTGCAGTATAATTTCATTGTACACTTTTCTTTCCAGTACTTTACATTTCCTGTTATGCCACTATTTAGGCATCTTTATTTCAGTTGTACTTCCTGTTCATGTATTGTACAAAGAATGTTAATAAATAAAAGTTGTTGTTTTTTTATACTCTTGTCTCTTGTGTATTTATTTCTATATTGCTTAGCTACACTTAGCGTATGTACTTCTGAGTACATACGTAGCGGACATCGCCGCGTCCCCTTCGCCGTACACTGGGAAGCGGGGCATGATAGGTTTTATAGCTTCTTGGACCGGAGATGATAGTAGCAACTGTTGATGTGGTTCGTACTATCAGGGAGAGGATGCGCATAGTCCAAGATCGACAGAAGCACTAGGCTGATACAAAGAGACGACACTTGGAGTTCCAGCCAGGAGATCATGTATTCCTGAAAATATCTCTGAATCGCGGAGTGATCCGATTTGGAAGACGGGGTAAGCTAAGTCCGAGATATATTGGACCGTTCGACATACTCGAAGGAGTCGGTGAAGCGGCATACCGTTTAGCGCTTCCACCCTCATTGGAAGGAGTGCATAACGTGTTCCACATATCCCAACTCAGAAAGTATGTGAGTGACCCCAGCCATGTACTTGAACATTCTGAGCTCACTATACAGCCCGACTTGTCTTGTGAGCAACAACCTGTGGAAATCCTGGACAGGAAAGTGAAGACACTTCGGAACAAGGAAGTTAACTTGGTCCGGGTAATGTGGAGAAAGGACACTCCAGGAGAATCCACGTAGGAATGGGAAGATGAAATGCGTGCAAGATTTCCTCACCTTTTTGTAAACTAGTCCTCAAATAAAAGTTGTAAATTTCGAGAACGAAAATTTTGTAAGGAGGGTAGATTGTAACAACTCCAATTTTTGTATACATAAATTTGATTTAAATTTGAAGTATATTTGGAGTATTTAATATTACTGTTATCACTTTAAGTATCTATTTTCCCACAATATTTAAAAGAAGGAGCTTGTAGCTCATTAGTAATACCTTGCACTGCTGAACCAAGCCACCAGAGTTCGAATCCCATGCACCACATTATTTTTAGATTATTTTTCTTTTAAAATTCTTGGAAGCCCAACAGTCCACAGGCCATAACTCCCAAAAGATGAACTGAACCCTAAAAACGGACTGTACCAAAGTCTACGTCAGAGAACCCCGCACCCGACGGTCGCCGGACTCGGCCGGGATCGGCCGGCCGGCGCCGCCGGCCGGACTCGGTCGGACAGCCGAGCTCCCAAAACCAAAAAAGTTGGATTTTTGCATTCCATAACACCCTGCATACTCCATTTTAATAGATCGGTTCCAGAATTTTAAATACACCCTAATTACTACAAATTTTAATGTTTTTCTTTAAATTTTTACAATTTTTTTTAATAAAGAAAACCTTTCATCTACCCTACCCTGGCTACCCTATAAATAGACCCCTACCCTCTACCCTCTCATCCCAAAACACTAGGTTTGCTCTCTTGAAATTTTCACAAGAAAGGTGTGCTTTGAAACCGAGTTCACGGCGAAGCGCTGACGGATTTCCGGGGACGTTCTTTGAAACAACCGGCAACGAAACAAAGCCTCGACCACTCATCATGTTCCTCTATACTTTTTAGTATAGATCGAAGCCTGTAAGTCCCGTTCTTTTCTTCTTCTACTTCTCAAAAAAAACGAATTTATGAAACCCGGCGGAAATCGGAACAAAACGATTTCCGATTCGGTTTTTCTACAAAATCTCACTTGTCACCCATACCATAATACCTAAACATATTCATTATGACCATTAATCACATAACAATTAATTTGGACAAAGTTTCTCACATGAAATGATAGCTTTTTTGTAATATCGTATTCTTTTCACAATAATACCATATTGTTTATTTTTCTTTTTCTAATCAATTCCATCATTCCTAAACATGTTCATCTTGATCACTAAACTTGTAAAAATCAATTTGAATGAGTTTTCATACATGAAATGATAACTTTTGCAAATACCGTATTCTTTCACCTAAATACCCTCATGTTTAATTTATCATATTTAACCTCTAAACTTCACTATACCTTAAAATAAGTCACGAGGTAATGACCTACCTCCACACACACGAAAATACACCCTAAAATGATATCATCAAAACTTAGAATACGATAAAACGAAATTTTTATTAAAATACCATAATCTTCATAAAACCATTCTTAAAAGTTTTAGATTGTTACACTTTTAAACAAATACCTCATATTAGGAAAATACGATAAGTTGTGGACATCGATCGTTTATCTAAACTGACTTTGTGGTGTCTAGGCTAGGCAAGTGAGCTTGGGTAACTTTAAAAGGCCCGCCTCACGATTCGTGAGCGGATCCTTCCCTCCTCACTTGTATTTACCTAGCCACAATTGGCGGTGAAGAGGTGATTTGAGGCTTCTAACGACTTGTCATTTAGACCTTAGAAATAGGCTAGTTGGCATAGGAAACCCTAGAAACTAAAATACGGAAATTGACATCTTTTTATAAATAAATATCTTATCTTTATAAAATCGTTTTCTAAATGGATAGTATTTATTAAATCTTTGCAAAGCGCCACTACAACTCACCTATGGGGAACCCGTTAGGGATAGTACGGTTTATCGTGCACCCGCGGGCTAGTAGTGCGAGATTCAGACCTCCGCAAGGAGCATTCGGTCTCGAAAGGTTTAAAATACGACATTTAAGAAAAATGAGATTTTTTTGGAATATAAAATTATTATTGTATTAACATATGTATATTTATCATTTAAACACCTATTTTATTATAAGATAAAGTTTCCACCTTTTCCTAAAAATTACAAGATTAAAAGTTATATTAAAATACCATGAATTTCAAATAAATCAATATTATAAATTAATACTTTTATTAGGATATATTCACTAGAATATCACAAATAAAATTTACATTCATTATAACTATAAAGACGAATAATAAATACTGGAGGTGTATCTTGAAAACTATACAAAAGTATTTTTATATAAAACCCCCTCAAGTTTTTATAAATTACAATAAGGACCCTAACAATTATAGAACTTCAAATTACCTTTCTTTTAGTCTGACTCGGGTTAGAGTCTGACTATTTCTGACTTGAATATAATTCAAGTCAATCTATATTCTTAATAATCCAACTCAATATGAACACATGAATCCCTGAATCCAGTTAACAACCTATTCAACTTGACTGAATCAAACCATGGATATACATCCATTATTCCGTTATTCCAATTACATGATACAATCCGTTTACTGATATGATGGCTTTGGTCAGTCATCCAACTTACATAAAACAATACAACAATACTGTTAAAACACTACGGGGTTTAAAGGGATAGATTGGTACGGAAGGTATTAAAGGTGGCACGAGCTGGCCAGATTAAGACACCTAACCTATATTCCGTTGCTGTTATACCGTGGCTTAACGGTTCCTTGTACTTTCCGTTTGCCCTGGTCTCTAGCATATAGAGACCCCCCTCGTATACACTGGCATCCTTCTTTACCAAGCTACAGACAACAGCGTTGACATAACATTACAACAATAGTTTATATTTTAAAATGTATCTTTTTATTCTGTTTTCTCTACTTCCCTCTTACCTTTGGGACTTACCGAGCGATCTGTTCGTTGACGACATTCTGTTTCTCTCTTCTTTGAATGTCGTCAGGTGCCTTGGACCCGGCAGAAGTTGAGCCATCACAAGAAAACTTGGAGCAGTTTACTCAAGACCCTGCAGTATAATTTCATTGTACACTTTTCTTTCCAGTACTTTACATTTCCTGTTATGCCACTGTTTAGGCAGCTTTATTTCAGTTGTACTTCCTTTTCATGTATTGTACAAAGAATGTTAATAAATAAAAGTTGTTGTTCTTTTTATACTCTTGTCTCTTGTGTATTTATTTCTATATTGCTTAGCTACGCTTAGCGTATGTACTTCTGAGTACATACGTAGCGGACCTCGCCGTGTCCCCTTCGCCGTACACTGGGAAGCGGGACGTGACAGGTTTTTTCGGTGGCCCATGCAGAGTTGGTGTGTGTGTGAGCTGAGTTGTATCTATATGGACAGGTCTCAATTCTGTGATTGGACGCGCCACAAACTAGGCACAGGCCTTTTGCACGCCTACAGTCCTTTATCAAATGTCCATCTCTCTTGCAATGGAAACAGAAATGTGGTGTAGGCTGGTGATTGGGTTCTTCAGTTCTCCTGGGTTCGAACGCTGGCCTGGAAGAGGCTCCTCCTGCCATACAGCCCGACTTGTCTTGTGAGCAACAACCTGTGGAAATCCTGGACAGGAAAGTGAAGACACTTCGGAACAAGGAAGTTAACTTGGTCCGGGTAATGTGGAGAAAAGACACTCCGGGAGAATCCACGTGGGAAAGGGAAGATAAAATGCGTGCAAGTTATCCTCACCTTTTTGTAAACTAGTCCTTAAATAAAAGTTGTAAATTTCGAGAACGAAATTTTTGTAAGGAGGGTAGATTGTAACAACTCCAATTTTTTTATACATAAATTTGATTTAAATTTGAAGTATACTTGGAGTATTTAATGTTACTGTTATCACTTTAAGTATCTATTTTCCCACAATAATTAAAAGAAGGAGCTTGTAGCTCATTGGTAATACCTTGCATTGCTGAACCAAGCCACCAGAGTTCGAATCCCATGCCCCACATTATTTTTAGATTATTTTTCTTTTAAAATTCTTGGAAGCCCAACAGTCCACCGGCCATAACTCCCAAAAGATGAACTGAACCCTAAAAACGGACTATACCAAAGTCTACGTCAGAGAACCCCGCACCCGACGGTCGCCGGAGTCAGCCGGGATCGGCCGAGTCGGCCGGCGCCGCCGGCCGGACTCGGTCGGACGGCCGAGCTCCCAAAACCAAAAAGTTGGCTTTTTGCATTCCATAACCCCCTGCATACTCCATTTTAATAGATCAGTTCCAGAATTTTAAATACACCCTAATTACTACAATTTTAATGTTTTTCTTTAAATTTTTACAATTTTTTTTTAATAAAGAAAACCTTTCATCTACCCTACCCTGGCTACCCTATAAATAGACCCCTACCCTCTACCCTCTCATCCCAAAACACTAGGTTTCCTCTCTTGAAATTTTCACAAGAAAAGTGTGCTTTGAAACCGAGTTCACGGCGAAGCGCTGACGGATTTCCGGCGACGTTCTTTGAAACAACCGGCGACGAAATAAAGCCTCGACCACTCATCTTGTTCCTCTATACTCTTTAGTATAGATCGAAGCCTGTAAGTCCCGTTCTTTTCTTCTTCTACTTCTCAAAAAAATACGAATTTATGAAACCCGACGGAAATCGGAACAAACCGATTTCCGATTCGGTTTTTCTACAAAATCTCACTTGTCACCCATACCATAATACCTAAACATATTCATGATGACCATTAATCACATAACAATTAATTTGGACAAAGTTTCTCACATGAAATGATAGCTTTCTTGTAATATCGTATTCTTTTCACAATAATACCATAATATTTATTTTTCTTCTTCTAATCAATTCCATCATTCCTAAACATGTTCATCTTGATCACTAAACTTGTAAAAATCAATTTGAATGAGTTTTCATACATGAAATGATAACTTTTGCAAATACTGTATTCTTTCACCTAAATACCCTCATGTTTAATTTATCATATTTAACCCCTAAACTTCACTATACCTTAAAATAAGTCACGAGATAATGACCTACCTCCACACACACGCAAATACAACCCTAAAATGATATCATCAAAACTTAGAATACGATAAACGAAATTTTCATTAAAATACCATAATCTTCATCAAACCATTCTTAAAAGTTTTAGATTGTTACACTTTTAAACAAATACCTCATATTAGGAAAATACGATAAGTTGTGGACATCGATCGTTTATCTAAACTGACTTTGTGGTGTCTAGGCTAGGCAAGTGAGCTTGGGTAACTTTAAAAGGCCCGCCTCACGATTCGTGAGCGGATCCCTCCCTCCTCACTTGTACTTACCTGGCCACAATTGGCAGTGAAGAGACGATTTGAGGCTTCTAACGACTTGTCGTTTAGACCTTAGAAATAGGCTAGTTGGCTTAGGAAACCCTGCATAGGCCACCAACAAAACCTGTCATTTGAGAGGCATGGCGTTTCAAACCGGCAGATTGGTGTCCGCCCCTTGCCTTCATCACCGCCTCATAACTGCGGGCAGCTTCCGAAGTATCTTCATGTGTCAAAAATTTCCCTGTGGCTAATGCAGCCTGAATCTCTGTGTCCAGACCTTGTTGAAAGCAACGGGCTCTGACCTCATCCGTCGGTATCAAGTGTGCCGCAAATCGACTGAGCATGGTGAATTCAGCGTCATACTCATCTACTGACTTGTCCCACATCGAACCTTATTGTAGATGAATGAACTGCTGCTCCATGGTAAACCTGGCAGTCATAGGGAAGTACTTCGCGTCGAACTTCTCGCGAAAAGTCTTCCATTCAATGGGCTGATCAAGACGGCTTTCTTCCGCCTTCCACCAGTTCCGTGGATTGTCCGTGAGTTGCAGCTTTGCAACTCAGACCCAAGATATTTCTGGCACTTGTGCTGCTGCCAGATCATCCTCGATGCTTTGTGCCCATTCTTCCGCTTCAAGAGGGCTTCCTTTACCAGAGAACTGCTTGGGATGTAAAGCCCTGAATTGCTTTACTCCCGGTGCGTCAGTCTCGGATCGGTTCAGAAGTTGTTGTTGTCCCTCGAGAAGACTGCGGATCGCCTCAAATAGCATTGTTTGCTCGGTGGGTGGTGCAGGAACAACTGGTGTAAGAGGTAGTGCTGAAGGGGTGTTGTTGACTTTGGTGCTGGTGTTGTTCGGGGAATCCATAACCTTGAAGAAAAATTCGGATTAGGATAGATTCAAATACATGAAATGATAAGATTCAAGGAATAGAAATTTGCAAGATTCAAGGAACATGAATTGTAAAGAATGTTTTAGTTGCTGGTTCTTGTGTTATATTGCTTAGGTTGTTCACGCAGACCAGAACTGCATGACATGGATTCATACAGCTCGGAATGATCAAGTACATGGCTGGGGTCACTCACATATCCCAACTCAGAAGGTATGTGAGTGACCCCAGCCATGTACTTGATCATTCCGAGCTGTATGAATCCCTGTCATGCAGTTCTGGTCTGCGTGAACAACCTAAGCAATATAACACAAGAACCAGCAACTAAAACATTCTTTACAATTCATGTTCCTTGAATCTTGCAAATTTCTATTCCTTAAATCTTATCATTTCATGTATTTGAATCTGGCCTAATCCGAATTTTTCTTCAAGGTTATGGATTCCCCGAACAACACCAGCACCAACGTCAACAACACCCCTTCAGCACTACCTCTTACACCAGCTGTTCCTGCACCACCCACCGAGCAAACAATGCTATTTGAGGCGATCCGCAGTCTTCTCGAGGGACAACAACAACTTCTGAACCGGTCCGACACTGACACACCGGGAGTAAAGCAATTCAGGGCTTTACATCCTAAGCAGTTCTCTGGTAAAGGAAGCCCTCTTGAAGCGGAAGAATGGGCACAAAGCATCGAGGATGATCTGGTAGCAGCACATGTGCCAAAAATATCTTGGGTCCGAGTTGCAAAGCTGTAACTCACGGACAACGCACGGAACTGGGGGAAGGCGGAAGAAAGCCGTCTTGATCAGCCCATTGAATGGAAGACTTTTGGCGAGAAGTTCGACGCGAAATACTTCCCTGTGACTGCCAGGTTTGCCATGGAGCAGCAGTTCATTCATCTACAACAAGATTCAATGTTGGAAAAGTCAGTAGATGAGTATGACGCTGAATTCACCATGCTCGGTCGATTTGCGGCTCACTTGATACCGACGGATGAGGTCAGAGCCCGTCGCTTTCAACAAGGTCTGGACACAGAGATTCAGGCTGCATTAGCCACAGGGAAATTTTTGACCCATGAAGATGCTTTGGAAGCTGCCCGCAGTTATGAGGCAGTGATAAAGGCAAGGGGCATACCCCAATCTGCCGGTTTGAAACGCCATGCCTCTCAAATGACAGGTTTTGTTGTACAACCCTAATTTTTCTATACACTTTTCTATACAATTTTTTTTTTCAAAATCCATAAAATAGTATTTTAACCCAAGCACAATATATAAGTAATTATTTTGTTTTTAAACAACTCCAATTTTTGTATACATAAATTTGATTTAAATTTGAAGTATACTTGGAGTATTTAATGTTGCTGATATCACTTTAAATATCTATTTTCCTACAATAATTACAAAAAGGAGCTTGTAGCTCATTGGTAACACCTTGCACTGCTGAACCAAGCCACCAGAGTTCGAATCCCATACCCACATTATTTTTAGATTATTTTTCTTTTAAAATTCTTGGAAGCCCAACAGTCCATAGGTCATAACTCCCAAAAGATGAACTGAACCTTAAAAACGGAGTATACCATGAGCTACATCAGAGGACCCCGCACCCGACGATCGCCGGACTCGGCCGAGTCGGCAGGCGCCGCCGGCCGGACTCGGCCGGACGGCCGAGCCCCCAAAATGAAATTGTCGCCTTTTCGTCTTCCCAACTCCCCTGTTAACTCCAATTTAATACAAATTTTAATGCTTTTTCTTTAATTTTTACAATATTTTTTTTAAATAAAAACCTTTCACCTACCCTACCCTAGCTATCCTATAAATAGAACCCTACCCTCTACCCTCTCAACCCAAAACCCTAGGTTTACTCTCTCAAAATTTCTACAAGAAAGGTGTGCTTTGAAGCCGAGTTCACGGCGAAGCGCTGACAGATTTCCGGCGACGTTTTTTGAAACAACCGGCGACGAAACAAAGCCTCGACCACTCACCTTGTTCCTCTATACTCTTTAGTATAGATCGAAGCCTGTAAATCCTGTTCTTTCTTCTTTCTACTTCTTAAAAATACGACCTTTTGAAACCCGACGGAAAACAGAACAAAACGATTTCCGATTCGGTTTTTCTATAAAATCTCACTTGTCACCCATACCATAATACCTAAACATATTCATGATGACCATTAATCACATAACAATTAATTTGGACAAAGCTTCTCAAATGAAATGATAGCTTTCTTGTAATATCGTATTCTTTTCACAATAATACCATAATGTTTATTTTTCTTCTTCTAATCAATTCCATCATTCCTAAACATGTTCATTTTGATCACTAAACTTGTAAAAATCAATTTGAATGAGTTTTCATACATGAAATGAAAACTTTTGCAAATACTGTATTCTTTCACCTAAATACCCTCATGTTTAATTTATCATATTTAACCCCTAAACTTCACTATACCTTAAAATAAGTCACGAGGTAATGACCTACCTCCACACACACGCAAAGACAACCCTAAAATGATAACATCAAAACTTAGAATACGACAAAACGAATTTTTCATTAAAATACCATAATCTTCATAAAATCATTCTTAAAAGGTTTTAGATTGTTACATTTTTAAGTAAATATTTCTTACTAGGAAAATACGATAAGTTGTGAACATCGATCATTTATCTAAACTGACTTTGTGGTGTCTAGGCTAGGCAAGTGAGCTTGGGTAACTTTAAAAGGCCCGCCTCACGATTCGTGAGCGGATCCCTCCCTCCTCACTTGTACTTACCTAGCCACAATTGGCGGTGAATAGTCGATTTGAGGCTTCTAACGACTTGTCGTTTAGACCTTAGAAATAGGCTAGTTGGCTTAGGAAACCCTAGAAACTAAAATACGGAAATTGACATCTTTTTACAAATAAATACCTTATCTTTATAAAACCGTTTTCTAAATGGATAGTATTTATTAAATCTTTGCAAAGCGCCACTACAACCCACCTATGGGGAACCCGTTAGGGATAGTACGGTTTATCGTGCACCCGCGGGCTAGTAGAGCGAGATTCAGACCTCCGCAAGTAGCATTCGGTCTCGAAAGGTTTAAAATACGACATTTAAGAAAAATGAGATTTTTTTGGAAAATAAAATGTTTATATAAAATTATTATTGTATTAACATATGTATATTTATCATTTAAACACCTATTTTATTATAAGATAAAGTTTCAACCTTTTCCTAAAAATTACAAGATTAAAAGTTATATTAAAATACCATGAATTTCAAATAAATCAATATTATAAATTAATAATAATACTTTTATTAGGATATATTCACTAGAATATCACAAATAAATTTTACACTCATTATAACTATAAAGACGAATAATAAATACTTAAGGTGTATCTTGAAAACTGTACAGAAGTATTTTTACATAAAAACCCCTCAAGTTTTTATAAATTACAATAAGGACCCTAACAATTATAGAACTTCAAATTACCTTTCTTTTAGTCTGACTCGGGTTAGAGTCTGACTATTTCTGACTTGAATATAATTCAAGTCAATCTATATTCTTAATAATCCAACTCAATATGAACACATGAATCCCTGAATCCAGTTAACAACCTATTCAACTTGACTGAATCAAACCATGGATATACATCCATTATTCCGTTATTCCAATTACATGATACAATCCGTTTACTGATATCATGGCTTTGGTCAGTCATCCAACTTACATAAAATAATACAACAATACTGTTAAAACACTACGGGGTTTAAAGGGGTCGATTGGTACGGAAGGTGTTAAAGGTGGCACGAGGTGGTCAGATTAAGACACCTAACCTATATTCCGTTGTTGTTGTACCGTGTCTTAACGGTTCCTTGAACTTTCCGTTTGCCATGGTCTCTAGCGTATAGAGACCCCCCCCCCGTATACACTGGTATCCTTCTGTACCAAGCTACAAACAACAGCATTGACATAACATTACAACAATAGTTTACACTTTAAAATGTATCTTCTTATTCTTTCTTCTCTACTTCTCTCTTACCTTTGCGACTTACCGAGCGATCTGTTCGCTGACGACATTCTGTTTCTCTCTTCTTTGAATGTCGTCAGGTGACTTGGACCCGGCAGAAGTTGAGCCATCACAAGAAGACTTGGACCAGTTTACTCAAGACCCTGCAGTATAATTTCATTGTACACTTTTCTTTTCAGTACCTTTCATTTCCTGTTATGCCACTGTTTAGGCATCTTTATTTCAGTTGTATTTCCTTTTCAAGTATTGCATAAAGAATGTTAATAAATAAAAGTTGCTGTTCTTTTATACTCTTGTCTCTTGTGTAATTATTCCTATATTGCTTAGCTACGCTTAGCGTATGTACTTCTGAGTACATACGTAGCGGACCCCGTCGTGTCCCCTTCGCCGTACACAGGGAAGCGGGGCGTGACAATATATATAAATATATATATATATATATATATATATATATGTGTGTATATGTGTATATATTTATATATATGTATATATATATATATGTATGTATATATATATATATATGTATATATATATATATATAAAAGGGAAAAGGCATCCAAAGGATGCGTGGGGCCGGCGCCAGCGCTTTGAGCGCAAGAGCGCTAGCGCACCACGTGTCAGCACGTGGGCGCTCGGGCGCTAGCGCTCTGAGCGCTAGCGTGCCACGTGTCAGCATATGGGAGCTCGGGCGCTAGCACTCTGAGCGCAAGAGCATTAGCGCTTTGAGCTCTAGCGCGCCACGTGTCAGCACATGGGCGCTCGGGCGCTAGCGCTCTGAGCGCAAGAGCGCTAGCGCACCATGTGTCAGCACGTGGGCGTTCGGGCGCTACGCTTTGAACGCTAACGCTCTGAGCGCAAGGGCGCTAGCGTACCACGTGTCAGCACGTGGGCGCTCGGGCGCTAGCGCTCTGAGCGCAAGAGCGCTCCAGCACGTGGACGCTCGGGCGCTAGCGCTCCGAGCGCATGAGCGCTAGCGCCCCACGTGTCAGCACGTAGGCGCTCGGGCAGCAAAAGGAACTTGGTCCCTGCAATGGGAGTTGTACTCCCAGAAAGGAGCACTTATTATTCTGTGTGTATATATGTATATATATATATATATATATATATATATACATACATATATATATATATATATGTATGTATATATATATATGAGGAGTTAAACTCCTAGGATGTTTTGAAGCTGATGAAGGGCTTCTCCCCTTGAGTCCTAGTTCTTCCCCAAAGTGGTGTTTCTGGAGATGGGTCTCCTTCTTCTTCCTTTGTTGGCCGGATCTTGAAGATCAAGAAGTAGGAGATTTTAAAAATCTCTCGTTTTTGAGATCTGATGGGAGATCTGAGTTCCCCTTTGTGGGTTTTGTGGTGGAAAACTACTTAGTTTTGGAAAAGAAAGAGTAAAATTATTGATTTAATTCAAAGGAAATGAGAAGGTTTATAACCTTGGAGAAGGAGCAGGAGGCACAAAGAACCCTAGTTTTTTAGGGGAATCAAAAAGTATATTAGATATTTTCATCATGTTGCCTTATATAGGCTTACATATTTATATATAGCCCCTTGGGCTTTACAAAATGGCATTTTGCCCATCCCAGGGCTCATATGCCATTTCTTTTTGCACATAAACCATGGGCTTACAAAAAATTGGCTTTATGCCCATTTTGCATACATTCATGCACAAAAATTACATCAAAATTATTTTTTACATGATTTTTTATTTTGGTATGACGGAAGGCCGGACGCTTCGTGTTCGGGCTCGACCTGGGCATTGGCCCACTTGATCTGGGCTTGGGCCCACTTAGCTTGGGGTTGACCTTGACTTTGACTTGGTCAACCGGAGTGCAAATTTTGACTTCAACAAAGTGCCCCCATCAATAAATGCACATCACACATGTGAGTCGTGTGCATGAAATTGATGGATCTTCTTTCGCATGGAGGCGGCTTGCTTTGGTTCCCACTTTTTGGGATGCATTGCCCTTTTTACGACATGGTCGGTCGACGCTTGACGCGTCTCCGAGACGGAGTTTCTGTGGTAGACTTTTCCCTGGCCTGGAGTGATTTGGTAGACGTGCCCCCGGCATGGAATGTCGCTGGTCGACGTTTCCCTGAGGCGGAGTGTCTGTTGGTTGACATGTCCCCGGCAAGGAGTGTCTGTAGTCGACGTGCCCCCGGCACGGAGTGTCTGCTTGACGTTTCCCCGAGGTGGAGTGTCGGTGATCGACTTTTCCCCGGCATGGAGTTTTTGCTTGACGTTTCCCCGAGGCGGAGTGTCGGTGATCGACTTTTCCCCGGCACGGAGTGTCACTGATCGACTTTTCCCCGGCACGGAGTGTCGATGTTCGACTTGTCCCTGGCACTGAGTGTCGCTGGTCGACTTGTCCCCGGCACGGAGTGTCGTTGATGTTCGACTTGTCCCCGGCACGGAGTGTCGCTGATCGACTTTTCCCCGGCACGGAGTGTCGCTGATGTT
This sequence comes from Agapanthus africanus, assembly GCA_030015575.1. NCBI lineage: Eukaryota > Viridiplantae > Streptophyta > Magnoliopsida > Asparagales > Amaryllidaceae > Agapanthus > Agapanthus africanus. The sequence continues at coordinate 469,072,070 of JASDDO010000022.1, forward strand.
CGACTTTTCCACGGCACGGAGTGTCGCTGATCGACTTTTCCCCGGCACGGAGTGTCGCTGATGTTCGACTTGCCCCCGGCACAGAGTGTCGCTGGTCGACTTGTCCCCGGCACGGAGTGTCACTGGTCGACTTGTCCCCGGCATGGAGTGTCGCTGTTCGACTTGTCCCCGGCACGGAGTGTCGCTGATCGACTTTTCCCCGGCATGGAGTGTCGCTAGTCGAATTTTCCTCGGCACGGAGTGTCGCTGGTCGACTTGACCCCGGCACGGAGTGTCGCTGATGTTCGACTTTTCCCCGGCACGGAGTGTCGCTGTTCGACTTTTCCCCGGCATGGAGTGTCGCTGTTCGACTTTTCCCCGGCACGGAGTGTCGCTGGTCGACTTTTCCCCGGCACGGAGTGCCGCTGTTCAACTTGTCCCCTGCACGGAGTGTCGCGGATCGACTTGTCCTTGGCACGGAGTGTCGCTGATGTTCGACTTATCCCCGGCACGGAGTGTCGCTGATCGACTTGTCCCCGGCACAGGGTGTCTCGGATCGACTTGTCCCCGGCACGGAGTGTCGCTGATGTTCGACTTGTCCCCGGCACGGAGTGTCACTGATCGACTTGTCCCCGGCACGGAGTGTCATTGATTGCCTTGTCCCCGGCACGGAGTGTCGCTGGTCGACTTGTCTCCGGCATGGAGTGTCGCTGATGTTCGACTTGTCTCCGGCACGGAGTGTCGCTGGTTGATTCCGAGTCGAAGCATAATTATGACAGGGAAGGCAGATACGCCGAGGCGAAGCATGATTTCGACACGGGGTATATTCTGGGACAAAGCATGATTCCGCTGCAGAGATTGTTGGTTTGATTTGGGTTGGCATTAGCATCGCCATACTGGAATATGGTACCAGAAGCGAATCATCATTTGCCATGAAAGGAATTAGGAATTGGTGTTTTTTTATCGGCATCTGCATTGCTGCACTGGAATAATGCCAGAAACAACTCATCATTTGCCCCGGGAGGATTTGGGAATTGGTTTTTTTGTCGGCATCTGCATTGCTGCACTGGAATAATGCCAAGAGCAACTCATCATTTTCCCCGGGAGGATTTAGGAATTGGTGGCTTAGGAGACAGGTTTAGATCCCTATCACCTAAGGCTTTTCAATTTTATAGGCCGTAAGGGTCCCATAAAAGCATTTTCTCCCTACGAGTCGAAAGGATCTCCTAGGTGTCTTTTCTCATTAGGAGTCGTGAGGACTCCTAAATGTGTTGCTCCTTTGTGAGTCGTAAGGATCCCATGCGGGAATTTTCTTCTCACAAAGTCGAGAGGACTTTGCGAGTACATTTCATCTCTTTTTCACGAGTTTGCGCCCTTTCGGGTTTTCACAAACTCGCCGGCAGTCCTGCTGTTTTTACTCATGGAGCCCTTTCGGGTTTTCATCCGTGCCCATTTTGCTTGTGGACATACCATTTTTTTTTGTTTTTGGTGGAACTTTGAATGTGGTCTCACCGGTATGACTTGGGAGTGATTGGGATTGTTTTATGCCTATGGATTGTATACGGTTTTGCAGGATGTATGATCCAGACCGTAGGGCCGGAAATATTTTGGGACTTTGTCGGCGTCTGCATCGCTGCACTGGAATATGGTACCAGGAGGGACTTATCATTCGCCGTTGGGTTATGGGATTTGGAATTTGGTTGGCGTATGCATCGCTACACTGTAATATGGTACCAGGAGCGACTCATCATTCGCCATTTAGGGATTAGAATTTGGAATTTGGTTGGCGTCTGCATCGCTGCACTGGAATATGGTACCAGGAGCGACTCATCATTCGCCATTGTCCATTGGGAAGCGATGGCTTAGGAGACAAGTTTAGGTCCCTGTCACCTAAGGCTTTTCAATTTTATGGGCCGTGAGGGTCCCATAAAAGCATTTTCTCCTTACGAGTCGTAAGGATCCCGTAGGTGCATTTTCTCCTTAGGAGTCGTGAGGACTCCTAAGTGTGTTTTTCCTTTATGAGTCGTAAAGATCCTACAAAGGTTTGTTCTCCTCATGTATCGTGAGGACATATGAGTGGGTCTTCTCAATGGAGCATAATTACAAAGGCGGAGACCAGCCGCTGGACTGGTAATTGCGGTGGGATATGGGTATGATGAGAATTATTTGAGCCCGTGGATTGTATACGGTAGTTAATTTGGGGACTGGCCGTAGGGCTGGGAGAATTTTGGGAAATTGGATTTTGGTTGGCGTCTGCATCGTTGCACTGGAATATGGTACCAGGAGTGACTCATCATTCGCCGTTGTTTTTTTTTGTTTTGTTTTTGTTGTTTTTTTACCGCGATTGCTCTATCATTTCAGCTTTTCTTATCGCAAAGATCGCGATTGCCCTATCATTTCGGCTTTTATTCGCGGTTTCCCAATCATTTCGGCTTTATTTTCATCTTTATTTTACTCGCTGATTTTTATTGCGAGTCGCCCCATCATTTCGGCTTTTCTTTATTTCTCTTTTATTTACACATTTTTTTGTTTATTTACATATATATATATATATATATATATATATATATAACATTCCCAGTTTAACGACTTAGAGGTCGGTTATTCCCGGTTTAATGACGTGGTGGTTGATCGTTCCCAGTTTAATGACGTGGTGGTCCTCTGGTGTTCCCAGTTTAACGATGTGGTGGTCCTCGAGGTCGATCAGTCTTTGGTTCGCCCTTTTCAGATAATGGCACATGTCTGGGAGGATTAAGTTCCCAAAAGGATTCGGTCTCCATTTGTATGAAATCGGCGGTCGTAGCTTGACTGTTTGCTAACACGCCTTTAGACAGTTCTATCTCTTCCGTCTTGTATTGCCTTTCGACCCAATCTTTGAAGACGAAGCAGTCCTCAATAGCATGACCTATCACCCTGTGATAGGGGCAATATTCTGGGTCATCGGTCATATTCGCTTCTTGCGGTCTCTTTGATTCTGGCAGTTGTAGACCGTTTCTTAGGGCGTCCCTGAATATCTTGTGGATTTTTTCCCTTTTGAAGGAATAGATTTTTTCCAGTTTCTCTTTCAGAGGCGATTCCTCTCCGGCGTATGTATCGGAGGGACTGGAGACAGATCGCGGCCGTTTTTCGTGAAGGCGCTCCGCTCTTAGGTTGAAGAGGGCATCAGTTGGCTGCCTCCGGGTATCAATCCCTGACTCATGAACCAAAATTTGATTCTGCTGTAATTGCAATCGGGCGACTTGAGTCGCAAGATCTGCCGCGACGTTTGCCAATTCGTCAACCTTAGACTGTACCTTGGCTAACTTCTCATCCCTGTCCTGAAGCTGCCTCTGAAGCCATCGGAATAATGCTTGTTATGTAGTTCCGGTTATGACAACCGGGTCATTCGTATTGCCTGAGCTCAATTCCGCAGGAACCCCGGGCTCCGTTGGCTTATCGGCCTGAGCGAGCTCCTCATCATTTAGACCGAGTCGATGCTGGGTAGCGTCCACCGTATTGTTCATAACATAATATTGCATTTTGTATTCCCCATTCTTATGCATTTAAGAATAAAAACAGGTGCTTTTGACCCATGTCTGCTACATGTTACAGGTTACAGGTTCTTGGAACGAAAACAGTGAAAAAGACAAAAGACGACACAAAAAGAGACTTTTGACCAACAAATAGGAAGATCTTAGTCAAGCCTAAAAACGAAGAACGGTTCACCATCAACAAGGCGACGCAAGGTCCAGATTGTCATCGGTACAAGTGTTCACTGAAGTTCTGGAATCACTGCAGAAGCTCAACTGATAAAAAGAATAAAGAAACAAGAAGCCCAGAAGACCCAAACCAAGCCCAAGAAAAAGAAAATGATGATCCCATCATTGGGCCGCGGAACCGCGGCCCAAGCGCGCCCATGCCGCGGTTCCGCGGCCGTTTGAAGCCCTAGTGCGCAGGAAATTTTGCCATAATTTTTTGCGGCTTTGGAAAAGATTTTTCTAGGGGTATATTTGTAATTTTAGACATGCGGTGCAATTGTAAACCTAGGGTTTCTATGTCCTATAAATAGAACCCAAGACCTTGTATTTTCTTATGCCTCTACTCATGAATAAAATTCTGTTTTCTTGAAGTTAGAGCGCATCAAAAGTAAGTAGGTTATTTTCCTTGCAATAGTTGTAGTTTTTCATATCTGCTCTTATTTTCTCGCCTTAGTTTAAATTAGTTTAGTTTTTATTAACTTGCAATCGATGTTTTCTCTCTTTAATAAATTCTTGTTTTTTTTCATCCCTTCAATGAGCGAGTAGTTTCCTCGCTTGTTAGGGTTAGGAATAGGGAAGGATTTGAGAGATGAAGATCTCTCATCTCTTTTCGTTGCTAAAACTTTTATGAATATTAGAACTCCATGCATACCTTTTTATTCCGCTCCCTACGGCACTTTTACCCGCAAGGTAACGGTGATTTCGTAGTCTAAAGGCCCGGATCTTAAGGTTTTCCATGGAGGTTAGGGTAAAGATTAAGAAAGGAAGGACAAGGATCTAGAGAAAGAATCAATCTTCCCAATCATCCTAATCCCCTTTGTTAAGATTTACCATAACACTAATATGATACATTTAATTAATAGCAATGGAAAGAGATATAGATCTTTGTTTACCAAATTTTCCCTTGACCTAATCCTAGCAAGTTTCTAATCCTAGTCTCAAACAACTTCAATTTTTAGGTTTAATTATAAATCCAAACACCATTTGGAATTAACTCGTAAGAACTGAAAGGAAATTTTCACATCCCTGTGGACCGACCCGTACTCACCGGCTAGCTGCAAAGCGACGCCATTCTTGATTGCGGTAAATATTTTTGATCGACAAAACCACTCCAAACCAAATGGCGCCGTTGCCGGGGATGGCGTAAAATATTCTTTTTGTAATTTCGGGTTAATATAAAATCTAAAAAATCTGAAAAATTCCAAAAATAAAAAAATTTATCATCTTTTATTGTTTGAAGGGTTTCTTTGTGGATCTTTGCAGGATTGACGGATCTGAAACAACACAGAAGGCAAAACAGAAAAAGATACATCAAAACAGAGAGGGATTGAGATTACAGAACAGCTGAAATTTTTTGGCAACCTGAAGCTGCTACCCAACCGCGTTTCCGCGGCACTTACCTGGTCAAGACCGCGCTTCCGCGGCGCCCTGTGGAGTTCTCTGGAAAAAAATTGCATGGTTTGATTTCTTTCTCCTTCCTCTGCAAATCCCCATATATCTTCTGTCAAATCTTCTGCAGGATTCTTTGCGCTAAAAATCTTCTTCCCCCTTCCAATAATTGATTTTCTGCAGGATTCTTTGCGCCGCGCTAAAAAGCAAATTGATTGCAAGTGATTTACTGCTTTGCATACTTTAATCTGACTTTAAGGGGCTATTGACCAATTCAGATTGGGTGGGGATTTCATCACCCTTCCCAGGACCCCAGAAATCACTTAAAGCATTTGCATTGACCACTTTTAATTTAAAAAATATTAGACTCAGCCCTAAGGACCTCGAGCTCAATAGGACAGAGGACTAGTATAGGCATCGGCCGTTTATCCTAACCGACATTGCGGTGTCTAGGGAAGTGGTTTTTAATTAGGCCCACTGTCGTGGTGGTTCCTTCCCACTTACCTGGCCGTACTTGTCCATGAAGAGGCGGTTTGAGGTCCTATCTCTAGCCCTTTGGAACAGTTAGGAGCTGTCTAGCTGACCTAGGTGACCCTAGACTTAGGCGACCCTAGACTTAGGCCTGATTGTGCATGTGTGGTTAATTGCATTTGTGTCACTAGTCTCTTTTCAAAATCTTTTTGCAAAAGCTCACTTAATAAGAAAAAGGAAAATCTTTTCAAAACTTGCAATTTGTCACTAAAGAATCTTTGCACTCACTTACACCACTTCTTCTCATTGACGTTTTCTTACCTTCACATTCTGTCTTTCATCTTTCGACTACACTAACCCTTTTAGTGTATGTCCGGTTGGACTAGGGACCCTAGCGCCCGATTAGTCCGTGTTTCGTTGGTGCCGACCGACGAACCTTTCGACTCCGAAGTCGAAATCTTGTCCACTTCTTCACTTTCACCATCACATTCTTCCGAAGGTATGTCGGGATACGATCCTAACAACACCTTACCGACGGGAATGATTCCACCTCCGCCAGGTGCGAATAACCCGAATCTTCCGCCTGTCGAAGCGCCCGCACGAGTCGCGCTCCAGGATCTTTTCTACCCCATCCGCACCGCCCTTCCTACTTGTCTTTCCCTCCCACCGGCTAATGGGGACAATTTTGAGATCAAACCCCACTTCATCAACATGCTGCCTAATTTTCATGGTTTGGAATCCGAAGATGCATATATCTTTATCAACAAATTCCAAAACGTTTGCGCCATGATGAAAACTACCCAATTAAGTGATGACGCTATAAGGATAAGGGTCATTCCTTTCACCTTATGTGACCTAGCCGAGAAGTGGCTATACAGCGCCGCATCACACTCAATTAGAAATTGGGACGAGTTTATGAAAGCTTTTCTTAAAAAGTTCTATCCTCATCACAAAACTGCTAAAATCCGTAATGAGATTATACAATTTTCACAGCTTCCTGCCGAACCATTTTGGAAATGTTTTGAAAGATTCAAAGACCTTCTCGTTCAATGCCCTCACCATGGAATCGAAAGATGGCAACTTTGCCAAACATTATACGAGGGATTGAACCCGGCAACGAAGCAGTTGCTAGAAACCATTAGTCAAGGTCACTTTCTGTCCAAATCTAGTGAGGAAGCGTGGCAGTTTCTTGAGGATCTTAGTGAGCAAACGATTCAATGGGAGAGCACCAAGACCACATCATCATCTTCTTCTATTGGTCAACCTAGGGCAGGCATACATCAAGTAGAGATTTCAATTGCTATGAAGGCCGAGATGGCCGCTCTTACGAAATAGCTAGAAGCGCTTGAGACCAAGATCTCAGCACCTTCCCATGCCCCTGTTGTGCCCCCATGAACTGTTTGTGCTTGTTGTTCGGATCCATCACATCTCACCGAAGAGTGTCCTTACACTGCATCCACTCAAGGACAAGATCAAGTCAATGCTGCCTTTCAGCAACGACAAAGAAATGATCCATACTCTTCGACATACAATCCGGGTTGGAAGAGCCACCCTAATTTCACTTGGAATCAAAATCAACAATCCCAAGGAAACAACAATTTTCAAAGGGCTCCTCCTCCACAACAACAAGCACCTCCACAAACTCAATTTCAGCAGCCTCTCCAACAGCAACCTTACCCTAATCAGATGAACAATTTTGTACCCAACAACTTTGTTCCCCCTCAAAATGCTGTTAGCTCGCTCGAAAGAAGTCTAGAAGCATTCCTAAAGAAATCTGCACAGTCCACAGCTAGGATAGAGACTTCTGTTCAATCTTTGGTGCAAAACAGTGCCTCACATGATCAAAGCATCAAAGCTATTGAGGCACAAATTGCACAACTCAACGCAGTATTGAAAGAGCGAGAGAAAGGAAAGCTTCCGTCTCAACCACTCCCAAATCCTGGTCACGCACATGTTGCACATGAACAGCAGAATCATAACGTGAATGCTGTGACCACGTTGAGATCCGGAAAAGTGCTGCAAAACAATGTGGGTATTCACCGTGACACCTCTGCCGGTGGTTCTTCATCTTCCTCTTCTTCTTCGTTAGAGCCTATTCTCCATCCTTCACATGGCTCTACTTCTTCTAGCTCGAACGGACCCTCTTCTCACAACACGAACACATCTACACGGGGTTCCGTTCCAACTCAACAATCGGACCCGCAAAAATTGGACTCAACAACTTTTCAAAATGTTCCTTTTCCAAATCGGTTGAGATCCAATAAACCAACTCCACAGATGGAGAAGATTGTAGAGTTGTTCAAACAGATTAGCATAAATATCCCTCTTTTGGATGCAATCCAACAAGTTCCTTCATATGCAAAAATCTTAAAGGACTTATGCACCAAAAAGAGGAAGTCACAAGTACCAAAGAAAGTTTTCGTGGCTAGTGCTGTTTGTGATGCTCTTGTCAATTCTTTGCCCCCAAAGCACAAGGACCCCGGTTGTCCTACTATTTCGATCACAATTGGGAACAAGACCATCAATAGAGCATTATTAGATCTTGGTGCTAGTGTCAATTTGCTACCCTATTCGGTGTACGAACAATTAGGCGTTGGAGAGCTCAAGCCTACTCATTGCACTCTCCAAATGGCCGACCGATCAATCACCCATCCTAGGGGGGAGTTGGAGGATGTGTTAATTAGAGTAGGGGATTTCATTTTCCCCGTGGACTTTATTGTTATGGATACACAGCCTGTCGCTAACCCCCGTAATCAAATTCCGGTGATACTTGGTCGACCATTCCTCGCGACTTCTAACGCGGTAATCAACTGTCGTAATGGTTCAATGAATCTATCTTTTGGCAAGATGACAGTTGAACTTAACATTTTCAAGTTAGGAAGTCAGCCTTGCAAGCCTAATTCTAGCGTACTTGATGTGTGCTCGATCGATGAGATCGCGGAGGAGGACTGTGAGTTCGAGAATTTCATGTTTGATCACAGTAATATTGGCGCCACTAGTGCGTTCCTCTTAGAATCCGACACAGCTTTCACGACGGACAAAGATTATGAGTGTTTCACCTTTGTTGATGATCTTGAAGACTCTCCACCCGAGTTTGAGTCTTTTGCTTTTTCGGATGAGTTAGTTGAACCATCCGACTCGGTAGCGTACACTCAATTTGAACCTTTGATGGAATCCTTCGAGTTTGAAACAGTTACTCCATTATTACCATCCATTGTTTCACCACCTAAACTCGAGCTAAAGCTTTTGCCATCGCACCTAAAATATGCTTATCTAGGTGAAAATGAGACCTTACCAGTTATCATATCGGCCTCTCTAGCTCTTGAGCAAGAGAACGCTCTTTTAACGGTCTTATACAATAATCGGCAAGCTTTCGGCTGGTCTATGGCGGACATCAAGGGGATTAGTCCCCTCATAGTCGAACATCATATACACTTGATGGATGATGCCAAGCCGGCAAGGGATCCACAAAGACGCCTCAACCCCATCATGAAAGAAGCGGTCAAGAAGGAGATTGTTAAGTGTCTTGATAGCGGTATCATTTACCCTATCTCGGATAGCCAATGGGTTAGCCCCATTCATGTCGTGCCAAAGAAATCGGGCATCACGGTCATCACCAATGAGGCAAATGAGTTAATTCCCACTCGCACCCAAACTGGGTGGCGAGTTTGCATCGACTACCGAAAACTCAATGTCGCGACAAGGAAGGACCACTTTCCTTTACCATTCATTGATAAAATGCTAGAACGATTGGCAGGGCACGAATTCTACTGCTTTTTAGATGGCTATTCCGGTTATAATCAAGTCCCCGTAGCCAAAGAGGATCAAGACAAGACTACATTTACTTGTCCCTTTGGCACTTTTGCTTATCGTCGCATGCCCTTTGGGTTATGCAATGCACCCGCTACATTTCAGCGGTGTATGATGGGGATCTTTTCGGACATGGTGGAAAAGTTTTTGGAAATCTTTATGGATGATTTCTCCATTTTTGGTGACTCCTTCGATGAGTGTTTACGACATCTTGACGCGGTTCTCACCCGCTGTAGGGAAAAGAACTTGACTTTGAATTGGGAGAAGTGCCACTTTATGGTACGAGAAGGCATTGTCTTAGGACACGTCATCTCGCAAAACGGCATAGAGGTTGATAGAGCTAAAATCGAAGTCATTTCTAATCTTCCTCCTCCTAAATGCGTCAAAGATATCCGAGCTTTCCTTGGCCATGCCGGTTTTTATAGACGGTTCATCAAGGACTTTAGCAAGATTGCTAGACCCTTGACTCTCTTGTTGGCCAAGGACACTACTTTTGTTTTCGACTCAACTTGCATGAAAGTGTTCGAGTCTTTGAAACACTCACTCATTTCTGCGCCCATCCTTTCATCTCCAGACTGGACGCACCCTTTTGAAATTATGTGCGACGCATCAGATTTTGCCATTGGTGCTGTTCTTGGACAGCACATTAACAAGATGCCGCATGTAATTTACTACGCTAGCCGAATATTAAATGAGGCCCAATTAAACTACACAACAACAGAAAAAGAGTTTTTAGCGGTTGTGTTTGCACTTGAAAAATTTCGGCCTTATTTAATCGGCTCTCCAGTTATAGTGTACACGGATCACTCAGCTCTTCGCCACCTTTTTGCGAAGAAGGATACTAAGTCTAGGCTAATACGTTGGATCCTTTTGCTGCAAGAATTTGACCTTGTTATAAGGGACAAAAAGGGATGTGAAAACGTAGTGGCCGATCACCTTTCACGACTTCCTTCTTCGCCCACACTTGAACTGCCTATCACTGATGCTTTCCCTGATGAGCAACTCTTGACCGTTTCTTGCGAACCATGGTTCGCCGATATTGTAAACTACTTAGCCACCGGCTTGATACCTAAAGATTGGTCAAAACAAGACAAACTACGATTTTTGTCCCAAGTAAAGCATTTTTACTGGGATGAACCTTATCTTTTTAAATATTGTTCCGACCAAATCATTCGCCGGTGTGTGCCAGAAAATGAGGTCAAGAGTGTGCTGTCTTTTTGCCACGATCAAGCATATGGCGGGCACTTTGGCCCAAAGAAGACAGCCGAGAAAGTTTTGCAGTGTGGTTTCTATTGGCCACGACTCTTCAAAGATGCATTCGAATACTGCAAAACTTGCTCCCGGTGCCAACACTTGGGCCGGATATCGCGGAGAAATGAAATGCCGCTCCAACCGATTTTGGTTGTAGACATTTTTTATGTTTGGGGTATAGATTTTATGGGACCATTTCCTAACTCTTTTGGAAATGTGTATATTCTTTTGGCTGTTGACTATGTTTCAAAATGGGTCGAGGCTGTGCCTAGTCGAACGAATGATAACAAGGTTGTCGTTCGATTTCTAAAAGAACACATCTTTTCTCGATTTGGGCACCCTCACGCAATAATAAGTGATAATGGTTCTCACTTTTGCAATAGGACTTTTGAGTCCCTAATGCGCAAATACTCTATCACCCATAAGCTGTCAACGCCATACCATCCCCAAACATGTGGGCAAGCCGAGATCTCGAATCGACAAATTAAGCAAATCTTGGAGAAAACGGTTTCTAAAAACCGTAAAGATTGGTCACTAAAATTGATCGATGCACTATGGGCTTTCCGTACTGCATATAAGACCGATCTTGGCATGTCCCCATACCGGCTCGTCTACGGGAAGGCGTGCCACCTCCCAGTAGAAATTGAGCATAAGGCATTTTGGGCCATTAAAGAGCTGAATTTATCTTTAGGAGATGCGGACAGCAATTGAAAGCTGCAATTGAATGAATTGGAGGAGCTGCGGGATGAGGCATATGATAATGCCGTGATTGCTAAGAATCGAGTTAAGGTATTTCATGATAAAAACCTTTTGCGAAAAACATTTAAACCAGGCCAACAGGTTTTATTATATGATACTCGGTTGCATTTACATCCCGGCAAGCTCCGGTCCCGATGGAGAGGACCTTTTGTAGTCCGCACCGTTTATCCGCACGGTGCGGTTGATCTTGAGAATCCAGAAGACGGTACGTTATTCAAAGTAAATGGACATCGATTGAAACCGTTCTTCTCAGCGGACCCTTCGGAGGAGCTCCTGTTCTTGCAGGAGCCGATTTACACCGATTGATTTTCCTCCACCTTCACCCTCGAATTTCCTTTTTTCCAAAACTTTATTTCAAATAAGTTTGGGGGTGTATATACTATGTAAATATAATAATAAGCAGGAACTCGCCGATATTATCAACCCACTTGGTGCAGCATGACAGTGAGGACACTGTCCATTATAAGTTTGGGGGTATGTTCGGTAAGTTTTCCTTTTGCATTCATATGTATATTTCTGCATTGCATCTTTATATAAAAATCATAAAAATTTGAAAAATTTGAAAAATAAAAAAAATTAGAAAACAGAAAAACCCATAAAAATTGAAAAAATTCAAAAATTATAAAAAATTAATGTATTCAATTCTGGTTAATTGACTTGAGTTTGATAAATAGGTTAACTGGCTAGGAAAAACTAAATCTTAGACTTAGCAAATTAAAAACCCTAAAAATAACCTTTCTTAGAGTTTAACGATAGAAAGTATATGTCTTGTAGATTATTTAGAAATAGACAAATTTTGGGTTCACTTCTTGGGCTAAGTCAAAATGAGGGAAGAGTATTGATGTTCTTATTAGAGAATAAGTTTGAAAAATAGTTCCTAGCTTAAGTCTAGATTCTGAAAATATGTACCCTACAAAATGCACAAACACGCACCTTGAAACTTGGATTAGTAGAAGAGACCTTGAAATACTCTTGTCTAACGTCCTTAGCACAATGAAAAAGGAAAAAAAAAAGGGGTGAATAAAGAAAAAAATGGACACTGGTTTTTGTGATTACTTAAGGCTGTAAAAATAGAAAAATATTTAGCGAGGGTGCTTCATCACCTAGTGCCTTAGACCAACTGGTTTGGGAGCCACTGCTAAAAGCCTTGGGTGTTGCAAAACTAGGAAGTACATTTTAAAACGCTAACGCATCTTGTAATCGGTTGTTGGTACCTCAAGAAGTATTAACAATCGCATGAAGGATGTGAAAGCGAAATTTCACAAGTGCTTTAGACAATGGACGGGAGTACGATTGCTTGATTTGAATTTCCAAGTGTAGGGGTGATATTTACACACACGTAGAGATATGTGATTGGAGTTTAGATAAGAGAAGGCAATGAAGAATAGAACTTGTGTCTTTAATAGAGTTGATAGAAATTCCTAAGTGGAGATGGAACTCTAGAAGGAAAACTTAAGAGATGCCGAAAGCTAAGTAGGTCTACATAACATATGTAATCTTAAGTTAAATAATGAGGAAGTGTGAAGAATATGGGTGGATAATTTGAGGGTCGACGATAATAGAATTCCTTGTTAGAAAACCTAAATGGAGAACAAAAGTCGAGAAACCAAGTTGATAGGATTTTGTGGGTGTAATCCGCTGAAAACCCTCAGGAGACAACACTCCTCCTACTAGGGACACCTAGAGGTTTAACGGCTTGTTGCACGAGCTCAGTGCAATCGCGTTTCCCTGCGAAAGTGTGGCTAGGTTAGGATTTTAGTGAATAAATAATAAGTTTGCTCGAGGGCGAGCAAAAGATAAGTTTGGGGGTATTTGTTCATAACATAATATTGCATTTTGTATTCCCCATTCTTATGCATTTAAGAATAAAAACAGGTGCTTTTGACCCATGTCTGCTACATGTTACAGGTTACAGGTTCTTGGAACGAAAACAGTGAAAAAGACAAAAGACGACACAAAAAGAGACTTTTGACCAACAAATAGGAAGATCTTAGTCAAGCCTAAAAACGAAGAACGGTTCACCATCAACAAGGCGACGCAAGGTCCAGATTGTCATCGGTACAAGTGTTCACTGAAGTTCTGGAATCACTGCAGAAGCCCAACTGATAAAAAGAATAAAGAAACAAGAAGCCCAGAAGAACCAAACCAAGCCCAAGAAAAAGAAAATGATGATCCCATCATTGGGCCGCGGAACCGCGGCCCAAGCACGCCCATGCCGCGGTTCCGCGGCCGTTTGAAGCCCTAGTGCGCAGGAAATTTTGCCATAATTTTTGGCGGCTTTGGAAAAGATTTTTCTAGGGGTATATTTGTAATTTTAGACATGCGGTGCAATTGTAAACCTAGGGTTTCTATGTCCTATAAATAGAACCCAAGACCTTGTATTTTCTTATGCCTCTACTCATGAATAAAATTCTGTTTTCTTGAAGTTAGAGCGCATCAAAAGTAAGTAGGTTATTTTCCTTGCAATAGTTGTAGTTTTTCATATCTGCTCTTATTTTCTCACCTTAGTTTAAATTATTTTAGTTTTTATTAACTTACAATCGATGTTTTCTCTGTTTAATAAATTCTTGTTTTTTTTCATCCCTTCAATGAGCGAGTAGTTTCCTCGCTTGTTAGGGTTAGGAATAGGGAAGGATTTGAGAGATGAAGATCTCTCATCTCTTTTCGTTGCTAAAACTTTTATGAATATTAGAACTCCATGCATACCTTTTTATTCCGCTCCCTACGGCACTTTTACCCGCAAGGTAACGGTGATTTCGTAGTCTAAAGGCCCGGATCTTAAGGTTTTCCATGGAGGTTAGGGTAAAGATTAAGAAAGGAAGGACAAGGATCTAGAGGAAGAATCAATCTTCCCAATCATCCTAATCCCCTTTGTTAAGATTTACCATAACACTAATATGATACATTTAATTAATAGCAATGGAAAGAGATATAGATCTTTGTTTACCAAATCCTAGCAAGTTTCTGATCCTAGTCTCATACAACTTCAATTTTTAGGTTTAATTATAAATCCAAACACCATTTGGAATTAACTCGTAAGAACTGAAAGGAAATTTTCACATCCCTGTGGACCGACCCGTACTCACCGGCTAGCTGCAAAGCGACGCCGTTCTTGATTGCGGTAAATATTTTTGATCGACAAAACCTCTCTTAATCACGTATCATCACCCTGGCTGTGAAGCATAAGAGGGTTCGTTTCTTCATGTTCGACCACGTAGACAGTGTGGACCGCATACACAGCCATCTCTTTATCTTTGGCGGCTGATTTCGCGAAGCGGTCCGTGCTTTGGAAATTCATAAATTTTAACATGACCAGAGCCCTAGCCCTTTTGTTGGCTCTGTATCTGAGCCGCTTTTGCCTCAGCTTCTCTGCCTTGAGCGCTTGGCAGGCTTCTGCTCTTCGGGAAGCCGCCATAGGCTGAGTGATGGGGAGGCTTGAGAAGACACCCGATCGAGTAGTTGTCAGAGGCGCCGCTGGAGCTTGCCTGAGATGCCTTGCTTCTTTGCCGGTGTTGATGACCTTGCCCCCAGCTGGGGCCAAGGAAAGTCGCTCAAGCACCGACTTGCGTTTGAGTTGGGGCGCCTTCGAGACCACCACATTTGGCATCTTGCCTTTCGAGACCGGTTTGTCTGTCACCTGGGCTTGAGGAGTTGGGATGGCATTAGCTGACAAGAACGGAATAGAGCCAAATGGTAGCGGCGGCTCCTCCCACTGTCGCCCGAGACTGGCCGGAAGGACCGTCCTAGCATCCATCTTCATCGTGTAGGAGATGGGAGCCGTGCTGAGAGCTGGGTTCATCTTTGGAGACATTAATGAAAAGTGATTGCTAGAAAACCTGCATGAAAGAGCATTATTTTAGTATAAATATAGATATGTACATTGATTGAGTTCGCATGAACGTTTAACCCGAAATATGGGAGGAGAGAAAGGTCCCACCGGGCGTGCCAGAATCTATAGGTTGTTTTTCGTCACCCAATTGAGATGGGAATACGCGCGCGCTTGTCAGGCGCATTACAGATTTCCCCTGCCTAGGGTAAGCTAGGGTTTATTGATCGTGGGGATCCGAATCTCCGGCAGCCGCGGACTAAACTGCCGTTAATTACCCATCGCTTTTAGAGCGAGGGAACCTCCGATTGACGGGTTAAACTGGTCATGCGAACTCAACGTGCAGTGTACGTGTGCTTTTGTTTTAGGGGGGCTTGGATATATCGGGAGCCACGCAGAGTTTTTACGGGGGTCTCGCTACCCGGATAGCGGGTTGGGGTCAAGGGGGCTAGCAGCCCCCTTGCGGGGTGCGGGGTAGCGCCCCAGCCCAAAATTTTTTTTAAGAGGGATAGTGTTGTAGAGTATGTGTGTGTGTGTATGTATACATATGTGTGTGTGTGTATATATATATATGTATGTATCTATATATATATGTATATATATATGTGTGTATATATGTGTGTGTGTGTGTATATATATATGTGTGTATATATATATATATATATAAAATGGGGGGAAAGGCATCCAAAGGATGCATGGGGCCAGCGCCAGCGCTTTGAGCGCAAGAGCGCTAGCGCGCCACGTGTCAGCACGTGGGCGCTCGGGCGCTAGCGCTCTGAGCGCTAGCGCGCCACGTGTCAGCATGTAGGCGCTCGGGCGCTAGCGCTCTGAGCGCAAGAGCATTAGAGCTTTGAGCTCTAGCACGCCACGTGTCAGCACGTGGGCGCTCAGGCGCTAGCGCTCTGAGCGCAAGAGCGCTAGCGCACCACGTGTCAGCACGTAGGCGCTCGGGCGCTAGAGCTTTGGGCGCTAGCGTTCTGAGCGCAAGAGCGCTAGGGCACCACGTGTCAGCATGTGGGCGCTCGGGCGCTACCGCTCCGAGCGCATAAGCGCTAGCGCGCCACGTGTCAGCACGTGGGCGCTCGGGCAACAAAAGAAACTTGGTCCCTGCAATGGGAGTTGTACTCCCAGAAAGGAGCACTTATTATTCTGTGTGTGTGTGTGTGTGTGTGTGTGTGTGTGTGTGTATGAGGAGTTAAACTCCTAGGATGTTTTGAAGCCGATGAAGGGCTTCTCCCCTTGAGCCCTAGTTCTTCCCCAAAGTGGGGTTTCTGGAGATGGGTCTCCTTCTTCTTCCTTTGTTGGCCGGATCTTGAAGATCAAGAAGTAGGAGATTTTAAAAATCTCTCCTTTTAAAGATCTGATGGGACATCTGAGTTCCCCTTTATGGGTTTTGTGGTGGAAAACTACTTAGTTTTGGAAAAGAAAGAGTAAAACTCTTGATTTAATTCAAAAGAAATGAGAAGGTTTAGAACCTTGGAGAAGGAGCAGGAGGCACAAAGAACCCTAGTTTTTTGGGGGAATCAAAAAGTATATTAGATATTTTCATCATGTTGCCTTATATAGGCTTACATATTTACATATAGCCTCTTGGGCTTTACAAAATGGCATTTTGCCCATCCCAAAGCTCATGTGCCATTTCTTTTTGCACATAAGCCATGGGCTTACAAAAAATTGGCTTTATGCCCATTTTGCATACATTCATGCACAAAAAATTACATCAAAATTATTTGTTACATGATTTTTTATTTTGGTATGGCGGAAGGCCGGACGCTTCGTGTTCGGGCTCGACCTGGGCATTGGCCCACTTGATCTGGGCTTGGGCCCACTTGGCTTGGGGTTGACCTTGACTTTGACTTGGTCAACCGGGGTGCAAATTTTGACTTCAACAAAATGTCCCTAGTCGTGAGAGTGTCGCGACTGGGCATCGATATTCCAGAGTAGACTAGTGTATATGTTTCGAAACCCAAACGAGGGATGGTAGCCGGTCTCACAAGCTATTGGTGTTATATCACCTAAGATAGTATACAGGTACTCACTGAAAGTGAATACACTAGACGGAGTCGCCGAGAACTTCTAGATGGTATTATATTTATTGTCATATGGAAGTTCTCTTGTGGCATGAGTATAGGTTAGTCTTTTGACCTAAGATTGCAATTTATCTCGTGTGAGTTCCCACTGTACTTTGATTACTACCCTACCACGGCTGAAGAGGAGTCGTGCAAATAGATTTTAGTTAGGTAAAGTCCCGAGCCATATAGAGGCAGTGAGCGATTGTCGGGGATTCGTCTCTCCTGGTATTAGGTGTCGATATCGTGCTATGTTCGTTTGGCCATCACCCTAAATCTGTGGCCATGGTAGATGAGATTTACTGATAAGAGTTCGGTAGTTTCTCGGTTGGTGATGACCTTGACTCCGACACGACTTATCGGGTTATTAGGGGTCTGATGTTTCCACCCCTTAGGCTCGGCATGCGATACTCTTAAATGAAGAGACCGGGTTGTACGGATATTTTCATATTCAGGCTCAGTAGGGTACGGACGGACTTGATTACCGAACTCCCTTTCGACATTTACCTATGTAGTCGTTACGTACAGCTAGTGCCACTGACATGCTTGTGGTTTTTGGATTTATCCAGTAAATCACTGCTAGCGTATTATCGAGTCTTCAGAGTCCCACACGGAAGGTTTTTCCAGTTCATGCGATATGATATAGATAACATATGTTAGTACATACAAAGGGTCCAATTAAATACGTGTACAAGCTACACAAACTTTAATCGGACGATTGATAATACTGGCGGTTTAGGATTAAACCGGATTATTAAATTTGAGTTTGATTTAATAATATATATATATATATATATTGATATATGTATTCTAGTATTATTGTTCACTATTAATTTTCTCTCTCTTGGATATTCGTATTTTTATACGGATACACGCATATGTATTTCGATACGTATACCGAGTTGTATTCCGTATTTATACGGAATTTGTTCTAGAAGACAGAAACTTCTGTAACATCTTAGAATGCGATTAGAGTTAATTAAGCATTATAATGCGGGATTTTAATAAAATTTAACCAATAATTGTTTTCACATATTTTATTATAATTAATTAATATTTTATTTAATTATTTTACTACTTGCACACACATGTGCATGTTAATCTTGGGTTAAGGTGGTGTTAACCATGTTTTATTAGCCATAGCACACTTAACCATTTTCATGTCATATTTACACATTTATATCTATTTTAATTATTAGTAAAACGGTTTGATTTGTTTTGGAAATAAAGAGAAGAGAAGAGTTGAATTATTGGAGGAATGATGAGGCACGGGACAAGGCATGGGGTGCAATTAATGAAGAGAGAGAGAGAGAGAGAGTATAGCTCAACTCTCATCTCTCATCTCACCCTCGCACTCTCACTCTCTCATTTCTCCACTCACTCACAACTCTTTCATTTTCTTCTTCTTCTCATCTTCTCCACTAAAATTCTTCACTTAATCCATAGTTTCCACAAACCTTAAGCCTAAACCTTCATCAAACCTCACTAAACCCTTCACAACTCATGCTTAAGCCCTCTTGTGATGAATTAGAGCTTGATAGGTAGGGTTTTTCCTAAGTTGTGGTGAGGTAATGATCTCAAAATGTTAATTAGGCTCTAAGGAAATTGTTTTGATAATTAGTTTCAGCTTAATACCTTAAAGTTATAGTTTTGTGCTAAATATCGTATTTTGTCTTAAGTTTTGTGTCTTTTTGATTTGTTGTTGTTAGGGTGATCTCTAATAAAATCTAAAATGCATACAAGAGCCCTGAGTGTACCCTAGAAACCCAGATTCCACCCTTCATTGTTGGCCCGACGAGAATCACGTTTAGCCCGGCGCTGCCGGTTTTTGTATAGACTTAGGTGATAGTTTTTGGTGGGTAGCTCTCTGTTGGGTATTTATGATATTTGGTACAATTTATTTTTCCTATATTGTCTGTAGACAAAATCTGGGACCGTTTAGCTAATTCTGGCGTTTCGATATCGTGCGATACGGATTATCCAACTTTGTTTAAGTGATTCATGTAGCTTGCAGCCATAGGTTTGCTTTAGGGTGTCGCTGCACGCGTTATCCCGCTAAGCTAACATTTGGTAGCTTGGGGGAGTCGTTTCGTTAGCTTCCGTTGTTTCCGTGTGTTATTGGATAGATTGCTAATTTCACTTGTTATGATTTTGTGTTATATTAGGATCAATTGCGGGGGCTTCAAACGCTGCTAGGAAAAGGAAAGAGGTGATTGGATTCACCTGGCTTGAGATCGTCCGGTGAGTAGATTTAACATCTACGGGGGAATCGCATGTATGGCGTTATGAGTCGAGGGCTAGATTCAGTGATATAACCATATGCTTATATGTATATATATTGATCGTGCATGAGTACCATTTTGCACATCCTATTACCTGTTGTACATGGACATAGTATTATTGGACACTGCACCATTACTAACGGTTCATGTTGCACGAGCACCGAATTGTATGCCACACACACACACCATTGGTAATTGCCATGACACGCTCACTATAAAAATTGTCATGGATAATATATTGTACCGCTTCCATTATTATTAACAGTTAGACATTGATTCTTATTCTATTGCGTATTATGAATTGCATCATACGTAGATACATGCATACATACATGCATTGCTATAGTAATATATATATATATATATTCTCATATGATGTTGTATTTCGATTTCTTGGATTTGGGAAACCGCAAGATACCTTTGAAACTTGATATATTTAAAAAAGTGCAGTTTTCCCTTGATATGCTCACATTACTGTTCTATGTTGCATACATCGTACATCATGGATATATTCATTAAGATACTGTTTTCATACGATTTTCTGGATTTGAGAATCGCGGATATATTTCAAAGGAAATTATATATTGTCTTAAAAACACGGTTTCTCGTGATGTGATTTCGAGGCGTTCAACATGAGTTTTCTCGTTTCTGAGCTTGTTTTTTAGACCCAATTCAAAGAGTTGGATGAACCGTATGCGGGTACATGGTGGACCCGGTAAGATACCCTGGGGAAAGAAAGGATTTTGTAGGGATGACGATGAGCCTGGAAGGGGGAGAATTACCTACAGGTGATTGTATAGAAAATCGAAGGATATCCACTGTTTCGGAGTTATGATATGAGATAGATATAAGGGCCGATCGGAGTATGAAGCGCCTGAGATATGAGTATTTATGTATCGATACTGGATACGGGTTTCATAATGTTTTCCGTGTCGATGTTGGACACTCAGGTTTCATGATATGACGGATATGAGGGCCGATCAGAGTGACGACGCCTGAGATATTAGAATTTAGGGTGTCGTTGATGGACACCGGATTTTGATGATGATGATTCATTGATGAGGATTATGTTTTATCCCACACTCAGGATTTATTATAACATGCACTGTTTCATGTAGTTGTTGTACCCTGATGGAGTACTTTGATCATGATTTGTTGCATATCCGTATTGTTATACTTACGCCATCATATTGCATATTTTAGATTATCGATTTTTGTACATACTTGCGATTATCTGTACGATGTTATTTACTATTCACGAGTTGGCAACACACTCCCGTTGTACCACGGTGTTTTGCAGGCTTGACCCTCAGTGTAGTCGCGGAAGGGCTCCTTATTGCATCTACTTCTGCGGATACCGCTACTGTTGGTCATGATTTTGATGTAGGTGGGTTTTGCAGGTTGTAACACCCGAGCCCAATGCTACTAATTTCAGTTACTGTTTGAGTGTAATGTGGTACTCTTTTCTCTTATCTTGCTTGATTGTTATTTTACTGTAAATTTTACCCGGCAAATTCATTTCTGCATATAACAAATTTTGGTATCTAAAGTAAAATTAAAAATATTCATCTTGGCCTTCTTAACACCCCTAACCCTGCTGTAGCGTCCGTGCATCGTGTTCTCGTCCCGTTCGGTGAAACGGACGAGTTTGGATGGCTACGTGCACGTACGTGTGTCCATTTTGGGGGTATGCTTTTTGATTATAAAATACTTCATTTTCACTTTTGGATCCCGCTTAAAATTCTATTATTTCAATTTCAAATTTTTGGACCCGACCCGGGCGCGATTTGAAAATGTTTTATTTTGCGCCAAAATCCCAAATTTTAATATTTTAAAACCGTCGCATATTTTATTAACCTAATAATATTTTTCATACTTAAATCTTTTATATAAATCCTTTTACCAAACGTTTCCCTATCAGCCAATCCTATCCTCCTCTTTTACCCGTGGGCCCCATCTATCTCTCTTCTCTCTCTCTCTCTATCTCTCCTCTCTCCCTGTCTCTCTCCTCATATCTCTCTTCTCTCTCTCTCTCTATCTCTCCTATCTCCCCGTCTCTCTCCTCATATCTCTCTTCTCTCTCTCTCTCTTCTATATAAACTTATTCCCATCTCCTTCCTCCCTCTTCTTTTTTTCAAGAACGCAGAAAACCCAACCCAGCAACCCCACAACTCCCCGACCACAACCCTGCAATCCCCGACCTCACACCTCCAACCCTCGACCTCGCCGCCGACCTCCTCGTCCCCTCACCCTCATCATCTCCTTAACCTCACCCTCAACTATCTCCAACCCACGACAACACCCTGCACACCACAACCCGAGAACCTGCAGCCCACGCCCGCAACTTCTCCCCACCTTGTCGACCTTACCTCGTCGCTGTCATCCTCTCATCCCTCTCCTGCTTTTTCCCCGACACCACAATCCCAAGCACCCATTCTTGCACCAGGAAGCACCTCTACCCGTTGACGTCGACGGATGCCCATCGTCGCCGTCATTGCCCCCTTGTCTCCTCTGACCCTAGAAACCCCAAGCCAACCCATTCTTCTTCTCCATCCTCCTACCTTTCTTCTTGTTTCCTTTTCTTGTTTACATATCTTGATCATCTAATGTTCCTTCCTTGGCCGGTATCCGACGATGCCGACGACATGACCCGACGTTCCAGCGAGGTACCCCGACCCGTGTGGTTCCATTGTTCGTCGTTTGGGTTCATTCCGTGAACCGTGCGCCCGTCGCGAGTTTCCCCGCCGACATTTATCGTTCCGTATTCCCGGTTCGCGACCCCGTCGAGGCAAGTACCCCTTGCTACATGCTATACAATATTTACAGATATATTATGACACCCTAAACCTGTAAATTTAACTTTGGTACGATCATTTCTCATTTTCATGTACAATATTGTTATATATCATTTTATCTTTAAAAAATTGGAACCTACAGCTTGCAATTGAACCTAATAACCACATTTACCTGTTTAAACACATTTTTAATATTAACATAGCTTATGGAATTTATCTCTATAGTTTTGTTCTATTCGGACACTCGTATGCATTTTAACCTGTAATAGCTGTATTGAACCTTTATATAAATCATTGCACCTCTAAAGTGCTTAAACTCGTTAACATGATTAAAAGGCCATAATAGTCATACTGCATTCGCATAACATTGAAATCATCTCTGTGACACGACTGATTACTGTACAGCAAATTGAGTAAATCTGCCTATTGCTTAATTTATTGCTTATATCATGTTTATGATAACCATGCTTGCTTGTATAACTGATTGTGAGCACACCCATGATATTGT
Source organism: Agapanthus africanus (assembly GCA_030015575.1). Lineage (NCBI taxonomy): Eukaryota > Viridiplantae > Streptophyta > Magnoliopsida > Asparagales > Amaryllidaceae > Agapanthus > Agapanthus africanus. The sequence continues at coordinate 469,094,946 of JASDDO010000022.1, forward strand.
TTACATCTTGACCTGACTTGTTACATATATATTGTTCTACCCGACATGGTACTGTATTCTGCTTGACTTGACCTGATGTACCATGACCTGATCCGTTACCTGATCTTGTGTCTAATGCCAACAAACCTGACATGCAGTCCTCATGGACCGTTCCTGTTGTCTATCCAGACAAACCTGTTTATCTGATCCTGTGTTGGCATTAGTTTCTTGATTTCGGGATACCTGACTTGACTTGCACATATAACTTGGGGGTATGGGGAAATCAAATGTGAAACCTGACTTGTAACTCAACAGTTCACTACCTGTACTGATCAGTTTTAGAGGCCAGGCCCGCCTCGTGACAATGCTGCTGACATCGTTGGTCTTTATCCTTTCCCTGTTAGTGCCTAGCGGCACGTCTCGGTTTCAGCCCGAGAGTCTTAGACCGTAATCCCGGGCATGCACGGGATACTATTAAGTTACATCGATGATTCATCAATTGGTTTTAAAGACTTTAGAACAGAAAACCTGATAGAACAGTTTAGTTTACCCACTGCACATTACCCTGCACTGCTCTGATTCATATTATTGTTACCCTTGCTTTATTCATGTTTGTACTCGCATTGCCTGTTTATTATGTTATTATTTGATGACTTAACGCGCTGACGTCTGGGTTTTGCATGGCCTAAATTCTGTACCGCTGTCGCAGTCCGAGCAGGAGTACTTCAGCCGACAGGCTGAGTTGTGAGTGTCAGCAGTAGTTAGTTTTCTTTCCTGCATTTATTTCCTGATGTGAGCCCGCATTATGGGACATACATTCCAGTTATTTTGTATTGGATTTTTCGCTTCCGCATTTTATTATTCTTGACTCATGATTTATCTTGGTTTATGGACATGTTTAGATAGTTTTATTTTGTTCTTGATATCTCTACAGCCGTAATGTGACTGTGGATGGATACTTCCTACCCACAGGTAGCATGGTTGGCTATGTCACGTGCCCATTTTAGCGTACTTTGGGAAGCGGGGAGTGACACAGGTATCCGTTTTGATTCCATTGTATATCTTATTTTGTATCTAGTACTCTCCATCTACCAGTATTTGACTTAGAGACGAGATTGTGAGGATCGATATTGTATTATTTGTGACTCTGGGTGTCGTGCTCGTGTGAGCCGAGTTTTATTTATGTTGCGATATTATTTTACCTCTTATTATGCCGTTTTCACTTCTTATTTGCTTATTTCTTCGCTACAGCGTCGTATAGATAGCTGTTGTGGTTGTGTTCCACGTTTAGGCGTGAGTTGCTCCCGTTTGGGAATGCCTTTTATATATATTCTATGTTTGTACCCGTTTGGGGATAGTTTTTACAAAGGAGATGCTGCCGAAATTTTTAAGAAAATAAATTTAAGTTGAGATTTTATAACTTGAGATTTTTAAATGTTTTTAACTACTGTTTTATCACTTTACTTCTTTTCTTGGTTTAGATTTCTGGGTTTTCGGCTTACTTGAATTGTGTTACGTATTTTGACGTCGCGTGATTTAAGTGCCGGTCGCATTATTAAATTGGGTCGTGACAACTTCATGTGTTGATTTCTCTTTATAAAGAAAATAAAAAATGAGGTGGATGATGAGGTGTAAAGAAGTATGGTAGAGAAGTATGGCCTTGATTTTTATATTGTGAAAATCATTTGGATGTACTATTCTTTTATGGTTGCAAAAATAAACATAGCCATTCTCTTTTGTACACACAAAAAGACTTAGCCATTTTTTCTTCTCATAGCTACAACTTCTACATCTTTTTCCTCTTTCATCTTAAATGCTCTCTTGAGCTTCAAAACGGAGAGAAAAAGATAGTGAAATATTCCTACATCCCCACTCTCCATTCGTAGTGAGTTTGGAACGTCGGTTGCTTCACTAGGTGAAGCCGGAGCTTGGATCGGTTCTTTCGGGTGGATCATTTTTGGCAAGGGTGATCGCGACTCAAGCTTGATCCGAACAGCCATACAAGGAGCTTGGAGAGGTCTTTCACGATTGTGTGGATACGCGTCAAAAGTTGTATTCCTAACCATTGCGTACTTGTTTGCTAGTTTAGTATATGGATCGATTCTATGGTTCGGGGTTCCTTCGTGTTAGCAAGAAATTTTTGTTCGTAATTCTCTTCCGCTATAACCACAAGTACTAGGGAATCCTGCAGTGGTATCAGTATCAGCTATACGCTTAAAATAGCTTTCGTAACGTTAGAATTCATTGCAAAACTTTTTCAAAAATTGCAGTTTTCTGTCCTGAAAAATTCAGCCGTATTTTTGATGTTTTTTCACTTATACTCGATCCCTGGAGCTCGTGTTTTGGAACATGGAGTCCGTAAGGAACCGAAGGTGACCCGTGAAGTCTCAGGAAGCCATTTTTCAAAGCAATTTCGAAGCTTGTGGCCGTTTTTTCGGAGTTGAAAACTGTTGGGACAGCAATGGATTTCAGCGACAAAAATGCATTTTCTTGCATGTACTCGATGCCCAGAGCTCTCGTTTTGGAACGGGGAGCTTCATAGGGTATTGAGGGTGACCCGTAGGGTCTTGGGAACTTTTTTTTCAAATCCGTTTTTGAAATTTCGTCACTATTTTGGGTTGGCTGAATTTAGCTTTGATGTGACTGTCCAAATCTGTCAAAAATCCATTCTTTTGCGATGTATCCGATCCCCATGAGGTCTTGTTCGAACCAAGACCGCGTAGGGATAGGGGGTCCCCGGGGAGTTCTCGGTAGGCTTAGGATGGACAAAATGATGGATTTTTGGACGTCAGAGTGCACTTGATTTTCGTCCTTTGGAATTTCGAGAAGTGAGCTTCGCTTGTTATGGATTCCATGGTCATGATTTCCGTATTTGTTTATATGTGTTGTTGAACATCGTCTAATTGCTATATGTTCAATTAGACGGGGTTGCACACTTACTTTTGTTACTTGTTTCTGTGGTTATATATATCTTAATTATGGTTTAGCCGGATTGTCGTGTCGGATAGCCCCTCGCGTGGTTGCTTGTACAGTTTTGATTTACATTGTTGTATTCATTTGTTCGAGACGAGCTCCATCTTGTGGCTGTCGTTTTTCGTATTATGTATATTCTTTTATTGGGGCTCGATCAGGATATAATCGATGTTATTGTTGTATATATTTCTTTTCTGTACTAGGATTACCCCACGGAGGAGCGCACAAGTCACCGGATTCCAGAATTCAAGAGGGTGCCATCTCATGGGAGTTGAGACTGTGCTACCTATTTCTAGGATTGGCGGTGGCTCGCCACACTCATAGAGGGTTAGGATCGATATTGTACAGGCTATCCACACGACTGAGGAACGTCGCATTTTATTTGCGGCTTAGATGAAACGCGGGGCTCCAAGTTTATCCGCTATTCCATATTGTTGTTCACATGCATGCGATGATTATTATCTGCCTGTGATGACTATTATCTACCTGCGATATTGATACATACATACATACATACATATATATATATACATACATATATATATATATATATATATATATATATATATATATTAGTTGATGCTTCCATATGTTTTTCATCCACGCTAACCCTGTCCCCGCCATGTCGTAAGTTAAGTAACCTTACGGTGAAGACTTAGGACCCCATGGAGAATGCGGATGGCATATAAAAGCATGATATTTTGGTTGTTTCTTGTGTGGCGTGGAAACTTAAAATGATGGGAACGCATTATATGTATAATACAAGGAAAATAAACCAATATGATGTTGTCGGAACCAATTTTTAAAACTACTATGTTTTCTTCAAAAAAATAGTTGTGATCTTTTGCTTTGTATAGAGGTATTCGGTTAAGAATATCCTGCACTTCATTTTATGAAAAAAGAGCCTCGATCCCTTCACAGAAAGTTCGCTCTTAAGCAAAATTTTGTGTTACTAGTTTTAAAATGCGGAGCCTAAACCATTCCATTTCAAAACCACTCGAGTTCCTTCAACGATCTCAAGTTCATTACGTTAAACGTTTTTCGCCAAAAACCAGTCATAGCCTTCCGTCATTTCAGATTAGTATTGCTTAGTATTCGTGCTACGTTTGTCATTGCAATTCACCGAGGCGTAGTGTATGGTAGCTCTGTAATGTGTTTCTGTCACTTGGATATATGGATTGGTTAGGACAGTCGTACAACTTCATTGATCATTCGTCAAGAGTCGTGCGGGTGGGTTTAACGCAATCAAGATAATAACGAGTTGAACTTGACTAGGAACCTTGATTTGTTGATCATTCGTCAAGGTCCTTGGATCCTATAGGTAAAAACCATATCTGGAGTTTCAAATATAAGGGAAACTTGCCGGGTTTGCGCATACCTTCTAAAGTATAATTTTGGTCGGCTTCCGTCAAAGTTATCATACGATGATAGTTAGATCCCGATTCCCACTAATGAGTGGGTATTACTCCTTGGGAGATTTTCACTTCACAATTAGCTAACATATTACGTGTCTAGAAAGTGTTGACAAGGTTACACCTCTGTAGAAACGGGGTTATTAATTAGGTCCGTGCGAAAGCACGGGGGACCTCCCTCGGAGTACCAACACTAGCCTAGCTGAACGATTAGCGAACTTGTAAGGTGTACATGATCACGACTAGTTCTCTTTTTAGGGTTTGAAGGAGAATTTGAAGAAACGGTGGGAGCCATTCTGATTAGATAAAGTGATAACCAATCTAATCTTTATAGATTGCACGCTGTGTGTTTCTTTTCTCTCTCTCTAGAACAGCGACCCATGACTTACCTTGAACTAAAACTCATTAACCAAGTTAACTGAAACTTCTTATAAACTTTGGTTTTGGATTGTTATGATTCACGACAAAATCGCAAATATCCCTGCTACTCGTACTTTCCCTTTGTATTTCTCCCAAACACTCTGTATCACTACAATGATCCATATTGTTTAGAACGACTATCGTATGGTTATATACATACTCGAAGAAGTTACTTCAGTCGAGGATGGCCACAGGTTCTGCAGAATTTAGATTGTATTATTCGGTTGTCTCTTCCTTTTACCTTCTCTAAGGTTGCGAGAGCTCCATGTATTAGGAGAATACACCTATTACGCTTATTGGATAGTCTTCTTCCAAGCCTTAGGCCAGTGTCGAATGGTTAGGAACGAAGAAAACCAGTTAGCGTAAGTGTAGTGTACAGAAGGTAAGATATAGAGACATAAAGGAATTGAAGTGATGGCAAATGAAATTATGACTAATGTCGTGAATCTGTATAGTGAAAAAGACATTACTAGGAATACCCGGCCACCCCCTTAAAACATTTATGTTTCAGAATTTCTGTGTACTTGTAAATGAGAACTGTTTTCCCAATTAATTCTCACTCCAGGGTATATATTTACTGTATTTGGATCTCACATCCGTACGGCGTTACAGATACTGAGTAGGAGTAGAATATTGGGAAATGGGTGATTTGATTCTCAATATCAGAATTCGTTGTGATTGGAGATATTGGATTAAACCGCATGGGTTTGCCTAACAGCAAATATTTGGTTTCGAATAACCGTTGTTACCAATTTTTATTTATTTTATAAAGTGGGATATAAATTTTGAAAATTGTGTTCCAAACATTTATCTTTATTGGTTGAGGATAAGGTAAGGTGCATTGAATAATGGTGTAAGACATTCTTAACCAAAATACAGTTTTCAACCTATGACTCACGAAATTTGAGTTAGTATACTCTTGAGACTTAAACATAAAAATGTATATTGTCCAGTGTCCTTTAGGATAAGGGGTTGGTACTCATAGTTCATCCAGGTTTACCTATGAGTTCTCTGGTTTTAGATACGCGTCCGTTGTAATGCAAGGTCCAAAATTTTTGAGAGGTTTATATGTATAAGAATAAAGTAGAGAACCATACGTTGAAAGTATCATGATTCTTCGAGGTGATCGAAAATTTAGATACGTGTGCTAGGCATTCCGTTATAGTAATAAGGAGAACTTGTTTCTTTCACAGGTTACTCATCCATGGATGCGCTCCTTGAAGAGTAATGTTGTATTGGCCTTTTTCCATTTGTGATGTGCACTGAAAACAGTTGCATAACATTTAAATCTGGATCGATCTAAATTAGTGCCTTTGATTCTATATGGACATAGATTGGTTACATATCTTGAGATGTTAAAATACAGAGTTATCCGGTTTCTGTTTAAAAGCAGAATCCGGACAAACTCAAGGCACGCTTCGGTAATGACAGTTTATGGATTATCCCAAGTATTCGCCAAGGTTTTGTTTCTACCATTTTTAAGATCAATAGTTACGTTGTTCTTGACTCACCACCTTTATATAAAAGGAATCTTTTTGCAAAAGAAACTAGTGGGAGTATGGTAGAATTGGAAGTGATTCCAGACCATAAACAGTTACCGAAAATTTAGTAGAATCTAAGGGTTCAATTGGACTTGAAAAACCATTAGCCTCTCTACAAATTTTAGTAGGCGACCTCAGCCATCTGGGAGATACTTCGGTTTTCTTGTAGACAGTGACAGGGAGGTCAGAATCATGGTTATGACAGCCCTACTAGTTATCTCCAGGTCATAGGAAATAGTAACTTCTAAGTGACCAGATATTTTATATCCAAATTGGACTCCACGCACTTCAGCAAATAATGGATTTTGGACTTTGTTGGGTGCTCCTGAAGGGGTAAAACCCATTAGGAGCAAATAGATCTTTCGAGATCTGTGCAGGTGGAAAGGTATTAACCTAATAAGGTTAGACCTGTTGTAAATATTCTCATCAAATACCCATTGTGGATTGTGATGAGACTTTTACCTCAGTGTCTACGCTAAAGTCCATACGGATATGACTTGCCACTGTTGCTATTCATGATTGTTGTTGGGGTCAAAATTTGCACCCCGGTTGACCAAGTCAAAGTCAAGGTCAACCCCAAGCCAGGTGGGCCCAAGCCAAATCAAGTGGGCCAATGCCCGGGTCGAGCCCGAACACGAAGCGTCCGGCCTTCCGCCATACCAAAATAAAAATCATGTAACGAATAATTTTGATGTAATTTTTTGTGCATGAATGTATGCAAAATGGGCAAAAAGCCAAATTTTTGTAAGCCCATGGCTTATGTGCAAAAAGAAATGGCACATGAGCCATGGGATGGGCAAAATGCCATTTTTTGCAAAGCCCAAGGGGCTATATGTAAATATGTAAGCCTATATAAGGCAAAATGATGATGAATAAAGCAACACTTTTCATTCTCTCAAAAACCTAGGGTTTGTGCCTCTTTCCCCTTTCTGAAGGTTCCAAACCTTCTTCTTTCTTTTGAATTAAATCAAGAGTTTTACTCTTCCTTTTCCAAAACTAAATAGTTTTTCACCACAAAACCCATAAAGGGGAACTTGGATATGTCATTAGATCTTAAAAAGAAGAGATCTTTGAAATCTCACATCTCTTGATCATCAAGATCCGGCCAAACAAAGGAAGAAGAAGGAGACTCATCTCCAGAAACCCCACTTTGGCGAAGAACTAGGGCTCAAGGGGAGAAGCCCTTCATCAGCTTCAAAACATCCTAGGAGTTTAACTCCATATATAAACATATATATATATATAATAAATATTTCCTTTCTGAAGCGTAGCTTCTGGTTCTGGGACTAAAAGCCCGCTTTTCCTCGCCGGCGCCCAAGCGCTCAAGTGCCAAGCGCCCACGTGCCGACACGTGGTGCGCTGGCGCTCTGCGCTCAAGCGCAAAGCGCCCACGTGCCGACACGTGGCATGCTTGCGCTTCAGCACCCTTCGCTCAAGCATAAAGCACCCACGTGCCGACACGTAGCGCGCTTGCGCTCCAGCGCTCTGCGCTCAAACGCAAAGCGCCCACGTACCGACACGTGGCGCGCTTGCGCTCAAGCGCCCAGCGTTCAAGCGTGAACACGTGGCGCGCTTGTGCTCAAGCGCGAAGCGCCCACGTGCCGACACGTGGCGCGATTGCGCTCAAGCGCAAAGCGCCCACATGCCGACATGTGGCGCGCTTGCGCTCCAGCGCCCTGCGCTCCAGAGCAAAGCACCCACGTGCCGACACGTGGCGTGCTTGCGCTCAAGCGCAAAGCGCCCACGTGCCGACACGTGGCACGCTTGCGCTCCAGCGCCTTACGCTCCGGCGCAAAGCGCCCACGTGGCGCGCTTGCGCTCAAGCGCCCAGCGCTCAAGCACAAAGCGCCCACATGTCGACACGTGGCGCGCTAGCGCTCTTGCGCTCAAAGCACTGGCCCCACGCATTTTTTGGATTTCTTTTCCCCCTTTATATATATATATACATATGTATACATATGTATACATATGTACACACACACATACTCCACGACACTGTCCCTGTTAGAAAAAAATTCTAACGGGGCGCTGCCCCGCACCCCTTAAGGGGGCTGCTAGCCCTCTTGACCCCTAGCCCGCTATCCGGGTAGCGGGACCCCCGTAAAAACTCTGTGGGGCTCCCGACATATCCAAAACCCTTCAAAACACAACACTGCACATTGAGTTCGCATGATCAGTTTAACCCGTCAATCGGAGGTTCCCTCGCTCCAAAGGCGAGGGGTAATTTGTTAGTTATATGTATGCCCTAGAGGCCATTACTGTACATACGATGTATATTGCAGTGGATGCTAGGACATATATAGGGAGGAATTTCTTGCTCGACATGATAGTATGCTAACTGGTTGTACTTTATCTTAACATGTACTCTGATTGTCTCTATATTACATGTTGATAAAGCCCTTAGGATGTGTACTCGACTACCGGGACTATGATGAGATCATACTAGTGGGGCCACGGTAGTCCATGAGTACATCCTATAAACTGTTCCTAGTCGAGGGTGTATCGAGACAGGGCATCGATGCACCAGAGTAGACTAGCGTATACGCATCTTGACCCATATGATGGGCGATGGATGATCCCATATCCATCGGTGTTTGACATCAAGGATGGTGTACGGGTGCTCATTGGAGACTGGGTACACTGGACGGACTCGCCGAGAACTCCCAGATGGTATTATACCATACGTCTGATGGCAGTTCTCCGGTGACACTGGTACAGAGTAGTCTGTTGACCCGAGATCGTCATAGAGTCTTGTGTGATTCCCACTGTGCTTTGATTTCCATCATACCACGTCCAAGAGGGCGTGCAAAAAGGTGGCTTTTGGGTACAGTCCCGAATCACATGGAGGCAATGAGCGATAGGAGGGGATTCGTCTCTCCCAGTATAGGGAGTTGATGTTGTGCTGTGTTCGATTGGCTATAACCGGAAATCCCTGGCCAGGGTTGCTGAGATTTACTGGTAAGTGTTATCAGTAGTTTCTCGAACTGTTATAGACCTCATATCGACACGACTTATCGAGCTACTGGGGTCTGACGTTTACCACCCCTAGGCGAGATATGCGACATATCAGACGACGAGACCGGACTGTACGAGAGTGTTACTGTTTGGATTCACAGGAGAAGTTACAGGCTTGCTTGTTGATCTTCTGAGCGCTCAATACCTGGGTAGCTGTTACGTTTAGCTGACCGCTTGCAGCTTGTGGGTGTTTGATATGATCATCACCTACTGCCGGCGTATTGACGATTCTTTAGAGTCCTACACAGAGGTTTCTTGGCTCAGGCAAAACGGAGTAGGAGCACATATGTGATATGTGCGGGACCGAGGATAATATGATATGAGATACCGTATTCTATTCTCGCGATATTTGATATCAGCCGGCTCATCGGATCAAGTGTTGATTAGATGAATCGGTACGGATAAATATTAGTCGGTTATATGCGATATAGCCGGATTGTCGGATCAAGTGTTGATTCGATAATTTAATGTATAATAATATATATGATATATTAAATTACATTAACTAATATTTGCTCACTAAAAGATTCTTTTTCTCACTCGGGTAATACATTGATATATATGCGATATATGTTAAATGTATTATTTTATTTTGTTACGATAAATATTATATATGTGATATATAATATTGTAACATGATATGATAACTAATGTAACATGTTTAGTGGAGTTTAAACATGATTAGGGTTTGGATTAGGGTTTAGTCTTCTAGTTGATTCTAGAAGCTTTTCATTTTGTCATGATAAAGATATTTGTGTGTGACTCATCTTTAATCAAACCCAAACCCTAACCCTAGTGAATTCTCTACAAAGGTTTACTTGACCATGGTTGCATTATTCATCATATGATTTATTTTTCTATTCATCACAAAAGGAAATGGATCACTATTCTTCTTCTTCCTTCATTCTTTCATGAAAAAGTTTTCTAGACTTTTTCCTTGTGATGAAAATATGTGAGAAAAAGATAAATAAAGAGAGCAAAAATCCTACTTCATCATCCTCATCTTCCCTTGCCATTTAGATGAGGGTGTTCACATAATTTCATGAGTGTTAGCTTGTGTTAACGGAACTTCAAGGTAGATCATCTTAGTATCGAAGATCGGAAGCAAAGGTTGCATCTTTCTCTTCGTGGAACCTCTCGAGAGCCCGGAACCCGATGATCGCAGCGAAGGGACCACAACACGGAGCATATGAAGTGAAGGACCGGATCTACAAAGGTTGTAATCCCTCTCACTTAGTGTTAAAGTGTTTAGCATGCTTGTTTTCGCCTAATCTCTAGTTTAAAGATCGGTATTCGGGTTGTTCGGCACGGCTAAATTTTTAATCGGGCATGGTTGATGCCTCGTAGACCCTTGTGCACGTGTCTAGCAACCCTACAGTGGTATCAGAGTCGAGCTAGAGCTTTAGGCGAAGTCTAGACGAAGTTTAAAGTCCGATCGAAACCCGAAACCCCGATTTAACCCCTCTCTGGACTTTTTTCAAAAATGTGGTTTTTTCTGAATTAAGAATTCTCATAAAAACAAGCAGGAAAAACTAAGAATTATTGTGAAGTACGGACTTCTAATTCGTCAAAATGACCGCGGAACCACGGCGAAAGCATGGGTTTGGCGGCGGTTCCGCGGCCAAAATTTCGAGTTAGTCTCTGAAATTTCTTGTATTTATTCTTAGGTCCTTTCTTGGCAATTTTTTCTATGAATATTTTTATTCCACTCAAGTGTTGAGTTTTCAAGGGTTGTATTGGAGACTCGATGTTTCGATCGAATAATTTAACTTCGTTTAGTTTTGTCCGGATAACATTTAGAAACTGTTAAAATGTTCGAACGGATATCAATAACTCACTTTTTCCCCTGTCGGAAAATTTTTCAAAAGTTGGATTTTTTTTCTCGTGTTTAAGAACGTTCTAAGTCATGCAAGTAATGCGGTGGACCCTCTAGAAGACAACAAACCTTAACTCGATTATGTGACCGTCTTGAACTGCCTTTTGAACCTTAGGGTTTGGGGCAGTACGGCGTGCCACATGTGAGGCGTTGGCTTGACCCTTCTACGGCTGGACCATTGGTACCGTGGCATGTGATGGATGTTTTTAAACTGATTTCAAGTGTTGAGATATATTGGGGAAATCTTGGGTGTTTGATGATTCGATCGGAAAGTTTAACTTTGTCTATTTATCTGGAATATGATACAATATTTGGAATCCACAGGTAGTTATGAGATAACTGATTTGAATATTATAGACATAGCAGTTTAGTCTCAGATGATCGGTTGCCACGGAATTTTGATGTGATCAAAAGTCCGTCGCAATCACGTAGAGTACGCGGATACTCGCCGGGTAAACTTGATAGACAGCTACGCCCCATAGCCCGACCAAGTGACTGTAGGAGAACCCCGTCGCCGAAAGCATCCGTTCGGGTGCTCGCGGCAGCGGTGTTCCGCCTTAGTGCACTTCGTCGACGGCATCTGAGGGTGCGGCCGTCTACTAAAGTTTGCGACGAGCATTCGATCAGGACGTCGGGAATCTTGTTGAATTGCCCGACTTGATATTGAAAAGAGTTTTCGATACTGAGACTAAAATGCGGGGTTTATAATTGTTAGGTATGTGATGTCTAAGGAATTCATTTGGTTAGGCATGTGATGTCTAAGAAGGTTGCGGATTCCAACTGTTGTAGTTTTACACTTTCTTTTCTGTGACCGTAAGCGTAGTATGTGGTGTATCGCCGGCTTCGTTGCTATACATCAACGACAATCGGGATACGCATACTTGCTTATGTTGATGATATGAGATATTATGTGTTGCTGTGATATGTTATATTGGATCGTCGCGTTCTGAATAGCCGGGGGTTTTATATGAGATGAGAGTTTTTTCTTTTTCATTCATGTAAAATTCATTTGTTTGTAATATTCTTTTATTGGGGCACTTCCAGGTAGCGGAAGATGTCACCGTTATATATTATTTACTTTTCCGCATAAGGTAGACCCAAGGAGGGGAGCACAAGTAACCGGGTTCTAGGGTCCAGTGGGAGACCATCTCGAGGAGTCGAAACCGGGTCTCCTAACCCTAGAATTGGCAGTGTTACTTGCCGCTCTCGTAGGGGTCTAGGGATGTGGGTTTGGCTATTCATCGCGACCGTGGAATCCGTGTTTTATGCAGGCTCGTATTAAAACACGGACGTCCTAATATATCCAATATTTCATATATGTTCTTCTGCTGCAATGTTCTGTGATGAGATCATATTACTGCCTGAGACGAATGTTTATATTATATATATGAGATATATGTTATATTGCAGATTTCGTTTCAAAAAGAGATGCTTGCGAAGCATAATAAAATGGGACTTCATTAATGAGATTAATGAAATAAAAGAAACCTAAGATGTTGTAGAAACTTGTTTATAAAAACTGGTAGCTCTAGTTCTTGCTTTGCATAGCGGTGTTCCTTGTAGAACATCCAGCACCTTATTCGATAAGGAAAGGACCGAGATCCCTTCACCGGGAGTGACTCCTTTAGCAATAACTGGCAGATGCTACAAACTCGGTTTGTCTTTTGATTGCTTCTATAGTTCTTGCTTTGCACAGCGGTATATATGATATATCCTGCACCTTATTCGATGAGGAAAGGGCCGACGATCCCTTCACCGGGAGTGACCCCTTTAGCAAAACTAGAAAGGCCTCAAAAACACTCCATTTAAAATCACTTGATTCTACAACGATATAAAGTTCATTACGCAAAAGGTTTTTTTAAAAACCTGTCGTAGCCCTCCGTCATTTCAGATAAGTAATAGTTAGTATTCGTGCTGCGTTTGTTGACTCAGTCAAGGCGTAGTGTGCGGTAGCTGATTAGTGCTTATCTGCAAAGCATATGATGCGATTGGATTATGGGTAGTCGTGAGGCCTTGTTGACTCAGTCAAGGGTCGTGCGGGTGGGTTTAATTCAATCGGAAAATGACGGGTTGAACTTTACTTGCGGTCTATGGTTTGTTGACTCAGTCAAGGTCATAGATTGCTTGGGGTAAAATATTATTGGGAATTTCAAGTGTTGAAATTTGCAATGAGATTGCATACCTTCTATGAGATAGTTGGATCCCGATACCCGCTGTGAGTAAGAGTTACTCCTGGGAGAGTTTTATACATTACAATTAGCCGATCAAGTAGGTGTCTAGAAAGGTGTTAACGGGGTTACGCCTCTGGGAAAACGAGGTTTACTTTAATTAGGTTCGTGCGAAAGCACGGGGGACCTCCCTCAAAGTACCGACACTGGCCTGGCTGAAAGATTGGCGAACTTGTAGCGCGTAATTAATCCCGGCTAGTCTTTCCTTTTAGGGTTTGAAGGAAGATTTGACTAAAACAGTGGGAGACATCCTGATTAGATATATTAGATAACCAATCTAATCTTGCAAGAGCATACGCTGAGTGTTTTCTTCTCTCTCTCTCCGCGACCATATCACGCCTTAATCAAGATAATAAAACGGATATATTGACCGAACCCGCTTGTTATACTGAGATGGGGAACGTTGGTCCCACTCCAACTTATAATTGTTATAGGACAGAGCAGGAAATTGGGGATTACCAGAATTCCCGTGCCGCCCAAACGAAGAAAGTGCATGTTGATGCATCATCTTCGGGTGTGTTCATTACACAGAACTGTTTCTCAATATCCTTTACGTCCTGGGTATGTGATACCGGATCAGGATCCCGCATATGTAATCTGTTACATGGGCTACAGATAGGTAAAAAACTGAGAACGGGTGATAAGTTTCATAAGACAGAAAACGGTGCAAGTGTTGCAGCCAAGTCTGTTGGTCACTATCACCCTGTATTACCAGAATACATTGATTCTGAACAAATGTTATTAGATACCGAACCTGATATACAAAATCATATCAGTCTCTTTATTAGTAAAGAAATGATATAATTTTGTATTGTTGGATAATGTTTTGAACATTTCCTATATCAAGAGTTGATCGGTTCAGGCACGTTATCTAAAAGCATTGACGTTCTAAATCAAACTACAGTTCTTAGTATACAGAACACACACAAGAGGAAGAGTTCAGAAATGAATGAATCCTTCTTGAGGCATTGTAGACTAGGTCATATCAATGCGACCCGACTGGCTGAAGTTACATTTAGATGCATATTTAAATTAGTTTGAATTTTCATCTTGTGAAACTTGCCGGTCATGTCACAAAGATAAGATGATTACTGCTCTGTTTATTAGAAATAGAGAAAGAGTTAGTGAACTTTTGGGATTGGTACATGCTGATGTATGAAAGTCCCCTGTCTATATATGCCAAGATCGGTTCTTTGTACTTCATTACATTCTCTGATAATCTCTCAAGATTCAGACATATGTTCCTGTTGAAACACAAGTCCGAACCTTTTGAGATATTCACAGAATATGAGTTAGAAGTAGAGAACCAAAAATACGGGTAAAAGTATTATGTCCTTTGATGAGATCAAGGAGGAGAATACTTGAGCACGAGATTCCTGGACTATTCTAAAGGAGAATGAGATTCTCTCTCAGCATTACTCCTCCGTATACACCATAGCACGATTGTATATCGGGGTGGAGCCATAGCACCCTATGTGATATGGTGTGCTCTATGATGAGTACTACTGAGTTTCCTATTTCCTTTAGGGAGTTATGCACTTATGAAGTTGCATACCTATTGAATAGGGTTCAAATCAAATCAGTTGCCTACCACTCATATATGATATGGAAAGGGAAGAGCCCATATCTTAAGATTGTTAAGATTTGGGGTTGTTCGGCCAATGTCTAAAAGAAAAATCCGGACAAGCTCGAGGCAAGGTCTGTTATGTAGAACTGGAATGGTTCCAGCTATACAAACTACAGCTGATAATTTGATAGAACCAAAGGATTCAATTGTTTCCAACGAACCTCAGCCTCTCCGCCGATCTAGCAGGGTTCTTCACCTACCTGAGAGATACTTCGGTTTCTCTATGACAGTGGGAGCGAGGATTGCATCATGAGATGATGACCCAACTAGTTTCGAGCTGGCCATCAGGAGTGGGACTCTATAAGAATGGCTGCGTGCTTATCGATCTGAGATGGAATCCTTATACACCAACAAAGTATGGACTTTGGTTGCTTTATCTGAAGGGTTAAATCCCCATCAGGAGCAAGTATATCTTGAGAAGATTACTTGGTGTACATGGAAAAGTTGAGACTTTCAAAGCTATGCTTAAGTCCATCCAGATCCTACTTGCCACGACTACATACCATGACTACGATATCTGGCGGTTGGGTGTCATGACTGCTTTTCTAAATGATATTTAAGAAGAGAGCGTCTATAAGTACACAGCCAGAGGTCTTCGTAGACAGTGGGAGCAGCGGAAATGTGCGCAAGATGTTTTATGTGATAAAACAGGCATCGCGGAGTTGGAACATCTGTTTTGATGTGGTAGTCAAAGAGTTTGACTTCATCAAAATGGTAGATGAACCTTGTATATACAAAAAGGGTAGTAGGGAGTATGGTGGTGATCCTCGTAGAGTACGTGGATGACATACTCTTGATAGGGAAGGAGTTTCCTATGCTACGCTCGGTCAATCTTCGCTTATCACAAGGATTCTCCATATAGGATCAAAGTGATACCTACTAAATCCTAGGTTTTGGATCTAAGAGATAGATCTAATTGGATGTTAGGATACTCACTAGATGTAGTGAGATGGTATCAATCGATCCTGGGGAGAATCACTGGAAAGGTTCCAGGGTGATAAGGACGACTGAATGTCAGTCGCAGGCATTGTCTATACCCTCCGTGGAGGGACGGTATGTTGGAAGAGTTCCAAGCTAGATACCATGACATACTAGACGATTAAAGGCAAGATACATCGTTACCAAGGATGCTACCAAAGAGGCAGTCTGGATATATATAAGTTCATAAGATGAACTTCGTTCCTACCATTGTGTGACAATGGAGTTGTGGCTTCAGCCAAGGAACTACCGTCCCATCAGAAATCCAGATATAATTCTTAGGCAGTATCACCTGATCATGGAGATGGTTGATCTCCAGGGAGATCGAGGTTAGGAGAGTAGATACAGAGGACAACAGCGTGGATCCACTCACAAAGGCCTTTTTCCCAGTAAAGACTTTTATGGGATGGTCGAGTATGAGATACTTCAACCGCAGCTAATTGTTGGGTATGCGATACCATAACAGATGGCCCTAGTGCAAGTGGGAGATTGTTAGTTATATGTATGCCCTAGAGGCCATTACTGTACATACGATGTATATTGCAGTGGATGCTAGGACATATATAGGGAGGACTTTCTTGCTCGACATGATAGTATGCTATCTGGTTGTACTTTATCTTAACATGTACTCTGATTGTCTCTATATTACATGTTGATAAAGCCCTTAGGATGTGTACTCGACTACTGGGACTATGATGAGATCATACTAGTGGGGCCACGGTAGTCCACGAGTACATCCTATAAACTGTTCCTAGTCGAGGGTGTATCGAGACAGGGCATCGATGCACCAGAGTAGACTAGCGTATACGCATCTTGACCCATATGATGGGCGATGGATGATCCCATATCCATCGGTGTTTGACATCAAGGATGGTGTACGGGTGCTCAGTGGAGACTGGGTACACTGGACGGACTCGCCGAGAACTCCCAGATGGTATTATACCATACGTCAGATGGCAGTTCTCCGGTGACACTGGTACAGAGTAGTCTGTTGACCCGAGATCGTCATAGAGTCTTGTGTAATTCCCACTGTGCTTTGATTTCCATCATACCACATCCAAGAGGGCGTGCAAAAAGGTGGCTTTTGGGTACAGTCCCGAATCACATGGAGGCAATGAGCGATAGGAGGGGATTCGTCTCTCCCGGTATAGGGAGTTGATGTTGTGCTGTGTTCGATTGGCTATAACCGGAAATCCCTGGCCAGGGTTGCTGAGATTTACTGGTAAGTGTTATCAGTAGTTTCTCGAACTGTTATAGACCTCATATCGACACGACTTATCGAGCTACTGGGGTCTGACGTTTACCACCCCTAGGCGAGATATGCGACATATCAGACGACGAGACCGGACTGTACGGGAGTGTTACTGTTTGGATTCACAGGAGAAGTTACAGGCTTGCTTGTTGATCTTCTGAGCGCTCAATACCTGGGTAGCTGTTACGTTTAGCTGACCGCTTGCAGCTTGTGGGTGTTTGATATGATCATCACCTACTGCCGGCGTATTGACGATTCTTTAGAGTCTTATACAGAGATTTCTTGGCTCAGGAAAAACGGAGTAGGAGCACATATGTGATATGTACGGGACCGAGGATAATACGATATGAGATACCGTATTCTATTCTCGCGATATTTGATATCAGCCGGCTCATCGGATCAAGTGTTGATTCGATGAATCGGTACGGATAAATATTAGTCGGTTATATGCGATATAGCCGGATTGTCGGATCAAGTGTTGATTCGATAATTTAATGTATAATAATATATATGATATATTAAATTATATTAACTAATATTTGCTCACTAAAAGATTCTTTTTCTCACTCGGGTAATACATTGATATATATGCGATATATGTTAAATGTATTATTTTATTTTGTTACGATAAATATTATATATGTGATATATAATATTGTAACATGATATGATAACTAATGTAACATGTTTAGTGGAGTTTAAACATGATTAGGGTTTGGATTAGGGTTTAGTCTTCTAGTTGATTCTAGAAGCTTTTCATTTTGTCATGATAAAGATATTTGTGTGTGACTCATCTTTAATCAAACCCAAACCCTAACCCTAGTGAATTCTCTACAAAGGTTTACTTGACCATGGTTGCATTATTCATCAAATGATTTATTTTTCTATTCATCACAAAAGGAAATGGATCACTATTCTTCTTCTTCCTTCATTCTTTCATGAAAAAGCTTTCTAGACTTTTTCCTTGTGATGAAAATATGTGAGAAAAAGATAAATAAAGAGAGCAAAAATCCTACTTCATCATTCTCATCTTCCCTTGCCATTTAGATGAGGGTGTTCACTTCATTTCATGAGTGTTAGCTTGAACTTCAATGTAGATCATCTTAGTATCGAAGATCGGAAGCAAAGGTTGCATCTTTCTCTTCGTGGAACCTCTCGAGAGCCCGGAACCCGATGATCGCAGCGAAGGGACCACAACACGGAGCATATGAAGTGAAGGACCGGATCTACAAAGGTTGTAATCCCTCTCACTTAGTGTAAAAGTGTTTAGCATGCTTGTTTTCGCCTAATCTCTAGTTTAAAGATCGGTATTCGGATTGTTCGGCATGGCTAAATTTTTAATCGGGCATGGTTGATGCCTCGTAGACCCTTGTGCGCGTGCCTAGCAACCCTACATAATTAACGGCAGCTTAGTCCGCGGCTGCCGGAGATTCGGATCCCCACAATCATTAAACCCCGGCCTACCCTAGGCAGGGG
Organism: Agapanthus africanus; assembly: GCA_030015575.1. Classification (NCBI taxonomy): domain Eukaryota; kingdom Viridiplantae; phylum Streptophyta; class Magnoliopsida; order Asparagales; family Amaryllidaceae; genus Agapanthus; species Agapanthus africanus. The sequence goes on from JASDDO010000022.1 coordinate 469,113,723, forward strand.
GAATCTATAGTACGCCTGACAAGCGCGCGCGTATTCCCTTCGCAATGTGGTGACGAAAAACACCCTACAGATTCTGGCACGCCCGGTGGGACCTATCTCTCCTCCCATATTTTAGGTTAAATATCCATGCGAACTCAATCAACATATACATTGATTTCCTGTACTGAAACCATGCTTCTATTTGCAGGTTAACGACTTTCGACTGCAATCCTCGGACGCAACAACATGTCTCTAAGGGCAATCTCAGCTCTCAGCACAGCTCCCGTCTCCTACACGTTGAAGATAGACTCCAGGACGGTCCTCCCGGCCAGTCTTGGGCGACAATGAGAAGAGTCGCCGCTACCATTCGGCTCTATTCTGTTCGTATCAGCTAACGCCATCCCAGCTCCTCAAGCCCCGGTGACAAACAAACCGGTCTCGAAAGGCAAGAGGCCAAATGTGGTGGTCTCGAAGGTGCCCCAACTCAAACACAAGTCGGTGTTTGAACGACTCTCCTTGGCCCCAGCTGGGGGCAAGGCCATCAACACCAACAAAGCAACAAGGCGTCTCGAGCAAGCTCTGGCGGTGTCCCTGACAACTGCTCGATCGGGTGTCTTCTCTAAGCTCCCCGCTAATCGACTCACGGTGGCTTCCCAGGAAACAGATGCCCGCCAAGCCCTTAAAATTGAGAGGCTAAGGCAAAAAAGGCTCAGATACAGAGTCAACAAAAGGGCTAGGGCTCCTGCTAGGCTGAACCTCATGAGGTTCGAGGAATAAGGTTACCCCGCCAAAGACGAGGAAATGGCTGGATATGTGGTCCACACTGTCTACATGGTGGGCACGCGCAGCAAGAGGAAGATGGGGCCACCACATCTCAAATCCAATCTGGCTTGAATGTGGTCGCCGCTTCCCAAGAACAGCCGCCTCCACTGGATGATGAAAACCCTCTCGATGAGGATGATAGACAGAAAGACCCTTCAGTCCATGAGGAGTCGGGCTCGGAAAGTGAAGAGGAGCCAATCTTCCGTCCTAAGAATGCAGAGCAGCAACTTCTCCAAAAGCTCCGAAAACAGCTCAGAAGAAAAGACAAGGAGATGGCCAAACTTTACTCCAAAATTGACGACTTGACGAACGTCGTCTTGCAGCTCACGACCCGACTTGCCTCTCAGCCGCCCATTCAAGCGCAGGGCTCTGCTCGTGAACCAGGAAACGGTGTCCCAACGCAGCCGACGCCTATTCCCTCAGGTCCAAAAGTGGGCGAACCGCATGAAAATCAGTCGCATCCTATCTCGGGAAATGTCTTGGCTACCGATGACAGTAGCCCGCTAACTCAAGATCAAATCATGGATTTGGTTGCCAGCAAAGTTAAAACACTGGTAGCCGAAGCCGAAGCTCAAAATGATGTCAACAGTAGTGGGAGACCATATCCTGCTCAGTATGATCTGGTAGAATTTCCTAGCGGCTATGTCATCCCCAAATTCGGAAGATTCGACGGGACGGGAAATGCGAATCAGCACATCGCCCACTTCAAAGCCTCATGCAGGAACACTGGGGGCAACGATGCACTTCTCCTCCGCCAGTTCGTTAATAGCTTGACCGATGTTGCTTTCGACTGGTACGCAAGCATACCGGATGGCTCCATTACTACTTTCATCCAAATGGAATCTTTGTTTCGACAAAGGTTCATGAGCGTCAGCGATAAGATCACCATTGTCGAGCTCGTAAGGACCAAGCCCAAGAACAATGAAAGCAGCACGGATTTTATAACCCGATGGCGCAATCTCTCCGTCAAATGTGAACCGCCGATAGAGCATGATCAATCTGTCAGTCTCCTTGTCGGAAATCTCAATAATTGGATGGCCCCATTTCTATACACCGCGGGCCTTAAAACATTCCAAGAGCTGACCAAAAAGGTCCAAACATTGGAACGCTCAAAGCCCGAGTCTGCTCAGGACCTTCAGTTCACAAACAGACCGAAACCTTGGAGGGACGACAACCGAAAAGGCGGAAGTTCTGACAGCACCGATTCTCTAAATAAGCAGAGAGCGGGCGGAGCAAAAACTGACCAGTCTCGAGAGCCAACTTTGGAGGAGAGAAGAAATAAGGTCTACTCATTCCGAAGGGACAAGGTCCACAAAATTTTTAAAGATGCTCTGAAGAATGGCCTGCGGCTACCAGAACCAAAAAGGCTAAGTGAAGCGAACAGGACTGATCATCCTAACTTTTGCCCATACCACCGAGTGCTGGGGCACACTATTGAAGACTGTTGCATCTTCAAGGATTGGGTCGAGAAACAATATAAGGCGGGAGAAATATCATTTTCCCCTGGCGTGTTAACCAACGATCAAGTTGCGACCGCCAATTTCATACAAACGGAGACCGAAGTTCTTCGTGAAACTGATTCTCTCGGACATCTGCCTTTCTCTGGGAACAAACGACCACCACGTTATTAAACTGGGTACAATCGACCTCTAAGTCGTTAAACCGGGAATGTAAAATATATATATATATATATATATATATATGTATATATATATATGTAAATAAACAAAAATGTGTAAATAAAAGAGAAATAAAATAAAGCCGAAATAATAGGGCAACCGCAAATAAAAGCCGAAATGATAGGGCAATCGCGATCTTCGCGATAAGAAAAGCTGAAATGATAGAGCAATCACGGTAAAACAAAAACAAAAAAAAACAACGGCGAATGATGAGTCGCTCTTGGTACCATATTCCAGTGTAGCGATGCAGACACCAACAAAAATTCAAATTTCCAAAATTCTCCCAGCCCTACGGCCAGTCCCCAAATTGACTGCCGTATACAATACACGGGCTCAAATAATTCTCATCATGTCCATGCCCCACCGCAACCACCGGTTACGCGGCTGGTCTCCGCCTTTGGAATTATGCTCCATTGAGAAGACTCACTCATGTGTCCTCACGATACATGAGGAGAACAAACCTTTATGGGATCTTTACGACTCATAAAGGAAAAACACACTTAGGTGTCCTCACGACTCCTAAGGAGAAAATACACCTGCAGGATCCTTACAACTCGTAGGGAGAAAATGCTTTTATGGGACCCTCACGGCCCATAAAATTGAAAAGCCTTAGGTGATAGGGATCTAAACCTGCCTCCTAAGCCATCAATTTCCAAATCCTCTCGGGGCAAATGATGAGTTGCTCCTGGCATTATTCCAGTGCAGCAATGCAGATGCCAAACAAAAAAAACCCAATCCCCAAATTCTTTCAAAGACAGATGATGATTCGCTCCTGGTACCATATTCCAGTGTAGCGATGTTGATGCCAACTCAAATCAAACAAATCAAACCAACCAATTCCAACATCGACCTCTGCGTCCAACACAGACACTTCGTACAGGGGAAACGTCACAAACAGACACTCCGTCTCGGAGAATCGTCAAGCAGACACTCCGTGCCGGGGGCACATCGACAACAAACACTCCGTCTCGGGGACATGTCAACCAGCCGATACTCCATACCGGGGAAACGTCAAGCAGACACTCCGTCTCGGGGACACGTCAACCAGCCGACACTCCATCTCGGGGAAACGTCCAACGCAGACACTCCGTGCCGGGGACACGTCAACCAGCCGATACTCCGCCTCGGGGAAACGTCAAGCAGACACTCCGTGCCGGGGGCACATCGACAACAGACACTCCGTCTCGGGGACATGTCAACCAGCCGATACTCCGCCTCGGGGAAACGTCAAGCAGACACTCCGTGCCGGGGAAACGTCAACCAGCAGACACTCCACTTCGGGGAAACGTCGACCAGCGACACTTCGTACCGGGGACACGTCAACCAGCGACACTCTGCATCGGGGAAACGTCCATCACAGACACTCCGCATCAGGGAAACATCCAACAGCGACACTCCGTGCCGGGAAACGTCAAGAAGACACTTCGTGCTGAGGACACGTCAACCAGCGACACTCCGTAACGGGGAAACGTCAAGTAGATACTCCGTCTCGGGGACACGTCAACAAGCGACACTCTGCAGCGGGGAAACGTCCAACACAGACACTCCGCATCAGGGAAACGTCCAACAACGACACTCCGTGGCAGGGAAACGTCTACCGCGGACATTCCGTCTCGGAGACGCGTCAAGCGTCGACCGTCCATGTCGCAAAAAGGGCAGTGCAGGCTTCCCAGAAATCGGGAACCAAATCGCTCCGGATCAGAGCGTCGACCGTCCATATCGCAAAACGGGCAGTGCAGGCTTCCCACAGATCGGGAACCAAATCGCTCCGGATCAGAGCGTCGACCGTCCATGTCACAAAACGGGCAGTGCGGGCTTCCCACAAATCAGGAACCAAATCGCTCCGGATCAGAGCGTCGACCGTCCATGTCGCAAAAAGGGCAGTGCAGGCTTCCCACAAATCGGAAACCAAATCGCTCCGGATCATAGCATCGACCGTCCATGTCGCAAAAAGGGCAGTGCAGGATTCCTACAAAGCAGGAACTAGATCGCTCCAGGCCAGGGAAACGTCTACCACGGACACTCCGTCTCGGAGACGCGTCAAAAATCGACCGTCCATGTCGCAAAAAGGGCAGTGCAGGCTTCCCACAAATCGGGAACCAAATCGCTCCAGATCAGAGCGTCGACCGTCCATGTCGCAAAAAGGGAAGTGCAGGCTTCCTACAAAGCAGGAACCAGATCGCTCCGGGCCAGGGAAACGTCTACCACGGACACTCCGTCTCGGAGACGCGTCAAGCGCCGACCGTCCACGTCGTAAAAAGGGCAGTGCATCCCAAAAAGTGGGAACCAAAGCAAGTCGCCTCCACGCGAAAGAAAATCCATCAATCTCATGCATACGACTCACATATGTGGTGTGCATTTATTGATGGGGGGCACTTTGTTGGGGCCAAAATTTGCACTCCGATTGACCAAGTCAAAGTCAAGGTCAACCCCAAGCCAGGTGGGCCCAAGCCCAAGCAAGTGGGCCAATGCCCGGGTCGAGCCTGAACGCGAAGCGTCCGGCCTTCCGCCATACCAAAATAAAAATCATGTAACGAATAATTTTGATGTAATTTTTTGTGCATGAATGTATGCAAAATGGGCAAAAAGCCAAATTTTTGTAAGCCCATGGCTTATGTGCAAAAAGAAATGGCACATGAGCCATGGGATGGGCAAAATGTCATTTTTTGCAAAGCCCAAGGGGCTATATGTAAATATGTAAGCCTATATAAGGCAAAATGATGATGAATAAAGCAACACTTTTCATTCTCTCAAAAACCTAGGGTTTGTGCCTCTTTCCCCTTTCTGAAGGTTATAAACCTTCTTCTTTCTTTTGAATTAAATCAAGAGTTTTACTCTTCCTTTTCCAAAACTAAATAGTTTTTCACCACAAAACCCATAAAGGGGAACTTGGATCTGTCATTAGATCTTAAAAAGAAGAGATCTTTAAAATCTCACTTCTCTTGATCTTCAAGATCCATCCAAACAAAGGAAGAAGAAAGAGACTCATCTCCAGAAACCCCATTTTGGGGAAGAACTAGGGCTCAATGGGAGAAGCCTTTCATCAGCTTCAAAACATCCTAGGAGTTTAACTCCATATATATATACATACATACATACATACATATATATATATATATATATATATATATAATATTTCCTTTCTGAAGCGTAGCTTCTGGTTCTGGGACTAAAAGCCCCCTTTTCCTCGCCGGCGCCTAAGCGCTCAAGCGCCAAGCGCCCACGTGCCGACACGTGGCGCGCTTGCGCTTCAGCGCCCTGCGCTCAAGCGTAAAGCGCCCACGTACCGACACGTGGCACGCTTGCGCTCAAGCACCCAGCGCTCAAGCGCAAAGCACCCACGTGCCGACACGTGGCGCGCTCCTGCGCTCAAGCGCAAAGCGTCTACGTGCCGACACGTGGCGTGGTTGCGCTCAAGCGCCCAGCGCTCAGGCATGAACACGTAGCGCGCTTGCGCTCCAGCGCCCTGCGCTCAAGCGCGAAGCGCCTACGTGCCGACACATAGCGCGCTTGCGCTCAAGCGCCTAGCGCTCAAGCGCAAAGCGCCTACATGCCGACACGTGGCGCACCTGCGCTCCAGCGCACCTGCGCTCCAGCGCCCTGCGCTCAAGCGCCCACATGCCGACACGTGGCGCGCTTTTGGTCAAGCGCCTAGCGCTCAAGCGCAAAGCGCCCATATGCCGACACGTGGCGCGCTAGCGCTCTTGCGCTCAAAGCGCTGGCCCCACGCATTCTTTGGATGTCTTTTCCCCCTTTATATATATACATATGTATATATATGTACACACACACACATACTCCACGACACTGTCCCTGTTAGAAAAAAAATTCTAACGGGGCGCTGCCCCGCACCCCGCAAGGGGGCTGCTAGCCCCCTTGACCCCCAGCCCGCTATCCGGATAGCGGGACCCCCGTAAAAACTCTGCGGGGCCCCCGACATATCCCAAACCCCTTCAAAACACAACACTGCACATTGAGTTCGCATGACCAGTTTAACCCGTCAATCGGAGGTTCCCTCGCTCCAAAGGCGAGGGGTAATTAACGGCAGCTTAGTCCGCGGCTGCCGGAGATTCAGATCCCCACAATCATTAAACCCCGGCCTACCCTAGGCAAGGGGAATCTGTAGTACGCCTGACAAGCGCGCGCGTATTCCTATCTCAATGTGGTGACAAAAAACACCCTACAACTGTGATATCTGGCAGGTGGATGACTATAATGTCTTTCCAAATGGGAATTTGGAAGTGCGCGTGTATATGACTCTGCCAGAGGGTTATCGTAGTCAGTGGGAGCAGCGGAAGGTGTGCAAGTTGCTTATGTATATTCGTAGACTAAAGCATGTATAGCGGAGACGGGTCATCTGTTTTGATGTGACAGTCAATGTGATTGACTTCATCAAAGACAAAAGATGAACCTAGTAAGAAGGGTGTAGGGAATATTGTCCTGAGATTTGAATGACATACTCCTAATAGGAAGTGATGTTTCTATACTACAATCGGTCAAACTTTGGTTGTCACATAGTGTTTCGCCACATAGGATCTGGATAAAATATCAGGGATTCTGGTGACTAAATCTATGGTTTTAAATCTAGAGTTAGGAGGTGTCCCAATCCGGGTACTTAGACTGGATTCTAAAAGTGTTTTAGAATGGATGACTTCTGGCGTGGTAGTGTACCCGCAGGTGATGGAGTCTCCCTCTCTAAAGAGATATTTTCTAGACCGATGAGTAGAGGGACTGGCATGAATGATATATTATTTGCTTAGGTAATTGAGTCAATCATGCATTGTCTTGTACCAAACCAGATGTTGCTTCTATACTTGCTGTACTAAGCAGACGTTAATCCAATCATGGAGAAACAAAGGGAAGCAGTTATGAACATAAAAGGATATTCTTGGTATATGATAACGATAGCCTCCTCCGGGAGGCAGTTATCGGTTTAGGCTTCCAAGGTGACCTGGATGACAAAAATGTTGTCAGAGTTTTGAGTTTAGCCTCTTCTGAGAAACAATATATTGGATGGGGTTCCAATAGAGATACTGAGGTAGGTATGGTATGGGATGCTGGTTATGACTCAATGGAGAATACAACCCAAAAAATTTATTGGATAAAGTTGTTTATTTATGAACTTAGTCCCATCAAGTATCCAGACAAGTTCTTGTGGCGGGGTATCGCTCAGTTCGGGAGATTGTTCATCTCCACGAAATTGAGATATAGAGAGAGAAAGTTGGAATATTGTAGCGGATATACTCACTAAGGCTATTTCTCGAACACGGTTGTTTCTCAAACGAGCTTTGTGAAACCGATTAGTAGAGAAATTGGGTATTCGGTAGCACACGGGATGTGGGTATACGATACTGCAATAATTAGCCTTAAGTGCAAGTGAGAGATTGTTGGCTGGCACTGATACCACTGCTGGGTTCCTTAGTACTCACGGCTATAGCAGAAGCAAATTACGAACAAAAATTTCTAGCTAACACGAAGGAACCCCAAACCTAGAATCGATCCATACACTAAACTATCAAACAAATAAGCAATGGTTAGGGAATACAACATTTGACGTGTGTCCACCCAATCGTGGAAGACCCCTCCAAGCTCCTTGTATACCGTCCGGATCAAGCTTGAGTGTCGACCGCTCTTGACAAAGATGATCCACCAGAGGGAACCGATCCAAGCTCTGGCTTCACCTAGTGAAGCAACCGACGCTCTAAGCTCACTACGAATATAGAGTGGGGATGTAAGAAAATCTCACTATCTTTTTCACTCTATTTTGAAGCTTAAGAGAGCATCTAAGATGAAGGAGGAGGAAGTGAAGAAGTTGTAGGCATGACAAGAAAAAATGGTTAAGTCTTTTTGTGTGTAGAAAAGAAATCAAGGTGGAAAAGAGAATGGCTATGTTTATTTTTGCAACCATGAAAGAATAGTAAACCCAGATGATTTTCACAATATAAAAACCAAGGCCATACCTCTCTACCATACTTCTTTACACCTCATCCTCCACCTCATTTTTGATTTTCTTTATAAATAAAAATCAACAAATGAAGTGTCCATCTTCTAGAACAAATTCCGTATAAATACGGAATACAACCCGGTATACGTATCGAAATATATATACGTGTATCCGTATAAAAATACGAATAGCTAAAAGAGAGAAAATGAATAGTGAACAATAATACTAGAATACATATATCAAATATATATATAAATTATTAAATCAAAACCTGATTTAATAATTCGGCTTAATCATAAGCCGCTAGTATTATCAACCGTCCGATTAAAATCCGTGTAGCCTGTACACATATTTAATTAGACCCTCTGTATGTACAAACATACGTCATTTATATCATATCGCCTGAACCGGGAAAACCCTCTATATGGGACTCTAAACACTCAACAATACACTGGCAGTGATTTACTGGATAAATCCAAAAACCACAAGCACGTCGGCGGCACTAGATGTACGTAACGGCTATCCAGGTATATGCCGAAAGGGAGGTCGACAATCAAATCCGTCCGTGCCCTACTGAGCCTGAATGTAACAATCTCTATATAGTCCGGTCTCTTCATCTAAGAGTAACGCATACCGGGTCTAGAGGGTGGAAATGCCAGACCCCTAATAACCCGATAAGTCATGTCGGGGTTAAGCTCATCATTAACCGAGAAACTACTAAACTCTTATCGATAAATCTCATCTACCATAGCCATGGATTTAGGGTGATGGCCAACCGAACACAGCATAACATCGACTCCTTATACCAGGAGAGACAAATCCCTGACAATCGCTCACTGCCTCCATGTGGCTCGGGACTGTACCCAACTAAAACATGTTTTCATGACTCCTCTTAAGCTGTGGAAGGGTAGTAATCAAAGTGTAGGAATGTCTAGCACGACAGCAAGGTTTCGGGGGGCATCGTTCATGCCATTTTCAAAAAATTGCCATGCTAAACAAACCTAACCCTAGAATCTTAACTAGAGATTTAGACAATACAACATATAAACTACTTTACATCTAAGTGAATATGGAATACAACCTTTGTAGACCGGTCCTTCACTTCAATAGCTCCGTGTAGTAGTCCCTTCGCTCCAAGTAGTGATCTTCCGGACTCTAGAATGGCTCCACAAGATGAAAGGAACAAGCTTGCACGAAATCTTCAAGGCCGAAGATGATCTACATCGAGGAGACACCAACCCAAGCTACCTCTTCACTAATTAGGGATTAGTGAAGCTAACACCCTAAACTAAATGGCTAATCTAGTATAGGATGATGAAGTAGGATTTTTGCTCACTTTAGAAATCTTTTTCTCACTATTTTTCTTCACCTCTCAAAAATCTAGAGAGCTCACTCTTGATCAAGATGAAGATGAAGAAGATAATCTTATTATGGCAACCATGGGTGAGAAATATCTCATATAACTCATGTAGAGACTTTACCATGGGTTTAGATAATGGTTAGGTTAATAAATATCTAAGGTAAGACAAAACTAGTGGACTAAGTCAATGGATCTACAAGCTTCCATAAGCTTCACCCATGTGACTAATTTCCAACTAATTTGGATTTACTTTAAATAAATAAACCTTACATTATCTTGAGCATGGTGTGAGTCTCATACACCCATGTAACATGTAGCATCAAGCATGACACAAAAAGAAACACAATTAATATATATCACATATATATTAAATGCACAAGTGAGAAATGAAATGCTTAAATATTAGTTAATGTAAATTAATATATCAAATATATAATTATACATTAAATCATTAAATCAACAATTGATTTAATAATCCGGCTATATCTCATATAACCGACTAATATTATTTGTATCAACTTATCGAATCAATACATGATTCGATAACCCGGCTATATCTCATATAACCGACCGATATCATAAATCGCGAGAATAAAATACGGGATCACATACTCGTATTAATCTCGTTCCCGCACATATCACATATGTGCTTCTACTTCGTTTCGCCTAAGCCAGGAAACCTCTTTGTAGGACTCTAAAGATTTATCAATACGTCGGCAGTAGGTGATGATCATATCAAGCACCCACAAGCCGTCAGCGGTACTAGCTGAACGTAGCGGCTACCCGGGTATTGAGCGATCAGAAGATCAACAAGCAAGCCTGCTCATACTCCTGTAAAGCCGGTCGGTAACACTACCGTACAGTCTGGTCTCTTCGTCTGATATGTCGCATATCTAGTTTAGGGGTGGTAAACGTTAGACCACAGTAACCGATAAGTCGTGCCGATGTAAAGCTTATAACTGGTCGAGAAACTACTGATAACACTTACCAGTAGATCTCCATATCAGTCCTGGCCAGGGATTTCCTGTTATAGCCAATCGAGCATAGCGCAACATCAACCCCCAATACCGGGAGAGACGAATCCCCTCCTATCGCTCATTGCCTCCACGTGACTCGTTTTTCTTGAGTATTCTTAAAAAACCCTGCACTGAATTTTCATTCTTCTAAAGAAAAAAATTCTTGCAGTTTTAAAATCGACAGAAACTGTGAGGGTTCGGGTGTATAGTTTTCGTGTTTATCCGACGATCAAAGTTCTAATAACTTGCTAATAAGATAGTAAAGGTTTAGTTATTCTCTGATTCCACTGTAAGTCGATGTCACGCACCCCGCGGGTTCGCGGGGAGGCGGAATATGCAAAAAACGATTTTTCAAAGCTCGCAACACCGACTTGAACTCCAAGATCGATGCTAAACCCTAACTAGCAAACTACTATGAGGTTAACTACTCAGAAAGAAGTTTATACCTCACGTTATATATCCTTCGGGTCTTCTTTGCTGTTCTCGACCTCGTCATAAGCTCCGATGATTGTAATGGATCAATACTTCCTTTTCGGCCTCCTCAAGTCAAAGACGATCCACCCGAGAGTCTATAGTCCAAGCTCCTACCTCAAATCCGAAGTTACTAGAGCATCTAGTTCGCTAAACTAGATGGCCTAGTTGATGTAGAGAACAAAGATGAATTAGTTTGTCTCTAATAGCCTTAGATTTCTCAACTCATGAGACATGAAAGGCTTAGAGGAAGAAGATGGAGCTTTGAGGAAAAGCTAGTGAAGAAATGAGCTTGCAATTAATAGAATGGCTCAAGTGAGAAGAATAAATAAAGCATATAATATTCTATGAGATAAATATCTCACAAAATATCAAGCATGCTTCAAAATATCTCTTTTGTCAACAATGAGTCATCAAGAGACATGCCTCATCCAACAAACATCTCCACCTCATTTCCTCCACCTCATTATCTTTTAATCAAAAGAAATAGAACTCTAATGAGGTGTCTCCTTATAGAAGCATTCCCGAGAAAATTATGAGAATGCATCTCATCCGTATATACATACCCGCATCCATATTCCAAAGAATACGAATACAACGAGACAAAAATAATCCATCAATATAATACTAGGATCCGGCTTAAAGAAAAGCCCACTAGTATTATCCGCCCGAACATTGTACGTGCATAAGTACACGTATGTGATCTAAGCCCTGCCGTAAAACCATACGGCCTCTACATATTTTGCCCGATGCAGGGAAACCCTCTGTGTGAGACTCTAAAAACTCGACACTATGCTGGCAGTGGGTTTAACCACAAGCACGTCAGCGGTACTAGCTGCACGTAATGGCTACCCAGATATCTGTCGATAAAAAGGCCGATGAGCAAACTCGTCCGAACTCCTACTGAGCCTATCGGTGACAAACTCCTACTGAGCATATCGGGCCTACGGGGAGGTAATTGTCAGACCCCTAATAGCGCAATAAGTCGTGTCGGAGTGTAGCCCAAAACACCCTGAGAAACTACTGGAGTACCTACTAGTAAATCTCGCTTGCCTTGGCCAAGGACTTTGTGTAATGGCTTTCCGAACACTGCGCGATATCAACCCCCAATACCGGAAGAGACGAATCCTATCTAACCGCCACTTCCTCTAAGTTCTTCGGGACTACACCCAACTACTACCTGTTTGCACGACTCCTTTGAGCCGTGGTAGGGTAGTAATCTAAGAACAGTGGGAACACACTTGAGGTGAAATAGCAATATCAAGTCGATGGACAAAGTTGTACTTATGTCACCTGGGAACTGCTACCCGACGATAGGTATAACACCCACCAACAGCTCCCTACGAGTCATGTCCTGTGTACTCATAACCTAATGAGCACCTGCATACTATCTCCAGTACAACGTACTAATGGCTGTGGGACAGACTATCTCCCATGCTGGGATGAGAAGCATATATACTAGTCTACTCTGGAGTATCGATGCCCCGTCTCGATAATCCTACGACTAGGGACCTGTACAGGATGTGCTTATAGATTGCCCAGCCCCCACTAGTGTGACTACCATCACAACGCTGGTAATCAAGCAAAGATCTTAAGGGCTCTACCAATATGTATAAGTGATGTGCTGAAAGAAACTGTCATGACCCGCAATTTAGCACGTGGCTGGCATTTAAATTACGCAACGTATAAAAGCGTGACATAAATCAAGTAAGCTGAAGCCCAGAAAATCTAAACCTTTTTGCGGAAAATAATGGGGGTGCAGTTTTGAAATAAAGGTATAATGAATTTTGTTTTTCTTTAAAAGCATAGCTAATGAAACATGAAAATGCAAGTGGATTATACTGCAGTTGAAAACTGTTAGTTATGTATATGACCTAGAGGCCATTGTTGTACATATGATGTATATTATAGTGGATGCTTAGATATATATAGAGAGGACTTTCTTGCTCGATATGATAGTATGCTATCTGGTTGCTCTTTGTCTTAACATGTTGACTTGTATTGTGTTACTGTCTTGCTCTCACATGTTGATAAAGCCCTTAGGATGTGTACTTGACTACTAGGGCTATGATGGAGATCATACTAGTGGGGGCCAGGGTAGTCCACAAGTACATCCTATAATTGTTCCTAGTCGAGGGTGTATTGAGACAGGGCATCGATACTTCAGAGTAGACTAGAGTATACGCATCTTGACCCATATTATAGGCGATAAATGATCCCACATCCATTGGTGTTTGACATCAAATATGGTATACGGGTGCTCAGTAGAGACTGGGTACACTGAACGGACTCGCCGAGAACTCCTAGCTAGTATTATACCTTTCGTCATATAGCAGTTCTCTGGTGACATTGGTACAGGTTAGTCTGTAGACCCGAGATCGTCATAGAGTCTTGTGTGATTCCCACTGTGCTTTGATTTCCACCTTACCACATTCATGAGAACATGCAAAACGGTGGCTTTTGGGTACAGTCCTGAATCATATGGAGGCAATGAGCGATAGGAGGGGTTTCGTCTCTCTCGGTATAGGGGGTTGATGTTGCGTTGTGTTCGATTGGCCATAACTGGATGTCCCGCCAGGGCTGATATGGAGATCTACTGGTAAGTGTTATCAGTAGTTTCTCGACCCGTTATGAGCTTCGCATCGACACGACTTATCGGTTAGTGGGGTCTGACGTTAACCATCCCTAGACTGGATATGCAACATATCAGATGAAGAGACCGGACTGTACGGTAGTGTTACTGATTGGATTCGCAAGAGTATATACAGGCTTGCTTGTTGATCTTATGATCGCTCAATACCCGGGTGGCTATTACGTTTAGCAAACCGCTTGCAACTTGTGGGTGTTTGATATGATCATCACCTACTGCCGGCGTATTGACGAGTCTTTAGAGTCCTACACAGAAGTTTCCTGGCTCGGGCGAAACGGAGTAGGAGCACATATGTGATATGTGCGGGATCGAGAATAATACGTGTATGTGATACCGTATTCTATTCTCGCAATATGTGATATCAGCCGGTTATATGCGATATAGCCGGGTTATCGGATCATGTGTTGATTCGATAAAATGATACATATTATATTAGTCGGTTATATGTAATATAGCCGGATTTTTAAATCAAGTGTTGATTTAATAATTTAATGTATAATTATATATTTGATATATTAAATTACATTAACTAATATATATGCTCACTTAAGTATTTCTTTTTCTCGCTTTGGATACATTTAACATATATGTGATATATATTTATTGTATTCTTTTCTTTTGTTACAAAATTATATATATGTGATATGTATAATTGTAACATGATAAGTTATACATGCAACATGGGTATATGAGAATCACACCACAATTGTGATAATGGTTGGATTTATATTTGTTTTAGATAATTCAAAATTGTGTGGATTTTGCTAAGATATTTTGTGTTGACTTAGTCCACCAATTTTGATATTTCTAAGATATTTATTAACCTAACCCTAATCACTGGCTATGGTTTATCCTCTACATGAGTTATCCATGACATGCATTAACCCAAGGTTGCATTTCTAACCTCATAACCCATTCTCTTCATCACTTGAGCTTCGTCTTCTTCATCTCATTTTCTAGCTCTCTTGACTTGGAGAAAGTGAGAAAAAATAGTGAGAAAATAAATTCTAAAGTGAGCAAAATTCCTACTTCATCATCTTTTTCTAAACTAGCCATTTAGATTAGGGTGTTAGCTTCACTGATTTCATATTGGTGAAGAGATGGCTTGAGTTCGTGTTATCTCGAAGTAGATCATCTTTGATTTCAAAGACTATAAGCAAGCAAGCATCATACGACTTGTGGAGCCTCTCAAGAGTCCGGGAGTTCTTGGATCGCAGTGAAGGGACCACTACTCGGATCTTATGAAGTGAAGGAGCGGACTACAAAAGCTGTAATCCCTAATCACTTAGAAGTAAAGTTGTTTACTTGATATTTCCGTATGAATCTCTAGTTAAAGATCTTGTTTAGGGTTGTTTAAGCATGACAAAATTTTAATTTGGCATGGATGATGTCACCCGAAACCTTATTGTCGTGCTTAGGAACCCTACAGTGGTATCAGAGCCTAGCTAGAGAATTAGACGGATTGTATAGGATTACGAAACTGAAACAACTCCGAAACATCCGATTTAAAACCCTAGTTTCTGTCGAATTTTTTAAGGAGTCAAAATTTTTTTAAACAACTACAGAATGTTGTATGAGATGAAACATGAACACGGTGAAAATTCCAGCCCCCTCGCCGGAATTGGGCCGGCCACATCAGTATAAAAACCGGCCACCTCGGCCAAAAGGATTTGGTTGAAATTTTTACAGTGTTCCAGTCTCTGGAGTTTGGTATTTTAGGTGTTGTTTATTTTTGCTAAATTTGCATATGATGTTATCTTTTTATAAAGGCAATTCGGAGTATTTCGTATTTGTAATTCTAGTTTTGTTTCGGGTTATTTAGACGGTGTTAAAAATTTCGATCGGATATCAAATACCCACTTTAACCTTTGCCGGAAAATTTTCCAAGAGTTGGATTTTTTCATAGTTAATGAACATTCAAATATCGTGCAAGTGATGCGGTGGACCCTCTAGAAGAACGAAACCCTAACTCAATTCTGTGACCATAAGAACCGCCGCTAAACCCTGGGGTTTGCGGTAGTTCCGTGGTACCATAGGTGAGGCATTGGTTGACCCTTCTACGGCTGGTTCATAGGCATTGTGGCATGTACTGAGTATTTTTAAACTGCGCTCAAGTGTTGAGCTTTTTGGGAAATTTTGGGTGTTTATTGATTCGATCAGAATGTTTAACATCGTTTAGCTTTTTCTTGAATGTGATACAATATGTGGAATTCATATAGTTAGGTATGAAATCCGAGATATGTGATTTTTCGGGTTAATGATGTCTAAGGTGATTGTGGATTCCAAATGTTGTAGTTTAACATTTTCTTTTCTGCGACCGTAAGTGTAATATATAGTGTATGGCCGTTTACGTTGCTATATGTCAACGACAATTATGATACGCATATTTACTTACGTTGATGATATGTGATGTTATGTGTTGATGTGATATGTTATATTGGATCGTCGTGTTTTGAATAGCCGGGGTTTTATGTGAGATGAGAGTTTTTATTTTCATTCATGTAAAATTCATTGTATGTAATATTCTTTTATTGGGGCACTTCCGGGTTGAGGATGATATCACCATTGTTGTATATTATTTACATTTCCGAATTAGGATAGACCCAAGGTGGGGAGCACAAGTAACCGGATTCTAGAGTCCAGTGGGAGACCAACTCGATGAGTCGAGTCCGGGTCTCCTAACTCTAGAATTGGTGGGGTTGCTTGCCGCTCTCGTAGGGGTCTAGGGATGTGGGTTTGGCTATTCATCACGACCGTGGAATCCGTGTTTTATACAGGCTCAAAATAAAATACGGACCTCCTAATATATCCAATATTTCATATGTTATCTTCTGCTGCTGATATTCTGTGATGTGATCACTTTATATGCGTGAGACGAATGCTTTATTATTATTTATATGATATATAATAAACGTTGCATATGTTTTACACCCGCGCTAGTCCCGCCCCGGTATGCCGTTAGTTAAATAACCTAACGGGACACTGTGGCGAATGCGGATGGCATAAGCGTACGTTGTATTTTCGTTTCTTCTGTGATACTTAGGAAGCATAAATGATAGGACTTCATTAATGAGATTAATAAAAGAAAAAAAACTTAAAAGATGTTGTGGAATCAAATTTTCAAAAAGGATAGCTCTAGTTTTTGCTTTGCATAGTGGTATTCCTTGTAGAATATCCAACACCTTATTCGATAAGGAAAGAGCCGAGATCCCTTCACCGGGAGTGGCTTCTTTAGCAAAACTAGCAGATGGTACAACTCAGTCGGTTTTGTTTTTTATTGCTTCTATAGTTCTTGCTTTGCATAGTGGTATTTGTGAAATATCATGCACCTTATTCGATAAGGAAAGAGCCGAGATCCCTTCACCGGGAGTGAGCTCTTTAGCGAAACTAGTAAAAGCCTCAAAAACACTCCTTTACAAAATCACTTGTTTCTACAACGATATCAAGTTCATTACGTAAAAAGTTTTCTGAAAAACCTGTCGTAGCCCTCCGACATTTCAGATAAGTAATATTCAGTATTCGTGCAACGTTTGTTGGCTTTTGTCAAGGCGTAGTGTGCGGTAGCTACTTACTGCTTATCTGCTGCATATGATGCGATTGGATTAAGGTAGTCGTACGGCTTTGTTGGTTTTCGTCAAGGGTCGTACGGGTGGGTTTAATTCAATCATGAAATGTATGGGTTGAACTTGACTAGCGGACAATGGTTTGTTGGTTTTCATCAAGGTCATAGCACGTTAGGGGCAAAAGTATTATCGGGAATTTCAAGTGTTGAAATTTGCAATGAGATTGCATACCTTCTATGAGATAGTTGGATCCCGATACCCACTGTGAGTAAGAGTTGCTCCTGAGAGAGTTTTACACATCACAATTAGTCGATCAAGTAGGTGTCTAGAAAGGTGTTAACGGGGTTATGCCTCTGGGAAAACGAGGTTTATTTTAATTAGGTCCGTACGAAAGCACGGGGAACCTCCCTCAAAATACCAACACTGGCCTGGCTGAAAAATTAGCGAACTTGTAAGGTGTAATTAATCCCGGTTAATCTTACCTTTTAGGGTTTGAAGGAAGATTTGATAAAAATAGTGGGAGCCATCCTGATTAGATAAGATAATAACCAATCTAATCTTGCAAGAGCATACGCTAAAGTGTTTTCTTCTCTATCTCCAGGTAGCGACCATGCCAGGCCTTAATCAAGATAATAATATGGATGTATTGACCGAACCCACTTATTATACTGAGCAGGGGAACGTTGGTTCCGTTCTTTCTTATAATTATTATAAGACTGAGCCGGGAATAGGGACATATCCGGATTCCCATGCCGCCCAAACAAAGAATAAGCATGTTGATGCATCTTCTTCGGGTGTGTTAGTTATCGAGAACTGTTTCTTAGTTCACTCTACGTCCTAGGTATTAGATACCGGATCGGGATCCCACATATGTAATACGTTACATGGGCTAATGAAAGGTAGGGAACTGGGAGAGGGTGATCATTCCATAAAAGTAGGGAATGGTGCAAATATTGTAGCCAAAACAATTGGCGAATATCACCTTGTATTACCAAATGGTAATACATTGATTCTGAACGAATGCTATTACATTCCGACCCTGATATGCAATCTTATATCAGTTTCTTTAAAGAGTAAAGAAGGATATAATTTTGTAGTACAGGATAATGTTATGAACATCTTTCTGAATCAAAAGTTGATTGGATCAGGCTCGTTAAATAATGGTATATACGTTCTAAATCAAACCACAGTTCTTAATGTACAAAACACACACAAGAGGAAGAGTTCAGAAATGAACGAATCTTTCTTGTGGTATTGTAGACTAGGTCATATAAATGCGACACGACTAGCTAAGTTATATAAAGATGGATATTTGAATCCGTTCGAATTGTCATCTTATGAAACTTTCCATTCATATCTCATAGGAAAGATGACCAAAACTCCATTTCTTTCTTCTTCTTCTTCATGAAGAAGAAAGAAAACCCTTGCTAGAAATAATCAAGTGATGAATCCAAGTGAGAAATCCAAATCCAAAGTGAACCTACTTCCTATTTTTTCATCCTCTACCACTTGTCATGTAGTATAGGGTGTTTTCTTCACAAGTTTCATGAGCTAGTGAAGATGGAGCTTGAGTTAGAGTTGCCTCGACGTAGATCATCTTCGGCATCGAAGTCAACGACCTAGCCCGCTCATTTCTCCGACGAAACCATCGCTAGAGTCCGAGATGCCGGTAATAGCAGCGAAGGGGCGTCATCATGGAGCTAAAGAAGTGGTGGACCGGATCTACAAAGGTTGTATTTCCATTCACTTAGCAATAAAGTTGTTTATTTGCATGTTTCGCCTTTGCCTCTAGTTATCGATCTATCATTAGGGTTGTTAGGCACATGGAAAATTTGATTTTGCCATGGTTGATCAGTTGTAGAACCTCTTGAGTGTACCTAGGAACCCTACAGTGGTATCAGAGCCTAGCTAGAGCCTTAGGCGATGAGTAGACGAAGTTAGAAACCCGATCGAGCCCGAAACCCTAATCCAAATCCACTATCTATACATTTTTTGAAATCGGGGATTTTTGTGAATTAAAATTATGCAGAAATATCAGCAGGGATTTCTAAGAAATACTGTGCAGCACGTGCGCCTAATTCCTCTAAACCGCCGCGGAACCGCGGCACGAGCATGCCTTGTGCGGCGGTTCCGCGGCCATTCAATCACATTACGTTTTGAAATTTGCACAGTAATTCCTATATTTTAGTGCTGTATTTTCTGGGAATTTTTAACTTCTACTCAAAAGTTGAGTTTTCTGGGTTGTATTGGGGACTCGGTGTTTCGATCGGGATGTTTAACTTCGTCTATAGGTTTTTCCGGATTATTTTAGAATATGTTAAAAAGGTTCGACCGGATATAAATACCCACTTTTTCCCCTGTCGGGAAATTTCCAAGTGTTGGATCTTTCCGTAGTTTAAGAACGTTCGAAGTAGTGCAAGTAACGCGATGGACCCTCTAGAAGACAACAAACCTTAACTCGATTATGTGACCGTCTTGAACTGTCCTTTGAACCTTAGGGTTTGGGGCAGTACGGCGTGCCACATGTGAGGCGTTGGCTTGACCCTTCTACTGCTGGACCGTTGGTACTGTGGCATGAAGTGAATGTTTTTAAACTTGTTTCATGTGTTGAGCTGTTTTGAGAAAACTTGGGTGTTCGATTGTTCGATCGGAAAGTTTAACATTTTATATTTATCCGGAATGTGATACAATATTTGGAATCCACAAGTAGTTATGAGATAACTGATTTGGATGTTATAAACATAGCACTTTAGTCTCACTTGATCGGTTGCCACGGAATTTTGATGTGATCAAAAGTCCATCGCAATCTCGTAGCGTACGCGGATACTCGCCGGTAAAACTTAATAGATAGCCACGCCCCATAGCCCCGACCAAGTGACTGTAGGAGAACCCCGTCGCCGAAAGCATCCGTTCGGGTGCTCGCGGCAGCGGTGTTCCGCCTTGGTGCACTTCGTCGACGGCATCGGGGGTGCGGCTACCTACTAAAGTTTCCGACGAGCATTCGATCAAAATGCCGGGAATCTTGTTGAATTGCCCGACTTGATATTGAAAAGTGTTTTTGATAATGAGACTAAAATGCGGGGTTTATAATTGTTAGGCATGTGATGTCTAAGGAATTCATTTGATTAGGCATGCGATATCTAAGGAGGTTGCGGATTCCAACTGTTGTAGTTTTACACTTTCTTTTCTGCAACCGTAAGTGTAATATGTGATATTGCCGGTTTCGTTGCTATATGTCAACGACAATTGGGATGGGCATATTTACTTACGTTGATGACATGTGATGTTATGTGTTGCTGGATATGTTATATTGGATCGTCGTGTTTGAATAGCCGGGGTTTTTTGTGTGAGATGAGTGTTTTTCATTTTCATTCATGTAAAAACTTATATATAATATTCTTTTATTGGGACACTTCCAGGTTGCGGAAGATGTCACCTTTTGTATATTATTTACTTTTCTGCACTAGGATAGACCCAAGGAGGAGGGCATAAGTAACCGGGTTCTGGAGTCTAGTGGGAGACCAACTCGAGGAGTCGAGTCCGGGTCTCCTAACTCTAGAATTGGTAGGGTTGCTTGCTGCTCTCGTAGGGGTCTACGGGTGTGGGTTTGGCTATTCATCGCGACCGTGGAATCCGTATTTTATACTGGCTCGTATTGAAAACACGGACGTCCTAGTATATCCAATGTTTCATATGTTTCTTCTGCTGCGATATCTGTGATGTGATCATTTGATGTTCTGTGATAAATACTGTATATAGTATATATGATATATTATATAGACGTTACTTATGTTTTACACCCGTGCTAGCCCTGCCCCGCTCTGCCGTTAGTTACCTAACCTAACGGTGCATGAGGGGACATCGAGACGAATGCGGATGGCATAAGTGTACGTCGTATTTATCTGTGATGTTTAGGTACTTAAATGATGGGACTTCATTAATGTGATTAATGAAAGAAAAGAAACCTAAAAGATGTTGTAGAATCGAATTTTCAAAAACAGGTAGCTACAGTTCTTGCTTTGCATCGCGGTGTTCCTTGTAGAATATCCTGCACCTTATTCGATAAGGAAAGGACCGAGATCCCTTCACCGGGAGTGACTCCTTTAGCAATAACTGGCAAATGCTACAACCCTCGGTTTGTTTTTTGAAAGCTTCTATAGTTTTTTGCTTTGCACAGCGGTATATGTGATATATCATGCACCTTATTCGATGAAGAAAGGGCCGACGATCCCTTCACCGGGAGTGACCCCTTTAGCAAAACTAGAAAAGCCTAAAAAACACTCCATTTTTAAAATCATTTGATTCTACAACGATATCAAGTTCATTACGTAATAGGTTTTCAGAAAAACCTGTCCTAGCCCTCCGTCATTTCAGATAAGTAGTAGTTAGTATTCGTGCTGTATTTGTTGGCCTTTGTCAAGGCGTAGTGTGCGGTAGCTAACTGGTGCTTATCTGCTTATGCATATGATGCAGATTGGGTTAGGGTAGTCGTGCGACCTTGTTGGCCTTTGTCAAAGGTCGTGCGGGTGGGTTTAATTCAATCAGGAAATGACGGGTTGAACTTGACTAGCATCCTATGGTTTGTTGGCCTTTGTCAAGGTCATAGGAGGTTAGGGGCAAAATTATCGGGAATTTCAAGTGTCAAAATTTGCAATGAGATTGCATACCTTCTATGAGATAGTTGGATCCCGATACCCACTGCGAGTAATTGTTACTCCTGGGAGAGTTTTACACATTACAATTAGCCGATCAAGTAGGTGTCTAGAAAGGTGTCAACGGGGTTACGCCTCTGGGAAAACGAGGTTTACATTAATTAGGTTCGTGCGAAAGTACGGGGGACCTCCCTCAAAGTACCGACACTGGCCTGGCTGAAAGATTGGAGAACTTGTAGCGCTTAATTAATCCCAGCTAGTCTTTCCTTTTAGGGTTTGAAGGAAGATTTGATAAAAACAGTGAGAGTCATCCTGATTAGATAAAATAATAACCAATCTGATCTTGCAAGAGCATACGCTGAGTGCTTTCTTCTCTCTCTCTCCAGGTATCGACCATATCACGCCTTAATCAAGATAATAAAATGGATATATTGACCGAACCCGCTTGTTATACTGAGCTGGGGAACGTTGGTCCCGCTCCAACTTATAATTGTTATAAGACCGAGCAGGAAATAGGGGAATACCAGGATTCCCATGCCGCCCAAACAAAGAAAGTGCATATGATGCATCTCCTTCGGGTGTGTTCATTACAAAGAACTGTTTCTCTGTATCCTCTACGTCATGGGTATTTGATACCGGATCAGGATCCCAGATATGTAATCTGTTACATAGGGCTACAGAAAGGTGGAGAACTGAGAACGGATGATAAGTTTCATGAGACAGAAAACGGTGCAAGTGTTGCAGCCAAGTCTGTTGGTCACTGTCACCCTGTATTCCAAATACATTGATTCTGAATGAATGTTATTAGATATCGAACCTGATATACAAAATCATATCAGTCTCTTTATTTGTAAAGAAATGATAAAATTTTGTATTGTTGGATAATGTTTTGAACGTTTCCTATATCAAAAGTTGATCGGTTCAGGCACGTTATCTAAAAGCATTGATGTTCTAAATCAAACTACAGTTCTTAGTATACGGAACACACACAAGAGGAAGAGTTTAGAAATGAACGAATCCTTCTTGAGGTATTGTAGACTAGGTCATATCAATGCGACCCGACTAGCTAAGTTGCACATAGATGCATATTTAAATCTGTTTGAATTTACATCTTGTGAAAACTTGCCGGTCATGTCACAAAGATAAGATGACCACAGCTCTGTTTATTGGAAGCAGAGAAAGAGTTAGTGTACTCTTGGGATGATACATGTTGATGTATGAAGGTCCCTTGTCTACACATGCCAAGACCGGTTCTTTGTACTTCATTACATTCTCTGATGATCTCTTTAGATTCAGACATATATTCATGTTGAAACACAAGCCTGAACCTTTTGAGATATTCACAGAATATAAGTTAGAAGTAGAGAACCAAAATACGGGTATAAGTATTATGTCCTATGATGAGATCAGGGAGGAGAATACTTGTACATGGAATTCTTGGACTATTCTAAAGGAGAATGAGATTCTCTCTCAGTGTTACTCCTCTGAATACACCACAGCACATCGGTGTATCGGGGCAGAGCAATCACACCCTATATGATATGGTGTGATCTATGATGAGTACTACTGAGTTTCCTATTTCCTTTTAGGGAGTTATGCACTTATGAAGTTGCATACCTATTGAATAGGGTTCCGATCAAATCAGATGCCTACCACTTCATATGTGATATGGAAAGGGAAGAGTCCATATCTTAAGTTTGTTAAGATTTAGGGTTGTCCGGCCTATGTCTAAAAGCAAAATCCGGACAAACTCGAGGTAAGGTTAGTTATGTAGAACTGGAAAGGTTCCAGCTGTACAAACTGCAGCTGGTGATTTGGTAGAACCAAAGGATTCAACAGTTCCCGACGAACCTCAGCTCTCCACCGATCTGGTAGGGTTCCTCATCCGCCTGAGAGATACTTCGGTTTCTCTATGACAGTGGAAGCGAGGATTGTATCATGGGATGATGACCTAACTAGTTTCGAACTGGCCATCAGGAGTAAGACTCTGTAAGAATGGCTGGATGCTTAGTGATCTTAGATGGAATCCATGTACACCAACAAAGTATGGACTTTGGTTGCTATATCTGAAGGGTTAAATCCCCATCAGGAGCAAGTATATCTTGAGAAGATTACTTGGTGTAGATGGAAAAGTTGAGACTTTCAAATCTATACTTGTTAAAGGTTTTTCGTCATCGACCAGGCGTGGATAATGATGAAACCTTTTTCCAGTGCCTATGCTTAAGTCCATCCAGATCCTAATTGCCACGGCTACATACCATGACTACGACATCTGGCGGTTGGGTGCCATGACTGCTTTTCTAAATGATGTTTTAGAAGAGTGCGTCTATAAGTACACAGTCAGAGGGCTTCATAGATAGTGGGAGCAGCGGAAACGTGTACAAGGTGCTTTATAAGATTAAAGCAGGCATCGCTGAGTTGGAACGTCTGTTTTGATATGGTAGTCAAAGTGTTTGACTTCATCAAAATGGTAGATGAACCTTGTATATACAAAAAAGGTAGTAGGGAGTATGGTGATGATCCTCGTAAAGTACGTGGATGACATACTCTAGATAGGGAAGTAGTTTCCTATGCTACGCTCGGTCAATCTCCGCTTATCACAAGGATTCTCCATATAGGATCAAAGTGATACCTACTAAATCCTGGGTTTTGGATCTATGAGATAGATCTAAATGGATGTTAGGATACTCACTAGTTGTAGTGAGATGGTATCAATTGATCCTGGGGAGAATCACTGGAAAGGTTCCAGGGTGATAAGGACGACTGAATGTTAGTCACAGGCATTGTCTTTACCCTTAGTAAAGGGACGGTATGTTGGAAGAGTTCCAAGCTAGATACCGTGGCTCACTAGACGATAAAGGCTGGATACATCGCTACTTAAGATGCTACCAAAGAGGCAGTCTGGATGTATATTTGTTCATGAGATGAACTTTGTTCCTCCCATTATGTGACAATGGAGTTGTGGCTTATGCCAAGGAACGTTCGTCCCATCAGTGATCCAGACATATTCTAAGGCAGTATCACCTGATCATGGAGATGGTTGATCTCCAGGGAGATCGAGGTTAGGAGAGAAGACTCAGAGGACAACACGACAGATCCACTCACAAAGGCCTTTTCCCAGAGAGAGACTTTTATGGGATGGTTGAGTATGAGATACTACAACCACTGCTACAGATGGCCCTAGTGCAAGTGGGAGATTGTTAGTTATATGTATGCCCTAGAGGCCATTACTGTATATAGGATGTATATTGTAGTAGATGCTTGGACATATATAGGGAGGACTTTCTTGCTCGACATGATAGTATGCTATCTGGTTGCTCTTTACCTTAACGTGTACACTGATTGTCTCTCTGTTACATATTGGTAAAGCCCTTAGGATGTGTACTTGACTACCTGGACTATGATGCGGATCATGCTAGTGGGGACATGGTAGTCCATAAGTGCATCCTTCAAGGTCCCTAGTCATGGGTGTATCGAGACGGGGCATCGATATGCCAGAGTAGACTAGCGTATACCTGTTAGTGTATATGCCCTAGAGGCCATTACTGTATCATACTAGTTTGTATATTACTTAATGGAAGCTTGGGATATTCACCTTGTATAAACAATCTTGCTCAATATAGTAGTATGCTACTTGGTTTGTTTCTACTTCAATGTGTACATGTGTTTATTTTAGTATATCACCTATACGCATTAGTGGAGCCCTTAGGATCTTTGCTTGATTACCAGCGTTGTGATGGCAGTCACACTAGTGGGGGCTGGGTAATCTATAAGCACATCCTTATACAGGTCCCTAGTCGCAGGACTATCGAGACAGGGCATCGATACTCCGGAGTAAACTAGCGTATGCGCTTCTCATCCCAGTATGGGAGATGGTCTGTCCCACAGCCATCAGTACGTCGTACTGGAGATAGTATACGGGTGCTCGTTGGGTTACGAGTACACTGGACAAGACTCGTCGGGAACTGACAGGTTGGTATTATACCTATCGTCAGTTATCAGTTCCCAGGTGACATGAGTACAGCTTAGTCCGCTGACTTGACACTGGCACTTCGCCTCGAGTGTGTTCCCACTGCACTTTGATCACTACCCTACCACGGCTCAAAGGAGTCGTGCAAACAAGTAATGGTTGGGTGCAGTCCCGAAGCACTTGGAGGCAGTGACGGTTAGACAGGATTCGTCTCTCCCGGTATTGGGGGTTGACATCGCGCTGTGTCTAGGAGAGCCATTACACGAGTAGTCCCTGGCCAGGGCAAGCGAGATATACTGGTAGGCTTCCAGTGTTATCTCAGGGTGTTTTGGGCTTCACTCCGACATGACTTGTACCGCTATTAGGGGACTGACGTTTTACCGCCCCCTAGGCCCGACATGCGATGTATTAGACGAACAGACCGGATTGTACGGAGACTGTCACATTCAGACTCAGTAGGAGTTTAGATGGGGTTCACCTCGTCAGCCTTCTTGTCGGCATCTACCTGGGGACCGTTACGCACAGCTAGTGCCGCTTGCGATCTGTGGTTAAACCCACTGCCAGCGTAGTGTCGAGTCTTTAGAGTCCCACACAGAAGGTATTCGCCTCTGTGCAAAACAGAGTAGAGGTCGCATGGTCTTGCGACAGGGTTCGTTCTCATCCGCGCACTTGTGCACGTTTGGAGTCCGGACAGATATTACTAGTAGGCTCTGGTTTGAGCCAGATGCTGGTATATGTTTTGGGGTTGATTTTATCTCTTGGTATTCATGTTCCTCGGAACAAGAATGCGGGTGTGTATGCACAGTTGATTGAGGCAGAGGAACATGATTTTCATTAGGGTTTCGGAACGGGTGCGTATGCACAGTTGACAGTCGTCTTTTTCCAAACCCTAATGGAATTATGATATATATATTAATAATATTAATCAAATGAAATTGTGTCATGGTTGGATTTTGTTGACTTGTTGACCATGGTTGACTTGTTGACCATGGTTGAAGGTTTGACCATCATCATTACAAAAGAAAGATGCTTTTTGATTCTTGCAAAACCATTTAAAGAATGTAATGATAATGGTCATTCCAAACCATCCATCAACTATTTCATTTTATTATTATTGTTAATTGTTAATTCTTTTCATTTTGATATGGTTGCAAGAAATGAAAAGAATAAGCTCATTCTATCATAACCATTCTCTCTCCTCACTTGTTCTTCTTCCTCCTCTAGTTCAAGGAGAATCCTTCTCATGAGTTGAGAATCCCTCTCCTTGAGATAAAAACACCCCAAAGACACTCTCTACTCACTCTAGGGTCAAAGGTTTAGCAAGCCAAAGATTCTAGTTCTCTCAAAGTTAGAGAAAGAGCCCGAAGGTTGAACCCTCAGGTGGATCCATCTTTGACGGAAGAAGGCAACAAGGAAAGAACCATCAACCCCTACAAAAGTTTCAAGAAGAAGGAGTTCAAGTTAGGTATAACCTTTTATCCGAGTAGCTAACTCTCTTTACCATGATAGCTAGTTTAGTTTAGAAAAGATCCCGACTTTGTTAGTCCATGTTGCCCCATGCGCTAAAAATTTGATTTTTATACCGTTTCCGCCTCCCCGTAAGAACAGGGGGTCGCAACGTGGACTTACAATACCTTCTCGAACCATACAGATGGGCGATGGATGATCCCATATCTATTGGTGTTTGACATCAGAGATGATATACGGGTGCTCAGTGGAGACTAGGTACACTGGACGGACTCGCCGAGAACTCCCAGATGGTATTATACCTTACGTCAGATGGCAGTTCTCTGGTGACACTGGTACAGGTTAGTCTGTAGACCCGAGATCGTCATAGAGTCTTGTGTGATTCCCACTGTGCTTTGATTTCTACCTTACCACATCCAACAGGGCGTGCAAAACGGTGGTTTTTGGGTACAGTCCCGAATCACATGGAGGCAATGAGCGATAGGAGGGGATTCATCTCTCCCGGTATAGGGAGTTGATGTTGCGCTGTATTCGATTGGCTATAACCAGAAATCCCTGGCCAGGGTTGCTGAGATTTACTGGTAAGTGTTACCAGTAGTTTCTCGAACTGTTATAGACCTCATATCTGAAAGGTTCCTAGGCACACCAAGGAGGTCTCACAAGGCATCAACCATGCCAATTTCAAAATTTAACGGTGCCGAGAAACCCTAGACTAGATCGTTGGCTAGAAGTTTAGGCGACAAATGAGAATAGTTAAGAACTTTACTAAGTGAACGGAAATACAACCTTTGTAGATCCGGTTCTCTACCTCTATAGCTCCATGATGAAGTCCTCTCCGCTGTCCAAATGAAATCCCGGGCTCAAGCGTCAGCTTCATCGGAGAAATGGGCGAGCAAGGTCGTCGGCTTCGTGCCGAAGATGATCTATGTCGAGGCATCACTAGATCAAGCTCCCACTTCACCAAGTCATGAAACTTGTGAAGAAAACACACTCTACTACTTGGCAAGAGGTAGAGGATGAAGAAATAGGAAGTGGGTTCACTTTAGAATTGGATTTCTCACTCATTTTCATCAAGTCACCATTGATGAAGTCTAGGTTTTCTTCTTGAAGAAGAAGAAGAAGAAGAAGATGATGATAATGTTATGATAAGAATAATAAAATAGAAAAGAAAATGAATTCTTATCATAATTTTAACCATGGTAAAGTGTAGAGAATTAACTTGAGTTAGGTTGAATGGTTAGGGTTAGAGAAGAAGACAAGAATGGTTGCTTCGGTCAAAGTTGGATGAAGCTTGAAGAAGCTTCTAAGAAAGCAACCATTTGTTTTCTTTTCTCATTCTTTTCATCCAAAAATAAATAGATAAATGAATGAATAAATAAATAAAACCCTAACCATTTACTTAACCAAGGTTTAATTCTTTACACAAACCCTAGCATTCTTGCATCATCAATCATGATACAATCAAGTGCACAAAAATATATCACATATACGATGTGCACATG
This sequence comes from Agapanthus africanus, assembly GCA_030015575.1. Taxonomy (NCBI): domain Eukaryota; kingdom Viridiplantae; phylum Streptophyta; class Magnoliopsida; order Asparagales; family Amaryllidaceae; genus Agapanthus; species Agapanthus africanus. Next base: position 469,142,798 of record JASDDO010000022.1, read on the forward strand.
CGAGTGAGAAAATCCATCTTAAGTGAACCGATACTAGTTAATGCAAAGTAATATATCAAATATATCATTATGCATTAAATCATTAAATCAACGCTTGATTTAATGATCCGGTCATATCGTATATAACCGACTAATATCAACAGTAACAACTTATCGAATCAACACTTGATCCGATAACCCGGCTATATCGCATATAACCGATCAATGTCACAGATCGCGAGAATCGAATACAGTATCACATATTGGTATCATTCTCGGTCCCGCACATATCTCATATGCGCTCCTATTTCGTTTCGCTTGAGCCAGGAAACCTCTGTGTAGGACTCTAAAGACTCGTCAATACGCCGGCAGCAGGTGATGATCATATCAAACACCCGCAAGCCGCAAGCGGTCTGCTAAACGTAACGGCCACCCGGGTATTGAGCGATCAGAAGATCGACGAGCAAGCCCGCTCATACTCCTGTGAATCCAACCAGTAACACTTACCGTACAGTCCGGTCTGTTCGTCTGATATGTCGCATATCTCGCCTAGGGGTGGTAAACGTCAGACCCCAATAGCTCGATAAGTCATGTCGATATGTGGTCTATAACAGTTCGAGAAACTACCGGTAACACTTACCAGTATATCTCAGCAACCCTGGCCAGGGATTTCCGGTTATAGCCAATCGAACACAGTGCAACATCAACTCCCTATACCGGGAGAGACGAATCCCCTCCTATCGCTCATTACCTCCATGTGACTCGGGACTGTACCCAAAAACCACCGTTTTGCACGCCCTCTTGGACGTGGTAAGATGGAAATCAAAGCACAGTGGGAACCACACAAGACTCTATGACGATCTCGGGTCAACAGACTACTCTGTACCAGTGTCACCAGAGAACTGCCATCTGACGTAAGGTATAATACCATCTGGGAGTTCTCGGCGAGTCCATCCAGTGTACCCAGTCTCTACTGAGCACCCGTATATCATCTCTGATGTCAAACACCGATGGATATGGGATCATCCATCGCCCATCTGTATGGGTCGAGAAGGTATACGCTAGTCTACTCTGGTATATCGATGCCCCATCTCGATACACCCACGACTAGGGACTTTCAAGGATGTACTTATGGACTACCATGTCCCCACTAGTATGATCCGCATCATAGTCCAGGTAGTCAAGTACACATCCTAAGGGCTTTACCAACATGTAACAGAGAGACAATCAGTATACACGTTAAGGTAAAGAGTAACCAGATAGCATACTATCATGTCGAGCAAAAAAGTCCTCCCTATATATGTCCCAGCATCCACTACAATATACATCCAATGTACAGTAATGGCCTCTAGGGCATACATATAACTAACAATCTCCCATTTGCACTAGGGCCATCTGTAGCAGTGGTTGCAGTATCTCATACTCAACCATCCCATAAAAGTCTCTCTCTGGGAATAGGCCTTCGTGAGTGGATCCGCCGTGTTGTCCTCTAAGTCTGCTCTCCTAACCTTGATCACCCTGGAGATCAACTATCTCCATGATCAGGCGATACTGTCTTAGAATATGTCTGGATCACTGATGGGACCGGCGTTCCTTGGCATAAGCCACAACACCATTGTCTCATAATGGGAGGAACGTAGTTCATCTTATGAACCAATATACACCCAAACAGCCTCTTTGGTAGCATCTTAAGTAGCGATGTATCCTGCCTTTATCGTCTAGTTTGTCACGGTATCTAGCTTGGAACTCTTCCAACATGCCGTCCCTTTACTGAGGGTAAAGACAATGCCTGTGACTGACATTCAGTCGTCTTTATCACCCTGGAACACTTCCAGTGATTCTTCCCAGGATCGATTGATACCATCTCACTACTACTAGTGAGATTCCTAATATCCAATTAGATCTATCTCATAGATCTAAAATCCAGGATTTAGTAGGTATCACTTTGATCCTATATGGAGAATCTTTATGATAATCGGAGATTGATCGAGCGTAGCATAGGAAACTCCTTCCCTATCAAGAGTATGTCATCTACGTACTCTACGAGGATCGTCACCATACTCCCTACTACCTTTTTGTTTATACAAGGTTCATCTACCATTTTGATGATGTCAAACTCTTTGACTAACACATCAAAACAGACGTTCCAACTCCGCGATACCTGCTTTATCCTATAAAGCATCTTGCACACGTTTCCGCTGCTCCCACTGTCTACGAAGCCCTCTGGCTGTGTACTTATAGACGCTCTCTTCTAAAACATCATTTAGAAAAGCAGTCATGACACCCAACCGCCAGATATCGTAGTCATGGTATGTAGCCGTGGCAAGTAGTATCTGGATGGACTTAAGCATAGGTACTGGAAAAGATTTCATCATTATCCACGCCTGGTCGATGACGAAAACCTTTAACAAGTCTATCTTTGAAAGTCTCAACTTTTCCATCTACACCAAGTAATCTTCTCAAGATATACTTGCTCCTGATGGGGATTTAACCCTTCAGATATAGCAGCCAAAGTCCATACTTTGCTGGTGTATAAGGATTCCATCTCAGATCACTAAGCATCCAGCCATTCTGACAGAGTCTTACTCCTGATGGCCAGCTCGAAACTAGTTGGGTCATCATCTCATGATGCAATCCTCGCTCCCACTGTCATAGAGAAACCAAAGTATCTCTCAGGTGGGTAAGGAACCCTACTAGATCGGCGGAGAGGCTGAGGTTCGTTGGAAACTATTGAATAATTTGGTTTTACCAAATCATCTACTATAGTTTGTATAGCTGGAACCTTTCCAGTTCTACATTATAGACCTTGCCTCGAGCTTGTCCGGATTTTGCTTTTAGACATAGGCCGGACAACCCAAATCTTAACTAGCTCAAGACATGGGCTCTTCCCTTTCCATATCACATATGAAGTGGTAGGCAACTGATTTGATTTGAACCCTTTTCAATAGGTATGCAGCTTCTCAAGTGCATAACTCCCAAAAGGAAATAGGTAACTCAGTAGTACTCATCATAGAGCACACCATATCATATAGGGTGTGATTGCTCCGCCCCGACATACCATCGTGCAATGGTGTATACGGAGGAGTAATGCTGAGAGAGAATCTCATTCTCCTTTAGAATAGTACAGAAATTCTATGCACAAGTATTCTCCTCCTTGATCTCATCAAAGGACATAATACTTTTACCCGTATTTTGGTTCTCTACTTCTCGCTTATATTCTGTGAATATCTCAAAAGGTTCGGACTCATGTTTCAACAGGTACATATGACTGAATCTTAAGAGATTATCAGAGAATATAATGAAGTATAAAGAATCAGTCTTGGCATGTGTAGACAGAAGACCTTACATACATCATCATGTAACAGTCCCAAGAGTTCACTAACTCTTTCTCTGTTTCCTGTAAACGGAGCTATGGTCATCTTATCTCTGTGACATGACTGGCAAGTTTCACAAGATGTAAATTCAAACTGATTTAAATATGCATCTAAATGTAACTTAGCTAGTCGGGTCGCATTGATATGACCTAGTCTACAATACCTCAAGAAGGATCCGTTCATTTCTGAACTCTTCCTCTTGTGTGTGTTCCATATACTAAGAACCGTAGTTTGATTTAGAACATTAATGTTTTTAGATAACGTGCCTGAACCGATCAACTTTTGATATAGGAAATGTTCAAAACATTATCCAACAATACAAAATTTTACCATTTCTTTACTAATAAAGAGACTGATATGATTTTGTATATCAGGTTCGGTATCTAATAACATTCGTTCAGAATCAATGTATTACAATACAGGGTAACAGTGACCGACAGACTTGGCTGCAACTCTTGCCCCGTTTTCTGCCTCATGAAACTTATCACCCGTTCTCAGTTCTTTACCTATCTGTAGCCCATGTAACAGATTACATATGCGGGATCCTGATCTGGTATCATATACCCAGGACGTAAAGGACATTTGAGAAACAGTTCTCTGAAATGAACACACCCGAAGAAGATACATCATCATGCACTTTCTTCGTTTGGGCGGTACGGGAAATCTGGTATTCCCCAATTTCCTGCTCTGTCTTATAACAATTACAAGTTGGAGCGGGACCAACGTTCCCCAGCTCAGTATAACAAGCGGGTTCGGTTAATATTCCGTATTATTATCTTGATTAAGGCGTGATATGGTCGCTACCTGGAGAGAGAGAGAAGAAAACACTCAGCGTGCGCTCTTGCAAGAATAGATTGGTTATTATTTTATCTAATCAGGATGGCTCCCACTGTTTTTATCAAATCTTCCTTCAAACCCTAAAAGGAAAGACTAGCCGGGATTAATTACACACTACAAGTTCGTCGATCTTTCAGCCAGGCCAGTGTCGGTACTTTGAGGGAGGTCCCCCGTGCTTTCGCACGAACCTAATTAATGTAAACCTCGTTTTCCCAGAGGCGTAACCCCGTTGACACCTTTCTAGACACCTACTTGATCGGCTAATTGTAATGTATAAAACTCTCCCAGGAGTAACACTTACTCACAGCGGGTATCGGGATCCAACTATCTCATAGAAGGTATGCAATCTCATTGCAAATTTCAACACTTGAAATTCCCGATAATATTTTGCCCCTAACCTCCTATGACCTTGACAAAGGCCAACAAACCATAGGATGCTAGTCAAGTTCAACCCGTCATTTCCTGATTGAATTAAACCCACCCGCACGGACCTTGACAAAGGCCAACAAGGTCGCACGACTACCCTAACCCAATCTGCATCATATGCATAAGCAGATAAGCACCAGTTAGCTACCGCACACTGCGCCTTGACAAAGGCCAACAAACGCAGCACGAATACTAACTACTACTTATCTGAAATGACGGAGGGCTACGACAGGTTTTTCTGAAAACCTATTGCGTAATGAACTTGATATCGTTGTAGGATCGAATGAATTTTGAAATGGAGTGTTTTTTAGGCTTTTCTAGTTTTGCTAAAGGGGTCACTCCCGGTGAAGGGATCGTCGGTCCTTTCCTCGTCGAATGAGGTGCGGGATATATCATATATATCACTGTGCAAAGCAAAAACTCTTAAAAGCAATCAAAAGACAAACCGAGTGTGTAGCATCTGCCAGTTATTGCTAAAGGAGTCACTCCAGGTGAAGGGATCTCGGTCCTTTCCTTATCGAATAAGGTGCAGGATATATCACATATACCGTTGTGCAAAGCAAGAACTGTAGCTACCTGTTTTATTTTGAAATTCGATTTTACAACATCTTTAGGTTTCTTTTATTTCATTAATCTCATTAATGAAGTCCCATCATTTAAGTACCTAAACATCACAGATAAATACGACGTACACTTATGTCATCCGCATTCGCCTCGATGTCCCCTCGTGCACCGTTAGGTTAGGTAACTAACGGCAGAGCAGGGCAGGGCTAGCGTGGGTGTAAAACATAAGTAACGTCTATATAATATATCATATATACTATGTACAGCATCTATCACAGAACATCACATGATCACATCACAGATATCGCAGCAGAAGAAACATATGAAATATTGGATATACTAGGACATCCGTGTTTTCAATACGAGCCAGTATAAAACACGGATTCCACGGTCATGATGAATAGCCAAACCCACACCCCAAGACCCCTACGAGAGCGGCAAGCAGCCCTACCAATTCTGGAGTTAGGAGACCAGGACTCGACTCCTCGAGTTGGTCTTCCACTGGACTCCAGAACCCGGTTACTTGTGCTCTCCTCCTTGGGTCTATCCTAGTGCGGAAAAGTAAATAATATACAGAGGGTGACAACTTCCGCAACCTGGAAGTGCCCCAATAATAGAATATTACATACAAGTTTTTACATGAATGAAAATGAAAAGCACTCATCACACATAAAAAAACCCAGCTATTCAAACACGACGATCCAATATAACATATCCAGCAACACATAACATCACATGTCATCAACGTAAGTAAATATGCGCATCCCAATTGTCGTTGACATATAGCAACGAAACCGGCGATATCACATATTACACTTACGGTCACAGAAAAGAAAGTGTAAAACTACAACAGTTGGAATCCGCAACCACCTCAGACATCGCATGCCTGACCAAATGAATTACTTAGACATCGCATGCCTAACAATTATAAACCCCGCATTTTAGTCTCAAAATCGAAAACACTTTTCAATATCAAGTCGGGCAATTCAACAAGATTCCCGACTGCCTAATCGAATGCTCGTCGCAAACTTTAGTAGGCGGCCGCACCCCCGACGCCGTCGACAAAGTGCACCAAGGCGGAACACCGCTGCCGCGAGCACCCGAACGAATGCTTTCGGCGACGGGGTTCTCCTACAGTCACTTGGTCGGGGCTATGGGGTGTAACTGTCTATTAAGTTTACTCGGCGAGTATCCGCGTACGCTACGTGATTGCGACGGACTTTTGATCACATCAAAATTCCGTGGCAACCGATCAAGTGAGACTAAACTGCTAGATTTATAACATTCATTCAGTTATCTCATAACTTATTGTGAATTCCAATTATTGTATCCCATTCCAGATAATTAGAAAATGTTAAACTTTCCGATCGAACATTCAAACACCCAAGTTTTCCCGATATAGATCAACACATGAAACAAGTCTAAAAACATTCAGTTCGTGCCTCAGTACCAACGGTCCAGCCATAGAAGGGTCAAGCCAACGCCTCACATGTGGCACGCCGTACTGCCCCAAACCCGAAGGTTCATAGGACGGTTCAAGACGGTCACATAATCGAGTTAAGGTTTGTTGTCTTCTAGAGGGTCCATCGCGTTACTTGCACTACTTAGAACGTCGTTAAACTACGGAAAAATCCAACACTTGGAAATTTCCCGACAGGGGAAAAATTGGGTATTTATATCCAGTCGAACTTTTTAACATATTCAAAAATTATCCGGAAAGCCACATAGACAAAATCTGATACTCCGATCGAATCATCGAATCCCCAAAACAACCCCAGAAAATTCAACTCTTGAATAAATATTAAAAATTCCCATAAAACTCAGCACTGAAAAAAATGAATTACTGTGCAAATTTTAATGGCTGACGTCATATTTTAGCCGCGGAACCGCCGCATAAGCTAGGCTTATGCCGCGGTTCCGCCGCGCATTAGAGGGTTCAGGAGATAAATTTTGCATCGTAATTCTTAGAATTCCCTGCTGAATTTTTTAAGCATTTTTAATCTGGAAAAATCCCAGTTTTTAGAAAAAGTCCAGAGAGCATTTTTTGAGTTGGGGTTTCGGGTCGATCGGACTTCAAACTCCGTCTAGACTTCGCCTAAGGCTCTAGCTAGGCTCTGATACCAATGAAAGGTTCCTAGGCACACCAAGGAGGTCTCACAAGGCATCAACCATGCCAATTTCAAAATTTAACGGTGCCGAGAAACCCTAGGCTAGATCGTTGGCTAGAAGTTTAGGCGACAAATGAGAATAGTTAACAACTTTACTAAGTGAACGGAAATACAACCTTTGTAGATCCGGTTCTCCACCTCCATAGCTCCGTGATGAAGTCCTCTCCGCTGTCCAAATGAAATCCCGGGCTCAAGCGTCGGCTTCATCGGAGAAATGGGCGGGCAAGGTCGTCGGCTTCGTGCCGAAGATGATCTATGTCGAGGCATCACTAGATCAAGCTCCCACTTCACCAAGTCATGAAACTTGTGAAGAAAACACACTCTACTACTTGGCAAGAGGTAGAGGATGAAGAAATAGGAAGTGGGTTCACTTTAGAATTGGATTTCTCACTCATTTTCATCAAGTCACCATTGATGAAGTCTAGGTTTTCTTCTTGAAGAAGAAGAAGAAGAAGAAGAAGATGATAATGTTATGATAAGAATAATAAAATAGAAAAGAAAATGAATTCTTATCATAATTTTAACCATGGTAAAGTGTAGAGAATTAACTTGAGTTAGGTTGAATGGTTAGGGTTAGAGAAGAAGACAAGAATGGTTGCTTCGGTCAAAGTTGGATGAAGCTTGAAGAAGCTTCTAAGAAAGCAACCATTTGTTTTCTTTTCTCATTCTTTTCATCCAAAAATAAATAGATAAATGAATGAATAAATAAATAAAACCCTAACCATTTACTTAACCAAGGTTTAATTCTTTACACAAACCCTAGCATTCTTGCATCATCAAACATGATACAATCAAGTGCACAAAAATATATCACATATACGATGTGTACATGCGAGTGAGAAAATCCATCTTAAGTGAACCGATACTAGTTAATGCAAAGTAATATATCAAATATATCGTTATGCATTAAATCATTAAATCAACGCTTGATTTAATGATCCGGTCATATCGTATATAACCGACTAATATCAACAGTAACAACTTATCGAATCAACACTTGATCCGATAACCCGGCTATATCGCATATAACCGATCAATGTCACAGATCGTGAGAATCGAATACAGTATCACATACTGGTATCATTCTCGGTCCCGCACATATCTCATATGCGCTCCTATTTCGTTTCGCTTGAGCCAGGAAACCTCTGTGTAGGACTCTAAAGACTCGTCAATACGCCGGCAGCAGGTGATGATCATATCAAACACCCGCAAGCCGCAAGCGGTCTGCTAAACGTAACGGCCACCCGGGTATTGAGCGATCAGAAGATCGGCGAGCAAGCCCGCTCATACTCCTGTGAATCCAACCAGTAACACTTACCGTACAGTCCGGTCTGTTCGTCTGATATGTCGCATATCTCGCCTAGGGGTGGTAAACGTCAGACCCCAATAGCTCGATAAGTCGTGTCGATATGAGGTCTATAACAGTTCGAGAAACTACCGGTAACACTTACCAGTATATCTCAGCAACCCTGGCCAGGGATTTCCGGTTATAGCCAATCGAACACAGTGCAACATCAACTCCCTATACCGGGAGAGACGAATCCCCTCCTATCGCTCATTGCCTCCATGTGACTCGGGACTGTACCCAAAAACCACCGTTTTGCACGCCCTCTTGGACGTGGTAAGATGGAAATCAAAGCACAGTAGGAACCACACAAGACTCTATGACGATCTCGGGTCAACAGACTACTCTGTACCAGTGTCACCAGAGAACTGCCATCTGACGTAAGGTATAATACCATCTGGGAGTTCTCGGCGAGTCCGTCCAGTGTACCCAGTCTCTACTGAGCACCCATATATCATCTCTGATGTCAAACACCGATGGATATGGGATCATCCATCGCCCATCTGTATGGGTCGAGAAGGTACACGCTAGTCTACTCTGGTATATCGATGCCCCATCTCGATACACCCACGACTAGGGACTTTCAAGGATGTACTTATGGACTACCATGTCCCCACTCGTATGATCCGCATCATAGTCCAGGTAGTCAAGTACACATCCTAAGGGCTTTACCAACATGTAACAGAGAGACAATCAGTATACACGTTAAGGTAAAGAGTAACCAGATAGCATACTATCATGTCGAGCAAGAAAGTCCTCCCTATATATGTCCCAGCATCCACTACAATATACATCCAATGTACAGTAATGGCCTCTAGGGCATACATATAACTAACAATATCGACACGACTTATCTAGTTATTGGGGTCTGACGTTTACCACCCCTAGAAGAGATATGCGACATATCAGACGAACAGACCGGACTGTACAGTAAGTGTTACTGGTTGAATTCACAGGAGTGTGAGCGGGCTTGCTCGTTTATCTTCTGATCGCTCAATACCCGGGTGGCCGTTACGTTTAGCAGACCGCTTGCGGCTAGTGGGTGTTTGATATGATCATCACCTACTGCCGGTGTATTGACGAGTCTTTAGAGTCTTACACAGAGGTTTCCTGGCTCAAGCGAAACGAAATAGGAGCGCATATGAGATATGCGCGGGACCAAGAATAATACCAGTATGTGATACTGTATTCTATTCTCGCGATTTGTATCATCGGCAGGTTATATGTGATATAGCCGGGTTACCGAATCAAGTGTTGATTCGATACATTGATACACTTGATATTAGTCGGTTATATGCATTATGACCGGATCATTAAATCAAGTGTTGATTTAATGATTTAATGTATAATTATATATTTGATATATTATTTTACATTAACTAGTATTTGTTCACTTAAGATTAACTTTCTCACTTGATATGCACAAGTTATATATGTGATATATTTTTGTGCTCCAGTTTGTATCATGTTTGATAATACATGCAAATTTGGGTGTGTATGTTTTAAACCATGGTTTAGGTTAATGGTTAAGGTCTTATTTTCTTTCTTTATTTATTTTTGGAAAAACAAAATGGTGGCTTTTCTTATTTTGGCAAGAAGCTTCATGATATTTCTAGCATCTTTGAATAAGTCTTACCATTTTGTTTTATTCCTTAACCCTAACCATTTACCTTAACCCTAGTTTATTCTCTGCACTTGTTAACTCACCCATGGTTGCAATATGATAAGGGTCACTTGATTTTCTATTTTAATTAATTCATTTTTCCATTTCTTTCTTCTTCTTCTTCATGAAGAAGAAAGAAAACCCTTGCTAGAAATAATCAAGTGATGAATCCAAGTGAGAAATCCAAATCCAAAGTGAACCCACTTCCTATTTCTTCATCATCTACCACTTGCCATGTAGTATAGGGTGTTTTCTTCACAAGTTTCATGAGATAGTAAAGATGGAGCTTGAGTTAGAGTTGCCTCGACGTAGATCATCTTCGGCATCGAAGTCAACGACCTAACCCGCTCATTTCTCCGACGAAACCATCGCTAGAGTCCGGGATGCCGGTGATAGCAGCGAAGGGACGTCATCACGGAGCTAAAGAAGTGGTGGACCGGATCTACAAAGGTTGTATTTCCATTCACTTAGCAATAAAGTTTTTTATTTGCATGTTTCGCCTTTGCCTCTAGTTATCGATCTATCATTAGGGTTGTTAGGCACATGGAAAATTTTATTTTTCCATGGTTGATCAGTTATGGAACCTCTTGAGTGTGCCTAGGAACCCTACAGTATGGACTTTGGAAATTGCTCCTGAAGGGGTAAAACCCATTGGGAGCAAATGGATCTTTAAGAAGAAACTTAGTGTAGATGGAAAAGTTGAGACTTTCAAAGCTAGACTTTTTGCAAAAGGTTTTCGTCAACGACCAAGTGTGGATTATGATGAAATCTTTTCTCCAGTGGCTATGCTTAAGTCCATCCGAATCTTACTTGCCATTGCTGCATACCATGACTACGAAATATGGCAAATGGATGTTAAGACTGCCTTTCTAAATGGCGATTTAGAAGAGTGCGTGTACATGACTCAGCCAGAGGGCTTCGTAGACAGTGGGAGCACCGGGAAGGTGTGCAAGCTGCTTAAATCCTTCTACGGGTTAAAGCAGGCATCGTGGAGTTGGAACATCTGTTTTGATGTTGTAGTCAAAGAGTTTGACTTCATCAAAAACGTAGATGAACCTTGTATATACAAGATGGTGGCAGAGAGTAAGGTTGTCTTTCACGTATTGTACGTGGATGACATGCTCTTAATAGGAAATGATGTTCCTATGTTGCACTCGGTCAAGCTCTTCTTATCACAAAGATTCTCAATGAAAGATCTAGGTGATGCCTCCTGCATCTTAGAAATCATGATCTATAGAGATAGATCTAAACGGATACTGGGATTGTCCCAATCCAGGTACATTGACACCTTACTAAAGAGGTTTAGTATGGAAGAATCCAAGCGTGGGAATTTACCCACGATCTCTGGACTCATTCTCTCCAAAGAGATGTCTCCTAAGACTGATTTGGAAAGAGCTCGCATGCAAGGGATACGCTATGCTTCGGCAGTAGGCTCTATCTTGTACGTGATGCTATGTACCAGACCCGATGTAGCATACTCACTAAGTGTAGTGAGTGGGTATCAAGCAAATCCAGAAGAGAGTCACTGGACAGCTGTGAAGAACATTCTCAAGTACTTGAGAAGGACTAAAGAAATGTTCTTGGTGTATGGTAACGGTGAACTCCAAGTGGAGTCCTTTACCAATTCGAGCTTCCAGAGTGATAAGGACGACTCTAAGTTGCACTCAGGATTTGTCTTTACCCTCAATGGAGGGGCGGTTTGTTGGAAGAGTTCCAAACAGGAAACCGTGGCAGACTCGACGATGGAGGCTGAATACATCGCTGCCAACGATGCTGCCAAAGAGGCTGTCTGGATGAAGAAGTTCATAACTGAACTTGGTGTGGTTCCATCCATTGAGTATCCAATACCTTTATATTATGATAACAATGGAGTTATGGCTTTGGCCAAGGAACCCAGGTCCCATCAGAGATCCAGGCATATTCTGAGACGGTATCACCTGATCCGGTAGATATTTGATCGCCGGGAGATCGAGGTCACGAGAGTTGACACGAAGGACAACAATGCGGATCCACTCACGAAGGTCATACTCCAGATACAATTTGAGAGAATCTTCGGGATGTTGGGTATGAGATACTACAACAGCTGGCCTTAGTGCAAGTGGGAGATTGTTAGTTATGTATATGCCCTACAGGCCATTGTTGTACATATGATGTATATTATAGTGGATGCTTGGATATATAGAGAGAAGACTTTCTTGCTCGATATGATAGTATGCTATCTGGTTGCTCTTTGTCTTAATATGTTGACTAGTATTGTGCTACTGTCTTGCTCTCACATGTTGATAAAGCCCTTAGGATGTGTACTTGAACACTAGGACTATGATGGAGATCATACTAGTGGGGGCCAGGGTAGTCCACAAGTACATCCTATAATTGTTCCTAGTCGAGGGTGTATCGAGACAGGGCATCGATACTCCAGAGTAGACTAGCGTATACGCATCTTGACCCATATGATGGGCGATGGATGATCACACATCCATTGGGGTTTGACATTAAAGATGGTATACGGGTGCTCAGTGGAGACTGGGTACACTGAACGGACTCGCCGAGAACTCCTAGCTGGTATTATACTTATCGTCAGATAGCAGTTCTCTGGTGACACTAATACAGGTTAGTCTGTAGACCCGAGATCGTCATAGAGTCTTGTATGATTCCCACCGTGCTTTGATTTCCACCTTACCATGTTCATGAGAACATGCAAAACGGTGGCTTTTGGGTACAGTCCCGAATCACATAGAGGCAATGAGCGATAGGAGGGGTTTCGTCTCTCCCGGTATAGGGGGTTGATGTTGCATTGTGTTCGATTGGCCATAACTGGAAGTCCCTGGCCAGGGCTGATATGGAGATCTACTGGTAAGTGTTATCAGTAGTTTCTCGACCCGTTATGAACCTCACATCGACATGACTTATCGGTTACTGGGGTCTGACATTAACCACCCCTAGACTGGATATGCGATCAGACGAAGAAACCGGACTGTACGATAGTGTTACTGATTGGATTCGCAGGAGTATGTACAGGATTGCTTGTTGATCTCCTGATCGCTCAATACCTGGGTGGCTGTTACGTTTAGCTGACCGCTTGCAGCTTGTGGGTGTTTGATATGATCATCACCTACTACCGGCGTATTGACGAGTCTTTAGAGTCCTACACAGAGGTTTCCTGGCTCAGGCAAAATGGAGTAGGAGCATATATGTGATATGTGCAGGACCGAGAATAATACGTGTATGTGATACCGTATTCTATTCTCGCGATATGTGATATCGGCCGGTTATATGTGATATAGCCGGGTTATCGGATCAAGTGTTGATTCGATAAAATGATACATATTATATTAGTCGGTTATATATAATATAGCCGGATTATTATATCAAGTGTTGATTTATTAATTTAATGTATAATTATATATTTGATATATTAAATTACATTAACTAATACATATGCTCACTTAAGTATTTCTTTTTCTCGCTTTGGATACATTTAACATATATGTGATATATGTTTATTGTATTCTTTTCTTTTGTTACAAAATTATATATATGTGATATGTATAATTGTAGCATGCTAGGTTATACATGCAACTTGGGTATATGAGAATCACACCATAATTGTGATAATGGTTGGATTTATATTTGTTTTAGATAATTCAAAATTGTGTGGATTTTGCTAAGATATTTTGTGTTGACTTAGTCCACCAATTTTGATATTTCTAAGATATTTATTAACCTAAACCTAATCATTAGCCATGGTTTATTCTCTACATGAGTTTGCCATGACATATATTAACCCAAGGTTGCATTTCTAACCTCATAACTCATTCTCTTCATCACTTGAGCTTCTTCTTCTTCATCTCATTTTCTAGCTCTCTTGACTTGGAGAAAGTGATAAAAAATAGTGAGAAAATAAATTCTAAAGTGAGAAAAATTCCTACTTCATCATCTTCTTCTAAACTAGCCATTTAGATTAGGGTGTTAGCTTCACTAATTTCATACTGGTGAAGAGATAGCTTGAGTTCGTGTTTCCTCGATGTAGATCATCTTGGATTTCGAAGACTACAAACAAGCATGCATCATATGACTTGTGGAGCCTCTCAAGAGTCCGGGAGTTCTTGGATCGCAACGAAGGGACCACTACTCGGAGTTTATGAAGTGAAGGAGCGGACTACAAAGGTCGTAATCCCTAATCACTTAGAAGTAAAGTTGTTTACTTGATATTTCCGTATGAATCTCTAGTTAAAGATCTTGTTTAGGGTTGTTTAAGCAAGACAAAATTTTAATTTGGCATGAATGATGCCACCCGAAACCTTACTGTCGTGCTTAGGAACCCAACAAAAACATGTTTCGTCTTTTAAAAATTTGGGCAGCACCTTCCTTGTATATTTTGATCCAAACCATATACACAACAATATATAAGCATCCCCAAGCGGGAGCTAGCTCGCCAACTGGCGGAATCACAACCACGCAATTACATATATACGACGCCCAACGGCGAAGAATCAACCCAGAAAGAACAGTAAAGAAGCAAGACATCAAAACTCAAAAAAGCGGTCATAAACCCATCGCTCTAAGTCTCGCACAAAACCCAAGTCTGACTAGGTCTACCAATATACAAATTCTAGTCTCTGATTTGATCTGATCTGATGGAGTTTATCTAGATACAACGGAATATAAAGTACGAGAGTGGGCACGATCCAACATGTGTCCCACCTACCAAAGCAAAACACTCTGGATGAAGCTGTGTGCCAGCAATACCGCAACTGATCCCAAGCGGTCAAACCTGCAAGAACTATGGCACAATGGGGGTGAGTTGCCAACTCGTGAGTAGAAAACATCGGCAAGTAGAAATAGAATAAAACAACGATTTCCTAAGTCACTATACCCTGAAGGTAATACTATGATATCTAGAGTGACCAAGTACGCATATATGTCAACAATCGAGTCAATGTAATGACATATATAAATAAACATCTGACATCATATGCCTGTATGCATGTGGGTATCATCTACGTGTCCATCAACGACACAAACAATATCATGGAACCTGAGTGCCCCACACCGACGCTCGAACATCATGAAAACATATGCATGTATATATATATATATGAGGATATCAACCACGCGTGTCCATCAACGACACATCAAAATCATGGAACCTGAGTGTCCCACACCGACGCTCGAACATCATGAAAACATATGCATGTATATATATATGAGGATATCAACCATGTCGACACTCGAAACATAATGAAAACCTGTGTCCAACATCGACATGTAAATCCTCATATCTCAGGTGCCGCATACTCAGATCAGCCCTCATATCCATCTCATCTTAGGCACCGCATCCTCAGATCGGTCTTCATATCCATCTCATATAATAACTCCAAAACGGTATCCTCCGGATATCCGCCGAGTTCTATACAATCACCGGTAGGTAGTGCTCCCCTTCCAGGCTCATCGCCTAACAATACGAGTCTTCTTGCCCCGGGGTACCTTACCGGGTCTACCATGTACCCGCATACGGTGCCTACCGCTCCTCGAATCGGGTATACTCACTGCTCGGAACCGAGAAAACTCTTGGTGGACACCTCGAAATATCATATCAAGAGAAAGCGCATTTTTAAAACAATACACAATTTCCTTTGAAATTAATTTGCGGTTCTCAAATCCAGAGATCTCATAAAAACAGCATCTCAATGTATATAACCATAAAGTACGATGTATGCAACATAGAGTAGTAATATAAGCATATCGAGTATATCATGTAAGCATGCCAAGTGATAATACCGAATAATGAATGTACTTTTACGGTTAAGAGTAATATCATGATAGGCAGTTCTATCGTGTAAGTAGCATGGCAATTACCGATGATGAATGTGTATGAGCCGGCAAATCTGTATAAGTGTAACATGCGCATCAACGGTAATTGTGCAGGTGTACTAGCAAGTATATCATATAACATTAAATACTGGAAACATGATAGGTATCACACGAGGAATAATCCAACAGATATGAACTATAATAAGGTAGCCTCTTTAGGTCAACGATCCCGCCTCATAGTATCAAGTGTCGCAATACCCTCGATCATCCTTCTCAATTTATGAGCGCGGATCAAACATTCGGTAAACGCATCGCGTACGGTAATCCATCGTACGGTGTCACAAACAGAGTAGAGAATCTATCATCCTATTCACCAGCAAAGGTATGGATCTATAATCTCGTACGGCATACCTTATCAATCACATAACAAATCTATATCAATCTTATACCATGTCATCTTGCATATATGTCATATCTTGTAAATCTCAAGTCATATCGATCTCGTATCCTATCATTATTAACTCATACTTGTCCTCTTTCAATTCATACTTAGCATGATTCACTTTCATTTCATATTCTCATATATCAATCCGAGTCATCTATATCTATCATCTCAATATCCCACATCATATTTGTTGGATATATGTATGCCCTAAAAGCCATTATTTGATAGTGGATGTATTTATACATGTATATATATTCAGCGGACATTCTTGCTCGACATGATAGTATGTTATCTGGTTACTCTTTATCTTGACATGTTCACTTGATCATGCTTTTATTCATTTGGTACATGTTGATAAAGCCCTGAGGATATTAGCTTGAGTACTTTAATTATGATGCAGATCATACTGGTGGGACATGTATAGTTTATAAGCATATCCTGAAATGTCCCTAGTCGTAGGTGTATCGAGATGGGGCATCGATATTCCAGAGTAGACTAGCGTATGTGATTCTTGACCCATGTGATGGACGATGGATGATCCCATATCCATTGGTGTTTGACACCAAGATTGTATACGGGTGCTCAGTGGAGACTGGGTACACTGGACGGACTCACCGAGAACTCCTATGTGGTATTATATCTATCATCGGATAGCAGATCTCAGGTGACACTGGTACAGGTTAGTCTGTAAACCCAAGATCATCATAGAGTCTTGTGTGTTCTCCCACTGTGCTTTGATTTCCACCCTACCACGGCTCTACTGAGTCATGCAAACAGGTGACTTTTAGGTATAGTCCCGAGACACATGGAGACAATGAGCGATAGGAGGGGTTTCGTCTCTCCCGGTATTGGGGGTTGATGTTGCGCAGTGCTCGATTGGCTATATCAGCAAGTCCCTGGCCAGGGCTGATGAGATTTACTGATAAGTGTTATCAGTAGTTTCTCGATCTGTTATAGGCCATACATCGGCATGACTTATTGAGTTATTGGGGTTGACGATGCCATCCCTAGACTAGATATGCAGCATATCTGATGAAGAGATCGGACTGTATGGTAAGTGTTACCGGTTGGCTCGACAGGAGTTTTGACAGGTTCGCTTGTTTTTCTTCTGCTCGCTCAATACCCGGGTGGCCGTTACGTTTAGCTGACCGCTTGCGGCTTGTGGGTGTTTGATATGATCATCGCCTATTGTCGGCGTATTGACGAGTCTTAGAGTCCCACAAAGGGGTTACCTTGCTCAGGCAAAAAGATATGGGGTGCATATGGTGATATGCGCGGATGCTTGATTAAATGTGTGTATATGATACCGTATTGTAATCTGGCGTTTTCTATTGGTCGGGTCGTATACGATATGACCGGTTTATTAAATCAATTGTTGATTTGATATTGTGACCATTAGATTTCACTTGAAACCTTTTCTATTTGGATGTATGCATGATTGGGTGTATGTGCACATAATGATGTGTATGCACACATACATGCATACATACTTATCATGGTTATTGATACATTGGAGATGGGAATGCAAGACTCACATGGTATAAAATATCCATATATTTTTATTATTTGAGAAAAGAAAATGGATTAATTCATGGTTGATATTTATCTACACTTGACCACACTTCACCTAATTATTAACCATGGATTAATTTTCATTTGGCTTCTTAACTCAATGATAAAATATCTAGATATTTGTTTACCATGGTTGGGTGAGAGTATAACTCTCATATATATTTTCATTTCTCATTTTCTTTTTAGATTAATCACAAATAGAGCTCAAACATTTCCATCTCCTTCTTCTTCCTTGCTCTCTTGACTTTTCTATAGAGTGAGGAACACAAAAAGAAATGGTTTTTAAGTGAGCATACAAACCATATCACCATTCTACTTTAGTTTAGCCCACTAGATTAGAGTGTTTGCTTCATCTTCATGCTTGATCAAAGTAAAGCTAGGAGCTTGAGAAAAGGAGCCCCGGGTGGATCATCGTGGACAACGAAGGATTCTAGCGAACCGGTTCAAACTCAAGTTGTGCCAAGGAGTCTAGCAACGAGGTCTACAAAGGTTGTATTTTTCTCTACTTTGTGTTAGACACTTGTTATAGTATGTGATACTATGTTGTTACCCTAAACTTCTAGTTAGATTCATGGTTAGTTTGCTTAGCACCTCCCTAAAATTTTAAAGTTGCATGTGTGATGCTTCCAAACCCTAGGCATGGTGCTAAGGAAACCCAACAGTTGTATTAGAACCAAGCTAGAAATTCAGCCACGATGTTATAACTATTACGAAAACGAAAACAACTTCGCTTGAAACCCTAAAATGCTCTCTGTTGATTTTTTCAAAAGTCGTTTAAAAATTATTTTAGCAACTGCAGAAGCTTGCATGTGATGCAGTGAGAACACAGTGTAAAAACGTGGCAAATCCTTCGGTTTTGACCCGAGCAGAACCCCTATATGGCCGGTGAGCACGACCTCTGTCACTCCCCGCTTCCCAGAGTACGCTAAGTAGGCACGTGACATAGCCAATCATGCTACCTGTGGATATGAATTGTCCTTCCAAAGTTACATTGCGGCTGTAGAGATATCAAGAACAAAAATAAAACTATCTAATACATGTCCGTAAACCAAAATAAAAATGAGTCAAGAATAATAATGCGGAAGCAAAAGATCCAATACAAGAATAACTGGAATGTATGTCCCATACTGCGGGCTCACATCAGGAATAAAATGCTGAAAAGTAAAAGAACTAACTACTAAAGAATCCTCACTGCTCAGCCTGCTGGCTGAAATACTCCTGCTCGGACTGCAACAAAGGTACGGAATCTGGGCCATGCAAAACCCAGACGTCAGCGCGTCATAACATCAAGCAATAATAATGTAGCAAGACATGCAAATATAATCATGAGTTGTAAAGCAGGTGTAACAGCAATATAAATCAAGGCAGTGAAAAGCAGTGTACAGTGAGTAATTTAAACTGGTCTATTGGGTTGAATAGTCTCAAATATTTGAAATCAATTTGATGAATCATCGATGTAACTCAATAGTATCTCGAGCATGCCCGGGACCACGGTCTAAGACTCTCGGGCTGAAACCGAGACGTGCCGCTAGGCACTAAAAGGAAAAAGGGTAAAGACGAACGATGTCAGCAGCAGCATCCCGAGGCGGGCCTACCCTCAAAAACTGATCAGTATAAGCAAGCAACTGTCGAGTTACAAGTCAGGATTTCATCATTGATTTCCCCATACCCCCAAGTTATATGTGTTCAAGTCAGGTATTAAGTAATCAAGAACTAATGCCAACTCAGGATCAGGTAGGTGCAGGTTTGTCAGGAAAGACAACGGAAACGGTCCGTAGGGACTACATGTTAGGTTTGTTGGCATTAGACACAAGATCAGGTAACAGGTAAAGCCATGGTACATCAGGTCAAGTCGAGTAGTGTATTTAAATGCCATGTCATGTCAAGAGTGCACGGTACCATATCATATCAAGTAGGAAGTGCAACAGGTCATGTCAGGAAGCACAAAATATTATGTGGGTGCTCACAAATCAAACTAATATAAACATGGTTATAAATAAACAAGAATGAGTATTATCAGAACAATAAATTGGCACATGTAATATGATATGCAAATAGGTACAGATTACTACTTGGATGCACGGTTATCAGTTTGGGTTTAAGGGATAGTTTTAACATTTCACGAACACAGTATAGCAAATGTGGATGATAAAGTTATATTAATATGTACCAAAACAATCTAGAGATGAAATTGAATATGAATTAGACTAGATGTATGCAACCGGTCGTCCGATAGGGTATAAACTACAAAAGGGTATTACGGCTATGCAAACAATTGTGATTATGTGATCTAACATATAAATGTAGTTACTAGGTTTAGTAAACTAAATGCAACAGTTAGGTTTCAAGTTCTAGATTTGAAATAAGTAAACGGAACATCGTGCTGTTAACTTGGAACACGTGCATTTAGATTTGATCTATACATTTAATATTCAGATAAATAGTTAATAAACATATAGATAGCATGTAGCAAGTTTCACTTGCCTCGACGGATCGCGATACGGGAAACGGAACGTCTCACGTCGGCTAGAAAAGTCGTGACGCGCGCACGGTACACGGAAAGAGTCCAAACAACGCACGATAGGATCACACGGATCAGAAATGCCTGCGGGGTCGTCGTGATCGTCGCCGGCACGGTCGGATCCCGGCAATCAAGAAACACAGTGAACATTTTGATGAAAAGAGAATGCATGGAAGAAGAAGCAAGAAGAATGAAAGAGAACAGAGGGGATTGATGAAAGAACTTACTCACTGGACTGCAGGGGGTGACAGCGTCGTCGGTGAGTCGTCGACGGGGCTCTGACGATCAACAGAGGCACCCATTTTTTAACAGAAAAGAAAATTAAAATAAAGAAGACGAGAAAGAAGAAGAAGAGAAGGATGATAGAGAGAAAGGTTTCTCACTGGGGTTTGGGAGACGGCTGTGGTTCCAAAGGTGGCAGTCGTCGGCAAGGATCTCCGGCAAGAACGACGGCAAGGCAGTGCGCGTTCTAGGTTACAGGGAAGGCCTCGGGTGCTCGGGTGCTAGGGTTTGGTGTAGGTTGGGGTTTAGATGTAAGGTTCTGGCGTTGGAGGGAGAGCAGAGGAAAGGGAGGAGATGGCGATGGTGTCGGGAGATGGCCGGCGGCAATGGAACGATGGGTTCTTGGGTTCGCTGAAGGGTGTGTGTGCAGGGAAAAGAGACTCTGGAAGAAGAAAGAGAAGAAGAAGATGGAAAGGAGGAGAAGAGGAGATGCTGAGTCTCGGTTTGGGTTTGAGGAGGTGATGCAGTTAAGGTTAGGGTTTGCATGAGGCGATGGGTTTTAAAGAAGAGGAGACGCGGGGTTTTAGAGGAGGAAGAAGGGATAACGTAAAGGGAGGTGACCGGATGCGAGGCGCGGTGACGAGAATCGAGGAATACACAGTATTCGCGAGAGGTGAAAGAGTGGGCGCGAGAGGAGAGAGAAAGAGAGAGGGAGAGAGAGAGAGCTGCGCTCGCTAAGGGAGAGAGAGAAAGAAAGAGAGAGAGAGATCTGCGCTCGTGGGGCCCAGGTGCACGCAGAGGAAAGCTTTGATTGGCTGGAGGATTAAAATTTTGTTTGGAAAATAAGAAAAGATACTCTGATTGGTTGAGAAGTGAGATTAGATTAGGGAAAAGTATACAAAAGATTTTCTGGTTTAAGCAAATGTAATTTCGCTGGCTAGGAAAATTGTGATAGATTGAAAAAAATATTTTAGGCTGATTTAAAAGATTTAGAATAAATAGGATTTGGCGGGATGCAAAATATTTCAGAATTACGCCCGGGTTGGGTCCAAAATTTTGGATTTGAAATATGAAAATTACAAGCAATTTCCAAAAATTAAAATGAAGGATTTTGTAACAGGAATGTATACCCCCAAGAACGGACGCACGTACGTGCGCGTAGCCATCCAAACACGTCTGTTTCACCGAACGAGACGAGAACACAATGCAAGGACGCTACCACAGGGTTAGGGGTAATAACCAGGCCATATCATGTATTTTTAAATGACTTAAATTGTTATATGCAAAAAGTGTAAGGTTAGGGTATTCCACAATTAAGAGACAACAAGCTCACGCAAGCGGGTCGAATATAAAGTAACTACCATTCGCATCCACAAGGTAAATGAATTAAACACCACAAACCACACATACGGCAATATAAATTGGTTTAACAGAACTCGGTTGTTACAGCCTCCTTTGCTCCCTTTTGCCTCGTATTTCCACTATGGTCTGGTCTGTAGATTTTGGAGTTTCAGGCATTATTTGTTTAGGCCAAAATTTCATGTGATGCTAATTTTGCTTATGGGCTTATTCGGAGTGTTTTGTAGTCGTATGTTTTAACATTGTATTGGTAACTTGGACGGCGTTTAACTATTCAAACGAATATCACACACCACCTTATTACTCTCGCTGAAATTTTCCAAGTGTTGGAATTTTCCAAGTTAAAAATATTCGAATGGTTGTGCAAGTATTCCTATAGACCCTCCAGACGAACAAAACCCTAACTCGATTTTATGACCATGGAACCGCGGCGAAACCTTAGGGCTTGCCGTAGTCCTGTGGCGCCATAAGTGAGGCAAGGGTTGATCCTTCTATGGCTGGTCCATAGACACTGTAGCGCATTTTTGGGTATTTTAACTTTGCTCAAGTGTTGAGTGTTCATAACAGAATATTGCATTTTATACCGCCCATTCTTATGCTCGTGTGTTTATAGGTAGGTACTTTTAATCAGTGTTTGCTATATAATTGCAGAATACAGGTTCTCGGCTCTGAACAGTGAATATCATGGAAAAGTACGACAAATTCCGGATTACTGCCAACAACAGATAAAACACGGGTCTCCGCTCTCTATCCGTGTGTTGCCACATACCAGTTTAAGGGACAAGATGGCAAATCAATTGTCATGTCATGCACAAAGCTCTATGTCAACACAAAATCCAAGAAATCTACGCGGAGCTCGAGGAAATCATGGCAAAAGATCCACATCACATCACCTTTTTGTTCTACTAAAATTCTGGAATAATTGTGAAGAGTTTCTGAGAAAAGTCATATACCACACTGAATAGGAAAACAAACCAGGAAAAGTCACCAAAATTCATGGCCTAAATCCCTCTTATGGCCGCGGAACCGCGGCCTACCGTGGAACCGCGGCCTAAGCATGCTTAGGCCGCGGAACCGTGGCCGTATGGTGTTGACAGGTGCTCGTTTTTCAGGGGTAGTTATGTCTTTTTATGTAGGTTCTGAATGTTGACCTAGATTTCCAGCTCCCTGTCTATAAATACTCCAGAACTGAGCCAAGCCAAGGGTTCATTCTTTGTTCCTCTTTTGTAGTTTTTAATGTAGTTCTTCTTCTTCTTCTTCTTCATTCTTCCTCCATGGAAATGTAATGAGAGCATTGAGTGGATGTTAATGAAGATGAGGGTTTTTTATCTTTCTTGTTAGTTTAACTTCCCCTTGAGAATTTTGCTTCCTCTTGATCTTTCAACCTCTTCATTGAGCTTGAAAGGTTAAGGGTTTGTTATTGATCTCAAGGGTCGTATTTTCTTATGGAATTGGTTCTTCACTTCACATGAGTTCTTTACCCTTCTCTTAATCTTGCAACCTCTTAATTGAGCTTGCAAGTTTAAGGGTTGGCTATTGATCCCATGCTTGTCTTGAGTTCTAGTTTCTAGTTTCCTTTCTTGCTTTTTATTATATTGTAATTACTTTCTTGTATTTTTCATTCTTGTCTTTAATTACTTGCAATTTATTCCATGCACTTTAATTACTTGTTTGTAATCTTTTCTTTTCTTTGTTCTTTTCATTTTGTTCTCTCTTTTTGGTTCGTTTTTGTGAATGGTTGTAATTATCATTGTTAAGAATAAATACGGTATTGTAAGTTAAGATTTTCTTTTCTCATTTTCCTTTTCCCGTTATTTTCCATTGAACTCCGCCCAAACCATACGCAAGCGCTCCGTTAGGCACCCTACCCTGACAAGGTAACGGTGATTCCTAACCACGACCGGTTACGTTCGGTTTGGCCGGAGGCGAAAGCAAGAGACAAGAACGGAAGGACAAGGGTAAATAAGTCGTATTCCACGAATACCGCGCTTAAATCCCCTAATCCACGTTGTTGCCGATTGCTCTAGCTTCAATTGGTCAAGACTCGGCTCAAAGGTTTTGAGTACGGATTTCTTTAGCTTACAATCTCGTATCTTTTTCTTAACAACTTTATACTTGCAAATAAAACACATAGGTTAGACTGAACAAACACATACAAATTCTTTATTGACTCGTCTAAGACAAGAAAGGACATACAACCATCTCCCTGTGGATCGACCCGTGCTCAACCGGCTAGCTGCATAGCGACACCGTCTTGATCGCGGTTATACTTTAGAACTTTGAACATCCGACACGCCAAAAGCGTGCGATCAAATGGCGCCGTTGCCGGGGAGACGGTAGCGTATTTTCTTTCTTGTTATTCGGGTTAATATTCTTTTCGTATATATTTATAAGAAAAATCTTTTTGTTATTTTTGATCATTTTTGTGGGCAAGAGTGCAGATTTTTGCGGATTTGCAAACTGCGATTGTAGGGAGCAAAGTGTACGTTCAAGGCTAAGGTGATTGCAAAGTACAGTGCCAAAGATCCGGGTAGTTTGACCCGCGCAAGCGAACTTTTCAAGCTTACCGGATTTGATTCAACGGGGGTTTCCTAACCCAAAACTTAACGGTACGTACTTTACTAACACCTTCTTCTCAAATCCGACGCTTCCAATATACTATTCTTTGTAGGATTCTTTGCAAGTTCGCTAGCAAACGCTAAAAAAATTGACTAACCCGTATTTGTTGCAGTGCCGTGCTTAAACTAAAAAACGATTGTTTGATTCTTTATAGAATTTTTTTGAATTGCGCATTGCATACATTAATACGGACTTAAGGGCAAGCGAACCCCACAACATACGGTAAAGGATTTCATCACCTTTTCCGTGGCCCACAAATCACGAACTTAAGCATAACGTTTTACCCGCACAAAATTTAAAAGAAATTAGACTTTAAGCCTTAAGGACTTCGCGCTCACTAGGAGAAGTTAACCGTGTTTAGAACCTCGCTTAACGGTATATTGTTTACGGGGTGTCTAGGAAAGTGTTAACGGCGAAACCGCCAAAAGAGAAAGGGTTATTTAATTAAGAAACTTCGTGAAAGCGTTGGAAAACCTCCCCTTATCTCTGCACTTACCTGGCCTCGTGATCAGTGTATCTTGAGCCCGTTTCTCGACACAGTTTTACTTCGACAATCAAGTTCTGGAGCAGGTCTAGTTGACCTAGGTGAACCCTAGAACGATTAGGTGTGTGGTATTTTTGTGTCGTGATTGTTTTGGTCCAGATTCTTTTCTTTTTTTTATATATATTTCATTCTTTTGTTTATAACTAACTAAAAAATAAATAAATATAAAAAAAAATCCACATTCTTTTTCCCTCCTTTTCACTTCCTTTCTTTCTTTCTCTCTTCATATCATGGGTACCCCACCGTGAAAAACTCTTGCCGAACTTTGGTACCCACAACCAGACATAACTTCCTACGGTTCTTGCTTTGGCCGAACTTCGAACGACCCCTCCATGCCCAAAATTTCATTGAGAGATCGGATAGACGCGTCTAGGACAAACAATTTGACTCCGCAATCCACTTCGTATCAACCATTTCATACATTCACCCCTTCTTACGTTGATACCCCTTCTTCGAGTCATGTTGCAACTCCAAGACCTATGTCTATTGCAGAACGTATTGAATAATCTCGTAGCCGATCTTTCACTCCTTTCACTACTTCAAATTCTTGGGATCAACAATTCCATTCACCTTCCTATCCAAATGTTGATCCTGCTCCTGTCCAGCCATTCAATTCCTACCAATCCTACCCTACTTTTGCACCTTCCCTAGACATTGCATCAGAACCGCCATTTGGGAGTTTTCAGTATCCAAACAACTTTGAATCTTTTACTGAAACCCCTTCACAACCAATGTCTAGTCTAGAACAGTCGTTGGAAGACTTTAGGGTAGCATCAAGCCAACAGATGATAGATTTGAATGCGTCCATGGCCGCTCCCGTACAACATACTGACCCGGTAGCTAGTTTTCAACTAGCTCCTAATTTTCAATGTATGATGAGGCGGCAGGACAGGCTGTAAATTTGAGTGGAGAGAGTGAGCTCTACCCCCTTCCGAATCAAGCCTACCCGGTCCAAATTGAATCCCACGACTCCTGTTTTGAAAGTCTATCGAGTATCCCACATGATTTATCAATTGAAGATAGAATGATGAATGAGTTGTGCGACTTTGTAGTGTTTGATTTACCCGATTGTGAAGGGACCTTGCCAAGTGAAACCAATCCCAAACCTTTTGACCTCTACACCTCCACTCTAGAACCTGAATTGATTGATATCCATGCTGTTGATGAGGTGTCTGAGAATATTGATTTTCATTTGATTGAGGATATTGATGCGGGGAATAATTTGGATGATGAACGCATAGATTTGGCTGAGTTTTTCTCTTCAAATCATCATCCCGAGTCATTAAATGTTTTTTCCGAACCATATATGCGTCTGGATTTTGATAATAAATGCATGGATGAGATAAATTTTGAGGAGAATATTGAGGATAATACTGAGGATGAAACAGTTTTAATTGATGAGTCGGATTTTCCAATTCATCATTTCCCTTCCACTGACTGTGTACACCCTCCTGAACCTTTAACCGATAACCTTCCTCAATCACTTCCCCCCACCCTTTCCATCGTTCCGACTATGCAAGAAACCGTCTCACTTTCATTTCGTATGTCTGGTTTACCAAGTTCGGCGTACCCATGGTTTCTCACGAATCTTGAGGGATTTGACCCCATTTCTCGACGGATAAATATATTAGCACAATCGCTTTTCACACATCGGTCATCACAAATTGTGCTAATCTATTTACTCCATTTGCACCCTCAAGTTCGTATTCCACTTCTTTTTCCCTTCCGCCATTCTTCTTCCTCTCATATACCGAGACCGTATCCCGCTTCTCTCCGCATATGGTCTCGCGTATTCTCCATCTCTTTTCTCTACGCCTTCTTTCACTAGCCACTGCTTTATCACGATAAGATCTTTGAATGGTTGGTGCTCACTTTTGGCCTTTGTAAGGCCTTATATAGCTTGATACTATTCTCTTTCCCCCCTAATCCTGAACTTCAATGCTTAACAGTGGAAACACTGTTTTACTTAAGTTTGGGGGGGACTCCTTTTTTGTATATATTTTTGTTTTCCTTTTTGTTTTGTATATAATTTGTTTTTAGGGGGAGCGCCGACAATTTTGACCCTCTTGGTATAGCCTGACAGTGAGGGCACTGTCGAGTTTAAGTTTGGGGGTGTGCTCGGTAAGTTTTCTTCCTTCGCATTCATTTGTACATTTTGCATTTGCATACCCTATTAAAAACCCACAAAAATTGAAAATTTTCCAAAAAATATAAAAACTTTTTCGTCAAGTTAGCTAATAGGGTAACTTAGATTTTTATTCTGAAAGTTTAGTTGATATGTTAGAAATAACTAAATTCTAGACTTAGGAATTGAAAATCCTTAAAATAACCCTCATTCTGTCTAACTTTGGTAAGTATACGTCCTTACAGTTTTTTGAGTTCAGTTCTTGAGTTAAGTCAAGATAAAGGGAAAGTATTGAAGCTTTACTGGAGGATAAGTCTGAAAAATAGTTTCTTTTCTTGAGTTCAAATTTAGAAAGTATATACCCTACAAACTGCACTTACACGCACCTTGAAACTTGGGATAGTAGAGGATACCTAGAAATACTCTTGCCTAAAAGCCTAGTATGAAAGAAAAAACGGTATTTAAAGCTAAACACCAAAAGAGCATTATTGAAAAATATATCCGGTCTTGAAAAAGAAAAAGAAAAAAAACGGGAAAAAGAAAAAATAGAATAAAGTCAAGACCTGGAAACTGCTATTTACGCTTTAAAGTTCACACATTCAGTAATCGGTTGTTAGTACCTCAAGAAGCATTAATAGTCGCATGAAAGGTGTGTGAGCAAATCCGTCCGTCCTTAATGAAAAGAAGTAGTATTTGGTATTAGGGCAAGGGTATTATAGCTTGAATTGAATTCTTGAGAGTAGGGGTGCAAATATACACACACGTAGGGGTATACAATCGATGTTTGGATAAAAAATAGAAATAAAGAATAAGACTTGGGTTTTCTGTAAAGTTGATAAAAATCCCTGATTTGAGGCCGCACTTTAGAAGGAAAACTCAGGAGAACCAAGGTTAAATAGATAAGAGGTGTGAAAAATAAGGGTTGAATATTTCTAACTTAGGATAATAGAGTTTCTAATGTGAATACTAAACTGTAGGGGTAGGATCATTGTTAACTTATGACACTAGCTTGACGGGATTTTGTGGGTAGTATACGCTGAAAACCCTCAGGAGACAACACTCCTCCTACTAGGGACACCTAGAGGTTTAACGGCTTGTTACACGTGCTCAGTGCAATCGCGTTCCCTGCGAAAGTGCGGTTAGGATTTTATTTTTGTGAATAATTGGTTTTGCTCGGGACGAGCAAAAGTTAAGTTTGGGGTATTTGTTCATAACAGAATATTGCATTTTATACCGCCCATTCTTATGCTCGTGTGTTTATAGGTAGGTACTTTTAATCAGTGTTTGCTACATAATTGCATAATACAGGTTCTCGGCTCTGAACAGTGAATATCATGGAAAAGTACGACAAATTCCGGATTACTGCCAACAACAGATAAAACACGGGTCGCCGCTCTCTATCCGTGTGTTGCCACATACCAGTTTAAGGGACAAGATGGTAAATCAATTGTCATGTCATGCACAAAGCTCTATGTCAACACAAAATCCAAGAAATCTACGCGGAGCTCGAGGAAATCATGGCAAAAGATCCACATCACATCACCTTTTTGTTCTACTAAAATTCTGGAATAATTGTGAAGAGTTTCTGAGAAAAGTCATATACCACACTGAAGAGGAAAACAAACCAGGAAAAGTCACCAAAATTCATGGCCCAAATCCCTCTTATGGCCGCGGAACCGCGGCCTAAGCATGCTTAGGCCGCGGAACCGCGGCCGTATGGTGTCGACAGGTGCTCGTTTTTCAGGGGTAGTTAGGTCTTTTTATGTAGGTTCTGAATGTTGCCCTAGATTTCCAGCTCCCTGCCTATAAATACTCCAGAACTGAGCCAAGCCAAGGGTTCATTCTTTGTTCCTCTTTTGTAGTTTTTAGTGTAGTTCTTCTTCTTCTTCATTCTTCCTCCATGGAAATGTAGTGAGAGTATTGAGTGGATGTTAATGAAGATGAGGGTTTTTTATCTTTCTTGTTAGTTTAACTTCCCCTTGAGATTTTTGCTTCCTCTTGATCTTTCAACCTCTTCATTGAGCTTGAAAGGTTAAGGGTTTGTTATTGATCTCAAGGGTCGTATTTTCTTATGGAATTGGTTCTTCACTTCACATGAGTTCTTTACCCTTCTCTTGATCTTGCAACCTCTTAATTGAGCTTGCAAGTTTAAGGGTTGGCTATTGATCCCATGCTTGTCTTGAGTTCTAGTTTCTAGTTTCCTTTCTTGATTTTTATTATCTTGTAATTACTTTCTTGCATTTTTCATTCTTGTCTTTAATTACTTGCAATTTATTCCATGCACTTTAATTACTTGTTTGTAATCTTTTCTTTTCTTTGTTCTTTTCTTTTTGTTCTCTCTTTTTGGTTCGTTTTTGTGAATGGTTGTAATTATCATTGTTAAGAATAAATACGGTATTGTAAGTTAAGATTTTCTTTTCTCATTTTCCTTTTCCCGTTATTTTCCATTGAACTCCGCCCAAACCATACGCAAGCGCTCCGTTAGGCACCCTACCCTGACAAGGTAACGGTGATTCCAAACCACGACCGGTTACGTTCGGTTTGGCCGGAGGCGAAAGCAAGAGACAAGAACGGAAGGACAAGGGTAAATAAGCCGTATTCCACGAATACCGCGCTTAAATCCCCTAATCCACGTTGTTGCCGATTGCTCTAGCTTCAATTGGTCAAGACTCGGCTCAAAGGTTTTGAGTACGGATTTCTTTAGCTTACAATCTCGTATCTTTTTCTTAACAACTTTATACTTGCAAATAAAATACATAGGTTAGACTGAACAAACACATACAAATTCTTTATTGACTCGTCTAAGACAAGAAAGGACATACAACCATCTCCCTGTGGATCGACCCGTGCTCAACCGGCTAGCTGCATAGCGACACCGTCTTAATCGCGGTTATACTTTAGAACTTTGAACATCCGACATGCCAAAAGCGTGCGATCATTGATCTCTCTCGGGGTAATTTTTGGGTGTTTGTTGATTCGATCGAAGGGTTTAACATCGTCTAGCTGTACATGATACTTATTTCTGTGACCGTAAGCGTAGTATGTGGAGTATCGCCGGTTTCGTTGCTATATGTCAACGACAATTGGGATACGCATACTTGCTTACGTTGATGACATGTGATGTTATGTGTTGCTGTGACATGATGTATAGGATCGTCGTGAATGAATGGCCGGGGGTTTTATGTGAGATGAGAGTTTTCTTTTTCATTCATGTAAAATTCATTGTATGTAATATTATTTTATTGGGGCACATCCGGATTGAGGATGATGTTACCTATGATGTATATTATTTACTTTTCCGCATTAGGATAGACCCAAGGTAGGGAGTACAAGTGACCGGGTTCTAGAGTCCAGTGGGAGGCCATCTCGAGGAGTCGAGACCGGGTCTCCTAACTCTAGAATTGGTAGGGTCGCTTGCCGCTCTCGTAGGGGTCTAGGGTGTGGGATTGGCTATTCATCACGATCATGGAACCCGTATTTTCTATCGTTGGCTAAATATAAAATACGGAATTCCCAGTATATCCTATATATTCATTTATGTGCTTCTGCTGTTGATATTCTGTGATGAGATCACTTTATATGATGAGACGAATGGTATTATTATTATATAAATGATATATAATAAGCGTTGCTTATGTTTTACATTCACGCTAGTCCCGCCCCGCTATGTCGTTAGTTAAGTAACCTAACGGTGCATAACGGGACACTGTAGCGAATGCGAATGGCATAAGCGTACGTTATATTTTCGTTTCTTTTCTGTAATAGCTTAAGGACTTAAATGATGGGGACTACACTAATATGATTAATGTAAAGGAAAATAAACCTAAAAGATGTTGTAGAATCGAATTTGAAACCCACTCGGCATTTTACGAAAAAGCTACATTTTAAAATTGCGGAGCTTAAGCCACTCCTTTTGAAAACCATTTGATTCTATAACGATATCAAGTTCAAAGCGTTAAAAGTTTTCTTAAAAACTATTCGCAGCCCTCCGTCATTTTAGGAAGTAGAGTACTTAGTATTCGTGCTACGTATTTTGACTATAGTTAAGGCGTAGTGTACGGTAGCTAAGTGATGTCTTCCTACACCGCATATGATACGATTAGTTAGGATATTCATATGATTATGTTGACTATAGTTAAGGGTCATATGGGTGGGTCTAGTTAATCACAAAATGACGGGAAGAACTTGACTAGTACTTATGATTTGTTGACTATAGTTAAGGTCATGAGTCCTAAGGGTAAAAACCATATCGGGAGTTTCAAGAGTTGAAATTTGCAATGAGATTGCATACCTTCCATATGATGGTTGGATCCCGATCCCACTGTGAGCAAGAGTTGCTCCCAGGAGAGTTTTGCACTTTACAATTAGCTAACTCATTAAGTGTCTAGAAAGGTGTCTACGAGGCTATGCCTCTGAGAAAACGAGGTTTATTTTAATTAGGTCCGTGAGAAAGCACGGAGAACCTCCCTCAAAGTACCGGCACTGGCCTGGCTGAACGGTTAGCGAAGTTGTAGAATGCAATTAATCCTGGCTAATTTTCTTTTTAAGGTTTGAGGGAAAATTTGACAAAAACAATGGGAAACATCGATTAGATAAGATAATGACCAATCTGATCATTGCAAGAGCTTTCGCTGAGTGTATTCTATTCTCTCTCTTAATGGCAGATACCAATGACAGGACTTAAGCTTCTACTAGAGAAAAATAAACTGAATGGGACCAATTATAAAGACTGGCTGAGGAACATTAACATTGCCCTAACTTATGATAAGGTATCATATGTCCTTACAGCCCTACCCCCACCCGTCCCAGGCCCTAAATCTTCAGTTGCGGATAGGGAAATCCGCAAGACATGGGATACTGACTGTGCTACAACCAAATGCCTCGCGCTTGCATCGATGGATAACACACATCAAAAGCAGCACGAGCAGATGGATGTTCAATCCATCTTTCTCCATACAAAAGAGTTGTATGGGGAGCAATCTCGTGTCCTACGATACGAAGCATCGCGAAAGTTGTTTCAGATGCGGAAGGCTCCTGGCACACCAGTAAGTGACCACGTTTTGAAGATGATAGCTCTTATTGAAGATCTTGAGGACCTCGGATGGACTATGGAGAACGAGCAATATATTGATATTGTTCTACAGTCTCTCCCCCCTGCCTTTGCTCAATTTGTAGTAAACTTCAGCATGCACAACATAGAGAAGTCACTACCTGAACTTCTCAATATGTTGAGAAGTGCAGAGAGCATGCTCAAAGCAGTGAAGACTCCCGCTTTGATTGCTGGGACATCTTCCTCCTCTCGCCCAAAGGCCAAGGGAAAAATGAAGAAGAAACCCACCAAACCTAGAGGTGGAGTTAAAAAGGCTAAAGGGAAAGACAAGTCCACGGCTGGGGAATCGGGGAAAGGGGAATGTTATTACTGCCACAAAGCAGGACACTGGAAGCGCAACTGTGCTGAGTACCTGATCTCAAGAAGAAGAAGTATGGTGATGCTTCCGCTTCAGGTGTGTTTGTGACAAAAAACTGTTTTTCTATAAACTCTACTTCCTGGGTATTAGATACCGGTTCAGGTTCTCACATATGCAATTCCATGCAGGGGATGAGAAGTAGCAGAGTTTTGAAGACGGGTGACCATACTCTCCGGGTTGGAAATGGTTCCAATGTACATGTGGTTTCAGTGGGAGAGTATCACCTGGGGTTGCCATCAGGATGTATATTGGTTTTGAACCTATGTTATTATGTACCTAGTATACTTTGTAATATAATATCTGTTTCTTTGTTAGACAATGAAGGATATCATTTTGTATTGCAGAATAATGTTATGAACATTAACCTGAATCAAATGTTTGTTGGGTATGGTACACTTAATAACGGGATATACATCCTAAATCAACACACAGTTTTAAGCATACAACATACTAATAAAAGAAAATTTTCAGAAATAAATGAAAATTTTCTTTGGCACTGTAGACTTGGTCATATTAACAAAACAAGACTAAACAAGCTACATAAAGATGGATATTAGAATCACTTTGAATATAAATCTTATGCAACTTGCCAGTCTTTTGTCAAGGGTAAAACGACCAAAACTCCGTTT
Organism: Agapanthus africanus; assembly: GCA_030015575.1. NCBI lineage: Eukaryota > Viridiplantae > Streptophyta > Magnoliopsida > Asparagales > Amaryllidaceae > Agapanthus > Agapanthus africanus. The sequence goes on from JASDDO010000022.1 coordinate 469,176,472, forward strand.
ACAGGATACGGAAAAAGAGCTTCTGAGCTCTTAGGCCTCATACATAATGATGTATGCAGGCCAATGTCTACACAGGCTAGAGGCGGTTTTTTTTACTTCATAACTTTTACTGATGATTTCTCAAGATTCGGTCATGTATTTTTATTGAAGCATAAGTCTGAAGCTTTCGAGAAATTCAAGGAATACAAACTTGAAGTAGAAAAACAAACAGGTTTGAGCATCAAGATACTTCGATCGGATCGAGGTGGAGAGTATCTCAGCACAGAGTTTTCAGACTTTCTAAAAGAGAATGGGATTCTCTCTTAGCTCACTCCTCCTTACACACCACAGCACAACGGTGTGTCAGAATGATGGAACCGCACCCTATTAGATATGGTACGTTCCATGATGAGTGATGCTGAGTTACCTGTCTTATTTTGGGGGCATGCATTGAAGACTGCAGCGTTTCTGTTGAAAAATGTTCTAACCAAGACCGTGTCTACCGCTCCATATGAGATATGGTATGGGAAGAGACCATATCTTAAACGAGTTAAGATTTGGGGTTGTCCGGCTTTTGTCAAAAAGAAGAATCCAGACAAACTCGAGACACGATCGGTCAAATGTATATTTGTGGGATATCCAAAACATTCATTTGGTTATCTTTTCTACCACAAGAAGGAACAAAAGGTGTTTGTTTCTCAGTATGCCACATTTTTAGAAAATAAGATTTTTCCAAATGACATTGATGGCAATATGGTGGATCTAGAAGAGGTTCTAGAGACACAAGTTACAAATGACGACTTGGTTAAACCCAATGTTGCAACGGAAACTAATGAACCTTAGCCACTCTGTAGATCTAGTAGGACTACTCACCCACCATAGAGGTACTACGGTTTTCTCATTGATGGTGATAGAGAAGATTGCATCATGGATGATGATGATCCTACTAGTTTTCAGCAAGCTATCATGAGTGGTGACTCTGTGAAGTGGCTGGATGCCATGAGATCCAAAATGGAGTCTATGTACACCAACAAAGTATGGACTTTGGACGTTGTACCCCTTGGGATAAAACCTATAGGGTGCAAATGGATCTTTAAAAGAAAGATTGGTGTAGATGTGCAGGTGGAGACCTATAAGGCAAGACTTGTGGCGAAAGGATTTCGTCAAAAACCAGGTCTGGACTATAACGAAACTTTTTCTCCCGTAGCCATGCTTCCATTCGGATCCTACTTGCTATTGCTGCTCACTACGATTATGAAATCTGGCAGATGGATGTTAAAACTGCATTTCTAAATGGTGATTTAGAAGAATGCGTTTATATGGATCAGCCAGAGGGCTTCGTTGACAGTGGGAGCAGCGGGAAAGCATGTAGATTGCTTAAATCCATTTATGAATTAAAGCAGGCATCTCGGAGTTGGAACATCTGTTTTGATGATATTATCAAAGAGTTTGATTTCATCAAAAATCCAGATGAACCTTGTGTTTATAAGAAAATTGTAGGGAGTACTGTCACATTCCTCGTATTGTACGTGGATGACATTCTTCTAATAGGAAGCGATGTTCCTATGCTACAATCGGTCAAATCATTCTTATCACAATGGTTCTCCATGAAGGACCTGGGTGATGCCATGTACATATTGGGCATTCGGATCTATAGGGATAGATCCAAAAGGTTATTGGGATTGTCCCAAACCAGGTACATCAACACCATCCTAAAAAGGTTTAGTATGGAAGACTCCAAGCGGGGTGCCTTACCCATTTGCCATGGAGTCACTCTCTCTAAGGACTTTTGCCCAAAAACTGATGAAGAGAGAGCTCGCATGAGCATTATTCCCTACGTTTCAGCCTAGGATCAATAATGTATGCGATGTTGTGTACACGCCCTGATATAGCTTATGCACTAGGTGTGGTAAGCAGGTATCGGTCAAACCCAGGGGAGAATCACTGGACAGCTGTGAAGAACATTCTTAAGTACTTGCGAAGGACTAAAGAATTGTTCTTGGTGTATGGTAATGGAGATCTCCAAATGGAGGCCTTTACCGATTCGAGCTTCCAGAGTGATAAGGACGACAGCAAATTTATCTCTGGGTTTGTATTTGCCCTCAATAGAGGGGCAGTATGTTGGAAGAGTTCCAAACAGGATACCGTTGCAGACTCTACGATGGAAGCTAAGTACATTGCTTCAAATGATGCCGCCAAGGAAGTCGTCTGGATGAGGAAGTTCATCTCGGAGCTAGGAGTAGTTCCAACCATTATTGATCAAATACCTTTGTATTGTGACAATAATGGGGCTATGGTATTAGCCAAGTATCCCATGTCCCATCAGCGATCCAGACACATCCTGAGGAGATTTCATCTGATCCGGAAGATAGTTGATCGCCACGAGATCGAAATTCGGAGAGTAGATACAAAGAATAACACCGCGGATCAACTCACCAAGGCCCTCCCTCAGCCGCAGCATGAGCGGATTTTTGAGATGTTGGGTATGAGATACGCCAATAATTGGCCATAGTGTAAGTGGGAGATTGTTGGATATATGTATGCTCTAGAGGCCATTATTTGATAGTGGATGTATTTATACATGTATATATATTTAGAGGACATTCTTGCTCGACATGATAGTATGCTATCTGGTTACTCTTTATCTTGACATGTTCACTTGATCATGCTTTTATGATCCCATATCCATTGGTGTTTGACACCAAGATTGTATACGGGTGCTCAGTGGAGACTGGGTACACTGGACGGACTCACCGAGAACTCCTATATGGTATTATATCTATCGTCGGATAGCAGTTCCCAGGTATACTGGTACAGGTTAGTCTGTAGACCGGAGATCGTCATAGAGTCTTGTGTGTTCTCCTACTGTACTTTGATTTCCACCCTACCACGGCTCTACTGAGTCGTGAAAACAAGTGGCCTTTGGATACAGTCCCGAGACACGTGGAGGCAATGAGTGATAGGAGGGGTTTCGTCTCTCCCGGTATTGGGGGTTGATGTTGCGCAGTGCTCGATTGGCTATATTAGCAAGTCCCTGGCCAGGGCTGATGAGATTTACTGATAAGTGTTATCAGTAGTTTCTTGATCTGTTATAGGCCGTACATCGGCATGACTTATTGTGTTATTGGGGTCGACGATGCCATCCCTAGACTCGATATGCAGCATATCTGACGAAGAGACCGGACTGTACGGTAAGTGTTACCGATTGGCTCGACAGGAGTTTTGACAGGTTCGCTTGTTTTTCTTCTGCTCGCTCAATACCCGGGTGGCCGTTACGTTTAGCTGACCGCTTGCGGCTTGTGGGTGTTTGATATGATCATCGCCTACTGCCGGCGTATTGACGAGTCTTAGATTGTCACAAAGGGGTTACCTTGCTCAGGCGAAAAGATGTGGGGTGCATATGGTGATATGCGCGGATGCTTGATTAAATGCGTGTATACAATTCCGCATTGTAATCTGGCGTTTTCTATTAGTCGGGTCGTATGTGATATGACCGGTTTATTAAATCAATTGTTGATTTGATATTGTGACCACTAGATTTCACTTGAAACCTTTTCTATTTGGATGTATGCATAATTGGGTGTATGTGAACATAGTGATGTGTATGCACACATACATGCATACATACTTATCATGGTTGTTGATACATTGGAGATGGGAATGCAAGACTCACATGGTATAAAATATCCATATATTTTTATTATTTGAGAAAAGAAAATGGATTAATTCATGGTTGATATTTATCTACACTTGACCACACTTCACTTAATTATTAACCATGGATTAATTTTCATTTGGCTTCTTAACTCAATGATAAAATATTTAGATATTTGTTTACCATGGTTGGGTGAGAGTATGACTCTCATATATATTTTTATTTCTCATTTTCTTTTTAGATTAATCACAAATAGAGCTCAAACATTTCTATCTCCTTCTTCTTCCTTGCTCTCTTGACTTTTCTATAGAGTGAGGAACACAAAAAGAAAGGGGTGTTAAATGAGCATACAAACCACATCACCATTCTACTTTAGTTTAGCCCACTGGATTAGAATGTTTGCTTCATCTTCATCCTTGATCAATGTAAAGGTAGGAGCTTGAGAAAAGGAGCCCCGGGTGGATCGTCGTGGACAACGAAGGATTCTAACGAACCAGTTCAAACTCAAGTTGTGCCAAGGAGTTTAGCAAGGAGGTTTACAAAGGTTGTATTTTTCTCTACTTTGTGTTAGACACTTGTTATAGTATGTGATACTATGTTGTTACCCTAAACTTCTAGTTAGATTCATAGTTAGTTTGCTTAGCACCTCCATAAAATTTTAAAGTTGCATGTGTGATGCTTCCAAACCCTAGGCATGGTGCTAAGGAAACCCAACAATGTGATCTTATATACCTATATCATATTATCAAGCCAATATATATTCATTAGTGTCAACTTTTATCATATCATATCTTACTAAATCCTATAATCATGTTATCTTAAGTTCGTAGCATAACCTTTATCAAATTATAATTTATATCACAATCATCCATATCAATGGTTGCGGGGGTGCTATACGCCATTCACCCGACTTCCCCCATAGATATAAATCTACTCACCTGCTAAACTCCTCGCTTAGCCGAAGTCGATGTGCTTCGTCGTCTCGGAAGTCCACGCGAAGGTACCTACAATCAATACACAATCACAATACTATCAAATCCAATATCCGTAAACCGATACGTCACACGAATTGCTTATAGGTTAGAACCTATAGCTTACACATGCAAAAACAACCAAACAACCCTTGTCATTGACGTAAAAACGTTCAACGACCAATTCAAATCCAAATACCAAAACCACGAATTCAAATATCATTAAAACATAGCAAAAACACTCTCAAGTAGCTCCCAGATTTTGGCTCGGGTCAATTAGGACTAAACAACCAAGTATAGGGGATAAGTTATAGGGTAAGTGAGCTACAGGCAAAACCACATCACCATAGTAAATAGGGGGTCCGGAGAGATGCCCTCAAAATCCGGCGCCGCCGGTCAAAGTAGGCCAAAACGTGCTCGTACTTCGGTGGTGGTCTTCTAGTGGTTTATCTAGGTCAATGGACTTGTTTGATTTTCTCATAAACGTCTCAGATAGCTCCAGATACCATGTAGGCCTCTGGGTTTCATAAAAAACGACACGGGAAAATTCTAACTTCGTGTTTTGGGTTCTATTCTCATCTCCAGACCAGGAAATCAATCTCTAAGGTCTTACAAACACTCACTACACCTCAATTAACCACATAACAGCAACTTATAAATTCCAAGATCACATAACTCACTAAATCGATTTCTAAACTAAACTAGGATATATAAACACAAATACTAATCTAAAGTGAAGGGATTATCTCAATTTGGCAACTTAGGAAAATTCTTGAGTTGCCCAAAGTCTTCAAAATCCATACTTGATCGGTTCAAAGGGTTTAGAATAGGTTTATGCGTGTTTTATGTAAAGGTGTCATGAGGTTTTGAGAAGGATTTGAGATGGTGCATGGAGGTAGTGAGGTGAAGAAGCATGAAGGAATGGAGATGAAGAAGAGAAGAAGCAATGGGGATGAAGGAATATGGCAGCAAAGTCATACCTTCTCTCTTCTTAAGCTCACCCTCTCACTCACCAAGTTTCCCCTACACTCACTCTCCCAATAAATATCTCTTTTGTTTCACACTCTTTAACTCTCTTTTCCTTTTTTTTCTTTTCTTTTCTCATTCTCATAAAACTCCCAAGTCACAAACACAAACACAATGACAATGAATAACATGCACATGACATGGTGCACTAGCCATGGAAAAATGTAAAAATACAGATTTGGCCAATTCACGATTAGTAGTGCACTAATCGATTTTAATCTAAATTTTCATATAATTATTTATCAAAATGCCAAAATCCGATAAATATCATTATAATAAATAAATCATTTTAATCTCCACTTATATTCCAAATATTGGTATATACTTATACCATTTTACGAAAACCCCTATTCGCAAATCGAATAGTTTTCGTGAAATATATTATTTTAATATTAAATTCCCAAAAATAATATTTTATATTTCAAAAATGATACAGAAACACATGCACATATTGAGGTAGAAACAAACCAGATAGCATACTACCATTCCGAGCAAGACTGTTACTATATCCGTGTATATCCCAAGCTTCCAATATGTAATAAACAAACCAGTATAATACAATAATGGCCTCTAGGGCACATAACACTAACACTTACGACTTACAAAAGAAAACACAACTTAGGAGTCATCACGATTCCTAAGGAGAAAATACACCTGCGAGATCCTCTCGACTCGTAGGGAGAAATATCTTTATGAGACCCTTATGGCTCATAAAGCCTAAAATTCTTAGTTGGCAGGGATTTAAACATGTCTTCTTAGCCATCTTTGTCCAAATAGACAACGGCAGATGATGAGTCGCTCCTGACGATATTGAGTTGTAGCAATACCGATGCCGAATAAGGTATCAGACCCCAAGTTTTCAACTCACAACAAAACCAAAGAGTAAAAAAAGCCGAAATGATTGGGCACCGCGATAAAATAGCCAAAATTATTGGGTAATCGCGACTTTCGCGATATGAAAAGCTGAAATGATAGAGCAATCGCGAATTAAAAAATATAATAAATAATATATATGCGTTATGCCTTACGACTAATCACCCTAGACTATCGTATACAATCCACAGGCATAAACGAATGAAGATAAGCGACGTGTTTCGTCGAATGCTACCAAGTAAGGAACGTTTCAGCGAAGGTTCGAGTATCAGTGATGTCATATAAGCCCAAAAACTACCGAGAGCTATTTCATCCCCCCAAAGGATTTAGTAGCAACTTCTCAAGCAAATCAAAGTGGAGTAACGACATATTCTTAACTCCAAGTCTTGATGGCACTCCATACATGCCTAAAGACCATTGGATGTCATCTCATCTCAGAAAGGTGTGGCCATGACTCCTTTGGGGCTCCAAATAGAGCCTAACCTCAAGGTAAAGCGCCATGGTAATCCCTAACGCCGAATCTTCTGATGGTAATGTGGATATTCCAGCTTAAGAAGATTACTTGAAGATGTCGTGGCCAGTCTCAGAAGGGATCAGAGATACGACAAACGCGTGGCTACTCAGGTCGCAATCCGAGGGACACAAACCGAGAAGAAGTCGCCTAACACAACGGTGCGACGGACTACACCCAGTACCACAAACCTAACGGACTCCTATACTATAAGGGGTTATGTATGTTTGACATTAGGCTGAGTTTATTTACACTTAAAGGAAAGATAAACTGAATGCTTCGGAACGAGTAAATAAACCAAGGTAAGCCATTTCAGCGCAAAAAATGCGGATATAAAAGAAAAAATGTGCTTTCCATTCATACGTCAAAAGTGGATTACAGACTACCAACTAAGAATAAGTATAGAAAAGAAAAGGACAAACAAATGCAAACGCTACAACATCACCCAAAGTCTAGAGAGGCAGGATACTAGCATTAGTACATGGGTTCTGGAATTCAAAAATAAGGTCTTGCAAGGCATCCCAGGTAGCATCCTCCATCTTCATGTGCTTCCTTTCACGAACACAAGCATCGGGGTCACTATTGATATCCTCTGCCCTCGCATATGAGGAAATAATCATATTTTGCTGATAAATTCGGTACAAGACATCGATTGAATGGTCCCTCCGGTTCTTAGAAATCAGACCCATTAAATAGACCGAGTGCACTTTATCTTCAGCCTGATCTAGTGCATGAAGCGGCATTGCCCCAAAAAGCCTGGGTGTAGCGCTCCAGATCGCGATAAAGATCATCTGTAAAAGAGAAGACCGACGAGGAAGCAACCGCCCGCAATAAGCCTCGAAGCGACGGAGTGTGGCCTTACATTGAGAGTCGGTATAGCTAGGCTCATAAAAGCGGATATTAGCGTGAGAAACGATGTCCCTGATGGTATACAAATGACCATCCATTATACCTGAAAAGAAGAAAACAAAAGAAGCATCAGCAAAGGCACTCTTTGAACAAGTATAAAGAAAGTAAAGAATCGAAGTCATGGTGCCTGAAAAGAAACTAGATGGAAAGTTAGCAAAAAAGTGCAAGAATCACTAACTCCAAAAGTTAGTGGACCCCCCAGAATCAAAATGGCGGCTCATTAAAATTGGAGCATATGTCCAATGAAAAGATCTAAAAATATTCTTCTTAAATAAATGCTGGAGTTAAACTCTAAAAAGACCCAAAAGGGGATAATGTTAAATAAAGTTTTATCAAAACATAGCTCTGTTTAAATAAAAAAATGATGATGATGAGTTAAACCCCTAAATTCCCCATTGGGGGTGCTTAAAAAATAAGCATCAAATTTAAGATCTGTAATAAAACAAGGTTAAACTCCAAAATTCCCTAATGAGGAAATGCCCAAATTGGTGTTAAAGCCAAGCCTTTTAAAAATAAAATGGAGTTAAACTTCAAAATTATTCAAGAACGCTCAAGGTTTAAGCGTCAGATTCAAGACTTGCAATAAAAACAATGGAACTCCAAAATTCCCAAAGGGAATGTTCAAATCGAGCATCAGAGCTAAGCTCTGTTAAAAGATAAATTTCCAAAATCAAACAAAAGAGCTAAGCTCTGCTAATATCGGTGTTTACCAGAAATTTTGGCAAGAGTAAGTCTATTCAAAAGATTTTAAAAATGAAGAACTAAGTTTCAATGGCAAAGCTAAACTCTAAAAAGGAGAATTAAATTCTCAAAGAAAGAAGAAAATAATATAGGTGAAGCCCTCTCTTAGGGCTTAATGCCCTATTTATAGGAATGTGGGGCCGGTTCAGATCCCCCACATCCTGAAAATGATCAGACGGTTTAGGGGCTGGACACCGTTGCACCCAAATGCAAGGCACGTAGGAGCAGCGATGGGGGGCATTTGTTGTTAGTTGTATGTAGGCCCTAGAGACCATTATTAGTACTAGCCTTATAGGGGACTTCCCCGGATTACATATGATATATATTATAGTGGATGCTTGGACATATATAGGGAGGACTTTCTTGCTCGATGTAACACCCTAGTTCATTTCTACCAGTTCTATTTTGGGTATTTCTTTATTTATGGCTATTTCTTGATTTATTGTGCTTTGGGTGCGAATAGTGTAATTGGTATCTGTGTTTGCATTCGACCCGACCAGCTTGCTGGAAACCTGTCTTGATTCCTGTTTGTGATTTATCCCGGCTAATTTTGAGGATTCGTGCACTTTCATGTTGTATATCTTGTATATCTGCATTATATCTGGTATCTGCATTTTTTTAATATAACATATAAAGTCAAATAAAATATTTTAAAAATATCTAGCATGGCCTGTATCATACCCCTGATCCTGTGGTAGCATTCGTACACCGTGTTCTTGTCCCGTTCAGTGAAACGGACTCGTTTGGATAGCTACGTGCACGCTACGTGTATCCGTTCTGTGGGATATGCATTTTCATTACCCGGATATCAAATTTTGGTTTTGTTTAACACGTATATTATCCATATTTTTAAACCATAATTTTAGACCCGACCCGGGCGTATTTTGGAGTAAGTTTGTATTATCCAAAATCTCAAATCTAACCAATATTATATCCTAATCGTACTTTTAACTGTTAATATTATATATATACGTTTGTTCCCCTCCGAAACACGGAGACGCGACCGCGCAGGTCCGTCTTGCTTGAATTTCGGGGCAGATGCTAATTGGTGCTATCCGTCCACCTCTCCGAAGATGCCAAGTTGATTTATGACACCATGTATCGAAGGTTTAAACGGATGCGGCCGATGTAGCAGACTTCATCAGATTCCCCCTCGTTTGAGGGGGGTTTTATTGTGGGGACGCTCTTCCCTGCAGGCGCAAGCCCCTGCAGTTAATTACGCTACCGCATCGCGGTAATAACTTTCTCCTTCTCCAGATGGTCACTTCATATCGTGGGTGTTTGTTTTGTGTTTGGTTGCCCGCGGATTGTATACGGAGACTAAGTTATGTTGTCGCCCGTAGGGTGTGGACTAGTCCAAATCCGTATCTTTCTTAGATTTGGGTTTGGGGGTTTGGGTTTAAGGATACGTTAGCCTTATTTGAGACTAAGATCAACTTAAACGTTAGTTAAGGATACGTTAGTCACATTTTAGACTATGATCAACTTAACGGGATCGTTTAGATCCAACAAGAGAGCAGTTGGGCTCTATTATTTAGTTTAGTGACATTGCGATCGATAATTAGTTTAAGGACATTACGGTCCAATGTTAGTTTTAAGACATTGCGGTCGAGGTTAAGGACATCATAGTCCATGGGCTTAAGGACCCCACAGTCCGATGTTAGTTTTAAGACATTACGATCGAGATTAAGGACATCATAGTCCATGGGCTTAAAGACCCCACAGTCCGATGTTAGTTTTAAGACATCACGGTCGAGGTTAAGGACATCATAGTCCATGGGCTTAAGGACCCCACAGTCCGATATTAGTTTTAAGACATCACGGACGAGGTTAAGGACAAAATAGTCCATGGGCTTAAGGACCCCACGGTCCGATGTTAGTTTTAAGACATCACGGTCCAGGTTAAGGACATCATAGTCTATAAAGTTTAAGGACATCGTAGTCCATGAGTTTAAGGACCCCACAGTCTGTGAAATGTGTGGTTGTCGGGACCCGTCACCTCTTTGAAGACGCTGAGGAATTACAACGATAAATATCAAAGGAGTGAAGAGATGTACCCTTGAACCAAGGTGGATTAAGTGATCTATAGTCCAATTTGGAACTAAGATCAGTTAATTATATTGTGAGCACGTTGGCTCAGTTGAGTCTGAGTTGAGGACTTATGGCCAACTTGGGCTAAGTCCAATTGGATTTGAAGTGTTGGCCCTTTGTTGGACCATTAGACATTTGTCTGGGTTCAAGCCCTCATTATTTATCAATGCTAAACATATTCATCTTTGATTTTCTCAATTTTGAGATTCATTTGGAGGAGGGACTTTTGCCTCTAGAAAATTAGCCAATTTGGCTAAAAATAGTGTTAAACACTAGAGAACAACAGTGTTAAACACTGGAAATAAAGCTCTCAAATTAGTGTTAAACACTAGAAGATAACAGTGTTAAACACTAGAAGATAACAGTGTTAAACACTGGAAGTATGATTCTCAAATTAGTGTTAAACACTAGAAGATAATCAGTGTTAAACACTAGGAATAAAACTCACGAATTAGTGTTTAAACACTAAATAGGAATGGGTCACATGGGTCCACGTGAGAGCGCCCAGAGGTGGGACCAGATCCTTTTACTTTGTTATGCAAACGAGTGTTAAGCACTTCTTTTATATTTTATTTTGGAGCATCACGTGCTGGCATGTGAGGAGGATTCATGCACTGATCGTTAAAGCGTCTGCCAAGAGGTCACGTGGGAACACGTGAGAGCGCCCAAGGCCTCTATTTCTTTTGCTTTTTCTTTCTGTGTTTCGGGGGTCACGTGGAGCACGTGAGGCGTTGCCTCTGAGCTCTTTCCTTCTCATTTCTGAGGATCTTTTCAGGGGTCACGTGGGGACACGTGACCCTGGTTTTTTGCATGCTTGGAGATCTCTTTATCTTTTAAGAATTAAATTCTTCATAGAGTTAAACCCTAATTATGATTCTGGGGGGGATTAAAACCCCTATTATGAAAGAGTTAAATTCTTATGTAGGGTTAAACCCTAATTTCATTTTAAGAGGAATTAAATTCCTGTAATTTTGTGAGAATTAAATTCTCAATTAGCGTTAAACCCTAGTTCTGTCCATCTTGAAGGAATTAAATTCCTATAGTTTTAAGAGAATTAAATTCTCAGATTGGGTTAAACCTTAGTTTCATCTTGAAGGAATTAAATTCCTGTGAGTTTGGGAGAATTAAATTCTCATATAGGGTTAAGCCCTAGTTTTGTTTTGGGAGAATTAAATTCTCTAAACTCAATTCCCCCTCTAAGTTTTGGATCTGCATGGCAGGAACTCAACCCGATGAGAATTAAATTCTCAACTTATGGGGAGATGTGCTCTTTGCAGATCTTCAACCAGGGGAGGAACTAAGTTATTTGCAAAAGAGTTAAACTCTTAGATCTTTGAGAATTAAATTCTCTTTTCTTTTAAAGTTTTGATCCCCTTTCTTTTCTCATCTAGGGTTTTTTTTTGTTGAGAATTAAATTCTCCCTTTCTTTTCTTTCTGAATTTTCAAGATGCCAAAATTCTATATCTTTCTTCTCTTCTTGGCTCCTATTTATAGGAGAAGGAAAAGAATCAATTTGTTTCATAAATCTTTCATTGAAAGATTTGATTTGTTTTCATATTTAATATGAGCCTTTAGATCATTCAGTGAATTTTATTCACCGTTGGATTTTAAATCCAAAAGATATTCTATTTATTATTTCTGGTGAGATTTTCAGGGAAATCATTCCTTATCTAAAATCTTTCCATAAATTGGTGATTTTTAATTGTAGGGTTGCTATGCACGCGCACAAGGGTCTACGAGGCATCCATGCCCGATTAAAATTTTAGCCGTGCCGAACAACCCGAATACGGATCTTTAAACTAGATATTTAGGCGAAAACTAACATGTTAACAACTTTAACACTAAGTGAGAGGGATTACAACCTTTGTAGATCCGGTCCTTCACTTCATATGCTCCGTGTTGTGGTCCCTTCGCTGCGATCATCGGGTTCCGGACTCTCGAGAGGTTCCATGAAGAGAAAGATGCAACCTTTGCTTCCGATCTTCGATACTAAGATGATCTACCTTGAAGTTCCGTTAACACAAGCTAACACTCATGAAATGATGTGAACACCCTCATCTAAATGGCAAGGGAAGATGAGGATGATGAAGTAGGATTTTTGCTCTCTTTATTTATATTTTTCTCACATTTATTCATCACTTGGAAAAAGCTAGTAAGCTTTTTCCATGAAGAAAGAAGAAGGAAGAAGAAGATGAATTATGATTGAATCCTTTTGTGATGAATAGAAAAAGAATTAACATGATGAATAATGCAACCATGGTCAACCAAGCACATGTAGAGAATTAACTAGGGTTAGGGTTTGGGTTGGGTTAAAGCATGAGTCACTTGAAAATATCTTTCACAAAACAAAACCAAAACCTTCTAGAATCATCTAGAAAGCTTAACCCTAATCCAAACCCTAATCATGTTTGAACTCCACTAAACATGTTGCATTAGTTATCATATCATGTTACAATATTATATATCACATATATAATATTTATCGTAACAAAATAAAATAATACAATTAACATATATCGCATATATATCAATGTATTACCCGAGTGAGAAAAAGAATCTTTTAGTGAGCTAATATTAGTTAATGTAATTTAATATATCATATATATTATTATACATTAAATTATCGAATCAACACTTGATCCGACAATCCGACTATATCGCATATAACCGACTAATATATATCCGTACCGATTCATCGAATCAACACTTGATCCGATGACCCGGCTGATATCAAATATCGCGAGAATAGAATACGGTATCTCATATCGTATTATCCTCGGTCCCGCACATATCACATATGTGCTCCTACTCCGTTTTTCCTGAGCCAAGAAACCTCTGTGTAGGACTCTAAAGAATCGTCAATACGCCGGCAGTAGGTGATGATCATATCAAACACCCACAAGCTGCAAGCGGTCAGCTAAACGTAACAGCTACCCAGGTATTGAGCGCTCAGAAGATCAACAAGCAAGCCTGTACATTCTCCTGTGAATCCAAACAGTAACACTCCCGTACAGTCCGGTCTCGTCGTCTGATATGTCGCATATCTCGCCTAGGGGTGGTAAACGTCAGACCCCAGTAGCTCGATAAGTCGTGTCGATATGAGGTCTATAACAGTTCGAGAAACTACTGATAACACTTACCAGTAAATCTCAGCAACCCTGGCCAGGGATTTCCGGTTATAGCCAATCGAACACAGCACAATATCAACTCCCTATACCGGGAAAGACGAATCCCCTCCTATCGCTCATTGCCTCCATGTGATTCGGGACTGTACCCAAAAGCCACCTTTTTGCACGCCCTCTTGGACGCGGTATGATGGAAATCAAAGCACAGTGGGAATCACACAAGACTCTATGACGATCACCGGAGAACTGCCATCTGACGTGAGGTATAATACCATCTGGGAGTTCTCGGCGAGTCCGTCCAGTGTACCCAGTCTCCACTGAGCACCCGTACACCATCCTTGATGTCAAACACCGATGGATATGGGATCATCCATCGCCAATCATATGGGTCAAGATGCGTATACGCTAGTCTACTCTGGTGCATCGATGCCCTGTCTCGATACACCCACGACTAGGAACAATTATAGGATGTACTCGTCGACTACCGTGGCCCCACTAGTATGATCTCATCATAGTCCCAGTAGTCGAGTACATATCCTAAGGGCTTTATCAACATGTAATATAGAGACAATCAGAGTACATGTTAAGATAAAGTACAACCAGATAGCATACTATCATGTCGAGCAAGAAAGTCCTCCCTATATATGTCCTAGCATCCACTACAATATACATCGTATGTACAGTAATGGCCTCTAGGGCATACATATAACTAACAATCTCCCATTTGCACTAGGGCCATCTGTTGTGGTATCGCATACCCAACAATTAGCTGCGGTTGAAGTATCTCATACTCAACCATCCCATAAAAGTCTCTACTGGGAAAAAGGCCTTTGTGAGTGGATCCGCGCTGTTGTCCTCTGTGTTTACTCTCCTAACCTCGATCTTCTTGGAGATCATCCATCTCCACGATCAGGTGATACTGCCTAAGAATTATATCTGGATTTCTGAAGGGACGGTAGTTCCTTGGCTAAAGCCACAACTCCATTGTCACACAATGGTAGGAACGAAGTTCATCTTATGAACTTATAAATATCCAGACTGCCTCTTTGGTTGTATCCTTGGTAACGATGTATCTTGCCTTTAATCGTCTAGTATGTCATGGCATCTAGCTTGGAACTCTTCTAACATACCGTCCCTTCACTGAGGGTAAAGACAATGCCTATGACTGACATTCAGTCGTCCTTATCACCCTGGAACCTTTCCAGTGATTCTCCCCAGGATCGATTGATACCATCTCACTACAACTAGTGAGTGTCCTAACATCCAATTAGATCTATCTCATAGATCCAAAACCCAGGATTTAGGAGGTATCACTTTGATCCTATATGGAGAATCCTTGTGATAAGCGGAGATTGACCGAGCGTAGCATAGGAAACTCCTTCCCTATCAAGAGTATGTCATCCACGTACTCTACGAGGATCACCACCATACTCTCTACTACCTTTTCGTATATACAAGGTTCATCTACCATTTTGATGAAGTCAAACTCTTTGACTACCACATCGAAACAGATGTTCCAACTCCGTGATGCCTGTTTTATCATATAAAACATCTTGCACGCGTTTCCGCTGCTCCCACTGTCTACGAAGCCCTCTGGCTGTGTACTTATAGACGTTCTCTTCTAAAACATCACTTAGAAAAGCAGTCATGACACCCAACCACCAGATATCGTAGTCATGGTATGTAGCCGTGGCAAGTAGGATCTAGATGGACTTAAGCATAGATCCTTAGAAAAGGTTTCAACATAATCCATACCTGGTCTATGATGCAAACCTTTAATAAGTCTAGCTTTGAAAGTCTCAACTTTTCCATGTACACCAAGTAATCTTCTCAAGATATGTTTGCTCCTGATGGGGATTTAACCCTTCAGATAAAGTAACCAAAGTCCATACTTTGTTGGTGTATAAGGATTCCATCTCAGATCGATAAGCACCCAGCCATTCTTACAGAGTCCCGCTCCTGATGGCCAGCTCGAAACTAGTTGGGTCATCATCTCCTGATGCAATCCTCGCTCCCACTGTCATAGAGAAACCGAAGTATCTCTCAGGTGGGTGAGGAACCCTACTAGATCGGCGGAGAGGCTGAGGTTCGTTGGAAACTATTGAATTCTTTGGTTCTACCAAATCATTAGCTGCAGTTTGTATAGCTGGAACATTTCCAGTTCTACATAACAGACCTTGCCTCGAGCTTGTCCGGATTTTGCTTTTTAGACATAGGCCGGACAACCCCAAATCTTAACAAACTTAAGATATGGGCTCTTCCCTTTCCATATCACATATGAAGTGGTAGGCAACTGATTTGATTTGAACCCTATTCAATAGGTATGCAGCTTCTCAAGCGCATAACACCCAAAAAGGAAATAGGAAACTCAGTAGTACTCATCATAGAGCACACCATATCAAATAGGGTGCTATTGCTCCGCCCGGATACACCGACGTGCTGTGGTGTATACGGAGGAGTAATGCTGAGAGAGAATCTCATTCTCCTTTAGAATAGTCCAGGAATTCCGTGCTCAAGTATTCTCCTCCTTGATCACATCAAAGGACATAATGCTTTTACACGTATTTTGGTTCTCTACTTCTAATTTATATTCTGTGAATATCTCAAAAGGTTCGGACGTGTGTTTCAACAGGAACATATGTCTGAATCTTGAGAGATCATCAGAGAATGTAATGAAGTACAAAGAACCGGTCTTTGCATGTGTAGACAGGGGACCTTTCATACATCAACATGTATCAATCCCAAGAGTTCACTAACTCTTTCTCTGTTTCCAATAAACAGAGCTGTGATCATCTTATCTTTGTGACATGACCGGCAAGTTTCACAAGATGTAAATTCAAACTAATTTAAATATGCATCTATATGTAACTTCAGCCAGTCGGGTCGCATTGATATGACCTAGTCTACAATACCTCAAGAAGAATTCATTCATTTCTGAACTCTTCCTCTTGTGTGTGTTCTGTATACTAAGAACTGTAGTTTGATTTAGAACGTCTATGCTTTTAGAACACGTGCCTGAACCGATCAACTCTTGATATAGGAAATGTTCAAAATATTGTCCAACAATACAAAATTATATCACTTCTTTATTAATAAAGAAACTGATATGATGTTGTATATCAGGTTCGGTATCTAAAAACATTCGTTCAGAATCAATGTATTCAGGTAATACAGGGTGATAGTGACCAACAGACTTGGCTGCAACACTTGCACCGTTTTCTGTCTCATGAAACTTATCACCCGTTCTCAGTTCTCTACCTATCTGTAGCCCATGTAACAGATTACATATACGGGATCCTGATCCGGTATCACATACCCAGGACGTAAAGGATGCTGAGAAACAGTTCTCTGTAATGAACACACCCGAAGATGATGCATCAACATGCACTTTCTTCGTTTGGGCGGCACGGGAAATCTGGTATTCCCCAATTTCCTGTTCTGTCTTATAACAATTATAAGTTGGAGCGGGACCAACGTTCCCCAGCTCAGTATAACAAGCGGGTTCGGTCAAAATATCCGTATTATTATCTTGATTAAGGCGTGATATGGTCGCTACCTGAAGAGAGAGAGAGAAGAAAACACTCAGCGTATGCTCTTGCAAGATTAGATTGGTTATCTAATATATCTAATCAGGATGTCTCCCACTGTTTTAATCAAATCTTCCTTCAAACCCTAAAAGGAAAGACTAGCCGGGATTAATCACACGCTACAAGTTCGCCAATCTTTCGGCCAGGCCAGTGTCGGTACTTTGAGGGAGGTCCTCCGTGCTTTCGCACGAACCTAATTAAAGTAAACCTCATTTTCCCAGAGGCGTAACCCCGTTGACACCTTTCTAGACACCTACTTGATCGGCTAATTGTAATGTGTAAAACTCTCCCAGGAGTAACTCTTACTCGCAGCGGGTATCGGGATCCAACTATCTCATAGAAGGTATGCAATCTCATTGCAAATTTCAACACTTGAAATTCCCAATTATATTTTACCCCTAGCGTCCTATGACCTTGACGAAGGCCAAACTACCCATAGTCCGCTAGTCAAGTTCAACCCGTTCATTTCTTGATTGAATTAAACCCACCCGCACGACCCTTGACGAAGGCCAAACTACGCCGTACGAATACCCTAATCCAATCGCATCGTATGCTAGCAGATAAGCACTAGTTAGCTACCGTACACTACGCCTTGACGAAGGCCAAACTACCGCAGCACGAATACTAACTAGTACTTATCTGAAATGACGGAGGGATACGACAGGTTTTTAAGAAAACCTATTGCGTAATGAACTTGATATCGTTGTAGAATCGAGTGATTTTTAAATGGAGTGTTTTTTGAGGCTTTTCTAGTTTTGCTAAAGGGGTCACTCCCGGTGAAGGGATCGTCGGCCCTTTCCTCATCGAATAGGGTGCAGGATATTTCACAAATACCACTATGCAAAGCAAGAACTATAGAAGCAATCAAAAGACAAACCGAGTTTGTAGCATCTGCCAGTTATTGCTAAAGGAGTCACTCCCGGTGAAGGGATCTCGGTCCTTTCCTTATCGAATAAGGTGCTGGATGTTCTACAAGGAACACCACTATGCAAAGCAAGAACTAGAGCTACCAGTTTTTAAACAAGTTTCTACAACATCTTACGTTTCTTTTATTTCATTAATCTCATTAATGAAGTCCCATTTTATTATGCTTCATAAGCATCACATTTGAAAACGAAATCTGCAATATAACATATATCTCTTATATATAATATAAACATTCGTCTCAGGCAGTAATATGATCTCATCACAGAACATTGCAGCAGAAGAACATATATGAAATATTGGATATACTAGGACGTCCGTGTTTTCAATACGAGCCAGTATAAAACACGGATTCCACGGTCGCGATGAATAGCCAAACCCACATCCCTAGACCCCTACGAGAGCGGCAAGTTACACTGCCAATTCTAGGGTTAGGAGACCCGGTCTCGACTCCTCGAGATGGTCTCCCACTGGACCCTAGAACCCGGTTACTTGTGCTCCCCGCCTTGGGTTTACCTAATGCGGAAAAGTAAATAATATACAACGGTGACATCTTCCGCTACCTGGAAGTGCCCCAATAAAAGAATATTACATACAAATGAATTTTACATGAATGAAAAAGAAAAAACTCTCATCTCACATAAAACCCCCGGCTATTCAGAACGCGACGATCCAATATAATATATCACAGCAACACATAATATCTCATATCATCAACGTAAGCAAGTATGCGTATCCCGATTGTCGTTGATGTATAGCAACGAAGCCGGCGATACACCACATACTACGCTTACGGTCACAGAAAAGAAAGTGTAAAACTACAACAGTTGGAATCCGCAACCTCCTTAGACATCGCATGCCTAACCAAATGAATTCCTTAGACATCTCATGCCTAACAATTATAAACCCCGCATTTTAGTCTCATTATCGAAAACACTTTTCAATATCATGTCGGGCAATTCAACAAGATTCCCGACATCCTGATCGAATGCTCGTCGCAAACTTTAGTAGGCGGCTGCACCCCTGATACCGTCGACGAAGTACACTAAGGCGGAACACCGCTACCGCGAGCACCCGAACGGATGCTTTAGGCGACGGGGTTCTCCTACAGTCACTTGGTCGGGGCTATGGGGTGTAGTTGTCTATTAAGTTTATCCGGCGAGTATCCGCGTACGCTACGTGATTGCGACGGACTTTTGATCGCATCAAAATTCCGTGGCAACCGATCATCTGAGACTAAACTGCTATGTCTATAATATTCAAATCAGTTATCTCATAACTACATGTGGATTCCAAATATTGTATCACATTCCAGATAAATAGACAAAGTTAAACTTTCCGATCGAATCTTCAAACACCCAAGATTTCCCCAATATATCTCAACACTTGAAATCAGTTTAAAAACATCCATCACATGCCACAGTACCAATGGTCCAGCCGTAGAAGGGTCAAGCCAACGCCTCAAATGTGGCACGCCGTACTGCCCCAAACCCTAAGGTTCAAAAGGCAGTTCAAGACGGTCACATAATCGAGTTAAGGTTTGTTGTCTTCTAGAGGGTCCACCGCGTTACTTGCACGACTTAGAACATTCTTAAACATGAGGAAAAATCCAACTTTTGAAAAAATTTCCGACAGGGGAAAAAGTGAGTTATTGATATCCGTTCGAACTTTTTAACAGTTTCTAAAATTATCCGGACAAACCAAACAAAGTTAAAATATCCGATCGAAACAATGATTCCCCAATACACCCCAGAAAATTCAACTGTTGAATAAATATTAAAAATTCCCAGAAAATACAGCACTAAATGATAAGAATTACTGTGCAGATTTGAAATAGTGAAGTGACTAACTTGCCGCGGAACCGCCGCACAAGCCATGCTTGTGCCGCGGTTCCGCCGCTCTTTGGTGGAATCAGGCTCACGTGCTTCACAGTAACTCTTGTATTTACCTGCTGATTTTTTTGAGCATTTTTAATTTGGAAAAAATCACAGTTTTGAAAAATTTCCAGAAACTAGGCTATATCGGGTTTTCCGGGTTCGATCGGACTTTAAACTTCGTCTAGAGTTCGCCTAAAGCTCTAGCTTGGCTCTGATATCACTGTAGGTCAGGCAGCCACCCCATCCAATAGGGTCGCCGTGGCACCAACGGGTCCCTCAGCCGCTACTTTTTACGCATGCCCCCTCGCGAGGACTACAACCCGCCGGAACACCTTCCGGTCTCAGGACACCCTGGGGGTAAGAGCCAATGCTTCGCCACACTGTCACACAGTGAGAACCCCCCATAGGTCGACATCCAATGCCTAGTAGCTCTGATACCACTGTAGGGTTGCTATACACGCGCACAAGGGTCTACGAGGCATCAACCATGCCCGATTAAAATTTTAGCCGTGCCGAACAACCCGAATACGGATCTTTAAACTAGAGATTTAGGCGAAAACTAACATGTTAACAACTTTAACACTAAGTGAGAGGGATTACAACCTTTGTAGATCCGGTCCTTCACTTCATATGCTCCGTGTTGTGGTCCCTTCGCTGCGATCATCGGGTTCCGGACTCTCGAGAGGTTCCACGAAGAGAAAGATGCAACCGTTGCTTCCGATCTTCGATACTAAGATGATCTACCTTGAAGTTCCGTTAACACAAGCTAACACTCATGAAATGATGTGAACACCCTCATCTAAATGGCAAGGGAAGATGAGGATGATGAAGTAGGATTTTTGCTCTCTTTATTTATCTTTTTCTCACATTTATTCATCACTTGGAAAAAGCTAGTAAGCTTTTTCCATGAAGAAAGAAGAAGGAAGAAGAAGATGAATTATGATTGAATCCTTTTGTGATGAATAGAAAAAGAATTAACATGATGAATAATGCAACCATGGTCAACCAAACACATGTAGAGAATTAACTAGGGTTAGGGTTTGGGTTGGGTTAAAGCATGAGTCACTTGAAAATATCTTTCACAAAACAAAACCAAAACCTTCTAGAATCATCTAGAAAGCTTAACCCTAATCCAAACCCTAATCATGTTTGAACTCCACTAAACATGTTGCATTAGTTATCATATCATGTTACAATATTATATATCACATATATAATATTTATCGTAACAAAATAAAATAATACAATTAACATATATCGCATATATATCAATGTATTACCCGAGTGAGAAAAAGAATCTTTTAGTGAGCTAATATTAGTTAATGTAATTTAATATATCATATATACTATTATACATTAAATTATCGAATCAACACTTGATCCGACAATCCGGCTATATCGCATATAACCGACTAATATTTATCCGTACCGATTCAACGTAACAGCTACCCAGGTATTGAGTGCTCAGAAGATCAACAAGCAAGCCTGTACATTCTCCTGTGAATCCAAATAGTAACACTCCCGTACAGTCCGGTCTCGTCGTCTGATATGTCGCATATCTCGCCTAGTGGTGGTAAACGTCAGACCCCATTAG
This sequence comes from Agapanthus africanus, assembly GCA_030015575.1. Taxonomy (NCBI): domain Eukaryota; kingdom Viridiplantae; phylum Streptophyta; class Magnoliopsida; order Asparagales; family Amaryllidaceae; genus Agapanthus; species Agapanthus africanus. Next base: position 469,198,335 of record JASDDO010000022.1, read on the forward strand.
CTCGATAAGTCGTGTCGATATGAGGTCTATAACAGTTCGAGAAACTACTGATAACACTTACCAGTAAATCTCAGCAACCCTGGCCAGGGATTTCCGGTTATAGCCAATCGAACACAGCACAACATCAACTCCCTATACCGGGAGAGACGAATCCCCTCCTATCGTTCATTGCCTCCATGTGATTCGGGACTGTACCCAAAAGCCACCTTTTTGCACGCCCTCTTGGACGCGGTATGATGGAAATCAAAGCACAGTGGGAATCACACAAGACTCTATGACGATCTCAGGTCAACAGACTACTCTGTACCAGTGTCACCGGAGAACTGCCATCTGACGTGAGGTATAATACCATCTGGGAGTTCTCGGCGAGTCCGTCCAGTGTACCCAGTCTCCACTGAGCACCCGTACACCATCCTTGATGTCAAACACCGATGGATATGGGATCATCCATCGCCCATCATATGGGTCAAGATGCGTATACGCTAGTCTACTCTGGTGCATCGATGCCCTGTCTCGATACACCCACGACTAGGAACAATTATAGGATGTACTCGTCGACTACCGTGGCCCCGCTAGTATGATCTCATCATAGTCCCAGTAGTCGAGTACATATCCTAAGGGCTTTATCAACATGTAATATAGAGACAATCAGAGTACATGTTAAGATAAAGTACAACCAGATAGCATACTATCATGTCGAGCAAGAAAGTCCTCCCTATATATGTCCTAGCATCCACTACAATATACATCATATGTACAGTAATGGACTCTAGGGCATACATATAACTAACATTAATCACCCTTGGATCTTTAATCCAACGGTCCCCATAATCTTTTTCCATTTGGAAAGATTTAGAAGCTTTTAGAATTTAATTCTATTAACTGTAAGGCTTTCGAAGCCAGTCGCGCGCTGACACGTGACCCTTGGTCACGTGTGAGCACGTGACCCCCAATTGAGTCCTTTTCTCAGCGTTTACTTACGCTTCAGTTTTAACCATCACGTGTCAACAAGTGACCATTGGTCACGTGTGAGCACGTGACATCTCATTGAGGTATTTCCTTCAGTCGTTTGTTATTTCATTTCTGTTTTGATTGTCACGTGTGAGCACGTGACCCCCAATTGGGTCCTCCTTCAGCCGTTGTTTTTATTTCTGTTTTAACTATCACGTGTCAACACGTGACCATTGGTCACGTGTGAGCACGTGATACCTCATTGAGGTAATTCCTGATTTTTAATCAGGAAACAGTGCATAGCATATTTGCTCATAACTTTTGATCCCGGATGAATTATAAAGCCCATAATATATCAAATCGAAGGGTTTTTCGAGACGCTTTCGATACCATCAGAATTTATCTGTTTCTCATTCGGGAATTTGTCAAAATACAGCCCGGAAAATACTGGTTCGTATTTTCTTAAGCGTATCGCTGCCATTTGATACCTTAGGCTCTTTGCGCAAAACATTTTGGCGTGAATAAATGCCCCCCACTACTTTGCCCACATAAGTATATACGTGGGTGAAGTAGTGCAGAGTTATGCATGACCATAGAATTGATGGCTTAGGAGACAAGTTTAGGGTTCTTGTAAGCTAAGACTTTTTTCATCTTCATGAGCCGTAAGGGTCTCAACAAGGTTTTTTCTCCCTACAGGTCGAGAGAATCCCGCAGGTGTATTTTCTCCTTAGGGGTCGTGGGGACTCCTAAGTGCGTTTTCCCTTGAGAGTCGTAGGGATCTCACAAGAGAATTTTCTCCCTTACAAGTCGAGAGGACTCATAAGTGATTGTTTCCCTCCTTGTCGATGTTTGACTTCGGGAGTGTGGCCCGTAGATAGTCCATCTTGACATCTTTGTAGGGCAGTGATGGCTTAGGAGACAGGGTTAGGATCTGCCACCTAAGACTTTTCAACTTTATGAGCCGTGAGGGTCTCATAAAGACTTTTCTCCCTACGAGTCGAGAGGATCCCGTAGGTGTATTTTCTTCCTAGGAGTCGTGAGGACTTCTAAGTGTGTGTTTTCTCTTGAGAGACGTAAGGATCACACAAGAGAATTTTTCCCGCTTACAAGTCGAGAGGACTTGTAAATGGTTGTTTCCCTCTTTGTTGATGTTCGACTTCGGAGAGTGTGACCCATGAATAGTATGCAAGAGTCCATCTTGGACTGACTTGCAGGGCCCCAGTACTTAGGAAACGGTTTTTTTTTAATCCCCATTGCCCAAGGGTTTGCCTTACGAGTCGAGACGAATCGAGAAGTTCTCGCAAGGATGTCCTAACGTCACAGTTAACCTCTGCTCTTTACTACAAACGTCCGTTAGGGTCTGTGGTACTAGGATTTTGTCCGTCGTACCGTCGCGTTGGCTGATGTATTCCTCAATAGGCAATCTTGTTGTTCCAGCAGCCTTGCGACTGTCGTGTCTCTGATCCCTTCGGGGGCTGGACAAGACGTCTTCAAGCAATCTTCCTAGACAGTTTGACCGTTAGAAGAGCAAGCGTTAGGAATTTTGCCGTGCCTCTTTTTACTTGAGGTTAGGCTCATTTTGGAGAGCCCCGATGAGTCATAACCACTCCGTGCTGGTGTGGGATGATCTCCGATAGTCTTTCAGGTTTTATATGAGTTGCCGTCAAGACCGTGAAGCTAGGAATTTAGCCTTTGCTTCATTTGCTGGCACTACGTCTGCTGTATCGAGACGAATGTCGTGGTTGTCTCTAGGTTGTTGGTGAACCGTCGAGGTTTGGAACTAGGGATTTTGCCGTGGCTCCGTTGTCTGATTGTCGTGTCTGAATCCTGCTGGAAGAAGAACGCTGTGGTAACATCTCGTCTGCTGTGTCGAGACGAACGTCGAGGTGGTGAACATTCCACGCTAGTGTGGGATAATCTCCGATGGTCTTTCAGGTTTTATATGAGTTGCCTTCAAGATCCTGAAGCTAGGAATTTGGCCATCGCTTCGTTTGCTGGCACTGCGTCTACTGTATTGAGACGAATGCCGTGGTTGTCTCTAGGTTGTTGGTGAACCGTCGAGGCTTGGAACTGGGAATTTTGTCGTGGCTCCGTTGTTTGATTGTCGCGTCTGAACCCTGCTGGAGGAAGAACGCTGGGGCGACATCTCGTCCGCTATATCGAGACGAACGTCGAAGTGGTGACCACTCCGTGCTGGTGTGGGATGATCTCCTATGGTCTTTCAGGTTTTATATAAGTTGCCGTCAAGACCCTGAAGCTAGGAATTTGGCCTTTGCTTCGTTTGCTTTGGCGTGTCCGAATCCTGTTGGAGGAAGGACGCCGTAGTGACATCTCGTCTGCTGTATCGAGACGAACGTCAAGGTGGTGACCACTCCGTGCTGATGTGGGATGATCTCCAATAGTCTTTCAGGTTTTATATGAGTTACCGTCAAGACCATGAAGCTAGGAATTTGGCCTTCGCTTCATTTGCTACGGCGTGTCCGAATCCTGTTGGAGTGTAACACCTTAGAATGTGTTTTTTAGCTAATTATATTTTAATGTATGGTTTTTAAAAAAAGGTTTACCAATTTGGTTTTTAATTATTTTATCCTATTTATTGAGTATTTTATTAGATTTTTCTTAGGCTTGCACACACTTGTGCATGATAACTATGGTTGTTTTGGGGGTTTAACCATGATTAGCAACATGGTGAACTAACCATTCCCTAACCTAGTTTAATATTATATTGGGTGCTTTTGGGTTTATTTGAATATGGTTGCTTTTAAAAGAAAAATGGATTTAAATGGGGTTTTAAATTTAAAATGATTGCTTTGTGTTGACCTTGGTGAGAGAGAGAGAGAGTAAGAATGGGGCATAATGGCTTTTGCCATGCTTCATTAAATGAAGAGAGAGAGGAGGGGTTTTGACTTTGCCTCTCATTTCTCACTTCTCTTTTCACTCATCCTCTCATTCTCTCACAACACACACTCACACACAACAACAACAGAAGCAGCAGCCTCAGCATCAGCAGCAAGCAGCAGTGGCAACAACAACAACAACATTAGCAACAACTGCAGCAACAACAGAAATAGCAGCAGCACCAAAAGAAGCAATAGCGGCAGCAGGAGCTTCAGCAGCTGAAGCGAGCAGCAGCACCAGAAGTAGCAGCAGCTCCAGCATCATCATCATCAGCAACAACATCATCATCTTCAGCAGTAGCAGGAGCAGCAGGCAGCAATAGTAGTAGCAGGAGCTCCAGCAACCTACAGCAGCTCTTCTCCACTTCTTCTCCTGCTTCTTAGGGTTCTCTAGGGTATACTTCTTAACCCAATCCCCTAGTTGCTTAAGTTGTCCATCGATTAGCTTCGATTTGTGTTAAATAGCTAGTTTAGTGCTAGATTATGGTGATTTGTGAGGTGTTATGGCAATTGATGATTGTGTTGGTAAACCCTATCTATTTTAGTGTTATTAAGGTCACATTAACTGAGTTTAACCCTGGATTACACTAAAATACCATAGGTTTTCCATACTGTGCAAATTGGTGTTTTTAAGCAATGTATTGGCTTTCTGTGATCTACTTTTGGCCCAGACCCTACAGAACAAAATTGAGAAAACTGGAGCACACTAGATATACCCTAACCACACCTCCTGAGTACGAACCCCTAACCCCCTACCCAGGCCGCCGGTTTAATCATTCTGGCCGCAATTTGCGGCCAGATATGGGAGTTTTTGGGTGTAGTTTGCTTGGGTAGGAGTCTGCTGTTATTTCTAGGCCTGTGGTATGTCTAGTTTTGTAAGTTTTGACCTGTAGTAAAATCTGGGATCAAATACCGTTTTTCATGTCCGTTGTGTTTGCGCGATACGCGCGATACGTGAGTTGGTTCTCTGATCCAGGGTGTCGCGATGGTTTTAGACGCGTATACACACGTTTTAGCGTATCGTGCACATGCGCGTTTAGTTCACGACGTGAGTTTCTCGTTTTGGTTCGATATCGCGTTTCGTGGAATATTTGGCTTATATATGATTTCCATGTCTTATTTGCAGGTTTGCAGGCAGGGACTACGGACACGGTTACGGGGGAGAGCAGATGGTAGGATTCACCTAGCGTGGAGCGTAGGTGAGTAGATTTAACATCTACAGGGGAATCGCCCGCATGGCGTTATGCGTCTGGGCTAGGTTTCTAATACTTGTCGCATATTCTACGTCATTGTAAGAATTGCGCCTTTACCTATTTACTTAGATATAGTTATACCATGGCTAGTAGCCGTAGGGCACTGCACATATTATTGACGGTTCATGTTGCACGAGCACGGATTGTATGCTACACACACACCGTCAATAATTGCCATGTCACACACTAACCATTATAGATACTATTGCTTGTCACACATGACATCTAACTTACAGGTATACCTTGCACATATTTTAATTACCAGGGGGGATATCCTATATATTTTACTTATACCCAGGGGGGTATACGACATCAGTTCATATAGGTAGATACCTATACATTGCTACACCTGTATGTTACACACATATTCAGTTGCAGTTACATATTTACCTTTACTGATGTTACTTAGCTGTACCTTTTCGGTTTCGCATACATCTGGTTCCAGCTACATATTCTCATTTATAAGCTCGCATTTCAGATATATCGCATATGTTTATTCCTGGATTGCGCATTATTATTTGGATTTTACATGATATTTTCTGGATTTGGGAACCGCGGGAGTTCATGAAATTATGCATACATTGAAAAACCCGGTTTCCTTGATATGATATTTGCGCATCCACCATGGGTTTTATCGGTGCTGATTATTTATACCCCATGCGAGGAGGCGTAGAGGCCGCATGAGGGTACATGGTGGGGCCCGGAGGTACCCCGGGGTGAGAACGGATCCCTGGATTTGTTAGACGGTGAGCCTGTCAGGGGAACCATACCGTCCGGTGATATTACCTTTTACTCGGCGGTTATCTTGGGGATACCGACCGGAGTCTTGTACGTATGCATACGTCGAAAGGCGAGGGTCAGAGCTAGGCACTCGTGCTTTCGGGACAGCGTATGATACGTACCTATCAGGATTTCTGTGTCGATGCTTGGCACATTATTTTCATGATATTTCTTTTAATACCTTTGTATATATAACAGGGGATTAGCCGTTGTTATATATACCCTTACACCAATATTAGTGGAATGGGACGCTAATATATGTGTATTGCCCCCATCATATTTATTTCTTCATATATATATACCTTTAGGATGTTAGAAACTTACTTGAGATTCGACTTGGGATATATGTGATTCATTGAGATTGGATATTGGATATGAAAGAGATTGTTGATTTGTACATTCGAGATATAGGAGATTACTCGATATTGTACATTGAGGTGATGTGAGACTTATATGATGTGAGAGCCCAGTTTGGGGGCTGATTTGAGGATTTGGGATTTGAGTGTCTTGATGGATTGTGATCCTACCACGATGTCAGGTTTCCGTGGAAATGACATATTCCACCCTATACCTCATACTTACCTATTTTATGCACAGTTTCATATATTGGTAGTACCTGTTAGTATACCCTTATGATAGTTGCATATCTACATTCTCATATCCCTATTGCATGGTTATTGCATTCTATTGTCATGTTATTATTGCTTTACATATTGATTGTACCTGCTAGTGTACTTTCCATTATTCTGCATTCACATGACCTGTTATCACTGTAATCGTATATCTTAGATTCATGATGTACGTACATTCCTGCGATTACCTGCATATGTTATCTACTATTCACGAGTTGGAAACTCACCCCCGTTGTGCCACAGGTGTTTCAGGTTGTTCCCCAGAGTAGTCATGGCAGGCTATTCAGCTATTCATCTATCATCATTTGCTACAGATACCGCATCAGCTCACAGTACTATTTTGCTTAGGTGAGTTTTGGTGGTTATCTGTATTTTGTATTGTACATTCGTTGTATCTTGTACTCTCCATCTACTATTATGTTTTTAACTTAGAGACTTGGTGAGCACGATATTGTATATTATTTGTGGATTTGTTGCCTTTTATATACAGCTTTCTCTCTATTGTCTTTACTTCTTCGCTACGGCGTCGTATATTTGTATTGTATTCATCTTGGCTAGTTTTTATAAAAAGGGGTGTTGCCAAAATTTTAAAGAAAGAAAGTAAGACTTTTAAAGAATTTGGGTTGCGATTTCAAATGTTTCAAAAACTTATATTATCTTTTCTGTATTTTCTTGGTTTAGATTTCTGGGTTTTGGCTTTCTTTTACTGCGTTACGTCTTTTGGCGTTGCGTAGTATTAGGGCCGTCATGGGCCAATTTTGGGTCGTGACAAAGTTGGTATCAAAGCGTTAGGTTTTACCTTTCGGAGTGTAGGATGACCTTAGTATGATAGAGCAGGTAGCTTAAGCAGAGTAAGGTAGTGTGTGTATGTCTGCAGCATACCCACGATGCGGTACTTCGCCTTATGTAACCTAAGTACAATTGCTTGAAATTCCTTCTTTGATGATTCATATCCTTAAGATTCGATTCCTTATTCTCATCGAATCTTATATCTATTTATAATCTTGCCACCGATCACTATGGGGACTCAGAGTGATGCAGCAAGGGCCGAGGTCAGAGTTGGCTCGGGTGAGACGAGTACTGACCAAGATGGCACTCTAGTTGCACCGGTACAGACGGATCAGCCTACTACTTATACCATCGATAGACTTTTGGCAGAGATGCAAGACTTCCGTCAGACGATGAGTTCATTGGTTGATGTCGTTCGGGAGCTACGACAGAAGATTGTCACCCATGTTACTTAGTTGTCACTTGCGATCAGCATGCAGCAGTCCGTCACCTACATAGCACCAGTGGTTGCAGCTCCAGTTGATGAGGCGCATATTCCAGAGCCTCAGAGAGTTCCAGGACAGTGGAGGGCTCGTACCAGTGTACCAGCCCAGAGACAGAGGTTTGGTCATCGAGACAGATTTCGTGGCCGTCGCGGGAGTAGCAGAGGCTTAAGACGAGGACAGTCGTTCAGCTCTCATCCCCAGGATGGTCCGCAGTCAGCGCCTGGATGTTTTCGATGCGGGAGCCTTCAGCACTTCGTCAGGGATTGTTCCCTAGCACCTCGTCATGATCATTTTCAGAGAGGCCGTGGACGTGGAAGATTTGTTCAGAGGGCTCAGTCTACCAGAGGAGTTCATCCAGCTGCGAGTAGAAGGCAGACACAGGAGTTTGCTTCTACTCATCGGGACGCGCAGACGTCCAATGCAGAGTTTTCAGGTATCCTTATTTCGCGTGTTCTTTTCATGTATTCGTTTGTTTTTCATGCTTGTACCGTGGTCGGGTAGATTATTCGTAGTTGTTTTAACTTCTGTCAGCGATTCTTTTGTTGTGCGACACGTATTTCAGTTGTGTGCCAATTGGATAGGAGATAGAGATTCGTCCATCGTCTCGATCCTTCTAGAGATGTTGGATTTGACGTTCTCCTGGACACGGACTGGTTAACTACGTGCTAGGCGTCTGTGGACTACCGTGAGGAAACAGTCAAGTTTGTTTTCCCGGCAAGTCAGTTCTTGTTGTGCAGGTGGATAGTTGTGCCGCCTCTCACAGTTTGAATTCAGCCTTTTTCGCTAGTCGGCTACTGAGGAGATGTTGTGGATTCTTGGCGTTCATTAGTGATACCGGAGCCACAGTGGGATTGTTGGACCGGGTTCCTTTCGTGCGAGAGTTTTTCCGACGTTGTTCCGGATAAGCCGGCGAAGCGTAGGGAGCTTAAGGATCAGCTGCAGAGTTTTGGTTTGGGGAGTTTGTGCGTCTGAGTGTTTCGCTTTTGGAAGCTCCTATTTCTGTTCGTCGAGGAGGAAGACGGCAGTTTAGGGTTGCGTATCGACGGATCGTTAATTGAACCAGCTTACGGTGCGGATAGGTATCCCTTACCTCGCATTGACGATTTCTTCGATCAGCTCCAGAGTGCGAGACATTTTCCAAGTTTGTTTGGGATCAGGTCATCATTATTGCGGATTCGGGGTGATGGCATTCCGAAGACTGCCTTATGCGTGCGACAGGCTTTGTGTGTTTTTGTGAGTCGTTGTATTCACTGTTGCCCTAGCGGCATTCGTAGATGTGATGAACCAGATTTCTTCAGGCCGTTCCTCGACCAGTTATTGTTGTGTTATTTACGACATTCTGATCTATCTAATGTGTCTTGAGGAACAGGAGCAGTACTTGAGGAGTTGTTGTGCAGATACTGGGAGAGTACCAGCAGTTTGCTAGATTCTCGGAGTGTTTCTTCAGGCTTGTTTTGTTTGACTCCTAGGTCTTGTAGTCACGGGAGACGGTTTCGTATGGTTCCGAGGGAGATCGTGGCCGTACAGCTTAGGTCTAGACTTGTGTGCAGGACAGAGACCCGTAGATGGTTGGGCTTAGCAGGTTTTTACCGCCGTTTCATGCAGGATTGCTAGAGTAGTGCTGCACCGTCGACTGAATGGACCGGAAGGGAGGTTTCTTTTCTGTGGACTGAGGCATGTGTACGGAGTTTTCGGCAGTTGAAGATTCGGTTAACAACTGCATCAGTTCTTTCTTTGCCTTTGGTTCGGGGGACTTTGTTGTTTAACTGTAATGTTTCTTGAGTGGGCTTGAGTGTGTACTGATGTGACACTACAGAGTCATCGCTTTTGCTTCCCTATATTTGGAGGAAGTACGAGAAGGATATTCCACTCATGATCTGGAGATGGCCGCGGTGGTTTTGCGTTGGAGATTGGGGACACTACTTGTTTGAGAGTCGTGTCAAATTTTCCACGGACCACTAGAGCTTAATGAACATCTTCCTGCAGCGGATCTTGATTGTTGTGATAGTCTTCTGCAGATTTACAGTTCTTGTGTGATCGTCGAGTACAGCTTAAGTTCGTCTCTACGGAGGGGACAGCTTGCTCATGTCCGTGCCCGACCACTTTTCCTTAATCGTTTTCGCGAGACACTGCCCGCCCATGCTCGTTCGTCAGTAATACTTGAGCATACTCGGCTGGGTAATAATTCGGAGACCTTGATTTATGACAATGGTGTGCTAAGTTAGGGACGCGTTTGTGTACCTGGTATCATCGGGTAGAGACATGTAATCCTAGAACATGCACATCTGTCAACTCTCTATATGCATTCAAGTTCCACCAACATTTAGCGTGACTTGTGAGATAGTTACGGGTGGACAGGGATGTAAAGAAAAGTTTCAGGTTTCGTTTCAAGGTGTCTGTCTTGTTGTGTGCTTGGGTTGAGCATCTAAGGCCGGCTGGAGAGTTGCAATCTTTAACCGTTCCGAAGTAGGAGTGGGAGCAGATCTCCACGAATTTCGTTATGGTTTCTACCCAAGTTTAGTCAGGATGTGACTCCATTCGGATTCTTGTCGTCCGGTTATACTCAATGTGCTCAGTTGTTTCTTGTTAAGTGGTGTGTTTGTTTGATTGTTGTCGGCAGTTGGGGATCGTCACTCGCCATCATCAGGGTTCTCCTTCGATAGCTGTTATCAGGAGACACTCCAATTGGCAACCTTTAGGTTTAGGGATTAGGTCGTGTCGATCACCAGTCTGTTCTTTTTCTGACTCTGCATAAGTAGGACCTTGGACCCCAGCTAGTCTAGAGACTTCGGAGAAGGCCCAGTTGAGTTAAGTCAGGATGGAAATTGTCCATTGCGAACTGAGGACTTATGCCGACTGTGTTGGTAATAGACTCGAGTTCACAGGGACAGATCATGTATTCCTACGGACTTTCCGATGAATGACGTGTTGGATTTTGGGAAGCTTGTCCCAGGATTTTAGGTCCTTATGAGATCCTATAAGCGAGTTAGTTTCGTTGCCTTTAATTTGGCACTTCCGCCCAGATTATTGAGTTTTCACCCTGTATTCCTTATGATGATACTTTACAATTACCTTCATGACCTTTCTCACATGATTTGGCACCAGACCATTTAGCTGGACGCGATCTTTCGCTCACCGGCAGCCATGTGTGTTAATGGCTCAGCAGGTGGAGGAACATCGGTCAAGGGTCTTGCTATCTGTGAAGGGTTTTTCTTGGACGTAGCCGTATAGTGAGATAATCACTTGGGAGGCTGCGAGCGAGATTTGAGAGTTGTAATCTTCTCTTTGAAGGTACGCGTAGAAGTATATTTTTAAATTCGGGGACGAATTTCTTTTAAGGGGGGAGATTGTAACACCTTAGAATGTGTTTTGTAGCTAATTATATTTTAATGTATGGTTTTTAATAAAAAGGTTTACCAATTTGGTTTTTAATTATTTTATCCTATTTATTGAGTATTTTATTAGATTTTTCCTAGACTTGCACACACTTGTGCATGATAACTAGGGTTGTTTTGGGGGTTTAACCATGATTAGCAACATGGTGAACTAACCATTCCCTAACCTAGTTTAATATTGTATTAGGTGCTTTTGGGTTTTTATTTGAATATGATTGCTTTTAAAAGAAAAATGGATTTAAAAAGGGGTTTTAATTTAAAATGATTGCTTTGTGTTGACCTTGGTGAGAGAGAGAGAGGGGGTGAGAATGGGGCATGATGGCTTTTGCCATGCTTCATTAAATGAAGAGAGAGAGGAGGAGTTTTGACTTTGCCTCTCATTTCTCACTTCTCTTTTTACTCATCCTCTCATTCTCTCACAACGCACACTCACACACAACAACAACAGAAGCAGCAGCCTCAGCATCAGCAGCAAGCAGCAGTGGCAACAACAACAACAACATTAGCAACAACTGCAACAACAACAGAAATAGCAGCAGCACCAAAAGAAGCAATAGCAGCAGCAGGAGCTTCAGCAGCTGAAGCGAGCAGCAGCACCATCAGCAGCAGCTCCAGCATCATCATCATCAGCAACAGAATCATCATCTTCAGCAGTAGCAGGAGCAGCAGGCAGCAATAGTAGTAGCAGGAGCTCCAGCAACCTACAGCAGCTCTTCTCCACTTCTTCTCCTACTTCTTAGGGTTCTCTAGGGTATACTTCTTAACCCAATCCCCTAGTTGCTTAAATTGTGCATCGATTAGCTTCGATTTGTGTTAAATAGCTAGTTTAGTGCTAGATTATGGTGATTTGTGAGGTGTTATGGCAATTGATGATTGTGTTGGTAAACCCTATCTATTTTAGTGTTATTAAGGTCACATTAACTGAGTTTAACCCTGTATTACACTAAAATACCATAGGTTTTCCATACTGTGCAAATTGGTGTTTTTAAGCATTGTATTGGCTTTCTGTGATCTACTTTTGGCCCGGACCCTACAGAACAAAATTGAGAAAACTGGAGCACACTAGATATACCCTGACCACACCTCCTGAGCACGAACCCCTAACCCCCTACTCAGGCCGCCGGTTTAATCATTCTGGCCGCAATTTGCGGCCAGATGTGGGAGTTTTTGGGTGTAGTTTGCTTGGGTAGGAGTCTGCTGTTATTTCTAGGCCTGTGGTATGTCTAGTTTTGTAAGTTTTGACCTGTAGTAAAATCTGGGATCAAATACCGTTTTTCATGTCCGTTGTGTTTGCGCGATACGCGCGATACGTGAGTTGGTTCTCTGATCCAGCGTATCGCGGCGTGTCGCGATGGTTTTAGACGCGTATACACACGTTTTAGCGTATCGTGCACACGCGGGTTTAGTTCGAGACGTGAGTTTCTCGTTTTGGTTCGATATCGTGTTTCGCGGAATATTTGGCTTATATATGATTTCCATGTCTTATTTGCAGGTTTGTAGGCAGGGACTACGGACACGGCTACGGGGGGAGCAGATAGTAGGATTCACCTAGCGTGGAGCGTAGGTGAGTAGATTTAACATCTACAAGGGAATCGCCCGCATGGCGTTATGCGTCTGGGCTAGGATTCTAATACTTGTCGCATATTCTACGTCGTTGTTAGAATTGCGCCTTTCCTTATTTACTTAGATATAGTTGTACCGTGACTAGTAGCCGTAGGGCACTGCACATATTATTGACGGTTCATGTTGCACGAGCACGGATTGTATGCTACACACACACCGTCAATAATTGCCATGTCACACACTAACCATTATAGATACTATTGCTTGTCACACATGACATCTAACTTACAGGTATACCTTGCACATATTTTAATTACCGGGGGGGATATCCTATATATTTTACTTATACCCAGGGGGGTATACGACATCAGTTCTTATAGGTAGATACCTATACATTGCTACACCTGTATGTTACACACATCTTCAGTTGCAGTTACATATTTACCTTTACTGATGTTACTTAGCTGTACCTTTTCGATTTCGCATACATCTGGTTCCAGCTACATATTCTCATTTATAAGCTCGCATTTCAGATATATCGCATATGTTTATTCCTGGATTGCGCATTATTATTTGGATTTTACATGATGTTTTCTGGATTTGGGAACCGCGGGAGTTCATGAAATTATGCATACATTGAAAAACCCGGTTTCCTTGATATGATATTTGCTTATCCACAATGGGTTTTATCGATGCTGATTATTTATACCCCATGCGAGGAGGCGTAGAGGCCGCATGAGGGTACATGGTGGGGCCCGGAGGTACCCCGGGGCGAGAACGGATCGCTGGATTTGTTAGACGGTGAGCCTGTCAGGGGAACCATACCGTCCGGTGATATTACCTTTTACTCGGCAGTTATCTTGGGGATACCGACCAGAGTCTTGTACGTATGCATACGTCGAAAGGCGAGGGTCAGAGCTAGGCACTCGTGCTTTCGGGACAGCGTATGATACATACCTATCAGGATTTCTGTGTCGATGCTTGGCACATTGTTTTCATGATATTTCTTTTAATACCTTTGTATATATAACAGGGGATTAGCCATTGTTATATATACCCTTACACCAATATTAGTGGAATGGGACGCTAATATATGTGTATTGCCCCCATCATATTTATTTCTTCATATATATATACCTTTAGGATGTTAGAAACTTACTTGAGATTCGAATTGGGATATATGTGATTCATTGAGATTGGATATTGGATATGAAAGAGATTGTTGATTTGTACATTCGAGATATAGGAGATTACTCGATGTTGTACATTGAGGTGATGTGAGACTTATATGATGTGAGAGCCCAGTTTGGGGGCTGATTTGAGGATTTGGGATTTGAGTGTCTTGATGGATTGTGATCCTACCACGATATCAGGTTTCCGTGGAAATGACATATTCCACCCTATACCTCACACTTACCTATTTTATGCACAGTTTCATATATTGGTAGTACATGTTAGTGTACCCTTATGATAGTTGCATATCTACATTCTCATATCCCTATTGCATGCTTATTGCATACTATTATCATGTTATTATTGCTTTACATATTGATTGTACCTGCTAGTGTACTTTCCATTATTCTGCATTCACATGACCTGTTATCACTGTAATCGCATATCTTAGATTCATACTGTACGTACATTCCTGCGATTATCTGCATATGTTATCTACTATTCACGAGTTGGAAACTCACCCTCGTTGTGCCACAGGTGTTTCAGGTTGTTCCCAGAGTAGTAGAGGCAGGCTATTCAGCTATTCATCTATCATCTTTTGCTACAGATACCACATCAGCTCACAGTACTATTTTGCTTAGGTGGGTTTTGGTGGTTATCTGTATTTTGTATTGTACATTCGTTGTATCTTGTACTCTCCATCTACTATTATATTGTTGACTTAGAGACTTGGTGAGGACGATATTGTATATTATTTGTGGATTTGTTGCCTTTTATATACAGCTTTCTCTCTATTGTCTTTACTTCTTCACTACGGCGTCGTATATTTGTATTGTATTCATCTTGGCTAGTTTTTACAAAAAGGGGGTGTTGCCAAAATTTTAAAGAAAGAAAGTAAGACTTTTAAAGAATTTGGGTTGCGATTTCAAATGTTTCAAAAACTTATATTATCTTTTCCGTATTTTCTTGATTTAGATTTCTGGGTTTTGGCTTTCTTTTACGGTGTTACGTCTTTTGGCGTTGCGTAGTATTAGGGCCGTCACGGGCCAATTTTGGGTCGTGACATGGAGGAAGGACGCCGTAGTGACATCTCGTCTGCTGTATCGAGACGAAAGTTGAGATGGTGACCACTCTGTGCTGATGTGGGATGATCTCCGATAGTCTTTCGGGTTTTATATAAGTTACCGTCAAGACCCTGAAGCTAGGAATTTGGCCTTCGCTTCATTTGCTCGCACTGCTTCTGCATCCTGTTAGAGGAAGAACGCCGTAGTGACATCTCGTCTGCTGTATCGAAACGAACGTCGAGGTGGTGACCGCTCCGCGCTGATGTGGGATGATCTCTGATAGTCTTTCAGGTTTTAAATGAGTTACCGTCAAGACCCTGAAGCTACGAATTTGGCCTTCGCTTCATTTGCTCGCACTGCGTCTGCTGTATCGAGATGAATGTCGTGGTTGTCATGAGGTGAACCGTCGAAGCTTGGAACTAGGGATTTTTCCGTGGCTCCGTTGTTTGATTGTCGCGTCTGAACCCTGCTGGAGGAAGAACGCTGGGGGTGACATCTCATCTGCTGTATCGAGATGAACGTCGAGGTGGTGACCACTCCACGCTGGTATGGGATGATCTCCAATAGTCTTTTAGGTTTTATATGAGTTACCGTCAAGATCCTGAAGCTAGGAATTTGGCCTTCGCTTCATTTGCTCGCACTGCGTGTGCATCCTGTTGGAGGAAGGACGCCATAGTGACATCTCGTCTGCTGTATCGAGACGAACATCGAGGTGGTGACCGCTCCGCGCTGATGTGGGATGATCTCCGATAGTCTTTCAGGTTTTGTATGAGTTACCGTCAAGACCCTGTAGCTAAGAATTTGGCCTTCGCTTCATTTGCTCGCACTGCGTCTGCTGTATCGAGACGAATGTCGTGGTTGTCTCGAGGTGAACCGTCGAGGCTTGGAACTAGGGATTTTGCCGTGGCTCCATTGATTGATTGTCGCGTCTGAACCCTGCTGGAGGAAGAACGCTGGGGGTGACATCTCGTCTGCTGTATCGAGACGAACGTCGAGGTGGTGACCACTCCGCGCTGGTGTGGGATGATCTCCAATAGTCTTTCAGGTTTTATATGAGTTACCGTCAAGACCCTGAAGGTAGGAATTTGGCCTTCGCTTCATTTGCTCGCACTGCGTCTGCATCCTGTTGGAGGAAGGACGCCGTAGTGTCATCTCGTCTGCTGTATCGAGACGAACGTCGAAGTGGTGACCGCTCCGCGCTGATGTGGGATGATCTCCGATAGTCTTTCAGGTTTTATATAAGTTACCGTCAAGACCCTGAATCTAGGAATTTGGCCTTCGCTTCGTTTTCTGGAACTGCGTCTGCTGTATCGAGACGAATGTCGTGGTTGTCTCTAGGTTGTTGGTGAACCGTCGAGGCTTGGAACTGGGAATTTTGCCGTTGCTCCGTTGTTTGATTGTCGCGTCTGAACCCTGCTGGAGGAAGAACACTGGGGTGACATCTCGTCCACTGTATCGAGACGAACGTCGAGGTGGTGACCACTCCACGCTGGTGTGGGATGATCTCCGATGGTCTTTCAAGTTTTATATGAGTTACCGTCAAGACCCTGAAGCTTGGAATTTGGCCTTTGCTTCGTTTGCTTTGGCGTGTCCGAATCCTATTGGAGGATGGACGTCGTAGTGACATCTCATCTGCTGTATCGAGACGAACGTCGAGGTGGTGACCACTCCGTGCTGATGTGGGATGATCTCCGATAGTCTTTCAGGTTTTATATGAGTTACCGTCAAGACCCTGAAGCTAGGAATTTGGCCTTCGCTTCATTTGCTATGGCGTGTCCGAATCCTGTTGGAGGAAGGACGCCGTAGTGACATCTCGTCTGCTGTATCGAGACGAACGTCGAGGTGGTGACCACTCCGCGCTGATGTGGGATGATCTCCGATAGTCTTTCAGGTTTTATATGAGTTACCGTCAAGACCCTGAAGCTAGGAATTTGGCCTTCGCTTCATTTGCTTTGGCGTGTTCGAATCCTGTTGGAGGAAGGACGCTGTAGTGACATCTCGTCTGCTGTATCGAAACGAATGTCGTGGTGGAGCTGGGATTCTACCGTCACTCCGCTTTGTTTCGACCATGGGGTCTTTCGCTAACGTTGCATCTGCATCGTGCTGGATTGCGAGGGAATGCCGTTGTTGACATTGCGTCTGCTGTAATGAGATGAATGCAGAGGTGGAGCTGGGATTTTGCCGTCACTCCGCTTTATTTCGACCATGAAGTCTTTTGTTGACGTTGCTTTTGCATCCTGCTGAACTGCGGTGGAACACCGTCGTTGACATCTCGTCTGCTGTATCGAAACGAATGCTGAGGTGGAGCTGGGATTTCGCCATTACTCCTGTTTGTTTCGACCGTGAGGTCTTTTGCTGACGTTGCATCTACATCCTGATGGACTGCGAAGGAATGGCGTTGTTGACATCTCGTTTGCTGTATCGAGACGAATGCTGAGGTGAAGCTAGGATTTTGCCGTCACTCCGCTTTGTTTCGACCGTGAGGTCTTTTGTTGACGTTGCATCTGCATCCTACTGGACTGCGGAGGAACGCCGTCATTGACATCTCGTCTGCTGTATCGAGACGAATGCTGAGGTGGAGCTGGGATTTTGCCGTCACTCCGTTTTTTTTCGACCATGGGGTCTTTCGTTAACGTTGCATCTGCATCCTGCTGGACTGCGGAGGAACGCCGTCGTTGACATCACGTCTGCTGTAACGAGACGAATGCTGAGGTGGAGCTGGGATTTTGTCGTCTCTCCGCTTTGTTTCGACTGTGAGGTCTTTTGTTGACGTTACATCTGCATCCTGCTGGACTACGAAGGAACGCCATTGTTGACATCTCGTCTGTTGTATCAAGACGAATGCTGAGGTGGAGCTGGGATTTTGCCGTTGCGCCGCTTTGTTTCAACCGTGAGGTCTTTTATTAACGTCGCATCTGCATCCTGCTGGACTGCGAAGGAACGTCGTTGTTGACATTGCGTCTGGTGTAGCGAGACGAATGCTGAGGTGGAGCTGGGATTTCGCCGTCACTCCGCTTTGTTTGGACCGTGAGGTCTTTTGTTGACATTGCATCTGCATCCCGCTGGACTGCAAAGGAACGCCGTTGTTGACATTGCGTCTGGTGTAGCGAGACGAATGCTGAGGTGGAGCTGGGATTTCGCCGTCACTCCGCTTTGTTTGGACCGTGAGGTCTTTTATTGACGTTGCATCTGCATCCTGCTGGACTGCGAAGGAACGCCGTTGTTGACATCTCGTTTGCTGTATCGAGACGAATGCTGAGGTGAAGCTAGGATTTTGCCGTCGCTCCGCTTTGTTTCGACTGTGAGGTCTTTTGTTGACGTTGTATCTGCATCCTGCTGGACTGCGGAGGAACGCCGTCGTTGACATCTCGTCTGCTGTAACGAGACGAATGCTGAGATGGTCTCTAGGTTGTCTGTGAACCGTCGAGATTTGGAACTAAGGACTTTGCCATGGCTCCGTTTCGTTGCGACTCTGAGGTCGGTTGTTGAAGTCACGTCTGCATCTGGTTGGAGTGAGGAGAAACACCGTTGGTGATCTCTAAGTTGTCAATATTGACGTCGAGACGTTGAAGCTAGGGATCTTCTTTTGGTTCCTTTGTTGATATTGTGTCTGCAATATTGCGACAAATGTCGAGGTTGTCTCTAGGTTGTCTATGAACCGTCGAGATTTGGCTTCGCTTTCTGGTGGAGCCTGTTGGGAAGGTATGGTTCCCTCTTTGTTTGTGCCCCTGGATTGTATAAAGGGATCGATGTGATCTCACCTGTAGGGCAAAAAGTTTCATACTTTCATCATTTTTTTTATTCTTTCCGCGATGCTCTATCATTTCAGCTTTTTATATCGTGAAAATCGCGATTGCCCAATCATTTCGGCTATTTTTCGCGGTGCCCAATCATTTCGGCTATTTTTGTATTTACTCGCTGCTTTTTATTGCGAGTTGCCAAATTATTTCGGCTATTTTTGTATGCATATATTTTTACTTGCTGATTTTGTTGCAAGATGCCCCATCATTTCGGCTATTTCATATGCATTTTTGGCTCGCTGATTTTTTTATCGCGAGTGTGGAACTTGGAATCTGGTGCCAATCTCAGCATCAGCATTGCTACAACTGGAATATTGCCAGGAGCGAATCATCATTTGCCATGAAAGGACTTGGAATTTGATACCGATTTAGGCATCAGCATCGCTACAACTAGGATATTGCCAGGAGCGAATCATCATTTGCCTCTGTCGATGTCGAACAAAGGTGTCTTAGTAAATAGGGTCAGGATCCCATCGACTAAGGCTTTTGACTTCATGAGTCGTAAGGGTCTCATAAAGGTGTTTCTCCCTACGAGTCGTGAGGATCTCGTAGGTGCATTTTCTCCTTAGGAATCGTGAGGATTCCTAAGTGTGTATTCTCTTATAAGTCGTAAGGATCTTACAAGAGTGTTTTCTCCTTATAAGTCGAGAGGACTTACAAGTGTTGTTTGCTGTACGAGCATATCCCTAGTCACGAATGGGACTTTGTTAGGGAAATGTTTATTCGCGCCCATGGATTGTATACAAGGGTCAGCATTGAGCCGCTTGTAGGGCAGTATTGGAGGTTGTGGGGGCTGCTTAAGAACAGGTTCAGGTCTCTATAACTTAAGACTTTTAAATCTTATGAGCCGTGAGGGTCTCATAAGAGGGTTCTCCTTACGAGTCGTAAGGATCTCGCAAGTATAATTTCTCCTTAGGAGTTTTGGGGATTCCTAAGTGTGTTGCTTCCTTTATGAGTCGTAAGGATCTCACGCGGGTGGTTTCTCCTCACAAGGTCGAGAGGACCTTGCAAGTGTCCTTTAACGAGTTTGACCCTTTCGGGTTTTCACAAACACTCGCCGGTAGCCCTGCTGTTTTTACTCACGGAACTCTCTCGGGTTTTCATCCATGCCCATTTTGCTTATCGACATACCGTTTTTTTTTTACGAGTCTGCGTCCTTTCGGGTTTTCATAAACATCGCCGGTAGTCCTGCTGTTTTTACTCATGGAGCCCTCTCGGGTTTTCATCCATGCCCATTTTGCTTATGCACATACCGTTTTTTTTTTGTTTTTTTTACGAGTCTGCACCCTTTCGGGTTTTCACAAACATCGCCGGTAGTCCTGCTGTTTTTACTCACGGAACCCTCTCGGGTTTTCATCCGTGCCCATTTTGCTTATGGACATACCGTTTTTTTTGTTTTCTTTTTACCATGTCAGCCTGAAGATGCCGCGTGTTGGGAGTAGTTTAACGACGTTTCGGTCATTTGCAAGTTTTAAGACATTGCGGTCCATTGTTAGTTTAACGACGTTTCGGTCCGTTGCAACTTTTAGGACATTGCGGTCCGCCGTTGCCGTATTTGAGGCGAATTTCTAGTTTACGGACTTTTCGGTCCATGGGGGTTTCCCTATGAATGAGCATGATGCCCCCGGCATATCCATCTTTCTCGGAGCATGTGGTTGTGGCGGGCTCACCTTCCAGTTTTCGGACAGCGCGAACTTGCCCTATTGGTATTGGTCTTCAACCCAGTTTTTGAAGACGTAGCAGTTTTCGATCGGATGGCCCAATACTTGGTGATAAGGGCAGTAATTAGGATTGTTGACATCATTCAGTTGTAGCTGGTGTTTCGGCTCCGGTAGAGTGATAAGCCTGTTGCGCGCTGCTAGTTCGAACAGCCTCCTTGTTTCATCCCTGGGAAATGAGTAAGGACGTTTCAACTTTTCATAGAGGGGTTACCGCTTGTTGTTTTGGCGAACAACTGGTCTAAGGTCACTCGATTGTTGTTGAGCGTTGGCAACGAAAGCCGTTTTTCCCTTCCCTTTATCCTTTTTGTTCGATTCCTTGTTTGCGGGTCTGAGATTCTTTCCGGGTAGCGTGCAATTGGACGGCTGAATGTTCTCGCAACTCCTCAATTCTTTCGTTTTAGAGATGGATTCCTTGAAGAGAGGGCCGAGGGATACTTTTTCGTCGGAGTCGCTCCCGAAGTTGAGAACTCGCGATCCCCTGGGATCAACCCTATGACAATTGCCGGCAATTCTTTCACGCTCATCTGTCGCATTTTTCCGCTGTCTACGAGCTTCACGCTTTATCCTGTTGAAGTGTTACCTGTGAGCGACATACCCTTACCACCAACACTTAAAGGAGTTGCAGTCTTCAGTAGGATGTGCGATCTTCTGATGATATAAGCAGAAGTTAGGATGCACGTCCGCTTCATCAAGATGTATACCACCAGGAGAATTTTCTCTGAAAGAGGGCAGCTTCATCCTCATCGATATGGCTTTGGCGAATCGTTTCCTTATCTTGATCCTGCTTTCATTTGTAGCGGATGTACTTTGATCTGGTGGGTCAAGTCGTCGGCGTTTGGCCTTTTCAAATACGGCCATCTCACGCTCCTGATCGGCTTTACTTTTTAGATGAATTTCACTCAGGAAGGCGTCGATCATTTCGTCTGACGGCCATAGAAGTTCTGGTTCAGGACCTGCCCCCCGTCTCTCGGTGCAAGGAGCTTCTTTATCATCTATCGACGAGTGAGAGATCACATGGCAGCTTGCTACATAATCCTCAGGTTCATCCGACGAGTCTTTATCATCATCTCCGTCCTCAAGGACGTGGCTGAGGAATTCTCGGAGTGTGACTGGGGTCCGCGCCTTCTGATTATATTCTTCCAGTGCGTCAACATGTTTTTGCAGATCCGTGCGCTTGTCATCTAACTTCGCGGGCTTTTGGGTCTTCTCCTTCTTCTTCGAAGACTTTGACGGCTGTGTCTGGGTGTTTTGCCCGCTGCTATCAATTCTCGGCGTTGGGCATGGTTTCAGCATCCCATCAATGACCTCGGGCTCTGGTGGACTTTTCCACCTGACGGATCGGCATGTGTGAAGATCCTTCAGCATTCTTTTCATCTTGGTTGAAAGAGCGACCTCCCATGGAGCTTTTTCTATAAAAGAGCACGATGCCCCCCGGGGTGTCCTCTTTTTTAGGGCCATGAGGTTGTGGCGGGTTCACCTTCCAGTTTTCGGATAATGCGAACTTGCCTTGTTGGTATTGGTCCTCAATCTAGCCTTTGAAAACGAAGCAATCTTCAATTGGATGGCTTACTGCTTGATGGTGAGGGCGGTAATTAGGATTGTTGAGATCGCCTGGCTGCAACGGACGTTTTGGACTCGGCAGATTGATGAGCCTGTTGCGCACTGCCAGCTCGAACAGTCTTCTCATTTTATCCTCAGGAAACGAGTAAGGACGTCCTAGTCTTTCCTCAAGGGATGGGCGTGGACGCATATTGTTTCGACGGACAACCGGCTTTAAGTTGCTCGGCCGTTGTTGAGTATTGGCGACGAAAGTTGCTTTTCCTTTCCCCTTTTCATTCCGAGAATCCGTCTTTGAAAGAGATGATCTATGACCCATCTGATCCATTTGGGCCAACTTGTCAATCAAGGCCTGGAAAGTAGTTGGCTTGAAGAACATCATGAATTGCGAGATGGTCGCTTGCGGATCAAGAGTGCCCATGAACATGCCTACCGCAGGTGCTTCTTCGATGCGTTGTTCGCATTTTGACCATAAGTTTCGCCATCGTATTGCGTATTGAACCCATGTTTCGCCTGGCCTTACCCTGGCGTTGATCAATGCGATGATCGGAGTGTGCTCACTAGCACTTGCAAATCTTTGTGTAAACTGTAGCTCCATCTCCGCAAATGTTTTGACAGAGTCGTTAGGTAACTCCGAATACCATTCAAAGGCCATTTCTGCTAATGTAACGTGTTGGAAATCGTTATGTGATTTCGTCCGTTTTAGGGTAAGTTTGTCGGTATTTTCCGTTTTTACCCGAATGTGAACAAACGACCATATAGACTTGCCAGCACCTAGATTAGCAAAAATAAAGCTAGTGCGCGAACTTTGGGAGTATATGGGACGTTTTGGTTCAATTTGGTTTTTTCCCAATTTTTAATATTATTTTAATGCGGTATTTAAATTTTGGGAAAATAACCGTTTGCGATCTTTTCTTTTAAAACCTCTAAGTTAGCAAATCCTTCTCACTCTCACCTAGAGAATTATGTGTGGCCTAGAATTAAACTTGGAATTAAATGAAAAAGAAAAGAAAAGAGAAGTGAGTAGATGCATGCATGTGTGTGTATGTGTGCAAGTGTGTTTAATGAGCAATAAGTGTAGGTAATTGCTAGGAAACCCTCTCAATCATCCACCTCACCCCCTTGGCCGAAAATCCCTCATTTCCTACTGCCCTTGTTCACTTATTCATCACAAATTATCAATCTAAACTCTAAAATCCTCAAAATTCTGAAACTTTTCACAAAAATACCAAAAGCTTAGGAATTTCTTGATCTTGATCACTTGGAGAGGGGAAAAGCTTGGACTTGAGAGCAAAGTTGTTAGGTATAACCCCTCTACTGTTAATTTATAGTTTTTGTGTAGTTTCGATCGTTAAATTCTGCGTAGAACGTAGTTTATGTCGTTTGAGGCGATATCGGGTTTTTAGTGTCTTTTTAGAAATATTAGAATCTGCTATGATCTGGAGAGTTTAGTGATTGAGGAAACAACTTTAGAGTGATGTGCAGGTTGACCTGAGACACCACCCAGGAGACGGGGACCACCCCGCCGGTCTGGGCCGGCGAGCTTTGAAGAGGGGGCCGGCGACGCCGGCCGACTTGGGGAGATTTTGGGGTGGGTCTTCTGTGGTAGTTGTCTGCTGTTATTTGGGGTCTTTTGGTACTGTTGATTTTATAAATAGATGCAGTATGCAAAATCTGGGATCGATTACCTATAATCGTGTGTTTTGAGTTCGCGTGATACGTGTTGCGACACGAGTCGTGTGTCGTGCTGTGACGTACTCAGTTTGGGTTTAAGTATCGTTTCGTGTGTTTGCGCTAGACGTGTATTCGTGATGTGGTTTAGTGCGTTGATGCGTTTTATATTACGTAGTTTTGCGTATTGTGATTGCTTCTGAGATATTCGCGTTATTTCTTGTGTTTGTGATATTATAGCGTCGCAAGCGGGGACTTCAGACGCTGCGAACAAAGGGAAGCAGGTGGTCGGATCTTCATAGTTGGAGACCACAGGGTGAGTAGATTTAACATCTACGGGGAATCGCCCGTATGGCGCTACGCGTCGGGGCTAGATATGATCTGATATTAGCCGTATGCTCATTTGCTTATATAGAGACATTGCATGATTCACATTGCATATAGTTACTTGTAGTGCATGATATTATATCTGATGTACACTGCACTATTATCGACAGTCCATGTTGCACGAGCACCAATGATATGCTACACACACACTGTTGATAATTGACATGATAGGCACAACACAATTGCTCATTCATATACCTTGCTAGTAGTTAGCGACATTAAACAGTTATACTTGTGCGACATTGCATATTACATAGAACATACCTGTATACCTATATGCTCATATGTATACCATGCTACATTACTTGTTCGCACATATACCCTGCTATTTAATTGTTAGCACATATACCTTGTTATTGTTATATGATCGTTTGTATTGCATATATATCAGTGGTATGGGACGCTGTGTATATATGTATTCTGGATTTAGATATTATAGATTGTATTGCATATATATCGGTGGTATGGGACGCCGTATATATATGTATTTGGATTGGATTTATATGAATTGTATTGCATATATATCGGTGGTATGGGACGCCGTATATATATGTATTCTGGATTTGGATTCTTGGGATCCGTGAGATACATTATATGGACTTATGCATTTGAGATGCGATATGGGAAATTAAGGTGTCGATGTGGGCACTTAATTTCCGAGAGATATATGGGATTTGACAGACCGATACGTGGAAACGCAAGTATCGAGGTGGGATACTTGGTTTTCGAGGAACGTATGGATATTATGTTTTTGGGTGTCGATGTTTGACACTCGGGTTTCATTGAGATGTACAGTATCTGAGGGCCGATCTGAGGGCCGATCTGAGGGCCGATCTGAGTATTTTGGGATTTGGGTGTTGTTGAGATACACCGTATTTTCATGCTGATGATATGCGCATGAGATTATTTACTTTCCGCACTCAGTATTATATTGATATGGATATCATGATAGTTGTATATTCATATTGTCGTACTCATGCTATCAGTTCACATGTTATTGATTATTGATGTTAGTGCATACTTGCGATTACTGTATGATGTTAATTACTATTCACGAGTTGGCAACTCACCCCCGTTGTGCCACAGTTTTGCAGGACTTACCCTCTGAGTAGTCGCGGTGGGGCAGCTTATCATCATTTCTTTTGGGGATACCGCTACCTTGGGCAGTGAGGCCGTTACTTTATAGGTGGGTTTGCGGTTATCCGTTGTATATTGTATATCATTTTGGGTTGGATCTAGTATTCTCCATCTACTTGTTGTATATGACTTAGAGACGACTTGTGAGATATCAGTGTTGTATATTGGTTTTGGGAACCGTGCTCGTAGAAGCAGGTTATTGTGGATATGTTTACTTTTTGATATAGTCGTTCTCTTTGATATTTCTTCGCTTAGGCGTCGTATACTTGTTGTGGTGATTGTCTCCGCCGGTGGGCGTGATTTTTCTCCCACTTGGGATGTTTTATACATTATCTGTGTTGCACCCGTTTTACGGGGCTAGTTTTACAAAGGAGGTGCTGCCAAAATTTTTATGAAAGAAAACTAGAGTTAGAAATTTTAAATGGCGACTCCTAAAACTTTTAAATTTTGTTTTTCTCCGTTGATCCAGTTTTGGGTGGTTTAGATTTCTGGGTTTTCGGCTTACTTAAGTTACGTACGCCTGTAGACGTTACGTAATTTAAGTGCCGGTTACGGACCGAATTTCGGGTCGTGACAAAGTTGGTATCAGAGCGTTAGGTTTTACCTTTCGGAGTCTAGGATGACCTTGGTATGATGGAGTAGGTGGCTTAAGCAGGGTGACGTAGCGTGTGTATGTTCCGCGGCATACTTACGACACGGTACTCCGCCTAAGTGACCTTAGGACTTGTTGATTGATATTCCTTCCGTGATTGATATACATCTTGTGATTCGATTTCCGTTTCCTTATCGAATCTTGTTTCAATTTTTAGCCCATATGCCGCCGAAGACTACGAGGGCTCAGAGAGCGGCCGCGAGGGCCGAGGTCAGAGTTGACTCGCCTGAGGCGAGGACTGACCGGGATGGTACGCCTGTTGTACCGGAGTATATTGCTATGATTGGAGCTGGTATGCAGGATCTGCGCCAGATTGTGGGGACTTTGGTAGAGACCATCCGAGCGCAGGGGCAGGCAGTTGTTCCACCCGCTGCGGTGGCCACGGTGGTACCTACAGTTCCGATAGTCGCAGTTGCAGCTCCGGGGGTTATTGCTGTGTCGTTGACGGATTTCATGAGGCTGAGACCTCCGGTGTTTACGGGTACAGATGTTACCGAGGATCCGCAGTCGTTTATCGACCGGATGGCCAGGATTTGTCGCTCACTCCGATGTTCCGACGAGAGATGGGTAGAGTTTGCCAGTTTTCGTCTGGAGGGCATGGCCCAGAAGTGGTGTGAGTCGATGGAGAGAGGCAGAGCCGCTGGTCTTGCTCCTATGACCTGGGCTGAGTTTGTGACGTCTTTTCTCGTTCGTTTTCTTCCACCGAGCGTCAGAGATGCGCGAGCGCGCAGATTTGAGTCTTTACGTCAGACGCCGGGGATGACGGTGTCGGATTATGATGTATTGTTTACTGAGCTGTCGATATATGCTCCATACCTGGTGGCGACGGAGGAGATGAGGGTGAAGAGGTTTGTTCGAGGCCTACTTACCCAGATATTCTTAGCCATCAGTGTTCAGCATTGTGACACGTATGCGGCAGCGGTGGATGCAGCTCTTTCGGTAGAGGAGCGTCTAGCTGAGTTATCAGTTGTTCCGGGACCGAAGAGAGTTCGTATAGGTGATGTGGCAGCGAGGCAGGCGTTTAGACGTCGAGACAGTTTTCGTTCTGATAGTGGCGGTTCGGGACGAGGTCGACTTTATGGCTCTTACCCTCAGGATGATCGGCAGTTTACTGCGGGATGTTACCGGTGTGGTAGTTTGGGTCATCGGGTTCGAGATTGTATAGAGCCGCGTGTGAACGAGCCAGCTGTACCGCAGATTACCTTACCACCTTCTCCACCTCAGAGAGCGTTGCCTCTTGTTCCTGTAGTTGCGCCGCGTCAGACTCCTATTCAGCGAGGTCATGGTCGCGGAGGTTTTGTACCGAGAGGACGAGGTGGCAGAGGCAGAGGACAGCCAGTAGCAGGTAGAGGTCAGGCTAGGGTTTTTGCCTTGACTCACCAGGACGCTCAGGCGTCCAATGCCGTGGTTTCAGGTACTCTTTCTGTATGTGCTTATGATGCGCATGTTCTTTTTGATCCGGGATCCACGCATTCGTATGTTTCTACGCACTTCGTGCCGAGGTTAGGCCGAGAGTCGTGTTTGCTGGATCAGCCGCTGATCGTGACTACTCCTGTGGGAGAGTCGTTTGTTGCGCGTTATGTGTTTCGATCTTGTGTCGTCCATATTGGTGACAGAGATCTGCCCGTCGACTTGATCCTTCTGGAGATGTTGGACTTCGACGTTTTGTTGGGCATGGATTGGCTAGCTACTTGCTATGCGTCCGTGGACTGCCGCGAGAAGACAGTTAGATTTTGTTTTCCCGGCGAGTCGGTGTTTGTTGTGCAGGGGGACCGTAGTGCCGCCCCTCACAGCTTGATTTCTGTTGTGTGCGCTAGTCGGCTTTTGAGGAGGGGATGTCGGGGATTCTTGGCGTTCATTCATGATACTGGAGCCACAGTGGAGTTGTTGGACCAGGTTTCTACCGTGCGAGAGTTTCCCGATGTTTTTCCCGATGAGTTACCTGGGATGCCGCCAGAGCGCGATATTGAGTTTTGCATTGATCTGATTCCTGGCACGGAGCCTATTTCTATACCGCCTTATCGGATGGCTCCGGCCGAGCTTAGAGAGCTTAAAGATCAATTGCAAGAGTTGCTTGATTTGGGACTTGTGCGTCCGAGTGTTTCGCCGTGGGGAGCTCCTGTTCTGTTCGTCAAGAAGAAGGACGGCAGTTTGAGGTTATGTGTGGATTATCGTCAGTTGAACCGTGTTACGGTGCGGAACAGGTATCCTTTACCCCGCATTGACGATTTATTCGATCAGCTCCAGGGTGCGAAACATTTTTCGAAGATTGATTTGCGTTCGGGTTATCATCAGTTGCGGGTTCGGGATGATGACATTCCGAAGACTGCTTTTCGTACACGCTATGGGCATTATGAGTTTTTGGTGATGTCGTTCGGACTCACCAATGCGCCAGCAGCGTTTATGGATCTGATGAACCGGATTTTCAGGCCGTTCCTCGACCAGTTCATTATCGTGTTTATTGATGACATACTGGTTTACTCTAGGAGTCGAGAGGAGCATGAGCAGCACTTGGGGATTACTTTGCAGATATTGAGAGAGCACCAGTTGTATGCTAAATTCTCAAAGTGCGCGTTTTGGCTTGATCGAGTGGACTTCCTGGGTCATGTGGTGACTAGTGATGGAATTCTTGTGGACCCGAGGAAGATCGAGGCTGTACAGCTTTGGCCCAGACCTGGATCGGTGACTGAGGTCCGCAGCTTTTTGGGCTTAGCTGGTTATTATCGCCGTTTTGTGCAGGATTTTTCGAGTATCGCTGCACCGCTGACTGGATTGACCCGGAAGGGGGTTCCTTTTCTCTGGACTGATGCGTGCGAGCAGAGTTTTCAGGAGTTGAAGACTCGGTTGACGACAGCACCAGTTCTTTCTTTACCTTCTGGATCGGGAGGCTATGTTGTGTATTGTGATGCTTCTCGAGTGGGGCTCGGCTGTGTTTTGATGCAGCATGATAGGGTGATTGCATATGCTTCTAGGCAGTTGAAGAAGCACGAGCAGAATTACCCCACTCACGATCTTGAGATGGCTGCGGTAGTCTTTGCGTTGAAGATCTGGAGGCACTACTTGTATGGGGAGTCGTGTCAGATCTTCACGGATCACAAGAGTCTGAAGTACATCTTCCAGCAGAGAGATCTGAACCTGAGACAGCGCCGATGGATGGAGCTAGTAAAGGATTATGATTGTGAGATCCTTTATCACCCGGGCAGGGCGAATGTGGTAGCCGATGCTTTGAGTCGTAGGCCCGTGGGTAGCTTGTCCCAGCTGAGCGCCGTTCAGTATCAGTCTTCTGCAGATTGGCAGCTCTTGTGTGATAGTAGAGTGCAGTTCGAGTTTACCTCCACTGGGGGACAGTTTGCTCATGTCCGCGCCCGTCCTCTACTTGTTGATCGTATTCGTGAGGCGCAACCCAGTGATGCTCGTTTGTCTGAGATTCTTGAGCTTGTTCGACGAGGTACAGTTTCGGAGTTCATGATTGATGACCAGGGTGTGCTACGATGTGGGACTCGCTTGTGTGTACCGGATGTTGATGGGTTGAGACGCGAGATCCTAGAGCAGGCACATCAGTCGACTTTTAGCGTTCATCCAGGTTCCACCAAGATGTACAGAGACTTGAGAGACTTCTACTGGTGGGAAGGGATGAAGCGCGATATTTCGGACTTCGTTTCGAGGTGCCTGACTTGTCAGCAAGTCAAGGCTGAGCATCAGCGACCGGCTGGAGAGTTGCAACCTTTACCCATTCCGGAGTGGAAATGGGAGCAGATTTCCATGGACTTTATTGTGGGTCTACCCAGGACCAGTAGAGGGTATGACTCCATTTGGGTTGTTGTAGACCGGTTGACGAAAGCGGCTCACTTTCTTCCAGTGAAGACCACTTTCGGCTATGCTCAGTACGCTCAGCTTTATATAGATGAGATTGTGCGTTTGCACGGTGTTCCCACATGCATAGTATCCGACAGAGGTACCCAGTTTACTAGCCGTCTATGGCAGAAGCTTCAGGAAGCTTTGGGTACCAGATTGAGTTTTAGCACCGCTTTTCATCCGCAGACAGATGGTCAGACGGAGCGGACTATTCAGACTCTGGAGGATATGCTCCGTGCGTGTGCGCTTGATTTTGGGGGCAGTTGGGATCGTCACTTGCCGTTGATTGAGTTCTCCTATAATAACAGCTTTCAGGAGACTATTCAGATGGCACCTTTTGAGGCTTTATATGGTAGGAAGTGTCGATCGCCAGTCTGTTGGACCGAGCTTAGTGAGAGTTTGGTGTTGGGACCCCAGCTTGTTCAGGAGACTACGGAGAAGATCCAGCTGATTCAGGACAGGATGAGAGTAGCCCAGTGCAGGCAGAAGTCTTATGCCGACCGTCGTCGTCGCAGACTTGAGTTCGCAGTGGGAGATCATGTATTCCTGAAGATTTCTCCGATGAAGGGCGTTATGCGATTTGGGAAGAGAGGGAAGCTCAGTCCCAGATTTGTAGGTCCTTTCGAGATCCTTGAGCGAGTAGGTTCGGTTGCTTATCGTTTAGCGCTCCCGCCTAGTTTTCCGGATGTTCACCCCGTTTTTCATGTGTCGATACTTCGAAGATACCTTCATGATCCTTCCCATATGATTCAGCACGAGGCCGTTCAGCTTGAGCGTGATCTTTCTTTCACCGTGCAGCCGATAGTTATTTTGGATCGGCAGGTGAAGAAACTTCGGTCTAGGGACTTGCCGTCTGTAAAGGTTCTGTGGCGTAGTCCGACTGGTGAGGAGATCACTTGGGAGATCGAGAGCGAGATGCGGGAGAGATTCCCTTATCTTTTTGAAGGTACGTTTTTGTATGAAATTATAATTCGGGGACCGAATTTCTATAAGGGGGGGAGATTGTAACGTGTTGGAAATCGTTATGTGATTTCGTCCGTTTTAGGGTAAGTTTGTCGGTATTTTCCGTTTTTACCCGAATGTGAACAAACGACCATATAGACTTGCCAGCACCTAGATTAGCAAAAATAAAGCTAGTGCGCGAACTTTGGGAGTATATGGGACGTTTTGGTTCAATTTGGTTTTTTCCCAATTTTTAATATTATTTTAATGCGGTATTTAAATTTTGGGAAAATAACCGTTTGCGATCTTTTCTTTTAAAACCTCTAAGTTAGCAAATCCTTCTCACTCTCACCTAGAGAATTATGTGTGGCCTAGAATTAAACTTGGAATTAAATGAAAAAGAAAAGAAAAGAGAAGTGAGTAGATGCATGCATGTGTGTGTATGTGTGCAAGTGTGTTTAATGAGCAATAAGTGTAGGTAATTGCTAGGAAACCCTCTCAATCATCCACCTCACCCCCTTGGCCGAAAATCCCTCATTTCCTACTGCCCTTGTTCACTTATTCATCACAAATTATCAATCTAAACTCTAAAATCCTCAAAATTCTGAAACTTTTCACAAAAATACCAAAAGCTTAGGAATTTCTTGATCTTGATCACTTGGAGAGGGGAAAAGCTTGGACTTGAGAGCAAAGTTGTTAGGTATAACCCCTCTACTGTTAATTTATAGTTTTTGTGTAGTTTCGATCGTTAAATTCTGCGTAGAACGTAGTTTATGTCGTTTGAGGCGATATCGGGTTTTTAGTGTCTTTTTAGAAATATTAGAATCTGCTATGATCTGGAGAGTTTAGTGATTGAGGAAACAACTTTAGAGTGATGTGCAGGTTGACCTGAGACACCACCCAGGAGACGGGGACCACCCCGCCGGTCTGGGCCGGCGAGCTTTGAAGAGGGGGCCGGCGACGCCGGCCGACTTGGGGAGATTTTGGGGTGGGTCTTCTGTGGTAGTTGTCTGCTGTTATTTGGGGTCTTTTGGTACTGTTGATTTTATAAATAGATGCAGTATGCAAAATCTGGGATCGATTACCTATAATCGTGTGTTTTGAGTTCGCGTGATACGTGTTGCGACACGAGTCGTGTGTCGTGCTGTGACGTACTCAGTTTGGGTTTAAGTATCGTTTCGTGTGTTTGCGCTAGACGTGTATTCGTGATGTGGTTTAGTGCGTTGATGCGTTTTATATTACGTAGTTTTGCGTATTGTGATTGCTTCTGAGATATTCGCGTTATTTCTTGTGTTTGTGATATTATAGCGTCGCAAGCGGGGACTTCAGACGCTGCGAACAAAGGGAAGCAGGTGGTCGGATCTTCATAGTTGGAGACCACAGGGTGAGTAGATTTAACATCTACGGGGAATCGCCCGTATGGCGCTACGCGTCGGGGCTAGATATGATCTGATATTAGCCGTATGCTCATTTGCTTATATAGAGACATTGCATGATTCACATTGCATATAGTTACTTGTAGTGCATGATATTATATCTGATGTACACTGCACTATTATCGACAGTCCATGTTGCACGAGCACCAATGATATGCTACACACACACTGTTGATAATTGACATGATAGGCACAACACAATTGCTCATTCATATACCTTGCTAGTAGTTAGCGACATTAAACAGTTATACTTGTGCGACATTGCATATTACATAGAACATACCTGTATACCTATATGCTCATATGTATACCATGCTACATTACTTGTTCGCACATATACCCTGCTATTTAATTGTTAGCACATATACCTTGTTATTGTTATATGATCGTTTGTATTGCATATATATCAGTGGTATGGGACGCTGTGTATATATGTATTCTGGATTTAGATATTATAGATTGTATTGCATATATATCGGTGGTATGGGACGCCGTATATATATGTATTTGGATTGGATTTATATGAATTGTATTGCATATATATCGGTGGTATGGGACGCCGTATATATATGTATTCTGGATTTGGATTCTTGGGATCCGTGAGATACATTATATGGACTTATGCATTTGAGATGCGATATGGGAAATTAAGGTGTCGATGTGGGCACTTAATTTCCGAGAGATATATGGGATTTGACAGACCGATACGTGGAAACGCAAGTATCGAGGTGGGATACTTGGTTTTCGAGGAACGTATGGATATTATGTTTTTGGGTGTCGATGTTTGACACTCGGGTTTCATTGAGATGTACAGTATCTGAGGGCCGATCTGAGGGCCGATCTGAGTATTTTGGGATTTGGGTGTTGTTGAGATACACCGTATTTTCATGCTGATGATATGCGCATGAGATTATTTACTTTCCGCACTCAGTATTATATTGATATGGATATCATGATAGTTGTATATTCATATTGTCGTACTCATGCTATCAGTTCACATGTTATTGATTATTGATGTTAGTGCATACTTGCGATTACTGTATGATGTTAATTACTATTCACGAGTTGGCAACTCACCCCCGTTGTGCCACAGTTTTGCAGGACTTACCCTCTGAGTAGTCGCGGTGGGGCAGCTTATCATCATTTCTTTTGGGGATACCGCTACCTTGGGCAGTGAGGCCGTTACTTTATAGGTGGGTTTGCGGTTATCCGTTGTATATTGTATATCATTTTGGGTTGGATCTAGTATTCTCCATCTACTTGTTGTATATGACTTAGAGACGACTTGTGAGATATCAGTGTTGTATATTGGTTTTGGGAACCGTGCTCGTAGAAGCAGGTTATTGTGGATATGTTTACTTTTTGATATAGTCGTTCTCTTTGATATTTCTTCGCTTAGGCGTCGTATACTTGTTGTGGTGATTGTCTCCGCCGGTGGGCGTGATTTTTCTCCCACTTGGGATGTTTTATACATTATCTGTGTTGCACCCGTTTTACGGGGCTAGTTTTACAAAGGAGGTGCTGCCGAAATTTTTATGAAAGAAAACTAGAGTTAGAAATTTTAAATGGCGACTCCTAAAACTTTTAAATTTTGTTTTTCTCCGTTGATCCAGTTTTGGGTGGTTTAGATTTCTGGGTTTTCGGCTTACTTAAGTTACGTACGCCTGTAGACGTTACGTAATTTAAGTGCCGGTTACGGACCGAATTTCGGGTCGTGACAGCTAAGCTGCCGATGAATTGGCGAAGCAACAGTTTGCCGTCGCCTCCAGTGTTGCCGCATAAGGCCCTGAATTGAGCGACATGCTGATGTGGATTCCCTGTCCCCTTGTACACATGGAATTTAAGGATCGTATATCCCGGGGGGTAACTGATTTGGTCATACCAGCCCAGATAGGGTTGTCCGGTTCTAACAATTTGCCCAGCCGCTTCATTCACCTGGTGAACTCGTATCTGCTGAGCTATATAGTCGTCTAGTGCAGCTTTGGAAATGGTTTCCTCTTTGGCTGCTGAATGAGCCGGAGGAGGATTAGATGTCTCCCCTCTATCGTCTTCAATAATGATCGGAGGGTCTTCAGCTGGAGGGTCCGGCTGTAACATCATTCCTACCATGTCTTGGAAGAGAAGCGCCATTTGTTTTATGTGGGCAGCTTGTTCTGCTGCTTCTCTGTCCTTCTTTTTGAGGATTCTCCGAAGAAACTTGGCATCAGTTTCCTGCTCATGGCGCTGCTCTGATGACGCCTCCGGACTTTCTTTTGGCCCGGTGAGTGTGTCCATTTGCGTCAGCATTTCTTGAAGCTTCTATTGCTGCTCCTGGGCTTTTGTTACGGATCGGGTGAGCAGTCAGTGACCCGTCGAAGCGCGGCTATCCTCTTTCCCGGATGCTATATAGACAGTGTGCACCACCATGCCCCTAGACTTGGGGCGTTTAGATTCAGTGTCTTTGCGGTTTGCCAAAGACGCAGGGATCTTCTCCGACCTCCTTCTTTTATGGGCGGTCGAAGTTGAGGGGGCCGTTGTAGTGGGCACCTAAGTAGCTGTCGCTTTTTGTGGCTTGACAGAGTAGTCCTTCTTCTGCCGAACCTTCATCTTTTTCTGTCGGCGGAGATAGTCTTGATCCATCACGGAGTCTTGGATTTGACGCCAGACCTTGTAAATTTTAGAGGACAGCCGTTGAGAGGGCTGCTCCAGCTTCACCTTTGGGGCATTATCCACAGGTGGAGGAGATCTTTTTAATACGGCAGTTGGCGAGTTTTTGTGCACCCTTCTTAGCGGTTCAAAGCTATTCTCAGTCGGAACAGCAGCATTGATTTCCACCATTGGAGCTGGCGGAGTTAGCCCAGAGGGGGAGTTGTCCCCAGCCTTCCTTACCCGGCGCCAGTGACGACGGCGAGCATGTCGTGCGATTGGAGTTGGTTTAGCCGTAGGGTGACCTCCTCATGCCCCCTGTGTTGGTCAGAATTCGCTGGTATCAGCCTTTTAAAGACCAACGTCCGTTGAATGGGGACAGCCAACCTATCAAAAGCAGACTTCCGAGTAGGGGAAGCAACCTTGGTGATTTCGCCTGGAACGGGAGCAGAAATAGTCAGTCTTGTGAAGACCGACCCTTTGGCAGGAGAAGCCGCCTTGACGATTTTGGGAGCAGGGATGGCTATCCGCTTCGGGATAACGCCTTCTGGTATTGCAGGCTTCTTCATGGGCCCGTTGGAGCTCTGGCCTAGTCTGTTAAAAACTGAGGCAGTGGAGTTGGGCGACCCGTTGAGAGGGGCCGCAGTAGTAGCAAGCCGATCGAATACCGACTTCTTGGGAGCTTCTTGTGACGGTACATGGGCGTTGAAGCTCATGGGTGGGAGCATGGTCCCGAAGAATAGTCCAGTGGTGGCTTGAGTTACCTGCTCCAATGGCATCTTGAAAAGGGAGGCCGCTTGGGGCCCGTAAGTCACTCCTCCAGCAAGGACGGAGTGAGAGTTGCAGTTGCAGGTAGTGCAGTTTGAAGCCATTGATCTTCTGTTTTCTGCACGGAGCAAGACACCAAATCTAAGTACCTCGAATCCACAGGCAACCATAGCAAACCACGATTCGTTCGCGAACACGAAACATGAAGTGTGGAGTGGAAAGAGGAAGAGGTCCCACCGGGTATGCCAGAATCTGTTCCCCTCCGAAAAAACGCAGACGCGACCGCGCAGGTCTGTCTTGCCTGAATTTCGGGGCAGATGCTAATTGGTGCTATCCTCCACCTCTCCGAAGATGCCAAGTTGATTTATGACACCATGTATCGAATGTTTAAACGGATGCGGCCGATGTAGCAGACTTCGTCAAATTCCCCCTCGTTTGAGGGCTTTTTGATTGTGGGAACGCTCTTCCCTGCAGGCGCAAGCCCCTGCAGTTAATTACGCTACCGCATCGCGGTAACAACTTTCTCCTTCTCCAGATGGTCACTTCGTGTCGTGGGTGTTTGTTTTGTGTTTGGTTGCCCGTGGATTGTATACGGAGACTAAGTTATGTTGTCGCTCGTAGGGTGTGGACTAGTCCAAATCCGTATCTTTCTTAGATTTAAGTTTGGGGGTTTGGGTTTAAGGATACG
Organism: Agapanthus africanus; assembly: GCA_030015575.1. Classification (NCBI taxonomy): domain Eukaryota; kingdom Viridiplantae; phylum Streptophyta; class Magnoliopsida; order Asparagales; family Amaryllidaceae; genus Agapanthus; species Agapanthus africanus. Next base: position 469,234,556 of record JASDDO010000022.1, read on the forward strand.
TTAGCCTTATTTAAGACTAAGATCAACTTAAACGTTAGTTAAGGATACGTTAGTCACATTTTAGACTAAGATTAACTTAACGGGATCGTTTAGATCCAACAAGAGAGCAGTTGGGCTCTATTGTTTAGTTTAGTGACATTGCGGTCGATAATTAGTTTAAGGACATTACGGTCCAATGTTAGTTTTAAGACATCGCGGACGAGGTTAAGGACATCATAGTCCATGGCTTAAGGACCCCACAGTCCGATGTTAGTTTTAAGACATCACGGTCGAGGTTAAGGACATCATGGTCCATAGGCTTAAGGACCCCACAGTCCGATGTTAGTTTTAAGACATCACGGTCGAGGTTAAGGACATCATAGTCCATGGGCTTAAGAACCCCACAGTCCGATGTTAGTTTTAAGACATCACGGTCGAGGTTAAGGACATCATAGTCTATAAAGTTTAAGGACATCATAGTCCATGAGTTTAAGGACCCCACAGTCCGTGAAATGTGTGGTTATCGGGACCCGTCACCTCTTTGAAGACGCTGAGGAATTACAACGACAAATATCAAAGGAGTGAAGAGATGTACCCTTGAACCAAGGTGGATTAAGTGATCTGTAGTCCAATTTGGAACAAAGATCAGTTAATTATATTGTGAGCACGTTGGCTCAGTTGAGTCTGAGTTGAGGACTTATGGCTAACTTGGGCTAAGTCCAATTGGATTTGAAGTGTTGGCCCTTTGTTGGACCATTAGACATTTGTCTGGGTTCAAGCTCACATTATTTATCAATGCTAAACATTTTCATCTTTGATTTTCTCAATTTTGAGATTCATTTGGAGGAGAGACTTTTGCCTCTAGAAAATTAGCCAATTTGGCTAAAAATAGTGTTAAACACTAGAGAACAACGGTGTTAAACACTGGAAATAAAGCTCTCAAATTAGTGTTAAACACTAGAAGATAACAGTGTTAAACGCTGGAAGTAAGATTCTGAAATTAGTGTTAAACACTAGAAGATAATCAGTATTAAACACTAGGAATAAAGCTCGCGAATTAGTGTTTAAACACTAAATAGGAATGGGTCATGTAGGGCCACGTGAGGGCGCCCAGAGGTGGGACCAGATCCTTTTACTTTGTTATGCAAATGAGTGTTAAGCACTTTTTTATATTTTATTTTGGAGCATCACGTGCTGGCACGTGAGGAGGATTCATGCACTGATCATTAAAGCGTCTGCCAAGAGGTCACGTGGGAACACGTGAGAGCGCCCAAGGCCTCTATTTCTTTTGCTTTTTCTTTCTGTGTTTCGGGGGTCACGTGGAGCACGTGAGGCGTTGCCTCTGAGCACTTTCCTTCTCATTTTTGGGGATCTTTTCAGGGGTCACGTGTCCCCATGTGACCTTGGTTTTTTGCATGCTTGAAGATCTCTTTATCTTTTAAGAATTAAATTCTTCATAAAGTTAAACCCTAATTATGATTCTGGAGGGGATTAAAACCCTATTATGAAAGAGTTAAATTCTTATGTAGGGTTAAACCCTAATTTCATTTTAAGAGGAATTATTCCTGTAATTTTGAGAGAATTAAATTCTCAATTAGGGTTAAACCCTAGTTCTGTCCATCTTAAAGGAATTAAATTCCTATAGTTTTAAGAGAATTAAATTCTCAGATAGGGTTAAACCCTAATTTCATCTTGAAGGAATTAAATTCCTGTGAGTTTGGGAGAATTAAATTCCCATATAGGGTTAAACCCTAGTTTTGTTTTGGGAGAATTAAATTCTCTAAACTCAATTCCTCCTCTAAGTTTTGGATCTGCATGGCAGGATCTCAACCCGATGAGAATTAAATTCTCAACTTATGGGGAGATGTGCTCTTTGCAGATCTTCAACCAGGAGAAGAACTAAATTCTTTGCAAAAGAGTTAAACTCTTAAATCTTTGAGAATTAAATTCTCTTTTCTTTTGAAGTTTTGATCCCCTTTCTTTTCTCACCTAGGGTTTTCTTTGTTGAGAATTAAATTCTCCCTTTCTTTTCTTTCTGAATTTTCAAGATGCCAAAATTCTATATCTTTCTTCTCTTCTTGGCTCCTATTTATAGGAGAAGGAAAAGAATCAATTTGTTTCATAAATCTTTCATTGAAAGATTTGATTTGTTTTCATATTTAATATGAGCCTTTAGATCATTCAGTGAATTTTATTCACCGTTGGATTTTAAATCCAAAAGACATTCTGTTTGTTATTTCTGATGAGATTTTCAGGGAAATCTTTCCTTGTCTAAAATCTTTCCATAAATTGATGATTTTTAATCACCCTTGGATTTTTAATCCAACGGTCCCCATAATCTTTTTCCATTTGGAAAGATTTAGAAGCTTTTAGAATTTAATTCTATTAACTGTAAGGCTTTCGAAGCCAGTGACGTGCTGACGCGTGACCCTTGGTGACGTGTGAGCACGCGACCCCTAATTGAGTCCTTTTCTCAGCGTTTACTTACGCTTCAGTTTTAACCATCACGTGTCAACACGTGACCATTGGTCACGTGTGAGCACGTGACACCTCATTGAGGTATTTCCTTCAGACGTTTGTTATTTCATTTCTGTTTTAATTGTTACGTGTCAACACGTGACCATTGGTCACGTGTGAGCACGTGACCCCCAAGTGGGTCCTTCTTTAGCCGTTGTTTTTATTTCTGTTTTAACTATCACGTGTCAACACGTGACCATTAGTCACGTGTGAGCACGTGATACCTCATTGAGGTAATTCCTGATTTTTAATCAGGGAACAGTGCATAGCATATTTGCTCATAACTTTTGATCCCGAATGAATTATGAAGCCCATAATATATCAAATCGAAGGGTTTTTCTAGACGCTTTCGATACCATCAGAATTTAGCTGTTTTTCATTTAGGAGTTTGTCAAAATACAGCCCGGAAAATACTGGTTCGCATTTTCTTAAGCGTATCGCTGCCATTTGATACCTTAGGCTCTTTGCGCAGAAATTTGCCGGGAACAAATGCCCCCCACTACTTTGCCCACGTAAATATGTGCGTGAGTGAAGTAGTGCAGAGTTATGCATGGCCATAGAATTGACGGCTTAGGAGACAAGTTTAGGGTTCTTGTAAGCTAAGACTTTTTTCATCTTCATGAGCCGTAAAGGTCTCAAGAAGGTTTTTTCTCCCTACAGGTCGAGAGGATCCCGCAGGTGTATTTTCTCCTTAGGGGTCGTGGGGACTCCTAAGTGCGTTTTCCCTTGAGAGTCGTAGGGATCTCACAAGAGAATTTTCTCCCTTACAAGTCGAGAGGACTCATAAGTGATTGTTTCCCTCCTTGTCGATGTTTGACTTCGGGAGTGTGGCCCGTAGATAGTCCATCATGACATCTTTGTAGGGCAGTGATGGCTTAGGAGACAGGGTTAGGATCTGCCACCTAAGACTTTTCAACTTTATGAGCCGTGAGGGTCTCATAAAGACTTTTCTCCCTACGAGTCGAGAGGATCCCGTAGGTGTATTTTCTTCCTAGGAGTCGTGAGGACTTCTAAGTGTGTGTTTTCTCTTGAGAGTCGTAAGGATCACACAAGAGAATTTTTCCCGCTTACAAGTCGAGAGGACTTGTAAGTGGTTGTTTCCCTCTTTGTCGATGTTCGACTTCAGAGAGTGTGACCCATGAATAGTATGCAAAAGTCCATCTTGGACTGACTTGCAGGGCCCCAGTGCTTAGGAAATAGTTTTTTTTAATCCCCATTGCCCAAGGCTTTACCTTACGAGTCGAGACGAATCGAGAAGTTCTCGCAAGGATGTCCTAACGTCACAGTTAACCTCTGCTCTTTACGACAAAGGTCCGTTAGGGTCTGTGGTACTAGGATTTTGTCCGTCGTACCGTCGCGTTGCCTGATGTATTCCTCGATAGGCAATCTTGCTGTTCGAGCAGCCTTACGACTGTCGTGTCTCTGATCCCTTCGGGGGCTGGACAAGACGTCTTCAAGCAATCTTCTTAGGCAGTTTGACCATCAGAAGAGCAAGCGTTAGGAATTTTGCCATGCCGCTTTTTACTTGAGGTTAGGCTCATTTTGGAAAGCCCCGATGAGTCATAACCACTCCGTGCTGGTGTGGGATGATCTCCGATAGTCTTTCAGGTTTTATATGAGTTGCTGTCAAGACCCTGAAGCTAGGAATTTAGCCTTTGCTTCGTTTGCTGGCACTGCGTCTGCTGTATCGAGACGAATGTCGCGGTTGTCTCTAGGTTGTTGGTGAACCGTCGAGGTTTGGAACTAAGGATTTTACCATGGCTCCGTTTTCTGATTGTCGCGTCTGAATCCTGCTAGAAGAATCCCGTCACCTCCCTCTCCCCACTACTCTCACCTCCCTTCTCGTTCGCCCTCATCTTCGTCGCGAAGCCCACGCCTCGCGCTCGCTCATCCCCGCTTCCACCCTCGCCCTCAGCCCCTCATCGGTGACACCACACCACCACTGACCCCTTCGCCTCCTCCTTCTCCTTTCCTCCTTCTCTTTTCCTCTTCCCTTGTCTTTCCCTCATACCCGAAACCCTCGACGCCCAAGAACCCAACGTCCCGACGATCCAAGAACCGCCCCTCACCACGCCGCCGATCGTCTCGTCGGCCTCGTCACCACATTCTCTTTCTATCCTCCACTCCTCACCTCTCAACGACTCTCCTTCCCCGCTGCAGAACCCCGATGACGAACCCAAGTGTTAGTGTATATGCCCTAGAGGCCATTACTGTATCATACTAGTTTGTATATTACTTGATGGAATCTTGGGATATTCACAGTTGTATATACAATCTTGCTCGAAATGGTAGTATGCTACTTGGTTTGTCTCTACTTCAATATGTGCATGTGTTTCTTTTAGCATATCGCTGATATACATATTAGTAGAGCCCTTAGGATCTTTGCTTGATTACCAGCGTTGTGATGGCGCTCGCACTCGTGGGAGCTGGGTAATCTATAAGCACATCCTTATATAGGTCCCTGGTCGTTGGACTATCGAGACAGGGCATCGATACTCCGGAGTAGACTAGCGTATGCGCTTCTCATCCCAGTGTGGGAGACGGTCTGTCCCACAGCCGTCAGTATGTCGTACTTGAGATAGTATACGGGTGCTCGTTAGGTTATGAGTACACTGGACAGGACTCGTCGGGGACTGTTGGTTGGTATTATACCTATCGTCAGTTATCAGTTCCCAGGTGACATGAGTACAGCTTAGTCCATTGACTTGACACTGTCACTTCACCTCGAGTTTGTTCCCACTGCACTTTGATTACTACCCTACCACGGCTCAAAGGAGTCGTGCAAATAGGTAGTTTTTGGGTGCAGTCCCGAAGCACTTGGAGGCAGTGACGGTTAGACAGGATTCGTCTCTCCCGGTATTGGGGGTTGACATCGCGCTGTGTCCAGGAGAGCCATTACACGAGTAGTCCCTGGCCAGGGCAAGCGAGATATACTGGTAGGTTTCCAGTGTTATCTCAGGGTGTTTTGGGCTACACTCCGACACGACTTGTACCGCTATTATGGGACTGACGTTCACCGCCCCCCTAGGCCCGCCATGCGATGTATCAGACGAACAGACCGGAATGTACGGAGACTGTCACATACAGGCTCAGTAGGAGTTCAGATGGGGTTCACCTCGTCAGTCTTCTTATCGGCATCTACCTGGGGACCGTTACGTACAGCTAGTGCCGCTTGCGGTCTGTGGTTAAACCCACTGCCAGCGTAGTGTCGAGTCTTTAGAGTCCCACACAGAGAGCTATTCGCCTTTAGGCAAAATGAGTAGAGGTCGCATGGTTTTGCGACAGGGTTCGTTCACATCCGCGCACTTGTGCACGTTTGCTGTCCGGACAGCTTATACTAGCGGGCTTTGGTTTAAGCCGGATCCTAGTATATGATTTGGGATTGGTTTTTCTCATTGTATTCGTGTTCCTCGGATCACGAATGCGGGTGCGTATGCACAGTTGTTTGAGACAGAGGGAGAGGACCTTGATTAGGGTTAATGGCTATTGTCATTTTATTAACCCTAATGCTTATGTGTGTATTATAGTTAATTGATAATTAGTTTAATAATTGTGCATGGTTATGGTTGTTGACCATTTGACCTCCTTGACTTGTTGACCTAGGTTGACACTTTGACCATCATCATTTCTTTTGGAAGATGCATTTTGATCCTTGCAAATTGAAATGATAATGGTCATGTCATGATTAACCATGACAATTATCTAGCTAATTATCTAATTAAAATAATATACACATATAAGTGAGAATGGTTCATATTATTCTCATTCTATCATATACTTTCTCTCTCTTGTTCTTCCTCTCCCTCAAGCTCTTCCCTCTCATGTGTTGAGAAACACTTGAGCTTGAGAAAAACCCTCTCTTGATAATCTCTACTCTCATCTAGGGTTCAAGGATTAGCACTTCTTGCACCCTAGTTACTTCTAGCTTGGAGTTGAAGCCAAAGGTTGAGGCTTTCGGGTGGATCTTTCTTCGACGTGAGAAGACGACCAAGGTGACATCATTCCACCACTCCAAGGAGCAAGGAGAGAAGGACATAAAGCCCAAGGTATAACCTTTCTAGCACTTAGCTAGTTTCTAGTTAGCTTTAGCTTGTTTTTGTTTAGCAAAGATCCTTCTTTGTGTAGTCCATGTTGCCTAAGCTCATAAAAATTCGATTTTTATTCCGTTTTCCGCCTCCCCGTAAGTACCGGGGTGGGCAACGTGGACTTACAGTGGTATCAGAGCCTAACTAAATATAAACTAGCTAGGTAGTGAAGTGTAACGAAGTTCGAATCGGAAAAATCGAAAAACCGAGTTTTCAAAACCCTTAGTTTCTGTTAAAAAATTTTCTGTTCAAAATAAAATTTGTCATACTCCAAAAATCATCTCATGGTTTTCTTAAGAAACACAGCAAACCCGGTCCAGTAGTCATCTAAACCGTCGCGGTTCCGCGGCGATAGCAAGCTATCGCCGCGGAACCGCCGCCGTTTTGACTCTTCATTGAGTCAAGTTTGGTGCAGTTTTCTTATGACTTGGTTTTGGGATTTTTGAGATGGTTTATATGTGCCCAGATTTTCCAGAATAGAAATTTATTTTTGGGGGCCTATAAATCCGTATTTTTTTTTCGAACTTCACTACACTTTGACTATAAGGGTTATATCTGTGATGTTTATATGTATTGAACGTCGGCTAATCGCTATATGCCGATTAGTCGGGGTTATACATATCTGTGATCTGTGTTTGATGACGGTATGTGTATATGAATGGGTTGGATTATCGCGGGTGAATAGCCGGGGTAGATGTGAGATGAGTGTTGATTTTTCTTTCATTCATTGTAATATGTAAATTTATGTAATATTATTATTTGTATGGCCGCACAACCGGGTCGGGGTTGTAGCCGTCATTGTATAATGCTTTTTACTGTTTTTGCTCCTAGGATAGACCCATGGAGGGGGTGCACAAACTACCGGGTATCTCGAAGTGCCGAGTGGCCTACTCACGGTGTTGAGGGAGGTTGCTTCGCTTCGGGTACTTGGCAGGTAGTTTGCCGCACCCGTAGGGGTCTTGGGTGGGGTATTGGCTATTCACCGCGACCGTGTAATCCGCTTTTCGTTGCAGGCTCGAACGGATTGCGGATTCCTAGTATATCCAATGTATTCATCTGTGATCTGTAATGTCTATCATTGCTATATATACTTATATATGATAACTATTTAGGCGTTGCTTATGTTTTACAGCCGCGCTAGCCCAGCCCCCGCTCTGTCGTTAGTTAAGTAACCTAACGGGTGATGACGGGGCCCCGTGGCGAATGCGAATGGCATAAGCGTACGTCATATTTTGGTTGTTTTCTGCAATGGTAGGATTAAATGATGGGACGCATTAAAAGAACTAATGCAAGAAAATAAACCAAGTAAAAGTCGATTGGAACACTTTGAAAACCACTCGGTTCTTTTCAAAACTAAACTTTTAAACGCGGAGCTTGAACCACTCCTTTTAAAAGCTATTTCGTTCCATCGATTATATCAAGTTCACTACATTCACGGTTTCGCCAAAACCATTCGTAGCCCTCCGTCATTCCACATGAATGGTCAAAAAGTATTCAAGCTATGTATTTTGGCCAAAGTCAAGGCATAGTGATTGGTAGCTATTGGGTATTCATGTGTAGCATAGATAGATGCGTTGGTTTGGGACAGTCGTGCTGCCATTTTGGCCAAAATCAAGGGTAGGTACGGGTGGGTCCAAATTAACCAGGAGAATGACGGGTAGAACTTGACATGTAACTTATGATATTTTGGCCAAAGTCAAGGTCATAAGAGCATGGGGCAAAAATCCACATCGGGAGTTTCATAAGTACTGAAACTTGCTAGCGCTGCATACCATTTGGAGTGTGATAATTCTAGTAGGATTCCTTCGGTTTTATCACGCGATGATATTTGGATCCCGATCCTACTGTGAGTATATGCTACTCCTCGGGAAAACTCTCACTTAACGATCAATGCTATAAACTTAGTAGGTGTCTAGAAAGGTGTTAGCGGGGCTACGCCCACAGGGAAAAGAGGTTACTTAATTAAGGAACTTCGCGAAAGCGTTGGAAAACCTCCCTCGAAGTACCGACACTGGCCTGGCTGAACGGTTAAGCAAGTATTGTACGGTGAGACTGATCCTGACTAATCCTTTCTTTACGGTTTGAGAAGGGATTCGAGAGACAGTGGGAGCCATCCAGTTTAGACAAACTAAAAACCACTCTAAACTTGCAAGAGCATCATGCTAAAGTGTTTCTTTTCTCTCTCCTAATTGCAGCGACCATTCAACATGACCGGACTTAAGTTATTACTAGATAAAAACATACTGACAGGGCCAAACTACAAAGATTGGCTCAGGAATGTCAAGATGGCAATCACTTACGACAAATTGGGGTATGTACTTACCACCAAAGCTCCCCCTGTCCCAGGTCCCAAAACCAGTGTCGTAGATAGGGAAATCTACAAGACCTGGGAAATAGATTGCGCGAAGGCCAGATGCCTCGTACTAGCCTCGATGGACAACGAACATCAGAGGAGGCACGAGAATATGGACCTAGAGTCCATATTTCTTCATACAAAAGAACTGTATGGAGAGCAGTCTCGTATCGCAAGATACGAAGTGTCGAAGAAGTTGTTTTCGGCAAGGTTGGCCATCGGATCATCGGTAGCGGAACACGTGCTTAAGATGATTGGCTACATTGAGGAGCTCGCGGACCTTGGGACCACGTTGGAGAATGAACTCTATACTGATTTGATTCTCTAGTCTCTTCCTTCCACTTACGCCCAGTTTATTCTTAACTTCAACATGCAAGGAAGGGAAGTTGAACTTTCCGAACTTCTAAACATGTTGAGGAGTGCTGAGGGCACCCTACAGAAAGGTAGGGAGACATCCACTTTGTTTGTAGGAGGATCTTCCTCTTCTAGATCCAGGGCGAAAGCCAAGGGTAAGAAGAAGAAAGCCCCCGCCAAACCAAGAGGCGGCGTCGGTAAAGTAGATACGAAGGGAAAAGGAAAAGCAACAAAGTTAGCGGGAAAGCTAGTGGGGAAGGAAGAATGCTTCTATTGTCACAAAAGTGGTCACTGGAAACAGGATTGCAAGGCTTGGAAAGCCAGAACACAGGATTTGAAGCGAGTTGCGGCTTCAGCTTCAGGTGTGTATGTTATTGAAAACTGTCTATCGATAAACTCTACATCCTGAGTATTGGATACCGGATCAGGATCTCATATCTGTAATTCTTTGCAGGCGTTGAGAAAGCGTAGAGTTTTGAAGGCAAGTGACATGACCCTCAGAGTTGCAAACGGTGATAGCATGGATGCTGAGGCCGTGGGGGACTATCACCTGGGATTGTCGGATGGACATTTTTTGGTTTTGCGTAGTTGTTATTATGTACCAAATGCAACCTGTAATATCATTTATGTATCTTTATTATCTAAAGAAGGTTATGAATTTGCATTTGTAAGTAATGTAGTGAACATTCACCTTAATCAAGTTTTGATTGGGTCAGGTACATTGAACAACGGTATATATGTATTAAACCAACCACAGATTTTCAATGTCCAGAATACACATAAGAGAAAGTCTCCAGAAATCAATAAAACTTTCTTATGGCATTGTAGACTGGGTCACATCAATGAGAGAAGGTTGACTAAGTTACATGCAGAAGGATATTTGGATCCGTTCGAATATCAATCGTATGCAACTTGTCAATCCTGTCTCAAAGGAAAGATGACAAAGACTCCGTTCACTGGACACGGAGAAAGAGCGAGCGAGCTCTTGGGACTCGTACACAGCGACGTGTGCGGTCCAATGTCTACACATGCGCGAAGCGGTTATTCTTACTTCATTACTTTTACGGATGACTTTTCAAGGTACGGTTATGTCTTCTTAATGAAACATAAATCCGAGGCTTTTGAAAAATTCCAGGAATATAAGAATGAAGTAGAAAAACAAACAGGCAAAAGTATCAAGGCACTGAGATCTGATCGAGGTGGTGAATACTTGAGTGCCGAGTTCCTGGGTTACTTAAAAGAGAATGGAATTCTCTCTCAGCTTACTCCTCCATACACTCCGCAACATAACGGTGTATCGGAGAGACGGAACCGAACCCTATTGGATATGGTGCGGTCCATGATGAGTAACGCTGAGTTGCCGCGATCGTTCTGGGGATATGCGCTAGAATCAGCTGCATACCTTTTGAACCGAGTTCCAACTAAGTCTGTGCCTACTACACCATATCAGATGTGGTGTGGGAAGAGACCCCATCTTAATCACATTAAGACATGGGGATGTCCATCTTTTGTAAAAAAGCAGCATGCGGACAAGCTCGAGGCACGCTCAGTACAGTGCAAGTTTGTGGGATATCCAAAGAACTCCAAGGGATATTACTTCTATTGCGAAGAGGAACAAAAAGTCCTTGTTTCTCGCCATGCCCACTTTCTAGAACACCAGTTCTTAGAAAAAGAATTAAGTGGGAGCCCAATAGAACTGGAAGAAATTCCAGAACCACGAGCTATTACTGAAAAATTAGTAGAATCAGAGGGTTCGAAAGATCAGGACATTCCCACGCCACTCCGCAGGAGTAGTAGGCAGTCTCATCCGCCCGAGAGATACTACGGTTTTCTCATTGACGGGGATAGAGAGGATTGCATCATAGATTGTGATGAGCCTACTAGCTTCCAGCAAGCCATTCAGAGCGTCGACTCGGTAAAATGGCTGGATGCAATGCGGACCGAGATGGAGTCCATGTACACCAACAAAGTATGGACGTTGGACATTGCTCCAGATGGGGTAAAACCCGTAGGATGCAAGTGGATCTTCAAAAGGAAGATTGGTGTAGATGGACAGGTTGAGACCTATAAAGCTAGACTGGTAGCAAAGGGTTTTCGTCAGTGACCTGGTTTGGACTATGACGAAACCTTTTCTCCAGTAGCTATGCTGAAATCCATTCGGATCCTTCTTGCCATTTCTGCCTTCCACGATTATGAGATTTGGCAAATGGACGTAAAGACAGCTTTTCTAAATGGTCATTTAGAGGAGTGTGTCTATATGGACCAGCCAGAGGGTTTCATTTAGAGTGGGAGCAGCGGAAAGGTGTGCAAGTTGCTTAAGTCCATTTATGGACTAAAGCAGGCATCGCGGAGTTGGAACATCTGTTTTGATGAGACGGTCAAGGAATTTGGCTTTATCAAAAATCCAGATGAACCATGCATCTATTGTAGATTTGTAGCAAGAACTGTAGTATTCCTCGTTTTATACGTGGATGACATTCTCTTAATAGGGAATGACATTCATATGCTACAATCTGTCAAGGGGTTCTTGTCACACAGGTTCTCCATGAAAGACCTGGGTGATGCCTCATACATTCTGGGTATCCGGATCTACCGTGACAGATCCAAGAGGATATTAGGACTTTCACAGTCCAGGTACATCGACACCATACTGAAGAGATTCAGTATGGAAGATTCCAAGCGCGGTAATCTACCGGTTTGTCACGGGATCACCCTCTCCAAAGAGATGTCTCCCAAGACTGATTTGGAGAGGGATCGCATGTCTATTATACCCTACACTTCTGCGGCAGGCTCTATAATGTATGCGATATTGTGTACCAGACCGGATGTAGCTTATGCACTGAGTGTGGTAAGAAGGTATCAGTCAAACCCTGGGGAGAAACATTGGATAGCAGTGAAGAACATTCTCAAGTACCTGAGAAGGACTAAGGAGATGTTCTTGGTATATGGCGGAAAAGACCTGCAGATTGAGGCCTTTGCTGACTCCAGCTTCCAGAGTGACAAGGATGATTCCAAGTCCATGTCGGGTTTTGTCTTCACCCTCAATGGAAGGGCGGTGTGTTGGAAGAGTTCCAAACAGGAAACCGTTGCGGACTCGACTATGGAAGCGGAATACATCGTTGCATCCGATGCCACAAAAGAAGCTGTCTGGATAAGAAAGTTCTTGAAAGAACTTCAGATGGTTCCGTCCATTGTTGACCCAATACCTCTGTATTGCGACAACAACGGGGCTATAGCTTTAGCGAAGGAACCCAGGTCCCATCAGAAATCTAGACACATCTTAAGGCGGTATCACCTGATCAGAGAGATCGTGGATCGCCAGGAGATCGAGGTCCGGAGAGTTGCTTCAGAAGATAACACAGCAGATCCATTCACCAAGGCCTTGCCCCAGACTCAGTTCGAGCGGCTGATGGAGATGATAGGTCTTCGATACGCCAGTACATGGCCTTAGTGCAAGTGGGAGATTGTTAGTGTATATGCCCTAGAGGCCATTACTGTATCATACTAGTTTGTATATTACTTGATGGAAGCTTGGGATATTCACAGTTGTATATACAATCTTGCTCGAAATGGTAGTATGCTACTTGGTTTGTCTCTACTTCAATATGTGCATGTGTTTCTTTTAGCATATCGCTGATATACATATTAGTAGAGCCCTTAGGATCTTTGCTTGATTACCAGCGTTGTGATGGCGCTCGCACTCGTGGGAGCTGGGTAATCTATAAGCACATCCTTATATAGGTCCCTGGTCGTTGGACTATCGAGACAGGGCATCGATACTCCGGAGTAGACTAGCGTATGTGCTTCTCATCCCAGTGTGGGAGACGGTCTGTCCCACAGCCGTCAGTATGTCGTACTTGAGATAGTATACGGGTGCTCGTTAGGTTATGAGTACACTGGACAGGACTCGTCGGGGACTGTTGGTTGGTATTATACCTATCGTCAGTTATCAGTTCCCAGGTGACATGAGTACAGCTTAGTCCATTGACTTGACACTGTCACTTCACCTCGAGTGTGTTCCCACTGCACTTTGATTACTACCCTACCACGGCTCAAAGGAGTCGTGCAAATAGGTAGTTTTTGGGTGCAGTCCCGAAGCACTTGGAGGCAGTGACGGTTAGACAGGATTCGTCTCTCCCGGTATTGGGGGTTGACATCGCGCTGTGTCCAGGAGAGCCATTACACGAGTAGTCCCTGGCCAGGACAAGCGAGATATACTGGTAGGTTTCCAGTGTTATCTCAGGGTGTTTTGGGCTACACTCCGACACGACTTGTACCGCTATTATGGGACTGACGTTCACCGCCCCCCTAAGCCCGCCATACGATGTATCAGACGAACAGACCGGAATGTACGGAGACTGTCACATACAGGCTCAGTAGAAGTTCAGATGGGGTTCACCTCGTCAGTCTTCTTATCGGCATCTACCTGGGGACCGTTACGTACAGCTAGTGCCGCTTGCGGTCTGTGGTTAAACCCACTGCCAGCGTAGTGTCGAGTCTTTAGAGTCCCACACAGAGAGCTATTCGCCTTTAGGCAAAATGAGTAGAGGTCGCATGGTTTTGCGACAGGGTTCGTTCACATCCGCGCACTTGTGCACGTTTGCTGTCCGGACAGCTTATACTAGCGGGCTTTGGTTTAAGCCGGATCCTAGTATATGATTTGGGATTGGTTTTTCTCATTGTATTCGTGTTCCTCGGATCACGAATGCGGGTGCGTATGCACAGTTGTTTGAGACAGAGGGAGAGGACCTTGATTAGGGTTAATGGCTATTGTCATTTTATTAACCCTAATGCTTATGTGTGTATTATAGTTAATTGATAATTAGTTTAATAATTATGCATGGTTATGGTTGTTGACCATTTGACCTCCTTGACTTGTTGACCTAGGTTGACACTTTGACCATCATCATTTCTTTTGGAAGATGCATTTTGATCCTTGCAAATTGAAATGATAATGGTCATGTCATGATTAACCATGACAATTATCTAGCTAATTATCTAATTAAAATAATATACACATATAAGTGAGAATGGTTCATATTATTCTCATTCTATCATATACTTTCTCTCTCTTATTCTTCCTCTCCCTCAAGCTCTTCCCTCTCATGTGTTGAGAAACACTTGAGCTTGAGAAAAACCCTCTCTTGATAATCTCTACTCTCATCTAGGGTTCAAGGATTAGCACTTCTTACACCCTAGTTACTTCTAGCTTGGAGTTGAAGCCAAAGGTTGAGGCTTTCGGGTGGATCTTTCTTCGACGTGAGAAGACGACCAAGGTGACCTCATTCCACCACTCCAAGGAGCAAGGAGAGAAGGACATAAAGCCCAAGGTATAACCTTTCTAGCACTTAGCTAGTTTCTAGTTAGCTTTAGCTTGTTTTTGTTTAGCAAAGATCCTTCTTTGTGTAGTCCATGTTGCCTAAGCTCATAAAAATTCGATTTTTATTCCGTTTTCCGCCTCCCCGTAAGTACCAGGGTGGGCAACGTGGACTTACACCAAGAACCCATCGCTCGTCGTCGCCTCACCCCGACGCCCTCGTCGTCGTCGATATCTCCTCCTTCTCCCCTCACCTCCAACGATACCTCGTGCCTCCTACCCTAGCCACAACCCACAGCCTTCACTTCACCCCACTTGCACGCCTGCACGTCGCCGGAGCTCCGTTCCCGTCGCCTCCTCGTCTTCACGGCCACCCACTCCTCTCTCTCTCTCTCTCTCTTCCACCCCTCTCCAAAACCCGACCAGAACCCAACACCCCGAGCTCTTCTCCTTCCCGACACCAAGAACCTCATCTACACCCAACCACAACTACACCCTAACCCATTGTTGGAAACCATCGCCTGCACCTTACCGTCGACGGCCCATCGTCGTCGTCATCTTCCCTGCCTCGTCTCACCTCCTTTCTGAATCCAGAGCACCAAACCAATCCCCTCTCTTCACCTTCTCCTTCTTCTTCTTCTCGTTTTTCTTCTTCTCTTCTCCTTCTTTCTTGGTTTCTGTTTTCCGATGATCGCCAGAGCCGTGCCCGTCGCCGACGATCCAGTGGGCGTTCCCAGCCAGCGTGGTCTCCTTCTTGCTTTGTCGGGTCCTGTTCTGTACGCGCGCGTGTGCATTGCGATATTTACCCGACGTCGGACGCTGCGTACGCACCCCGTCATGAGATCCGATCAGGCAAGTTTATCTTGCTACATGCTATGTTATTATATTTGCATCCATATGAATAAAAATATCACATGTTTACTGCATTGTGCATCCTATGTTACAGTTTTATAGTTTTACAATATCCGTTCATATCCGTACAACTTATTACATATCTAGTCGCATGCAATTTTATCTCATTACAGGTTATGCAACGTATTTTACATCCATAGGTATAGAATTATTACATGTTCATTGCATTTCACATCCATGTTACAGTTTATCATTTCTCCGATATCCTTTCGTATCCGTGTTGTTGATTATATATCTAGTTGCATACCATATCATATTATATCATGTTACCTTTATGTTAGCACCCATGCCTTATAATGTGCATCATACTTAGTCATGGAGTTATAGATGTGATCCCTAATAAACACTTGTGCATCCGTGTTTTACTGTGCATCCGTACTTGCTACTTGTTACTTTTGGGCATCCATTTGATACATTGTGCACTACCTGCCATGACCTGATACACCACTGCTTGACTTGATACCTAATCTTGTTACTAATGCCGACAATCTTAACCTGTTGTCCCGACGGACATATCATGTTGTCTATTCAGACAAAACCTGTACCTGCTTGATCCTGTGTTGGCATTAGCTCCAGATTTATCAATACCTGACTTAAACACATAACCTTGGGGGTAAGGGGAAATCTTTGATGAAACATGACTTGTAACTCAACAGTTCGACGCTTATACTGATCAGTTTTATGGGCTAGGCCAGCCCCGGGATGATGCTGCTGACATCATTCATCTGTACATGTTTCCTGTTTAATGCCTAGCGGCATGTCTCGGTTTCAGCCCGAGAATCTGGAACGTGGTCCCGGGCATGCACGGGATACTATTGAGTTACATCGACGATTCATTAAATTGATTTCAAAGACTCGAGAGTAATTAACCCAGTAGCATAGATTACTCACCGCATGCACATACACTTCACTGTTCCATATTCGTGTTACTGTTATACACTCATTACTGTTCATACTCATGCCTGCATATCTTGTTACCTCCTGATTATATTTTATTGTTTGATATTATGGCGCACTGACGTCTGGGTTTTGCATGGCCCAGATCCTCTGTTTCTTTCGCAGGCTGATCAGGAGTATTTCCGCCGTCAGGCCGAGCAGTGAGGATCCTATTAGTATCTAATTTAGTTTGGTTTTATTTCCGTACTTTCATTTCCTGATGTGAGCCCGTATTTGGGACGTACCTTTCCAAATGTTATTGTTATTTGGATTTTTATTTCTTCCGCATATTATTTCTTGACTCGTTTATTCTGGCATATGGACATGTACTAGATAGTTCATTTTATTTTACTGTTCTTGATATCTTATAGACAGCCGTAATGTGACTGTGGATGGATGTTTCCTAACCATAGGTAGCATGGTTGGCTCTGTCACATGCCGATCTTAGCGCACTCTGGGAAGCGGGGCGTGACAGGGTTTGTTTGGTATCAGAGCCATAGGATTTAGGTTAATCGGGTTTGATTCTTTTATAGTTGGGTATTGGACCCAATACACGAATCAGAAAACCTGTAATTAGGAACATGTCCTGCCACATTGTTATCGTGATTCTTGAATCATATCTTTCTCTTGACCCTTGTCTTAACGATATGCAAATGACCTTGCATCTCGGCCTGAAATCCTTCTGGTTCCCTATTGTTTCTCCCGTCCTATTCTTTTGATTCTGATACTAGGATTTGGGTGACTTGAACGGAGTTATATGATTGTAACTATGAACTGCAGCATGGTTACAATGCGGCACTCTATTTAAGTAACTTGGAGTCCTAGTCTTGATTCATTTTCTTGATTTATGGTCGTGATATTACCTTGCTTCTCTCAGTTTCACTGCTTACCGGTTTATGTTTTATCGCAAGCTTGAATCCTGTTTACCGTGCTAATCTTCTTCAGTGTCTTGGTTTCAGATGAAGTCATTTCGGGTATCCTACTCATTTATGATTTTCCCGCATTAGCATTATTCAATTCCGGTGCATCTCATTGTTGTATGCCATCCAAGTTTATTACTGCACACTCGATTTCAAGCACGGCCCGGTATTGTTGTTGGGACATACATACTGGGAACGGGAAAATCATATCTAGTAGTGAGTGCAAGGATTATTCGGTTGTTATCTGCGGACGGGAGTTATTTGCAGATTTCTTGGTGATCGATACTGGCAGTTATGATGTTGTCTTGGGAATGGATTTTCTCGGCACTTTCTATGCTCACATTGATTGTAGGGCAAAGAAAGTGATTTTCCAAATTCCCGAACATCCGGAGTTTGTATTTGCTGGAGGTAGCTGTTCTGTCGGGCCAGTCGAGTTTAGGGCTAGGCCGACAAACGGTGTTCTTTCGTCGATGGAAGTTGATAAGAAGGAAGCGCCTGCTGTAGTTCGAGAGTTCATGGATGTGTTCGAGTACATCTCGGGTTTACAGCCAAAACGAGATATGGAGTTCGCGATTGATTTTCTTCTTGGTGCAGCGCCAATCTCAAAGGCGTATTATCCAATCGCACCAGTAGAGTTGGAAGAAGTAAAGAAGCATATTACTGAATTGCTAGAGAAGGGTTGGATTCACAGCAGCAATTCACCTTGGGGGGCTCCAGTTCTTCTAGTCAAGAAAAAGGATGGCACAAGGAGGATGTGCATCGACTATCGAGAATTAAACTGGGTGACTATTAAGAACAAGTACCTGATTCCTCGCATCGGTGAATTATTCGAGCAACTCAGTGGTGCAAGGGTATTCTCGAAACTGGATTTGCGATCCGGATATCATCAGGTTCGAGTAAAATTAGAAGATATTTGCAAGACCGCGTTCCGAACTCGATATGGACATTACGAGTATTTAGTGATGCCATTCGGAGTCACGAATGCACCGGCGATATTTATGGACTTGATGAACCGAATCTTTTCACCGTTCTTGGACCAGTTTATAGTGGTGTTCATCGATGATATTCTGGTCTATTTGAGGAGCTTAGAAGAGCATGCAGAACACTTGAGGATCGCACTGCAGACATTGAGGCATGAAAGATTGTATGCAAAGAAGAGCAAGTGCGAGTTTTGGCTTGAAGAAGTGAAGTTTTTGGAGCATGTCGTATCCAGAGATAGAATCGCCGTTGATCCTGAAAAGATTGCAGTAGTTCAAGATTGGCCGATTCCGAAGAATGTAGCGGAGATCAGAAGTTTTCTTAGACTTGCTGGATATTATAGAAGATTCGTAGAGAATTTTGCTCGATTGGCTGAGCCTTTAACCAAGCTTACGCGGAAGGAAGTACCGTTCGTTTGGACGGATAGTTGTACTTCAGTTTTTGAGGCGTTGAAGCAAAGGTTGATAACCACTCCTATTCTGACCGTACCAGACGGTTCCGGAGGATTGGTGATTCACAGCGGCGCCTCTGGGAAAGGTTTGGGATGTGTTTTGATGCAGCATGGGAAAGTCACAGCCTATGCATCGAGACAGTTGAAGACCCATGAGATGAATTACCCAACTCATGATTTGGAGCTAGCAGCTGTGATTTTCACTTTGAAAATTTGGAGATACTACTTATTGGGCGAAAGGGTCGAAGTATTCACCGATCACAAAAGCCTAAAGTATGTGTTCCCGCGGAAAGAGCTTAACATGAGGCAGCGTAGATGGTGTTGGAGATAGTGCCCTCAGAGTCAATTATTGGATCGCAGGTACGTGATTGCAATGATTGTGGAGGGCCTATACCGGTAGGACAGTCTTACTCGAGATGATAGTATGCTATCTGGTTTGCCTTTATCAGTCGTGTACATGTTCAGGTGACTGATTACATGTTACACTTTGATAGAGCCTGTAACACCCGAGCCCAATACTACTAATTTCTGTTACTGTTTGAGCATTAGGTGATACTCATTTCACTTATCTTGCTTGTTGGTGGCTTACTGTAAAATTTTACCCGACAAGGTCATTTTTGCATATAACAAATTTTAGCATCTAAAATGAAATTAAAAATATCTATCTTGGCCTACTCGACACCCCTAGCCTTGTGGTAGCGTCCGTGCATCGAGTTCTCGTCCCGTTCGGTGAAACGGGCGAGTTTGGACGGCTACGCGCGCGTGCACGTGTCTGTTTTGGGGGTATGCTTTTTAATCACAAAACACTTAATTTTGAAATTTGGAACCTGCTTAAAATCCTATTATTTAAATTTCAAATTTTTGGATCCGACCCGGACGCGATTTGGAAATGTTTTATTTTGCGCCAAAACCCCAAATTTTAATATTTAATCAATCATATATTTTTTAAAACCTTATGCTTAAACCTTCACATCTTCTGAATCTTTTAATCAATCTATTCCTAACAAACAATTCTTCAACCAATCATCACCCCTTTTACGTCGGCCCCATAATCTCTCTCTATCTCCCATAATCTCTCTCTCTCTCTCTCATATATTCAAACGCCCATTTCTCCTTCCTCCATATATTTTCTCTCGAACCCATCGCGCAGCCTCCGTTCCCTTCACCACCGCAGCCCCACGCCGGCACCAGCACCGCCGGACGAGTCGTCCCAACGCCCTCATCGCAGCCAAGCCTTCTCTTCCTCCTTTTCCTGTGTTCCCAGCCACCTGCACCCTCAGCTGCGGCCGCCTGCAGTTTTCCCTGCACACCGCCGGACCACCGACTGTCGCCGCCGACGACCCCGTCCTCTTGTCCCCGACCTCGCACGCTCCTCGGTAGGATATTTCCCTCCTCTTTCCCTTCTTCCTTCCTTCTTGACTAATGTTTTCTTCATCGACAGTTTTCTTCCCCCGCGATCACTGTTCACCGCCGGAGCTCCGGTGGCGTCGTCAACCTTCGCAACCCCTCTGCTGATCATCGTAAGCACCCTCTCAGATCCTTCCCCCTTTCCTTGTAATTCCCTGTATTTCTTTGTTTTTTTTGTTTCAAAACATGATGTTTCCTTCACTGTTCACGTGCTCGCCGGAATCCGGCCGTGCCGGTGATGTGTCCCGACAATCCAGCAGAGTACTCTGACCCACGTGGTTCCTTGGTTCGTTGTTTGGGTTCAATCCGTGAACCGTGCGTCCGTCGCGAGTTTCCCCGTCGACGTTACGTTCCGTTTTCCCGGTTCGCGACCCGTCGAGGCAAGTACCCCTTGCTACATGCTATACGGTATAATTATATATGTATTGACATCCTAAACCTGTAAAATTAGCTTGGTACAATCGTTTTCCATTTCGGTTATAAATTGCATTATATCATTTTACGGTTAAACATGAAACTTACAGTTCGCAATTTGAACCCAATAATCAAACCTACCGGTTCAATCATATTTTACTGTTAAATAGCTGGTAGCAATTATCCATGTAGTTCTGTTACATTCGGACATTCGTATGCATTTAACCTGATATAACTATATTGAACCGTCACATAAATTATTGCACCGCTAAGGGTGCTTAAACCTGTTAACATGACTAAACGGCTACATTGAATTACTGCACTCTTGTGATTGAATGAAACATGCTTATTATTTAATTCATTGCTTATTTTATGTTGTTAATACCCATGTTTGTTTATACATCCGATTAGGAGCACCCTCACGAGATTGCTTACATCTTGACCTGACATGGCTACACACAAATATATATATATATATATATATATATATATATATATATATATATTGTTACACCTGACATGGTACTGTATACTGTTGACTTGACCTGATGTACCATGACCCGACCCGTTACCTGATCTTGTGTCTAATGCCAACAAACCTGACATGTAGTCCTCATGGACCGTTCCTGTTGTCTATCCAGATAAACCTGCTTTACCTGATCCTGTGTTGGCATTAGTTCTTGATTACTGAATACCTGACTCGACATACATAACTTGGGGGTATGGGGAAATCAAAGGTGAAACCGACTTGTAACTCAACAGTTCGATACCTGTTCTGATCAGTCTTACGGGCTAGGCCAACCCCGAAGTGATGATGCTGACATCACTCGCCCATCCTGCTACTTGTTATGGCCTAGCGGCACGTCTCGGATTCTGCCCCGAGAACCTTGACCGTGGTCCCGGGCATGCACGGGATACTATTGAGTTACATCGACGATTCATCAATTGATTTCAAAGACTTTAGAATAGAAAACCTGATAGAACAGTTTAGTTACCCACTGAACACTACCCTGCACTGCTTGATTCACATTATTTGCTACTCTCGTTTTATTCATGTTTATTTTGCATTGCCTGTTACACTGTTCATATTATATTACTTGATGTCATGACGCGCTGACGTCTGGGTTTTGCATGGCCCAGATTCTGTACCGCTGTCGCAGTCCGAGCAGGAGTACTTCAGCCAACAGGCTGAGCTGTGAGGAGTTAGTATTTAGTTAGTTTTTATTTCCTGCATTTATTTCCTGATGTGAGCCCACATTATGGGACATATTTTTCAGTTATTTGTATTGGATCATTTGCTTCCGCATTTATTTATTATAGACTCCTGTTATTCTGAATTATGGACATATTTTAGAAAATTTATCTTGTTCTTGATATCTCTACAGCCGTAATGTGACTGTGGATGGATACTTCCTACCCACAGGTAGCATGGTTGGCTATGTCACATGCCCAATCTAGCGTACTCTGGGAAGCGGGGCGTGACAGAGCCCTTAGGATCTTGCTTTACTACCAACAGTATGATGGCGATCATATACGTGAGAGTTGGGTGGTTTATAAGTATATCCTTAATTGTGGTCCCTAGTCGTGGGAGTTTCAAGACAGGGCATCGATACTCCAGAGTAGACTAGTGCATACAGTCGAGACCCCGACGAGGGGCGGTGGCCGGTCTCACAAGCCACTGTGTCAGTTGGATCACCTAAGATGTATACAGGTGCTCATTGGGTTATGAGTACACCGGACAGGACTCGCCGGGAATCTGCTAGTTAGTACTATACCTATCGTCGGATAGCAGTTCCCTGGTGATATGTGTACAGGTTAGTTCATCGACCTGAGGTCGTCATTTGTCTCGTGTGAGTTCCCACTGTGCTTTGATTTCTATCCTACCACGGCTCAAAGGAGTCGTGCAAACAGGTAGTTTTTGGGTACAGTCCCGAGCCACATGGAGGTATGTGAGCGGATCGGCAGGGGATTCGTCTCTCCCGATATTAGGGGCGAGATCATGCTGTGTCTAGGAGAGCCATTACACAAAGCCCACGGCCGTGGCAGGAGATTTACTGGTAGGTACTCTAGTAGTATCTCAGGGTGTTATTGGGGTACACTCCGATACGACTTATACTGCTATTGGGGGTCTGACGTTACTAGCCCCCTAGGTAGATATGCGATACTCATTGACGAACGGACCGGACTGTATATACATTGTTACTGTTAGACTCAGTAGGGTTTCCGGATGAGTTCGCTCATCGGCTTCCCTTGAGGTCAGTCCATGGGCAGCCGTTACGCATAGCTAGTGCCGCTGACGGTTTGTGGTTAAACCCACTGCCAGGGTACTGACGAGTCATTAAAGTCCCCCACAGACAGTTTCCCAAGTTCGGGCGAAACATTGTAGAGGCCGTATGGTTTTATGGCAGGGTTCGGAAAATGCACGTGCGTTTACGCACGGTTATATTTCGGGCAAATGATACTGGTCGGCTTTGGTTTAAGCCGGATCTGAGTATTATATTGAGTAGATATAATATCTTTGTCTCAGTTGCATTTATATTCGGTCGTAATACAAATGCGGGTATATTTATACAGTTACGGGGTTATCCTGAAATTCGTTTCGGGATCACTTTTGGAAGTTGCCAGTTTCCAGTTTTCTATCAGCCGTCTTTTAACATTCGGTTAAAGACGGATTTATCTTTTCTTGGATGAGTGTGGAAGATTCTAGAAGCATCTAGAAGGTGGTGACAAGGCTTGTGACTCACTTGTTCATTTATGGTGCATTTATTGTGTTCACACTTTGTGTTCACACTAGATATTTTCTTGTGTTCACACTAGATATTTTCTTGTGTTCACACTAGATATTTCCTTATGGTTACTCTCTTGTTCCTACACTCACCTCTCTCCTCACTTATATATATGGCCGGCCCCTTCCCCCTCTCTCACTCTCACTTGAGGGTTGTAAAAAGATTATGATAGTTTTGGGGTGTATGGAAATTTCATTGCTCATTTCATTCCATCACCCGACTTAATTGGCAACTTCATTAACCGTTCGTCCATGGCTTTGGACGAAGCGAGACAAACTCTTCAACTCATTCTCTACATCTATCTTGGTCATCTCTTTTAGCAAACTTGACGACCGAGTTGCCTCGAATCAGAGGCGGGAGCCCGTTTAAAGAATCGTTGACGTGGTGCCACCTGGACGAGCAGATCGGAGATCGAAGAGATCGGAGCAGCCGCAACGGAGCGTGGGATGATGGTTAAAAAACGAAGGACTTGGATCGTTCGGTATAACCTTTCTACTCTCTTTACAGTTTTTTAGTTTAGCAATAATGGCAGATCCGGGTTAAAGTATACGATAGCGCCAGTTAAAAGTTTTTGTTCCGCATTTGGCGTCTGTAGACGGCCGGGGCGCTATCGTAGACTCATAGTGGTATCAGAGCCTCACCATTTTGCTTTACTAACTTGTGCTAACGCGTTTAAAACATCGATCGAACCGAATATCAAAAACTACAAAATTTCCATTCACAGTTTCTGTTGATTTTTAAAGGGTTCCAAAAATTATTTTAACCATCACAGAAACACAAGCAGGCTTTTTAAAAAATAACAGAGAAATACGGTCCCCTAAGTCGTCCGTACGACCGCGGAACCGCGGCCGTCTTGGCGTTTTAGAGGGTCAAATTTCTACTGTTGGTTATTTACTGGAAATTGGGGGTTTTGGTATATATCTTTTGAGCCCAGATTTTGTTACTGTTCAACAGATGTTTGTGGGGCCCACTTCGTGATATTTAGTCGATCGAAATTTAAACACGTTAGTTTACAGTGCTTACATTATATCTCCGACCGTGAATGTCATTTGATCGGTAAACCGCGTCTGATTGCTATAGTTCTTTTAGGCGGGTTTGCGAACGTGACATTCGCGTTGATGTTCTGTGATGTTGCGGATTTGTCGTGATGGATAGCAGTGTGCAATGGTAGTGCAGTTTGGATTTATTTGTACATTTGATATAGTGGGGCGAGCGTCCAACATGTGGACTACCGTCACTGCCTGTTGTATAATATTCTTTTTGGGCACGACCGGGTCGAGGTCGATGTACCCATTGTACATATTTTTCAATTCTGTACTAGTTTTACCCCGCGACGGAGTGCACGGATGGCCGGGTTCTGGAGGGCAGCGGGTCCGCATCTCATGGCTTTGAGAGGCAGAGGGGCCTTACTCTAAAATTAGCAGACTATTCTCCGCACTCGTAGGGGGTACAGGTTGACCCAAGGAGGGGTACTCAAGCTACCGGATTCCGTGAAGTGCAGGGTGGTCCATTCACTTTGCTGTAGGGGGCTGCCTCGCTTCAGGTTTTGGCGGGTAACTTGCCGCACCCGTAGGGGTCTAGGTTTCATTGCACAGGCTATCCACACGACCAGGGAAACGTCGGGCTTCAGCAGCGGCTCTGTGAAACCCGGGGATCCCAGATTATCTGTATTGTTCTGTGATGCTTATTACTTTTCTGTAATGTTGCATATTATCACGCCTGGAGCGATTATTGTATATTGGTATATATACTATTAGATGTTGTATATGTTTTACACCCGCGCTAGTCCAGTCCCCGCTCTGTCGTTAGTTAAGTAACCTAACGGGTGATGACGGGACCCAGTGACGAATGCGGATGGCATATACGTACATTTTATTTTCGTTCTTTTCTGGTGTGATTGATTGATGGGACTGCGTTGATTCTGATCAATGCAAAGTAAAGCAAACCTATTTGGCAGTTGTTGGAACAATTTAAAAAGTGTTATTGCAAAGACGTTTCCTTTTGTTTTGCATAGCGGTATTCAGTGGAATATCCTGCACCTCATTCGACGGGGTAAGGGCCGATATCCCTTCACCAGGACTGACCCCTTGGGCAGAAGTTTGCATCAGGGTAATAACTTCACTATAGTCGATTACATGTTGCTTTGCATAGCGGTATTCAGTGGAATATCCTGCACCTCATTCCACGAGGAAGGAGCCGAGATCCCTTCACCGGG
Source organism: Agapanthus africanus (assembly GCA_030015575.1). NCBI lineage: Eukaryota > Viridiplantae > Streptophyta > Magnoliopsida > Asparagales > Amaryllidaceae > Agapanthus > Agapanthus africanus. Next base: position 469,260,180 of record JASDDO010000022.1, read on the forward strand.
AGTGACCTCTTTAGCAAAAGGTTTTCGCCACTATATTTTAAAAAAAAGCTATCAAGTTCCTTCAGCGATATCAAGTTCGTTACGTTAAAGGTTTTTTCGCCAAAAATCAGTCGTAGCCCTTCGTCACTTCTTTTGGGTATTCAGTAGTATTCAAGCTATGTATTTTGACCTAACGCCAAGGCATGGTGTTTGGTAGCTGCTGGGTATTCATTTGTTGCATAGATAGATGAGTTGGTTTGGGACAGCCGTTCTGCCATTTTGACCTAACGCCAAGGGCATGTGCGGGTGGGTTCAAATTAACAAGATAGTGACGGGTAGAACTTGGCATGTGACTTATGACATTTTGACCTAACGCCAAGGTCATAAGAGCATGGGGCAAAAATCATATCGGGAGTTTCTAAAGAAACTGAAACTTACCAAGTATGCACATACCTTCTGGAGTATGAGTAACGTGGATGCATTCCATCACGTTATCATGCGATGAGAGTTGGATCCCGATTCCCACTGATGAGTTGGTTTACTCTTCGGGCGATCCCGATTGATTCATCTTTCAGGTTTGGAGGAGAATTTGGCAGGACAGTGGGAGGTTTCCAGATTAGATAAAGTGATAACCATTCTGATCTAGGTTAGAGTGCATGCAGAGTGTTTCTTTTCTCTCTCTCTTTGGCAGCGACCTTTGACTGACCCTAGACTATGACTCGGTAACCAAGTTGACCGAACCTTCTTAAAATAGTGGCTTTTGGATTGTCCGAGTTGCATAAGTCATTGCCACTCCTTCTTTTACCCTTTGCATTTCTCAGAACACCCGTTTTACCACGGACATCCACTTCCATTGGATAGATCCATCGTATGGTTATATACGAACTCAAAGGGATTTCTTCGAGGATGGATCAAGGTTCACGAGAAATAGAATTGGTTTATTCAGTTGTCTTTTATTATCACCTTCTCTCAGGTTGCGAGAGCTCCTTAGTTTAGGAGAGTACACCTATTACGCTTATTGGATAGTCTTATTCCAAACCATAGGCAGGTGCCGAAAGGTAGGGAATGAAGAAAACTAATTAGCCTAAGTAGGGTGTGCAAAAGGTAATATGTAAAGACAAAATAAAGGGATTAGAAAGAGGGCAAAGTAAATTGCGACTGCTATCATTCATGACCAAACCGCGTACATCGTCGCCACTCCTATTTCACCTTTAAAAGAATAAGGTATTATTCAGTTGTCTTTTATCATCACCTTCTCTCAAGATGCGAATACTCCTTGGTTTAGGAGGGTACACCTATTATGCTTACTGGATAGTCTTCTTCCAAATCATAGGCTAGTGCCGAACGGTAGGGAAGGAAGAAAACCATTTAGCCTAACGATGGTGTACAGGAGGTAACGACTAAAGACAAATAAAGGGACTTGGAGAGATGGCAGTGAAATATACGGTTATAGTCATGAATTGGATTATGGAAGAGGCATTGCTATGAATACCAGGATACCCCTACGAAACATTTTCATGTTTCAGTGCATTGTTAAAAGAAAACTGTTTTCCCGATTAGATACTTACTCCAAGGGTATGTATTTACCAGGTTTCATTCTCATATCTGTATGGTTTTACAGATGATGAGTGGGAGTAAGTTATTGGGAATTAGGTGATCATCCTCATCATATCGGAATTCGTTGTAATTGGTGATATTTGAGGAAATCGCCAGGGTACAGTTTTCAACCTACGATGCACAGGTTTTGAGTTGCTCAACTCAGCGGACTTATACAGAGTATTGTATGTTGTCCAGTGTCCATCAGGACAAAGGGGTAGGTCCTCGTACTATGTTCTGTTTACTTATGACTTCTCTAGTATTTAGACAAGTGTTTCGTAGAAATACAAGGTCTAAGTTTTGAGAAGTTGTGGGTATAAGAATAAAGTAGAGAACCAAGTGTCACAAGTATCGGGATTCTTCAAAGAGATCGAAGATATAGATTCTTGTGATTGGTATTCAGATGATAGTGATGGTTTTGAGAAACGTGTTTCTCTTTCAGGTTACTCATAATTGGATGGATTCCTAAGTTGAGTAATGCTGATTAGGCTCTTTCCATTAAGTTGATATGCACTGGAGACAGCTGCATGATTTGAATCTGGTTCCAATTAAATAAGTGCCAAAGTTTCTATATTGGATATAAAATGGTTCATACCTTAAAAGATGTTAAGGTACGGGGAGTTGTCCAGCTTATGCTTAAAACCAGACTCTGGACAACTCAGGGCACGTTTCTGTAATAGCTGTTTGTGGGTTGACCCTGGCTATGACGAGGGTTGATTTTCTACCATTTGGAAGATCAATAGTGATATTGTTCTTCACTCGCCACAGTTTTAGTAAAATGGATCTTTTTCAGAAAACAGTAGTGGGAGTATGGTAGAACTGGAAGTGATTCCAGAACCGCGAACGATTACGGAAAATTTAATAGGACCTATATATTCAATCAGGATTGACATTCCAATAGCCACTCCGCAGATATGATGGGTAACCTCAGACACCCGAGAGGTACTCCGGTGCCTCAAGGACGGTGACAGGGAGGTTCTTGTTTACCCACACTTGACACTACTGTTGTTCCAGACTGTGAGACCCGGTAGGAGGATAGGTAAGCGTCGTTCTAAACTATCTTTAGAAGTGCATGTGTATATTATTCTACCAGAGGGTTGTCGTAGCCAGTGGGAGCATCGGAAGCATAGTAGGCAAGTAGCTTATGTCTATTTATAGACTAGAGCAGATATAGCGGAGATAGATCATCTATTTTTGATGTGGCAGTCATGGGTTTGACTTCAATCAGAATAGAGGATGGATCTGTTAAGAAGGTAGTAGGGTGTGATGTCATGGTATCTGGATGACATACACAGAGTAGGAAGTAAAGTTCCTATACTACGATCGGTTGTACTGTGGTCGTCACACAGTTGTTTCTCCAGACAGGATATGGATATAATATTTGACATTCTGGTTTCTAGATCTATGGTTTTAGATCTGGATTTGGGTAGTTTCCCAATGTGGGTACTTTGACTGTATTCTAATGGTTTTTAGAATAGATGACTCTTGGCATGGTGGTGTACCTGCGGGTGATGGAGTCACCCTCTCTAAAGGTGTCTTACAGACTAAAGGGGAGAGGGATGTGCATGATTGGCAGATCACTTGCTTAGGCAATTGAGTCAATCGTAAGATATCAAGTACCACACCAGATGCTGTTTTTGCACTAGATGCAATAAGTTTGTATTAATCCAATCCTGGAGAAACATAAGGAAGCAGTTTTAGAACATAAGTACATGTTCTACGGATTTGATGACGGCAGCCTCCTTCGGGAGACGGTTATCATTCCAGGCTTCAAAGGTGACATGGATGACAGAGTGATTGTCAGAGTTATAGTTTTTCCTCTGACGAGGGACAGTATTATGGACAGGTGGTCCAAGAGGATACTGTAGGAAGCTTGGTGCAGGATACTGATTAGGTTCAGTGATCGATACAGTCTAAGAAGTTTGGATTTGGAGTTCATTTATGAACTAGGTCCCATCAGATATCCAGACATATTCTAAGACAGGTATTACTCAATTCGGGAAATGGCTTTCTCCGCGAACTTGAGATTAAGAAAGATATAGAAAGAAACATCTAGGCGGATCCACTCACTGAGGCTATTTCTCGAACACAATAGTTTTACAAATGGGCTTTGTGAAACTGATTAGTAAAGGAGTTGGATGTTCGGTTTCACACGGGCTGTGAATAGTCGACATCGCAATAATTAGCCTTAAGTGCAAGTGGGAGATTGTTGGAGATAGTGCCCTCAGAGTCAATTATTGGATCGCAGGTACGTGATTGCAATGATTGCGGAGGACCTATACCGGTAGGACAGTCTTACTCGAGATGATAGTATGCTATCTGGTTTGCCTTTATCAGTCGTGTACATGTTCAGGTGACTGATTACATGTTACGCTTTGATAGAGCCCTAAGGATCTTGCTACCAACAGTATGATGGCGATCATATACGTGGGAGTTGGGTGATTTATAAGCATATCCTTAATTGTGGTCCCTAGTCGTGGGAGTTTCGAGACAGGGCATCGATACTCCAGAGTAGACTAGTGTATACAGTCGAGACCCCGACGAGGAGCGGTGGCCGGTCTCACAAACCACTGGTGTCAGTTGGATCACCTAAGATGTATACAGGTGCTCATTGGGTTATGGGTACACCGGACAGGACTCGCCGGGAATCTGCTAGTTAGTACTATACCTATCGTCAGATAGCAGTTCCCTGGTGACATGTGTACAGGTTAGTTCATCGACCTGAGGTCGTCATTTGTCTCGTGTGAGTTCCCACTGTGCTTTGATTTCTACCCTACCACGGCTCAAAGGAGTCGTGCAAACAGGTAGTTTTTGGGTACAGTCCCGAGCCACATGGAGGCACGTGAGCGGATCGGCAGGGGATTCGTTTCTCCCGATATTGGGGGCGAGATCATGCTGTGTCTAGGAGAGCCATTACACAAAGCCCACGGCCGTGGCAGGAGATTTACTGGTAGGTACTCCAGTAGTATCTCAGGGTGTTATTGGGCTACACTCCGACACGACTTATACTGCTATTGGGGGTCTGACGTTACTAGCCCCCTAGGCAGATATGCGATACTCATTGACGAACGGACCGGACTGTATATACATTGTCACTGTTAGGCTCAGTAGGGTTTCCGGATGAGTTCGCTCATCGGCCTCCCTTGAGGTCAGTCCATGGGCAGCCGTTACGCATAGCTAGTGCCGCTGACGGTTTGTGGTTAAACCCACTGCCAAGGTACTGACGAGTCATTAGAGTCCCCCACAGACAGTTTCCCAAGTTCCGGCGAAACGTTGTAGAGGCCGTATGGTTTTATGGCAGGGTTCGGAAAATACACATGCGTTTACGCACGTGTCATATTTCGGGCAAATGATACTGGTCGGCTTTGGTTTAAGCCGGATCCGAGTATTATATTGAATAGATATAATATCTTTGTCTCAGTTGCATTTGTATTCTGTCGTAATACAAATGCAGGTATATTTATACAGTTACGGGGTTATCCTGAAATTCGTTTCGGGATCACTTTTGGAAGTTGCCAGTTTCCAGTTTTCTATCAGCCGTCTTTTAACATTCGGTTAAAGACGGATTTATCTTTTCTTGGATGAGTGTGGAAGATTCTAGAAGCATCTAGAAGGTGGTGACAAGGCTTGTGACTCACTTGTTCATTTATGGTGCATTTATTGTGTTCACACTTTGTGTTCACACTAGATATTTTCTTGTGTTCACACTAGATATTTTCTTGTGTTCACACTAGATATTTCCTTATGGTTACTCTCTTGTTCCTACACTCACCTCCCTCCTCACTTATATATATGGCCGGCCCCTTCCCCCTCTCTCACTCTCACTTGATAGTTGTAAAAAGATTATGATAGTTTTGGGGTGTATGGAAATTTCATTGCTCATTTCATTCCATCACCCGACTTAATTGGCAACTTCATTAACCGTTCGTCCATGGCTTTGGACGAAGCGAGACAAAGTCTTCTACTCATTCTCTACATCCATCTTGGTCGTCTCTTTTAGCAAACTTGACGACCGAGTTGCCTCAAGTCAGAGGCGGGAGCCCGTTTAAAGAATCGTTGACGTGGTGCCACCTGGACGAGCAGATCGGAGATCGAAGAGATCGGAGCAGCTGCAACGAAGCGTGGGATGATGGTTAAAGAACGAAGAACTCGGATCGTTCGGTATAACCTTTCTACTCTCTTTACAGTTTGTTAGTTTAGCAATAATGGTAGATCCGGGTTAAAGTATACGATAGCGCCAGTTAAAAGTTTTTGTTCCGCATTTGGCGTCTGTAGACGGCCGGGGCGCTATCGTAGACTCACAGATGGTTGGAGCTGATGGCTGACTATGATCTTGATCTCAAGTACGATCCTGGAAAAGTTAATATAGTACCGGATGCGCTTAGTCGGTTGTCAGCAATTCGGATGTTGACTACACAAATGGAGCTTATCAAAGATTTTTGGAGATTCGAGTTGGAGATCGTGTTACCGTATTTTTCAGGACAGTTGATGCAGCTGCAAGTACAGTCATCATTGATCGATAATATTAAATAAGCACAGTCACAGGACCCAAGATAGCAAAAGTTTCGAGAACAGGCAGAGACGGGACTTCGAACGGACTTGTTGATTCATGAAGATGGTTCATTGCGTTATGGTAGCCGTTTGTGTGTGCCGAAAGGAGACATTCGCGAAGAAGTTATGAAGGAGGCGCATAGTTCCGCATATTACGTACATCCAGGAAGCACGAAGATGTACCGTGATCTACGACAGCATTTCTGGTGGGAAGGCATGAAAAGGGAGATTGCCCGCTTTGTAGCGAAATGCTTGGTGTGTCAGCAAGTTATGGCTGAACATCAAAGGGTAGCTGATTTATTGCAACCACTTCCGGTTCCTCAATGGAAGTGGGAACATATAGCCATGGATTTCGTGACAGCTTTACCGCGGAGTCCAAAGGGCAACAATGCAGTTTGGGTGATTGTTGATCGATTGACTAAGGAAGCTCATTTCATACCGTTTTGAGTTGGTCAGTCAACGGAAGCGTTAGCAGAGCGGTACATGCAAGAGATTCTGAGATTGCATGGAGTACCTGTGAGCATCGTTTCCGATCGTGATACCCGATTCTTATCGCACTTCTGGAGGAGTTTACAGGAAAGTTTGGGGACGCGAATGAAGTTTAGCACCACATATCATCCCCAGACAGATGGCCAGTCAGAAAGACAATCCAAACTCTTGAAAATATGTTGAGAGCTTACATGTTGGATTTCAAAGGTTCGTAGGAGGATCATCTACATTTGGTAGAGTTTTCTTACAATAACAGCTTTCAGGCGACCATTCAGATGGCTCCATTCGAAGCGTTGTATGGCCGCAAGTGTCGCTCACCCGTTTGTTGGGATGATGTTGGAGAACGAAGATTGTTGGGACCGGATCTTGTCGTGCAAACCGTGAAGAAAGTTAATACCATCCGGAATCACATGATGGCAGCACAAGATCGGCAGAAGAGTTGGGCTGATATATCGAGAAGGCATCTAGAGTTCGCTGTTGGTGATCTTGTATTCTTGAAGATATCGCTGACTAGAGGAGTGATTCGTTTTGGGAGTCGAGGCAAGCTTAGTCCTCGATTCGTGGGGCCTTTCGAGATTATTGAGCATGCTGTAGAAATAGCTTATCGATTGGCATTACCACCATCTTTAGCGAATGTTCATAACGTGTTTCATGTATCTCAACTCCGTAAGTATGTTCGAGATGAAACACACGTGCTAGATCATTCGGAGCTGACTGTAGGGGAGGATTTAACCTATGAAGAACGACCGATGTCGATTGTTGATCGAGGAGAAAAGGTCCTCAAGAACAAGATTATCCCTCTCGTACTTGTTTCATGGGGGAATCGCTCGCATGGAGAATCGAGAAGATGAGATTCGACAGAAGTTTCCACACCTCTTTTCCTAAATTCATGCTTGTTTTTCTTTTCTTGTTCCGGGAATTTCAAGGACGAAATTCTTTTTGTAGTTGGGTATAATGTAACACCCTAGTTCATTTCTACCAGTTCTATTTTGGGTATTCCTTTATTTATGGCCATTTCTTGATTTATTGTGTTTTGGGTGCGAATAGTGTAATTGGTATCTGTGTTTGCATTCAACCCGACCCGCTTACTGGAAACCTGTCTTGATTCCTGTTTGTGATTTATCCCGGCTAGTTTTGAGGATCCATTCACTTTCATGTTCTATATCATGTATATCTGCATTATATCTGGTATCTGCATTTTTTTAATATAACATATAAAGTCAAATAAAATATTTTAAAAATATCTAGTATGGCCTGTATCATACCCCTGATCCTGTGGTAGCATCCGTACACTGTGTTCTTGTCCCGTTCAGTGAAACGGACTCGTTTGGATAGCTACGTCCACGCTACGTGTATCCGTTCTTGGGGGTATGCATTTTCGTTACCCGAATATCATATTTTGGTTTTGTTTAACACGTATATTATCCGTATTTTTAAACCATAATTTTAGACCCGACCCGGGCGTATTTTGGAGTAAGTTTGTATTATCCAAAATCTCAAATCTAACCAATATTATATCCTAATCGTATTTTTAACTGTTAATATTATATATATACGTTGTATATATTTTTTTTAAAAACAAAAATATATTCCCCAACTAATCTCAACAGCCCCCTCTCTCTCCCTCTACTGTATATATTCATTATCAATAAGCATGAATCCCGTCACCTCCCTCTCCCCACTACTCACACATCCCTTCTCGTTCGCCCTCGTCTTCGTCGTGAAGCCCAAGCCTCGCGTTCGCTCGTCGCCGCTTCCTCCCTCACCCTCAGCCCCTTGTCGCCGACACCAGACCACCACGGACCCCTTCGCCTCCTCCTTCTCTTTTCCTCTTCCCTTCTCTTTCCCTCACACCCGAAACCCTCGACGCCCAAGAACCCAACGTCCCGACAATCCAAGAACCGCCCCTCACTTCATCGCCGATCATCTCGTCAGCCTCGTCACCATCTTCTTTTTCTATCCTCCACTCCTCACCTCTCAACGACTCTCCTTCCCCGCTGCAGAACCCCGACGACGAACCCAAGAACCCATCGCTCGTCGTCACCTCACCCCGACGCCCTTATCGTCGTCGATCTCTCCTCCCTCTCCCCTCACCTCTAACGAGACCCCCACCTCCAACCCTAGCCGCAGCCCACAACCTTCACCTCACCCTACTTGCACGCCTGCACGTCGCCGGAGCTCCATTCCCATCGCCTCCTCGTCTTCGCAGCTATACACTCCCCTCTCTCTCTTCCTCCCCTCTCAAAAACTCGACCAGAACCCAACACCCCGAGCTCTTCTCCTTTCCGACACCAAGAACCTCATCTATACCCAACCACAGCTACACCCTAACCCATTGCCGGAAACCATGGCCTGCCCTTTTTCGTTGACGGCCCGTCGTCGTCGTCGTCTTCCCTGTCTCGTCTCACCTCCCTTCTGAATCCAGAGCACCAAACCAATCCCATCTCTTCACCTTCTCCTTCTTTTTCTTCTCCTTCTTCTTCTTCTTTCTTGGTTTCTGTTTTCCGGTGATCGCCAGAGCCGTGCCCGTCGCCGACGATCCAGTGGACGTTCCCAGCTAGCATAGTCACTTTCTTGCTTTGCCTGGTCCTGTTCTGTACGCACGCGCATGCATTACGATGTTTACCCGACGTCGGACGCTGCGTACACACCCCGTCGTGAGATCTGATCAGGCAAGTTTATCTTGCTACATGCTATGTTATTATATTTGCATCCATATGAATAAAAATATCACATTTTTACTGCATTGTGCATCCTATGTTATGGTTTTACAGTTTTACAATATCCGTTCACATCCGTACAGCTTATTACATATCTAGTCGCATGCAATTTTATCTCGTTACAAGTTATGCAACGTATTTTACATCCATAAGTATAGAATTATTACATGTTCATTGCATTTCACATCCATGTTACAGTTTACCATTTCTCCGATATCCTTTCGTATCCGTGTTATTGATTATATATCTAGTTGCATGCCATATCATATTATATCATGTTACCATTATGTTAGCACCCCATACTTGATAATGTGCATCATACTTAGTCATGGAGTTGTAGATGTGATCCCTGATAAACACTTGTGCATCCGTGTTTTACTATTTATCCGTACTTGCTACTTGTTACTTTTGGGCATCCGTTTGATACATTGTGCACTACCTGCCATGACCTGATACACCACTGCTTGACTTGATACCTGATCTTGTTACTAATGCCGACAATCTTGACCTGTTGTCCCGACGGACATATCATGTTGTTTATTCAGACAAAACCTGTACCTGCTTGATCTTATGTTGGCATTAGCTCCAGATTTATCAATACCTGACTTGAACACATAACCTTGGGGGTAAGGGGAAATCAATGATGAAACATGACTTGTAACTCAACAGTTCGACGCTTATACTGATCAGTTTTACGGGTTAGGCCATCCCCGGGATGATGATGCTGGCATCATTCATCTGTACATGTTTCCTGTTTAATGCCTAGCCGCATGTCTCGGTTTCAGCCCAAGAATCTGGACCGTGGTCCCAGGCATGCACGGGATACTATTGAGTTACATCGACGATTCATTAAATTGCTTTCAAAGACTCGAGAGTAATTAACCCAGTAGCATAGATTACTCACCGCATGCACATACACTTTACTGTTCCATATTCGTGTTATTGTTATACATTCATTACTGTTCATACTCATGCCTGTATATCTTTTTACCTCCCGATTATATTTTATTGTTTGATATTATGACGCACTGACGTCTGAGTTTTGCTTGGCCCAGATCCTCTGTCTCTTTCGCAGGCTGATCAGGAGTATTTCCGCCGTCAGGCCGAGCAGTGAGGATCCTGTTAGTATCTAGTTTAGTTTAGTTTTATTTCCGTACTTTCATTTCCTGGTGTGATCCCGTATTTGGGACGTACCTTTCAGATGTTATTGTTATTTGGATTTTTATTTCTTCCGCATATTATTTCTTGACTCGTTTATTCTGGCATATGGACTGTACAAGATAGTTTATTTTATTTTACTGTTCTTGATATCTTATAGACAGCCGTATTGTGACTGTGGATGAATGTTTCCTAACCACGAGTAGCATGGTTGGCTCTGTTACGTGTCGATCTTAGCGCACTCTGGGAAGCGGGGCGTGACACTCGACATGATAGTATGCTATCTGGTTACTCTTTATCATAACATGTACACTTATTTGTCTCTCTGGTACAAGTTGATAAAGCCCTTAGGATGTGTACTTTACTACCAGGATTATGATGCAGATCATACTAGTGGGGCCAGGGTAGTCTATGAGTACATCCTTCAATTGTTCCTAGTCGTGGGAGTATCGAGATGGGGCATCGATATTCCAGAGTAGACTAGCGTATACGTTTCTTGACCCATATGATGGGCGATGGATGATCCCATATCTACTGGTGTTTGACATCAAAGATTGTATACGGGTGCTCAGTAGAAACCGGGTACACTGAACATGACTCGTCGAGAACTCCTAGATGGTAGTATATCTCATGTAAGATAGCAGTTCTCCAGTGACACTGGTACATGTTAGTCTGTTGACCCGAGATCGTCTTGAAGTCTTGTGTGATTTCTATTGTGCTTTGATTTCCACCTTACCACGTTCAAGAGAACGTGCAAAACGGTGGTTTTTGAGTACAGTCCCGAGTCACAAGGAGGCAATGAGCGATAGGAGGGGATTTCGTCTCTCCCGATATTAGGGATTGATATTGCGCTGTGCTCGATTGGCCATAACAAGAAATCCCTGGTCAGGGTTGTTGAGATTTACTGGTATGTTTTATCAGTAGTTTCTCGAACCGTTATGGGCCTCACATTGGCATGACTTATCAAGCCATTGGGGTCTGACGTTAACCACCCCCAGGTTGGATATGCGACATATCAGACGAAAAGACTAGACTGTACGGCAGTGTTACTTATTGGATTCACAAAAGTATGAGCAGGCTTACTTGTTGATCTTCTGATCGCTCAATACCCGGGTAGCCGTTATGTGCAGCTAGTACCGCTGACGGCTTGTGGGTGACTGATATGATCATCATCTACTGCCGGTGTATTAACGAGTCTTTAGAGTCCTACACAGAGGTTTCAAGGCTCAGGCGAAACGAAGTAGGAGCACATATGTGATATGTGCGAGACCGAGATTAATACGCGTATGTGATATCGTATTATATTCTCGCGATATGTGATATCGGTCGGTTATATGTGATATAGCCGAGTTATCGAATCAAGTGTTGATTCGATAAGTTGATAAATCATATTAGTCGGTTATATGTGATATAGCCGGATTATTAAATCAAGTGTTGATTTAATAATTTAATATATCATTATATATTTGATATACTAATTTACATTAACTAATATTAGCTCACTTAAGCATTTCTTTTTCTCACATTTGCATTTAATATATATGTGATGTATATTAATTGTGTTTCTTTTTGTGTCATGCTTGATGATACATTATACAAGGGTGTATGAGACTCGCACCATGGTTTAGATAATAAGGGTTATTATTTATTTAAAGTAATTCATAATTAGGTGGAAATTGGTCATGGCTATGAAGCTTGTAGAAGCTTGTAATAACCATTGACTTAGTCCACTAATTTTATTTTATATTAGATATTTATTAACCCAACCATTATCTTAAGCCATGGTTAAGTCTCTACATGAGTTATATGAGATATTATCTCACCCATGGTTGCTATTCTCACTAATTCCATTCTACACTTCATCTTCTTCTTCATCTCAAGAAAGCTCACTAGCTTTTCTTGAGGTGAAGAAATCTAGTGAGAAAAATAATTTTAAAGTGAGAAAAAATCCTACTTCATCAATCTACACTAGATTAGCCATTTAGTTTAGGTTGTTTGCTTCACTAATTCCCAATTAGTGAAGAGGTGGCTTGAGTTAGAGTCTTCTCGACGTAGATCATCTTCGGCCTCGAAGGCTTCAAGCAAGCCTGTTCATTTCGCTTTGTGGAGCCTAACTTGAGTCTGGGAGATCACTACTTAGAGCGAAAGGACTACTACACGGAGCTATTGAAGTAAAGGACCGGTCTACAAAGGTTGTATTCCTCATTTACTTAGTGTAATGTTTGATTACATGCTTGTTTACCCTAATTCCTCTAGTTAGATCCTTGGTTAGGGTTTTTTAGCACACTAAAATTTTATAAAATGGCATGGTTGATGCCTTCCGAAACCTAGTGATGGTGCTAAGGAACCAATCATTTGTTCCCACTTAAAAATATATATAGCAGCGTCTCATGTGCAAAACACATGAGCAGCGCCGCGTGCAAAGCACGTGAATGTCAAGGTCATACAATATGGCAGCACCCACGTGCAAAGCACGTGAGCGCTATAGGCCATGTAATATGGCAGCGTCTCTCGTGTAAAACACGTGAGCGTTGTATGCCATATATATGATAGCACCTCATACGCAATGCACGTAAACGTCACTTCAGATAGAATTAAATTATATATAGAAAAATATTTCCCTAATCTTTCTAAAATAAGAAAAAAATTGCTCTGTTAAACAGAAAAACCCTGGATTAAAAAATCCAATAGTGGTTAAAAATCACCGTTCAAATCAAAAGATAGAATTAAATTCTATATGGAAAATATTTTTCGTCAATCTTGTTAAAAACAAGAAAAATATACTCTGTTAAACATAGCGCCCTTGGATCTAAAATCCAATGGTGATTAAAAATCACCACTTGATTATGAAATCAAATTGAGATCTCTTAAATGAGAGATTCTCTCAACAAATCAACAGCGTCTTATACCCTATATCAAGGAGCCAAGAGATTAAATCTCAGAGACACAACACCCCCATGAGCTTCTACAAAACTGAGAATTAAATTCTCCTTGAAGATCATCTTTATCCTCTAAAACTCTAGGTAAAAACAATGGAGAAATATATCTCCTTTTATCTATCATACATGTAAAAATATGGTTTAACCCTTCATAAGAACTTAGTTCTTTCTGTGGAGTTAAGATTCATAAGACAAGTCTCTCACAAAAGATAATTTAATTCTCACAGAGAGATCATGATCTTAAATTAAAGATCCAGAGAAGAACTATGGTGTTTTTCTATCATCATAATAAAAATGAAAAAGACCGATGAGAAAAGATGAAGTTTAACTTTAAAGGACCCTATGATGATGAACCATGCAAAACAGATGATCCCATATCATCAAATATTGACCTTGGTGATCATTAATGGTCAAAATACCATCAACAGAAGCTTAAGCTTAAGAAAACTTAAATTTTCTAAAAACAAAGATTAATCGCCAAGGAAGAAGCGCCTCGCGTGATACCCACATGAGCGCTAAGGAGAAAATCAAAAGTTAGTGTCTCACGTGTTGAACATGTGAGCACTCAAAAGAAGCAAGCAGCAGCATCTTACGTGCCATCCAGATGAGCGCTCGGAAGCTGAAGACTCGGCGTCTCACGTGCCATACACGTGAGCGCCTGAGAGTGAGCGTCTCACGTGATATACACGCGAGCGCCTGAAAGTGAGTGTATCACGTGATGCATACGTAAGCGCTTAGAACCTGAAGACTCGGTGTCTCACGTGTCATATACATGAGCGTCTAAATTTGACCGTCTCATGTGATGCACATGTGAGCGCTCAGAGGCTGAAGACTCAGTGTCTTATGTGCCATCCACGTAAGAGCCTCACGTGATGCATACATGAGCGGCATATATTTGAGTGCTTAGCACTGCTGGGTGATATAGAAACCCAATTTTATCCCCAAATTAGCTAAATCTGAGAAGCTTAAAGCCTCTTCAAGCCCATATGCTCATAAATGTTTAAGTTGATCTTAATCTAAAACAAGATTAACGATCCCTAATCATATTTTTAAGCTGATCTTAGTCCCATATACGACTAATGATCTCATACACCATATCATTTAAGTTGATCTTAGTTTCATATACGACTAATGATTCTTAACCATTTCATCTAAGTTGATCTTAGTCCCATATACGGCTAACGATTCTTAGATCAATATCCCTTGAACCGATGGACCTCATTCATATGAGAAATGCTGCATAAGTTTAAATCTCAAATATAATATATACGGATTTGGACTAATCAGCGCCCTCCGGGCGACGACAATATTAGTCTCCGTGTACAATGGGCAACCCCAAAATAAACAAACTATAACATGACACACGATGATTCATGGAGTAGAGAAAGTTGTTATCACTTGGCGATAATATAATTAACTGCAGGGGTTTGCGCCTGCAGGAAAAAGCGTCCCCACAATTAAAAAAACCCTCACTTATAAGGGGGAATCTGATAAGTCTGCTACAACGGTCTCATCCATCCAAACCTCTGATATACGGTGTCATAAATCAACTTGGTATCTTCGGAGAGGTGGATGGATATGTTCCATATGGTATCTGGCCCCGTATTTAGGCTAGACGCGCTCCCCGCGTCTCAGACCCGGTTTCCGGCGGTAAACAAGGTGCTCATTAATGAATGAGTTTCACCGAACGGACTCACCGAGAACTCCTAGATGGTATTGTACCTATCGTCAGATAACAATTCTCAAGTGACAAAAGTACAGGGTAGTCTTTAGACCTAAGATCGTCATGGTGTCTTGTGTGTTTCCCACTGTGCTTTGATTATTTCCTTACTACGGCTTTAAAGAGCCGTGCAAATAGGTTTTAGTTGGGTACAATCCCGAAGCACATGGAGGCAGTGAGCGATCAGAGTGATTCATCTCTCCCAGTATAGGGAGTTGATGTTGCGCTGTGCTAGATTGGCTATAACCATAAGTTTCTGGTCATGACGGTTGAGATAAACTGATAAGTGTTATCAGTTGTATCTCAGGTGGTTATGAGTCAGACATTAGCACGACTTATCGGGTTATTAGGGGTCTGACGGATTCCACCCCTAGTTCCGGTATGTGACACTCTTAGACGAAGAGACTGGACTGTATGGTGACTGTCACTGATAGGCTCTGCAGGGTATGGATGAGCTTTCTTGTCGACCTTACATTCGATCGATACCTGGATACCCGTTACGTGCAGCTAGTACCACTGACGTGCTTGTAGGTCTTCCCGTGAGAGGATTAATCTGAAAGTGTTTCAGATCAATCGGATATGATTTCAACCCATCGCCGACGTAATGTCGAGTCTTTAGAGTCTCACACAGAGGTTTTCTAGCACTGGCGAAACGATATATGGCATCTATAGGGATACGTGCGGGAGTTCGATTAAACACGTATATTTGATACACGTATTCTAGTTGATTGTTTTATGATATTAGCCTGTTATATAATTATACATTTAATTATTAAATCAAGTGTTGATTTAATAATTAAATGTATAATTATATACTGATGTAGATATACGGTTACTAATATCATGCTCATTTTATTTTCTTCTTTTCTCTTTAATTTATATTTATATATGATATAAATATATTGTCATGTATGTTGATACATGGATGATGGGTGTATATATGAGACTCATGTATGGTTTTAGATGAGAACAAAACTTTTCTTTATTTATATCTAAAAGGAAACGAGTCATTGTTTTAAGAAGCTAGTAGAATTCTCATGACATTTCCTTTGAGATAAGTATGGCCAAGTTTATTCTCATCTTAAGATTATCATCATCATTCTCATCATCTCTTTCTCTCTCTTGAGTTTTCATAAAAGAGGAAAGAAAAAGAAAAAGGGAAGAAAATAAGTGAGCAATCTATTCTACATCATTCTATCTTCACTAACCTAACAAATTAGTGTTGATTGTTTTTCACATATATCTTTAGTTTGTGAAGTGAGAGCTTCTGTTGAAGAAATTTCAAGATGGATCATCTAAGATTTCCAAAATCAACTTTCAAGTTTATTACTTCAACTAGGAGCTTATGAAGAGTTCATCCAATGAATTTTGAATGTGCTATAAAGGTTGTAGTTTCAAATTTCCAGTTAAGCTTCATTTTAGTTCCCAATTTTAATCTTTAGGCTAGTATTCATGATTTGTGTTGTTTTTGTTCTCTTGAATTTTAAAAAAATAGCTTTTGCCTTGTGTATTATGAAACTGGTGAGCTAAAACAAACTTTCAGTATGCTTACCATGTGGATTTATTTGGAATTATGACATTTATTGACAAGAAAAAGCAACACACATTATTTAAGAAGAATGTCAAAACCAACATCGTTTCTTTTAGGAGATTGGTTTCTTGAACTGATAAAGTGCTATGGTGAAATTTAAAGAGAGAAAGGTTTGCTTGGTCCTCAAAGACAACCTTAAATAAAAGTTCATATACATGAAACCTAATTCTTTGCTTTCTAATCTTTTCGCACAACCCTTTTGTACCTTGTTTGTTAGTTGGAAGTATTTAGGTTTAAGGATAACAAAAGATATTTTCTAAGGGCGGTCCATCAATGAAATCATGTCAGCATTTTACCGTGAGTGCCATTGGCAAAACCTTCTTGCAGTTGAACGGAAGGGTCTGAAGATAGATGTTTGCCTGCATCAGGTTGCAACCCATTATTAAAAAATAGTTACCATTGTATTTAAGAAACATTTTCCAACATATCCTGGCTTTTGAGGTATAAGGTGTTGAAGTATAAGGTGTTGAAGATATATTTATCATAATAAATCAACCACTTTAGAGCAGATGTGATAAAAAAAAACTAAATTAAGAATATCATAGGTATATCTAATAAAAAAAATAGCCTGAACAAAATCTGTGAGAATGAAAAGGAATGCTTATGGAGGTTTAGGAGTTTGGAAGAAGACCACAACGAGCCAATAAAGATTTGTCCTTAAAGTAGTTTTACACTACTCTTAAAGAAATTGACCGGATGCAAAAAGTATTTTGACCTGCTGCTCAGGATGCAACGGTTGGTTGTGTGAATTCCAATAAGAAGTACACCAACAAACTTTGCATACATGAACCTGTCACGGGATATGATAAGTTTAAAAAGTTGGATGGTTGAATTATTGAAGGAAAAAAGAAAAACAACGAATTGTTGAGCAAGATAGATCGATAGATAGTGAATATTTTGCCTGTTTAGTTTGATATACAAGCATTTATTGAATAGGAAGAACCAAAGATATAGCTAAATAAACTGAAATATCAGCTTGCCAAAACAACATGAACCAAAACGCTATAAAACCTAACCCTTGTTTATAATTATTTTCCCTAAATAACCTCCATTTCAACCAAAATTCATGATAATTTAGTGAACCAATGATAGTCCTATCATCTTTAAATACTTTTATGATGGAGTCCAATCTATTGCTCTGCCTATAAAAAGAAAAACATGATTCATATTTAAGATGCAACATCTATATTTTTTAGCATGCTCAAGTAAAGTTATATACATTTGAAGACTCGCAATAATAAACCAAAAAATGGCAAGACATCACCCTATAACAGTGTCGAAAAAGCCGAAACAAGATCTAAGCAAACAATTGCATACCATTTCCAGCACAATCCCATATCAGTGTGCTCCCCCTCGGGCCCCACCACTCTCTGCGCCGTCGCCAGCTAGGCTTGCTCGTGACCGGCCCAGCCGGTCATCGAACCGAGCCGAAACGAAAAGAAATCAAAAGAAAATTAATCGATCGATCGATCGATCCTCAGCGGACCCTTTTCCTGCGATTTTCTCCGTTTATTCCTCGTCCTCTTCTTCGTTGAGAGAGAGAAAGAGAATTTTTTTTACAAAGATTGTCTCTTTTTATTTTTTCTCGTTCCCTTTCCTAATTTAATCCCAATTTCCTGTTAATTTCTCATTTTTTTTTTATTTTCTCGTTCCCTTTCCTAATTGATCGATCCTCTCCTCCTTCGTCCGCTCCGCTCCGGTCCTGTTATGTCGACTGCGGAGCAGCGGACCGGAAATGCTCCTCTCGAAACCACATCTTGAAAATTATTTCTCGATCTCTGCGACGAATCGGTCGTCAATGGACCTCGATGCATCGATGTCGACGGAATCGGATCACGATGCTGCAGCCGCCGACAACCACCACGATCCCTCGTCGGAACTCTTGTCTACGCCACCGCCTACGCCGCCGCAGGTGACGCCTCAGGCGCTGCCCGCCGGCGGCGGCGGCGGCGGCGGCGGGCCCCGCCACGCGCCGAATCACTCGGTGGTGGACGCGGTTATTGAGAAGAAGGAGGATGGGCCCGGGCCGAGGTGCGGGCACACGTTGACGGCCGTTGCGGCCGTTGGTGAAGAGGGGACGAGTAATTTTATTGGCCCTCGGCTTATTTTGTTCGGCGGCGCCACTGCTCTTGAGGGGAATTCGGCGACGCCGCCTTCGACTGCTGGCAGCGCTGGAATTCGTAAGCTCTTGAATCTGAAACCCTAGATTTTTTTTAAAGAAACATTTCATGATTAAACCCTAGATATTGGATTTTAACCCTAGCATTTTTTGGATTTTTGCAGGTTTGGCTGGTGCTACTGCTGATGTTCACTGTTACGACGTGTTGTCGAATAAATGGTCGAGGTACGCTTGCTCAGCTGTGAGTGAGGAGTTAGGATTCTTTAATGAATTAGATGGTATATATTTAGTTGAAAGTTAACATTTCGTTGTTGTAGACTTACTCCGTTGGGAGAGCCACCTTCTCCAAGAGCTGCTCATGTCGCTACGGCTGTGGGGACGATGGTGGTAATTCAGGTAACAATATGTTAGTAAACGAAGCGTGCATAATTGTTGTTTGTAACAGTCAAGTTGTTAAATTCTTCGAGAAAGATGTGATTTTCCGTAATTCTTTTTCTTTTCATTGATGCAATGCAGGGTGGAATTGGTCCTGCTGGTTTATCTGCAGAGGATCTACATGTACTGGATTTAACACAACAAAGACCACGATGGCATAGGTTTTGATCACATCCCAGTAATTTAGTTATGTTTTTAGTATGTTGAATTTTTTTTTGGATATTAATGCTAAAGTTATTGTATTAATGATTGAAGGGTGGTGGTTGAAGGACCTGGCCCTGGACCGCGGTATGGTCATGTGATGGCTTTAGTGGGCCAAAGGTTTCTATTGACGATCGGTGGAAACGATGGTAGAATTAATCAAAACAATCATTAGTTGCACTTAGCATGTTGTAATCTTTTCAAGAATGTAAGTTTGAGTTTCTTGCTTTGTAGGGAAGCGGCCTTTAGCTGATGTCTGGGCTCTAGACACTGCAGCCAAACCATATGAATGGAGGAAGTTGGAACCTGAAGGTGAAGGCCCACCTCCGGGCATGTGAGTATTCTGCTCCAAGTCTCCTTGTCCAAATATGACCATTATACCGTGCCATTCAGTTGCATTATTTATGTGGTTTGGTCTTGTATGAGCTACCATGAAATTGATTTTACCTTAGTTATCCTGCGATTGATAACTGATATCTAAATGGTTAAAAGTGTTCTAGTTGTTCATTTTCAGGAAAATGACATTTTATATTGTTTCTGTTCTCTTGAGCAGACAGCTTGTAAGAATAACAAGAATAGGCCTGACACTTGTGATATTATCACATGCAATGAATTTAACCACTATACCATTAGCAGAAAGCCATTATGTTGTAGGTCAATAATGTCACAGTCCATTGAGTTATAGGTCTATACTGTGCCATTCAATTGCATAATTTATGTGGCTTGGTCTTGTATGGAGCTATCATGGAATTGATTATTTATCTTATCCTGCTATCAATAAGTGTGATGTCCCGATGCTTAAAAGCGTTCTAGTTGTTCGTTTTTGGGAAAATGGTATATTTTATATGGTTTCCGTTCTCTTGAGTTGACAGCTTGTATGAATAATAAGCATAGGCCTGACACTTGTGATATTATCTCATGCAATTTAACGACTATACCAAAAGTATAAAGCCATTATGTTGTAGGTCAATATTATGACAGCCCGCCTCATGTGGACCATGTAGAAGACCTTTAATTGAAAGACGACTTGTCTGGAATTGAGTATTTGACACCTTTTAATTTTGTGATTTCGACAAGATGTTGCCTATAATCAAGAGTTTGAGACGCTAAGTAGAATTTGTGGCTTCATTTGCTTGATATTAGGTATTGAAGACCACAAGAAAAATAATGAATCAAAGTTGACAAGATAATGGAGGGGATTAGGGATTAGCAACCACATTTAGGAATTGGGGATTAAAAGTATACCATAGAAATTAGAAATTTTTATTATTGGGTTATGAAAGATCAAAAGTATAGAGGATATTTATGTGATGTTGAATTTAAAATCCAGTCCGATAAGAGAATACCCTGTATTGTTTACAAATACCATAGGCTATGCTACCATGCTACACACTCGCGCAGATAGCTATTTGTAAAAAAAGTTTAAGCTGCTTTCTATGAAGCTAAGTTCACTGCACTACATAAAAAATATGTCAAGCTATGATGCATAGTGTGAAATAGCAAGATACATGGCGTGCCAATTTCAGCTGCATATCTATATGTATGCATGCACATATGCGCACACACACATATAGCATGTGAAAAGTAATCAAAATGGCCTTGCGATGGCTCCCAATCTACCATAACCCTGAATAGGCAAACACTGTTGCTACTAAACCTACCCGTTTTTGTACTGCCGACCATCGAAAGTATCATACCGTGTATGCCACTAACAAAATTATACCCTGAATAGAACCGGGTTAACTTGCTTATATTAGAGGGGGTTTCTATTCCTTTTTCTTTTCTCTTCCCCTCCCCCCCCCACCCCCCCCAAAAAAAAAAAAGAAAAAAAGAAAAAGAAAAAAATTAAAACAATAAAAAAAGATAAATCCCATGTAGATGTCCACTAATGTTATTCCTTTTGTTCTTGGATAGGTACGCTACTGCAAGTGCTCGTTCTGATGGTCTACTCCTGCTTTGTGGAGGCAGAGATGCAAATAGTGTGGTGTGTAACAGGCTGCTTTTTGTATCGATAGTCTCAAAATATTTGCATTGCAGACACACCATAGTTTGTATACATAGAAGTAGAGGAGCACAACCCGTGGCCTTAGTATATCATAGTAGACAATTAGTTTACTTGAATAAATTCATACTGCATCATTTTGAATAATAACATCTAATATATGTCGCCGAGACTTCTTATATGTCATTTTTACAATTTCTTGCATGTCACGTGCTTTGGTACTTAAGTTATACTGCTTGCCTTTTTCATGTAGATGGTCATATGGTTATCGAATGCTTCTGCTCATTCGTTGTATATGAAGTGCGTATGATTTGTTTCTGGGTGTCTTCAATTCTTTTATATCGAAATGCTTACATTTTGCACATTACGTGTTGTTTGGTATCTTTTTTTCTTCAGCCTTTTATTGGTGTTCATTTGTTAATATTTTGTTAATTTTAAATTATCATATTAAATAATAGAAGGACAAAATGTTCTAAAATATTGTTGTCTTTAATATTACAGAAAAATACTTTTTGTACCCACCCGGTAGAATCCAAGTAGGCTATCAGGTTTCTCATTGGGTAGAGAGGGGGCATGACATCCACTATTTAGGTAATTGCACTCCGCCCCACCTTGTACCCATCGAGAGGCCCAATAACTCATATGGACTCTACGACATGAGTAGGAAAAGTATGGGGCGGACCTAGAAATTTCGGTTTGAGGGGGCACACCGGCAACCACACATAATATTCATTAATATGCTCAACTACATCATATGTTTAATCCATCATATAATTTAATAATTGAACAATGAAAATTTATATCAATACGAAAATAATAATTTTTACAATAATTATATCTCTCGAGTTCAAAACTTCGACCGCCTTTCACACATTCTAGACTCTTTATGCATATATAAAACAAGGTTTTATTAAAAAAAATAGTTTTTCTTTAAGTTCTCAATATGGGACTTACCCTTGTTTAAAAAAAGCTAAATAAAAACAAAACTAATAATGAGTTTGGTGGGATTTGAAACCATGACCACCTATTTGGGAATTACAATGCACTACCACTTGTGTTGTACACCTCTTGATGGTCATTATTGAATAAATGAATATATACAACATACATTTAAGAATATCGGAATCCAATTGCAACCAATACTAAACTAATTTTTCCCGAAATTTCAGAGGGGGCACGTGCCCCCTCAGGCTGGCTATGGGTCTGCCCCTGTATCACTCAATATTTAAACATCTCCTTAAATTAATTGAAGTATAGTTGATTCTCGCTTGTCTCTATTTTCATCAAGCTAGTGCCTCTATTTCATTATGTTTTAGGTGACTCACATGTTATATGCTTCCCCTGGTTTATGTAGCCTTTGGCAAGTGCATATGGTCTTGCGAAACACAGAGATGGGCGTTGGGAATGGGCTATTGCTCCTGGCGTCTCCCCATCTCCTAGATACCAACATGCCGCTGTGAGCCAAATACTCTTATTTCTGCTTACTTGAGTTTATGATATTAGGATCAGTAATGAATTCTACTATATCTCCAGGTGTTTGTAAATGCACGTCTTCATGTATCTGGAGGGGCTCTTGGTGGTGGCCGTATGGTAGAAGATTCATCAAGCATTGCAGGTTGCATTTTACTTCTGATACTGCTCCAATGATAGATTTTCGAACTCCAGAAATCTAGAAGGGAACTTAAAACTTTACTGATTTATTTACTGTCAATATTGTTTGATAATAGGTTGTTTCTCATGTGTCATAAGCTCTGGTTGGTCTTGTTATGATTTGTCTCATCACTATATATTCTTGTCATTTTTTTTGAGAAACTATGAGTTACATAGCCTCGATGTACTTCTTGAGATTTGGGCCTTCAACTGGCTCAAACATCCGCCCAACTGAGTAGACCAACATGGTTGAATCGAAGCGGATCAGGGACCTGCTACCTGCATGGTGTAGGTTTGAGATGGGGCCGACCTAGCCCTAGGAGCTAGGTCCGTTGCTTGGCTCTATCAGTCATGTTACTTACATCATATATATAATGATGTTCGGGCTAGGGTTGCATAACACGAGAGAATTATTCAAGAGAGAAAAACTAGCTGTCATCCCCCTTTCCTCTCCTAAACTTATATTGGGCTAGTAGCCTGGTGAGACCTGAGGGCTACTCAGGTAAAAGCATAGTAATTCTTGTCAGCCATCGACAATGCCGTGGCGCAGGATCTGGAGAGCAATAATGAAACAGTAGATTGAACAGGCATAACTCCTAACAGGGTGATTAATGTTTCTATAATTCATGTACGAGGTTTGTTGCTTCCGTTATATTGCGATTGTAAATTTTGTCTAGGCTTGAAATGCGGATGGATTGATTTTTTGTAGAGTCATGAAAACACTTCGGAATTCTTTTCCTCTTACATTGGATTTTTTCTCTGCATGATCTTTTGTTTTGCTGTCATCATAAATTATAGGTTTAATTCCCAAAAACTACCAAAAACTTAGGGGCCGTGGCAAGTAACTATCAAATTCTTTGAAAATTACAAAACCACCAAGTGTACAGAAACTTATAAAATTAATAAATAATAAACCACCCAACTTGTGTAGTAAATGTTCAATAAACTACCAACCTTGTTTAGTAAATATCGAGTAAACAACCAGACTTGTTTACTAAATATTCAATAAGCTAGCAAATTAGTTTTTTAAAGTTTAAGGATGTCCGTACACTTCGGTAGTTTTCTGTAATTTTCAAAAGAAATTGGTAGTTACTTGCCACACCACCAAAGTTTTTGGCAGTTTTTGGGAATTAAGCCTAAATGATAGCGTACTTATAAATTATGAACTGCAACTTAATGTTGAGGGTTGGTCAATTATTCTGATACGGAGACATCTAGCCTGAAGGGTAAGTGCATGGAATATTTCGGTGCTTTATTCCTTAATGACTCTCCACAATGTATTTTTTTTTTTTGAACTGGCCTGTAAGCCTGACACGCACACAACACACACACACAACACTCACAAGCATACAACATGCACCCGCACCCAGGCGATGAATTTGCCCTGAAAGCGTTAAATTGTGGTCACTTCTCCTCCTGGGGATCGGACCCCGCATCCTCCTCAGGAGAGGAAGTGCCATACCAATTGACCTACTGTCCTCTATCCTCATACAGATTTATTAAATGTCTTCATACAACATAGGACAGAGGCCCATTCATATGCGAATGTCTTTGTGTGCAATATTTCCCCCACAAAATTAAGAGAATTGACGGAAACAATCAAATGTTTTAGAATTGTTACAATATTAGAACAAGTCCTAATACATGTGCATCCAACTTTGTTTTTGTTGTTTTTGATTAAGGACTTTTCTTCCTTTTCAGTCTAAGCTTTCCAATTTGATGCTTCAAATATCTGAACTTGTTTTCAATCTGAAACTGCAAATTTGTGATTCATAGTTTTTTTTATATCGTCA
Organism: Agapanthus africanus; assembly: GCA_030015575.1. Lineage (NCBI taxonomy): Eukaryota > Viridiplantae > Streptophyta > Magnoliopsida > Asparagales > Amaryllidaceae > Agapanthus > Agapanthus africanus. The sequence goes on from JASDDO010000022.1 coordinate 469,285,123, forward strand.
ACCGGTATAATCACAGCAACTTACCATATCTGTTATATTATTTAAACTGTTTAGTTTTTATTCTAGAATTTGTTTTCCATATACATTAAATTTCTAGTCTGGGAGGCATGTGATGGTTATAATCTTAGATTTGTGAATTTTGGGGAATCAGATTTGGGAATCTTAGAACACTCATTACCCTAGATAGTAATTTTGACACAATTAGGAAAAGTTATTAACATTATAGGTAAATCTGTTTGTATTTGAGTAGAAATGTCTGAAAAAGGATTTAAGGTTGGAATGAGAAGGGTGTTCATTCTTCTTTTGAACATGATGAGTTATTGGTGGTATATGTACAGGGCCAAGGTTGATGAGAGAAAATCAAATAACAGCTGGTTGTGTTCATTCTTCTTTTGAACATGATGAGTTATTGGTGGTATATGTACAGGGCCAAGGTTGATGAGAGAATCAAATAACAGCTGGTTGTATTTAATATCTTCCAATGATATTCAAGGAATCAAGTTTGGCTTTCTAAGAATTTTCTTTTTCCTTTTTTATATATTCTCAATCGATATATATATAAGTGAATAATGGAGGAAAGATGCCATAGGAGGGAATTTCCTCCTATGGCGTAAAAAAATACGCCCTCCATCGTGTATTCCGACGATCGGAATCCATCATCTTCATCGTTAGCATCGAAGATGTGGGTACACCAAATTTCATGTGATTCTACAACTTTTTCATCGTTGAATTAGTGGGTTCAAAATTAACGGTTTACCGACAATAGAACTTTTTACATTGCTAAATCAACGGTGAAAAAGTTGTAGAATCACATGAAATTTGGCGTACCCACATCTTCGATGATAACGATGAAGATGATGGATTCCGATCGTCGGAATACACGATGGAGGGCGTATTTTTTTGACGCCAAAGGAGGAAATTCCCTCCTATGGCCTCTTCCTCCATTATTCTCTATATATAAACTTGTGCCGTCAGAAATCTTTGCACTCTCGGTTACATGTCATCTGGACAAGATAAGAAGATTACTGCAAACATACTCAAACCCTGGAGAATTTTAAGGCAGAGAAGTATAGTTAACTATGTTTGCTAACATAGTGCCTGGACAAGATAAGAAGATTACTGCAAACATACTCAAACCCTGGAGAATTTTAAGGCAGAGAAGTATAGTTAACTATGTTTGCTAACATAGTGCAATATGGGGGTGATTAATGTGAAAGTCAAATAATATTACATTGTGAAGTATGATCCCAGATAATTGTAGCAACTTCGGTTATATTTGCAGTTTGAAGTAAAATCTTTACAAGCTTAAATGACATTGACTGTGTTAAATATCATAGATATTTGATGTAGGTACTTGACATACATAGATGGTTAATTTCGCGCAATCCCATTCTAAGAGTGCCATCTGGGTCTTACCTAGGTGTTCAAACTCAATATTATTGGTTTGCTGAAGTTATCTAGTTATTCGTATGATTAAAATGCCTTGGGATAGCTTGGGTTTCTCTTTGTAAGAGAGATGTGATGTGTGTATTTTTTGTGGTAATGTGTGAAGATCTGCATATTTCGGGACTGACTCTTTTTTTCTTCTATTATTATAGGGGTTTGCTATAATTCTCGATACTTTTGGATACATATAGATCATATTTTGGTCTATTACACTATTTTTAAAGAAGTTTGGTATTAGACTTGCCTCTCTCTCTCTCTATATATATATATATTTTCCTAAGGTGTGTTAATGCCTATTTGAGGTTGAACTTAGTCTAAACAGTATGTGAGCTAGATGTTGTTCGTTCTCTTGTCGTATGAGAACTTGGATGGACAGTATATTACATTTATAAAATTATTTTTCACTTTATGCTGTTACTAGAAATCTCAGTGTAAACAAAGTTTTTGTTTGGAAGGTTACCTACTGAGTGTTGCTATATAATATTGGCTATTACCCCCCAAACAGTAAATGGTTGGTTCTGCAGCTTACCATTATAGAAGCTCATGGCTTTTGCTACTTGCCTTAGCTTTCTTAGTTCATGATCCATTGCTGACTAGTGGTACATCCACATTGTTTATTCAGTCGATCAACCTCATATATGCTTAGGGTTGAATACTGCTTGGCTTGTATACCGTGAACTTCTAGTCAGGAAGAAATAAGGTTTCTATGTACCAAGGCATTTACTGTATCAGTTTCTACATAAATTACTCAAGATCGTAGATGAGTATCTGTTCAGTATAAGATGACTGTGATATAATGGATTGTATAGGTGAATAATATATTATAGCTAATAATGATACAGATACTTCAATAGACGTGTCAGCTTGTGTTGCATGGATTCGTCATAAAGGAGACATTAGTATCGGATTCGTAACCATGTTGGATTCTCTTGGACTCGCCGAAAATAACCATGAAACTCTTTTTAGCATATTTTATTATTCTAAAATATACATGGTATTTAAGATGCGTTAGACATGTATCAATGGCTAAGCTATCAACAAAATACGCATAAGCAATAACAAGTTATTTGTATTTTTAGTTTAGATTTGCTAAAACAATAACCTCTTATTGTTATATATATATGTGTGTGTGTGTGTGTGTGTGTGTGTGTGTGTATTTAAACAACAAAAAACGTTGTATTCCAACGAACAGTACCTGAAATTTCTGGAAAACTGTGAACGTATCGTGTCCTTTATCCATATCTGAATTTGTGCTTAGGGGTCAGCCATACATGATATACTGGTTACTCAATACTTGCCCAAAATGCATTAAATACACGTAGTTTAATGATCATAAACCTAGCCATGTATTAGATTTACCATTTTTTGAACTTTCACTAAGAAATTAAATAGATATTCAAATGACTTGGGGAGGTGTGGCGGGTTGTTCATAATTCGTTGGCTAGATTTCAGAATGCCCTTGTGATGTTTACTCTTTTGATAAATATATACTAGATATTTGTTTAAGTGTTGGTGAATCAAAGATTGGTGTTATAACCTAGTTAGTTTGTATATTACCAGTCTGAACGAACTTAATTTATGTTAAATAACTTGACTATTCCTGTAAATTAGTGTCTGAATCTCAGATTTGTTTTGCCAGAAAAAATTTTAAGCAGCTTGCATACTCTATATTTCCTTTTTGAGGATCTGGATCATTTTACTATTGAGATCGGTAGATTACTGTCAGCATTTGTTCTGGCAGGCAGGTGACTATCATTGTGCATGTCGTTTGTCAGTTGCTAATCAAAACTCAAACATCCAATGTGAAATAAGTGTTAGATAACACACTCTCTGTTGCTTTTTTCTATTTTTTTTTGTAAGAAATGGATTCCTTCAAATATTTGCGACAATTTATTTGTAATTTTTCTTGCGTAGTATTGGATACTGCTGCTGGAGTTTGGTGTGACACAAAATCAGTGGTCACAGCTCCGAGGACAGGAAGATTTAGTGCTGATGCAGCTGGTGGGGATGCTTCTGTTGAACTAACTCGACGTTGTAGGCATGCGGCAGCGGCAATTGGTGACCATATTTTCATCTATGGAGGGCTACGTGGTGGTAAGAATCTGATCTGATTTCTCTACAAAATCTAATAAAATCCGAATCTTATGTTTCCATATTGAAAACGGAATTGGCAACCTCGTTTCAAAATAAGGATAACTAGATACGTTTTTGGAGCGTAAACTTTAACTAGCATGAGTGACTCATAATTGAACTTTAGGAGGTTGATTTCATAATTAAATATTTAAAAAGGATTTTATAAAAAACGGCCAAAAAATTTATTTTATTGTCCGATTGACATGAATAATCTCATTATTTCACAAAAGTTCAACAGATTTTAGTCTATAAAGATTAGGCACAAGCAGCATATAAGAAACGTGACCAAAATAATTCTTATGAATGACTAGATCGAGCGCACAATTATTCAAGAAGAAGTCGTTTCATTAACACCGAGGGCATGACCCAGTGCAGTGCAGAGATGCAGGTGAATGGTTGAAAAATAGAGATGTTTCATCTCATTAGAGAGGGAGATGAAGGTCACAACATGGATTTGAGAAACACGAGGGTCTAGCATTTTTTTGAGCCTGGATATACAACAAGCTTTCATATTAAATTTTTAGGGTCAACTATATGATCCTTCTCGTTCCTGCTCTGTTAAGGACCGTCTTCTTGGTTAAATTAACAATTAACAATTAACAAATTGTTCGTAACTGCCTCTATCCATGTTCGTTTAGGTTTATCCTTATTCTTAGTTGCGCCATGAACTGCAATTTTGTCATTTTTTCTAACTGGAGCATCGAATGTTCTCCGTTACACATATTAATCGGTTCGCTTGAATCTTATCCTTTAGGAGCTTGATATATCTGTTCCAATTTCTGCCGCTTCTGGTCCCTCTGAATCAAACATTTTCTTGCTATAATGTTCAGTTCCTATTATTATCATCAATGATACAGTTCGGATCCTAGATGTAAAAATATAAGAAAGGGGATCCCCCTCTTCATCGAAACAAATGAGATTGTTGCTGATACGGCACAAAATAAATAAAAAAATAACTAAATTAACCAAATTCTCCTGATGTAGAAGCAATCAAGAAAGCTACATAAGTGAATATATAACCTATAGAAAAGTGTGCTAATCCAACCAATCTTGCTTGCATAATGGAAAACTTTGTTACGAATACTCATTTCTTAGCCTTTGTTTTAGCATATTATCCCTCATCCATCTTAATTTCTCATTGCAGGCTCACTCATTTTTTCGAAATATTTCTTAATTGTCCAACATTTTGATCCATAAATAAGTGCGGGATTATATAACACTCTTGAAGTATTTCGTTATTTTAACCATCCGCTTTGATCTTATGGGTTACATCCTTTCTCAACATTCTTATAATGATTAATTAAAAATCCTAAGTAACATAAATAGTTATTCCTAGTTATTTCATGGTCATCAATTTGTGTTGAACTCTTATTTTTTCGAATTGTTTCGTTGAAATTACATTCCATAAATTTAGTTTTTGCTTTGCCAATTCTAAATCCTTTAGATTCTGAGGGCTCTCCTCATTTTTCTATTTTAGTAATTATCTCTTCTTCGGATTCATTTACTAAAACAATATCATCAATAAATATATACCATGGCATGCCATTCTGAATGTCTAGTAAATTCATACATAACTAACACAGAAGCATTTAATGTCGATTCTTGGTGTAAATCTATGGTGATAGGAAATGGCTTAGTCTCTCCTTGAATGTCTTCACTCTAGTAATTACTTTATCGAACATATTTTTAATTACGTCAATATACTCGGGAAAAATAATATGCAGAACTCTCTTCTCTATATCTTTCTATAAATCATGTTAATAAATTTATCGCTTCCATAATAGACGTTTCTGGTATAAAACCAAATTAGTTTTTAGATTTGTGCATTTCTTTTCTTAACCTATATTCGAATACTCTTTTCTATAGTTTTATTGTATAATTCATAGGCTTAATTTCATGATAGTTTAAACAATTTTGTATTTTCTTTATGAGATAAATGGCAGCCCCAAGGCGGCAGTTGAGGCTCGCATCCCTCTTCTTCAATCGCTTAATTACTCCCTCGTTCCTTCCTAAGTTTCAATGTCATTAAAGATTGAAGTACAGTATGCCTAAATTTACTGATAGATCCACTCCCATGATCTCAAATTTGATCAAACGAAAGCCAAAATTTAAACTTTACATTGATTATCACATAAAAAAAGAAAATAAAATGAAATAGACATCAAAAGGAAGAGAAATTTCACCACGAGAACAGTAGGAAGCAAGCATCGATCACCCCTTTCAACATACGAGCTCCTCCATTATCGCCGCCTGAATCAAGAGAACCGCTCGAAGCCCCGACACAAAATCTACAGCTCGATCGCTGACGATTCAACCTCAGTTGGAATGGATCGGACCGAAATCCTCTCCGAGCCCCTCCTCTGCGGCTGCCACCCCCTCCCTTGCCGTCGCTGGTTCTCCCCTTTCCCTGTCAAGCCCCCTCCTCGTATCCTCGTCGACCCTCAAACCCCAACCTCATCCAAGTCCCCCTCGACCTCACCCTCCCCCAGCTCCTCATCATCTCTCATGCCTCCCCTATCCGTCTTGACGCCGGCGAAGGTTCGGGCGCCCTCGACGCCAGGCTCAGGAGCAAGAGTAATGCAACCGTGCTGACTACAACGATGAACCTGAGGCAGCCGAACAACTAGACGGCGGCGGCGAGGGGGTGGTCCCGATGCATGCGCCGCTGCAGCAGAGGCTGCAGGTGCCGGACGCGGCGGCGGACCTGGTCAGGACTGGGCACGCCGTGAACAGGTGGATACCGGAGGAGGTGATCGGGGACGTCATCGTGGTGGATGGAGAGGGAGGAGGGGGAGAGGGAGCGGGCGGAGGACATGGATGCGGGCCTCAACGGCAGCCTTAGGGCTGGGGTCAACCCCAGCCCCATTTATCTTTTTTTTTATTCTTATAAATAGATATCAAGATGTGTGTCCTTCATTCATCATACATATTTTATACTCATAATTTTATCAAATAACTTAGATATATTAGCTTAATATTTTATAAACATTTCCAAACTTTGATAAGAATTTCATCAAGTTCTATTATTTTTTCAATGTCATCTTTTTTTAAGTGTCCTATACTTCAGCAATTCTAATCTTTCAACAATACAAAATATCCTTAATGTTACCTAAATTGGTTGTTTCTACGTTAACTTTGTGATAATTACTTGCATAAACAATTTATAGAAGTAACTTCTTCATTTTTCTGTAATTTCATCGTCGTTTATTAAAACTCTTTTGAGCACTGTTAATACACTTAACGTTACCCTAAGTCTCTACTATTTTTTCTAACCAGTTTATATATATATATATATATATTTCTTCCTTCATTTCTAGGTTTTTATATAAATTATTATAAGTTTTAGATTTAGCTTCAGTAGCCGTCTTTTAAGGTTCTTTATTTATTAATTTATATTTCTTAAAATTTACTTCTTTTTTACATTTTACCAATTTTTATAAGATTCTCTTTTCATTTTAAATATCTTGTAAATCGCTTCATTCTACCACCTACTCTCTTTATTAGGTATCCTATTATGTTTAGATTCACCTAGAATTTTTAGCTACTTTTTTGATGCAACTAGTCATATTTCTCCACATAACGTTAATTTCATCATAATTTTAGTTGTCTTCATTTATCATTATATGTCTAAATAAAATTAAGTTCTTGTTTTTTAAATTACGTTTAGCTAATTCTTGATCTCCTATCTATTTTAGCATTTATTTTCCACCTAATACAAATATCTATGTTGACTGGTCAAAATCTCGTGTGTAATAATTTTGTAATCTTTATAATTTAATTTATTAAATTTTCTACTAAGAAAAAAGTCTATTTGTCTGTTGTAATATCCATTTTTAATTGATATCAAATGCTCATCTCTTTCCTTAAATAATGTATTTGCTATTATAAGATCGTACGATACCATAAAATCCATTATAATATCTTCCATGGTTCTTTATTTCATACGGTCATACCCATGCTCTCCATGCACGTTTTTATATCCACCAACATATTTATTAAAATGACCATCTAAACTCTTCTATAAATAACTTTTCATTTAAAGGGATACCCTGAATTAAGTCATCCATCTTCTTCCAACAATTTCTTTTTACGCTTTCTGATGAACCTATTTGAGGTGCATAAGCGTTAATGATATTAATTACCTCTTCTCCTAATACAAGTTTTATTAATTTTATTCTATTTTTAATTCTTTTTTACATCTATTTTATGTTTCAATGTTTTATCCACCAGCATACATATCTTATGTTTCTATCTTTTCCCCTGTTTCATATTTTATACCATGTATTTTCTTTATCTAGATTTTTCACCTGTCCATCTAGTTACTTTCAAACAAATTATACCATTTTTTCTTCGAATCATTGTATTTACCAACTCTATTAATTTTCCTGTAAGCGTTCATATATTCCACGTAGTTAACCTATTACTCATGAATAAATTTCTTTCTTTTTTCCTAATCTAACCGTAGCCTATTTCAAGCTTTAGTCCTATACCTAGCCATCTCCCTACTCCTAATTCTATTGCTATATTATCCGTGTTCGCTTGTCATCGCATTGAGGTGGTGTGGATGCAACGTGTCGGTTTCCGGAGATGCCTTGAAAATATAATATACATTATCATTAGAGGAATTTCTTACGGTTACAAGACACACACAAGACATAGGACAACAATTGTTGGTTGATTTATGCTCATGAATCTCGTGAAAATCCATGAATCATCAAACCTAGAATAAAAAAGGTAAAGTGATGAATAGTAATCCATCATGTGACTAGCCGTTGTAAGAGATTCCTACAGTGGTACTAATATACTTCACACATACATATATGAGAATAATGAAGAAAAGAGACTCTAGGAGTTTTTTTCGATCGACGGCTTCAAAAATCTATATCTTCCATGATTGTTTCGTTGTAAGAGATTCCTTCAGTGGTACTAATAAATTTCATGTGATTCCAACATCTTTTCACCATTGAATTAGCAATGTACAAAGTTCTATTGTTGGTAAATCGTTAATTTTGCACACTAAATCAACGGTGAAAAAGTGATGGATACGCATGAAATTTTGTGTATCTACATCTTACATGATAAAATTGATGATAATGAGTGCCGATCGTCAAAAAAATTCACGGAGGATGTATTTTTTCGACGCCATAGAAGGGACACCTTTCCTCAATTATTCTCTCTATATAATAATAACAATAATAATAATGGTGAAAAGAGGTCCTAGGAGAATTGTTGTAAAAATCCTTAAAAGCTTTGTTATAGCCCCGCTTTAGCGGAAAGCGGTCATGAAGCGTTTGCTTTTGCATAAGAACACTTTTGTGTTGCGTTAATGGCTTGAAGCCCCCGCTTTGGCTTGAAAATCCCCTTGAAATTCTCTTTTAAGTATTCAAAATGGAATATAGTCAATATTTTCTTAAAAATTGTTGATTATCATATTAAATAATTAAATCTCATTATCGCATCTAATCTGCAACATTATCTCTTTCATATTTTATATGGATTGATGATTTTTTTTATAAAATTGCTAAATATATTTCTATTATCGCATACAAACCGTATGATAATAAAATATTTTTGTTATGCTTGTACTATTTTGTTTCTAAGAGTTTCTATTAATAAAATATTCCATCATTATTTTATTTACTATTTAAAAACGTCTTGGCCCTTTTTGCCGCTAAATCCTTGCTAAAGTATGGTTAGCTAATGTCCTTCCGCTTCGCTACGCTTTTCGCTTTCTACAACATTTGCCTAAGAGGCTTTTTCGTTAGGGTGGCGTCAAAAAACTACACACTCCAATATTTTATTCGATGATCGGTACCCATCATCTTCGTCTTTATCCTCTAAGATGTGGATACACCAAATTTCATATGATTTTACCACGTTTTCACCGTTGATTTAGCAATGTAAAAAGTTCTATTGTCGGTGAACAAGTGATACAATCATATAAAATTTGGTGTATCCATATCTTAGATGATAAAGATAAAGATGATGAATGCCGATCGTCGGAAAAAAATCGTGAAGGATGTGTTTTTTCGACGCCATAGAAGGAAATTCCCTCCTATGGCACCTTTCCTCCATTATTCTCATACGCACACATACACCCACTGGTATTTTGCACGTGTGATGCACATTACATCTTTAATGTAATTAAAAAGAAATTTGTATGGAGTTAGTTATCGAGAGAGATTTGTGGAATTAGATATTGGAAGAGATGTATGAGGTTATTGCGGTTATAATTTGAGGTTGGATTTTTAATTTTTTTTAATGAATTGCTCTTGCAAATTAGAGAGCCAAATCTCCAAATCAATTTCAAAATTGGAGACCCTCCTTCTTTTGCACTATATGTGTGTGTGTTATTTCTTGAGGATTGTGAGTTGATTTTGGCCATAATGTATTTATAAACCCTTTTTATGACTAATACCAAATTCTGAAATTGCAGTATAGGATTCTTCCCGATTAGCAACAAATTTCAAATTACTTAAAGTTAACTTTCCCATTTGAAGACTCTTCTTCACCGACACCCCCAAATAATCTAATGTGTTTACTCAGGTTGACAGGATAGACAATGTATATTTATTGCAAGCACTGTAGTTCTACTAGAAATACTAAAGGAGTGCTAGAACAAAATGATAGATACATTAATAAAGAAGGGTTATTTGATAACTTATTTTTCTCAAATTTTATACATGTTAAATACCTAAATATTATTGGCTAAATTTCTACCGTATTATTAGCTTTTCTCAGGCCCTGATAAATATCATATACTTGGTAACATACAGATAAATCCTATATTCCAATAAACTTTCCTTTAAATTTCTATTAAACTAACATATGTTTGTCTGCCGCTTGTTATGCTTTGCAGTAATGTTATATGAGTGTCATATGACCATAATGAAACCAGGTCCTCATCTTTTCTTCTTAAACTCAACACTAATTCCTCTCTTAAACTTCTACAACAACACCGCTGCATACTATGATAGATCGACCAACAACAAAAAGCTTGAGAGAATTATGAGTTTTTTTTAATGGTTCAAGTGCTAACGAAAATGAAAATGCTGATGGGTAAATTTTTCCAGAGAAAAGAATATTGCAAGGCGTATTGGTCAATAAATATATATTGAAAACATAATTAAAGGGTTCATTTGTGATTCTTAAGTTCGTGAAATTTATTTTTACTAGGTTTTAAGCACGTTCAATGATTAAAAAAATGAATTAGTTGCTTTGCAATATTAATATGTTGACTTTAATGTAGCCTTTTCAGTGTGATAAGCTTTATTATTATAATTCCATTTCTCAAACATTACATGCTATTTGAAATAGAAACTTGGATTAATTTTTATTTTGTAGCACTGTTTGATTAAATTTTTCATCGCTTAAATTATCTACTTTTTTTTGGTAGGACATGCATTTAAAGCGTACACATGTAACAAATGTTAAATAAGTATGCAGGCGGAATAGAATGAGCAATTAAAAGTTTCCATTATTTAATTCCTTAAAGGAGTTGGATACGCAAAATGAAATTTAATAGGGTTATGTGAATTTTGTTTACTTGACCTTGGAATGTCGTTGGCCTACTTACCACCATATTTGGTATTTTCACGGAAGATATCATTTGGAATGCAGTGAGAAGAGAGAACTCAGTAGAAATAGCTGGACATTAATGTTTTAAGGGGCTATGTGTATAATAGATGAATTAGACGGACGTATACAGAATTTCCTTGCTATTCATCATTTCCTTCAGCCACGTGGTACGGTATTCACGGTTTACTACCAAAATTTGAAACACGCAAATTTTGAAACACAAACCCTTTAGTAGTTTGCATTATATTAGTAGAGATACCGAGTTGTCATTTATTATATATTTGGGAAAGCATGGTATTTTAGTAAATTTAGCCAATATAACCGTGTGCGTTAAATACTTAATTCACATTTTGGCCCCTACCGGTACCTTTTATTGATATTGTAAGTCTACGGTAGCGCCCCAGCCGTCAATCCGAGGCCAAACGCGGAACAAATTTTTTTTTCAAAACTGGCGCTAACATAGACTTTCACCCGGACCGTGCCATTAACACTAAACTAGCAAACTACAAAGATGATAGAATGGCTAAACCGATCGATCCGTGTCCTTCGGTCTTTAGCCATCATCCCACGCTCTTCGCGGCATCTCCGATCTCGCTCGATCTCCGGTCTCCTGGTCGGAGTGACACCACGTCAACGAATTTTTATACGGGTTCCTGCTTTAAACTGAAGCAACTCGGACATGAAGTTTGCTAGCCGACTGTCCAAGATTGAGGTAGAGAGGGTGTAGAATACTTTGTCTCGAGGCACCCAATGAATTGGCTGAAAGTAAATGAAGTTTCCATTTTGGAGTTGTGATGAAATGAGCTAAAGGATTTTGCAAAGGAAATTTCCTTACCCAAATAAAAATGGGCTCGGCCAACTTAAAGGGAAAATCCTTTACTGTGAATGGAAATGGGGGGGGGGAGGGCCAGCATAGGCAAAATCAAATGGTGACCATTAACCAATATCAACACAAAATATCCATATAAATATCCTAAGCTTTGACAAAAGGAATTAAAGCTAAAGATGAGTCACAAAATGAAACCATGCCATTTTAGAAGCAATCCAAATGACTCATCATCAAATTCAAATGAAGCCCACCCCTCAACAATTTCGGCCATGAAGCAATTGGTAAGGAAATGGCAAAAAATGAATACACAAACATCAACCTTTAATTAAACATTAAATCTAATGTTTAATTAAGTGAAGAAAAGCTGGCAATTTCAAAAGTAATCTCGTAACAAATTACAAGATCACCCTACAACTGTATATACATACCCGCATTTGTGTTCCCACTGAATACGAATGCAATGAGACAAAAATATCCCAACACAATATAATACTGGGATACAGCTTAAACCAAAGCCCACTAGTATTATCTGTCCGAACCATGACACGTGCACAAGTGCACGTGTATGTTCGAACCTGCCATAAAACCATACGACCTCTACAACGTTTCGCCCAAACTTGGGAAACTCTCTGTGGGGGACTCTAAAGACTCGTCAATACTCTAGCAGTGGGTTTAACCACAAGCACGTCAGTGGTACTAGCTCTACGTAACGGCAGCCCATGTATTGAGCAAAAGGGACGCTGATGAGCGAACTCATCCAGAAACCCTACTGAGCCTATCAGTGACAATATCCGTACAGTCAGGTCCGTTCGTCTATGAGTATCGCATATCGGGTCTAAGGGGCTGGTAACGTCAGACCCCCAATAGCGGTATAAGCCGTGTCAGAGTGTAGCCCAGAACACCCTAAGATACTATTGGAATACCTATCAGTAAATCTTCTGCCTTGGCCAAGGACTTTGTGTAATGGCTCTTCTAGACATAGCGCGATCTCACCCCTAATACCGGGAGAGACGAAACCCCTGCCGATCTGCTCACTGCCTCTATGCGGCTCGGGACTGTACCCAACTAAAATCTGTTTGCACGACTCCTTTGAGCCGTGGTAGGGTAGTAATCAAAGCACAGTGGGAACTCACACGAGACAAATGACGATCTCAGATCGATGAACTAACCTGTACACATCTCACCAGGGAACTGCTATCTGACGCTAGGTACAATACCAACTAGCAGGTTCCCGGCTAGTCCTATCCGGTGTACTCATAACCCAATGAGCACCTGTATACATCTTAGGTGAACCAACTGACACCAATGGCTTGTGAGACCGGCCACCGTCCCTCATCGAGGTCTCGACTGTATACACTAGTCTACTTCGGAGTATCGATGCCCTGTCTCGAAACTCCCACGACTAGGGACCACTTTAAGGATGTGTTTATAGACTACCCAACTCTTACGTATATGATCGCCATCATACTGCTGGTAGTCAAGCAAGAATCCTATGGGCTCTATCAACGTGTAATAGTGATCCGTAGTGTCACCTAAAGCAGTACACGATGATAACGACAAACCAGATAACATACTATCATCTCGAGTAAGACTGTCCTATCGGTATAGGTCCTCCTCAATCATTGCAATCACGTGCCTGCGATCCAATAATTGACTTTGAGAGCACTATATCCAACAATCTCCCACTTGCACTTAAGGCTAATTATTGCGATGTCGCATACTCACAGCCCGTGTGATACCGAACACCCAACTCCTCTACTAATCAGTTTCACAAAGCTCGTTTGTAAAACTATTGTGTTCGAGAAATAGCCTCAGTGAGTGGATCCGTCCTGATGTTTCTTTCTATGTCTCTCTTAATCTCAAGTTCGCGGAGAAAGCCATCTCGTGAATTGAGTAATACCTGCCTTAGAATATGTCTGGATATCTGATAGGACCTAGTTCATAAATGAACTTCAAATCCAAACTTCTTAGACTGTATCAACAACTGAACCTAATCAGTATCCTGCGCCACACCTCCCTCAGTATCCGCTTGGACCACCTGTCCAAACTACTGCCCCTCGTTAGAGGGAAAACTATAATTCTTACCGTCACTCTGTCATCCAGGTACCTTGGAAGTCTGGAATGATAATCGTCTCCTAAAGGAGGCTGCCGTTATCAAACCTTAGAATATTTACTTATGTTCTAAAACTGCTTCCGAACGTTTCTCCAGGATTGGATTAGTATCTCAACTGATTGCATCTAGTGCAAAAACATCTGGTGTGGTAATTGACATCTCATAATTGACTCAATTGTCTAAGCAAGTGATATACCAATCATGCGCATCCCTCTCCCCTTTAGTCTGTAAGACACCGTTAGAGAGGGTGACCCCATCACTTGCAGGTACACCATCATGCCAGGAGTCGTCCATTCTAAAATACCTTTAGAATACTCTCTAAGTACCCAGATTGGGACACTACCCAAATCTAGATCTAGTAACCAGAATGTCTGATATTATATCCATATTCTGTGTGGAAAAACTACTGTGTGACAACCACAGTATAACTGATCGTAGTATAGGAATTTCACTTCCTACTATGTGTATGTCATCCAAATACCAGGACATCACACCCTAGTACCTTCTTAATAGATCCATCCCCTATTCTGATGAAGTCAAAGCCCATGACTGTCACATCAAAAAATAGATGATCTATCTCCGCTTTATCTGCTTTAGTCTATAAATAGACATAAGCTACTTGTCCACTATGCTACCGCTGCTCCCACTGACCATAACAACCCTCTGGCAGAATCATATACACGTGCACTTCTAAAGCTAGTTTAGAACGACGCTATACTCATCCTCCTGCCGGGTCTTATAGTCTAGAACAACAGTAATGGAAAGTCTGGGTAAACAAGAACCTCCCTGTCACCGTCCTTGAGGCTACCGGAGTACCTCTCGGGTGCCTGAGGTTACCCATCATATCCGCGGAGTGGCTAATGGAATGTCAATACAGATTGAATGTTTAGGTCTTATTAAATTTTCAGTAATCGTTTGCGGTTCTGGAATCATTTCCAGTTCTACCATACTCCCACTACTGTTTTCTGAAAAAGTCCATTTTACTAAAACCGTGGCGAGTCAAGAACAATATCACTATTGATCTTCCAGATGGTAGAAAATCAACCCTCGTCATAGCCCGGGTCAACCCACAAACTGCCATTACAGAAACGTGCCTTGAGTTATCCAGAGTCTGGTTTTAAGTATAAATCGGACAACTCCCCGTACCTTAACATCGTTAAGATATGAACCATTCTTATCCAATATAGAAACAGAGGCACCGATTTAATTGGAACCAGATTCAAATCATGCAGCTGTCTCCAGTGCATGTCCATAAAATGGAGAGATGCCGATCAGCATTACTCAACTTAGGAATGCATCCAATTATAAGTAACCTGAAAGAGAAACAAGTTTATCAAAATCATTACTATCGACTGAATACCATACACAATTATCTACATCTTCAATCACCTTGAAGAATCCCGATACTTGCGACACCTGGTTCTCTACTTTATTCTTGTACCTATAATTTCTCAAACTTGGACCTTGTATTTCTACGAAACACTTGTCTAAAACTTGAGAAATCATAAGTAAACAGAATACAGTACGAGGACCAACCCCTTTGTCCTAATGGACACTGGACAACATACAATTCTTTGTATAAGTCCCCCGAGTTAAATAACTCAAACTCTGCGCGTCGTAGGTTGAAAACTGTACCCAAGCGATTCCTCAAATATCACCAATTACAACGAATTCCGATATAATGAGGATAATCACCTAATTCCCAATAATTTACTCCCACTCATTATCCGTAAAACCATACAGATGTGAGAATCATACCTGGTAAATACATACCCTGGAGTAAGGATCTAATTGAGAAATCAGTTTTCTATTAACAACGCACAGTGAAACTGAAACATGAAAATGTTTCGTAGGGGTATCCGGATATTCATAGTAATGCCTTTTCCATTATCCAGATTCATGACTATAACCGTATATTTCGTTGCTATCTTTCCAAATCCCTTTATTTGTCTTTACTCATTACCTTCTATACACCCACCATCATTAGGCTTAATAGTTTTCTTCATTCCCTACCTTTCGGCACTAGCTTATGGTTTGGAAGAAGACTATCCAATAAGCGTAATAGGTGTACTCTCCTAATCCTAGGAGTACTCGCAATCTGAGAGAAAGTGATGATAAAAGACAACTGAATAAACCTTATTCTATTTCTCCTGAACTGGAGAAAAGCAAAGGTGAAGTAGGAGTAGCGATGAAATACGCGGTTTAGTCGTGAATGATAGCAGTCGCAATTTACTTTGCCCTCTTTCTAATCCCTTTATTTGTCTTTACTCATTACCTTCTGTACACCTAACTTAGGCTAATTGGTTTTCTTCTTTCCCTACCTTTCGGCACCTGTCTATGGTTTGGAAGAAGACTATCCAATAAGCGTAATAGGTGTACTCTCTCATAATCCTAGGAGCTCTCATATCCTGAGAGAAGGTAAAAGGAAAAGACAACTGAATAGTCCTATTCAATTTCTCCAGAACCCGAATCCATCCTCGAATCTGGAACAAGTTCCTCTGAGTTCGTATATAACCATACGATGAATTTATCCAATGGAAGTGGATGTTCGTAGTAATACGGGGTGTTCTGGAGAAATGCAAAGGGTAAAAGGAGTGGCAATGATGTATGCAACCCAGACAATCCAAAAGCCAGTGTTTTAAGAAAGTTCGGTCAACTTGGTCACTGAGTCATAGTCTAGGGTCAGGCCATGGTCGCTGCCAAAGAGAGATAGAAAAGAAACACTCTGTGTGCACTCTAACCTAGATCAGAATGGTTATCACTTTATCTAATCAGGAAACCTCCCACTGTATTGTCAAATTCTCCTCCAAACCTGAAAGAAGAATTAGTCGGGATCACCCGAAGAGTAAACCAACTCATCAGTGGGAATCGGAATCCAACCATCATCGCATGATAACGTGATGGAATCCACTCACGTTATCACACTCCAGAAGGTATGCGCATGCCTGACAAGTTTCCTGTATGTTTGAAACTCCTGATATGGATTTTTGCCCCATGCTCTTATGACCTTGACGTTGGCCAAAATATCATAAGTCTAATGTCAAGTTCTACCCATCATTATCCAGGTTAATTTGAACCCACCCGTACATACCCTTGACGTTGGCCAAAATGATAGTACGACTGTCCTAAACCAACGGATCTATCTATGCAACAGATGAATATCCAGCAGCTACCAAGCACTATGCCTTGGCGTAGGTCAAAATACATAGCTTGAATACTACTGAATATCCAACTGAAATGACCTTGAATACTCTAGAAGGTATGCGCATGCCTGGCAAGTTTCCTGTATGTTTGAAACTCTCGATATGGATTTTTGCCCCATGCTCTTATGACCTTGACGTTGGCCAAAATATCATAAGTCACATGTCAAGTTCTACCCATCATTATCCATATTAATTTGAACCCACCCGTACATACCCTTTACGTTGACCAAAATGATAGTACGACTGTCCCAAACCAACACATCTATCTATGTAACAGATGAATATCCAGCAGTTACCAAACACTATGCCTTGGCGTAGATCAAAATACATAGCTTGAATACTACTGAATATCCAATTGAAATGACGGAGGGCTACGATTGGTTTTTAGCGAAAAATCTTTAACGTAATGAACTTGATGTCGTTGAAGGAACCTGATAGCTTTTTACAAATATATAGTGGCGAAACCTTTGCTAAAGAGATCACTCCCGGTGAAGGGATCTCAGCTCTTTCCCCGTAAAATGAGGTGTAGGATATTCCAACTGAATACCGCGATGCAAAGCAAAAAGTAATCGACTATAGTGAAGTTATTAGCCTGACGCAAACTTCTGCCCAATGGGTCACTCCTGATGAAGGGATCTCGGACCCTGCCTCGTCGAATGAGGTGCTGGATATTCATAATCGAATACCACTGTGCAAAACAAAAGAGAACGTCCTTGCAATAACAGCTTTTTGAAAAATGTTCCAACAACATCAAACATGTTTGTTTTCCTTTGCATTGATCAGAATCAATGCAGTCCCATCAATTAATCACACCAGAAAAGAACGAAAATAAAATATACGTATATGCCATCCGCATTCGCCACTGGGTCCCGTCATCACCCATTAGGTTACTCAACTAACGACAGAGCGGGGACTGGACTAGCACGGGTGTAAAACATATACAACATCCACTAGTATATATATCAATATACAATAATCGCTCCAGGCGTGATAAATGCAACATTACAGAAAAGTAATAAACATCACAGAACAATACAGATAATCTGAGAGCCCCGGGTTTCATAGAGCCGCAACTGAAACCCGACGTTCCCCTAGTCGTGTGGATAGCCTGTGCAATGAAAACCTAGACCCCTACAGGTGCGGCAAGTTACCCGCCAAAATCTGAAGCGAGGCAGCCCCTTCAATAAAGTGAATGGACCACCCAACACTTCACGGAATCCGGTAACTTGAGCACCCTTCATTGGGTCAACCTGTACCCCCTACGAGTGCGGCGAATAGCCTGCCAATTCTAGAGTGAGGTCCCCTCCCTCTCAAAGCCATGAGATGCGGACCCGTTGCCCTTCAGAATCCGGCTATCCGTGCACTCCGTCGCGGGGTAATCCTAGTACAGAAAAGAAAATATGTACAAAGGGTACATCGACCTCAACCCGGTCGTGCCCAAAAGAATAATATACAAACAGGCAGTGACGACGTCCACATGTCGGACGCTCACCCCGCGATATCAAATGTACAAATAAATCCAAACTGCACTAATATTGCACGCAAGCTATCCACCACGATAAATCCGCAACATCACAGCACAACACAGAACATCAACGCGGATGTCACGTTCGCAAACTCGTCTAAAAGGACTATAGCAATTAGACAAGATTTACCGCTCAAATGATATTCATGGTCGCAGATATAATGTAAGCACTGTGAACTAACGTATTTAAAATCTCAATCGACAAAACTTCCCAAAGTGGGTCCCAAGTACAAATCCAGTACTCAAACAAAATCTGGGCCCAAACAAAATATTCCAGAAACCACAATTCCATATGAAAGACACCAAGAAGAAATATGGCGCAATGAATCGACCATTGCGCCGCGCAACCGCGACAAACATGGTGGTTCCGCCGCGGTTCCGCGGTGTGATGGTACGATCGTGCTCCCAAATTTCTTCCAGAGTCTTTAAAAAAGCCTGCACGATTTTCTGACATACCCAAAATAATTTTTAGACCAGTTTAAAAATTCGGCAGAAACTTAAAATTTGGAAATACGGTTTTTGAAATTTCGTTCGATCGATATTTTAAACATGTTAGAACAAGCTAGTAAATGTTAACGGCGTGGCTCTGATACCATGTAAATCTACGGTAGCGCCCCGGCCGTCAATCTGAGGCCAAACGCGGAACAATTTTTTTTTTCCGATCTGGCGCTAACATAGACTTTCACCCGGATCGTGCCATTAACACTAAACTAACAAACTACAAAGATGATAGAATGGCTATACCGATCGATCCGTGTCTTTCGGTCTTTAGCCATCATCCCACGCTCCTCGCGGCATCTTCGATCTCGCTCGATCTCCGGTCTCCTGGTCGGAGTGGCACCACGTCAATGAATCTTTATATGGGCTCCCGCTTTAAACTGAAGCAACTCGGACATGAAGTTTGCTAGCCGATATGTCCAAGATTGAAGTAGAGAGAGTGTAGAATACTTTGTCTCAAGGCACCAAATGAATTGGGTGAAAATAAATGAAGTTGCTATTTTGGAGTTGTGATGAAATGAGCTAGTTCGCTCATCAGCTTCCCTTTTGCTTAATACATGGGCAGCCGTTACATACAGCTAGTACCACTGATGTGCTTGTGGTTAAACCCACCACCGGAGTATTGACGAGTCTTTAGAGTCCCCCTCAGAGAGTTTCCCAAGTTCGGGCGAAACGTTGTAGAGGCCGTATGGTTTTATGGCAGGGTTCGAACATACACGTGCACTTGTGCACGTGTCATGGTTCAGACAGATAATACTAGTGGGATTTTGTTTTAGCCGGATTCTAGTATTATATTGTGTTGAGATATTTTTGTCTCATTGCATTCGTATTCAGTGGGAATACAAATGCGGGTATGTATATACAGTTGTGGGGTAATCTTGTAATTTGTTACGAGATTACTTTTGAAGTTATCAGTTTTTCTTCACTTGATTAAACATTAGATTTAATGTTTAATTAAAGATTGATGTTTGTACATTCATTTTTGGCCATTTCCTTACCAATTGCTTCATGGCCGAAATTGTTGAGGGGTGGGCTTCATTTGGATTTGATGATGAGTCATTTGGATTGCTTCTAGAATGGCATGGTTTCATTTTGTGACTCATCTTTAGCTTTAATTCCTTTTGTCAAAGCTTAGGATATTTAGATGGATATTTTGTTTTGATATTGGTTAATGGTCACCGCTTGATTTTGCCTATGCTACCCCCCCCTTTCCATTCACAGTAAAGGATTTTCCCTTCAAGTTGGCCGAGCCCATTTTTATTTGGGTAAGGAAATTTCCTTTGCAAAAATCCTTTAGATATCTAATATAGAAGTTTGTGTTTTCTCTAGCTGAGCCCACTTACATGCTTGGCTACCAGAAGTTCCAAGATTCAGGTTGTTTGTCACAGGTTAATAAACTCTAAAAGGCAGAAATTCACTTGTATTTGTATAACGCATGATGGAACATTTAAATGAAAAATGCTGCGATGAACGATTCACATCTTTATGGACCAAATCAGTGATCTGACATCTGACTTTGACAGTTCGAACTTTACATTCGGTGGTCCACCTGGAGTATGGTTTTCAATAGATATTCATCTTTCAACCTTCACTCACTTGCTGGTAGATTGGAGGTCTAGATATTTTGAATATTCTCCACATGTATTTTGAGATGACAATGATGAACTTTGATTGTTACTACATTATAGGATAACTAACCATGAATTTTGATTGTTACTACATTATATATCATGTTTATTTTATAGAAGACATCTATTTCAGACGGTTATTTTATGTGTTAACTGACATAATGTTTTCAGTGTCTAATCATCTGTGATTTCTGATACAGGTGTGCTTCTTGGTGATCTACTTGTTGCTGAAGATCTGGCTGCTGCTGAAACAACAAGTGCAGCTTCCCATGCAGCTGCAGTTGCTGCAGCGTCCAACATACCACCTGTAAGATACACAACTAGTGATGAAAGATCTAGGGAAGCTATTCCTGTAGAAGTTCCTGATGGTGCAGTTGTCCTTGGAGCTCCAGTTGCTCCTCCTATCAATGGGGATATGTATGCTGATATAAGCAGTGAAAATGTCATGCTTCAGGGGCCCAGGTATACCATATCAAGGATGTAGTTGTATCATGATGTTCGGTTATAAACATATACTTCAGCCTTTTATTTTGACAATAAAACTCTGGCATAGTACCTTGTTCTTTTACCATAATTTGTTTTTTTAGCAATTATTGGAAATTTGTCAAACATACAACTTAGGATGTATCTTGATGCAGGAGATTGAGTAAAGGTGTAGAGTACTTGGTTGAAGCTTCAGCAGCAGAGGCTGAGGCAATAAGTGCTACTTTAGCTGCTGCCAAGGCCCGACAAGTTAACGGTGACTCTGAACAATTGCCTGATCGAGATAACGGTGCAGAGAATACTCCTGGTGCAAAACAGATCTCTCCCCTAATTAAAGTGCCAGAGCCTTCTTTGTCTAATAGTGCCATACCAGCTGGGGTCCGGCTACACCATAGAGCGGTTTGTATACAACTGTTACATGGTTTTAGCCTTTCTAGATCCTGGATATAACTGTCAAGGTCCTGAATATGTTCTTTTGTCCTCTTAGTTTGTAGCATACACTGAGCTTAGTATACTTAACATAGCTTACAAGGATTCACTACATTAATCATTTTCTTCCAGTCAACTCCGTTAAGGGGAGTTTTCCCCCTAAGATTTATCATGTACCACATACCTAACATTGGTTACAAGGTCACTACATGGGTCATACTCTTCCATTTAGCTCTATGAAAGCCTATCTTGGTTAAACTAACTACTATCATATTCTTATAACATTTACATTCACGATTATTATATAGTCTTCATTCCCCATTAACAAACTACTATCCAATCAATGCTCCTAATTGGTGCACCTAGTAATTGTCCTAATGCTCTTTGCAGGTGGTTGTAGCTGCGGAAACAGGGGGTGCTTTGGGAGGTATGGTACGTCAGCTCTCCATCGACCAGTTTGAGAACGAAGGCAGGAGAGTGAGTTATGGTACTCCTGAGAATGCAACTGCAGCTAGGAAATTATTAGATCGACAAATGTCCATCAACAGCGTGCCAAAAAAGGTTAGTGTACATTCACGACTAAGGAGCACTAACCCTCGAACACTAACCCTCTGGACTTTGTACAATTATAACTGTTATGTTGGTCTTAAGGGATTAAATTTTTCCTTCTATATTCTGCATTTTAGGCATGTTGAAATTTAAGTGGTCCCCGTTCTCTCTGATCATCCTTAGACCATATCTTGAAGTCTGATTTTGACTCATAATCTACATATATTAAGCATTGGCTCGATTCTGGTTTTGTTGTGATTGAGGCTCCCAGGATTAATCGGGTTTTGAATTGGATATATAATATATTATATTATTACACGAAAGCCTGCAGCTTACTGATTGAGTTAATTAATCTACATACTATGATAGCTCCATGATAGAGCGAGATGGATGTCTGACCTGGTCTTTGTTTGAGAAGGGATAGATTATTGAACGATTTTTCATTTTTGAGGGACAGCTTTTATTGTGCTGCTATCATTGGATATGAATTTTAAGAACTTCGGTTTAGACTTCCATTTTAGTTCTAGTACCTATTCGTTGCATCTATATTTCTAGTACTTATTCATTTGCACTTATATTACCTTGCAGCATCAGTATTCATTATTATTTAATCTTTATTTATATCTAAATTACTGGTCTTTCAGGCTGTACCTATATCAGCTTATTATGTTTGAGCATGATAATTGATAAAGGTTATAAATTAGGTCATGGTCAGGTTTTGTTCTAGTAGGTCAACCTGGAACAGTTTTGGGTTTGGGTTTTGACCCATACATTGCATGGAAATATCCAAGGCTGTCTTAGGACTGACCTGGTGTCAGTAACAATGGAATATTGCCTGTCTTAGTGGCACCACATGCTATTGTAGTTTGCATCCTATAGTTGTAAAATGCTATAATTAAGCTTAATGCTTTCTTCTGGTCACAATATCCTTTAAGGAGTAATGATGCTTGTTTGATTTATATTAAGTTAAGCCTGAAGCAATCTTACTGTCTACAGTCCTGTGTTTCTTTTGTTGTGCACGTCAATGTGGTCATCTCATGTTTCCTGTATGTATTGCCAATCAGGTTATGGCACATATCTTAAAGCCTCGCGGTTGGAAGCCCCCTGTTCGAAGACAGTTCTTCTTAGATTGCAACGAAATTGCAGACCTTTGTGACAGTGCAGAAAGAATATTTTCAAGTGAGCCGAGTGTGCTGCAAATAAAAGCTCCTGTCAAAATCTTTGGTGATTTGCATGGTCAATTTGGGGATCTCATGCGTTTATTTGATGAGTATGGTTCCCCTTCGACAGCGGGGGATATAGCGTAAGTATTTGTCAGAATGATAACGAAAAAATAAAGATTTGTTGCTTCCTTCTATGATTAGGAAACATTAAAACTCTTGTTTCAACTTCCTCCCTTTCCCCCTTTCAAGGAAAAGAAGAAGAAGAAGAAGAAAAAGAAGAAAAGAATATGAAAAAAGGAAAAAGAAAGGAAAAGGGAAAAAATACTGTTCTTGTATTTTGTTGCAAAATTTAATCATTTATTTTGAATCTCAGTATGGCGTTATTTATAGTTTCTATTAACCAGTTATCCTACTATATGGAGGTCATATTGTTGTTTTTATCATGTTATGACACTCCGTACGTGTCTGTTCTTTGGCACAATAGATGTATAGGCACATATTTTGTTGTATACAATATCTTATGTGTACTGTAGTTCTTAGACGTAATAGAAAGAAAATAATCGAACGCTTCACTGTGGCTAATATGGATGTACATTTAGTGCATTGTTTCAATTTTTTCCTGATGATAGAAGGATTTAATTGTTTTCAAAGATCTTTTTCCTGCTTGGGACTGAACAATTTAGGAAAATTGTAACTTGGAACTAGAAATTTTATTTTCTAGGAGGAAGTTGTTAATATCCAAATATTAAAATCATGAGTGTTAATAATCTGCTAGAGTACTTCTGCTTTAGATTTTATATATTGCTATTGGAGATTTGTGGAAAGTAGTTTTTGCATGCTAGAAGCATTAAAGAACTGCATAAACAAAGTATCATTGGTTTAATAAACTATGCTCAAGTGTTGTACATCTGTCTTGCTCTTGTCATCAACATTTTGTTTGGTGGAACTTTTTTACTTCATATCCTGACGGCTTTCATATTTTTCTTTTTCAGTTATATCGATTATCTCTTTTTAGGAGATTATGTTGATCGGGGTCAGCATAGCCTGGAAACTATTTCTCTTCTCCTTGCATTGAAGGTAGTACTTTGCATTTCAAATCTTTGCTGCATATATTTTTTTATTTTTCCGCCTGACCATGAGAGGCATGTTAATGACTAACTGGTTTCTTTTTTATCTTCAGGTTGAGTATCCTCATAATGTACATCTAATTCGTGGAAACCATGAGGCAGCAGATATCAATGCATTATTTGGCTTCCGGATTGAATGCATAGAGCGAATGGTAGATAGCTATTCTGCTTTCTTTCTTTCTTTCTTTCATTTTCTTTGCCATTTTGTGCAGTTGTTTATATTCTGCATATGGGAACAGGGAGAGCGAGATGGAATCTGGGCTTGGCATCGCATAAATCGACTATTTAATTGGCTTCCATTGGCTGCATTAATTGAAAAGAAAATTATTTGCATGCATGGAGGTATTGGTCGTTCTATAAATCATTTAGAACAGATTGAGAACCTACAACGCCCAATCACAATGGAAGCAGGCTCAGTCGTTCTTATGGATCTATTATGGTCAGTAGATATACTGTCCATAGTTCTATTGAGGCAATTCTGCCTTTTTATCTGATTAATTTATCACTTCATCCTTTTCGAATTCCTTCATTGTGCAGGTCTGATCCAACAGAGAATGACAGCATTGAAGGTTTAAGACCAAATGCTAGAGGACCAGGCTTGGTTACCTTTGGGGTTAGACTTTGTTTCGTTTTGTTTCGTTTCCCCCCCTCTTTTTGTCTCCCTTTACCCTTTGCTATTCTCTTATATTGTTTGTCCTTTACATATTCAGTAGAACGTCAAGTATTCCGTAAGTTGTTAGAGAAAGATGCACACAAGATCAAAACAATGTGAATGGGATTTTACCTATTAGTTAGGATTATAACTTGCAAAACGGAGGTACATGGGGTTGATCATTTTTTTGTATACAATTTAGTGATTTGAAATTTGGAATATATAATGCCCAAACCTCGTTTTTCTGCTTTTCCTTTTGTTTAATAAAAGGAGGAAAGCTGTCTTTTCATTTCATAAAGGTGCTGATTAATAACCCCTAGATGTTGGCATGATTTGATTATAATGGTACCTTAGCCTCCATCACTCCTGTCACATTGAGTAGAAAGTTGATGGCACTCAGAGGAATAATAATTTTTTATCTCTTGATCAGAGAAAAGAATCTTACTGGAGTCCTTTGGTTTGATGCCTCTTTATTTTACCACATGTTCTTGATTGGAAGGCTTTGAGAATGATGGTGCATATAGGGTTAGAAACATATGGCGAGTGATATATACATGCTTGGTTTATTTGCAAGTATGGCCTTAGTGGGATAAAAGGATTGAAATCAACAAAGCTTCATCCAACTAAGTGCCTAGTTACTTAACATCTACAGTATCCTCTGTTTACAACTGTCTGGTTTACACTAGAAGTCGATGCCTCATTGGTATAGGGAATAATATGTGCTATATTAAAAATTATGCAATTTGCACGTGAAGTTGCTAAGCTACGTCGAGTTTCTTTCACATCTAGGCGCTTGCTTTCTTAATGGTTGCATCCAAAACTTCTTTCAAAGAAAATGGAGCACTGTTCTTACCTCTCCGTGCGAATGTTGGAGGGTGGACTTTTTTGTTCAATAGGCTCTTAAAGTCTGCTTGTGAAGAGTAGTCAGCAGAGAGCTTTTACTCGAAGTCAGCTTGTGAAGAGAAGTCAGAAGAGAGCTTTTACGTGAAGTCTGCTTGTGAAGAGAAGTTAGAAGAGAGCTGGTATAACCACTGAGCTACCATTAGGATGATGAAAAAGAGCAGTGTTAAAAGGAGGAATAGAGTATGAGAATAAGAGTAAAGGAGACGAAGAGTGATCTCCCTTACTGTGTTGATGGTTGTTTTTCTTCTTTTCTTTTCTTGTTTCTTTTGCTTTGTGGGGATGGGGATGGAAAAATCAGTCTCATTGCTTGTTCTTTTTGTGATAAATTTATGCTCAACAATTTTACTTCAGGAACGCATTTCTGTTGCACTCACACATGTAAGAGAGAGGAATTGTACCAATGAGTCAAAGTATCAAGATAATTGGTTAGCATGACAGGAATGGGTGACAATTAGTCAAAGTCTACTCAATCCTTATCCATCAATACAATAATTTTGCTAAGCTGCTGTTTTAATTGAAATGTTTGGCAGAGCTTCCATAGTACTTGAATTCATTCCTAACACTGCATGTAACGAGGGTAGCATGAAATGCATGAGTGCCAAGTCCATTAAATACCATGTCCTATCATCACCAGTCATTTTGCAATTACTTAACTCAATGTATGACAGAGCTTCCTTACTGCATGAAGTCATTACATAATATGTTAGTGGGGAGCTTCCTAATTGCCTAGAGTCCTAGACATGACGATAACATTACAGATTAAATTAGTTGCAGTTTGCAGTCATCATATATTTCTTAAAATATGACGACCTTCATGGGAGAAAAGACAAGAAGAATGGTAATTGTCCTGGATAGGGCAGTAGATTATGACAGCATAGAGTCCATTTATAATATGAGTTGATGTTTTTGAGCAATGACCTATCGAAGATGGATGTTTTGCGTCGGAGCGGAAAGTTTGGTCCTTCGATGATAATAAACTCCACGGAGAGCAGATTACTGTAGAACAGACTTGATTGTAATTTGTGTATTAAACATATTTCTATGAGTCAGTCTTCTTTCACCATGAGTCAGGCATTGCAAATGTTTCATGACATGAAACACGCCTCTTGGAAATGATCTGTCAAAATTGTTGTTTTCGATCTTAACTGGCTGGTTTCGTATTAGGCTCACTATTAGTAAAATTTGTGCAACATATGAACATGATTATTCCGTGAGTTCATGATTAAAAGAAGTATGGCATTTGTGTTGATTATTAAGAGTTCATGATTAAATGAAGCATGGCACTTGGTGTTGATTATTAAAGTAATTAATATGGTTGGTTTGGGAAAATCAAAAGGTAGTATTTATTGTGATGAGTGTTATGTAAGTTTGTGTGATCTAATATCAGAATACTTTGCGGAAAATTACTGTTGATTTAGTTTCATGGTTTAAATCTCGGCTGATGTCCGATTCCGATCCAAAAAATTATCATCTGAGTTCTGAAACCGATATTTCAAATTTTTATACGCAGTTTCACCAATTGAATATTGTGGTTTTAGTATTAATTTCATCAATGAGTTGGTTTATTTATGGGTTAATGGGTTTAATAATGGAGTATTGATTAATTTGACATCATTAGTTACTGAAAATTTTCAAAAAGTTTAAGAATTTATTAGTTGCGCTCGACCATGGCTAATTAGGTGTGGTTGGCACAGCACAAGTGTCAGGGGGTGGGCCCTTGGGAGTTTAAGTGGGATGGGGCCCCATCCCAAGTAGTTGGACATGGCGAGCGCATTAGCTACGCTTAACCCAAACCACATTAAATTCAAAAGTTTATATTTATCTTTACAACATATTTAAACAACACTGTAGATTTCATAACTTACTATAAAGTTGTATTAGCATAGTTATTTTTACTAGTGTCTTAAAATTTTTACTGATTTTTTGTACTTTGTATAGTCCAACGATCGATATTCTGATTCGAGATGGTCGATACAGTTAAGATGACCTATTTCTCCCAAAAATGATTGTTCGATACCGGAACTGATACCAAAACTGTAAACCTTGGTTAGTTTACATCAAAGTCACACACACACTCTTGTTTCTTTCTTGTTAGTTATGGGTAGCCATGATGGGCTCTCTCTCTCTCTCTCAGCCTAAAGAAAAGTTTAATTTTAGTCTAGCATGTATAAAAGAGATTTTGAATTGAAAATATAGAATCAGCAGAGTGGAATTTGTTCAATGCAATTTCGATACGATCACATGAACGTTCGTTGTTTATGATTAAAAGATGACTGCTTCAAAAAAAATTATAGTTGGAAAGTTGGTGTGATGAAGTTTGACAAAGATTTAATACATTTCCCAAGTAATTTACAACGTTCATGGCTTTGATCTATCATGTTGTCTTCTTTTTCTTTAAATATCGCTATATATTTTTCTTTGGGGACATTTATGCACATCCTAAGCTATTCCTTATAGCCACTTTTGATTTTCTCCCTCCCCCCTATCACTTGTTTAATTTTCATCGTACAATAATATTAGTGCAAGGCTTCTGAACCTGTTTGTTTTAGCACAGCCTGACCGTGTCATGGAGTTCTGCAACAACAATGATCTCCAGTTAATAGTACGCGCACATGAGTGTGTGATGGATGGGTTTGAACGTTTTGCTCAAGGACATCTAATTACTCTTTTCTCTGCTACTAATTATTGTGGTAGGGTATCTTCCTTCTTTAGCTAAAAAAAATTCAGTTTTATTTCTTCTGATCATCTGTCCTTCTCCGTGGCTGTGTACAGGTACTGCAAATAATGCAGGTGCTATTTTGGTCTTGGGAAGAGACCTCGTCGTTGTTCCTAAACTAATCCATCCTTTACCCCCGGCCAGTAGTTCACCTGAAACCTCACCTGAGCGCCACATTGATGATACATGGATGCAGGTGTTTTTCTTGCTTGTGTTAAAAAAATTAGTCCAAATATCGGCCCTCTTCCTGTCGCTCCCCCATGGAATTATGATAATTAAAATCCTAGAATGTGACTAGGCACAACTGATTAGAATACAATTCATCAATGAAATCCTAACAAAAATTCATACACAGGACTCTTTATTGTGCACATTTAAATTTAAAATATGAATGACTTGTATCAAGAATTCTCAATCAAGCACTTAAGAACATCATTCGCCGTCACCTCTTAATCACCATCATGTTCATCTGATGAATTCATTTTCATCAAATTATAAATAACTCAAACAGCCAAATGTTCAATTGAGCTACTAATTATGCAAAGTAGTCTGGTTGAACTAAGGACGCTAACACTTCTTGAAGATGACTATTTGTTTCCCCTTTTCATTATTTATTATCTTGTTTCATTCTTTCCCTCATTTGTGGTATAATCAGGAGCTTAATGCCAACAGACCGCCAACTCCGACAAGAGGTCGCCCTCAAGTAGCAAATGATCGAGGTTCTCTTGCCTGGATATAGTCACTTTTTCATATTGGACGTTTTTTGGGCAAATTCATATCCCATGATCTGAGGATAAATTGGCTGTTTCTTGCTGCATTTTCCTTTTGAGGGAACGAGAAATCTATTGCTCGAGGATGAGGGAATATATCCTGTGAGGCCTGGGAAGGGTCGAAAGAATGATCCTTATTTGAAGCGACAATTCTTTCCGTCATATGAAACGGTTTGAGACACGCCGAATTGGGTGTCCAAGAATATGCAAAACTAACCTACATTTTCCTCTGAGGTGGTTGAGGGGCTTATTTTTATTCTTAATTTTTGTTATCGTGCCATTTGAGAGCATTCGCCTGGTGAGTTTCCCTCAGAAGTTGCTCGTGTATATTCAGCTGCTGATGGGTAGGTGTGTATGTTATGTGGTCTTTACGTGTTACTTATATGGTGGGGGTAAATTTAGTAGGCATTCTTTTCTCCTGCCTTGTTCCCTTTTTTAACATGATCCGTTGCTTTCATGATTTTTTACCCTTTTCCTTTATTACTCTTTCATAATTTTATTCTCATGGCGTTTGTTAGTTTTTCTTTTTTTGGGGGTGTATTTGAGGCCGGTTGGGGGTGTGCATGTACGTTGGACGGAAGGCTGTTGGGTGTATATGTATTCTGCAACCTGTGTGTGATGTCTTTTATTATAGACATTCCCAACACCGGCTCATTTTGCATGTAATTTCCTGTGGTGCTGTTATGAAGTTTTGAGTGAAAGCAACTGAGGTCTGAGTTGATGTATTACTTGAAGATATGAGCTTTATGGTCTATTGCTCTGTAATTTCCAAATTTAAATATCTGAATAGAATCTCTAGATCCTCTTCTTTCAATTAAGAGATTCGAGTTTATAATTATAAATAGTTTGTCTAACTTGCACATTTTCTTTAGTTTAGCCTGTTCATGCAAAGCTTGAAATCCTGCCCCGTCCTTGTTTTGTGTGTGAGAGAGAATCTCCATTGATAATATGTAAAGGTTATGGTATTTTAGTAAAAGCCCGAGGATAAGTTAAAATCAGTTCTTGATAGACAATTGCTAAACTTAATCTTAGGTATTTATCTGTCAACCAGAAAGTCTTAGGTATTTTTCTGTAAAAACGATGAAACCTTTGTTATTTATGTGCAATTTAGCCTTGAGTTTTTTGCGAAGATTTATTCTTGCGCCAACATATATTGAGATGATTTTTGCAAAGAAAAATGTTTATGGTTTCCTTTTAAAAAATACTCATGATTGAGTTATTTCTTAAAGGTTTTAATATTTGTGTCTAAATAACAAAAAATAACTAACATTATTTATCTTTTTTCATACATAATTAAAACATGTATAAAAAATAATAGTTGTATATATTTTTTAAACATAGCAAAAAATAATATTTGTCTGTAAATATGTTTCGGGTCAAAATCTAGTTATATAATATTAAGCCCTTAAAAGCTTGATTCAAGCTTTTGCACTTTCCAAATTTACCTCTCATGATTGATTCAATCCCATTTTTGTCCCCACCTTTAAATATCCTCACGATTCAACCCTTCTTGGGCTTTAACTTCGTATTTGGTCCCTCAATTTTGTTTGCCGTAAATTTTCTTTAACCTTTTTTGGGTTTTAAATTTGTATTTGGTTCGTTGATTTTTATTTTGTTTATCATTAAAGAATAGATACAAATATGATTTGATGAAATCTCATAGCTTTTATTATAAATTTGTTTTATTCTATATTTCCATTGATGAATAGACTGAAAATATATTTAATCAAATTTCAAAAGTCAAATGGAAACTTATGCATCTTATATTTGTTATAAATTTTGTGTGGTTATAGTGGTTTAAAAAACTACTTTATATGTATTAATTTTTTTCCTGTTTGATGAAATCTTATAAGTCATAACATTGTATAGGAGCTTATGCATGTTATGTGGTTTAAGTGTTTTTATTCAAAAAATAACGATATCAGCAAAAAGATAAAAAAATAATGTGAAATTTTTTTTAAGATGTAAAAGAGAATTGAAATCTCCATCAAGAAAACCTTGACTGATTTAGAATTTTTCAATTGTTATGGATAAAGATGTAAAGTCTAAGAGACTTTTATGAAATTGTTTCAAAAAAATGAAGAAATTATTTGAAATTTTTTTTGAGAGAATTTGGGTCAAGCTTCAAAGATTAGCGGGAATGAAATTTAGTTGAAATGCTGATCATTTTTGCAATTATATATTTCTTGAATTCTTGGACAACTTTGTGTGTCGATGCATCATACGGAGGCGCTTGTTAGTATTTTAATAAAAGTCAAAATAAATAAGATCTTTTTATATATTAATTTATAGTTAAAGCACGAGCACAAATCAAAATTAGCACACCAAGACTTCAATTCATACGATGAGCTAGAAATATGGCACATCAAAAGGGAAATATGGCACATCAAAAGGGAAAAATTACACATGATAAGTTCATATAATATTAATGAAATATGTAAACGTGAATAATGGTTCATTTTACGGGAAATTCTTTGGTGCTTCCAAAGAAGGAGGAAGAGAGAGTGAGTGTGTGTGTGTGAGAGAGAGAGAGAGAGTGAGAGAGAGAGACAGAAAATTGATGGAAGCACTGAAGAATAACCCGTTGGAGAAGAACTCAAGGAAAAGTCACATGAGAAATTTTGATTATCAAAGGTCAATCGTACGATAAGACAGTAGCGGGATGTCACTAATTACTAGTTGTAGCAGTGAAGCGATATTTCATTATTTGTAATTAATAAAAGACACTAAATTTGTCAATAGGGCAATTTGTATCTATTAACAGGTATAGAATTGGTACTAAAAATTAACCATTCATTCACTTTTTAAATCTTATTTATCAAGGTAATTCATGACTAAAAAGCTATATATGTGTTTTCACTTTCTAAACAGAGGCTAAATTAGCTTTCCCCTGTTAAGTAGCACACATTCATTCCAAAGAAAACTTGTTTCTTACAGGTTGGTTTGGGAATGTTGCTTCTGAGACTGATGACTGCATGATTGAAACTGCAAATCACATCTTTTTTTTTTTAGTGTAATCTGGCCAAGCATGTTTGGAACATTTTATTAGGTAGTTTGAAAATTTCTACTATCCTTAACCTCTTTTTTAGATGCTATTACAACTTGAAAGGATAGTAATTTCAAAGCTGCCAGTTCTGATTTCTGGATCATCTTCTTATATGCTACATGATGGACACTTTGGAATGCTTGGAATAGGAAAAAAATTTGATAACAAGAATAACTCTCCCGCCCAGATTGTTAGCACTGTTGTTTATTATTTTTTGAGTTGGGTGGAAGCTGCCAAAAGCAAAGTTCATAATTTGATTGTCCATGACAATGATTTCCTGGTTATCAAGAATCTTTTTTGAGGAGATACTGATCCACTTTTGAAAAATACCTATGACCCATATGCTATTTTACTATGGACTTCCCAGCGAAGCTATGAATTTACCTTTTTACCCCTGCATCATTTTTGCATCATAACCTCGTATTCTCATCATGATAGTACATTTGCATGATGCCATTCACATCATTTTTGCATAAAAATAAAAGCTTGGTACACATGGAAGCAACTTAAGTGTATAATTCAATCGATCAAAATAATCGAAATACCCCTTTCGAGACGCTAAAAAATCAATATCTCATGAATTCTTTCACGACTCGTCATGAGAATTTTTGTAGAGTTTTTTAATGATTTATCATGAATTAGCAAAACATAAAATTCCAATGGACTTATCAAATTCCTTGAGACTTACATCAAATCCTCTCGAACTTTCAAAAATTGCTCAAAAATCATTTTTACCCAATTGATGAGTATTTTCATAACGTAATCATCATATTTGACCATATTATATTAATTGCGATCATTTCCAATGGGCAATTTCACTCGTAACCCATTAATTTCCGTAATTGCCCTTTAATCGCCATTAACGGTTCCGATTTTCTATCTCATAACTCTTTGAGCCAAATGATATCAAACTTTTCAGATCATCTTAGTATATTTATGAGGATGTACCATAAAAATTTCAATCAAAATCGACGATGTTTGCTCGATGAACTAAATCTCGCCTTTTATTTTATCATTAAAATGATATGTGGGCCCACGAGAGTAAAATTGCCAATTCTTCTTAATGGATCTTTAGAACCCACTTAGATGATTCTCCGCGGAAAATTTCAAATCATTTGAATATCATTTGTTGTAGGTTTGAAAACACACGATTATGGGTTCATTAAGCTAGTCATTTTATCAAAAAACTTGATTAGCAATAATTAATAGCCATTTGACTTGTCAAATCTAAAACATATTCTCCCCCTGGTGACCCATTAACTTAACTTGCATCCCATGAGCACCAAATATGCATCTTTTCACCTAAAAGCAAACCTAACTTTCACCTTTTTTGAATTGCTTAGTGTCCAGACACTTCATTATGAAATAAATTTAGGTGATGGTAATTAGTGATCTTTACACCATCTAAACCATTTTATCTGCTTGAATTAATTATAACTCTTCATTTCATATCTTAATCACTCCATCTATAAATAAGCCTTCTCAAGCTCATGAGAAGGGTGTCTCCTCCTCCTCCTCCTCTTCTTCTTCTCTCTCTCTTTCTTACTCTCCCTTGCTCTTTTCTTAAAGTGCTAAAGCCTCATTCTCTCACTTTCCAACTGAAATAACCCTTAGATTAACTTAAAAATCTCAAAAAAAACCCAAAAAATCATGAAAACCTTTAAAAACATGAGATAGAGAAAGAAAAACCCGATTTTTCCCATTTAGGATTGGGATTTATGAATGAAGAGCCTATTTCGCTAGTTATAGATTGTCTAGTTTGAATTTCAACTCTTCAAACAACACCTACTTTGAAAAAATGGAGATCCAAGATCCCCTCTTTGAGTTTTCTTCATTTCTTATGCCTTTTTTGCTCATTTTCCTTGTTTATGCAAGTGGAATGACTCTTCTCTTTATGCTTTCTTATTGATTTTCTTACTATCTACTTGAGATTGAGATATATTCGTTAGAGAGAGGAGGATTCGTCCTAGTTCTCTCTTCATATACTAAAATCTCTCAAAAAATGGTTTATTTCTTCGATCGACTTCATGTCTTCTTTTTGTGGATTTTGGCAAAATAGAGCAAAGAGGATAGGATTACATCCGAGGACCCTCTGCTACGAACCTTTTTTGATCAAAAATCGAGCAAAAACAGAGGAGAACTCGAGAAAAATCGCATAACGGCGGAAAAACTGATGTGCAATTTTTCCGCGCAGTCTGTACGTTTATCAGCCTCTCTATCTTTGTAGCTACTCAAATCAAGTGAAATTTGTTTCATTGGAAAGTAGACTCAACAAGATTTCCAATGGTGTAAATTTCACCAGATTTGGACGTCGGAGCAGGGAGATATCGCTGTTTGAAGTTTCCTTTGTTGTGCAGCCTGAGGTTGCTGTCTTTGCCCAGATACCCGAGCTCCTTTTAAAAAGGTGCCCACGTACCCCGCACTCCCAGACAACCACAGTCTCGGTTTGCAAGGGTTTTTTGGCATCAGTTTTTCTTTGCTTTGGTCTTTCTTACTGATTTTGTGTCTCTAATACCTCCATACATGCATACTTGCATCGTGTGAGAGTATTTTGATGCCAAATTTCGAAAAACTCCTTCAAAACAAAGTCTTTTAAAGACGAATCGTGCCCGATTGGGATATCTGTTTAGGTATCCGACTCTTGTCGGGTTTCCACTAGGATATTGCGGTTCTTTACCTGTGTTTTCTCTGGTTTGCCACCCCCGATTCGCTGCTTCTCCTTCTGCCCCCTCTTTCTTATGTCTTTGATGCAAGTGGCGACTCCGGTCAACTAACCCGAACTTCGCCAAATTTGTGGCCTCTCATTGTTCCCTTGTAGGTTGGTGGCTACAGATTTGGCGACTCCGCTAGGGATATCCTCGAGTTACACATAAACAAAATCGGCTTGCTTTGTAATGAACTTGTGAGAATTGATTGTAATAGAGTAGATTGCATATTTCATATAGGATCTTGAATGTGCATGTTTTAGTTTCCTTGTATACATCGCATTGCCTTTACTTTTTTGCTATAACCTAAAAAAACCCAACATAACAAAAAAAAAAATAGATTAGTCATGCATTGCATTTAGTCCTTATTTGTTCATGGTAATTTAGAATTGTATTGTATATATCAAGTTTTACCTTCCTCGCTATATCGCACTTCTTTTCTTGCATAAAAATAAAAAAATAAAACAAAATTTGAAAGAGCAGTTTCCCCTCCATTAAAAACAAAACAAAGCCGAGAAAAAATAAAAAAATAAAACACAGTCACTTTACTTTAACTTTGTCTGAGACTTGGTTGTTATTAAGGACATTCGTAAGGTTTTTACTCACTCACTTATACACATGGGAATATATATGGACACTACCCATTAGGACTTGAGGCAACCCATCTCATCCAGCCTCATGTGTACACCGGGATCCGGGGCTGTGGGACCTTCCTTCTCTTTCTTTCGTACACCCACTATAGTATATCGGTGTTTTGCATCGCGTACCAAACGGTATATTCAGGAAGTCACTACGTACGGGTGTATATCGAGTTGATATTGACACTTAAACTTCACTCACCTTAAGGAGAGAGTTGGATCCGTTTTCTTAGAACCAAAACTCACTTAGAACCAAAGCCCTAAGAGTTGTCGATATAGTAAACAATTGGAAAAATAACACATTTTTTAAGGAAAAAAACCTTGTGTTGTTTTGTTGTTGTCTTGTTCGGGTTCGACAAAAGTTTTGTGTTTGTGCCAAAATCCATTTGTGTGAGTTCTAGAACTTTCGTCCAAGTCCAAACCATCTCCAAAATTTCAAAAGAGTCGACCAAATTCTTTCTGCTAAACTTTTCATCAACTATCGTTTTTCTTCCTAACCGAGTCACTTTACACCCGAATTATCAAACCAACTTTACTCTGAGTCATAGGTCTCCAAAAGAGGCCTAAGGCTCTGTTTTCCAAAACAATCAAAGTAACCCGTGTTTCTCCCGTATTCACTCATCGCCGTACAAAAATGTTAGATTTCCCTCTCAGTTTTCATCCGTCTCCAACACCTCTACCGCTCCTAGTGCGACGGAGGTCCCTCACATTTTTACCATTTTCTCTTCATCTCCTTTTCCGCCCAATTCTAGTACTGCAGCTTTCCCCTCGTCTCCATTTCTACCCAGTCAAACCACCGTTCCTTTTTCTTCATATCCACATGTATTCCAATTTGTCCGTAACGTCGCATCCTTCTCATCATTCCCGTTTTCATATATTCCAAATAACCCAACTACTGCTTTATTCTCCCCATACCTTCCCTGTCCTTCATCCATCTCAAACACTTCAACCTCTCCTGACATGATACCAACCAATTTCAACAGCTTTCTACTGTTGGATATAGTGCCCTCAATGCAATTATTGTAATTGCAGGCAAGCAATTATTGTAATTGAGGGAGGACCTATACGGGTAAAACAATTTTGCTCGTGACGATAGGTATAATACCATATAGAAGTTCTCAGCGAGTCTGTCTGGTGTACTCTGAGACCGTCCATCACCCCTCGTCGACGTCTCGAAACGTATACACTAATCTACTCCGGAATATCGATACCTACTCTCGATAATCACTCGACTAGGGACATTTAAGGATGTGCTTATGGACCACCCAGCTCTCACTTATATGATCGCCAACATAATACTGGTAGTCAAGAAAGAATCCTATGGTTTTATCATTACGTATTAGCCACACGTAATAAAACGTATACACATAATGATAAAGACAAACCGGATAGTATACTATCATCTCGAGTAAGACTGTTTTACTTGTATAGGTCTTCCTAATATCCAATAATCTCCCACTTGTATTTAAGGCCAGTTATTGCGGTATCGCATAGTCACAGCTTTATGTGCCATCGAATACCCAACTTCTTTACTAATCAGTTTCTCAAATCGTCTTTGAGAAACTTTCGGATTCTAGAAAAAGCCGAGTGGCCCACTCAGAGTACACCGGACGGACTTGTGAAGAATTTCTAGATGGTATTATAGCTATCGTCAGATAGTAGTTCTTTAGTGACATGAGTACATGTTAGTCTTTTGACCTGAGATCATCATTTGTCTCGTATGAGGTCCCATTGTACTTAGATTACTACCCTACCACGGTTCAAAGAAGTCATGCAAACATGTTTTAATTGGGTACAGTCCTAAGCTACATGGAGGCAGTGAGCGATCGTCAGGGATTCGTCTCTTCTGATATAGGAAGTTGATATCGTGTTGTGTTCGGTTAAGCCATCACCATAAGTCCCTGACAAGGGCGAATGAGATTTACTGATCAGAGATCATTAGTTTCTCGTTTGATGATGAGCTTGACACCAGCACGACTTATCGAGTTATTAGAGGTCAGACATTATCTACCCCCTAAACCTGGTATGCGATACTCTTACACGAAAAGATCGGACTGTACGGAGATTGTTACATTCAGGCTTAGTAGGGTATGGACGGACTTGATTATCGACCTTCCTTTCGGCATATACCTAGATAGTCGTTACGTACAGTTAGTGCCGCTGATGTACTTGTGGTTATGGATTTATCCAGTAACTCACTTCCAGCGTATTGTCGAGTCTTTAGAGTCCCACACAGAGGGTTTTCCTGGTCCAGTCGATATGATATAGAGGACGTACGTTGATACATACAGCGGTCCGATTAAATACGTGTACTAGCTACACGGACTTTAATCGAACCGTTGATAATACTAACCGGTTTAGGATTAAGCCGGATTATTAAATTAAGTTTTGATTTAATAATTTTCACACACACACATATATATTCGAGTATTATGTTCACTATTTATTGTCTCTCTCTTGGCTATCCATATTTTTGTACGGATACACGTATATATATTTCGATACATATACCGAGATTGTATTCCGTATTTATACGAAATATTTCTAGAAGAAGAACATATCATTTAAGATTTTTCTTTATAGAAAAATCAAGAAATGAGATGGAGGGTGAGGTGTAAAGTGAGAATGAGAAAGAGAGAGAGATGCCTTTATTTTTCCACCACGAAAAATCATGACATAACCCTTTTCTAATATTAAAATCCAAGCCATCCCTCGCTACATACTCACTTTACGCCTCACCCTCCACCCCATTTCTAGATTTTTCTATAAAGAAAAATCCTAAATGAGGTGTCCTTCTTCTAGAATTATTCAGTATAAATACGGAAAACAATCCCGGTATATGTATCAAAATACATATACGTGTATATGTACAAAAATACGGATAAACAAAAGGGAGAAAATGAATAGTGAACATAATACTAGAATATATATATATATATGTGTGTGTGTGTGTGTGTGTGTGTGTGTGTAAATTATTAAATCAAAACTTAATTTAATAATCTGGTTTAATGCTAAATCGGTTAGTATTATTAATCGTCCGATTAAAGCATGTGTAGCTAGTACACGTATTTAATCGGATCCCTGTACGTATCAACGTATGACCTCTACATTATATCGTATGGACTGGAAAAACCCTCTGCGTGAGACTCTAAAGACTCGACAATACGCTGGTAGTGAGTTACTGGATAAATTCATAACCACAAGCACGTCATCAACACTAGCTGTATGTAACGGCTACCCAAGTATATACCGAAAGGGAGGTCGACAATCAAGTCCATTCATACCCTACTGAGCCTGAATGTGACAATCTCCGTATAGTTTGGTCTCTTCGTCTAAGAGTATCACATACCGGATCTAGAGGGTGGATAACGTCATACCCTAATAACTCGATAAGTCGTGCCGGTGTCAAGCTCATCACTAACCGAGAAACTAATGATCTCCAATCAGTAAGTCTCATCCGCCCTGGTTAGGGACTTATGGTGATGGCTTAACTGAACATAGTGTTAGTTATATGTATGCCGTAGAGGCCATTACTGTACATAGGATGTATATTGTAGTGGATGCTGGGACATATATAGGGAGGAC
This sequence comes from Agapanthus africanus, assembly GCA_030015575.1. Classification (NCBI taxonomy): domain Eukaryota; kingdom Viridiplantae; phylum Streptophyta; class Magnoliopsida; order Asparagales; family Amaryllidaceae; genus Agapanthus; species Agapanthus africanus. Next base: position 469,324,842 of record JASDDO010000022.1, read on the forward strand.
TTTCTTGCTCGACATGATAGTATGCTATCTGGTTACTCTTTACCTTAACGTGTATACTGATTGTCTCTCTGTTACATGTTGGTAAAGCCCTTAGGATGTGTACTTGACTACCTGGACTATGATGTGGATCATACTAGTGGGGACATGGTAGTCCATAAGTACATCCTTCAAGGTCCCTAGTCGTGGGTGTATTGAGACGGGGCATCGATATACCAGAGTAGACTAGCGTATACCTTCTCGACCCATATAGATGGGCGATGGATGATCCCATATCCATTGGTGTTTGACATCAGAGATGATATACGGGTGCTCAGTGGAGACTGGGTACACTGGACGGACTCGCCGAGAACTCCCAGATGGTATTATACCTTACGTCAGATGGCAGTTCTCTGGTGACACTGGTACAGGTTAGTCTGTAGACCCGAGATCGTCATAGAGTCTTGTGTGATTCCCACTGTGCTTTGATTTCCACCTTACCACGTCCAAGAGGGCATGCAAAACGGTGGTTTTTGGGTACAGTCCCGAATAACATGGAGGCAATGAGCGATAGGAGGGGATTCGTCTCTCCCGGTATAGGGAGTTGATGTTGCGCTGTGTTCGATTGGCTATAACCGGAAATCCCTGACCAGGGTTGTTGAGATTTACTGGTAAGTGTTACCATTAGTTTCTCGAACTGTTATAGACCTCATATCGACACGACTTATCGAGCTACTAGGGTCTGACGTTTACCACCCCTAGGCGAGATATGCGACATATCAGATGATCAGACCGGACTGTACAGTAAGTGTTACTGGTTGGATTCACAGGAGTGTGAGCGGGCTTGCTCGTTGATCTTCTGATCGCTCAATACCCGGGTGGCCATTACGTTTAGCAGACCGCTTGCGGCTTGTGGGTGTTTGATATGATCATCACCTGCTGCCGGCGTATTGACGAGTCTTTAGAGTCCTACACAGAGGTTTCCTGGCTCAAGCGAAACGAAATAGGAGCGCATATGAGATATGTGCGGGACCGAGAATAATGCGTGTATGTGATACCGTATTCTATTGTCGCGATGAATGTATCGATTGGTTGTATGCGATATAACCTAGTTATCGAATCGAGGATTGATTCGATAAGTCGATACATTGGATATTAGTCGGTCATATGCGATATGACCGGATCGTTAAATCAAGTGTTGATTTAATGTATAATTATATATATTTGATATATTACTTTACATTAACTAGTATTGGTTCATTTAAGATTGATTATCTCACTTGATTGTGCACATTGTATATATGATATATGTTTGTGCACTAGTTTGTATCATGTTTGATGATACATGCAAACTTGGGTGTGTATGATTAAACCATGGTTATGTTAATGGTTAGGGTTTTGATTTACTTATTTATTTATTCTCTTTATTCATTTTGGCAAAGGAAAATGAAATGGTGGCTTGCTTTGTCTTTTGTTGAAGCTTCATGAAGCTTTGATGAGTTCAACCATTTTTGTTTCTTTTGCCTAACCTAACCATTCACCTAACCCTAGTTTATTCTTTACACTTAACCATGGTTGCATTATGATAAGTATTCACTTGGTTTTTTTTTATTTTAAATTGATTTTTCATTTTTCTTCTTCTTCATCTTCTTCATGAGTTGAAGAAAGCTTGCTAAAAATTTCCAAGTGATGAAATCAAGTGAGAAATCCAAATCCAAAGTGAACCCACTTCCTATTTCTTCATCCTCTATCACTTGCCATGTAGTAGAGGGTGTTTTCTTCACAAGTTCCTTGACCTAGTGAAGATGGAGCTTGAGTTTGAGTCGCCTCGACGTAGATCATCTTCGGCCTCGAAGTCAATTACCTAGCCCGATCATTTCTCCGACGAAACCATCGCTAGAGTCCGGGATCCCGATGATCGCAGCGGAGGGACGTCAACACGGAGCTAAAGAAATGGTGGAGCGGATCTACAAAGGTTGTATTTCCATTCACTACTTAGTTAAGTTGTTAACTAGTTGCATGTTTCGCCTAATCTCTAGTTACGATCTTGCTTAGGGTTTCTCGGCATCTAGAAAAATTTTGAATTTGGCATGTTTGATGCCTTGTGAGACCTCATTGGTGTGCCTAGGATCCCTACAGTGGTATCAGAGCCTAGCTAGAGCTTTAGGCGAAGTGTAGACGATGTTAGAAATCCGAACGAACCCCGAAACCCTAATCCGACCCCTTCTCTGTACATTTTTCAAAACTGTGCAGTTTTCCAAATTAAAAATATGCAGAAAAATCAGCAGGAGTTTTTAGGAGTTACTGTGAAATTCGAGTGGCTAATTTGATTAAAGCGCCGCAGAACCGCGGCACGAGCATGGCTCGTGCGGCGGTTCCGCGGCCGTATAGTCACTTTGATATTTAATCTTTGCACAGTAATGTCCTATATTGGTTGCTGTATTTTCTGGGAATTTTTAAAGTTTACTCAACAGTTGAGTTTTCTGGGTTGTATTGGGGACTCGGTGTTTCGATCGGGATGTTTAACTTCGTCTATTGGTTTTTCCAGGTAATTTTAGAATATGTTGAAAAGTTCGACCGGATCAAAATACCCACTTTTTCCCCCACCGGGAAATTTCCAATTGTTGGATTTTTTCGTAGTTTAAAGACGTTCTAAGTAGTGCAAGTAACGCGATGGACCCTCTAGAAAACAACAAACCTTAACTCGATTATGTGACCGTCTTGAACTGCCCTTTGAACCTTAGGGTTTGGGGTAGTACGGCGTGCTACATGTGAGGCGTTGGCTTGACCCTTCTACGGCTGGACCGTTGGTACTGAGGCATGAACTGGATGTTTTTAAACTTATTTCATGTGTTGAGCTGTTTCGGAAAAACTTGGGTGTTTGAATGTTCGATCGGAAAGTTTAACATTTTCTATTTATCTAGAATGGGATACAATACTTGGAATCCACAATCAGTTATAAGATAACTGAATGAATGTTATAAACATAGCACTTTAGTCTCACTTGATCGGTTGCCACGGAATTTTGATGTCATTAAATGTCCGTCGCAATCACGTAGCGTACGTGGATACTCGCCGGGTAAACTTAATAGACAACTACACCCCATAGCCCCGACCAAGTGACTGTAGGAGAACCCCATCGCCGAAAGCATCCGTTCGGGTGCTCGCGGCAGCGGTGTTCCGCCTTGGTGCACTTCGTCGACGGTATCGGGGGTGCGGCCGTCTACTGAAGTTTGCGACGAGCATTCGATCAGGATGTCGGGAATCTTGTTGAATTGCCTGACTTGGTATTGAAAAGTGTTTTCGATTTTGAGACTAAAATGCGGAGTTTATAATTGTTGGGCATGTGATGTCTAAGGAATTCATTTGATTAGGCATGCGATGTCTAAACAAGTTGCGGATTCCAACTGTTGTAGTTTTACACTTTCTTTTCTGCGACCGTAAGTGTAATATGTGATATCGCCGGTTTCGTTGCTATATGCCAACGACAATTGGGATACGCATGTTTACTTACGTTGATGACATGTGATGTTATGTGTTGCTGGATATGTTATATTGGATCGTCGTGTTTGAATAGCCGGGTTTTTTTTTATGTGAGATGAGTGTTTTTCATTTTCATTCATGTAAAAACTTGTATGTAATATTTTTTTATTGGGGCACTTCCAGGTTGCGGAAGATGTCACCGTTGATGTATATTATTTACTTTTCCGCACTAGGATAGACCCAAGAAGGAGGGCACAAGTAACCGGGTTCTGGAGTCTAGTGGGAGACCAACTCGAGGAGTCGAGTCCGGGTCTCCTAACTCTAGAATTAGTAGGGTTGCTTGCCGCTCTCGTAGGGGTCTAGGGGTGTGGGTTTGGCTATTCATCGCGACCGTGGAATCCGTATTTTATACTGGCTCGTATTAAAAACACGGACGTCCTAGTATATCCAATGTTTCATATGTTTCTTCTGCTGCGATATCTGTGATGCGATCATGTGATATGTTCAGATGGATACTGTATATAGTATATATGATATATTATATAGACGTTGCTTATGTTTTACACCCGCGCTAGCCCTGCCTCACTCTGGCGTTAGTTACCTGACCTAACGGTGCAGACGGGACATCGAGGCGAATGCGGTTGGCATAAGCGTACGTTATATTTATCTGTGATGTTTAGGTGGACTTAAATGATGGGACATTCATTAATGAGATTAATGAAAGGAAATAAACATAAGATGTTGTGGAATCGAATTTCTTAAAAAACAGGTAGCTACAGTTCTTGCTTTGCATCGCGGTGTTCCTTGTAGAACATCCTGCACCTTATTCGATAAGGAAAGGGCCGAGATCCCTTCACCGGGAGTGACCCCTTTAGCAATAACTGGAAGATGCTACAAACTCGGTTTGTCTTTTGATTGCTTCTATAGTTTCTGCTTTGCACAGTGATATATATGATATATCCCGCACCTCATTCGACGAGGAAAGGGCCGACGATCCCTTCACCAGGAGTGACCCCTTTAGCAAAACTAGAAAAGCCTAAAAAACACTCCATTTCTAAATTCATTCGATCCTACAACGATATCAAGTTCATTACGCAATAGGTTTTCAGAAAAACCTGTCGTAGCCCTCCATCATTTCAGATAAGTCCTGCTTAGTATTCGTGCTGCGTTTGTTGACCTTGTCAAGGAGCAGTGTGCGGTAGCTAACCAGTATTTATCTGCTTATGCATATGATGCAGATTGGGTTAGGGTAGTCGTACGGCCTTGTTGACCTTGTCAAGGGTCGTGCGGGTGGGTTTGATTCAATCAAGAAATGACGGGTTGAACTTGACTTGCGGTCTATGGTTTGTTGACCTTGTCAAGGTCATAGATCGTTCGGGGCAAAATATTATCGGGAGTTTCAAGTGTTGAAATCTGCAATGAGATTGCATACTTTCTATGAGATAGTTGGATCCCGATACCCGCTGCGAGTAAGAGTTACTCATGGGAGAGTTTTACACATTACAATTAGCCGATCAAGTAGGTGTCTAGAAAGGTGTCAACGGGGTTACGCCTCTGGGAAAACGAGGTTTACTGTAATTAGGTCCGTGCGAAAGTACGGGGAACCTCCCTCAAAGTACCGACACTGGCCTGGATGAAAGATTGGCGAACTTGTAGCGTGTAATTAATCCCGGCTAGTCTTTCCTTTTAGGGTTTGAAGGAAGATTTGATAAAAACAGTGGGAGCCATCCTGATTAGATAAAATAATAACCAATCTGATCTTGCAAGAGCACACGCAGAGTGTTTTCTTCTCTCTCTCTCCTGGTAGCGACCATGTCACGCCTTAATCAAGATAATAATACGGATGTATTGACCGAACCCGCTTGTTATACTGAGCTGGGGAATGTTGGTCCCGCTTCAACTTATAATTGTTATAAGACAGAGCAGGAAATTGAGGAATACCAGATTTCCCGTGCCACCCAAACGAAGAAAGTGCATGATGATGCATCATCTTCGGGCGTGTTCATTACAAAGAACTGTTTCTCTGTATCCTCTACGTCCTGGGTATTTGATACCGGATCAGGATCCCAGATATGTAATCTGTTACATAGGGCTACAGATAGGTAGAGAAATGAGAACGGGCGATAAGTTTCATGAGACAGAAAACGATGCAAGTGTTGCAGCCAAGTCTGTTGGTCACTGTCACCCTGTATTCCAAATACATTGATTCTGAACAAATGCTAGTAGATACCGAACCTGATATACAAAATCATATCAGTCTCTTTATTTATTAAAGAAGGATATAATTTTGTATTGTTGGATAATGTTTTGAACATTTCCTATATCAAAAGTTAATCGGTTCAGGCATGTTATCTAAAAGCATTGACGTTCTAAATAAAACTACAGTTCCTAGTATACGGAACACACACAAGAGGAAGAGTTCAGAAATGAACGGATCCTTCTTAGGGTATTGTAGACTAGGTCAAATCAATGCGACCCGACTAGCTAAGTTGCACAAAGATGCATATTTAAATCTGTTTGAATTTACATCTTGTGAAAACTTGCCGGTCATGTCACAAAGATAAGATGACCACAGCTCTGTTTATTGGAAACAGAGAAAGAGTTAGTTGAACTCTTGGGATGATACATGTTGATGTATGAAGGTCCCCTGTCTATACATCCAAGACCGGTCCTTTATACTTCATTACATTCTCTGATAACCTCTCAAGATTCAGAAATATGTTCCTGTTGAAACACAAGTCCGAACCTTTTTGAGATATTCACAGAATATAAGTTAGAAGTAGAGAACCAAAATGGGTATAAGTATTATGTCCTTTGATGTGATCAAGGAGGAGAATACTTGAGCACGAAATTCCTGGATTATTCTAAAAGAGAATGAGATTCTCTCTCAGTGTTACTCCTCCGTATACACCACATCACCTCGGTGTATCGGGGCGGAGCAATCACACCCTATATGATATGGTGTGCTCTATGATGAGTACTATTGAGTTTCCTATTTCCTTTTGGGAGTGATGCGCTTGAGAAGCTGCATACCTATTGAATAGGGTTCGAATCAAATCTGTGCCTACCACTCCATATGAGATATGGTATGGGAAGAGCCCATATCTTAAGTTTATTAAGATTTGGGGTTGTCCGGCGTATGTCCAAAAAGGAAAATCCGGACAAGCTCGAGGGAAGGTCTGTTATTTAGAACCGGAAAGGTTCCAGCTATACAAACTGCAGCTGCTAATTTGGTAGAACTAAAGGATTCGATAGTAACCAACGAACCTCAGCCTCTCCGCCGATCTAGCAGGGTTCCTCATCCACCTGAGAGATACTTCGGTTTCTCTATGACAGTGGGAGCGGGGAATGCATTATGAGATGATGACCCAACTAGTTTCGAACAGGCCATCGAGAGTAGGGACTCTATAAGAATGGCTGGATGCTTAGCGATCTGAGATGGAATCCATGTACACCAACAAAGTATGGACTTTGGGTGCTATATCTGAAGGGTTAAATCCCCATCAGGAGCAAGTATATCTTGAGAAGATTACTTGGTGCACATGGAAAAGTTGAGACTTTCAAAGCTAGACTTGTTAAAGGTTTGCATCATTGACCAGGTATGGATTATGATGAAACCCTTTCTAAGGAGCCATGCTTAAGTCCATCCAGATCCTACTTGCCACGGCTACATACCATGACTACGATATCTGGTGGTTGGGTGTCATGATAGCTTTTTCTAAAATGATGTTTTAGAAGAGAACGTCTATAAGTACACAGCCAGAGGGCTTCGTAAACAGTGGGAACAGAGGAAACGTGTGCAAGTTGCTTTACAGATTAAAGCAGGTATCGCGGAGTTGGAACATCTGTTTTGATGAGTTAGTCAAACAGTTTGACATCATCAAAATGGTAGATGAACCTTGTATATACAAAAAGGTAGTAGGGAGTATGGTGGTGATCCTCGTAGAGTACGTGGATGACATATTCTTGATAAGAAAAGGAGTTTCCTATGCTACGCTCGGTCAATCTCCGCTTATCACAAGGATTCTCCATGAAGGATCAAAATGATACCTGCTAAATCCTGGGTTTTGGATCTATGAGATAGATCTAATTGGATGTTAGGATACTCACTAGTTGTAGTGAGATGGTATCAATTGATCCTGGGGAGAATCACTGGAAAGGTTCCAGAGTGATAAGGACGACTGAATGTCAGTCACAGGCATTGTCTTTACCCTCAGTGAAGGGACGGTATGTTGGAAGAGTTCCAAGCTAGATACCGTGACACACTAGACGATAAATGCTGGATACATCGCTACTTAAGATACTACCAAAGAGGCAGTCTGGGTGTATATTTGTTCATGAGATGAACTTCGTTCCTCCCATTGTATGACAATGGAGTTGTGGCTTATGCCAGGGAACACCCATCCCATCAGTGATCCAGACATATTCTAAGGCAGTGTCACCTGATCATGGAGATAGTTGATCTCCAGGGTGATCGAGGTTAGGAGAGCAGACTCAGAGGATAACAAGGCGGATCCACTCACGAAGGCCTATTCCCAGAGAGAGACTTTTATGGGATAGTTGAGTATGAGATACTACAACCACTGCTACAGATGACCCTAGTGCAAGTGGGAGATTGTTAGTTATATGTATGCCCTAGAGGCCATTACTGTACATAGGATGTATATTGTAGTGGATGCTGGGACATATATAGGGAGGACTTTCTTGCTCGACATGATAGTATGCTATCTGGTTACTCTTTACCTTAACGTGTATACTGATTGTCTCTCTGTTACATGTTGGTAAAGCCCTTAGGATGTGTACTTGACTACCTGGACTATGATGCGGATCATACTAGTGGGGACATGGTAGTCCATAAGTACATCCTTCAAGGTCCCTAGTCGTGGGTGTATCGAGACGGGGCATCGATATACCAGAGTAGACTAGCGTATACCTTCTCGACCCATACAGATGGGCGATGAATGATCCCATATCCATTGGTGTTTGACATCAGAGATGATATACGGGTGCTCAGTGGAGACTGGGTACACTGGACGGACTCGCCGAGAACTCCCAGATGGTATTATACCTTACGTCAGATGGCAGTTCTCTGGTGCACTGGTACAGGTTAGTCTGTAGACCCGAGATTGTCATAGAGTCTTGTGTGATTCCCACTGTGCTTTGATTTCCACCTTACCACGTCCAAGAGGGTGTGCAAAACGGTGGTTTTTGGGTACAGTCCCGAATCACATGGAGGCAATGAGCGATAGGAGGGGATTCGTCTCTCCCGGTATAGGGAGTTGATGTTGCGCTGTGTTCGATTGGCTATAACCGGAAATCCCTGGCCAGGGTTGCTGAGATTTACTGGTAAGTGTTACCAGTAGTTTCTCAAACTGTTATAGACCTCATATCGACACGACTTATCGAGCTACTAGGGTCTGACGTTTACCATCCCTAGGCGAGATATGCGACATATCAGACGATCAGACCGAACTGTACGGTAAGTGTTACTGGTTGGATTCACAGGAGTGTGAGCGGGCTTGCTCGTTGATCTTCTGATCGCTCAATACCCGGGTGGCCATTACGTTTAGCAGACCGCTTGCGGCTTGTGGGTGTTTGATATGATCATCACCTGCTGCCGGCGTATTAACGAGTCTTTAGAGTCCTACACAGAGGTTTCCTGGCTCAAGCGAAACGAAATAGGAGCGCATATGAGATATGTGCGGGACCGAGAATAATGCGTGTATGTGATACCGTATTCTATTCTCGCGATGAATGTATCGATTGGTTGTATGCGATATAACCTAGTTATCGAATCGAGGATTGATTCGATAAGTCGATACATTGGATATTAGTCGGTCATATGCGATATGACCGGATCGTTAAATCAAGTGTTGATTTAATGATTTAATGTATAATTATATATATTTGATATATTACTTTACATTAACTAGTATTGGTTCATTTAAGATTGATTATCTCACTTGATTGTGCACATTGTATATATGATATATGTTTGTGCACTAGTTTGTATCATGTTTGATGATACATGCAAACTTGGGTGTGTATGATTAAACCATGGTTATGTTAATGGTTAGGGTTTTGATTTACTTATTTATTTATTCTCTTTATTCATTTTGGCAAAGGAAAATGAAATGGTGGCTTGCTTTGTCTTTTGTTGAAGCTTCATGAAGCTTTGATGAGTTCAACCATTTTTGTTTCTTTTGCCTAACCTAACCATTCACCTAATCCTAGTTTATTCTTTACACTTAACCATGGTTGCATTATGATAAGTATTCACTTGGTTTTTTTTATTTTAAATTGATTTTTCATTTTTCTTCTTCTTCATCTTCTTCGTGAGTTGAAGAAAGCTTGCTAAAAATTTCCAAGTGATGAAATTAAGTGAGAAATCCAAATCCAAAGTGAACCCACTTCCTATTTCTTCATCCTCTATCACTTGCCATGTAGTAGAGGGTGTTTTCTTCACAAGTTCCTTGACCTAGTGAAGATGGAGCTTGAGTTTGAGTCGCCTCGACGTAGATCATCTTCGGCCTCGAAGTCAATTACCTAGCCCGATCATTTCTCCGACGAAACCATCGCTAGAGTCCGGGATCCCGATGATCGCAGCGGAGGGACGTCAACACGGAGCTAAAGAAATGGTGGAGCGGATCTACAAAGGTTGTATTTCCATTCACTACTTAGTTAAGTTGTTAACTAGTTGCATGTTTCGCCTAATCTCTAGTTACGATCTTGCTTAGGGTTTCTCGGCACCTAGAAATTTTTTGAATTTGGCATGTTTGATGCCTTGTGAGACCTCATTGGTGTGCCTAGGATCCCTACACATGGCACGACATCTACTCCCTATACCAGGAGAGACGAATATCTAACGATCGTTCACTACCTTTATGTGGCTCGAGACTGTACCCACCTAGACCTGTTTGCATGACTTCTTTGAGCCGTGGTAGGGTAGTAATCTAAGTATAGTGGGAACTCACACGAGACAAATAACGATCTTAGGTCAAAAGACTAACATGTACTCATGTTTAGAGAACCGTTATTCGACGATAGGTATAATACCATGTAGAAGTTCTCAGCGAGTCCGTCCGGTGTACTCACCTTCAGTGAGCACCTGTACACTATCTTAGGTGACACAACACCAATGACTCGTAAGACCGGCCACCACTTATCGTCGTGGTTTCGAAACGTATACACTAGTTTACTCCGGAATATCGATGCTCAGTCTCGATACTCTATCGACTAGAGACATTTAAGGATGTGCTTATGGACTACCCAGCTCCCACTTATATGATCGTCATCATAATGCTGGTAGTCAAGCAAGAATCCTATGAGCTTTATCATTACGTATTAGCGACACGTAATAAAACGTATACCCATAATGATAAAGACAAACCAGATAGCATACTATAATCTCGAGAAAGATTATTCTACCCGTATAGGTTCTCCCTCAATTACCATAATTACCTGCCTGAAATTACAATAATTGTCTTGAGAGCACTATATCTAACAATCTCCCACTTGCACTTAAGGCTAATTATTGCGGTATCGCATACTCATAGCTCTGTTTGCTATCAAATACCCAACTTCTCTATTAATCAGTTTCTTAAATCGTGTTTGAGAAACTTCCGTGTTCGAGAAATATCCTCAGTGAGTGGATCCACTTCAATATTTTTAATTGTATCTCTCTATATCTTAACTTTGCGGAGATCAACTATCCCCCGAACTGAGCGATAACCTACCTCAGAATTTGTCTGGATACCTGATGTAACCAAGTTCATAAATGAACAAGTTTATCCAACAAACTTTTTAGACTGTATCCTCCACTGAATTTAATCAACATCATGCGCCATGTCTAACTCAGTATCCTGTTTGGAATCCATTTCAAATTACCACCCCTCAGAAAAGGGTAAACTTATAACTCTGACAGCCACTTTTTCATCCAGGTCACCTTGGAAGCTAGAACCGGTAACCGCCTCCTGTAGGAGGCTGCCATTACCATGCTCCAAGAACATCCTGATATGTTCTTCACTGCTTCTATTTGTTTCTTCAGGATTGGATTAATAACTGCTTACTACAGCAAGTGCAAAAGCAATATCTGGTATAGTATATCACATCGCATAATTGACCTAATTATCAAAGCAATTGAAATGTCTTTCACGCGAGTCCCTCTCCTCATCAGTCTAGAAGATATCACTTTAGAGAGGGTGACTTCATCACAGGCGGATACACCATCATGCTAGGAATCATCCATTCTAAACCCCTTTAGAATGGTGTCCAAGTACCCGGATTAGGATACTTTCCAAATCTAGATCTATCGACATAGATCTAATTACCAGAATTCTTGATATATTATCCAAATCCTATGTGGAGAAATATCTGTGATAACCAAAGTTTGACCGATTTTAGTATAGGAACATCACTTTCTATCAGGAGTATGTCATCCAAATATCAGGACAATACTCCATACTCTTCTTACCAGGTTCATCTGTTATTTTGATGATGTTAAATACCTTGACTCTCACACCAAAACAGATGATCCGTCTCCGCTATGCTTGCTCCAGTCTATAAATAGACATAAGCTACCTGCACACCTTCCGCTGCTCCCACAGACTACGATAGCCCTCTGGTAGAGTCATGTAACATTTCAGAAAATAAAATATTATTTTTGGGAATTTAAATAATTAAAATAATAATTTTTACGAATATTAGTAAGTATGAGAACTAGTTTTAATGAAAGGGTATAATTATATACCGATAATTTGGAAAATTAATAAGAATTATTGATTTGAAGGTATTTATCTGATTTGGGCATTTTATGAATTATTATACAATTATTTGTAAATGGGTTATTTACTAAACTCGATTAGTATTTCACAAATTTTGCATTAATCTTGTTATGCATGAGACATGTAGCAAAACATGTTGCAAATGACTTGCTATATTTTTAGTTATGAACCATGGCTTTTCTTTTCCAAATCGTTGTGTTTTAAAAGGGAAAAAGAGAAAAAAGAAAAGGGAGAAGAAAAATAAATGAGAGAGAGTGTGTGAGGTGACATGTATCATGGTTGATGTGTGAGAGAGAGAGTGAGAAAGCTCTAGAAATTCCCATGGCTCCTTCTTTGTTCCCATTTGTTCTTCATCATCTTCTTCATCTCATTCTCCTCCTCATCCTTCACCCTCTACCACCCTCAAAACCATTTCAAATCCACACCAAAACCTTATATCCTCTTCACAAAAATTGTGCACAAGCTCACTACAAGTATGGTGGACCAAACAAGTCAAGATTTTGAGCACTTTGGGCAACTCAAGAAAATTCTTAAGTTGCCAAATGAGGTAAATCCTACATTTCTAGTTTAGTTTTTAGGTTTCCTAATGATCTAGTGTAGTTTAGAGTCAAGTTGATGTAGTTTGGTGATGTTTGAAATTCCAAGATGAGGATTTGAGAATAGAATGAGTTGTGATGGTGTTTATGAGGTATAGTTGGTGACCACATGCCCTTAGTGTTAATCTTAGACCAACTTGAGCATAGAAAACAGAGAATTGAACTTAGAATCCCTGATATCGGAAATTTATGGAAATTGTGGTGATGTTTTGAGATCTACTATGACCCGGGGGATCTAAAAAATATTTAGCGATTACTGAGAGGTATGCAGGCAACCTGGAAGCTATCCCCAAGACCCAGGCCCCAACTCCTTACTATGGCCGCAACTAATCTCCTTTTGGCCGCAAATTTTGGCCTTGGTACGAGGGAATTGCCTCGTGCTTGGTCCATGGCTCTATTATCTTCTAATTAGACCTACCCTATATGCAACTTTTCCTAATTCTCACTTGAGGCAAATCTGGGAACGTTTTCTTGAGTTGCTGTTTTGGTTTTGCGACTTTTTAATGACTTTAGTTTTGGTATTGTGTTTTATCTCGGTCACTTGACGTTTGTACGTCGATATCGGGAGTTGTTTGATTATTCTTGTATGCGTAGACCATAGGTTTTAACCTATGTGTGTTTCGTGTGCCGTTTTGGTTTTCGTACATGATTTCTGTTTATGATACTATGTGTTTATATATGTAGGCACCCTCATGTGGACTTCGAACAATAAGGAAGAGCGTGGTGTCTTTGACTTCGGCAAGCGAGGATCAAGGCGAGTAGATATATATCTATGGGGGAAGTCGGGTGGATGGCATATAGCACCCCCGCAATTTCGTAGGGCAGGATGAGAATATGATATGTATACATATGTGTTATTGTGAGACGTGAATACTTAGCAAGAAAGGTTTTAGGAGACCATAGGTTAGATTTAGCGTAATTGGAAGAGGGTTCTTTTAGTTTAGTTTCTTAGTCGCGAAACCCTAGAGTAAAGGTTGTCATACACACACACGCACACACGAGATATGATTATGTGTGTATATGTTTATATGTATGTATATACATGTGTGTATGTGTGTGTGTGTGTGTGTGTGTGTGGATGTGTTGGGGTGTGTGTGTGTGTGTATATATATACGTATACACGGGTGATGAGGATAGTATATGATACTTGGAGATGAGTCGATATGATCGGGCATGATGCCGTGAGATTGGATATGTGATTGAGTCATGATATGATATATGACGTGATATTATAGTGGATCGTTGGGCAATTTGTATTCATACTTACGATAATATGTGTTGATGATATTGGAATGCACGAGACTTTAGAACAGTATCCCTGATCATGATATTGTTCGATGATGATACCATATGAATGATGACGTATGTCACTCCCCTCTTTCCGGTGTACGGGCAGAGGACGCGACGAGGCCGCTACATATTTAATGTGAAGTAAATACGCTAAGCGTATCTAAGCAATATAAATATAAATGCACAAGAGACAAGATATAATAAAACAACAATTTTATTTATTCACATTCTTTTTACAATACATGGAAAAATAAATACAACTGAATGAAAGCAATTCCTAAACAGTGACATAACAGAAATGAAAAGTACTGAAATAAAAATGTGTACAATGAAGCTAGAGCTCTGGGTCGTAGGAAAGCCGGTCCAAGTCCTCACTAGTAGGCTCGATCTCCTGAGTGTCCAGATCACCTGACAACATTCCAAAGAAGAAAGAGAAGGAATGTCGTCAGCGAACAATCGCTCGGTAAGTCCCAAAGATAAGGGAGAAATAGAATAGACAAAAAGAGAAGATAGCTTTTAAAGTTATATTATATGAGTATTTGGTGTTAACGCTATTATTTGTAGCTTGGTACAGAAGGATGCCGGTGTATATGAGAGGAGTCTCTATATGCCAGAGACTAGAGGCACGTATAGTACAAGGAACCGTTTATGCCACGGTACAACAACAACGGAATATAGGTTAGGCGTATTAAATCTTACAGTCTCGTGCCACTTCTAACACCTTCCGTACCAATCTACCCCTTAAACCCCACGATGTCTTGTATTGTATTGTTTGTGTTGTATTGTAAATTGTATTGTCTTGTATATATGGATGACTTGCCGAAACCATGATATCAGTAAATGGATGTAACTGGAGAATCATGTAAATTGAAGTATATTCATGGTTCGGTTCAGTCAATACAGATTGAATAGATTGAATATATGGATTCATGTTGAATTGTAGATTGTAGATTGTACTTGAATCATATTCAAGTCAGATTATTATAATAAGACTCAGTATGAGTCAGAACAATTAGAAAAGAAATTGAAGTCCTGATTGTTTTGATGTTATCGGTAACCGCTGCACATGAGCGGCATGATTTGTGTCTTTTTCAAAGACGATTACCGTATTGATAACACCGTTGTTAAGTTGTCTATCTTAGGTAGGCAAGCACCCATATCTCTGGCTCCCTGAGGCTCAAGAGACTGGTCCCGCTTAAACCTATATTTACTAGGGTCTTTAGGGTAATTTATAGAACTTGAGGGGGTTTTATGTAAAAATACTTTTGTATAATTTTCAAAATACACCACAAGTATTTAATTATCGTCTTTAGAGTTTTCATAGTTGTAGATTTTATATTTGTGACATTTCTAGTGAATAAACCTATTTTCATAATACATGGTATTTAATTGTAATATTGAAACTTGTATTGATTTCAAGGTATTTTAATGTAAAGTAATCCTTGGAATATTTAGAAAAAAATTGGAATATTTATATTATCACAAAATAGATATTTTAATGATATATATATATATTTATATGAAAATAATTTTAATATATATTATATTTCTAGAAGTCTCATTTTCTTAAGATTTTCGTATTTTAAATCTCTCGAGACCGAATGCTTCCTGCAGAGGTCTGCATCGCACTACTAAGCCCAGGGATGTGCGATAATCCGCACCATCCCAGTCGGGTTCCCCAAAATGGGTTGTAGCGGCACTTTGCAAAGATTTATAAAAATACGAATTCTTATAAAAAACGGTTTTAATAGTTAGTGGTATTTATATGTAAAGTTTCTTTTTCCCGTATTCTATGTTCCCGAAAGGTATTGTGCTATGTTGCATATGAGTGTGTGAGGAGGTAGGTCATTATCTCGTGATCTACTTAAAGGTATAGCAAGATTGTGATGTTTTAATGTCGAATTTAAACTACATGGTATTTTAGTGAAAAAGTACGATAACAATTGAAATAGAAATCTTTTTGATATGGAGCTTGTTCAATATGACTTGTTAATGTTTAATAGTCAACATGTAATGATTTAGTATGATTGTATTTAAGAAAAAGTGAGATTTTTAGGAAGAACCGAATCGGACATCGGATTAACTCCGATTCCGTCGGTATTTAGAAATGCGTGTTTTTTAAGAAAAGAATAAAGAAGAGGGAGGTAGGACTTACTGGCTAAAAAGAAGTAGAGGAGATAGAGGGTGAGAGAGGAATCACCGGTGCGTCGTTTCGTCGTCGGTTGCTCCTTGAAACGTCGTCGGAAGATCGTCGGAGTTTCGCCCCTTTGCTAACTCCAAAAGTACACTAAACTTCTATGGATTTCTTGAGAGTTTTGATCAGAATTTTGGAGTGAGGGGGTGTGCTTAGGGGTTGTATTTATAGGGTAAGGCTAGGGTTTAGGGTAGGTGAAAGGTTGAATTGAAAATATGTATTAAAATGTAATAAAATGTATTAAAATAGAGTAATTAGGGTTTTAAAGAGTTTCTGGTACTGGTTCAAGGAAATAAAGTATGCAGGAGTGATGGGGAGGTGAAAAGCCCAAACTTTTCAGTTGACGACTCGGCGGTCCGGCCGAGTCCGGCCGGCGGCGGCGGCCCGAGTCGGCCGAGTCCGGTGCTCAAAATGTTCCCCGTTGCTTCCCTTACCCCCTGGGATAGTTAGTTTATTTAGTGTAGTGGATTTTTTACGAGTTATGCACGTGTAAACTCTTGGACTTCTAAAAGTTTAAAAAGAAAATAATATTAAAAATAATGTGGAGTATGGGATTTGAACTCTAGTGGCTTGGTTCAACAGTGCAAGGTATTACCAATGAGCTACAAGCTCCTTCTTGCTATTAAAAAGCAAATTAATTACTTATAGCAATCACAGTAAATGCAAATACCCCAAGTATACATTAATTTTTAAATAAATTTTTTGTACACTAAAATTGGAGTTGTTACAGTCTACCCTCCTTACAAAAATTTCGTCCTCGAAATTTACAACTTTTATTTTAAGGACTAGTTTACAAAGAGGTGAGGATATCTTGCACGCATCTCATCTTCCCTTTCCCAAGTTGATTCTCCTGGAGTGTCTTTTCTCCACATCACTCGAACCAAGTTGACTTCCTTATTCCGAAGTGACTTCACTTTCCTATCCAGGATCTCCACAGGTTGTTGCTCACAAGATAAGTTGGGCTGTATAGAGAGCTCAGAATGATCAAGAACATGGCTGGGGTCACTCACATACCTTCTGAGTTGGGATATGTGGAACACATTATTGTAGGGTTCCTAGGCACTCTTAAGAGGTCTCACAAGGCATCAACCATGCCAATTTCAAATATTACGGTGCCGAGAAACCCTAGACTAGATCGTTGGCTAGAAGTTTAGGCGATATAGCGAGCTAGTTTACAACTAAACTATAAGATAACGGAAATACAACCTTTGTAGATCCGGTGCTCCACCTCTATAGCTCCACAACGAAGTCTCCTCGCTGTCCAAGTCGAACCCCGGGCTCTAGCTTCGGCTTCATCGGAGAATGGACGGGCTAGGTCATCGACGACGTGCCGAAGATGATCTACGTCGAGGCATCACTAGGTCAAGCTCCACCTTCACCAAGCCATGAAAACTTGTGAAGGAAACACACTCTACTACTTGGCAAGAGGTAGAGGATGAAGAAATAGGAAGTGGGTAGACTTTAGAATTGGATTTCTCACTTGTTTCATCAATCCACCATTGATGAAGTCAAGCTTCTTCATGGAAGAAGAAGATGAAGAAGAAGAAGAACATTATGATAAGTTATTTAAAAGAGATAATAAAAATGAATACTTATCATAATCTTAACCTTAGTTAAGTGTAGAGAATTGACTAAGGTTAGGTTGAATGGTTAGGGTTAAGGATGAGAACAAAAAGGTCAATTAGTCAAAGCTTCATGAAGCTTCAACTAAAAACAAATGAAGCCACCATTCATTTATCTTTCAATTTATTCAAAATGAATAAATAAATAAGATAAATGAATAAGTAAAAACCCTAATCAACAACTTAACCATGGTTTAATTCTTTACACTTAACCCAAAAAGCATGTATCATCAAACATGATACAATTTTGTGTACAAAAGTATATCACATATACAATGTGCACAAACCAAGTGAGAAAATCCATTTAAAGTGAACCAATACTAGTTAATGCAAAGTAATATATCAAATATATAATTATGCATTAAATCATTAAATCAACACTTGATTTAACGATCCGGTCATATCACATACAACCGACTAATATTCAATGTATCGTTTTATCGAATCAATCCTTGATTCGATAACTAGGTTATATCGCATACAACCATTCGACACATTCATCGCGAGAATGGAATACGGTATCACATACACGTATTATTCTCGGTCCCGCACATATCTCATATGCGCTCCTATTTCGTTTCGCTTGAGCCAGGAAACCTCTGTGTAGGACTCTAAAGACTCGTCAATACGCCGGCAGCAGGTGATGATCATATCAAACACCCACAAGCCGCAAGCGGTCTGCTAAACGTAACGGCCACCCGGGTATTGAGCGATCAGAAGATCGACGAGCAAGCCCTCTCACACTCCAGTGAATCCAACCAGTAACACTACCGTACAGTCCGGTCTCGTCGTCTGATATGTCGCATATCTTGCCTAGGGGTGGTAAACGTCAGACCCCAATAGCTCGATAAGTCGTGTCGATATGAGGTCTATAACAATTCGAGAAACTACTGGTAACACTTACCAGTATATCTCAGCAACCCTGGCCAGGGATTTCCTGTTATAGCCAATCGAACACAGCGCAACATCAACCCCCTATACCGGGAGAGACGAATCCCCTCCTATCGCTCATTGCCTCCATGTGACTCGGGACTGTACCCAAAAACCACCGTTTTGCACGCCCTCTTGGACGTGGTAAGATGGAAATCAAAGCACAGTGGGAACCACACAAGACTCTATGACGATCTCGGGTCAACAGACTACTCTGTACCAGTGTCACCAGAGAACTGCCATCTGACGTGAGGTATAATACCATCTGGGAGTTCTCGGCGAGTCCGTCCAGTGTACCCAGTCTCCACTGAGCACCCGTATATCATCTCCGATGTCAAACACCAATGGATATGGGATCATCCATCGCCCATCTGTATGGGCCGAGAAGGTATACGCTAGTCTACTCTGGTATATCGATGCCCCGTCTCGATACACCCACGACCAAGGACGATGAAGGATGTACTTATAGACTACCATGTCCCCACTAGTATGATCCACATCATAGTCCAGGTAGTCGAGTACACATCCTAAGGGCTTTACCAACATGTAACAGAGAGACAATCAGTGTACACGTTAAGGTAAAGGGTAACCAGATAGCATACTATCATGTCGAGCAAGAAAGTCCTCCCTATATATGTCCCAGCATCCACTACGATATACATCCTATGTACAGTAATGGCCTCTAGGGCATACATATAACTAACAATTATGTACTCCTTCCAATGAAGGTGGAAGTGCTAAGCGGTGTGCCACTTCACCGACTCGTTCGAGTATGTCGAACGGTCCAATGTACCTTGGACTTAGCTTTCCCCCTCTTCCAAATCGGATCACTCCGCGGTTCGGAGATATCTTTAAGAATACGTGATCTCCTGGATGGAACTCCAAGTGTCATATCTTTGCATCAGCCTAGTGCTTCTGTCGATCTTGGGCTATGCGCATTCTTTCTCTGATAGTACGAACCACATCAACAGTTGCTACTATCATCTCAGGTCCAAGAAGTTCCCTATCTCCTATGTCGTCCCAACTTAATGGCGATCGACACTTCCTTCCATATAGTGCTGCAAAAGGTGCCATTCCTATGCTTGCTTGGTAGCTGTTGTTGTATGAAAACTCTACAAGATGTAGGTGATCTTCCCACGATCCTCCGAAGTCTAGCATACATGCTCTGAGCATATCCTCCAAGATCTGAATAGTTCGCTCAGTCTGACCATCTGTTTGTGGATGATAAGCCGTGCTGAAATTCGGACTTGTTCCCAAGCTTGCTTGCAGACTCTGCCAAAATTGCGATCGGAACCTGATGTCACGATCGGAGACAATGCAGACCGGTGCTCCATGAAGTCTCACAATTTCCTGTATGAGTTCATGGGTATCAGAGATAGTACATATTTAAAGATTTTAAATCTTAAGTAGATTATTATCTCCATGTACTTCTTTGCTAATGTCCCGGTTGATTGGCCAACTCGAAATGGGATGAAGTGAGCCGACTTTGTGAGTCGATCCATAATGACCCATACCGCATCGTTACCTTGTGTGCTGCGAGGAAGAGCAGTCACAAAATCCATCGTGATGTATTTCCACTTCCATTCTGGGATTGGTAACGGTTGAAGTAGTCCAGCTGTTTTGTGATGTTCAGCTTTTACTTGCTGACACACCAAGCATTTAGCGACGCTTCTGGCTACTTCACGCTTCATTCCATGCCACCAGTAATTCTGATGTAGATCTTTGTACCTCTAGGGTGTACTGAGTAGGGAGAGCTGTGAGCATCTTTTATTAACTCTTCCCGAACAGAACCTTTTGGTACACATAATCTGTTGTCGTATCTCAAAGATCTGTCTTCATGGATGATGAAGTCTGTTCTGAGTCCATTCTCCACTTGTTCTCTGATCTTTTGCAACTTAGCATCACATGCTTGAGCTGCTTTGATCTGGTTAACAATGGTATATTGAATTTGTAAATTCATCAAACTTGAAGCATTACCTGGCATAACTACTTCAATCTCCATCCGATGCAAGTCTTGTTGAAGCTTCCACTGAGCGGTGAGATGCATTGCTAATGGTTGGCGACTAATAGCATATGAAACCACATTCACCTTTCCTGGGTGATGTTGCAGGTTGATGTCAAAGTCCGCCATAAGTTCTAACCATCGTCTCTGCCGCATATTCAACTCCTTCTGAGTAAACACATATTTCAGACTTTTATGATCTGTGTATATGTTCACCCGTTCACCAAGAAGATAATGGCGCCAAATCTTAAGAGCAAAGATGACAGCTTCCAATTCTAAATCATGCGTCGGATAATTGCGCTCATGAGACTTCAGCTGTCTTGAAGCATAAGCCACAACCTTACCATGCTGATGTAGAACACATCCTAATCCCTTACCGGATGCATTACAGTGCACTTCGAAACCTCCAGACTGGTCCGGTATAACGAGAATAGGCGCTGATGTCAACCTTGACTTGAGTTCTACGAAAGCTTGTTCGCATGCTTCTGACCACACAATATCTTCATCTTTACGTATGAGCTTGGTTAGGGGTGTTGCTATCTTTGAAAAGCCTTCAATAAACCTTCTGTAATATCCAGCTAAACCCAAGAAACTCTGAATGTCCTTCACTGACTTTGGTGTCGGCCATTCGCTTACTGTTGAAACTTTCGTTGGATCCACATGTAGGGTTCCTAGGCACTCTCATGAGGTTCTACAAGGTATCAACCATTCCCGATTCAAAAAATAGATGTGCCGAACAACCCTAAGCAAGATCGTATACTAGAGATTATGCGAAAACTAGCAAGTTAAACATTTTAACACTAAGTGAAAAGGGATTACAACCTGTGTAGATCCGGTCCTTCACTTCTAAAGCTCCGTGTTGACGTCCCTTCGCTGCGATCATCGAGATCCCGGACTCTCACGATGGTTTCCTCGGAGAAATGAGCGAGCTAGGTCGTTGACTTCGAGGCCGAAGATGATCTACGTCGAGGAGACTCAAACTCAAGCTCCATCTTCACTAGGTCAAGAACTTTGTGAAGAGAACACCCTAAACTAAATGGCAAGTAGTAGAGGATGATGAAATAGGAAGTGGGTTCACTTTGGATTTGGATTTCTCACTCTTTTTCTTCACTTGAAAATTTTCTAGCAAGCTTTTCTTCTTTTTGAAGAAGAAGAAGAAGAAAGAAAAGAAAAGGAGTTTATTTTTAAAAGAATAATCAAGTGAAGTTTATCATGATGCAACCATGGGTGAGTTAACCTTTGTAGAGACTAAACCATAGTTAATTATAATGGTTTGGTTAATGAATATCTTAATAAAGACAAAATGAGTGGACTTTGTCAAAATTGCTTCAAGCTTCATGAAGCTTCAAGCCATGACAAAAGAAGCCACCATTTTGAATAATTAAGATAAATAAAAACCTAAATTACAATTAACATGGTGTATGTCACCCACCCACCCATGTTTGCATGTATCATCAATCATGATACAAACTAGTGCACAAACATATAGCACATATACTACTTGTGCACATCAAGTGAGAAAATCAATCTTAAGTGAACCAATACTAGTTAATGTAAAGTAATATATCAAATATATAATTATACATTAAATCATTAAATCAACACTTGATTTAACGATCCAGTCATATCGCATATAACCGACTAATATCTAGTGTATCAATATATTGAATCAACACTTGATTCGGTAACCCGGCTATATCTCATATAACCGTCCGATGATACAAATCGCGAGAATAGAATACAGTATCACATACTAGTACTATTCTCGGTCCCGCACATATCTCATATGCGCTCCTATTTCGTTTCGCTTGAGCCGGGAAACCTCTGGGTAGGACTCTAAAGACTCGTCAATACGCCGGCAGTAGGTGGTGATCATATCAATCACCCACAAGCCGCAAGCGGTCTGCTAAACGTAACGGCCAACCGGGTATTGAGCGATCAGAAGATCAACGAGCAAGCCTGCTCACACTCCTGCGAATCCAATCAGTAACACTTACCGCACAGTCCGGTCTGTTCGTATGATATGCCGCATATCTCGCCTAGGGGTAGTAAACGTCAGACCCCAGTAGCTTGATAAGTCATGCCGATGTAAGGTCCATAACAAGCATGAAACTACTGATAACACTTACCAGTAAATTAGTGCAACCCTGGCCAGGGATTTCCAGTTATGGCCAGTCGAGCATAGCGCAACATCAACACACAAGACTCTTGTTCATATCAGATTTTTGCATTTTCATACCGCCCAATTTTTATCACATTGCATATCGGTAGATACTCTTGAGCCGTGTTTGCTAGTCAATTGCAGGATACAGGTTCTCGGTTCTAAAATGGTGAAATTCATGGAAAACACGACAAAATCCGGGTTCCTGCCAACCACAGATAAAACACGGTCTCCGCTCTTCATCCGTATGTTGCCAGATACCAGTTTAGGGAGACGAAATGTCAAATCAATGTCGTTTTCAGGCACAAGGGTCAATGGCAGCACAAGATCCAAGAAAATCTACGTGGAGCTCGAGGCAATCATTCCAAATCTTGACAAAAAGTCCACCTTTCCCTCAACAGAAATTCTGGAAGAAATGTGGAGGTATTTTCAGAAAACACATATGCCATACTGAAGTGCATAGAAGACCAGGAAAGTACCAAAAATTCCACACCCTAACTCATCTATATGGCCGCGGATCCACGGCCAAAGGGGGGTCTAGGCCGCGGATCCGCGGCCGTATAGTGGCGGCAGATGTGGATTTTTCAGGGGCAGTTGGGTAATTTTATAAGGGTCCAGAATTCTGCCCTAGGTTTTCATTCTCCAGCCTATAAATAGCCCAGAACTTTGTGAAGGAAAGGGTCCATTCTTGTATTTTCATTTTTGCTAAGTTTAGTGTGTTTCTTCTTCCTCTTCTCACCTCTTCTCCATTAAACTTGTAGTGAGCTTGTGAGTGAAGAGTGATGAATAAAGAAGATCATTTTAGTATCATGCTTGTCTTACTTTTGCTATAATTGTTGTAACTTTTAATTCGTTAAGTAGTTGTTGTTATTCTTGTTGTTGCTTTCTTCTCTCTTTTTCTTTATCCTTACATACGACAATGATGCTTACGCTCGATCCTCGCCAAGGTGAGGTCGCAAATAGCTAGTCGTATTCTTCTAATCTCTTTCTTTCTATTTTCCTCTTTTGTTTTGTTTTATTTTTCCGTATCATGATGTGTGAGTAGTTTATACTTGTTAGGGTAGGATAAGGGAAGTTTGAGAGAAGGAAATCTCTCTTACTCTTTCCTTGCCCAACAGCTTAAATCGACTCCCGTTAATTGAACCACAATCCGCTCCTTACGGCACCCTATCCTACATGATAGCGGTGATTCCGTAGTGAGACCGGTTGTGGTTAAATTAACCGGAGGTTATGGCTAAGAGCCAAGAACGGACGGACAAGCACCAAAAGGAAGGACTTATGCGTTGGAAAGCCTAGCTTATACTCGCAAGTTCCTTCCTAGTCGTACTAATCCCCGTTGTTGCCGATTACCGTAACACCGATATTAAGAGGGGCAACGAAAGATGTGGAGACTCCTAACTCAAACTTACCTAATCCTAACCCTAACAAGCTCTCTTTAAAACATCAACTTAACACTTAGATAACCACAACAAAATCTGAAAAAACCGGACTTAACTCGTTAAAGCACATAGAAAAAGACTCCCATCTCCCTGCGGACGACCTGTACTCAACCGGCTAGCTACAAGCGAAACTGTCTTGATTGCGGTATTTAAACTAAAACTTGAACACGCACATACTCTAACAATCAAATGGCGCCGTTGCCGGGGAGACGGTAGTTTATTTCCTTGTGTAATTTCGGGTTAATTTGTAAGTATAAATATAACAAAAAAAAAACGAAAAAAAAATACATACTTTGTAAAAAACCATCTTGTTGTTTTTTTGATTAGCTTTTGTGCAAGTGTGTAGGAAAATACAAGGTTCGAGTTCAGTGGCCAAGACGTTGAAAATACGGAGTTCAAGTACAGTGCCAAAGACATTGGAAGATAGACCCACATTTCGCGGCTACACCGCGACGGACAAAACGAAGCATCCGGTCTACTGTCAAAATCTGGAGCAGATACAGTGAGCACATCAGAATTCCACACATCCAGACAAGCAGAGGAGACCCACACTAGCACCCATACAAAAAAATGATGCCCCAAATCCTTTACCTTGCCGCGGAACCGCGGCCTATGCTGGCTTAGGCCGCGGATCCGCGGCCATCTGGTGGCTTCAGAGCCCCAAAATCGCTCTGTAAGTCTCTCTCTCCTTCTCCACTCCTCTGGACTCCACTGAATTGTGTTTTCTGCAGCCTTCTTTGAGCAAATTCTTCTCCCCCTTCCAATAAACTGTTCTTGTGCAGGATTCTTTGCGCCGCAAAATAAAAATTGTTTGCAGTTGATTCGTTACTGCTTTGCATTTCTTTAATACGGACTTAAGGGGCTTGAAACCAATCCAGATTGGGTGGGGATTTCATCACCCTTCCCAGGACCCCAAAAATCACTAAAGCATATGCATTGTCCATTGTAAATTAAAAAATACTAGACTTCAGCCCTAAGGACTTCGCGCTCATTAGGAGAAGATAAACCGTGTTTAGAACCTCGCTTAACCGTATATTGTTTACGGGGTGTCTAGGAAAGTGTTAAAGGCGCAACCGCCGAAAGAGAAAGGGTTATTTAATTAAGGAACTTCGCGAAAGCGTTGGACAACCTCCCCTTATCTCTGCACTTACCTGGCCTCGTGATCAGTGTATTTTTAAGCCCGTTTCTCGACATTGTTTAACTTCGACAATCAAGTTCAGGAGCAGGTCTAGTAGACCTAGGTTACCCTAGATCTAGGTGTGATTGTGCATATCTTGTTTGTGATTGCTTAAGCCGTATTTCCGTACATATTTCTGTAAAAATCTTTCTAAAAAAAAAAAAGAAAAAAATCAAAAACTTTTATAAAAACTTGCCCCTTTGTCGCCAAATCCATTTTTCACCCACCACCCATCGCCTTTCTCCTTTGACTTTTTCTTACCCTCACCTTCTTCGTTTTGACTATACTAAACTCGTTTAGTGTATGTCCGCTTGGACTCGGGACACTAGCGCCCGTCTAATCCGCGTTACGTTAGTCGCGACCGACTACGCGATCGACTCCGAAGTCGATACTCCGTCCACTCCTCTTTCACCCCTTCCTTTGCCGGCCAACTCCGACGTTGACCGAAATTCTGTTCATACATCTTCACCTTCACCTTCACCTTCACCAACCTCTTCTTCCGCGATGTCGGGATTTAATCCGAACATCTCTTTGACCACCGCTGGATTGGCTCCACCTCCTACGGAGACCAATATCCCACCACCTCCGCCTGTTGTAGCGCCGCAGCGAATTGCGCTCCAGGATCGTTTCTACCCCACCCGTTCTGCACTTCCCACCTGCCTTTCTCTTCCTCCGGCCAATGGGGACAACTTTAAAATTAAGCCCCATTTCATCAACATGCTTCCACGTTTTCATGGGCTCGAATATGAAGATGCCTATATCTTCATCAATAAATTTCAAAATGTCTGTGCCATGATGAAAACCACCCAGCTGTCGGACGATGCTATACGTCTACGGGTCATTCCGTTCACTTTATGCGATCTCGCTGAAAAATGGCTGTATAGCACCGCTTCCCACTCAATCACCAGCTAGGACGAGTTTGTTAAAGCGTTTCTGAAAGAATTCTATCCGAATCATAAGACCGCAAGGATTCGAAATGAAATCAACCAATTCTCCCAGCTTCCTTCTGAACCCTTCTGGAAGTGCTTTGACCGGTACAAAGACCTTCTTGTTCAGTGTCCTCACCACGGTATAGAGAAATGACAACTTTGCCAAACCCTATACGAGGGACTGAACCCAGCAACGAAGCAGTTGCTGGAAACCATTTGTCAGGGCCACTTCCTATCGAAATCTGACGAGGAAGCGTGGCAGTTCTTTGACGATCTTGCGGAGCAAACGCTACAGTGGGAGAGCACCAGACCGACTTCTTCTTCTTGTACCTCCACTTCTACCGGTCAGTCTAGGGTAGGAATCCACCAACTTGACGTCTCTATTGCGATGAAAGCTGAAATGGCTGCAATAACACGAAAGCTTGAAGCGATAGAGAGCAAATTTTCTGCTTCTGCTCCTATCCCGGTTCTCCCCCTTCGTACCATCTGCGCTTGTTGTTCCGATCCTTCCCACTTGACCGAAGAGTGTCCTTACAACCCACCCTCGCAAGGACAGGATCAGGTTAATGCTGCCTTCCAGCAAAGACCGAGGAATGATCCATACTCTTCCACCTACAATCCCGGTTGGAGGAACCACCCCAATTTCGCCTGGAATCAGAATCAGAATCAATTCCAGGGCAACAATTTCCAAAGGGCCCCTCCACCGCAACAACAAGCGCAACAACAAACTCAGTATCAGCAGCCCTTCCAACCCCAGCCTTTCCAAAACCAGACGAACAACTTTGCACCGAACAACTCTTTTCCACCAAACAACTTTGTTCCGTCAAACAACGATAAGGTTTCCTCGCTCGAGCGAAGTCTTGAGGCGTTTGTTAAACAATCGACTCAATCCACCGCCAACATCCAGTCTTCGATTCAATCTTTAGTGCAACACACTGCCGTACACGGGCAAAGCATCAAGACCATCGAGGCCCAGATTGCACAGCTGAACGCGGCCTTGAGCGAGCGAGAGAAAGGAAGCTCCCGTCCCAGCCACTTCCAAATCCCGGTCACCCACATAATGCACATGTTGCTCTTGAACAACAAAACCATAATGTGAGTGCCGTGACTACACTGAGATCGGGGAGGATGCTGCAAAACAACATTGGCAAACGGATCAATGATGACACCCCGGCCGCTTCTTCTTCTTCTTCTCCTTCTTCTTCTTCGTCTTCTGAGCCTATTCTCCATTCTTCACAAGGCTCTCCTTCCTCTTCTTCTATGAACGGACCCACTTCTCACTCCACGAAAACACCTATTCTGGGATCCGTTCCAACTCCACAATCTCCTCCTCCAGCATTAGATTCAACCAATTTTCAAAATGTTCCATTTCCAAACCGGTTGAGATTTAATAAACAAAATCCTCAAATGGAGAAGATTCTGGAGTTATTTAAGCAAGTTAACATTAACATTCCTCTTTTAGATGCTGTCCAACAAGTCCCGTCTTACGCGAAAATCTTAAAGGACTTGTGCACGAAAAAGAGGAAGTCTCAGGTACCCAAGAAAGTTTTTTTGGCTGGTGCTGTGAGTGATGCCCTTACCCAATCTTTACCACAAAAACGGAAGGACCCTGGCTGTCCTACGATTTCAATTACCATTGGGGATAAGAACATCAACCGCGCACTATTAGATCTTGGTGCCAGTGTTAACTTGCTTCCGTATTCAGTATACGAGCAATTAGGCGTCGGAGAGCTGAAACCCACGCACTGTACTCTCCAAATGGCCGACCGATCGATCACCCATCCTAGGGGTGAGCTAGAGGATGTGTTGATAAGAGTCGGGGACTTCATATTCCCCGTTGACTTCATTGTATTAGATACACAGCCTGTAGCTAACCCCCGGAATCAAATTCCGGTGATACTCGGTCGCCCATTTCTCGCAACCTCAAATGCTGTGATCAATTGTCGCAATGGTTCGATGAACCTCTCTTTTGGAAATATGACGATTGAACTCAACATTTTTAGGTTGGGGAATCAGCCCGCCGAACCTAATGCTCATATATTGGACGTCTGCTCGATCCAGGAGATCACCCCGGAAGAGTGTGAATTCGAGGAGTTTCTGTTTGAACACGATAATCTTGACGCCACTAGTGCGTTTCTCTTCGAACCTGCTGCTGTTTCTGTGCCCGACAACGGCTACGAGTGTTTCACATTTTCGAACGATCTTAGCTGCGCACAACCCGAGTTTGAATCCTTCGACTTTCCGGATGAGTTACCTGAACCATCCGACTCGGTTGCCTACACTCGTTTTGAACCTTTGCTGGAGTCCTTTGAGTTCGAGACCTTTGCACCAATCTTGCCTTCTATCGTTTCACCTCCAACGCTCGAACTCAAGCCTTTGCCGTCTCACCTTAAGTATGCTTACTTAGGTGAGAACGAGACCCTCCCTGTCATCATCTCGGCTTCTCTAGCTCCCGAGCAAGAGAAAGCCCTTCTCGCGGTCTTGCACAGCAACATGCAAGCTTTTGGCTGGTCCATGGCAGACATCAAGGGGATTAGTCCCCTGATCATTGAGCATCACATTCATCTGATGGATGATGCCAAACCAGCCCGGGATCCACAAAGACGTCTTAATCCAGTCATGAAGGAGGCTGTGAAGAAGGAGATCGTCAAATGTCTAGATAGTGGTATCATTTACCCTATCTCTGATAGCCAGTGGGTTAGCCCCATTCATGTTGTCCCCAAGAAGTCGGGCATCACGGTCATAACCAACGAGGCGAACGAGTTAATCCCTACTCGCACCCAAACTGGGTGGCGAGTTTGCATTGATTACAGAAAACTCAATGCCGCAACGCGGAAAGACCACTTTCCGCTACCTTTCATTGACCAGATGCTTGAACGATTGGCCGGACACGAGTACTACTGCTTTCTTGATGGCTACTCCGGCTATAATCAAATTCCCATCGCCGAAAAAGACCAGGACAAGACCACTTTCACTTGTCCTTTCGGCACGTTTGCATATCGACGCATGCCCTTTGGGTTATGCAATGCGCCCGCTACCTTCCAGCGGTGTATGATGGGAATTTTCTCGGACATGGTGGAAAAATTTCTGGAGATTTTCATGGATGAATTCTCCATCTTCGGCGACTCCTTCAACGAGTGTTTGCTGCATCTTGACGTTGTCTTTACCCGATGTAAGGACAAGAATCTCATTTTGAACTGGGAGAAATGCCACTTCATGGTGCGCGAAGGTATTGTCTTAGGACATATCATCTCGCAAAATGGCATAGAGGTTGACAAAGCAAAGATTGAGGTCATTTCCAATCTGCCTCCTCCCCGATGCGTCAGAGATATCCGAGCCTTCCTTGGCCATGGCAGTTTCTATAGACGGTTTATCAAGGACTTTAGCAAGATTGCTAGGCCCTTGACTCTTTTGCTGGCCAAGGACACGCCTTTCGACTTCAACTCAAGCTGTGTGACTGCATTCGAGTCACTGAAACGCTCACTCACTTCTGCTCCCGTTCTTTCCTCACCTGACTGGACGCACCCATTCGAGATTATGTGCGATGCATCGACTTTGCATGGTGCTGTCCTTGGACAGCACATCAACAAGATGCCGCACGTAATCTATTACGCAAGCCGAACCCTGAACGACGCCCAACTTAACTATACAACAACTGAGAAGGAATTCTTAGCTGTTGTATTTGCTTTAGAAAAGTTCAGGCCCTACCTCATCGGCTCTCCAGTCATTGTCTACACAGACCATTCAGCTCTGCGCCATCTTTTTGCGAAGAAAGATACCAAATCTCGGTTAATACGTTGGATCCTCTTGCTTCAAGAGTTTGACCTTGTCATTAAGGACAAACGAGGATGTGAGAACGTAGTTGCCGACCATCTCTCACGACTTCCTTCTTCGCCTTCGCTTCCAATTCCGATCACGACGTTTTCCCGGATGAACAGCTCTTGACAGTATCGTGCGAACCCTGGTTCGCAGTATGTGAACTATTTGGCCACGGGATTACTACCGACTGAATGGTCAAGTCAGGACAGACTTCATTTCTTATCCCAAGTAAAACACTTTTACTGGGACGAACCCTACTTGTTCAAGTACTGTCCGACCAGATTATTCGTCGGTGTGTCCCTAATGAGGAATTCAAGAGTGTGCTGTCATTTTGCCACGATCAAGCATGTGGCAGGCATTTTGGGCCCAGAAAGACAGCTGAGAAGATCTTGCAATGTGGTTTCTACTGGCCACAACTTTTCAAAGACGCTCACAGACTATTGCAAGACTTGCTCCCGGTGCCAACACATGGGCCGGATATCCCGGAGGAACGAGATGCCGCTCCAACCGATCTTGGTTGTGGAGATTTTCGATATTTGGGGGATAGACTTCATGGGGCCGTTTCCCAGCTCTTTTGGGAACTTGTACATTCTTCTAGCTATTGATTACGTCTCTAAATGGGTCGAGGCTGTGCCCAGCCGGACTAATGACAACAAGGTTGTTGTTAGATTCCTTAAAGAAAACATTTTCTCACGGTTTGGGGCACCCCGAGCGATCATTAGCGACAATGGAAGTCATTTCTGCAATAGGACTTTCGAGGCCTTGATGCGAAATACTCCATTAATCATAAGCTTTCTACGCCCTACCACCCCCAAACCTCCGGGCAGGCCTGTTAGTTATATGTATGCCCTAGAGGCCATTACTGTACATAGGATGTATATTGTAGTGGATGCTGGGACATATATAGGGAGGACTTTCTTGCTCGACATGATAGTATGCTATCTGGTTGCTCTTTACCTTAACGTGTACTCTGATTGTCTCTCTGTTACATGTTGGTAAAGCCCTTAGGATGTGTACTTGACTACCTGGACTATGATGCGGATCATACTAGTGGGGACATGGTAGTCCATAAGTACATCCTTCAAAGTCCCTAGTCGTGAGTGTATCGAGATGGGGCATCGATATACCGGAGTAGACTAGCGTGTACCTTCTCGACCCATACAGATGGGCGATGGATGATCCCATATCCATTGGTGTTTGACATCAGAGATGATATACGGGTGCTCAGTAGAGACTGGGTACACTGGACGGACTCGCCGAGAACTCCCAGATGGTATTATACCTCACGTCAGATGGCAGTTCTCTGGTGACACTGGTACAGAGTAGTCTGTTGACCCGAGATCGTCATAGAGTCTTGTGTGGTTCCCACTGTGCTTTGATTTCCATCTTACCACGTCCAAGAGGGCGTGCAAAACGGTGGTTTTTGGGTACAGTCCCGAGTCACATGGAGACAATGAGCGATAGGAGGGGATTCGTCTCTCCCGGTATAGGGAGTTGATGTTGCGCTGTGTTCGATTGGCTATAACAGGAAATCCCTGGCCAGGGTTGCTGAGATTTACTGGTAAGCGTTACCAGTAGTTTCTCGAAGTGTTATAGACCTCATATCGACACGACTTATCGAGCTATTGGGGTCTGACGTTTACCACCCCTAGGCGAGATATGCGACATATCAGACGATCAGACCGGACTGTACGGTAGTGTTACTGGTCGGATTCACTGGAGTGTGAGTGGGCTTGCTCGTCGATCTTCAGATCGCTCAATACCCGGGTGGCCGTTACGTTTAGCAGACCGCTTACGGCTTGTGGATGTTTGATATGATCATCATCTGCTGCCGGCGTATTGACGAGTCTTTAGAGTCCTACACAGAGGTTTCCTGGCTCAAGCGAAACGAAATAGGAGCGCATATGAAATATGTGCGGGACCGAGAATTATGCGTGTATGTGATACCGTATTTCATTCTCGCGATGAATGTATCGATTAGGTTATATGCGATATACCCTAGTTATCGAATCAAGGGTTGATTCGATAAACCGATGCGTTGCATACTAGTCGGTTATATACGATATGACCGGATCGTTAAATCAAGTGTTGATTTAATGATTTGATGCATAATTATATATTTGATATATTACTTTGCATTAACTAGTATCGGTTCACTTTAAATGGATTTTCTCACTCGGGTGTGCGCATTGCATATGCGATATGATTTTGTGCACTTTATTGTATCATGTTTGATGATGCATGATTGCTAGGTTATGTGTAAAGAATTTAACTAAAGTTATTTAAATGGTTAAGGGTTTTACTTATTCATTAATTAGTCTTTTTATTTTTGGAAAAAGGAAAAGAAATGAGAGAAAAATGGTGGCTTATTTTGTTTGCACTTGAAGCTTCATGAAGCTTTTATGATGCAACCATTTTTGTCTCATCTCCTAAACCCTAACCATTCCTTTAACCTTGGTCAATTCTCTACACTTAACTTAGGTTAAAGTTATGATAAGAATGATATTATTATTCTTTTCATAATTAACTTATCTTCTTCTTGCTTTCTTCTTCTTCTTCATTTCAAGAAGAAAAGCTTGACTACATCAATGGTGGATTGATGATTAGAGTGAGAAATCCAAATCTAAAGTTTACCCACTTCCTATTTCTTCATCCTCTACCTCTTGCCAAGTAGTAGAGTGTGTTTACTTCACAAGTTTCTTGACTTGGTGAAGTTGGAGCTTGATTTAGCGATGCCTCGACGTAGATCATCTTCGGCATGGACATCGACGACCTAGCTTGCCCATTCTCCGACGAAGCCGACTCTAGAGCCCGGGATGGATTTTGGACAGCGAAGGCACTTCGTTGCGGAGCTATGGAGGTGGACAAACGGATCTACAAAGGTTGTAATTCCGTATTCTCATTAGCTAAGTTGTTAGCTTGTTTTAGTTTCGCCTAG